>OX387266.1:24617212-27117212 GCA_947562075.1 Orthosia gracilis
GATAAGGTAATGTCTGTCAGGTCAGTTTGTTCCAATTCCCCATTTAAAAACTTGGAATTATTATCTTTTACAGGTGAAGAAGAACCTCTCTACCCAACGAGAAACAAGGATGGTGTGATTGAAACACTGGTAAACCCTAACGTGGACACCGCATTAACCACGGACAATGACTCGCGAACCTCATTCGTTTACAATCGTTACCATCATCTACCGATGAGTGCTCAACGGCAGAAGTTACCAGTGTTTCAGTACCGTAACCATATCTTGTACCTGTTGGAGCGGTATCAGACGTTGGTGCTGATTGGGGAGACGGGATGCGGGAAGTCTACACAAGTGCCTCAAGTGAGTGTTTTATAACTTTTTTATTAAATATAGTATAGGTGGAATGAAAACCCACCATCAAGGAATATTCCCAAGATAAGTTTAATTTATTGTGCGAACCGTCTGGGATGACAACACTTTGGTAAATTTTAGGTGTTTCACTGTATAAATATAGCAGTAACCTAGACATGAGTAACCAATATTTTGATATTTGAAACCTTTTATTTGAGTTGGTTTGCATTGTGTATATTTTAAACGCCTACTACTTTACAATAAGCAATATTACACACACCCGCGCTAAATATTGCTCCTAATGATATTTTAGGCGTCTTTTGTCTCTTCGCACGTCACCACGCGTCCTGTCTTATGTGAATCATTTTAACCCAGGTACTTATAAAGTGACAAACTCCATGTTCTGATTAATTTTTCATAGGGTAAATATTATTCTCAGGTCAGTGACTTTGCATCTTTTTTAAACCTATGTTGATTATGTTGAACAGTCAGTAAACGTGGTAGCGGGGTTTACTGCCCGAGTGCTCTTGAGGTAGGTACTTAAGGAAAACGACAATCTGACGACAATACTCATTTAGTCTTAGCACGCACTGCGGCTTTTATTCGATTTTTTCCGCACTTTCTGCGACACACGGAATTATATGAAGCTGCACGCATTGCGGTAAAAAAATCGCGCGGTAATAATACGGCAAGAAATCCGGGTTCAGTCACCAACCAGGCCCCGTCCGAAAGTATTCCGAAACTTCGGAGTGAAAAAAAAAGTTAAGTTCAATTTTTTCAGACCGGTAAAAACACATCGGGTGTAGGTACAACTGTCAAATTGTGTTGACATTAATTCTTCGTTTGGGCCCCGAACGAATCATCCGTTCGTAGGTAATAAATAAAAAGCCATTTATTTCTTATCCTTACTAAACAATATTTTTTACCTCTTAATACTATCACTTAGATATTAGTTATAAAACACTTTCTTACTATTTTCTGTTTTCTATTTATTACTTATCTAATCTCTTACATAACTAATCTAATTATTACGGGATAGGAACCTCTTCTCGGGTATAGGCCTCCGGTAGGAAATTTCGAGTAGGAAACACCCGTAACGAAGGCCGAAAATACGGAATTCGTGCTGAGGGAGTAGACCCCCAGAATCGATCGCAACGCGGTGCGATTTAAAATCCGCCCGAATATTTTGAGCTCTATGAACAGGTAGAAAGGGACAAAAATCGCGCGTTATTTTATCCGCAGTGCGTTTAATTTATGATTCAGTACGCGAATAAAAATATGCACGAATAAATATCCGCGCCGCTAAAATCGCAAGGCGTTTTGGCGCACTCAAATAATAAAAGATTTCTTTTTATTAGACTGACGTCAACGTCGTGACGACTAATGAGCTTAGGCATTGCTTGAAACGGTAATTAGTTTTAACAACCGGTTTACTTCACATCTTCGGCAGAACTGGCATAATTCATTCTTTGAGGGGGTAAAAGTAGCCGTGGCAGTCAGGCCAGGTACCTTAAATGGTTGAAGCTACAGGAAAACAGTAGCGTTATAGTCTTTTGACTAGAATCTACTAAAACCTTGTGTAAGTATTTCAGCGAGAATAGTGATGTAAATAATAATACTTATAAAGGGTACTTTCCCCGCGTGTATTTTTAAAAGGACACTTAACTTATTAAACCGAGTTAAAAATAGGGATTTTTCTAATTCGACCTGAATGGACGTAACAATACCTTCCTTCGATTGACACCGCCTTCCGAAACTAAAGCTTTGTAGCACTTTGGAATTAGGAATCAGTCAAAAAGTTATTTTTATTTAATGTTTGATAACTGCATTCACAGATTTAAGGATATATATAAGGATTGAAAAATTACACTTAATAACACAATTTGACACATTCGTGCTGAAAACTGCACTATTCCCTAAGTTGAGAGATGCCATATCAAATAAAGAATGATGACGATCCGATCACTAGTTTCGGAGAAATGTATAAGGATAATATTTTTGTGTTCACCAAAAATCTAAAGGTACATCTATGCATTTCTAAAATATTGATCTTAAACCCGTTTAATTGTTTTACTATAATTAAACTACTCGGCCAACAAAATATGTTACATCAAACAAATTCCAAATTAACACCAAGATATAACACTTTTTTATTGTAGTGCGCTGCAAATATTCTATTGTAACAATAACTATTTTATTCTTCCCCGAAAAATACTGATCGTGCACCAAATATTCCTGCTCGGGAGCTTAGGGCACCCCGACACGGACTTTAGACCTCCAGGTTACTTTAGACCCTGCGGACGGAAATAGGAGCCCCGCGCAGCGGGGCTCCGTCGACTATGTTGCCAAAGTACTATACCTACATTTTGCAGTGCATTATCTGATGTAAAACTAAAAAAATAAATGCTTGTTTTTAAAATTAGGTGTATTACTATTTTTACAAATTTGCAACAGTTGTTAAATAGATGCTCGTTATGACATATTTTAATGAACATATTTTGGTGCACACTCAGTATATTTGGTGGAACACAGGCAAAATTAGGTAAATGAATGAAATTGAAGTACTTTTAAATACCATCCAATGTATAATATGCATAAAAGACATACATACAAACATAAACTAATGAAATTTAACACACGTGTTTAGAAGCCCACACAGAGTAACATATGTGAATATTGTGCAATTCCAACAATATTACATACATACATACGTGTCGAATTGATTACCGAATCCGTTTTTTTGAAGTCGGTAAAATAATGTAGGTACAGTCAGAAAGAAAATGGCCGTCATGTTTTGCGATGAATTCTGTAATTTGGCTAAGATTTCGAAGCCGTTTCATTTAACAACAAAGTGATTAAGGCACGTGTTTCCCAATTCGTTTATGATTAAGTAAACGTGATCTTTAATTAAGAAAAAAGTATGTAATTCTTTTTAAATAAAGGTTATCGTTATATCACGTTAATTGGGTCATACTTGTTTTCCTCATAGCGTTCTGTTACTTTACTTACTTACTACTTTCTACTTAACAATATTACTTACTTACTTTTCTTTATTATTGATTGATTGCTTGACCACTATCTCACCGGATGGTAAGCGATGTTGTGGTCGCCGGTGAAGCACGCTTTCCTAGAAGCAACCTATCTATACTAATATTAAAAAGCTGAAGAGTTTGTTTGTTTGAACGCGCTAATCTCAGGAACTACGGGTTGTAATTGAAAAATTCTTTTTGTGTTGGATTGTCCATTTATCGAAGGATATAGGCTATATAACATCACGCTACGACCAACAGGAGCGGAGCATAAATGGAAAATGTTGCAAAAACGGGAAAAAAAAATTCCTTTTTGAGAGCTTCCGTTGCGTGCGCTGCGTAGGGTATGTTATGTAGGATGGATGGGTAGGTACGTAGCCAGTTGACGGGAGCGAAGCCGCGTGGGACAGCTAGTGTCTTAATAAATTTGCCTGCCTGTTCCTTACTATGCTGGGGCGGCTACCAGTACAACCGGATACACCACATGTCCTTCGTACATTGGGCTTAGCAGATGTCAGCAAAAACTGACCGGGCCGTTGACTGTTTGGGTTGCGGATGAATTTGAAAAAGGCTCAAGCAACTGAAGGAACACGGGTGGGTTTTAGTCAGTAAAAGTCTGACACCCACACACTCCCGCTTCACCCAAAGCGGGTGAAGTCACTGCGAAAAAAAGGTCTGGCATGAAAAGGTTTCTGCAGAAATTGCGCGAAATTTTCAAATTATTTTCAAATAACGTTAGTGGATGTAGTCATTTTCACCCTAATATGAAGTAAAATATCTGGAAAAATATTTATTTGTATTTTGTCACAAAAATTACAATTGATAATAAAATATATTGTGACATTAAAAACAAATTCTAATTACAAAAGTATTTTATAGTGCATATTTTGTCCTTTTTTTTAGTGCATAATTTGAATGCATGTTTTGGCATTTTGATAGTGCTCAAAATCCGTTATGATGTTAGTTATGTTACCATAGACAGGAGTGTACTATTAACACTTAAATGAGTTCTTGGAAAAATATACCCTGGCTTCAGTGTCATATCCTGTAATCATAACAGTATTATGCCACCTAGTTAGTCTATGACAACCTGTATTTTATATTTCTATGATGACAACCGTGAGAAGTTAGCAGGTGCAGGTCATTTATTATTGTCCTAGGGCACACTTTGTTATTACCCGACTGCCGAAAAAGGGTAATGTGTTTATTAGTCTATCCTACTATCCTATCCTACTATCCCACTAATCCTACTAATATTATAAATGCGGAAGTTTGTGAGGATGGATGTATGTTTGTTACTCTTTCACGCAAAAACTACTAAATGGATTTGGATGAAACTTTACAGTAATATAGGTTATGCGTCAGAATAACACATAGGCTACAATTTATAATGGTTTTTTTGTAATTTGGTCATAATATAACGATAAATATCAAGTAAGTCGGCAAAAATTCTGCCCTCTGAGAGCTATCTTCGCGTGCGCTGCCTAAACCGTTGCAGATACACCAATGTAATGTACCGTAGGATTGTTTGTCTTAAATAGTTCTAAATAAAAGTCCGCGACAGCATATATCTACCTTTTATGTGGAAGCCACTATGAGGAAAATAGTGAACTTTAAATACAATTGAATTGATTGATACTTTTTTACAATTCAAATTTTAGAATATTTATCAAACTTTTATCAAAATCGACATATTTTTCGCTTTAAATATTTATGTAGATAAACTTTGTCTTTTTAACCGACTTACCAAAAAGGAGGAGGTTCTATGTTAAATGATAAATGATAAATGATAAATGTTGTTTTTATTTTTTATGTATTTTCACAGATATCTCCGTCAATTGTGGACCGATTTCAAAATTTATTTTTTTGTATGAAAGAGTATGTTTAGAAAGTGGTCCCATTTTAATTTGGTGAAGATTTGATGAAGAACTTCGAAGATATACAACAGAGCTCTTCAATAAATTACGGGAAATCTCTTGGGATTGCTGCAATCGCATGTCTGTTTATTGTTTATACCATTTCATAACATAACATCCCGCCAGTACGCTCTTGAGGGGTACGCAGATCTCTCATTTCACCCATTATGTTCAAGTTTCATGATATTCGGCTAATCTATTCTGGCGTTAAGGTAAATTACTAAACAACTTGCCTATTAGGTAGGTACAACTAAAAAGTGAAAAATAATTTTATTTTTGGAAGTCGGTGTCTTTCGTAGGTACCATTTTTTTGCGTTAGGTATGGACACCGACTGGTGCGTATGGACCATAGAAATATTATGGTATGGACAGACATTCTCAATTGGATTGAGGTCAGGACTTCGAGCTGCCCAATCTAAACTACGAATCCCAACTTCTTGCATGTACGCTTCCACGTCGCCAGAACGGTGCGGGCGAGCATTATCGTCCATAAAAATGGAATCTTCCCCAAGTGCAGTCAATGCTGGTTGTGCATATGGAATAAGGACTTCAATTATGTACCGGTGTGCATTTAATGTTCCGTTTTCTATGAAAGCTAACTCCGTACGCTCCGTCGATGCCGGGATGAAAAGAGCGGACATAACGGAGCCACCGCCATAAGGAGTGATTTCTTCGAAACACACTTCCGCATAGCGTTCCCGCTGTGTTCGAAGCACTCACCGGCGTCGGTCCTCTAAAGAGATTCTAGCTTCATCAGAAAACAATACTTTATTCCGGTCCTCCAGAGTCCATGAAGCACAGTTTCGAGCAAACTGAAGTCGAGCAACACGGTGCTCACGGAGTAATTTAGGGCCCCGAGCCGGGCGGTAACTCCTGATATTGGCAGCCAAAAGCCTCCTCCTGACCGTCCACAAGCTAATTTCTACTCCTCTTACTTCTTCAAGGCTTTTCTTCAGGTCCACACTTGACGCCTTACGATTCCGCAACGCCTGACTCACCAAAAAGCGGCCATCTCTTGGTTCTGTGCTTCGTTTTTTCCCAAACCGGGTCTTCTTTTGACCGAACCGGTCTCTTGATACCGTTGCCAAGTCCTCTGGACAGTTGAACGACTCACATTTAGCCGCTGAGACACGTAAGTTTGCGAACAACCTCCTTCAAGTAGGCCTATAATTCTACCAGCCCTTATCGCTTTATCACTCATACCAAAAAGTGGTATTTAATGTAAAAAGAAAGATTCAATTGTTTAATTTGCAGAAAATAGAAAAAGTTTTAAAATTTTAGTAATCAGTAAAAAAATCGTTTTCAGCAATTCGCGCCATTAGTAAAGCAATTTTACAATAATTCACAATAATCAATATTTTTCTTTTGTTAATTTCAAAATTTAAATTACTTTTATAATTAGTTACGTACCAAATTTAAATTTTCAAATAACATGCCGTTGCCGATACATCGTCAAATTAATAAAAGCACTTTCTTGTTCTTCTTCATTGAAGTAGTGAATTAAAAATCTAATGTGCCCGTTTTTTATGCGAAAGGGTTTATAATTTGCAAAATTCTTTTTTTGTTTGGAAGAAGTTTATTCCCATTTACACAAGTTTGGTAAAGATCTGATGAAGAACTTCGGAGATGGTGATGGAGAATTTCGGAACTTTGAATACGTATTAGTGCATTAAATCAAATAAAGACAGATTGAAAGGGAGTAGATAACTAAAATGTTAATAGATATGTTAGGGACCTTTCCAGGACACCTTAAATTAAAGAACAGTGGACTGTATTAACTGATATAATGTAGGTAGTATAGAATAGGTCAAATAAAAAAAAATAAATGAAAAAAAAAATGAAAAGCGCGTGTGTCTTCGTCGGCGCTCGGTAGTGAAGTGGCCAGTAGAGATGAGTCCGATATCATGTCACATGTAAAAATCATCGATATTTTAAAATCATTTCATCATGCAATGACAAAGACAAAATCATCAATGCTAAAAAATCATTCCTAGAATGACAATGAACGCGAACTTCGGTGATTCGGATCGGACGGTATCGGGCCGTCTCGGGCGCAGCGCCAGCGGGCTGTGTGACTGTGACTGTGAATTGCGACGTTGCGAGGCTGCGCGATCGGCGATACTGGAACTCACAAACATGTTTCGATAAAATGACCGGGACTGGGCGCACGGAACGGCAACAATGCTTTCACTTGCATTGTTTATGTTTGCGTGCGAAATGCGCGGCAAATCATGAATGCAATTGTCTAGTATTTCGTGAATCATTGTTTTGGATAGACGACTCGTCTATCTCGTCTAAGACGAGGGCGAACAACCACCCTTACCTAATTTAATTTTACGTGTACGAAGTAATGTGTTGACTCGCTATAATTAAATTGGGTTTGCATACGTTACAGTGAATTTAGTTCAGTGAAGTGTATTTATTATTTGATTTTATAACCAAGTTGGGTGTACCTACTATACTACCTAAATATTATAATACCTATAATACCTAAATAACCTGCAATGAATGTCACAAACTAAGAAAATTTAAATTACGCGGCCAACTGACAAACTCGACTCATGCCTACATAAATAACTAATGATAATGTTACTAAGCCGTTCCGCGAGCATTTCAGTATTGTATCTACTCATAATTGAAGTGACGAGATTTATTACTCAAATAAAAATCATTGATGATTTTGTCATTGTTCCCGTCATCGATATTTTTTTTGCCATTGTCATGCAGTCACCGATACAGAAAAATCATCACTCAGCCCATCTCTAGTGGCCGGCTCCTAGGCCCCGAGTACCGCGCGCCCGCGCCTCCCTCTGCCTCCAGCCGTCGCCTAATCGCCTATGCCGCCGGCCGTAGATCGTAGAAAGCGCCCGAACAGATAAGGCAAATATTGAACGCTATTCGTCTCTCCTAGACACTGACTGTATCTAGAATATTGCTGTGCCCGACAGGGTCCATAATTGTTTCTGTAACTTATATTTACCACCTGTATGTACATTATGGATGCAATAAATTTAATTTGAATTTGAGATATATAACAGAACTCTACAATAAATGAGGCAAAACTCTCGTGATTGTTGCAATCGTATGTCTGTTAATAGTTTACACCATTTCCTAACATACCATCAAGCCATTTCAAAAAACGAAAACAGTAGGTACTAAAGACACCGACTTCGGGAAAAAGTTATTTCCGATTTGTAGTGTTTTGCTTTAGAAGTCGGTTTTATTTTTTTCTAATGAATTTTTATTGACCCTCAACAGAAAAAGAGGGGTGTTATAAGTTTGATGTGTGTACCTGTTTGTTTGTGTATCCGTCTGTAGCATCATAACTCCTAAACGGATTAACCGATTTCGATTTATTTATATTTTTATTTGAACGATGACATTATCTGGAGAAAATTCAAAATTTTTACTTGTTAAAATAATAATTTATACCAACTCAAACGGAGTGGCGACCGCGAACCGGAAGACATAGCGTTGGAAGGCCTCCCTCTAGGTGGACCGATGACCTGGTTGAGGTTGCGGGAATCCGATGTATACGAGACGCACAGGATGGATCAGTGTGGCGACGTTTGGGGAGGCCCACTTGTATATCCAGCAGTGGACGTCTTTCTGCTGAAATGACGATGGTGACCAACTCACATAACATAACATCACGGCTGATATAGAGAGGAAAGTTGTTTCCAGAAGGTTATTTTTGGGAGCAGATACTGATTCGATTACGAACATTATTTGTCATTGCTGAACATTAGTTGAGTATTGATGAAAAGCTATTCAATCATTAAGGGCCTACATCCGCTTTGGTGCCGTAAAACGGTAACTTTCTAAAGCATACTTCTTAGTAACGGCTAGGTTAAAAGGTTTGAAAAAAAAATATTATTGTTTCATTTACATTATTTTTTAAACATGGTTTTTTTCGTACAAAAAATACATTTGCTTTAAAAAAATGTTTAAAAACACGATATTTTTTGCAACTTTTGGATACTCCTCCAAAACGACTTGAATGTTTAAAAATATTTTTACACAGAAAAAATTATGGCTGGAATTTCTTCATAACTGAAATAGCATTTGTAAATCAAATAATATTTTGCAAACAAAACTGTTCATAAGGAGGTTCAATATTGATATTTTGGCTC
The DNA here is from genome assembly GCA_947562075.1 of Orthosia gracilis. Taxonomy (NCBI): domain Eukaryota; kingdom Metazoa; phylum Arthropoda; class Insecta; order Lepidoptera; family Noctuidae; genus Orthosia; species Orthosia gracilis. Next base: position 24,626,624 of record OX387266.1, read on the forward strand.
CGAGCGGGCGCACGACCAGTACTGCGTTAACATTGGGGCGTATATATTGCCTTAAGTCATCATGTTCACACCGCCTGCTGGGCTGGGAAACAGGCCTCCTCTCCGGTTTCTTCACGATGTTTTCCTTCACCGTTTTTAGAGCAGTTGTGATGAAATAATTTAAATAAAGTAAAGCGCCTGCCTGTGTTCAAACCAGCAACCAACGACACGTAAGTCGGGATCATTACCGCTGGGCCACCACTGCTTCCATAATTTTATCATCCCGGAAAATAAATGAATTTCCTGTGGTTAGATTGCCCCACGATTGCGTTAAGGATATCGATATTATATTTCCTGATTTTATTCCCCAAAACTTTTTGACACCTAACTGTTGCTAGGGTAGAATCAGGGGCCTTACTCTGACTTGTAAAAACTATCATGGTTCCGTTTTGGGAGAGAGACGAAGCGTTAAGAGACCAAGAACACTATCCCTTTTAATTGACACATTATAGTATAATATTCACAGCGGATCTTTGTGTTTCTGAAGTTGGCTGCAAGACCTGCGCATTAGCTATTTTTGTGTCAATGTTGAAGGTGAAGATAGCATTGTGTGGCATTGTATAACTGCCTCTTTCACTCGCTCACGTTTGTCGCATCAACCTGTCTCGCTTACTCTATGCAGTATACACGAAGACAAGCTGTTTCTTGCGCAATGGTGCGCAGAGCCAATTTCAGAGACACAAAGATTCGCTGTGATTACTATTCGGCCCGATACAGTTTCATTCAAACTTAATGGTTCAGTCTCATGACGACACAATTGGCGCCGTGGTTGAGCGATCGGCTGCTGCGCTGAGTGTCGCGGGTTCGATTCCCGCACGGAACAAAATTTGTATTTTTGTATGGCCTACAGATAAATAGTTGTTCCGGATCTGGGTGTCTTGTGTGAATTATTTGTAAACGCACCTACGATACAGGAAGAAATTCCTAGTGTACGGCAAAGTTTTTAAATAATAAAAAATAGTATATTATGCAACTAGTGAATAAAGGACGGATTTAAAGCGAGGGCCATTGATGAATCACGAACAAGTGAAGGATTCTAAAAACTGAATCACGACCGTAGGGAGTGATTCATGATGATTGAATCACGAGCATAGCGAGTGATTCAAGTGTTAGAATCCTGAGCGACGCGAGTGATTCATGGTCCTCGATATAAATCCGTTTTATTCAAGAGTTGCATACTATATTTTATACCATGACTGCGAGAAAAAGAAAGATTTAAGCAAAAAGCACAAGGAATAATAATAAATAAATAAGTGGTTAATTACCTTAATTTTTTTGAAAAAAATGAGTAACCTCAGGGTTCCACATTTTTTGTAAATTTAAGCTGAGCTAGTGTGTTTCAGACGCCAGTGACCACCTCCGTTACGTTACATAATTATAATTAATTAAGCACCAATGCAATTAATATTAGAATTACAATCTAAATAAGTAGGTATTCACTAAATATCCTAGACCAAAATCAACATCATTATTAAAATCCTAAATATAAACAAACTCAAAATTAAATCGACAAAGGAGTTTGAAAATCGAATATTCTTTGCACAAGAAGTTTGCATCGAGTATTTTATGCGCAAGGAGGTTGTATAGCATTGAGTTGGAGGTAGAATATGTATTGGTGTGTTCTAAATTCAAACACCAAAACAGTGATTAAAAGTGCTTTTTATTCACTGTTTTCAGTGAATAAAATAAGCTTTTTAGAGGGGGAATGGTATAATCCGCGAATCGCTACACTTTTGTGTAGCGATTCGCGGAGTGTAATACACACAAATAACTTGTAAAGATGAGATAGAAATAATAGCTGTAAACTCCTAAAAATATTATCCCATAGACACTTCATAAATCCTACAAAATTAGGACACTAACTATCTATTCTTAGTAGACCCCACAGAGTGCCAATCGTAATTTAAAATATTTTTATTACACGTACCACATGGCGTTTTAAATTTTAATTATCAATGATGGCAATGCTTTGACTATTTGCAAACATGTGTGACCGCTTTAAATACAAAAAAGAATATATCATTAGGTATCGTTGATACTACTAATATTTATATATTTAATTGTTAAAAGTCTGGATGCTTAAGGTTGTCCTAGTCAGTATATAAACCAGGGATGTTACGAATGTTCGCGTTCGCATTCGCATATGCAAATGATTCGCATAATTTCAAATACTCGCATTCGCATCAAGCAATGCGAATGTTACGCGAATGCGACTGTATGCATGTCGAGACAAGTAAAAGTGGGCGGAGCTTAGCGGGTCATCATCGCGTGTTTGTTACTTTGGGTTTGTTTCTAGTTGTCACTAATTATCGATCAATCAGTAAGCAGGTATTGTGATTAAGTGAATAAACACAGTTTCGAGTTGTGGGTTATTTTAAGCTAGGATAATTAGTTATTTTAAGTTATTACAAATAGTTATTTAGAACTTTATTTTTGTATTATGGCGCCGGGGAAGAAAAGTAAAATATGGTGATATTTCATACCTATTGATCGAGATCATGCTAAGTGTAATATTTGTAAAAAAGTATATTGACGCGTTGGGTTGGGCGTACTACTTCGGGGCTACAAACTCATTTGAAAGCCGTTCATGCCGAGGAGTTCGAATTGTTAATACGTGCTGAAACAGAGGTCCAGGCTTCTAAAATTATCATTTCTTCGGAAACGCCACTGAAAGAGGTAAAAAAGCAATAAGCTATTGAAGAATATAACGAAATAGATTTTTTTCGTCCCTTCTCACCATTCGCATTCGCACATTCGCCTTTCAAACACTCACATTCGCATTCGCGAATGTCTAAAATATGACATTCGTAACATCCCTGAAACAAATCTAGTATGGCGGTTGTTCCACTGTTTGACGGTGTACGCACAAAATAACAAATGATATCAATTTGTCTCATCATTAGCCTAGCATCTAGCCCTGAATGGAAACGAAAAAAGAAACGTGTATTTGAAAGTTATGAGCGTCGAAATTTCCATATTTTAACACAACATTGGACGGAAATAAATACCATAAAAAAGAAGGAAAATTGCAAAACAGGGATAGATAAGCAGTAAAAAAATGCAAATAATTTTATTTTAAATACTAAACTCAGTAGTTTTTTAATGATACTCATACTCCCAAAAGTTCTGTTTATAAAATTTCGCGCGCTCCTTTACGTTCTAAATCAGTATCCTAAATGGATGCTGATTTAGAACGAAGTTATTTTTATACCATGAGTGTGTGTGTAATCGTACGTGCACTAGCTTCTTACTGCTCATCACAGCTTCTATCCCTTTCGTACGTGTTGTCGGATGAGATAGCATGCATTTTAACCCTGGCCACAAAAAAGTTCGTGCCGCCGACTAGGGCAATCTTAAGAGGAAATGCGGTCGCAGAGATCCGACTGAATATCTTAAGTTAAAGCTTTGTGGTAAGTAAGTATTCGAGGTTCGTGCCTATTTCCTCCTCCAGTTTTGGACAAATTTAAACGATATTCCATAAATTGAATGAAAAAGATATATGTCGTGCTTCTATTTTTTTTTATTTATAGTTGTCAAATTTATACACTAGGTCTCTGTTGACAGTGAAATTTCGACCATCTTCTGACGGTGGAACCCTGGTGCTTCTAAAGATAATATTTCATCAAAATCGAAAACATAGGGGAATAGTAGGTATCTTTATTTTTCAGTTTATGGAATATATTTAAAATTGGTTCAAAATTGGAGGAGGAAATAGGCGAGAGCCCACCCTCGAATTGTGACTTACTAGTCGGAGCTCTCTGCCCGAATTTCCTCCAACAACGATTCTCTGCGAATAATTTTCGAAGTCACGCGGACAAAGCTGCAGAAAGAACCTCCTAATAAATATTTCTGGCACAAAGTAAAAAGAGCACATTCAAAAAAAAAATCGTGAAGATTCTGCTTACAAAACTGTGCTAATTTAACGCCCATGCTTTTTTTCCCAAAAACAAATAATAGACCTATAAGCAGTTTGTTGTTTTATTTAACAGTCAAGTGATAAAAAAAAACAACTTCATTTGAATGAACTCGCTAAATGACGTTCCTTTTGTCATTTGACATAACTTTTGGCGGGAAACGGCGCCACGGTCGTTTGGTAACATTGACCGTGCTTCTCCCGCATTAATTAAGTGTTGCTAGGCTTTAAAACTCAACCCTGTTCGCGGCAAAATAATTTAATTTGCGGCGTTTTATTATTATTTGAAACTAGCTGTAACATGGCGCCACGGTTTGACCCTCCGTTTAATATAAATCTTTTCATCTTTATTGTTGTTTTTTGTATATTTTTTTTTGCGTTTTTGTGATGATTACCATCATAGTTTCTGCGGAGTTTTTATGTATATCTAAATATAAGAAACTCGTATTTTTCATAATGTCATTAATCAAAAGAAAAACCAATTAATTTCACAATACAATTACAGTTATTACCTATTCTTACTTTCATAGTGCGAGCAACGGTTTAATTGCTCGGCAACATTCGATAAAAAAACAATTCCCAATGTTATCCAGACACACACTAAATGCTCAAATATAAATAGCGAATTGTATCAGCCGTTTCCTCTCAGTTTGCTTCTAAATTAATATCCCAACAAAAAAAAAATACAAAGGAGTTTGTAAACCGGGTCTGGCTACCCCAAAGCCCGGTCTGCGGTCCCGCATTCGCTTCGCTTTCTTTCAGTCGATCGCGGCATCTGGTTGCGTACGCATGTCGCTCCTTTGTCCAACGAAACGCGAACCGTATTGTCGATCAACGAAAGAAAATACGATATGCATTGATGAAACAAACTGTTAAACAAAGCAAGTGTGTTCAAATACTGTTATGGTAATAAACCATCAACTTGCTACTCCAAACGGGACTGTTTTGACAACATAAAACCGAGAACGGATTGTGTGTACATCGATTTTACCTAGAAAAAAATATAAGTACTTTGGGATCGAAGTGTTTTCAAAAGTGTAGTGTGGTCTTTTAAAGACAGAATTACTATGACAGGTGTAAACAGTGGATTTAATACATAGTTCTACCGAGTTCTGTACGGAATTGTTGTTGTGTTAAAATCGTGAAGTTACTGCGATTATTTTTGGAATAACGTGCGTGGGTTCGCGTTACCCACGCTGCTTCTAAATACTGCTTTTTGACTCAGTTCATGTAAATGTTAAAGAAGCCTGACCCGTGAACCCGTTTTCCTCGATTAACAACAACAATGATGTGGCCGTCCTCGCAAGCTAGTAAAATACTGACTTTCCTACTTCTGGTCATCGTTTTGTACTGTATTTGTATGGACACGTTCTTATTTCTGAGGATACAGAACTACAAAATAGACTTTTTCGATATCGAAAATAATGTTACGCAAGAAACTTCTACGTTGAGAGAAAGGACGAAGCTGCCGAATTATGAAGATGTAACATGGGTCCCTTGTACCATAAACCCGTTATGTCATCCAACGGTGAAAGCGCTAATGGTGGACCATATTAATCACTACATTTATGGGCCTTTGTGCGCGATCGTAGATGTAGGCTTAGGAATTTCTGAAAACATGCTGCTCATAACACCAAACATGATATCCGTCTTCCATGTTTTCATTGCACTTCTTGGCGCGAATCTTTTGACGTGCCCGAATTTGGCGGCGAGGAGAGTAGCCATAGTTCTGTTCCAAATTCGAATGTTCCTGGATGATTTGGATGGTCATGTAGCGAGAGAGAGAAAGCATATAAAAGGGGAGAGATCAGACGTTGGTACTTTGGGTTACTGGGTTGATGGTATCTGTGATTTGCTTGGCGTCATTGCAATGATGATCGGGATAACTTTATATTTACGCAACAATCCTCCGAGGCGTGGGTATAAAAACACGCCAGTAAGTACTCTTCCCTACCACCAGCTAAAGGAAATAAACTCGACTGAAGACATTGAAAAGGATCATACGACCGACAATGGAATTTCGTACAAAACTAAAGTGACGTTCCAGAAGATAGCTCAAGTCATAGGTTTATTTTCGGGACAAATGTTGCTTTCGTCTCTAGCTTGGAACAGGTACATCGATATTTACCAAGACTTGTTAGAAAATTACTATTGTACCCAATACGATGTTTTCCGACGAGAGATCATGTTTAAATCTGGTAAGTTCTTCTTTGCGTCCGCTATCTGGAGGATCATGAATCCTCATAGTTACCTTCATGTGCTATCTTTGGCAGTATTTTGTGACAAAACCTGGTGGTTTTTAAAAACTGTACATTATACTGGATACTTAGGTTTAGTGGTGGCTGTGGGTACTTCAGAATACCTTATTGATAACATAAGAGAATTTGTTATTAATGGCCTCGATGGGCGATGATCATTTCCTTGAGATTTTAAAAGGGTGCTCTGTTAAATCTTCGGATATTAAAAATAATCTAAAAATAGTGTTGTTTCTTCCAAATTTTATTAGGTTAGTCTCTGCTTACGAGGTTCGTAAAAAATGGTTCAAGGAAGTAATTTGACCCTTCTTAGTCGAGATAATTTCAATCCATCTCCACCAACTCAATATCGACTTTTGTTTTTTTTCATTTAATTTATTTTTTAGATGACCTTTTTAAAAAGCCCTAAAAAAGTACGAGTATGTTGCAATGGAATTTAAACTGTTTCTTGGAAAGCATAGTTTATTGTTCCTTTGTTAATAAATGTCGAATTCTCAATTCAAATATAGGTTAGGTAGATGTTTTGGTTCCGAACCAGTTGCGCTCCGCCTTGTTTGTGGCATGGCTGTTGCATTGTTTATAATCTGTCTATGGTTTTTTATAGAACCAACGAAGTGGGTTGGGAATTTCGAATCGTGAAAGTGAAACATTAAAACTGATTTGAATTTAGAACAATAGTTTCTTTTATTGTTTGGAAGTTAAAAATGCATAGATTTTGATTTCTGAAATGATCAATTTTGTGAATCGAATAAAATACGACAGGATTAGGTATTGTCTTATTAATTAAGTACCTAGTATTATTTTTCTCTCTAATTGCTGATATTGTCACGAACTCACGATCTTCACTGTCTATGTATGATTGCTCCGTAACATATTAATCGATTCCTGAAGATGCCAATTTAAAAATAAGAAAAAAAAAAACAATTAAATAATGATCGTTAAAAAACAAACGTACCTACCTAACTGTTTTAATTATGGTACCTACTTAAAAATTCTTAAAATTAAACCCGGTTCAATACCGCCCAAATCGGAAATTATTTTCTTTGATAGAATTAATAAGATGAGTAACACTTGTTAGATTCGTTTAGTCTAGCCATCTTGAAAAATGTCGCACCAAATTGATGCAGACAAATTTAGGTAATATACTGAGGTATACAAATATTTAAAAAAAGGTCTAGGGATATAATAAATAGGTACCTACGTAAATTTTCGAATATTTTTTTTTGATTTTTTTATTGTACATAGGCTTGCGCTTGACATCAAGAGTAAATAAGTTACTTCTAGTGTGTGGTGACGGTGAAATACGCTTGTCTATAACTAGAAGTATATAGAAGCAGAAGGTCGACACCCGGCCCAAGGTTAAACAAACCGTTTTAGCCTACTTTGGAAGCTCCCACTTCAAATCTATAATAAACCTTTTTTTTTAATTGGCTTGAACTTACTTTAAACCAGCTTATCTAATTCGAATAAGTGACTTTATATTACAGTTTACCTACTCTTATTAGGGTTCCGCACCCAAGGGGTTAAAACGGGACCCTATTACTAAGATTCCTCTGTCCGTCTGTCACCAGGCTGTATCTCATGAACCCACTAAACCGTTCTGATAGTTACGTCATATTTAAAACTACCTACATTCTCACAATATGAAGTAAAATTTCAACACGTGCATGTGAATACTAAAGATTTGTCCGCGCATGTATGTGAATCACGTATTGAATACACAATTTGTTGGATGAAAATTTACCAATCACTTAGATGGACATCAACATCGCGTCTTTCATCTCGCATGTATTTGGTCGATTTTTCATACTCTTTGCCATTTGCCTTGCCAAATTCATTAGGGCCGGCGCTCATTGACGGCATGGCACGGCAAAGGATTTTTCGTGGACATATGATTTTCAACCTTATTTTAATCATATTAGCATTGAAATTCCTTTATTTCTATACGAATGCCGCGCATGCAGCGGCAAAATGATTTGGTATGCTGAAAAGTGCCGTGGGGTGCCGCGGCAAGGTCGAAAATCATTTGTTCACGAAAAATCCTTTGCCATGGCATGCCGTAAGTGAGCGCCGGCCCTTACGCAATAAGGCTACTGATATCTTCTTACGTCTCGATCTTATCCTATTTACTTCAGGTTCCTTAGATTCCTTATCCTTCTTCTCCATTGTGCACGCTCTTGACTTGTCATCAACCAAAACAAGATAACTACAAAATTAAAAATGTAAATTCTGACAATATTACTTTCGTAAAATATTGTACATTATTGCTTTTGTAATCAAAATGCCCATTAAAATTGAAGAGTTCCAAAAAAAAAACGCCTCATTCAATTCTGTTTGCCTGGTCTCAGTCTTGAAGACAACAATAGGGCTATTGAGGTTTTTAGAGCGTAAACTTTGCACTTACAGAGAATCAATGGTGCATGAAATGGTCTGCCTACTGTTGAAGAGAGTACTCAGTACTTGTCCTTACGGAAAACGACACAGCCTTTAAGAGTAGGGGAAGCCTAATGAAATAATGTACGGATTGTGTGAACAATGATTAGATATAGGGGTGAATACTGAGATGACGGTTAATAAAGCTGTATGAATGTAAAGCACATGCAGCACTGAACCCTAATAAGCGATAAGGGCAGGAGGATAATGATGGGAGACTGTCGATGCTTGCTCATCATTTCTTCCTTTGTGCCCGCACGAGATAAACTATAATAGATTAGGTATCTCGTAAGGAGATTAACCAGAGAACATGGTCTGTAGTGACTTAGCAAGATTGACTGCTCATGAAGCGCCGAATGTATCTTATGTTTCGCCACTTGAAGTAACTCCTGTAACACACCCCAAGATATACAGCCGCTATCTATTGTAACACATAAGGTAATATCACGCCTTTTTTACCCGACTGCCGAAGAAGTTGATATTCTGTTTATCACAGTTTATCATCAGTCTATGTATGTATGTTTGTTCCTATGTTGTTTGTTCGGCGTTCTAGAGAACAAACGCGTTGGCCGATTTTGATGATTCTTACGTCAATCGATCCATCTTAACCTTGCGAGTGTTACTGGCTATATGAAAATTGGAAAATGGCGGATTTTGGGCACCATATTGTGAGAGCCCAATTTTTTTTCTTCCAATCCCATCGTGCGGGGTATCAAAATAAAGGTGGTTTAAAAGGAGGTGATTTCAAAAACATATAACACTTATTTATATGTTTAAAGTTACCTAATTCAATAAACAATGTTACCTAAAAAGTTATAAATAAGAAAGTTAGTTCAAAAAATCAAAAAACCTGACTGCTTAAGCAGCGAACTATAACGATGTAAACAAGAAGAAAATCATGGTGTGCAGTCGATGGATACGTCTGGTTTTGGTCAGCCAGCTCGCGAGTAGCTCGCTCTGGGTGGAGCGGGAGAACGTGTCAGACTTCTACTGACTAAAACCCACCCGTGTTCCTTCATGTGCTTGTGCCAGGGCCGCGTTAACTCTTTCAAATTTATCCGCGACCCAGACAGGCATTGGCCTTAGCGGTCCCGTCAGTTTTGTTGACATCTCTTTAAGGCGCGCGTGGAACATAACGCGCCGTCGCCTCGGGCTTGGTGCTTCTATAGCAAACATTTCGACACTAAATTTATATTTCATGTAATAAGGGCGAGCCTATTGCCCTTGTCTTCCCAAAATACCTTCAATCCATTAGACTCTCATTAGTTGATACTCATCTAAGTACCTCACAAATGTGTTGACTTTAATGAGAATGTAATTGCGAAGGTAGTCTTCTTTTGTCACTGTTCACAGAATTGATGGTTTTAATCGGAATGTTCTATCTGTATCGACTGGTCAATTAAAATCGTATTAGGCGGCGTATGTCTGTTGTGTTCGATTTGATTGCATTGTCTAGTCTGTTATTCACAAGATCACACTGGATCTAAAGCAAATAAGCATAGGTTTCTGTTCCATTTATTGTGCTGTCCAATCCTATATGTCAATTTAGCGACCTGCAATGACTCGACGCGATTCGATTTATGTCTCACCGATAAGCGATTTTACTTGCGATATTGCAAGTGCACATGGACGCCATGCGATGCAAATATATTTGCACTTGAAATTTTCTTAGAAAATACGTACGCGCGTACGCGATAACGCCAATCAACGCAATTGAAATTGCGTCGCGCGTTCAGTAACAGTCCTTTAGATTGGTTAGTTGTGGGCAGGGTTGGCACGATTTTTTCAAATGTGTTTAATTTTTACTTTCTTTCATAGAAATCAATATAAAAACAGATTTAGATAATATATGTTAGAGACCAGGGTCTTTTACATCTGAGAAATCAATATCATTATTATAATGCTTGAAAAAAACTAGTTTTCCAGCATTTTCAATTCCCAGTCAGTTTCTTAATTTACTAAGAACAATTCCAAAGGTGAGAAACATTCTTTCCACAGCAGCTAAAGAAGCTATCGCCCCAAACAATTGCTTAACCACTGGGAAAATCTAAAAATAGACTTAAACTGTATGATAAAATGAAAAAAAAAATCGGTTGTCTGTAAAGTCGGTTTACTGACGATAGTTGAACGTGACAACGTCATAAGAAATTCACTTTTCACTGCACTTCATACTTGACGAAAACATGTAAATGTATTATTGTATAGCAGCTGTCCACGCGGACGCATATCGCTCACTCAAGTAGGAGAGAGACAGATGTCGAACGCTGCCGAACGCGGAGGCCGATTGTGCCTCTTTGTCGCTCGTTCCGCGCTCTCGCTTGCACTTCAAGCCTTAAAAATGGAACGCCTCAGAGCGAGGTCAGCGAGGTAACGCCGCATGAGTCATGTTTTTCGTGCGTGCAGCCGGCTCCATCGAATTATAAGACGTTGTCACGTCAAAAAACATGTTTAATTAGGATTTTTCCAACCCTGGTTGTGGGTAGTGGAAGTTTGTTGGTCAGAAGATTTGTATCAAAATGTTATTGTCTGTCTGTCAGCTATGTTCAAGACGGTCATAGATATACTTATTTCCAGGAATCTGTTGCCTAGCGATATCCTATGGCAGAGTTCTTGTTCGTAAGTTTGTCAAATATGGAAGAACCTTGAGAGATCGTCCATTGACTTATTCAAAAATCTCTTTACGTTGTTTGGGTTTCGATACGCGTCCACAAACCAAAGATACCATTTAGAATTCGCAATAGCTACTGTTTTTAAAACTTCTGAATGCCGAGTTGCATACAATTTTTTTAACTATTATTCATTTTCTACACAATCGATTCTAATCTAGCGTCAGACAAAGTACTGAGTCTATTTTGGGTGGCTAGCTCAATCTTTAAATTAACTGGATAAAATATGGTGCATATTGAGTCTAAAATAGTTGGTGACGTCTTTCTGTTTGATGGAAAGCAGACATAGATTGAATAGAAAAACCAGGTCATTACCTAACTTTGTAAAAGCAAAATAGACTTTCTGTTCCGTCAGTAAAATCATTTCAATTCCAAAAATATCATTTGTTTTGAAAGCCATTAGTGTCGAGTCTTCAGCGCTTCGATCCCGTGGTCATCAGCAACTATACCTTTTGCCAGGATGATAAGTGGCCTACAACACTCAGAAGAATTTTTGTTATAGAAATCCAGAGATTGCCCGGTATAGCTCTTGCCAAACTTTTTAGCCGCCCTGAAGTTGGCTACAATGGCTGCGCAGTAGAAAATCTCATTTAAAAACAGCACCGTTTCGTGCCTTGCGCATCGGAAAGCAACTTCAGGGCGGCCCAGGAGATTGGCGAGAACTATACAAACGAGTGTCATTCATATTGTATTGTGTCAATAATATTAGCTTAGTTTCGAATGTTAGTTTATCCTCTTACAATCTATAAAGTTTTTCCTTAGCAACAGTATGCTTTTCGTGGTCAAATCAGGTTTTGTTCCAGTCTTATTTTCTTAGTTCTTTATATTTAGTCTTGTCTACAGACACACATCTTATGTCACGTATTAACATAAATAGCTTAAGATCCCACTGCTAAAATCTGCAGGTATTATTCTTTTTGTTAAAACTTAGATGATATTCGGGAATGATACTTGATATGTAGTTAGGTTTACCATTAGTTCGGCTTGGTCCGGATTTTTCGCTTAGACAAAATTTTGTTTTTCTTTCATACCAGCTATCCTTTAAGAGTATTTTCTTGTTTTATACTTTTCAGACCGCGATTTTTTTTGTAGTCGGGTTTTAGTTTTTGGAGTATTTTTTTCGTAACTAGAATGCCCGGACTTTTTTTCAAAAGCTCGGCTTTTTGACAGGACTTTTCAAAATGGTAACTCTATATGTAGTAGAATAGGTTGCAGCAGAGTTGCCTGCAAATATCTAGCGTTAATGAATTTACCTTAATAAAAGAAATTGTAATTTATATTTGATAGTTAACCATATAACTTTTCAATTTAATACAATACAACGTCATAAAAAATAAGAAAAATAGATTGACCTTTACCCGCGGTAAAGGAGAAATTCGTAGTGTAGGGCAAGATTAAAAAAAAATAGTTGCAACTTGATATTATTGCCAGGAAATCTTGCAGCAATATATTCTACTTTCAAGTAAAAATTCATGAAAATTAAGTTTTATCCTTCGTTTTATCAAAAACAAAATATCTGCAGATTTTAACGGTGGGATCTGAGGCTATTATATAAGTCTGGTCTACAGCTTATGTCATGTATTAACATAAACGGCTTGATATTATAAGCTGTAGATTCAGATGGCATTCACCTAGGTCTGTTATGTTAATTAGGCAGTTTGTAAGCCTATGTCGTAATGTTTGGATACACGATGATGCTAAGATGCTTTTAGTTAGTATTAATAAGGTGTTGGGTTATGGTAGGACTGCTTTTTAATTTTCGCAAATACCTTGCCTTCTACCGATGCCATCTTAGGTTCCAAAATCTTGCAGTTTGTATAGAAAGATTAACTTCAAATCTGAAAGGCCTAAACAAGAAAGAGTACAAGAGTAATCCTTGTCATTCGGTATGGGCTCGCTCAGCACAATTTTTGTTTTGGCTATTTACGGTTCTTCTCTGTTACTTTGTGATTGTTGTTGTACTGTTGTGTCTGTCGAATAAATGTTTTCTGTTCTGTTCTAAATCTATTTTGGTTGCAAATGTTGTGATCCTAGAGTTTTCGGATCACAAGACTTTTAATGGTTGACTATACAAAAGTATTATTATCGGCATTTATTACCATATTTCATCATTATCAGCCTAATGTTCTCACTGCTGGGACAAAGGCTTCAGTTCAGTTCAGAAAAGGAGAGAGGGAATGGGCTTCAATTCACCAGGCGGGCCCAATGCGGGTTGGTGGATGTCACATATCTCTAGAATTTTCTTTCTTGGACATGCCGCTTTCCTTACGATGTTTTTCTTCACCGTTTTTGAGCAGTGACGATGAAATAATTTTACACAACGTAAAGTGCCTGCCTAGGTTCGAATCCACGACTTAAGACACGTAACTCGGGGCCGTTACAACTGGGCCACCACTGCTCACCGTTACCACATTTAATTTATCATAATACATATTTGAAAATTCTGTAAAGATTTTGCTACTTTGCAACTCCGGCTATGTTTATTGCCAGTAATGTAACAGCAACTCTACTAGATTTACTAACGTCGAGTCCACCACAACCACATTAGCACGTCAAGCTGTCTGTCCTCTAATTTTTAATAAAATAATTAGTTAGTTTCTAGTTAATTTGTCCCAGAGTGAATGTTGCCCTATTGGCCAGTTTGTTGTCTGTGAGCACCTACTTCAGATAACTCTCAACAAGCTTGATAAGTTGATGCTCTTGTGCTAGGGTAGCCTGCGTCATGGATGAACTTGGTGCTGAAGTGTTTGTTAAAACCACTAGTGGAAGTGACATTTAAAGTGGATGGTAAATGGTGGAGACTAATGACCAGCGACCTTATTGCGTTAGGCAATAAAGCCCGGTTTAACCGAAACTCTTAATCCATTGCATCATAATAATGTCTAGAAATACGTCGGCTCGATAGCGTAAAACAAGCATTGAATATTGTTACATTGGCATATGAGAGGGATTGCGATCGATTGTTTTATTATAAAGAGTGACGTTAAAGAATAGAATTCTCACGATTAGCAAAATTTTGATAGGGAGGTTTAAAAAAAACTTAAAAAATTAGATAATTCATCAAAAAATTAATTTGGGCCCCAAGTTATCGGAATCAAAGTTGTAGCAAATGCGCTCTAATTTAACCAAATTCAAGGAATAAGTACACCAAACTACCAGTCAACTTGCATATTGGTAGTTCAAAACACCTTTTTCTTTGATGAAAACCGGCCTCAATACGAGATAACCAATTTATCAGGCTGAAGACTGAAAATCACTAAAACAGAAGCAGAATAATCCGAAACTGTTGATAAACCCCAGATGACAACTCAGAAACAACTAATTACGTCAACCCCTTTGTCATCTACCACCAAATCTCATAGTACTGAGAAAAAAAACAGTAAAACAAAGCTAACAAAGAATATCAACAATATTCTTCCAGTAACAGTTACTGTTCGCGTGGTTCAAAAGTCTGAAAACACAAACATTTGCGATCCAACAACAAACAGTATTGAACTGAAAAACATTGTAGCCTAAGATCGCACAGCTAAAATCTGTAGGATAGAGGATTTAGAAAATAAGAATTTGCCAGTTTACCTGTTCCCACCCATAAATTGTTGCTAACTATGAAGTTGCTGATGTTGCATACGGACCCGCGATAAAGGAGAAATTCTTAGTGTAGAAAAATGTTAAAAAAAAAACATATCTTCAATTAAAAAAAAATACTAATAAGAAACAATATGAATGCAGATTTTTGGGGTAGAATATCATTCTATTGGTTCAAACATTGGTCTGTACCTTTGGCCACGTTCATCTGCAATTCAATAACGCAGTTCGGTCACGCATAGGATACGAAAATGTAACGGGTTTTCAGGAGGAATATAAATGAAAATGCTCGTTTATTCGTTTCTGATGGCAGTTCTATATTCGTACTTTTGGTTACGTCGTCGATATGTTTTATGACGTAACTTCTGGAGCTGTTGACCTGAAGAAAAAAGACGGATTTATTGGGCAAGGGAAGTTGGTATTAAATTATTTCATCATCAGCCTTATAATGTTCCCACTGTTGGGACACAGGCATCCTCTCTGTGAGAGAGATAACGGGCCTTTACCCTCCATGCGGGCCCAGTACGGGTTGGTGAATGTCACATGTCGCCGAATTTTTGGTTCCTTGACATGTCAGTTTCCTCACGATGTTTTCCTTCACCGTTTTTAAGAGCAGTGATGATGAAATTATTTACACAAAGTAAAGCGCCTGCCTGGGTTCGAACTCACGACCACGACACGTAAATCGGGGCCGTTACCACTTGGCCACCACTACTCACAAATTAAATTATTTGGCTCCTTCGATATCCATTTGTCACTGTGCGCAAAGCTAAAGAGTGGACTTCCCAGATTATTATTGTATGTGCTAAGGAGTAGAATTGCCTGTTGTCAAGTGGGGAGTGAATATATTACTGCTATGCAGCATCTTACCGTTAGGCGAAATAGTGATCAAACACGAGCCTATCTATAAGAAAAAAACAGAAAAAGAAGTCCCCATCGCCAAATTTCGAGTTCAATTCCATGGCTACATCTTACCCGACTGCGTGAGAGCAAAGACAGGTTTGGCATCTAAAACACATCTGCTTTTTTATTTTGTTTTTCGTGAATCACCATACTATGATATAGCCTCATCACGACAAATCAAATCAAAACCGACCTTGACTCAGTGACCAAGGTCCTGAACTTACTCCAATTTAATGACATCATTGCGATTTATAATAAAAAACTGGCGTGGGATGTCAGCCTTGTTCTGGTAATGAAGTAATGAGATGAATATATCAATCAATGTTCCTATTGAATTATTGAAAAGATGGATGAACTGTGTGAGGAGTGTTATGAAAGAAAAGGGATTCAGTGACAGCGTGATGGTGGACAGGACGGTGTGGCAGAACTAAACTTGTTACGCCGACCCCAAGTGGCATGGTACAAGGGCAGGAAGATGAAGATGATTGTGATCATCGATCAATGTTCATGTTGAACTGGCGACCCACCCCACACTAATTTTATAAAGGCGTGTGTTACTTCTTCACGCCAGAAGGACTGAACGGATCTAGATGAACTTTGGCACAGAGTTTGTAGTCAGGAATAGCACATAGGATACTTTTTATCCCGGGTATATGTTCATGGGTAAATGAGGATGGATGGAGAGGGAGAGGACGGCCAAGGAAAAGATGAATGGACTGTGGGAAGGGTGATATGAAAGAAAAGGGAGTCAGTGATTGTGGGGACGGGGGACAGGACGGCACGACCCCAAGTAACATAGGACAAGCGCAGGGAGATGATATGTTCTCTCGGGATAATTTTTGACTTTCAATCGGGCGAAGCCGCTGGCAGAAGCCATTGATATAAAAACATCTTCCTCCTTTATCGCTTTTTCTATTAGCGAAAATCGTATCAAAATCCGCTGCGTGGTTTAGAAGAAGTTAGCGGAGAAACAGAAACGACGTCGACAGAGACTTTGTTTTATACTATTGAAAGAAACCGGTGTAGGATGCAGCCTTGATATTGAAATGAAGTAATAGAGGATATAAATACGAGGGAGATATCGAGTAATGTGATGTTGAATGAGCGTATGTTCCTCATGGTCATTTGAGGAGTTTTTTTGTTGAAGCTGGTTTCGGACTGCTTTTTTCTGAGGTGGCCTTGGCATTCGCACTTGAGGCTTTCCAGTTTGTTATTATGTCTAGCGAAACATACAATCTCCGATCTAACTAGTTTGTTGACATAAAATTACCTAATTAGAATGCCTAGGTACAGTAAAGTTGTTCTATCTCACGACGGCCGGCGGGTTGATCTTAGTCGTGTGCGTGCATGCAAATTGTTTCTGTGTGCGTAAGCTCACGGGAGTGCTCAGTATCGCTTACGCACACATAAACAATGTCCATTTGCATCTACACACACGACTAAAACCAGCCCGCCGTCGTGAGATAGAACAATTTTATTGTAGTTGGGGAAATCCTGGCGTGTTCTGTATAAGGTTCTAGAAAAGGTTTAATTCTATCATCGATGGTAACATTTTGATAGCGCTTCACAATGTCAGTCAGTTTTTTTTTATATTTTACCAATCTCTGTCGCGACGCTTTTTTGATAGATTGCCACTTGTCTAGAGCCACTGGTCAGTCACCCCAGCTTCTGCTGCCTAGCTGACTGAATTAGCTCATATTTCTGTCCCCTCCAGAGTAAAACAACTGTAAAGTAAATGGACGTGAAATCACAAGGGATAATACTAACCAAAGATCGCTCAGGTAAGATCCAAAATTCGTATTCGAACTCCAGCCTCGAACATTTTATCTTATTGCCGCATATAGACGCTATTTGAAAACATCTCATCACATTGACGCGTCTCGAAGTCTGTACGGCTTCTCCCAATATAAGGGTGTAAGGTTTCGAGATAAGCTCCTCGGATTAACCTTACCACACTCCTGTATGTTAGTGTTGGTAATGTTCTCCGTTTTGATATAAAATAAAGACATCAGACACTAGTTGTAAAATCGCTTTTATGAGTTTTCCATGTTATGTTACTCAACAATAGGTTTATGCTTGAACTATGCAGTTCATATCCAATAATCATTAAATAAGCCTGTCCTTGTCCTTCTCGTAACAATAAAATGAGAGAGCACTATCCCCACTTTAGTTCAGGCTCAGACATTTATTAAACTACAATATGGCTTTCTCTAGGCGTGGCAGAGACTGTCCAGCACATACTTGTAGAGTGCCCGTTATTTATCAGGGAACGCTACCGACTAGAATGTGAGCTGGACAGGAAAATAACGAGGGAGAGCCTGCATGGGCTCATGAACAAGAAATTTAGGGAAAAGTTCTTAATCTACTGTATTAGAGTAGCCACTGCGGTTATACATCGAAATAAAACCTGAAGCGCACTGTGCTTCATTAATATTTTGTGTGATATTTAAATGCAAGCACAGAATGCAGCCAGGACATGTATAGCCGACAGTATTTTGAGTAGTACCTAAGTTTGTAAGTTGTGTAATTATTGTGATATTTTTGACTGACTGCACTTTTTTGTTTTCATATCCCTAATTGCTATATACCTGTTTCTCTGTGATACTAGCATTTTTTGCACAATCTATTGATAAGTAGCACTTTTTGCACAACCATATTTTTAAATAGCATATCTTGTAAATTGTGATAAAAATATTTTGTAAGATTTTTATTTCTGAGATGAACAGACTCATGTATACTTTTGTATTTTTTTTTAAATTTATTTCTGTGATGAAAAATAAAAACATGCCCGTAGTTAGTAAAATGAACCCACACAGAATACATGAGGATGAATGCAAGATGAACTATGGTATGAAGGATAAAAGTGCGAGAGGCATGTATGAGGAATAGTATGAATGTGTTTGCAATAAATAGGCACCAATTATGTTGGTGGGGATTAGTATTAAGATTAAAAAAGAAAAAAAAAAAAGAATATGGCTTTCTAAAGCTGCATTTCCTTTCATGGGTAAGCAGTGCTTTACCATATCTGAATCATTGTGATTCGTAACGGGGACCCTAATATGGGAAGTCTGCTTTTAGGTCTGTGTGTGTTGAGTTTTGAGTCTTTCTTAACATTTCAAAGAAAAATAACTACCTTGGTACTAAAGGTTAGTTGGTTTTTAAAGGGGTATTTTGTAATTTTTTTTTTTTTTTTTTTTTAATTCATTTATTTCAGGCGACAGGGCCCAGATAAAATAACTTAAACCTAAACATACATAATAATAATGGTGTTAGTAACAATACAAACTTATACCTATGTTAGTAGCACAATAAATTTGAACAAAATTTAAAAATTTACAAAGATTCAATGATCATTGCTTCAGCATTCCAGCTGAAATACTGGAGCAACGATTCATATGAACACAGTCCAGCCTGTCAGCAATCATGGCCAGGATGCCGTTGGAGCTGGCTCGCACCCTGCGCACCAAGGATGCACATCTTTTACGCATCAGTGCATAAAAGCAATCGACGCGCATTTCCGCAAACATCCCTGATGCGCTACAGAAGCGAGGCAGCCCCATCAGCACCCTGAAGGCATTATTATACTGAACGCGAAGGGCGCTGTACGATTTTTGCGTGAAATGAACCCACAGGCTACAGGCGTAAAACGAGGTACAGAAGGCCCTAAACAGAGTCTTCTTAACCCCCGCAGAAGCACGTGAAAACCTGCGGGCAATCATATTCGCTCTGACCGACAGCGCCCTCCGCTCCCTCTCAATGTCGTCATCGTCTCTGAGGCCAGAGGTCAATACGTGCCCAAGGTACTTAAAGGTTTGTACTCTCGACAAAGGTACACCATTCATTTTAACATGAGGCACCGATTCTGGATATCTACCAGCAGCCCCAAACACCATAACGACACTCTTCCGCACATTATACAATAGGCCGTGGGCACTGGCGTAACTTTCACATAGACTCAGCAATTTTCTAAGGCCACAGACTGAGGCACTGAGCAGCACCATGTCATCTGCGTAGCTAATGTTGTTGACACATATGCCATCAACATAACATCCGACTCTGGTGCTGCTCAGCTCCACAATCAACTGGTCCATGTACAGGTTAAAAAGTGTGGGAGAACTTAGACCCCCCTGTCTCACACCACACTCCAAACCATATGAACTCGAGTACACCCCATCCCACCTAACACTGTTGACCTGGTTCCCGTACCAAAATTTAAAAATATTAATAACTTCAGGTGGTAAGTTAGCATTATTTAGCTTCTTCCAAAGAGTATCGTAGGAAACCAAATCAAAAGCACTCGATAGGTCGAGGAAACAAGCGTACACTGCCGTGCTACGGCTTGTATAGTACTCCACAGCGTGCTTAAATCCCAAAATCGCACTTTCAGTGGACAACCCAGGTCGAAATCCAAACTGGTTGTCATGCAATTGAACATATTTACTCAATTGCGAATTAAGCACGCTGTCCAATACGTTAGACACAACCGTAGCCAGCGAGATAGGTCGATAGTTATTCCTATCCGTCAATAGCCCAGTTTTATTCTTAACTACGGGTACAACTATTGTTCTTAACATCTCCGGGGGTAGATACGCATGGCTCAAACAAAGATTGTACAACAAAGCTAAAACACGCGGCAAGTGAGGGCCCGCATAACGAAGATGCTCGATGCTGAGCCCATCGTGACCGGGAGACTTGCCCCTTGACATAGACTGTATGACAGAAGCAATGTCTTTAGAAGTAACCCTGACTCCCAACTCCTCCATGGGCTCAACATCGATCACCGCCCGCGACGGACCTAATGACGATTTCACTTCAAACTTATCTTTGAACAGTTCGGCTATTCCCTGTGGATCGCTCACACCGTCGACGCACACAGGCACGCTCGGCTTATGACTAAGATTTTTCGTGTTTTTCCAGAATCCACGAAAATCCTTATTCACATGATTAGACGCCAGAATATCCATTTTAATCTTATCTTCTCTGCCCTGGCACCATTTTAGCTGAGATTTAAATTTCCTCCTGGATTCACACATCTCCTCATAATAACGACCAGAAGTAGGCCTACCGTACCAGGACCATAAAACAAATTTATCCCTAGCATGCCTGTGTGCATCGGCAACATGTCTATTCCACCCAATAACAATCTTCCTTTTGCGTTTATTACTATGGCGGCCCACCACCGATGATTCACATAAAGCGCCAATAATCTGGCCATACATTTTATCAATTAGATGCCTATGATTTATATCAGTACACATACGATCACAACAATATTGGAACTGCATTGGGAAATCTATCAATCTCAGACGCTTATGACACTCAGTATTATACAATCGAATCTGAGCCAAGTCCCTCTCTCCCCATGTAATCCCGTTACTAACATGTTCACTAGACGCACATCTCTTAGGTACAACGGTATCTAAATAACATTCGACAATCATAGGAAAGTGGTCAGACCACACAACATCATACTTCACATATACCCTACTAACAGTCTGAGCCGCCGCTTTGGTAACCAAACAATGGTCAAGCCATCTCGATGACCCATGAGCCTGACTTATAAATGTATACGTATTTGTCTTGTTCACCACAAAACCCCACTAGCTCAGCATAAAATCTTTCCGTAGGGTGAGCGTTAAAATCCCCCAGTATATAAACGCACTCAATATTGCAAGAATCAACAATAGCACTCACCGCGCTGAGGACGTCCGTGAAGTCCGCTAAATTACTCACCACGTCAGTCGGCATGTAAACGCTAAACACTAACATTGACCTTTCTTGCATCACTATTTTAATTGCACTTATACGCGGGTTATCACTCGGAATCACAGTTACGTTTGTGTAGACGCTCCTCCTCCACAATAGTGCCACACCACCATGTGGTCTTCCTCGTAGCATCCCAGCAGTGGAGTCTACTGCTGACGTTCCCGTACAATTGAAATCGTCACTAATGGTGTCTAGGTACGATATTTCATGCGACAGTAGCCAGGTCTCTTGCAAGGCTATAATGTCAACATGTTTACACAAATCCTGAATACTGTCAACTGAACGCTTGACGTTCTTACAATTGAATGTTGCAAACTTGTGCAGCCTATTATTCATTAATGAATGCTGAAGAGCCGTCTCCATAGCCAGTATTCAAAGTATTCATTGGCTTAGGTCGAAAATGCACGAACCGTCTGAAAATAATTCCCTGCGGCCACATTTCGTTATTCAAGAACATATGTACGTTATGATGCAGTACAAAGAACTTAAATGCATTGTAATCACTTTGTTTTTTCAAATTTATTTTCTCCAATTTCACATTTATAGAAGTTTTTCTATGTACATAATCTCTAATGTCCTCCTCTGCTGTATCTTTGTGAACATTGGTAATGAAGATAGGCACTTTTCGATCTGCTGCTCTAAACCTTTCATCAGTATCAACAGCACTTTTACCCATTTTCCCCATAAAACGTTCCTTGAGCCTTTGTTTACGATTCTGTACTAAGGTCCACTCGTCATTCCGCCTTGTCTCCTCATTCACTAAGGTAGATTGTTGTCTAACTGCATTCGCAAACGATTGTTTACTTCGCGGTCGTATCGACTCGTCCAGCTGATTAGTGGGCAGCTGCGATGACTCAGTCGCCGCGACACACCGCGGCGAGCTCGGCAACGGATTTTTATTTAAAGCGTCAACAAAACAGCTGCTACCCGCAACTTGATTTTTGTTATGACAAGAACGGTTTTTATTATCCCTTATCATGAACAATGAATCATCAAAATTTTCACAGTTTTTCGCTGCCGAACCAATCATGGTAGGTGATGGTAATGAAGGTTCGCTGTCTCGGCGCGTTCCACTTTTCATGTTGACATTCCGGGGTGAAGCAGTAAATGACAGGGCCTTGAAATCCTTCTTCAGATCTTCTAACTGCATCACGGTGGCATAGGATGCTTTGATATCTTTAATTTCAGTTTGCACCAATAAGATATCTTTAAGCAGCTTTGAAACATCCAAGTGATCAAACGTTATGGGAGGTAGCTTATTTAAATCACGGGCCACGAACACAGGCATCACATCAGGCTCAGTCACTTTGAATATGCTTATAATGTCACTTAACACTCTATTGTCCTTTCCCTGACCCTTTCTAGCAGGTTTACGTTGATCCAACGGTAATGATTCAAACAGCAACGTTTTCGATTTTTCAATTTGCGCACTCGTGAACGTTGACAAGCATACTTTTGTAAGAGTTTCTTCGTCACTAACCGACAACTTGTTTTGCAAATACGTCAACATTTCGTCAACGACAAGATTACAATTATTACACTTAAGTGTAGACGTCATTGCGTAAGAATTAATATCTACAGCGCAACAAAGAAACACACGACACGTATGGATGCGCGCGCGCGACTGAGTAATGAAATTCCTATTCAGAGGAAGGAATCTTTACTTTTTAATCTAACTTAGGAGACTAAATATCATCTGCCAGGCATTTTATAATCTAACCATTTCAATTCTTAGGAGATTTAATGTCAACTGCTAAGCATTTTTTAATCTAACCATTGAAATTCTTAGGAGATTTAATGTCAACTGCTAAGCATTTTTTAATCTAACCATTGAAATTCTTAGGAGATTTAATGTCAACTGCTAAGCATTTTTTAATCTTACCTTTGAAATTCTTAGGAGATTTAATGTCAACTGCTAAGCATTTTTTAATCTTACCATTGAAATTCTTGTGAGACTAAATATCATCTGCCAAGCCTTTTTCCCATCTATGTTGGGATAGGCATCACGGCAATGGTATTCAGTTACATCCGGTAAGATGCCGGATCCAACTGTATCTTGCTTTACGTGAAGCGAGTGTCTATGTGATGACTAAAGTGCGTTAAAATTTTTCGGCAACCATTTTTTTAATTAAACAAACGAAGGTGGTTCTCAATCCCATTGTATTTTTTCTTTGGTACCATTTTTTTTAAACCGTCGTAGAAATTTATTAATTGCTTAGTAATGTTTTTTTTTGGAAACCGGTTTAATGTTTTTGTTGAAAAATTTACTATTTATTTTAGTTTTGGTACCTACTACCATGAAAATACGCATTATTAAGGATAACTCAAAAACTACTCCACAGATCTTGATCAAATTAAAATGTGACCACATGTGAAGCACGAGCTTTTAAATAAAAAAATAATCATCAAAATTGGTTCACTTAGTAAAAAGTTCTGAGGCAACACACATATATTTTTTATGTGTCATTTTTATATCAGTAATTCTTTAACAATTATGAACCCAGCTAACCGATTGAGCAACTTTCCTGTTACAATGCGTGCACAATTCAAAGTATTATCGAGCATTGACACCACTTATAGCAATGTTTCCTTAAGATCTTCAGCAAAAAGTCCCCGTTGCAATCGCTGTATTTTCCGGCTTCAAATAAGGCCGATTTGTATTACTCACGGTCTCAGTTCCACAAACTGCAGTTAGTGTACTTAAACTCGGCAGCTGCATCCTTCTAATTTTGCCGATAGTAAATGCACAACACAGTACATTTTATAATTTAACTGGCTTTTACTCGCGGCTTCGCTCGCAGTGAAGCCATTAAAAATAATTTTTTTTTCATGAAAAGTATCCTATGTTACTTCTAATACCTCCAAGAATATATATACAAAGTTTCATGATGATCGGTTCAGTAGTTTTTGCGTGAAAGCGTAACAAACAAACTTACATTCACATTTATAATATTAGTATGATGAGTTGAGCACAGTGGTTGTATCGCAGCGCTAGTGGCGTTTTTTTAAGTCCTTAGAAATGCAGATGTATGGGCACTATAGGTCCTTCAGACACTCCAACGAAATGGACATGGTTTGACAAGCTGTATTCTATTCATCTTCTTATGATGATGACACTTATTTTGTGGTTGTTGATGATAAGTTTAGGACCAGTCCGTTTGCCGTTCATGTTGATTATGAAATTTGCCTTCATTACACTGGAAAGGTCTAGTTTTTAAATAATCCGCCAGGTTTTCTTCCCTTTTGTGTATTTGGTATGAAGGATGGCTAGTCAAGGTGTACAGGATGTGATACAGTTATAACTCGCGGCGGTTCTTTTATATAACTCTCAACTAATTTGGTCCTTCATGATATTGTCGTGTGTATTTTCATTACTTTAATCTTGTAATTTACATCCCTTTTATAACCAGCAGTGTGGGAAGAAGAAATTGAAGCCTTTTTAATGCTTGGTAACGATGTAGCCGTAAAAAATATGTTAATTTTTGTCATATTTATCTGTTTTTCCGAGTGCTCCATGTTGTTTGTATATTTCTTGATCATCTTCGGTAAAAGGAGGAACGGAATATTGATCAGCTTTAAAGTTTCTTTTGAATGGATATCTCGAAAATGTCTTGCATCTGTATGTAAGCGTTTATTATATTATTAATTTAGTAATGTCGTTCAATAAAATTATCTTTTGTGTCCAGGACAATAGCTATTGACAGCTTCAGATGGTATTGTGGGAGTATACGGCAAAACAATTGTGTTTGATTTAGTTATTTCATAAGACAAGTTTGCTATATCGAAATATCTCGTTCATGTTAAACTGAATTAACATAAAAACTATAAAAGCCACCAAACCACGAATTCGTTCAGCTATTCACAAGGTTTTCCACAAGACGTTGTCTTTAAATTTTCAAGGATTTCACGTTTTCAAGTGCCATTTAAAATAACAATGCCAAAATAACATTCAATTCCAACTGGGTTAACTTCTGTGTGATACGAATTGGCTTCTCTAACCGTGTTAAAATCGACCTACAGTTGTTATTCGAGCCTGGTTTCCAAATGCCTCGGATTGTCTCCTGCCAAAATGTATTGGCTCTATGCCAGGATCCGTTACTTTTATCGTCCTATCGACCCTGACCATGCTCCATAATTTTAAGGCTTAATGTGTTACGTCAATTTTATAACTTGGAAGCCTTTTTTAGGACTTAAGCGCTGATAGGCTGCCAGTAGTCATTATTTACGTTCCATCTTTGATAAGTATAGGCAGCATTAAGAATTCAAAACATCAGATAGTCATGTTTCTTGTTTTCCATTGTCTAGTTCATACGCTCTTCCACTTTGCTTTTCACCGACTATATTAGTTTCTTCCGTATTTCCAAAAAAACTGCAGAAATCACGAAATTTTATGTCAGGTTGGCGTAGCACGTTTTCTCCCTTCATCTCCCTGCATTATGCTGAGCGATGGCCGTGACGCATACTTTTCCCATTTGTATTTAAGTTTTTTATGATATGCGTCATAATTGGCACCCGCGCAAATACACTCTTTCTTTCATCTCAAAAGATTCTATTCAGAGATTACTGATCAATCTTGTGTTACTCATCCTTATCTTATAATTGGTCTAATTGTCTGGATTGTGACCCCAGACCGTTTTAGTGACATATGTCATCGATTAAATTGTCAAGAGCATTTTTTAGACCTCTGGAATTTGGGGCAACTGCCTCAATTTAGAAGCTATGAGTAATAGACAGATATTCTCAGCCGAGTTATAAAAAGATAAGTGAAGAGATCTACTGTATATTATCAGTAAGTACAAAAAGTTCTAATCCAAGCAAACTTGAAGATTACGATGATTCATACTTTTTTGTTTGAGATTTGTCATTGTTTTTATCAAGAGGTTTTGTGAAGGTAGTTAAAACTGAGTCATAGTTATGCCTTCTGAAATTACCTATATTAAATTCCACCATTTCTTTTTTCGTCATCTTTTTATCTACCAGCCTTTGTCCAACTATTTTGGTGTTGGTTTCCAGTCTAACCCAATGCAAAAGAATGGAGCGACTGCCTATCTGACCTCCAGAAACCAGTTACAAGGCAACCCAAATACCCGTTAGTAAGATTGGTTTTCCGACTTTCAGGCTTCTGAGTATCCGTAACAACTGTCATAGATCGACGAATCATAGGAACAGCAGTTTAATGTGCTTTCTGAGACCCGGAACGGTCTTGGTGTATAAAGGATGGTCACCCATCCACGTACCGACCTCGGCAAGCGTTGCTTAACCTTGAAGATCGTCCTGTACAGCTGTTATTACTTAACCACGACCTCCTAAGACATCATCAGTCCAATATCTTCTTTTTCTCAAGCAGTTAATTTCGCCATGACGCCATACACCTGCACAAATATCGCCTGGTTTGGATCAATAACTCCTTCCGGTATTTAAATAACTCCCTGACCTTGGTCGAAGAATTTTTTGTGCGCTCATACTCTCACGTGATTGTCATCTTTAAAGCCTATTTCTCGTGCATGGATTTTATCGCCTAGCTTTATAGTTCTATGATTTAATTAAAAACTACATTTTGGGTTGTTTTTTACTACTAAAAGAGCGACTAATAGAGAAGTGGCGAAGAAGATATTGGAAGGCTCGTGCTGAACCACTATTTTACCTGATTGTGGATGGATGGGAAGCGAGAAGACATGTTGCGTTGACCCCATATAAATTAGTATACTTAAAATCAAGAAATTGGCAATAATATGATTTTGGATTATTAGGTATTCTCCTTAATAGCTTGGAAGTTGGGACTTCACCTACTGGAAATAGGCTTCCCACAAGTGCCAAAAGTTGGGACTTGTGGCCTGTTGATGCATGCATGAGGCTCGTCCCCTATCTCACAGGACTTTATCATAACTGGTGACTAAGGTGTGCCAATACACCCCTGCTTACAGCTTTGGGGAATACATGCGTCACCCCAGTTGTATTGGATTCCATTACCTTTAAATACAAGGGTTGAATCGTATTGACGTTTAAGCGTATGTATTTATAACACGCAAAGCAAGCACGCACCCCTATCGAACTATTAGTGCAGACCTTTTTAAAGTCGTTATCAAATAAATACCTGGCAGGCATATTTCAGTAAAATAAAAGCATCGTAGAAATACTTAGTTGAGAAAAAACAGCCCTTCGTAACCTTAAAGTTATGGCCAAAAAGAATAAGAAAACTTTTGAACGTTCATGAGTTTGTGGGTTTTCAACTTGTCTCTTTATAATTTTGTTTCAATTGTATGTATTTATGCTTATGTTATTAAAGCTTACCTTTAATATCTCATCTCATTGCTGCAAAAGGCTTCCTTTATTCTATACAATGTTCCCAGTTATGCATCACCTCTCTCCAATTCTGGGTTCTGAAAAGTAGATATAAAATAGTCGTTTCACACTTCAGTGGATGTAGCAAGAGACAAGTTGGATGGATTGTGAGAGGAATTATATGGAAGAATAACGAGTGATCGCCAGCGTGACGGTCGTCAGGGGAGAATTGGCGGAGGAAACGTGTTGCAACGACCCCAAACAACATGGGACAAGTGCAATGAAGATGATGATTATAAGAACTTAGAGGGTTCGATAGACCCTATTGTATCGTTTACTGCTGGTGCTGTATTTCTCAACAAACTAAGCTGTAGGCTTATAACAACACTGCTATCCTAAAAAATAAACGTTTAAAAGTTTTCAAAGTCAAAGCCTTTATTTCAATCAGACCATTCAAAAGCACTTTTAAATTCAGCAGAAGTTTGCTTGTAGTCTGTTTGTTGGTCTAGTGTTCGCACGTGATACAGCTAAGCATCCTGCAATCCTGGGTTTGATGGGATTTTTGATTTTCCATCTGGAATTTCTAAATTGATGGCAATAGGCTCGCTCCCATATACATGGGATTTAAAACCATTAAAACCTTGGTAATATGAAAAATCAATATAGCATACAGACTATATTTACTTCGCTATCGTGTTTTACTGGAAGTGCTACAACATTGTAGGTACGACAATAGACTGACACCAAATCGATATGTGCCTCATTATAAGAATTGATCCAGCAATTTACACGGCAGTTGTGAGCATAGCAAATTATGTGGTTCGTCGGGTTGAAACAAACCCAGTGGATCGAGTAGATTTTGTTCACGATTTTTCTTAAAAAAAAAAGTAATGGTGGATTAGACAGTAGACTGAGTTTAATGAAAGGCAATGGTCTATCTTAAAGTTTAAGCGACGGTTGCCGAGGTCTGTCTGAAGATGGGTAATGGGTAACCATCTTTACATAGCGAGATTCTTCCGGGCCTCGGCAAGAACGTAAAACTGTTGGTTCCCGCTGTCATTTGTATATCTAAAGCAGTCGTTACGGACAATCAGAAACCAGAGAATTTAACACCGGTTTTGCGAAGGGGTATCTTGTTACTAAGTTACTGGTTCGTGGAGGTCAGATAGGCAATCGCTCCATGTGAAATACTGTTTCTGCATCCGGTTAAAGTGCGAGTACACCGCGCGACCGAGGCAGTAGACGCGCGACACTACTTGTCCTTACGTTTTGTATGAGAGTGAGTACGCGCGCAAGACCGCGAGCAGTGTTGCCAGTGGCAGATAGTAAAATATTACATGAAATTTATGATGACATGACATGAGATAGACATCTCAAAAAGATGTTTTTTATGAGAAAAGTTACATTACCTTCACACGGGGTAGATGATAAGTCGCAAGGATATAATTTGTTGATAGCCAATCTTTGTATATTTTCATAATAATAATATGTCATAGTTATCAAGTTGCTATTGAAGGAAGAAGAATACGATGCTTCTTCCTTCAATAGCAACTTGATAACTTGGTTTTCCTTAAAAATAAAAAATAATAATTTTCTACAATATAACTGACTTTAACGAGTAAAATCGCGAATAGTTTGCCTGTCGCGGTCTCGTCCACGAACACATCCCCCGAGACCGCGACGTGCGACCGAGGCCTCGGCTGGGTGCCTCGGCTGCACGTCTTGGACTCGCGCCGCGATCGTGCAGTCCGACACTGAAAGCCGACGCCATCATAGATGGGTAAAGGTTAAGCATATTAATTTCATCGATTCTGTCTGTCCTTATGTGAATGTAGATGACGCGAAGCAAAAGTATTTTTATAAGGCAAGGTGTATAGCTTGCTTTACAAAAATACTTGATTGGCTTCTCTCAAGCCTTGACTTTCAAAAAGAATTCCATAAACGTTTAACCTTTAAACCAGCTGCCATTATGACAAAGTAGCATTTCAAAGTAACTTGAACTTAAAAAAATATCTAGATTTAATATTCGAGCGCCCGTCTAGAACGAGTTTCGAGTTTATTGCACTAATGAGGTCACTTCTGACATTTTAGATAGCGACCTTGGTAATGTCACGAGTCTGATTATGATATACTTGGAGTATTATTATTGAAGAACCTTCAGGTGTTGAGTTCGGTGGACAGGTTTTGATAGCTTATAAAAAAATGTGCTCGAAGTAGATATGTTATGATTGTAGTGTGTTTAAGTGGTCTGTTTATTGTTTTTATGTACATTAACATGGTTGCAGGGAATTTTCTTATATAAAAGTGTTGCTGGAAAGTTTCCTGCTTCTTCTTGCCAACCTTTCATTAGATAATTTTCTTGATCGATGATGAATTCATTTTTTTATCTATAGGCTCGCGCTTCACTATCTCACCTGATGATAAGCGATGATGTGGTCGATGGTGAAGCACGCTTGCCTAAAAAACCTATTCACTCTTGACTTAAAGACCCCTAGATTGTAGCTATCGGGGAACACAGACTCCGGCAGGGACTTTCACTCCTTGTCTGTACGCATAATAAAAGTGTTCCCAAAACGTTTTGTGCGTATGGGTGGTACGTCCACCATGCCACCATATTAAATGTGGTTTGACATTTCTGAGGTAAATGATGAGGTCGACAACGTTATCATTTACCTCGTAAAGATCTTTAAAAGTGCAGGTGATGTAGCAAAGAGAGCACGACAAGAAGTGAAGCTTTGTTTGTGACGTAGATCCCCTATCCCATTGTGGCCCATTGCAGTAATCCCATCTGACAGAGTTTTGCCTGCAGTGGCCCACCTGGATTCATCTTTACTAATATTATAAAGGGGAAAGATTTGTGTTTTTGTATGTAACTAAAAAACTACTGGACCGATTTCAAAAATTCATTCACCGTTGAGAAGCTACACTATCCCTGAGTGACATAGGCTACTTAGCTGCCCCAAAAGTCGTACCTTTCATCGATTCGTTATTTCGTATCAAAATAACAGGGACCAAAAAAGAGAACAGACTAACAACCTTCGAGTACCCTCAAAAACATCTTGAATAAAAATGTTACTACATTTTTACTTTATCATTCCTTTCGATCCTCGAAATCTCTAGAGGGTAACCCTCACTTAGAATTACGTTAATCTTACGCATACCGTATGCGATGAGTAGTGCTTTTTTGTTGTTTGTACTTTTGAGATTAGCTTTGAGTGGCTCTGTGTTACTGACCCTACTATTTCGCGTAACGAAGCCGAAGTATTAAGCAACTTCTTTAGAAGTTGATAAAAAGTGAATGTTTTTTTTATAGTGAGATATTGATATCGAAAACATCTTAATAAAGTATCCCTGTCGTCGCGTCGTCTCTAATATAGGGTAAAGCTCATCTTTAATTTTTCTGTTCCTTTTTGTTTTGATCTTTTGCGGAACAGGCCTGGTCCTAATATGGATCTGTATCTGGATTACTGTATCTTACTAATATTATAAATGTGAAAGTATGGATGGATGTGTGTGGGTGTATGTTTGTTACTCAATCTCGCCAGAACAGCGGGACGGATCTGGATGAAATTTAGCACAGAGATAGGTTATAATCTGGAATAGCACATATGCTACTTTTTATCCCGGTATAATGTTCCCTTGGGATGATAAAACTCTTTGCACGCGGGCGAAGCCGCTGACAGAAGCAAGTCTGAAATAAATAATTCGGATACAGATGCTACCTGCAATAAAAAAGGAAAAATTAAGTTTGCTACCGTCTGGGAGATCACGTACTTACCTCATTGAACAAAAACCTACCTACCTATTCTAAACAAGCTAAGTTCTAATGATGAAAAATATTGTCAATTTGAAAAGTTCATGACATCTGTCCTTCATCAGATATTATGTTGTTTTGATGTAAAAACTACGAGAAAAACTTCAAAGGCAAAAACAAGACATCAGTATTCAAAATAAATGAATAACATTTCTGTCAAAACAACTAATAACATGACTGGTAGCACTCAATCTATGATGTCATAAGGTTGAAATATTGCCTAGTCTGAACCGAAGATATTTACATACAAATTTATACTCCACCATTCCTGTTAATTAGTTAATTTTTGCTTGTATTCAAAGATTTCTCTGGCTATTTGTCAGCATTTTTCGCAGAAAGACATCCTAGCATTATTGAATGGTTCATAGTATTTGTATACGATTCTTCTAATATTGTTCTTCGTAGCGTCCGTGTATAACGGTTTAGTCAAGCAATTCGTAATGATAGTTCATAATGAACTAGCGTTACGAACGTTTATTAGCCTGGTCTTTTTTAGGGATCCGTAGTCCAACAAGGAACCCTTATAGTTTTGTTATGTCGTCTGTCCATCCGCTGCTTAGCTCAGAGACTACTAGAAAATTATAATTTGGCATGGATATACATATTAATCACGCCGATAAGGTGGCAAAATAAAATCATTTAAAAAATCATTTACGGTGTCTCCTGTACTTACACTTAAAGTGGGATTTTCTTTTCTCGTCTTTCCCATGTTGTGGGGTATCGTTGGATAGATCATTTAAAAATAGCTAACTGTTGAAAACCATTTTACGATTCAGGGATCCGATAAACCACCACTTGCCAGCTAAATGGTTGCTTTTGGACATGTGAAAAAATTACGCCAGTAGTATATAATAACGAAATTAAAAGGAAAACTATCACAGCTAAATGGGCTTTACAAGTTTACGAGTAATATTCGACAAACTTATAAAATGTATCTCGATAAGTAAAATTTTGTATATTGATGTATAGGGACAAGTTTTCGAACGGCAATGTAATTTTGTCCCATTGTTAGAAAAATGTTCGGTGCTTTTATTGTTTATGAACGTTAGTAATGTTACCTAATTATTCTGGTGAATGTAGCTGTTTATGCGGAACCCTCTGTGCGCGAGTCAAACTCGCACTTGGCCGGTTTTTGCCTAGCCTCGGCAAAAAATATCAAGACAGAGGTGACGCTTCAATGCGACTTTCCCTTGTTAAAAAACTTAAATGTCTCACTGCATGCCTTTTGTCATACAGAAATAGCTCGAGCATTTGTCACCAAACCTGCGATTTTGTTCTACAGATAATATTATCCGGAGAACCCAGAGCAATTTCTATGAAAAATATCTAAATTCATGAATTCTTCTTTACTTAATCAAAACATCAACTCAGCGTACAACATCCCACTTCTGAACATAGAACTCTCACAAACTCCTCTACAACACATGATCCTCCATCTTTCCTATCCAATCTATCCCAGCCGCCATTTCCAAGGCCATTTTGATCGCACCTAGCCATGCAATCGCACAGATGCATGCAACACGGTCAATTTAATGGTAGTTGTAGAATCACGATAGATAAACAAAATAACACGTGTTTCATCCGCGAAACTAGAGCAATTACAATCGAGGCCCTATCGAGGGGTCTATACCCCTGGCGAAACTGTCCTGGTTTTACCCTAATCATTTACCACCTCATTCAACACAACTTGTAGGAGTTAACTGACAAACGAGTAACTAATAATGACCATGGTCTATGTATTGTTGTGGGTTCAAAACCTGTTTTTTATTTGTGGAGTCAAGCGATACTGGCTGCCTTTTGTACATATTTAGACTTCATAATGAATGAAAAATAGATGCTTGTGATAAATTATATAAGATGGCCTTTTTTGGATAAAGGATTCTTTCTTTTCAAATATTTAAAAAGTCGACATAGTAATAAGAGGTAAAAATACGGCAGCAGCATTCTAGAATTAATAAACGTTAAAACATTGCTACCGAAGAGGAAACTGATTAATATAACATGTATGCACAATAATAATAATAATTGATCGTGAGTTCGTGACAATACTAAATATGTATACTGAAAATAAAGTAACAAACAATATGTTTATTATTTAATTAAATGCAAGAATAAACAGGCACAAACAACACCAACAAATTATTTACAATAACGAATTCGAAACTGCCAACTACCCACCAATCCGTCAAACATACATTATAGTCTGAATTTACAAATAATAATAACTGTATCAGTTTTATAATAAACATTGCACAGAATTTAAAATGTGTGCTGATAACTGCGCCCGCGACGCGTGTCTGGCCGGAAGCTGTGGCGATCAAGGGCGCCGATTTGAGGCCAATCTGTTGAAGCTTTTTGTGTTACAAGTTTTTCTTATTAAATATCCCCCCTTACTTGTGAAGCTATATTGGGGCACTCTGGGGCTGTAGAATACTCTAGATCAGCGATGACTAAAATATTATTGGGAATGACTACATCACAATTCGGTAGCACATGCTAATTCCATACATTTGACAAATGTTATTGCTGATATAAAGTCTCTTTGTTTAGCAAGATTCCGATTGGCTGCGCACCCAATCATATATTTTTGGCGGCGATACCATGATTGCGACATCATGGTGTCCCTGTAAAATACTATAACTAAGCGTAAAAGTCGTTTGAACTAAAACAATCAAAAATGTTTGGTTAAAGACGGGTGATAATAAAATATAAGCAAGGTTTAAAAAGTAATAATTATGTGGCAATGTTTCTTGGCCTATTTTCAAAAAAGAACTTCTCAGGGGTTTCACCAAACGATGTTATGTACAAGCAATGCTCTGATACATAATACAAGTCGAGTGCATACGGACAATAACCACATTTTTGTCCGTAAAACTGTAACCATATTCGAACACATAAGGAAACGCTCAAAATAAACTGTGACAGATGCATGTTTTGTTCTCACCACGGCGACAAATGGCACTAAAACATCGAAAAAGCATATGTTGCTACTAGTGTTAATCATTTATTATTGTGACACAGTGACACTCAATTATTTGTGAGAACATGAGACTAAGCGACCTTCCTAATAGCTCGACGTGATTCGGTTTATATCACACCGATAAGCAATATTGCAAGTACGTTCACATGGGCGCAATACGGTGCAATAATAATTCGACCAATTTATATAGTCGATAAGTACTATATCAATAAGTACTATACTTAAATTCCGTTGCGTCATCAGATAGGTCTCTTAGTAGCATCAATGTAATCACAAATAAGTGCCTTTGAAACATGCAAAAGATACTTTAAATGAGAGTTGTATGTAAGTTGATGATGTTCTTAGGATCCTTCATATTAACTGATAGATTAAAAACATGCCATTTGTCACATTTTTTTACGGATTTTTCTTAGTATGGTGGGTTAAGGATATAAAAAACTGAAAAAAAAAAGAATGGAACAAGTTCTACCTTGAGAAACCAGGTTATAAACGCAGCCTCAAATCTTGAAAGTCAAAAAGCTGCGTTGCCAAAACATAAATATTCAGTACCCCAAATCTCGAAGATTCAGAAACATGATCTTGAAACATTGCCCTACATAACACTAACGTCCCTGAACGTCCAGTCTGCATTTCATGATATAGCTAAAAGTAAACTATGTAAGCCACTGGCGTGCTACCAACACGTGGCAAATCCAATACAGTAAATAGGTTTATACTTAGATTGTGGAAACTAGGAACATGTGTCGGAAATAACTATTTTTATCTTGGTATGTTTTTGTACTGCTGTGCATGAGGTCCTGGTTGGATTCCCAGATCAGGTAAAGAGGTTATGGAGATTTTCTTTAAGGAATTTGTCTAGTAGTCCACAGCCCAATCGACGACAATAGGCTCGTTTCCTATTTTTTTTCTGAAAAAGGTGAGTGTTCTGTAGTAACAACACTTCGAAAAAAAAACAGCTGTTACGTTATGTAACGTAAGTTCTTCTTTGAATGTTGCTTTATGCAGTCGAAAGCCTTTCTTAAATCCATTTCTTGGCTACATGAAAATTCATTAACAGTGGACCTCAAAGTGCCGTCAAAACTGAATCTTACTCGAAAAATAACGTGTTAAATAACTATTTGCAACACTCAGTCTGTAATTTGAAAATGACACATGTCCCTTAATTCCACAGTCGGAAGTTTTATTCATAACGTCGCCTTGTCACATTGCGTGTTGAAGTATTATAGAATTAAGTATAATGATATGGTAGATAGTCAACAATGTGTATAATCATATAAATGACGCGGACATAGTAATCTACTGTCTTCAAACAAACCTGGAAAGGGTTTTAAGGATGTTGAATCTAATTATTAGGTATAATATATATATGTAAATATAAGCCTGTAACAAATTGTGAAAGAAATGAACGATTAAGTATACGTATGTGGTGAATTGGAGTTACCATTTGTTGGTCCTTGATTCCAAAATCTGAATTAGAGTAAGTGCTAACAAGCGATATCTATCTATATCAAAAAGTTACAACCATTAATACTATAAAATCACAAAGAATGGTCCTTGATATCATGGTTTTGAATTGTTTAACCCGTAGAAGCACTCTTCTTCAATAATTGATATCGCCACACAAATGATCCTGCTTGAAGGCCCTTTCAACAAAGAACACTAAAACTTAGTTCATAAGGTCCAGACGTTTGTATTAATATTAATTAAACATGGTGAAGTGATCAAAGTTGCCTTGTGATAAGGACTCGTTGTGCCAACTGTTCTAGCATATAGAATACAAAATGTAAACGCTAGATTTTCGACTGATTTCGATGTAAGAAATTGTTGGTTGCGATATTGTAAATATGTACCACTGTAAAGTACATTTTGTAATGTCATATGTTGATTTATTTTTGTAAGGTAGTTCTAGAATTATTGTAAATGGCGTGCTGTTTCCCGCAGCAGTGTGTCTTTTACTTTTTGAGGTAATGGTGTCGGTTGGCAACAAACTTTTAGAGATCATTTTGAATATTTCTTTTGAATCAATACATGGTCAATTATAAACAAGTCTAAATTTATCTTCCCCAAAGAGCCAATTACAGAAATACTTAAAGATGACATCCAAATTATAGATCCTAAGTCTATTGCGAATAATTTTAACGACTTCTTCATTGACCAAGCTTCAGAATCAGACCAAATAAATAGTTTAAGGAATGATAGTCAAAACAAAACCCGACCCTCAAATC
Source organism: Orthosia gracilis (assembly GCA_947562075.1). Taxonomy (NCBI): domain Eukaryota; kingdom Metazoa; phylum Arthropoda; class Insecta; order Lepidoptera; family Noctuidae; genus Orthosia; species Orthosia gracilis. The sequence goes on from OX387266.1 coordinate 24,663,485, forward strand.
ATAAAATCAACACTAATATTAATACAATTTTTCTTACTCCCACAACACCTATAGAAGTAGACAGAGAAATAAGGCAACTGAAAAATACCCATAGCGTTGGCAACGATGGTATCTGCACCAAAGTCATTAAGAATGTATCCACGGATATTTCAGCTCATCTGTGTTACATAATTAACTTATGCATTTCTAACGGAATATATCCAGAAAAACTTAAAACGGCCATTGTCATTCCACTACACAAAAAAGAAGATAAACGAAAAATGGGGAACTATAGACCCATAGCGCTGATCCCCATCTTTTCAAAATTATTTGAAAAAATGATATATAGCCGACTCTATAGTTATCTAGAAAAATATAATATTTTGGTAGACGAACAGAAAGGCTTTCGTAAGGGAAAATCAATAAATATGGCCATTTATGACCTACTGAAGCCCATTTTGATCGCCATGGACAAAAAAATACCAACATGTGCCATCTTTATGGACATGAGTAAAGCTTTTGACCGAGTCGAACATAGAATACTTATTCAAAAATTAAGCATGTATGGCATAAGAGGTAAAGCGCTAGATCTCATTTGTTCATACCTGTATAATAGAAAACAAATAGTGGAAATAACACAAATATGTCAGAAAACACGAAACGAGATTAAACATAAGTCGAACTCGAAAACTATAAAATGTGGAGTTCCACAAGGAAGTGTCTTAGGGCCTCTATTGTTCTTGATATATATCAATGATCTCCCTAACCATATTAATCAACCAATGGTACTGTTCGCAGATGATAGTACAGTCATAATACAAGGCGACAAAGAAAATGATTATGAGCACGTAGTAAACCAAACATTAAATACGATTATACAATGGTTAATCGAAAACAATCTGAAAATAAATATGGAAAAAACTAAAATTATACACTTTCACCAGAGAACTCAACCGATAGATATAAACATTAGTTACCAAGGCAAAATAGTACATCCTGTGACAGATACAAAGTTCCTGGGAATTACAATTGACAATAAACTGTCATGGAAGAGACATTTAGAAAATGTATGCAAAAGACTTAACAAATCCTCATTTGCTCTGTACAAACTCACAAAAATTGTCAATAAAGAAGCCGTATTAGCAGCTTATCACGGACTAGTTGCACCTATCCTACGATATGGTATTATATCTTGGGGAAACTCAGTAGATAAGGAATATGTATTTAAAGCTCAAAAGAAATGCATTAGAGCAATGTGTAATGTAGACAATACTACCAGCTGTCAACCCTACTTTAAAAGCTTGAAAATTCTGACACTGCCTTCGTTATACATATATGAGCTTAATGTCTTTGTGAAATTAAATCCTAATTATTTTGAGACTGCTTTTAAAAGCTACTATAGACAATTACGTGACAAAAAAAGATTAGAAATTCATATACCTTATGGGAAAACAGCACTAATGAATAAAAGTATTCTTTGTATGGCATCATTGATTCATAACAAGCTGCCTGATGATGTCAAAACGTTACCTGTCCACCAATTCAAGTCAAAGTTGCACAAACTACTGGTAAATAAATGTTATTATAATGTCAAGGAGTACTTACAGGATAAGGATATAGATAGATACCTATAGCAGGAGAAATTTTGTATCATTTTGATGTAGCAATAAAATAATGTGACATGCCGTAATAATTTTGTTTGATAGGTATCTATGTAATTTTTACTTTGTCTTGTACTTTAATGTATTTAATTTTTAAAACTACGACATGAACTATAATGCATCTGACATTTTGTATTTTAATCCTTTTGACATTTGTGGTACTTAATATTTTAATGTATTTAATTTTTAAAAACTACGACATGAACTATAATTCTTCTGACATTTTGTATTTTAATCCTTTTGACATTTGTGATACTTATTCTGAATTTATTATTATTAGCTTTTCGGACATGATAAGTTTGTAATATAATAAAAAAACTATATTGTAATTACATTTGAAAAACTAGACTGCCTATATATTTGCACATCTAATTAGGTAATGATACAGTGCACTTTATATCTAATTGTGACATCTTTCTATACCTACCTGTATTATGCAAATAAATAATTTGATTTGATTTGATTTGATCAATCAAATCCAATCCAATCCTGGAAAACTAGAGCATCAAAAACGACGTAATAATAAGTAATAAATAAGTTATTTGAAATGGATTTCGAATCTAATTTCGTTTTGAACTATAAATCACAGGTTCTTCGAAAAATGGCGCTGCCTAAAGCTTTTGAAAAGAGAATTTCATTTTGATGACGTCACCAGCCGCCATTGTTAAATATTTAAGCCATTTTTCTCTTTTATTTTAATGTTTAGTCAGCCTTTTATTCTTATTTTGAGGTATAAAATCTAAGAGGTTTAAGTGGCTATTGTTACAGCAAGCTTAAGTAAGGGCTGGTAATATCGTGGGTTGAGCACTTGAGATTGAGATTTCTTTAAAGAAATTAAGGAAACAATGGTCTTAAATATTTTAAAGCTGTTGAAAAATATTAAGCTGGCGATTATTATATAATTGAGATTAATTCTGTTTGTGAAGTACCTTAGGTACCTAAGGACGTATATTTTTAGAATATTTAAAATGTATATTTGTTTTAAATTCTGAGAAAAAAGCTTAAGAGTCCTCTAAAAGTTTGTTGTTAATTAAAATTGAGTATTTATAAAATGCCATCATATCTTAATATCAGTCATATTGTAATTCATTTATATTTAAATCTGTGATTATTTGTATAAATGCGGGTAGTATACTTACATTTTTTTTTTTTGTAATTTTTAAGGTGAACATGTTGAATAAATGTTTATTTATATTGTTGTGTCTGAAATAGTTTAAGGGACAACTGAATGTGCCTGAAAACATTGTTTAGTTTTAGATTTTATTGTATTTCTCGTCGACAAACTGAGAATAAATACGTCGTGTTAAGAACATTTAGTCTTTTTCTTTATTTCCCTATTCTATTGCAATATATCATGTCACTTTTTTTACGTTGGAAGGCCTCCCACTAGGTGGACCGATGACCTGGTTAAGGTTGCGGGAAGGCGCTGGATGCGAGACGCACGGGATCGGTCAATGTGGCAATGCCTGGGGGAGGCCTATGTCCAGCATTGAACGTCTTTCGGCTGAAATGATGATGATGATGATGTCACTTTATGTGTAATTTATTATTTTTTGCTAGATGTTCTCCGTCTTGCATCATCATGACTTTATGATTTGATGAATCAGTTCAAAAAATAACTTTAAAGGCTACATAAATAATATTATGTAGCCTTGACTACTGACATTAAGTTGACAACCCTAGTTAAGCCTGTCATTTTAACGACTCCCGAAAGCCCAGAATAGTCGTGTCGTGTCAATTTTTTTTCGGAGTACCGTTGTTCTTACAAAATAACCCCAAGTCCACTATTTTTTAAAGCCAGGTAAGGAACAGTCAGCATCTCTCCCTGCCAGCAGCAGTTTCGTAATCTGTTCCCCTCGATCTATAACTATGACCCGTCGGCCTTCAAAGAGAAAGGGAACGTGCTTCTGATTTTAATATATTGATCATAGACCCCATTCATTGCTGTCCATCAAGAAAGTTCAAGGATAAGAGGTTGCGAAAAAAAACGTGATTGTTTTTTCCCTCTGTCTAAAATCACAGGCCAAAAATTAAATTAAAAATTTAAAAATCTCTCGACATAAAACCTCTAAAAAGCAAAAAATAAGCCTCGTACTCGCGTCGGGGAACCGCCAACGTGTACAGCAGTTTATTTTATTTACTTAGCGGCCGATGCGAGTACGAGGCTTATTTTTTGTTTTTTAGATGTTTTGTGTCGGGAGATTTTTAAATTTTGACGTGATAACGTCTTTAAAATCGTTTTAATCGGGTGACATGTTCAGAAACTTGTGTCACACCAAAACCTCACGAGCGCGATCGCAGGTATAACGAGAGAGAGAGGGACCGATCTCCCGTCTCATCTCGAGCGCTGCCAGTCATTCCGTGAAACTTGTCACGCGGAATCCTCACGAGCGGAGGCTGGCATAGCGTTCGAGTGAGTGGACCGATCTTCCGTCTCTCTCACTCTAGCGGCATACAAACGAATGGAGATTTTCTCGTGCGGTTAAGTTTTCGTTGAATGTTTAACAGTGAAACAAAATGTGTTTATAATAACATAGGTTTATATGTAGGTAAGACGTTATCACGTAAACATCTCGATCGTAAACCTACTTTATTTAATTAAATTTTTATTTCATGCTTTTTAAACAACTTATTATAATATACCTAGTAGAGTAGACCCGCTTCAATCGACAATCTATCGAATTACGAAAGGTTATTACAAAACACGTAATTATGAAAAGATATCTTGCGGAAAAAGGGTATAATGCAGGTAACTTTTGAAGGGATCCCTTCTTTTCGCATAATGTTCTTTATCCTAATATACTTCGGCATAACGATTTTGGCATAATTTGTTTTGGCATAATAATATTTCGGCATAATTTTTTTAGGCATACATTTTATGTTTGCATAATCATCTTAAAGACTAATTTGTTTTGGCATAAATTTGATTCGCATAACGTTAGTAGGCCTAATGACTATTAGCATAACGTCAGTAGGCCTAATGACTATTAGCATAACGTCAGTAGGCCTAATGACTATTAGCATAATAATATTTAGGCATACAATTAATATAAATAACAAAAACAATTTTCATGCGAATGATTTATTATAACATTATGTAACTTGAACGATTTTTCAATCGCGAGATAACTTTTATCTGAAGAATAGATGTTTTGACAGTTTTTGTATAAAAAAAATATGTCAATCAGTTAACTTCTATTATGAGAAATAAATATGGCGGTTATTCCTCAGATAGAAGTTAACTGATTGAAACAGTGGTCCTTAATTATGTATAATTATTTATTTTAGGTGTATGTTTTTAGCAATTGCTTGTAAATATGCTAGTTTAGAAGTATACTGATCTTTTTTACTAATCATTTTTTCAATTCTTTTGGTTTTGTCCGTGAATTTATTCTTTTTTTTTGGTATAAGTGATGTTCCGACATCCAGTTTATCTATTTCAATGGTTTGATGTTTAATTTCTTGAACGATCTTTTTTGCCAAAAAATAAAATCCAGGATGGTGTTTTCCCACAAAATGTGCAAATCTATTGTGCCATGCCTCTGCATGATTTTGTGTCCTAGATCTATTTTCCTTTTCTATTAGATTAGGTATTTTACAATTACCACAAAATCAAAGCAAGACCATCACATTACGTCTCGCGCTTTCAATCACATTTTTACAAGACTGTGTCATCTGCATTTTTTTTCTATGGTCATCTACTACTCCAGACTTTGGGTGGAAATGGTGGTGGTGAACTTGTAGTGCCCCATACATAATTCTGATCAAACCAATTTGCTATAGTTTCTGTAACACTTAAATAATATTGTTGGTTAAAAATTTAATATGATGTGCAACAAAAGTTAGTGACAGAACCGATTTGCTGCAAAACTGACTCTACGTAGTCTTGTTTGTCCTACCCCTAGAGTGTAATTTAAAATCGCGTAGGCGCGTAGGTGCGAGGCGGCCCACGGGCTGAGGAGCAGGCGGCTGCGAGCGAGGCGCCGCGGCTGAGGCTGGCCGGCCAAGCCGGCCAACAAGCCGAAGCTGCGGTGGTGAGCGAAAGCCGTCTGCGACGATTAGCACGCGTGGGGCCGCCGGAAGCCCGCAGCGCCGGAGCCGAGACAGAAACCCTGCCTGCTGCATGTTGCCTGCTCGCTTGAATGCTGCATGCTTGCTTGCATGCTGCATGCTTGCTTGTTTGCTGCATGCTTGCTTGTTTGCTGCATGCTTGCTAGCATGCTTGCTTGCATGCTGTATGCTTGCTTGCATGCTGTATGTGTAAATAAATTTATGCTTTAGGATATTATGCTTAAAAAAGTTATGCTTTAGAACTTTATGCTTAATAAATTTATGCTTTAGAATATTCTGCTTAATCATTATTATGGTTAGAGAAATTATGCTTGAAAAAATTATGCGTAAGCTGTTATGCGTAATTATATTATGCGAAAATATAATTATGTCAAACAAAATTATGCTAAGATATATTAGGTCTTAAAACTTTATGCAAATGGATAGGGAACCACTTTTGAACGGCTAAACCGATTTAAATCAAACATTGCTAAGAACACTCTCGACAAAGTCACCTTTCAAATAAAACAGTCTAAATCAAAATCGGTTCATCCGTTTAGGAGCTATGGTGCCAGAGACAGATGCAACGCACTTCAAACTTATAACACCCGTCTTTTTCTATCGGGGGTTAAAAACAGTAGCATACGCTGAAAGCTATTCAAAAGCAGCGTGCACATAAAATACACCAAACAATTCCTGTGTAATAATCTGTTGTAAATTATTGTACTGCAGTACATAAATCGTTTATTTTGATAGTAGTATTTGCTCCGTCCGATTGTGGGCGGATTGGTCATAGTATCACAGATTGCTCCACTCGATTGGTAGTTGTGTGATTCGTAGTATTTCCTAGACTAAATATTGGGAAGTGGTGAGGGGCATGCGTTTTGGGGTACCGTCTTTGTGTTACTTAAAGACAAAACAAAACGCACATAAATTAGGGATGTTATGTATGTAGATGTGGTTGCCGTATGTGCGTACAAAAGTGCTGGCTCTCAGCCTAGTTTGAATAGATGACTCTATTTTTACCTACGGGAATATCGCGGATTTTTGACCTTATATGGTTGTATGAATTGACAGGATATGGAATTCCCGAGGCAATCGTACACTGCACTGTGCAAGGGGATTTTTTACAATCATTACAACAAATAGCCGGATATTGCTCACATGATGGAAGATAATTCGCAAAACCGCGATACGCGGCAGCGGTTGCTAGGGGTTTGTTCTTTGAGATACTGGTTCCTGTCAGACATGTGGAAGGTGGTGTAATGGTGCACAACTTACCTTTGTCCTCGTGGTGGTCCCCGGGCTCGCTCCATCTCGTGGCCGGTCGAGGGTTTGGTAGGGGGAAAATATATATAATATTAAGGGAATAAGGGACAGGCGACGTGTTCCGGGCCGAATCTCCAGCAGACAACCAGAAAAGTTGTCGACACAAAGTACCTCGCTGCGCGCGAAATACACATACCAACAAATGTACGCGCGACCCACAATACCACTCGCGATTCGAGAACGTAATTTCGAGTAGCGATGGGTTGGTTGTTGGTAAGTTGGTATTTTACAATTACCACAAAATCAAAGCAAGACCATCACATTACGTCTCGCGCTTTCAATCACATTTTTACAAGACTGTGTCATCTGCATTTTTTTTCTATGGTCATCTGTCAACCCAACCAAAACTGTCAAATCTCGATGGCAGCGAGTTCACACAGTGTTGCAACAAAATAACAAAAAGAGGAACGAAACGTTTGGTTCCGAACAGTAAGTATCTTTAGTTCTTTTCTCAGCCTCATTGTAGTCAAACAAAGGGATCCTCACCATTTCCTTTTTTAGTTTTCGCTTAGTTGTTAAAGTGGCAGTAGATCTGCTGCCAAAATTAAACAGATCATCTACAGCTGTGTAAAACATGGGTAAGAGTGGATTTTCTACTGCCTTATCAAAAAACTATGGTAACCTCGCTTGTCAGATAGACTATAGTTTGTCATTATCAGTTTTTTTCGTATTTTTCTCACATTTGATACCCATATTATGGCAGAGCACAAAAAATAACTAGACCGCCATCTTGGGCCGTCCGCCATATGCCATGTCACCATGCGCCATGCATTGTCATCCAAACTAAACGTGTATGCAAAATTTCATCAGGATAACTGTTTTAAAATTCAGTTGCAAGATTTGTCCCGAACACACTTACACATACATACATTGCAAGTTAAATAAAAGCTTGTAAAAAGACATACTGTCTATCCTCTCATTATTATCTTGAGCCACAGATTATTCCCTAATAATTATGTTTGTTGAGCTAAGGACCTTTCTTCATACGAACTAACTTCTTATGGTCTCATATTTTTTGTGATTAGGTCAATAAAGGAAATGTTCTTTCTTTCATCTGGTCACCTCTCACACGGTAGTTATGGCAAGGGATGGACGGAAGGTAAGAAACAAACATTAAAATAGTCCATAAAACAATAGACAGGCCACGCTGAATTGTAACGTGCTGAATATACCTACACTCTCTTTCTTCTTTTCGTGTGAGGATGTGGCCAACTCTGGTGTCAGAGTTCACTAAGCCGCCTCTGGGAACTTGGCTATTTCAGACTTACATTAATTGTAATATAACTCCAAGGTTTCCTCTTTATGTTTTCCTTCACCGTTGCCTGTGATGTCCAAGATAAACATCGAAAGTATATATGAATTTGAAAAGTCACATTGGTTCTTGTTCGGATTTGAACCCACGACTTCAAGCACGAGAGGCGTGGGCAACCACGACATGATGTATACTCTGCGATATCTAAGTATTGATACTGATACCACACACAAGTGCATTGTTACTGTTATCGACGTGAAGTGCATTGCTCTGCAATGTGGAGCAACAACACGGGAAAATCGCACTATACACAAACCTTATGTACCTAACTAAATAGTACTATGAGAAAGCCTTCGTCCTAGCAAGGAGGGTTACGATACGCGACGCTCATTTCTGTGAAGTTCTGTAGCCTTATGAGTTTTTATACTTACTCGATGGCGTTAACGTAAAAGTTAATCTATGAAATACTTTTTCACAAATGATAAGCATAGTTAAAAAAGACACTGAAAGTGCAAAATAACTTTCGTTTCGGCAGTCGGTGTCTTTCGTAACTCATATTTAGCGACACCGACTTCCGAAACGAAATTTATTTTGCACTTTTTAGTGCTTTTTTTTAAAGTCGGTTTGGTTTTTTGTTAAAATGTTTTTGTTTCTCTATTTTTCCTTTTGGTTCACCATCACTACAAATTGAGCAAGTTTCATATTAAGGTACCTACAGGATTGTCATAATACACATAATAACTCAAATTACAAATTTGTGCTCTTTGTCGCTAAGGAGTTCGGTTGTATGCTCCATATCTTGAAAACGACCTCAATGATTTTGATAAAACTTGCACTATGACCTAAGTTGAGAGATACTTAATCCTATAAAAAAAAAATCGTTACGATCCGATAACTAGTTTCGGAGAAATGCGTGGACAATCATACATACAAACAAACATAGATACACTTATGAAATTTGTCACAAATGCTTAGAAGCCCATATAGAGTAGTAATTACTAATGTGAATATTGTGCTATTCCAACAATATTACATACATACGCGTATCGAATTGATAGGAAACCTCCTTTTTTTGAAGTCGATAAATGTATATATGTGTATACTAAGAATGAAAGGAGTGTTCAATTATCGTCACCAGAGACTGTAGGACAAGACAAAGTGGCATTCAATCAAGGAAGGTTATGGTCGAAATGCGATACAGTACCTAATAATTGGGGGTCACTTGAAATTTCGATAGCGCTTGACATTCCCATATTTTTTTACATATTTTCAATCGCTTTCGCGATACGTTGGTACATAGAAGGACACTTGACTCTAGAGCCTCTGATGGCGCTTGTTTAGTTTTGGTACAAATTGAAGTTCACGTTAACACCATCGAATACGTTTAAAAACTCGCACTTAAAAAGGGCAATGGTTTATAGATAGATCGACGGTTCTGGTCGCTAAACCTACAAACCCTAAGGGGACTGTCCCTTTGACAAACTGTTCTTAGTCCCGCTCCTAAGCATGTGGTTTTAAAATCCAATGATTGACCCTATGTTGTCTCAAGACTTTTTGTTCGTAGTGGCAAAACAAATATGGTCTTGGCTAAGAGCCACAGTAATCGTGGCCCTTTTTCGTCAAAGACCGCAAAATGTTGGATTCGATGGTGTGTGGTGGTCATGTGGTGGTGTTCTATAGTGTCTTTCTATGCAGTCCTTGTAAGGTGCTCCCTCACTTGGAGCATTTTCCTGTAATGTAACGTTACAGAGTCGAGTATTACATCAGTGAGGGAGGAGAACCGAGCATTACAGGCCCAACTTATTGATAAAATGTTTAATATTTTGATACAACTTCTAACATCAATGCGCACCACTTTTAAACATTGTGGAATCAACGAAATGCTCAAAATCTAATATAATTTTACATTACAGGCGAATGTTAGTCAGTCAGGGAGGCAGTATTGTACTGTAATGTAATGCTCAAAATCGAATCTGAAATGTTACATTACAAGCTAATGCTCGTCAAGCAGGGAGGCAGTACTGTAATCTAATGCTCAAAATCGAATCTGAAATACATTATAGGCGAATGCTCGTCAAGCAGGGAGGCAGTATTGTAATGTAATGCTCAAAATCGAATCCGAAATGTTTCATTACAGGCGAACACTCAAGGTGAGGGAGCCCATTATATTCCTAAATAATGGAAATAGGTAACATTGAACTCTCTCAGGCCAGCCTAGTATTTATTAAAGTCGAACTCGCGCTTGAAGGGTTCCGTACCACTATCGCAAAAAACGGCAAAAAAATCACGTTTGTTGTATGAGAGCCCCAATTAAATATTTATTTTATACCTGTAGTTTTCTTATTTGGAAGTCGGTAGTATTTTTTTTTTAAGTTTTTATACTTTATACCTGTATGTAGTGTGTAGTGCTATTCTGGATGCATCGTCCTCACTTATATGAATTTATTAATGTCTGTACTTAAGTAAATATTGTAAAACACTTTTTTTTTAAGAGTAGGTGTGGAGTTTCTTGTGCGTTCTTTTCCATACAAAGCTACTTTTCCGAAAGCACGGTAGAATCAATTTGTATTACTTGTAAACTTAATTGTTGATGTTCAAAAGTGCCGCTTAATGGCCTAGTTGAAACAAATATATTTGACTTTTTGACTTTACAAATTAATTACACTTTTCAACATGTTATACGAATAAAACTCAAAATGTTCATAGATCAAATTATGAAGAAAATTTTCTAATGTAACATATACCTTTTTTTAAAAATTACAACTAACCGTTTAGACGTGATTCTCATTTTAAAATCAACTACTGAGGGTTATCTACTCCTTAATGCAAATTACAGGCATGTGTATTTTTGCCCTGAGGCGTATTGTGTCATGCATGCAATTGCCGGTGCAACTGTAACACGTGCAGTGTAGTGCAGGCGTTTCGCAGTTAACTGTTTAGAACTTCCGGCTGATAAGCTGCTGGAAGATGCGCGTTGTAATTATTTTGTAATATTTAGTGAAAAACTACGAGTAAATATTTCGGCATCGATGGTCCCTAGCTAGATTAAGACGACGACCGTCGCCAACGACCTTGAGGGAACAAAACGCGCACACGTTTCACACCCGCACGACCCAAAATTCGGTAGTTTTTTGTTCTCTCCTTATTGTTCTATGTCTTAAAAAAGCCTTAGATTAAGTAGATACTAAGTTAATAACTGTCTTTGAGATGGTGACAGTTGCATTAAAATACGCCCGGCGGTTTTGGTGCGATTGTCGTGTTTTTGTCCGTGTTAGATATAACTTTACAAATTAATTACACTATGTTATACGAATAAAACTCAAAATTTTCTTTGATCAAATTATTAAGAAAACAGTCTTATGTTAACATATATTGTTTAGACGTGATTCTCATTTTAAAATCAGTTACTGAAGGCTATCCGCGGCTATGCATATAAAAAGTAAAAATCAAAATCAATATTTAAATTTTAAATATTGATTTAGGTTTTTACTTTTAAAATTTAAAAGTAAAAATATTTGTCAATATCTTGTGATGTTTGTATTGTAGTAGGTACATAGACTATCGTGTTTAGTTTTTTATCCAACAAGCATTATTGGCGACATTTACGTGCAGTCACGAACGAGTGGTTCTGTACAATAAGAATATAGGTACTTGTTTCAAATAAAAAAAACACCTAAACAAGAAAATATCGCCATGAATTGGTGACGCAACCTCAATTAAACCTTGAACGTAATAAAAAGGTCATCGGAACAAATATAATGGAAAGGTAATTATAAATAATGTTGTTAACATGGTAATGTAGACCGTAAAGGATTAGACATAAGGTTTTTAATTGCTTTGGATGCATTATATCAGCTTAGTAAAAGTAGGTATAAGCATTATTTTCATTAGTACCTAATTTTCTGTGCACACTACGCAAATTATAAAAAAATGGTCTAAAGTAACATATTTATATTTCCCAAAAAAATACAACAAGCCGTTTAGACGTGATTCTCATTTTAAAATCAGCTACTGAGAAGTCAACTTGCGGGATACTTCAAGCCGATTTTTTTCAAAGTTTCAAGCTAAAGTAGAATTTGACATACAACTCGACTTCAAATTCTTTATTCAGAAATGGGTGTACGTCAACAATCTAGAAGCAATGAATGACAAACATATTTTCTAGATATTTGCGAAGTCTGTGTCGATCTTATGTAGCCGTTTCTAATGTATTATGATTGCTTAAATTAGTATTGTTCGTGAAATGATTATAGATAAACATAGCTAGGTTTGCTTATCATTACGGTATGACAATGGTGGGTAAGTGGTGAAGGTATAAATTGACATGGCGAGGGCGTAGGTTTGCTGCGCTTTCTTGGTTTTTAGGGTTCCCTACCCGAAGGAAACGGAGCCACTCACGCTGCTGTCACTCACGTTTCTGTCTGTCTGTCCGTAGTTTGTCACACAGGTTTTACGGCAACGGGTTGGATCTACAGTCTTCAAATTTTAAATGTTTTTAGGGGGAGTTCATTAATCAAATTTTATTTGCTGGTAAATAACATTTGTACAGCATTTTTTTCCTGCTCCGTCGGTTGTGGTATCGTTTTTTTAGAGCTCCGTCGGTTGGGTAGATAAATGTTATATTTTTTGTTTTAAAAAATATTGGAAAATAAAGAAATGAGAAGCCACCAAAACCAGAGTTTAAAAAAAAAAATGTTCCATGGTATTTTTATCTTCCCATTGACCTATGATCTTTAAATTTGGTGATAATGTTTATTATTACGTATAATATGCTAACGAATACCAATATATTGATAATACATATATTTCTTTTAAACTGTAAAATTTTGCTTATTATAACCAACTTGTTTTTTGCGGTTTCGTACGGAACCCTAAATGTGCGAGATCCGACAGGCTCTTGGCCTGTTTTATTGGATACAAGAAAGAGAAGAGAGGGAAGAAGTATACAAGAAAGACGCAACGTACAAATTAAATGCGGTTTTACTTATAGGCGTCGAAGTCAATGTTGTATTGTCTACAGAAGACACTAAGTAGAGTAAGTATTAATAAAACCGTGGCGTCAAAAAGGCGCCCAGCGCAAAACTTCATGGACCGCCTTCAAAGCCGTGTGTCGTTTTCTAAATAATATTGTCTTGTTGTAGCGCGATTAAACGGTGACATGCTTGGTTGGTATTGAAAGTGCGCCACCCGAGGCACCGTCTCCGTGCCCTAAGGTTTATAATACAATTGTAGATGACAAATTTCCTAAGGTAAGAGCAGTGGTATCGGCCCCAACTTACAAGTTGTAGGCCGTGGGTTCGAACCCAGGCAGGCGCTTTACTTTGTGTAAATTATTTCATCACCACTGCACTCAAAAACGGTGAAGGAAAGCATCTGTATACTAGTATTATATAAACTGTAATACAACCTTAAGAATTTCAACAGGGCGATTTCAGCCCGGGCGAGCACGACCTCCTTGATTCACGCATTTAATCGCGGTTTTTCCAAACTGTGTAAAATTCTCTTGGCCTTATTCGTATTTATTTGCTGTCGGTGCAACATGTCTTCTTCCATGATTGATCTTTTCTATTTGTTGTCACTCGTCATCTAAGTAGTAATCTCGTTTCAAGCCTTATCGTCTTTCATACAGTCCATTCTATTCATCCGTCGTTTGTTTGGTTTTTCGCTTCTCATATTATAGGCAACCATATTCTTACTCAAAACTAATCGCACGATATTACGAGTATTTAAGTTTATATTCAACAAACAATCGTAGAATAGGTACGTCACACAGAGCGTAGGTAACAATAAGAAAGTGAAATCGTCAAATTGAGGTACTATTCGATAATTTCTATGATGCATTCTTAATCCCTGATAATACTGTGTAGCCAACTTCAGGGCGACCACGAAGTTTGGCGCGAACATCTAAAAGCAGATCAAATGAATCTGCCATGCCGATAGCAAATCTGAGTAATCTGATACTCAGTCAATGTTTATGTCTTAGAAAATAGATTAAGCTGAATAGGGGTGCTACTTACTTGAAATACTTTAATTCATAATCAGCCTATTAATGTTCCCACTGCTGGGACACCGGCCTCCTCCCTGTGAGAGGGGATGGGCCGTAATCCACCACGTGAGCCCAGTGTGGGTGGGTGAATGTCACATGTCTTCGAATTTTGGTTCTAGGACAAGCCGGTTTCCTCACGATGTTTTCCTTCACCGTTTTGAGAGCAGTGGTGCTGAAATAATTTACACAAAGTAAAATGCCTGCCCGAACCCAGACACGAAAGTCGCGGTCGTTACCACTAGGCCACCACTCAAGATTTGTGCCCGGTTGATGGAAAAGGCTCGCCTCTTATTACATGTAAATTAAACATAACTGGTAAAATGTGGACTTACCTCTACTTAACCCTTTGGGAAATACAGGCATGATATTATATACCTATGTATGTGATTCTAGATATCCATTATTGTAATGAATGCCTATACTTTGTCAGGTTGATTGATGACCATACGATACATAGACAACTCATCACTAAATCGACGCAAAGTAAATCATTAAAATTTGACCTTTAAACGGTGTCAAATTAAATTGACGTGACGGGTATCGATATTAAATCATTACAATCCAAAAAGTTTGATACAATTATCGATAATCGTCATGTTTGTGTGGTTTTGCTCGTTAGTTTAGACATTGCTGTATTTATATGTAAAGTACTGCACATAGAGTTAAGTTTATAAATAAAAAACCACGTATGTGTCTGACTCGCTCCGTAAGGGTTCCGCACATAACATACAGCCACATTCACCAAAATAATAAAATAAAATGACTGAAGTTCATAAACAATGAAAGCACCGAACATTGCTTTAACGAAAAGATAAACTGGATTGAGGGACAAATAGTAGATTGTTTACCTAGGGAGCAAACATCTATTTTAAAGGCGAGAGTGTTTTTTTTTTAATCCAGAGCGGAGCGAAGGATTCAAAGTACGTCACCCGAGCTAAAAATAGTGTTGCTCCCGAGGTGGACACTCTACTTTTTATCACTCATAGAGGATGAGAAAATAAGTAAGTGCAACTTATGAACAAGAAAGTTATGTTTATTTATTTAAGTACATAAAATTAAGAACCATAAGACATAAAACAAAATAATTAGAGGCTAATGTTTATATTTGAACAATTATGGAGGTGCATCGCAACAATTTTATTAGTAGGTACCATCCGTTACAGTTGTCGATTTATTTACAGCTTGGGAATTAGAAATAGTCTCAGAAAACAGTGTCTCAGGGTTTAGTGTTTGAAAAACTTGATTACAATACTTTCATTGAGGAAGATGCACTCAATTTTTATAATTGTAAAATCTGAATTTTAAACAACTACGAACGAAGGCAGAATGCATTTAATTTCGCGCGTTGTTTATTTTTCATCAGTTTTTTTTTTTTAATTTTGCGTTCTTTCAGTTTTTCAGCGAGTCGCTTATTCAATTGATTTGTGATTCTTCTCTTTGCTGATTCGAACATTTACTAACAATATCCACATTCCAAATTCAAATCAATTTTGGCCCCTGTTTACGAGGAATAAACTAGTTCTTTTTGAATAGATGTGATAAAAATTAACTTTACCGTTGTAAAGCTTTTGCCCCATACATCGACATAGGTCGCTGCAAATAAGTTAATAATCTATGTAGTACCCCACCCATCACCCCTGCTGTCATTTAATCTGCGCTTGTGCAACGACTCGCCTCGAATTCCTAGCTATCCTGTTTGAATCACACTATATATCACACTAATCTTCTAAAGGCGAAAGTTTGTGAGTGTGTATGTGTGTGTTTCTTACTTCGTATATTCATACTTAACGCTCACAGAGATAGATTATAGTCAGGAATAGCACATAGGGCACTGTTTAACCCGAGACTAAGTTCCGTCGAAATAATTTTCGACCACAGACATAAATCTAACCTGATAACGCAAGTCCCTCCATCTGTATGAAAACCAAGTGTGCCACTTTTTCACAAACAATTTTAAAACAAATTTACTTACCAATGAAAGAAAACATTTCCAATGCCTCGGCCAACTTTTTCTATTCATTCTTTATAGCTCAATCTATACATCTATACATATAAATAAAATTGGAGTGTCTGTTTGTAATATTGAAATAACCGTTATTACTACATGTATATGAATATATATACGGTACATACACCAAAATATTTTTTTTACAATGTTTGTCTGTCTGTCTGTTTGTTCCGGCTAATCTCTGAAATGGCTGGATCGATTTTGACGGGACTTTTATTGGCAGATAGCTGATGTAATAAGGAGTAACTTAGGCTACGTTTATTTTAGAAAACAACTTTTATTTTAGAAATTTGTTAGGCGGAACGAAGTTCGCCGGGTCAGCTAGCATGGCATGAAAAGGGATTTTTCTAAATTTCGGTGGATTTCAGATGCCGATAATGCTAAATGAAAAGCTGTGATTACGATCATTGATCGTAACTTTACACCTTTTTTTGGCACGCGAAGTACATACAATCGCGTCATCTATTTAGATTTATATCTGTGTTTTCGAGTTTCACGCTGGCGAAGCCGCTGGCAGAAGCTAGTCGTACTATAAAGTTCATGAATTTTGCTACTACGAGGTTGTCTTGTTCTATCGAACTACATACCATTTCTTTATGCCAAGCCCAGCAATGCAGACGGACAGGATTGGCCCGCCATAACAGGCGGACATCGCCCAGCTAAATATAAACCTAGACCAGCTTCCACCATATTTAGTAACTAGTTTGTCATGAACCCACAAGGTATAAATCGTGAAGATGGCTAGAGGCCTTGTCGAGGAATGGTTTTACTTTAAGTAGGTACGGTATCTAAAAATAGTAAAGTCGTCACAATCTAAGAAGTCCGTTGACGATTCTCATTTTACATGCGGCGATAACTTTCTACGTAAGAAATTGAAAAATCAAATTCATAATCCTAATTAATCACTATGTTACCCATACACTATAATAACGAGTATCATTCGTAAGGATCAAGTTTAATAATTTTTAGGTATTTTTAGAGCTGTCAAAACGGGCCTTTTATTTTTTGACAACTTTAACTGTTTTTAGATTTAAAGATGTAAATTTGTGTATTTTGTAAAAAAAATAAAAACTAAATCAATATCGGTTCATCCGTTTAGGAGCTATGATACCACAGACAGACTGATACACAAATACACAAACACAGGTACACATGTCAAAACACTGACAAAGATTATTGGGACTTTATATCATACTAGCTAAAAAACTGAGTTTTGCTATTTGCTAATTATTTTTTTATTGAAAATTACAAAACTGGGTCGGTTTTAACCGAAAAGGTTTTGTGTAAATCGAACAAACTTTAGTTATTAGAAAATAGACTTTAATGACATAATACAAAACTGGTTTTGTTGCTAAAAAATAGTGCGTAAGTCCCAATTTTTCAGTTTCAGTGAACGTGTTACGTTACTTTAGGTAATGCCAAAATTTGTTATGTTCAGGCTAAATAAGTTTTATTTTCGCCTGTTCTGTCTTCCTGCAGGTCAAAGGTCTCCTCAAAGACAGGGATTTCTGCCTTCCATTCCTCCCAGATCTGGACCAATCCTATCGATAGGAGTCAAACGTGTCCCGTGATCTTCGCCTGGGTCTGCGCGATTCCGCCAGACATTTGCCATTTGCCACTCAACTTCAAATTCGAAACAATATCTACAAAATAAATGTCAATAAAATTATTCATTCAAAAAACTTTTGTTAAAAGCAGCTTTTTTCGTATTCTTCTCATTAAACCCTTTCATTTGATACCCTTATCATGGCAGTGCACAAAAATAACTAGTCCGCCATCTTGGGCCGTCCGCCATATTGGATTTAGAATGACGTCACTTAGCTAATCATGCATTGTCATCAAAACTAAACGTGTATGCAAATTGCATCTTAATCGGTAGAGGATAACTGCTTTAAAATTCAGTTGCAAAATTTGACCCAAACACACTTTCACATACATACACTGAAAATTAAAAAACAGCTTGTAAAAATACGTGTCCCTTTCTCAGACGTAAATATTTATCTGCGCAAGATTTGTCGTCTAACCATTTCTCTCCCACTGGTGTGGAAAGGTCTCCCCAAGTCTTCTTTCCCTTGCCCTTTCGAACCAGCCCTCACGGTACGCGTCAAAATCATTTCGCCACCTCTTTCTTGGCCGGTCTCAACAGTACCTTCCATTTTCAGTGCTTTCACTGCGTGGGACTTTGCTTAGTGGTCAATTTGCATGCGGACTAACATGACCCTCCCAATCCCATTTGACCCTGGCAGCCTTTTTGCCCACATCTATAATGCCCATTTTGGAGCGCAGCGTGGTATTCTGTATTCGGTCTGTTCTTTTTAAACTCAGAATGCTGCGCTCCATAGCTCTCTGGCAAGTCCCAGGATTTACCAATTTAAATTAAACCAGTCTATTGTTACTAATTGAGAAGCAGTATTTTAATTGGATGATTTTTGTCGCTCTGCGGCGTCAGATGTTATGGCGTAACAGGAGATTTCGTCTCTGCTAGTCTACTTTAAACGTTGCATGCGACAGCTTCTATTTTGACTGAATTTTTGTTGCATTAGGGAATATACATGATTTTTTCATTTTTTATTTTACCAGTTTATCGATAAAAAACAAGTTGTTGTACATTGTGGACCAGTTCTATAGGCTAGGTACGTATAATGCCCAAAGTGATGCCAGAATAGATTAACACAATAACATGAAACTTAAACAAAACCGGTGGAATGAGAGTATACCAGGGTAAACTGTTCACACCTGCGTACCCCATTAAAGCGTACCGGTGTGATGTTATGTTATGAGATGGTGTAAACAATAAACAGACATGCGATTGCAGCTATCCCAAGTGATTTGCCGACATTTATTGAATAGTTCTGATGTATATCTCCGAAGTTCTTCATCAGATCTTGATGAATTGGGACCTCATGAAATGCACCAGCTTTCAAATAAAAAAAGAATCATCAATATCGGTTCACCTAGTAAAAAAATCTGAGGTTACACAAATAAATTAAAAAATACAGTCGAATTGATAATCTCCTCCTTTTTGAGAATTCGGTTGAAAATATTAAAATAAAATAAGTACTAATAGTGAAAACAGAATCAAAATTGATCTAAAAACGAACGCGATGTAACAATTTAAAGAAATATATCCTTCTCTCTCTACGAAAACGCCGTTTTCTATGGCAATGGTATGGGCGTGCTATCTGACGTCAAATGGCACATCAGACTTCTCTTTGAAATTCTCAATTTTGAAGCTTTATAACTTCGTCGTTGATCAATATATTTAAAAAAATCTTTCATGTTTGTTTACTAGAAAAAAAAAAACAAAAAAAAACGAAAAAAAAATATGTAAATATTACATTAAGCAAATTAAAAAAATTACATGCATATATGGGGAATAGGGAATAGGTTTGTGTGTTCGACTCTGTTTCGTCATCTTTTGTAAAACCTTTAGAATTATCACTCTTGATGAGTTCTAAATAGGTTCTTCATTCCTGATCCTCTTCTTCCCTATTTCCTTTTTTCATAGTACCTTTTTTGAAAAGAACTCTCTTACATGTTTAAAATCATCAGATCTTACATCTGAGAACTCAAAATCGACTTAGATGCCTTTAACGCCTTTCCCTTCATATATGCTACAATTTGCAATCTTTTCTTTGCCATAACCCACTCCTATGCAGTACCCTCAAGACAAGGCTATCTCCGACTTGATCAACTTGCACTATACTCTGACAAGCTGCCAGCTTTACCCTATCTCTTAACCACTAGATAAACGTTCTGGCAACAAGCCAAAACTTACTAGCAGAAAAAGGTTTGAGATATTGTGTTATTAAGACGACGACTGTCGCCAACGACCTTGAGGGAACAAAACGCGCACACGTTTCACAACCGCGCGACCCAAAATTTAGTCGTTTTTTGTACTTTCCTTATTATTCTATGACTTTAAAAAAAGCCTCGGATCAATTTTGATCCGAGGCTTTTTTTAAAGTCATCACCATCGACACCATCTCAAAGATAATTTAGTTATCTACATTTGTAGATAACTAAATTATCTTTGAGATGGTGTCGATTTCATTCAAATACGCCCAGCGGTTTTGGTGCGATTGTCGTGTTTTTGTGCGTTTAGATATAACTTTACAAATTAATTACACTATGTTAAACGAATAAAACTCAAAATTATTGTTACATATCTTTTTCCAAAAAATTACCACTAGCCGTTGAGGCGTGATGTTCATCTTAAAATTAGCTACTCAGGGCTATCTGCGCCTTAAGACATAATACATTAAAGTTGTTTATGTCTCGTAGATGATATATAACCGACCGAGAGAAAGAGGTCAACAGTCGAATCCGACTCGGCTGGGCGGCGTTCGGGAAGTTGCGTGGTATCTTCTCGTCCAATTTACCCCAGTGTCTCAAGACAAAAGTTTATAACGAGTGTGTGTTGCCAGTGATCACCTATGGGACCGAGACGTGGTCGCTCACAATGGGATCAGATAGCTTAAAGTCACCCAAAGGGCAATGGAGAGGGCTATGCTCGGAATTTCCTTGCGTGATCACGTCAGAAATGATGATATCCGCAGGAGAACCAAAGTTACCGACATAGCCCGGAGAATTGCCAAACTTAAATGGCAGTGAGCAGGGCACATTGCTCGCAGAACGGATGGCCGATGGGGCCGAAAAGTTCTGGAATGGCGACCGCGAACCGGAAGACGAAACGTTGGAAGGCCTTCCACTAGGTGGACCGATGACCTGGTTAAGGTTGCGGGAAGGCGCTGGATGCGAGACGCTCGGGTTCGGTCAATGTGGCGACGCCTGGGGGAGGCCTATGTACAGCAATAGACGTCTTTCGGCTGAAATGATGATGAATGATGACGGCGTGCGCTGCGTGTCGCGAGTTCGATTCCCGCACGATAGTTGTTCCGGATCTAGGTGTCTTGTGTGACTTTAAATGTTTAATCGCAACCGCAACACAGGAAGAAATACCAAGTGTGGTTAAAATTATTCATTAAAAATCTTTTTCTAAAACAAGCTTTTTCTTATTCGTCTAAGCAAACCCTTTCATTTATTTATTTTTCAAAAATAACTAGCCCGCCATCTTGGGCCGTCCGCCATATTGGATTTAGAATCAAAATTCGAAGACATGTGACATTAACCAATCCGCACTGGGCCCGCGTGGTGGATTAAGGCCCATTACCTCTCTCACAGGGAGTATGCCTGTGTCCCAGCAGTGGGAACATTTTAAGGCTGATGATGAAGCAAAAGTTATGCTTTCATAATCATGTCTCGCGGTTGGCCTACAAAACCCCCAGACACCATGTCCCATTTTAAAACAAACTAAATCAACATTACGTTGAGTGGTATCCGACAACAACTCGCCCCTTTTCCCGAAGGCATTGTTAAGGCGAGTAAAGGATTATGTCAAGAGGATTAACTACACAGTTCATAAATAATAGCAGCCTGTAACTGTCCCACTGCAGTGTCAAAGGCCTCTCCTCAAACAGATAAGGCACGAGCATTTCACCTCGCTTGCTCAAGGTAGGCAGGAAGTCCAGGAGCCCTCACGATGTTTTCTCTACCAATATCAGCGACGTCCAAGATAAACTTAGAAAGAACATATTATGAATTGAAAAAGTCACATTGGTACATGCCCGGATTTGAACCGAGTTCTTAGCCGCTGGGCCATCACGATATGTCCCTCTTGAAAATATAATAAATCAACATTACTTCGAGAGTTACACGCCCCTTTTCTCTGTAGGCATTGTAAAGGCGAGTACCGAGTAATAAATCAAAGGGCAAAGAAGTGCTTTGAAGCCAAACCCAGAATTACAGTGTCTTTCTCAAACATCTTATGGTAAACATTTATTGGTTTTGTCTACGCAAGTAGAAAAAAAGAAAATGATTTTATTTGTGCCAAGTATGACGCATACTATAAAAAAATATAATAAAGTGAAAAACTTATATAAATAGGAAAAATATACGTCAAATTCGTTAAAAACAATTATTATAAAAACAAAAAACCCGTCTGCTAAAAATTAATTAACTGAAAAGAGAAAAACAAATACTAGATATCATTTATACATTAAATATTATGAGGTGCTGCCAGCGATGACAATAGTATATTATGCAACTAGTGAATAAAGGACGGATTTAAAGCGAGGGCCATTGATGAATCACGAACAAGTGAAGGATTCTAAAAACTGAATCACGACCGTAGGGAGTGATTCATGATGATTGAATCACGAGCATAGCGAGTGATTCAAGTGTTAGAATCCTGAGCGACGCGAGTGATTCATGGTCCTCGATATAAATCCGTTTTATTCAAGAGTTGCATACTATATTTTATACCATGACTACGAGAAAAAGAAAGATTTAAACAAAAACCACAAGGGATAAAAATAACCATTTATTTAAATGGTTAAATACCTTAAAATTTTAGAAAAAATGAGAAACCTCAGGGTTCCACATTTTTTATAAATTTAAGCTGAGCTAGTGTGTTTCAGACGCCAATGACCACCTCCGTTACGTTACATAATTATAATTAATTAAGCACCAATGCAATTAATATTAGAATTACAATCTAAATAAGTATTCACTAAATATCCTAGACCAAAATCAACATCATTATTAAAATCCTAAATATAAACAAACTCAAAATTAAATCGACAAAGGAGTTTGAAAATCGAATATTCTTTGCACAAGAAGTTTGCATCGAGTATTTTATACGCAAGGAGGTTGTATAGCATTGAGTTGGAGGTAGAATATGTATTGGTGTGTTCTAAATTCAAACACCAAAACAGTGATTAAAAGTGCTTTTTATTCACTGTTTTCAGTGAATAAAATAAGCTTTTTAGAGGGGGAATGGTATAAAAGAAGTTTTGGTCGGTTTTTCTATAATTTTTATTTGCTCCTGCCTGCAGCACCTCAATATTTAATGTTTAAATTATATCTAGAACTTGTTTTTCTCTTTTCAGTTAATTAATTTTTAGTATTTGGGTTTTTAGTTTTTATAATAATTAGTTTTCTTTCAGACTTTTTAGTTTTAGTAATGGACAAGTTCACCAAATAAGTTATGTGGTTATATTGCTGTCAAAGTTACGCTTATCTTGAATTTGTCCTAAAACAGGAATATAAAAGTGTTACAATCTGTATATTTTTGGAATGGCCTATTTAGTAGCTTTCATTTGATACCCATACGTTCATTGAGCCACCGGTCGGAATGCGGCGCTGATGGTGGCGCCACCTCGGCGGACACTATCACACTACCGCGGGGCAATGGAACTAAAGACAATGAGTGAAGTGAAGTTAGCAATAATATAAGATAAAATATGGTGGATAGCACGGTTTTTAGAATATATTTTTTTCTTCCTTCCGAAAATATTGTAAAGGCTACAGTATAGTAATAAATAGTATATTTACAGAAAGTAGTGCCGCACACACTCGTCGCATAAAAATACGAGTTCCAACAAAAGGGTCGCCACGCAGCACGCAGCCATCAGAGGTCGGGAAATAACGCGTGGCTGAGCGAGGCGCCCTAACACCATATTGTTAGGTTATCGAAAATAAATTTTGTATCGCCCCCTTTTTTTTTAGGGGGGGGCGCTATTTTTAAAAATTATATTGCCTATGTCACTTCCACAATTGAGACGAATCCAATGACACCTCATATGTCATAATCCGTCAAGCCGTTTAGGCTGTAGAGCGTGCTATAGAAATGGACATACATACATACTTACATACGCTCGAAAAACATTAACCTTCCGCAGAAGGGTAAAAATATACGTCACATTCGTTTAAAACGGCCATCGCTCAGCATTATGCTGGGACTCGCGTCACGCGTGCGAGAGTCACAGGCCGGTCAGCGGGGCAAGCACGGCCCACTGTGACGGCTTGATTCACACATTTTGATCACAGTTTGGGAGCCAAAACCGAGTCAAGCCTAGGCCCACGAGAAAATTGGAAAAAGTCGAAGCAGATTGATTGCGGACCTACTCTATCCCTAGGCATTATGGCTCGGTACCTCTAAGCCTGGTAAGTAACGACTATCGAGGATCTTCAAATATTCAAGCGAGGACAACGTCTTGCCGAGGCACCGTGGAGTCTCAATATGTACCTAATGGATGGTCACCCATCTACGAACCGACTGCGGCAAACATTGCTTAACCTAGAATATCGATCGGTGCGGCTGGTGTTACTTAGCCACGAGCTCCTCACACGTACTTAGTAACAACTATAAAAGAAATATCAATGATTGAATGTACTCAAACACCCAATTTCAACTGTTCATTACCCTCTACTCTTCAGGGATTAACGTGCCGTGTTTAGACACCCGAAACAAACTAATTGACACGCCTCTTAATTAGTTAAATAATGCCGCGTACAAATTAATGCAAATTAAACTTAGTGATAAAAACTGGTAATGCATTGGGTCACGGCCATCAGATGGTATGTGCATGTAAAGTATGGTTTTAAGCCTGTGCTACACAGTTGCCAACCAAGCCAAAAACCAAGGTCACCTTGGTCTGAAGCGATCGTTTCAAAGCGTGTAGACAGTGGTTTTAAACCAAATTTAGCATGACCTTTAAACGCCCTTGGTAGAAAGGAGTGCGTTGCCAACCAGTTAGTTTGCGACTTATTTGCAACCGTGTAGCCGCTTGTTTAAAACCACGAGTACGACAGTCGCGCTTCTGCAGGCGGCGAGCGCAGACGCATGCGTCGTTGCGTACAAAATGAGTCAACAGAGCGAACGTAAAGTATTATCAATATGTATTGAGACTGCCCCTGTCTTTGGGATTTGACATCAGAGTCATATAAAGACTCGACTGAAAAAAAATGCATGCGATACTTTTTTTTTAAATATATTCTTTTACTTTAATTAAAGGTACCTATATTAAATATACTAGATTCTGCCAGCGGCTTCGCCCGCGTGAAAAGTGTTTTCTTATCCCAAGGGAACATTATACCGGGATGAAAAGATGCATAAGTGCTATTCCAGATTATTATCTATCTCTGTGGCAAATTTCATCCTGATCCGCTCAGCAATTTTAGCTTGATTGAGCAACAAACGATTACGATGAACATTAAAGATTACGTTGAGGAATAAAGGCTTGGGATTGAGCTGCTCCAATTAATTTAGACTTTTTATATTTTGCACCGTGAATTTAGTATTTTTTTTGTTTTTAATTTTAATTTATCTAAGTTAGTTTTTAATCATGGCACTTTGAGTAGTTTATGCGGCCTACCCGAATGCTCTTTCTTTGGTATTGTCCGTCGCATCGTTGAGCTCCTTAAATTCTGAGTTGACCTGCACGGTTATTGACAATTGCGTGCGCTGACTGGACAGGTCCACTCAATCTGACTGGTTCTTTCCTCAAAAGACCATTTCAGACATCGGTCTACATGGTCTTTACATGATCTAACCAAGATTTTGTCTGGACTTTAAAAGAGACTGTGATTGTGACTGTGAGTGCTGAATCCGGTAAGGCTGGAAGCCGACCCCAATATAATTGGGAAAAGGCTAGGCAGATTGATTGATTGTGACTGTGAGTTTGCTTCGGCCTTTCTTCTCAGACTAGACAGATAGGAAACGCTGACCTCATCTAGTTTTAAAAAATATGATCGACATGTAAAAGTGTTTGTACAAACCAACTTACAGAAATAATATCATTTATCACACATCCATCCAGACTTTCGCATTTATAATATCAGTAAGAAGATAGTAAGGTCAGATTTAAGTTCTTAAAGTATATTAGTATATTCTTTTGAAAGTTTTGATAGGCAAGGCCCCATGACGTCGTTGTAATGAACGTACGGTACGAGCGTAAAAACGTCCTCTTTGCGCAGCGTTCTAAACATACTGAGGTTTGGAGCTTGTTTAAAACCGTGTAGCCGGCATCGCCCCATCCGCTTCAAACCAAGGTGACCTTGGTTTTTGGCTTGGTTGGCAACCGTGTAGCAGAGGCTTTATGTTCAACTGCTGAATGCATTAAAAAACCTGTAGGTACAAGGTGATGACACTTGGATATATCCTCTGCATCTTGTGCTGTCAGCCCTGCTACTGACTTCTGACCTTGCTCTCATCCTGGCATGGACTATACTTGTAGAGGTCATAAAAATTGGTTAGACGCTCTATCTCACGAAAGAAAATGCGAGTTTGCCCATTTTGTTCATCAATCTACAATTACATACTAATGTCTGTTGTTTCCCTTTAATAAAATGTAAATGGTTATGAAACATGAATAAATTCATCATAAATGTTTGGTTTACCTAGAACTTATCTAGTATTTCATCTACACGCTTTCTCTCTACTAAGAATTGAGCTTATCCGACTAGAATCAATTTCTCTCTAATTAAAATGTTTTGATTATATCACAATATGAACAACATGTATGCACTCTGTATGTTCACAAACACACGCACACATACTTAAGGCGATATTTACGCCCCAATGTAAGCGCAGTACTGGCCGTGCGCCCGCTCGGTGCCAAAATATCAATACCTATTGAACCTCCTTTTGAACAGTTTTGTTTGTAAAATATTATTTCAAGTCAAAGTCAAATATACTTATTCAACTAGGCCAAAAAGCGGCACTTTTGAACGTCAAAGAATTAAAATTTACTAGTAATAAATATTGATTCTACCATGCAATCGGAAAAGTAGCTTGTTATGGAGAAGAACACACAAGAAACTCTATTTTTCTCTCTCTCTCTTTCCATTTGATTTACATATACTATGTCAGTTATGAATAAATTCCAGCCATCAATTTTTCTGTGTAAAAATGATTTTAAACATCCAAGTCGGTTTGGAGGAGTATCCAAAAGTTGCGAAAAATACCGTGTAGCAAATTATTTATTTAAAGCTAAAACTATTTGTTATACGAAAAAACCATGTTTAAAAAATAATGTACATAAAACAATAATAAATATATATATATTTTCAAACCTTTTAACCTAGCCGTTACTAAGGAGAACGCTTTAGAAAGTTACCATTTTACGGCACTAATCCGGATGTAGGCCCTTAAAATACGGAACGCCCACGCCTCCTGCTGCTATTCTTATATGATCTTTTGCTTCGTTTACGGTCATATAATCTAGTCATACACGCACGTAGTTTATGAGTAACTACTAGGCACCTGGCCTTTCTGAAAAACATCACTAACAAGATCCGTGTATGTCCTCTATAAACCTGTATATAATTTGACCTTAGGGATTCCCTGAAAAGAGTTGCTACGGCTTTGAGGAGACAAATAAAATTTGTAATAGGAAACATATTTATTTCATGCTACATAATTTATCTAGTAGTAGACACGCTTCGATCGGCAATCTATTGAACACGTAATTATGACACGATATCTTGCGAAAACACCCCGATTCAAACAGTAAAACGCCCATAACTTTTGAACGGACGAAAACATAGCTAAGAACACTCGATAAAGTTTTTTTAAATCTAACCGTGAAAACGCATCGTACCTCAATTTTCATTTTAGATTTGCAACACTGACATGCCAGCTATGTTATACATCAACTTCAGCGTAAGAATACGACAAGACGTTTACTTGTTGCAGAAAAAATATTGTAATTTGTACGCTGAGAATTCATTAATAATAAATTGTAAATTGGGATTACTTTATAAGGTTGCTTGCTTGTCGGTCTTCTACAGACTGCACTACGGTGAGTGTGCTGAAGAACTCCACGACCTCATCCCACCGGCCCCCTTCTACCATCGGACATCTAGACGCACTGCAAGTTACCATCCTTACCTTGTTGCTATTCCAACAATTCGCACCAAGCGCTTCCAAACATCCTTTCTAATGCGCACAGCGAATGAATGGAACTCACTACCTGCGTCTGTGTTTCCGAACGCATTCAATCCGAATCTCTTCAAAGTTAGAGTGAACAGGCTTCTTCTGGGTAAGCTCACTCCATAGTCGACTCTGTCTCTGACACTTATGAATAGACTAGAGTCAAGAGCAAACGCTACAAAAGTAAAAAAAATAAAAAATAAATTGTAATGAAAATACAATGGGGTATCAAAGTAACCCCATTTTAATTTAAACGTAGATCGCCTTGTTTTATTTTTAGTTTCGCCCTATGGATAAAATCATATAGTTATATAATAGAATATAAAACTTGAAGTAAAGTCGCTAACACTGCATTTTTTTCATATTTTTCAAAATTTTACTGAAGTATTTATGTCAATTTTACTATTAAAATAGGTTTCGGATATTTTTTGCCAACTACCCTATTTGCCTGACGTCAGTTGAATCCAGGATCTCATGTACTCGGTAACAATGACTCTCTCTTTACAACTAATATTCGAGTAGTTTGTCAAATACATTAGCTAAATTAATAATAGTATTTCTGACGTAAACATACCTAACCTAGGTGTATAGATATCCTTATTAATTTCCTCATAACGCATGCCTAAAGTCAGTATTGTGTCAAAAATCTAAACAATCCATACTAATAATGTTATATATACGAAAGTAACTCCGTCTTTTTGTTACGCTTTCACGCCTAAACCAATAATATAACCAATTTTGATGAATTTTGTCAAAAAGATAAAATGGTCCTTGGTGAAGGAGATATGATACTTTTTTATACCGGTAGTCCGTTTCCTTGGTTTTAGTTGTTGTGTTCCACTTTCACGCAGGTTTTCGCGCTTGCGAAAACTAGTCTTATTTCTTGCTAATATTATAAATTTATGCGAAAGTTTGGATGGATATGTGTATGTTTGTAACTAATTAACGCCAGAACTGCTGAACAAATTTGGATGTAATTTGGCACAGAGATAAATTATAGTCAGGAATAGCACGGGATAATTTCCGACTTTCACGCGGGCGAAGCCGCTGGCAGAAGCTAGTTATAATATTATAAAACTTAAAAAAAAAATATACTACCGACTTTCTTTATTTTTCACTTTTTAGCTGTACATATCATAGACAAGTTCTTTAGTAAGGAACCTATAATGCTAGAATAGATTACCCGAATGTGATGAACATAACCGGTGAAATAAGAGATTACCAAGGTGAACTGTACATATCTGTTTACCCCTTTAGAGCGTACTGGCGTGATTTTATGTTATTAAATAGTACAAACAATAAATACACATTCGATTGCTTTAATCCTGAGAGATTTGCCGTCATTTATTGAAGAGTTCTGTTATATATCTCCTAAGTTATTAAATCTTTACCAAATTAAAATGGGATTAATTTGGGAACATAATCATTCAAACACAAAAAGAAGAATGTTTAAAATCGGTCCAAAAAATATCGAATCGGTCGGGTCGGTCCGTGAAAATACACAAAAAAAAATACATGCTAAGTCAAACATGGAACCTCCTCCTTTTTGGAAAGTCGGTTAAAAAGCGAAGTTACTCTTTGTCATCAGTTTATCACCTTTTCAAGTCTTAACGGATTTGACAGAAACTGGCCCACGTATGGACTTACCACTTGACAGCACGTGCCGGGCGAGCACGGTCTCTTTGATAGGCTTGAGTCACGCATTTTAACATGGTTTTTGCTCAAAAACTGTGGTAAAAATGTGTACCTCAAGCCTGTCACAGTAGGCCGTGCTCGCCCGCCTAGATTAGGAAGCGTGATAGGTACTTTTACATTGGGAGTATGTTTCCTTACGATAATTTTACCACGGGCGAAGCCGCTGGCAGAAGCTAGTGTAAATACAAAAATGCCGATACCAGCTTAACGTGAAATAAACGAAACTGTTGGAAGATGGCCAACTTCGAAACCATCAAATAAATTGAGTTTATGAAAAAACTCTGAAACGCGGTCAAGAGAACGTCTGGCCTAGAAATAGGCCAGAGGTAGGTACCTATGCCGATATTTTGGGTATAATAAACAATATCAGACGGAGTTGTTATCTCATCTGTAGGTTATTTCCTGCTGCAAATATAGATTCGGAATTTATCCAGTAGCGGCTGGATTTAGTATATTACTGGCTGCATCGGTAATTTGGAATTCATCCAGTAGGGGCTGGGATTTATATTTTTTAAATACTTTGCCCCACACTAGGAATTTCTTGCTGTATTGTGGTGTGTGTAGAAACATATAAACTCACATACTCAACACCCAGAGCCGTAACAACTATCTGTAGGTCATACAAATATTTGTTCCGTGCGGGAATCGAACCCGCGACACGCAGCGCAGCAGTCAATCGCTAAACCATTGCGCCAACCGAGCGCTCAATCGTGTGTCTATAACTGGCTGTATCTGTAAACATTTGTTTTTACCGGAGGTAGTAAAAGCTAGATAGTTCATTAATATCATATTAATTGAAAGACGTGCTCTGAAAAACATGTAAAACTTTAAAATCCCCCAGCCTATTTTTATTTCATACTACATAATTTATGTAGTAGTAGACACGCTTCGATCGACAATCTATATATTGAACACGTAATTATGACACGATATCTTGCGGCAACAGCCCGAAATAAACAGTAAAACGCTAAGAGCACTCTCGGTAAAGTCACTTTTCAAACTAAAAAAAACGAAATCAAAATCGGTTCATCCGTTTAGGAGCTATGATTCCACAGACAGGTACACAAATACAAAAACACACAGGTACACACATCAAACTTGTAACACCCCTCTTTTTCCTTTGAAGGCAGATGATGAATCGACCAGCAGATTTCTGTGGCCATTTCCAGGTTTAATCCATCTAGTTGTAACTCGATGTCGAGGCGGGGGATATGTTTATTTTTGGTTATGAGCTGGCTGCTCGTGAATATGTATCCTCTGACTGCACGTCAGGATTTTCTTCATGTTTACATCCTTTTAGTTCGCTTCTTAAGTAGTCGGGTTTTTTGATTTTATTTATTCAGAACTTTTTAGCTGTATTTTTTTTTCGAATTTTTTTTTTAACATATATGTGGTATATATTTTTGTAATCATCTTTAAAAACTCTGCATTTTGATTCCACACTCGAGGTGTTTGAAAAAAAAGAAAATACAACACTTTTCTAAGAACCATTTGACGGTCAATAGTGTCTAAGACCTATCTAACGATGTCTTTATTATATAAATCCGTCTAGTTGTTTGAAAATACGAGGAAATAAAGAATGTTACATAGGTACATAGAAGATACCCGCGAAAAACAACCAGTGGTGTCTCATCTCATACAAAGAAACTGTCCCGTCTGTACTGATTATTTTTTGTATATCGATCGCGTTCGGTTCCTTTCCACGGATATAGATGGTGATCTATCTATCGCCGAGGAACGGAACCGAACGCGATCGAATTACAAAAAAATAATCGGTATCATCAGATGAAAAACGCTAGTTATGTCGGCACGGTTTCTTTGTAAGGGATGAGGCATCTGTATGCTAGTATTATATTATCTGTGACATAACCCTTTCCTTGCAGCCGGGTAAAAATTTAATGTCTTTGTTTTCGGTATAATTGCCCATTCAGTCTGCGAGCAACGTAGGTACCCTGCCAAAGGAAACTAAAAGTTGTCAATTCTACGGGCTAAGTCGGTTACCTTTGTTCATCCACATTTTTAACCGACTTTCCAAAAAGGAGGAGGTTCTATGTTCGACTTTGTTTTTTTTTTTTGTGTATGTTCACTGATATCTCCGTCAATTGTGGACCGATTTTGAAAATTATTTTTCTGATTGAATGAGTATGTTCCGAAATTGGTCCCATTTTAATTTGGTGAAGATCTGATGAAGAACTTTGAAGATATACAACAGAACTCTTCAATAAATAACGGCAAATCATTCGGGAATGATGCAATCGCATGTCTGTTTGTTGTTTACACCATTTCATAACATAACATCACGCCAGTACGCTCTAAAGGGGTACGCAGATGTGTACAGTTCACCTTGGTACTCATTTCACCGGTTATGTTCATGGTTCATGATATTCGGGTAATCTATTCTGGCATTACCTTACTTAACAACTTGCCTATTCGATAGGTACAACTAAAAAGAGAATAATAAATAATAAAACATCAAAGAAAAAAAATACTACCGACTTCCAAATAAAAAAAAAACTAGAAAGCATAAAAAAGTTATTTTTTATTTTTTTAGAATATATAAAGAATATTTTCGTAATCGATGTTTTTTTTTCGGTTTTATCAATTTTTATGTAATGCTTATGAATAAATTATGAAAAATAAAAATATTGTAAATATGCCTACTGTATCTGAAAATAAATAAATTATTATTATTATTTTAAAGGGTTTCACTCCATGAAAGAATATGACAAATACTTTTTAAATAGTTAGGTATGGACAAAAATTATTGGAGTCTTTCGAAAAGCATATCTTCACCAATGAAAGCGCTGAATAAATTTTGACAATACCTAATTATTTAAAGAGAATATACTCTTTCACGAGGTCAAACCCTTTGCCTTGCCGATTTCACTCACACGCAATTACAGCCTTAGGATCAGTCTTTCCACACTTTTTAAATTTCTTGATGATGCTCCTAGATGTTGCTCCATCATGACTAGATGTTAACATCGTTTCTCAAAACCCTTTCTCTCTTCTTTCCAGTATCTCCACGAGATTGGCCACAAGGTTTGCGTGACGCAGCCGCGCGTCGCCGCCGCAGTCTCCCTAGCCAGCCGCGTCGCAGAGGAGCGCGGCGAAGACATCGGCGAACAAGTCGGGTACGCCGCCGCTAACACCAGCTGCAGAGGAACTGGCACTGGGATCGTTGTAAGTACCAGATTCAGAAGCTTTTATATTATAAATAGTAGTATTCCTTACCGGAGTGTGTGTTTTCCGATAGCTACAACCCAGGGGTCTTTGAGACAAAGTGAATAAGTTGCTTCAAGGCAAGCGTATTTCACCGTCGACCACATCATCGCTTACCATTAAGTGAGATTGTAGTCAAGCGCGAGCCTATCCACGAGCAGCAAACGTTTGGGCTAAATTTCAGCTCAATCGAACACCGGCAAAAAATCAATGGTGAAATTCAACTAAACATAAGCATAAATTCAACTAAACGCAAGCTTTGATTACACAGTCACACAGATACCGAGACAGGTGATAAATAAATAAAAGCTCGTGTATAGGGACGATTACAGGCTATTGTCTCCTAAATATAAGTTCCACAAACAGCCTATTCTATAGAGGCTGCTTTAGCGCCGAAGAATCAGCAGCTCGTGCCATCCTGGAATGCAAGGCCGTGACTACCAACGCGCACAAATTCATGGAACTGTGACGTCACGAAGCCAGTGAAGCTCCCAGGAAGCGTCTGTGTTTCTGAGTGGAGCTGGGCTGATTATGTAAGCCAGGGCGCCTACGCTCAACCTACCAAATAGGAGTTTTAAGTGCGGAAAATGGAGTCTCATATACGCATGGCTGCGCCTCGCAGACTTCCAGGAACTCTTTTTGAGGATCCTCAAAGTTTGCGAGACGTATACGCGCGTAGCCTCTTCGGTATCGCGGCGTAGAGGAGCGCAGCGAGGTCATCGGCGAAGCATTGTTTCGGCGTTGAATCAAGCCATTTTCCCTATGTACCGGATTATTAGAATCTATTCATGTAATTTGAGTTTGCATATCCTCGTATTTATATTGCATTTTATCCTTCCTTGACGTATTGCAATGTAAATGTGATTTTTATTTTTAAATTACCTTAATTCTATAGTAAAAAGAGATAATGGAATACTGAAATTATTGCCTCTACTGGTCTTGACTGGTTTGCTCCTGGTCAGGCCACCTTAAGAAACCTTGAGAAGTTCAAATGAATAAACCCCTTTTTATCCGACTATGGCTAAGCAAACGGGAAGCCTACCGGAATGTGTGTATGTATGTATGTTCATCTGTTCCCTCATAATCCCTAAACTACTTATCATAATTTGATAAACGAGATGTCGTTGGAAGCGTCTTGTTTGTCCGTTGGTTATACGCTATGTGACGTCACATTAGATTGAATATGGCGCCCTCTAGAGGGCAAGAAGTCAAGAACAAAAAAAAAAATGAAGGCAGGGTTTGTTACGTTATATTTTAGTCAAGCTTACTGTTTACGAGACATATCGCGTCAAAGTCATGAAAACTATTTTTTTACCCGACTACGGCGTCGCAAAGTGTTTGTTGATAGACCTATCAACCCCTGTCCCTCACTCAGGCTCTGCAAAAACCCCGAAATACTTTAAATAAAAAATTTAGTTCAAAAAACTAAAACCCGACTACTGAAAGATCACCCTTTTAAGAAGTATGAAACAAGAAAATATACATCATTCTGCAAAGTAGTGTGAGGGTGTAGCTCAGAGAGCTTTAAATAATAATCAGAAATTACTGTCGTTCGTTATATTTTATGAAAAACGTGTCTGCCTTCAGGCGGGCACGTGCCGAAGTGACCAGCAAAACTAAACAAAATCATCTTCAATAATTTGTATGTGTTCCGATTTAAATCAACCCTCAAAACTAAATAGCTATCTGTTGCCTCTAAATAGATGAGTCCTCACAGTAGCATACGACCACGGTTGTCCTCTGAACACCACTACGAATATGGTATGAAATACAATAAAATATTAATTACATGTAATTTAATTTATTCAATACCCAATACTTATCGAATAGTTTTTACAAAACAATTTCAGATGAGAATATTTTCTTGTTTCAAGGAGCGTTTTTTAGAACGTGATCTTTCAGCAGTCGGGTATAAGATTTTGAACAGCCAGTGAAGTTCCCAGGAAGCGTCTGTGTTTCTGGGTGGAGCTGGGCTGATTATATAAGCCAGGGCGCCTACGCTCAATCTACCAAATAGGAGTTTTAAGTGCGGAAAATGGAGTCTCTTATACGCGTGGCTGCGCCTCGCAGACTTCCAGGAACTCTTTTTGAGGATCCTCAAAGTTTGCGAGACGTAGAGGCGCGTAGCCTCTTCGGTATCGTGTCGAAGAGGAGCGCAGCGTAGTCATCGGCGAACTAGTGGGCTATGCTGCCGCTAACACCAGCTGCGGGGGAA
Organism: Orthosia gracilis; assembly: GCA_947562075.1. Classification (NCBI taxonomy): domain Eukaryota; kingdom Metazoa; phylum Arthropoda; class Insecta; order Lepidoptera; family Noctuidae; genus Orthosia; species Orthosia gracilis. The sequence continues at coordinate 24,698,718 of OX387266.1, forward strand.
CTGGCACTGGGATTGTTGTGAGTCACTAGTTTTTATATTAAAACCATAGTGCATGGTATACAGACAATTACAGACATTTGTTTATAAAACATAGGCTCTTTAGGAGCTGCTTTTGTTAGCACGTCATCCTTAAATGCAAGATCGTGGCATCAAAATTTATCGAACTGTGAGGTTAAGCAACAAAATTTTTTGAATTGTGAAGTGCCCAGACAGCTTCTGTGCTCCTTGGCGGAACTAGGCTCGCTATGTAACTCCCTACGCTGAAGTTATTAAATGGATGTCTTGGCTGCTTTTGTGCCAAAGTATCAACTGGCCGTGTCATTCCAAGCAAGGCCGTGACTTCTCAACGAGCACAGACCGACAGATCAGTGAATTCGCTCCCTGTAACATCTGGAAGTTTTGCAAGCCAAGCCTCACGCACAATGGACCGACTGTGAGTCTTAAGTGCAGACTCCACGGGTTGTGGAGTTCGGATAGATAGTCACTTCATATAAAATTTTGTTATTCAGCTGGATCTGCTTAGAATGGAAGCCGATGCCAACATAAAAACGAAAATAAAGGCTGGAAGCGCTGATGATGATGATAAATCATAATTTAATACTCTTATTATACACACGGCTAAGGGAGGAATTCCCTGCCGCAGTCTGTATTTCCTGATAGCTACAACCTTGGTGTCTTTAAGTTTGAAGTTGCTGTATGTTTTCTTTTATGGGGGTGACATTATCACTCTTATGGGGATGATAAACACCCATAAGAGTGATAAGGTCATGCCCCTTAACAGGTTTAAAAAAAAGAAAACTGCCAAACCATAATTGTATTCCTCACGTAAAAGCTTTCTATTTGAAACGGGTCAGTTTCGAGGAATGCTTTTTTTATTTTTTTGTAGGCTTACGCTTGTCCATTATCTCACCTGATGGTAATCTATAATGTGGTCGACGATGAAGCACGCTTGCCTAGAAGTAACCTATTCACTCGTGACATAAAGATTGTAACTATCGGGAAACACGGACTTCGGCAAGGAATTCCACTTCTTAGCTGGAATTGTGCGTATGGGTGGGATGTCCTCCATGTACCGATGGCGCATCGCCGTACGTCTTGTAGTCCAATGATGGAACGGGCTAGGCGGAATCATCAGCTGTCAGATATTTATAGCAAAGAAACATATGAGTATATCCCCAGTAACGACCTACATAAGTATGTATTTTCCTTAAATTAAGCCATTTTCCCTATGTACCGGAATATTAGAATCTATTCATGTAATTTGAGTTTGCATATCCCCGTATTTTCTTTGCATTTTATCCTTCCTTGACGTAATGCAAATCAAATGTGAATTTTATTTTAAAATTACCTTAATTATATAGTAAAAAAAGATAGTGGAATACTGAAATGTCTGCCTCTACTGGTCTGGACTGGTCGATCCTGGTCAGGCCACCGTAAGAAACCCCGAAAAGTTCAAATTGATAAACCCCTTTCTATCCGACTACGGCGAAGCAAAAGGGAAGTTTATGTTTTTGACCGGTATGTATGTATGTATATACAAATGTATATATGTTCATATGTTCCCTTATTATTCTAGCACAGGTATATCTTTTACTTAAAAGGAGGTCCCTAAGTAACATTTACTGTAAAAGTGTACAAGTTTCTGCAATAAACCTTTTTATTATTTTATTATTAACCCCTAAACTACTTATCATAATTTGACAAATGAGATGTCGTTGGAAGCGTCTTGTTTGTCCGCTGGTTATACGCTATGTGACGTCACATTAGAATGAATATGGCGCCCTCTAGAGGGCAAGAAGTCAAGAACAAAAAAAAATGAAGGCTGGGTTTGCTACATTATATTTTAGTCAAGCGTACTGTTTACGAGACATATCCCGTCGAAGTCATGAAAACTATTTTTTCACCCGACTAGACCTATCAAACCCTGTCCCTCAGGCTCTGCAAAAACCCCGAAATACTTTAAATAAAACATTTAGTTCGAAAACTAAAATCCGACTACTGAAAGATCACCCTTTTAAGAAGTATGAAACAAGAAAATATACATCATTCTGCAAAGTAGTGTGAGGGTGTAGCTCAGAGAGCTTTAAATAATAATCAGAAATTACTGTCGTACGTTATATTTTATGAAAAACGTGCCTGCCTCCAGGCGGGCACGTGCCGAACTGACCAGCAAAACTAAACAAAATCATCTTCAATAGTTTTTATGTGTTCCGATTTAAATCACCCCTCAAAACTAAATAGTTATCTGTTGCCTCTAAAAAGATGAGTCCTCACAGTAGCATACGACTACGGTTATCCTCTGAACACCACTACGAATATGGTATGAAATACAATAAAATATTAATTACATGTAATTTAATTTATTCAATACCCAATACTTATCGAATAGTTTTTACAAAACAATTTCAGATGAGAATATTTTCTTGTTTCAAAGAGCGTTTTTTAGAACGTGATCTTTCAGCAGTCGGGTATAAGTTTTTGAACAGCCAGTGAAGTTCCCAGGAAGCGTCTGTGTTTCTGGGTGGAGCTGGGCTGATTACATAAGCCAGGGCGCCTACGCTCAACCTACCAAATAGGAGTTTTAAGTGCGGAAAATGGAGTCTCTTATACGCGTGGCTGCGCCTCGCAGACTTCCAGGAACTCTTTTTGAGGATCCTCAAAGTTTGCGAGACGTAGACGCGCGTAGCCTCTTCGGTATCGCGTCGAAGAGGAGCGCAGCGAGGTCATCGGCGAACTAGTGGACTATGCTGCCGCTAACACCAGCTGCAGGGGAACTGGCACTGGGATTGTTGTGAGTACCAGAGTCACTGGTTTTTATATTAAAAATTGCATACATACTGCATGGTATACAGATAATTACAGCCATTTGTTTGTGAAACATAGGCTCTTTAGGAGCTGCTTTTGTTAGCACGTCATCCTTTAATGCAAGATCGTGGCATCTAAATGTTTCGAACTGTGAGTTTAAGCAATTTTTTTTTTTTGAATTGTGAAGTGCCCAGACAGCTTCTGTGCTTCTTGGCAGAACCAGGCTGGCTATGTAACTCCCAACGCTGAAGTTATTAAATGGATGTCTTGGCTGCTTTGGTGCCGAAGTATCAACTGGCCATGTCATTCCAAGCAAGGCCGTGGCTTCTCAACTGGCACAGATCGTCAGATCAGTGAATTCGCTCCCTGTAACCTCTGGAACTTTTGCAAGCCAAGCCCTCACGCACAATGGACCGAATGGCAGTCTTAAGTGCAGACTCCACGGGTTGTGGAGTTCAGATAGCTATCTATCTGAACTCCACAACCTGAAATCTGAAATTTTATATGGAGTGACTATTCACTCCATATAAAATTTTGTTTTTCAGCTGGATCTACTTAGACTCGAAGCCAATGCCAACATAAAAATGAAAATAAAGGCTGGAATGGCTGATGACGATGATAAATCAAAATTTAATACTTTTATTATACGTACAGCAAAGGAGTGGAATTCCCTGCCGGAATCTGTATTTCCTAGGTGCCTTTAAGTTTGAAGTTGCTGTATGTTTTCTTTTCCTCCCTCCTCGCATTGTGTTCCTCATTACTGAGGGTCGTGATTCCATTTGCGACATCTGCTTCTGTCTTTGGCGTCGTGGAGAGCATCGTGCAGCTTGGTATTAACGGTGTGCGGACTTGGTCTGACCATCTGATTGGACTTCGAACTCTCGGACGTTTCCCTTCGATCTTGCGAGTAACCATCAGCTGTTCGAGATATCATTACTTTAGTTATAGCATGATTAATGTTGAGCCCCAGTTCCATATTAATTTTTTCCATCCTTTGAAGGAGATTCACCATTTCGGTTTCATTTCCAGCTAGTAGTGTAGTATCGTCTGCGTAGCGAAGGTTTGTTAGCCTTTATTTGCCAGTCTAAGAAATGACGGATTTTTTTGTTTATTATGTCTTCTATCTTTTGGCAAATATTTGCCACAAAATTATTTTTATCTCGGCGGCAGAGCTGTTGTATCTTTCGACTCAAGACAGCATATTTGTCTCGGTCCCCCTGTGTGAGGTATTTCCGTTCCTTCTCCAAATTCCAGGTGTCAGTGGTTAGCCATGTTTGTTTGCACGTGGCTTGAGTTTGTTGACTTGTGATACTATTCATGGCTTTCCACGTCAAGTCCTTAAGATGGTTCCAGTGTTCATTGGCCCCATCGTCAATGGGGAGTAGTCTATATGCAATTGCTTTCTTTAAGTCTTCCTGAAACATTTGTATCTCTGACGGTGTCAATGTTCGTGGTCTCAAGGGAAGACATTTTTCACAGCTTTTAGACGCAGAGAAATTTTTCTACAAGGAGGCAGTGATCCGACCCGCAATCTGTACCAGGGAACGTTTTTATATAAATAAAATAAAAATATTTTATTGCAGACTCAAAGATCCATAGTTTTGGTGTTTTTCATTGGTTTTTGAAGTTATCCAGCGGCTGTTAATAATTAAGTAGTCTATTTGATTACGGTACCTGTCACCAGGAGACCTCCATGTGTAAAAACGTCTTGGGTGGTGTTGGAAGCAGGTGTTCATTATTGTGAGCTTCCTTTCAATGCAGAACTCCAAGAGTCGTTGACCTCTGACATTCCTGGTGCCAAAGCCATATTTTCCGACCGTGTTTCGGATGTGATCGTCTTGTTGTGTACTGCCTACTTATGCATTCCAATCACCCACTAACAAAGTGATCTCGCGATTCGGTATTTTGGACAGAGTAGATTCCAGGACAGCATAGAACTCGTCGATAGGCTCCTCTTTAGCGCAGGATGTGGGAGCATACGTAAGTGTTCTAACAGACACTGGGTTATAACCCAGTACATGTCTATTGAGATGTCGATATATCCAGACAGAGCTACTCCGTTGGTGCTAGTATCTGCAGAACCTGAGAAGTATATGGTGTTTCCGTTGGTGGTTGTTTGGTGTCCTTGTCCTCTCTTGTGGGTTTCGGTCATTGCAAGCAAAGTCAGTTTGTGTGATTCCGCCTCCTTCTCCAAAATTTCCTGTTTTCCCGGAGCAAGTAATCCTCGGACGTTCCACGTGGCAATCCGTCGTTGTTCATGGATTGAGATTCTACTATGTGGCTCACCAGTAGCATATCTACTATCCAAGAGCCTAATTTCACACCCCTCGTCCCAGTAACCGAAAGGCGCCGAGTGTTAGTCGTATCGCCCAACAAATCAGTTCTATAAGTTGTGCTTTCCATAAGGGTTTTCTTGGGTAAATACATCGTGGTGACTACCCGATTTCTTCCACGGCAATATTTTTGAGGTAATTTAGGACCTCATGGTCATTGAATATCACTGCGTGTGCACGTACACGGAGGTGTCGGGATTGTTAATCGCCGCCCAATACTCGGCGTTGAACATTTTACAGCTGGGCAGTTCTTCTCCAGACAAACCCTCCTCATTTTTTCGATAATGGAATACTGAAATGACTGCCTCTTCTGGTCTGGACTGGTCTGCTCCTGGTTTGAATTCCCGGGTCAGGCCACCTTAAGAAACCTTGAGAAGTTCAAATAGATAAACCCCTTTTTATCCGATTACGGCGAAGCAAAATTGAGGTTTATGTTTTTGACCGTTATGTGTGTATGTATGTATATGTTACGGCTAATACCCGAAGTGCGGCTACACCTAGTTTTAGCCGGTTAGAACTAGGTGTAGCCACGCGACGGAGCGTATTTTAGAACGTGATCTTTCAGCAGTCGGGTATAAGTTTTTGAACTTATTTTTATATAGTTAAGTTAAGTCAGAAGCCAGTGCAGTTCCCAGGAAGCGTCTGTGTTTCTGGGTGGAGCTGGGCTGATTATGTAAGCCAGGGTGCCTACGCTCAACCTACCAAATAGGAGTTTTAAGTGCGGAAAATGGAGTCTCTTATACGCGTGGCTGCGCCTCGCAGACTTCCAGGAACTCTTTTTGAGGATCCTCAAAGTTTGCGAGATGTAGACGCGCGTAGCCTCTTCGGTATCGCGTCGAAGAGGAGCGCAGCGAGGTCATCGGCGAACTAGTGGGCTATGCTGCTGCTAATACCAGCTGCAGGGGAACTGGCACTGGGATTGTTGTGAGTACCAGAGTCACTAGTTTTTATATTAAAAATTGCATACATACTCATAGTGCATGGTATACAACTATACAGACAATTATAGCCATTTGTTTATAAAACATAGGCTCTTTAGGAGCTGCTTTTGTTGGCACGTCATCCTTTAATGCAAGATTGTGGCATCAACATTTTTCGAACTGTAAAGTTAATCAATTTTTTTTTTGAATTGTGAAGTGCCCAGACAGCCTCTGTGCTTCTTGGCGGAACCAGGCTGTCTATGTAACTCTCTACCCTGAAGTTATAAAATGGATGTCTTGGCTGCTTTGGTGCCGAAGTATCAACCGGACATGTCATTCCAAGCAAGGCCGTGGCTTCTCAACGCGCACAGATCGTCAGATTAGTGAATTCGGTCCCTGTAACCTCTGGAACTTTTGCAAGCCAAGTCATCACGCAGAATGGACTGATTGGCAGTCTTAACTTTAAGTGCAGACTCCACGGGTTGTGGAGTTCAGATAGATAGTCACTTCATATAAAATTTTGTTATTCTGATCTGCTTAGAATGGAAGCCGATGCCAACATTAAAACGAAAATAAAGGCTGGAAGCGCTGATGATGATGATAAATCAAAATTTAATACTTTTATTATGCGTACAGCAAAGGAGTGGAATGCCCTGCCGGAGTCAGTATATTCTGATAGCTACAACCTAGGTGTCTTTAAGTTTGAAGTTGTTGTATGTTTTCTTTTATGGGGGTGATAATATCACTCAGTGATAAAGCCACTTAACAGATAAAGGGTTAAAAAAAAGGGTTTTTTATTTTTTTTGTAGGCTTGCGCTCGTCCACTATCTCACCTGATGGTCATCGATAATGTGGTCGACGATGAAGCACGCTTGCCTAGAAGTAACCTATTCACTCGTGACATAAAGATTGTAGCTATCGGGAAGCACGGACGTCGGCAAGGTATTCCACTTCTTAGCTGGACTTGTTCGTATGGGTGGGATGTCCTCCATGTACCGATGACGCATCGCCTTAAGTCTTGTAGTCCAATGATGGAACGGGCTAGGCGGAATCATCAGCTGTCAGATGTTTATAAACCAGCAAAGAAATATACGAGTTTATCCCCAGTAACGACCTACATAAGTATGTATTTTCCTTGAATTATGTCGTTTTCGATACCAACGCATTGTTTCGGCGTTGAATTAAGCCATTTTCCCTATGTACCGGATTATTAGAATGTATTCATGTAATTTGAGTTTGCATATCCTCGTATTTTCATTGCATTTTATCCTTCTTTGACGCATTGCAATGCAAATGAGAATTTTATTTAAAAATTAGTTAATTTTATAGTAAAAAGAGATAATAGAATACTGAAATGACTGCCCCTACTGGTCTGGAATGGTCTGCTCCCGATCAGGTCACCTTAAGAAACCTCGAGAAGTTCAAATGGATAAACCCCTTTTTTCCGACTACGGCGAAGCAAAATGGAGGTTTATGTTTTTGACCGTGTGTGTATGTATGTATATACGTATGTATGTATGTTCGTCTGTTCCCTCATAACCCCTAAACTACTTATCATAATTTGACAAATGAGATGTTTTTGGAAGCGTCTTGTTTGCCCGCTGGTTATACGCTATGTGACGTCATATAGATTGAATATGGCGCCCTCTGGAGGACAAGAAGTCAAGAACAAAAAAATCTCACCTCGTCATCATGTATGTGGATGTGTATGGATCATGTGGTATCATTTTAAAATGAAGGCAGGGTTTGCTACATCATATTTTAGTCATGCGTACTGTTTACGAGATATATCCCGTCAAAGTCATGAAAATTATTTTTTTACCCGACTACGGCGTCGCAAAGTGTTTGTTGATAGACCTATCAACCGCTGTTCCTCAGACTCTGCAAAACGCCGAAATACTTTAAATAAAAATTTAGTTCAAAGACTAAAACCCGATTACTGAAAGATCACCCTTTTAAGAAGTATGAAACATAAAAATATACATCATTCTGCAAAGTAGTGTGAGGGGGTAGCTCAGAGAGCTTTAAATAATAATCAGAAATTTCTTTCATACGTTATATTTTATCAAAAACGTGCCTGCCTTCAGGCGGGCTTCAATACCCACTACTTATCGAATAGTTTGTACATAACAATTTCAAATGAGAATATTTTCTTGTTTCAAAGAGCGTTTTTTAGAACTTGATCTTTCAGCAGTCGGGTATAAGTTTTTGAATTTATTTTTGACGTGATAACGTCTTTAAAATCGTTTTAGTCGGGTGACATGTTCAGAAACTTGTGTCACACCAAAACCTCACGAGCGCGATCGCAGGTATAACGAGAGAGAGACGGACCGATCTCCCGTCTCATCTCGAGCGCTGCCAGTCATTCCGTGAAACTTGTCATGCGGAATCCTCACGAGTGGAGGCTGGCATAGCGTTCGAGTGAGTGGACCGATCTTCCGTCTCTCTCACTCTAGCGGCATACAAACGAATGGAGATTTTCTCGTGCGGATCGACCTGACTTTTGCAAGGCACATAACAGCAGAAAGAAAACCTTCCTTTTATTTCTTACTTTTCCTATCATCGTCCTATCCTGAACAGAATTACCCAGATTGGAAACAGATAAATTTACGTGAAGATTGTAACTGATCGTATTGTATGTATGTATGTATGTATGTATGTATGCATAAATGTTTGTATAAATGTATAAAAGTATGTTTGTATGAATGTATGTATGAAGAAAAATGTATATCATAGTCGAATAAGTAAACTTGTCATTTTACACCCGAAATTTATCATCAAAAGTGTGAATAAAACGATAGATGTAATTTAAAATTTGAAAAAAAAATTATCTTCATTAATTCCTTACTTCCCAAAAACTTATATCACCAATAAGACGTTATCACGTAAACATCTCGATCGTAAACCTACTTTACAAACAACCAATTTTTTATAGTTAAGTTAAGCTAGAAACCAGTGAAGTTCCCAGGAAGCATCTGTGTTTCTGGGTGAAGCTGGGCTGATTATGTAAGCCAGGGCGCCTACGCTCAACCTAACAAATAGGAGTTTTAAGTGCGGAAAATGGAGTCTCTTATACGCGTGGCTGCGCCTCGCAGACTTCCAGGAACTCTTCTTGAGGATCCTCAAAGTTTGCGAGACGTAGACGCGCGTAGCCTCTTCGGTATCGAGTCGCAGAAGAGCGCAGCGAGATCATCGGCGAACTAGTGGGCTTTGCTGCCGCTAATACCAGCTGCAGGGGAACTGGCACTGGGATTGTTGTGAGTACCAGAGTCACTAGTTTTTATATTAAAAATTGCATACATACTCGTAGTGCACGGTATTTAGACAATTATAGCCATGTGTTTATAAAACATAGGCTCTTTAGGAGCTGCTTTTGTTGGCACGTGATCCTTTAATGCAAGATCGTGTATCAAAATTTTTCCGAACGCTGAGGTTAAGCAATTAATTTTTTTTGAATTGCCAGCCCAGATAGCTTCTGTGCTTCTTGGCGGAACCAGGCTAGCTATGTAACTCCCTAGGCTGAAGTTATTAAATGGATGTCTTGGCTGCTTTGGTGCCGAAGTATCAACCGGCCATGTCATTCCAAGCAAGGCCGTGGTTTCTCAACGCGCACAGAGCTTGGTGTGTTTAAATTTGAAGTTGTTGTATGTTTTCTTTTATGGGGGTGACATTATCACTCAGTGATAAAGCCCCTTAACAGATAAACGTTTAAAAAAAAAAGAAAAATGCCAAACCATAATTGTATTCCTCACGTAACAGCTATGTATTTGAAACGGGTCAGTTTCGGGGAATACCTTTTTTTTTCTTTTTTTGTAGGCTTGCGCTTGTCCACTATCTCACCTGATGGTAATCGATAATGTGGTCGACGATGAAGCACGCTTGCCTAGAAGTAACCTATTCACTCGTGACATAAAGATTGTAGCTATCGGGAAGCACGGACTTCGGCAGGGAATTCCACTTCTTAGCTGGACGCACAATGAAAGTATTTCCAAAACGTTTAGTGCGTATGGGTGGGATGTCCTCCATGTACCGATGGCGCATCGCCGTACGTCTTGTAGTCCAATGGTGGAACGGCCTAGGCGGAATCATCAGCTGTCAGATATTTATAAACCAACAAAGAAATATACGAGTATATCCCCAGTAACGACCTACATGGGTATGTATTTCCTTGAATTATGCCGTTGTCGATACCAACGCATTGTTTCGGCGTTGAATTAAGCCATTTTCCCTATGTACCGGATTATTAGAATCCATTCATGTAATTTGAGTTTGCATATCCTCGTATTTTATTGCATTTTATCCTTCCTTGACGTATTGCAATTTAAATGTGATTTTTATTTTGAAATTACCTTAATTCTATAGTAAAAAGAGATAATGGAATACTGAAATGACTGCCTCTACTGGTCGGGACTGGTCTGCTCCTGATCAGGCCACCTTAAGAAATCTTGAGAAGTTCAGATGGATAAACCCCCTTTTATCCGACTACGGCTTAGCAAAAGGGAAGTTTATGTTTTTGAACAGTATGTGTGTATGTATGTTCATCTGTTCCCTCATAACCCCTGAACTACTTATCATAATTTGACAAATGAGATGTCGTTGGAAGCCAAGTCTTGTCCGCTAGTTATACGCTATGTGATTACATTAGATTGAATATGGCGCCGTCTAGAGGGCAAGAAGTCAAGAATAAAAAAAAGTCCGCTCCCTATCATTTAAAAATTAAGGCAGGGTACGTATATTTTAGTCAGGCATACTGTTTACGAGACATATCCCGTCAAAGTCATGAAAACTATTTTTTTACCCGACTACGGCGTCGCAAAGTGTTTGTTGATAGGTATGTTTGCATGTTTGCATTTTATGTTCATTTGTTCCCTCATTTGGCTCTGCAAAAGTTCCGAAAATCTTAAATAAAAAAAATTGTTCAAAATTTTAAATCCGACTACTGAAAGATCACCCTTTTAAGAAGTATGCAACAACAAAATATACATCATTCTGCAAAGTAGTGTGAGGGGGTAGCTCAGAGAGCTTTAAATAGTAATCAGAAATTACTGTCGTACGTTATATTTTATGAAAAACGTGCCTGTCTTCAGGCGGGCACGTACCGAAGTGACCAGCAAAACCAAACAAAATCATCTTCAATAATTTTTATGTGTTCCGATTTAAATCACCCTTCAAAACTAAATAGTTATCTGTTGCCATGCCAGTCCGTTTTATAATAGGCAAGGAGGTTGCCTCTAAATAGGTGAGTCCTCACAGTAGCATACGACTACGGTTATCCTCTGAACACCACTACGAATACGGTATGATATACAATAGAATATTAATTACATGTAATTTAATTATTCAATACCCAATACTTATCGAATATTTTTTACATAACAATTTCAGATGAGAATATTTTCTTCTTTCAAGGAGCGTTTTTTAGAACGTGATCTTTCAGCTGTCGGGTATAAGTTTTTGAACAGCCAGTGAAGTTCTCAGGAAGCGTCTGTGATGATCCTCAAAGTTTGCGAGATGTAGACGCGCGTAGCCTCTTCGGTATCGCGTCGGAGAGGAGCGCAGCGAGGCCATCGGCGAACTAGTTGGCTATGCTGCCGCTAACACAAGCTGCAGGGGAACTGGCACTAGGATTGCTGTGAGTACCAGAGTCACTAGTTTTTATATTAAAAATTGCATACATAGTGCATGGTATTCAGACAATTACAGCCATTTGTTTTTAAAACATAGGCTCTATAGGAGCTGCTTTTGTTGGCACGTCATCCTTTAATGCAAGATCGTGGCATCAAAATTTTTCGAACTGTGAGGTTAAGCAATTATTTTTTTTTGAATTGTGAAGTGCTTCTGTGCATCTTGGCGGAACCAGGCTGGCTATGTAACTCCCATCGCTGAAGTTATTAAATGGATGTCTTGGCTGCTTTGGTGCCGAAGTATCAACTGGCCATGTCATTCCAAGCAAGGCCGTGGCTTCTCAACGGGCACAGATCGTCAGATCAGTGAATTCGCTTCCTATAACCTCTGGAACTTTTGCAAGCCAAGCCCTCACGCACAATGGACCGAATAGCAGTCTTAAGTGCAGACTCCACGGGTTGTGGAGTTCAGATAGATAGTCACTCCATATAAAATTTTGTTATTCAGCTGGATCTACTTAGACTCGAAGCCAACATAAAAATGAAAATAAAGGCTGGAATGGCTGATGATTATGATAAATCAAAATTTAATACTTTTATTATACGTACAGCAAAGGAGTGGCATTCCCTGCTGGAATCTGTGTTTCCTAGGTGTCTTTAAGTTTGAAGTTGCTGTATGTTTTCTTTTCCTCCCTCCTCGCATCGTGTTCCTCATTACTGAGGTCGTGATTCCCTGTTCTTCGGGGAAACAACTTCTCATTCAATAATTTGCGCCATCTGCTTCTGTCTTTGGCGTCGTGGAGAGCATCGTGCAGCTTGGTATTAACGGTGTGCGGACTTGGTCTGACCATCTGATTAGACTTCGACCTCTCGGACGTTCCCCTTCGATCTTGCGAGTAACCATCAGCTGTTCGAGATATCATTACTTTAGTTTTAGCATGATTAATGTTGAGCCCCAGTTCCATATAATTTTTTTCCATTCTTTGAAGGAGATTTACCATTTCGGTTTCATTTTCAGCTAGTAGTGTAATATCGTCTGCGTAGCGAAGGTTTGTTAGCGTTTATTTGCCAGTCTAAGAAATGACGGATTTTTATGTTTATTATGTCTTCTATCTCTTGGCAGATATTTGCCACAAAATTATTTTTATCTCGGCGGCAGAGCTGTTGTATCTTTCGACTCAAGACAGCATATTTGTCTCGGTCCCCCTGTGTGAGGTATTTTCGTTCCTTCTCCAAATTCCAGGTGTCAGTGGTTAGCCATGTTTGTTTGCACGTGGCTTGAGTTTGTTGACTTGTGATACTATTCATGGCTTTCCACGTCAAGTCCTTAAGATGGTTCCAGTGTTCATTGGCCCATCGTCAATGGGGAGTAGTCTATATGCAATTGCTTTCTTTAAGTCTTCCTGAAACATTTGTCTCTCTGACGGTGTCAATGTTCGTGGTCTCAAGGGAAGACATTTTTCACAGCTTTTAGACGCAGAGAAAATTTTGCTACAAGGAGGCAGTGATCCGACCCGCAATCTGCACCAGGGAACGTTTTTATATAAATAAAATAAAAGTATTTTATTGCAGACTCAAAAGTTTTGTTTGTATTACAAATTACTTAAAAACTATGTTAGTATCGCACTAAGACACGACATTTTATTTATATTGTTAGAACACAATACTTACAAACTATGTTTTACATTGGTTATTGAAGTTCTCCAGCGGCTGTTAATAATTAAGTAGTCTATTTGATTACGGTACCTGTCACCAGGAGACCTCCATGTGTAAAAACGTCTTGGGTGGTGTTGGAAGCAGGTGTTCATTATTGTGAGCTTCCTTTCAATGCAGAACTCCAAGAGTCGTTGACCTCTCTCATTCCTGGTGCCAAAGCCATATTTTCCGACCGTGTTCCGGATGTGATCGTCTGGTTGCGTACTGCCTACTTTTGCATTCCAATCACCCATTAACAAAGTGATCTCGCGATTCGGTATTTTGGACAGAGTAGATTCCAGGACAGCATAGAACTCGTCGATAGGCTCCTCTTTAGCGCAGGATGTGGGAGCATACGTAAGTGTTCTATCAGACACTGGGTTATAACCCAGTACATGTCTATTGAGATGTCGATATATCCAGACAGAGCTACTCCGTTGGTGCTAGTATCTGCAGAACCTGAGAAGTATATGGTGTTTCCGTTGGAGGTTGTTTGGTGCCTTGTCTCTTGTGGGTTTCGGTCATTGCAAGCAAAGTCAGTTTGTGTGATTCCGCCTCCTTCTCCAAAATTTCCTGTTTTCCCGGAGCAAGTAATCCACGGACGTTCCACGTGGCAATCCGTCGTGGAATCGAAAATTTTACTGCTGGGCAGTTCTCTTCATTTTTTCATCCGGGCTTGGAACCGGCATAGGCAGAGTTTAGGGTTAGTTAGATGGACGCACAATTAAAGTATTTCTAAAACGTTTAGTGCGTATGGGTGGGATGTCCTCCATGTACCGATGACGCATCGCCGTACGTCTTGTAGTCCAATGATGGAACGGGCTAGGCGGAATCATCAGCTGTCAGATACTTACAAACCAGCAAAGAAATATACGATTATATCCCCAGTAAAGACCTACATAGGTATGTATTTTCCTTGAATTATGCCGTTATCGATACCAACGCATTGTTTCGGCGTTGAATTAAGCCATTTTCCCTATGTACCGGATTTTTAGAATCTATTCATGTAATTTGAGTTTGCATATCCTCGTATTTTCATTGCATTTTATCCTTCCTTGAAGTGTTACAATTCAAATGTGAATTTTATTTTAAAATTACCATAATTCTATAGTAAAAAGAGATAATGGAATACTGAAATGACTGCCTCTACTGGTCTGGACTGGTCTACTCCTGTTCAGGCCACCTTAAGAAACCTTGAGAAGTTCAATTGGATAAACCCCCTTTTACCCGACTACGGCTAAGCAAAAGGGAAGTGTATGTTTTTGACCAATATGTGTGTATGTATGTATATCATAATTTGACAAATGAGATGTCGTTGGAAGCGTCTTGTTTGTCCGCTGGTTACACGCTATGTGACGTCACATTAGATTGAATATGACGCCCTCTAGAGGGCAAGAAGTCAAGAACGAAAAATTCTCCGCTCCCCATCATGTGTGGTATCATTTAAAAATTAAGGCAGGGTACGTATATTTTATTCAGGCGTACTGTTTACGAGACATATCCCGTTAAAGTCATGAAAACTATTTTTTTATCCGACTACGGCGTCGCAAAGTATCTGTTGATAGGTATGTATATTTGCATGTATGCATTTATGTTAATTTGTTCCTTCAGGCTTTGCAAAAGGCCCGAAAACCTTAAATGAAAAAAATTGTTCCGATTTAAATCAACCCTCAAAACTAAATAGTTATCTGTTGCCAGTCCGTTTTAATAGGCTAGGAGGTTGCCTCTAAATAGGTGAGTCCTCACAGTAGCATACGACCACGGTTATACTCTGAACATCACTACGAATATGGTATGAAATACAATAAAATATTAATTACATGTAAGTTATTTATTCAATACCCAATACTTATCGAATAGTTTGTACATAACAATTTCAGATGAGAATATTTTCTTGTTTCAAAGAGCGTTTTTTAGAACGTGATCTTTCAGCAGTCGGGTGTAAGTTTTTGAACTTACTTTTTTTATAGTTAAGTTAGAAGCCAGTGAAGTTCCCAGGAAGCGTCTGTTTTTCTGGGTGGAACTGGGCTGATTATGTAAGCCAGGGCGCCTACGCTCAACCTACCAAATGGGAGTTTTAAGTGCGGAAAATGGAGTCTCTTATACGCGTGGCTGCGCCTCGCAGACTTCCAGGAACTCTTTTTGAGGATCCTCAAAGTTTGCGAGACGTAGACGCGCGTAGCCTCTTCGGTATCGCGGCGTAGAGGAGCGCAGCGAGGTCATCGGCGAACTGGTGGGCTTTGCTGCCGCTAACACCAGCTGCAGGGGAACTGGCACTGGGAATGTTGTGAGTACCAGAGTCACTAGTTTTTATACAAAAAATTGCATACATAGTGCATGGTATACAGACAATTACAGCCATTTGTTTTTAAAACATAGGCTCTTTAGGAGCAGCTTTTATTGGCACGTCATCCTGTAATGCAAGATTGTGGCATCAAAATTTTTCGAACTGTGAGGTTAAGTAATTTTTTTTATTGGATTGTGAAGTTTGGATTGTGAAGTACCCAGACAGCTTCTGTGCTGGACAGAAGCACGGACAGAAGAGCACTTTGATGTTCAACTTTTCGAAGCATGTAAATGGCATACGAATAAAGGCTTAGTTTTGTACATACTTGTTCAATATGTGTCTTCCATTTCATGTCTGCGTCTTTGTGTAATCCAAGAAATTTTGTTGTGTTGATTTTGTGTATTTTTAATTGTTCGTAATTTATATTTAAAGTGCTTTGTTTTGAATTTCTGTTTTTAAATGTCATTATGTATGTCTTAGTAAAGTTTATTTTAAGATCATTAATATTTGACAAGTTAACAATAATACTACTACTGCAATACTTGTTGTGTGTTACTGCAATATTTGTCTTCAGATACAAATATTGCAGTACTATCATCAGCATACAGAACAACGGGGGGTTTGATTGATTTAGGGAGATCGTTCATATAAATAATAAATAGCAAAGGGCCCAGAATGCTCCCTTGTGGTACGCTTTTACAGATTCTTATTGGTGTTGACAAATGTTTATTTCTACTTTTGTGATATGCGAAATGCTAGATATTTCAGTTTATTGTTTTCTATCACTTAGGTATAATTTTTTAAGAAGAGAGAGCTTCCTTTCAATGCAGAACTCTAAGAGTTGTTGACCTCTCTCATTCCTAGTGCCAAAGCCATATTTTCCGACCGTGTTCCGATGTGATCGTCTTGTTGCGTACTGCATACTTTTGCATTCCAATCACCCATTAACAAAGTGATCTTGCGATTCGGTATTTTGGACAGAGTAGATGCCAGGACAGCATAGAACTCTTCGATAGGCTCATCTTTAGCGCAGGATGTGGGAGCATACACCACAACAATATTGAGGGTACAGGGCTTCGTGTTAAGTCTTAGAGTAAGTGTTCTATTAGACACTGGTTTATAACCCAGTACATGTCTATTTAGATGTCGAGATATCCAGACAGAGCTACTCCGTTGGTGCTAGTATCTGCAGAGCCTGAGAAGTATGTGGTGTTTCCGTTGGAGTTTGTTTGGTGTCCTTGTCCTCTCTTGTGGGTTTCGGTTATTGCAAGCAAAGTCAGTTTGGTTGATTCCGCCTCCTTCTCCACAATTTCCTGTTTTCCCGGAGCAAGTAATCCACGGATGTTCCACGTGGCAATCCGTCGTTGTTTATGGATTGTAATTCGACTAAGTGACTCACCAGTAGCATATCTACTATCCAAGACCCGGTGGTCCGTCTTGGCAGCAGCTCAATTTCACAACCCTCGTCCCGGTAACCGAAGGGCGCCGAGTGTTAGTCGGATCGCCCAACAAATCAGTTCTATAAGTTGTGCTTTCCATAAGGGTTTTCTTTGGTAAATACATCGTGGTGGCTACCCGATTCCATCCACGGCAATATTTTTAAGGTAATTCAGGACCTTATGGTCATTGAATACCACTCCGTGTGCACGAACACGGAGGTGTCGGGATTGTTAACCGCCGCCCAATACTCGGCGTTGAACATTTTACAACTGGGCAGTTCTTCGCCAGACCTCATTTTTTCATCCGGGCTTGGAACCGGCAGAGCATAGGCAGAGTTTAGAGTTAGTTAGCTGGACGCACAATGAAAGTATTTCCAAAACGTTTAGTGCGTATGGGTGGGATGTCCTCCATGTACCGATGACGCATCGCCGTACGTCTTGTAGTCCAATGATGGAACAGGCTAGGCGGAATCATCAGCTGTCAGAAATTTATAAACCAGCAAAGAAATATAGATATAGGTACGCGTATATGCCCAGTAACAACCTACATAGATATGTATTTCCTTGAATTATGCCGTTGTCGATACCAACGCATTGTTTCGGCGTTGAATTAAGCCATTTTCCCTATGTACCGGATTATTAGAATCTATTCATGTAAATTGTGTTTGCATATCCTCGTATTTATATTGCATTTTATCCTTCCTTGACGTATTGCAATGCAAATGAGAATTTTATTTTAAAATTACCTTAATTCTATAGTTAAAAAAGATAATGGAATACTGAAATGACTGCCTCTACTGTACTGGAATGGTCTGCTCCTGGTCAGGCCACCTTAAGAAACCTCGAAAAGTTCAAATTGATAAACCCCTTTTTATCCGACTACGGCGAAGCAAAAAGGAACTTTATATTTTTGATCGATATGTGTGTATGTATGTATATACGTATGTATGTATGTTCATCTGTTCCCTCATAACTCTAGCACAGTTATATCTTTTACTTAAAAGGAGGTCCCTATGTAAGATTTACTGTAAAAGTGTACGAGTTTCTGCAATAAACCTTTTTATTATTTTATTATTAACCCCTAAACTACTTATCATAATTTGACAAATGAGATATCGCTGGAAGCGTCAATTGTTTGTCCGCTGGTTATACGCTATGTGACGTCACATTAGATTGAATAGGGCGCCCTCTAGAGGGCAAGAAGTCAAGAACTAAAAAAATGAAGGCTGGGTTTGCTACATCATATTTTAGTCAAGCTTACTGTTTACGAGACATATCCCGTCAAAGTCATGAAAACTATTTTTTACCCGACTATGGCGTCGCAAAGTGTTTCTTGATAGACCTATCAACACCTGTCCGTCAGGCTCTGCAAAACCCCGAACAACTTTAAATAAAAAATTTAGTTCAAAAACTAAAAGCCGACTACTGAAACTTTTAAGAAGTATGAAACAATAAAATATACATCATTCTGCAAAGTAGTGTGAGGGAGTAGCTCAGAGAGCTTTATATAATAATAAGAAATTACTGTCGTACGTTTTATTTTATGAAAAACGTGCCTGCCATCAGGCGGGCACGTAACGAAGTGACCAGCAAAACTAAACAAAAACATCTTCAATAATTTTAATGTGTTCCGATTTAAATCAACCCTCAAAACTAAATAGTTATCTGTTGCCAGTCCGTTTTATAATAGGCAAGGAGGTTGCCTCTAAATAGGTGAGTCCTCACAGTAGCATACGACCACGGTTATCCTCTGAACATCACTACGAATATGGTATGAAATACCTACAATAAAATATTAATTACATGTTAGTTATTTATTCAATCCCCAATACTTATCGAATAGTTTGTACATAACAATTTCAGATGAGAATATTTTCTTGTTTCAAAGAGCGTTTTTTAGAACGTGATCTTTCAGCAGTCGGGTGCAAGTTTTTGAACTTATTTTTTATAGTTAAGTTAAGCTAGAAGCCAGTGAAGTTACCAGGAAGCATCTGTGTTTCTGGGTGGAGCTGGGCTGATTATGTAAGCCAGGGCGCCTACGCTCAACCTTCCAAATAGGAGTTTTAAGTGCGGAAAATGGAGTCTCTTATACGCGTGGCTGCGCCTCGCAGACTTCCAGGAACTTCTTGAGGATCCTCAAAGTTTGCGAGATGTAGACGCGCGTAGCCTCTTCGGTATCGAGTAGCAGAGGAGCGCAGCGAGTTCATCGGCGAACTATTGGGTTTTGCTGCTGCTAATACCAGCTGCAGGGGAACTGGCACTGAGATTGTTGTGAGTACCAGAGTCGCTGGTTTTTATGTTAAAAATTGCTTACATAGTGCATGGTATACAGACAATTAAAGCCATTTGTTTATTAAACATAGGCTCTATAGGAGTTGCTTTTGTTGGCACGTCAGCTTTTAATGCAAGATCGTGGCATCAAAATTTTTCGAACTGTGAGGTTAAGCAATTTTTTTTTTTGAATTGTGAAGAGCCCAGGCAGCTTCTGTGCTTCTGGCGGAACCAGGCTGGCTATGTAACTCCCTACGCTGAAGTTATTAAATAGAAGTCTTGGCTGCTTTGGTGCCGAAGTATCAACCGGCCATATTCTCTGGAACTTTTACAAGCCAAGCCCTCACGCACAATGGACCGAATGGCAGTCTTAAGTGCAGACTCCACGGGTTATGGAGTTCAGATAGATAGTCCCTTAGTATAAAATTTTATTATTCAGCTGGATCTGCTTAGACTCGAAGCCGATGCCAACATAAAAACGAAGAACATAGAAACGAAAATAAAGGCTGGAATGACTGATGATGATGATAAATCAAAATTTAATACTTTTATTATACGTACAGCAGAGGCGTTGAATTCCCTGCCGGAGTCAGTATTTCCTGATAGCTACAACAGTAGTCTTTAAGTTTGAAGTTGCTGTTTGTTTACTTTTCCTCCCTCTTCGCATCGCATTCCTCATTACTGATGGCCGTGATTCCCTGTTCTTCGTGGAAACAACTTCTCCTTCACCAATTTGCGCCATCTGCTTCTATCTTTGGCATCGTGGAGAGCATGGTGCAGCTTGGTATTTAACGATGTGCGGACTTGATCTTACCATCTGATTGGACTTCGACCTCTCGGCCGTTTCCCTTCGATCTTGCCAGGAACCATCAGCTGTTCGAGGTTGTGTCCGTCCTTCCTGGCAATATGACCAAAACACTCCAGAATCCTACGAAGGCAGACCGTGGACAGTCTGATATTTATGTTTAGTTCTCGGAGGATAGAATAATTGGTGCGATAGGCAGTCCAGGGGATTTGCAACATCTTCCTCCAGCATCACATCTCAAAAGCATCGATTCGGTCACGGTCGGCCTTTTTCAGAGTCCACGTCTCGGACCCGTAACTGAAGATTGAGAACACCAGGGAGCTGACCAGTGTCACCTTCGTCTTCCTTGAAATGTTACGGTCTCTTCTCACTCTTTGCAGCTGGGTCATTGAATTTTTGGCCATCCCTATACGCCTCCTGATATCTTTCTCACATGATCCTGAATTGCTGATAATTGCACCCAGGTAGATAAAATCACTTACGGTTTCCAGTGATAGGGCTCCTGCATGTTGGAGATGGTTTGCCTGATCCACTATCTTACTTTAGTTTTAGCATGATTAATGTTGAGCCCCAGTTCCATATTAATTCTTTCCATCCTTTCAAGGAGATTCACCATTTCGGTTTCATTTGCAGCTAGTAGTGTAGTATCGTCTGCGTAGCGGTGGTAGCTTGGTACCAACTATTGTGACCCCACCGTCCCAGTCTTCACACGTTCGGCTGATGATATACTCCCCGTAAATGTTAAAAAGGATAGGGGACAGAATGCAACCCTGTCTTACTCACTTGCCGAAGCTGAAAGGACCAGTCATTGATCTGTCAATCTTTACCACACCCTGATTGGTCAAGTAAAGTGATTGGATAACCAGCCACTAGATGAAAAGGTACTCCCGAGTTCTTCCAGAATCTTCCACAATGCCGACCAAATCACGCAGTCAAAAGCTTTGCTGTAGTCTATAAAACACAGGATGACAGGGGTGTTAAATTCGTAAGACTTCAATTATTTGGCAAACGTTTAAAATTTGTTCGCGAGTCCCTTTGCCTTTGACGAAGCCAGCCTGCTCCTGCGGAATTTGCCAGTCTAAGAAATGACGGATTCTTTTGTTTATTATGTGTAGCAACACTTTACTGGCGTGGGCAATAAGGGGTAGGGTTCTGTAGTTTTTCTACAAAGAGGCAGTGATCCGACCCGCAATTTGCACCAGGAAACGTTTTTACATTGGTTATTGAAGTTCTCCAGCGGCTGTTAATAATTAAGTAGTCTATTTAATTACGGTACCTATCGCCAGGAGACCTCCATGTTTAAAAACGTCTTGAGTGGTGTTGGAAGCAGGTGTTCATTATTGTGAGCTTCCTTTCAATGCAGAACTCCAAGAGTCTTTGACCTCTCTCATTCTTGGTGCCAAAGCCATAGTTTCCGACCGTGTTCAGGATGTGATCGTCTTGTTGCGTACTGCCTATTTTTGCATTCCAATCACCCATTAACAAAGTGATCTCGCGATTCGGTATTTTGGACAGAGTAGATTCCAGGACAGCATAGAACTCGTCGAAAGGCTCCTCTTTAGCACCATACACCACAGCAATGTCTATATTTAAGGTACACTTCTGCCTAACTCTTTGGGCAATGCAGGCGTGTTATTGTGTTGTGTATAAATTAATGTTTTGTTTCAGTTCATGACAGAAGGCGTTTTGTTACGAGAAATGTTCGCGTCGCCACTTCTGATGCAGTATTCCTGCATCGTTCTTGATGAGGTCAGTATCTTGTCTTGGTTAGCAGAACTAAAATAGACTCAATTGTATTTTTTTTATATATCGCACATACCTAACACTTGTTTTTTCCATTATTCCCTAAATGTTATACAAACTTACCCCTCTCTCTAAACATCTTTGATAATTTTCTTAGCGATTATAAATACATTACAATACAACGGTAACAGTCAAGAGAAATACTAAATACTGATTTCAATTAACAAATGGTTTAATTTCAGGTTCACGAAAGAACACAGATGACAGACGTGTTGATGGGGCTGCTGAAGAAAATTATAAAGGTACTTAACTTTTATTTTATAAAGTTGGAAATTATTAAAAACCAATTATTAGGAAAGATCACACCCACATGAATGCCCCACTAAAAGCGTTCTGTTCTATTACCCGACTACGTCGGTGCAAAAGGGAGGGTTATGTTTTTGACCGGCCATGTGGGTCTCACTTCTCACTTCTAAACTTCTTATTATAATTTGACAAATGAGGTGTTGGAAGCGTCTTGTTTGTCCGCTGTTTTAAGTCTATGCGAAATCATATTAAATTGAATATGGCGCCCTCTAGAGTGATGAGAGGTATCATTAAACAGGTATTTTATAAAATGAAGGTAGGGTTTTGTACATCATATTTTTGTCTAGCGTACCGTTTGCGCGACATATCCCGTCAAGTTTTACCCGACTACAACGCGGCGTTTCTAAGTGTTTGTTGATAGGTATGCATGTATGCATTTATGTTCATTTGTTCCCTCAGGCTCTGCAAAAACCCTAAAACATTTTAAATAAAAAAGGTCGAAAACTAAAACCCGACTACTGAAAAATAACGCTCTAAAAAGTATGAAACAAGAAAATATTTCCGTAAGTTTACCGTGGTCGTATGCCACCTACCGTACAAAACAATACATTCTGCAAAGTAGCATACGACCTTTTTAAACTTATTTTTAGGGTTCCGTACCAAAAGGGTAAAAACGGGACCCTATTACTAAGACTCCGCGGTTTGTCTGTTTGTCACCAGGCTGTATCTCATGATCCGTGATAGCTAGACAGTTGAAATCTTCGCAGATGATGTATTTCTGTTGCCGCTATAACAAAAAATACTAAAAGTATAATAAAATAAATAAGTAAGTGGGGCACCCATATAACATGTGATTTTTTTGCCGTTTTTTGCGATAATGGTACGGAACCCTTCGTTCGCGAGTCCGACTAGTACTGGGCCGGTTATTTTACTGTCATTCGGTCTAGCACCGAGGTTTTAAAATCCAACAGTCCAATAATGTTTAGGCATTAATTTTGGTGTCCTCAGCTGTTTGTGAACGTTACACATTTATTTAGGTTTTCAAGTTTGCCATCAAGTCATTTTTCAATAGAAACCGAGAGTTTGAATTTGAGCCAGGTCGATGGCTATAGGCTCGCCTTTTACGTTATTAGCGGAAAATAGAAGAAGGAAAACTAAAACACTTCTACCCAACCCTTTGGGGATTCCAGGCGTGATGTTATGTTGAACGGAATACTAAACTTACTTTTTTTTCCAGAAACGCAAGAACCTCAAGCTAATAGTATCCTCAGCGACTATGGACGCGGAGTTCCTTCGCGATTTCTTCAACCTTACGGATAGGAAGTCGGACAAACGTGCCACGTCCACCATCATGTCTATGCAAGGCAGGACGCATCCCATCGATGTGTTCTATAGCGAAGGTGAGTTTGAGATCAGCGCCATCTATTGATCGGTGTGGCAAACATTGGTAAAAGTTTGTGTTGATGTTCTGCGCCATCTATCTAGTAATCTCTGTACGAGTATAATTCATGACGTGGTTGAGGATATATCTTCAACCTGACAGAAAGGAGGTCGGACAAGCGCAGCACTTCAACCACCATGTCCATGCAAAACAGGACGCGTCCCATTGATTAACAGTGTTCTATAGTGAAGGTAAGGTAATCCATTTAAAGAAAACTTGAAAAGAAAAAGTGTTATGTTTATGATAATATTGCAGGTAGCGTACATCGCCATCTAGTGGTGAACGTAGCTAAAAATATGGAGCAGCAAGCTTTATAGATTCGCGTTGCATAATATTTATCGTATTACAACTGATGGCTGAATGTGTTTTTTTTAAACAAAAGCAAGTTACAAAAAGGTTTTGACACTTGCTTTTATAAAATACAGATTCGTATTTTATCTAATTTTATAACGAGACCCATAAGATTAATATTTATTACTCATTAAAATTCTAAACTCGTAATAAACGTACTATCTTATATCCCATTCAAAAGGTCCCTTCCAAAAGTTCACCCATCAAGCATTTTTGTTTTTACCTACTAGCGCTATCTATTGATCAAATGACTAACTAATGTCGAAACCATTTTTTTATGTTGTTTTCAGCGCCCATACCAGACTACGTGAAAGCTACAGTAGAGACGGTGATCAATATTCACGAGAACGAACCTTTTGGGGATATACTAGCATTTCTGACGTCACAGGTATTGTACTTATTTGTAATTTTGAACTCAACATTTTCTCGTCTTTTATTTGATTTGCAACTCGATACAATAGTAAAAAAAAACAGGAACACAATTACAAATCGATTACATCTCATTCATTAAAATCGACTCAGTTGTTTAGGCTCTTCGGTTGCACATACAAGGGATGCTAGTCGCAGACATGCACTTTTCGCTCGCTATGCCCAGATTACGCCGCGTTCATTAAGTGAGACGAGAGGGAGGGGGGCGGGTTCTTACAGTTTAAATTGCGAGAAATTCTCCACTAAGTGTTCGTGGTCCACAGTCATAGTACACCAGCGCACAATGTACGACCCACACGGTTTGTCATATTAAACTAAAATATTAAATATAATACTAAAAAGCGTAAACATTTCAATTGTTATTTTACAAACAAAATTTTCTTCACAGGAAGAAATCCAAAGCGCCCTAGAAACCCTTCAAGCCTACGCCGACGTCAACAACGACACAAACAAGACTCGAACCCACTTCCCCAGCGGTATCCGAGCGGCCAACATGCTTGCTGTTCCTATGTACGGCAGTCTGCCTCACTACAAGCAGATCCGGGTGTTCCAAAGGAGTCAGGATAATGTCCGGAAGGTGGTCATAGCTACCAATGTGGCGGAGACTAGTGTTACTATTCCGGGAGTTGTTTATGGTGAGTAATCTATATAGCTACTGCTTCTTGAATATCTTGAGGTCTCATAGATACAATTTTAAAAATTATTGCAATTTTAATGGAAACACATCATTTTGTTTGGGGTGGCTGATAGCGAATATCGGGTCAAAATCGAAATCCATCATGGTGCCGACAAATCTTTAAATTTTTTCGTTTTGGTTGTATATTCGTAGTTTTCGGGGTCGCTAATAACGAATATGGGGTCAAAAACAACACACAAGATCTCGAAACCACTTCTCAAGCGGTATCAGAGCGGTCAACATGCTGGCTGCGCCTATGTACGTTAGTCTGCCTCTGTATAAGCAGATCTGGGTAATTCAGAGGAGTAAGGATAATGTTCGGAAGGTGGTCATGTGGCGGAGACTAGTATTACTATTCAGGGGATGGTTTATGGAGAATTCAAAATCATTTTCATTAGACCTACGTTCTACAACCTGCCCCCATACCATGACGTGTCAAAACTATCATGGTTCGACTGTAAAAAAGGTACAGATATATATGTCATGGACGAAGTGATTAATTAGGACACTATGTATAATACCCGGGCATTATGAATCTAGTCAAGGGAAATCAGATAATGTAATGTAATACTGATCTAAAGTTCTATATTTATCACATTGTCTGGTCATTATGCTACGTAACGGTTGGGCAATTCGATAATTATGGTCAATGAATTAGTCCTTTAGCTCGGGAGCTTAGAGCTTAGGGCACCCCGACACGGATAGGTTAGGTTGGAAGGAGATGATGTCATCATTGTTGCTTAATTAATTTTGGCTGCACCCTTGAAAATTATCATATGTTTTAATAAAACTTTATTTTCCAGTAATCGACTGCGGTTTCCACAAGCTGCCTTACTTCGACCCTGCCGTCGGAGTGGAAAGCCTTACAGTCACAACTGTCTCTAAGAACAACGCCACACAGCGAGCGGGCCGCGCGGGCAGGACATCTCGTGGAAAATGCTATAGGTAGCTAAATAGTTATTTATGCAACTGTATTATAAGATTTTTGATCAATAATATACTAGATGACCGGTAAGCGCTTCAAAAACGGGCCGAAAAATAAGAGCACAAATACGGTTGTGGTCTTATTTCAAATTAGTATGGTCCAATCATAGCCTTGCCATAAATTAGCACTTTTGCAAATTTGTATCGGAATCGATGATGATTTAGGACGAAAACGAGCGCGCGAAATTTTATAACCAGACCTTTGGGAGTCTAGATATCATGAAAAGCGACTAAAGGTAAATTTTCAAAATAAAATTATTTGCATTGTTGAATTACTAATCTATCCCTGTATGGAGGTCGTTTTACAATTTTCCTTCTTCTTATGGTATTTATTTCCGCCCAAAGATGCGTTAAAATTAGTGTTGAAATATGGAACTTTCGACGCTCAATACTTTCAAATATTTTATTTTTTACTTTTTTGTTTCCATACAGGGCAGATAGTGATGAGACAAATTGATATAATTTTTTTATTTTGAACATACATCGTCAAACAGTGGAATAATCGCTAGACTACGTTTTTTATGAAAGAACTAGCACTCCGCCCGCGATTTCGTTCGTATGATTTCGTATTTTATTCAACTAAGTACAGATGACTTTCTTATGTGCAGTTAGTGAAGGTGACCAAAAATAAGCTATTGGAAATCGATAATAAATGGGTTATCTAGATATTTACCGTTGAAGTTAGGATTTACGTAACTTTAATGACGTGTCTGATAAGTTTTAGCTAAATAAAGGGCTCGTGGGTAAATAACAGTCACCACCAATAACAGTCACACCGGTCATTCGATCAAAACATCAGTCATGAGACTTTACAATAAGATCCATAGCGAGTACACCACTCACCATGTAATACTATGAGGAAGACAGTGCGGTGGAGCTTTCGCACGAGTCTTACGATAGATATGGATAAAACTAAGGTCATTTTAAATAACCATGTAGCACCCATTCTCATGAAAATCGGTGACTTTACAGAAGGTATTCATCGAATCCGACTCGGTAACACGGACAGGAAGACTGAGTAACCTGTAACCGAAATAGCCCCAAGAATGACCAAACTTTGGTTCCATTAAGCAGACCAGATTGTTCGTTGAACAGATGGCTTATGGGTCTGAAAGGTTCTAAAGTGGCGAGGTCGTTACTGGAAGATGCAACATTGCAAGGCCTCGCACAAGTTGGACTGGTGTCCTGGCGAGGGCCGCAAGTCTGCTGAATCCGAAGAGCAGAAAACTGGTCGCGATATTTCAGTCGCATAATTTCGGGTGGAGCAAAAATTACTTGAGTATGAAAACGAATACTGCGTAAATTACACGACACTAAAACGTCACTCATAAAATTACCTACGTTTGTTTGGCTTACACTTTTTGTTGTGTTTTGTTTTTGTTTGTTTGGCCTGAGACAAACAGTCCTGTTTGGTAGTACCAAATCGAGGTAGAGGTCGTCTTAGTGCCGTAAGATTCTTTAAAAAACCGTTGACATATCTGAATTATTTTCTGGGGGTAGTTCTGAAAAACTCGGAAAAAGTTTCTCGCAAATTTTTGTGAGCTACGATGTTTGAAATGACGGGCCTGAAAGGGTAAGGTGCTAATGGTATGGCCAAGCCTGTATGAATATATTTTTATTGTATAAACTCAATTTCTTTTAGTATTATATAACTGCACAGCACATGTGTGAGTACTATGTTCCGACTGTAAATCTACCTATGTGTCGTTGGTTGACTTCTGTGTGCCCTGGCATTTGAGTGTGTCATGCTCTCTCTAATTTCTCTCTGATGGTGGCACATGTGTTGGATCATTCGGTTCCCTCCATAATGGTTGAGCTGAGTGGTGCCGATCCATGCGTCATGTTCGTGAACGGGCGCCATCAGTTGGGATTGGTCATAACTTAGCTGGCTCGGCCTGTCATTGCATTTTTATGTTGAAATTGTTTGTTACTCTAGACGCTTTTACGTGCACGTCTTTTTGCATCGTTCTCACATATATGTATTTATTTTTTAACAAGAATGATG
Organism: Orthosia gracilis; assembly: GCA_947562075.1. Classification (NCBI taxonomy): domain Eukaryota; kingdom Metazoa; phylum Arthropoda; class Insecta; order Lepidoptera; family Noctuidae; genus Orthosia; species Orthosia gracilis. Next base: position 24,726,832 of record OX387266.1, read on the forward strand.
TAACCAAAAACTTGTAATTGAAACTGATGGAAAAGTGTGTCCGTGGAGTTTCTTGCAAATTCTTCTTCATTGAGATCTACTGACGTTTGCGAATTTGCAACTAGAGTCATATTTTTTTGTTGTTTGACAATTCAAAAGTACCTTTAAGGTTTATTTGAAATAAACTATTTTGATTTTGATTTTGAGCCAATTAAATTTCTAATAAAGAATCGTACAGTTTTACAGGAAAGCTCGTGGCTAAATAATAACAGCCGCACGGGTTGATCTTCAAGGTCAAGCAACGCTTGACGAGATCGGTTCGTGGATGGATGACCATTTCAACATATCGAGTTTCCTCTGTGCCTCGGCAAGCACGTTAATCCGTTGGTCCCGGCTGTCATTTGAAGATCTTTGACAGACGTTACGGTTAGTCAGAAGCTTGAGATCTGACACCAGTCTTGCCAAGGGGTACCGTGTTACCCAGTTACTGGGTTGTGGAGGTCAGATAGGCAGTCGCTCCACGTAAAACACTAGTGCTCAGCTGAATATGGTAAGACTGGAAGCCGTCCCCAATATAAATGGGAAAAGGCTAGGCAGATTGACAGTTTACGTAATGGGGCAGTCTTATTTCTCTTGCGCCTTTGTTAATTAAACGCCGATGTACTTATTTTGTAACTTTAATATTTCCAGGTTATACACCGAAGAAGCGTATGAAAAACTGCCGCCTTCAGTGCCTCCTGAGATGTGCAGAAGTGATCTCTCTGGAATGCTGCTGCAGCTCAAAGCTTTGGGCATTCACAACCTACTAAGGTAACTTTTATAAACTAGCTATGCCCGCGGCTTTCAGAAAATGACTTCAAATGCACAACGCCATCTATCGAATATGGAGTTCAACTAACCGAGTATCTTGATTGCGTGTGTTGTGATATTTTACTTCTTGAAAACTTTAAATTCTTCTAACTTTTGATAGAGTGAACCGATTGCGATGAAACAAAAACTAAGTATTACTTCAAGTTTTTATGTATAAAAGTTATCTACATTGGTTTTGTACATTTTACGTGATGCGTGCACAAATAAATAGACAAACGACAAAAGTTCCAAAAATGCTAGAAATGGGTTCTTTTGATTATCCTTTAACACCCTGGCAATTTTTTTATGGAAATATTTTCGATATACAAAAATGAATTTTCTTCTGATTTACTATATGTGTATTGATTTATTAGGTCTAGAACACAGCAGCATTATCGTTTCTGCTAATAACAACATATTACTCTCACCAATATTTGTGTATCTATGAATAAAGGGCTTTAAATAAATAAATGTTTGCCATGCATAGCGTATGCCAAAGCCTCGGATAAAATCGCTTGGTTATTTTTATGTGAAAATGCAGTTAATACACCGCTCTGCTACCTTTCGCCACAACACTGTCGACAAGTATTGTAGCATGATTGATATAGAGTAATGAACCCTAGGTCTTTATGAGAAAAATCCTTTCGTATGACACTGGAAAAGTGCCGAATGCTTGGAAGCAAGCCAATGTATAGCCCGTATCCAAGAAGTACTTAATAGTAAGCTCCTGGCAAATCTAGAAGCTAACGACATCCTTTGTGACCGCCAACACGGCTGCCGCCGAAATCGGTATACTGGGGATCTTCTAGCGTATGCTACTTACATCTTGAGTGAGGCCATCGAGAGGCACGGGGAAGCGCTTGCCGTCTCCCTCGACATCTCGAAGGCTTTTGATAGGGTCTGGCACGAAAGCCTTATTGGTAAGTTTCCTTCTTTCGGTCTGCCCGGTGGTCTATGTGATTGGATTACAGACTTCCTGAGGGATCGGTCCATTCGAGTAGTTATCGATGACTGCTCGTCGGTGCATTAGGATATTAATTCCGGGGTCCCTCAGGGGTCGGTACTCTCAGCGACATTATTCTTGCTGCACATCAATGTACTGCTAAAACCTTTGGGTATCTTATCTTGTGGAGGGGCCGAGAAATAACTCGGACACTTCGACTAATTGGGATCTATTATGGTCCCCTAGATATCTTACTCCTCCCCAATCTCGTTGAAAACTCTTTTCATGAGTTTTACAACGAGACTAGGTGATATGAGCCTATAGTCTTCCGGTTTTGGATATCCAACCCCTAGGAGACTCATTCGCTTACCAGCCAGTGCATCACATGTGCACAGAAGGTGCTTCATGCGTTCCGTATGTTCCCCACACAACCTGCACATGGGTGTCGCGGCCAGACTCATCTTCATGAGCATGTCGTTGGTTCCAAAGTGCCCAGTAAAGGCCCTAAGCAGGTAGTGGATTTGCCCCCTTGCTCATATATAACTTAAATAACCTTTGGGTATGCAGACGACAGAATTTTTGCTGCAGAGATACTTGTCCAACGCACGGGCTACTGGGCCTCAGGTCCGGTCTCTCCGTGAGACCATGGTGGAGCGCTTGAGCTTGTCCTTGGAGACAGTCTCCGAATGGGGCGATGCCAATCAGGTCTAGTCCAATGCCGCTAAAACGCAGGCGTGTCTTTTCTCCGCTAAAAGGAACCAATTTCACCCGGCTCCATCTTGCCGAGGTGTAACCGTACCGATGGTCCGTTAGATCATCTTCTACTTCTTGGCGTAACGTTGACATCGACACTCAATTTTGGCCCATATAGGTAAAGGCAACTGGCTGTCAAAAAGTTGGGGATCCTTGCAAAGGTGAGATGGTACTTCACGCCAGAACAGCTGCTTAAGTTGTATCAAGCGCAAGTTTTATCTTGCATGGAATATTGTCCTCGTCTCTGGGACGGATCTGCCCAATAACAGCTTGATGCATTAGAGTCGATCGAAATGTGGTACTGGTCGAGTCAAAGCTCCAGAGCCTTAAACATAATCGACAAGTTGCCAGCTTGTCGGTTTTTATTGGTTGCATTTCGGGGAGTGTGCGATGGAATTGCACGATCTAATTCCGCCTAGACTGTTTCATCATCGGACTACAACACGTACGGCGATGCGCCATCAGAAACGTTTTGGAAATTGGAAAAAGCTAAGGAGTGGAATTCCCTGCCGGAGTCTGTGTTTCCTGATAGCTACAACCTGGGAGTCTTTAAGACAAGAGTGAATAGGTTACTTCTAGGCAACGTGCTACGTCGTCGACCACATCATCGCTTACCATCAGGTGAGATAGTGGTCAAGTGCGAGACTATCTATAATACAAATAAAAAGACACCACACCTTTAACGCATCGATTTTTCAGCCTTCACGACTTTCGTCATGATTTTGAAATATCTTCATATTACGTTGCGTGACTTAAAAGAATTTAAAAAAATACTAATATTAACTCCTGTATTTCAGATTCACTTTTCCAACTCCTCCGCCAGCCAAAAGCATTTTATCCGGCCTTGAAACCCTGTACGCACTGAAGACTATAGACAAGCTGGGAGAGTTGACGCCTGCGGGAGAAGTCGTCGCAGAGTTGCCGCTCAAGCCTATGTGTGCGACCATGCTGTGTAATAGTGGTTAGTTAACATTATCTGTCTTTATTTTTATTTTTGTTTGATAACAGCTGTCAACTTTCAAAAGGCGCCTGTACTTTTGGGATAAAGACCAGAGAGTGTGGGATTTTTAAATCACTAAAACCACCCTACTGTTATCACTTGGCAAGGTTACCTTTTAATATACCAACTCGGAACTCCCTCTGTGCAACGCCTGTGACGGCACATCCCTGGGGAGACTGAGAAGCGTCTCCCCTGAGCCTCGCTGTGCACGGCAGCACTTTATCACTGTGCCATTGTTTTTTCTGGAGTCAGTCTGCCCATGATGCAGGCGGGGTTTCGGTGTTTTGAGCGTCGAGGCGTCTACCTCCACGCCAGATCCTGGTGACCAAAGACCACCGACCGTCCAGGCTTAGACCAAGATACTTAATGTATCGACCCACCTGGACTTGCGTATCTCTAACAGTCACTGACGAGCTGGGCTGAACATTAACTGCCTAGAACCATCCGGCCTAGAAACCGTAAAAATAATTTAACTAATATTTTATTTTATTATCAGGCGAATACCAATTTATTGTATTCGTAATTTGATAATCAATAATATATTCAATTTCCAGGAGAATGGGGCTGCATCGATGAGATCCTCTCGATAGCTGCCATGTTACAAGTGGACAACGTGTTCCTTAAGCCCAGCGGTGGGCAAGAAAGTATGAAAGCTAAGATTAGCCGGAGGAATAATTTTGAGGTACTTTTTTATTCATTTCATATTGCTTTCAACTGTTATATGAGAACTATGAAGGAGTCCATAAAATGTGTTAATCCAGAATATAAACTATCATTGTGCCCAAGGAGATTGGCCAAACACTGATTCCTTTGAGGTATTGAGTGCCTCATTATCCTAAAAATCGGCTCATTCGAAAAGTAGCGAAGGGTTTCTCGATAAGTGTTAGCAAAATGTGTCATTCCGGCGCTCTAAATAACAGTGACGAAATGACTTTTAGATTTGTAAGGCATACACTTGAATTAAAAAAAATACGCAATTCGTTTCGATAAAGTCCTGGCCAGTAATAAAAAAAAGTTTGCCTGCTGACGCGACATTGGTTAACCCAATTAATAACAAAAATACGCGCGGACTTCTTATTCGCTTTTTTTGTTATTAATAATAAGCTTGCGCTTGTCCACTATCTCACCTGATGGTAAGCGATGATGTGGTCGACGGTGAAGCACGCTTGCCTAGAAGTAACCTATTCACTCTCGACTTAAAGACCCCTAAATTGTAGCTATCGGGAAACACAGACTCCGGCAGGGAATTCTACTCCTTAGCTGTACATATAATGAAAGTATTTCCAAAACGTTCAGTGCGTATGAGTGGGATGTCCACCATGTACCGATGACGCATCGCCGTACGTCCGATGATGGAACGGGCTGGTGAACATCTTACAAGCTTTCACATTTTATTAATATTATAATATAATCTAATTAACTATAATCTTTAATTATATTAAAAAAACAGATTCTAGTACATGTAACAGTTTATGTGAAAGTTTGTGGGTATGGGTATTTTTACGTGTACCCCAACGGTCATTGGTTCTACGGCTTATATGGCCGGCCCATTGCCACTTCAGCTTACTTACTCTCTGAGATATTTCGACAAGTGTGGTTCTCTGCCGTATCACCTCGTTCCGTCTTCGATTCCTCAGAGAGACTGTAGCATAGCCCTGTCCATAGGTCGCTGAGCGACCTCAAGCTGATGGAGCAGCTGAACTGATATGTACACGTCTCGGCCCTGTAAGTCATGACAGGTAGGACGCACTGATTGAAGATTCGTGTCTCTGTGGGCTCTGTGGAATACGCGACGAGAAGACTCGACTAAGTTTCCCAAAACCTACTATCCCTACCTACACCTATCTATACTAATCTATACTAATATTATAAATGTAAATATAAGTTTGTTTGTTACGCTTTCACGCAAAAACTACGGAACCGATCATCATGAAACTTTGTACATATATTCTGTGAGGTATTAGAAGTAACATAGGATACTTTTTATTTAAAAAAAAGTTTTTTTTTAATGGCTTCACTGCGAGCGAAGCCGCGGGTAAAAGCTAGTCTACTATAAATACATACCCTAAATACCTATTTGTATGTTCCAGGTGGCAGAAGGCGACATAATCATGTACTTAAACATAATGGATACATACTTAAAACTCAAGACTTCTCAAGATGACAAGAGAAACGCGAAAGCGTGCAAGCAATGGTGCCAGAAGTACTATATTAACTACAAAGTTATGGAAAAGGTAAGAAACTCAAATGGACTACTGGATATTGTTGAAAATTTGCTGCTGATACCTGAAACTTTCCGGTTAAGCCTCACAAATGAAGGCAACCATTGCATTTTCGCGCGATGATCGTTTTCTGTTAAGACGACATCTAAGAATCAGACTGAATTATTAATACACCTCGCAGAGTTTACAATTCAAATTATCTCACCGGAAAATATACCTTTTTACCCGACTGTCGAAGGAGGGTAATGTATTTATCGGACTATGTATGTATGTTTTTTCCTATGTGGCGTTCTAGACACCAAACGCGTTGGCCGATTTTGATTATTCTTACGTCAATCGATTCGTCGTAACCTTGCGAATGTCACTGGCTGCGTTAAAATTGGATATCAAAATAAAGGTTTTTAAGAGGATTGATTTCAAAAATTAATCACTTTGTCCATAACATATACGAATCATAAACATCTGTCCCTTACGCACACTGGAAATAACCTTGCTCTAAGAGGTTCTGGTTACCCCCCAGTTCAAATTATCTTTGCCAAGTTTTTTCATTTGTATAAATATGTTTTTCTGTAATTTTCAGGCATGTGAAGTTCGAGCTAGCTTAGAGAAACTAATAAAAAGGAAATTCCAAATTGAAAACGCAGTGTTTGACGGCATCGACTTAGGTCAAGGTAAAAATAAACATATTTTTAATAAATTTTTCACCAACACGGCGCACATAATACATCCTACAGATGTGAAACTTATGATTATTTTGAGGAGCTATTGGCTTAATAATAACAGCTGCACGGGTCTATCTTCGAGGTCAACACTTGCCGAGGTCGGGCCGTGGATGGGTGGCCATCTTAACATATCGAGATGCCTCCGTGCCTCGGCAAGTTTGTTAAGCCATTGGTCCTGGCTGTCATTTGAACATCTTTTACAGTCGTTATGGGTAGTCAGAAGCCTGATATCTGACACTAGTCTTGCCAAAGCGGTGTCGTATTACCCAGTTACTGGGTTGTGGACTATGGAGGTTATGCGGGCAGTCGCTCCATGTAAAATACTGGTAATCAGCTGAACCCGATAAGACTGGAAGCTGACCCCGACATATTTGAGAAAAGGCTCGGTAGATTTGCATAGCCGTGAGGTACACTTTCTGTCATATTTCTATGTCCAAAAATGAGATTGTCCACACACAGGCCCCTTATAAGGTAGCGTGCGCGGCGATTTAAATATTACCCTAAAAATCGGATTTATTACAAGCTTTTATTTAACTTGCAATGTATGTATGTAGAGTCTGGCAAACGAAAGTCTACTGAAAAAGCGCGGCAAATTTAAAAAAAATATCAGCATAGCAACTCCAAAACTAGTATGAAATACCTGCAACAACCAAATTTGATACTTAAGAATGATTCATTTTACTTCATCTGAATAAAAATACTATATGTACATAAGGTAGGCAATACTTTAGATATTATGTATCTATCAATCCAAATAAAAAAAACAACAGTATTCTATAATAATCTTGGTTTATTAATATAATCAAAATTGGGTTTATAATCAAAATTTGACTTTCATGTGAAAAGATTTATTAGTCACTGGAATCACTGTTTCGTACATTAATAATGAAACTTTATGAATTACTAATTGTTGCCCGCTGCTTCACTCCCGTAGACCACCCACACAGGACCCGTTTTCGAGATTAAAAATAGCTTCTGTCACTCAGGAATAATGTAGCTTTCTATTGGTGAAAGAATGTTTTAAATTTGTCCACTAGTTTCGCAGCCTATTTGGCTATTATTATATGTGAATAATAATAGAGAAATAGTTTTTGTATCACAAGTAATTACGAATTAAAAAAAAGTATCAAATTATTAGCGTCCTACTAACTTATGAAATCTAACACCACACGTAAACAATCTTGTTTTTGATTGAATTCGGCGTCTTTCTCCTGTTGTTTTTCTTGATATTTAGATATCATGCGAAACAACATCTCCTGTAATCCACTTTTAATTGTTTTAGTCATTTTTCACCGAATAAATACTATTATCAAGACCACAACAAATCAAAACAACACGCCATCATGTTTTATAAAATTGGGGTTGACATTAGTATAGCATTGCCATATAAAAAGTTTGCAAATAATTCGAGTGTCTACTTTCTTTTGCTAGACTCTATGTAAGTGTGTTCGGGTCAAATCTTGCAATTTGATTTTAAAGCAGTTGTCCTCCACCGATTAAGATGAAATTTTGCATACACGTTTAGTTTGGTTGACAATGCATGGTTAGCTAAGTGCCTTCATTCTAAATCCAATATGGCGGACTAGTTATTTTTTGTGCACGTCCATGATATGGGTATCAAATTAAATGTTTTTCTGAGAAGAATACGAAAAAAGCTTGTATTAAAAAAAAATATTTTTATGATTTTTTTTCCATCCGTATCCTTTAATTTATATGCACAGACAACAACAGATCAAGTTAATTCATTTTGAAATTTGTACGCGCCTTATTGCATTGTAATAAGGGTTGATTTCTAGAACAGAAAAATAGTTATATCTCGTGAACATGGGTGAATAAATAAAAATTGTTTTTCTAATTACGAATGTAAATTGTTTTTCTACCACATAATTATAACAAAAACCATCATCAAGGCACAACATTTTTTTTAAGGGGCTCAAGTGCCCTTACAAAATGGGCAATCTCATTTAACTTTATGCTTGTTTTTAATTGATATGCTATATGCTTAATTATGCTATACCTATTTTTCAGGTAAAACAGAACGCATAATGAAATGCGTGGTATCCGGCTACTTCCCTCAGGCCGCGCACCTGACTACGGACTCCACGTACCGCGGCATCAGAGGAGCCACACTACACATCAGTCCCGATAGCTGCCTTTTTAGAGTGCAGCAACCCAAGTGGTAAGATCATTTATAGATAAAGAGGATGGGCCCATTTATAGATGGGCTGTAGACTTTTACGATGGGCTGTTGACTTTTACGATGGGCTGTTGACTTTTCTCTAGCTTCGCTCCCGTCAACTGCCTACCCTACCGATAGGGTTCTAACCTACCCTGCCTTACCTTCCCTTCCCTACCTACCTACCTACCCTACTCTACCTATACCACCCTACCTACCCTACCCTACCTACCCTACCCTACCTACCCTACCCTAATTACCCTACCCTACCTATCCTACCCTACCCTACCTTATCCACCCTACCTTACCTACCCTTCCCTACCTACCTACCCTACCTACAATTTTTCTTTCATAAGAACCTTCTCCTAACAATAACAAACACAACAAAAAAAGATTTAGCGAAATCGGTCCCGCCATTCACGCGTGATGCCGTGACCAAGGGAAATAGGGATTCATTTTTATATATATAGATACCACAGCGCTAATAATAGTATATTATGCAACTAGTAAATAAAGGACGGTTTTAAAGCGAGGGCCATAGATGAATCACGAACAAGTGAAGGATTCTAACAAGATTCCAGTGTTAGAATCCTGAGCGACGCGAGTGATTCATGGCCCTCGATTTAAATCTCTTTTAATCAAGAGTTGCATACTATATTTTATACCATGACTACGAGAAAAAGAAAGATTTAAGCAAAAACCACAAGGAATAATAATAAATAAATAAATGGTTTATTAACTTCAAAATTTACAATTTTTTTTGGTTTCATATTTTTTGTAAATTTAAGCTGAGCCGGGTGTGTTTCAGACGCCAGTGACCACCTCCGTAATTCGTTACGTTACATAATTATAATTAATTAAACACCAATGCAATTAATGTTAGAATTACAATCCAAATAAGTATTCACTAAACATCCTAGACCAAAATCATTATTAAAATCCTAAATATAAATAAACTCAAAATTAAATCGACGTAAGAATTTGAAAGTCGAATATTCTTTGCATAATAAGTTTGTCTCGAGTATTTTATGAGCAAGGAGGTTTGTATAGCATTGAGATGGAGGTAGAATTGGAATTGGTTGAATTAGTATTCTAAATTCAAACACCAAAACAGTGATTAAAAGTGCTTTTTATTCACTGTTTTTAGTGAATAAAATAAGCTTTTTAGAGGGGGAATGGTTTAAAGATAATTTTGTTTTAAATAAATTTATGATCTGTGTTTATTAGTGTAAATCTATGAGGAATGGAACGATACGTGGCCGCGTGGATCAGACAGAAGGTAATGTCAGTGGAGTGATGATTGGAGTTTGAGGGCTAAGACGAGAGGACCAACTAAATTATTTTAAGAAGACTTTTACTGTGTCATTGTTGGAAAATAATAATAAACCATTAGTAAACTGTTATTAAAACATTTTACTTGCCCCAAATGTCTACATAAATATCACTGGATGGCGCGATATGCATCAATTTGTTATTGAATTGTGTTGTACACACGATTAAATTTTTTCTGAATTTATTATAAAAATTAAATCAACTCTCCTAAGCACAAAATTATGAAATATTTGGCTCTTAATTCACATTTCAAAGATTACTTGAACGGGTCATTTCAAATTGATTCCAATAGATGGCGCGTTTTTAAATTTCTGAGACATGCCACTCGATTTTTAACCGACTTCGCAAAAAGAAGGAGGTTTTCAATTCGACTGTATTTTTTTACCTCAGAACTTTTTATTGGGCGAACCGATTTTGATGATTCCTCTTCTTCTTCTTCTTACGATTTAATTTGAAAGCGGGTGCTTGTCATGTGGTCCCATTTAATTTTCATCAAGATCTGATGAAGAAATTCGGAGAAATACATCAGAACTCTTCAATAAATGACGGCAAATCACTCTGGATAGATCCAATCGCATGTCTGTTTTTTGTTTACACCATTTCATAACATAACATCACACTGGTACGTTCTTAAGGGGTACGCAGGTGTGAACAGTTCACCCTGGTATACTCTCATTGCACTGGTTTCGTTTAAGTTTCATGTTATTGGGTTAATCTATTCTAGCTTCACTTTGGGCACTATACGCGTAGTACCTAGCCTATAGAACTGGTCCATTATGTACCACAACTAAAAAGTGAAAATAAAAAACTGTTTTACAAAAATTACAACCGACTTCCAAACAAAAACAAAAAACACTACAAAGTGAAAAATAACTTCAATTTCGGAAGTCGGTGTCAAAAAATGAAGAAACGTAAACAGGAACACCGACTTCCGAAATTGAAGTTATTTTTCACTTTGTAGTGTTTTTGTTTGGAAGTCGGTTGTAATTTTTGTAAAAAAGTTTTTTATTTAAATTGGTATTGTAACACATTTTAGTACATTGAAACTGTAAAACGTGCAAAAAATACAATAAAACAAATCGTCACTATATTTTAAGAAAAGGATATACACGAACCGAGTAGACCCTGTTACTTGCAAGTCGCTGCTAACACCATCTATCGTCGTTGAACGGAACCGAACGCGATCGATGTATTTATAAAAATAATCAGTTTAATCAGACGAAAAACGCTAGTTACGTCGGCACGGTTTTTTTATATGAGATGATGCATCTGTATGCTAGTATTATTCTAACTTCTGCCAGCGGCTTCGCCTGCGTGGAAAGTGGTTTATCATCCCAAGGGAATATTATACCGAGATAAAAAGTAGCCCACGTACTATTGCAGACTGTAATCTATCTCTGGTCACAATTTCATCCAGATCCGTTCAGCTGTTTTAGCGTGATTGAGTAACAAACATACATCTATCCAAACTTTCACATTTATAATATTAATTAGTATATATATAGTAAGATTATCTGTGATAAAAGTTAAACACCTTTGTATCTCTTGTGATGCATGAAGGTGAAAGAAATAAAATAGCCAATCTTCTTTTCCAGGGTAATGTTCGCCAGCGTCCAAAGCACAGGCGACAAGACGTACATGCGAGAGATGATGACCATCGACCAGCGATGGCTGCTGGAACTGGCCCCACATTACTATAAGCAGACATAAGTGATAATAAATTGACCAATCGTTTTGTTATTTTTGAGTTTTATTTTATTACAATTTTGATTTTGATGTTATATATTAGATAAAGAACATTATGTATTTAGGAAAGTTGTTATGTATAAATTATAACTTTAATAGAGTTACGGATCTGAAACAGAGGTGGAAGCCAAAATAATGGCGGCTCGGAACACTCCGTGCGGCATCGGCAGCGCCATCTTTTTTCACAGCTCCTATTAAGTTTGAATCGACCTATATCTCTATTATTACAGATATCCGTAGTATAGCCCTCGCCAAATTTCTGGGCCGCCCTGAATTTGGCTTTTCGATGCGCGAGGCATGAAACGGTGCTGTTTTTGTATGAGATTTACTACAGCGCAGCCATTGTAGCCAACTTCAGGGCGGCCAAGAAGTTTGGCGAGATCTATACCAGGCATCGCAAATACGTTATAATAATAGCAGATACAGAGGTTTGCTTTTGTTGATCATCAAAATAATTTTTCATTTTTTTGAATATTGATGACCGTTTTAAATTTTACAGTAAGGCCAACTCAGAAATAGCTAAAACAAATTCCTGTGACATACATAAAAGCAATTTAATATTTGTGTATTTTTTTTCTGTAAAACTCAATGCTTGAGATTATAATTAATTCTTGCGAGAACAGCCGAAGAAAACCGAAGATCGCCGATGACACCCGATCCATTATTCAGGCTGGACTGGAACATAATTTTGTGACGTTACAAATTGTTCTCAAAATTATGTTCCAGCCAACCCTGTTATGGTTGTTCAACCGTCGTCCGCCGATGGATTTCAAGAGAAGAAAAGTTGATCCATTACTTTGAGGTTATCCATTTATTTCTTTTGAGCACATACATCACGCCTGGGACGGATCTGCCAAGTACCAGCACTGGATGCACTTGAGTATATCGAAAAACGGGAAAACGGGCCAAAAGGATCATTGCCAATGAGGTAGTGGTCGAGACTAGGCTCCAGAACCCTGAACATCGTCGCGGAGTTGCCAGCTGATCGGTTTTTTATCGGTTACATTTCGGGGAGGGTGCGATGAAATTGCATGATTTAATTCCTCCTAGCCCGTTTCATCATCGGACTGCAAGACGTACGGCGATGCGTCATCGGTACATGGTGGACATCCCACCCATTCGCATCAAACGTTTTGGGAATGCTTTTACTACGCGTACAGCTAAGGAGTGGAATTCCCTGCCGGAGTCTGTATTATCTGTATTCCTGGCAGTCTTTAAGTCAAGAGTGAATAGGTTACTTCTAGGCAAGCGTGCTCCATCGTCGACCACATCATCGCTTACCAACAGGTGAGATTATGGTGTATTAGTTGTTGTGTTTTATGGAGTGTATGTGTTTTGTATAACTTTAAAATATGTCTACAATGATGAAATGATTATCTTCAGTTTGCAGTGTTTATTGTTAGGTGTAGTGAATGTTATCGATTTATATTTGCTGTGCAGCGCCATCTATCCTGTGAGGATAAAACCTATGCAGTTTAGTGACATTTGTAAGCCGTAAGATGTCGATAACTGTTCAATTTTAAGTTTTGTATTTTTGATGATAGCAAAAAACTTGGATCTAAAGATACCTGTTTGACTTTAATCGCAACTTTACCGTACTGCCCACATTTACTTTTCCTTTTATTGAAATACTCGATTTTAACTTACGAGAATGCTTCATCGTAAACTAATTTAAAGAGTTAAGAGCATGATATTAAAATACTATAAATTAAATAATGAGTAAGTACTTAAGTATTTTTGTTGAAGATCCATAATACTACCGGTCCACTGGCCCCTCTCGGGCCCACCACTAGACCAACAAGGTAGTTCCACTAGACCAACAAGGTAGGTACTTTTGAAATGTCAACCAAAAAATGAATCTAGTTGCACGTTCGCAAACGTCAGTAGATCTCTATGGAAAAGAACGTGCAAGAAACTCCACGGACACTCTTTTACATCAGTTTTTATAACAATTATTTGGTTAAATCATTCTTGTTGGCAAAATACATATAAGTGAGAATGATTTAAAAAGATGTGCACGCAAAACAAACAATTCAAAAATAAAATAAGTACGCAATTAAAAGCAGGCCGAGGGAGCTAAGCTATGATCATCATATCAGCCGAAAGACGTTCACAATACAATTTTTAAATTTCGTCTGATTTTGTTCGAGAATTTGGGGCGGTATTTTATTGCAAAATTTTATACAGTACCCCATGAAAGATGAGGCTACTTTAGCCAGTCTGAAACCTAGTTGAACTAATTGGTCCCTATTTCTAGTAACGTAATTATGTATTTCGCCGTTTTTACTGAAAAGATGTAAATTCTTTCTCACGTACATGATGTTTTCATAAATATATTGACACGGAACCGTCATGATGTTAACGAATAGAGAATCGCGCTGGCGAAGATTGTATAATGTATATCGCTCTGGTGGCTCGTTTTTACAGAATAAAAATTTACTTAATGTCTGGAGCCCTTCCCCTTAATAAGATACCGTAAGACATTATACTACGGAAGTAACTAAAATAGACCAGCTGCGCGGTATCTCCATCAGGCAATTGATGAATTTTTCTAACAGCATAAGCTGCCGAACTTAGCCGCCCTGCAAGTGATATTAAATGAGGACCCCACTGTAACCTTGAGTCTAGCGTGATCCCCAGGAAAACCGTTTTATCGACGAATTCTAGCTTCTTCTTGTTTAATATAATGTCACAATCAGTAGGTACATTATACGCACATTCGGTCAGGCAAATTTTACGCACTTAGTTTTTTTACCATTAATAATTATTAGCAGTGAACCAATCCTGAACCTGCCGTAGGGCGTTATTAACGTCGTCAACGTGACTAGTACGTCTATTTGTCTTAAAAATTATTTGTCATCAGCAAATAACACCATGTTTAGTTCGTTTTCCAATAAACGAGGTAAATCACTAATGTATACTAAAAATAAAAAAGGACCTAAAATTTAGACCTGGGGTACACCCATTTTCACATTTAATTGATACTGTTTTTTGCTCAAAGTTCATTATCTGAGAGCCTTGAGCCTGTCACAACAATCTATTACTGGAGATATGCTAGACAGAGTTGGGGATTTGTTACTTTTTCTAAATTAATAATAATGATTAATTATTTATATATATATATATATATCATGGACCAAGTGATTAATCAGGGCACTATGTATAAAGCTCTAGTCGAGCCAAATCGGGCAATTTAATGAATGCAGATTTAATATATTATTATATTGTTCTACTTGTGACCTGCAGCGCAATCTATCCTGTGAAAAAGAATTTACGCAGTTTCTGTGATGTTAAAGCCGTAAGATGTCGCTTAGGTATTGTATTTTTTCAGTTTTAATGTTTGAAAGTATTTTTTATCAAAATGTGTTTCAATACATATTTAAAAATTCGAGAGGCATGCCTCAGAAATTTAAAACCGCGCCATCTATGGGAATCAATTTTAAATGATCCAATCAAATATTCTTTGAAATGTGAATTAAGAGCCCAATATTCCATAATTTTGTGCTTAGGAGAGAGTTGATTAAACAAGAACGTACAATTTTTATGATCAATCCTAGAAAATGTTAATTTTACAGACGATTCAATAACAAGTCGATCTATATCGTGCCATCTAGTGACATTTTTTTGAACCATTTTTTTTAGCGCTGGGTCCCCGTTGCTTTGTTAATAAATAAAACATACATTTTTGAAAATAGCAGCAATTTTAAATGTTAGAAGGATTCTTTGTATTTTTACTGATTCAAGAAATTTAATAATCTAAGAGCCTTGAACCTACCTTGTGTCTGATAGCCATTCGTTTACTTAGACAGACAGCCAGACGGTCAAACACCTAGTAGTAATAACAATCTATTACTGCAGATATGCTAGACGGGGGTTGTGAGTCTGTGGCTATAAATAACTTGGAATGTTCATTTATATACCACGTGTTGGTAGTAAATGGACACACTAACACTAACCTATATAGTGCCTTTGTAGGTGTAAATGTCTGGTCTGGGTAATCGGCCTCCCTAAGAATCCGATTGGCCGTGCTGACTGGCTTCTTTTATTACCTCTGCATGAGCAATTCTTATTAACCTAATACTAAAACGAAAGAAGAAGGCAACAGCCAACTTCGAATCATCATGTTTTGAGCCGAAAGACGTCCACTGCTGGACATAGACCGCCCCCAAGTGCCGACCCCATATTGACCGGACCCGTGCGTCTCTCATCCAGCGGATCCCCACAACCTTCAGCAGGTCATCGGTCCACCAAGTTGGAGACCTTCCAACGCAATGTCTTCCGAATCCACCACTTCCGCCACTCCAGAACTTTTCGGCCCCATCGGCCATCCGTTCTGCGAGCAATGTGCCCTGCCCACTGCTTCTTAAGTTCGGAAATTCATCGGATTACGTCGGTAGATAACCTCTTTTGTGGATGTCTTCATTTCTGATTCGATCACGCAATGAAACTTCGAGCATAGCCCTCAGCATTGCCGTTTTGGTGACTTTAAGCCTTCTGATGAGGCATTCGAATTCGAATACATTATTATTGTTCCAATCAGTCTATCAATCTGAGTAGCCTTCTTCCAACTATGTCGGAGTCGTCTCAAAGCAGCTGAATAAAAGTATTTTACAAGGAGCGATTGCCTATCTGACCTCCACAACCCAGTACCTGTGTAACACGACATCCCTAGGCAAGACTGGTGGCAGATTTTCTGCCTTCTGACTACCCAAAACGGTTGACAAAGGAAAAAGTGGGTACAACGGCTTAAAGGTGGTGTGCCCGTAATTACCAAAATAGTAGGAAAGCCTTTGTGTCAGGCGTGAGTCCACGTCTTAAACACGGAAGGGTTTAAAAGCAGCAGTGATACCTTTTTATCAAGTAACAATTCTGCCTCCAGCCTGGGCTTCAGGACATTCGATAGGAATGACTGTGGCTAAGCCATAAGGACCTTTATACTATTTCTAATCACAACCGAAAATTTTCTCAGGGTTCTGTTTATTTTTCAATATTGGAATTATCAAAGCAAATTGGCTTCGAACTCAGGAAGCCACTTTATTTAGTGTGTTTAGGTACCTATATATCATCACCATTGCTCTCGAAACGGAGAAGGAAAAAACTGATACAGTACTCGCCAAACTTTTTGGCCGTCCGTGTGTTTGTATGAGATACTACTGCGCAACCATTGTAGCCAACTTCAGGGCGGCCAAGAAATTTGGTAAGAACTAATATGTCCTAGAAATTCAAAGACATGTCACATCCACTGCACTGGGCCTGAGTGGTGAATATTAGCCCAGTCCTCCACACAGAGAGTAGGCCCCAGTCATCATCATCATTTCAGCCGAAAGACGCCCATTGCTGGACATAGGCCACCCCCAAGCGTCGCCATTGATCGCCACACAAGTCCTATGCGTCTCGCATCCACCGGATTCCGCAACCTTAACCATTCATCGATCCACCTAGAGGTAGGCTTTCCCAGCAGTCGTCCCAGCAGTTGAAACGTTAAAAGGCTGCTTATGCTTCTAATTGCATGTAGCAAATAGGATGCTGACCTTGTACGCTTTCAGCTAGATATTAAAACCTTAATAACTTTTAACATCAGGCTGTATAAGCATGGTAAACTTTAGCATGGCACCTATTGGAAGTTTTGGGATCAAGAGTAATCTTCTTCAAATTAAATCCACATCCGCCTGAACTGAACCTGAGACAAAAGTGATAAAAAATTAGGCACAAAGTTTATTTATACTGCATAGAAACAGTTCAAGCTAAGAGAAATAAAAACAAGCAATGTTTTTATTATAATCTTTGTTTGGAACCACACGATTTATAGTCGTGCAAGAGTTTATCTCTAGCAATGATTATAATTAATTAAATAATTAATAATCGTATAATTTTATACGCATAATTCCTTTATTAGTCACACGGAATTGTTTAAGATAAATTATAATTGGTTGGCATTGGAATTTCCTTAGTAGGAAAACATGATTATAACTTCAGTCGAAAGACGTTCACTGCTGAAACATAGGCTTCCCTCAAGCGTCGCCTGAGCGTTGTTCTTCCATGAAACTCCCGCAGCCCTTACCAACTCATCGGTCCACCTTATGAGAGACCTAATGCAGCATTTGCCGATACATGGTCATCATTCCGTAGGAAATACTGGAACTTATATCAGGTGACTACCTTATTGGTCTGGGGGTCGGTCGCAAGCGCTACTGACCTTGATGTCCCGAGTGTCTAGGGTATCTGGTTGAAATTGGCACAACGATAAATTATTATAGACTGGAATTGCATATAGGCTTCTTTATATTTCGAGCATTTATGTTCCCTTGAGATAATTACGCGGGCGAAACCGCCGGCAGAAGCTAGTATTGTATAATGGGACTTAGACATAAATTGAGAAATGTGGCTGATAGTACCAACATCTCTGCTTTACTCTGCGAGGACTACAAGCATGGCTTAATGTTATGAGGTAGGTATGTAGATGCTTAAAGACGGAACTACACTTACGTGGCGTGGCGTGTCGTGGCGCCTTCCGACGCAGTTGATTGGCTACAAAACCTCGTTGCGTTATGACGTAGGCTGGAACAGAGACGTTTGATTGGTGGATCCCGCGACACGCCACGCGACGACACGTAAGTGTGGTTCCGACTTAACTGTCTCAAATGATAACGGCTCCGACTTACTTGTTTTAGATCGTGGGTTCGAAACCACCTGCGCGGTTTACATTGTAAAAAATATTTCATCATCACTGCTCTGAAAACGGTGAAGGAAAACATCGTGAGGCCACCGGCACGTCATAGAACCAACAATTCGAAAACATGTGACATCCACCAACCCGCACTGGGCCCACGTGGTAGCCCATACCCTCTCTCAGAGAGGAGGTCTGTGTCCCAGCAGTGGGAACATTAATAGGCTGATGATGATGAATTGTCTGGTTTTCCTTAACCAGAAGTAGCCGTAAAAAATAAAATTGTTTGATAATTTTGCAGCCGATTACCATCCAGATGCGTTACAAATGCACGTGCCTTCTCTGTACAATTTGCCTTTCAGTAGGTGACTTAATATTTAAACTTAACTACGTAAATACCCAATTAAAATGATAATTAATCACTGATACACGTTTTCCTTGAAGAATCTCATTAAGTTCGTGGAACCGCCGAATTTCGGAGTATTATGAAATGTATCTGATTTTTTTCATCATAACTAAAATTAACTGGATTCTGGCGGCTAATTACGAGTTGTTCATTATCACTAGTTCAGCTCGTGAAATAAGACCACCTGTTTCATGATTTTCGTTTTCTCGCCGTGCAAAATCTAAGTGGGTTTTTTCATTAGAAATTTCCCAATATCAACCCGGAATATGGATTAGCGTACTATTTATAATAGCGATCATCTCCCTCCCCCTATTTGGTACCTAAATCCGATCTTAAGATCCAATCAAGTGGATTTTCCTAAAAGCTTTTCGTAGACACCAATGACTGTCGGTGACGGTTTTCATTCACCGTCAGTCATCGTAAGGGAATTTAAGACTGCTCTGAAATCAACCGAGGTTAAACAACCGTGGTGATCAAACCGCAATCCTTCTCTGTTTGAGAAGGGGACTAGCCTCAGCCCGTGATTGCTTTATGGGAAATTACAAAACAAAATACTACAAAGAGAAAAATAACTTTCTTTTCCGAAGTCGGTGTCTTTGGTACCTATTGTTTTTCGTTTTTTGACAGCGACTTCGGAAAACAAAGTTATTTTTCGCATTGTAGTGTTTTATATCGGTCGAAAGTCGGTTTAATATTTTTGTTTAAGTTTTTTTACTTTACTCTTTTTAGTATTGGTATCTCACATTACCATGAAAATCATGATTTCAAATCTAATAAGCCCAAACACGATTAGGGTACCTACATTGTTTTATTACGGAGTTCCAGTGGCTTCATCATCAGATTAGTTTGATGATATTTTTATCAGTACCATTTATTTATATGTCGTATTTATCTATGCTTCACCGTAGTCGCTTAAGTATTCGAGATATCTTATACCCATGACTTAATTGATTAAGGAGTTCAAGTGGCCATCAGGGGGGTGACCACAAGCTCTTAGAGCGGTATCTTTTTGCCCTTATTTCACGTTTTAGTACCACGACGTCGTTTAAGAAAGCTCACTTTGATAACGCTACGAAGTTGTTTTTGTTTAGGCTTTGATAGTATTTTGATGACGTATCGTCTTACAGCCATGCTATTCTCTAAGCGACAATTTCTTGGCTGTGCTCATCGACGAGCTCGTCAGTGAGACAGCTTAGAAATCGACCGATCGTGCAGCGCTGATTTAAACGGTATTCTCTAACGCGGTTATGGTCGTCGACGAACTGTAGGCTGACATCTCCCGTCACATTTTCGTAAACGAATTAGAGCTTGAAACAAAATCTTTAAATTATAATCGATATTTCTCGACTGAGAGTTTTATGTTCCTAAAATGTATAATACAGGTCTACTTTTATGTATTTTAAGTAATAGAGTGAATGTACAAACGATTCCATAGTTATAAGAGTTTAAATAATGCATTTTTATTAATACATCTTAAGGCTGAATGACAATTCCATTGCCTATTTCGTAAGTAAAAGCAACGCTCTGTGAGCTGTGACGCTGTCACCATACTCAAAATCGCAACCGACTATATTTTTATTTGATAATTTTTGTTTATATTTAAAACTATTTTCAAGTTTGAAATGTTTAATGTTTTCACAACGATTTTTTTTAACATTCTGTGGATGTGTGAAATGTGAGTATTATTATATAGTATATGTACAGTGACAATGTGTCAATATTATTGTTGTCCAAGAAATA
Source organism: Orthosia gracilis (assembly GCA_947562075.1). Lineage (NCBI taxonomy): Eukaryota > Metazoa > Arthropoda > Insecta > Lepidoptera > Noctuidae > Orthosia > Orthosia gracilis. The sequence goes on from OX387266.1 coordinate 24,747,367, forward strand.
TATAATATGTTTATCTTTAGATAAAATATAACAGTACTGCGTTGAAATACATTTACAGGATGTAAAATCAGGGCCATCTTGACGTATGGACAAAATAAAATGGAAAACCAGCCGAACACAAAACAAGTGGGGAGGTTTTTAGAAACGTCTTACTAGGTATGTTATTTTTTTATATTTCACTAACTTGTTTATATTTCGTATTACTATTTGACGACCTGTAGTTCCTCATAGGAGAGTTGCCTCAATTGCCTCTACATGTAAGTTTAGCTTAATTGTTGGTTCAGTGTAAGAATTGCTCTAGATAATTAAACAGTGTTCTCACTGTTAATTCCCAGGCTGGAACAAGTTGTTGGGGTTTTAACAGTAGCCAAAACCATATCAATTAACCTGCAATACTAAAATGTGTAACCTATAATATATATTCCTTCAGAAAGAGAGAGCTGAATTGATGTTGTTATACATTAGTATCCTGCATATCTTTTTACCTCTAAATAGTAATTTGTTGCATGTTTATGTTCACAGCTCCTTGTAGGCGTCGTTTGCTAACGGTACGAGGCTATCTAATCCAACGCTCATTTCACAAACACCATTCACAAATGGAGATTAACTAAATGTTTTTTCGCTATTGAAGAGAGGCGCTTGGAAAACCAGCAACTCCTTATTGCCAACCAGTGGACGATGTTGGATATGTATCAGGAAATAAGAGAGTCTTGGTCAAGAGAGACCTAAGCACTGCACTAAGTTGAATACATGGAACATGATTTTAATATTTATTTTTTATACACACAGATATTATGTTTAGTTTATGAGAGATGTTAACAAATTGTAATACAAATTTAAGTGAAAGTACTGAAAGATTATCACTACTATTGGCATAAGTTACTTAAATTATACTAACTTAGTGATAAAAGATTCTAAAAAAAATACTTGAGATCAGAAACTAAAAGGGTATTTATTATAGAATAAAATTTTATTACTGGAAAATATTTCAATAAATAAATCTTGAGTTTTGTCATTTTAAGTTTTTTTTATTACTCAAAATATATATTACTAGCTTTTACCCGGCTTCGCTCGCAGTGAAGCCATTTTTTATTATTATTATTATAAAAAGTATCCTATGTTACTTCTAATACCTCAAAGAATATATGTACAAAGTTTCATGATGATCGGTTAAGTAGTTTTTGCGTGAAAGCGTAACAAACAAACTTACATTCACATTTATAATATTAGTAAGGATGTATAATGTGTCCGTTTTGCAGTCTTAATGCACATGATTGCTTGTACAAATAAGAATTAGGCCAATTAAGATTCAGCATGTAGCTGGAAGGCAGGTTATGAAGGTTGCGGGGTTCCGCTTGATGCGAGACGCACAGAACAGGTCAATGTGGTGACGCTTGGGGGAGGCCTATGTCCAGCAGAGGACGTCTTTGGGCTAATATGATGATGAAGCCGGACCAATAAAAATGATTCACATCGCAATAAATCTTACTTAATATTGAATGTCCTCAAATATATTTATGACTCATAATTTTAATAATAAAAGCTACTAATTAACCTGTAAAATCCAAACTTATATAATAAATGCGTAAGTAACTCTGTCTGTTACCTTTTCATGCTTAAACCGGTGAACCGATTTAGATGAAATTTGATGTGGAAACAGTTTCGAGACCGTAGGTAACTATCCTATTTCCTTAATAGGATAATTTTTACCATGGAAATCTTTCGGTGGGGTGGAAGTTTGAATGGTGAAATAATAGTTTCTCTAATAAGGCGGCCCATATACCTTCAATATTATTGCCTGATATAAAAAATGGCTAGTCGAAGTACTAATGCTACACAGACGTAGTTGTGGGCATCAGTTAGTTACATAATATATAAGTTTACATTCATATGAAACATAAAATGCCTATACGCTAAGAGCTAAATTGTTTTCCAAAATGTTATTTAATCCTGAGAAAGCCTGAAACTATGGATAAACTCAATATCCCGGGGATATTGTTTTCAACGTTGCTAATCCTCTCGTCTGTTAGAATCATTCATTTTCTTAGCTTCTTCTAATAAAAGTAAATTTAAATAACCGAGCTGCCATTTTTTTAATTAATCGAAATAATTTATTTTATAACGAGCCCCTGCCAGCGGCTTCGTCTTATCCCAAGGGTGCATTATATCGGGATGAAAAGTAGGCTATATGCTATTCCAGACTAAAATCTCTATGCAAAATTGCATCCAGATCCGCCCGGGGGTGATTGAGTAACAAACATACATCCACACACACATCTATTATATCGAAACTTTGACATAAACTTTTACAATATGAGTAAGATTAAAATCCAAGAAGAATTACGCGCAAAAATAGTGGCTTTTGGATTTGACACATAAAAACGAGGCTGTAAGCCAGGCCGCGAGCGTCTTCGACGCTGTTTTTTCTTACGGAATACCAAAATGTATGAAGAACTGTCAACTTGCTCGACATTGAGTAGTTCAAACTCACGGCCGTCACAGCTTAGAGCGCTAGTGTCGCTATTCGCGGCTTAGCGAATACCAAACTGTAGATTCGTCGCTGGCACAGCACTGCGCTCAAGGCTGTTTCCTTAGAGAATAGCACCCCAGTTCATTCAAATTCAAACCACAGCGTGCTTTTTGACAACTAGCGATATCGTTTTTACTACAATTTTTGGTTTTATTTGACAGTTAAAAAAAGTTGCTTTGGCGGGCTCGATTTAATATTTTTATTCAAACTAAGTTACAAAACATTATTTCCGTGACATAAACGGTAAGTAAATTGTATTTATTTACATAAGTCAGTGGATACAATAACTTTTCTCAAACCTTTAGGCCACCTACGGGCGTGATTTTGCTGTTGTAAAATTATTGATTGAATTGCATTTCAAGCTATTTTAATGCATAATCATCATCATTATTTCAGCGGTTCAGCTGAAAGACGTACACAGCTGGATATAGGTTTCCCCCAAACGTTGCTACATCGTCCAGTCCATCCAGTGGATTGCAACAAGACCCCAACGTTCACGTTCGATTTTCATAGGTAATTATTTCTTGTTTGATTCTAGATACTCAATGCAACGTATAATTTTGTACATACCTAGGTAAGTTAGTAAGTTTTAAGTTATTTACTTGTTTGTTTCTAGTCTATCAGATTTCAATTCCTTGCGAAAATGGCGAGTGTATACCAAATATTTGAATTCTTGGAAGCCGACAATTCGGTAAATAATACTTCCAGAAAGCGGCGTCGTATGCAGTTGCGTGAAGACACTAACCCTTTCGTTATAAACGAAGCGGAATTTATAAAAAGGTACCGATTGTCGAAGGAGTTAGCACGTAACCTGTGTGATGAGCTGAGGCCACATATGAAGAGCCCGAAAATATCGACTGACTTGTCTACAATGACGATCAACAGACCGTGTCCTCAGCCATCGCGCAGGTCACTAAGTGTCTCAACTCGCTGCAGATGCGCCAAAAATACATCAAATTCCCGGTTACTGACCAAGAAAGAAATATAATAAAAACAAAGTATGTTCCTGTTAAGATTACAATATTATAAGTTGCAGAGTGATACTTTGTTGGAAGTGATGTTAGTTAAATAAAATGTTGATTTAATTATTACAGATTTTACAATAAATTCGGTATTCCTGGGATACTTGGCTGTATTGATTGCAGCCAAGTAGCCATTATACGCCCAGTAGTGCATGAGGAGCGCTATTACCACTCCTTAAATGTACAGTTAGTAAGTAAAGTTAAACTGTTTTAAAAATAAGTTTCTAAACCTTGCTCCTAGTAGTAAAAACCTCATCAAATCAATGTAGGTACTTACTTAAGATAACCTTAGTGGGCAAAAGGTGACCACAAAACCCAAAAAGCGACATGTTTGCACTCTATACTAGGAAAGGAATACCACTTAACTTCCTTTAACATATATGTAGGTACTAATTAAGAACATTTCTTTCAGATTTGTGATGCAGATATGCAGATCATGAATGTAGACGCAAGTCATGGTAGCGCAAATCATGATTCCTACATATGGGCTAGTCATCCGCTAAGATCTCATTTAGAAAATCTTAGCAACACCAATGATACTTGGTTTCTTGGTAGGTACCTACGAGTTAAAATCTTAGTAAACAAACTTGATTGACTTTACATTTACGTTAACTTTTTATCAATAGGGGATTCTGAATATCCACTGAGAAAGTTTATGATGACGCCGATACTGGATGCAGCAGCTGACTCGCCAGAAGCACGCTACACCACTTTACATGTCCGTGCAAGGAATATTGTGGAGCGCACTATTGGGCTTCTAAAATCGCGTTTTCGTTGCTTATTGATTCACAGAGTGCATTACTCTCCAGAAATAGCTGGCCTGATTGTAAATGCTTGTGTTATATTACACAACATTTGTAATCGGGCTAAAATACCTGTAGAACCGTTAAGTAATGAAGATGTGATTTTAGAAGCCCAACAGCAGTCGCAAGGTATTGCTGGTGAACAGCCACGCAGTAATAACATCGCTCTTCAGCAGGGTGTCGCGACACGGAATGCTCTTGTTCAGCGACTGTGGGAAAGGCGGCATTTACGATTTTAATGTGCTGCTTCTACTCATGTACCTAAATGTACAATTGTCTCCAAGGAAGTCATAGGCAATTCCCAAAAAAAGTTGTCAGCTGACTAAAATTTGTATGAGAGATACAATTTAATTTTGCACTGAAATACATAGACAGAAGCAGTTTATTTTTAGTAATTATAATTATTAATTTGTACGAACGTTATTTTATTAGTCCATATTGTAGTTTCATTGTGATGTTACCTTGTACTAATTTTTCAATGTATTTGAGCTCCTAAGTAGTTCTGAATTGAGCTTCACAATTACCTACTGACTAATGGTTAAGTAATAATTGTATGGTATCTAGGAAGCTTAGGCCCACACCTAGCCCTAGAACTACTTATCATATATGTTGTGTAGAAGTTTGAATGCAAGTACGTAATAAAAAAGCGCAATGTGCTAGGATAATATTTTATTTATATAAATAATAAACTGTGGCTGGCTCTGAATGTAGCAGTGTTTTTTTTTTGCTCTAAAAAAGTGACATCTTTGTTGTTCATTATTGTAGAAATAATCAATAAAAAGCAAGTGTCACTTTTTAGGCTAAAAAAAACACTGTTTTGCAGCTACTGTCGGTAAGCGGCTCTGAAGATGCTGAAACAAAAAATACAAGGGATATTTTTCTGTTATATTAGTTATAGTAGTTAGGCGTAGTATTTCTAAATATAGAGGTACAAAATAATTGTTTTTTTTTATAAAATTCTTAAATATAGAGGTACTAAATAATTGTTTTTTTTTTTATAAAATGTTTGTAAACAGTATCTACAGTTGAAATGGTAAGAAATAAAATTGCTTTTCTACTATTATCTAAACAATGTTTTTTAATTCTTTATAATCATGATTTATTGTTTTATCCGAGCACTGAATCTTCTTGCAGCAATTACACCAATGGAGCATTCACAAACGTATACTAATGATAAGACCAGCAGCCTTATTGCATAAGTGAATTCGGCAAGGTAAAGAGTATGAACAATCGACCAATCACATACGAGATGAAATACGCGATGTGGATTTCTGTCTATGTGATTGGTCGATTGTACATACTCGTTGCCCTTTTAGGCTACAGGTTCCTCACGATGTTTTCCTTCACAAAATTGGTCAAGGCAAATATCGTGACAAAAGAGCATGCGTGGCGATTAATGCTCGTGCATTCTCTGTATGAAAAGAGGTCTTCCCTGCAGTGGGACAGTAACAGGCAGGCATTTAATTTTAATTTACTTTTTTACCTTTCAATGCGCATCAGTACGTCTACTGATTTTTCGACTGCAGCGCTCATTCTTGTAGCAGCCTCGGTCAACCCCACAGCAGCCTCCGCATGCATTTGTGCGGCATGTACTAGGGCACGTCTTCATGCCTCTTGAGTCATAGGCGGCTCTCGCCTACGACGTCTTCGGCGTGGGGAGATTATTGCAGGGCGTGGGGAGATTATTGCAGGGCGTGGGGATATTGTTGCAGGACGTGGGGAGATTCTTGCAGGATGTGGGGAGCTTGTTGTAGGATGCAGGGAGGGTGATGCAGGAGGTGCTGGGTGTATCTCAGCACATACGCTTGTTGGAAGTGGAGAGTGTGATGGAGGTGGTTGGGATAATGGGGATGGAGTTCCGGTTAGGGTGTTGGTCACTGGCTGTTGAATGAATGGTATAAATTCTTGGATAGAATTTACACCATTCGTCTCAACAACCAGATTCTGCAATATTAAGGGTGACGGGTCAAATGAACCCACCGCACAGACAATTACGGGGTCATTAATTTCTGGAGGCTGCAAAAGAGATAACATAAGAACTCGGTTAAAATTATAAACAATAATAAATAATGTGTAACAAGTAGGTAAGCACTATGTTTTCTTACCGAATAAAAATCGTCCCCAAGTATCTCTAGAAACTTTAGTTCTTTATCGGTTAGGGGCTTCTCAGTGGAAGGTCCTCCTCCCGTCCGCACATGAGAAGTCCGCACCGCAGCAACCCTCTTCTTAATTTTTGACTTCAAGTCCACTCAATACTGAAAAAATTATAGTATTTAATATGGATCAATCAATCTGCCTAGCCTTTTCTCAACTATGTTGGGGTCAGATTCCAATCTGACGTTATAGTGAGTGAAATTGATGGCCGGCGCCGGCGCCGGAACAATCACCCTGCTGCGTTCCACGGAGATCTGCTTCGTAATATTCCTGAGCGTCAGATTGTTCCAGCTCACCTGCATCTTAAACATCCTTCTCCCTTGGGAACATTTTGTGAATCTAGTAGGGCTAGTATAGAGACGGGCTTATGAATGACGCCTTTCTCTGTTCTAACGTCGATCTATGAAGAGTTGACGGCGTATGCAGGAGCGTACGCCACGGCGTATGCAGGAGCGTGCGCCGCGCCTGGGCACAGCCACTTCATAAGTGGCAGCTAGTCATACAGGATGAAGACCAGAGTCGCCGACACGAACTTGCGTGTTGTGCGGCCGCCATTTGAAGCGTTGCTGCAGAGATATGCCTAGTCGTGGTGGTCACCGCCCGCCGGAACAATCGCCGCGCAGCGCTGCGTTCCATAGGTTCACTCGGTTCTTGAGCATCAGAATATTCCGGCTCAGTTGCAAACGTAGCTAGATAAATTATTTATTGCCGTTTGTCAATAGTCTGTTTGAGTTTCAAAAATGACTCGCCCGATTTGGTAATTTATATTTATAAGCATAAAGAAATAAAGGTCGTACTTTACACCAGCCCGCCCAATCCTTATGGGCGCCGTCACCCTGAGCGTTCAAAATTTGGGCAATTTCCCGCCACTTTTCCTTGGCGTATGCCTTCGCCTGCGTTGTACAATTGTACGCTGTTGCGACATCCCGGTTGGACTTCAGGAACTCCCACAGTAGGTCGAGCTGGTGGCATGTAACACGCTGATGGCTTCGTCTGCAAAATTTTTCTTGAAAGATTTACTATGTACTGGCTTTGTGTATGTAATAGTTATTTAATCTACTGATACTCATGTATACAATTGGAATAAGTAATATGGTAATAGGGTTCTTTACTTACGCATTATTGTTCATTTTTATAAAGTTATATAAAGTTTCAAAACTAAATGAATCTTGAAAACGCGCGCGCTTCGTTGACACCTATTTATGCACCTATTTTGTTCAAGCCTTGTGCTGCGCTTCACAGATAAAACACAAACTTTTTGTTCCGATTCATATTATGAATATTAAACTGTATAGACTCAGCTCATTTTATTACTTTGAAAACTGCTTTCCTTGCATCGCAACCAAAAAATCTTTAAAGTATTTTCGTTTTTAGGGAAATTTCTCAAATAAATGATATTTTGATGAGAACTAACATTTTTAATGTTAACTAAAGTTTTATTTTACTATATGACATCTTGTAAATACGCTTCGGACCTTGCGCGAATTTAACAGTCAAAGTTGATGGAAAACGATCTTATATTGGGTCCATAGACATAAATTTCAAATCATTCGTTCATTTCCAACACTACTCGGCATTAAATTGACATCGCTTAACTAAGGTGAGGGTACGATAATGATAATTCTCAATAAGAGCTTGAAAGAAAATGTACTCAAATTGAGGTCGTTTTGTTAAAGATGGGGGTAGGCCCCCTGATCTTCTTCATCAAATAATAATGAAATAAAAACTAAGTTAAAATACATGTTATAGAAAATACCAAAAATGCTATATGTCTGCCTATAATATTTGAGGAGCTCCCTCGATTTCAATGGGATCCCATCATCAAATTCTGATTTTGGTTACAATGGGATCACCTCGAGATTCCTTACAAACAAAAAAAAAGTATTTTGCAAATCCAGTCTATATTTATGACGAAGTTATGCCCGAACATGCATAAAAATTATAAATATCCGAATTGAGAAACTTCTCCTTTTTGGAAACTCGGTTAAAAAAGAGAGTAGGTACCTACGTGCACTGTGTTTGACATGAAATTAGCCGCCGAGCGTGACCAGCCGTAACAGTTATGGAAGAAGAAGACGGTTACCATTACAGGTACTTAATGTAATGTCTCGAACAGGAAAAAAACTACAATACGGTGGAAATCGTAAAAAAAACTAAATCAAAGTCAGTTCACCCGTTTGAGAGTTATGATGCCACAGACAAACACACATCAAAGAGGACCAAATCTTGTTATAACACAGATCAAATCTGTATTTACTAAGAAGGTAAGTACTAACTTTATCCGTCTTATTCGTGGAAATAACCAGAGCATAATAAAGCAGGTGCGCTTGACCCGGACGACATGTTTGTTGTTATTGTGCTAAAGTTAATAATAAATTGTCTACACCGTGTTCGTATAAATAAACGGCGAGTGATTGCTCCGATAGCCAGCTATTTATTCTTGCTGGGCGTGTTTATTAGTGATGATTTGCTAGCTATTTTAAGACTGAAAGTAGTGCTTAGGTCTTGAATCCACACCGAGCGATTCCAGAGAAGATGGTGGCACAATAACTACGTACTGCAATGCACAGAGAGGCTCAGGGGAGACCCCTTTACCCCCAGGGATGTACCCTGACAGGCGATTAATAGTGCTGATGGTAATCACCGAGTAGGTTTTTAGTGAGGTAAAAAGCCAGATGTATCCTCCGACTACACAGCCAATTTTTTTGAGAGAATCATGAACTCTAGAACGCCACATAGGAACAAACATATTATCACATTATAAACACATTACCATCCTACGGTAGTCGGGTAAACAAGATCTTAAATCCCATCAAACAATCTGCCCATCCTTTTCCCAATTATGTTGGGGTCGGGATCCAGTCTTACAGAATGCAACAGACAAAGACACCGACTTCTGAAATCAAAGTTATTTTTCGCTTTGTAGTGTTTTGCTTTAGAAGCCAATTAAATTTTTGGTTATTTTTTTGTTATCTTTCTCATAGTCAGAAAGGACAGCAATCCGATACCAGTACCTACTTTCAGGACCACCGGCATAGCGTGATTGCCGAGGCTTGAGCGGAGCTCAACAAGTCTCATGTGGCAGAAATTCGGACTCCGTGTTGCATCAGAGAAATCCCTTCGTAAAAAAAAGTGTCCGCCAAGTGTCCAAAAAAAATAAAAGTCATTGATCCGACTTGTACCAAAAAGTGTCAATAATAACGTAACTTGAAAACATTTTTTTATTAAGATGTTTGATATTTTTTATGTCAAATGAAAGGGCGTAGAACCATTTTATCCATTAAATCATGTAAATTTTTAAACTAACAACCTTTACATTTTTTTCGTATCGTTTAGAAATATTGGAATGGATTTGACAGCTGTTAAAGACTTTATTTTATTGATACCTGGCGGTGACATTAGTGAAAAAAACCATTAACACTTTTGCCTGGGAATTGAAGCCGGAATCAGCTCACCCACATTTAGCACTGCACTCGCAGGGCAGTTCAATAACTGCCACATAGGATGTGCAGGTACCTAGCTGGTGCACGGATAAGTTAGCCACGTAAGCAGCGCGGTTAATTTTTTTGTGAGTCATGCATCGGTGCGTAGAATAGAATAGAATATATTTACGTAGCGTAGCGTAACCGTGACGAGCAGTAGACGATCATTCTTACATTTTCTTTCATACAAGGGTAGCTAAGTACACTAGGATACTAACAGTGCTGTTTTAAAGCAGTGCCTCTTTTATGTTAGTGCTACACGACAATCATGCAAAGTCAATTTTTTTTTTGTTGACGGGGGAACCTTCAAAAAAGACCACGGAGTGTGAGATTTTTACCTCACTAAAACCAACCCGGTGATCACCACCAGCATTTGAAAGGGTTACTAATTAAAAGACCACCCCGAAACCCCGTCTTTTAGGGCACATGCCTGGGGAGACTGAGAAGCGTCTAAGCTATTATTAGATAATTTTGCTACCCACTAAGTTCTCCACAGATTACAATTTAAGTATTTAAAACTAGCTGGTAACACGATATAATACTACAACGGTCATTGTACTAGAACTCATATCTGGATTTTGGTTATTCCCAGAGTTCCACGACTATATTGTTCCTCTTTTCCCACCGGGTCAATATCGATAGGTGCCGTATGTGGAATACCTCAGGTGCCATTTTGTACGCTTTTAAATGATATATAAAAACTGATTATTGTGATTTATCATGTTTACTGTTGATTGTTGTAATGGTATATTAATTAAGCTTTATCTTTTTCCAAAAAGTTCCTGACTTTTACTTAAATTCGAGTAATATAATTCTACCTAAGGTTTTACATTCTGACTGTAAAAAATTTGCTTAAAAAAGGATTCGTCCGAAACGCCACTCAAAAATATTAATAATAATGAAATACCTGTTTAGATCGGATCGGACGAAACTCAGCGGCCGAAACGCCTACTAAGCCATATAAATAAACAATACCAATGTCTCTGTCGTTGACCTAGACTAGAGTCAAGAGCAAACCCATCAAAAGTAAAAAAATAAATATCAAACAACTGTGATTTTTTATATGCTTATGTCTGTTTTATTTTAAGACTAGCTGACCCGGCGAACTTCGTCCCGCCTAACAAATTTCTAAAATAAAAGAATTTTTCTAAAATAAACGTAGCCTAAGTTACTCCTTATTACATCAGCTTCCTGCCAATAAAAGCCCCGTCAAAATCGGTCCAGCCATTTCAGAGATTAGCCGGAACAAACAGGCAGACAGACAGACAAAATTGTAAAAAATGTTATTTTGGTGTATGTATCGTATATATATTCATATACGAGTACATGTAATAAAAACGGTTATTTCAATATAACAAACAGACACTCCAATTTTATTTATATAATATATATGTATGTATAGATGTATAGATTGAGACGATTAACTGTAATTCTTCTAAAACAAAGCTTTTTTTTTATTTCTCGTCGATTTTAGTCCACGATTGTGTTGATTTATTGTGATTATTCTGAAACAGTGACTTCTAACAGTGCTTAAATCTATTTTTTAACACCGTTGCTCGTAAAGCTGATGTAATTCCACCGGTTTTAAATATGTAAAGCGGGTCATAAAAAATGCGTGTGTTACCAAAGCAAATAGTTAAGTTATAGTCCATACAAATTCCATACCAGTATTATTTGCCATTTCGCGCGCTGTTGCTATTCAAATTTCGAACTAATCGCCGCGCGGCGTCAGTCAGTAGGCAGCGCTGTTAAAATGGCGGGCAAGCAACAGTGTGCATTCACAGATTCAATTTATTTTAAATAAAAAAAAATCAGTTTATTCGGTAATTTAAAAACTTGGCTGCATGCTCTAACGTCTTTGCCAACATTTTCACGCAGCTACGGCAGAAAATAATCCTCGCGCCATTTTTCTCAAATTTTCTTTTCTTTGTACTTGTATTGTGAAAATTTAAATATGACAACTTTCAATAATGAAGAAGAGCCATATATTACTTCAACTCCACCGGATATACTAACAGAAGCGCGAACCGCATGCGACAGCATGCTGCCGTCAATATCCAAAGACAGATACATAACCACGTATGTAAATTTTTTGAAGTGGAAAAACATGAAAAATGCCAAGTCATTTGCCGAAAATGTAGTTTTGGCGTATTTTAATGCTAGTAAATATAAGCCTAGCTCTTTGTGGACAACATATTCGATGCTGAAAAGTACCTTCAAGATGAAAAATGGTGTCGAAATTAATTTATATTCAAATCTCATTGCATTTTTAAAGCGACGCTCTGATGGTTTTATAAAGAAAAAATCTAAGGTACTGTCATCAAATGACGTCGAAAAGTTTCTAAGAGATGCTCCAGATAGCCAGTACCTGGCAACTAAGGTCAGTTTGCCTCATTATTTTATGTATTGATCTACCTACTGTACCTACATACTCTTTTACATATTTTTTAACGACCGTCTGTAAGCTAAGTACCTATACCTTATCTTACACATTTTTATTTCTTTTCAGGTTGCGTTAATATTTGGTATTAATGGTGCATGTAGACGGCAAGAGCTTCACAACATTACCACAAATGACATTGAAACTCAAGGCAAAATGCTTTTAATTAAAATCCCAAACACTAAAAACAAAATACCCCGATCTTTTATTATCAACGGCCCATTTTATGACGTGGTCAAAAAATATGAAGCTCTGCGTACGACTAAGGCAAAAAATAATCATTTCTTTCAGAATTACCAAAAAGGTAAATGTACTGCGCAACCTATTGGCATAAATAAATTCGGTGCCATGCCAAAGGAAGTCGCCAAGTTTTTAGGATTGCCGGACGCTGATTGTTATACAGGGCACAGTTTCAGAAGAACGTCAGCTACATTACTTGCTGATTCGGGAGCTGATATATTGACTTTAAAGCGGCATGGCGGGTGGCGTTCTAACGCAGTAGCAGAATCTTATGTAGAAGATTCCATCCAAAACAAAGCAAATATAAGTGCCAAAATAACTCAGGCAATAAATTTGGAGCCACAAACGAAGAAGTTTTGCCCTGAGCCGCGCCCCTCTACTTCTACTGAGGATATTTTTTTATTTACAACTAATGACGAATTACAATGCTCTTCTGCCGCCTTTCAAGAAGTTTCGTCGTCTCCAACATTTACCCTAACACAAAACAATGACATTATGAATAGTAATAATAATAATAAAAACATAATTAAAAAACCAACTACAACTACGTATCATTTTAATAATTGTAATTTCACTAACTGTTTCAATAATTAGAAATGAACAAAATATAAAATGTTTTTTTTTTCTGTTTCCTCGCAAATGTGTTAAAAAACGTCGTACGATATACTTGCGTATTGGATAAAACATGCTCGGCTCAATTACGCCCTCGCCTTCGGCTCGGGCTTAAATTCCTCCTCGCATGTTATAACCATCATAACGCACTAATAACGTAATGTACTATTATTAGTCTAAGATTAAGATAATTTCCTGTAATTATTCGAATGCTGTGATTTTTTATAATGCTTAAGTCTATTTTATTGTAAGTTTAAGATAATTTATTGTGATTATTCTGAAACGGATTTTTTTATTAATCAAGTATGTTTTAGTCTAAGATTAAAAGTATTTACTGTGAATGTAACAAAAATGTGATATTTTTCATAGAAATAGTAAACATTTATCGCTTAAGCAAGCTTTTATTGCTGACTGTAACAAACATTCTCATGGACCCGTAGGGAAAGAAAATATTTGATATTTTAAAATGTCGTGGACCCGTTGGGAAGTAAAGTATGAATTTTATTTTTTCGAGAACAATAGTTTCGTGGACCCCCGGATTTTCAAATAATATATAAAAGGAAATTTGTGTGTGTACATTGTTAGACATTACGTTATTATATATTAATAATTTGCCTTTAGGGTTGCTTGGATTTGCTTCTTAAACGCATTTTTACTAATAAAAAGAATGTCGATTGAATTAAACTCATTTGTATATGTCTCACTCAAACGATGAAGTGGTGAACGCGTTGGATTAACAGAGGCTAGTAGCAAATAGAGGTCGAGTGCGTATCTTACGTACATGAACTGTTCGAGGAACCAGGTAACACAAACTCCTAACTAAAATACTAGTGCGGCCCTTATCGCAGCCAGTTAAATGCGTTGACAATATCATGCAATGTCATCCTAAACATAACAATCTGCAATCATGCTTGAAGGCCAAGATAAAATGATAAGTGCATGACAGTAGCGATCTCGACCGTCTAGCAAGATCACGAGAAACTCAGACGATGTGTAAACAATCGTATTCAAAAGGTAAACATGGAACAGCTGACTATTGTGTGACTTACGTAGGAAACTCTTCATACGTAAGAATTAATTTCTGTTTTTTACCCGACTGCCGAAGGAAGATAATGTGTTTATCAGTCTATGTATGTTTTTTTTTGTTATTCTAAAAAAAAACGTTGCTCCACACTAGGAATTTCTTCATGTATCCCTATGTATGTATGTAGTTCCTATGTGGGGTTCTAGAGCCTAAACGCGTATGCCGATTTTGATGATTCTTACGTCAATCGATTCGTCTTAGTCCTGCGAGTGTCACTGGCTACATTAAAATTGGAAAATAAAAAAAATGACGGCTTTTGGGCGTCCTATTATGGGTATACATTTTTTACTACATACATACATTTATTTTTTTCTTAAAAATCTAGGTTAGGTTAGGTTAAAACGGGCTGGTTTCCGCAACTCCACGACCAAGCGCGTATTTTGCCTACGGGGTTTTGGTCAGCCAGATCGTGAATATGTATCCTCCGACTGCACAGCAAGATTTTCATCTTGTTTACGTCTTTTTAGTTCGCTTTTTAAGCAGTTTGGTTTTTAGATTTTTTGAATTAACTTTTTCATTTAGAACTTATCATTAGCGAAGTTTAGAATGACCTTGTAATCAATGAAATGATGATTAAAATAAGATCCCTCGTCGGTCTACTAGTGATCACAAGGGCAACTTTATTTATTTTTTGTTGAGCCTTCTCTTATTCTATTTAAATTCAAATTAAAATTTCATTTATTTCAATCCAATTAGACCATATTATATATATTGTACATTTGAAATTAAAACAAAAAAAATGTTTATACACTAAATATATCTATATAAAAATAATTAATTAAATAATATATACAAAATTTTATCATTTTCTTAAAATTAAATTTAAATTATAATATCAAATTAAAATAATAAAAGAGAAATAACAAAATTTAATAATACGCCTGCCTCTGAGTTATTTGTTTGTTTGTCATTACATTAATCATATAACAATGGTTAATGTACTACGACCCAGAGATGTGCACCGCTTTCGTATCGTCGTGTATAAACAGTCAACACGGGCGTCGGCGAACATCCCCGACGCGCTGCAGAGTCGGGACAGCCCCAACAGCACCCTGAACGCATTATTATACTGAACACGGAGAGCGTTGTACTGCTTCTGGGTATGTATAACCCACAGACTGGCCGTGTGCAGGGGCGGTGCGGTGGATGACACATGTCTTTGAATTGTCACATGAAATCTCTTAATTTTTATTTTATTTACATATGTACATTATTTGTAAACTAAAATTAGAACTAAAATAAGAATTAAAAAAACTTTTTTTACAAATTTACAACTGACTCCCGAACAAAAACACTACAAAGTGAAAAATAACTTCAATTTCGGAAGTCGGTGTTTTTGTTCGGAAGTCGGTTGTAATTTTTGTAATAAAGTATTTTTATTTTAACTTTTTAGTTGTGGTACTTAATGGACCAGTTCTATAGGCTAGCTACCTATAATGCCCAAAGTGAAGCCAGAATAGATTAACCCAATAACATGAAACTTAAACAAACCTGTGGAATGAGAGTATACCAGGGTGAACTGTTCTCACCTACGTACCCCTTTAGAGCGTACCAGTGTGATGTTATGTTATGAAATGATGTAAACAATAAACAGACGTGCGATCGCAGCTATCCCGAGTGATTTGCCGTCATTTATTGAAGAGTTCTGATGTATATCTCCGAAGTTCTTCATCAAATCTTGATGAAAATTTAATGGAACCACATGACAAGCACCAGCATCTAAATAAAAAAAGAATCATCAAAATCGATTCATCCAATAAAAAGTTCTGAGGTAAAAAAAAAAATACATTCGTATTGATAACCTCCTCCTTTTTGCGAAGTCGGTTAAAAGTATTTAAAATTACGGGCCGTCAAAAAATTCGTCCATAATATCGCTGTCAACAGGAAAAGTGCCCAGAAGGCTGACAGCATTGCCACGTTGGTTAGCAATACTGATTCTTTGGCCAAAAAAGGCTCAGCCCTCTGGTCTCGTGAAGAGTCGACCAACCGCTTGGCGATAGAGTATATTATTGTCACATGTATTTGAATGCAGGCAGGGACTTTACTTAGTGTAAATTTTTAAAAACGGTGAAGGAAAAGATCATGAGTACCAAAAATTCGAAGACAAGTGACAGCCGCCAACCCGCACTGGGCCCGCATGGTGGATTAAGTTCTACCCCCTCTCTCACAGAGAGGAGGCCTGTGCCCCAGCAGTGGAAACGTTAAAAGGCGGATTATGATAATGATATAACTCTACAAAAGTTTCCTACGAAATTACAAAGATTCAAATGATAACTACTTAAATTCTATTCGACCGTCTACCTATTCGTCTAGAATGTAAACAAGTGTAATGATAAACATGAATGTCATCGCTTCGTTTATTTTAATCATGCTCTGATTAACATGGAAGGCGTGTTATTTTTAGCTATGTTTTCATGAAAGGTCATACTTCATTTATTGTTGAAAAGTGTTTCTATCTCACGATATGAAGAATTTACGAACATAAATTATATGGTTAAACTCTGTTTGTCTCTCTGTTTCTTGGTCTATGAAGATATGATGGGTTTGTTGCCCGGGTCGGGCACGGGACACGGGCAAGAAGATAATAGCATAACACTTTAATATAATCAACAGAAGTAACTGTTGGAGTTGTACACTTCTGCTTGTCCTTCAGGGCAATACAAGCTTAAGGCAATAATGTTGTCCCCAAATTATCGATCGGTTAATCATCAAGATATCCGTGAAGAACTTCCTGATATGGCTAAGTAACTCAGTATCTGAGGTTAAGAATTTGCACCCGGAGATCGGCCACGGACTTTGCCGCGTGTTATCTTGAATTATTTTTTATTTGTTTATGAAAAATATCTTAGTTATAACTCGTTGTCCAATATCACCTGTCGTGTGATTTTCTTGGAGTTGAATTAATTTGGGCTAAAAGACATGCCATCATATGGATTGTAATTACAAATATTACAAAAGAGCTTGCTGTCCGAACTGTTCTTTTTCGATGCAAGACTTGCACCTGGTTTCTGGTAAGAAATTATCGACTCGTCACAAAGTTAACGCAAGTGACTGGTTTTTATAAATTGATTCAACGCACAATTTAACAATTTGTCACAATAACTTGCTCAACTCCTATGGAAGGAACTGGTCCGCAATAGCAATACCAGAAACTACCGGAAAGAATGAGAAGCCTTAGCCCAGCAATCAGTTAAAATGTTGCGATAAGCCTTCCAGAAATTGGTCTTAAAACGATTCACATTTTAAAAGGCGAGGGTGAATCAAAATGAGTTTCATCCGTACCTCTCTCCCTCCCTCACATCATCATAATTTCAGCCGAAAGACGTCCAATGCTGAATATAGGCCTCACTCAAGAGTCGTCACATCGGCCAGTTCTCTGCGTCTCACATACAGTATTTCGGAACTTCAGGAAAAACAATCGGCCAGCCTAAAATTCTGTAAAAACCAATTCAAGTTAGTCAATAGGGAAGTTCCCTACGTAGAAAAATGATAATTCTATTAAGTACGTCAGTGAGATTATCAAACAATATTGGAAATGAATTTTTTGCTTCCCCAAATCAATAAAAAATTACAAAGTTATAGCACACATCAGAGATCAGGACTGTGGGCTTGTGAAGTCACTATGTCAGTATAAAGTGTACTAACGGCGTGACGTTTCACGATATTTCAACGCATTATATCGTCGTCACATGTTTACGTGTCAAAAGACAATTACCTGACGGACAAAAAACTAATTTTCAGTTAAAATTCCTATTTGTTTTTTGAATTTACCGTGCACTTTCAAACGCAGTCTAAAGCCAAAAATAGGTACGCCTAAACTGACATTACCGATATGCATTATCACGCTGGTCTTCTTCTTCTTCCTGCCCTTGTCCCATGTTACTTGGGGTCATAATTAATGATAAATGATTTATTTCTGTAAGTAGGTTTGTACAAACACTTTTACATGTCGATCATATTTTTAAAACTAGATGAATTCGGCGTTTCCTATCTGACTACTCTGAGAAGAAAGGCCGAAACAAACTCAGAGGTCACAGTCTCTTTTAAAGTCCAGACAAAATCTTGGTTAGATCATGTGAAGTTGGTAGTTGATAGTGAGGTCGGCGCAACACGTTTTCTTCTTCCATACCATCCTGTCCCCCGTCACGCTATCACTGACTCCCTTTTCTTTCATATCACTCCTCACACAGTCCATCCATCTTTTCTTTGGCCGTCCCCTCCCTCTCCATCCATCCACATTTATATTCATAAGTCTTTACTAACACATTTACACATTTTTTTAACATGCGTTTCATCCCTCCTCATCATATGACCATACCAGGACAAACGGTTTCCTTTCAACTTTTCTGTCACTGGCGCCACTTTCAAACTTCCTCTAATGTACTCATTTCTCACTTTATCCATTCTCGTCACTCCACACATCCATCTCAACATTCTCATCTCTGCTACATGCAATCTCTTTTCATCCATCTTTTTCACAGCCCAACATTCTGATCCATACAGTACGACAGGTCTAATCACGGACTTGTAGATTTTCCCCTTTAACTTTAGGGGCATCCGTGGGTCGCAAGTTGTTCCAGTGACCTGTAGCCATTTCATCCATCCCGAGTTGATCCGGTGCGTTACGTCTCGGTCTATTTCGCCATCCCCTTGGATAAGCGACCCTAGGTACCGGAAGTCGGAGCACATCGGTATTTTTGTTCCAGCGAGGGCTAGAGGCACGGAACTGGAGAGACCGCCAAAATCGCAGAACAAGTATTCGGTTTTAGATCTGCTCAGTTTCAAGCCGACACTCTCCAGTCTGTGCCACCACATCTCCAATCTACTCTGGACCTCTAGGCCACTCTCGGCAACCAGCACAATGTCATCGGCAAACAGCATACACCAGGGTGCCTCTTCCTGAATGTCCGACGTCAGCGCGTCCATTATCATCAGGAAGAGGTAAGGACTGAGAGCCGACCCTTGGTGCAAGCCGACTGCCACACTGAAGCTTCCAGTAGTTCCACACTGTAGATCGGACTTGGGTACTGCATCGACTGTACATCGCTCGGACCAACTGTACATACTTCCCAGGCACACCTTTCTTCTTAAGGGCCCACCACAAAACCACACGGGGCACCCGGTCGTATGCCTTTTCGAGGTCAATGAATACCATGTGCAAGTTTTTATGTGCACTTCTATATTTCTCGCACAACTGGCGGATTGCGAAAATGGCATCCGTTGTACCCCGACCAGGCATAAAACCGAATTGGTTCTGCGATATTTCACTCTCTTCTCTCAGCCGCCTTTCAATCACTTTCTCCCATGCTTTCATACTATGTGACATTAGCTTTATTCCTCTATAGTTGCTGCACTCCAGCACATCCCCTTTGTTTTTAAAGATGGGCACTAGCGAACTATTGCACCATTCATCAGGTATGGCTTCTTCCCGTAACAACTTATTGAAGAATAAAGCTAACCACGTCCATCCATCTACGCGCAATGTCTTCCACACTTCAACTGGTATTCCGTCCGGACCAACCGCTTTGCCATTCTTCATTCCATTTACTGCTATTCTTACTTCCTCCATACTAACCATTCCCACTAACCCCTCATTAACAGGTTTATTTTCTAACATACCACTCCAGTTATTTTCCTCATTTATCAGTTTCTCAAAGTATTCCTTCCACCTATCCTTAATTTTTTCATCATCCGAAAGAATCATCCCAGCCTCATCTTTTATACATCTTATCTGACAGACATCTCTCGCCCTTTTCTCCCTAGCTCTAGCAAGCCGGTACAGATCCTTTTGGCCTGCTGGACTATCCAGCGCGTCGTATAGCTTGTCCTGAGCTTTTGCTCTCGCTATAGCCACAGCTTTCTTAGCTTTTTTCTTTGCAGTATCATACTCACCCTTTTTTGCAACTTTCAAACTAGGATTATCTTGTTCTACACTTTGCCATTCCTTAAATTTTTTCTTCTTTTCCTTTAACACATTCTGTATTTCTGTTGACCACCACCATGTATCCCTATCTATTGTGCCCCTACCTTTCGTCTCTCCCAAAATATCCTTCCCCGCACACCTAATACACCCAGCCATCTCCTTCCAACTTTCGTTTACACTTCGATCTTCCATGTCTCCCATCTCTATCATTTTGTCTACGACTCGTTCTCGAAACTTTTTCGCACAATCATTCTTCTCTAGCATATGCCATTTTATTTTAGGAGGGGGACGCTCTTTGCTTTTGGTACACTGTATTTTTACTACTTGTGTCATAACCAGGAGTCTGTGCTGAGACACCAAGTCTTCTCCTGGCAGCACTTTGCAATCTTTGACGTGCTGTATGCTGTTACGTCTGACGAGAAGGTAGTCGATTTGGGTTTTGTGGTTACCACTTTTGTAAGTGATGAGATGTTCGTCTTTTTTCTGGAACCAAGTGTTAGCTACTGCCAGGTCAAATGCAGTAGCGGATTGAAGCAGCGTCTCTCTCTCGTTGTTGGTACTCCCAAATCCCCATCCCCCGTGGACTCTTTTATAAATCCCTTTAATTCTACCCACATGTCCATTAAAATCTCCTCCAACTATCAATTCCTCATGCACAGGGATGGTCATCAAGGCTGTATCAAAATTCTCCCAAAACATCTCTTTGACCGTTTCATCACACCCTACCTGCGGTGCATACACACTAACTACATTCAACATCACATTCTCTAACATAACTTTCACAACTATCAATCTGTCATTAATCCTTTTTATGTCCATCACGCTTTCTTTCAAATTACTATCTAACACTATTCCCACACCATTCCTTTTCCCGTCACTTCCACAGTAGAAAAACTTGTATCCCTCACCTATTTCTCTCGCTTTGGTTCCCCTCCATTTAGTTTCCTGTAAACAGGCCACATTTATTCGTCTTCTTTTTAATACATCCGCTAACTCTCTGGCCCTTCCAGTCATAGTCCCAACATTCGAACTTGCATACCTCAATATCATTTCCCGAGCTCGCTTCTTACGTTGCCCCCGCCCGGGGTGGTGCAACAACCCTAGTCCATTTCCCACAGGAGCCGGGTGCTGCCCCTGCGCGTCGCCTGTGGGGTACGCCCTAACCCTATCGCGCATTACGTTCATAGCTAACATTTTGCATGTGATTTGGCAAATATTTTACAGTCGGCCGCCAGCCTGACACCAACCCTCCTTGGGAATGCTATTGCTGGTGGTTTACCCGCCATCCAGTATCTGGCCAAACGATAACTATATGTCTCCTACCGCCGCCCTTAAGGCCTTTTACTATGCCTGACTGCCTCGCCACCGATGGTGGGTCGCCATTGCGGCCGAGACAGATCCTGTGCACTATGCAGGGAGCAACTGCAAGGCTTGAGTGTCGAAACACTTAACCCCGCCTCTACCAGGTTTAGCCCACGAGCCGACGTGGTTACCGGGGTGTGGCCGCTGCGTGCAAGACAGCTACTTGGAGCCACTGGTGAGACTTTGTAGGCTAGATATTCCGCCGCCTGTAAGGCCGACTGGCTGGAATTCGACGCTAACACCCCACTATCACGCTGGTGGAAAGCGCTATTAATGTATGTGTGTTTTTCGGGACGAACTGCCACACTGAAACTCATCAACAGTGCAACTCCTGTAATTTAACCACTGCAACTCCTGAACAAGAGAATCAACAGTGGCGAGCGTCAGAAAATCGCGGAGTCAATGTGGCTCGACGAAAACGTAGAAACTTAATCGGAACAGAATAGCGGAGGTAATAAAATCATAATTTCCACTTCCCTCCTTATCAAGTTGGAAAATCGTGTATTCAAAACATCATACAATAATATCAAGCCTAGATTCCCCGTAGGGGATAGAGGTCCGCGATGTCGTTTTTCGGAGGCATCGCTTGGAAACAGGCCTGGAGCACTTTTGGCAGGAAAGCGAGTATGGAAATAGGTGGAAAATGATTAGGTTAAATGATTAGAATCTAGGGAAAAGTTTATTACGTGGGTAATCGGAGGCAGAAGAAATTCAAGGATCAAGGTGACCGACCATATTACGACTAATATCATCATGGTCTTGGATTTTATAGAAAGGATCTTTTTTTTTAATTTCATCCTCGGTAGCTGGAGAAAATCAGAATGATTCTATAATAGGACCGGGTAGGCTAGTAATGGAATCGACCGTCTGAGACAATATTTGGGAATCCGAATGGCAAGTGGTTGTACAGTGACAGTTGATTTCATCTTCTCTTGACCGGAGCTTGTTTGTCGTAGAGAGCAAGGACAGTCCGATTAAAGAGAGTTCCGCCGCATCCTGACGCATCTTCTCATCATCCAGACGCGCAATACAACGAAAGTGCAGAATTTTAGAAAGAGGTTAGACATATGTGAGGAAAATGAGATCATGGTGAGAAAAGCCAGGTGCTGGACACTGACCATAAGAGGAAACAAGGGAGGGAGTGGACGTTAGGATAAGGTCGAGCCACGTTTCGTCCCCTGTGATATTGAAATGTGTGGGTTGCAAAGGAAGAACGTGGAGACTAACGTACTCAATGATGTACAGAATATCACGGGAACGAGGAGTTGGATGGGAAAGGTCTGTGTTGAAATCGCCCATGATGATGCAATGTGCTTACTCTGATCCTACAGACCCTAGCGCCAATTCTAGATTGAGGAAATAGTCAAAGGTGGGTTGGAGGCCACATATCCTCCGCGGCTTGCATGGGGTCGCCACCGTCTGATGGTGGATGCGGTGTGGTCGCAGGGGAGGAAGAGTCTCGGTATAGCGTTGGCCGCTCCTGCGGCCGAAAAGTGTTAGGTGGCGGGGCCACTATCCTGACCCGTCACAGGGGGACCAAGTTTGCCATACACGGGGTCGTCTGGCGCCCATGTGCTGTTTTGGTCCCTGAGGTGGTCACGGCGTGCAATTTGTCTGGTGCGCCCGTGATGGGAGGTACAGGGTCCGGTGACGGACAGCTGCGACGGGTTCGCGGTAAGTGATAACGCATGTCCGTGTTCCCCCTATTAGCGCCACAGGAGCACACCTTGGAGTTTTAGTGGGTTAGAGTCCCACATAACAGCGCTATATACCTGTGGTAGCACAGTATGTATGAGCATTTCTCCACGCAAAAAAAAAGTTTTAGATAGAGGTGCACCATATAATATCCACATAAACACTTATATAGACTATTACATGTCATGTAATAGAGGCTAGCTTGTCACCATCACCCGGGCCCAAATCGAGATTCCGTGATGCTATTGAGAAATTCCAGGTGGAAAAACCCATTAGCACATTGCTGTCGGCCTTGCTTGCATGGGCCATCCTAATAATAAGAAACCATGCATTACTTCGGGATAAAATAGGAGGCCTATGATATTCGGATATTAACCAAAGAATTTTCAACATCGGATTCTGATCCGATGCCCCGTTTCCGTTTGGTCTAGTATTCGCAAGCACGATGGCCTCCTGTGTTCGATTTTAACTTCGGGCAATGTTCGATCATTTCTTGGCAGTAACTAATTGTCCGGTTAATGGCAATAGGCACGTTCGTACTAGAAATATTTCACGGACTGTAGAGGTATCTAAACCTATTCCCACATAAACGCCAATCTACTGCACATTTGTGAGCTTCGATGGGTGAGAATAGTCATTGTCACCAAGATCTTTTGTCTCATCTTTAACTTTAAGTGACAAACTTAACGTATTAAGAACTTTGGATTACCGAAAAACTGGGTTGTGGAGGTCTGTTAGGCAGTGGATTCGTCTGTATCCGGTTAGATTAAAAGCCAAACCCGACATGGTAAAAGGCTACGCAGATTATGTTTTTGGCACACGTTTTGACCTGAAGTTGAACCTGACCCGATCTACATTGCTTTGGTCGTTGTCCTTTATGAAGAAAATAACAAAAAAACAATAGTGATAAGTAAATAGTTATTTGTTATACAAGTGCAAAGTTGGTTTTTAACCGCGTGCTCAATTTTGATGACCGAGCAAGCGAAGGATTGTGAAATTAGAATCTTGAGCGTTAGCAATGGAATCAAAAGAGCGCGAGGTGAAAAATCTTTGCATTCGAGTGCAACACGTAACTTTTCATACCACCTCAGCGAGGAAATGACTAAATGCAAAAAAAAAAAAACTTTTACAATCACAAGATACTTTTATTTCAGTTTAGGTATTAACTACTACATTATGATAGGTAAGTATTACAGAATAATTTTTAAATTGTAAAAAACAATACTTAGGTACAATTAAGAAAATTGAAAGTAACGTTGCTACAGGGGTCACCCCTTTATAGCAGAACTTTTTATGTCATAATATTTTTGGTAGGTACTGTAATGTTGGTTTTAGTGACTTGTGTACTGTTTTTCGGTAAACTATCTGTCATACTTAATAGTTGTACCGATTCATCGGATTCCCTTGGCGTAAATGTTGGCGAGAGAGGGCGATGGTTAGGTGTTACGTAACAGTTCATTTTTATGTAGAAGGGCCAGTCCAAGTATCTGACTGAGGCTCTTTCAGAGTAATGGCTCCTACGATGCCTTTGCATATTTTGGATGGAATCCTCTATGTATATCTCTACAACCGCATTGGACTTCCAGCCTCCATGGCGCTTAAGGGACAGGTGATCAGATCCTGAATCGGCCAAAAGTGTGGTTGAAGTTCGTCGGAAACAATTACCCGTGTACAACAGGGGTTCTAGAAGTTCAAGAATCTTGCTATTTGTCATGGGATTCCGTCAATTTTATTAGCACCCATAGGCTGTCTAACACACTTTCCGTTGCGATATTGTAGAAAAAATCGATTGATTGGAGTGTTAGGCGGGCGTAAGGCTTGATATTTCTCAAAAATTGTTACGTATTACTTGCGAATGACGAAGTTGCGGTCTCTTTTTGTCTTTGTATTATGTAAATTAATTAATAGTTAGTTATCTGAATGTTTCAAAGAAAAAAGAAAAAAGTGCACCAAGAAGGTTCCGATTCTGAGTATTTAACAAATTAAAAAAGGTTGTATGATAAATTCGGCACCATAGAGGTAGAAGTAAATAGGTTTAATGATGTTTTGAATTCACAAACTTAGTGCACACGTTGTACTAAATTCACTTTATCATAAAACGGCTTTTGCGCTCAGATATCGAAGAGCAAAAATACTCTTTCCAAGATGGGGGGATGAAAACAATATTATACATCAGGTATTTTACGAAAACAAGGAATTACATTTTACCTACTCATTATTTTCTCTTGTTTCGACCGATTGAAGTCATTTTTTCATACGGGTACGTTTGTCAACATATCATAAAAACTCTACATTTACTAACTAACTACTTCACGCGGTTTCGCTCCCATAGTCTATTCTACAGAAATCGTGAGTTTTTTTCTGGCATAAAAAGTACCTATCCTACACTTAGCGATGGTGATACTTTCTGTCATTGCAGTGAAAGATTTTTCATAAATGGGCCAAGACTCCAAGAGATTCTTCATCGTCATTTCAGCCAAAAGACGGCCACTGCTGGACATAGGCCTCCTCCAAGTGTCGCCACAAAGGCCCGTTCCGTGCGTTTCGAATTCACCGGATGCCCTAGCGGGCCCTTACCGGGTCACTGGCCCATCGAGTGGGAGGCCTCCCAATTAGACGTCTGCCAGTTCGTGGTCGCCATTCCAGAACTCCTCGGTCCCATCGAACATCCATTCAGCGAGCAATGTGCCCTTACCACTGCCACTTAAGTTTGGCAATTTTTCATGCTATGTCGGTAACTTTGGTCGTCCTGTAGATATCATCAGAGATTACCCTTTCAAACAGATCAACATATTTTATTTTTCCTCTTTATACTCAAAATATTACTTTAGATGAGTTCATAAAAGTGTTTCGTTTCTATAATTAGTAAATTAATTATAATATCTTTTTGTAGGAGTGTTTTTCTTAGTCTAATAAGGTTAAAGGTTGATTAAAGATATGTTTTTAATTGCAAGCATGTTTTTTTATCACGAGGTCTTTCACACGTGTCTTTGAGGATTTTATCTGCTTAAATTCGTGCACCCTTCAACGTAGTGATTCGCCTGAGTGATAATACTAAAAACCGGCTGAGTTTGACTCACGCACAGAGGGTTCCGTATAAACAGCTACATTCAACAAAATAAATACGTAACATTACCAACGTTCATAAACAATGAAAGCACCGAACATTGCTCTAACGAAAGGACAACATTAACTTTGCCGTTCGAAAACTGTTGTCCACATACAAAATGTTTACTTTTCCAAGTGCATTTTATAAGTTGGTCGACTATTACTCGTAAACTTGTAAAGCCTACTTAGCTGTGATAGTTTTCCTTTTAATTTCGTTATGTATACGCCTGCCGTGAATTTTTCACGTATCCAAAATCAACCATTAAAACTTAATGTTTCGCAAACGGATCCCTTAATCGAAAAATGGACCCGTAATATTTTTGAATGGCCTATCCAACGATACCCTATACCAGGGATGGCGAACCTTTATTAGGAAACGTGCCATTTAAATTATATGTTTTTTTGTATGACAATGAAGTGCCACCAAAGAATTCTGACTTTAGTGGCACTTCATTGTCTTTGTCTTCATTTGACTTTGTTAATTAACAAAAATTACCTAGATTCTAAATAACCTCATTTTAGCGTGCCCAAAATACTTTGTCGTGTGCCACCACAGGCACGCGTGCCATAGGTTCGCCATCCCTGCCCTATACCATGGGATAGACGAGGAAAAAAAGGTGTCCCACTTTACGTGTACAGAAGGTAAACTTATTGACTTTAACTAAAAATGACGTCTCCCTGTCTCACACCTCGCTGCAAAAGTACGGGTTCCGAGGTCTAATCCTGAATACTGACATGGTGGCGTTTTTGTATAATCACTTCAATACCTCGATGTTCCGGTAGTCAATTTGGCACCGTTGGAGAGACTGCAGTACAGCCCAAGTCTCGATCGAATCGAAGGCTTTCTCGTAGTCCACAAATGCTAAACAGAGAGGCAGGTTAACAGGATTAATATGCATATACATGCTAAATTATCGTTTTCTTGTACTAAGAGTCTCTGAGCTAAGATGCGGACGGACGGGTGGACGGACAGACGGATATGGTGAAACTTGCTTCCTTATGGCTTCCTTGTTGACTAGGGCACTCTAAAAATGATGAAGGAACGAAATGTCGCGTTATAAAATATCCTTTGTCTTAAATAACCAAAAATTTGTTCACCAGTTTAGTCTTGGAAAGTTTACAAACAAACAGATAGACGTTGTTAGCATGTTATTTTTAAGTAGAGGTCTTTCACGCGTCTCGGGAGGTATTTTATCAGCTATACGTGCACTCCTTCACATAGTGATTGCCAAAATACTAATGATAAACAGGAATATACCATTGGCACATTGCGTTTATACATGAAACACCTGATTTAAAGTCCAACTATCCAATAAATAATATAAAATATCAAAAAACATGACAGCAAAAACAACAAAAAAATCCGAATAAGTTTTTGTTTAAAAATAACTTCTATAATTAACCTCTAAGAAACTAACTTAGGGTGACAAATACTCGCGGGTTAATTTAAAACTAAATCACTAAATCTTTGTAAAGAGAGTTACCACGACCCTGGCACAAACAACTGAAGGAACACGGGTGGGTTTTAGTCAGTAAAAGTCAAACACGCTTCACCCAGAGCGGGAGGAGTCATTGGATGAATTCCCAACCGAATAAAAATAAAAAAATTGTGTCGAATACCACATTAGTTAACTCATCGGCCATCAGCCAATCATTGGCCTTGGAGGTTTGGGCCGGAAGTAATTTTATAGTTCGTGGTGCTTACATCCGGTTAGACCGAAAGCCAACCACATCATTTATGTAGTTAAGAAATGGCTAGACAGATTATGATGTTGTACTCGTATTAAGCTTTCCCAAAGAACGTGCGAAAATTATTGTGAGGAGCTATGTACTGCTATGTATCCGCTCCTTGTCTAACACAAACAGATGCGTCAACAAAAAAAAACAGTTCCGTTTCTAACAAACAGAACGGAACTATTTTTTTTTTTGAAAATTTGCTCCAGACTCTGAATTTCTTCCTGTTAATGTCAGTGCCAAATGTCAATATCATTGTATCCTTAACTTTTCAGCCGCTGGGTGAGGTGTACTTATTTATTAACACTTCATGCAACATAAAAGTACATAGGACGGCTTAGTGTCGCCGCAGGTGTAGTGACCTTTGACCCAGTTGATAATCAGAAACGTTCTCAGTTAAGCAGTCGGCCTATAGCAAGATTTTCTAAGTAAGCTTAACAGAAAAATTGTAAAAAAACCCACAGCTATCTAACAAATTAGGCTTTATATTTCTGGATATTTCGCAACAGTTAAAATTATTTGGCAAAATGATAAACGAATCACGCGTTATGCGCAAATAATGCACGATGTTGCCCCACCTCGCGGCCCTTGCGTGGTCGTTAGTTGCTAAGAGGCTTATCTCTGTTTGCCGTTATAACTAAATATCAAGGTTATTTGCCGTTAGGTAATTATAATTTGATTTTGTATACCGCCAAAATAATCTTTTAGCCTTAAATATATTTGTTTCGAAGTAAGAAATGTTTAAATAAGTTTACCTTTAAAAGAAAAAAATTATAAATATAATTATAAATATTAAATAAAAGGCCTGAAAATGTGGAAAGGGCTGGGATCCTGACGGCTTTCCACTGAGCTATGAAAAGGACAGTTTCAAAATATTAATAGGCACAAATAATGAAGCAGCTCAAGCAGTGGATCATCGTTACAACAACTTCTGAGAGATGACACAATAGCGAGCTATGAACACACACTTGCAATCAACTTGCAATAATCATGTTTTGGATACTCAACGAGCTGTTCCATACCGTGCGCACCTGACCAGAGAAGCGAACTTTTTACGCATAGATGTGTAGACGACACATATGCGTGTCTGGGAACATTCCCGACGCACTACAGAAGCGGGGCAGCCCCACCACTAGCAAACGCGGAGCTGGTTTAAAACCTAAAGCGGTTGGTCATGGTCACCCATCCAAAGCGTGGATGCGTTATCTGCTGCCGAAATTTGCAACAAGATTAATCTGCTCGGGAATTCATTCCGAATAAATTTACAGGAAAAACAACAAAAAAATATGATCAACCCAAATAGTAGATTAATAATTGTTGTTTACTTGGACAATAACCAGTCATTTAACCCGAGGTTAACGTAACCAAACCTGGGTCGAGTTGAACTACATTCCTTATCGGAAGTGAAGTGAATTTGTTAGTCTAAATAAGGTTATTTTTATTTTTTGTTCTGTGAAATTGAGGTATATTGCAACAATATCAAATGGTTGTTGTAGAAGGATGGGTCCTTCAAGGTTAAGCAACGCTTGCCGGGGTCAGTCCATTACATTGTTTTTTTTTTTTATAAAAACGTTGCCGTGGCCGTATATCGTATTGCGTTTAGAAACATTTAAACTCACATACACAAGAAACCCAGATCCGGAACAACTATCTGTGGGCCATACAATATTTGTTCCTAGGGGGAATCGAATACGCCACACGCAGCGCAGCACTACACCAACCGTGTTTTCAAAATCCGTGTCGAACGCCTGTTAGGGCGCATATGTCTCTGGAGAGACTGAATATGCGCTTCCCCTGAGCCTTGCTGTGCACGGCAGCACATGATCACTGTGCCACCGTTTTTCCTGGAGTCACTTGTTGTGCGGAAAGAGTTCGCGACTCCGGAGTCCCACCTGCTTATAAATAGTAAGCCACACCTACTCAGCTATCAACTTTATGCCCTGCATATGCTTGCTCAAAAATCCTGCCGGCCCTCTCTGTACATTCTTTTAGTCGTTTTAACTTATGTAAGTAGATATCGTGCAAATACTGATACGTCTTTCATTATTATCATGTATTATCGGTTGGGATTTCTCTAACAACACGATCTTGTCTCATGGCCACATTTTCGTCATTGGTTCCGAGGTTCCCAAACTAAACAATGACGATTGCTGATGATAACAGCGTGTTACAGACTAAACAGTTGAATATCACGCGTGTTTTACAGTTAGGCTTAGCTCGTACTGTGATTAAGCGGAGTATTTTTAAATTGGCGAAAAATATAAAGCTACGTGACTTGACTTGATTTAAATTATATAATTATGTCCCCTAAATAAGGCAGTGCATTCACAAAAGTCTTCCGTTTCCATTGCGAACGGTTTTGAGGTTCACGCTTCACCTCACTCCACGTCGTTCCAATGCTCGCCGCTTCTGCCAACTCGGTGCGATGCCTGGTTTGGCAGAGACGGCCATGTTTTCTTTTCCTCTGGGGATTCCAGTCCAACGCTTGTTTGATCCCTGCGACGCATATGACTAGTTCATCTCCACTTGCAAAGCTTTATCTGGCGTTTGATCGGTCGAACCACCTATTGATGGTGAATTCAGGCTATGTTTTGAAGGTTCGAGAAATTTTCTTCACCTACCAACATGAGATTTTGTGCGATAGTCACGTCTCTCAGCACATTAAAGGCAGAACAGAACATGTTGCGATCAATTGCAGTATTGCGTCCGATGCCCGCTGCAAACCGTGGCAGAAGCGAGTATCTTCCCGCAGGCTCTTAGTTTCGGTGGTCTTCCTGGAAGTCCCGAAACCGCCTCAGAGCCCATGGTGGAAGCTGTACCAACCTCGCAAGATAGAGCTATCTCGACGGAACAGCGGAAGGGTGTGCATGTCGTGCCGAGTGGCAAACTTCTTTCCTGCCTTCTGTGCCCCAAAACATGCAACCAGGATAATCTATGAACTACCACCGACGACGCCACAGAAGTGGCTAAGTTATGGATCAAAAAAATCTGAACGACTGTGGTGCCAGCGATACGAAGAAGAAAAATTGAATGCATTGTATGAGTGTTCAATTGTTTTCAGGAACACAAAACCATGTTGCTTCAAAAATCATGTGCAACTGTTGTTTTAGTTCCATGATTGGACTTTTAGGGTTCCGTACCCGAAGGGTCCAAACGGAGCCTATTACTATCACTCAGGTGTCTGTCTGTCTGTCCGTCGTATGTCACACACGTTTTACTGCTAAACGGTTGGAGCTACAGTCTTCAAATTTACACAGTATAAGCAACTGGTTGACCCAAAGTCATACAAATTGTCAAAAATATTTTAAAATGTTTAAAAGGGGGACGCGCAAAATTTTTTTTGATCTGCCCATCGAGGGGGTATCGTTATTAAGAGCTCGTTGAGTTGATACATACAGTATTTTTTGTTTTTAAAAAATATTGGAAGACAAAGGAAGAAGAAGAAGGAGAAGCCACCAAAGACAGCTTTATTACAAAATTTGGTACCGAAGAATTTTTTAACTTCCCTTTTAATGTTTAATATTACGTATATTTTACTAACAAAAAACAATATGTTTTTAAATCAGATTTTTTCTTTGAAATTCCCTCATTTTTCCTATTACAACTAACTTGATTTTGCGATTTGGTAAGGAACCCTAAATGTGAAGTCTGATACGTACTTGGCCTGTTTAACTAGTGCATGCACCGAAGGTGTTAACTCTACTGACTTTAAAACCAACTGTTTGCCACATTTAAATTAGAAACTTTATTATATTCCATGCGATTAAAACTATGCGACCATTAGCTATAAAATTAACCCTTCAGTACGTCTACATGGGTGGGTATTTTCTGCTGGATCATAACTGCCTTTAAACTGCAGTGCGTGCAAAGTCTTATTGCCTTATTCTCATAGTTTATCATCGTGCCCTCGCATGCATCTCATCTGATTGTGGGCGTCACAATGACGATAAACGCTACCCGACCAGGTGTGTGATAAAACCGTGATCCTTTCATGTTATCACTTATCGATCATCAGCTGTTGATGTTGTACTTACTTATTTATGAAGAATGTATTGCAGGTGTCAGTAGAAAAGTGGGTGATGAAATTATGAATAACTAAACTCAGATACCTGCCCCCGTACCATAACACATCAAAACTATTATGGTTTGACTGTAAAAAAGGAACAGATGTTTACAAATCAGATGAGACACTGTCACTTACGAAAATTAAAAATAACCTTGCACTTGGCACCTTGGCACTGTTTCTCCTAAACACAGGATGCATTGCAACTTAGCTGGGAGAAGAGAACCACACCCACAGATTTGTTATAACCTACTACATGTTCATATTATAGATTAAGCACAATATGGCATAATATAATGCGCTTAAGTACCCATTAATCATCTACAAATACCTGTTTTTTGAAATTAAGTTATTATAACATATTATTATATTATTACCTTGCTTAAAGAGCTTATGGTCACCACCCTGTTGAAAAGTATAGGCGGGTTTGCTGACCTTGTAAACAGTACTTACGTAATACTTTTTTCACAAGCTTATAATTTTAGTTAATGTTCGCATTTTCAAAGAAATTGTTCTAAGTTTCAGTAAGAATCTTCGCTCCACCAATAATCGTCTTCTACAATGTCCCTCTCACCGCTCTGGGTTTATTCACTCGTCCTTCTTTGTCCAGGCAATCTCCCTTTGGAATGCGCTCCCTCAGAACATCAGGATGGCAACCAGTCGGCTTTCTTTCAAATTGAAGGCACGTGAGCACATTCGCAAGAAGTTTGCAGAATCATCACAAAATTGATTTGTTCGTTTCGGATTGTATATAACATTTTTTATAGGTATGTATCTAAGTATATATTTATTAATCCTTTTTCTTTTTTTTCGTATCTTTTCTCTATTCATCCTATCATTTAATTGCACCTGCTTTGTTTTATCTCTGCACCACCCTAAGGTCAACTGGTAGAAAATGCCTAAGGCATTAAGTCCGCCTTTGTACTTATGCATAAAGTTTTAATAAATAAATAAATAAATACATACCTATTTCTCCTATCGTACAGTAGAGACATTTAGATTTCTCGACGATTTAACTACATCGAAGACGATGTTTCACCTAGTACTTGCCTGCTCACTCTGCCCTAAAAAAATACAAATAATTTATTTTCTATTACAAGTGAGTACTACATATAGTGTTTGAAGTGCCTTCCAGCAATCCTGAATCCCCTTTAGTTAAGTATTGTCGGTATTAAAACCTGCAGCCGAAGCGACCTATGCGGGGCCACCTATGCGGTCGAAGTAATGGATCAGTGAGATTTACCATTGACTTAAAGAAGAAGAAACTGATATTTGTCTGGAAGAACCGTTGAGTTTTGTCATATGTATGTTTGTACTTCAGAAGCGAGCCTACAGTATGCATTTGCCGAGGTGTTACAGGTAGCCAGAACTCAGAAACCTGAACCCTTTCATGAATACTTGTAGAAAGGAATCCATATCTATATAATGAGCTTAGATAGCATATACCCTGATGATGTACTGCATGCACCAAAGCATAATCTCTTCCTCGTGTCACGATATGTAGGTGCAAGTGCCAAGTTTATCTAAAGCCATCATCAATCGGATGATCAGAATATTCTGTAAAATCACACACTCGAAGTCACTTCAGTTCGCCCAAAACTTCGTATTCTCGACATTGTGAATTTACAGAATAACGCTCCACTTGTCAGTGATAATTACAATGTAAGAGCACGTTAACATTCACCTATTGTACTTATCAAGGGTTACCCTGAAAGCATTCTGGTGTATAGCAAGAGGCCTTCAGCTCATGTCATTCCCATACCATCAATTTCATGACATTCCCATATTTTTTATTAAATTTTCCACTCGCTATCGTGACGTTTTCTTTGATAAAATGTCACTTGTCTAAAGAATCAGTTTATATTTAATTTGCAACAAAAAAGTGTGGCTTTTCTGTCGAACGAGCACGGTCTACTATGACAGGGATGTCGGGTAAAGTATTGAGTTTTCACATTACACAATTTACAGCCGTTTGTTGCCAATAGGTTAGTTACCTACTATAAACATTATCAATGGGATTTTAGCATTGTTAGGGCATTTATTTCGGGTACAACAGAGTATGAAACTCTACCAGTCTCTGTTTTCTCAGCCACCAAACTAAAACACTGCTCACAGCAACCCAGCTCACTCTTGCTTTAAAAACTTCGTCTTTTGGACTCGCTCGTTCCATCATAGACCTCATTCATGGTTTTTCATCAAGCAAGACCAACATTAAGAGCTAGAAAATCACGAAAAAAAAATGAAAATATGTGCAGTTTTCGGGCTTGATGAAAAGTATGTCACAATTCTGACAACCCTGATCATCTGCTTACCCTAACTCACGCTAGCTGTCTTAGTGATAGCCGAGTGATAAGTCACTGATCCGTTGCAATACGAACACGCCCATCCGTGTAAGTCATGATAATAATAGTAGAGACAATGTACTACTATTTACTATTAAAATACAATGAAGTACTCTTACTTAGTTCATTATCATCATAATCATGCCCTTGTCCCATGTTACTTAGGGTCGGCGCAACACGTTTTCTTCTTCCATTCAGGCCTGTCAACCGTCACGCTGTCACTGACTCCCTGTTTCTTCATATCACTCCTCACACAGTCCAGTTTTCTTTAGTATATTATGAAAGCTTCGCTCCCGTCAACTGGCTACCTACCTACCCATCTAAACCGCTAACGCAGCGCACGCAATGGAAGCTCTCAAAAAGGAATATTTTTTCCCGTTTTTGCAACAATTTTCATTTATGCTCCATTCCTATTGGTTGTAGCGTTATGTTATATAGCCTATAACCTTCCTCTATAAATGGACTATCCAACACAAAAGAATTTTTCAATGCCAACCAGTAGTTCCTGAGATTAGCGCGTTCAAACAAACAAACAAACTCTTCAGCTTTATAATATTATTAGTATAGATATGTATTTCCCAAAAGTGTGGGCAATTAACAAGATAGAGAGCAGTGGTGGCCCAGTGGTAATAGCCACGACTTACAAGTTGTAGGTCATGGGTTCGAATCCAGGCAGGCGCTTTACTTAGTGTAAATTATTTCATCATCACTGCTCTTAAAAACGGTGAAGGAAAACAGCGTGAGGAAACCGACATGTCCTAGAAGCAAAAATTCGAATACATGTGACATCCACCAACCCACACTGGGCCCGCGTGGTTACCGCCCATTTCCTCTCACAGAGAGGCCTGTGTCCCAGCTGTGGGAACATTAATAGGCTGATGATGATTTGCGCAATTAGACTCCTAAATAAATCTGCTTAACCTTCCCCCAACTATGTTGTCCAGTCTAACCGGATCCAGCTGAGTACCATTATTTTATTTGAAGCGACTGCCTATCTGAAGTCCACAACCCTATTAATGGGTAACCATCCTCCTTGGAAGGACTGTATACCAGACACCGGACTGACACCAGACTGTACAACAGGACCTCTATACCGCAAAGACTTTGATCGTATTTTGCCTTCCCATGCAACCGCACAAAGATGATAGATGTTATTTATAAACTAACTAACGTCTGCCAGTGGCTTCGCCTGCGTGATAGTCGGAAAGTATCCCACGGGAAAATACTACCGGAATAAAAAGCCTGTCTGCTATTCATCTATAGGTATCTGTGCCAAATTTCATCTATATCCGTTCACCCGTTCTGGCGTGATTGAGTAACAAACATACATCCATCCATCCAAACTTTCGCATTAATAATATTAGAAAGATATATTATCGATAGGATATGGCAAAATTGTGGGATTCTACATAGGTGACAATGTGACATGCCGTTTAGGCTTAGGTGATTGGTCCGCTTCCCATTACCAACTTAAAACTTTATAAAACATTAAATACGCGTAACAGGTATTATATATAAACTAATAAAAAACCTGTTATTTTTTATCCTTGATCCTGGTAGGTATCTTGACCCGTTATTTTATATCCTTGATCCTGATATCTTGACCTGATATTTTTCACAGTCTTAAATATGCAGTGAATCTACATTTTGAATAAAGAAATTGCGTGTAAAAGTTTCATAATCTCTAAGAAAACATTAGAAATGAGACATAATCAATACTATCGGTGTGCAACTGACAATTTTCTTTCGATAACCTCAATTACAAATTTGAACTCGGAACCGGTGAATTGAAGTAATTAAGATCTATGAAATAATTAATATTATTGCCGCATGTGCCTATGATTGCAAAAAGTAATACGCATAACACGTTTCTAACAAACTCTGTTTTTGTTTAAAGTCGGCACGAGCCAAAGACACGTGAATGACGTGGAGGAAATACTAGCCAATCAGGATGATTTGTTGAGGGGCTCGGCCTAGAGTGCAACCAGTGAGTTTAGACAACGAATTCGACCTATTTATGGGGCGCAGATGACAGACTTGTTGTAACTATCAAATTTTTGTGCAGGTAAACACCATATAGAGTAGGTTTGTATCTTTGTTCTTTTTTCCTTCGTTGTAAGGCCTCCCAGTAGGTGGACCGATGGCCTGGTTAAGGTGCCGGGAATGCGCTGGATGCGAGACGCATGGGATCGGTCAATGTGGCGACGCCTGGGGGAGGCCTATGTCCAGCAGTGGACGTCTTTCAGCTGAAATGATGATTATTATTATTAATAACGGATGTTTATAAATATTTCTTTATTTATGTATGTTCGGGCGTAAATCCGTCATATATAAATAGATTTGCAAAATATATTTTTTTCGAAAGAAATTTATACAGAAATGGTCCCATTTAAATTTGTTAGAGATCTGATGAAGAACTTCGGAGTTATACAACAGAACTTTGAAATAAATGACGTCAAAACTTTTGGGATTGCTGCAATACCATGTTTGTTTATTGTTTACACCATTTCACAACATACCATCACGCCAGTACGCTCTAAACGGGTACGCAGAAGTGTACTTACAGTTCATCCTGGTACACTCTCATTCCACCGGTTATGTTCAAGAAACATGTTATTTGGGTTATCTTTTCTGACACTGTGGGCATTATAGGTACCTTACTTTAGAACTTATCCATGATGTATCTTGAGAATTTGTTTGCGACACATGTACATCAGCGGAGACCGCGACATTTGTCGCGTGTGCCTCGGTCTCGCGTCACGGTCGCGGCGCAAATTTGCGCCTTAATTTTGCAATCTCAATTATTATGCTGTAACCACATCACCCGCTCATCGAACCATGTGGCCTGAGTAAAACACAGCATCTGATCTCCACACGTTTAGCACATGCCTGCAGATAACCTAAGGTTAGCAGAATTACACCACCACTTTTGAAAATGTATCGTCATCATTGTGATTATGATATTGCATGTTCCGGTAACAATTGGACACGAGCCCCTTAGTGACGTATTGTTAGAAAAAATGGTCTGGTACGAGTGGAAATTGTTATATGAGGGTTCCGTATCAATAGCGAGATTGTTATCGAATTTTATTTTTGCAGTTGTTGTGTCATCATCATCATTGGAATGGGAATGAGCCGTAATCCACCAAGTGGGCCCGGAGCGGGTTGGTTAGATGTCACATGTCTTCGAATTTTTGGTTCTAGGACATGCTGGTTTAGTCACGATGTTTTTCTTTACGGTTTTGAGAGCAGTGGTGAAGTAATAATTTACACAAAGTAAAGCGCCTATCTGGTTTCGAAACCAAAACTTAAACGAATGCACTTGTAAATAGCAGCTAAAGCAATTTAGTTTCACATTTTACATGTGTTTTATGGACGTTAATAATGCCTGGGAGCAGAAAATTTATACAAATAGTACTGTGATAAGAACCAGAATACAGTACTTTCCATTGTGAGGTTAATACCTTAACAATAGACAGAGAAAACAGATAATAAACACAAAATAGAAAGTTCTACGTACGATAACTTCCCACAAATATATTTTTCCATGACTTTATAATCCGATAAAGTTTACAATTTTTATTCGCGTAATGATAAAGGAATCGAATTAAAATAAAATTACACAAGATTTTAATCAACAATAACAAAGTCTACTATTTATGTGCCAACTTTCTAGTTTATTTATGAGTTCGAGAGACAGAAAAACACCTGATATGATACCTAACTATATATTACCATTGAAATGACCTTTAGACTTAACAATAACAAGATGCTGGACCTGCAAAGATTAAAGCACGCTGCAGCGTTATGCAAGGTACTGAAAGCTTGGTGATACGCCCACATTAACCACAAATAAGTACTTCAAAATAAACATAACGTAATAAAACTATAATGTTCCCAGTGCTGGGATACAGGTGTGAGAGAGCGAGTGAGTGGGCCGTAATCTACAACGCGGGCTCAGAGCGGGTTTGTTAATGTAACATGGCTTCGATTTTTTGGTCCTAGGATATATTAAAATTAATATAGTTCAACTTAAATTTTTATCAATGATTTTTGTGGAAGCGCTGAATAATATAGTTGAAGATTTCCCCTGATATTTGTAAAATATAGTAATATTAAATTCTGTAATACAACCCAAAAATGGGTTATATTTAACATCAAAAAGGTTAAAAAGACATGATGTATCTAAGCTTATCTTAGAACACCCTGATAGTAGAAACATCAAAGTATAAAATAATTCAGTTGAAGGCTTTTTACCGACTTTAAAAAATAGAAGGATGTAATCAATTCGAAGCGTATGTGTGTAACATTGTTGGAACTGCACAATATTCACATATGTTATTCTTTGTGGGTATTCACGTGTGCTAAATTTCATAAGTTTATGTATGTTTGTACGTTTGTCGGTGTCGAAAAATGATAAAAACACCGACTTCCGAAACGAAAGTTATTGTGAAATTTTTGTGTTATACTTTTAAAGTCGATTTATTTTTTGGGAAGAGGTTTTTATGCCAGTCTGCAATGTTATCACGAAATAAAATCAAAATATTTTAAAAGTATATCGTCTGATTGGACTTTGCACTATTTATACCCACTTGGAAATACCCCACCATTTACTATCATCACTAAGTACCAATTGAAATAAAGCCAAAAA
This sequence comes from Orthosia gracilis, assembly GCA_947562075.1. Lineage (NCBI taxonomy): Eukaryota > Metazoa > Arthropoda > Insecta > Lepidoptera > Noctuidae > Orthosia > Orthosia gracilis. Next base: position 24,786,612 of record OX387266.1, read on the forward strand.
ATTTTTGTAGTAGTGTTTTAAAATTCTGATAAGGACCCCTAAAAATGATTATCTAAATCACAGCTATAGCACGTGCCGCCTCAATGTTTCCGATCTATATAACGTAACGTAAAATAAACGATTTAGTCAACAATCACCGTTTGCAGTTATCATTTTGCTTAAAACCTTGCTGCTACACGCACCTCATTTTAAATCACCGCGAGAAGAAATATCGTTCTAAAAACAAATCGGTATTTTTTCACATCATTATTTGGATCTATTATATTTTTAGAATAATATTTGCGTACCTGATATTTTTTGTAAAATATATTTTTGATCACCTGGTATTTTTTCGGTACGTGTAATATATTGTGTTTTGTGGTTCCTGATTTTGGAATAATGGCATTCAAAGTTACGTCGGTGAGTTGAATTTTTATTTATTTTATATTTTATTATTTTTTAGTTCGCAAAAATTTTTTCTTCTTTTACATAAATGTTTCTGACATTCAAATTTTATGAAAATTTGGTTTGAATATCTTGAAAACTTAATAAGACGCGTATTTTTTTATCCGTTGGTTTTTAAAAGAAAGCAAAAATGTTAATTATTTCCGTTTTTCACAGGAAAGTTTAAATAAGTATACATTCAAGTTAAAACTTACATATATATTAACATATTTAATAAATTCACATGTAAAAAAAGAACCCACTTCACAAAAATCTTGCAACGTTGCCGCGTTGCCTTGTTTCATAAAAAAAACTGTGTTAATATGATCGTGATCATCTTCAAAAGATCAATTCAATGGTCATCCAAACCAGATACTTTTCAACCTGCCTTAAAACACAATACCAATTAACAATAATAATAATACCTACATCACGCCCAGACAAAGTGTTAAAGTTTAAAGATAAAAAATGGTATCTATGGCCAGTTACCATGCTACGTTCAGACGTGCTGTTAGCGACAGTTCATCATAACAGACTACTGTTATCTTAATCCAAATAGCATTGTTTTTGTCTGCGCTATTTTAGATACCTTTTATTTTGAGGTCCTTTACTCGGGTACGAAAACAACAATTAATTACCTATTTGTTTGAGAAAAGTTTTCCTTAATAAATTAAAATTATTAAAATCATGGTTTTGGTTTTCGAAAAGCAACAACGTCCACATATAATATTAAAAAAAATCTAGTTATACCATCTCTGTTTAGTGGCTTATGTCGATATGTTGTTGCTAGACGATTGAGACTAGCTGACATAAGCCAATAAAATAGACACACAGTTCAAGACTTCAAACTGAAAGTTCAAACTAGACAGAGTTTTCAATCAAAGTACTCTCTCGCTAATCCACCACTTGGTAATCCGACAAGAACTATAATCCACCGCTGCTTGCGATTTGAAGATGGTGTAGATTACAAATTAAACTGTACATTTTGTATTAAATAGACTCAATAAAACCCAATTTAATGCGGCATGGCAACAAACTAACATAATGCTCGTACATTATTCAAGAAAATACTTTTACCAAACGTATGTAGAGGTTTTATTATAAAGTGCATTCACAGACATAAATCTAACTAGATGACGCGTTTGATGTACTTCGTGTTCCAAAAATCGGACTAAAGTTACGAGAAATGATCTGTCAAGTAATCTGAGCTTTTCATTTAGCACTATCGGCACCGGAAATCCACAGAAATCTAGAAAATCGCCTTTTTATGCCTTGTTGAGCTGTAAAGAGTATATAGAAAAAGTTGGTATATATTGGTAAGTAAATTTGTTATTAAATTGTTTGTGAAAAAGTGGCACTCTTGGTTTTCATACAGATGGAGGGACTTGCGTCATCTATTTAAATTTATGTTATTATTTATTATTTATTTATTTATTCATAAAAATCCGTTTTTACTTTAAGTTGACAAAGGCACACAATTAGACCCTTGGGGTCTGTCTTAGCATGCCATGACCTGACACTTGCTCAACGCGCTATAAAAAGTTAACTTGTAATTAAGTTGATGTAATGTCTGTGAGTGCATTGTTTTTCAAAAGAAAAATTACGTCGTTGCTAAAAAGTTCCAACATTGTTAAAACCAGTTTTCAATCAGGTATTCCAGAACAAATCTATCCAAATGCTAGTATTAAGTCTATAAATCATGCCTACCAATCGTGATTTAAGTAGTAAATTTATTTAAATTTAAAGTTTTCTAATATTTTTCGTAGCACAAAAACGTCGCCCTGATATTACAAACTGAGCAGCTCCGCAATAACCTGTACAGATTTTCTCATAACCCTGAGCGATAAAACTTAATTATTTTAATTGGCATTCATATTATTATAATTAAAATGAGTCACTTGAGAGAAATGTTAGTAACCTGTGTATTATCACTTATGTGGCCTTTAACCCAGCACGTGGTATGTGCATCCACTACCAATTAGTGGAGCAGAAAGTGGGCGGAGCTCTAGCGGGGCGTGTCGATGGGCGGTGATTTTTTTCACTGTTTTCTATGAGATTGTGCAGGTTATATCGGCGTGGACGCAGGTTTGATAGTTGTAGCCCCGCCCTACATTGTTTATAGACACCTCGTACTAGGCCTTATGGCTGTAGCAGGTTTACCTATACCTACATACCTAGTATTTTGTTTGGCGTACCTATTTTTTTTTTGTGAATAACCAGTTTAACTGACAGTTTAACTGATATACTCAAAAAATTTTAGCTTACCATTTTTAAAAAAGAAAAACGTGTTATTTTTTACCCGACTTCGTAGGAGGGTAATGTGTTTATCAGTCTACATGTATGTATGTTTGTTCCTATGTGGCGTTCTAGAGACCGAACGCGTTGGCCGATTTTGATGATTCTTACGTCAATCGATTCGTCTTAACCGAGTGTCACTGGCTACCATTTAAATTGGAAAATAGTAAAATGGCGGATTTTCGGCGCCATATTGTGGGGGCCCTAATTTTTCTTTCTTCCAAACCCTTCATTCCCCAGTGTAGGGTATCAAAATAAAGGATTTTAAATGTACCTAATTCTAAAAAAAACTAACTAAAAAGATGTAAATATAACAAAAAACATATTTAAAAAGACGTAAACAAGAAGAAAATCATGCTGTGCAGTCGGAGGATACATCTGGTATTGATCAGCCAGCTCGCGAATATGTATCCTCCGACTTCACAGCATGACTTTCTTCCTGTTTACGTCTTTTTAGTTCGCTTTTTAAGCAGTCGGGTTTTTTGGTTATTTTTAAATATTTTCTACCTCAATTCACCGTCACTCTTTATAAACAAAACACTAAAAAAGCGAAAAAAAGAATGATCAAAATCGGTTAACCTAGTAAAAAGTTCTGAGGTAACAAACATAAAAAAAAATACAGTCGAATTGATAACCTCCTCCTTTTTGGGAAGTCGGTTAATAAATAGTTTTCATTTTCATTCAGTAGTTTTTTTGTTTGTTGGTCAATACGATTAGTATTAATAATATACCCCAACCAGCCAATTCAAAGCATTTAGCTGAAGCAAAAGCTTCCTTACCTGCCTTTATCTACCGCCAATCTAGTGTCTATCGCGTTTTCGTATTGTTCTCATATTCATATTTATTTATTTGCTCAAACATGTGTTACAAAAACAAAACTACAATAACGTGCATGCAGGATAACAGAAAAAAACACAGGTTCAAATATGTTTGCCACGTATTGCGGCGTGCAAATATGGTGATTATTATGATTGTCAATCATTAATTTCAGGCAATATCATTAAATTAAAAATAACAACAGCGAATAAAAAAGTAATAACAAATAAACAACTCGTACTTCATAGGTTAAAACTTGGATGATTTTTGGAAGGCAAAAAAGAACCCGAACTAATTTACTGTTTAGAAACATAATTGAAGCTGATAGTTACTTGCTCATTTATTTTCTTTATGAGAACGAGCCCTTTACCTAGCACAAAAACTTAATAATTAAGTAGGTATTTATGCGCAATTCACAAAGGTTATACGTAAATAAACGTGGAATGTCATCAGCTCCTGTAAATTATGCATGAAACTTCTAACCAATCCTAACGATCTATAGAGATAAGACGATGAATGTACCGGGTTCAATCCAGAGAGAGGCAGTATGATGATTGTAATGTTACGGATCACTGAAAGAGTACAATCTATACTAATATCTATTATAAAGCTGCAGAGTTTGTTTGTTTGTTTGAACGCGCTAATCTCAGGAAATAAAAATTGGAATTGAAAAATTCCTTTTGTGTTGGATAGTCCATTTATCGAGGAAGGTTTTAGGCTATATAACATCACGCTACGACCAATGGGAGCGGAGCATAAAGGAAATATGTTGCAAAAACGGGCAAAAATATTCCTTTTTGAGAGCTTCTGTTGCGTGCGCTGCGTAAGCGATTAAAATTACGCCACATGCATGTAGGTAGCCAGTTGACGGGGGCGAAGCCGCGTGGGACAGCTAGTGTGTGATAATTATAAATTGTTCTTAGTAAAACAAAGGTCCAATAGATTACGTTTGCTTATGTATCGTGGTCGCAAGCGTGATTTCGATACCTGACTCGGATAGTGTTACTTTGTAACTTAATTTTAGTAGCAGAGTAGAAACTTTGTCCGGTTATAGCGGATAAGTAAAGTAAGTAAGCTTGTGCCAGCAGCTTCGCCCGCGTCAAAACCAAAAAAAAATGCATTTTTCCACAGGTTACACATAGGTAAATTCTATAGTTATCAATTCGGAGGTATTTTTTTTCTTTTTTCTGGTGTATCTCTGTCATATATGAACGGATTTGCAAAACTATTTTTTTTGTTTTCCTATTGTCACCAAGTCAGATTCTGATGTTGGGTTCCCATGGAAGTTGAGGGAACTCCTCAAATATTATAGGCAGACATATAGCGATGTTTATATTTTCATGAACATGGCAAGCATCTGCATTCAGAAAGTATCATTTGGTGAATTGGTACTGATGAAGAATGGCCACTGGAACTTAGTTTCAATACGTTATTCTTGGCTCAAAGGCACTAATCTTAGGTTCTTTTTAGAGTTATAGTTTCTGTCTACCCTGTATACTTACATCATGTGATTTCTTTACTCTATCAATATTCACCATCAATCAAGTTACCAATCACTAAAAATACATATTTATCGTCACGCGTATCATAAGATTACAATTTGTTTAAATAACCTCATTAAATCGAGTGATAAATACTAATAATTATGTTACATTATTATTATGTTACATTAAGTAATTGATTGATTGTGCAGATAATCCCAAATACATGGTATTATGTAAAAATATTGGTATCAGATTATTATTGGAGGACATCGAGATTAGCCTGTTAGCGATAGCAGATCATAGGGCAAGGCTCTTTTTATTGAGATATGAGTAATTGAGTATACTTACGATACTATTTATTTATTTATTTATTCTTAGGAAAGCTTACAGACTAATCATAATTTTAATAACATAATGTATTTCTTAATTTGCTAACAACAAGCTTCCGCCGTTAAATGACTACATAATGTGGAAGTTACAGAAAAGGTAAACATTGCTGTATACACTGCTTCAATGAGACAGACCATACACAACAACACTATCGACAAAAAGTAAACATCGTCAATTTAGTCTATAGTACTATACTGTACGATATTCAAGCATTTGATGATCTTTGTTTAAAACTAATTTTGAGTCCTGATTTAATTTTAGAACGTTTTTCAAGCAACAAGCGTACATTCATTTGTGGAACATAGTTCAGCTGAGTTTTGCTTTATTCTAGACTAGCTGTGCCCGCGGCTTTGCTCCCGCCTCCTGTCAACTGCCTACCCTACATACCTACCTATCTACCCTACTTGCCTACCTGCCCACCCTCCTTACCTTGCTACCTATCCTATCCACCTACCAATTTATTTTCTAGTGCCATTCTTCCGCGGAAAATCTTAACAGCGCCATTCAGAAAAATACGTCGAATGCTCAACGCCATCTATCGAATATACAGTTCAACTATTCGAGTATCTGAATTGCGTGTATTGTGATATTTTACTTCTTGAATACTTTAAATTCATCTAACTTTTGATAGAGTGAACTGATTGCGATGAAACAAAAACTTCTCATGATATTACTCGATTGAATTGAATCCGGGTTTAAAATTCCATTGCTATATTTAACCCTCCACAAGATAAGAAAAAGTAACACGCAAAAACAACACTGAATGTGTTTTCTACCTTTAATTAGCAATTTGCGAGAATAGATAATTAACGGACCTCAAGTGACCCGGCTAATCAGACAACTTATATATTATTTTTAATTATTTGCTCAGACTGAATAGTTTTATACCTTTTTCTGTAGGTACGTAAGTGTTCCATAAAATGAGAACTGTGTGGTAGTGATAGGCTTGTGGAAACAGAGAAAAATATCTAATATTAAACTTTATATAGACGTTTTGATTTGTGTCAGCAGGTACAAATATTTACCTAATCTTTAATTTGTTCTAAGTTGGTCAATACAGCACGAGAATTCAAATTCGTGTGTTGACCACATCACGACACCACAAATATTGCTAGAAAATACTAATGAGATGACGACGGCTGATATTATTATGCGCCGTTTAACACTAAGTGTGAGAAACTATGAGTTTAAGTTTAAATTGTTTCTACTAGGCAACACATCGGAAAGATTGAAGTGCAATGATGGCCCGATCTTTGTCTACATTGATAAAAAGTATTATGATATTAAATATTATATTATTAATATTCGTGGTTGTTGCTACCTTACAAAGATTGTAACAGCCTTGAACGCAAAGTAACTTACAATTAGGTTTAGTTAGTTTAGTTTCGACGGGCAGTTTCCGCAACTCCACGACTAAAACTTACAAGTGACTTTGACACATTTGATTTCAGTAAATTCCTTTCAGTCCACTGATTGTTTTGTTTTTTCGTCATGCTAGACTATAGGTACATCATACATCTGTACATTGTCTTATATAGTAAAGACTGGGTGGATTACGCGTTTTTCTGAAGACACTTGGTACCTTCCTAGACCGAAGGGATCTCACCACGTGGTCGCCTATCTTCGGGAGAGATCGTGTGCGCGAGACATTAAAATTGCGTTGTTTCTTGTATGGTAAACGCGTAACATAAGCAAACGTTGGTGTGGTCGGCCGAATCTTTAGCATTTAAATCACTGTCTTTTTTTAGGACAATCCCACAGCACTATTCCCAAACCACTGCAACTCCTGAAAGCCAGAACTAATAATGGCGACCACCAGAAAAGCGCCGAGGCAATGAAACTCGACGAAGTCCCGGCGAATGAATTTAACTATCTTGGATCCCTCAACAAAATAAATCAGAAAAGAATAACGGAGGAGTAGGAAAAAGACCGGCCAAGTGCGAGGCGGTCGCGCACGAAAGGTTCCGTACCATTATCGCAAAAAACGGCAAAAAATCACGTTTGTTGTATGGGAGCTCCACTTAAATATTTATTTGATTCTGTTTTTCTATGAAAATTTCAATTGTCTAGCTATCACGGTTCATGAGATACAGCCTGGTGACATATAGATTGACAGACGGACCGTGGAGTCTTAGTAATAGGGTCCCGTTTTTACCCTTTGGGTACGGAACCCTAAAAATGGGTCCTAACATTGTGATCACAAAAACGCTTGGACGCAAGGAAATCACTGCGTCTGTACCATACTTCCAATTCTAATGGCCCAAACTGCTAAACCAGGGGTCACAGTCACAACCACCACGGCCACGGCGAACCGCGGTCCGGATCCGGACCTATTATGTTCGGACCTATCCAAGATAGATTCCATCATCGTGATCATCATCATTTCAGCCGAAAGACGTCCACTGCTGAACACAGCCCGCAATTACCGAAGTAATTGGTGACCCCTGTGCTAAACCAACCTTTGATGGGTACCAAATAGTCAATCAGAATTACCAAGCCGATTTTCCTTGTACCTAAGTACCAGGAAAATCAGCTTGGTAATTCCAAATCGGTGTCGATCAAAACAATGATGTACTTACTATACTCTTGCAAACTAGGTTAGATCTTCCTAGTAGTACTATTGCAATCAGCAATGAACCAGTCTTAGTTCTTATCTTGATTAATTGTCAATAAGCTCTTGTTATCAAGAGTGACAATTACTTTTGTCAATTGGGTTACTGTAGTACTATTTTGTTTGTTTTGATTGTTATCTTGTTTACTATTATTTTAAGGTTATTGTTATATACCTATTTAGGTAAAGTCAGCCTTTTTTTCCCTTGGGGTTGGCAGCGACTACAGAATGCTTGCTACAATCCTTACATACCCGTTTTGTTTCGTTTACATTCATAAATCGGGTCATACACACAAACAATTCCTACACTGTTAGTTAATTGAGATGTTATGCTTTTCAATGTAAGTAGTACCCTTTGGTATATTATGTTAAGTGATATTTTAGTTTCGCCGAATCGGTAGAGTTTGTATTTATGTTAGAAAAGAATTTCCGCGCCCATTTCAGCGATTTGCAAAATAGCCGTTTCATGAATTGCAACTAATAAAAATAACAACTAATGAAAATACATAATATTTTATTTGGTGTCTTCTCACACACAAAAGGCACAAGTAGTTTAGTGACAGTGGGGTTTTAGGAGGTTTTTCGATCGCCTTGAAATGATTTTGAATATTTGACAGTTTTTCTTTAAAGGGACTTTAATTTTATATCACGGGTAAAAGATATCTAAGGTTCGGTAAATTAATTAATCCCTTTTTTAATTTTAATCTACCACATCATCATCATCTTCTGCCCTTATCCTATGTTACTTGGGGTCGACATAACATGTTTTCTTCTTCCATATCTACCGTCTTGTCCCCCGTCACGCTATCACTGTCCCTTTATGTCCCTTTTCTTTTATATTACTCCTAACACACTCCATCCATCTTTTCTTTGGCCGTCCCCTCCCACTTCATCCGTCTACATTTATACCCTTTTAGTAACATGCGTTTCATCCCTCATCACATGACCATACCAGGACAAACGGTTTCCTTTCCACTTATCAGCAACTCGCACGACTTAAATACTTGTTCTAATATTAGAACAAGTTTAGTATATACTCATTTCGCATTTTATCCATTCTTGTCACTCTGCACATCCATCTCAACATTTTTACTAAAATCACGTAGGTCACCATATTTATATTTTTCAAGCACCAGTTACGACTATTGCATTTCGCAACGGAAAAGCAATTTGTGCAATCGCTTCACAAAACGCCATTTGCTCTGCTCTCATGGTTATAAAATTATTTTTTGCTTGACCCGGTTCTTGCATGTACCAAATATGTTTACGTGTAGATTGACCCATGATCGATTGAAACAACCCATTTTAGACTGACAAACACATATGCCCTATTTTCCAAGTAGCTTTTTATCATTATTAAATTATCTGTGTTTATATAATAAATTATTGTTTTAGATAAAGTTATTGTTTAGTAATAAAATAGTGCGGTTCCTTTTCTAAGGGTTATCGCATGGTGTGGGTATTATGGTGCAATCGTTCGATTGTTAAATTGTTTGTTGTCAACCGGTGCAGAAGCATTTGAGAGATTATTTTTTATTAGGAACTAAAGTAGTTTGATAACTGTTGTCAACAGAAACTGTTATTATTAGAAAAGTTATCGATAGTCCTAAAGATTCTGAAAGTTAATAATATTACTTTGTTTTAAACAAAAAACAATGTAATGAGACTAGATTTCCCCCGCGGGGCTGCCATCAACTGGCTACCTACTTACCTTACTTAATTACTACTTACCCTTAAGGTTGTCTGTAAGAGATTGCCCTGTGCGATAAGACTGCCCATTGTACACTTGCTTTTATGATTTTTGTCCTGTGTATATATTTTTGTGGTGTACAATAAAGAATATAATAATAATATATACATACCTACCTACACCAACCCTACACTACATACATGACTGTTAGGTAACTTTAACCGTTTACGCAGCGCACGCAATGGAAGCCCTCAAAAGTAATAGATTTTGCCCGTTTTTACAACATTTTTCATTGATGCGCCGCTCCTATTGCGTTCGAAGCGTGATATTATAAATAGCATATAACCTTCCTCGATAAATGGCTTACTCAACACAAAAAGATTTTTTCAAATTCGACTCGTAGTAGCAGAGATTAGCGCGATCAAACAAACAATCAAACTCTGCAGTTTAATTGTTAGTATAGATATAGATAGACGATTGGATGAGAACAGAGGCTCTAGACAAGACAAGTGACTTTCAAGCATGAAAGCGTCGCCGTTGTGATTGGAATAGAGCCACAAATGTATGAGAACACCAGTGAAGTGCTACCGAAATGTCACGGAATGAATTCCTTAAATTTTGACATTTAGACCGTCTCCGTTGCTGATAGAATGATACTTTGTTTGGAAGTCACTTCGTGGGTCACAGGTCCAGTTGAAAACCAGCGTCGGGCACTAGTCGCCCGACATTTTGCTGAACTGGTCCTATTTAGTGCAGCAGAATGTTACTTTTATATTGTTTTCTTTTATATATTTGTTTTTGTTTAGTCTAAGTTATCTTTGTTTTATGTTTATGTTATGTCCAAAGCACACAAATTGTGTCAAATAAATGTGCTTACTTTCTCTCTTTTCTTTTAAAAGATAAACAGCTTTTTCCATTGGCGTATTCTTCAGCAACTGTGCAACTTATTCTGAATAAAAAATAGCTTTTGTTACTCAACGATAAATTAGCTTCCTAAGGGCGGTTAAGCACTACATCCAACCCGTGTCCATCATTTGGTGTTTTAGTTCAATGAATATCAGACAGTAATAGTTGTCAACGATACTTATATCAATTCTCTTTGTCCATAGACATACTCGATATCCTGTGTCCTACTGGTCCTGTGCCTGGCGGTCCTCGTCCGGGAAACGAACGCGCGACCCCCATGGCTAGCACCCGGTAGCGGAGTCTTCACAGAGTCTGCTGAATGTCATACAGATGTAAGTATGACTTACGAAGTTTACCAACTGAAACTTTTCGCCTAGATTACCCGTGTTTAGTGTAGACTCGCATTTTGCCCGATAGATCCCAAGTAGTTAATAGGAGGCAAACATTTTGTCATCAACTGGGCACTTGTGAATGGCTGTTAATAATGAATATGAGAGTTCCTAACTTTTTGCAAATTATATATATTTTTAATGTTTTGGCCTTTATTTTTTGCCACAACATTTTAAAGCTGAAACAAATTTAATTATGATATTACATAATAGCTAGGTATAGTAAGTCTGCAAACAAAATATTCCAAGAAGCAGGAAGAAAACACACAATCGGCTGATTACTTCACCGATTTTAGCACAAAATTATTAAACAAACGGATAAGAATTAACCTAATTATTTAGCAGAGACGTTTTTATCTATATTTTTTGCAGAATCGTGTGATTTGAGACCTTTGTCGCTTGACCTTTTAATTTTATAAATTTAACACGTTGAGATTCGATAATATTTTATGGTATTTTTATAATGTGTTTTAGAAACAATGACAATGTATGATGTAATTTTTATCGAACAATCATCTTCCTACTCTTGCCCCATGTTACTTAGGGACGGCGCAACACGTTTTATTTTTCGATCTGTCCGGTCAACCGTCACGCTACCTCTAATTCCCTTTTTAATCGAATATGTTTAGTAAAATAATTGAGATGAAAAATAGTGTGAAAATTTTTGCTCGCCATAAGAATGTTTTATTCTAGTTATTGCTCGTGGTGTCAGTAGTATTCTAAGAAAAAGTCTTCACATGACCAGATAATAATGTCCCGATTAAGCATGATAAAGTTACAAACAAACCAATTTTTTAACATTATTCAATACTAACGAATTCTATCTCTTTGTTACAGGATGAGCTTCTAGATCTCTGCCAGCGTTGCGCCAAGTTAACAAAGTCTAAACTAGCGTATCCAGCATGCTGCTCTACAGATCTTCAAGCCAGAAAATGGTGTTCCGACTTCGTGTACTTTGGCCGAGGACAATATGACTTCTACTGATCTACCAATAGGATTTAAGTATTTTTTAATTATTTTTAAGTTTGTAATTATTGGCCGAATTTTCAAACACAATTTTCTCAACTGAAAACACGTTACTGTAATTTTGATAGTCAGAAAAAAATTAACTTTAACTTTGACAGTCAGAAATACATGTCACTGTAACTTTGACAGTCAGAAAAACACATCACTGTCATTGTGACAGTCAGAAAAACACATCACTGTCTTTTTTGTCAGAAAACATGTTACTGCTATATTGACGGACAAAAACACGTGGTATTTTGTAATTTTGACAGTCAGAAAAACATGTTGTGTTGACAAGTAACAAAACTTTAAAGGAACGCGCTAAAGTGTAAGTGCCGTTTGGAAATTCGGTAGTATGAATGTTGGAATGATTGACTTTAGAATTTTGGTTGAAATAAGAAGCCATTTTGCATTTATAAAGTAGTGGCAGGATCCCTACGAATTAATGGCTACCTATTTGTTTTGTGACAGTCTCAATAAGTATTTTTAAGGACAGGCTATTAAAAGTTGACGAGATCTCTGTGAGAAATTTTAAGGAAAACAAATAACTAGTTTAAAATGAAATACAATTAAATTTTAGTTTAAAATCTAAAAAGAATAGGCAAAATTTTGTTAAAAAGTAATTTAGCCAACATAGTGCGTAGGTAATAACTTTGCCCCTACAAATCAATATGACTACAAATATATTATCTTGAACACAAAGTTCATAGTTTATTTATGAGTTTATAAATGTGTGTAAGTCCTTATCTTGTTTCATAAACACTCAAATCTCAAGATCCAATTAAATGCGGCCTGTTTTTTTAAAACCTGTTTAAAAAAAAAAATAAGTAGATATATGTATTTTCATTATACATTAAAAGGTAGTTATTTTTAATAACAAAAATGTACATAATTATAGTATATAAGTTAGGTATATTTTACAGTAAGCATTTAAAACACGAAACCACTGATAGAAAAATATACCTTCAATTTACAAAATTTAAATTTTGTACGAATTTACGATACACTTTAATAGGAGTACCAGTCTTATTTTTCTTGTATTTTATTCCTGTCAAACATTTTATTTGACAGTCCTTATTCAAGATATCCACCAATGAGTCTAGAAGTCCAAATTTACTTTCGCAATTAGTTAAAATAACAAATAATTACTAACTGAAAATATAAGCATAAAATATATTTTTTTCGAAAAATAACAATAAGGTTTTGATTACTTTGAACTAAATTGTATTTTGTATCTTTTTTTGTGAAAAAAAAATGTAATTTGTTAATGCATTCTTCTTCATGTAATTTGTCAATATTACATAATATTACCATAGTGGATGCATGGGAAATGCTAATAATTATGTTGTTATGTTTCATATCCGTATGGTCACTGCACAGAACATTAATTAATACTTATTAGATTACAGTAATTACCAACCTTTGCCCAGCCGTGAGACTGCAGCAATCATTTGAAGCCATGTGGTGGCTATTTTTAGCCGAATAAACAAGACTTATTAGTATTGATTTAATAGTAAAGATACGTACAAAAAACATGGCATTTCACACGATTGCTCCCGAAGATTGCCGACCGCGTGGCAGGTTCGATTCGGTCTATTATGACCTACGCATGACTAAATTATGACATCAGAAAAATTAACGGTCCGTCCTGTGCTCACTATATATTATCTAAGTCAATGCTTTTATGTAGACAAAAAGAAAAATGTTGTTTTGAAATTGTTATTATAAAATCATAACTTAATCATAGATAAATATTAAATTAATCACAAATTTGTCATTTTAATGATGTAAAAACTAAAAAAAAACGGAAACATTCGTTTCAAAAATTCTGTGATACTAAAATTTTGTAAATATTTTAATTATAAAAAAAATGTAAATAATTAAAATGTAAGTGTACAATTGAATTCAGTAAATGTACGAAATAAATGATTTTGTAAGAAGAAGAAATGAAGTAGAATATAAAACTGATACCTATTAATATTGTTGTTTCATTTTATTAAATCCTTAATCATGTCCTTTATTCAATTTGATTCTCAATTTTTTTTTTTAATATTTCAAATAATTACTTAAAAAAATATATAATATACAATTGGAGTTAGGGCTCCAGAGAGAGGAACCTCCTGACAATACAAGAGTATCCAGAAGTAAGCAGTACTTCTGGATATAATAAATAATAAGCCCATGACCCATCTTCCTGAAGATACCCTCCTGTTCTTTATTTTGTAAACATTCTAAATATTAGTAGTCTTCTGAGAGTGTCTTATCAATTGTGTGTAGTAAGAACCCAATTACGGTGGATTTGAAACGTCCCGCCATCGTCTCATTGGATGCTCGCTGACCAATCCGAGCGGCGAGCCACAATGCAGCGCCATCTTAATAAAAAAAAGATGGATTGTCTACGAACGTCGAACAAGCGGCGGACCTCTCCGCGCTTTTTTCTGTTATCTCGGTTTTCTGGTGGTGTAGTGCTCGCAGGTGAACAATTTGAAGGACTTATGCCTATGGACTTGTTTTGATGACGATATCGTGTGTGTGAACGGCTGGATCCAGACCCTCGCTGCCTGATACGACGCTGAGCCCAAGGAGCGCGAAGCAGTATACCTACGGAGGCGAGAGGTGAGTGCTTTTCGAATCCACTGTTCACAAATCTTCTACACACCTCCTAAGGTCTTGGTCGAGGATCATGACTAGTAAGCCATTGGCAGACATGACTATTGGTACAATGATCGCTGAGTCTACTGCCCACTTTATTATCATCATCATTAATATACTTATTCACCAGCTTCTGCCAGCGGTTTCGCCCGCGTGAATGTCGAAAATTATCCCGAAGGAACATATTCCCGGAATAGAAAGTATCCTGTGTTATGTGCGATTCCTGAATACAATTTTTTTTTGCCAAATTTCATCCAGATCCGTTCATTAGTTTTGCGTGAAAACGTAAGAAACACACACAAACTTTCGCCTTTATTATAATACTAGCTTCTGTCATTGGCTTCGCCCGCGTGAAAGTCGAATATTATCCCGAGGGAACAATTCCACGGATAAAAAGTATACTATGTGCTATTCCTAACTATAATCTATCTCTGTGCCAAATTTCATCCAGGTCCGTCCAGCCGTTTGAGCGTCAAGAAGTGACAAACATACAAACACACAACACACTCACAAACTTTCGCCTATATCATATTATCACATCGCCCCTCGCACCGCTTTACTCGCCGCGCGTATTTATGTCGCTCGAGCTCCATTCAAGTCAATCTTATCGTGATAACTTTTAAACTATGTGTTCAAATTACTTAGTGTAAGAGACAAAGTTTATCTACATTAAATATCTAAAGCGACAAATGTGTCGATTTTGATAAAAGTTTGTTAAATATTCTAAAATGTGCATTGTAAAAAAGTACCCAATTTAATTGTATTTAAAGTTCACTATTTTAGTCATACTCGTAGTGGCTTCCACATAAAAGGTAGATATATGCTGTCGCGAACTTTTATTTAGAACTTTAAGACAAACAATCCTACGGTACATTATATTGGTGTATCTCCAACGGTTTAGGCAGCGCACGCGAAGATAGCTCTCAGAGGGCAGAATTTTTGCCGACTTACTTGATATTTATCGTTATATTATGACCAAATTACAAAAAAATCATTATAAATTGTAGCGGGTGATCGGCAGTCCCAGGGTGGTGTTGGCTTTGTCGTCCACAAGTCCCTTGTGTATAACGTGGTGAAGTGTTTCGACCAGGGTGGCGTACCTTATACTCAGAATATCCGCAAGTTCTTCGCTGAAGGTCATACAAGTCTACGCCCCGATGTCAGCAAAACCCGACGACGAGGTAGAGACCATGTATTTGGATATCTATAGAGCCATGTATGGTTTCAAAACTCACCTCAACGTTCACTTCACCGTTGTCATGGGGGACTTCAAAACGAAACTGGGCAAACGAAACGAGGATGAACTGCAAGTGGGGCAATTTGAAATTAGACGTCGGAATCACAGGGGTCACCAACTGGCCAGTTTTATGGAGAAGGAGGACCTCTACATGATGAACTCATTTTTCAGAAAGCGTAAACACAGGAAGTGGTCCTGGACAAACCACGATGGTGCAACTAAAAATGAGATCGACTTCATCATGTCAACCAAGAAGCAAATGTTCAATGATGTCTCTGTGATCAATTTCGGTGAACACCGGGAGCGAACACCGCATGGTGAGAGGCACAGTGAACTATAATGTTAAGCTTGAAAGGTCTCGACTGATTAAGTCTACGCTCCGTCCAGCACATATCTAGGTCCAAAACCCCGAGACCTTTCAGCTCTTGCTGCTTTGAACTCCAGAATCGTTTCGACTGCCTAGGGAGGTCCGTGGAAGAATACAGCGATGGGTTCGTTGAAGCTGTCCATACGGTCGGGTCTAAGTTTTTCAAGACCCGCCGTACAGAGAGGAACAAAAAAGCTCTCTGATCCTACTCTCAAGCTCATGAAGGAGCGGCATGAGATGATCCTGCAGTCTTCAGACAATGCGTTGAAATACCGGCACCTAAATACACGGATCTCAAAGTGCTCCTTGAAAGGCGACCTCCGCCGCTTTAATACCGAAAGTATTAAAGACGCGATTGAGCGTCTTTGCAAGAGATCTGTCTATTGGGCAGAACCAGCTGACGAAAGTGAAGCCCGATGATGGCAGGATCTTATCCGCTAAACCGGAGCTTCCGAGGGAGATCGAGACATTCTATGGGCAGTTGTACACATCAATCAGCAAGCCCGTTGCGAATCTAGCAAACGACCTAAGAGCTAGATTGACCCGACAATATACCGAAAATATCCCAGACGACAGCCTATACAAGATTAGGATGGATCTGAAACATCTTACAAACAACAAGGCACCGGGTGACGACGGAATTACGGCCGAACTCCTGAAGGCGGGTGGAAAACCAATACTTAAAGCCCTTCAGAAGCTGTTTGATTCCGTCATACTAAAGGGGAAAACGCCACAGGCATGGTGCAGGGGTGTGGTGATACTCTTATTCAAGAAGGGTGACAATACTCTACTGAAGAACTATAGGCCCATCTCAATTCTTAGCTATGTCTACAAGCTGTTTTCAAGAGTCATCACGAATCGTCTCGCGCGTAGGTTTGACGATTTCCAGCCTATCCCACAAACCGGCTTCCGTAAAGGCTTCAGTACCGTAAACCACATACATACGCTACGGCAGGTTATATAGAAGACCGAAGAGTACAACCTGCCTCTCTTTTTAGTGTTTGTGGACTACGAGAAAGCCTTCAATTCGATCGAGAATTGGGATGTACTGCAATCTCTCCAACGGTGCCAAATTGACTACCGGTACATCGAAGTTTTGAAGTGTTTATTCTAAAACGCCACCATGTGAGTTCGATTTCAAGATTAGACCTCGTAACCCGTCCTTCTGCAGCGAGGTGTGAGACAGAGAGACGTCATATCTCCGAAGCTGTTTACAGCTGCACTGGAGGATGTTTTCAAGGTTCTGAGCCGGAGACGCATCAACGTCAATGGCCAGTACATCACTCACCTTCGGTTTGCCGACGATATAGTGGTTATGGCTGAGACCATGGAGGACTTCAGGAGAATGCTCGATGACCTCAGTAGAGCTTTCGAAAGAGTGGGTCTTAGAATGAACATGGACAAAACCAAGGTGATGTTGAATGTCCATGTTACACCCACTCCTATCAAGGTCGGAGACTACACTCGAAGTTGTGGGCGTGTATGTCTACCTGGGACAAACGTTCCAGTTGAGTAGGGCCAACTTCGAGAAAGAGGTCAACCGTCGAATCCGACTTGGCTGGGCAGCGTTCGGGAAATTGCGCAGTATCTTCTTGACCAACTTACCACAGTGTCTCAAGACGAAAATCTATGACCAGTGTGTGTTGCCAGTGATGACGTATGGCTCTGAGACGTGCTCGCTTACAATTGGCCTTATCAGAAAGCTCACAGTCACTCAAAGAGCAAAAAGGGCTATGCTCGGCGTTTACTTGCGTGATCAAAACTGAAATGTAGAGATCCGCAAGAGAACCAGGGTTACCGACATAGCCCGAAGAATTGCCGCAGTGGGATGGGCAAATTGCTCGCAGAACGAATGGCCGATGGCGCAGAAAGGTTCTGGAGTGGCGACCGCGAACCGGAAGACGTGGCAGTGGGCAGGCCTCCCACTAGATGGACTGATGACCTGGTGAATGTTGCAGGGATCCGCTGGTTGCGAGACGCTCGGAACCGGTCAATGTAGCGACGCTTGGTGGAGGCCTATTTTAAGCAGTTTTCGTCTTTCGGCTGATATGATGATGATGATGATATGAAATCGTACGCAGCCTCGCGCACCTATCCGCGCCGAACGACCCGCATTTCAGTAAAATGCGCTTGCGAATGACGTTATCAGATTCGGCGCGTAGGCGTCATCCGTTTCCTTATAGAAAATATTGATATAATAAGATGCATAGAAGTGGATACGATGCGTGCGGCGCGTTCGGCGCGGATTGCATGGGGGCTTGAGAAAATGCGATGAATGCGGCGCGTGCGGCTCCTGCGATGCGTCTAGGTACGTTCACCTTAATAGTCCTAATGACCGAGTTTGGCCATAGCGCCCAATCTCAACGCATACTAGCAATCAGTGCACACAGTAAACAGCGCACCCTTCCATTACTCTCATAGTCCGATGAGACGGCAATTCGATACGACCGTTCAGAGGTTATGTGCAGGACCAAATACTTAGTCTTAAGAGAAAATCCGGCAGAGAGCTCCGACTGAATTTTCTTAGTAAAAAGTCATAATTTGAGGTTTGTCTCTCGCCTATTTCCTCCTCCAGTATTAGACAAATTTAAAATATATTCCATAAATTCAATAAAAAAGATATATATTGTTCTTCTGTTTTTCTTTTTTCATTTATAGTTGTCAAATTTGTACACTAGGTCTCAATTGATAGCGCCATTTTGAGCATATTTTGAGGGTTCTAGTGCTTCTAAAGATAATGTATCATCAAAAAGGAAAACATAGGGGAACGGTATATATCTTTCTTTTTCAGTTTATGGAACATCTTTTAAATTGGTCCAATTTAGGAGGAACAAATAGGCGAGAGCCAAACCTAGAATTATGAATTTTTAACCGACTCACCAAAAAGGAGGAGGTTCTATGTTCGACTTTGTGAATGTTTTTTTTTTGTTTGTTTGATCACCAATATATCCGTCAATTGTGGACCGATTTTGAAAATTATTTTTTTTGTTTGAAAGAGTATGTTCCAAAATTGGTCTCATTTTAATTTGGTGAAGATCTGATGAAAAATTTCGGACCTCTTCAATACATAACGGCAAATCTCTCGGGATTGCTGCAATCGCATGTCTGTTTATTGTTTATACCATTTCAGAACAAAAAATCACGCCAGTGCGTTCTAAAGGGGTACGCAGATGTGTACAGTTCACCTTGGTACACTCTCATTTCACTTAATGTTGAGTTTCATGATATTCGGGTAATCTATTCTGGCATTATAGGTACCTCATAGACTAATATATAATAGATTGAGGTACCTTACTAAATTACTTACCTATTAGGTAGGTACAGCTAAAAGTGAATATTTAAAAATTATGATGTATTATATTATCATTAATGTTTATTTAAATATATTTTGTGATCTATCCAAAGTTTGGCTGGTAAATTGATATCATTTCTACAGATCAGACTGCCATCGTACCATGGTTTTGTAAATAAGTATTGTTGTGGTGTAGGGTTAAGGTTATTTTATCAGTCTATATTTTCTTCTTTAGCCCAACTTGGGTAAAGCAAAGGAGCAAAATGATACTACAATTAAAAATCCATAAATTAATTTAATAACACTATTCGACATATTGTAACAAGTTTGTATGTACAAAACCTCATCTAATACCTTTATTAATATTTTTGTTTCTATACGTTATCGTGACATGGCGGGCATGTTTCACTATTTTTATTAATTAAAGTAAAATAATTTAAATATTTGCAATTTAATACATAAATATTGATTGAAAATAATTTTTTATCTTGTTGGTGATAAAATTAACCTCCTATGTAAAATCGTAACCCTCATTTATAAAAAAATATAAAAGCAAACCTTCCTTGATAGATAGAAGAGATAATAGGTACAAGTGATTCAAATCTGAAATCACCTTGCACGGGTATAAAAAATGAGGGAACTTATATTTAATAAGTGCTTACAAAATAATAATAAAAGAGCAGAAAACTATGAAGGTATCATAATTATTAAAAATCATTTTTTTTGTACCGTTCTCCTTTTTTCTAATTAAGTTGATTAACAAGAAACTCTGAATGTTCTTAATTAGATTTAGATAAGAAAATAATTATTCACCTACTTTTGCACAACAAGTTGAGTTAGTGAGATTGATGCTCATAGAAAAACTGTACTTATATCAATAATAAAAAATAACATAACTTTTATTTTTTACTTTTTAGTGTTTTAAAATAGTGAAATAAATTCCGCTCATGTCACAGCACTCGCAAAGAGTGCAATTTTAGTGCTTTATTTATTTAGAAAAAAAGTAAAATATTGGCGAAAGATGCCATTAAAGCATTATTTTCCAAATCGAAAATAAAATCTTACAAAAAGTAAAAGAGAAAAAAATGATTTTATTTTGAAAATTGGAAAAACGGTCCGCCAATATTTCATATTTTTTTCTCCCTGTTTATATTTACATTAGTACGACAGTTAAACTTATTTAAGTACGAAAAATGGTTTTAGTCTCACAAAGTTTATTTTTAATCACGATTGTAGAGTGGTTAAAAAGTCAAAGCTGTAAAGGCGCCATTCACTAAAAGTTTTCACATTAACGGAACCAAAACAGATTTCATATTTCAGACTATTATCACATTTACATCAACAATGTTATTAAAAAGCCATGTTAAAGATACATTAAAAATACAAGATGTCACTAAATTGTAACTTACGATAAATAAAGGTGTTTCGTTGTAATAAATCGTAGAAAAATCGGTGAGAAAAAAATAAAAGTAAAAAATATAAATGCCGATTGCGCAATGGCCACTGTTTAACATTATCTGTGAACACATCTACTCGATCGTGCAATTCCGCACGATTGCACAATTTTCGTGCAAATACACACCCTAATTCATCTATCTTTGGATAGTCTTAGGTCTTTCGACTAATAATTTTTACACGATAAATGTAATTTACACTAAATTTTATAAAGATACGGTTTTTAGCTAAAAATCAACTAATCTTTGTAGACATTCCCGCTTGGACGGATATTAAAATCTCTATGTGTTGTCAACCTACTTGAAGCTTTGCTGTGCTGTTTATAAAATCCATTTTGTAGCTCAATAAAAATATCACAAGAAAGTGATCTTTGGGCTTAAAATTGTGATGATTGACCTACAAAAACATTAGTCTAGTAGTTGGCTATTTTCATTACTGCTTTCTCTGATAAATATAAATTAGGAATAATACTAAATTGGATAGATTTTCAAGAATAAATACACATAGTAATTATAAAATTGTGAAAAATTAAAACATTTTTGATTCAACTGATTATCCTGTTAAAAGTAAGAGCTAGTTACGTCAACTCGATTTTAACAAACACTGTCTGAGTAACAGACAAAGTTAAAAAGCAATAATAATTTTATATTGTATCGTAGAATCGTCCAACAAAGTTGCGTGCAGTTTCATGCGAGATAATATCAAAATATATGACTACAGACTTACTTTGATAAAAAGATAATCTTTTTAACCTGTTTACGTTATTTTCATGTGACTTTGACATGATTACAGACTCGTTTTGAGGACTTTTAATGCGGTAAGTCATACAAAATTATACACAATTATTAAAACTTGTAACTTTGACTATTACTTGGATTGAAAGAAATTGTTTTTAAGCATGTTTAAACATTTCTTATTTTTTAAGTTTTAGAAAAAAGAAATATTAGTAGATTGCGCATTTATTTTTTTCAGGGTAATGTCCAAAAATATTTGGATATCAACTATTTCACTAAAATCTCCAGCTTAAAATAAAATTCATTTAGCACAAAATTCATACTAAACTGACAACTAGATCTTTCGGTAGTTACATTTATATAAGAAATCTATTTTTATTTACAATTTTTACGACAACCTTCTAAAATGTACAAATACAGGATATCTCCAGCAATAGTTTTTTTTGCAATATTTTGTTTTATTTTTTTTACTATTTTGTCAACTTTGATCACTTGGTTGTCAAAAGATTTCTTAAACATGAAGCTACAAAGTACAAAAAGAGTTTTTAAACTTAGTATTAGACAAGAAAAATGCAAAAATACATTTAATTAATGACAAGTCAACAATTTAAATTATTTAATACGAAAACGATAAAAATGCGATAACATTCTTTGCTTACATGAAAAACAAATAATTATGCAAAATAAAGATGTAAAATGTTAATCAGCTGTTTTTTTCTTAAAGCTAAAAAAATATTTGTTTTGGAAATACGAGTATTTTCTAACATTATTTTCAACCATTAAAACTATTAACAGCATTAATCCACGGAAAAAAGCAAGACCCCGTAAAAAAAAATAACAAAAATTTTAAAAAGTTTTTTTTTCTTTGACAACCAATTTGTAATCACAGCATGTCTTCTTTATCGTATATTTCCTGTAACTTTTGTTGTTCTTTCACTTTTTTCATTTGAGCGTAGATCGATGCTGCTTTGTAGTTGATAGGCCCGTAATCTTTCATATCAGCGTCTGCATAGATGAATTGGTCTTCAGGTCTGAATGGCTGAGAAAAAAAAAAGAAAAATCATTAAAAGAAAAAAATCTGGTGGTTAGACATAGATAAAAAAACATACATAAAATACAATGGTAATATGTGTTAAGTGCAAAGCTACAATACATTAGTTTTTGTTTTTTAAGTCTTTATTTAATTTTTACATAATTAAATAAAAAGCTGTTTTTTTTTAAATTTTAGTGGTGATTAGTTTATAAATTTTTAATTGTCAATATGAAATGAGTTCTTTTAAATAAAAATAAAATTTTGAAAATGTGAATTATTAAGCGATGAACCAAAGAAGCGAAATGAGTCCGAAATGAATTTTGAAAAAAAATTACCTTTCTTTTTAAAAAATGTACGTGTCACTCTTGGTAAAGCGTTCCTAGAAGAAAATATAAAACGTCACAACATTGCGAATACATGCTTATTTGGCATCTCATACATTTACATCGAAAATATTTAGTAAAAAAAATCTAAAATTTAAAAAATATGGGCTTTGATTTTGGACAGCTTTCTAAAACTGTATGCGAGAATTCTAAAATTTCTGGACGACTGCTAAAATGAGATTAAACTTTGGTTTGTATTATGCAGTAGTCATTTTTGCTACCATTTATAATTAGAAAGCATTTGATAATAATACTACTTTTTATTAATGCAATGTTGTAAATGTATGAGTATTATACATTATTACGAAGAGGTTCTTGAGTAGGCAATTTATTAAAAGGCTATTTTCATGGTGTGTTGGAAAATTCATGCTGTGAAAGCCAATAAAATTCCACTTAGGCACATATTACCATTATATATTTCTTCTAGTTGTTTTATACAATAATATTTTTTTTTTTTTCTAGATGAGCTTTCTCTTGTTTTAAACGAAATCTTAATTTAGTATATCAAAGGAGACTGGAATGATATAATGATACTTCAGAATTTAACTACTGATCATCAGTTTAAATAATATTTTGGTCAGTTTCAAGGCAGAATCTGAGTTTAAGGTCAACTTGCTTCACAAATCACTCAAAGTTTGAAAAGTATTTACAGCATAAATTTAAATAAAAAAGAAAAACACATAAAAAAGACATAAAAAAACTTAAACGGAAATATGACAAAAACCAATTAAGAAGAATTAATATGTCTTTTTCAAAAGATTGTTGCTCAAAATTAGCCTTCAAACGTTTCATGAAAAGAATATTAGAAACTCACCTTTCAGACATCGATCTCATTGAATTTCAGAGTAGCATAGTCACTTCTAGGTTGCGTGTGACCACTTTTTCTCTGGGTAGTACTAGACATATTCTTATTATAACTAGAGTTAGTATCTTTGTTAGCACTATCTGAACCTACTGTATACGTATCATACAAATGTCTATTAGAATTGACAGTGTTTTTAAACTTCATATTATGGTTACCTAATGCTAAATCAGCGTACACTAACTTTTTTTGTCTAGGCTTTTCGTCTTTCGGACCCGAATAGTTCGACGCGAAATTTTCGGGTCCGAGATTTCTCGTTGAATTTGATATGTAGTTGCCTTTTAGCAATTGCAAGTACGATTTTCTTTCTGATTCATTGTATTCAGGCTCTGGGTAATCAGGCTTTTGATAGTTATCGTAAACTCCTACACATGAAAGTTTTTCTCTTAAGCTTTCAGATTTTTTCAAACGATTTAACTTCTGACTATTCTTTTCTCTCGTCCTGTTTAAAGTTTTTGTGTAGTACTGTGGTTCTGAAGGCTGGTAGATGAGAGGCCCTATTGTGTTATTGTACGACCTCTCCTGATCAACAGGGATTCTTTTATCGACTCTTATAGGTTGGAAGTAACAAAAGCTATGATGTTTTTGGAGTGGTATTTGAAAGTTTTTCTTGTTCTTCCCTTTGTTGCTTAAGTTTGTGAAGTGATTACGTTTTTGCATGTACTGTTGTTGGAGTATGTTAGTATTCTGAAAAGGAAATTAGTTTGTTAGTGATTAGAACACACACGTTAGACAGAAGGAACATAAAACAGAAAATAAATAGAAAAAGCGTTATACCTGACCGTTGTCACTGTCCACAGTGATACTACTTTGTACTGAATGACTACGTTTGACTACTGATCGTTTTGGTACCGGTTTCTCCGTCAACTTTGGTATTTGTAACGTTTTATTTGGTGGTATCACTTGCTTCTTTGGCAATCCGACTTTGTTTATACCCTCATCGTTCAATTGCTTTACCACAGACTTAACTAGAGATGTAGATGGTAATATTACAGATATGTTCCTTTTTGGAGTAGCTCCTATTATATTTGGTTTAGAGAGATCATTTTTGGTTTCTTCAAGTTCCTTTTCTTCCTCACTGTCTTCTTCTTCCTCTGTCTTAAATATTTCAAATTTTGTTTTGCGTATGTCTTCAGCGGATTTAGTAGGCCGTACTGGAGCATCAATTGTATCAATGGATTTGGAAAATTTTGTGTTTATCAAAGGCATTGAAAGATTGACGTAAACATGATCACTTTTAGAAGGTGACGCGAAAGGAGATATTTTAGTTCTTGGGGCTGGTACAGGCCTATTTAAAGAAGTAGTAGATTTATTTAAATCAGTCTCATCACAAACTTGTATAGAATCAGTTAGATTTTCAAATTGTTCAACTCCGCTTATATTGGATTTGACTCTGAGTAAAGACGGACAATTTACATAAATTGTGTCTTCAGTAACTGGAGTAGAATTCCCATTTTTGTTATTATTGATTTCGTTGAAGTTCTCTCCGTATTCCGTGTTAGGATAAAATCTTTCTATATTCCGTTTCCTTACTATCCTCATAGACTGAAACTGAGGTGATTTTCTATGCACCCTTGTGTTTAGTGACGAAAATTTTCTTTTATCGCCTTCTGGGATTTCTTCATCGATTGTTGGGAATTGTTTCAAGAATGAGGTTTGCATTTGCGGTAGGTATGGGTTTAGTAAAACTGTTTGATGCAGTGGGTACATTTGTTGTATCGGAGATAAAACTGGTATTCCATAGGAGTATTGTGAATTCGAAGCTATGGGATACCCTATAGCATTTTGAACGAATGGAGGGCAAACAAGTCTTGGTGTGAACGACGGGTTAGTAGTCAGTTGTTTCTGTAAAGCTGCTATTCCTTTCGACGTTTTAGGGTTAGTCTCGATAACCCTAGGTTGTATAGCTTGGACAGGCTTTACATGCAAATTAATAAAACATGAAACAAGAACAAAAATGCAAATTATAATTAAAGCAAAACGATAAAACAACATAAAAGTTAATTTGTAAGTTATGGTAGTTTTATTATATAGGATATTATAGTCTTTCAGTAAACTTTCACTATTATATTAAAAACTGTGTAATATATCAAATCCTGAGGATCTAGACAAGTGACATTCTCGTCGTCGTCGCGATAGCAACGTACAAGTACAGAATTTTCAAAGCTATCGAAATTTCACGTGCGTTTCACAACAATCCATTTTGGTATTACGATCATTGCCATCATATAAAATGACATCAGTTCTTGCATGTGAACTTGCTTGTTGGAATGCTTAGATTTTGAACTGTTTTCTGAATATATAAACTGACATAATAGAAAGCCAACTCTTTGTTTTTATTTTCTGATTTCGAAAAATGTTTGTAGACTTTTTAATACCAAATACAACCTTTTGCTTGACAGTTTCTGTGTGTGTACAAAACGTGTTTCGTCAGTTTTTATTTTAAATTTAGCATTACTGAAAGACCATTTTAGCTTTTTGCAGACTACATCATTGTCCAAGTTATCAACAAACATACCTTATTGGGGGGTTGTTGTAATCCATGGAACGGCAGGTTCTCGTAGAGACCTGGGTTGTCCGCTCCAAGGTTGCCGTTTGCTGGATTATCTACGCCATTCGTAGGTGGGCCTGTAAGGAGTAAAAGTGCAATAAGAAAGAATATTTTTTATGAATCGCGTGAACCTAAACTTTGTGGCCATGATTTTTTGTAGAATCTACTAAGATATTAATAAAAGAAGAATTGTGTTAAGTGCATCAATTTATAGTAGGTACTCTTAAGTACGAATTTCTTGATATTTGCTTTTACATTGTAAAGTATTACTTAGATTTTAGATATTTTTTTTAGTTGAGGGGTTTAGCTTTTCTGGCTACAGCTTACTGTCTTCATTTGTCTTATGTGGTAGAAATGAAAAAGCACAGACACACAAAAAACAAGACAAAAAAAGCATGCTTTACTCACTGTCACCTGGTTTCTTTCGTTTCCTCGTGTTTCTTCGTTCTTCATCAGTGAAGGGTTTTATTTTGCCACTAGTCGCAACAATTCTATCAGGTCTTTTGAACGACACGACTAAAAACATGCTCACTATGAAAAACATTGCAAATATATTCGTGCTTCAAGCGTTAAAGCAGAAAACGTGCTTGTGAAGCAAAAGCGATTCAGGAACATAGATTAAAATAGTTACAGTCCCAACCTTTTTGGTGAGATTATTATTTATACATATTTCTGCAGCTTTATTGAATTTTATAATGACTTAATATAAACCTTTCTTTGCAGTCGGTTAAAAAGGAGTCTCACCAAGAAAGTTAAGGCTTTCAGTATTTTTAATGGGGTAAAAAGTTCCTACAGTCGTCATTAAAAGTTTCATGCAAAAGCAATGTAAATGTTAAAAGCACAGATTTATAAAATGGAGAAGATTTAGAATGTCATGATATTAGTGTAGTGTACGGTGATAATGTGTAATACAATAATGCAAACAAAACATAGAATAGGCTTATGTAAAATTTCCATAGACTTAAAAAATACAAAGATGTGAATTGTAAAAATGATCATCAAGATTGCCACTACTGGACATAGGCCTCTCACAAGCATCGTCACATGGAACGGTGGTGTGCTTCTTGGATCCAGCGGGTTCCAACAGCGTTCACCAGGACATCGGCCTACCTTGTGAAGAGACTGTCCAACGTTATACCTAACAGTACGCGGTATGAGTACTATGAGAAATTGTTTGAAATATTGTGTCACTCATTATCAATATAGAAAATAAAGTTTAAATAACAACTACCTCCTTCGGTAACAATTATGTTAGGTTTTTCGCTTTGAAACAAAGATCTTAGTCGATTCTTTTGCACTACAAATCCCGGTTTATTCATATTGACTAGTGACATTGCCCTTTTGTTTGACTTATTAATTTTCTTATATTTTCCACTATCATCGTCCGAATCTTCACTTTTTCGCCTTAAGTTCTTGAAAATACCCGTCACAATATTTTGCCTTGGCTTCCCACTTTTCTTTGAATATTCTACCTTCAGTGGTGACTTATCTTCAGTCTTATTTCTTTCTAGAAGTCCTAAATTAGATTCTTCAGTCGCTGCTTGTTGATTTTGCTGTAATCTTGCTTGATTTTTCGGACTTAGTGTGTGATTTGAATTGACGTGAACTAAAACTCCAGGTTTCAAAGGCCATTTACTTGGTGTAACAACAGTTTGACCTTTATTGCTGTCAGCTTTAGGTTCAGGCTTCGGTGTTTGTAGATCAGCCTCTTGATTTGTTTCTGTTTGAGTAGTGTTTTGTGGAGTTTCTTGATGATCTTCGATCTTGTTCATTTCTAAGTTGTGAGGGTAGCTTTGTGAATCGACTAGTCTTGTTCTGTCACATGCTTTTGGACTGAACGATAGGTTTAACCGAGGTGATAATGCAGGTAGAGCTTGTGATATAATTGACTGTGCGATCGAGACTTCATTAATACAGCTACCGTCTGGACTAAATAAGGAAATAAAAGAAATAAAAATAATGATTTTGTTCATGCGGTGGGTGTAAGTGTTAAACTTTAGAACTTACAAATATTTTAAAATCAATATGTTAAAATATTCATTTAATTTTACCTACTTGTGATTTTTAAGACGGTTACTATTCCTAATCGTACAGATAAATTAAAATTAAAATGTCTTTACTAAATAAATCAAAATATATATGAAAAGTAACTAAATAAAATAATTCAAAATATACTATATATAAACACCTACTTTTGAAAACAATACTTAGATACAAAATATACAAAAAGAGTGAAGTACCAAGAAGAATGCTTTCCAAATCTCACGTCATGCATCACTCAAAAAATACTTGTACATTAATTCTGTAAATTTTGTCTACTCGAAATATTTCTACTGTGGTCACACTTTACGCCAAAAATTCAAAAATATAGCCAAACAGCATTTAAATAATAAGAAAGCATCCTCCAACTAAAATAAAAAATTTGAATACTGTATATTTTACTTTTTAGCATTTTTGTTAAAAATGTACCTGAAGTATTAATTGTGGTCAATCTGAGAACGTCCGGGGTTAGTGCGGTTAGGAACCTACACATTAATTATTATTAATAATAGTAGGTACACAATAATATAATATGATAATAAATATACTTTTGAAAACCAGTGTTATTTTGTCAAGAGTATAAAATAAAAACATGCTTCTATTTTTTTTCTATTTTCAAGCCCAGCTTTAGCTGCTAAAATGTAGCTGAACCTGATTTAATGATTCGACAGCTATTTTGCAATATCAATTATATAATTTACTCCTACAACAAATTTTATTTGTATTTTTTTTTTGCAAAAGTGGTACTAAATTTCTCAAGATATTTTTATATATAAGAGAAGACTTTTCAGATTTCTCTATTAATGCTTATGAAACTCAATAATCATTACTGTCAAACCATTAAAATTATTATTATGATCAGCACATTTTAGCCCTCAAAAGACTTTTCAACCAAAACTATCAGCCGTTGGTCCAAGCATTTAAATATAGCGCTTCACTCAAACTCAAACTCAAATGACCTTGGGAACATCCGACCTTGACCTTCTAGTCGTAATGATATGACCTCGTCATGGGCACTACTACTGGCGACCTTGAGGGAGGCATTGACAATGTATGCCATGAATCTGCTCGGACCAATGGCGTAGCTGCAAAATTTTTATTATTTTTTACTACACAAATAAAAATAAAATGGTTTTCTTTTTTTTTGTTAATTTAGTACCGCTTGAGTATATGATATATAGAAAGGGATATACTTAAATAAAATTAATTAAATTATTATGTGTGATAAAATAAAATAGCTAAAAACAAATATCTCTTATCAATCTATACTACAGGCTATATTTTGGTTTTTAATAAAATAATATTTGGTTAGGGATCGAAACTTTCAGGATTTTTGAAACTGTCTATAATAAATGGGTACTTTTATTGTTAGAAAGTTTTCAGAGTAGTTAAAAAAATGCCGATTACAAAATATAACAAAATCGGTGTGAAGTGTGAAAATAAAATAAGAAAAAACTTTCTAACAATACCTAAAATCGAAAAAATTATCTATAGAGATGTGTAAAATGACTAGCACTAGACATTCTAGAAAGATAAAAGAAAAAAAAACAAGAAAAGAAAAACTTACTTTTCGCGCTCCTCTAATTCGACCGGATTATTGTCTATTATGTTTGTATGTTAGTTGACGATGATGTGTTTAGTAGCAGCATCCGGGAAAGATAGGATGAAGAAAAAAATAAATGTTAGTTTTTGCAAAACAAAAAATTAAAATCAAAAAAATTTGCAAAAAAATCTGAGCAACATTATGTTACATGACACTGAAATGGCTATTTTTAATGAGAAAAATTGTCAAAAGATTACACATGAATTTGAAAAATATTATAAAATTTATGAAAAAACATCGATTTTTTGTTACAATGCTCGAATGAGAAAAGACGATAATTAAAAACATGAATTAGTTACTCAACATTTAGATGTTTATATTACAGGCGACATAATGAAAAAATACAACACTAAAAAGAAAATTCAAGCAAAAATCAAAATCAGTCTATAAGACACGTTGCCGATTGAAAATCTAAAATGCAGTTTTAAGTAATCAGTATGCTTGTTAATTCAGAAACACGTCCCACTAGGCATGTAAGTGATAATCTTTGTAATTGGAAGTAATATAGATTTTTATGTCAAATCAGTTAATAATGTCAAAACAGAAACTTATAAAAACTGCCAGTTACTTGATGCTATCAAATTATAAGTGCCTAAAGGACTAATTGAAGAATTCCTCAGCAAATATTATCATCTTACTTTGCGAATGCTACGTGCATTTACCCTCCAATTTTTACATATACTACATCCCCAAATTCTTGTCTAACTTAACTTGTCACATAGACCGACAACCGCAGAAAAGGGGAATGACTTACATTTGGACTTGGCCCTCATCCGCCGGCAGATGCAGATGATGATGATGCAGAGGATCACGGTGATCACCAGGATAGCCAGGGCTATACCTCCGATGAGCAAAAGCTTCTGTTGATCACGCCACCAGACTTTGGTACCTGGAGATAAGAAATACATTTTAGCTGATTTGATTAAAGATATAGTGCAAAAAGTGGAAAGGCAGAAGGTAGGCTTTTGCCTTAGGTACGACGCAGGATACAATGATAATGATGATTTAGGATTGTCAGAACTATATAGATGGGGATAAATCGTGAGACGAGTTACAAATACACCATCTATTGGACAAAAACTAATTCATCGGTACGAGTGGAAAAAAGTCAAGAGTGAAGCGAAGACGAAGATTTACAAGTCTTGGGAGTAATATAAAAGGTGGTTGAAGTTACCTATAGAAACTATGCTCAAGGTAAGGGTGGATGATGAAATTGATATGAATTGATTCAGAATCACCTGCCCATCTATACTGGTAAAAGTGATAATGATCGTGAAATTAATAATAAGTTTGAAACAGGACAAAATTGTTGTAAGCATTTAGCATTTAAAAATTATAGTAAGAGATCGTTGATAAGCATTGAGACAGAATTAATCAATAATGGTAAGACGATAACTATCGAAGGAAATAAATCTTTTAACAAGTGGAAGATCAATTTCGTGATTACCAAAATTATTTCAAGTTATAAGTAAAACAAATAAAAACGGTGTGCCCTTTAAGCTATTATGCTGTGCGGTAAGTAAATAATAATTTTGAATTTCATCATAAGTTCCAATATTGTAACTCTAATGAAAAAAATTGACCGAAACGAAATTGAAGAACTAAGCAAGTTAAATTAAATAAAAGCTTGTAAAAAGCAGGACAAATCTGATTGCTTCTGCAAAATAATAGTTAATTCTTATTTTTCAATAAGTAATAAACGCAATTTTAAATAAATGAGTGTTGCTGAAACCCACATCACCGAAGAACTTACCGAAACTTTCCAAGTTGGCTGTAAACCGAAAAATTAGATTTATACACTGATTTAATAAACCACATATACTTAATGGCTTGTATTCTTTGTTGAACGTCCAATAAATAAACGAATAACAATAAGTAATGACATTGTATCCTAAATTAACATCAAACTATATTTGCCACGTGAAATATTTTGCTAACAACCGGCATTTCAGCCGGCATTATGATTTGTTCCAGTCTTCAGATATCATATATCAGATATCATATCATATATGGACCATATATGACTGACTCTGATATGTTCAGTCAGAAACAGCATTTTACATCGTTTTTCAAGACTGTTAAAGATTTAACCATTTGACTGGCGTGTTTTTTTTAATTTACAAAATGCACCTGCTCTTGACCTCAATCTCGACTTAACGAAACCAATAGACAAGTTCTAAGATGGAATTTCATTTTAGAGCAATTAACTCTAACGTATAGGGCCAGATTGGCCGCTATTGAAACAAACTGGTCAAATAAAATATCATAGATCCCAAACCTAACACAATGCAAGTGTGGAGCACCTATATAGGATATGCCCAACCACTTATACCTTCCAGGATCTGAGAGTTGTCCAAGTAGCCACATACTAGTTGGTTAACATTTGAAAGATAGAGTAGTCAATTGACACGAAAAGAAGAAGCAATGAACTCACCCATAACATCACGCTCGCAGGCGCGGGACATGCCGACAGAGTTGTTGGCGTAGCAGAGGTAAGTCCTATACACGTCGACACTGGTGCTGAGGCGGAGGAAGCTCTGGGCTCCTTGCTGCCAGATCTTCTCGTCAGTCAGGCTGTCGTTGTCATTCTTCAGCTTCCAGGTGAAAGATACCTGATTGGAATAAAGTTTATTGGTTACTACAAGCATTCCATAACTACTCGATACATAGACTAAAAAACCCACCCACGTTCCGCCAGTTATGTTTTTAGTCTCAAGTAATAGGAAAGAAGCCTATTGCCACCAATCTACCAAATCGCAAAAAATTCAGAGCCCGGGCTGCAAACGATAAAATGCAAATGGAAAAAGCAAACTTTGCCCGGCGCAGGAACCAAACCCAGGACCTCATGCTCAGCCGTAACGCTATGCCACCACTATACCAACGAGACAGTTTTATATTATATTTAAAATATTTACCGCTGAAGGATTAGCATGTGCAGTGCAAACAAGTACTTGCACTCCGTCAATGTCGGACTGTTTAATACCGCATTCCGGAATAACTGAAAGAAAAATAGACAAATATATTGATTATAGTTTAAAAAAAAATTGTAGTTATGTTGAAACAATAATAGCCATAATATGCTTCCTTGCGGTAACCCGAAAATTTACAGTCTTAAACTGTTCTTTGACCTCAACTCAGCTTATATTATGTAAAAGCTTTTTATTCCCATTTTTTCATTTGGTGTCTTAAATATTTTAATAATCAAAATAAAAATTGACAAAAAAAAAATTATAAATAATGAATGACATAATAAATGTCGTTATTTTTCAAAATTGTTCTTGATTAATCGTATCAAAAGCCTTCATCGAGTCAAAAATTATACAGGACCAATTTTTCAAAAAGCCTTTATCTGCGGAGTAAAATGAAGAAACTTGTCAACTGCTTTTGATTTTTTTTCGTTTGTTACAATAAGAATAGAGATGAAATAAATGATTTTAATAATAACTTACACCAAACATCCAGAAACACGGTAGTGCTATCAGAACCGTGCCTGTTGTACGCCTCACAGGTATAGTTGCCTGCATCCTTCCTCTGCACGGGTCCCAACAGCAATGTGTTAGATGACGAGAGGATGAGGGAGTTGTTGCCGTGCTCTTTGCCAGACGCCTTGCTGGGATGCTCGCGGCGCCAGGAGTAGGAGGGCATGGGGAAACCTCTGTAAATATAATAATTAAGTAATCAACGATGGTCATATCAGCCAACGGCTAGGAGCCTCTCGTTCGGCAGCTGGATCAAGAGCTTGATTCAGAAAGCAGTACTTCTAAACAAAGCTTGTACTGTTAGAAGGTTCCTCTCTCTAGAGCTCTTTGCTTGTAGATCAGATGTCATTTGTAGGTCTTTGAAAGTCGATACGGGTTGTCACAAGACTGAAAATGGGACATCAGTCTTGTCAAAGAGGCAAGTATTGGAGGTCAGATAAAAAGCCGCTCCTTGTAGAATACTGATTACTAAGCTTCATCCAGTTAGACTAGAAGCCGACTTTAAAATATTTGGCAAAAGGCAAGCAGATTGATTGAATTGATAAGCTTTTCTCTGAACTTTTCATTGTACTCTTTGTGGCTAAGTATCTTACTTACCTAGCGGAACACACAACTTTAGCCGGTATTTCATTCTCCGTCACGTTTACTCTCTCTGGGAATACTTTGACGTTTTCAGGTTCATCTGCAAAGAACAAATACGTTTTGAATTCTTTAAATTCTGCAGCTGTTATGACAAATAACGACAAAACTTGCCAAAAAGCAATTTTATAGACCCGTCGGAACATGTGCCATACGTTGGTGTGCACCATGAGTCCATGCACTTAGTGAAGCAGCAACTAATGTGGCCAACTACTGGGCGCGAACTATCTTAAGAGTTATCTCTTAGAAGATGCCAAATATAAATGAAAATGTTTATCAGGTGCCACTATAGGGTAACATAAGAGAGGCTTAATTTGCACAACAGTGATCTAAGATAGACTGCTGTATCATCGTAAATCATTGTCATTATCATTTCGGCTGTAAGATATTCAGTGCTTGAAATAGTCCTCTCTGAAATATTGCCACTACGAAATTGGTCCTGTGCGTACCAATATTTGTTTCAATTTTTTGATTTGAATATAAACTGCAAACGCAGTATATGTTGCGTAATCAAACTATACTCACATTCAACAGCAAACTTAGTGGTACTGTTGACTGGTGGTCCCACTATGTTCCTCGATGATCTACAGGTGTAGCTGGCGGTGTCTGCAGCCCGATCCAGGGCATGTGACGGCCAGGCGGACATGTTCCAATGCTGGAAGATATACCAAAATTTAATGCTTATAGTTAAATTTGAGATTTTAAGTTTATTACCAAATTCGGTACAGAAAATTCATGTCATTTTAAATCATGTACTAGCTTCATGTAAAACACTGGAAATTACGTGTATCGGGTTGGACGGGCAGCTGACCACAACACAGTTGCGAAAAAAGTTACGCAGATATACACTTACCAAAGTAGATTCAGTAGCTTCAAAATCATTCCGATTAACTTGAGGTCCTATATGCTTTTCCACCACATAATATCGATCAGTTTTCTGAGGGTCTATAAGGGATCCGTCTTTCAGCCAATCCACACTGCATAGCGGGGCGCATTCCACCGTGCACGATAGAGATATATTCTGGAAAAAAAGATATAGTACGGATCATATAGCTTGTGGATAAATAAACAAAAATCAGATTGAGATGGTACGGACAAGTCATGAGTAGGACAGAACAGCATGTCTTCAGGATGGTTCTGAGTCTACCTGAAGGCGAAAGAGGCCGAGGACGACCACCATTGTCATGGTGGACCAGTATGATGAAGTTTCTTAAGAAAGGGAAACTACTAGACCCGATACTTCTCGACAGAACGTCTTGGCGCCGTGAGATAAGTAGAGGCGACTCCAAGAAGTAGTTTAAAGAAGAGATACTTTTACCAAGAGGTAGTTTTACCAAGAGGTAGCTTTACCAAGAGGTAGTTTTACCAAGAGGTACTTTTACCAAGAGGTAGTTTTACCAAGAGGTAGTTTTACCAAGAGATAGTTTTACCAAGAGGTAGTTTTACCAAGAGGTTGTTTTACCAAGAGGTAGCTTTACCAAGAGGTAGTTTTACCAAGAGGTAGTTTTACCAAGAGATAGTTTTACCAAGAGGTAGCTTTACCAAGAGGTAGTTTTACCAAGAGGTAGTTTTACCAAGAGATAGTTTTACCAAGAGGTAGTTTTACCAAGAGGTAGTGTTACCAAGAGGTAGTTTTACCAAGAGGTAGTTTTACCATGAGGTAGTTTTTACCAAGAGGTAGTGTTACCAAGAGGTAGTGTTACCAAGAGGTAGTTTTACCAAGAGGTTGTTTTACCAAGAGGTAGTTTTACCAAGAGATAGTTTTACCAAGAGGTAGTTTTACCAAGAGGTAGTGTTACCAAGAGGTAGTTTTACCAAGAGGTAGTTTTACCATGAGGTAGTTTTTACCAAGAGGTAGTGTTACCAAGAGGTAGTGTTACCAAGAGGTAGTTTTACCAAGAGGTAGTTTTACCAAGAGGTATTGTTACCAAGAGGTAGTGTTACCAAGAGGTAGTGTTACAAAGAGGTAGTGTTACCAAGAGGTAGTTTTACCAAGAGGTAGTTTTACCAAGAGGTAGTTTTACCATGAGGTAGTTTTTACCAAGAGGTAGTGTTACCAAGAGGTAGTGTTACCAAGAGGTAGTTTTACCAAGAGGTAGTTTTACCAAGAGGTATTGTTACCAAGAGGTACTGTTACCAAGAGGTAGTGTTACCAAGAGGTAGTGTTACCAAGAGGTAGTTTTACCAAGAGGTAGTGTTACCAAGAGGTAGTGTTACCAAGAGGTAGTTTTACCAAGAGGTAGTGTTACCAAGAGGTAGTTTTACCAAGAGGTAGTTTTACCATGAGGTAGTTTTTACCAAGAGGTAGTGTTACCAAGAGGTGGTGTTACCAAGAGGTAGTTTTACCAAGAGGTAGTTTTACCAAGAGGTAGTTTTACCAAGAGGTATTGTTACCAAGAGGTAGTGTTACCAAGAGGTAGTGTTACCAAGAGGTAGTGTTACCAAGAGGTAGTTTTACCAAGAGGTAGTTTTACCAAGAGGTAGTGTTACCAAGAGGTAGTTTTTACCAAGAGGTAGTGTTACCAAGAGGTACAGTACCGTGTTACCCACTGACCCTGGGGCACTAGGTTGTAGAGGTCATCCAGTTAGACTAAAACCCAACCCCTACATAGTTACAGTGAGACAGCCGGAAGACATCTACTGCCAAACATATACTTCCACCCGGTGTCGCCACAACGACCGATCTCGTACATCTCGCATCCAACGATTCCGGCAACCTTCACCAGGTGCACGCTCCACCTAGTGGGAAGCCTTCCAACACATCGTCTTCCGGTACGCGGTCGCCACTCTAGAATTTTTTGGCGTCAACGGCCATCCATTCTGTGAGCATGTGCCCTGCTCTCTGCCTCTTAAGTTTGGTAATTCTGCACTCTATGTCTGTGACCTTAGTCCTCTTGCAGATATCTCGGAGTAAGTGTATATAGTCAGAGAATATCTATAACTCACCTGAGATTTATATAAAGCTCCGCTGTAGTGATTCATCGCGTATTTGAAGCTTGGTGGAGCTGAAATAGAAAATGCAAAAAAATTAAGATATTGCTATGAGGAAGATATTTACTGCTCTAAGTTGTGGCCTAGTGAAATGCGTAAATATTCAGGGTGACCCAAGAACAGCATAAAAAATGGTTTAGAAACAACAATCATACTTTTGTAGAATGTTTTCAACTCTTCATGATCATCAGCCTGCAGAAGTCCACTTCTCGATATAGGTCTCTCCAATCGCATGCCATTCGTTTCGATTTTCGATAACTCTCATCCAGTTACTACCAACCACGCTGTTCATATCGTTGCTCCACCTAGCCCGAGAGCGTCCTACCTTACGTTTACCAGTTCGCGTTCTCTAATCAAGGACACGTATTCAACTCTTGCACGTTAAGCCGTTGGTCCCGGCTGTCATTTGAAGATCATTGACAATGGTTACGGGTAGTCAGAAGCTTGAGATCTGACACCAGTCTTGCCAAGGGGTACCGTGTTACCCAGTTACTGGGTTGTGGAGGTCAGATAGGCACTCGCTCCACGTAAAACACTAGTGCTCAGCTGAATCCGGCAAGACTGGAAGCCGACCCCAATATAGTTGGGAAAAGGCTAGGCAGATTGATTGTATTCAACTCTTGTGGTAGGTCATTTGAATGGATATTGTCAATCGACCAGATTTGATAGTTATACTAAACATAATATAACTTCACGCCTGTATTCTCCTAGGTTGAGGTACACCCAAATTTTGCCCGTTATTTTTAAGTCCCATCTATTATGGGGCGAGACTATTGCCATCATTCAAGCCAGAATTCGGCCTGCTACTGAGAAATTCCAGATTGAAAAACCTCGTAAATAACAATTTGACCTACTTGGGAATAAAACTCATTATCTCATGCTTAGGAGTAGCGTTTGCAAGCAATAGATTAACGAGGAAGACTCACAGTTTTTAGACCCCGACGGAAAAAGAGGGTGTTAAAATTTTTACGTGTGTACCTGTGTGTGTCTTTGGCATCATAGCTCGTAAACTGATGAACCGATTTTAGTTTTGTTTGAAAGTTGACTTTGTCGAGAGTGTTTTAAATCATTTGTTTTTGTATTTGTATTTGACGGGGTCCAGCGTCCAGTTCTGCGACACGTGAGAGTACATACCCAGCACATCAATAAAGGCATAAGCCGGCTCGCCGTCGCCGCCCGCATTGATCCCCCAGCACGAGAAGTTGGTGCGGTGATCCAGTGTGACGGGGTCCAGCGTCCAGTTCTGCGACACGATCTCGCTCACCAGCCGCCCGCCGCGCATCCAGCGGAATCTGATCAAGAAAAGGAAGGAAGGTTGATATCAAGAAATATGTCACAGGCTGTAAATTATAGGCAACTACCATTATTCTGCCAGCGGCTTCACCTGCGTGAAATACGGAAATTTACCCATTTTACAACGTACTGCCAGAAGGTCCAACCTACCTCTATATCGAAATTGGTTGAGCGGTTTGGGCATGAAAATGTAATAAACATCTCAACAATCATAACAATCTAGAGAATTAATTGATGCTAATATTATGGTAACCAGTCTGTTAAATTTTCACGCCTAAAACAATTTTGTTTCTTTTTTGTTTTTTCTTTTAATATTCTTTTCCAAATATTTTTTTTAAACTGGCTTTTTAGCTCGCCGTGCATTGCCGTCTAAACCAAACGTTTATGCAAAATTTCATATTAATCGGTGGTGGATAACTGCTTTAAAATTCAGTTGCAAGATTTGACCCGAACACACATAGATATATACATTGCAAGTTAAATAAAAGCTTGTAAAAATCGTTGCCCCATACTAAGAATTTATCCTGTATCGTGGGTGCATTTACAAACATGTTAAGTCACATACACAAACTATCAGACCGGAATAATCCCATACAACTATATGCTTCGTGCAGCATTACAATATATGTTTCGTGAATATCCGTAGGCCATACAAATATATGTTTCGTGCAGTATTGAGATAGATATCACTTTGGAGATGGAAATAAGATACTTATCATTCCGGAAACCCTTACGATGATTTCTGGCCTACATGCGGGGGGGAAGACGTTTGCAAAAGCTATTTCGACAATAAAGCCTTACCTATGAGCTTCAGGTCGTCCACGTTCTTTGATGCTGCAGCTGAGGACCAGACTCTTGCCCTTCACGACGCGCCACGGGGAGTACGTCAGCTTAGCGGGGCCGGGGGGATCTGAAGGTAAGATAAAACGATTTACACAAGTCACAATATAAATTTTATTATTGAGTTTGTCCTTTTTAGCCTTAAAACCTAAATAATGGTAGATAATAATGCAGATGCAATTATAGAAGCGAACATTTTATGATGGAATAAATTGCATTAATAAGCGATATCGTACAAATATTTTTTAGAAAATTTCAAATGCTTTTTGGTGGAATTACATCGCATTGCGTTCATGTGACAATCGGAATCAATTCCTTTTGTGAGCCCTCAGCGTTTTCTTCCTGAGTCTGCCAAAATTTTCAAAACTGATGAGAATAAGATATATTCTTGACTTACAATTGACAACCAGCTCAGTCTTAGCACTAATGTTGCCCCAGCCAGCGTAGTTTTTGCCTTGGCAGGAGTAATTCCCATGGAAGCTCTTTGTCGTATCTTGGAGCAGCAACATTGATGGGTCCACTTCATTGCATAGGTTTTCTGGAAAGGAGAAAGCTTACTTCAATATGGTTTTGGTGGGAAAGGTAGCATCAATGCACTTCTTAAAGAATCTTAGAATTTTTAATTTCCGTTGTTATTTGTTAGCATTATCTTAAAGCTGTTGGTCGTTATTGTGGTCAGCAGTCAGAAAAATCTGAAATTAACCTTGCCAAATTAGACAGGTTAGATAAGCAGTCGCACCATGTGAATTTCTGTATTATTACCATTAACACAGATCGCAGTAAGCTAGGTAGCAAGATGTTTTTTCTGACTTTCAAGAATTAGTTTGACATATTATTCTATTTTAATATTCTATGGGCTCGCGCTTGACCACTACCTCACCCGATGGTAAGCGATGATGTGGTCGACGGTGAAACACGCTTGCCCAGAAGTAGTCTATTCACTCTTGACCCTTGGATTGTAGCTGTTGGGAAACACAGACATCGGCAGGGAATTCTTCTCCTTAGCTGGCTCCTTAGCATATATTTAGTATCATAACTTTTAGGTCCACGTGCATCACAAAGTTAGCTTAAGAGAGAGTCGTGGCGGTCCAGTGGCTAAGACCTCGTCTCTCGTGCTTGAGGTCGTGGTTTCAAATCCGAGCTAGTACAAATGTGACTTTTCAAATTCATCTTCTATATATATATAAAAATGAATCCCTATTTCCTTTAGGGTAGGGTATGTAGCGTAGGGTAGGTAGGGAAGGTAGGGTAGGTAGGGTACGTAGGGTAGGTAGTGTAGGAAGGATAGGTAGGGTTAGGAAGGGTAGATGAATGTTTGATGTTTTTTTGGCAAAACAAAGTTTGCCGGGTCAGCTAGTATATATATATAATTGGACTTCGCTGACAACGGTGAAGGAAAACATCATAAGGAAATCTGGACTTAATGTAAGTGTAATTTTAAAATCGCCAAGCCTCATTGACCATGCGTGTTGCTCAATGCTCATGCCTTCTCTTTGTTAGAAGAGGTTTTTGCCCTGCAGTGGGACCTAACGTAACAGGCTGGTATTATTATTATATTATTAAGAGTTCGTTCCTAACACGAGGTTAAATAACAAATATGTCATACGTTATTCGGGTTAGCTACTAACTCGGAGTTGGCAAGTAGGCCTTAGAGGCTATTTTAAGACATTTTATCAATCTTAACAATTGTCAACAAAGCCAGAACTATATTGACTTACGCTACTGAAATGTCACGTTGTCTTTTTGACATTGAATTTGATTGTAAAATTACCTAAAATTCCAGGTAATAAATTGAAAAATACTGTTGACTTACCTTCACCCTCAGTATTGTTGCACTCTGGTAGATGCTTCAAAACCTCTCCGTCCAGGAACCAAATGACCTCGTCAAGTATGGGAGGGTTGCCCAACACCACCTCGCACGTCAGCGTCACGTTCTTATGGTCTGTCTCCAGGATCGGGCTGGGAGAGCTCATGGTCAGGCGGACTTGGGGTTTGACTGGAATTAATAAAGTGGTGATTTAGTGCAAGATGAAGATAAAATAAGGAAATGTCATTATTTTTCCGTCTTGAATAAGCACGTTTGTTTCTTGTGTTTTTCCTCACTTTAAAATCGAAATATGTGATATGCGGCGATTCTATGTGTTACAATAAATTCTGTGGCCGAACTACAAGGTGCCAGCGCCATCATGATTCTGATGTGAAAAAAATATAGTGCTCATCGTCCTCTACCTCCCCGTATCTCTCTAACACCGGAATCGTGATGGTTTTAAGACGTCATATTAGATCACTTGTTCTTCGGTAGACCATAGGACTGTTACTAAAAATTGCGTAGAGTTACTTTTCCCAGAGATCCGATCTAGTATCTGACAAACTCTAGTCGTTTTAGATTTCATACCGCCACAACTGTCATAGTTTATCTTCCTTTAATTTATTTCCATGATATAAACTTTGGCGAAACTTAAAACGGACATCTTCTATCTCATGGGTGTAGTCTGACAGGCACGTCCACTCTCCTCGGTGCGGAGGCACCGAGGAGAGTGGACGTGCCTGGCAGACTAACTGATTCCACACGGTGTTCTGCAGTTACTTTTGGCCTTATAGATAGACAGCTTAGGCTTAAGTCTCAACTTCACCCCTTTTATTATTATGAGTCGAAACTAACACCATGCTAAAAAGCAACTGAACACCGTTTAAAAACTTACTCAAATATGACCGAAAAAGAACTTACACAGCACATTAACATCAATACTGTCTTCACTGGTTCCATTCCCGACAGCGTTAAACAGCACACAGGTATAGTTGCCCATGTCATCACCAATGGCATCCAGGATGATTAGAGAGTGTTGGTCGGTGGTCCCTCCTTCGTAGTGAGTGGTGTTGTGGACGGGAACAGTCACGTTGTTGCGGTACCTGAAATGTAGAATGATATATACATTAGTGGGTGGTATAAGCTGCCTTTTCATGATCATCATCATCACCAGCGGCCTACAGCAGTCCACTGCTGGACATAGACCTCACCAATCTCGCAGTTGGTCTCGATTTTCGGTCCTCATCCAGTTGCTACCAGACACCCTGCCAAGATCGTCGCTCCACCTAGCTTGTGGCCGTCCCAACTTACATTTACCTCTTCGTGGTAGTCCCCACTGAAACTGCATTTTACTTAGCATCTTACAAATTGAGGTTGGCGGTATCGTCCATGGTTCACACTACCCTAAATGTTTTTTTGCCCACATTTCGCTGGTTATAGTCCCACATAAAAGTGGACGAGCCTGTTGCCATCATCCGCGCAGATATCTAGACACCGAGCTGCCACTGAAAAAGTAAGGGTGGTACATGGGGTCGTCTGACGTCCATTTGTGCTGGTTTGGTCTCTAGGGTAGTCACGGCGTGCAATGTGTTCTGGTGCGCCGGTAAAGGGGGGTACTCCCCAGAGGAGGGTCCGGTGACGGCAACCGCGACGGGTTCGCTATTAGTGCTAGCTAACGCGTGCCCGTGTTCCCACTATAAGCGACACAGGAGGACAGCGTGGAGTTTTAGTGGGTTGGAGTCCCACATAACTACGCTATCTCTCCGTGTAGTGCTTATTGAGGTAATAATGTGATACGCACTGTGCAGTATGCATGAGCATTTCTGCATGCAAAAAAATAGAGCTCTACTAAGAAACAACAACCCAATTAAACTTAGCTTAACCCGGGAATTGAACTCAAGACTTCGTGATAGAGTGACGTTGATAGAGTGTTGCTTGTCTACAGCG
The DNA here is from genome assembly GCA_947562075.1 of Orthosia gracilis. Taxonomy (NCBI): domain Eukaryota; kingdom Metazoa; phylum Arthropoda; class Insecta; order Lepidoptera; family Noctuidae; genus Orthosia; species Orthosia gracilis. The sequence goes on from OX387266.1 coordinate 24,829,826, forward strand.
TTAGATATAAGAACTGTACATTAGCAAATTCACAGGGCATAAACGTAATACCACTTGACTTTGAAGCGATCGTTAATCAAACAGTAGTCGTTTTAATTAATACTGTGATCCTAGTACCTACAAGTAATTAAGCCTGAAGTCTTGAACGAGCTGGTAGTAGTAATCAATTCCTAATACCTAGTGCCGATTGGCAAACGCTTATTTCAATAAATCAATTAGCCTACTAACCTAGCCTATGTTAATGTCGCCTGTCAGTCTAACCGGATTCAGCTGAGTACCAGTGTTATAGTGCTAACACACATCCGGATTTGGTACGGCCGGACTTATTCTGCCCACAAATCCATTCTCGCTTACACACGCTCGGACATGGTACGGACGAACTAACTCTGCCCACAAATCCTAGTGTTGCCGTATTTAGAACATTATTTTCCATTTTTATTTGTGACTAAGTTGAATGGTAAAATGTCGGGTGACAATAACCAAAATCAGAAGATCTCCCATGGATCGGAGACTTTTTCAACGCTGGTCATAATTGGTACGGCTCAACCAACTGACAACCGTACACACGTCCGGATTTGGTACCGAGCAGACCATATCCGATGTGTAAACAAGCGGACCGTGGCGGCCTTAATTAATAATAAAAATAACCGACTTAGAACTAAGAACCCATGCCCAACAACCACGCATTCCCCTCGCACTCGCGTGATATACGTGCGAGCGATGACATCCGTCTGGCGGAGCGGTGCTGGGATCGCGCAAAAGTGTAGGTATTAATCGCTGTAAGTACAAACGAGTGAAGAAGGCCAACTATCAGCATGGAGTTGGAAGTTGACGGTGATTCATCCTCGGTCTTCGATTATTACGACTATAACTCTCCACAACTCAGTAACTGGGTAAAATGACACCCCTTGGCAAGACTGGTATCACATTTTTGGAATCAACGTGCTTTCTGAGGCACGGAGGAATCTCGGTGTGGATAGTAGATGCGGACTAACCTTAAAGTTTGACTTGTAAGGCTGTCATTATTATTTACCTACGAGCTCCTAAAGTAAATACCTATTTATACACCGGAAAGAAAATTTAACGTAATCTGAAGTGGCATAATTAATTACTGACGCAGCTTACATTAATAACTGTCGACAATTTATATCATTCGATAGAAAGCCAATCAATTATGATATATCTGATAAAGATATTCTAGGCTGAGTGACGACTGAGTATCAAGGTTAATGGAAGTTTAGTATTATAAATACATTTTACTTGGCAATCACGCCTATAGTCTTCGCAGAAATGGGCAGAGATGTGCCTTAGTTCACCCTCATTTTTCCAATTGCGTTAAATATATGTGAGCGAGCTTTGTTATCAACTGGGCTCATACTATCCAAAATCCTGGCTGCAACCAAAATTGCTGACCTGTGATTTAAGCCAGGACTTTATGCTGTGTCTAGCAAATGCACTTGAAATAAAAAAATCTGAACGATCAGCTTATGCCGTCGATCTCACCTGATGGAAAGCGAGGAATGAGGTCTACGATGAAACGACTGAGCCACAAATATGTATTGTGTTGACTGCTTCGATAAAATGAAATTTCAAGGGTGATGAATTATATTATATGGTAGGGAACATAGATGCTGGTAGATAAATGATGATGAAAACACGCTAACGACAGATAATATCACTATGACTCACCAAATAACGTTGGTCAATGAGGAAGGATTGCTTTCGTATTCACATTTGAGAAGTAATTTTGACCCTTCCACCACGGTTATGTTCTTCGGTTCCACTCGGACGATGGGAGGATCTGAAAATATCATATTAAAATATTTAGTACTCTAAAACCTTAGGTGTAATTCACGTCAGTTAAGGTCAGACCGCACTAGGCGTAACTACGCGCCAGCGGAGCGACGCGATGCGACTCGACGAAATATGCTAAACCGCACTGGCGCGACACTACGCAGCAAATTTTGCTCGTCAGTCAATCGGCAACTTCTGAGCAAGATGGAAGAATGCTATTTATGTTTACTTTACCTATGATATGAATGAGTTGAAAAAAATAATACCTCTAAGTACACAGAAAAATACGACATTTATTTACCCTTAATTCCCAATATCTCGGCAATTTCCTTTTGAACGTTGTTTGTCCTGGTAATATTTACGTTACGCCCATTTTGGAGGTCATATATTTATAGATATTGACTAAAAAGAATAATTAACTATTCCTCTTTTAATGCGTCGGGTTTTTGTTTATATAATAATTTGTTTTTTTCTGACTTTAGTTTTATTAATGAACGAGTTCTCCATAAAAGTTATGTGGTACAAGATTATTTATTTTGTCAACATTTTTTTTTTCTCGCGCTTGACCACTATCTCACCTGATAGTAAGCGATGATGTGGTCGACGATGAAGCACGCTTGCCTAGAAGAAACCTATTCACTCTTGAAGACTCCCAGGTTGTAGCTATCCGGAAATACAGACTCCGGCAGGGAATTCCACTTCTTTGCTGTACGCATAATAAAAATTTTCCCAAAACTTTTGGTGCGTATGGGTGGGATGTCCACCATGTACCGATGACGCATCGCCGTACGTCTCGTAGTTCGATGATGGAACGAGCTAGGAGGAATTAGTTCATGCAATTCCAACGCACACTCGTCGAAATGTGACCAATAAAAAACCGACAGGCTGGCAACTCGGCGCCGATTTTCGAGGTTCTGGAGCCTAGATTCGACCAGTACTTCATTGCCGATGAGCCTCTTGGCCCGTCTTTTGATCGACTCAAGTGCATCCAGCTGGTACTTGGCAGACCCGTTTCAGAGATAAGAGCAGTACTCCATGCATGATCGAACTTGTGCTTGATACAAGTTGAGCAATCTAAACATCAATTCAATGAGATTATTAAAACATCATCTAAATAAACTTACACCAAATTTCCAGCTCCATCGTAGCATGCATCGGTTGATCTTTAGTCTCCACAGTCACTTCATTCGAAGCTTCGCAGTGAAATTTCTGTCCATTCTCAAAGCGAGTCGCCTCAAAGGTGAAGTTCGAATTGGTTTCATATGTGGTGTCATCCTGTGAATGAATACAGATTTGGTGAAACGCCGGGACCAACTCTTAAGCTAGAAATTAACAAAACCGATTGTGTAGTCCCCTCTAAAAGCTATCGGCCGTAAAACACGTTTTGTGACGTTCAGGAGCTTGCTAAGGGAATGTACGGGTATGGTCTCTTTGAAACGTTCACTGCAGTTTAGAAAATTCTTCTGTGTCGTCAGATTTATCCGATTACATTTTGCAGGCGACTACAGCCTTAAACATAAAGATCCTTTTTAATATAAACTGTATGATTAGTTTAGGCACTGATCAGATTCGTAATTCAAATTGAGAGGCGTAATGTGGATTTACCATAAGTGTATCTCCGAGTGACTCTCTGGAGATTTTAGTCGTGCAACATAACCTATATTACCCATTGCGCGTCAATTAGCATACAAAACAGAAATAATACTAGCTTACGCACATATGGTGTGCGCGCAACGTTTGAGGAGCTGTCTATGGAGAATTAGAATTTATAATCTACAAATCAGTGTTTAAACTAATTAGAAGGTTAGATTTTTTTTAATAAATAAGGTTGTATCTTCAACAATACCCTAAGTATTCAAATTAAAGTCGTGGTTAATCATCGCTTACCTAATCATAAGTGACTTAAGCTAAAAGATCTCTTGTGTATATTAAAATAACTGAGACGGATAGAATATATAATTTATTATCAATAATAAACTCACTAGCGCAGACATAAATCTAACTAGATGACGCGAATGTATGATCTTCGCGTGTCAAAAGAGAGAGCAATGCTTTTAATGCTGTATCATTTAGCGAATTCCTTTAATGCTGTATCATTTAGCGATATATCGGCACCAGGCATCAACCGAAATCTGGAAAAATGCCTATTATACCACAATTATATTGAGCTGTTACAACTTTACAAAAACAGTTAGCCGAGACCATTGTTTCCTTTCATCGTTCAGTATTTTTTTCTTAAATTATGCCGGTACACTTAGTTTTCATTCAGATGTAGAATTGCTTTAACTAGTTAGTTATGTCTGTGCTCACTAGCTTCACATTGTAGCTCAGTATGCACTTATTCTTCTATTATTTCAGTGTACATTATTTATTTATATATTTTACACATCCTTATATGATATCACTCAAATCAAATTAGGTATCCATAATATAGTTTTTTGTTACCCACGTCTGTGTGTTCCGTCATTACTGACTTTTATTTAAATTTGTTTCTGTTGTGTTGCGACTGTGTATAAATGTATTTCTATTCTTTATGGCATCACACTAATATTATAAAAACAAAAGTATGAGAGTGAGTGAGTGAGTGTGTTTGTATGTTTGTTACTTCTTCACGCTCAAACGGCTGAACGAATCTGGATGAAATTTGGCACAGAGATAGATTATAGTCTGGAGTAGCTCATAGAATACATATTATTATCTCGGGAATATGATTCCGTGGGATATTTTTAAACATACACGCGAGCGAAATTGCTGGCAGTTATTCATAATTTATATCGCTCACTAAAAGTCTTGAAATAATATCACCTATAAACACAAGTTTATATTTCTCTCTTTAATTATAATTATTTTACTTACGGATAATAAAACGGAAATATAATTACTTTAGGAGTAAAAAGCAGTAAAATTTTAAATTCACCTCACTCTTGCGACAATCTCAAACTGACAGAGCATCTTTGTATAAAGTTTAGTTCGGATATAACGCGGCTTGAAGTGGCTTAGGACGGAGTAGTGAGAAAAAATTTGCTTGTGCTTTCAAGTCCGCTCATAATACTGGTTAAAGGAAGTTTAAGGGATGAAAAGCCAAAGAGATAAAAGAAATGAATGCGCTACAAAAGTTTGATACATTATAATAACTTTTTCTCAGTCATGTCATAGTGATCGGTGAGTTCAAATCCGGGCAAGTACCACTGCCAGTATGTCTTTTACGATATGTACTTTCTATGTTTTACTTAGATGAAGGAAAACACCTTGACAAAAGCTGGACTTAAAATTAATGCCCTGCAGTGCGTCAGTCACAGGCTCGTATTATTACATTACTAGGCGAACTTCCTTGATATTAATAATCATATCATTATTGTGAGCGATATAGTTTGCAGTATTGATGTTGATTAGACAAAGAAATGATAGATTATCAGTTGATCAATTACAATTATAATTGATCAACTGATACAATTACATTGATAAAATTGTGTCAAACCTGAGATTAGTGGTAGCCGACATCATAGATTATAAATTCCTGATCGGATTATTACGAGTATAAATATTGTGTAATGTTGTGTAACAACACAAAAATCAGAGATTATTGGCTGGTCTTGAAATCGTAGTTCAGTAAAAAACAGCAGAAAAGAAGTTGAAGTTTATCCTGCGAAGAAGTCCACACTGGTACTGTGTTTGGGATGGGTCAATGATATTCTATTTGGCCAGCTTGTTACTACAGCGGGCCCGTATTCGGTTACAAGAATCGATGGAGACTGCGGGAATTGTAAGGCAGGACGCCCTCAGGCTAAATGGTACTATCTTCTTAGGGTGTTCCCGAAGTAGCTTGGTAAAGTGACCATCATCATCATCTTTCTGTCCTTGTCCCATATTACTTGTGGGCAACGCAACACGTTTTCTTCTTCCTTACCGTCCTGTCCCCCGTCACGCTATCACTCCCTTTTCTTTCATATCACTCCTCACACAGTCCATCCATCTTTTCTTTGGCCTTCCTCTACCTCTCACGAGTCACCAGGACAAAGTTGAAGGAGTTGTATCTACCTACTCAGATGTTAATAATTTATACCAAATGTGCTTAAGACGAGCGCTCATCCTGCCGACAAACTGCCACGCAGTTTGGCATGTTTATGATGTATGTACAAATGTTTGTTCCAAAAAAAAGTTTTTTTTTAAACAGTTTCCTTTAAACTGTATGTCACTGGCGCCACTTTCAAACTTCCTCTAATATTAACTTCCTCTTATTATCTAATATATTAGTTTCTCACTTCATCCATTCTCGTCACTCCGCTCATCCATACTTCAGCTTCCAGCTTGGTATAGCGACGAGTAGAAATAAATGTTGTGCGATTTAAGATGCCTAAGTCCAGCAGTGGGCTATGATAACGGGCAGACGTTCTCCCGAAATGATAAAGTGGAGGGCGTGTTTTCTACCAAAATTCACATGCATCTTTAGTCTGCTGCACTACCTTTGGAGAAGATATTCCAGCAAGCTATTGCAATTCTCTGAGCGATATAAATTAATATAGTCTATCTTGTACTTTCCAGTATATTACATCCTAGTATGAATACTGAGAATCCCCAACGTCTCTTCTATGAAAACTAACTCCTCGAGTTATCCTGTTTTGCATTAGCAATTTAAATGCTTATTAATTAAGTATGCATAGACAATAACAGGCCTTAGGGTTGTAGCGGCAAAATCGTCGTGTGTCTTTTGTTGTTCACTCATTATATTTTTGGAGGTATCTTCATTTTAGGTGTGTTGTTAACTGTTTTTTTTTTGTGTTGTTGTGTAGCTTGTGTGTAGTTCTGTTGTTTTTTGAGAAGTCTGTCTTGTGATGAGTGGGTCGGGTTATTATATCTTTACTTGTGTATATTTATTTGTTGTGGTAAGGCATTATGGCCTATTTCTATTTTAGAACTCTCTAATAATGAAATGTTGCTTGATTGGCGTATTTTGATGGTAGCTTTATATAATTTAAGTTCTACACTTTAGATCGTAAGTTTGGATAATGTAGGATACCTTTGTTCCTACGTGCTTAAAGCCTAATACATACAGGCTATACATAGCGTATACTGGTATGTCGTAGAGCTAATAATTTGAAGACAATGTGACATCCACCAACGTGTTCTGAGCCCGCATGTTACATTACGGCCCACTCCCTCTCAAAGAGACTGCTTGTGTCTCAGCAATGAATACGTTAATAGCTGAATATGTTAAAGCCTCATTCGAAACAGAGAAATTTGTGCAACGGTAAATAATGAGCATGTTTTAGGTTTAGTAATTCCGTACGAGTAAGTTGATGACGTCTTTTAAATTTTTGCAAATCAAAATTTTCAAAGTCGTCCCATTTTCTCACAATTTCTTTTCAGATTTGCCTTCTTCTGTCATTTTATGTCAAGTCTCACCCGATCAAATAACAATGAACCTGCACGTTTTTTAAATCTGAAAATGGACCCCTGATTAAAGGGGTCTGAACCTTTTCAACTATTATCTGAACCTTATCAGATATATTATCTGTGTTCTCTTAGCCCGCACCTACTCAGCTATCAACTTTTCGCCCTGAATAACCTAATTCAAAAACCTTGCTAGCTTCCCCCCCTCTTAATAGAATCAAGAAAGACTATTAAGAAACTATCAAAATATTCTTCTTGAAATCTAATCTCATCTCCTATAATAGTTCCTCCAGGTTATCTTACAGGAACGGAACAAAATCTTAATTCTCTTCAATAGAAAACTTATTCAATGGAGGATTGATTTTCAATTCATACTTTCTCAGATTCAAAAGGACTGTAATGACGATCTAGTCTTTGCTTCTCTTATCTCTATATTAGCATGAAAATTGGACTTAAGTCTAGAACCTAGATTTCTAAATTGTAAAAGTAAAACTTAACTAGTATTATTAAGAGAGAGCCTGAATTTTGTGAGTTTGTTTAGACGTGCAGTATCTCTAGAACCACTTCACCTATTTGAAAGGTACATTATTCTAGATGGTTATGGCCTATAAATTATTATGACCCGGACAAAGCCGGGGCGGGCCACTAGTTAGTAATAATTTTGGACTTACCTTTTCATCTGCTCTTTGCTGTTTTGCCCGACATGAAACAAAAAGAAAAGTAATAATTAGTATAGGTTACTATTCATTATTATTTTATTTTTATTATAACTATTATTATAAATTATTATTATTTATAACATATTGACGTAAAGGTTACATAGTGGGGAAACTGGTATGTCCTAGAATTAAAATTTCAAAGACATGCGATATCCACCACCACACAAAACTCACTTAATACATGATTATAATTTGTACTACCTGAAAAAGATGAATATATGCTGTAATATTTCTAAATAGTTGTATTAAATTTCCTTTATTTTATTTCTTGTCTTATTTTCTACATTTTTAAATAAATTTATAAAATAAAACATTTAAAAAAGAGAGGCGCAGCGGTATCGGGAATAGGGTCGAAGCTACCGGCTCCAGAGAGAGGTAAGTACTGCCCAAGACCTTGACCCAACCGCCTAACGAGAGTCTCCTAAGGTGTTGGCTATTAAGCCATTGGCTGACACGACTATCGGTACAATGATCGCTGAGACCATCGTATTAAATTCATCATTATTGACATTTAATTTTGACACAACCATAATTTCTCAATATAATAGTATTAATGTAAAATCAAATAATTAAGTTATAATAATGTTTAAGGCATGCTAATTTAGGCTGATAAGGACAGGCGAATTATAATTGCAATGCTTGTAAAAGGCTGCTAAGTCATAAGTACTAACATAACATAACAACAACAACTTAATTCGCAATTAACGTTTTGACTTTGACTTTGACACTGGGCCCGCGTGGTATGTTACTGCTCACTGTCTGTCCCAAATGTATTATATAACCACTCATGTCTTTTTGCCATGGCGGGTACAACCTTGTAATATCAGAGGCTCTAGAAATGTGATATTCTGCAAACGAAATTGTCCGGTCCGGTAGCGATTGGAGCAATCTCAAAACTGTATGTGAATGCCAAGCGCTATCTTTAAGCCACGTGATCAATTCCGTGCATTTCGGCCTTAGATTTTTGCATTTCTACCATTGCCTTCATCGATAGAATGACAATTTGTCTATATCCGCAGGTATTACATTTTTGTATCACATTTACATTTTTTTTGTGACTGATACGCAGGCAACGCCCATTCTTATTAAACCGAACATATTAATATCATATTCGGAAGCTTAGTTTCTAAGACTGGTATTCCACTTAATACTAAATACACTCAAACTCAAATATTTTTGTCCAATGTACATACATGTATACATAAACTCACGCCTTCTTCCCACGGGGGTAGGCAGAAGCTACAGAACGCCATCTGCTACGATCCTTATAAACTTCTTTTGTTTCACTCACGTGCATAGATCTAGACATACAGGCACGCCGGTTATGAGCACAGCGCACCTTGCCTTTCTGAAGAACATCACCAATAAGGTCTTTGTATGTCTTTCTAGGGCCACCCCTTCCGGCGCTTCCATTCACATCTACCTTTTAAATACCTTTCGTTAGTCGCCTTTCATTCATCCTCTCAACATGGCCATACCATCTTAGCATACTCTTTTCCAATGTGCATTTGATCAAATAAATTGAATGACTTCATCCTATTTACTGGAAACACCGATTTTTGATCCAAGATGTTAATAATTAATCATAATAGCAGCACATACAGTCGCTCAACGTTCCTCCATTTTCTAAACTTCGCAAATTACAAAGAAATCTTGGACAAAGATATATGATGATTCGAATCTGTCCGAATTGGCGTCCGTCAAAGAAATTTGACCAAATGTTGATCTTCAAATTGGACACAGAAATTTGACGAGTGGAATATCACCCTGACATGTAGTAAAAGGTACTAAGAAGGCTTCTTAAAATTTCCCGTAGTGATTTGATTGATCGTTCAAAGTTATTATACGAACAATAATAAGTAATGCTAATACCTACATAAGTACAGAGGGTGTCATGTAGTCAAATTCTTCCACTAATAACATGACTTTGAGATCACTAAAGACTTTCAAGAATTCTAATCTAAAATTCACAGTGAATTTTCTATTAGTCTCTTTTGAAGTTAAACCAAAAATATCCTTTAATTAATTCGATGAGAAGAAATAAAATAGAAAAGATCAAAGTAATGAAAATAGCTTTTAGCAGACTCTTTTCAGAGAGCGTTCACTTTATGCAATGAAAACTCACTAGTGTATTACCACATTTTTAGTAATAAATATGATGAAAATTCAGATATTAAATAGATATCTGACTGTTTAATATCTGAAGTATACTTTGCCAATATAGTTAATAATAACTTTACAGAAGTTATAATAACAATAATTAATAAAATTAGATATAACTTTATCCTTACTGAAAAAGAGTAACCACTAGATCTAAGCCAAGTTTTTTTTTCAGCAAGAGGTTTTTTTTCAACTATTTAGGATATTTCATTGTTTGATTTTGCAAATTCGCATAGTCAACACTATGTTAAGATTTTATCTTATTTTTTTCTGGTGGAATTTAGAACCTTACTCTAAACAGACCTTTTTTGTGAAATTTTAACATCAATTTTTGAAGAGATTAGTTCATAGTTATGCTGTGAAAAATGCATTATACTTTTCGGAGCTAGTTAAATATTTCATAAAAGTACGCACAAAACGACTTATTCCATCAAAAGAACATCACAAAAACCGATTAAAAATTTCATCTCAGTTAATAAAACCATATACAAATTTAAAAAAGCTTCTGTAGCGCATAAAAACAGCCATGAACGACTTAATTACATGTTCAAAAAGACACAAGCTCAATCATAAAGATAAAACGTCAGTTGCAGCAGTTTTGGCAAAAGTAACGTAATGCCACATGGAACGAACGCGCCTCCGCGAACGATAAATGGTGAACGCGAAAAAGGCGGGCATCCGCCATGTTTGATTTTTGTTTTTTTTTCGAATTCCTTGCATTAAGAAAGTAGGGACGCTTCAATTTTTGCCGCCGAGGAGTCAAAGGCTGTTTTTTTTCGTTTTTTTAGTAGTAGAGATATTTTGTCGTTGGTTACTTTAGAATAATTTTATAGTGAGGGGAAAATTATGAAAATGAAGTTGCAAGACACATTGTTTTTGCAATTTTATAAAAATACTGTTTTATTTTTAGTATTTCTGTTATGAATAAACGCTTGTTGGTATGCCAACTCATATATCTAGCACTACAAACTTTTAAAGGCTTTAACGCCAAACGAATTAAGTTCGTTCGTTTCTTTTCTGTACATCGTTTCAAGGTGACAGAGACAGAATAAACTAAAAAGAAAATAGTAAAGATCATACAGACAGAAATTAACCTGCTTTAAATAAATTTAGTATGTCTGAGGTGTTATTCCAAAAAACTCTACTAAGCCGTTCAATTTAAGTAAAAAACAAACTTGTTAGTACGTTGTTAGATAATAATAGATATGATCAGATTCAAACTTATTAAAATAAAAACTCGCAAACCATAATTATGCTTAGTTTCAACAATGAAGAAGAAAATGTAATTATGAATCTGCTAATAGATTCATAATCACATTTTATTCTTCTTTCAATTCAATGTTTAACCTAAGCTCGCGGTTGTTTTTTTTATAAATATGGCTTATTCTTTTCAGCCCCAATTTCCACTCAATACGGCCAAATATCAACAGAAAAGATATATTTCCTTTACATTCACAGAGATAGCAATATAATGCTACATGTTTGTACCACAAGATCTCTTACTAAGAAATTGTCACCCTATCTTTTCCCCTAGGAGTCGTAAAAGGGATCCAAAAGATTATATCTATTGGATGGGTACTATCTACATAATGATATGGCAACACTATTCGCTTTTCTAGAAAGCCAACGCTTTTGAGAAATGTAGAATAAACTGTTTGAACTTAATAATCAAATAATTTGTTTAAAATAGGGTAGTCTGTAGATGTGAATTTTAAGGAAAATGTTACTATCTGTCCCGATAATTCAGCATATAGGTAATTTGGTGACTTTGTATATCCTAAGAAACGCTGTATACTGAAACTGGTAGGCAAGTCTTAGTAAATAAATTAAATTATGTATAAAAATTTTGCAATATTTGCGTAGTGTGTTTTTTTTATATCAGTAGGCGCGCGCTTGACCACTATCTCAGCTGATGGTAAGTGATGATGTGGTCAACGGTGAAGCACGCTTGCCTAGAAGTAACATATTCACTCTTGACTTAAAGACCCCTAGATTGTAGCTATCGGGAAACACAGACTCCGGCTAGGAATTCCATTCCTTAGCTATACGCATAATGAAAGTGTATCTGTCATCTACAGATGACAAATTTAAACAGTAGTTAAATAGCTACAGAGTCAATAATCGCTGACAGTACTAAAACAACTTGTTGTATAGTGTTTAGACATCAATACCTTTAACGTTTACAAAGTTTCGTTAACTCAATTAATTTTACCGCGTTGCTATTGCAGACATCTTCATTAATTACAGGGTCAATAATCGCTGACATTACTAAAACAACTTATTGTATAGTATTTAGATATCAATACATTTAACATTTTTAAAGTTTCGTTAACTTGATTAATTTGAGCGTGTTGCTATCGTAGATTTCTTTATTCGCATTCGCAAACGATACTAAACTTAAAATTGTAATTGACACCATAAAAAATCACGTGCAAACAAACAGTTCAGTCTCACAAACTTAAGAGACACTCCCAAAATTTCTACCAAAAACTCTTTTAAATTACCTGTAACCAGAAAAGTAACTGCTTGCCAATTTTAATGGTTTTAATTTACGAGTTTTGAATAATTTTCTTTTTATTTCTTTCTGTACATTTCTGTGTGATTTTCAACGAGCTTTCATAAAGAGGCATAGATTAAACATTTCGTTTCGTTTTTTTTTTTGCGATTTTTTTCGCTTAAGCCTTTAATTGGTTGGAATATTCACTTTAAGGGTTTTTGCTGGGGTAGTGATGGAGTGGAGCGATTTGTCGATAAAAAATAATAGCAGTGAGGTAGAGTACTTTCTTATACACACTGATTAACATAACATTTTAAAATTAGCAATAAATGTTTACTGTCTTTCTTATTTGAAAACTTATTCATTACTGGATTTTTGGGTTTCCTCTGAAAAAATACCGCACTTTATAATTATTGTAAAGTCTTAAATTTGATTTTTGAATTGTTTGTTTCTTTTAAGATAATCTCTTAAAGTACCAATATTAAAATAGGTCTTTTATTCTGGAAAAAGAATGTTTCCGTAGGGGTGTAGTAATGTCGGGGACAAAAAAATTGTAACAAATACTCCGAAAAATGTAAATAATACGCTTGCATTTAGACTTATAGTTAGCCCTTGTTAAGCAGATAATCTGCTTTCAGTTCCCATGTTGAAAATTAAAAAAACCAGTAATTGTTCCAAGCACGATAAGCTTGAGTGTTCAATTTACGACCTGTCAAAATATCTCTAAGTTTCTTCGTTATGAATATTTTTGTTACCCAAGCAATATTCACGATACAAGAAAAATCCTAGACTGGGAACCTGACAAGAATTTATAATACATCATAATGTACTAGATTACTTTATATAAGGAATTTTGTCAGCCATTTCAGCTTACTTGTGACTCCGTAAACGTAAACACGATTTTTCAGGGCTGCCGATAAATATTTCATGTTGGCGTGTGACGGGCAAGCCAAATGATAAGGAGCTGTAAAAACTATGAAGTAGCAGTTTTGTGCCTTGTATATTTGATAAAAAACGTTGAGATATTTGGCAATGTTTTGACGGGAGCAATCTTCATTTTTGACGCTACTTGTTTTGTTTTTGTTTGGAGAAATAAATAGAATTGCTTATTTAAAAATTTATTTATTTATTAGTTTATCCTCGCACTGGAACGTATTGCAGCAATTACACCAATGGAGCACAATCTAATAAACTCACTATAAGTCTAGGTTTCCTCACGATGTTTTCCTTCACCGTTGTCCAAGATTAACTTGGAAAGTACATATGAATTTGAAAATGTCACATTGGTACTTGCCCGGATTCGAACCCACGACCTCAAGCACGAGAGGCGAGGTCATAGCCACTGGGCTATCACGACGTTACACATGCCACATATCACCTTTACAGTTAGCCGTACATAACCTTAGTCGTAACACTAATTGTGCCACAAAAAATAAAATAAAAACAATAAACCGACTTCCAAAACAAAACACTACAAAGCGAAAAATAACTTTTGGAAGTCAGTTTAGTTTTTTTGTTATAAAGTTTTTTATTTTTCTCTTTTAGTTTTGGTACCATACGAGTATTATCATCGAATAGATCTTGATCAAATTGAAATAATTTATCTGTAACATTTGTAACCCTCTCATTGTGCCTGATAAATAATTAGAAATGGTGAGTACTGGTCGAAGAAAATCTTAATAAAAAGAAATCATCTAAACGAAGAAGAAGAAATTAAAAATGCGAAAGTAACTCTGTAAGTCTGTCTACTTGTTACACCAAAGCATTAAATCAATTAAGATGAATTTTGGAGTAGAGATCCATTGAAACCTGGAGGTCATAGGATGTTTTTTTGCTGGTATTCCCTTAAGAAAAGTAATATACTGGCCCGAGACCATCTGTAACATGAAACTGTTGAAGAAATGTCACGAGAGTCGACCAGATCAAGTGACGTAAATGGATTAGTCACACACTCCGGAAGGATTCCGGTCGCTTCCCTAGCCAAGCCATGGATTGGAATCCTCAAGGAAAAAGAAAGCGTGGCCGACTCCGTCAAACCTGGTGATACACCGTATTGGCTGAAGCGATGTGTATCGGTTTGACGTGGAGCGAGGTGAACCGTGAAGCTCAAGACCGGTCGCGATGGAGGAATACTATGGACGCCCGCAGCCCCAGGTTGGGGACATCGGATCTTAAGACAAGTCACCACTTGAATAATTCAAGATTTTCATGCGAGCCACGTGAAAAAGCTAGTTCGATATAAAAATAATGTTTTTTTGTACAAGAATTATTCTATCGATAATAACTGCAATCAGTGTCCCATCACTACGTCATAATCGGATTACCGTAGTTAGAGTGAAAATTAAAGACTTTTTACATAGCGTCGCGATTGTTTTGTGCCTCCAGCCCCATTGTTTACGTTGAGAATGTTTAACACGGCCCTAATATGAATTTAATATTTAGGAATAACTTTTTGCCAAGGGATTTGGCTAAGTTTTATAATTACAAACAGATTATTATCATGAGTACCTACCATTATTATTTTACGAGTTCTGAGTGAAACTTCTTTAATGGTAGAAACTTTCATTTATATTTTGACATTTTTAAGTACATGTTTTGAGTGAGTTGATGACATTTTAAATTTGATGTATGGGCAGTTGCCATTTAATTTATTTATTGAAATGCATTAGTGTTGTTAAGATTTTTTAAAACTTTTATTTAATGTTTTTCATATTATATTTTAAATAATTTGCACGCTTGCTTGCAGGCAGTTTACAATTACTTTTAGGCCTTAAGATCATCTCTTCTGAACAATGTATTTCTAGCAAATAAATATTTTGATTTGATTTGGTTTGATTTGATTTAGATATGCTCCACGACTGGCGATTCCTTACATCATAATATCATCATATCAGCCGAAAGACGTCCACTGCAGGACATAGGCCTCCCCCAAGCATCGTCACATTTACCACTCACGTGCGTCCCGCATCCAGCGGATCCCCGCAACCTTCACCAGGTCATCGGTCCATCTGGTAGGAGTCAATCCAACGCAACGTCTTCCGGTTCGCGGTTGCCACTCCAGAACTTTTCTGCCCCTTCGGCCATCCGTTCTGTGCCCCGTCCACTGCCACGTAAGTTTGGCAATGCTTCGGGCTATGTCGGTAGCCCTGGTTCTCTTGCGGATGTCTTCATTTCTGATTCGATCACGCAAGGATACTTCGAGCATGGCCCTCTCCATTGCCCTTTGGGTGACTGAGAGCTTTCTGATGAGGCCCAATGTTTGCGACCTCGTCTCAGAGCCATAATTCATAACAACATTATATGTTTAGGCTTTTTCCAACTAAGTATGTAGGGGTCGGCTTCCTGTCTAACCGGATTCAGCTGAGTACCAGTATTTTACATGGAGTGACTGCCTATCTGACCTCCACAACCCAGTAACTGGGTAGCAAGATATCCCCTGCTAAGACTGGTGTCAGACTTGGTTTACTAATGATAAGCATCAAAATGTATTCCATAATTTACATTGGCATAACGAAATTCAACATAATGATTATTACGCATAATATTATTAGGCACAAATGTTCCGCTGCTGCGGAAGTGAGCAGCAGGCAGGGGCTGCCCTCCTTTCGCGCCGCCGGTTTTATATACACTCGTGAGGGGTAGTTGCTAAAAGACAGTCGGGGTGCCTCAATTCAGTTTTGGAACAGATTCGATCTATTTTAACTTATTAACTATTTAATGAGTTTCATTTGCATTTTAACCTAAATATAATGAACTTACGTGTATTCAATTTTGACATTTTGAACTTATGTATAATGACTGTGGACATTATACTTCAGACGTCCTTCGATGATCACTATGTAGTTTCCTCTATTTCCATGGAACTGACGCACGATTATTCAAAGCTTGCCACAGCAAAAATAAATTAATATGCTGTGAACTGAACGCAACCGGGTGTTAACTTCCGCTTCCGCTGTCATCTGTTACTCATTTTTTGAAAGCCACACATTTCTTACAATTTCTGGGTAGTTCAGAAAGGATACTTTTGAATGGGTTCTGGGTGGGCCCCTGATCATCGAAGGACATAGTCTTCATATAATGATGATCGAACATCACTTACAGGTAAGTTCGTTTGATCACTCATTTATTATCATTCGATATTTAAATCACTCGGCACTTTAATCTTAGACATTTTAAGCTTAGGTATAAAATTCTCGATATTTAAATTTTCGATGTTTTGACTGACCGATGACGTCCAAACATGTACCCATAAAATTATTATGACGAATAAATATTGTACCTTAAATTAGACCAAAGACAGTTTTGCTAACCGTTGCAATAGGCCAAAGTATTATTATGCCACCGTAGTATTATGCTAAATAAATATATGCGAAAACTGTTTGCCTGAAAAAAGTATGCTGAGAAGGGGAGTACCGTCAGTCTTAGCTTACACTCTACAATTAACAGCTTTTTTAGGGTTTCGTACCAGAAGGGTCGAAATGGAGCCCTATTGCTGTCACTCACGTTTCTTTCTGTCTGTCCGTAGTGTGTCACAAAGGTTTTACAGCCAAACGGTTGGAGTCTTTAAATTTTCACACTATAATAATCTTGTTGACTCAAAGCAAAGCCATACAAATTGTCAAAAAATATTTTTAAATGTTTTCAAGGGGGCTCCCATACGAGGGATGCGAAAAAAAAATTACCTACCCCATCGAATGGGGTACCGTTGTTTAGAGCTCGTTGAGTAGATAATGAGAAGCCACCAAAGTCAGCTATTTTACAAAATCCAGAGAAATCTATTTTACAGAATCCAGGTTTTTTTTAACTTCCCATTGACCTATGAACTTGAAATTTGGTGAAAAACTTATTACGTATATTATATTATTATTACGTATATTATACTAATAAATACCAATATATTTTCATATAAAGATATTTTCTTTGAAATTCCCTCATTGTTTGGTACGGAATCCTAAATGTGCGAAGTCCGACACGCACTTGGCCGGTTTTTATTATTGATTGGCTCAAATTTTACCACTATCTCACCTGATGGTAAGAGATGATATGGTCGACGGTGAAGCACGCTTGCCTAGAATTAACCATATATATTCACTCTTGACTTAAAGATACTGGGATCAATAGTCGTTCCTTCTTAATACCAGAAGAGCTTTCAAATCTGGAGTGAGTCGAAAATAAACCTATATTTTTATACACCAAAAAAGAGCCCTCTATTCTCGTCTCATTACATAAAATATCAAGGTCACATTAAAAGGCATATATTATCAAAAGCTTTTGTAGTCATCTGTGCTTGAAAGGCACACATTCGTTATACTGTGGACCCTAGGGTAGCGTCCCTTTGCGCAAACCTTTATACAGAACACATTATTTATTTTAAAATTAACAACAATACCCTTTTAACCGTCTTTCAAAAAAAGAGGATGATCAATGTTCGACTTTATGTTGTTGTACGTTCACCGATTTCTTCGTTAATTGTGATTCGATTTTGAAAATTTTGTTTGAAAGAGTATTTTTCCAAATTGGTCCCATTTAAATCTGGTGAAGATCTGATGAAGAACTTCGGAGATATACAACCAAACTGTACAATAAATGACAGCAAATCTCTCGGGATTGCTGCAATAGCATGTAAGTTTATTGTTTATACCATTACATAACATAACATCACGACAGTACGCACAACAGGGGTACGCAGATGTTCAAGTTGCATGATATTCGGGTAATCTATTCTGGCATTATAGGGACCTTACTATAGAACTTGCCTATTAGGTACAAGAACTAAAAAGTGAAAAATAAAAATCTTTTTTATAAAAAATACAACCGACTTCCAAATAAAACACTACAAAATGAAAAATAACTTCTATTTCGGAAGTCGGTGTCAAAAAACGATGAAAAGAAATCAGGGACACCGACTTAAATAGGAAAGTGAAAAATAACTTCTTTTGCGGAAGTCGGTGTCAAAAAACGAAGAAAAGAAAACCGGAACAGCGACTTCCGAAAAAGAAGTTATTTTCTCTTTGTAGTATTTTTATTTTTGAAAAGGTTTTATGAAATAGGTTTGCAAGCTCGTGGATAAAGTATAACAGCCACACTGGCGGATCTTCAAGGATAAGCAACGCTTGACTTGTTGGTCTGTGGATGGTGTCCATATTAACATAGCGAGATTCCTTCTTACCTCGGAGAATACTTAAAGCTTTTGGTCCCGGCTGTCATTTGAAGATCTTTGACCGTCATAACAGATACTATAGTCAGAAGCCGGGCAATCTGACACCAGTATTGCCTTGGCAAGATGGGTATCATGTTACCCAGTTACTGGGCTGTGGAAGGCAGATAGGCAATCGCTCCATGTCAAATACTGGTACTCATCTGTATACAACCTTAGTAGGGAGGCTACGCACATTGATTGAAGGGATTTCAAAGCAAAGAATGAACATTGACCATTTACCTGCAACCACTGGCTAAACAGTTTAAATCAATTGATCCATGAGCAAACTATTCACCCATGACCACTGTAACCCGTGATACGTAAACGAGCACGTAAACGTTAAGTCCGTGTGAGCCAGAACGCGGGGAATTAAAACTATTAATTATGTATATCGGGGCTCAGGTGTTCTGGAGTTTATCTAGTTATTACAAATAGTTGTAGTGAGGTTTCTAAAGCGTTTTTCAGGTTGGTAATTGGAGGGAAGGTTTTTAGTATTGTTTGAGGTTGTTTATGGGTATAAATTGGACAGTGTCAAAACTCTAGAAAGTTCATTCGAGGTTTAAGAATTGATATTTCTCTTGTTAGTTGGATGAAATTTACTGTGCCACGTTTATATAGTTGTATACCTCATCATCCGTTCGCCCTTATGCAAACTCAATAGTAACCTTCTTGATTCAATTTCATATCTTTGGAATTCGAAGTTTCAATACGAAGCGGTATGGTCCAAGACCTTAGCCTGCCCGAGTAGGGCGAAGGAAAAAAAAGGAAAGTAATTTGATGTTTCAATAATCGAATATCCTAATGTCTGATTAATTGATTATGTCTTTTTGAGATATTGTAAAATATACAAGACAATTTACCAGTAAACTCAGATAACTTTATATGCCCTAGAATGGTAAGCAGGCGGCTTACCTGATCGTAAGTGGTCATCGCTGGCTATGGAAATCTGTGATACCACAGGTGCGTTGCCACACCACAAGTGCATCATTTTGGTATTTTATGTTTAAGTTGTCAATGGCAACACAAAGTTATTAATATTTTTGGTTTATCTATGATTTTTATAATCTGTTGTAAAGAGCGGTCAAACGCCCTCTTCCGCAGTAGACTCGATGAGCCAACACGTTTTCATGTGAGAAATACTAATTGATTAATAAAACAAGCAAATTGTATTTAACTAAGCAACTTATATAAACTACAGTCCACTATAATTATTTATTTAGGTAAGGCAACAATTGTTTACACAATAAAATTATACTTGCATAATAATACATTTATAAGTGCAACAATCACTTACAGGCTACCACAACATGCACCTTATGGTTATACATAAATATTTTTTTGGTTGTTTACAATGAAAATAACAACAATTAAATTACATTAAAAGTAATCAAAAACAGATTCATATCATTAACATATTAAAAAACATAAAAAATAATAATTCAAAATTACATAAAAAAATAAAAATCAAAATTAATAAATTAAAGTAAATTAAATAATAGTAATATCATCAATCATTTCAAATACATAACATATCTCAAAACATCGTGATGTTATTGGTTGTGAGAAAGTACTCAATAATTACTTTAGAAAATTGTCCACACACATGTCGTGATGGCCCAGTGGCTAAGACCTCGCCTTTCGTGCTTGAGGTCGTGGTTTCGAATCCGGGCAATTCTGTACTCATATGTACTTTCCAAGTTTACGAGTATCTTGGACATTGCTGACAACGGTGAAGGAAAACATCGTGAGGAAACGTAAGCTTATAGTGAGTTTATTATAAGATTGTGCTCCATTGGTGTAATTGTTGTAAGGCGTTCCAGTGCGAGGATAAACTAATAAATAAATAAATGGTGAATCAGCAAGATCACTGCAACCGTTTACATTTTTACACAGGCGTGAAATCGGCGAGTTGGTACCCAGAACTGTTCTGCGCTAGGGAGGGTACAATGGTGTGATAGGATTACGCGGATATCGGGCTGGGGCACGTAATTTTAGGAGACTCAATAGATCTGGGCATATAATAACTATATAAAATTAGCGAGCAGAAATTAAATACGGCTCCACACATAACTTTTATGTAGAATCATGGCATTTTATACCTAACGTGAAATTAAAATAGGTGCCCATTCAGGTAAGTAAATATACTGAGTATAGGTGTACACACAGTTCATGTACCTGTATCACCGCACGGTATCGGTGGCCATAATTTTCCGGGCGTGTGAAAGAACTCCCGCGGTGACAGAATGAAAAATTGCGGAGTGCGACCTAATTCCCTTCACCATTAGTCTTACACCGATGTGGCGTGCGTGGAAGTGGCTTAGAGAGAGATATTGGTGACGATACCATACTTAATTGTGTTTTCCTAAAGCTCTAGAATCTACATGCATGGGTCGCCCTAGGGTCTAGGGGGTAGGTAAGGGGAGTGGGTAGGTAGTTGCAGTTTTTTATAAATTAAGTTAACGTAATTTTATTATTTGTTTTTATTTCTAAAAATCGATGCTTATTTGCCAACGCAGTGGCAGGTTACTTATACCCTTCTTGAAGAAATCGGTTGGACGGGAGGCAATAAATTTTTTAAATTCATTTGGTACTGCCTCTCGGGTATTGGTATTTTTTTCCACCAAGAAGTTATTCAAATTCTGGAAAAGTAGAAGTCTGTAGCCGCAAGGTCTGGTGAGTATGCCGGATGAAGGAGAGCTTCCAACCTGTTATTTCTTTTCAACATTTTTCAGGTCGAAATTTCCAGAACGGAAGCGGTCAAACCAATAACGTAAACGTCATTGATGTTGCGTGCCGCTTGTGCCGCGTTGCTGCCACGACGGTACTCATATTCCATAATTACTCGAATTTTTAACGTATCCATAATGACGAAAAATATTCAAATACGATGAAAACATAACGCTTATCAATAAACAAATGAATCATTTTGAAAAAAGAATTCTATTTTTGTAAATAATTTATTTGAAATTAGAATTCTTGGCCTAACAAAAAATATTTTGATTTGAAATGGCCAGTACAGCAGAACGGCAATTTCATAGGTAACCTATTATTTTTGACGGAAAAGAGACATTGTCTAATTTGGGAATTGTGCCCAGGACACAACAATTCAGTTGGTCTATTCTGTATCCATTTTAATGTGAAAACGAAGTGAGCTTGAAGTAAAATGTCATTCCACCGGCAGCCTAATTGCGTGAATGAATTTGGCAAGGCAAAGTGTAAATAGTATGAAGAATTGACCGATCACATGCGAGATGAAAGACGCGATGTGTATTTCCGTCTATGTTATTGGTCGATTGTTCATACTCTCAGCCCTTTGCCTTGCCGAATTCACTTACGCAATAAGGCTGCTGATCGTTAGAATATAACAGCTCAATTCAATGTACATCAAGAGATTCATATTATTCTTACGTCACATTTATAAAAACGATATTAACCTCATATTTCTAGACTACATTTTTTGTCAGCAACACGATTCCAATTATATTGTAATTGTGTAAGATCGACCAGATTCAATTACATTTCAAACACAATTCATTTATTTGGGAGATACGGTTACCCAAAAAGAGAAACAAAACTCTTCTTAGAGCGTTCGTAAGCGGTTGAAAACTGAAGCCATATCCAGCTCCAAACATATCCCTGTCGAGCCTTATTCTTGCAAAATTCAATTTTCCTTCGTGGCACGATGTTTTAATTAAGAATCCCGCGATATACGTACTGATGTAGGTTCCTATGGCTCGATTGATGTCTCCTAATGCGAGAGGCACGGATATGTGCTTTATTATTAAATTCTGCAGCTTAGAGTTTTGTTCGGGGGTTAAATGTACGATGAGTAATGAACGAGGTGGAATGAATTATGGGTGAGCTGTGACTACGAGTAGGAATGAGTTGATGAGTGCATTTAGACAGTGTTTTTGATTTAGTGGTCGAAAATGTGGGTTTCTGAGGTCTAATCCCTACGGACCCTAACTCTTGGTTTTTTTTTGTAGATAATGAGCCCCCTCTTGATCTCGATTCCTCCGGAAAACAATGGATCAGGTCTACGTTGGAACAAGCAAGTCTATTTTGGAACAAGTGAACGGGGAAGATGCTTGTTCACTTTTGATGATGCCTTGAAATCCCATATAGAACAGTCCTATAACTCGTATCCCGGTAAGATTCGGTTTTCCTCTGTTATCGCGTATTATTAAAAAAAAAAAAAATATAACACAAAATAAAACACGGGAAAAAAAATGCATTTGTAAAGCTTTAGGGTTAGCCAAATGATTGGCACTCTGAAGAGACAAAGTTTTATTTTTGTTGCTAATTGTGATATTGTTGAAAGACCTAGAGGCAGAATCCACGGTGGTCGGCACATCTGGAGATGCCTATCAGCGCCGCCAGGCGGCTGATCATAACAAAGTAACGAGAAAAGCCGTTGACAAAGTGAAAAAGTATTACGACGAGCAGCGATTAGGAAGAAGAATAAAGATGTTATTGGAGTAATTTTGTTGCAGTATAAAATATACCTCTTCTGGGTAAATGTTATTTCATGATGTCATAACAGCGTGATCTTCCCGTCATTAGCGATGTTAAATCGTTGACAAGAACGACTCATTGCCCCAACATTCTATAATGACTCCAAATAAAAGAGTCTTCCCCGCTTTTATACCGTAAATGAAAACATCACTCCTAAAAGAACCAACATAATATCTTGCAAGCGCAATTCTTATCGAGGGCTTGACAAAGTTGCAAAGTTAAAAGAAAAAAAGTTGAAAAGATACGACGATTCATGGTCCTGGGCTGGAGTGAAATGAGCGTTAAAGTGAGAGAAAACCTCCTTTGTTGTCCGCTGTGCAATGTGATCAAATTAAAAGTAGTGATGTGCCTTTGTTGGAGGTCGATATCGACGTTTTAAAGTGCTGGCTACTTTTGGTCTCGAAATATGCATGGTTTCTGTAAGGCAGCATAAGAGAGCAAAGAGGTAGTTTTTAGTAAGTTAAAGATTGGTTGTATCAGTATATATGTCAAAGTTGATTCCGATACTTTTGAATATGAAAAGTAGATATATTTTCATAGCCTAAAAAGTTAAAATTTCTTTCGAGCCTCGTGTCAGAGTAAAATTATAATGTAACGAAATCAAAACGAAAAGTATCTAGTCTGTCAGAGCCATTACGCACTGTCGACTGATCGCCGGAGACTTGCTCGACGGCGACTGTGGCTTTCAATAGTTTAAATAGATTGGCTCGCCGGTGTCCCGTTCTACTCGGCGACCCGCCACGCAGTGGCGACGCACAAGCGACTGCCGGTCGCCGGCGACCAAAAGGAGCGCGGGTTCAAATGGAAGCGAGCAACTGTGTGGATGACCGCTACTATTGCAGTTTCTTCGACGTCATTTTGTACGAATGTACAAGAAATACTACGCTCGGCTTGGTCTCCTGGCACTAGTTTCCTATATTTTGGTCGCCGAGAGACCAAGTCTACGGCGACATTGCGTAATGGCTCTTAGATACATTGACATTCGACAGGTTCTGACAGAAATTAATATAGAAGCAAAGACGTATTTTTAGACACCATTTTGTATTATAGAAAATCTTTGTAAATAAGAGTTCACTTGTATTTCGCGGGTACCAAGCATGCGCTTTACTTTGTGGTAATTTATTTCATCACCACTGCCCCCGAACCACGACATGTCAAAACTATCATAGTCTCTTGCGCACACTTAAAGTAATCTTACTCTAAGAGCTTATGGTCACCAAACGGTAAAGGAAAACATGAATACGTGCCATCTACAATTCGCACTGCATCTACATTTTTCTCAACCAGACCTTAAAAACAATCCTTGTTTCACATTCAAAAATCTTTTCCATGGAATCCATTACATCGATTTTATTATATTCTATACAAACAAAACGTAATGAGATTGGAAAGGTTCTTCTTTACAAAGGTTTTTATATAAAATAGGACCTTTGCAAAGTAAACCAGCAATAATATTTTAGTGCCGTAGGGTAGGACCGTAATAAGGTTGTAAAAATGTCGATAAAATGTTCAACCTTGTTTTTGTATTATATTGTGATAAAGGAAATATGGGCTACTATTATTCATGTTAGAAATATTAGTAGTCGTTTTGTTAAGGTCGGATAGTTAATAGATAAT
The DNA here is from genome assembly GCA_947562075.1 of Orthosia gracilis. Taxonomy (NCBI): domain Eukaryota; kingdom Metazoa; phylum Arthropoda; class Insecta; order Lepidoptera; family Noctuidae; genus Orthosia; species Orthosia gracilis. Next base: position 24,854,718 of record OX387266.1, read on the forward strand.
GGGTCTTATTGAAAAAGTCGATATTTTCTTTTGCAAGATCTATGAAGTTGTGAAAACTGAAAGATTATAAACATGGAAATATGGTCAGATTTAATCAAAACTTTGTATCCTTTTAATTTTGATATTGCTGATTATGTTGCCTGTAATAGAACCCACAATGTGTCATATAAATTTTCAATAAATAATTCCGCATCGTTGTCAATAAATCTAATAAACACCCATTCTTTTGCTCTTATTCTAATTTATTTGGGATCCACGCAACATGTCTTCTTCCATACGTCGTTTTTTATTTTATTTTACGATAAACGATAGGCTCGCGTTTGCCCACCATTTTGCCTGATGGTTAGCAATGACGTTGTTCTGAAACATGCTTGCCTTAAATTAACCTGTTCACTTTTGACTTAAAGACCCCAAGGTTGTAGCTATCAGGAAACAAAGACTCCGACAGAGAATTCCACTCCTTAGTTGTGCGCACAATGTAAATATTCGCAAAATGTACCGTACCGGTGTCGCTTTGCCCTAAAAATGTCTTGTAGTCCGATGATGGAAAGGGCTAGGCGGAATCATATTGTGAAAATTGTGCAATCCTCATCTAATCTAGTCACAGGACTCTGAAAAAGATAATAATCGAAATAATAATAACCCTCCTGACCGATGTGACGGATGATGACACTGCGGTTGTTCTCAACGGAGACTATCGATGCAGAAGAATAGTGCACAAGTATGACCGCAAACACAGGTGTAGTGTCTCTTCATCACCGCCGACATCCAAACTCCGGGCTGTCACAGAGGAATGCCTAATATGTCTAGACATAATTATAACTTCTTTCACATCCTATACATCGTTTCATTGCTCTTCCACTACTCTTATAGTCCACATTCATACTAAAACTTTCCTCAAGATATTTTAACACCAAATGACCTGACCCTGTAATTCTATCGATACTGTCCGCGTCCCATCCCTAGCTGCAAGAGATAACAGCACATAGTTTACTGCGTAAACTTTAGCACAATTATTTTAATAGAGGACATCTTAGAAACTGCGCCGCGTTATTCATTCTTTCGTTTACTCTCTGCTTGTCTGCGTTAGGGTGTGGCGTGAGGTATGAGCTTACAGCGGGTGTAGTGGTTAGAAAAACATATTAACAAAAGAAGAAGATTAGACAAAGGGTACATTACTAAACAGACGAACAATTTTGTGGCACTGCTTTAACCTATCATCATCATGATACTAATTGCAGCCGAAAAACGTCCATTGCTGAACATAGGTCTCTCTCGTGACACTAGTGTCACCACATTTTACCATTCTTGTGCGTCTCGCATTCAGCAGATTCCCACAACCTTAACCAGCAGCTTAATTATTGGCCTCCTTATGAAAGGACCAATGAAAGCGTCCAAAATTTTTGGCCGTACATATCTAATTATTTAAAGGGAATTTCATTGAGTCATACCTTTTGCCCTGCCGAATTCACTAATGTAATAAGGCTGCAGGTCATCGGTCCTTGAATGTATTATTTCTCTGTAATTTCAGTATTTTTCAACCCAGAATAACAACATCGAAAATTCGAAATGTTATTCCCTACCATTAATTCAACGCAAAAATCGCAATGCCGACCGATCTTTCAATTCACTCGCTTTTAGTTTTCAACTTGAACCGAGCACCGAGACTATTGTGCTAAAATTGAGAGAATTGCTCGTTTTCTCGTATTTTTTGTGACGAAGGCATTACTATGGCCTCCGTCCTATTGCAGGCTTTAAAAATTACGGCTACGTATATCTTCTATTGTGCTGCTTGTTAGGTACTTAGATGTAAATAGATGGGCTTCGATTTAGTACTGAAAATTTTTATTGTTTGGATTTGATTTTTGTGTTTCGTGAGTTAAAGTATATTATGTTGCAGTTCTTTTGTCTTTCTTTATTACAAGCTCGTATTTAATTTCATCTGTCCGATGTCTTTGTGTTGGTCTATGGAAAGTTAAATATGACCCACTTCCCGGTATTCGACTGAGTTGAAGGTTTTTTTTAGCGTGTGTTATTATTATTTCAGATATAAAAGCTTGTGTTTATTAGTGTTTTTGGTTCCAACATCACTTCAGATCTGAGTGTGATATCGCTATGTTTTATTTAATTTAAGAGTGAATTAATTATCTTATAAATTGTATGGTAAAATACATGGGTCTAGGTTTCTTTAACGATTGACGAACTAAGTATAACCGACTTGATATCATTAAGGCCCCATTCCGCAAAACTATATCAGGATCCAACTCCTACATCCCCAGACTTTGTAGGCTTTCTACTCGTAATTGCGATGAAGGAATTGATATTTGTTGCACATCAATTTAAAAATTCAAGCGTCAATTCCACAAAAAATATATAATCACCACACTGTTTTTTTTATTTACCTACATGAAATATATTCGACTGTATTCATTTCTAAAGAATTCACTGTTGAGTGTTATTTCTGCACTATTCTTGTAACTTTCTGTTATAATTATGTTTTTGCATGCTGTGTCTATTGCATCATATTGTACACACTACATTAGTGTAACAATTTTAATTTCATTTTCGGCCATGAGATGTAAATTTATCGAAAAAGAGGAAAAAAATACCACGAATTGAGGAAAAATATTCTTCCGTGAATTTAAGATTCCTTGGGCACAAAAAGTAATAGTTATTCAATTATTGCCATACTAGCTGTTACCCGCGGCTTCGCTCGCAGTGAAGCAATTTTTTTTTTTTATGTATAAAAATTATCCTATGTTACTTCTACTACCTCCAAGAATAATTATGTACAAAGTTTCATGATGATCGGTTCAGTAGTTCTTGCGTGAAAGCGTAACAAACAAACTTACATTCACATTTATAATATTAGTATAGATAGTATAGTATAGTATGATTCTATTCAATTGGCGACACAAAGTTTGCATAGCAAGTGAAAGCATTCGTTCTAAAATCAAGTCACATCAAAGTATAAATAACATTGATGTTAAATATGAAAAGAGTGTGTTCTTGTACTATTTACAATTATTATTATTCTCATAAACATCTTTTTCGACTAATTATAAGCAAGTGTAACGATTTCATCGTTAAAAAGATATTTTTTCTACTGTTCTGGACGTTTAAATCCAAATGATGTTTGGTTTAATAATTCTAGGTTTGATTAACGTCAAACATTTTTAATTTTTATTATGTATATTTTTAATTTTACATAAAAGAAAACATTTGTTATTATGGAAAAAAAAATACTGTATTCTATTCAGGTGCTTTCCTAAAAGGAACATGTTATGGCCGGATTGCCATACAAAAATGTAACATCTCCTTTAAAAAAAAGTATTAGTCTTTTCTGACTTTTGTTGGGGCAGAAGGTTTCCCACTTTTCGCATCTTTTCTATCCGAGCCATGATAATTATCATTCACTACATTACTATATTTAGGTAAGAATCTCTAGTCGACTTATAACATGCTCTTTTTATGCCTTCAAACTTAAAATTACCTGCCAAAAAATTTCTTCCACACAGAAAACTAAAAGGCTCCAGTTTCCTTTGCTAGCTTAATTTTTTCTCTCGAAAAAACGACTTCAAAATTTTTCAACTAACTAAGCGACTTTGTAACTCCGACAAATAAACGGGGAAGAAATTAATCTGGCCATTTCTCACTGTCAACGTCGGTTTAACGTAAAAACTGGTACCTTCCCGTATTATTTTATCATCAATCCCGCAGCCAGGGGGTGCTCAGCAGGATTGTTTTTTTTTTTAAGTATTTTTTTACCATTTTTTTTTGTGATTGAGTAGTGGAGTGGATTAGTTGTTAAGGTCGAATTTTAAAGTCTGTTCTAAAAAGCTGATAGATAGAGGCTTTATTAACATACAAAAGGTCCATTAATTAAAGTCTGCATACCTCCTAGAACAACTTTCAATTTAAATTGGGTCTAACTTTTTCCAAAAGGAAACCGTGTAATTTTGTGAAAAATAATCCTGTCATTGAACTCGGCTAAAATGCAGCTTTTTATCTGCTACTTTAACAACAAGGTGAATAAACGAATACTTTGACATTTTTTAAACATAGATCATACATGAAAATAGATTTCTTCTTTGACCGATTTACCAAAAAGGAGGAGGTTCTATGTTCGACTTCATGTATGTTTTTTTTTCATGTATGTTCACCGATATCTCCGTCAATAGTGGACCGTTTTTGAAAATTATTTTTCGTATATAAGAAGAGTATGTTTCAAAATTGGTCCCATTTTAATTTGGTTAAGATTTGATGTAGAACTTCGAAGCTATACAACAGAACTCTTCAATAAATAATGGGAAATCTCTCGGAATTGCTGCAATTGCATGTCTGTTTATTGTTTATACCATTTCATAGTTTAACTTCACGCCAGTAAGCTCTTGAGGGGTACGCAAATCGCTCATTTCACTCTTTATGTTCAAGTTTCATGATATTCGCCTAATCTATTCTGGCGTTAAGGTAACTTATTAAACAACTTGCCTATTAGGTAGGTACAACTAAAACGAGAAAAATGATAAACTTTTTTACAAAAATATACTAACGTAACGCAAAAAATGGTACCTACGAAAGACACCGACTTCCAATAATACAATTATTTTTCACTTTGTAGTTTTCTTATTTGGAAGTCGATAGTATTTTTTTGTAAAAAGTTTTTTATTTTGAGTCCATGTTACTTTTTTTCAGACTACGGTAATGTATTTGTCAGCATATGTGTCTACCTACAGATGTTCGTTTGTAGTTTAAAAAACTGTTGATTACATTTCTAGATAATTTGGACCTTTAAGAGGATAGAAATACATATAAAATGCTCAGTCACATCTAGTCAAAAAGATAATCTTTGCGCAAAAGGTAAGTAATGAAACAAATTGTAATTATGTTCAAACATGTGCTCATTTCCTGCACATGTTTAATTAATAATCGCGCACATCTACTCACAAATATACGTATATAACATCTACATACAGATATACAGTCATATGTATATACGTACTTACTTATGCGTAGCTCTCATAATTATGTGAATGAATGTAGGTAGGTGTGTACCGTAGCCTTTTTAGAAGTGACACAAGGGTACACTGAAATAAATGTGCGTACTTTATAACAAAGCATGAACCGAAATTGTAATTTTCTGATAATGGGTTAAGAAGGAAAGGATATAAAATAGACTACACGATTTTGAAAGATATCTTTAAAAACTAAAGGGCTGGTTTATTAAGGATGGGTAATACAGTTTTAAGTCATACTCGTAATTCTGATTAAACAGAAGTCAAGTTTTTCCGATCAAGGGGTCACGAAACGAACGAAATATTTGTTCCTTCGATTCGCCAAGTAATTACCATTTATACCATTTTTGTAGATGAATTCAGTTCTGAATTTGAACCGGAATTCTATGTTCTATGTTCTATTCTTTGTTCTTTGTTCTATTTCTGAACTGTTTCCAGTTTAGCACTTGTTTTCTAATTGAAATTCACTGTCCAAAACTTTTGATTAGAAAAATAAGTTACTTTTGATAAGAATAATAGCTTAACAGTGGCAAGATTTTCATGAATAAGACTGAATATTTAAAAGTTCTTTATGCCTAGGACTCACAATCAAAAAAATCCTAATAAAATATTTCCAGTACAAAAAGGTTGTATAATACTTCTATTCACCAAAAATCAATAGTCAATTTCTAAAATCAACTTGCAAACATTTCTTCCATTTAAAGCTGTGTGAGGGTAGAAAAAGGTAGAAAGTTCGAGCGTTTTCTCCCGGAGAAATATAAAACTGGTGGAGACGCAGACGTTTCATTTGTAGGAATTATTGAATTTGAATTATTGGAGTGGCCACCTCGGTTGAACAGGAGTGGGGTGGAGTCGACTTAGATTGTTATTTTTTTACTGGCCTGTGAATATTTATGTTTCGTGTGAAAGATTTGGAAAGGTTTTTGTTTTAGGCTGGTTGGTTTTGTGTGTAAATCTGGACATAAATTATCAATGCATCAATTAGGAATAAGTTTGATTACCGCTATTTTACCCTTTTATTCTTGTTCGCATTTTTAGACCAAATACTTAAGGCAATATTCCATCATCAGGAATAGGAGTATGTGATGCGACAATGTGACACCGACAAATTTAATGTGAATACCATTTTTGCGACAGATGTGAAGACATAGTTCTAGATATTATCGTGACATAGATGTCACATAGACGTCGCTATATTTGAACCAGGTTTTAAACTTATAACTTTGTTCACCAACTTCCGTTTTACCTAAAATTTTCACAAGTTTTAAAACTTAATAAAAAAGTAACTTATAAAAGGGAAATTACTAACCGGGTGAAAAATATACTGAATGGGCGACTATTATACTAAGTAAGTAACTATTTATCCGGTTTGAGTAATATCTTTTAGGAGGTTTTTGTGAGCTGCGGTAATAATATTGATACATACTTTAATTGTATTTGCGGTTCTATTTTAGCATATTACTCTTTCGAAAATAGCAGAATAACCGACGAGGCGACATCGCTGTGCAGCGCGGGAGTTTGCGTGTATTCGTGCTTTTAACGAATTAGTCCAAAGGCGAGCGAAGTGAGCTCGGAAACTTAGGGCACCTCGACACGGATAGGTTAGGTGGTAGGTTATCGGGATGACGGGTGCTGAAGTGAGCGAGCAAAGCGAGCGAACTTAGCTCCCGTCATCTCCTTCATGTTAGGTTACTTTAGGCCCTGCTGACAGAAAAAGAAGCCCCGCACAGCGGGGCACGGTCGATAAACTTTTATTTTCAAGTCACTGTTTTAAACATTTGTATTCGCCCACTTTTTGTCGCCCACTTAGTATTACAGTAAGCCATATTCAGTATTTTTTACACCTTTAATTTAAATTTATTTTCGCTCGTTTAAATAGTATCCCTTATAAAATACAGTTTATCCAACACATCTTAACAATTTTAGATGAAAATGTAACAACATTTAGGTCTAAACCATAAAGTTAAAACAGCTAGTGCTTCACAATGTAACACCTAGACACTTTACTTACCTCTCGCTGAACGAGGCGACAGGTTTAATTGTTACAAACAAGACACTGTGTGAGCGTTTGGAACTGTTACTGAAATTATGTTTGTGTTGTTTTTGTATGTTTATGTTTAACATATATAATATAAAGATAATGTGACAGTGAAAAAACCATTTAATACCTATTGTAATTAGAAATTTTGTAGTTTTTAACCAATAAATTCGAATGTATATTTTATTAATGTGTGTTAGAACCTCGGAACCTTTTATTAGGTGAAACAATTTTGGTGATTAATTTTAATTTATTGATTTATTTAAAAGTTGGTGCTTCACATGTGTTCCCATAATTTTTTTATCAAGATCTGATAAGTAGTATTTGGGTTATTCTTAATAAAACGTATTTTCATGGTACTGTAAGGTACCAAAACTAAAAAGAGAAAAATATCAAAAAAACAATAACCTTCTTTTTGCAATTCGGTTTCAATAACGAAAAAAATACGTACCAAAGACACCTTATTCGGAAAAGTAACTTATTTTTCACTTTGTAATGTTTTGTTTTGGAAATCGTTATTTTTTTTTTTAATTTTTTTTATTTGTGATGAATAGCTAATGATTTTGAGTTCATGCACAAGAGGCAGTTAAAGAGTATCAGTAGGCTGGACGATGATGTTAAGTTATGTCTGGCAATCACCAATGTATAAAAATGGAAAATTGTGTATTGCTATACTTTTTATACGATTTAAGTCTTTTATGTGATGTTTACCAGAAATTAGGTGAACAGTTTTTTGCTATTTTTAATCAAACAACATTGCATATAGAATAAATTCTTAAACTGACTTCATGTTCCGGTTTATTGAGTTGTTTCAAAAATGCTTTCGTTACTTCTGTGGGGGCTGACGCGACAAAATGTATAGTCGACAACTGAATTAATTGTGTGCGGGAGCGCAGTCCCAAACAGCGGTAGTAACAACATGTGTATGGATTGAGAGGCTGAAACTTAAATGTGTTGGTTTGAGTGAGAACAATAAACAAATGTGAGGCTTCTATGTCCGAGACTATCAATTACTTTCCCTACCCAAGGCACATACAACACTAGGGACTCAACACTTCAAAAGAAATATACAAAAAAGTATTACATTTCATCTACTCCATTCCATTTTCTATTCGAAGTCCGGTAGCGGTGGCAGGTGGGCAGTCACTGCGAAAATTTTGTTCCTCAGCTATTTGAAATTACAACAAAAGATATATAGCTTGGCATAGTATAGCGTAGCACTGGCGGTGTGCTGCAGACTTGTGGAGTTTTCTTTATATTATAAATCAAAGATCTTTTATCAGATACTTAGGAAAATGTTTAGTAATTATAGTCCTATTATTGGATTTGCTGCAAAACAGATCACTATTATTGTGTCTCGAGAAGAAGATAAAATAAAAACCAGATAACAAAAAAAAAGGTCACACCGGTCTACCAATGTATTCCAAAATTTCAAAACGATACGAAAAAAATGTAAAGGCGGTGTCGCTAATACGATCAAAACGTAAGGAAAGGAAACATATCTCGGTAAGAGGCGTCCTTGACCCTTTCACTTGGCATTCAGTAATGAGTTAATATCTCAAAGCGCGTAAGCCGATTTACATGATTTAAACGGATATGACTTTTATTGGAGACCAAAATTATAAAAATATGTCCATAAATAAAAAATCATGATTTCAAGTAACGTTATTCTTGGTAAAAGTCGGCTCAATGACTTATTTTTTTTTGTTATCTGGTTCTCACTGTAAAAGGCTGAGATACATATAAATCAACCAGGCAGAATAACAAAAATCTAGATTTTGGAATCTAGATTTGTGTCCAAGTAAGGAAGTTCCCGGGCTGCTTCAAAGCAAGTCCTAAAACATATACCGGGCTTTTGGAAACACATTATAGACGAGGTGAATACTGCGATTTTATTTCAATCAAACGTAACAGTTATCGCACGTTAGACAATTTGTCACATTAATTTTACAAACAATATCGTTGAAGAAACTGGATTTAAAGCTCTCTAAACATCTCATTTTTAATCCCAATTCAATCCAATATCCAAATTAGATCGTGTTCCCCTCTTTATAAAAACAACAAAATACCACCGTTTCTATCTATCCGTTACAGGATCAGCATCGAATTAGGCTGACGAGGTCGTTTTGAGGAAGATCTCGGCTGAAACAGCTTCATTAACGGAATCGAGTACCATTTCCTCTTCCTGATCAAACAACAGCTACCGAGGTTGACTCTTTGAGTATGAATTAGACAAGGTGAACGATTTAATTAGTAATAGCTTTTGCCAGGCGTCGGCGTCACCCGCGTGTATGACGGAAAATTATCTGAGTACGTCCCATAAAACATAAGCGTAAAGAGTAAACTTAAACTTTACTTTTAAAGTTGCCGGCAAATGGTTTGTTTATGAGAAATGATTTGACAGTTAGATTGACAACAGTATTGGCACATTGATAATGATATATGTATATATTTTGACATCCAATGTTTTTAGTGATAATTATTTGATTATTTGTGTTTAAATGAATGATTATTATTATTTAAGATTATTATTATTTAATATTGCATTTGTAATATCGACTATGTTTTATTCTTAGTAATAGTGTAAACCCAATGTGAAGCTTTTCCACACATTTTCATTGAGATAATATAAGACCTACTATAAATTACCAGAAATCACACGAATAAATAAATCATTTGAATTTAATTTGAATTTGAATAATTTATCATAGGTTTAACGTGAAAAAAATATGTACTTTAATGGCTTACATTCAAGATTTGAGGCACACATTTTTTTCATGAATAGTCGTTTGAATGGCTTCCTTAAGAATTGGCTAGATGAAACACAACAACAAGAGATATGGAAGGAATGAAGGGAGGCCCTTGCCCAGGTATGGAACATTTCAGGCTAACAAAAATAAAAAAAGCCTTGCTTGCCAGTTTGAAATTGTTGACAATACAATAAGCCAGAGCAACACAATCTTTCAAATTCAAGTGAAAACTTACTTACTTAGTCCAGTGAAAAGAATAACATAACGATTGGCCAACAATTCCAATAAATAAAAATGACAACTCAAGAATACGTAAATCCCTTTAAAAATAAAAAAAACAACGATTACTTCTAAAAATAAAAAAAACAACGATTACTTCAAACAATTTACAAAGAAACCGTAATAGTTTCCCCAGCGCTCTACACCTAATCCATACTCCAACCTCCCCAAAAATATTTACACAGCCAGAAAATTAATTAGGCCTTTCAATGCTTGTTTTTCTTAAAATAAAAGAAACTTATCTACTACCACGCACTGAACACAGGTACGCCGATAAGTTAAGGAGTTTTCAGGATTTGCTGAAACGAATTCAATTCAGTTTTCAGTTATAGAAACTTTTCGGGAAAAAGCGAAAATAAGGGATTTCGTGAAGTTGTTTCGAGTAGTATATTCGGAATAGAATTGTAGGGTAGGTGTTGTGTAAGGTAGAGAGAAATAAAATTGAATAAAGGGTGGGTTGATTCAGAAAAAGATATATGAGATTTATGTTGGTAATGTTCTATTAAAAACAAAGACAACTTAAAAAAAGCATTAATAAGGCTGACATAAGTGGGAACGCCGCGAGAAGACGCCTGAGAAGACATTCGGATTTTATTTGTGATGTTCTTCGGAAAGGCCAGGTGCGCGGTACTCATAACCGGTGTGCGTGTATGACTAGATGTATGAAATATGTTAGGTAAGCAGTATTCCTTTTGCTCCATTGGTGCCTACGCCTATTAGAAAAGAGCGTTAGTTTATCTATATATTTTGATAACATTTGCTGCTCGCTAACTTTAAAAAATATTAATTGTTTGTTAAAAAGTTTGCTCGAAAATATAATTGAACAGCTGCGCATTTCAATTTAAACTTCAAGGCATTCATTTGTTTCTTTTTGAAATCTATGCATCAGTTGAAGTTTTTATTGAATCTCTCTGCATTTTTCTAATAATTTTGTTGTTATATATGTCGTAGGATGATTTGATAATTCGAATCTTCGCGAAAATCCTAGGGGTTTTGCGAAAACGCGGATAATTAGACATAGGCGAAAAATTATCCAAGTACGATTAGTACTTTGGCAACATAGTCGACGGAGCCCCGCTGCGCGGGGCTCCTATTTCCGTCCGCAGGGTCTAAAGTAACCTAACACGAACGAGATGACGGGAGCTGAGTTCGCTCGCTTTGCTCGCTCACTTCAGCTCCCGTCATCTCGTTCGAACCTAACCTGTCCGTGTCGGGGTGCCCTAAGCTTCGCCTATGTCTAATTATCCGCGTTTTCGCAAAACCCCTAGGATTTTCGCGAAGATTCGAAGTATCAAATTACCCTACGACATATATATATAATTATATTAAATTCTATTTATTATGATTTAATTAGCATTTTTTTTAACACAATTAAGAACATAGCATTGAAATGGCGCAGTTTTAAGACACCTATAGACAACAATCGAAAAAAAAACAAGTACTCAAGCACCAACAACGAAATAAATCTTATTAGAAACACCTCCACAATCTCGACACGTTATTACTATTCAAGTAAGAACGTAAAGTACTATAAACAAAATAATGTTTAATTTCCCCACTCAGTACCAGAGACGTCATTTTGACACGAACACAGATCATGGAACGACTAGAGATGTCATTGTTAATCAAAATTGCGCTGAGCACTTTTAGTTGACTTGGCCATCAATTTCTAGGAGCTCGTGCCTAAATAATAATAGCCGCACGGGTTCTTCTTTCAGGTTAAGCAACGAACGAGGTCAACTCGTGGATGGATGGATGGATATACATTACATAAAGACTCGTACCTGGCTCGGTAAGAATATGTTAGTTTCTACATCTTTTACAGATGTGACGGTTAGTCAGAAGCCAGAACCTGTACTGCCAAGGGGAAACGTGTTATGTAGTCACTGCAGAGACTGCTGTGGAGTTCTAGGCAGTGATCGAAGCAGAAAGAAGAGGCACGGGGCGAAGATGGTCCCGTGCCACTGTTATCAATTAGCCACGAGTATCTTTACGTACTCTGTGGTCATAAATTCGTCTTCATTACCGAATTTAAACTAACTCACGTACACGATCTCAATTCTCATTTCAATACGGCACGGCTGAAGCATATTGTGAGTGAGTTCAGGGTTGTCACATTTAGAAACGTTGCAATTATTATTTATAAGTTTGTTCTGGCTTTTTTGTTTGTTGATGATAAATCTTGACAGAATGATTGGGTCGTTTAAAGAGTAATGTTTTTTGTACGTGAGTTTTGATTAGGAATGGAAGAAATGTATTATAAGATCTTAGAAAGTTATGAGAGAGATATAAAAACTCTCTTAAAACTTATTTTGATACATTATAAGATTTCTCTAAGCACATTGCGAAAAATATAATTTATTTTTCACTTTTTAGTGTTTTTACTTGGAAGTCGGCTGTATTTTTCTGTAAAAAAGATTTAATTTTATAGTAGTTTAGTTCAATAGTAAGATACTTAGAAAGCACAAAGTTATGCCTGAAAAGTTTACCCGAATAAAATAAAACTGACATAACCAGTGAAATGAGAGTGTACCTGGGTGAACTGTATATATCTGCGTACCCCTTTAGAACGTACCGGCGTGATGTTATGTTATGAAATGGCATAAACAATAAACAGACATGCGATTGCAGCAATCCCGAGAGATTTGCCGTTTTTATTGCAGAGTTCTGTAATATATATCTTCGAAGTTCTTCAACAGACCTTAATCAAATTTAAACGAAACCACACAAGAAGCACCAGCTTTCAAATAAAAAAAGAATCATCAAAATCGGTTCACCTATTAAAAGGTTTTGAGGTAACACACATTAAAAAATACAGTCGAATTGAGAATCTACTCCTTTTTGAGTCGGTTAAAAATTTATAATTGTCCCAAAATCTAACGTATATTTTTTCAGTTCTACTTATTTGTTTTCTAAGCCTAATGCATAACCATAATCAGCATAATTATAAAATTCCCAATTCTGGGACACAAAAATCCTTTCTGTGAGAGAGAATGGACCATAATATACCACGTGGGTCCATTGCGGGCTTGTAGACGTCACATGTCTTCGAATTTTTAGTTCTAGGACATGCCAGTTTCCTCACGATCTTTTCCTTCACCGTGTTTAGAGCAGTGGTAATGAAATACATAAAGTAATGCGGCTGCCTGGGTTCGAACTCACGACCTACAACTTGTAAGTCAGGGCCATAACCACTGGGTCACCATCGCTCGAAGCCGCTGATTGAAAAACGAATCTACCTACATATTCGTAAAAAAATACAAATACAATTTTTCCCATTTATATAACATAACTTATCGAATTAAGAAGCTTTAGAACCAACTGGCCAAAACAAAAACCTATTTTAATTTTCAAACCACAAGCTTGCATTTAACCTTCACCTCATATAAACCTCTTCACCAAAACAAACCGAAACGACTTCCGAACGACATAAAACGACTTCCCGTTCGTTCAACTGTCTTCAAAAGCGTCAAACAAATTAAATGTATTTGCATTTCGCCTTAATTGTGTCAACCCTAGGTTAGGGGAAGGCTCCTGCTTATTACCGGAATTTTGACATCCACCATGTTTCCTGATCGTAAAGTGTATCCTTACATACATTTTCCTGGAAATGGTCTTGAGATTCACATCAGGCTTGTACTTTTGGAGTAAGTTATAATTCGATTTCAGTTGGGCTATTTATTGTTTTTATTGGAAATATTTTAGTAAGTACTACTTTACCCAGTACCAAATCCATATATACTTTCTAAGTTCATCTTGGACATCACAGGCAACGGTGAAGGAGAATATCGTGAGGAAACCTGGACTTATATAGTTAATGTAAGTCTGAAATAGCCAAGTCAGAGGCCTGTGGGGTTCCCACAGGCAGCATAACTAACTTTCACTAACTAACTTTATCTGGCACAGAGGTGGCCACATCCTCACACGAGAAGAAGAAGACCAAATATTGTTATAGTTAAAAGCATAAAAATAGTGTCTACAGTGGGTCAAATTAAATATATAAAGACGCATTAAGTCAAAGTAAAATCTATATTAAGGTATGTCGTTTTCTGTGAAAATCACTTTTGCATTTGTTTTTTTTTTCTAATTTATTGTAGCGAATTAGAACCTTTCCTAAAATAACCTCGCTTTCTAAAATACGAATTAATTCAGTAAAGTGGATGTTAAGCGTCCGACGCGAGTCCTATGCCACGTAGGTATAATAATATATCCGTGGACCATTTTTATATGACAAATAGTACCTTACCACAAAGTTTATTTATTGTTTATGATAACATCGTCAACATTACAAACACTTTAACGATACAATGCTTAATAGCTATTCTAGTGCTTTAATTACAAAAACAGAGAGAGAGAGAGCAGTGGGAACGGCCGTGCCTTTCAAGTTGTAGGTCGTGGGTTCGAACCCAGGCAGTTTACTTTTTCGAAGAAATGCGACATTCACCAACCCGCACTGGGCCCGCGTGATGGATTACGGCCCATTCCCTCTCAAAGAGAGGAGCCCTGTGTCCCAGCAGTGAGAACATTAAAGGCTGATGATGAAGTACAAACACATTAGCAAAAAAGGTGTACTTAACCAATAGTTAAGTATAATAGTGATCGCATTATCATGTCACGCCTGTCTGTGAGAATCTTAAGGCTGTGCAATGTCTATCAATTTCATCGTTCATTCGCTTCATTTAACATTAGTAATTACTATATTACAATCAAAAATACTCACATGAATATTCGGATCATCCGCACTCAGCAGCTGCGTACCGTTATACCATTCGATCTTGGCTGCAGGCTTGGCACCTGATGCTGTGCAGGTAAGGGTCAGTACGGTGCCTTGAGTCGCGTGGTCCTTCACTCCGGCGATCACTGTCTTGTTTGGTGGTACTGGAAGAGGGAAATTTAGTGGTTAATTACATTTTTTGAGAATAATCAAATCAAATCGTTTTATTAGGGTTCCGTACCCAAAGGGTAAAAACGGGACCTTATTACTCAGACTTCGCGGTCCGTCTGTCTGTTTGTCTGTCACCAGGCTGTGTCTCATGAACCGTGATAGCTAGCAAATCTTACTAAATAAGAATTTAGGTGCATGGTTACAGATTGTAGTAGGTACTAATTAATTATGAAAATCATGGATCGTGTAGTAAGCTTTGCCAATTAAAAAAATACGCAATTTATATTTGAATATTGGGAGTTCTTTGGTGTTTAAAATATGCACAGGTTAGATGTTTGCCCAGAAGAGCGATTCTATGTGGTATACTAGATATTTAAGTACCTATATATATTTTTGATTGTGTTTCACCAAAAAGATTTTTATCTACACACACAACGTAATGTCCCAAATATGAACTCAAAAAATATTGTATAAACACGTATATTCTTGGATAGGTAAAATTAACAAAAAAACATTACAGTACATCATTTTCCTTCCATTTTCAAACAACTGCATCATAAAATAACTATTTCATTTTTTATAGCACACTTTTACTTTTTAATTTATTGGCGTTTTTGGGCTTATTGACTTAATGTAGAAAAGTAGTGTCATTGTCTATGGAAGCGCGCGCTGCGCAGTCATCCGCAATGAGAATCTAAATTGCCCGCCATACCACATATTTCTTCCGTTTCCACTTTCGTTTTATTTCAACTGTATGAGTGATAAAATAATATGTGCAACGGCATATAATTAGGTATTAAGACACTCGCGTGTTATTATTATCACATTCGGCTTCGCCTTGTGTGACAAGCCCACGCTCCTGTTTTAATAACCCCTATTATATGACCATTGCATAAACTACTATTATTTACTCTACCATGATCAAACCTATTCATAATAAAATTGTATTGACTGTTTAGTTAAATTCTCTATAGTATAAACCATGCTGAACAGGTCAGAGTTTTTTTTTATAAGACTTAACATATTTGAAAGATGGTACCTGCCGGGCGAGCACGGCCTGGTATAAGAGACTTGAGTCACACATTTTTATCACAGTTTGTGAGCAAAATCCGTGATAAAATGCGTGACTCAAGCCCATCACTGAGGCCGTGCTCGCCCGGCTGAGGTCAGCAGAAATAAAAAAAAAGTTGATAGTGTCGCCTGTTACACTACTAAAGGTTTCCTCTGTAAAGGAAGTTTTCTAGATTGGATATTTAGAGTTAAGAACTTGTCAGACCCTGCATTACTTAATGGCAAATTTTGACAGATTTTCAACCTAAAGAAATTGTAATTTGACAGATACTTAATTCTCTCTAAAGTCAGTAAGAAGATTCTTATCTGTCTATAGAGAATCAGAAATAAGAATCTGCTTAACAGATGTTTAACAGTTCACAGATTTTTATAAATCGGACTGGTGTTGATAAATGACGCTGACAGCCATATTGCGTAATAAATTCCGCAAGGCAGAGGGCAAAGAGCGATGCAAGATGCGAGATGTAAGACGCGATGTAGATTTCCGTCTATGTGATTGGTCGATTATTTATACTCATTACATGGAAAAGGGCAAACCTTTTCCATGCCGAACTCATAACGCAGTAAGGCTGCTGTTCTTCATAGAAACGTTGAAGGAATTCATCGTGAGGTGAATTACTGCTCAAATGCCAGCCTACCTTTAAAAAGTTTTAAAATATTGGTTTTGTTCACGCAAACTAAGAATTTTCTTACTCTATTGTCAATCATACAATTTATTAGACTTAAACTGGGAAATACACGAGTAAGCAATATCAATACGTATTAAATTCATGTATGCACAGACCATTTAAAGATAGGACCAGCTCAGCGAAAAAGATCAAAAAAAAACACTTAGAACAAATTGATTTTAGAAACGACGAAATTCAATTCCAATTTTAAAATAAATCTTGCATTTTCGCAGCATTCGCTCCCTGAAAATGAAATTATTTTTTCAAGGCAGCAATTTTTGCAAACTTTTTTAAAATTATATAAACTAATGTTATAAAGATATGAAATTGTTTGTTTGTACGAGATAATTACGCCTTTTCATAAATATCTTTGGGATGTTTAGCGACTGATGAGTAGATGTTTCATTCAAATAAAACACGAAACGAAAGTAGAATATTTAAATTTGGAATCTGTGAATCAGTTGACAACTTAGAGATTTTACAAGCCTTTATTTAACTTGCAGTGTATGTATGTATGTAAAAGTGTGTTCGGATCAAATCTTGCAATTAAATTTTAAAGCAGTAATCCTCCACCGATTAAGATGACATTTTGTTTACACGTTTAGTTTGGGTGACAATGCATGGTTAGCTAAGTGACGTCATTCTAAATCCAATATGGCGGACGGCCCTAGATGGCGGACTAGTTATTTTTTGTGCACTGCCAATGATATGGGTATCAAATGAAAGGGTTTACTGAGAAAATAACGAACAAAGCTTATATAAAAAAAAAAAATGAAATAACTTTATTTTCCAATCACTGGTGTTGTAATTATAAACTAAAATTGAAAGGAGTATGTTAATATGGTTTGGCCATGTTGATAGGATGAATGGAAGGCGACTAACGAAAGATATTTATAAGGCAGACGTGAATGGAAACGTCGGGAGGGGACGCCCTAGAAAGACACACATAGACCATATTGGTGATGTTCTTCAGAAAGGCCAGGCGCGCAGTACTCATAACCGGCGTGCGTGTATGACTAGATGTACGAACGTGAAGTGAAGCAAAAGCAGTAAATAAGGATCGTAGCAGGTGTCGTTCTGTAGTTTCTGCCTACCCCCATGGCTTGAGGTTATGTATGTATGTAACATTTACGGTTTCTGTAAGATAAGGTGCATAAGCGAAGCCATGGGTAAAAAGCTAGCAACCTTATATGGCAAATAATCCTTAGATCACATCTTCACACCGATCTATCCATTTTTGGAAGGAGTAAAAAATATGCCAGATCAGTGTCTTGGTTTATGGTTTAGGCTGAGTTTGTGAAATACCGGAGCGACTAGCGGAGCGATATAACAACGCTTGTCTTTTGGTTTTATTTGGCTCAGAGTTTTATTTTCATGTAGTTTTGTAGTTGTGGCGTGCAATTAGAGATATCTATGTCCAGTGGTACTTTGTTGACTGGTCTACACTGGTCTCTAATACCTATGCAAATAAAAAAGTTGTTTTTAGGGTTCGTACCTCATAAGGTAAAAAAGGAACTCTTATAAGATCACTCTCTTGTCCGTCTGTCTGTCTGTCCGTGTGTCACCACCGATTTTCTCAATAACGGGTGGACCTAGCAAGTTGAAATTTATACCGGATACTGAGGACTTTAGTTCGTATTAGGTGTATAAAATCCTATATCCAAGGTCCTGAGTCAACACGATAAAAAGATATGGGAATATTTAGATTTTCGCTAAAATTTAGACGACGAGCTTAATTGGCGCCAACCTCAAATGAGGTAAATAAATAAAATTGTGTGAAAGTAGATAAAAGAAAATATTTATTGCAATATTATGCTCGCAGTCTTGCCGACGCGATTTATTGCACTCACAGTGAAGAATTTAAAAACACAGACACACATAAAACTTAGCCACCAATAAAAATGATACCAATTTTATTATGGCGGTATAATGAGTAGGTACGGAACCCTCGGCGCACGAGTTTGACTCGCACTTGACCGTTTTTTTTTTTAATATTCATATTAAAAAAAAAAGACGGTCATTACTGTGGAGTTTTATGCCGGTTCTAAATAAGGAACGGCATAAATTGGAATACCTATTCCAACAGGAACAGGTATTCGAATTTATGCCGTTAAAATTAATTTATGACGAATTTAATTATTCGAGTTTATTTATGACGTTTGAAGTTATAGAAAAAGCTACGTGTACTATTGTACACGTACCTTTTTCTATAACTTCAAACGTGTTCTTTAAATATTCCCTCCTTGGCCATTTCAGATTCTGTTTTGGCTTTGGCTATTCTAATGTACTAGCTTCTGCCAGTGGCTTCACCCGCGTTAAAAGTATTTTATCATCCCAAGTAGCCGATGTGCTATAGTCCTGAATAAAAAATCAATCTATCTAAATTAATCTATCTCTGTGCCCAATTTCATCCAGATCCGTCCAGACGTTTGAGCGTGAAGAACAAACATACAAACACACTCACAAACTTTAGCCTTTATAATATAAGTGTGATACAGTAAAAGTAAGATTTGACGTGGGGCAAGGGTATCTGCCATCTGGTATAAAATTAATGACAAATTGAAAATTGAT
This sequence comes from Orthosia gracilis, assembly GCA_947562075.1. Taxonomy (NCBI): domain Eukaryota; kingdom Metazoa; phylum Arthropoda; class Insecta; order Lepidoptera; family Noctuidae; genus Orthosia; species Orthosia gracilis. The sequence goes on from OX387266.1 coordinate 24,873,995, forward strand.
ATAAGAATATACTGTCATAGCCAACGCGGATTCAAAAACGCTTGTACCATGTACACAGCTTAAAACCGTGTTCCGAAAGTACGAGTATAAAACTCGTTCATCTTTGGGTCCTTAGATAGAATTGGCCCTTTGAGAGTCAAAGGACAAACTTTTGTAGTACCCTTCGTTTTTTACTATTAATTTTCTTTTCTATAAGTAAATGTTTTAATTATTCAGCTGAGTTTTTCATAGAATAACAAAGTTGATATTTGTATAGTTCAGATTTTCTTTGAAGTTATTAAATAAATAGTCTTTTTACCCGACTGCCGAAGGAAGGTAATGTCAGTATATGTTTGTTCTTATGTGGCGTTCTACAGACCAAACGCGTTGGCTGATTTTGATGATTCTGACGCCAATCGATTCATCTTAACCCTGCGAGTGTCACTGGCATTCAAATTGGAAAATAGAAAAATGGCGGATTTTGGTCGCCATAATGTGGGGTCCTAAATATTTTTTTTCTTCCTTACCCATCGTGTGGGATATCAAAATAAAGGGTTTTAAGAAGAGATAACAAAAGTATATGACACTTACATGTTTAATTGAACCTAATTCTAAATAAAATAAATGTAATTGTAAATAAAAAAATACTTAAAAATAACATAAACCCGACTCCTTAAAAAGCGAACTAAAAAGACATAAACAAGATGAAAATCATGCTGTGCAATCGGAGGATACATCTGGTTTTGGTCAGCCAGCTCGCGAATATGTATCCTTCAACTGCACAGCATTTTAATAGGTTTCTCGTTGTTTATTAGTATTTGTTAAAATATTTATTAGTCTGTTTTATTTGTATAGGTATGTTTATTAATTTATAAGTAAGTATATAAATTTCCAAATACAAGTTGTTATTTTTGACATTATTTGGTACCCTATCACAACGTTGTCCTATTTAACCCAAACGTTGACTGGTTGATAATGCCTTGTGACATTAAGTCCGCCACTAATGTACATGAAGTTACAAAAAATATTCTTATTATTATTTTATTTTTGTTATTGTAATTGGTCTCTGTATCGTTTTAATTAGCTATATATACCTAATAAACAAAAAAACACTAGTTTTCTTTCTTTAGTTGAAATAAATAAATAAATCTTTTTCGTGTGGTTATCACACAGAAACTATTATTTTTTCCGGGATAAACGTACTATCTCTGAGTAGAATAATTAAAATTAAAAAATGCTGAGATTATCCTTTACAAACAAACATTTTAATACAGACAAACAAACAATTAAACCCTTTCATAATATGAGTTCAGATTCATTATGGAATTCGTACCATAATGCAGAGCTATGGCTGAAACTGGCTAGATGGCATTCTAAAAATCAACATCAGATTCTTACCCACTTCAAGCGATCCACGAACATGACATTACGTGTTATAACTGAAACTTGATCCATCTCTCGTAATAAAAGTATGAGGAACTCCAATTCCTTCATTCTATCTTTCATTACGTTTACAAAAATACTTTGTCCAATATCAGTAATAGACACCAAAATAATAGGGTAGCTACCCACATTACCGTCCCCCTGATTGACTCTGATCACCAATCAGGCATGACATAATATAGTGTGAGTCAAAGAAAGAAAGAAAGAATGAAAGAAATACCTTTCAGAGGCTGAAAGGTTAATGAATACCTATTAATACCTAATTACTTGCTGTGAGAAGAATATTGGTGGAGAAATTGGGTCGAGAATCAGTTTTGGTGTCTTCATTTTTGTGGTATATTTACTAATGTAGGTATAAGTGATATAGTCATTAGGTAATAGGGGTCAGTGGAGTGATTGCCGTATTTTTAGGGACTTTCCTGATAGCGCAACTTTATTTAATTTTCGACTATAGGTGATATCGCGCACATGTTTTCTAAGAAATTTCAAGTGCAAATCGTTCGAGCTGCATCGCATGTATTAACCGACTTACCAAAAAGGAGGAGGTTCTATGTTCGACTTCAAGTTTGTTATTTTTCCGATAACAAACTTGGATAGACCGATATCTCCGTCAATTGTAGACCGATTTTGAAATTTCTTTTTTGTTTGAAAGAATATGCTTCGAAATTGGTCCCATTTTAATGTGGTAAAGATCTGATGAAGGACTTCGAAGATATACGACAGAACTCTTCAATAAATAAAGGCAAATCTCTCGGGATTGCTGCAATCGCGTGTCTGTTTATTGATTATAGCATTTCATAACATAACATCACGCCAGTACGCTCTTAAGTGGTACGCAGATCTCTCATTTCATCGATTATGTTCAAGTTTCATGATATTTGGGTTATCTATTCTGGCGTTAAGGTAACTTACTAAACAACTTGCCTTTTAGGTAGGTACAACTAAAAAGTGAAAAATCTAAAACATTTTTACAAAAAAATACTACCGACTTCCAAATAGGAAAATTACAAAGTGAAAAATAACTTTATTTATGGAAATCGGTGTTTATAACGAAAAATAAAAATGGTACCTACGAAAGACACCGAATTCCATAAATAAAGTTATTTTTCACTTTGTAGTTTTCTTATTTGGAAGTCGGTAGTATTTATTTTGGTAAAAAGTTTTTTATTTATATAAAGTACTCTCTGTATTTAAAGTTTGAGCCAACACGTGCAGAAAGACACTAATTATATGATTAAAACTATCTTCTGCCAAGGGCTTCGCCCGGGATAAAAAGTGAATGTGCTATTCCTAACTATAATCTATCTCTGTGCCAATTTTATCCAGATCTGTCCAGCCGTTTGAGCGTGAAGAAGTAACAAACATACAAACACATACAAACACATACACACACAAACTTTCGCGTTTATAATATTAGTGTGAAAAGACAAATAATTATGAATAATTTCCAACACACGCAGACAGGCAAATCAATTAAACTAACATTATTAAACAAATCATAATTCAATAAAAATAATTCATTAATTCAATAATAATAGGCCAATAATAAAACATCAATAATAATAATTTAAATTCAGTTATAATTCAACAATTACAATGGGATTGCGTCCATGTGAAAATATTTGAAATTTTGGTGAGTATAAATCGCTTATCGGTACGATATAAATCAAATCTCGTCGACACAGTAAGAAATATATGCACTTTCACTCGAATACACGCACTCGATTGACAAGCGGACCAAGAGGCTTACCGGCAATGAAGCTGTGGTCGCCTTAAAGCTCCAGAGCCTTGAACATCGACACCAAGTTGCCAGCCTGTCGGTTTTTTATCGGTTACATTTCGGGGAGTGTGCGATGAAACTGCACAATTTGATGACACCTAGCCCTTTCCATCATCGGACAAAAAGACGTACAGCAATGCGCCACCGGTACATGGTGGACATCCCACCCATACGAACAGAGCATTTTGCGAATACTTTCATTGTGCGCACATCTAAGGCTATACATATATAAGGCTAATAGCTACAACCATGAGGTCTTTGAGTCAAGAGAGAATAGGATACTTCTGGGTAAGCGTGTTTCACAGTCAACCACATGATCGCTTGCCATCAGGCGTGATAGTGGTCAATTACGAACCTATCGATAAATACAAAAAAAAAAACAGAAAGGATGCTCAATCTCAGTCGGCCAACAATATATTTTGTATTTTCGTTGAAAGAAAGCGTCTTCAATTTGAACGTTTTGAGTACGAAAATTGGACTACAGATAGGCAGTCGCTCCATATAAACTTCTGGGAATAAGAATAAGTTTATTTCTTCGCCGTTACAAAGTGAGTCTTAGAGCTATTACTTAATTAATGTGCCGTGGTCCCCAAACTGGTAAGACCTGTATCTTGGGAACCTCAGTTGTGATTACATTAATACCTATATTTAATTATTTGGGTATGGACATGTGCATTCTACAGGTTTTTGTAAACAGCGTTAGTGAGTCCACGAACAAAATTCTCTATCGTCAACGGCCGCGAGCACACCTTCGATATTAATACACAAAAAAAAAACGCTATTTAATAAACGAAAGATCACATCGACATTGCTTAAATCTTTGCCTCCGTTTTGATATTCTGTTGGAATAGAAAACATAGGATTTAGGGAACTTAGGGTGGGTTAATACAATGAAATAAATAAAATATAGGTTGTAACTTAAAAATAAATAGAAAAGATTCTTGTGAATTACTTGTGAGAGTGTGCGTGTAGTATATAGTGTATGTGTACTTGAAGAGTATTTGGGGAATACCAATAGTTTACATTGCCTCCACTTAGACTTGAAGCCGAGCCCAATATATATTTGGGAAAATGATAGGCATACTTTCAATAACACAGTAAATCAAACTGATCAAAATAAAACAAATTGTTCCGGTTTTGTTACTGCCAAAGGCTATTCTTGTCTGACTTCCTTTTTACTTAGGATGGAGTTTATTTAGGAAAAGTATAATGAGGCCGAGCCAAAATATACAATTGTACTATTTTCATGAAACTTTGCTTTAGATAAAGATCATATTATCGTCATGATCTGTAATTTTTTGCACCACTTGACAAAGATTTTTTTTATTTTTATTATCAATAGGCTCGCGCTTGACCACTATCTCACCTGATGGTGAGCGATGATGTGGTCGACGGTGGAGCACTCTTGCCTAGAAGTAATCTATTCACTCTTGACATAAAGACGCCTAGATTGTAGCTATCGGGAAACACAGACTTGGGCAGGGTATTCCACTTCTTAGCTGTACGCAAAATAAAAGTGTCCCCAAAACGTTTTTTGCGAAGATAGTATTTCGATCCCATTTTCTGAACTAAAATTCTATTACATATAATTTGTATAAAGGTAAAATTTTTTGCCTGTCTCTGGAAGTTATAATCCAAATATAGTAAGTGTAAGTATACATAAGTTATAATCTGAATTATAATACTGACAAAGCTATACTATCGGTGAGTACCATTGCATCCGAAAAAATGCAATATTATTGTTGGATAGGCCACGAGAACAAAGCCTTGAGAAAAAGTTAGTGTGGAATATGGGAGATCGGACAACAGTTACACCAGACAAAAAAAGTTAGTGTGGGATATGGGAGATCGGACAACAGTTACACCAGACAAAAAAGTTACTGTGGAATATGGGAGATCGGACAACAGTTACACCAGACAAAAAAAGTTAGTGTGGGATATGGGAGATCGGACAACAGTTACACCAGACAAAAAAAATGTGCCATTTGGCTACACTGGAAGTTTCATACTTCGGCAAAAGTTACATTAACAAAGAAGATATGGAGTTTCTTGTCCGTTCTTCTTAATTCATTTATTTGATTTTCAATTACTATCTGCACTAACAGTGTGACCCAACACGTGCAAAGAGTCAATAATTATATGATTACTACATTAAATTTACAACACAAAATTAGAATTTTTTGTCACCCAAATTTATTAAATTACTTTCTAGATAAATTTACACAATCAAAAATCATAATTCAGGACAATCTCCTTTTGCGAATGTATAGTAGAAACAATTATTAATTCATTTAAATTTTTGACATTCTAAAATGCTGCTAAGTGGCGTAATCGAAATAAAAGATTTGACTTTGATGAAAGAGAAATATCAACAGAACGTTACGGTTACGGTTCGAAAGGTTTATGAAGTCTCATATTCTAGTCCAGGGTTACCGACATAGCCCGAAGAATTGCCAAACTTAAGTGGCAGTGGGCAAGACACATTGCTCGCAGAACGGATGGCCGATGGGGCAGAAAAGTTCTGGAGTGGCGGCTGCGAACGGGAAGACGTTGCGTTGGAATGGTTCTTACTAGGTGGACCGATGATCTGGTGAAGGTTGTGGGTATCCGCTGGATGCGGGACACACGGGACCGGTCAATGTGGCGACGCTTGGGGGAGACCTATATCCAGTAATGAACGTCTTTCGGCTGATATGATTCCTGCCCTTGTCGCATGTTACTTGGGGTCGGCACAACACGCTTTCTTCTTCCATACCGTCCTGTCCCCCATCACGCTATCACTGACGATCTTTTCGCCCATAACACTGTTTCTTTTGCCTTCCTCCCTCTCCAACCATCCACATTTATGACATAACAAAAAATATTTTTTCCCCGCTTCAGCCATAGCAACATATTATTTGGGCCCATAATAACGGGTTACTATGAGGTATCTATTAGTTCGACGACAAATTGGTCTATATTAAGGGCCCTAATTCATTTATCCTTACTGCTTCCTATATTACGTCGCGGTAAGACTGGCAAGTTGGACTTTTGGTGATGTATCTACATAGTTGGCAATGGTGGGGGAATTTGATATGGTCACTGGTGTGTAATTGAATTGAATTTTGGTAGTAAATTATGATCAGAAGAGTTCTTCATCCAGTATTACATCATCATCATTTCAGCCGGAAGATGTCCACTGCTGGACATAGGTTTTCACTAATTGTCACCACATTGACTGGCCCCGTGCGTCTTGCATCCAGCGGATTCTCACAACCTTCACCAGGACATCGGTCCACTTAGTAAGAAGCATTCCAACGCAACGTCTTCCGATTCGCGGTCGCCACTCCAGACTAGTTTATTAAACAACTTTTTTACAAAAAAATACAACCGACTTCCAAATAAAAACACTACAAAGTAAAAAATAACTTCAATTTCAGCAGTCGGTGTTCCTGTTTTCGTTTTTTATTAATAACTTTTTATTTAACTTTATATTTTCGAAATCAACTCTTAAAACCTTTTATTTTGATAACCCACACGGTGGGTTTGGATGAAAAGAAAATTGGGAGCCCACAATATAGCGCCCAAAATCTGTCATTTTTCTATTTTCCAATTTTAAAGTAGCCAGTGACACTCGCAAGCTTCAGACTAGTCAACAAAATTGACCAACACGTTTGGTCTCTAGAACGCCACATAGGAACAAACGTATATAGACTGATAAACACTTTACCCTCCTTCGGCAGTCGGATAAAAAGGGATAGAGCATGTGATTATTTAAATGAACACAAGCCCTGGATGTTTTGCTTTGGTTTATGGCCGATTTCTACGTCCAAGAATGGCAAGTCACACTATCGGATTACTTAGCAAAATACCGATAAGTGTAATTGGCTGAGAAGAAAATCCATTTTAAAATAAAGAGCCAGATATAATTCAAATCTAAACCTAAGCACAGGAAGACACAATTACACCCTACAACAAAGCCAGCCAAAGTAGAGTTACCCCTACCAAAATTCCATCCCAAATTGCCCCATTTTTAAAGCTAGCACCTCTAGAGTAACAGGTAGCCTTTCCATCGTGTGCACTATTACCCCATTTCTCGCGGAAGGGTAATTTAGGTGGGGTAATTAGCAAGGATACTGCTAATAAGTATTCTAGACGAGGAATAAGTTTGTAAAGAATGAGCTAGAGAGAGTTTGGGAGGCAAAATGGTTCAAGTTTTTTGTTGGGACTTTCAGTGTGTGTTTAAAAGTGATAGTGATTTAAGATGTAAAATAGAAAGAGGAGCTCGTGGCTAAATAATAACAGCCGCACGGTTCGATATTTAAGGTTAAGCAACGCTTGAAGAGGTCGGTCCGTGGATGGGTGACCATTTTCAACATACCGAGTTTCCTCCGTGCCTCGGAAAGCACGTTAAGCCGTTGGTCCCGGCTGTCATTTGAAGATCTTTGAAAGTCGTTACGGGTATTCAGAAGCCTGATATCTGACACCAGTCTTGCCAAGGGGTACCGTGTTAACCAGTTATTGGGTTGTGGAGGTCAGATAGGCAGTCGCTCCACGTAAAGCACTAGTGCTCAGCTGAATCCAGTAAGACTGGAAGCCGACCCCAATATAGTTGGGAAAAGGCTAGGCAGATTTATTGATTTAAGATGTAAAATAATGGTACTACCAGCACCTCCTAATTAGACTGGAATCCAGAAAGCTAGGCAGATTCATTGATTGTTTTAAGTTTAATATTGTAGCATTTTTACCCGACTGCCGAAGGAGGGTAATGTGTTTATCAGTCTATGTATGTATGTATGATTATTCCTATGTGGCTTCAGCCAATTTTGATGATTCTTACGTCTATCACTGGCTATATTAAAATGGAAAATATAAAAATGGCGGATTTTGGGCGCCATATTGTGGGTTCCATTTTTTTTTTCTGCCATTCCCATTGTGTGGGGTATTAAAATAAAGGTTTCTAAGAGGTGATTCAATAATTAAAAGAAATTAAAGTTTAAAAAATGTTCTAAATAAATAAATCATGCTGTGCAGTCGGAGGATACATCTGGTTTTGGTCAGCCAGTTCGCGAATATGTATCCTTCTATGATTTTCTTCTTGTTTACGTCTTATTAGTTCGCTTTTTAAGCAGTCGGGTTTCTCGATTTTTTGCATTAACTTTTTTTTGTTATTTTGATAATGGTAGCTTTGGAGTCTAATCTTATGTGATCTAATTAATAATAACTACTTTTTAACGTAGTAGTAGGTATAAAGATTCTACAAATAAATCATCATCCTGCTTATTTAGAACCAATGTAGCATGTTTTCTTCTTCTATACATTCTAATTGCCTTGTTAACATCTTTCTAACGATATATTTCTACATAATAAGTGAATTTCCAATATCCCAGCCCCATTTTATCCACGATGCAAATTATATCCCTGGTAAAGAATTTAGCTTTTAAAGCAGGATAAAAAAATGCGGTTTAATAAAATGATATATCATGCTTACCGAAAGAAGATAAAGCATAATTTATAGGTCAGTTTCTGTGATAATAAATTCTTTTTCTTTATTTTTCTTTGCGATAGATGCCTGCTTTTAAAATTCAGTGATTTGATTGCACATAATTACAAAAACTAAAACATTAAACATAAACTGAACCAATTTGATCCTGATCTAGTAATTTCTCAACAATACTTAAATTAATGACTAGCTACAACTCAAATATATTCGTACATACATATTCGTGTAGTGTCCAACATTGGCCGACCCACCCCTGAGATCCTATCGACCCCCAATATTGCAAGGTGGTAAAATTCCCGACCCCATTACTTTTAGTGATGTGGGGTTATCAATATCGATGTGTTTAGAAAAAGTGAAAAAATGCTGACTATCTTTGAAGATAACATTCTTGATTTATAGAATTACAATAAATGGTCCATATTTTTGCAGTCTAGCTTAGTTAAATTTGTAAAAAAACTTTCTACGTGCCAATAATATTGGCGATTCTTTGAGGGGTATTTGTCTATCATGGATTGTAAAGAAGTTAAAGACTTATTTGGAATCAACATGAGCTATATTTTCAGAACTACAATTAAAAAAAAACGTGGGGCACATGAATTTTTATTGAAAATTATTTTCTACTTTTTTAGTTTGGTTTTCTATAAAGCGTGTTTTAAGTATGTTTAAACTATTTTTTTTTTTAGTTTAATCGCTAATCCTGAAGATCCTGGTAAGAATAATGAAACAAACTATTTAAATTATTGCATTGTCATCGGTCCTTGATAAGTGTGCAAAGTTTCAAAATTATTCGACGTTTTGAAGGGGGTGAAAATCACGTTCAAAGATATATTTACATAGCTTCATAGATATCAAGCCAATAAAAGCGTGTTAAAATAATAATATTTTTAACACGCTTTATTAGCTTGGTTTTTTCCCTTTTTTATGCTTCGCTTTTGCTGTCTCACTGTTAGTTAAAAGCTTCCCGAGAACAGTTAACAAGTGAAATATTATTTTATTTTTATTTGACATGACACATTTTTTTGGAAACCAATAGTTTCACAAAATGAAACTGTCCTATATTTACCCCCGAAAATACCATTATACAACTAATAAATATCTTAAGAACCATAATCTCACCGCTTAGAGGCCTCCACAAGACGTAGGGATGACAGCCAAGATCCTAAACGTCAAGTTGCGGTCCCGTCGTCCTAGACCCACCTTACTTAACCTAATTATTGTGGATAGCTGTGTCCAGGGATCCAGGGACTAAGATTTAGACCTTTTTGTGAGGTTCAGCCTTGGTTTTATCCTGATTTTTTTATTGTGATAAGTAAAAGCGATTGGGGAAATTAGGTCTGGTATATAAGCCGCTTTTTGTTCTACCCGCATTGATTTAATCTTTCAGCCGGTTATAGTGTTTATGTCCAAGGGATTATGCCGTGAAAGTTTTTTGGCCAATCTCGATGATTATTTTTTTGTTCAATTTTCAATTGTTAATTTATTGTCATTTGAATACTTTTTGTGCACACACAGCACGCACACGATCAGCTGCTTTTATTTCCTGCTTTTTTGTGCTCCATTGGTGTAATTGCTGCGAGGCGTTCCAGTGCGAGGATAAACTTATAAATAAATAAATTACCGGGAATCTAAGTTCAGCAGGATATGTCTTTTGACTGTGATGATGATAATCCTTAATGTGATTCATAAGTAACAGCTCGAATCAGCTTGGCTTATCTTAATTCTTCATTTAACAAGTCATATGTTTACAACACTAATTTAACTTTTTCTTGCTTACACAAATTATCGACATAACTCATCCCAACACTACGGTACACTATCTTGCCACTTATTAGCTATATATGGTCTCGCAATTTATCGGCTGGGCTCTGAAAATTGCTCGCCAGTGTAGTGCCGAAGTTGGTTAAGCGATGGTTCAATGTGGCCTTATATGTAAAGTATAGGGTGTTTGGAGGGTGAGAAGGGGCTAATTGGTTTAGAGTAATTGAGGGTGGGTCTGGTTCTAATAAAAATGGGGCTTTTTGATACTAAAATGGTTTTCTTAAAAGATAAGTCTGATGAGATTGTTGCGTCGACAAAAATGACGTAGGTCCATACAAAATTTTAACTCCTATTTAGTCACTTTATGGAATAAATTTTAAAAACAACCTTTCTTAGTAGTTAATATTTCGTTATGTAAGGAACTACTGTGTCTGGGCCTGGGTCACTGGCTGCCTTTTGGTGAATGAATGAATTGCAGATTATTATTTATTTAAGTAGATTGGGTGATGTATACGAGACGCACGGGATCGGTCAATGTGGCGACGCTTGGTTCAGTCTCATTCAAAAGCCCGATTTGCAAAATTTAAAGACCGAACATGACTCTATTTAAATAGCTCTTTAGTTTCTCTCAGAAATAATGGCTTTACCATAGCATAATTATTTTCAGCTCAGTGTATAACAACCCTAAGACTTTAACAAACTTGCGAACCACCCTAACATCCCAACGTCCCTCCACCCTTTCCAATAACACTGTATTAGCCAATAAATTGTCAATTAATAAACAACTTTGCCAAACAGCCATTGGACAACTAGATCGGGTTTGTACCCAAAATATCCCCTTAGGATCAGCCCCCAATGAGACGCGAAGCGACGCGCATTCTTTAGGAATATAACTATTTTTATTCAGATTTTGTGCACAAAAGGAACAAAGGTGAACTTAGTCAGCAGACATCACCAAAACACCATCTAACAAGTCCCATCCAAAAACTCCAACCCAAACACCTCCCCAACCCCAAACCATCACCCTGTCTAAATCCTGTAATGATAAAATAAAAATATACATGTAAAGCTGCATGGCGGAACGAGTCAGTCATACTCATCTTAACGTTCTTACGACGGGGTACTAGAACGGAAACCGTCGGCCGGTACTGGTCTGCTCGCACTGCCATGCATCTCCCTCGCAAAGTGTACAAATAGAAATAAGTAGACAAAATAGTGAATAACATAGGCAGTGTATCAATAGAAATTAATAAACCAAATAGTTAATAACATAAAAATAAGTAGTAAATAGAAATATAAAATTGTAAAGCCAGTGTGAAATATATAATAAACGATAAAAATGTAGAATTTAGTGAAAAATGAACTCACGTAGACTTAAGTTAGTTAAGTAAGCCTAGGAATAATGTCCGACGTAGGAGTCAAATAATTGTAATTTTATGAAATAAAACCAAAAAAAAATTAGATAGTAAAAAAGGGCGCGGACGTCTATGTCCGCGGTAGAATATTAGAATATTAAACAAAAAAAAAAAAAAAAGGTGAACTTAGGACCTTAGGCATTCTCTACCAGTCAACCGAGGATTGTGAAGAGATACACACCAGACTATGACCAGTGTATGAATGAAGCAAAAGGAGATTATCACGATCGAAGCAGGTGGCGTTTTGTTATTTCTGTCTACCTTATTGGGAAAAAGGCGTGCAGTTTTTCTGCACAAAAAAATATAATTCAAAAATAAAAAAAACCCGAGTAGCGAACTAAAAAGACGTAAACAAGAAGAAAATCAAGAAATCAATCAGAGGATTCGCGAGCTGGCTGACCAAAACCAGATGTATCCTCCGACTGCACAGCATATTCTTCTAGTTTATGTATTTTTAGTTCGCTTCTTAAGCAGTCGGGTTTTTTGATTTTTTTAATTATCTTTTTTACTAATCATTTTTTTTTTCGTATAGGGTACATGTAAACATATAAGTGTTACATATTTGTGAAATTACCTCTTAAAACCCTTTATTTTGATACCCCACACGATGTGTTTGTAAGATAAAAAATATTGCGCCCCCACAATATGGCGCCCAAAATCAGCCATATTTCTATTTTCCGATTTTAATGTAGCCAGTGAAACTCGCAAGATTAAGACGAATCAATTGACGTAAGAATCATCGAAATTGCCCAACGCATTTGGTCTCTAGAACGCCACATAGGAATAAAAATACATACATACATAGACTGATAAACACATTACCCTCTTTCGACAGTCGGGTAAAAAGTTACATTATGTATTTCATAGAAAGAATTCGAATACATTCCGTGGCGTCACGCTACACCCACCAGTAGTCATGGCGTGTACTAGTTGCTAAATGTACAATGCCGCTCAAATCACAGGAACTAACGCGACGACGGAGCGGTACTATTATCACTATGGAATTGTATCTGCTGAACCTTTCAAGCGCAACGAAACTGACGCGGCGACCGTAAAGTTTTCCAAGTTTCTATTTTAAAATAATGTCCGAGAATAATGGCTCCAGTTTCCCAAAACTAGTGAAACTGACGTGGCGTTACGGCCCTGCGGCTTCACAAAACGACTGAGGCTGTCAACAAAATATATGTTTTTTCAGCGATGGCTACTGTCAAAATGAAAAGAGTTCTTGGAAATTCCTTACATTTATGACATTTTCGTAAAGAGAGACAAGACGCTTTCGTAAATAGAATGTCAAATGTGTAAAGTCTATGGCCTTTACAAAAATCGTAGCATCGCATTGCTTCGCGTCTCGTTGTGAGCTAACCCTTACAAAGGGAACAAAATAGTTGATATGTTGGTAATGAGTCTATGTTTTGGGTTGTATGGACTTGTAGAGATTTGGTAATAGGTTTCGATCCTAATTGAACAAGTGTGAATTAGCGATTTGCAGAATTCTAAATTGAATTTACTTTGTTAAGTAACGATTGGTATATAGCGGTTGTAAGTGGTTTATTGACAAAATTAATCAATGATCAAATTACTGATTGCTGTTTTTGACAAATAATCCAGCTGTCACAAATTTTTACAAACCTGTTAGTGTAGTGATTGCCAGTAAACATTGATTCTTGTGTTCGGTGACAAGTCACTGCTCCAATACAGTTCCCCTCAGTCATGATGCGTTCAGTGGCCCACCTTGTGTACCTACCTAATTCGTTCTGACTATTTTTATCTTTTTGTTGTAATTTATGTGAAATAATAACAGTTTGTAACAATATTTAATATTCAATTTCCTATGTGTGACTATTGTATGCCCTAAGGGCGGGACATAGCTGATCGCAATTAAATTGTTTAAGACCTGTATTATGTACCTACCTATGATCCACAATAAAGATATTGATTGATTGATTGAAGTCACAAATGACTACTGACCTATGTTTGGTTCCTGTTCGACACGGGTGAATTAGTTTTTGCAGACCAGGCCCCCTAGCCAAGTTACAAACGTTTCGTATCGAATCTCTACAATCGTTAACGCCTATTTGTATGGTCTGACCACGTGACTTAACGTTCAGATGTGTCATTCCCACACATTGATTCGTTTTCTACTAGCGTTATCGATTGTAGATTGTCAACATGGGTACAGCAGCTGAGTCTACATTTGTGCGGGTTGAATTAAAATGTCAAGTACTTGCCAATCCACTGCATGGTCATACCTCATAGGTGATAACTTTATCTAACTTAACTTAATTTGTTGGAAAACAGATATAATTTTATGTTAGTTTATACATTTTATTATGATTATGCTTTCAAAACTCAGTGTTAATTGCACCAAAAAACGAATTCTCTCTCAGACTTTACTCTCTAAAATAATTAAAACTAGTACCACTAAATTTTGTCCAAGAACTTCTAAATCGTACAGGCCCTTGACTCTAATTCGTTAACTTTTTCGTGTTTAATTTCGCGAAGGAATAAATTTTCATTTAGTCTGCTGATACCGTTTTATTAATGTGCTCAATTACACAGACAACGCTGCGAGATGGCGGTTGTGAGAAAAATTGGAGCCAATTTTAAGGTTTTATAGCTATTGAGTTTTTGGGAAATAATTTATTCGTTTTTTGAAAGGAGCAGAGTATTTTTACAGGCTTGTAAAGCATATTACAGATACCGGCACGGTTCTTGAGCGCTCGGCGGAAGAGTGGGGATCGCTTTGCGCATCGTACACTTATGACAAATAAAACGCACACCCGTTTATTATTTATTTTTTCTAAGTTACGGTCTACGTAATTTCTTACTTATAAGATTAAACAATGATTTATTAAATTGAGAAATGGAAATTGTGATAAAAAAAAGGTAACTAACAAAAGTATTTCTAGTTTAAAATTATAACTTAGTTCTTATAGTTTGTCAAAAATTACTAAAAAATCTACAACGTACCTACATACTTTTTTTTGTTAACATTTTTGACCTCTAATTTCATTTGTTCATTAATGAAATGAAAAACAATATAGTTTGTAAGTATTTTAGTATAGTTAGTAATGAAAAATAATAGTTTTGCTATAATTACAAACTGACATTAATTTTTTTCCTGCTATATTTTCGATAAATATCACCTTTTATTATTATAACAAAGGTCTAATTAATAAAAAAATCACATAACATATTTGAGTTCTAACTTACCAGATAATTTAAAATGATGCAGTTTAAAAATTTGTAGCAATTAAAATGGCCGGAATTGTACTCGTCGTCGTGAGGTACATGCAACAAGAGTAAAGAACGAATCACGACTGACGGCTAAGACGCGATACGCTACGGGCCAATCACTGCACTTTCCCCGCCCCCGCGCCTCACTTCATACCACCAGAGGGACCCAATAATTCACTTTTGCGCACGTGAAGCTCAGCGCTCAAGAACCGTGCCGATGATTGTACTTCGCTTGTTCGTTAATGAATACTCGTACATTCATTTCATTCATTTTAATACTCACTCTTTAAATTTATTTATATTGATATTAAATTTACATACTTAGCTACTGATAAAATTATTTTACTGAGCAATATTAACGTCAAGTTTGAGCAAACGAATAAAATATTTAATTAATAACTGCGGATACATAAAATATGAAAACCTGGCTTAAATAATTTTCAAAGTCAGCGAATTTCAGTTTCAGTCAGGAATTAAAATTCTGTATTGACTTCTAAGTAGTTATAGTGCAGTACAGCAGTAGTAGTAGTAGCAGTGCAGTAGTAGTGATACAATTACCGTGTATTATGTACTCCATTTTAGCCCTATAGATACCCGTAGACAAGTGTGATATTTTCATAGAAATTGTTTTGCGGAGCCGGTAGAAAAAAAATCTAAAGAAAGGATTGGCGCATCGTTGTCGTAATGCCTGTCTGCAAGAGCCATAACAAAGATGATCTCTTCGTACTTTAGGACCTTCTCAAAACATTTCAAAATAACACCACCATTTCCACTATCTACGGCAACTCAAACAAATGCCTAATATTCTAATCATCTCGACCCACTCGGGGGTAAGTCGCCATATAATTTTAACATGATTCACCGCAGTTTCAACTCGCTCCTAACTTTGACAGAACTTTCTTCGGATTTGAATAAAAGTAGCTATGTCTCCAGGGCTGGTTTGAATGGCATTTGAGTTGAATCTTTGATGGTTTGGTATTGGCACTTCGAGAGCGGGGCAAATTGGAACGGGGGTTGATAGACACACGTCTCAAATGTGTCATTTATGTCAGTGCATTTTAAAATGAATGTCTCTCAAATTGCTCTGACTTCAAGTATTATATTGTTACAAGATAAGGCAACGCCATCCAGTGACGAGAGGAAGAACTCAAGTAGTTACTAGTGGCGCCATCTAGTATCGAATAGCGGAACTAATCTTATCGAAGTTTCCAGTCGCTTCGGGAACAATGAGTTCGAATGTCGATTGTTTTGGAAGATTCTCGAGTTATCTAGAACCGTATGGAACGTTCCAGAAACATCTTCCGTGCTATTTAAAGAGCGGTCGGGTTCGTCATGAGTCAGTTTCGATTGAGAAGCGATACAGTGCGATTGGAAAAAGAAAATAAGTGTTTTGTAATAATAAATTGTCATTAATTGAAGTCTGTTGTTTAAATAATTTATCCCTGAACCCCAGCTCGTAACAATATGATCAAAATATTGAATATAAACTTACAAAGTCAGAAATAAGTTCATAGAATAAAAATAAAATAAATGTATATATTTGTCGAATACTTTTCAATAACTTATACGTACAAGTTCTTTTGCTTATCCGATAGAAAGAAATAAAGAAAGAAGTCTCTAGTTTTATTACCCGACTACGAAAAAGGGGGTTATATTTATTTTATGTCAACATCCTCTTTATAATCGCGCTTTAGCAGTCCACTGTTGGACATAGTCTTATAAGTAGACTGTTCATGAAGCAAGATGATGCAGTTGGTGACATAAAATCTCTGATTGGAATAAACTAGGACTGTTTAAAATGTAATCTTTTTTGGACTTGTTGGTCTTTCTAGTTGACTTTGAATATATATTTTTTTTTAAGAATCTCTTTTTAAATTAGGTACAAAATACTTTTCAAATTTATAAAATATCCAGAATGGTCAATATAAGATAGGATGATAGGCAAGTACATAAAAAACACAATGAAACGATATCTCTTGGAAATTCCGATAAAATTCACGCGCGCTTCACGCTGGCGTATTGAATTCACACGATCTTCACGCCACCGTATTGAATTCACGCGCTGCGAGTGTGCACTCGTGTGTGACGCAGCGACGTCTGGGCACGGTCTTATGCTATTTGTGAATTAATTTAGTGAGAATTGGTTTTTGAATATTTCTAGGAGAAAGTCTTTGATAGAAATATAAGTTGCAAACAGTATTCAATTGGTCCGAATTTTTGAAGAAAAATACTATTCAAGAATAAATACTTATTTTTCACAGAAATATTTAATGTAAACATGCTCATATTTAGTTTTAGAAATAACAGTTGAAAAAAAAAAACTATGGCTTCAACCGGGATTTAGTCTACTGAAAAAATATAAATAGAAAAACAAGATACTTATGTCTAATTCGGGAATTGAACCCATAACCTCACACCATTAAATAGCGGCTGCAACCTCAGCAGTTTGTCTGCTTAGAATTTTCTTATGAAAAAACTAAAAAATAACTTTACTCGTGTTGACAACTGTTTATATCAATTTATAAAAATCTCGATGCTGTTTAGCAACTGATATTTAACTCTTTCTAAGAGTATCGAGATTCTTATAAATAAGAATGAATATTCTCATCATCCACCTACCTCGAACATCCAGCTTGATCTTCTTCACGATATCAGCATCCAGTGCGGCTGAGCTGACGACGCAGGTGAGCTCGCCTCCCAACTCCTCGCGAGTGACGGTGAGAGGTAGCATCCGGGTTATGGTGGAGTTGTCTGGGGTTATTGTCTCTCCTGTGGACAAGAAAAAAATGTTATTATGGTACTAAGTTCATTAAAGGCAAAAATAATGGGTTGCCTTAGACAAAGTGAGTTTATCAGCAATAAAGACTGATAACCATTGGTTTGTCGGTAGAAAAATCACGTCTCATTTCGGTAGCATCTGTAAATCCAATAGATTTTAAACTTTTTGGCAATCGAACCCGGAAATTTAACAAACGCGTGAGATATTCAACGCATATAGGCACAAAACATAGCGCTTTCGCATAGTTTTGTGAGAACCGCAAAAGAGTGAAATTCATACTGGAGTCGGTGTTTTCTGAAAGTTAGATAAACAAAAAAAGAGTTTCGAGTGAATAGGTTACGAGCAAACCTAGTCCATCGTCAACCACATCATTGCTTACCATCAGATGAAATAACTACAGGTTAAACGCGAGCTTACCTAAACATTTCGTAATTTTTAGGTTAGCGAGTAATTCAGTCATTACTTTATTGAAATAATGTACATACTTAAACACTAAACAAAAGTAAACTATACAAAATTATACTAAACCTAACTACATACACTATGTACAGAAGAAAGGTACACTTAGGCGTCGAAGTACTCCTCCACATCACTGTAATCCGGGTACGTGCCCAGAAGACTGGCAGCATTGCCACGTTGAATCGCAATGCTGATTCTTTGCGCAAAGAACGAGCCAGCCCTCTGGTCGCGCACAGTGTCGATCAGTCGGCGAGAGATCTCCTTATAAGTGCACCGGGACCAAAAATAATTAAACTTTAAATAATTTATGTTAGCAAAGTTAAAGCCAATTGCCTGAAAACCGTGTTTTTGACGAGCGTTAATAGACGAGATAATGTTTCCCATAGTGAAAAGTAGTTGAAGGTTGGTTCAGCAATTAAAATTCATGTTTTTAACAAGCATTAGAATTAGCTGTGATAGTACCTAGCACTTCTCTAGACGAACATCTCCAGTCTCGGTAAATTACCCTGTTATTCAACATCCTACCTTTATTCTCAGCGATGCTAACCGCAGTGTAATACAACTTAGTATGCGTGCCTTATCCGGAATAGCTCGGCTCTTTAGCAGCTAAGCGAGGGAATCTCAAGACGTTGCTCTTCGCTACTATCCCGTTTATTGATGGGTGTATTGGTTATGGCATTGAGTTAACGTGTAAATTACTGTTGGAATTTTCTAGATTATTCAGGGTTTTGATTATTCTTGTATCATGATTTCATGTGAAGGTCGATAATAGCATTTTTTTGTTTGAAAATGGTAGTCAGATCTAAAAACTGTCTGATGCTAAGCGTGTGTTTATTGTAACCTGAAATTTCTCAGTGAAATTCATGTTGAAACCAGATTAATTATTGGGATTGGGATATGAAATATCACCTGAACCTCTACCTAGGGACGACATTTTTTTCTATCGAGATGACGTCATTAAATGACGTCATAATATGAATGGTAGATAAAATACTACGCCGACCCCAAATAAAGTGGTATAAGTGCGAAGATGATAATAAGAGATGATATAACCAAAGATAATGTAAAATTGAAATTGTTCATTATTTCAAACTTCTACCTACTAAGTATCTTGCCTCAAGTCTACTTCATGAGTATCTATACTTGAACAGCCTGTAAACAGTACACGAAAAAAACAACAATTGTGAAAAATTGGAATGGTTATTCCATTCCAATTTTCACAAAAAAAGATACATAAACACATCAAAACTCCGCCCCGAAATTGTCCCAATAAAGAACGAAAATCGTCGCAAAATTCTCACTCAGTGATTAAAAGCCAGTACTTGTGCCGCACAAAACAAAATAAAATAAATGTCGACCACACTACGGAACCCCCCAAAGATTTATAGCACCTGCCCATTCCGATCAAACAGGCCGGCCGGATACGATATACGAAGTTTTTCGGTTAAAAATTGTGCAGCTTTTTCTGGGGTTTTTAAAGGTACGTATTGGCAGCAGTTCGGTTTTGCAGCAGCTGGGTTAGGTATTGGGAAAATACTGATATATTTTACGTGCAAATAGATTATGAAAGAGATGACCTACTTATTATTCTTCTGATATAAAATACCCCAATGCCTCATTACTTTACCTATATTTTTTAACCAACGCTATGATTCACTCCATTCCAATACGACAGAATAAAATACAACGAAATGAACCCCATCAAAAAGTTTACATTTCAAACAAAACACAATCCAACACCGTTGCAGAAACACCCTATATATTTGAACTAAAACCAGTATGTACCGTCTAAGCTTCGTAACGATCTGTAAACTGAAAGTCAGCGAACTTTCAAAACGCCTAGTTTTCAACCTGTAAAGTGCTGGAACTGCGAAACAGGCTAAGATTGCATTAGTCTGCTTTTTGTGAGGCATTGTTTGTTTTTCAGTCTCGGTTTTATATAAACTGGCTTTTGGTTCGGTCTCGCCCGATTTTAGGTCGTAAATTATCCAATGTGTAGTACTGGGATAAAAAAGGAGCCTATTCGCTAATCTCATCATCACTTACCATAAGGCTAGATCGTGGTCAAGAGCAAGCACATAGGTAAAAATAAAAAATATTATATAAAAAAAATAATGTAAATTTTCATAATCATACTAATATTATAAATGTGAATGTAAGTTTGTTTGTTACGCTTTCACGCAAAAACTACTGAACCGATCATCATGAAACTTTGTACATATATTCTTGGAGGTATTAGATGTAACATAGGATACTTTTTATTTAAAAATATATTTTTTTTTAATGGCTTCACTGCGAGCGAAGCCGCGGCTAAAAGCTAGTAATATCATAAATAAGTAGAACAGGATTTTCTATTGTTGAACGCTGAAATGGAATCTGTCTGAAAGAAGTTTGTTATTATTATCTTGTCAACAGTAATGAGAAGAAATCATTTTATGTTGCTATCTTGCTTAGAGGGCAGTGAGAAATTACATCGCGTCCGTACTTGAAGGCAGAAATAATTATTTTACATCAGTTTAAAAAAAATAAAGGCGACTAACAAAAGCCAAAAGGCAGGATGAGTGGAAACGAAGGAAGGGGACGTCCTAGAAAGATATCATCATCATCATTTCAATCGAAAGACGTCCACTGCTAGACATGGGCTCCCCTAGGCGTCGCCACATTCACCGATCCCGTGCGTCTCGTACCAGTGGATTCTCGCAACCTTAACCAGATCATCGGTCCCCCTAGTGGGAGGCCTTTCAACGCATCATCTTTCGGTTCACGGTCGCCATTCCAGAACTTTTTGGCCCCATCAGCCATCCGTTCTGTGAGCAATGAGAAACCCCCCATTAATAGCACATATTAAGTAGAAGAATATGCTCGCATGTGGTGATGTTTTCGAGAAGACCAGGTAGCAGTACTCACAACTGTTGTGTTTGTGTGATTGGATGTATGAAAGTGAACGAAGCAAAAGGAGTATTGATCGTAACAGGTGGCGTTCTACAGTTTCTGCCAACACCCGGTTTTCTTTACCAAATCCATTTTGTCTTTGATTCATCACTATCCTTATAATGTTTTCACTGCTGGGACACAGGCGTCCTCTCTGTGAGAGGGAATGGACCGTAATCCACCACGCGGGACCAATGCGGATTGGTGGATGTCACATGTCTTCGAATTTTTGGTTCTAGGACAGGTTCTAGGTCTCCGTTGTGTTTGATTAACTAGTTAAAAAGTACTTAAAAAATCCCGAGGCTACATACTACTATTATTAATTCCAGGTTATGGAACCACGACATATACAGCTCAAAGACCAAGTCCGTAAACTATTGCCTATATATCCCAATTTACTCAGGACTACCAATAATTACAAAATAAAAAATAACCCCCGACCGTCGATACATCATTTTGATAGATACCAGTCGTATTTTAACCCTGTATTGATACGGGTACAAAAGACCCGTTTATTACACCAAATGGGAAGGTATTTGGACAACAGTAGGGGGTGGATTCCGTAAATATGAAATGTGCTTCACGGTTGGGTAGTAAACGGGTACTTTGGACCCCTACAATCTATTAGAGATGAATGTTTTGTTACCTTTGTCCGATTGTTTTGGGGTTATAAGAAAAACAGATGGTTTTTGTTCGAGTGGGTTATAATATATAGGTTTGGTTGTATAGGGATTTTGAAAATAATTTAGTGTGGTTGTTATTAGAATGATTAAACAATTATTTACTCAAGTCGGTCTGTGAATGGGGAACCATCATCATCCTTGAGATATGTAAAGACCCACCTGTGCCTTGAAAAGCTCGTCAAGCCGTTGGTCACAGCTGTCATCTTTGACAGTCATTACTCATCAGAAGCCAGAAAATCTGACATTAGTCTTACCACAGATAATATAATACTTGCATACAGATGCTTCATGCCTTACAAAGAAATCGTGCCGATGTAAGTAGCGTAATTCATCTAATTAAACTGATTGTTTTTCTAAGAACATCGATCGCGTTAGGTTCCGTTCCACGGATATAGATGGCGTTAACAGCGACCTTCAAGTAAAAGTATTTACTCGGTTTGTGAATAAGTACCTTTGTTTTTAAATACAGCGACGATTTGTGTTATAGTATTTTTTTGCACGTTTTTTACAGTTGCATTGTGCCCAAATGAAACTGTAAAAACATAACAAAAGAAATTAAAAAAAATCAAGTGGATGCCTCAGAATTTTAATCCGCACCATCTATTGAAATAATCTTTGAAATGTGAATTAAGAGACCAATATTCATTAATTTTGTGTTTGGGTGTCTCTAGAGATTTTTTATTACATTTCAGAAAACTTGTAATATTTATTTTAAACCAATATCAATCGATAAATTTCAATATCAAGTATCAGTACATATAGTAAATCTGTAGAAAAGTCTTTTTTTTACATCGAAAATATTAGAAATAAAAACAGAACCCATTTCTAGTATTTTTGGAATTTTTGAGTGTTTGTCGGTTTGTTTGTCTGTTTAGTTGTGCACGAATCACCTAAAATGTACGGAACCAATGTAGATAACTCTAATACATAAAATTGTATATCGTATCTTGACATATTACTTAGTTTTTGTTTCATCGCAATCGGTTTGTTCTATCAAAAGATATATAAATTTAAAGTATTCAAGAAGTAAAATATCACAACACACGCAACTCAGATTCTTGGACAGTTGAACTCCGTATTTGATAGATGGCTTTGTGCATTCGATGTCATTTTCTGAATGGCGGTGTTAAGTTTCTCCGCGGAAGAAAGACCTTTCAAAAAAAATTGGTAGGTAAGTAGGTAGGATAGTTAGGGTAGGGAAGGGTAGGCAGTTGACGGGAGCGAAGCCGCGGACACAGCTAGTAGTGCCTAATAACTTTTAGTCTGTCTAGTTGTATTTGCAGCTGGACAGACTAGAGTACCAATATTTTACATACAGAAACTGTCCATCTGACCTCCACAACCCAGAAACTGGGTAATATGATTGCCCAAGGCAGTCAGACTAGTGTCAAATTTACTGACTTCTGACTAGCCGCAACGGCTGTTAAAGATCTTCAAATGCAGCCAGGAACTTCCAAGGCACGGAGGAGTCTCGCTACGTAACTGATGGTCACCCATCCATTTACTGACCTCGACAAGCGTTGCTTACCCTCAAAGTTCGAACTATATTGTTTATTGTTACTCATCCACGAGTTCCTCCGAATTGTGTTATTTATAACCAACTTAAAAAAAAATCGTCATTTATAAAAAAATGTCTGTACCATTACGCGACTTTTATCTAACACCCTAATTCCCGAATCTCAATTCTCGAAAACTAAAAATAAATCGCTTCTATTGAACCGAACACCTACGCCGTCAGGTGGAACGAAATCCCCAATGAAGTGAAAACTTCACCAGCTGCTGGAAGGATCGCTCTCATGAAATATGTATCAAAAACCTTTAGTTGAAAGTACCTGTGTTATAGGTAGATCTGTACTTAAAGTACAGTCATGGTGAAAATAGGATCGTCTTTTTTTTCGCTCCGTGCATCATAGTGTTTTTTTTTTGGCAACTGAGCCGATGACACTGTTCTGCCAGTATCATAATAATATTAGCTGCATGATTGTAAATGCTTTATTTATTTTTTTTCAAAATGTTAATGACATTTTTATTAAAAATGTTACGTTGAAAATTAAATAACAGAGATTTTTTTGTTTAAAACAAAACGTTGGCCATTTCTTCCTGTATCGTGGGTGAGTTTTAAAAACATGTAAACTCACATACACAACACCTTTTGATTTGATTTATGTTTCATTCGAAATCTGAAGTTTTTAAGATTAATATAATTTTAACCTTTATTTCCACGTCCATGTGATTCAATTTATTATTTTGTGCAGTAGTAGATGTGTCCTGACTGCATTAAGAAAAAAATCTATAATGACAAAGGTATAAACGACTCGATTGTACGGTACCTGAGGGTAGTTGAGAGAGAATTTTGACGTGTTTCTTACCTTTGATTTAATTATATTCGTAATTTGGGGTTTCAGGGTTTGGACTAATTAGGCCCGGCATTTTATAAGATAAAAAGGGTGTTGTGAAGTGCATGTAAAGTATGAGTTTGTTGGACCGGAATAAATGACCTGTTTTTTTTCAAAAGCCTAATCCGATTGTAATAAAAAAAAATGTTCATTTCAATTACTTAAAGCAATAACATACGTGATATGGAGATCATCTTTTAAGCAAGAAGATGCTTGTGTTAGGTGACTCCGCTCTTCCACCTTACATTATATAGTGTATGCAATTGTAAACAGAATAACAAAACATAAAAAATAACGAAAAGGAGCGCACTTGAACGATATATGCGATGCGATTAGGTTTTGAGTGTGTGTGAGTGTATGTGTGCGTGAGTTTGTATAATGTTGTGATTGTACATTGTGTACACTCACAACATTATACAATTAACAATTAAATAATACATTTATCATAAATTATACATTTACAATTTAAATGCATCATAAATTAAATTATACATTTACAATTTAAATTCGTTTGCCTGCATATAGATATAAGTTTAGGTTTCAGTAAGGCTTAGGTCTAAGCTTAGGTTAGACCTGCGACAATGTCTTGGGATCGGAAGGAGCCAGGAACAGCTTCCTCCACTAACGATTCCGCTACTGAGGACAGAGGGCAGAATGTCCCCACTAAGACAGTCTGCCCTTTGAGAGAGACCGAGAGGAGTCTCGGTCTCTCTCGGAGGACAGATTGTCTCTCCTGTGTTTGTCTCCTGTGGCCTGTGAGAAGAAGTGGGGTGTTATACATACCACCCACTGCTCTATACAAAGGAGATTATTTGTGATAAAGACTTGTAGATTCTTGATAGAATGTATAGAAAAAAAGGTTGTTAATACTGCTATTCATAGATATAATCAGGACCAAGCAGTTTTGCTGTATTTTTGGAGATTAGTACCAATTTTTTTGACAATTCAATACATATACCTATTTATTTTGTAGTACTGCACTCAATCCGTTTTTTTTTAACAGCAAAAAGCCGCATCATAAACTCGTTTATAAATAAATATTGAAAACTGAAAACTGACCGAAAAATAACATCAAAATTATCCATATTTAAATCAGCAATAATAACTACATATTACACTTCAATTACCTACCAAAAACTTTATCTAAAAAAGAAACTGGCCACCAGCACATTTTTTTTTCTCGCCTTGGCTATAAATACCCATTCCTATTCTGCCCACAACGGAAATCAACTACCATTTAAAAAAAACAGGAAAGGCCCGAAACTACGGCAGTCTGTGGGTTAAATAGAATTTATCGCTGGCAACACAAATTAA
Source organism: Orthosia gracilis (assembly GCA_947562075.1). NCBI lineage: Eukaryota > Metazoa > Arthropoda > Insecta > Lepidoptera > Noctuidae > Orthosia > Orthosia gracilis. Next base: position 24,899,651 of record OX387266.1, read on the forward strand.
TAGCAGCTTTCGGAAGCGAGGCCTAATTGTGAGTTGTGCTCGATGCGTGCCTCAATAATGTTGTGATCGCTAATTTATTTATTTGGGTAGTTTTAAAAGAGGCTATCGGTAATTAAGTGGTTAAAGACCAGCAGTTGTGGTGTTTTGGTGAAGAAAAGGCGAATTTACAATATTATGGTGTTTTTATTCGCAAAATAGGTCAAGTATATAGCTAGCTAGCGCATATAGCTTGTATTTGATCCAGTAAAAATAAAGAAAGAAGCAAAAATTGTGTTTTTCAATCTTTCTTACACATAAGACTCTTTCATATAGAAAAGGCTCTGCAAAGTAGACAGAAAATAAACAGATATAATAACCATACTTGCTCTCTGTATTTTGGTTAATTCAGACTATTAAAAACTTCAAAGTTTCCTCAAAAAGGGATTCAGAAAGTTGTCAGAAATGCATGAAATAGCAGTAACATTGGTAACACACACCAAGCTTACTCATCATATCAGCCGAAAGAAGTCCATTGCTGGACATAGGCCTCCCCCAAGCATCGCCACATTGACCGGTCCCATGAATCCCGCACCCAGCGGATCCTTCGCAACCTTCACCATGTCATCGGTCCATCTGATGAGAGACCTTCCAACGCAACGCAACGTCTTCCGGTTCGCGGTTGCCATTCCAGAACTTTTCGGCCCCATCGGCCATCCGTTCTGCGAGCAATGTGCCAAGCCCACTGCCACTGCCACTTAAGTTTGGCAATTCTTCGGGCTATGTCGATAACCTTGGTTCTCTTGCGGATCTCAATAATTCTGATTCCATCATGCAAGGAAACTCCAGGTGTTTGGGTGACTGTAAGCTCTCTGATGAGGCCCATTGTGAGCGACCACGTCTCAGAGCCATGGGTTATCACTGGTAACACACACTCATCATAGACTTTCGTCTTGAGACACTGTGTTAAGGTGGACGAGAAGATACCGCGCAACTTCCCGAACGCTGCCCAGCCGAGTCGGATTCGTTTGTTGACCTCACCGTTTCACCAAGCTTATTATGTCTAACTAAAGGTACACAAATAATTATTTGGTATACACACACACTAGCACACTAATGATAGTGTGATAGGCAAACTAATTCAAGAAATGGCTTACTAGAACGATTTTAATTTTATCAAAATAAGTTATAAAAAAACTTTTTTACAATAAAATACTACCGACTTCCAACTAAAAAAACTATAAAGTGAATGAGAGTGTACCAAGGTGAACTGTACACATCTGCGTATCCCTTTAGAGCTTACTGGCGTGATGTTATGTTATGAAATGGTATAAACAATAAACAGACATACGATTGCAGCAATTCCGAGAGATTTGTCGTTATTTATGGAAGAGTTCTGTTGTATATCTCCGAAGTTCTTTATCAGATCTTCACAGAACTAAAATGGGACCAATTTCGGAATATACTCTATCAAACAAGAAAAGAATTTTCAAAATCAGTCTACATTTGGTGGAGATATCGGTGAACATAAACAAAAAAAAAAAGACGTACCAGAAGTCCAACATAGAACCTCCTCCTTTTTGAAAAGTCGGTTAAAAAGTAGGAACAAGACGGATTTCAAAAAACCGTACTCATAGATGATTCTCAACGTAAGTACCTGCATCTATCCAATATATCTTTGTATTTCCTGAGAACCCAGAGCCGAAATAAAAACCTTCGCCTCCACTGAAGACACAGAAATCCTTTTCCCTGGCCGTATAAGTGTGACGCTACGAGCCAATGGAGCGCGCACTAGTTCAAGTGGGACCGTGTTATGTAGGAAAGAGCTATCGACTTTAAAAGAAGTTGGATTATTTGAAGAAAGGGCCGTATTCATAAAACTTTTTACAAGCTTTTATTTAACTTGCAATGTATGTATGTAAGTGTGTTCGGATCAAATCTTGCAACTGAATTTTAAAACAGTTACCCTCCACCGATTAAGATGAAATTTTGCATACACGTTTAGTTTGGATGACAATGTATGGTTAGCTAAGTGACGTCATTCTAAATTCAATATGACGGACGGCCCAAGATGGCGGACTAGTTTCTTTTTGTGCACTGCGTTGATATCGGTATCAAATGAAAGGATTTGCTGCAAAAATATGAAAAAAGCTTGTTTTAAAACAAGATTTTAATGAATTATTTTATTATTCTTATCGTTAGTTTTAGCAGATTATTGATACAAATTAAGAGGCATACTATAGACGTACCTCTACTTAACCTTTCGGCGAAAACAAGCGTGAAGTTATGTTAATGATTAATTAAAATTTTCTACGAAAATTTTTGTTTGGAATTTCCTAATCAAGGTTTAAAACAAATGTTTATGTTTGAATGAAAATAAGTATATTCCAGATTTCCAAGGTTTGTGGGGATAGATTTTAGCAAAATCAGTTTTAGGATTCTATTAGATAGCTACTAGGTTTTATCCAGTGTTTAATATTTTAAGCTAAATGAGAATATATCTAAGCGTAAGCTAATCCAAGATTCCTAATATGATATCTTAATATTAAATTCTCACAGATTTAGATTTCTCTGGCATCTATGTAAACATTATCATCATTATTTTAATGTTCCCACTGCTGGAACACAGGCCTCCTCTCTGTAAGAGGGAATATGTAAACAGAATGCCGAGAATTTATTTATTTTTATATACTTTTTGTACATCAGGTTATAAACTAAAATATATACAACGGCCGCCCTTATCGCATTTTGCGATCTCTTCCTGGCAACCTGGAATGGACGGTGATTGCCAGATTTTCTGGACAAGAAATGGAAATAATAATTCATACTTATTTAGCACAGGGATATTTTAATGAGAAGGATGTATTTATTTTCAACTTTTAGGCGGTTCTATGAATCGTTCAGTTTTTTAGTGCCCGTCCTATAATTCTCTAGCGATCCATAGTTTATTGAGTTAAAATGAGTTATGTATTAAATATTGAACTTTGCTTTCAAAGTAAAAGACTCTCAAGCAAAATGTCACCCTATCTATACTTACGAGTATTTTAATATTATAAAGCTGAAGACTTTGTTTGTTTGTTTGAACGCGCTAATCTCAGGAACTACTGGGTGGAATTGAAATATTCTTTTTGTGTTGGATAGTCCATTTATCGAGGAAAGTTATAGGCTATATAACATCACGCTAAGACCAATAGGGGCGGCGCATAAGTGAAAAATGTTACAAAAACGGGCAAAATTATTCCTTTTTGAGAGCTTCCGTTGCGTGCGCTGCGTAAGCGGTTAAAGTTACGCGACAATCATGTATGTAGTGTAGTTAGGGTAGGTAGGATAGATGGGTCCCCCCCGGTGGATTCCCGCATTGTCGAGGCGGGGGGGGCTCAGTAACCGTGGCTTGGACAACCACGGTGAAGCGAAGAGGAACCCGAGGAGGGGCCGCTCGTCAGGGCTTTTGCCGACAAGCCGACGACGTAGCGGCCAATAAGTAGGTTGCGGTGGCGTATGGGCGCCATCGCAACTGAGGCGGGCCGCGATGTGGTACAGTAGGCATCGTGGCTGAGGGTTGGAGGCCGCGGCGGGAGAGGAGTGCCGGTATTACGGACCGCCGCTCGCCCTACCCACTGCGACCTGCGCGGGGTCGCCACCGTCTGATGGCGGACGCGGTGGGGCCGCAGGGGAGGAGGAGTGTCGGTATAGCGTTGGCCGCTCTCCCTATCTCCTGCGGCCGAAAAGTGGTAGGTGGCAGGGCCACTGTCTTGACCCGTCACAGGGGGACCAAGGGTGCCATACACGGGGTCGTCTGGCGCCCATGTGCTGGTTTGGTTCCTGAGGTGGTCACGGCGTACAGTGTGTTCTGGTGCGCCGGTGATGGGGGGTAAACCCCAGAGGAGGGTCCGGAGACGGACAGCCGCGGCGGGTCCGCGGTTGTATGCTAACGCGTTCCCGTGTTCCCGCCATAAGCGGCACAGGAGGACACCGTGGAGTTTTAGTGGGTTACAGTCCCACATAACTGCGCTATATCCCCGTGGTAGCGCAGTATGCATGAGCATTTCACGACGCTAAAAAAAAAAAAAACAAAAAAGGTAGGATAGATGGGTAGGTAGGTAGCCAGTTGACGGGAGCGAAGCCGCGTGAGACAGCTAGTTTTAATTATATAAGTCATAAGAGAAAAATCACGCACCATGCGTTATCTATTCAGACCTTATTTTTCTTCCTATTGTCTGTTTAAAATCGAATCGCAAAGTCATAATTGCCTCATTATAAATCTCAAGGGTAAGCCAGCCACCAACCTCCTAAAATTTAAGATGAATAAGCAGATTTAAGAATCATTTTACTTTCCGTGGGTCATAAATAAAATTGCTCGCAATATATCAAATTGTTCATCGTGGTAGATTATCTCTTGGTACATAGCCCCTCAGTTTAATTTCATTTTGTCCGGGGAATTACCATTTTTATTAGTCAATATATTATACGCGTCTAATAAACATAATAAAGACCTTGGTGGAAACAGTTTTTAGTGAAATTTTTGTGTTATTACTTTTTTGGGGTGAAGATGAAGAATGAGGCTTGCTGCGTGCTGTGTGTCTCCCACGGCACAACATCATGATGAGTGGTAGCCGTCTTGCCACAGTCACCACGGACATCAGCTTAATTTTTGTATCGTCGTTATTCTTTTTTTAGGGTTCCGTAATCAACAAGGAACCCTTATCGTTTGGCAAAGTCCGTCTGTCCGTCCGCAGCTTAGCTCAGAGACTCTTTATACTAGAAAGCTAAAATTTGTCATAGATATTCATACTAATCACACCAAAAAAGTGGTAAAACAAAATCATGAAAAAAGTTTTTTAGGTTACCTCTGTACCGTAAAGTGGGGATGTATTTTTTTCTCGTCTATCCCTTGGTGTGGGGTATCGTTGGATAGGCCATTCAAAAATATTTCAGGTCTCTGAAAACCATTTTTCGATTCAGGGATCCGTTTGCATAAAATTAAGCTTTTTGTTAGTGTAAAGTGTCCCCCCTGCCAGTTAAATGGTAGCTTTTGGATATGTGAAAAATATCACGGCAGTAGTATATAACGAAATTAAAAGGAAAACTATCACAGCTATTTTACTTGGAAAAGTAAACATTTTGCACAAATTCCATTGAAAAATATTTATACAACGTTGTTAACTGTGTAAAACAGATAGTATATATAAGTATGAACCATGTAAAAATATACAAAAATATAAACATAACAGCCTTAATAATAATGATTTCTAAATTAATAATGTTTACGCTCGAATAACGCATTGGAGTGAGCGGTGGCGTTTGGCTTGAGACACCGAAACCGTTTAAATGTTCAAGAAAGAACAAAAAGCCCTCTTCTTAGTTCACATTATTGTGCAACAACAGAACCCTATTACTGCGCGTGGCCCAACACGCACTGGGCCGTTTTTTTTATAACGAAGCACTACATACATTTATCGTAAAAGTTAAACATAGGTATATCGTAATTATGTTTTACCAACATAATATACGTAGGTAGGTACTACAGCTGTAGTTTAAGCATTATTTATACACATGTCAGTTTCTGTGACAAAAAACTATATCTATCCAGTCCCATCCTTTTTTACCCGAATGTCGAAGGAGGGTAATGTGTTAATTATAAGTCTATGTGTGTATGTTTGTTCCTATGTGGCGTTCTAGACACCAAACGCGTTGGCCGATTTTAATGATTCCTACGTCAATCTATTCGTCTTAACCTTGCGAGCAACACTGGCTACATTAAAATTAGAACATAGAAAAATGGCGGTGCAGTAAGGTGGGGGCAAAATTATATTTTTCTTCTAAACCCATCGTGTAAGGTATCAAAATAAAGTATTTTAAGAGATAATTAAAAAAAAAAATTAAACTGTACCTAATTCGTAAAAAAATATGTTACCTAAAAAGTTATTTAATTAAAAAAATTAACACAAAAAGTCCAAAAACCCAACTGCTTTAGAAGCGAACTAAAAAGACGTAAACAAGAAGACAATCATGCTGTGCAGTCGTCGTTATGGCCTCTAGCGTCACGGACCAATCACAATTCTAGAAAAATGCAACAACTGGCTACACGATCGCACTGACACTCTCATAGTATTTTGACCGTTTATATTTGACCGTCAGATAGAGAATGATAATGAGCGCTTAAAATCGAATACCGAACGCAAAAAAAAAAACGAAACGAAAAGAATAAAATACTTAAAAAACTTCGACTTGCCAGCTATCGTATACCGCCGTCCAAGAAAAACTCCTTTTCGCAGCGTTTAAACTGAGTCAGGCCCTTAAGTACGAAGTTCTACCAACTTATTGTGATTGATTTTTCTCTTATTTTCCGGGACTTGAGTTCCCTTGAGTTCGAGGCGAAGTTTCCACAATTTTCGGAAACAAATGAACGTAAAATTGGTGGAAAGTACTTAAGATTTAAACGATTGGTTTTGAAGAAGAATTGGCAGAAACGGCGATTATTCTTTTAGAGTTATTAGTGGTTTCTGAAATGATAGTTGGTAAGTGAGAAATCTTATGTAAGGTTAATACTTTATCCTTTGTAGGTTAATTTAAATCTACTAACGGGGAGGTATTTGTACGACGAATCAATTACCTCGTTTTATTAAGTCATTTCAAAACTGTTCTATGATTACAAGAAAATTTAATAAAATCCCCGACACATTTTTATTTCATAGTACATAATTTATCTACTAGTAGACGCGCTTCGAACAACAATCGACCGAACTCGCAATTATGACAAGGTATCTTGCGCAAATACCCCGAATCAAACAGTAAAACGATTTTCATCAAACATATATAGCTAAGAACACTCTCGATAAAGTCATCTTTCAAACAAAAACACTAAATCAAAATCGGTTCATCCATTTAGGAGCTATGTTACCACAACACACAGAAACACAAATACACAGATTAACAGCAGCAAACTTCAAACTTTAAAAACCCCTTTTTCCTTTGGGGGATATCATCATCATCATATCAGTCGCAAGACGTCCACTGCTGGACATAGGCCTCCACCAAGCGTCGCCACATTGACCGGTCGCGTGCTTCTCGCACCCAGCGGATCCTCACAACCTTCACCAGGTCATCGGTCCACCTAGTGGGAGTCCTTTTTAACGCAACGTCTTCCGGTTTGCGGTCGCCACTCCAGAATTTTCTTCTTGTTTACGTCTTATTACTTGGTTTCTTAAGCAGTCATAATTTTTTGATCATTCAAATCAACTTCTTTGTTTACATTTTTTTTTCCTATTAATCGAATTTAAACATATAAGTATTATATATTCTTGAAATTAAATCTTAAAACCCTTTATTTTGATACCCAACACGGACAGGTAAGGAAGAAAATTGGGCCCGCACAATATGGCGCCCAAAATCCGTCATTTTTGTATGTTCCAATTTTAATGTAGCCAGTGACACTCGCAAGGTTAAGACGAATTAATTGACGTAAGAATCATCAAAATAGGCCAATATGTTGGGTCTGTAGAACGCCACATAGGAACAAAAGTATATACATAGACTGATAAACACATTACCCTCCTTCGGCAATCGGGTGAAAAATCAACCAGTATTAATCTGCGTAGCCTTTTCCCAACTAAACTTATTTTACGAGGATCAAGTGGCCATGATCTCTACAACTCAGCAACTATGTAACACGATACCCTTGGCAAGATAACCGTGTCAGATTGTGGCAAAAAAATCGTTCATTATGATGATGTTAAATTGGTCATAAATAACATTTTTACGTCAATTTAGCCTTGATGAAGCCAATGACAAGTTTTGAAAGGCATAATTTAAAAAAAAAACCGACCAAGTGCGAATCGGACTCGCGCTCGAAGGGTTCCGTACCTTTATCGCAAAAAACAACACAAAAATCACGTTGTTGTGTTTGGGAGCCCCACTTAAATATTTATTTTATTCTGTTTTTAGTATTTGTTGTTACAGCGGCAACAGAAGTACATTATTCATCTGTGAAAAATTCAACTGTCTAGCTATCACGGTTCATGAGATACAGCCTGTTGACAGACAGACGGACCAAGGAGTCTTTGTAATAGGGTCCCGTTTTGACCCTTTGGGTACGGAACCCTAAAAACACGTTTCTTTTACGAGGTAGGCATTCTGCTAACTGTTTCTAAATATAATTCAACAACCGTCGCTATTTAAATACCTATTTAAAATATTCGCCTAATGCTGCCTTCATTGCCTATGTTTACGTTCCACATGGCAGTTGTGCAACTATGGCTGGATTAAAATTCTCTTATTTACTAGGTAAGGTCTTAAAAATCATAATTTAATCTCTTGCCTTTCATCCACATTGATTTGGGGTCGCCGTAACAAAGTCTTGGTCTAAAAGTTTAAACATTACACATATTGGGTAACAATTTCTGTAGCTTTTAGAGATTGCATTGAAAAAATGCTTTTGCGAAACATGTTTGATCTAAATTAATTATTTAATTTGCACCATTACCAACTTTTATACCCTGTTTTAAGCAAATATAGTACATAACTGTAGCGGCCAGCAAAAGAGGCTGTGATGGATGAACGTGTAAATGTAGGCCGAGGCGAAGCCGAGGCACATATACGTAACTCCATCAATTCCTTGTTGTAGCCAAGGCTTATATAGTACTTTTCTCAAATAATGCGTGGAAGTTAAAACTAAGTAGTTCCTAGAACTCATTTGGTCAAATAGGTACAATTCCTTTACAAAATCAATGACGAACAACGAAAAAACAATATTTTTTCCCGCTTTAAAGTGTTCATTTGTTTTTTTTCAATAAACAGCTTTCTATTTGCAAGCCAGTTCAAAATTTAAATCGTTTCGTTTCGTTTCGTTTTTTAAAATACGTTGCCCCACACTAGACCTCCCACCTAACCTTTACCCACGGAACCTTTGATAAGTTACCTCCTTGGTTGCCATGTTTCGGAGTAAAAGATCGTTCCATTTTTAAGTTACACGACAGATATGAGTTTACTATGTAATTTATTTGGCCGCTAAAACACGACAGATATGGATTTTCATACAACTTTTGCCGGCCGCTGCTCGCATGTAATTGGCCAGTTCAGCAATTTCGATATATCTCGAATTTCCAAGCATGTTTGAGAAAAATGCATTTATACCTTTCTCCCTCTACGAAGCTTAGTTTTATTCACTGAAAACAGTGAATAAAATCACTTACAATCACTATTTCGGTGTTTGAATTTAGAACACACCAATAAATTCGACCTCCATCTCAATGTTATACAACCTCCTTGCGCAAAAAATACTCGATACAAACTGCTCGTGTGAAGAATACTCAACATACAAACCCCTTGTTCTTAAATCTTTATTTTTCTCGTAGTCGAGTATAGTATGCAACTCTTGAATAAAATGTATTTATATCGAGGGTCATGATTCTAACAATAAATCAATCAATCATCATGAATCACTCCCTATAGCCGTGATTCAGCCGTTAGAATCCTTCACTTGCTCGTGATTCATCTATGACCCTCGCTTTAAATCTGTTCTTTAAACACTAATTGCAGCATAATATATTATTAAAGTCTTATCCATATTTTTTAACAGGCCTAACAGCACTGTTGCTATTCTGTCGGAGTGGGGTGTGGAGCGAGCTGTGTCTGACGGGAGACTTCGATGAACAACTGCAGTTCTTACTGGATCAACAGATGTACTCCGACAATCCTACTGACATCGTATCTCAAGTGTTGGACGACGTGAAGGCCACGCTGCTTCAACGATGGCAAGGTACTCATAACGTCACGCCAGTCTTCCTCGAAGTATAAGTTAATGTTTACATGCTACCAGCAGTATCCCAAGTAACAGGGGCGAGAATTTTTGCCTCGGAAATCACAATAAGCTGCTGGACCTAGCTGCCCATTTTAGATCTCTTGACAGTCGTTACGAGTAGTAAGAAAGTTTGACAACTAGCCTGGTCAAGGTTAACGTTTTACTTAACGTCGCTACACCGGTATACAGCTTCATCCGGTTAGACTGGAAGCAGACCCAACAAATTTGAGAAAAAATCAAGGCCGATTGAAGTACCTCTGTACTTAAACATCAATTAACTTTACAGACTCGACTCATGCTGTTAGTTCGTCGGAAAATCAAGCTATAACCTTGACATTATTTGCAGGATTCGAGCTGATCCCCTTCGGTTCTTCAACCACAGGTTTGTTTTCAAAAACAAGCGACGTCGATCTCAGCTTACAACTTAAGAACTTGAATACTTCAGCAGTTTTATACGTGTTGCAAGAAGCAGAAGACTTGTTGAAGAGTCAACCTGGACTGTATTCAGATATATATTTCAAAGCGAATCCTGGATACCCACGTTTGTCCTTCTTCCATAATCCCTCAAAGCGAGCAGTGCACCTCGTAATCAGATACGGTGACGGAGCGGTATATGACTGTAAGCTTCTCAAATACTACTTCAATCTGGATGAGAGGTTTCTTACTCTGGCACGCTTTCTCAAATTTTTGTTCCAAGTCCATGGTTCGACTGGTCACGAATCTGCCACACTACCAAATTACGGAGTAAGCTTGATGTTCATATTTTATTTGCAACAGAAGAAGATGGTGCCTCCTGGGTATGTGTTACAAGTGGAATCAAAAAGTTACCTTTTCAAAACCTGGGATTTAGGTTTTAATGAACTACCATACAGGTGTACGAATACAGAGACGCTACATCAACTGTTGGGTGGCTTCTTCAAATACTACAGCGAATTTGATTTTGAAGAATATGTCATATCGCCTTATACTGGGCGTCCTATTTCGAGGAATGCTTTTGTAGATATCGAAAAAATCCCTGAAGAATATAGTTTAAACAACAGCACTTTGGATCGTCTTAAAGCGCTCAAAAATAATTTGAACATAAGTACTGCTATATGCATTCAAGATGTCTTCCAACATGATTTGAATGTAGCTAAACGGGTATCGAATGAGTACGCGAAGAAGTACAAATCTATGTATAAATCACTTGCTGTAATGTTTGAAGATCTGGCTACTGATAGTATCCTAAGAGCTATACTTGTTACCAATCAGCTAAAAGAATCAGTTATCAATGACAAAAACGCTATTTCGGATGAAATTAATAAGGAAATTAAAAAGGAGAATTGCATCAAATTAAACACTTCTCCTGACTGATTTACACGTTTTTTTTTCAACCTACTTTGTGACAAAGGTCATGGCCTTCCCTATTTTTGCCGATGGATCACAACAATGACATGCTATTATTCTGTTTTATAATTTTACCCAACTACGGCAAAGCCAAAAAAAGGGTTTTGATTTCACAGCCTATATAATGTATGTTTGTATGTTCCACCGTAGCGCCTACTGAATCAACTACTACTACTGAATCGATTTTGATGAATGTCTCAATCGATTCGTAAATGTGGCCTATCGTTTTTATGTATACTAATAGCGTTATTTTTAGCGCTTCTAAATGTTAATTGTGTTTTTTTTTTCGTAGTTGGCCTTTAGTATTTAAATGTCTGTTTAATTGGTCCTTAGTGTGTCCAAAAATATATTTTATACACCTACTAAAGACAGTTTTATTGTAATTGATATGATTTGAAATTGTCTTATTAATCTTATTAAGAATAATATTAAATGACGGTTGAACGAAGTAAACTTGAACTTTATTGCATCTTAATATTTTGCAAGTTCAGGAAATTAATATTTGAAAAGAGTTTCCACTAAATTTAAAATATACTAAGGTTAAAAGTATCTTTAAATGTACTTTATAAAAAAAACATAATATACAGATTTATAGATTCATCATCATCATCAATCTTTTAATTTTACCACTGCTGGGTAGATAAATTCCGCCATTTTTGTCCAACAATGTTTGTGATGGCCACTGGGAGAGGCAAATTCTTAGCCAATGGGCTAAGACTTCGTTCTTCGTACTTGAGTTCGTGATTTCAAATCCGAGCAAGTACAATTGTGGCTTTTTCAATTCATATGTACTTTCTAAGTTTATCTTGGACATCACTGACAACGGTATAGGAAGCCTTATATAGTTAATATAAGATTGAAATCGCCAACTCGTATTGAGCAAGCTTAATGTTCATGCCTTCTCAGTATGAGAAGAGGCCCTGCAGTGGCTATACGATTACAGAATGGTCGGTATTATTAATTTACCTTATTCTAAAAAGTGTTCCGCCATCTTTGTCCAACAAACTGGTGTCAGCATATATATTTAGTTTGTTAGTATGAGTATGTTAGATGTTGTGTATAAATAGTATGTTAGTGGAAGTGCACTTAGTATGTAATTGAGTTGTTGTACAGCGGCTTTGTCACTAGATTCCTGTGGTACTACTATTTGGGGGATGTAAGTTACACACGGTAGCGGGTTGGGCAATAGAAAATATGAATGAATGGTATCATTTTTCTGTAATTTTAATCGCAGTTCTGCAGTGGTCTGGTGTAAGTGTGTATGGAATTCTTAAAAAAAAACACGTAGTTAATAAGGGAAGATCTTACAATCTTAAAAGTCATTGTATTCTCCCAAGAAATATTTTAGGAAATAAAATTTCAACTAACAGTTACGGATAGCTTTTTATTTCGGATATACGATAATTTCGGTTACGGTTACTGATCTCCTTAACTTCCCTGCGTTCTATACTGAAAACTCAAAATTGACACTGTCAAATTTTGATGACGCAAGCGAATATTCGGCATCATTTTGCTTACTAGGACAAAAATATACCTACGCTTTTTTATTTATTTTTTATTAATGGACCACATCATTGCTTTACCATCACCTTATGGTAAGCGATGATGTGGTCGGCGATGAAGCATGTTTGCCTAGAAGTAACCTATCACTCTTGACTTAAAGACCTCCAGATTGTAACATCAACTCTCTTCTGCTACCGCGTATCCCTTCCACCACCACACAACTTGACAACTTGGCTAGATTTTAGCTTGCCTCGTAAACTTAGCCTGGTTTGTTCAGGCCCCAGTTATTATTGGACCAACACTTATGCCCTCTGACTAACTTGTAGCTCTCCCATTGTTTAATGTTTTGTGTACCAGTGTTTAGCTAAGTTACTTGTTTCCTTGCTTGCATGTATTATTAATCTTGGAACTGTGCTGGAACTAGATTCCTTGCGAGCTGTTTGAAATAGCTTGTACTGTGTTGTGTGTGGTGTGGTGTAGCTCGAAAAACAAGTTAAGCTTTTGGTCCCGGCTTTCTTTTGTAGATCTTTGAAAGTCGTTATGGTCCTCAGAAGCCATAAAAACAAGTGTTGCCAAAGAAGTTTCGTGTTACAAAGATAAGTTGTGTAGGTCAGGTATACAATTGCTCTATGTAAAGTACTTAGCTGAATCCGGTTGAACTTTAAAGCAACATTATCCTCCATCGATTGAGATGAAATTTTGCATACTCGTTTAGTTTGGATGGCAATGCATGGTTAGCTAAGTGACGTCATTCTAAATCCAATATGGCGGACAGCCCAAGATGGCGGACTAGTTATTTTTTGTGCACTGCCCCGATATGAGCATCAAATGAAAAAGTTTGCTGAGAAGAATACGAAAAAAGCTGGTTTTAAAAAAAGATTTTTAATGAATATTTTTTTTTTTTTTTGAGGTACGGAACTCCAAACACCAAGTGACTGCAAAACAAGAATGAATACTACCTAACCTACAAATGACAGAAATCAATGCTCATTTCTCAAAAAAATAAGGACAGCAGTAATAGCCAGTGACCTAAATACAGTGTTGTTTCGCGACTGTCCTCGTTTCTTCGGCCCGTGAGACGCCATTTTAATTAGTTCGTACTGTTTTTAATGAAAGAAAGTTTCAAACATTCTCGACTTTTCACTTTTTCAGTTACTGGAGTACAGCATCTATGTTGGTGTTTGTATGGGAGCCTGACCTTTTTGGGAATTTGGAACGTTTGGCGTAATCCTTTTGTCAAATTGTTTGGTTTGTCTGCCACATTGAGATCGAATCATTCTCCTGCCCTTAGGCACTTGTCCCACCCACAAGGAAGGGATTAACTATCGATTTCCACTGAAGAAACTGACAAAAGATATACATCCCGTGTTAATAAAAGATACATATATATAGTTGATCGCTGGCTGTTCACACTGCCGGTGAGAACTCTCTCACCACTTGTTTCTCGCAGTGACAAGAGTTATCAAAGATAATACTTGCTCAGCGATGCTCGCTTAGCGGTCAGAACTCACGCCGAGAGACCAACCAGCGTAGCACGTGCAGGTTCGCGCAGGGCTGGCTGCCCCCCCCCCCCCCGATGGGTTCCCGCATTGTCGAGGCGAGGGGGCTCAGTAACCGTGGCTTGGACAACCACGGTGAAGCGAAGAGGAACCCGAGGAGGGGCCGCTCGTCAGGGCTTTTGCCGACAAACCGACGACGTAGCGGAGGAGTGCCAGTATTACGGAGCGCCGCTCGCCCTACCCACCGCGGCCTGCGCGGGGTCGCCACCGTCTGATGGCGGGCGCGGTGGGGCCGCAGGGGAGGAGGAGTGTCGGTATAGCGTTGGCCGCTCTCCCTATCTCCTGCGGCCGAAAAGTGGTAGGTGGCGGGGCCACTGTCCTGACCCGTCACAGGGGGACCAAAGGTGCTATACACGGGGTCGCCTGGCGCCCATGTGCTGGTTTGGTCCCTGAGGTGGTCACGGCGTACAGTGTGTTCTGGTGCGCCGGTGATGGGGTGTAAACCCCAGAGGAGGGTCCGGAGACGGACAGCCGCGGCGGGTTCGCGGTTGTATGCTAACGCGTTCCCGTGTTCCCGCCATAAGCGGCACAGGAGGACACCGTGGAGTTTTATTGGGTTAAAGTCCCACATAACTGCGCTATCTCCCCGTGGTAGCGCAGTATGCATGAGCATTTCTCCACGCTAAAAAATAAATAAAAAAGTGCTGGCTGGCCCACAGGCTTATTGCCTAAGAAACAGCAAGCAGCAATCATATCAGTGTTGGTATGGTTGGTCCTACACAATCGTTTGCTAATCTCTCGCTGTTGTCAAATGAACGCCAGACTCTAAAACTTGCTCTTCAAAATACGTAATAAGTCTGCCGTCCGAGTGGTGCAGGTGCCCATCGCACAAGAACACTCGCTTATAGCATAGTCGAGTGACAAACCTACACACTCGCCTCTCGCCAACTCGTATCTAGGTTTTATAGGTCTATGCGCTACTCGCTGATCGTCAGCGGTGCGACAAGTCTTATTTAGGCTCGGTATACTACATACTTACTTCTTCCATACCTCTTTTCTAATAGTCATCCTCTTTCGATACATAATTATCATCTTTCACAGAGTCCATCTATTGTTTCTTTAATCTTCAACTAGTCTTATAGCCATTAGCATTCGTACTCAAAACTCTACTCACGATAATTCCTTAATTTCTCCAACACTGTATCACACTATTAATACTCGTCGTATTATAAAGGGGAACGTACGTATGTGTGTTAGTGTGTTTGTTACTTCTTCAAGCTCAAATGGCTGGACGGATCTGGATATAATTTAGCACAGACATAGACTATAGTCAAAAATATCATATAGGATACTTTTTATCCCGAAAATATGTTCCCATGGGATAATTTTCAACTATCTCGCAGGCGAAACCGCTGGTAGACTCTAGGCTTTTTATTATGGCCTGTTACTTCTCCACAATGGAGCCAAAGCTTCTTCTCGCTAAGTTGAGAAAATAGTAATAACAAAGCATAAATCGTTATTAAGTTATTGTGGCATCTGGTGCCATACAATCCATTATCACAGCACTTACATGTTATGTTATAAATATTGCAGTTCTCACTTCGCGTTTAAAAAGGATAAGTTTTTCAATTTATCTTACGATCAGACAGAGAACATCTTTCGTGTGAAATGTATGAAACATTGTGCATTTCACACAAACATTATGTCTCCCTCCCTAGTTTTTCTTACATATATTTCTTTAAAAAATCAAAATAATCCAATGTGGATCACTCCAACATGATTTTATTTATCTTTATAATTTCCAGTATGCTTCAGTATGACATCTCATCCCCTGCATAAATATACCCTCTATTATTATACAGGGTACATTCATATAGGGTACCTAGAATTCAAGTAATACAACAACGAACTAGCCACAGCGAGGCAGCGACTGGGGAAATCACTAGTAGTATGTTTAATTAAAACTCCGTGCGTCATACATATTTGTATGATAATTTTAATATGGACCGGTTTTATTTTAATAAGCGCGTCGCTTTTATGCTTTCGTGTATTTATTTATTGGATTATTTTTATGTATGAATGCAAGTAATACAAATTGTGATGGTCAAAGTTTTTATGAAAATTTGTTAATTGATTTTGGCTCCTTTGACTCAGAATAGCATAATTTTGCAGTAGTGGCCCAGTGGTAACGGCCCTGACTTACGTGTCGTAGGTCGTGGATTCGAACCCAGTCAGGCGCTTTACTTTGTGTAAATTATTTCATCACCACTACTCTCAAAACGGTGAAAGAAATCATCGTGAGGAAACCGGCATGTCCTAGAACCTCTCTCACAGAGAGGAGGTCTGTGTCCCAGCAGTGTAAACTTTAAAAGGTTGATGATAATAGCATAATTACTTATATCATGTGATGTAGAAGTTTGAAAATCATGTTACAAAAATATAATTATGAATACGTGGGTGGAGAGGGAGGGGAAGGTCAAAAAAAAGTGGTGATGGGGGGACAGGACGGTATGGAAGAAGAAAACGTGTTGCGCCGACCCCAAGTAACATGGGACGGAGACAGAAAGATGATGACTTATATATTTTTTCACACTTCAATAGAGACCTTGACAGATCGAGGCTCTCGCAGACAGGCGAAAGGTGACAATGTGACAGCGCATTTTCATAGGAATTGTTCTACAGATAGAACAATATCTCTGTCGTTTGGTTCTTGTCTCTGTTAGTCTTCAATTATCAGCTTTACTTTTATATACTCTCAAACCGAATATAAAATGATAAAAATGTAATATAGATTTCAGAAATTGATATAATTTAATCTGCGAAGCCTAGATTATCCCACAGAAGAACAAAGGCCTCTGCCATACCCAAACTATCTAACTTACAATATTTCTTCAAAGACAAAAAAACATTTGATAGTTTCTCATTCCAAATTCAAAAACTTCTCTAATTAAAGCGCGATGCGGAGAAACGTGAGTCAGTGAGAAAGCTATACAAAGCACGTATGCAAGAGAGGGACGAAGATAATGAAATAGTTGCAGAAGCTCGATTTAATTAAGTATTTTAATTCATTTTAATTAAAGTTCGCTGAGTGTGATTTCCCTTGTCACTTGTGTTTTGTTTTTGAATCGAATGTGAAATGGGGACGATTGGTGTGAAGGCAACGTATGTAGGTTAAGTGATTTTAATGCAGGGTAATATGGACCAGGGAACTCTCAGAAAAAAATGGTTTCTTTATGAAAACTGCATTATCTAACATGATTATAGATGGAATAATCGGATGTACCATACCTACCCTACCCGACCTACCTACTCTGCCCGACCTACCTTACCTACCCTACCTACCCTACCTACCCTATCTACCCTGCCTGACCTACCTACCCTGCCTAACCTACCTATCCTCGTGCCCTACCTACCCTGCGTACCCTACCTACCCTACCTACCCTACCAACCCTACTTATCCTACCTACCCTACCAACCCTACTTATCCTACCTACCTCACCTACCCGTTTTAGCAACATTTTTCATTTATGCTCCGCTCCTATTAGTCGAAGCGTGATGTTATATAGCTTATTACCTTCATCGATAAATGAACTACCCAGCACAATAACAATTCCGACCAAGTAGTTCCTGAGATGAGCGCGTTCAAACAAACAAACTCTCAGCTTTATAATAGTTAGTAGATTAATTTTAAAAAATGTAATAATAGATGACTTTAATTTTTTTGGCTCAATCAGTTTGTATATTATTATTTTTTTAAGTTTTTTCAACAAAACTTTTTTTTGTTCTGGACGATTGGTGTGAAGGACGGAGGAAATGTATGTAGGTAAGTGATTTGAAATACAGTTTATATTGTAGAGGGAATGTAGGGGCTTATGTTTGTGACAGTGTTAGAACCTGTTGGTATATTTGCAGGTATACATTTGTATATGAAGCAGCATTTACTCTGCACCATCATGATACGGTATATACGATATTTGCGTGAATTTTGCCGCCCATTCTGCGACTAATGGCATTGTATGAAGCTGCACGGATTGTGATAAAAAAATCGCGCGGAAATAATACCGCAAGAAATCCGTGCTTTCCCACCGAATCCAGCACACCGCGGCGCGGATTAAATTCGCGCGAATATATTGAGCTCTATGAACACGTAAAAAGAGAAAAAAATCGCGCGGTATTTTATCCGCAGTGCGTGTTAGTTACGATTCAGCACGCGGATAAAAATTCGTGAGAATAAAATCCGCACGGCTAGAAATCGCAATGCGTGCTAAGCCTTAAACTGGTCCATATTTCTCCAACTTAAATTATAGGTATAGTTAATTTTTCTCTCACACAAGTTCCTGAACGTTCTACCAACAACCCCACAAAATAGGGGTGACAAACTATTGACGTTTTAATTTAGAAATTTTAATGAATTTCAACCCCTAGAGAAGAACTTTTAGTTTTATAGTTACGCAGCAGGCTACGGTCAAATGCCAATTAAAATGAATTATTAACTAGTTTTTAATTAATCTGTTTGGAGAAGTTTGTTTATGGCTGTTTCATGGTTTCGTTTTGAAGATAATTTTTGTTGGGTGGTGTTCTAATGAGTTATTTATGATTTTGTGTTTTTTGGAGGTGAAGTGAGATTGTTTGTATATGGAAAATTAGAGATTCCAAAATAATGGTTTAACTGGAGAATTAAGTACGCTTAAGATTATGTATGAAAAGAAATGATTAAGAAATAAACAAAATTTGTTTTTATTTATTTTATTTATACAGAGTGGTAAATTGCAACGGAATACAACCCTAGAATACTCTAATTATGATAGTATTTTGAATGAAAGAAAACCAAAGACTTTTTTGTGCCCTCTTCAACTTTACACCATGTAATAAATACCACTTATCAACGAGAACATATTTAATAACTACCACACTACTTCTTTATAAATCTACAAAAACAAAGGCCTAAAACAACCAAAAATCCGTCATCAATATTTCATCCAAATGAAATATTCACTGTGCTGCCATTATTTTCACTACCCGCTTTTCAAAAAATTGCAATCGAAAAAGTCCTCGCTACACATCAAAGGTTTCTATCAAAGCATAGCCGAAAAAAGAAAAAAAAATCGTTTGTAATCTGATCACACGTTTGTGATTGCTAGGTAAAAAAAAGTTTTTATTTTTTAAGATTCATATCGGCCGTCAACTGTCACGCGATTGGTTAACGATACGCTACCGGTTCATATCGCGTGGTTGACGGTCCGTTGATTGGTTGGGGCAGTGGTACACAAAGCTTAAAGATGCAAAATATTTTGATGTTAGATTGACATGCGAAGATTTGTTAGCTGAAGATTTACCCTCCTAGCTTTTGACAGCGGATGAGCCCACAAGAAGGTGGGATATTTTCAAACAGGCACTTAATATCGGTATATAGTACAAAATCCATTCGTTGAAGAAAAAATCAAAGTTGAATGAGGAAATTGAATTGTAGAAGAAACCGTAGACCGTAGACTTTAATCGTATGTAATTCATTGTGAAGAAAATAACAACATTGAACATTCTTAGTGCACCATATCACTCGAATGGAATAACACAGTCTAAAACTGCACAAACAAAACCAAAACTTCTATCAAAATGTACACATCCGAACTTCAACCCCCTACACCCCAGAACAGTTTGAGAGCCACTGTTTACAGCAACACTGGTGAGCTTGTCAAGTCTCGCTTTACGCTTTGTCGTCAAATCAAAGCGAACCGATTTTTTGACAACCGCCATTGAGCTGAACTTAATTTTGAATATGGGAGCATTCTTGCTTTGGTACATTGTTTTATCATTGGGGTGACCTTTTCAGACAGATAAATTTACCGTTTTGAGATTTATTCTAATAGAAATCAGTCATTGCAAAACATCTCTAATGATTTTTGTTTAAAATTACAATTATTGAAGGTTATTTTCTTCGTTAGTATCGTAGGACATTCTAGCTTAGCGATTGAGCATCTTTTAAGCTTGGTAAAATATTCAATAAAACCTAGCCTAACTGATTCAGCAAAGTTAGCAAAACAGCTTTATCAGATTCAATACTGCCTGGCCTTCTTCGAACTATGTTATAATTTGTGTTAGCTTTGAATCTCCAAAGATGTAGCTGAATAAGGTCAAACATCTCAGGAATCTTTGCAATTCACTCATAACAGTCTTTCTCATTTCTGATTTTTCAAGAAGACAAAAAGAATTTGTTGCCATTCAAAAAATGAAACAAAATAATAATGCAATATAGCAAGAACATATCGGTAACAAACCCAAAACACAATATTATGATAACAAATTCACAATCTTCCAAATAACTTTGCTCCAGTAAGTAAGTTCTGAAGAGCCATATTTACGGGCGAATCTCGAAACTTTTGCACGGCAGAGCATTAAAATTTCATATTGCGAAGATACTGCAACTGACACTCTGTACCTATATATTATATTTTATGTTGTTTTGCTTTTGTCAAATCGTTTGGAAATAAACTAGCAATAATTTTGGCTGTAAGGGCCTTTGCAGACTTGGCAAAATGAAGCGTAGCGTGGTTTCCTGGTTCCAACAAATATCAATTTCGTGTACATAACAAAACATTCCTCGAAGGTTTCTGTAGAGGTATATCTAAAGTACACTCTTGTTTTACCCACTGTCCCATGTAAAAGGAGCGAGTCTATTGCCATCAACCGGACACAAATGTGACTTCAGGCTACTTTTGAGAAATTACAGATCAAAACTCAATGTTATTTTGTCCTATCCGGTAGTAGCGTTTGCAACCGCACACCATTTTTTTAAGCGGTTTGCAACTTCTCTCGCTCTGTCAGTACAAGTCAAGCGGAAGGGCGTGTAAAAACCACCTGTGTTCCTTCAGTTGCTTGTGCATGGGCCGCAGTGAACCTCTCTTTCAAATTTATCCGCGACTTAGACAGTCATCGATCCTAGCGGGCCCTGTCAGTTTTGCTGACATCTTTTTGAATTTTCTTTGCTTTTTCTCATCTTTTAGCGCGTGGAACACTACGCGCCATTACCTCGGGCCTGGTCCTTATCGGACGGATGCGAGAGGTCGCCACCGCCAATCCCCTCGAAGAGGACACGGGGGTGCTCCGCACAATCGGGGCAGAACTGCACCGTATGCTCCACCGTATCCTTCGGGCATTAACAGCATACCTAGACAAGTGGCATTCGATGTCAGCGAAGGCAATAGTCGAAAAGTCAAAATGTAAGGGATTGATCACGTGATTTTTCGATATCGCTTGTCAACCCCACCAGAACAATTATGACTTTTTGATAATCGCTATCGCCATGTTTTCGATGATAGAATGTCCCATGTCTAGGGCCTCAGATTTTTTCTTTAAATAAAGTCAAAAAGTGTAAATCTTGGCCCGGGATGAAACTCTTTTTTTTTTGTTTTGAATTATAACAACGACATGGTTGATGTTTACTTCCTTTTGAGGAAACTTAGTTAACTTATCTTCTGTCCGAATTAGGTCTTGGCGACTAATAATTGTTTATCTTTATCAACTATAATTCGACTACAGCAAGGTTGATAATGTTTTTAAGTCTTTCTTAACTCGTTTATGTTCTTCACAATCCTAACTCTCCTTCATATCTTCGAGAGCGCTTTGAGTATCTTGTTCCGAGAGAAAAACCGTGCTTCCTCATCATCTCTTCTCCTTCGTTTTCGTTCCTACTCCTTTACGGTTACGGTGGATCATTTACTGTTCGTGCTATCCACTTCTGGAATACTCTTCCACACTCTATACTGGATAGCGTTTCGTTGGAGGTTTTCAAGAGCAGAATAAAGACACATTTCCTGTCAACATGATGCTTAAATTTAAGTATTTACAAATGTAAGATTTTAGTTATGTATTATGTTTATACGTTGTCTTTTGTACACGTATCTGTTTAGTTTATTTATTATGTACGTAGTAAATAAGTAGTAGTATTTTAAACATTAAGTGTTTTTGAACTTTGAATTTTGTTGTGCACTTGGATGCACTGTCCTCGTATGTAGATTTCATTTCCTCGTATGTAGAACAACTAACAGCAAACCATGCTGTTAGAGAACCTAAGTATGAGTTAAGCTTGCCTTTGTACATATGTTGTGTGTAATTTTGTGCAATAAATAATAAGATTTTCCCATGAAAATCATACTGTACTTCGCCAGTTCTACACCAGCCTTAGCTTTTCCACCTCAGTGCCAATTCTCATCGTTTTGCCATATCAGCCGTGATAGTGTTTATTTTCTTACCTTTTCATACAAGCGAGCCGGTTTGACGGTTTTTCCCCGATAAAACTTGATTGGTCGGCAAATATTCGAACACCTGCTATTTTTGCCTTGAGTCTGATAACTACGGGAATTGTAATTCTTTTCTTATATATGCCTTGAAATATTGGAATAGTTTGCTGAAACACCTATCTTCGGTTTCTGGAAAGAAATTTTAACGACGTGCAACGAATTAAACTTGATTGTAGAAACTTTTAATCAACCACAGTATCTAACGCGCGATTGACAATTTGTCATATTAATTAGGATTCCGTACCCAAAGGGTAAAACGGGACCCTATTACTAAGAAACCGCAGTCCGTCTGTTTGTTTGTCAGTCTGACTGTTTATTTGTCAACAGGCTGTATCTCATGAACCGTGATAGCTAGACAGTTGAAATTTTTACAGATGATGTATTTCTGTAACAACAAATACTAAAAACAGAATAAAATAAATATTTATGTTGGTCTCCCATACAACGAACGTGATTGGCGATAATGAAATGGAACCCTTCGTGTGCGAGTCCGAATCTCACTTGGCCGGATTTTATTTACTGTTTTTGTTACAAAAGATTGTACCTAGTCGAGCTCTATCAAACACAATCACAGAGTTTATATTGCATAAAATTGAAATAAGCATAACTTAATATCACGACTGTAATTCCCGAAGGGTTAGCCAGAGATACAGTACACCCACATTTCATCAGTTATGTTTGAGTCCAATGTTTTAGGGGGCGATCCTATTGCCAACGGGCATAAATTCAGACTCCGGGCTACTGAAAAACCCAATAAATCTTTGCCCGCCCCGGAAATTGAGCCCAGGATCTCATGGTTAGCAGTAGTGCTTGCGACCACTACACCAAAGAGGCCATCATCATCACTGCTGGACGTAGGCCTCCCCCAAGCATGGCCACGTTGACCGGTCCCGTGCGTCTCGCATCCAGCGGATCCCCGCAACCTTCACCAGGTCATCGATCCACCTAGAGGGAGGCCTTTTTAATGCAACGTCATCCGGTTCGCGGTCACCACTCCAGAATTTTCTTCTTGTTTACGTCTTATTACTTCGTTACTTAAGCAGTCGAAATTTTTTGATCTTTCGAATTAACTGTTTTGTTTACATTTTGGTTTTCCTATTAGGTACTTTTAAACTTATACATTCTTGAAATTAAATCTTAAAACCCTTTATTTTGATAACGCACACGATTGGATGGGAAGAAAAAAAGTAAGTGTGGTCCACCTGGTGGGAGCCCTTCCAACGCAACGTCTTCCGGTTCGCGGTCACCACTACAGAAACTTTTTTTTTTGCCCCATCGGCCATCTGCAAGCAATGTGCCCTGCCCACTGCCACTTAAGTTATACCAACCAAAGTAGAGCCAACGTGGTAGTTAAATTAAAATAAAACTAAACTTTATAAAATCAAAAACCCAAAATAATACAACAAAAATATCCACTCAAAGGAAACCCTTTCAAGTAATACGTTACCATTTTCAATAAAGAATTAAAAATAGACCGTTCTTGACGGTCTATTTTTAATTCTTTACAAAGGAACGCGATCCCAAAGCCAGAATTCCGTAGCAAAGTGCACCGGAAACTTTGAGGAAAGGAATGCCGAAGTTTGGCCAAAGTATTAGGAGTGGTTACTTTTGCTACTAAAACCAAGTTTACTAGGGATGTAGTGGAAGCCATCTTAGCAGAAACAGGGGTTAACAGAGGCGGAGGTGTAATAAATATAGTTTAATTAACAAAGCTAACTCCACCATTCCTAGAAATATTATAATCGGGAAAGTAAATCTGTCTGATGTACCTTGTCACACGGATATCTCATAATTATCCTGGATGCAGATATAGCAGATATTTTTAAGTCGAAAGGATGTTATCTTGAAATAATTTCTAAATTTCATCGGTGAAGCCGCTGGCAGAAGTAAGTCAGAAACATAAAATAAAAAAAACAATGAAAATTTCCACCTTTTTGGCAATTCAATATTAGAAAGAGCAAACTTAATTTCCTACAAAAAACGTTTTGCGACTTTGTCATCTTCTAGGCACGGGCGAACTTGCACAGGCAGATGCAGAGATACAATTTTGATTGGAAGATCCGTTTTCACTGTAGCGGAGTTTAAATTCTGCTACAACCCTATTGATTACTTGTAGTACCAAAACTGAACCTGAAGTTTTAGGACCTGAGGCTAGTGATTCTACAGAAGAAAGGTAATTTTGTGTAAACAACTTTCGTGTTAGTTCCAGGTTCGTTAATGAAAGGAGTTTTGATCCCTAGGAAGAAGAGAAAATTGTATATGGAGTAAAGTAACATAGGTTGTGGAGTTGAAACATGTGAATTTGTTGGTAAAAGAAAATAGGATAAAGAAAGAATAAGACATTTTCACTCTTATTTATAAAAATCAAGACACGGTCAAGGCACATTCTATATTCCAATTTTCTCTAGAGTATTTGAATAAAGAATCTGTTAATCAGTTTTAGAAAATTACTTGGACGTGTAACTATCATAGCAGTCAAAAGTTATGTAGGAATGAAATCTAAAGGTAGCTACCGATATCAAAGATATAGCTATTAATACAGTACTAAAATTTAAAGTGAAATCTGAATATACTATAAGAACTAATAATTCAGGGAGCATAAACTACAATGTTATGACAAGAGATTCAAGTACCTAAACTACATGGCTGAGTACTGGTCGAAGAAATTTTAAATAAGAAGGAATCATTGACACGAAGCAGAAGAACAACACCTAGCAAAAGCTATCTCATTTCATAAATATGTAATTCAATTGTGCGTGATCGACAGCTGGCTCGTTATTTGCGCAAACAACGTGGCAATGCTGCCAGTCTTCTGGGCACGTTCCCGGATGACAGCGATGTGGAGGAGTACTTCGACGCCTAAGTGTACCTTTCTTTTGTATATAGTGTAAGTATAATTTTGTAGGTTTGTTTGTAGTTTTGTTTTGTAGGTTTAGTATAATTTTGTATAGTTTATATGTATTCTTATACTGTATTCGTAACCTTAAGTTATTAATAAAAATATTACGTATTAAATTATTTTCTCCATCAACTCTTTATACTCCACTGTTATTTACATCTTTATTAACAAAGATACAGTTTATAAAATCCTCCAGACTGATCTCGCTGAACTTTGAAAAATGTTTGTTTAATGTAACGTCTTGACCGTCTGGCTCTTCGACAGTGAGATATAGTTCTGCCGATGCCCTTTGACGCCTCACTTAGGCTTCACAATATTTATCTTCTAACAGAACTTTAAATAAAATACCGTTTTGATCTCAAAAGAGAATGCTTCGGGCATGTCAGTGGAGTTTAGAAACAGATTTATTTTTCGTGAAGGATTGTAGTTTGTAGCTAGCAGTTAGTTTTCAGATGCTGTTTTTATTAATTGTTTTATACTATTGTGAAACTCAAACATGTGTTTTAGTATCTTTGTATGTTCTGAAATCAACTATTGTGAGAATTATCGGTATAATTACGCTTGAATCCAATTTTTTTTGACAATGTTAACGAACCTGGCCTGGTTCAGTTTGATTTTATTTGTTGCTGTTATGAGTTCATGTCCTAATGAACGTTTTTTTTCTAAATTAAATCACTTTCTTATTGTCAGCCTAGGGTGGTAAAAAAACTAGTATCACTGACTCTAATTTCTAGTACACACAACTCATTTATGACAATTTATACAACAATCTCATTTTCTTTTCCTCTTTAAAGATAAAATCAAAATATCCGAATTATTATTTTATCCAGGCAAAGTGAGATTTTAACCGGAATACCCGGAATCGTAGACATCCAAGCTAGAAGGTTTTGCGAGCATTCCAAGCCCAAGATTGGAGGCTTTTCGTATAGTCCCAGCTTGGGGTTTCTGAGTGAAAATTATTACAGCAGCGGCTTTGTTGGTGATGGTGTCATTTGTAAAATCGTACCTGAATTTTAGGTAAAAGGGAATGTATGTATTATTTACTACATATTGTTTATTATTTACTACATATTATAGGTCACTAAATTGTAGTTTGAATTTCACCACATAAGCAAAAACAGTTGTTGCCTACTTTAAGGAACTAATATAAATAAACTGAAGATATATATTTTTTCATATTGAGGAGATTTTCCCATAGCATATTCTAACCTCCTAAAATATTGAGTAAATTAATATCAATAAGTTTTCTGAGCTATGATTGGTAGAAAGTTAATAATTTTTTCATCTTACTTTTTCCGAATCACTTTAGTTCATCTTCAATGAAGTCTCTTACAATAGAATGTCTGAGGACTCTGCTTACCTCACATTAACATTGAAATAACTCGTAAAACATTGCCCCACATCGAACTTATAATCAAATACCAAAAAATATTTTACCTCGATGACATCATAGTCCTGGCAGGTGGGTCCTGAAGACACCTCATTGTGTATTCTTGTCGGCTGCGTATTGAAAAGAATTGTCCCACTACCCCGTCATCGACGGAATTTTGTACCGGAAATATCATTATTTTTGTAAGGCATTGAAAGGACGAAATTGTATTATTATGGAAATGTTTTACAAAGATTTTTGAATATGACTACAACTACTTACTACGTATTTAAAAAAATATCTGTATTATATTTGTCTCTTTTCTGCCTCTTGGTTAGTCTTAGTTGAAGGTAATATATTTGACCCCTGTTACACATGAATAATAATTACATAATTGGCGAAATGTAGGTGTGCTATACCTTAATGCTACAGAAAATGCAGGTGTTATGATGGTATATCATGGAACATTTTGCTACACAATGAACATCATTAAATCCATGTTCTCTATATACAATACGATTCTCAACTTCATACAGGCTTGTGCGATAAGCATCGATCTTAGTCAAAGCTAAAGGATACATCAGTACACATTTTCAGCAAGCACTAGATTCACTGAAGTTTAATTTAGACCATGAATGATAGTCTCCCATGACAACTGATGGTACAGCTAACGACCCAGAACATGATAGCACTAAGCTACACTCACAGAAACATACGATAGTACTTCACAATGAAAACGTTAGACAGCAAATAAGAACTGATTTGAAATTAAAATATTGTAAAGCTAATAAAAAATGTATAGAACGCGAGATTCGATATTATACATAATAAAAAAGTTTGGAATTCTAAAATTGACGAACAAATATGGAAGAAGAAATTAATCTTGACAAAATTGTGCTGTTTCTTTATAAGTTAGAAGAGGTCAATCTCTGATATATAGTATTGATTCAATTTCGATACTACTATTTTTATCCCAGAAAAATGCACGATTCTTGAGCAAAGTGGAAAAGCTAGATATAAATAAAATGCTAAGCTAAAATTTGAACAAACATATTGCTTAAAATAGAAAGCTTCGGGATCCTAAAACACAAGAACGAGAATAAAAGAATCCTGTTTGTTTAATGAAGTTGAAAAAGTAACAATTCGATCTGAGATATTACTTACCTGGATTATTGATTGAACTAGCTTTATTAGGTAGATAAAGAGAGTACTGCAAACGGTGGAATGATGATACAAATTTTGTTAGGATAAGTATAGCTAGTTCCTTGCAGCGAATTAGCCACCTTTACAAATAAATTAAAAAAAAAAACAATTAAAAGAATATATATTATTCTTTTGGTAATTAATACAGAAAATATAAAAAGGCAAATTCGTAAGCTGAGATGGATTAAATACTTCTTATTACGCAATCGGTGAGCAGTGGTGGCCTAGTTGTAAGTCGGAACCCAGGCAGGCACTTTAATTTGTGTAAATTATTTCATCACCACTGCTCTTAAAACGGTGAAGGAAATCATCGTGAAGAAACCCGCAATGGGCCTACGTGGTAGTTTACGGCCCGTTCCCTCTCACAGAGAGGAGGCCTGTGTTCCAGCAGTGGGAATATTAAAAAGCTAATGATGATGATGATGTCGCAATCGCATAATATCATAACTAATGACTAGCGTTCATTTGAAGAAGTGACAAGATTTTTTGTGCCTATTTTGTCACTATTTAGTTAAGTAAAAAGAGTTAAAATCTGACTAAAAGAATTAACTTTTTTAACTCTTGCTTTATTGATTTTTAATATAGTCACGCTTTTATAGTCACATATTATGAATATTTCACACGACAGCTCGTGGAGTTTATTCCGTGTCTCGGAGAGCATGCTAAGCTGTTGGTCCCGGCTGTCATTTGAAGATCTTTGACAGTCGTAACGAGTAGTCAGAAACCTGAGATCTGACACCAGTCTAGCTTAGAGATATCGTGTTACCCAGTTACTGGGTTGTGGAGGTCAGATAGGCAGTCGCTCCATGTAAAATACTGGTACTCAGCTGTATCCAGTTAGATTGGAAGCCGACCCTAATGATGACAATGAATGTATCAAGATGATATATGAATGTATCAAAACGACACACACAAGTTTCATGATTGTTTGCCCGAGTTTATGAATATCTACAAGTGTAACGTACAAATAGTACAGATTTTCTGTCCAGTTAAACGGTGAGTGACGGATCAATGACGTCAGTTCATCCCATGACAATTGATACGACGGCTAACGATTCGGAACACGTCGCACGAATATATAGCTATATATGTCTGTATGTGTTAGTACAGATTTACTGATATCGCTCTGCGGGGACTCATTCCAATGGCTGACTAGATTGGAAACGATTGGGCTAGACTTTTTATTTTGGGATTCAGACCCTTTTTTCGTTTGTAGAAATATTATTTTTGTTGGTTGGTAGAATATAGTTGCAGTACCAAAACATATGCTGGGCTTTCAAAATGGATGTATATAATAGTTTTCTGATTGCGAGTGTTAATACATTTTTGAGCATGAGTAAGAAACTGGTTTTTTTTTTCATACGTACGCTTGTTAATAAATTGGCCAGCTAGGGTCATCATCACCCCAACAGGAAAATCAAATGATTTCAGTATACCTGACATTATCTCGAATCCTTTCACTACAAAAGAATTTCATACTGACAGATACTTTCACACCAATAACAACATCTTATCTTTATGTAAACGTAGTTCAATTGTTTACCCTGACTTTATTTATTCATCCAATTGTAACCAGATAACAAGACCACATCGGGGCAAAATACCTAATATCTCAAAATGATTTTTCTAAACTACACCCCACTTCATTCAACTTAAAACTTTACCCAATCTAAGTAAGGTTGGAATTCCTTTAGTTTCAGCAGTCGTGGAGCTAATATATTCCGTAGATGTAGCGACTATCCAAACGGCTTCTATGAATATCTGAGCTTGTCTGTTACTACGAATGGGTTTCGATTTATTTAATTCTGAATACCTATATGTTGGGACGACCCGAGTGGAATATTGACCCCGATAAGGTAAAGACTAGGTAATGAATTTGGTTCTGTTTATGGTAGTTTTGAAACTGAGAATGAAGATTTATTTATTAAAACTTTATGCACAAGTACAAAGGCGGACTTAATGCCTTAGGCATTTTCTACCAACCGACCTTAGGGTGGTGCAAAGATAAAATATGGCAGATGCAACTAAATGAAAAACTAATGGAGAAAAGAAATAAAAATAAAACAATTTAATATATATATACAGGGTGGCCAAAAAGTCGTGGATCAAACGAAACAGGGAGACAAAGGAGGTAATTTCCAACAAAAAATCTTTCTCCAGCATGGCCATAACTTCATTGCACGAAAAGATATGGCGGACCTATTGCATATCTTTTCGTGCAATGAAGTTATGGCCATGCTGGAGAAAGATTTTTTGTTGGAAATTACCTCCTTTGTCTCCCTGTTTCGTTTGATCCACGACTTTTTGGCCACCCTGTATACTTAGATACATACATACATAATGTTATTGAGAAACTAAATCCAACAAATCAACTCTGTGATGATTCTGCAAACTTCTTACGAATGTGCTCGCGTGCTTTCAATTTGAAAGACATTCGACTGATTGCCATCTTGATGTTCTGAGGGAGCGAATTCTAAAGGGAAATCACCTGGACAAAGTAGGAGGAATGGATATACCCAGAGCGGTGAGAGGGACACTTTAGAAGTCGATTATTAGCGGAGCGAAGATTTTTACAATACAGAACAAAGGTATTGGACAAGTGAAGTCAGATAAGAAGGAGAAGTGTGTTTATCAATAAAAAATGTGCGTGTCATAGCACTTTATACCCGACTGCAAGGAAAGGAACTGTATTCCGCGCGTATCTTGTATGCATGTATGTTTTATATACGTAATATTCTTTATTATCTCATATCTTTCAAACCTCTAGACGGATTTATATAATTTAGACATCGTTAGTTACATTTTGACTACCCAAGTGTTGTTAGATAGGTTAAGACAAAAAAAATAGCGTATTTTGGGCGCAATATTGTGCGGGTCCGAAGATTTTTTTAAAGTGAAATAGTAAGAGTTTTAAGACGTGATTACAAAAATATATTAGCACTTATATGTATAAAAGCAATTCGAAAAGAAAATGATACCTCAGAAGTTGTAAACAAAAAATAATAATTTAGAAATCAAAACCCAACTGCTTAAGAAGCGAACTAAAAAGCTGTAAGCAAGAAAAATACATGCTGTTCAATCGGAGGATCGGGGGCCAGCCAGCTAGCCAATATGTACTTATCCTCCAACTGCACAGTATGATTTTTCTTGCTTACAGCTATTCAGTTCACTACTTAAGCTGTAGGGTTTTTGATTTTTAAATTAACTTTTTATCCTAGAAAAATGCAAGGTTTCTGTGGCATTTAATAGCCGCGAAAAGGAAGACGCGGGAAAAACCTACTAAGCAAAAGCCTCGTAACAAAATCCTGACACAGAAAACAATATATCATTCTCACTTTCGGATGACACGGTTGGCGTAGTGGTTGAGCGATCGGCTGCTGCTCTTTGTGTCGCGCGGGTTCGATTCCCGCACGGATCAAATATTTGTATGGCCTACAGATGGTTGGTTCGGATGGGTGTGGGTGGGTGTCTTGTGTATGTGAGCTTAAATGTTTGTAAAAGCACCCACGATACTGGAAGAAATGCCTAGTGTGGGGAAAACTTTAATTATAATAAAAAAAAACTTATATGTATAGTTTCAAAAGCAACGATATATACAATACTTTGTAACAATTTATTGAATTAAAGGAGTGCCCGTTCTTCTCTATAGACATCTTAGGGATGTGCGACTAGCTTCATCATTTTGACTGACCTGTCTTTCAAAGTAACTGGTTTAATAGAAATAAATGCTTTGAATAGAGACAAAACATTTGAAGTAAATTCAGACAATCCAAGTCCCCAGAGTAATATTGAACTCAATGAAACCTTGGTTTCAAACTGATCCAGACTTTCGGGATAGTTTAATCCAATCTGAGTTGATAATGTCCTAGGGTTGTCCTTTGGTCTGTCGGTCGTAATTTTGTAATAATAATATTATATGCGATATGTAATTATATATTTAAGACACACATATATTTCATGAAATATATGAGTAAATGAAATGGGCGCACGGTTGGCGCAGTGGTTGAGCGATTCACTGCTGCGCTGCGTGTTGCGGGTTCGATTCCCGCACGGAACAAATATTTGTATGATCTACAATTAGTTGTTCCGGTTCTGGGTGTTGTGTATGTGAGTTTATATGTTTGTAAACGCACCCATGATACAGGAAGAAATTCCTAGTGTGGGGCACGGTTTTTTTTTTTTTTTTAATTTATCAATGGATTTGGCAGATCAAATTAATCCTTTCTAATCCTACGTACCCTGGATATCTTTGCGATCGCTGTTCCTTTGCTCACCCTGCCGATGTTCAGTGTAGAGAACCTTAAGGCTTCATCTAAACTTCCCCTCCCACAATACTAATTTCTATTCCCACTCTTTCTCTGTTCATGCAGTATGACTGTGGAACTCAATTCCATGTAAAATCCGTGAATCTAAAAATGTATCGATATTCAAGAAACAGGTCAAAGTATGTAGTAAATTACTTCTCCACCATCTTATAATTTTTTATGTATGTATTTTTATCTTCTATACAGTATATACTGAAGGTATATGTGTAATTTATGTATAATTATTTAAGTAAAAGTCTATTTTAGGTTTACTTATTTACTTCTACACACTGTGTCTTCATCTATCATCCAACTTTCCTGTTGTTGTTTTGTGTGTAATATTATTCAAATAAATACATAAATTAATACTTTTCTTTTTTAGTTTGAATGAGACTTTTTAGATGACAAGACAACATCGAATTACAGATGAAAAAAAAAAATAGAAAGAGGTTATGAAATTTAAATTATTAAATTATTTGTATAAAATTACTGTCATTAAATTATTCGTAATAATTATATTATTATTTTACTATTGAATTTAAATTTTTGGTAATGTATTTTTGATTATTCAGGCATTGTAATGTTTTTTATTGAATATTATATTTTTATTTTTGTTGTTTAATGTTCTCTGACAAATTATTAATGTTATATGTGTAATAGTGAATTTGCTGTAATTGCATTCAGTAATTGATGTAAAAAAATATTTTCCTGGGTCTATTCTGTTCTATCATAATCTGCTTAGTCTTCGCACTATGTTAGGGACGGCTTGCTGTCTAAATGGGTGCAGATAAATGCCAGTATTTAAAATGAAGCGACTGCCTAACTGCCCTTCATTACCCATTTACTGGGTAAGACCCTTCAGACTTGTCGTCCGACGAAACGTTAATAGTCTCCAACATTTATTTTCAGTTCCAATAAAACAGCTGTAAACTAGTATGCAAATGCTATTCCCGTCTGCAATAATTTACATTAAAGTATCAAATTCTCTGCTAATACCGTAAACGAGTTGGATAAGACACGTATCCTTTGAACAGACAAGCACGAACCTTATTCTTTGGTTCCGTATGTTAAGAAAATTACGCCTCATTGCCATCGGCCTAGCTTTCCTCCGAATAGGTTAGGGTCGGCTTTCCGTCTAACTGGATACCAGCATGTTACTTGGAGTGATTTACTGCCCAAACTTGTGCTGCGCTTGTCACCCTTGTGTTGATACCCTCACTACCAATCTTTCGGAGGAGATTTTCTGTCATAATCTAAACGAAATTGAACCAAAGGCATAAAGGCCTACTCCTTTTGCCAGCAAGCTATGTAATGGACATACTCACTTCAAAAGACAGCTTTGAATGAAATCAGCAAAGGTTGATGCTGGCTAATACTTTATTATATTTTTGACAACACATATTGCTGCACAAATACATAAAACAATTTTATTGTTTTTTTTTAATCTGAAGGTATATTTGTCCCCTTTAAACCCACATTATACATTACTCCACTTAAAAAACCGTTAACCAAATATCCACGGAACCCTAAAAACTCGATATGAATGCATCATAGAGCTCACGTGCCAAGCTGTGTAATTTATCACTCTGTGCCGGGTTCCGCATACAAATGGTTTCAGAGATAGCTGCGGCATTCTGAAGTGGAGCATATTGTGCTCGATTCTCATGGTTGATAGTATCATCAAAGTTTAGAGAAAAGAGGTAATGGTTATATTTATATGGAATGGTTTGGGCTAGGTTATGTAATTTGAAAAGATAGAATTTCTTGGGCCTTGGGACTTAATCCATTTTAGAACTTAGTATATTTGGGTTCAAAACATATCTTACATAACATACAGACTCTTAATTAATGTTTTCAGCACATCATCGAAGCATGTCGTGGCGGTCCACTTGCTAAGACCTCGTATCTCGTGTTTGAGCTCGTGGGTTCGAATCCGGGTAAGAAACAATATTACTTTTTCAATTTATATGTAGTTTCTAACTTGGACATCATTGGCAACGGTGAAGGAAAATATCGTCAGAAAAGTTAGACTTAAATTTAATTTTTTTAGGGTTCCGTACCCAAAGGGTAAAAACGGGACCCTATTACTAAGACTCCACTGTCCGTCTTTATGTCACTAGGCTGTATCTCATGAACCGTGATAGGCAGTTGAAATTTTCTCAGATGATTTATTTCTGTTGCTGCTATAACAACAAATACTACGTGAATCTTTCGATGTTTTTGCGATAATGGTACGGAACCCTTCGTGCGCGAATCCGATTTACATTTCGACGGTCCCTACGTATATAAAGACATTTCGAAAACCGAGGTTTACAGGAGAGCGTTATTTATGTTCAAACCGCTCTAGAAATAATTATATGTACAATTATAATTTGTTTTTTTTCTGTAATGTTTTACTAGCTTTAGAAACTTTATAATGGTATTTATACATATTTTCTTTTTTTATATTTTCTTAGAAAAACTGATAGATGACTGTTTCTACGCTGACATTAAAATAAAAGCATGTCAGACATGTCTATGATACCCTTTTATACGCAGGAAAGATGAAAACAGTTTATAAAATAGAATTTAAATACAATATAACTAAACAATACACCACTTAATCTAAACTGTATCAAAACATTAATATTTCACCACGCAAACAAGCATTGACACGACATCGGGGAACTCAAGCCGTGAATGACGTTAGGTCAGACAAGACCGCGTTCGCACCGAGTGGCGCGCATTTTAAAACACCGTACAAAACGATAAGTATAGATATCCGCATCTACGACACTTATTCGTTGTAAATGTAATACTTGTTCTCATATACGATTTGTAAATGACGTTAAATACACAATATAAAAAAAAAAAATACAGGACTGTGCCTAAGGAAAATCTAAAGCCAATTGTGCAGTAAAAAAAAAAAACCATTTTTGACATGTCTTTATGTACGTAGGGACCGTCGATTTGCGCGGTTTTTATAAGTTTGCGGGGATAAACGAATAAACAAATAATTAAATAAATGGTGAAGTTTTGACGGCAACTGGGTTTAATAATCGCCAGTGAGAAATTGTGGAAGGTAATCAATGTTCATTTCTTATTTGTATTAGTACAAGCCTTTGACTGGTATTGCAATAAGACCTGCTTATCCAAGACCATTTATGAAAAGGGTGATCCTTCCAAACTCTCAGATGAATTTGATGGGAACGAATGCCTCCTTCGTTATTTATAATCGTTGCCATGAAAGGAAAAGTCTACTAAAGACTTACTGCAATTAACTATAATTTATCCAAGGGTGGTAATTAAGCCAAAATCAAGTGAATATAAAAAAAAAACATTGAAATCTCTTCCTAAATAAATCTTTTTTCATTTTCTTCTCAGCAAACCTTTTCATTTGAGTTTCAAATCATGGAAGAGCACAAAAAATAACTAGTCCACCATCTTGGGCCGTCCGCCATATTGGATTTATCCAAACGAAATGCATTTTCATCCAAACTAAACGTGTATGCAAAACATCATCTTAGTCGGTGGAGGATAACTGCTTTAAAATTCCGTTGCAAGATTTGACCCGAACACACATACATACATACATATACACTGCAAGTTAAATAAAAGCTTGTAAAAATGGACACCCATCTTCGAGAATTGGGTCACAAAAATCTATTTCTATTCGCGTACCAAAACTTTGATTCTTCACCCTCTATTCTTAGTCCCATCTGTCAATCTAGTCAGTTCCATTCGAATCTAGGCAGAAATATTTAATCCTAGATATATTTTCAGTGGAAGTATTTCATTCCAATCTGCGGAGTGGCGAGGGCAAATTGATTTTATTTCAAATGTCTATAGAATCAATTGAATTGTCACAGCAGTGAGTTCACGCTTTTGAGAAGAAGAGATTGGGTAGGGACGGTAAGGTGGAATTTGAAAGGTTGTAGTTTATTTAGTTTTATTTTTACAAGCTTTCATTTAACTTGCAATAAGTATATAACTAAATAACTTGTAAGTATGTTCGGGCCAAATCTTGCAACTGAATTTTAAAGCAGTTATCCTCAACAAATGCAATTTTGCATACACGTTTAGTTTGGTGAACATTTGCTTTGTTAAAAAAAAGTTTTTTTAATTGAAAAGAACAAATATCTTACTATCAACTTTTAAGTTTTATAAACTCATTGGTGAAAAAGATATTTAATGTATTTCATATATTTTTTTTTACTAGACCAATAATAAGTATTTTATTTAGCAAAAAAAAAATACATGCTTTTTCCTCATAACTTGAGAAATAAACCAGTATGTGAGGCAAATCCCAAGATTTACCGTGATACTAGTAATAAAAGCCCGAAATTAGCGATTAATTAATCCTTGGTTTATCTTAGGTTTTACCGGTAAATCCTAGGTTTAACCGTAGTTCGATATTTTTCAGAAACATGTAAATACCTAACTTACTTCTTTAATATCGGTCTAATTGAAACAATTCCTGAAACTTTGTCCTAGATAGCTCCAAAATTCTGACCTAGAAATATACGAAAAAGAACCAATACTGTTTTACATTCAGCGTTGCCAACCAAACAATAAATATATACGGCTCGGGAATCGAATCCGCTACCGCCAGCATTTAAACTGTTTGCTTTGTGGTTACGTTGGTACAAGATTTGAATACAAACGTACAATGTAGTTGGGTTTCTTTGGAGGTCTGTTGAATTCTGTTTTTGAAGCTAACTTTGTTGGGTAAGGCGGGCTTTTTAAATTTTTGATCAAAAGTTGTACTAGTGGATCATTCACTCATTCAAAAGAATTGGATGATTTAAGAGGCTTCCAAATTATTTCATTATCAAATTATTATTATGTCAAAAGTTTTTTAAGCGATTAACGTACCAAAGTTATCAAACAAAAAAGTTTATTTTCGTTATTTTATATGAGTTTTAATTAAGATTAGATTATCTTACTTGTTTAGTTAAGAAACTAAATATGTGTTAAGGAGCTAATTTCTTTCATCTAGTTTAGTTGATAAACTAAATATAATTATGTCAAGGTCCTAATTTCATCCATCTTGTTTAGTTTAGAAACCAAATATATGTTAAGGCCCTAATTCCTTTCATCTAGTTTAGTTTAGAAACTAAATATATTTTAAGGTCCTAATTTCTTCCATCTAGTTCCATATCCAATTTTGATTATTGCCATCACGGATATAACCTGGATAAGGCTAGAACAGAAATGTGGGAATTGCTTCGAGAAAAAAGAAGTAATATGTCAGAGGGTAATATGCCAAAGAGGTAATAGCAGTGGGCGAAATCGGCCTTTAGATTTTCACCAATTATCGAAATCTAAGTATACTCGTAGCCTGAAGCACATAGACAAGAAAACCCATTTCCTATTTACCTCCCCATATTTGAAACAGCAACAAATCTATACAGAACTTACTGGTCAAAATCACCTGAATCGTACCGGCCGGATACGATTTGATTTAATGCTCGCGATCGACCACAAATCTCGACACAGGCCTCAATTTCGGCCTAATTTACCGATAACCGGGCAGATTAATTTATGAGTAGGTAGAACGAAATTATAGATTTTGGAACTCGATTCTGTATTTTGATCGTGGTTTCGATAACTGAGTTTTGGGCGCTTTAGAATTTGATTTAGTGGTTTTTGGTGGAGTTGAAGGCTTAAATAGATTAATTATTAAAACATAAGATTGCTAGTCAAAATCATAATTAATTGCTAAAGAAATGTGAACATCAAATAAGTTCATAGTCAATTAAATTATCTACTTCTACAGCAATGATCCTCGTACTTTTTTGTGCTCCCTGTGGTCCCGTGCTGTTTTAAAGATATTTTTATTATTTAATGAAGGATTTTTACCACTGTGAGAATGTAACAATGTAAAACTGTTGAGTCAACTGGGTAATAATTATTTTAAGTTACACCGGCGTTTTATTACAATCATCACTGTGTTGATGTGAGGCAATATTATCGTCCTACACGTATTTCTCTCTGTCATCAAAACCTCTTTTTATACATAGCTATAGAGACAAAGACTCCATCTTTTGAATTTTATTTGTTTTTGGTAAGCAACTATTCACTCGTGACATTGTGACATAAATACTCCCATTTTATAGGATTATAAACACAGACTCCAAGCAAAAAATTTAATACACAAAGATCGGTTGTCTGGAAGCAACCTTTGATATTTACACACTAGACACGAAGACTCGCATCATACACCTATCAAGAAACACACTCCATCAAAAAAAGCCATCACACGTCTTAAAAACTTCAAAGCGACTTACCATTCAGCTCCTTCAAATCATCAGCCCTGTTCTTCCTGAAGTACCACGTGACCTTCGGCTGAGGCTTGCCCTCCTTGACCGTGCAGCTGATGTTAACCTTGGCTCTCTCCAGCAGGGGTCCGAAGGTTGCAGCATCAGCTAGCGTCTTCCCATCTCCTGTCACTACTTCCACTGATTTCGGCTTTACTGTGGACAAAGAAAGGGTGGGCGTTAGATTATTTTTTGGGTTACGGTTTTGGGTAGAATCGTAGGTTGTAACAGTAGAGAAATTGACATATTTTAAAGCACTTTAGCATTCTAATATAAGTCAGAAACAAGTCTAATCTTACTAATATTATAAATGTGAAAGTTTGGATGGATGTATATAGTATCAGTTGTCCGACTTTTGACCTTCTGAGTAACCGTCAAAAATATCTCACAAATAGCCCTCTCAAAAATCTTGTAGGCATTGTTTTTGCCCCTTCTACGTGCTGATGGTGATCACCGGGGTGGTGTAAGTGAGGTAAAAATCCGACACTCCCTGGTCTTTTCCCCAAAAGTCCAGGCGCTTTTTAAAGTATCACCCCGTCAAAGGCCAACAAAAAAAGATAATTTTTATTTTATTAATTTAAGTAGGCAGTCTTACTTTCCTAATTATGTAGTAACAAAATAAATAACACACAATCTGACTTTATTCCTATTTCACGTAAGGTTCGCATAAAAACAGGCCTATGAACGAAATAGAGAAACGGGAAAGCCGTTAATTCGAGCCCAAGGGTCCTCACTAATGGGCTTTTCAAACATATGTACCCAATTCATCACTAAGCACGGAAAATAATCGGAGCAACAGCCATATTGAATTATAAATGGAGGGTAGGATGTGGCGCCATCTAGTTGGTTAAGAATGAACTAATTTGGTATAAACAGCTGTGCCTTTCACGTGTGGGGTTTCAAATCAGAAATAATAGGTACGAAACGTTATATAATATCACGACTGTATCACTCGAATGGATAAGCAATTGTGTTGTCAACATTTCCTCATATAAGGTATAAGGCTTCACTTGATTGAGTACCATTACACGGGGTGAATGGGACCAAACTTTGATTAGGATTTTAACTGTGATACCATTTTATTGATTTCAAACAAAGCATCATTTTTTTAAATAATTTTTTAATAAATTGGAGTACCTAATAAAATGCTGCAAAAAAATTTCCTTCAAAATTATGTTTCTATTCATCATTTTGCTGTTGTTAAGTTAATTGGATGTTACAAATACTTAATTGATCGTAAAGAAAGATATACAAGTGATAATGTAGAGCTAGAGAACTTGTGCAATAATTCTTGTACAAATTCAGAAAACACAAACAGATCGTATTGATGATGCTCTTCAGAAAGGCCAGGTGCGTACCAAGCAGGTCACCGGACTTGCTTCTTATGCAAAAACACCTGCAGCACGAGGTCCCAGCGCTAACATAAAAAAATTGGTTGAAATAAAAGTCAAATAATGCATCGATTCGTTATTGAATTGTGTGTAAAATTAACATTTTCTAGAATTTATCATAAACATTGTATGTTCTTTTTTATTTAACTCACCTAAGCACACAATTATGGATATTGGGTTCTTAATTCAATTTTTTAAGATATTTGACCGGATCATTTGCTTGGGAACATGCTGGTCCTGCTCCATAGGGCAATCTTTAGCGTGGACAAAATCAAATTTGTTAATTTATATTCCTATTTATAGTTATTGCTTTTTTTTTTTTTTTTATAGTTTGGCTCACACTTTGTTCCGTTGGTGTTGAATTAGGTATTTTACCTATGTTTGCAATATTTGTAAGTATGTGACAACCATGTTCCTATTTATCACATTAAAAATTTTTACCTGTTAATGCTTTTAATACTTTATACCTGTACGTAGTATAGTGTATAGTGCTATTCTGGGTGCATCGTCCTCACATACATGAATTTATTAATGTATGTACTTATGTAAATATTGTGAAACACTTTTTTTTAAAAGAGTAAGTATGGAGTTTCTTGTGCATTCTTCTCCATAACAAGCTACTTTTCCGAATGCACGGTAGAATCAATTTTTATTTTATGATTTGTTACTTTTAATTCTGACGTTCATAAGTGCCGCTTTTTGGCCCAGTTGAATAAATATATTTGACTTTGACTTTGACATTTAAAATTGATACCAATAGATGGCGCGGTTTTCAATTTCTGAGGCATGTCACTCGATTTTTTTAATTTGTATTGTAACACATTTTGGTACAATGAAACTGTATAAACTTGCAAAAAAATACTATAAAAAATTGTCACTGTATTTAAAGAAAAAAAATAGTCACGAATCGAGGAAATTCTTTTACTTGCAAGTCGCTGCTAACACCTTAAATAGCCGTGGAACGGAACCGATCACGATCGAAGTACTTACAAAAATAATCATCTTAATCAGACGAAAAACACTAGTAACGTCGGCACGGTTTCTTTGTATGGGATGAGATATATGCTAGGATTATATTATCTGTGCCTGCACCATGCGAGGCCAAGGCTAAGGCTTTTGACGTGGTTGGGTATGGGCGAAGAAAATTTAAATTAAGAACAAAGAATTATCGACAAGAAAAAGAAGAAGAACGAAGCAAAAAGAGTACGTAAGTATATAAGGGTCGTAGCAATTGACATCCTATAGATTCGGCCTACCTTCATGAGAAAAGATGAGAATATATGCGTGTATGTTTAATAAAGAAAGTTCGTTAGCAGAAAGTGAATTATTCCCATTTCTCATTAACTCACTTAACAGTCTGTCGCATGTCCTCAAACAAGGTGACAATATTTTACATTTGAAATGAGACTTAATATTCTTTCCGACAGAATTCGTGGAACAGTGTTGCAAAAGGAAATAAAGTTTTGACACTCTCATTTTTATGACATCTAGCTATCAATCCATTTAGGTATCAGAATTTTTGTTCCAGATATTTTTTTATATGTACGAAAAAGCGTTATTTTATGAACACTCACACACTTAAAAAAAAAACAAAATTTTCGATACCAGAATTATTATTATAATTTTTGATGGACTGAAAATACGAAACTTAATTGCTATAACATATAAAATGAGCCCAAACACGATTGTGTTACATTGTCTGGTTGAGAAGATGCTAAGGCCACCTTCCGGCTTCAAATTGAGACCAGCTCCACA
The DNA here is from genome assembly GCA_947562075.1 of Orthosia gracilis. Taxonomy (NCBI): domain Eukaryota; kingdom Metazoa; phylum Arthropoda; class Insecta; order Lepidoptera; family Noctuidae; genus Orthosia; species Orthosia gracilis. The sequence continues at coordinate 24,941,331 of OX387266.1, forward strand.
GTGCCATTTTATTTCAATGTTCCCAATGCTACATAATTACACCAAGTTTCAGCTTAATAGGATGCCAGGAAGTGCTCGAAAAGTAGATTACTATTTGCTGTGGCTCTGTGTCTCACACGAGTCCCAGCATTATGCTGAGCGATGACCGTTTTGCGTAATTGTGACGCATACTTTGTAATGATTAAATGAAAAAAAAAAATATTTAAGATTGTATTTAAGATTTTTTGTTCTTTTTATGTATGCGTCGTGCCTGGCGCGAATAAACAATTTTTTTTCTTTCTTTCTGAACACAAACGCGGAAGCAAGGTAATTTAAAGTTTGTTATCATAATAATGTCAAAATATTGTTGTTCTACTTTTGTTAATAAAATTTAGCTAGTTTATCAAACATTTTGATTACCATTAAAAAATACAAAAAATCTTGTTAAGTGTTTTCTAGTACATCCCTATGAACTTTCTGTCCTCTTATTAACGATCAAATGGCATCACTTATTTGGGAGGTAATGTGTATTTTTCATAATTTCCGGAAGAAGCACCTAACAATATTTTTGATTTTATGAAATAGTTCAGTGTTCACCTGTACTGTACGAATCGTGTGGCATAATAATGTTAGCTGATTGTCTCGCACCGTTGTACTCGGCGGTACAGGCGTAAGTCGGGATAAAGCTGCCTGTTCATTAGTCGACTTTTGTGTCGAAAACAGGTCAACGTGTTTATTAAAATGTTGGTTTTTGTTTTTTCAGGTGACGATGCATTTCGGTACGAGTCAAATGAAAGTATGTTGATGAATGATTTTCAGGGAAATTAACACAAGAATACATTACTTCATATTCCCCGAAGGGTCAAGCAGAGGTGCTTTAAAAGTATAATCACATAAAAAATATTGTCGTTGAATCGTTGCAGAAAACACTTTTCTGCATGAAATCTCAAACTGAATTATATTTTTTATGCCAAACAACACAGCACAACGCGTATGTTCTCCGAAGTGTTATGCAGAACACCCCAATTTTGGTCTGTTACGTTTAAGTTCTATATTATAAAAGGAAGAGAGTATTTTGCCATAAATCTAGACACCGGGATGTTATTGAGAAATTACAGATGGTAAAACCGGATAAATCTTTATTTTTCTCGAAAAATTAACGCAGGATCTCACGCTCAACAGTAGCGCTTGGGATCACTAGAACGAGAACGACACGGCGACGAGGCAGTACGAACAAATATCCTATTAAAAATATATTTTGCGATTGTATTAATATACATACTAACAATTCAGTGTTGCCTATAACATTGGCTCGTCCTTTTCGTATTATTAGTCAAAATAATAATAATGATATTGCAATGAAATACCTGAACGTAATATTGCCATTCTCGACTACAGCAGTTGACCCTGACCACAAACCAATAACACCTTCAATATTTGGAACCGATTCCGTTTCCAATTAATTGGATATTGCTAACTGCAGTGTTAATAAATAGACATGTAGTATCTTTGCTGAATATTTGTTTCAGAAATGTCGATGTAGGTATTCATTAAATTGGACAGCTATCATAACTAAACGGAGCCGGGCGAATACAAACCCGGCTTTGAAAACGCAGGGTCCAAAGAAGGACACTTGTGACAAGGATGGTTTCGTCATGGTGGAGAAGAAGAAGAAGAAGAAACCTCCTTGTCAGAACCAGTGCGGTACTGCGCTGGCAGGGCCCAACATGCTGCTGCGTCCAGCAATCCCGACGACGCTGCTGTATGTGTCCAGACTGCACCACTCCACGAAGGTTGAGGACGTCGTGGAGTTTATGCGCGTCAAGGTCAACTGGACTTTGAGGGTCGAGAGATTGGAGTCGCGTCATAACACGAACTTTAAGTCGTTCGTGGTGCGTGTTCCGACGCATGGACTCGAAATGTTCCTCAAGGAAGAGTTTTGGCCGACGGGTGTTGTGTACCGCCGGTTTCGTGGCCAGCTACGTGACACCAGTCAGCGAAACACGACGCCGACACTTCGTGTGCATTAGTTTTAGATAATTATGTTATATATATTTATAGTATAAGAGAAAGAAAAAGGTACGCGCAACCTAGTATTTTTCCAGCGCTATCACAATAAAAACAAGGAAAAATTACAAAACGTAGAAAATTGGGATTAAGAATCAACAAAGATCCAGTTCTTAAGGAAATTCGCAAGCGACAAATTTAAACATATTTTTAGTTTTCCTTCCAAGGATTATAAGGAAAATAAATTATAATCAAGTTATTTATTTCTTCTCAGCAAATCATGAATATGCTTAAAAATACTCGTAGGTACAAATAAAGATTAGATTGAAGCGACCCAACGTGTTGAACTTGTTCAACAGACTGACGTTTAATTCAAGAAAAACACAAAGCACAGTTTAAACATAGTTCGCATAGAGCTGACAACAAAGGCCATACCCGAATACATACGTCGGTACGGATATTACTAATTTTGATATACTGTCGATAATTCTATAAAAAAATGAATTCTTTTGCTCCTTTTCTCCAACACTAGGCAACACCTAAGTTAATGTCTTACCAAAAACATGCTGTCGTATCGTATTACACTCGGCTTAAGAGTCGTAAGTTGAAAATTCAACAGTGCAATAATATATTCAGACGTTAGTTTAGGTGCACCTACCGTTAGTAAGAACGGGCATATATATCTTCATGCACAAATTTCATACGCTCAAGAATTGTGCTAGAAATAATAGATATGGCTAATGTGCTTGTAAAATATGGCGCCATCTTGCTCAAAAGACATTGCGACATAAGTCCCCACAAATTGTCAAGGTATATAAATGTTTTACACATTTTGCGCATCGTGAATGCAAGGCTTTAGTTTTAATAAAATATTATAATATTTCGTTGCACTTGCCAGGAATAATTAATTGATTTTACTGTTCTGTCATTCCTTCATATTCGTATTTTCATAAAAATTTAATTAAACAAAAAAAGCGCGTCGATTTTAAATTTTAAATTATTTATTTCATGCAGATTTGAGTAGAGATTGCGAATCGGGCAGAGTAAGACACCTCCCGGGTCGATGCGTTTGCGTTATTTCTGCACACTGCTCGCCGCGTTTGTACGCGATAAACTCAAAAAGTACTGAGCGGATTTTCATGTTGTTTTCACCAATAAAAAAGTGAGAAACGAAGACGGTTTTTGTGTATAGTTTGTCACGGGCAAAGCCGGGGCGGTTCGCTAATACATTTTTTATCTTATGACATTATCAAAGATTAGCCAATCAGCAAAAAAAAGAACCATGTATGTTATAGCAAACACCAATAAAAATAGCGAAAACAAGAAATGAGACATTGAGCCATTGTCTCCTTAATTAAATCACAAAAAATACTTTTAAACTAACCGAACAACTCATTACAACACAACAAACTAAAATAAAAGATCGAAATGCACTCACAACAACTTTCATTACTAAATGGAAAGAGAAAAAGTGGGTACTTTTGAACAATTCTCTTGCAATTGTTAGAACACAGTGAAATACCCAGTCTTGTATCATTTTCTAATTAATTTAAAACAGAACCCACTTTTAATTAACTTTGTGCAACTGATGCTTATCTGTCGCCTCCTAGTGGTGGGAAACGTCGATACACAGTTATCGATAAACTTCGCAATGTCCGCTCCAAGTTGCGGTTATCGATAATTTGGTTGCACCTCGTTATATCTTTTGGGTGGCACGTGAAGTTCGTTACAGTCCGTCAAATCTAAGAAGTCCGATGACGTTTCTCATTTAACTTGCCGTGATAACTTTGTATGAAAGTTTACGAATAATCAAATTCATAATCCTAATTAATTACTATGCTGCCTATACACTATAACAACGAGTATCATTCGTAAGCATCAACTTAAGTTTATACAACGTATTTTTATAGCTGTCAAACGGTACTTCTTAGATTTGACGGACTGTAGTTAAAATGAAATGTTCGAACAGACAAAGTTGTTTGCAGTTTTGCGGTTTCGAAATCCAAAATGTCGATAATGATGTCTGTTATGTCTTCTTTTGGCAGGTCGTTGGAGATAGTTTCTAGTAGTTGCCAATATTAAAATTTAACGTTCGTTTTGTAAGATACGATTTTTTAAAGTGTTTTTAGGTTTCTGTACCCAAAGGGTAAAAACGACCCTATTACTAAGACTCCACTGTCCGTCTATCTGTCTGTCACCAGGCTGTATCTCATCAACAGTGATAGCTAGACAGTTGAAACTTTCAAAAATGATGTATTTCTGTTGCCGCTATAACAACAAATACTAAAAATAGAATAAAATAAATATTTAAGTTGGGCGCCCATACAAAAAACGTGATATTTTTGCCGTTTTTTGCGATAATTGTACGGAAACCTTCGTGCGCGAGTCCGACTCGCACTTGCCCGTTTTTTTTCCATCATATTCTTTTTTATATGTCTATAGGCTCGCGTTTGACCACTATCTCGCCTGATGTTAAGCGATGATGTGGTCTACGGTTCGTTCGATTCGTTCTGCATTTTATCTTTTTGACAACTAACAGATGAATCTTTAAGAGTAACTTGTTATTGCTTGGGGTACTCAAATGAGACAAATTGCGATTAGGAGCTACACCCCAAATAATGCTTCACGTCTTGTCGTGCTCTTTGTAAAACAACACCTGGACTCAGAAAACCCTTTACGATGTCGACGTGGCTGAATCGTCTCGTTTAAAATACATATCTACTTAAATTTGGAATGGTCGATACGATGAAAAAAGCGTTAGTGGCCACACAAGACAACATATTGGTTAGAAATATAACCGATAACTTGATACCGATATATATATATGTATATGTATATATATATATATTGATTCTGATATCGATAAATTGTTGTTGCTTGTCGATAACTTTTAAATACAATAAACACTACACTATTTACTACTATCAGACTTCAAAGAGTAAAAGCACAAATTGAGGAACTGTTTGAAAAGCAATCGTTTTTAAATTATTTTCATTCGCTTTAGAAAGGGTTTTCCTTCGGTTATTATCAATTTAATTTTATTAGAAGGTTTTCTCTTTCTTTTATTTTCTTATCTATTTGAAAGATATTTTTTGAGGTGTGTGGATTTTATTTTGATTGAATTGTGTATGGAGTTTTGAACTAAGATTGTTTTAATAAAGGAATTCAAATGTTGCCTGTTTTTATTAAACTCATGGTTACTTGAAATAATTTCCTTATAATCAAAATAACTGGGTATTGAATTTTGAAATTCGATTTGCCGTTTCCTATATATTGATAAGCATAAAAAAGGAAAGACTATGCCAACTGCTAGCGTGTATATAGACCATTATAAATGCCCCTTTAAATAAATCCAATCTCCACGTTTTTTCTGACAAAAGCCTTAAAAATATACAATTATTTCTTCTCAATTAACGTCATAATCTAAATTTTACCACGCAATTTTCCTACCATAAATCTTTGCTTATTAAAAAAACATAATTTGTTCCTTATCCCGAACCAATTTTTATCTAATAAAGCATGAAAAAGTCGTAAGAACCTCCTTAAATTATTTCACCGAAATCAAAAATAAGCCAAGAAGAAAATAGCATTAAAAATAATATTTATTATTACCTTTGCCTTGCCCTTGTCACCTTGTTAATAAAATAAACACGTCACTTTTGACAGGTATTGCGACGCCATGACAGTTTGGGAATTAACGCGCGAATTTTGACAGTTACGCAATATTGGAATGGTTATTTTTTGTGACACTCTCTTTACTTCTTTGTGTTTTAGGTAAGATTGTTTGATATAAATATTTAAGTGGTACATTTAAAAAGTTTTTTTGACCGTGTCTCTGTGTGGTAACGGTTTATTTTTCTCTCCATTATATAATATTTAATGTTTTAGAGATAAATAAACCACACGGTTATCAACATCTCTCTTGTTAACTGTCTTTTTGCATGTATGCTGGCGGCTATTTTTTCAGAAAAGAATCACATTTGTACCTATTTTTAGCCCCCGACGGAAAAAGAGGGGTGTTATAAGTTTGAAGTGAGAAGTGTTCCTGTGTGATTGTGTATTTTTCTGTGGCATCATAGCTCCTAAACGGATGAACCGATTTTGATTTAGTTTTTTTTGTTTGAAAGGTGACGTTATCGGGAGTGGCTTAGCTATATTTGATGAAAATCGGTTCAGCCGTTCAAAAGTTATGGACGTTTTACAGTTTGAAACGGGGTATTTGTGCAAAATATCGTGTCATAATTACGAGTTCGGTAGATTGTTGATCAAAGCGTGTCTACTACTACAAAAATTATATTATGTAGTTTCAAAAATAAGAAATAAAAAAAAATGGGGGTTCTGGAAATTTTTAATTTTTTCTATTTCTGTCTTAATTTTTTTCCTGGTTATGATATGTGTGTATATTATTTAAATAAATGGAAGAAACATATTTATTTTTAACCACCGACGGAAAAGAGGGGTGTCATAAGTTTGATCTGTGTGTTTGTGTATTTGTGTATCTGTCTGTGGCATCATAGCTCCTAAACGGAGGAACCGATTTTGATTTAGTTTTTTTATGAAAATCGGTTCAGCCGTTCTAAAGTTATGGGTGTATTGCTGTTAGAATCGGGGTGTTTTCGCAAGATTTCGTGTCATAATTACGTGTTACGTTTTTCGATCGAAGCGCATCTACTGCTACAAAAATTACGTAGCATGTAATAAAAATTTCATGTAATTTTTAGTTTCGGGGATTTTTTAAATATTACTTGTTATACTTTTATGTACCTACAACTATCTGTATGATCTTTGGAAAGGTAGAAACTAATTAACGTAGGCGCCCGTGCTAAGTCAGATATTAATTCCTTGCAACACTATGACGATAAACCCGTCAAGCCTTCGTCACAAGTTGTCTAAATATACCACAATATTGCTGTTAGCTCAGCGGCCAATAATGTTTGGATATTCATTATTACTTACAACAAGCTTTGATAGATGTCTTTGTCTAGATATGGGCGATTTTTAGCGTATCGTTTTAAGGATGCCTGAAGAGAAGGTGAAGGTTTAAATTTCAAAGACGGAAAGGAAAACACAAATATTGTCACCGTAGTCGAAAAAGGTATGGATGATTTATTTTATTATTCGATTGTTTGCTATTCTTATAATTGAATTTAATTTACTGAAAACAGATATTCCTGTTTCAGCTGTCATACACGTTAGAAGAAAGTTACGATACTTAATAAGATATTGCTCTAAAAATGAATGAATTTCATTGGCGTTAGTACTAAGTGAATATTAGAAAATAGTGAATAAAATACTTAAGTGAAGGCAATTGAAGAAACAAAATACAAGATAACAAAATTGAAATGCCTTGGCTCTTTCAGGTAAGTTGCATATTTTGTAAACACGCAAGTTTTCTTAATATAAATTAGTCTTACATAAGTTATATTGTCGTTTATTAAACATTCATCATCATCAAGAATGTATTGGTGTTATCCAGCGGACTCCTGCGGATTTTTGATAGCCTGGTAATACTGTTACTTTTATAAATTTTAAAGCAAGTAGTAAATTATAAACCACCATTATATAACTAAACAAATCAAAACACAATCCCAAAATAACCTCCAAAACTATAGCCGCGTAAATAAATCATCACACAGTGAAAACACCTCGACGCCATGACAGGGAAATTGGCGGCAAAACTGACAGCGTTGACATCTGTCAGCGTTGACAGCTGTCAGTTAGTGAGCGTTTATGAGGGGAGCTATTACTCCGCGGTATGTTTAATTGTTATTTTGTCCAATTGTTCGTGACGCTTTTCATTAGCGTTTGTGAGGCTAGTTTTGATTTCAGTGATTTAGAGTTTTGCAAATTGTTTTGTTTGTGTGTTTTGATGGGTTTCAGGTTCGTTATATAAGGGAAGGTCCTTACATCACTGTCCTTACGTCACTGCTTTTGTACCACTTTCTAAAATATAACAGTTTTGCTTTAAAAAAAAAATAACAACACGATCTTTTTTCGTTACTTTTGGATATTCCTCCAAAACGACTTGTTTTTTTAATTATATTATTGCACAGGAAATTCATAACTGCAATAGCAAATGAAATCAAAGAATATTTTTTAAACAAAACTGTCCAAAAGGAGATACAATATTGATATTCTGGTGGGCGCACGGCCAGTACTGCGTTAACATTGGAAAATATATACACCTTAAGATAGTGGCTTTATTGTTCGTTGTTATTATTTTACGGCCCACAAATTAAAACGTCGTTCTGTCTCTACGGTTCTTCGCTAAATAATAACAGACTTGTGGGTCACCGGTCGATCTTTAAGGTTGAGCATCGACGGGTGACCATCTTTACAAAGCGAGATTCCGCCGTGCCTTGGAAAGGTCGTTAAGCTGTTGGTCCCAGCTGTCATTTGAAGATCTTTGACAGTCGTTACGGATAGCCAGAAAATCTGAAGCTAGTCTTATCAAGAGGTATTAACCAGCTTCTGGGATGTGGAGTTCAGATATGCAGTCACGCCATGTAAAATGCTGGACCTCAACCGCATCCAGTTAGACTGAAAGCCGACCCTTATATGTTTTGAGAAAAGACTCGGAAGATTGATTTTATTCTGTCTGTGTCATCTTCAAACGAGTGTTACAAATAAAACTATGAAATACATTTGGTTAGAGCTTAAATGCATTTAGTGATTTGTGATGCTAGTGTGAGTAAATGTTTTAATATTGAAGCGTTTTATTACCATTTTATAACGAACACTTCATCCAGTATTTTAAGTATTTGAAGAAATAATTTACTGTGAAAAAGGACTTTCTGCTCCCTGTTTTTCCTGAACAGGAATTTATTAAAAAATGCAGATTGTTGTTGAAAATTTATTTACACCGATTTATCACGAAAAAAGCTGCTGTAATATTCATTGGAATTGGCAATTCGCAAACTGTGCTACCGACTGTACACCGGAGCTCTCATTTATATTCTCAAGTTGTACAGTAAATCACTCAAGTTCCGATATTCGTACAAGTTTTGGAAATATTTCGAGTTTACGATAAAATTTCAACTTTTGTCAAGTGCCAAAGTGAGTTATAGTGGTTGGATGCACGTCGAAAACAGAACCAATGTGCTACAATTCAAATTCGTTTTTATTTTATTGGAAACAGAGTTTATTTTTGTCTGGCAACAGATTCACATTTCAGTATTGCCCGAAGTAAAATAAAATGTTTGCGAAATCGATTCGAAAATGCATGATACAGTTTTTTTAGATTACGTATATGTTTCGTACTGAAATTCTCTTGCTGGGATAAAATACTGAATACGAATAAATCATAATAATACTGTTAAATTGTTTTACTTAGTCGCCTATAAATGATCCAAGAGATGCAGTATTTTAATTGGCTTTGCTTCTCCGTTTTTTACTTGTAGTATCATGATTTGCTTTAAACTGATAGAAATGAACTCATTTATTTTAATAGTATCATTTTCTAAATATTTATAGATTTAAAAGACTTATCCATAGATCTTTGCCTTGGAAACTGGCTTTATCTCTTTGAATCGACCTTAAAAATTCAAATGTACGTAAATGGTTTACTTAAAGAATCCGACGGAAAAAAGATGTGCTGTGTATCTGTGTATTTATGAGTATTTCTTTAGCATCGTAGCTCCTAAATGGATGAAGCAATTTTGATTTACTTTTTTTGTTTGGAAGGTGACTTGATCGAGGGTGTTCTTAGTTATGTTTGATAAAGTCGATGCAGCCGTTCAGAAGTTATGGGCGTTTTACTGTTTGAATCGTGGTATTTTTGCAAGATAACTTGTCATAACAGCAGTTCGATACATTGTTGATCGAAGCGTGTATATTACTAGTTAAAATATATTAGTATAAAAAACATAAAATAAAAATGTGTCGGGGTTTTTTTAAATTTTACTTGTAATGTTGTTCTTTCCGAGAGATTCTACAAATGCATTAAAATTTATAGGTAGGTAATAACTTTCTGTTTCTGTATTTATGATACTATCTTAAATGCAAAGGTTTATAAGGATGGATGATAAGATTTTTGCTTATTCACGCAAAACTATTTTCATTAAACTTAACAATTGTAGATAAAACGATAAGCTATAACTTTTAAAGATTGTATGTAGAAGTACTAATTCCACGTAAGCGTTAGCTTGTAAATAATATTAAAATGTTATATGACTTGTTTATTTATCTATAGACTTTTAAAATCGGAGCATCCTTTGCGAAACAAGTAAAAAAAAATTTTTTCATTATTTTTATCTACCTAATTTATCTATTAATACACGCATCGATCAACAATCTGCCGAACACGTTATAATGACACGATATGTTGCCAAAATGCCCCGATTCAAACAGTAGAACGCCCATAACTTTTAAAAAGCTGAACCGATTTTTATCAAACATAGCTAAGAACACTTTCTATAATATCACCTATCAAACAAAAAAAAAACTAAATCAAAATCGGTTCTTCAGTTTATGAGCTATGATACCACAGACAGATACACAAATACACAAACACATGTACACACATCAAACTTATATGACCCCTCTTTTTTCGTCGGGGGTTAAAAACAACCAATAATAATATAGATAAAACGAAGCCTTCTAACGTAAGAATAATCACCAATCCCACACTCAATTCACCCAACCGTCACCCAACCACAACAGGGCCATATCACCACAACTTGCTGAAAACCGTCGCCCATATATTAAATCCACCATCTTCCGTACTTAGGGGTCCTCATAAATTCGGCACGCCATGTGCCTGTAACGTCTCGCCTAATTACGGATAACGCGACGGTACAAACTTTTGTTCGGTTATATGTCCAACGGATGATATTCCCTGGAGGAATTTGGCAAATTTTTCGCTGAAAATTTTAATTAGGTCGAAGGAAGTTTGGGAGGTAATAAACAAAGGGACTATAATGAAAAGGACGAAGACATTTTTAACGTTGGCTTAAGTAAGATTGATAGTTAAGCTCTTTTCGACACGGTTACTATGAGTGATTTTGATCCAATACAATTACTTCTGATGTTTTTGAATTAAATGAAGAATGAACTATACTTGATCTGGGAATTGAATACAGAACCTAATTCCCAATAGTAGTTCTTAAGACCACTTTACTAACGTAGAGCGATAGGACAATTTTTTTTATTGTGCCTAGCACAGGAGAGTAAACAAAAATGATCGGGGTGAGGCCAAAGGGGGCTCTACGACATAGAAATATGATGCAAAGCCGCTCACAGAAAGTATATCAAAGATGCTCATGTTTTATTAATTCAAAGGTTTAAAATATTTATGTGCTCTAATAGCCACAAACTCTGTTACTACGTACTCATATGTTATTTCATCCTGTGTAATTATTTAACCATCACATTGTTGAATTATTTGCGAAGCTGAAAATTACAATTCATATTTAATAACACAACCAAATATTAAATGGCTGGATAGCTGCTACCTATGTTTGAATTGTTAATTTTCTTTACGCTTGGTAACTTTGTTATTGTATCTTGGAATAATTTTGATAACAATATCTAGTAGATAGGAAATATTTAAGAGTTAAAGATTATGATGGTAAAGTTGCTTTCTGTAATTTCATTAAGAAGGAAATCTGCTATATATTTTTTTTGCAATTTATCACTAGCATTCATAACTTTTGCACTTTTAATGAAGGAATAAAATTTCCTACATTTCACTAGGGGCTAGACAGAATAAAATCGCAGACAGAGCTAACAAGACCTCTTCTTGCCATACTGAACGAGATTTAAACTAATCAGATCTTCCTAAAATATAATCCCAAAAATACTTTTCCAACCTGGAAATCGCAAACTAAACATTCAGAATACAAGTTTTGTCGCACTAACAAGCTCTAAACCTACAAGATCGTCAAGCACCAATTAGCAGAACATCCCCAATAATGGTAATAATGATATTGTTACCCGCCAATCCTGATTAAACAATCATAATATCGGATCTATAGATTTTTCATGAAAATAAAGGTTAATGATAGAACCTAATGGTAATGTCCCAGTTTTTTAGGACGCCGAAGTGTTATTGGCAGCAGATGGCCTTAAAAGCGTCGTTGAGGAAGAGATAAGCTTTTATGAGGCCGCTAAGAATTTTTTGTTGGAGTTGGAAGTCAATGGATTCTTTGAGTCGTTAGTTATTCAGTATTTGTTAGTGGTTGTGAATCATATGGACATAGAGACTTGCAGTTTAAATTTTGTAATAGTTTGTTCCAAGTGCAGTCGGGTTGCACTATTTATTAAAATGGGGGAGTTTACTGAAAATTAGTTTTATATCCGTTAGGCAGATTATAAAAAAAAATTGGACTCGTATTTTTTCTTTTGACACGTAAATATATAGTGGCGATGATATAATGCATTGATATATCATGTGACGTCACACTGCTAGTACACTTTATACTGCCTTAGTGACGTCACAAGCCCCCACTCCTGAACTTTGATGCGCTTTAACTTTGTCAACTTTTATTGATTTGGTAAAGCAAAATATACTTGTCCAATATTATTTGATAATCTCACTGACGGACTAAATAGAATTATCATTTTTCTACCCTGGAAACATTCCTATTAGATTTTTTTTACTATAATAGCAATCAAAACACTCCATAAGAAAAAAATCACAGCTTTTCAGATTAAGAGACTTTGGTATGAGAACAAAACGATTATCCTTCTTTTGTACAGGTAAAGCGAGCAATTTTCTATTAAGCATAAACATAAGATCAACTTCTGTATTCCCCGAAGGGTTAGGCAATAGTACACCCACATTTCCTTGGCTATTAAGATTTGCATATTTTTAGTATGACGTAATTTAACAAGCAAATGACAATTTCAAGTGCTCCTTAACCCATAATATAACCTAAGACAGAACGAAATTACCCTTCAAACATTTGACAAAACTTTCTAACCAATAAGGCTGCCGAACAACGATAAAGAACTGATTAAATTGCCGTAGAAACTTGTAGCAGGTTCTAACGAGCATAAAGCGTTCCTCAAGGTTGTATCCTCGGACCCTTACTGTTACAACTTACATACACTAATATCGGAAAGTTATGTGAAGTTTGGTTAACTTTGATTGCGGGGCTGGTTGCTAATATTAATTAAGTGTTACTATATACAGCTGCTGTGATTTGTTTAGTAATAATTTAAGTGTTGATATTGGTGTTTTGACAACGAATTATTGGCTATAAAAAATTCGGTATATCATAAACTCACACCGTTTGTACCAATGTTCTTGTAATGTAATGTTTGTATGGTGTTTTGTGGTAATTAAATACTTTTCCTTTCTTCTTTCTTTCGCCGTTTTCTAATCGGGGTAGGTATAAAGTGCTGCACGCCACTTGCTATTATTTGAAGCTATGCAAAAATCAAATACCTATTCTTAGGTTGACGACCAGGAAGCTTAGATATAGTGACTTACTTAATTACATCAGGAAAACGACTGTCAAAAAATCTATGTTAAGATTTTTGGCAATCTTACGACTGCTAGGATGTCATTTTGTCTAGAGGCTCAGGAAACTCCAATTTAAGATCACTTTATATGTAATATTTGGTAGCAATTCAATAGTATTGTTGTCGATGACTCCCTTTTAAAAATTTTCTTCGACCAGTACTCAGCAACGTCGATAGCCTTAGTGCTTGCCTCGCAAAGGTAAAAGTGTAGTTGTTTTTGCGTAAGGAGCAGGACAGGACACATTACGTCACATTACGGTTGCTCGAAGTACCCCCTTCTGACCTAGTTGTGCCTAGAGCAGCACACTTGGCTTCATAACCGGTCTTGAGATTTCCAGGTAGGCCATGGCAGTTTATGGCTCGCTGGAAGCTTTTCTGCAGGCTCAACATTATCAGTTTTTTTTTTTTTTTTTCCTTAATTCTAATCCCGCTAACGGCGTTAGCGCCTATTTTGTGCTCAACTTCACTCATACAAGTTCTCACTTTTATTCCTCTCGCACTTTTATTCAGCATACATTATCTTTCTCTCATTCTTCATCTTGCATTCTAGTGGGTGGGACTCCCACTTTAATTAATACTATGCTAAGGGCAGACTTTATTTAAATAGTTAGGGGAAATAACACAATTATTTTGACATTTTTCTTAACTACTTATTTCTAGGTTCAACTTGTTTTAATACATATTACATCTACACTTATTTGGTACTTTCTTAGTATACTACTTACTTACTATTTCTCAATTTATGTGCTATTTTGCCTATGTTTCTAATCTTATATACTAACAATATAAATGAAACATAGCTTACTCTAACTTTTATTTCTATTTACTACTGTTACGGCCACATTCTCGCAGTATGCTAAGAACTTTTCCCTATATTTCTTACCCATAAACTCGTATAGGTTATCACACGACAGTCTCATGTCCAGCTCACATTGAAGTTGATAGCGTTCCCTAGTAAAAATCGGGCAATCTATGATTATGTGCTGGACACTCTCAGACATGTTGGGATCGCAGGCGCACGCTGGGCTTTCCTTACACTTGAAACGGTTCAAGTATTCAGAGAACCCACCGTGCCCTGTCAAAACTTGTGTGAGTAAGCCTGTTGGCCGCACCTGTTGTACAATACGGAATGCTGCTATGGCGTCGGGAAGAAACATTCTCGTCACAGAGGCCGTCTTGCCAGTCACATATCTCCGATTCCACTCATCAAGCGATTCCAAACGGATCTGTCGCCTGATAAATGAGATCGGAAATTGGTCATAGTCCGGCTTCCTCCGCAACGACAATGCTGCCTCCTTTGCCAACTCGTCCGCACGCTCATTCCCCGGCAGGCCCCCGTGGGACTTGACCCAGAACAAAGATACAACTTTGCTCTGGCCCAGAGCTTGAACCAAGTTGGCGCGCGCGCGAACCGCCAGAGGATGGAGAGAGCCATGGTTTGCCAGCGTCTGCAATGCTGACATTGAGTCGCTGTACAAACCATAGCTCGTCTCTTTGCGCTTGAGGATTACGTCCGTTGCTTTGCAAATGGCAAGTAATTCAGCCTGGTAGACAGTGCAGTACGCGGCGAGGCTAAGCTTGAGCTTCTGGATTTCACCTTCATTATCCCACAGGGATAATGCGGCTCCGACCTTCCCCTCAAGCTTGCTGCCGTCAGTGAATATTCGCACTGTCTGCACGTTCTGGCTGTCCACAAGCTGTTGGTCTGCCAGGCACATGAACTCCAAGGCCATTTGTTTGGCAGGGTGAGGAGTCTCTGCAAATCTCACCATACCCTCGATCTCCCAGTCTTCTGGCACGAACCGGGATGACCCTCTCCTAGCTTCATACAGGGCGGCTGCCTCTTGTATGCGCAGGTCTAGAGGTAGTATCCCAGATAGTACCAGTGCCGAGTTCAGCGAGACAGTACGGTAAGACTTGCAGATCTTCTGGACGAATCCTCGTTGGACCGAGCCTAGCTTCTTCCGTATCCCTTGCTTTTTCGTAGCAGGAGCCCAGGCTGCGGCCGCATACGTGATTATGGGCTCGATTGTTGCCGTGTATATAACGCGAATTACCTCAGCATTCAAACCCCAACTTACTTTGGCAGCACGAGAAAGCTGCTTATAAATATCTGCTACCCTTCTGCAGACGTTCGCGGTATGCTCACTAAAAGTGAGCTTCTCGTCTATGGTCAGACTCAGCAACTTCATTTTCTTGACCATACCGATGTCGACCCCGGCCATGCTCAGCATTGGATTGTCGTACTTAAGCTTATTGGTTATGGTCATCGCACAGGTTTTGTGCGGTGCAAACCTCAGCTTATTTCGGACGCCCCAACCCTGAACATGGGCGAGGGCTGCATTGGCAGATCTCGAGACTTCAGTCGCCGTGTCCCCATCCACGACCAAGACGATGTCATCCGCGAGGTCTTTTAGAAGTGGGTCTAGAAGGAGGTTCCACAGGATTGGACCGCCGATTGACCCTTGAACGCAGCCCTTGTCAGTCTCTCTCGTACATTCCTCCCCGGCGTAACGAACCCTAATCTTCCTACTGTCGAGATAGCTGTCTATCAGCCGCCTGATGTTGACCGGGCACTTTTCCTCAGCCAGCCTGACCTTTATATCTGGCCATCAATTATCAGTTGGAGGGGGGTATTTGAGGAGCCACAATTTATTGCTTCGCTGAGACTGTTGTCGTTAAGTGATGAATATGGTTAAACTCGTCTGAATGTCTGCTCTCTCATGAGGTTGATAATACTTGTTAATTTTTTCTATTGAAGTGTATCTGAGCAAAAAATGTATCAACCTATCAGAGAAAATAACGATTGAGAAAACACTTCAGCCTTTACCCATAATAAAATAAAGACTTTTGAATTAATTATAAATAAAACAGAATTATAGTAAGCATATATTTAATTTCACGAGTGCTGTAATAACTTAAAATCAACCAAGTGTGCCGGATTTCACGAAGCCAAACATTGAAAATATAATTAATGAATGGAAAATATATTTTGTTCATCAATATTTTAAATTTTCACAGGAGCATTTAAAATTTTAATCCTACGTTGCATTGAAAACAGAATGTTGAAAGAAACGATAAATAAAAATAAATATGTTGGTTTTGGTTTTCCCTTAAAGTTAAGCAGAGTGATAATATAGTTCTCACACATTTCACCAGTTATGTAAATGGAGCCTATTTCCTTCAACCAATCAATACTTTAGACTGCTTCTGAGAAATTGCTAATAAAATCATATATATTTAGATTGGCGACATAATTGAAAACTTGAAACTTTACAATAACTTTAGCATGTCGATGACGCGATAGAAATTTTCACTTCAAAAATGTTATTATAAATCATTTTATTTCGGACAACTAAGAGATCCATAAATTGTTAGTAACAGGTTTGCACTTAAACACTATTGTTAGTAACTTAACTACAGACAAATTGATGAGAGAACCATCAGCTTTAACATATAATACTAGGGTATAAGTCTTCTCACCAATTGCCTTACTATGGTGGAGGACGTATCGGCCGCCACAGCTTTCAGGATGCTATTGTGACTGCCTCTTATTCTACTCAAAAGCGAGGCTGTTTTCTTGTGGATGATAGCATGAAAGCCATCAGTATGGGCTACCGCAAACATTTCTGAGGCACTGCAAAAACGAGGCAATCGCAACAGCATCCTAAAAACATTATTGTATTGGACGCGCAGAACATCCAGCGATCTTTTCGAGTAGTTGACCCAAAGATTACCGGTGTAAAAACTCTGACAATATGCTTTAAAAAGCGTTATCTTTACTTGGTCAGTACACCGGGCAAATCTTCGTGCCAACATATTACCCCTGACCGCCAGAGCTCTACGCTCCCGTTCAATATCAACATGGTCACTGAGGTCGTCGGTAAGAAAATGCCCAAGTTATTAAACCTGACCCGAACTTATCGAATCTAGAACTTCACGTCAGCAGTAACGCCTTCATCCAAACAACGAATATATTTCCCCATACAGGTTTTACTCCGACCATTCCTTTTTCTGAAGGAGGAAAAATTTTTGCCGATAATCCTGTGCCTTCCACCTTTTGACAATACCAAACTTTGCTAATATTCCGAGTCAATGCACGTATAGACTTCAGTAAGGGTTCCAAGAAAAGCCGAGATGTTTAGTAGTGAATAGTTTTGCAACAGGAGTAGGCTTCTGGTTGTATAAACCTATTATTGTTTCGTATATAATCTTTATTGCTATTGTTAAGTTTTATTAAACATTGAATTTCATTTAAATTCTAAAATTATTCGCTGTGGCAACGGTTTGAAATGGAGTCGAATGTTCGACACCGCGTTTTTTTAAAAAAGGAGGAAATATAAAAAAAAAAACAAATTAATGAGAAGCGGGGTAAAATGTTGGCGGGCTTTTGGAGTTAGTTTGAGCACGGATTGTTTTTGTATGAAAAACTGTGAAGATTAAATATTACGAAAGTGTACCTAAGAAATAGTCTATATTTTATTATAATTTGATAAACTGATTTTAAAGTGAGTAAGTATTTATTATTTACTCTTTGAGCATTTTTCTAACCGCTATCCTTGACCACAATTGGTTGCTAGCTAGTTTATTTATCCAAGCCTGTTGATATCCTGGTAGTCTTACTATACTATTAAGAAATTGGGTCGTGAATTGGCAGATTGCTACAGTTAATTTGTATCTATCTGTCAGTCAATCATAATGATTATAACTATTTCATTCAAAAAAGTTCTGGAGTATCGACAGTGAGTCAGAAAACGCAGCATTAGTCCACTAGGTGGACTGATGACCTAGTTAAGGCTGCGGGAATCCACTGATTGCGAGAAGCACAGGATCAGTCGATCTGGTGGCACTTGGGGAAAGCATATGTTCAGCAGTTTTCGGCTTCTGGACAGCTTCGGACATCTTTCGGCTGAAATGATGTTAATTTCATCCTTGACCGTTGGTATTATCGGTCATTCTGAATAAAACGACCTGCGATGGTTGCTTCTGGGTAGATTATTTGACTTGACAGATAGGTTATTTTTTGCCAAAATATTTAAAACGTAATTCAGTGGCAGTTGACTTGCCTCTCATTAGATGGGATATATAACATAAGTTGCAGTATATAAATGAATTATATACTGCCTACCTTCTCCTTAGAAGCATACAGTCTTGACATCTGTATGTCTAAAACTTCAGCATTATCAATCACTCAGTGCTCCTTGTAAAATAATGTTATTAACCAGATAGTCGACTCCAAAATAGTTTGGAAAAGGCTGAGCAGATTGCAATTGCAATTCTACTATAAATTGTAATTTTTAATTTGGTAGACTTAACTAACAGCTGCCAAACCTTATTTTTTTTAATTTGCAAGCGCGGTGCATAGCGTTGTAGGTAAGGCTCAATGATAAGTGTGATCGATAGAATGAAGTCTGACATAAAATAAGTAAGAAATTAAATAAGTGTCGCTAGTTTCTTAACAAATAATGTTTTTTTTTTTTGCCGTGCAATAGTTCTATTTACGATCTACTTCGATTTTCGATCAGTCAGGATACGACACTATTTTTATGACGTAACGATAAAGTGGCAACCCGCCAAACACTAGTTTAGTCTACGAAATTAAAAAGCCGAGATTACTTTACTATTATTAATGCGAAAGTTTGGATAGATGGATGCACGGATGTTTGTTACTCAATCACGCCAGAATAGCTTAACGGATCTGGATGAAATTTGGCACAGAGATAGATTATGTAATCTGGAATATCACGTATATTTTACCTTGTAGAATGTACTCTCGGGATAATGAAACACAATTCACGCGGGTGCTGGCGAAGAAGCTAGTATTACATATTTCCGTTAAGGCTATATACATATACGCCCCAATGTTAACGCAGCACTGACCGTGCGTCCGCTCGGAGCCAAAATATCAACATTGAATCTCCTTTTGGACAGTTTTGTTTGCAAAATATTATTTGTTTTACATATGCTATTTCAGTTATGAAGAAATTCCAATCATTAATTTTTCTGTCTAACAATATTTTTAAAAATCCAAGTCGTTTTGGAGGAGTATCCAAAAGTTGCGAAAAATATCGTGTTGCTAATTATTTTTTTAAAGCAAAAAATAGTTTTGCTTTAAAAAAATAACTAGCGAAATATACGAAAAAACCATGTTTAAAAAATAATTTTCATGAAACAATAATAAACACATTTTTTTTTCAAACCTTTTAACCTAGTCGTTACTAAGGAGTATGCTTTAGAAAGTTACCGTTTTACGGCACTAAAGCGCATGTAGGTCCTTAAGTCTCCATCGTCTTAAGCGTCTTTACAAACTCCAGCATATTATTCTTGCTCCTCTACATCTATAACTATATCATCGAAATATTCCTAATCCCTCGATATAATCCGGTAAGTCAAGACTCCCACTTGACCGTTATTATCTCCAACTTGGTGGGAATTAACGCCTGTTCCCCGGATTGTATGGAGGGCTCTACACGAGACAATGTGAACAATATTGTTCGAAATATCACGGCTGTATTTACTGAAGGGGTAGACAGGGGTATATAGTACCCAAAGCCATGTCATGCCGATTGTTTAATAAAGGAGGTAAGTCTATTGCCATTCACAGGGTATACCAATCGGTTTACTAATGAAATTATATAAAATATATTCCCATATTTTACATTGGCATAACGAAATTCAGCGTAATGATCATTACGCATAATATTATTAGACATAAATGCTTTGACATAAATACTATTGGCATAATAATAATTATGCATAATCTTATAAAGCATAATGTTAGAAACGCATAATATTTTTTTAATCTTTGGAATAAAACAAACATGTTCGCGGCTTAAGGATGACCCAGGGGCTACCCTGCCGCAACTTAACCTAATTAATTTGAGTCCGTATATGAAATATATTTAATTATATATTTCAAGCTTAGTTTAAACAATTTTCAATCGATTCAAATCGATATTCAAATTTTTAACATTTTGAAAATTGATTGACATTTTAACCATAGGTATTTTAATTTCCGCCTTTCAAATAATGTACACATAAAATTATTAGGACGATTAAATATTATGCCTTAAATATTTATGCAACTCCAAATTATGACAAAACAAATTAGACCAAATGTCAGTTATGTTAACCTTTGCATTATACCAAAGTATTATTATTCCGCAGTATTATTATGCTGAAAAAAGTTATGTGAAAACGTTATGCCAAACAATATTATGCCTAAACAAATTATGCCAAGAGGGGGATTCCCATACAAATCAAGATACTGTTACTAAGATATTCCCAATGTAAAAATCAATAACAGTTTGCATTATCTGGGAATCAAACCTAGAGGCTCTAAACAAGTGTCATTCGATGTCAGCTATGGCTATGGTCGAAATGCTGAAATATAAGGGGTTGATCATACAACATTTCGATAGCGTTTGGCATTACCAAACTATTTAAAAATTTGATTAATCGCTATTGTGTCGCCTTCGTTGGTAAAATATCACGTGCTACTGGATCCAAAATTAAGCTGTCTCGCTAGAGACAGTGACGACAAAATATTAGTGATTGTACCTTTTGCTGTATTCAGAATTTTTAATATCCAAAAAGACAATAGCATTTATTGACCGATCTAGCGCGAAGCGTTTCAGCTTGGGCAGAGACTCTTTCGTATGTCCCGCTGTTGTACTCTACAGCTCGCATTGCTCAACCGATTCTTGTGAAATTTTATGAGCAGGTTCGTTAATTATAAGGACTTTTTTTGTAAATTTAGATTTTTGGAATTGTCAAAATGGCCTTACAAAAAACTGAATCGAATAACGCAGACTGACGAGGTCTACAGCTCACAGAGCTACTAGTAAGTAAATTTTATAATAATATATTCATTAGTACGAGTAGCTTCTGCTAACGGTTTCGCCTTCGTTAAAGTGGGAAATATCCCAAGGGAACGCTCTGCAGGATGAAAAGCGTTCTATGTCCCTCTCCAAGGTCTAATCTATCTCTGTACCAAATTTCGTCAACGTTTTAGGCATTAAAACAAAACAAACAGACAGACACAGTTACTTTGTCAGTAATAATATTTTACAAGGGTTTAACTTTTTGACTGCCAGAAAAGCAGAACCACGCGAGACGCAATGTCTTTTTAATTGTTTTAGTTAATTACGGCATTCAACCGGTTAAAACAAACTCTACCAGCTGTGCGTCTTAAATAAAATAGCACAAAAAGACTCGGAACATCTGCAAACAAACATCCAATCACAACCCGGAAAAGCAGCAACATAAAAAGACGCCATATTAAAAAAAAACATTCTACCAACATCATAAAAAAAAAACCGTCGTAACATAATTATCCCATATCATGCGTTTAATAAGGTGCTAACTTGTCATACCCTGATGAAGGTCTATGTAATCTGATAATTAAGTTTTTTAAGCATTTCGCTTGAATTAAACCAGGATTTTCATTAAGTGGTGTCATATTCAGGGGTTTTAATTAACTTCAGATATATGGAGGCTTTTATGGTATAATTTTGTGAAGACAAACATAGCGGTCGCATGTCAGGGGAAGCATCAGTGGGGAGAGGTGATAAAGGTGTTTTTATACGTTTTTAAACGAGTTTTTGAGCTGTTCGCGTTTATTTTATGAGTTTTTATAAGTTGGTTTATGAGAAGTGTAGGCACGTTTATGATAAATTATGTTTAAGGTTATAAATTTTAAATCAAATACTGCTACTTACAAGTCAAACCAAAAAACAAAAACTAGGTTAGGTAGGTGTTTGCTATCTGACTAGATACTCTTTGAAGAAATACCGAGACTAACCAGAGATCACAATATATTTTTAAATACATACCTTATCTTTGTCAGATCATTCATGAAGAACATGCAGATTAGTGTCATGAATGGTCTATAAATATATAACCCTATAAATATTTTGCTCTGTTGATATAGTTACAGGTCTATTAAATAAGGCGATGATTTTGTCTTTACTGTGTTTTAAATAAAAGGGAGTCCATTTTCTTCGAAAACTCTATGAAAGGGACATCAATGTAGCCATATCGTGTCAGTTGACATTAATTATGAAAATATAACAGGGAAGGTTTTCATCTTGATTAGGAAGGTAGAGAAAAAACTGAGATGTTAGGGTACCGGAATGTTTGCAAATTCGACTTATAGACGACAATAGTCGAGAGGACGAATGGTTAGTTATCTAGGGTTAAGGAATTATTCACTTACGTACAATTTGAGTGAACCTATCCTGCCAGTTCACACATCTTTCAGTAGTCGTGTAGCCCAACTCTAAATTACTAACAGGAGCTCAGTGAGGGCTCAGGATTTGAATGATCACCATTTGAATTTTCAGCAGTTTTATTTTAGCGACACGACACGACACGATATACTAAAACTGTCCTAAGGTACCTTAGGAAGTTTTAGTATACTGTACCATATTTAGTACGTGTTACCAGTTAACTGGATTGTAGGGGTGATAAGCAGTCACTTCATGTAAAATTCTGGTATTCAGTCCGGCCAGCATAAACTGGGAGCCGAAACCAGCATAATTGGGAAAATGTTAGACGGATTGATAAACTGTAAGTGATAAGATAGGATAAATGGACCCCTTTTCCGCAATTAGACGCGCATTTGATCCGTTTTGCGTGCAGGCTTCCTCTCTGTGAGAGGCAACGGGCTGTAATCTACCATGCGGGCCCAGTGCGGGTTGGTGGATGTCACAAGTCTTCGTGTTTTTGGTTCTAGGGCATGCCGGTATCCTCAAGATGTTTTCCTTCACCGTTTTGAGAGCAGTGGTGATGAAATAATTAAAAAAAAAGTAAAGCTCCTGCCTGGGTCCGAACCCACGAGCTAGGCCACCACTTGTCTAACTAAAATTGATATGCGGCACAGGCAAATATATAAAATGTAGATATATTCCATCTTCTTCCCCATTTATATAAACTGCAAGATGACTATTAAAAACACACTAGACATTCCATGTTAACTTATAAAAAAACTAACGTATCCATTTCGCAAACTGCTTGTATCTCGCTATTACTAATGTAAGCACTGCTTGTGCTTGCATAATAGAACAGTGGCTTCAATAAAAACTACATTCAGCATACTCATTTTGCATAATATATTTTTTCTTTCTTTTTTTAAATCTACGAGCTCTTGCAACTGTTTAAAACGTTGTAAGGTTTTTAAAGAAGCAAAAGACTTTTGGTGTATTATTTTACCCGGTTACGCCTACTAAAATGTTTTTAATTTAGCTTTTATTTCAATAATACATAAAATAATATTATAAAGCTGAAGAGTTTGTTTGTTTGTTTGTTTGAACGCGCTTATCTCAGAAACTGCTGGTTGGAATTGAAAAATTCTTTTTGTGTTGTACAGTCCATATATCAAGGAAGGTTATAGGCTATATAACATCACGCTACAACCAATAGGAGCGGAGCATAAATGAAAAATGATGCAACAACAGGAAAAAAATTATTCCTTTTTGGGAGCTTCCTTTGTGTGCGCTGAGTAAGCGGTTAAATTTACGCAAAAAAACATGTATGTAGTGTAGGTAGGGTATGGTAGGTAGGATAGATGGGTAGGTACATAGCCAGTTGACGGGAGCCGCGTGGGAATGCTAGTAATACATAAAATGACGCCTCTATTCTCCGAAGAGTTAGTCAGGGGTGTACGTTTAATACACCTGATTTGGTCAGTTGTTTTTCAATCCTTTTCTTTTTTTGTTTTTCTAAAAACATTGCCCCACACTAGAAATTTCTCCTGTAAAGTGGGTGCGTTTACAAACAGAAGTGGAACATCTATCTGTAGGTCATACAAATATTTGTTCCGTGCGGGAATCGAACCCGCAACACGCAGCGCAGCAGTCCCCTTTGTAATAGAGGTAGAGCCTATAGCCATTAACTGGACACAAATTCATATTCAGGGCTGTTATTGAGAAATTTGAGATGGAAAAATTCAATAAAGCTTTGCCTTACCCGAGATTTGAACCCAGGACGTTATCCTCCGCAGTAGCGCTTGCAAATACTAGACTAAAGAGATTAAAAGCTTGGAAATAAAGCCTTATAATATGCATGCAAACTGAACTTTAAATATCGAGATTCCTCCGAGCTTCGGCAAGCATAATAAGCTGTTTTTTTATTTTAAAATAGGCTCGCGCTTGACCACTATCTCACCTGATGGTAAGCGATGATGTGGTCGATGGCGAACACCGACACTGGCAGGGAATCCACTCCTTAGCTGTATTGTATGCACAATGAAATTATTTATTGTACGTGCTATATTACTCAAATTATCTATACTAACTTGCAAATGGCTCTATAATATATGTGGTAGTTCATTATCTACCTATTTTGTTGTTATAAATAATAGCTTCAACTCTCTAGACAAACATTCGTTTGGCCTACAGACAGACACTTGTTCTAAGTCATGTTTGTATGTGCTTTGTCACCACACAACCCATATGTCATGTCATAGCTTCAGAAATTTTCGTGAAGCTATGAAAACAATATTGTTTGTACCGATGATATTTATAAAGGGCTCGCGGCTATATAATAGCTGCAGAAGTCCGTCTTACAGGTTTAGCAACGCTTGCCAAGATAGGTCCGTGGATGGGTGGCCATCTATTAAAATTAAAATTGGATTATGGCTAAA
This sequence comes from Orthosia gracilis, assembly GCA_947562075.1. NCBI lineage: Eukaryota > Metazoa > Arthropoda > Insecta > Lepidoptera > Noctuidae > Orthosia > Orthosia gracilis. The sequence goes on from OX387266.1 coordinate 24,966,427, forward strand.
TTACTGCTGCAGATCTGCGATCTAATACGTTCAGCACCGGTTGTCGGTTGGTCATATGATGGCTGGTGGGTGACTCTTCGTGCATCGGATAGCAAGTAGGCGTGCGTCCTACTATCATTGATATTTGACAGAAGCCTGAAATTCTTACCAAGATGTATGGTGTTACCTAAAAACTGGATTGTAGAATTCATAGGCATTTACTTAAATAATTTCACCAAGAAACAAACTACGTAAATGACGAAACGACCTTAAACATGATAAAAACAGCCAACAAAGAAAATGTAAAAAATAATTACAAATTCTTCGCCAACTGGACTCGACAAACAAATTCATAAGGAAGCGAGATTTGTATACAAGATAGGAGAGATACTTAATTAAATCCAGCAATATTGGGCGGGGCTACCGGCCAACATGGCTGCACAAGTTAGAGCAATAACGAACGGAGAACCAAGCTGCGTCTTCGAAATGGGGACTTGCGTTGGGGCAAGAGGGGCAGCGGTTTTGGGATACTTGGGTTAAATGAAAAGAGTAAGCAAAAGCGACTAGGTGGCAATTACAGCTGGACAGTGAAAGTGAATCAAAAGACGCCACCTCTCCAATGGATTGGATTGGATGTAGAAAATTGAAGACTTCGTAATGAAGAAGTCTACAATTTTCATCAAAATTCTGAATTATATTCCAGCTCCCATTGCAACTGTTGATATTTTGCCTTTAGAAGAAATTATTCCAGATTTAGATCTTTGAATTATTAATTGTAGAATTATTATTTTTACATTTCATTTCAGTTGATAACGACTTTCCTTATTTCGTGTCTTTGCAGACCAAATTTTAGACTGAAAGTCAAATCAAATGACCAATGTGGACTCTCTAGTATTGTTAAGAACAATCAGTTATAAAGAAAATAAAGTTAAAGACACAAAAAAAAAATTGAGAGCTAAAGAGAAATATTGTCTAAGAAACGCTCAATTTGGAAAGTATTGTACTGTGCCTATTTCTACACCACCTCATTCATGTAAACTCATTCTTTTTACAAAATTCCAACATAATTCAAATCCACCATTCTATTTTCAATCCGCTCTCTCCAACTTAGTAGCCCCATAACAACTTCTGTTTTCATTAAGTGGACTTCGGTTGCTTGAATTATTGTGTGTGAGTTTGCAACTGAAAACTATTATCTAAATTATTGGTGGATCATGTTTGTTGGGCTACGCTTTGTGATACTACCCTCTCTTGTGTTGCTTGACTATGTTGGGAGCTTGATTTAATATGCGTGCTAATAAAGGGAGTTTGAAAGGAGGGTTCAGGTTTATTAATTTCTTCTTTGTTTACGTTCATAGAAATAAGGCTCTAGACAGTGCTGTGCAAAATACATGCTTTGCTTTAATTAAAATGCAAATTACAAAATATTTTAAGTCATGTATTTGAAAAACATAATAAGTAAATAATTTTTATTTTCAAACAAACTTTTTCTGTATTTTTCTCAGCAAACCCTTTCATTTGTTACCCATATCATGGCAGTGTACAAAAAATAACTGAACATTTAGAATGACGTCACGTCCATGCATTGTCTTTCAAACTAAACGTGTATGCAAAACTTCATCTTAATTGGTGGAGGATAACTGCTTTAAAATTCAGTTGCAAGATTTGTCCCGAACACACTTACATACATACAAACATACATACATACATTGAAAGTTAAATAAAAGCTTGTAAAATACAGTATTCTTAATATTTTTATTTAAAATACAAAATACGGTCAGGTGTAAATAACCGTTTAAGAATGAAAATGAGAATTGACAAGATACTTGACAATTTGACGTACAGCACAGGTGCAGTGTTGCTAACTTTTAATAATCTAATTTGTTTTTTCACATTATTTCTATTAATAATTTAGCTTTTAGAGGAAACAATTGTTCAATTTTAATTAAATCAAAGTTTAATTTAATAATTTTATTTTATATTGTTTGATTATGATTTTAATTGATTTACGTTTGTTTTAGAATCTTATTTAAATTTTTGTGCTGTGCAATTTCATACATTTTGACATTTTACCAATCACCGTGAGAGTTTTACTTGTAGTCTTAGATTATAATTAGAATAATGTATCGTTAGGTAGTCTGGTTGCATCGTTCTCACGTATATGAATTAATGTATGTATGTAAAACACTTATTTTTTAAAGAGAAAGTCTGTAGTTTCTTGTCCATTGTTCTCCATAACAAGCTTCTTTTCCAATTGGACGGTAGAATCGATTATCATTACTTCTAAAATTAAATATTTGACTATCAAAAGTGCTGCTTAGTGGCCTAATTGAAATAAATAATTTTGACTTTGGCTGGCTTTGGCTTGACTTAGACCGGATTTTTTAATATGAGGATATTCAACTAACATTTTCTTAACTATGTTGGGAATCCTTTTAGTCTTATCAGATGTATTTCCAACTGATTATACTAAAAGCCCTCTGATAACGTCCGTATCCGTTGAATACCGGTATTTTACACAGAACCATTGCCTATCTGACCTGCAAAATCTAATTACACTATAAGTGGGTAACACAAAGGGAGATAAGAAGAATTTGTGATAAAAAAAGAGCAAGAAAAATCAGTTAACAAAATTAGACCAATATTTCGAGCCCTAATTAGCGTCACAACTTTATTGCATGAACTAAAAATTTTCATTAAAAAATCTGTGTAAGTACCCTCATAAAATCAGCTAAAAAAAAACGGCAAAACCAACTGAATCGCCAGATTTAATAAAACAAAGTTAGCTGTAGCGTTTTCATGTGCAATTAATGGGAACATTACGTATCTTCTTACAGCAATAGCCGTGTTCGTTGGTTGAAACTGGGGCAGAAGGGTGAGGGCGCAGTGGGAGCGAATAGCGGATGAAGACCTGTCCTTTAGCCAGTACTCGTGTGCGATGAGAACGTGATAATCATGAGATTCTCGTCAAAAAAGTATTGATATTTATTTTTTGATAGTGTCAGTGTCATGTTGCGGTTAGAACAGGGAATGGGATAGGTTGCACTTGTAGCAGAGATGTTACTTAAATGGAGAGGAAAACCATTGAGCACATTAAACAAGGCTCTTCTAAAGAGCTTTGTACAAAATCACTTCTATAGTGCTTTTTTACATAATTATCCGTAGTTACTTCTGTTAGGCAAAAGTGACTAGACGGAAATTTCAGCTGGACATCACAGTGAATCAAAAGACACCACCTCTATTCCATACCTATATTCCAGCTCCCATTGCAACTGTTGATATTTTGCTTTTAGAAGACATTGTTCAAAATTATGATGGCGCTTTACTTTGTGTAAATTCTTTCATCACTACTGCTCTCATAACGGTGAAGTTAAACATCGTGAGGAAATCAAATGTCCAAGAACCAAAAATTCGAAGACTGCGTGATGGGTTATGGCCCATTCCCTCTCACAAAGAGGAGGCCTGTGTCCCAGCAGTGGGAACATTAATAGGCTGCTGATGATGACTACTGTTGGTACGAAGTAGTCTTCATTTACGTTATGTTAACTTTGAATGTATATTTCAGTATAAAAGCAGTGCTCTTCGAACTATTCCTGTATTTGTCGTTGATTGAAAGCATGACTTAGAGACCAGTATCTTTATCTCACCTGATACCCTAGTCAAAGCCTACCCTAGTTTTTGCTATGGTCACTTTTGGGTTATGATTGGATCATTTACAAATCATAAATTACTCAATAAGGCAGTAAACGCTTTTCGCTTTCAGAATAACCGACCCCAAATGGGCACATCGCAATGAGCTAGAGGCTTAGTGCCAAACACATGGTTTGTGTACGAATAAATTAGTGTCCTACTGCCTTGTTTCTAACTTCGCGAACTGTTTCATAGTATGAGGATTTATTATTGTATGAAGTTTTGTATGAGTAGGTTTTAAATGAAGGATGGATGTTTTTAAGTGAGATAGACGTTTATAAAGCTCTTGTTTAGTGCAATAATGGGCACATCTTGCCAGTTACACAGGTGGTCAAAAAAATAAATCGTACTTTCAAACCTACTGCAAATAACCCCAACTATCGCTCTGTTTTTTAATCCACGATTTTTTGCTCATCCCTCCATCCACCTCTGCAAATTCTTATTTGCATGTTGCTTTTATTTATTAAAACTTTATGCGCAAGTTCAAAGGTAGACTATAATAATGCCTACCTACCTAATGCCTTAGGCATTTTCTAATAGTCGATCTTAAGGTGGTGCAGAGATAAAATATGGCAGGTGCAACTAAATGAAAAAATTAATATAGAAAAGTAATATAAATATAAAAAAATAATGTATATATATATGTAGGCAAGACCATGTAATTGTCAGGAAAAGCCATTATTGCATGGGTCCTTTTCGGGCTAGGAGTTAGACAAACGAACATCTTGTACGAACAGCTTGTATGTAAGGTTAGGTAGGGGTACGTTATGTATTGGAGAATAACGTAAACGAAATTCCACCAAGCACGTAATTTGATCTACATGAACAATCGGTAGCTCTCACTGTATTTCTCCTTAAGTTTTATCACCAATTCACAACTCAATCAAACCCACCATCTTCTTCCTCGATCTCCTGTCTAAATGTCACTTGTTCGCGCCAAAAACTAGTGCTTAGTCTTATGTCAAATTGACATCTGTCAGAGTCATTCGAAACATATCTCTCTTCAAAACGAAATCATTAGAAGTGCCGACATATACTTAGATAAATAGTCATATAAATAATGTTATTGAGAAACCGAATCCAACAAGCCAACTCTGCTTCTCTGTTTTTTGGTTTTGGCTTCCAGTCTTACCGGATTCAGCTGAGTACCAGTGTTTTACATGGAGCGACTGCCTATCTGACCTCCATAACTCAGTAACTGGGTAACACGGTACCCCTTGGCAAGACTGGTGTCAGATTTTCTGACTAACATGCTTTCCGAAATACATAGGAGTCTCGGTAAGCGTGCTTAAAAGGTTTCCTGGTCGACGGCACGAACTATTTTGTGCGCGGGTTTAAAATGCATGCTATCTCATCCGACAACACGTGCGAAAGAAATAGATGCTGTGATGAATAAGTGTACGAATTAGCACTTTTGCAAATTTGTAGCGAAATTTATGATGATTTAGGAAGAAAACGCGAATTGAATAAACAGGCCTTTGGGAGTATGGATATCATGAAAAAACTAGTAAATGTATATTTTCAAAGTAAAATCATTTGCATTGTTGAACTACTAATCTATCCCTGTATGGTGATTGTTTTGCAATTTTCCTTCTTCTTATGTTATTTATTTGCGCTCAAAGATGCGTTAAAATTTATATTGAAATATGGAATTTCGACGCTCATAACTTCCAAATATAATTGTTTTTACGTTTTTGCTTCTATACAGGGCTAGATAATGATGAGACAAATTGATATATTTTTTTATTTTGAACGTACATCGTCAAACAGTGGAGAAATCGCCATACTACATTTCTATGGAAAAATGATCGACTTGGGCAACCTTAACAATGAATATCGACACGTGTGGCTTGTATTATTTAGCCACGAGTTCCACTTTAATAACAGTTTAATATCGTCATACGTTCCTTCACATAATATATGACTGCCATGATAACTCACATACATAATAAATACTCGTATTATACGGATCCCCAACTTACATATTTCTATGATACTTGACCGATGCAGTTTCATGAGCTTTCTAGGTCACGAGAAGATACTCCTAGACGTACACATTCCAGAAATGATGCATGTCTCTTTATTTATTTAATATGTTCTTTCAGGCATGCATCGCTTGACATTGGTAGTTTCTAAGGAAAATAGGAATGTTTTGCCCGAGCTATGAGGTACAAACAAATAAGTAAAAGACTTTTGTCCATAAATAAATGGAGTAAATATTACCAACACGTAAATGATGCATGGACTGTGTGAGGAGTGATATGAAAGAAAAGGGAGTCAGTGATGACTTGCGCTGACCCCAAGTAACATGGGATAATGGCAGGAGATGAACAAGAAAAATTAAAAAACCCCCGACATATTTTTATTTAATGCTACATAATTTATTTAGTAGTAGACACGCTTCGATCGACTATCTATTTAACACGTAATTATGAGTTATGATACAATATCTTGCGAAAACACCCCGATTCAAATAGTAAAAAGCCCCATAACTTTAGAACGGCTGAACCGATTTTTGTCAAACATAGCTAAGAACACTTTTGATAAAGTCACCTTTCAAACAAAAAGAAAAACAAAACCAAAATCGGTTTATCCATTTAGGAGATATGATGGCACACATACACAAACAAACAGGTACACACATCAAACTTAAAACACCCCTCTTTTTCCGTCGGGGGTTAATAATGAGTATCATCGTTTAAATTTCTATAAGAACAATTACACCATTATAAGGGAAAACATCACCCCAGTTCTATATTGGAGTTCAGATAGTTTGCATCCGATATTATTGGAAGCTGACCCCGACATAAATGGAAAAAGCTGGCCGTTTTCCGATGCTAATGATGATAGGAGATATCCAATAATTGTGCGGTTTAAGTTGTAAAAGTATCAATAGTGCTTTATCCGCTGGAATACCAAAGTTACCGACATAGCCCGAAGAATTGCGAAACTGAAGTGACAGTGGGCAGGGTACATTGCTCGCAGAACGTATAGCCGATGGGGCTGAGAAGTTCTGGGTCTCTAGACAAGGGACCTTCAACGTCAGTGTTGGCGATATTCAAAGTGCCAAAATGTAAGGGATTGATCACGTGACATTTCAATAGTTTTTGATATTCCCATAAACCTTTGACATTTTTGTAATCGCTCTCGTCTACGCGTTCGATGATAAATGACACTTGCCTAGGGAATCTGGAGAGGCGACCGCAAATCAAACAATGCTTTGGAGGGTGTCCCACTAGGTGGACACGGCTATCACACGGGATCGGTCAATATGGCGACGCTTGGGGAAGACCTATGTTCAGCAGTGGGCACCTTTCAGCTGAAATGACGATGATGATGACGAGCGCCTTTTCACCCAACTCTTTTTTTAAAAAAGATAATGAACTCTTTTTAAAAAAAGATAATGTTTTCACACTTATTTTTGTTTAAGTGCGGCTTAGTTATCTCAAGCACCCAGCCGTAATAATCCCGAATTTATTTTAAAAATTAAGAGCTAAAACTTAAATACTTAAACTGAATAAATTATTCGCTTAAAATGCTTTAATTAATCTTACTAAAGTTATTTAGCTGTTAATGTATTCACAGATGTTTAGATAACCTGTGTTTTACGGAATTACGTTGAGTTAGAGATAAAGAGGTATAGAGATGTTTCGTTTTTGTGAGTGAAATATTAATTCTTAGTACTTAGAATTATTTTGTTAATGTCTACTGTGAATCGTTATCAAAGGCCTCCTTGGAACTTTTACAAAGAAAAATTATGTATGCTTGTCAGATGCTTTAATCATCAGGGTTTTTGTTTATCAGAAGTTTTCATAGAACTATATTGCTACCTATCTATTAATTACTCGTAATACCTAGATTAATGAATTTTCGTGAGAAAAACTCTTGAAGTTCAGAGTAAAGAAATAATGATATGCGAATATTCAGTTGTTAACAAATAAACTTTATTTATAAAATGAGAGAAAATATTACAACGATTTTATTAATGGGTCAGATGCAGAAATAAAAATATTATGTCGAGAGCCACATATTGAGTTTATGCAAAAAAATAATCTAAACTTTTAAACCTAAATCAAAAGTATAAAACAGAATCTATTCAAGAACTCTTTTATTTTTAGGTTCCGTAAAAAAATCCTTTTGGTGAAATTTCGTCTTTCTATCGGTCTATTAGTCCAGGAATATTAGGGGTTTCACCTCGGAATGAGAGATAGTCAGCCAAAACCTACTTATTGAATTTGACCTTGGAATATCTACAGTCGCGGACACCCTATGATATGGTTTTGAGACAAGTTTTAGGGTGCCAAAATAAAGGTTTATACAACTTGATAGCTGACGACTTCTCATTCCAAGATACTTGCCCTCATTTCACTAATATTCCTGGACTATATTGCAGCTGCTTGCGACAGCAAAGCATCGCCAATTCACACTTCAAAACCTCACAAACAGAGTAACATTTAAAATTTAACGCTACAATACTACATTACATTCACATAACTTTACACTACAATCACCTACCTAACTGTAAAATAAGCCAGCCACTATTTACCAGCGCCCACAGCCAACAGATACGTTCTCACGTCCGCGGACATGCAAATTGTGCATGTCACCATATAAATAGCCACCGTCAGCTACGGGGCCGGCTACACGGGCGACAACCGTTGCTGTTAGTAAGTTTATTTGGTTGCCTCAAAATTGCTTGATAAATTTGGAAGGAAGAAATCCCAGTCTTTGCCCTAGAAAGGGTCAGAACAGGCTGAAATTACAATTAATAATAAAACTTGCATAAATGATAGCTGGAACGTATATTTTTATCGCTCCCGTTGCCTATAGCACAGGAAACGCACATTTTTCGACACAAAATTAGTAGCCAACACGAACTTACAGCATTAGTTAGTTTAAGGCACTTGTCTCACCGCCGGTGATGAAGGGATTGGCAATCGAATATTTTTTCGCTGAAGAAACGAACAAAAGATACAGAGCCCGGGTCAATAAAAGAAATAAGTATATTAATAGTTGATCGCTCGCTTTTATTAGCTTTTAGTATTGTCTTGACACAAGTTTGTCGCAGCGTCAAGAGCCATCAATGATAATACTCGCTCAGCGATACACGGTCGGCTATGCTCGCTTGGCGGTCAGAACTCATGCCGAGAGACCAACCAATTGACCACCCGAGAGAGTGGTGCGAGTAATCACACGTCGACCAAAAACACTCGCGCATAGCCGAGCGGTTAAACTATCGGAACTATACACTCGCTTCTTGCTGCTCGGCAGCTAGGTAATAGCTCTAGTCGCTGCAAGCTGATCGTCGGTGGTGGGACAAGTGCCTTATATCAGTGAAAGAATTTTCGTCAATTACAAAAAAAAAAACGTGTGATCAGCACGTCCAGATTACCTCATACGAGCAAACAGATAATTTTATCTCTTTATAATATTAGTTTGGATTTAGCAAGTTTCGATTTAGGTTGTTTTATCGTGCATTACTTTATTTACTAACTATATTTATTGGCGTCTGTGTGAATGGCTTTTAAGGGTTCCGTACCCGAAGGATCCAAACGGAGCCCTATTGCTGTCACTCACGTATCCATCTGTCTGTTAGTCGTCTGCCACAAAATTTTGTCGCGAAGAATTTTTTAACTGCCCGATAGACCTTGAAATTTGATGATAATATATTTTACTAACAAATAACAATATATTTGGTACGGAACTCTTAATGTGCGAAGTGCGAGGCGCACTTGTTTTTGTTAAGTAATCACCGTAAGTTGGTACTCTTTTTCTAGCCTCAGTATCTAGTGGTCAACAATTTAACGATTTAAGTTGCCCGTATAACCGCCCCGTAACAACTGCGCCAGTAAAACGCACGCATTGGGCGTATTAAAGCGATATAAGTGAACATAATCAGTGCCTGATGCTGTTATACTGTTGAATTAACAATGTGGAGTATGTGCGAGCTAGATAAGTCCTCGAGAATGGAGTATAGTACTGAGGTATTACAAAATAAAAATAATAATGATGATAATGGAATTGCGTGATCTAATTCCGCCAAGCCCGTTTCATCATCGGACTACCAGATGTACGGCGATGCGCTATTGATACATGATAGACATCCCACCCATACGCACTGAACGTTTTGGGAATATCTTTATTACCCGTACAGCTAAGGAGTGGAATTCCCTGCCGGAATCTGTGTTTCCCGATAGCTACAATCTAGATGTCTTCAAGTCTAGAGTGAATAGGTCACTTCTAAGTAACCGTGCTTCACCGTCGACCACATCATCGCTTACCATCAGGTGAGATAGTGGTCAAGCACGAGCCTATTTTAAATAAAAAATACATATACCAACATACAGCAAGCACTTAATGCAAATTGTATACTTCAAGTAAAAAGTAAGATTTCATGTATTGCCTTGCATTTACTATTTGAGCCCCTACTATTTGAGAACCTTTTCGTTCCTATAAAAAAATTAAAACGAACAGACACATCCAGTACACAAAACAATGCACGTTGTATTCAAATGCAATACTATCGCGGAGTGCCAGCCCATCCTATATAGCTAATAAATACGTGCAATTTGTGTACACGCTGTACCTATGCGATTTCGTATGTCATACACAGCGTAGTTTACTGGTGTCAACTTTTAATTTAAATTCGTCTAATAAATTGTCTGCATGCCAATAGGTATTAGGTTGATATAGTAATGATCCATGTATAAGATTTTTCCAATAGATCATTTTACCTACAAACACCATTTAATTCTGCCTGCTAGTGGAATGAAATATTACCCACATTTAATTTCAGTTTGAAAAGTAAAGTGTGTTTCTATTCGGTGTTAGCAAAATTACAGGCACATGAGATATTATATCGTAAAACATCTTGAGATTATGATGACTTCTTAAGCCTATTCAAGGTTAAAGGGTTCTAGGATAGGGGTAGGGTATGTGGTAAATAAATCCCATGGCTGGGCAAACGTCACCTCCAATTTTTGTTTATATTGTTTTTGTTGTTAATCAGAATTTGCGCAATATATATTTTTAAGATGCCATGGTCACAATCATTAGAGAAATCATCATGAATCATGGTAAATATCCCGAAACAAATATTAGAACTTGCGAAGTTCGAAATCAAATAGAATAAAATAAAATATGGTATCAATAACATGTAATAGTTAATTTTCTCTCAGTTTAGGTGGAGCGACGACTTTCGCAGGGTGGCTGGTAGCAGCTGGATGACAGTTGCCAAAGAAAAAAGTTTTCTGACATTACAACAACAAAGTTTTCTTACTATCAATTTATTGTTTTTTTTTTTTAATTTATAGTTAAAATGTTTTTATATCGATTTAATTAATATAAACTATTTTGTTAAAATTATATTTGTACGCCTCGATAGACAAAACATGTATGAGCTACAAATTTTAGTCAACATCTTGCATACATAAGGTGTATAAACACATGTTATGGAAAATAGATTATTTTTATCTAAAAAATCGATGCAAATGGCGTTTAATTGGAGAGACTTATGTACAGCAGTGAACTGTTGTAGGCTGATGATGAATAGTATATTATCCAACTAGTGAATAAAGGACGGTTTTAAAGCGAGGGCCATAGATGAATCACGAACAAGTGAAGGATTCTAACAACTGAATCACGACCGTAGGGAGTGATTCATGATGATTGAATCACGAGCATAGCGAGTGATTCAAGTGTTAGAATCCTGAACGACGCGAGTGATTCATGGCCCTCGATATAAATCCGTTTTATTCAAGAGTTGCATACTATATTTTATACCATGACTTCGAGAAAAAGAAGGATTTAAGACAAAAGCACAAGGAATAATAATAAATAAATAAATTTACAGAAAATGAGAAACCTTAGGGCTTCACATTTTTTGTAAATTGAAGCTGAGCCTTTGAGTTTGAGTTACCTAAACAGCACCTGTGTTTCAGGGGCCAGTGACCACCTCCGTTAAGTTACATAATTATAATTAATTAAACACCAATGCAAATAATATTAGAATTACAATCCAAATAAGTATTCACTAAACATCCTAGACCAAAATAAAATCATTATCAAAATCCTAAATATAAACAAACTCAAAATTAAATCGACGAAGGAGTTTGAAATTCGAATATTCTTTGCACAAGAAGTTTGTATCGAGTATTTTATGCGCAAGTAGGTTGTATTGCATTGAGATGGCGGTCAAATATATATATTTGACCGCCATCTTGGTGTGTTCTAAATTCAAACACCAAAACAGTGATTAAAAGTGCTTTTTATTCACTGTTTTCAGTTAATAAAATAAGCTTTTTAGAGGGGGAATGGTATAAAGTAAATTTTTGCTCTACAATAGGACAGTTAAGGTGCGAGTTCGAGACGTGCGACCGAGGCAACCTGCCTCGGTCGCGCGTCGCGGTCTCGGGGGATGTGTTCGTTGGCGAGACCGCGACAGGTGTCGCATATTGTAGATTTTACTCGATAAAGCCAGTTATATTGTTGAAAATTATTATATATCAAATTACTTTTGCAGGAAGAAAAATACTATTATATTATATAATATTATTATTATAAAAATAAACAAAGATTGGCTATCAATGAATTACATACAACTAGAGGCCAAAAAATATCGCTTTCAATATGGAAGTCAATAAAAAAATGGTAATGTCATTGTTAAATGATATGTCATTTGTCACATGTTCTCGAAATTCGAGCGCGACGCCACTCGTCCGTAAGTGAGACGGCTAGCGGTCTGGCCCGCAAACTCACTCCCACACAAAGCCTAAGGACGTCGCGTCTCCTGCCTCGGTCGCGTGTCGCGGTCGCGCGGTGAACTCGATACCTTTACACGTTATAATGATAGCTAGCCATGTACTTAATACACAGACCTTTCAACAGCACTCACCAAAAATACACTCTCACGAAAATTCTCATCCGAAAACTATTCTGAAATTCAATAAAGCGAAGCGCGTTCCGTGACGTCATCCGCGAGTGACGTCACAGCCTGTTTGGGAAGCGCACAAATATTCCAGGATATATTATTGTAAAGGAAAAGATGTTTGAAGCTATGTTGCGAGGAGAGGAGGAGTTTTACAGTATGTGGAACAGTTTATTTTATAGAAGGTGAATGAATTTTAGTAGTTTATAAGTTTGGTAAGTGGATTTGAATAAGTCTAAGCACCAGGGAATGCTGCATGAGGAGCATTATGTAGCATCCAGCGACCAGTGCGGTTATTATGTGTCTATGTCATGGACCAAGATATTAATCAAGGCCCTATGTATTATTATCGGGCAAAGTAATTAATACTGATTTAAACTTCATAATTTATGACATTTTCTGGTCATTATGAATACTGTGACGTAACTGTTGGGCGATTCGATAATTATGGTACATTAATATCCTTTTCATTTTAATTATTCTGTCAGCCAGAAATATCTGCGAAAAAGTTATTTTCACAGCAAAATTGTATTATTTGGTCTGCAGGATTATAGAATCGGTTAGCATTTAATAATATTTTAAACTAATTAAACGAGTCGCCATCATTACTTGGTAAACTATCACTAAAAGCGCACGCTCGCCTACCCGTCTCGCCCCTCACGTTCAACACCACGTTTCGTTCCTCCTCGACTAAATAAAACATACACTCATAACTCATTTATATACCGTTCCACTAACAATTATAACAGAGAACTTACAGACATAGATCTTTTTAACATTTTTCTTAATAGCCTTAAACAAAAACTTAAAAGTAGATATAAATCATCTAATTAAAACTTACCTTTTTTTTACTTTGTCTACCTTCACTTTACTTTGTAAACTAATAATGATGTTTCATTGAACATGTTCTGATACACAAATTAATATGTATTTCTTTGTTAAGAGTTTATTGTACTTATCTTTACCATTATTTCACATTGTCGGCATTATAGGTCTTTTGTAAGTAACCAATTTTCTTAAGAATTATATTATGTCAAGCTGAAGAATCATGTGCCAAACTCAAAAGTTGTGATTGGTTGGCAGTTGATTGATAGGTGTTGCCTATTTTGAGTTTGAATCGAGTATGAGCATTCGGGATACGGGCCGAAGTTGCTATCACGAGGTTAAATTGACAACAAGCCACCCAACCGGGACCAACAGCTCCCGGTTGTAATTTGTCGATTTTTTACCGTGGTTACGAGTATTCATAAGCTAAAATATCTGATACTAGTCTTTTTTTTATTGCGACAATCCCACTGCACTATTCCCAAACCATTGCAACTCCTGAAAGCCAGAATCAACAGCGGCGAGCCACTGAAGGTCGACGAAGTTCCGGCGAATGAATTTAACTGTCTTGGATCCCGCAACGAAATTAATCAGAAAAGAATGACGGAGGATATGAATGATACTAGCCTTGCCAAGGGGTAGGTATTGTGTTATCCAGTTACTAGGTTTTTGTGGTCAGATAAGCAATCACACCATGTAAAATATCAACCCGGCCCCAGCATAGTTGGTCATAGTAACGAAGTAGACTGATTGATTGATTAATCTACGTAACCGGGGAAACGAGAAACTATGTGTTTTATAAGAGTACCTAGAACAATTCTATATTTATTGAGTTGCTTCAGTACACATCTAAATCAAAAATTAAAACACCAATTTCATCACAAAATTAAAAACCACAAAACAAAATTTTAGCCCCCTAAGTAATCGAAACAATGAACAAAAATACAAACATATTTCATCCCACACAAATAACTTTGTACCTCAGTATCGCAAACACATTAGTGCTGTACCGTGTGTATCGATAACTTAGGGTATCGCGTTGGCCTATCGCCACGTCTTGCACTCAACTAATGCGGTGGGCGGGACGGGTTATCGATATTCTGTTATTTATCGATGCTTGCGAGGGATTTGTGTTGTTGTGGGCAAAATTTATTTTAAACTGGAGAAAAGTGCTGTGGGAATTAAAGTTTACAGTGGGTTTAATATTCATGTAGAGGTTTTGAATACTTTTTCAAAATTATCGTGTTTATCTTTAACAATGTGTTTGCGTTAAAGCAGCAATCTAATAACTTCGAATTAAGGAACCACTTCACCACTGCATAATACTTCTCTTTGAAATATGAAACATCTGGTCGACGTGTGAAGAATGCCTAAGGCATAAATTCCACCATTGTATCTTTGTGCATAAAGTTTATTTAAATAAATAAATCTGTCATACATCATTCATAATCCTTAGGGGCGATATCTATTAGATATGAATATTCTCTTATGAATACTACACTCAAGTGCGTACCCAAATTTAGCACGCAAACCATAAAGAATTGTTCCTCCGTAAACAAACATCCACAAAATTATTCACACAGACAAAAAATACAAGCGCAAGATAAAATTTATCGACAACGCATGCCCCACCCCTACTCCGGTTTGGCACAACTCCGCCTGTCAGCGGCAAGCCGACAATGCATCGTATTTTGCCATTGGCAAATCTAAACAGTAATATATATCTTGAATTTTTACCAAGAAACAGTTCTTAGGAAGCTATAACTTAGCTCTAGCTGTGAATTTAAAGGGTAAATAATTTAAAACTCTTGAAATGTTCTAGAATTTTAATACTGGATAGATTTTGGAGAAAATGGTAAAAATTTATGAAGTACCTTGTGAAGAATTTGTTAAAGTTTTCTGAGAGTGAGATTCTGCCATCGAAAGCGTCACCATAGAGATTGGAAAAAGTTAAAATGTATGGGATTGTCAAGCGCTGTCTCAAGTGATTAATCATTTTGGCATTTCAAGCATCGACATCGCTTACATCGAACGACACTTTGTCTAAAGTGATTTAGTTTTAAATATAATTATTATAAAAAAGACAAAAGAATACTACTTGACACTGTATATTATATGTTATGCTATGTTTTGTGGTTGATTAAAAGAATTTGCAATGGTCAATTTCATCGCCGCGTCGAAGATTTATTTCCAGAAACCGGGGTTGGGTTTCACGATAAAAGTCGATTCTAGACAAAAAGTTAAAAGTACGAAATAACATTAAATTATACGGTTATTTAAAAATAAAATAAAAAAACTGAATATAAAAGATGAACAATAGAACATTTTAAAAAGATTTCAACAATATTTTATCACGCAAAACCCAATTTAGTTCACCGAAAATCTTTAAACTACAACAAAAGATTTTAAAACAGAAAAAACTTTGTCTTCAATTGTCCGAAAACTTTAGCTGATTTGTTGGTTTTTCACGTAAAATTCTCCAATTCCAATAAACGTAATAAGTATTAAAGACTCGGCGTTTGAAATAATTTCATAATGTTTGAGAACAATTTCTTTTGCAAAGATTTTTTAATAAAAAACTTTTTGGGAACTCTTAATGGCTTTTTACATTTGATTTTGTTAAGTCCTCGATAGAAATTGAAGGGATTTCGGACTTACTTTTGTTTTTACGGTATTTTCTCTTTGGGCAGTGATTGAAATTCCTATTTGTTCCCGAATTCTTGGCTTTTTAAGTACCTACTTAATAGTGTTAGAATCATTCTCTGATTTATTATATTTTAAGGTTTACTTTAATAAATACGTCAATACTTTTTACTCTAGCTTATTATCATATTATTTTACGTTATGACTAAGAATTTGCATTTTTATACAGTTCAGTAGCACTTTATTAGAGTCTGATACGTTAAAAATAAAAAAAGTTAATTCAAATAATCAAAAAAACCTGATTGTTTTTCGCGACCTGGCTGATCAAAACCAGATGTATCCTTCGACTGCACAGCATTATTTCTTCTTGTTTACGCCTTTTTAGTTCTTAAGCAGTTGGGATTTTGATTTTTTTAATGAACTTTTTTTATTTATAACTTTTTAATTCACATTAATTTTTTCAAATTAGATAGATTTAAACATATAAGTGTTATATATTGTTGAAATCACCTCTTAAAACTCTTTATTTTGTTACCCCACACGATGGGTTTGGAAGAAAAAAATAACTTGTGTCGCTACAATATGGCGCCCAAAATCTGTCATTTTTCTATGATCCATTTTTAATGTAGCTAGTGACACTCGCAATGTTAAGACGAATCGATTGACGTTAGAATAATCAAAGTCGGCCAACGCAATTGGTCTCTGGAACGCCACATAGGAACAAACATACATACATAGACTGATAAACACATTACCTATGGTAGTTGGATAAAGACACTTTGTACATGTGTTACATGTATCGTTGCTATTATTTGTTCACTATTTATACATTACACCACCAGCCATTTGAGTTACTGTAAACTCAAATGGTTTAGTTCTCTTTAGCCTACGCACTATATGTAAATGTATTTGATCTGCAGACGCAGGAGATGAAAAGAAAAACCCGGAATCCAGTAATAAAATCACAAACTAACATGAAACCCTTAACGATACCTCTCATCTTTCTGCGAAGCAAAATATTCAGATCACTTACAAACCTCGCGGTCTATTAATTCATTTTAATGACATGGAACTAGTATCGTTAGTGATCGTGGATTCTTCTCGTTATGTTGAAATACTTTCGATCTGAGATCGTTATTGCAGATAGGCGAGTTTGATGTAACGCGACGGGTACGTTTCGATTTTAGAGAAATTAGAATTAGATAGTTTTGAAGTGTTATCTATTTTGTCTTATTCAATACTCAAGGCACGAGTGAAACTACACAAAGGCAGAGTAAAGCCTATATTTCAAGTCAGTATAAAGGAGTTTTACTTGTCTCAGTAACCATGACAACGGAAAAAATCTTCGATTAATGTTAGTATGGGAGGTGGGGTATAACCACATATGGGAGCACGACCGTTTTCTACCACTTCCAAGGTTTTTTTTAACAGCAACATTTTTTTTTCGACACACATCGCACGTTTTCAGTGGCCGCTCTTATGTCATGTTTTGTCAGTGTCGGTGGTTGTGAGAATAAAAAGTTATTTGCATTTTTCAAGCTATAACTATCGAGTTGGTCATAGACTACTGGATATAGAAAAGGGGTACGTATGTCAGTTCCATACAACAGATAATATATTGTTACTACAAGAAACATGAAATAAAATGACTTTGTGTTGCCATCACCAGAGTTTAAAGTAACTCTTTAGATATTATCTGCAAGTCTTCCTTGGGTTTATGCAGAAACCTGGTTCGATTAAATTTATAATTAATAATAAATAAGAAATTATAACTATATTTTCTTTTTTGTTGTCCGTTATTGATCAATTTTGTGATCATGTTTGTCATGGTTTTGTAAATGGAAACGTAACGCGCTGTTGCTTTATTGATATAAAATATACCTAAAGCTGTTTAATCCACTTTTAATGATCTAAAATATTACTATTACAAAAAAAAAACAGTCTTAATTTCCATGTCTAAACAAATCGTATCGTCAACTGTAAACATCTATAATGAGATGTCTCCATCTCTCAAAGCGCCTACGACATAATTATGTATCAGCATATCCATCCACTCCCTATTTGCAGCGTATCGGACTTCGTAGTACTTGCTATACGGAAGCATTTATGAAATGAAAAATTTCTCCTCAAAAGAAAATATCGAGGTTTGGATTTAGTAAAGTTATGAAAAGATTTTCACGTAGAATTAATAGCTAAGGTATATTGGGGACATTTTTTCGTGCTTTTGTGGCTTCCTGTCTTGAAAGGCAGCTAGGATGATGGAAAATGAAATATGTTCAGTAATTGCTTCAGTCAAAATTTTATAAATTGGATTTTACTTTTGAGTGGGTGACATGAAAGTGCTGCATTGCAAAGGACGAGAGGAATTTCCTAAAAGTTTAGTAAGGTAAACTTTAGCTAGCATAAATGTAGATAAAATGTTTTGCTGAAGATAAAATTGAAAGCTGGCTAAAGTGAATTACGAAACATGAACGTTATTAGACTACAGTGCAGATAGGAGTAACAGAGCTCGTGTCTAATAAAAACAATCGCACGAGTCGATCTTCAAGTTGACCTTGAAGATGCAAAGCTTGTCGAGTTCAGTCCCTAGATGGGTATGACTGACCATCTTAACATACTGAAATACCTCAGTGCCTCGCAAATGCGGTCGCTGACATCCGACAAAATATCTTAAGGGCCTTCCACAGCTTTAGTGCCGTAAAACGGTTACTTTCTAAACCCTTGGTAACGGCTAGATTAAAAGGATTGAAAAAAAAAAAAAAATGATTCATGTACATTATTTTTGTAACTAATAGTTTTGCTTTAAAAAAATAACTACCCACACGATATTTTTTCGCAACTTTTGGAAACTCCTCAAAAATGACTTGGATTTAAAAAAAAAAATTTTACACAGTAAAATTGATGGCTGGAATTTCTTTATAACTGAAATAGCATATGTAAATCAAATAATATTTTGCAAACAAATCTGTTTAAAAGGCGGTTCAATATTGATATTTCGGCTCCGAGCGGGCGCACGGCCAGTACTGCGTTAACATTGGGACGTATAAATCGTCTTAAGTAAAAAGTCATAATTCGGGGTTTGGCTCTCGTCTCTTTCCTGCTCCAATATTGGACCAATTTAAAAGATATTTCATAAACTGAAAAAGAAAGATATTTGTATACTTTGCCTATAAGTTTTTTTTTTGATGATACATTATCTTTAGAAGCCTTCAAAAAATGCTCAAAATTGCGCTATCAACAAAGGCCTAGTGTACAAATTTGACAATTACAAATGAAAAAATAAAAACATAGAAGCATTACAAATATATTTTTTATTCAATTTATGGCATATCTTTTTAATTTATCAGATTCTGGAGGAGGAAATAGGAGAGAGCCAAACTTCGAAATATGTCTCTTTACTAAGGAAATTCAGTAGGAACTCTCTGACCGCATTGCATCTTTAGCTGTAAGTCCCGGCTTTTGTACATCTTTTACAGTCGTTAAGGACAGTCAGACGCCAGGAAATTTGATACCAGTCTTGCAGAAATGACCAAGAACAGTTAATGCGTTATGGAAGTCAGATAGGTAGTCGCTTCATGGATAATACTGGTGCTCGGCTGCCCGATCAGACTGGCAGATGACCCGAATGTTCCCATAGTTGGGAAAAGCGTAGGCAAATTGATTCATCTATATTTAAATCATCATCGTCATTATCAGCCTTAAAATGTTCCCACTGCTAGGATACAGACATCCTCTCTGTGAGAGAGGTAATGGGCCATAATCCAACACATGGGCCCAGTCCGGGTTGGTGCATGTCACATTTCTTCGAATTTTTGGTTCCTCACTATGTTTTCCTTCACGGTTTTAAGAGAAATGGTGATGAAATAATTTACACAAAGTAAAGCGCCTGTCAGGGTTCGAATTCACGACCGACGACACGTTAGTCGGGGCCGTTACCACTGGGCCTCCTATGCTCAATTGTACTTTCTGCTCACTATATATATATTACCAAAAATTCGAAGACATGTGACATCCACCAACCCGCACTGGGCCCGCGTGTTAGATACAAGACGTATAAGAAATTGCGACGAACCAATAGCAAAAGTGCACACAAAGACGCAGAAATGCAAAAGCTGGGACAAACATACTCGTACGTTTCAGCAGTGCAACACAAAAGTTATTCTATAAATTATTCCCTTGCATCATTGTAGGATTGTCGCAAAGATCTTGACACAGCGTACATAACATAACATCACGCCAGTATTCCCAGTAGGGGAGACAGAATTGAATAGCGCTCTAATATTTCGTAGGTTATGTTATAAGTCTCAAATAATAGATAGAGATTTTGTGCCCCCATACATTTTAATTTTGTAAATTTATAAACCGGTTAAGTACGAGTCGGACTCGCGCACGAAAGGTTCCGTACCATCATCGGAAAAAAAATGCAAAAAAACGTTTGTTGTAAGGGAGCCCCACTTAAATATTTATTTTATTCTGTTTTTATTATCTGTTTTTATATCGGCAACAGAAATACATCATCTGTGAAAAGTTCAACTGTCTAGCTATCACGGTTTATGAGAACAGTCTGGTGACAGAAAGACAGATGGAGAGTGGAGTCTTAGTTAAAGAGTTTTTACCCTTTGGGTACGGAACCTAAAAAATGTGTCAGTCTATCTGTTGAATTTTTACTTCCAAACCGCTAAACGGACATGGATGAAACTGTGCACACGAATAGATCTGAGGTATGATTCTATGGGACATACAATACTACTCATCACGGTAGAAAGTTTCCATAACAAAACGCGGACGAAGCCACGGACATAATCCAGAGATTTTATATTGCTGTTTGCAATAGACATTTTTGTAGATGTCTTCACATATTTTGTCATATTTAGTTCACACGACAACATCCTCAGACAAATAATTTCCTCGAATAAATCTTCAAGCCCGTACACAATTAATACTGGAGTGTCCATGTCCATATTTTTGGCTTCCATCCAGTAAGTTTTGTGCAAAACAGCGGCTTCGGCGCTTGAAGCCAACAGATAATCACTACGAACCAACGTCTTGGCAGAAGTCGCGACTTTATCTTTGGCGACTTTCAGTTTTGTTGTGATACGGCTTAAAATATAGTCTTTGCTAACTGATTTTTGGATTCACTTTGAGAGAGAACTTTGTAATTTACACTGATTTGAAAAGTTTAGTTTTGAAACTGATTTAAAAACTATTCTGTTCGGTTTTTGTGGTTGGTTCAAGTATAGATGTTGGGAACAGAGTTAATTGAAAATGCTTTTAGAAATCGGGATTAAATCGGGATTTCATTCATTTCTACGACTGGTAACTGACACAAGACATGTATCATCAGTAACACCCCAAGTAACACCGGATCAATAGAATACCTATGTTTGATTGTACATCGAGATTAGACGGAAATATTGTAATTATTATGTTGCTTGAAATCGCCAACCCGCATTGGGCAAGCGTGATGATTAATTCTCGGACCTTCTCTGTACGAGAAGAGTTCTTTATCCTGCATTGCAACAGTAAAATTGAAATAGAAAGAGTAACTAGAAATAACACCAAACCACGGTGTCCCGGCGCTAAGAAAGAAAATTTGGTTAAAATAAATTGTTTCTTGTTTTTGTTTTTTTTGTTCCGTGCGGGAATCGAACCCGCGACACTTAGCGCTGCAGTTAATCGCTCAACCACTGCGCCATCCGTGCGTCATCAAATATCTCTCGATGGCGCGATATGCATCAATTTGTTATTGAATTGTGTGTAAAATTAACATTTTCTAGAATTGATCATAAAAATTGTATGTTCTTGTTCAATCAAAACATCTGAGAACAAACTTATGGAATATTGGATTCATAATCACATTTCAAAGATTATTATTTAAATGGATCATTTAAAATTGATTCCAATAGATGACGCGGTATTACTCCACTCGATTTTTAAATTGGTATTGAAACACATTTTGGTACAATAAAATTGTAAAAACATGCAAAAAATATTATAAAACAAATCGTCACTGTATTCAAAGCAAAAAAATATTTAAGAACCGAGTAAACCCTCTTACAAGTTGCTGCTAACACCATCTATCGCCGGTGAATGGCACCGAACGCGATCGATGTACTTAAAAAATAATCAGTTTAATCAAACGAAAAACGCTTGCTGCGTCGGCACGGTTTCTTTGTATGGAATGATGCATGTGTATGCTAGTATTATTTTGTCTGTTACTAAAGTAAGAGATATAAAATCGTTCACATTTTATTGAAACACAAAATAAATACAACACATACAATATTATCTCTAAATAAGCGCCAAATCCTAAATACCAGTTCAAAGAGGCTCTTTCAAAGAACACATCCACAAAAGACTGCAACACACCAAACACAAAGTTTATAATAAACAAACGCTAGTGAAACATGCCCCCACTGTAATTAGTATATCTACAGTTAGACCCAAAGTTGTGTCTTTATACTTTTTAATTATAGAATATATTAAAGTTTTGCTGACTGAGAACAAATTCAACGGTTTGTGTAAGTCTTAATTATAAACGCTGTTACAGTTGTTGATAGCTTTTTCTTGTTTATTTATTGGGACGTTTTTGTGCGGTAAATTTTGTTATAAGAGGACATCAGAGGCGTAATTCTATCAGCAATGGTCGAAATGCTAAAACGTAAGAAACTGATCTCGTGATATTTCGACAGCGTTTGACATTTCCATACATTTTTGTCATTTTTCCAATCACTGTCGCGACGTTCTCATCGATGGAATGTCACTTGGCTTTGAGTTCGATTCCTTGCTAGGAATATTGATTTTTATCAAAATCGGGGCCGGGGCTCCTGTGAGTGTTTTTGGCTGTTCCTCATTGTTTCGGATTTGGACATCCACAACTAATTGAAAAATTCACCCTGTACTTATAATGAGTTAGCATATTTGCAAACAAAGAAAAACATAAGAAACTCAGTTTCAAAAAAATCGCACCTCTCCGAAAATAGCATTCAAGCCTGTCCTACCAGAAGCGCATGCATTAAACCCATTTAATATAGGTATCTGTTCAAAGTGTGTCTAATGACCTTTAAATTAGAATTAGTAAGACTTCATAATTAAGACAATTCTTCAGAACACGAGCCGTTAAACAATTTTTGTTAAAATATGCATTTCGGGGGGGAATAAATTGGAACACTCTAGAACGGTATAGAACGACTGATCAAGGTTAAAAAACAATCATTCGGCATCCAGACTTTGAATTGAACACAATTGGATAACTGCAGCCAGAAAAACACAAACTGATTTTACTTTCATTCAGTTAACCCGTTTTATTTAATGCCTTGATAAATAAACCTTTAACATTTTCTGAGAGCTGAATAAATTGTCTTTCAAATGGTTACAATAGTCATACTTTCACCATTGAATTATGTGATTTAAATTATTTTGAAAAAAATTGGGAGAAATTCAAGTCAAATCAATCAATTGGTCTTTAAGTCAAGAGTGAATAAAAAAAGAAAAACTTCTAGGCAAGCGTGCTTCACTGTCGACCACATCATCGCTTACCATCAGGTGAGATAGTGGTTAAGCGCGCGAGATAGTGGCAAACATGTCTGAACCTTTTGTTTTTTTAATGTTATCCTGCATGCATGTATTATTTATTCTTGCGTAACACGTGTTTGAGCAAATAAATATCTTTATCTTTATCTGTCGTGTTTAGTGGCCAAATAAATTACATAGTAAACTTATATAGTAAACTAAGTAGGTTAAATCACGATCCTATATACTTAGATCTGACATATATATATCGCTCTCATAATTTTCTATTATACACATCCATACATACATAAACTAATCCCTTTTTCCCATGGGGGTAGGCAGAAACTACAGGACGTCACATGCTACGGTCCTTACATATTTATTTAAATTATTCATAAACAATTTTACACTGTAATTTTACACTCCTTTTACTCTATTTTTGTTCATAAATGAGAGCAATGATGGTCCAGTGGTATCGGCCGAGACTTACAAGGTGTATGTCGTGGGTTCAAACCCAGGCAGGCGCTTTACTTTGTGTAAATTATTTCATCACTGCTCTCGAAACGGTGAAGGAAAACATCGTGAGGAAACTGTCATGTTCTAAAACCAAAAATTCGAAGACATGTGACATCCACCAACCCGCACTGGGCCCGCATGGTGGATTACGGTCCATTCCTTCTCTCACAGAGAGGAGCCCTGTGTCCCAGCAGTGGGTACATTATGAGGCTGATGATGATGACGTTCATACATCTAGTCATACACGCTGGTTATGAGTAGAGCGTCCCCTCCCGGCGTTTCCACTCACGTTTGTCTTGTATAACCTTTTGTTAGTCGCCTTTCATTCAATGTTCTTTTTCCCCGGGATTTAATTAAAGTCGAACTTTCTAAATTCTTCGGAGAGTTTTCTACCAGGAAACAACTCGTGTTGCTTGAATAATATCCTTTTAGTTTCCTTAAATTGCTCGTGCTTAGTTTAAGAATAGGCTTCATTAAGTATGGAAGACGTTCTAGTTTATTTTTGGAGTTTTTGTTGAGCGTTGGAATAGATCAATTTCGTTTGGAAATAGGTGTATTTAATACTAATTTTTGCAAGAAGCTTCGCCGTTGCGGCAATTAACTAAGGCCTAAGGGAACTCCCAGGACAAAAAATCCTATGTAGAACATAGGAATTTTCACATATTCAGGATATGGTCTAGCCTTCTGCCAGGTTTCATCAAAATCTGTTCACCCATCAAGACGTGAAAATATATCATATAGACAGATAAAATAGGGAAGTTTACAGTGTAGGAAAATGATAATTCTATTAAGTCCGTCAGTGAGATTATCAAATAATATTGGACACGTATTTTTTGCTTTACCAAATCAATAAAAATTTGCAAAGATAAAGCGCATCAAAGTTCAGGAGTGAGGGTTTATGACGTCACTATGTCAGTATAAAGTGTACTAGCGGCGTGACGTTTCACGATATTTCAACGCATTACATCGTCGTCACTTCATGTTTACGTGTCAAATGAAAAAAATGCGTGTCCAATATTTTTTATTAGTCTGATGGAAAAAATCTAATTTTCAGTTAAAATCCCTATTTATTTTACATGTATTATTATAACATAGTATGGGAAGATAGTGTTTTAGAAATGCCACATTGATTTTTAACTTGACCGAATAATAAGCCAGATCCGGACATAGGTTTAAAGAAAAAGCAGTGATGTGTTTTTATACACATTTCGCCATTATTATTAATCATAACATAACATCACGCTCGCATAATCAAAGGGTAGGTTAAGAGTTAGGTAAGGTTGAGAGAAAATAATCTCTAAATGGTATAAAACAAAGTCACTTTCTGCTTCTCTCTGTTTGTCCTCTTAGTTCTTCTAAAATAAGGAACGGATTTTGATACGGTTCTTACAAATAGCTTTTACCGCACTAGGCGGTCTTTATAATCGATGATAAAAATCTCAATAATTTTAATATATGCTTTTGGAATAATCTAGGAAATAACATAATTATTTGTTAGAGTTAAGTGTGAATTAAAGTTATCTATACCATTCCTTCTCTAAAAAGCTTATTTTATTAACTGAAAACAGTGAATAAAACACTTTAATCACTATTTTGGTGTTTGAATTAAGAACACACTAGTATATTCAACCTCCATCTCAATGTTATACAACCTCTTCTTCTTCTTCCTGCCCTTGTCCCATGTTACTTGGGGTCGGCGCAACACGTTTTCTTCTTCCATACCATCCTGTCCACCGTCACGCTATCACTGACTCCCTTTTCTTTCATATCACTCCTCACACAGTCCATCCATCTTTTCTTTGGCCGTCCCCTCCCTCTCCATCCATCCACATTTATATTCATAACTCTTTTAGTAACATGCGTTTCATCCCTCCTCATCATATGACCATACCAGGACAAACGGTTTCCTTTCAACTTTTCTGTCACTGGCGCCACTTTCAAACTTCCTCTAATATACTCATTTCTCACTTTATCCATTCTCGTCACTCCACACATCCATCTCAACATTCTCATCTCTGCTACATGCAATCTCTTTTCATCCATCTTTTTCACAGCCCAACATTCTGATCCATACAGTACGACAGGTCTAATCACGGACTTGTAGATTTTCCCCTTTAACTTTAGGGGCATCCGTGGGTCGCAAGTTGTTCCAGTGACCTGTCGCCATTTCATCCATCCCGAGTTGATCCGGTGCGTTACGTCTCGGTCTATTTCGCCATCCCCTTGGATAAGCGACCCTAGGTACCGGAAGTCGGAGCACATCGGTATTTGTGTTCCAGCGAGGGCTAGAGGCACGGAACTGGAGAGACCGCCAAAATCGCAGAACAAATAATCGGTTTTAGATCTACTCAATTTCAAGCCAACACTCTCCAGTCTGTGCCACCACATCTCCAATCTACTCTGGACCTCTAGGCCACTCTCGGCAACCAGCACAATGTCATCGGCAAACAGCATACACCAGGGTGCCTCTTCCTGTATGTCCGACGTCAGCGCGTCCATTATCATCAGGAAGAGGTAAGGACTGAGAGCCGACCCTTGGTGCAAGCCGACTGCCACACTGAAGCTGCCAGTAGTTCCCACTGTAGATCGGACTTGGGTACTGCATCGACTGTACATCGCTCGGACCAACTGTACATACTTCCCAGGCACACCTTTCTTCTTAAGGGCCCACCACAAAACCTCACGGGGCACCCGGTCGTATGCCTTTTCGAGGTCAATGAATACCATGTGCAAGTTTTTATGTGCACTTCTATATTTCTCGCACAACTGGCGGATTGCGAAAATGGCATCCGTTGTACCCCGACCAGGCATAAAACCGAATTGGTTCTGCGATATTTCAATCTCTTCTCTCAGCCGCCTTTCAATCACTTTCTCCCATGCTTTCATACTATGTGACATTAGCTTTATTCCTCTATAGTTGCTGCACTCCAGCACATCCCCTTTATTTTTAAAGATGGGCACTAGCGAACTATTGCACCATTCATCAGGTATGGCTTCTTCCCGTAACAACTTATTGAAGAATAAAGCTAACCACGTCCATCCATCTACGCGCAATGTCTTCCACACTTCAACTGGTATTCCGTCCGGACCAACCGCTTTGCCATTCTTCATTCCATTTACTGCTATTCTTACTTCCTCCATACTAACCATTCTCACTAACCCCTCATTTACAGGTTTATTTTCTAACATACAACTCCAGTTATTTTCCTCATTCATCAGTTTCTCAAAGTATTCCTTCCACCTATCCTTAATTTTTTCATCATCAGAAAGAATCATTGCAGCCTCATCTTTTATACATCTTATCTGACAGACATCTCTCGCCCTTTTCTCCCTAGCTCTAGCGATCCGGTACAGATCCTTTTGGCCTGCTGGACTATCCAGCGCGTCGTATAGCTTGTCCTGAGCTTTTGCTCTCGCTATAGCCACAGCTTTCTTAGCTTTTTTCTTTGCAGTATCATACTCGCCCTTTTTTGCAACTTTCAAACTAGGATTATCTTGTTCTACACTTTGCCATTCCTTAAATTTTTTCTTCTTTTCCTTTAACACATTCTGTATTTCTGTTGACCACCACCATGTATCCTTATCTATTGTGCCCCTACCTTTCGTCTCTCCCAAAATATCCTTCCCCGCACACCTAATACACCCAGCCATCTCCTTCCAACTTTCGTTTACACTTCGATCTTCCATGTCTCCCATCTCTATCATTTTGTCTACGACTCGTTCTCGAAACTTTTTCGTACAATCATTCTTCTCTAGCATATGCCATTTTATTTTAGGAGGGGGACGCTCTTTGCTTGTTATACAACCTCCTTACGCAAAAAATTCTCGATACAAACTCCTTGTGCAAAGAATACTCGAAATTCAAAATCCTTGTGCTTTTCGCTTAAATCTTTCTTTTTCTCGTAGTCGTGGTAAACTATAGTATGCAACTCTTAAATAAAAAGGCTTTATATCGAGGGTCATAAATCATTGGCGAGGCTCAGGATTCTAAATTTGAACCAATTAATCACTCCCTACGGTCGTGATTCAGTTGTTAGAATCCTTCACTGGCTCTTGATTCATCTATGGCCCTCGCTTTAAATCCGTCTTTTATTTACTAGTTGAATAATATACTATTATAGTTGCAATCAAATCAATTTCCATTAAGTACACTTTTATCTCACCACAAACTTACAACAAAGTACTACGCGTAGCAAATCGATAACCGGCTACGCCGTAGCACGCGTAGCACTGACAGCTACGAAGACTGCTACGCCGTGCGCCGTAGCCAAAATGCAATCTTTGAGTTATTGTGTTTGCTTACCGAGAGCCATTTTGTGGCTGCAATTTTATCGGTGCCTATTTGGTGCATAACACTGTAGATTTATGTAACCTTTTTTACTTAAATAACGTGTAACGGAATAAACGGAATACCTGAAAAGTTTTAAATCTATTTATCATTATGAATAACTTTTAAATCGTGAAAAAACTCAGCTGCGCCATCCATTTATGTTTGCATTACTCAACAAACTGTCGACCTTTCCAACTCATATTTATGTACTTTAGACACTACTGACATTGTTGAAAGAAAGCATCGTGAAGAAACTGGACATAATTGTGTCTGAAATTGTCAACCCGTTTTTGCGCGAGCGATGTGGTTAATGCTCGTGTCTTTTCTGTATGGACAGAAGCCTTTTCCCTTTTGTGGGATAATTAAAGACGTAAGTATTACAAAGTAAGGCTTAATGGAAACGGCCCCGACTTACGCATCGTAGGTCGTGGATTCGAACCCAGGCAGGCGCTTTACTTTGAATAAAATTATTTCATCACCACTGTTCTAAAAACGGTGAAGGAAAATATCGTGAGGAAATCGGCATGTCCAAGAACCAAAACTTCGAAGACATGTGACATCCACCAACCCGGACTGGGTCCGCGTGGTGGATTAAGGCCCATTCCTTTTCTCACAGAGAGGAGGCCTGTATCCCCGCAGTGGGAACATTAATAGGCTGATGATGGTGATGATGATGATGGTTACAAAGTCACAAACAATCTCAGACTTCAAAATAAACTAACTACCATATTTTTACGAGTAATCCTTTCCATTATTTAATGCAAACCATTTTTACTAGCACTGCAAAAAAAATTCAGCAACCACAAAGAAAGGGTAACATACCCTTTTACAGCAAAATATTATACTCTTTTCCTTTAGTTGCCTTTATACAAAGAAAAACCAAAAACCAGCTGATTAAACAAAACATTCTCTTTGAAAATCAGCAAAAAATCCGGTCCCCTCAAATTTTCACTTTGCCGAAAAAAGAAAGCTTTCCAACCAAAATGTTTTTGGCAAAAAGTATAATTCGACTGTGGTTTATACATATTTATTTTAACCCTGGCCTGTTTCCAGCAAAGGCGTTGGTCCCGAACTGTTTTATATTTCGTTCTAGTAATACAATTCTATCACAGACCACGGAACGACTAGAGACCATACATAATTATATCCTTTAAATGCCTTTGATGCCTTTTTTCTAAAGAGATAGGCAAAAATAACTATGGTTACCGACGTAGCCCAAAGAATTGCCAAACATAAGTGGCTGTGGGCAGGGCACGTTGCTCGCAGAACGGATGGCCGATGGGGCAGAAAGGTTCTGGAGTGGCGACCGCGAACCGGAAGACGTTGCATTGAAAGGCCGCCCATCAGGCGGACCGATGACCTGGTAAAGGTCGCGGGGATCCGCTGGATGCGAGACGCGCTGTCCAGCAGTGGACGTCTTTCGGCTGATATGATGATGATGAGGCAAAAACTGCACAACGCCACCTGTTACAATCCTTACATACTCCTTTTGCTTAATTAACGTTCATACAAGAGATTGCTAATAATATATATTCCTGAGGTCCTAGACAAGTAACATTCTATCATCGAAAACGTTGCTATAGCGATTTTCAAAAAGGCAAAATTGTGTGGATTTGACAAGTGATATCGAAAAATCACGTGATCATTTTGACATTTCGACTATCGCCTTCGCTGCCATCGATCTAGAACATCTGGCTACACATTACGCCAAGCACAAATTTTTGCTGTCTAGCCATAGTCAGAATCGACACGAGTCGTCAATCTATATCGTGTCGTGTTCCATACAAACCAAGCTTATCAGTGAGCGTCATCTTTTGCTCATAGAAATTAACTGCCCATGATGGATGATTACTGATATTTTCCTATCTGACCCCCATAACCTAGTAACTGGACAACAAGATACTCATTGGCAAGATCGGTGTCAGATTTCCTTGCTTCTGACAGTCGGAACCAATGGCTTAACATACTTTCCAAGATACGGAGGAGTCTCAGACCTCGGTATGTAATTGCCGGTCTCGGTCACCCATCTACAGACCAACCTCGGCAAATGCTGCTTAACCTTGAAGATCGACCCGTACAGTTGTTATAAGTTAGCCACGAGCTTCATAAACATGATTTTTGTTATTTTTAGTAATGGCATCTCTAGACGCTGCATGGTTCCGTATTCTATGGAAATTCAGTTTGGACAAAACTGTCGAACAGGCGATGTTCAAAACGGTATAGTTTTCCAAAATGATATTTATTTTAAAAGGGAATTTCGCCGTTTCAGCGAGAATTTATTCCGGTATTCCGGTGTGTTTGTTCCATTTTAGTCTAGTTCCGGGTTAATGTGATTTTAAATGACGGTTCCAGTTTATTGCAGATTATGCATATTGATTTTGTATTTTTGGGGCGTCATTATGGCGTCAGCGTGTTGGGAAATTTTACTGTATAATGATGGAAATTAAAATAGTGTTGATGATTTGGTATCAGAAGCAATTAAAATGTTTGTATATCCTGTAATGTGATACGTGCTCTTTAGAAGAGCTAGTCAATGCTAGGTAGGTACTGTGAGGGTGTAGCTCAGGGAGCTCAAACAATAAGCAGAAATTACTTTTAACTTGTATTGAATCAACAACGTGCCTGCCCTCAGGCGGCTTTTACAGAAGTCCCAGCTAAACAAAAACTACACGCGTTCGATATATTTCAAATATTCTGTATTCGGTTTCCTTCCAAACTTAAAATAAATATAAGCTGCTAGCTTTAGGTGTCAGCGGCCGAACAGGTTGGTCGTCTTATGTGGAAAACCTCTACAGTACTTACTTTTTAATCTTAAACGATACAACATCAAATCTAAATGGCTGTATTCTTTTGAAAACGAAACGGCAAACGATGATGTTTGTGTTTCCCGTGGCTTCGCCCGCGTGTAAAGTGTTTTTTTTTCAACTAGCTCCATTCCGCCGTTCTGGCGCGATTGAGTAACGGACATCCATCCCGAATGATTTAGCTAAAATTATGATATCTGAATATGATAATGTTACGATGCCAACTTCTAGAATGGATACAGGTTTGCAGAAAATACAAATAAAACAACTTGTTCATCGAAATTCCACATAAAAATGCCGTGGTGGCCCAGTGGCTCAGACCTCACCTCTCGTGCTCTAGGTCTTGGGTTCAAATGCGGGCATGTACTTTTCAAATTCATATGTACTTTCTAAGTTTATCTTGGACATCACAGGCAACGGTGGAGGAAAACATCGTGAGGAAACCTGGACATATATAGTTAATTTAAGTCTGAAATAGCTAAGTCAGTGGTCTGTGAGATTCCCAGGGCGGCTAAACACCAGATTTGGCCACATCCTAAGATGATAAAGAAAGAAATTCCACAAACTCCTCACAGTTTTCCAGAAAATGAAACAAATAAGTACACATCTGATAGAATGTAAGACAAATACCTCTCCAGTTTATTGTCCAATGTCTTCAAAGGAATACGACACGGGAACGAAACGATAACACGAAAAGGCACAGTGACGTCAACTTATCTCTTTGTATATTAAAAATCGATTTAGTTTCAAAATGATAAATTGGCCCGTTTAAGTTTTTGAAAGATTTGCACGAAGGTGGGTGTTGAGTTTAAGATTTATGGCACAGGTTTTATTGGCAACGATTCTGTATGCAAAACTGCTGAAGTCATTTTCATCCTCTTTAAAAAAAAACAGTTTTTTTGGGGTTTGTGATGAATTTAATCTTTTTGCAGACGACATTTAAACTGTATTCGAAGTTAAAATGTATTTTAAAAACACTTAAATTCAGCCTTGCTAAGTTATTATCAGTTGAGCAGTGTTGGCCCAGTGGTAACGGCCGCGACTTACGTGTCTTGGGTTCGAACCCAGGATGGCGGTTGACTTTGTGTAAATTATTTCATCACCACAGCTCTCAAAACGGTGAAGGAAAACATCGTGAGGTAACCGGTATGTCCTAGACCCAAAAATTCGAAGACATGTGACATCCACCAGCCCCCACTGGGCCCGCGTGGTGGATTACGGCCCATTCCCTCTCTCAGAGAGGAGGCGTGTGTTCCAGCAGTGGGAACTATAAAAAGGATGATGGTGAAGTTATGATCAAATTAAGACGCAAAATCATCAATTCCTCTTCAGTCAATAAGTACGAGTATATGGGATAGCTTGAAATAAGTATAATATAATTCCCCAAGTAGGCCATTACAGTAACCCATGTCTCATTGTTTTCTGGTTCTTAATTAAAACAGTATCTATCAATATTCTGTTCAATGTTTTACACAGGAGCTCTCTAAAGTTTCATAACAATTACTTGCACGTACATAGGTACGTACAAGTAATTGTTATGAAACTTTAGAGAACAGTAATTAATTTTTTTGGTTTTAATACGGTACAAATATTCTGCGTTCTATCTTTTTATTTATTTAGTCTTTAAAGAGTTCGTTTGATCATTATCTTACCTAATTGAAGTCACAAATGAAGCACTGGTCAAATCAATGCTCCAGAGCCTTGAACATTGTCGCCGAGTTGCCAGCTTGTCGGTTTTTTATCGGTTACATTTCGGGGAGTGTGCGATGGAATTGCATGATTTAATTCCGCCCAGCCCGTTCCATCATCGGACAACCAGACGCACGGCGAAGCGATATCGGTACATGGTCGACATCCCAACTATACGTACATAACATTTTGGGGCCACTTTTATTATGCGTACAGCTAAGGAGTGGTATTCCCTGTCGGAGTTTGTGTTTCCCGATAGCTACAATCTAGGGGTCTTTAAGTCAAGAGTGAATAGGTTACTTCTAGGCAAGCGTGCTTCACCGTCGACCACATCATCGCTTACCATCAGGTGAGATAGTGGTCAACCGCGATGGCGTGGTTTATAGAAAATAAAAAAAAAACACTCTTGTCAAAAATACCCAAACCGTTAACCAGCGCGAGACCTCGAAGGCTTCTGTTTAACTGTTTTACTATTGTGTCTGCAATTACGCCAGATAAGTGCCTAGGTTGTAGCTATCAGGAAATTAAGACTCCGGCAGAGAATTCCACTCCTTAACTGTACGCAAAAAATCACTGTCAAAAATGAATTCACCATCAGTACAAATATAGCCCATTGTTCACAAATGTTCGTCCCAACGTCCAACATAACACTCGTACCAACATATTAGAACCAACATGTCCGTAAACTATAAACATGTGCATCTAATGAGTTCCGAATGGGAAACTTTAAGTTAACTTTATCTTCACAAAGTTGTGACATCGCGGAGAAATTACGACTGTACACGAACATACACGATGTTTCACGAAGTTGAGGTTCAGTGTGCATTGATTGTATCTTCTCACTGGAGTTCGGCAATTTGTTGTTTACTGCAGTATCTTTACAAGTAATTTACGATTATAACTGAATATTACAGTCGATACGATTGATTCCTTCTTACCCGACTGCGCGACGCAAAGGAGGATAATGTTTTTATCAGTCTATGTTTATATGTTGTATGTATGGTTGTTTCTATGTTTCGTTCTAGAGAACAAATCAGCGTTGGCCGATTTTTTAACCGACTTCGCAAAAAAGGAGGAGGTTATCAATTCGACAGTATTTTTTTTTTATGTTTGTTACCTCAGAACTTTTTATTGGGTGAACCGATTTTGATGATTTTTTTTATTTGAACGCTGGTGCTTGTCATGTGGTCCCATTTAATTTTCATCAAGATCTGATGAAGAACTTCGGAGATATACATCAGAACTCTTCAATAAATGACGGCAAATCACTCGGGATAGCTGCAATCGCACGTCTGTTTATTATTTACACCATTTCATAACATAACATCACACTGGTATGCTCTAAAGGGGTACGTAGGTGTGAACAGTTTACCCTGGTATACTCTCATTTCACAGGTTTGTTAAAGTTTCATGTTATTGGGTTAATCTATTCTGCCTTCACTTTGGGCATTAAAGGTAGCTAGCCTATAGAACTGGTTCATTATGTATCACAACTAAAAAGTGAAAAATAAAAAAACGTCTTAACGTCAATCGATTCGTCTTAACCTTGCACTGCCTACATTAAAATTGAAAAAAAAGGGAAATGGCGGCTTTGGGCGCCTTATTGTGTTGCACCCAATGTTTTTTTCTGCCTAACCTATCTTGTGGGGTATCAAAATGAAGGTTTTTGAGAGGTGATTTCAAAAATATATAATACTTGGATGTTTAAATGTACCTAATTCGAAAAAAAAAGAATGGTTACTAAAAAGGTATAAATAAAAGCTTAAAAAGCGAACTAAAAAGACATACACAAGAATAAATCATTAAGCTCGCGCTCGACTACTGTCTTACCTGAATGGTAAGCGAAGGCGAGGTCGATGGTATAACAAGCTTGCCTAGCAGTAACCTATTCACTCTTGACTTAATGACCCCGAGGCTGTAGCTATTAAAATAAATTAAAATCTTAAAAATAAAACTGTGAAATTACAAATGAATTGATATTGGCACATTGATGCTTGCCCGAATTTAACCCACGACCTCAAGCCCAAGAGATAAAGCCATCACCACTCAACCATCACGATATGTTCGTAGTCGTTGATACCAGTACAAAATGACAGAACACTTAACGTAGCACGCTTCTAATTATTTGCTATTGGTTACCTGACATTGCCAAAGGTTTAAGCAAACCTATTCATTATTTTGCTATTGCCCGTCACTGGCAAAGGTTCTTAGCAAACCTATTCATTATTTTGATATAATCTGATATTGCCAAAGGTGCTAAGCAACCTATTCATTATTTTGCTATTACCCGACATTGCCAGAGGTTTAAGCAAACCTATTAATTATTTTGCTATTGCCCGTCACTGGCAAAGGTTCTTAGCAAACCTATTCATTATTTTTATATAACCTGATATTGCCAAAGGTGCTAAGCAACCTATTCGTTATTTTGCTATTACCCGACATTGCCAGAGGTTTAAGCAAACCTATTCATTATTTTGCTATTGCCCGTCATTGGCAAAGGTTCTTAACAAACCTATTCATTATTTTGATATAACCTGATATTGCCAAGGTGCTAAGCAACCTATTCATTATTTTGCTATTACCCGACATTGCCAAAGGTTTAAGCAAACCTATTCATTATTTTGCTATTGCCCGTCATTGGCAAAGGTTCTTAGCAAACCTATTCATTATTTTGATATAACCTGATATTGCCAAGGTGCTAAGCAACCTATTCATTATTTTGCTATTACCCGACATTGCCAAAGGTTTAAGCAAACCTATTCATTATTTTGCTATTGCCCGTCATTGGCAAAGGTTCTTAGCAAACCTATTCATTATTTTGATATAACCTGATATTGCCAAAGGTGCTAAGCAACTTATTCATTATTTTGCTATTACCCGACATTGCCAAAAAGCTAAGTTCTAAGCAAACCTATTCATTCTTTCAATTATCAATCTGCCTAGTTTTTGTCCCAACTATGTTAGAGTCGGTTTCCAGTCTTATCATACGCAGCGGAGTACCAGTGTCTTAAATGAAGTGCCTGCTTATCTAACCTCCACAACCCACAACTGGGTAATACGATGCCTGTTTGACAAGACTGGAGTCTGATTGCCTGGCTTCTGACTATCCGTTAAGACTTTCAAAGATGTACAAATGACAGCCAGGACCAACGGCTTAGCGTACTTGCCAAGCCTCTGAGGAGTATCGGTATCTTAAGTCACCCATCCAGGCACCAACCTCGGCAAGCGTTGCTTAACCTTAAAGATCGACCTGTGCGGTTGTTATTATTTAGCCATGAGCTCTTCATTTCAAACATATTCAGTTTAAGTTAAAAACTTCCACTTTTCAAAACAAACAAAGCTCAATTATTCTTAGTTCTCTCTATCCCGAAATTCTAGAATCGTTCAATAAGAATTTACCGTCAAATAATATCATAAGCCGTTCATACGTCGGGATCGTCCGACAAATGCTTTCAGAATGAGCGCTTTATTCGGCAAAATAACTCTTTTCAGACGTAGTGCCGGCTTATCTTTGTGGCCAAGTAATCTTGACTAATGGCTCGAGAATTTCTACAATGTTACTGTAATTTAGATTGATTTTTGCAGTTAAATTTGGTAGTTTAAGTGGTTTGTTTTAGGATTTGTGGGGTTTGAGTTTGTGTTGAAGGCTTACATCCTATTTTTTTAAATTAATATTTTTAATTCTAGCTTTAGCCCGTGGCTTTACTCGCTCGCTTAAAAGGTACCCTTTATTTATTCTTGTCAGTACCACACGTATATTTGTATCTTTTGTAAATAGTACATAATGTGCATTTGTAAGAATCAAAAAACGCACTTTGTTTTATAATCAAAATATGTTCCGAAAAGCGAAAATAACTGTTTGTCTGTTAAACGTTTTTCCTGTCAATTTCTAAATCTTTAAAGCCGATTGCAGACCAGAAGCTAAGTTTATTTAGCATAATTTTTCATACTTGTGTTCAGACCGCAAGCTATGCAGCCTACAATACCTCAAATACCATCAACTTGCCGCGATTGACTCGGTGGAACGCAGAGCTAAAAAGACCATTAGTGACGCTAAACTGGTGGATGCCAAGCTTCACAGCTCGGCTCATCACCGTAAGGTGGCCTGTTTGTCGGTCTTCTACAGACTGTACTTCGACGAGTGTGCTCATGAACTCCACGATCTCATCCCACCGGCTCCCTTCTACCATCGGACATCTGGACGCACTGCAAGTTACTATCCTCACCTAGTTGCCTTTCCAATTCGCATCAAGGAGTTCCAAACATCCTTCATAATGCGCACACAAAAAGAGTGGAACTCACTGCCTGCGTCTTTGTTTCCGAACGTATTCAACCCAAATCTTTTAAAAGTTAGAGTGAACAGGCTTCTTCTGGGTAAGTTTACTCCATCGTCGACTTTGTCTCTGTCACCTCAGACCTAGACTAGAGTCAAAAGCTAACCCATCCTAAAAAAATAAATAAATAAATAAGCTGTGCAAACTAAGCGAAATTATCTTAGCTTAGCTCTTGATCAGCACCCAGGTTAAATCCTATCTCACTGATTTACGATGTTGA
The DNA here is from genome assembly GCA_947562075.1 of Orthosia gracilis. Taxonomy (NCBI): domain Eukaryota; kingdom Metazoa; phylum Arthropoda; class Insecta; order Lepidoptera; family Noctuidae; genus Orthosia; species Orthosia gracilis. The sequence goes on from OX387266.1 coordinate 25,003,895, forward strand.
TCCTTAAACCCATTAGCCAGGTTTACATTTCTGTTATTTTGTAGGTCTAAAGGTGAGGTATAAATCTTGCAAACAGTAATATATTATCGCCAAAAAAAATATTAGTTTGCTCCAGAATATTTTATTATTCTACAAACATAATTAACTTGACGGGTCTTGTCTAAACAACAGCGCAAACTCGATTTCAGACTTATAAAACCTATAAGTCCAAGTTACCTCATGATATTTTCCTTCACCGTTTTCAGCGGTGTTCAAAACAAACTTAGAAAGTACTTAAGCATTGAAAAAGTTACATTGGTACTTGCCCGGATTTGAAACCACGAGCTCAATTACGAGAGGCGAGATCTTAGCTACTGGGCCACCACGACATAAATCTTACAAGAAAATCTAAAAAAAAATAAACATGTCAGTCGCTCATTCAGAGTATTTTTATTCTACAAACAAAACAAAATAAACTGCGAATCTTATCTAAACCACAGCTCCAAAAGAATCAATGATATTTTCTTAATACAATAAAAACATGAAACTAAACTCCGATTCGCACTAAAACAGCAATGTCCCATCATATCCATGGGTATTATCACCCACATCCCACCGAGCTTACACAGGATCCCCCATTACGAGTGAAACGACGATGAAAAGTGGCCCATTTTTATCCCCTGGCCGAAATCCGGGGCATTTGTAAAAAATGCCCGCGCTTCGGACCAATGATTGTCGAATATTCGTGTAATGATAGGTGTTAAGTGATAAGCTGGTGCGAGGGATATGAGCGATTCAGTTTATTTTTTTTTGTTGATCAGCTCGCACTTGACCTCTATCTCACCCGATGGTGAGCGATGATGTGGTCGACGGTGAAGCACACTTGCGTAGAAATAACCTATTCACTCTTGACTTAAATACCCCTAGGTTGTAGCTACAGGTAACAAAGACTCCAGCAGGGAATTCCACTCCTTAGGTGTGCACACAATGAAAGTATTCGCAATACGCCTTGTGCGTATAGGTGGGATGTCCACCATGAACCGATGGCGCATCATCTTGTTGTGCAATCTATTCATTACAGGTTCTGGGTTCGATTTTCGGCTCAAGCATGTGTGCCTATTCGGATTGCAAGTGGAAATTCTTTGCCCGTAACATAGATTTATGTTTCGTTGATGGCAATACGCTCACCCAATATTTCGTGGGACTGCAAACTGAAAACACAGATAGTTTTAAATTGTCAACGAGTCGGACAGTCAGAAAAATGAGACACATTCCAAAGCAAAGATCTGAATAAAGAAGAACGTGTAAAAAACTCCATAGACCCTTTTAAATCATGTGATATATTACAAAAAATCCTGACCACATTTTTATTTTAGCTTCTATGCGTAAGAACAAAGAACACTACTGGCAATATTGTGGATAGCCACGTTAGGCACAGTCTTGCGTAATCCTAGTTCCGTTATGTTATAAAGGAACCTGTCTATCTCAGTGTGTAATCTAACCCTGTACATTTAAATTAACTTTGATGGCCTACAATTAAAACTTCAGCCATCCTATACAAGCCCGCCCCCGCTACCGCCTATAAAGTGGAACACCGGACATTCTACAACGACCATAGACGGGTCAAGTCGAGTAATGTCACGTGAAATGAGTGTAGTAGGACCCTTTCGATTCTGTAGGGATGGGACACGACCCAGTATTGATATAATTATCGATAGTTTTAAGTCTTCTGTCCTACTAACAATGAACTTAACGCTACCTAAGCAAAATCGTCCACTGACAAAGTCCAAACTAAACATGCACAAACTAGAACATGACCTGCATAACATTGATTTTAGCCCTGTTTACGATTCTCCTGACGCTAATTTGTCTTTATCGTATTTAATTAAAAACGTCCAGCAAGCAATATTACATAAAACGACCGTAATAACATTAAATCGGAAGCATTATAATATTAAACCGTGGAATACCCCGGGCCTTGTTCGATGTATAAGGCACAGAGACAAATTACATCAGAAAACCAAACGCTACCCTGATAATATAATGCTTCTTGTAATATACAAGAGGTACAGGAACTTTTGTAATAATCTCTTGAAAAAACTTAAAATTGAATACGATAAAAACGAATTGCAGAAAGCAGGCAAAAATAGTAAACAGATATGGAAACATATTAAAAACTTGACTTACAGATCTAAACAACGGGAACCCGTTTCAAGTTTACTGCTCACTAACTCTTCACCCCTATCATCAGCTAATAATGTAAATAACTATTTCGTGAATGTAGGGAAATCCCTCGCGGAACCACTCCTGAAGCAATCGTCTTATCGGTCTGCCGCGCACTTTCAGACTTCTCTCAAGAGCTGTGCTAAATCTTTTGCACTTTTGGATACGGACGAAAGTGAAGTAGAACTAATCATCTCAGCTCTGAAAGATGACTGTGCAGTTGGCTGGGATAATATTTATAATAAAATACTTAAGCGTTTTAATCACATTTTACTCCGACCGTTAACATGTATATTTCAGGCGTGCCTCCGAGAAGGAATTTTCCCTAAAAGTCTAAAAAAAGCGGTGGTCATCCCTATCTTTAAATCTGGATATAGAGATGTTGTGAATAATTATAGACCAATATCTATACTGCCTTCTTTATCCAAAATTTTAGAAAAAATCATTAACAAAAGACTCGTCAATTACTTGGAAACGAACAACTTATTATCTTCTTCACAATTCGGGTTTAGAAGCAGATTGTCCACAGCAGATGCGGTTCAAAAGCTGACAGACCTCGTTGCACAAGAACTCGGCGATGGAAACCAGGTCCTGACTATCTTCCTAGACTTAGCAAAAGCTTTTGACACCGTATCTGTTCCTTTGCTTTTAAATAAACTGGAAACGTTAGGTATAAGAGGTACACAGCTGAAACTATTCGAAGATTATTTAAACGATAGATCGCAATGTGTTCGAATAGAGAATATAACAAGTAACGATGAAAAATCACTAGGATTTGGAGTTCCACAAGGCAGTATCCTTGGTCCATCATTGTTCCTCATTTACATTAATGATCTTTGTAATTTAAATGTAGGAAATTGCAAAATAATATCGTACGCTGATGACACTGCGCTTATTTTCACCGCAAAAACTAACTCCGAGCTGTATAATGTTGCACAGGCAGGTTTTAACATCGTTCTAAACTGGCTTCGTTGTAATTTACTAACACTAAATGCAGATAAAACAAAATATATTCAGTTCAACATGCGCAATCTTAATAACAAAACTAATCCCCATTTATATGCACACCAATGTAACAATCAGTCAGCCACTTCTTGTACCTGCCCTATGATCCTGGAAACAAAGTGCCTCAAGTATCTTGGAGTTTTTGTTGATAACACGCTCTCGTTTAGGCAACATATTGACAGTTTGGTTACTAGAGTACGTAAACTGATGTTTGCTTTCAAACAACTGCGCTCCATTGCCGACACTAACTTAGTCAAACAAGTTTATTTTGCTCTATGTCAATCAATACTTCAATATTGTATAACCTCATGGGGCGGAGCATCAAAAACTATCATTCTCCCTCTTGAAAGAGCACAAAGAGCTGTTCTAAAAGTAGCAAATTCTCTACCTTTCCTTTTCCTTACCCACCAGTTATTTAAATCCTGCAAAGTCTTGACTGTTCGGCAAATTTATTTACTGCACATAACACTAAAACAGCATGCAATGCTTAAATATAACCAAGATATAACTAACAAAAGGCGAAACGATATAGTATGCAGCTCAACTTCTACCTCTAAATTTGCATTTACATATAGATTCTTTACATTTTTAGGGCCCTTTTTATATAATAGATTAAATAGAATACTAAGTATATATAATTTAAATTATTTTAACTGTAAAAGCATTGTTTTAAACTATTTGCAAGTTTTGTCATATGACCAGACTGAAGACCTGCTTCTAGTATTAAAATAAAATTAGATTAAAACTATGTAAGCATGTTTAAAAATAACACTACTATGCTAACACTACTATACTAAAATAACACTACTATACTAACAACACATATTTCCGCAGTGTCCTAGTTTTACTTAAAATTGTTAATTTATTGCAATACCTACATTATTAAATATAAATAAGCACTTTTACGCCTGAAGCACAGGTTCTACCTAGTTCAGGCAAATTATACATCAGCACTTTTTAGAACATAAGCTAATTATTGTAAATTTTGTACTTTAAGAAATAAATAAACGATTTTATTATTATTATTATATTTTATTTTATTTTATTTGGGTTTTGGGGATCGTGTGCAATAAACAGCCGATCGGGTCGACTTTCAAGGTTAAGCAACGCTTTGCTGAAGTTAGTCCGTGGATGGGTGACCTTGTTTGACATACAGACCAACAGCACTCTTACACTGGTTACCATTAAAAAATCAAAAGTAAAACCAATAATTAAATAGCAAAAAACTAATTTAGTATTAACTCATTGCAATCACTGTTATACTAATAAGTCTAGTGAAAAAATATATTTGTTCATATGTTAATTTGTAATGATTTGATGTGTTTGAAACTATGTTATCGTTAATTTGTAATACCTGATTAAAACACGATTTCAACGTAATAAAGTTTCACATTCAAATAAATCAGCTAATATGCTTACTGACAACAATCAAAAACAAAATCAAAATTAGCATAAACCAATGATTGGCTTACCGCAAAACGGGTAATTATATACTAGAAAATCATTCGGAATTGCCTATAAATATTTGAACAATTTGGGCACAAATTTGTTTATTTTCTAAACATATCTTCCGGGACATGTTATTTTATTTTGCCTCTGGGGACGGATGAAATGTTTTAATTGTAATTTTGTGTTTGCTTACTTTTATGGTATTTAAGGGAATTAAACTTTAGGTATGTTATTGTTCCAATATTAATGTTTTCTTCTAAAATAGTACAGGCTGCTACTAAAAAGTTCAAGATGAAAAAACCCAACACTGCCTGACCCGGCAATCGAACCCAGGACCTCATGTTCAACAGCGTAGCGTTTGTTGACCACATGGCCATTGAGGCAATCTTTCGAAATATTACGTCGTAATTTGTATTGTTAATTTAAGATGAGGCCTAAAGAGAAGATTAGCGTCTTCTGTAATTAACTCTACACGTGTATTCCCTTTAGCGCCGTTAATTGCGTTCCTTCAAGGTTTAGATAATATTAATTTAGGTAAATGGTAGCAAAGCAATTTAACGTCTGACAAGTTTTAAATTTTGAATAAAATTATATTTGACTAGCGGACGCCTCGCGGTTTCGCCCGCGTGGTTCCCGTTCCCGTGAAAATGCAGGGATAAAAAGTAGCCTATGTCACCCAGGGATAGTGTAGTTTCCCAACGGTGAATGAATTTTTTTAAATCGGTCCAGTTGTTTTTAAGTTTATTCGTTACATACAAAAATACAAATCTTTCCTCTTTATAATATTAGTACAGAAGTATAGATAGGATATCAAATTTTAGAAATGAATAGATTGCTTCTAGGCAAGCGTGCTTCACCGTCGACCATACCATTGCTGCCTATCAGGTGAGATAGTGGTCAAACGTGAGCTTTGGGCGCACGGCTGGCGCAGTGGTTGAGCGATCGGCTGTATTACCTACAGATATTTGTTCCGGCTCTGGGTGTTTGTGTATGTGAGTTTATATGTTTGTAAGCGCACCCACAATACAAAAGAAATGCCTAGTGAGTGCATAGTTTAAAAAAAATATCGGTAACAAAAAACTAAATATTTTCCCAAAAAAACTGTCGATATCGACATCCTACGTGTCCCATCACGAACTAAAATACGTAGTAACCACGCCTGATGACGCTCATAGCGCCACCTCGCGTGTAATGACGGTACCTCCATTACTGGCCTGTGACGTCACTGCGGCTATGAATACTTCAGGTTGTAGCTAGCCTACAGCTATTTGGCGAAGTTTTTGGACTTTAAAGGTGGGTCGGAATAGTTATTTTCTTTGTGACTGTTTCTGTTTCCTAGCCCACGTTTGTGGGAAATTGAAATGTGTGGGAGCCCTTTGACAAAGGGCTAATACAAGGTGGGCAGATACATGATTCCGTTTGACGCTTAAATGAATTATTAATTTACAAATTAGTTGTTAGGTTAGTTAATTATTTTCAGGTTTGTTAGTGAGTAGTTTTTGGTTTAAATGTATATGCTTGTAGTCTTAGTTAATTAAGTATTTTATACACTGTATAAACATAATGATTGTTAGGACAATATTGAGGTTTGGAAAAAAATATGTATAAATATTTTTTGATTTTTTATCATTTATTCGTTATTTGAAACAAAATTACACTTTCTCCTTTTATGTTGATCTCAATGAAACTAGATGCAAAAGATAACACTAGAGTCTTTTAATGGTTGCAGTAGTTTATGGGAACATTTTTTTTTATATGTTACTTTTCACAAGTCGTTTCGTCACACAAGGAATTTCTTCCTGTATCGTGGGTGGGTTGACAATCATTTAAACTCACATAAACAACACCCAGAGCCGGCACAACTATCTGTAGGTCATACAAATATTTGTTCCGTGCGGGAATCGAACCCGCGACACGCAGCGCAGCAGCCAATCGCTCAACCACTGCGCCAACCGTGCAAAAGTGCTGAGTGTTTTCTTGATTAAGTTTTTTTTTCTATTTATTTATAGATTCCTGATTATAGATTTTCTTTAAACAAGTTATCCGTGAGCAGTGGTGGCCCAGTGGTAACGGCCCCGACTATTGTATCCTAGGTCGTGGGTTTGAACCCAGGCAGACGCTTTACTTTGTGTGAATTATTACATCACCACTGCTCTCAAACGGTGAAGGAAAACACCGTGAGGAAACCGGCATGTCCTAGAACCAAAAATTCGAAGACATGTGAATCCACCGAACTGGGCCCGCGTGGTGGGTTAAGTCCCATTCCCTCTCACTGGGAGTAGGCCTGTGTCCCAGCAGTAGGAACATTAAAAAGTCTGATAATGATGGTTCTGTTGGATACGAGACGCAATGTACCGGTCAATGTGGCGACGCTTGGGGAGGCCTTGTCCAGAAGTGGACGTTTTTCGGCTGATATGATGATTATAAAGTTATTATTTTTCATAACTCTACCCTTTTATATTTAATTTCTAATTTAAATCACACCTACAAATCATTCAAAAAAAAACCAACAGACAATTCCCACCTACATCTCTATCCACCCTCTAATGTATGTCCTTTATATTCAAACGGTTGTGAAACAGGGTCGTGCCGGTGTAATGGGGTCCGTTGTAACGTTGTCCCGTTGTTCCAGGCGCGGTTATGGCGCCCATTGCGTTGTGGTCGTAGACCTCTGGCCTGGGGATGGGACTGTGTTACACTGATGTCGATAGTTGGGTGGTACAACACTAGGAGCGTTTGAATAAGTGTTGGTGCGAATCTGAAGTGTTGAGAAATATATTTTAGTGTAAGTTTATGTAATGTCGATTAAGATTTTGGTATCAATCTGCTCTGAAATGCAACGTTAGTATTTTTGGAACATAAAAAAATGTTTAGAAATTGGATTAAATCCTTTTTTTTAAATAAGTGTAACATCCGGGTTCTAAGACCACTTGAACTCAGTCGCCAGTATAACGAAAATGCTTTAAAACCGATAAATGTAAAACAATATTGGGGTGTTCCTCGAAGCGCACCAACTTTGAACCGCACCAAACGATGCGCACCAAAAGTATTGCTCGAAATGCACCATTCAGGTGCGCTAATGAAATCAATTAAAAATATTATAATTTTATTCCTCAAAACTTACTAACGAACATACAAGAGTATGAAGGATTCGTAATAAATGATATCGATAAACGTTTTAAAATTCAACTGTCCAAATGTTTATTTATTAAAACTACCAGGAAACAGAAATGAACTGGAACTAGGTGCTTAAGCGACTTACTACTAAGGTCAATATGGTAAAAATACAGGTTTTGAAATTGAATCATTTGTTGTTTTGAAAAGTACCAGGGTGACAGAAATGAACAGAAAATAGGCGCCTAATCTCACTAAGTTGTGCACCACCGATTAAACACAATAAAGTATTCGTTATTACTCACTATATCGTTAAAATTCTTAAAATTCAACTGAAGACACGATTGCCGTAGTGGTTGAGTGATCGACTGCTACGCTGCGTGTCGCAGATTAAATTTCCGCACGGAAAAAATATTTGTATGATCTATAGATAGTTGTACCGGATCTGAGTGTCTTGTTAATGTGAGTTTAAATTTTTGTAAACGCACTAACGATACAGGAAGAAACGCCTAGTGAGAGGAAAAGTTAAAAAAGAAAATACTGTTTTGTATCTTAACTATAACTGATGACGGAGATCCTGATTTCTTGTTTATGTTTTTCTTCACCTTTATGACTCATTGCCAAAATTAACTTAAGTAATACACAGTAATCTATCAAAAACTAATAATTCTATTTAAATCTAAATAGTAACCCAAAACAGCTGTGGAAAGGCCACAAAATTTCTAGATTCTCCCCTTGAATACCCGAAACATGTATCCACAAGACAAACATTGGCTTTTCTTTTGTTTCAGTAATTACGGGCATTCAACCGGTTAAATTCACAATCAAACCTTTAGATATGACAGATATGACAAGGCACTTAGAAAATCCATTTCCAGCTCCACTTACATACACATAATACTAAGAACATATGTAGAAATTCAAGATGTTTGATAGTTTCTTGTAGACACGAATATTTTATGAGACAAATGTCTCCCGCGGACGTAGGTGTGAGAGTTATGTATTTCGTACGTGAGACAGGCGGGTACGTAGGTAGAACCTTGTATTATTTGTGGCTGTGGGAATGTGGATGAAATTGCAGATGATATGATGTTTTGCGTGGTCGATTTTTTTTAAGATAGTAAAGATGAGCATGACAAATCGGGTACTGCATGTTGTGTACAGTCTTGCCGCTGCAGTCGTTACGGGTAGCAAGATGATCAGACACTCTCGCTCCCTTTCGCTCTGAGTAATATTCATTGTATTATCCAGTAACTAGTTTCTGATGATTAGGTAGTCCATCGCTGCATGTAAATGATTGTACTCACCTACATTCGGCTAGACCATCCTCAAAACAGTTGGAAAAAAGCTAAGCAGACTCGTTGATCATTGTAATAAAGATTCACCCATCTTACAGTGATCGGTATCGTTAAAGTACATGACGGCAAAATGCTTATATTTTGAAAACAAGATTTTTTATTACGATATGTTTTTTATTCCACATGCACCTACCATATTACTTCACCACCCTTGGTCGACTCATAGGGAATGCCTGAGGCACTAAGTTCGCCTTTGTACCTTTGTGAATGAAGTCTAAATAAATAAATAAACTTGAATTCTCAAAATAAAAACCTTTCTAAATAAACCAGACCGACTGTTTCATTCCCTGTTATATTTCGCCGGAATAACGCTCGCAATTTCGCACATACTAAAATTTTATATTCCGCCACTCAAATTATATCAGAGCTAAAATAAAATTCAAAAATTATTGCCTTAATATAAAAATATCGGCTATCATAAAAATATACGCGGAAATTTGTAAAATTATAGTTTTCTATACTGGTATTAGACTTTAATATACCCCAGTGAAGGGCGAAAGTTAGGAAGAAGAATTTATCATCGAGCTTGCTGAGATTAGGTGGTGGATTCAAACAGTTATAGGATCTAACTCAAGTTTGCAACCCCTTGCAGCTGTATAGAGATACAACCGTTAATGATGCATATTTTAGACTTGCAAGAGAATCAAAATCTACAGGGTACTTCACGTTGATCTAGAATCATGGCATTTGGCAAGAAGCAAACAATATCTTATAGGACAAGTAAAAGAAAAAATCCGAAAACCGGCAATTTGTATCAACATAAAAAAAGATTATTAACTTATTTGCTGTTGGTAAACTGACCGCGACTTATGTCGATGTATGGGGACTACAGTTTTCCAACGGCAAAGTTAATTTGGTCCCTCGATTCTGTATATCTTATCGTTAGAGCAATGTTCGGTGCACTCATAGTTTATGTTATTTAATTATTTTGGTGAAAGTGGCTGTTTGTACGGAACCCTCAGTGCACGAGTGTGACTCGCAATTGGCTTCGCAGTTTTTTTTATTTGAAATAGGTTGGACTCTAGTCTAGGTCAGAGGTGACAGAGACAAAGTCGAAGACGGAATGAACTTACCCAGAAGGAGCCTGTTCACTCTAACTTTGAAGAGATTCGGGTTGGATGTGTTCGGAAACAAAAACGCAGGCAGTGAGGTCCACTCATATGCTGTGCGCATTGTGAAGGATGTTTGGAAGTGCTTGGTGCGAATTGGTAGAATCGCAACTATGTAAGAATGGTAACTTACAGTGCGTCTAGTTTCCAATGGTTGAATGGGGCCGGTGGGATGAGGTCGTGGAGTTCTTGAACACACTCACCGAAGTACAATCTAATCAATCTAATCTCATCAATTAGGTATGAAAATACCCGATCTGAAAATTTATCCCGTACCGTATGTAATGCTTGCGTCCATCCTTGGGGCAGTCCTTGCTCAATACAGAGTCCTTTTACAACTAGGAGACAAATTCTATATATTCAATATTAGAAGCTGTTTAAGCACCGACGGAAAAAGAGGAGTGCGGACTGTCAGGACGGATAAACTGTTTTTTTTCGAAACTGTTTGATGAAAATCGGTTCAGCCGTTCAAAGTTATGGGCGATTTTCTGTTTGAATCGGAGTGTTTTCGCAAAATATCGTGTCATAATTACGTGTTCAATAGATTGTCGATTGAAGCTATTCTACTACTAGATAAATTATGTAGCATGAAATAAAAATTTGTCGTTTTTTTTATTTTATTGTTGACTTATGTACTTTGTGATTAGAATAAATGCCTTGAAAATATCATTGCTCATGCTCTTTGCCCATAACGATATTACCAATGAAAGCTTATAAAACACGACTCAAAAATAAGTAAATAAAATGAAAAATAATTACAGCTCCCATCCGCTATAAATCCATCCTGCCGCTCCCTGAATCACTTTAGCTCTATCGTGCGAAATACAATGTATCATAACCATTGTAGGTCGTGTTCCGGCGAACCGTTTCCTGAGCACAGCCAACCGGCAATGTACAACGTACACGGAGAATAAATCGAGCGGCTAAAACTGCATTTTTCTCCGTACACGCGTGATATGTAGGACACTTCCTTCCTCTCCGCAGTCGAGTAAAGTGTTGTGTGTTTATTTTTGCGTATAATGTGTCTTGTTTTTGGCGTGATGAGGTATTGGTGCCTGGTTTATGTGTAGTTTGGTCTTGTTGGGGTATTTTATTAGGTTTTGCTCGTTTTGTACTCGTTCTGGTTTTTGAGAGCTAATGGTTCTAGAAATGGAAGAAATCAAGAGTAAAATATTTATACATACACGCCCTGCTGTTTCACTGAATGAGATTCTTAAAAGAATTATGCATTTTTCAGAATCATGTATCCATTCTACCAGAAATATAATTTTTGTATTCAGATTATAACACTCCTCGAGATAATTAATTGTATTACTCACAAACACACCCACCTTAATACACTTACTTAATTTATTGTTCTAAAAAAAAAAAAAAAAAAAAAAAATTTAAAGCAGTTATCCTCCACCCATTAAGATGAAATTTTGCATACAGGTTTAATTTGGATGACAATGCATGGTTAGCTAAGCGACTTCATTCTAAATCCAATATGGCGGACGGCCCAAGATGGTGGACTAGTTATTTTTTGTGCACTGCCATGATACCCATAGGTATCAAATGAAAGGGTTTGCTGAGAAGGATACGAAAAAAAATTACGGAATAATTTTATTATCTTTTATATAAGTTTGTACTTGTTTCACATACAAATTTTGTCACTATAAAATTGCTTTACGTCCGTCACGTCAGTCACAGGTCCAGTTGAAAACCAGCGTCATTTTGCTGAACAGATCCCTATTTGCCGCAGCCGTGGGATACACAATATTACATATATATTGTTTAATCTCTTTTTTATTGTTTTTTAAATTAATATTCCGTTTTTTTTTGTTTTTTTTTTTCTGTTTGCTCTGTTGGCTTGTGACAAAGAAATGAATTTTTATTCTCTCTTTAAACAGTTTTACGTTCGTTTTCTTAAAAAAACAACAAGGAATAATCGAGTGTCATCATTATCAGCCTAGCATTCTCAACATTATTGGGATCGGCTTCCAATCTAACCTGATTTAGCTGAATATTAACATTTTGTATGCGCGGCTGACTATTTGACTTTCACCCCATATTTGCAAATTTTCAATACAAATTTATCTTTATATATAACTTCGTGATTCAGGAAATTATTTACCTTTCAACTTCCACAAGCCGTTTACTGGATAACATGATAGTCTTGGTAAGGCAACTTAACCATTTTCCAATATTATATAGTTTAGGTTTGGTCAACGTTGCCCGTTGAAATAGATTGTAGGATCTATCTCGTATTGCAGAAAGCTTTTCAGAGACAAATCTCGTATGCACAGTGTCACTCGGATACAAAACTACCTGTAGCCCGTAGGCGATGCAAATATTTGTTCGGGACGGAATTACTATCGAACCTGAGAGCTCCAGCGTGAAAGCCAATCGCTCAGTCACTGCTCACACGTGCCGTCAATCTCAGTTATGCATATGCTTGTTTCTAGAATTTATTCTGAACCAAAATATGACATATGCCTAGGTCATTTATAAGCCCGTAAAACGGCGCTTTTGAAAGTCAAAATTAAAGAACAAGAAAATAGGTCATTTATAAGGCCGTAAAACGGCGCTTTTGAAAGTCAAAATTAAAGAACAAGAAAATAATTGACGGAGGTGTATTATCATGCCCATCATCTACAGCCCACTTACTTATTTGATTTTTTATTATTTTTACTGGCATTTATTATTATTATTTTTGATTGGAATGTTTTATTAGGAGTAGTAGTAGGGACGCCCGTTTCCGCACTTAGACTCCCATTCGGTCTGTTGTGCGTGGGGATACTGTCAAGCATAGCCAGCCTAGCTCTTTTCGAAATCACAGAAGCTTCCTGTACTAGTATGAATGTTTTATATTTTTTATTGTTTTTTTTAAATCGCAATTTTATTATGTAAAAAGTTACTGTATATTTGTTGTTATTATTATAGTATTTATTTATAAACTGATTATTATGAAAAGTGCTGTTAGAAAGGGGGCGGGCTGTAAATCAGTGTTGACCAGCGTAGTAGCCATTGCTTTACACTGCTCCGCATATTATGCTGAACCCGCTCCTTTTGCCATCCTGAAATAATATTGTGCCTCAGAGTTAATTTGTGTGTTGTTCATTTTCTTTCACAGTTGGCAATAAAAATGTTTTGTTTCTTTCTTTCTTATGCCCATACTTTGTAATGTTCTGTGGATAGATCTGAAGACAACAGTAATGAGCAGTTAAATATTAATCAAACTACCAGATAAACCTCAGTGAGATACATACATAAATAAAATCGCGCCATTTTCCCATGGAGGTAGGCAGAAACTATACAGAACATACATACTCATTTTGCTTCGTTGACATTCATACCCCTAATCAAGCCAGTTATGAATACTGCGCACCTGGCCCCTATGCCCTTCTAAGGCGTCCGTTCCCGCTGATTCCGTTCACTTCTGATGGTTGAGCTGAGTGGTGCCGATCCATGCGTCATGTTCGTGAACGGGCGCCATGAGTTGGGATTGGTCATAACCACAACTTAGCTGTCTCGGCCTGTTGTTGTATTTTTTTTAATTGTTTGTTACTCTAGACGCTTTTACGTGCACGTATTTTTACATCGTTCTCACATGTATTTTTTCAACAAGAATGACGTAACCAAATACTTGTAGTTAAAACTGCTGGAAGTGAGTGTACGTGGAGTTTCTTGCAAATTCTTCTCCATTGAGACCTACTGACGCTTGCGAATTTGCGACTAGAGTCATCTTTTTTTGTTTAACAATTCAAAAGTACCTCTAAGGTTTATTTGAAATAAACTTTTTGATTCTGTTTGTGATTATTTCTGCTGAGTAAATACTTTTTATTAGTCGCCTTTCATTCATCCTCTGAACTTGATCAAACCATCTAAGCATAGTCTACTTAGATGGAAACTACATTACGACTAATTCCTCGAAGGGCAAAGGTATACAAGACACCCAAATTTAGAGCAAGGCATTGCAATGAATTGCCGACAAGGTTAAGATTAGCACTTAATGAATTTACGAACACGGCAATAATTGTTTTAACTACGACTTACATCCCTTCAAACAGCAACTAACATGTTAGTCAGTCTGTTACCTATTTAATGAGAGTTCATTATAAGGCACAAGGTCGCAATAAGGCCATGTACCCGTTGTCTGTGAAACAAAGCCGCTCGCAACATCAAAGGCTGTTAAACCCTTTGATTTCGCCGACTAATGAAAGTGTTAAATACACTCAGTGTAATTTAGAGTGTGTTTTGACACGGTACACCGTTATCTGGGGATAAAATTAGTTAATTTTTGGTAGGAAGGTATGGTTAATTAACTTACTGATAATATGTTGCTAATAATCATGGACAAAAATGAGTTTGGTTTTTTTCCTAAAACACATTTTTTTTGTTTTTGCTCAAGAATCCTTCGCAAACGTTGCGAGCAAAGCAAAATTGATCTATTGACAACTGACGGATAATAATTTATTTAAAACCACATAGAAGCTTTCCTTTGCCTTGTGTTACCTAAGGCTACACGTCGTGTCAAACGGCAAAACCATTCGTTAACTGAAGTTTTAAGGAACACAGTAGCCGTTCCATAAAACTTCAGTTAAAGAGCGGTTTGTACTATAGTAAAATAACCAAAAACTAGCTCAAAACACCATTATATCAAATTAATAACTGTAGGAAGACTAAAAACCATAACAGTTTCAATAGGGACCAATTTTAACAGAAGAACTGGGTCAATTTCCCGGTACTTTTAAAACCCAGTTTCACAAAGTGATAAAGTTAGCTAGTCCCCTCTGAAGCATGCAGGCCAGTGATGAATGTGAACATCTACCAGGTATGCAGCCAGGGTTTAATTCACCGCCCGAATGCCGCGGAGCCTTTCCGCTTCTACCAATATTTTCTGAATAAACCTGTTAGGTGCTTTTAGTGGGGTACGATACGATTGGACGATTTGTCGTGGCGTTGGAAACGATTTCATGGAATTGTTTGTTTCTTTTACAGCATAAAATTCAAACGCTAATTAACCTATTATTGTTTACTCATTTATTTGTTTTATTCATAAATAAAACGGTTCGCTCCTTTACTTTGCCACTAAGGTTTCATTGGTTCGGAGTCACCCAGTCGACCTATCGCTGAAAACCAGCGCTGTGGCTCTGTCTCGCACACGAGTCCCAGCAGGATTAGGCGCACAATGCCACATTCGCAAAATGACATATTAACGCAAAATGACACATTCGCAAAATGTCATTTCTCAATATGCCATATTAGCAAAATGCCACATTAGCAAAATGACACATTCGCAAAATGTCATTTCTCAATATGCCACATTAGCAAAATGACACATTCTTAAAAGTTAAAGCCACTTAGTGACTTCTGAGCCGATGATTTATGAATCAAAAATAAAACAAATTTAATTACGTATTTAATCACATTATTTATTCATTTTCATTTATTTTAACATAAAATAAATTAAAAATGTAAACTGAAATAATATATGTCGCTGAGAATCAAAAATATAATTAAAAAAAAAAACTTTTTTCAAAATAGCTTACATTTTTTGTAAAATTGGCTTGGCTTGGGTTTTTGTAAAGTATTTTTCCGCATGCGCCATCTATTGCCAGTGTACCTTTAGGGTAAATTGATTTGCAGCATTGATTATACGATTTGCTTAATCAAGTCATTCTTAAGTTATAGCTAGGTGGCGTTATTCATAAAAACATTTAATGTTTCAATATAAAAAAATCGACTATGTCCCAAGTGATATTGTGCGAAAATGGTATTTTGCGAAAAGGCATTTTGCGAAAATGACATTTTGCGAAAATGGCATTTTGCTAATGTGACGTTTTGCGATGTGGCGTTTTCGGAATATGACAATTTGAGAATGTGACATTTTGCGAAATTTCAAAATGTCATTTTGCGAATGTGGCATTGTGCGCCTAATCCATACCATTTTCGCACAATATCACTTGGGACATAGTCGATTATATATACTTTACAAAAACCCAAGCCAAGCCAATTTTACAAAAAATGTAAGCTATTTTGAAAAAAGTTTTTTTTTTTTTAATTATATTTTTGATTCTCAGCGACATATATTATTTCAGTTTACATTTTTAATTTATTTTATGTTAAAATAAATGAAAATGAATAAATAATGTGATTAAATACGTAATTAAATTTGTTTTATTTTTGATTCATAAATCATCGGCTCAGAAGTCACTAAGTGGCTTTAACTTTTAAGAATGTGTCATTTTGCTAATGTGGCATATTGAGAAATGACATTTTGCGAATGTGTCATTTTGCTAATGTGGCATTTTGCTAATATGGCATATTGAGAAATGACATTTTGCGAATGTGTCATTTTGCGTCAATATGTCATTTTGCGAATGTGGCATTGTGCGCCTAATCCAATGGTATTTTGCGAAAAGGCATTTTGCGAAAATGACATTTTGCGAAAATGGCATTTTGCTAATGTGACGTTTTGCGATGTGGCGTTTTCGGAATATGACAATTTGAGAATGTGACATTTTGCGAAATTTCAAAATGTCATTTTGCGAATGTGGCATTGTGCGCCTAATCCTCCCAGCATTATGCTGAGCGATGACCGTTTTGCGTAGTTGTGACGCATACTTTGTTATGATTGGATTTAAGATTTTTCGTTTTTTTTTTTTCATGGTATGCGTCGTGCCTGGCGCAAATAAACATTTTTTTTCTTTCTTTTTTTCATACATAAAAAGTATTATTAATAAAATAACGTTAAATCAATGAAGTATGTACGGATCATAGCAAGTGGCGTTCTGTAGTTTCTGCCTCCTCCCATGGAAAAAAGGCGTGAGTATGTGAAGAGGCATAGAAGGAGAATGGGGATACCATCGTTCAGCAGTGGAAACAATTTAGGTTAGCAAAGGAAAGGCCTGACCTTCTGAAGAAAAACGTCTTGGAGGATAAGGGTAAGTCCGTTGCCTAGCTGGACACAAAGCACTCCGTGCTGCTACTAAAAAATTACAGATGGAAAAATTATAACAAGTCCCCCAACTCTTGAATCGATCCCAGGATCACGCTCAGCAGTTGCATTTATAAAAATAATCCTGACTGTTTTTTTTAACCTTTTTTTTTCTTTTTAGATGGAAAAATCGTAAGCTCTAAATAACCCCGTCGGAAGGCAACAGCATCAAAAACTTCCATTGAAAGAGGACGAGGATTAAAAACAGCTATTCCCTTTAAAAATATGTCCTTTTTAGGATTACTTGTGGCTAAAAGAAACATGCCTCCGTTTCGTGTTTCTTTTACTTTTATACAGACTCAATCTTTTACCAAGTGGTAATTTTGTTTGAAAAAATATTCGTTCCTTTTTTATTTTTTGTGGCGGGGAACATTTGAACGAATTGTGTTTAAGTAAATATGGTTTTTATTGGAAGGCAAAGTTTTTAAGTAACATAGGTGAGTGAGATGTAAAGGGGGAGTTGGTTGGCCTTATAAGGTAATACATGTGAAGCGTAGGATTATGTGTGAAGAGAAAAGTTTAATCATTAGTGATATGAAAAGTTTAATCGTTTACACAGGAGTCCGTTTTACAGGTCCACTTTATCGTTTACGTTTTTATTCGCGCTGACTTACGTAGTTGTATGAGCAACTTCACACACTTGACAGTATTCCAGATCCAGTAAAAACCGATCCGAAAAAATATACAGCTGTGCGTTTTTCAGATCCACTTTGTCGTATACGTTTTTATTCGGCAATGGTGTAGGTAGTTGTGTGAACCAGTTCACACTCTCAACAGTAATAAAATACTGATCCGTTTTATTGGATCGAAGCCACGCGAGGCGTACCATTACCCCCAGTAGCGACAGATCCGTTAAAATGGTACTGTAAATGTGGTGTGAACATTACCCCCAGTAGCGACGGATTCGTTAAAACGGTACTGTAAATGTGGTGTGAACATTACCCTCAGTAGCGACGGATCTGATAAAATGGGTACTGTAAATTTGGTGTGAACATTACCCTCAGTAGCGACGGATCTGATAAAATGGGTACTGTAAATGTGGTGTGAACATTACCCTCAGTAGCGACGGATCTGATAAAATGGGTACTGTAAATGTGGTGTGAACATTACCCTCAGTAGCGACGGCTTCGTTAAAACGGTACTGTAAATGTGATGTGAACATTACCCCCAGTAGCGACGGATCCTATAAAAAGGTACAGTTAATGTGGTGAGTACTTTATCCCCAGTAGCAACGCATCCGTGAAAACGATCCTCACAATACGGATATTCTGTGTGAATGAGCCCTAACATAACATACAATCACGCCTGTATTCCCTAAAGTGTTAGTCAGAGGTACTACGCCTAAATAGTATAGCCACATTTGCCATCAAGCGGGTACAAGCTAGACTCCGGGCTTCCTTTGAGAAATTACACATTGAAAAGCCCAACAACACTTTGTCCGAATCGGAAATCGAACCCGGAACCTCGTGCTCAGCAGTAGCGACTAGACCAGCGAGGCAGATTTATAATATTTCAGATAATCATCATTTCAGCCGAAAGATGTTCACTGCTGGATATAGAACGTTGACACACTGATGGATCCTGTGCGTTTCGCATCTACCGGACTCCCACCTTGACTAGGTCGTCGCTCCATCTAGAGGGAGGCCTTCCAACGCTGCGTCTTCGGCTCCTACGGCCATCCATTCTATCTGCAATGTACCCTGCCCACTGCCACTTAAGTTTGGCAATTCCTCGGGCTATATCGGTAACCTTGGTTCTCTTGTGGATGTCTTCATTTCTGTTATTCGATCACGGAAGGAAACTCCGAGCATAGCTCTCTTTAATGCCCTTTGGGTGACTTTAAGCCTTCTGATGAGGCCCATTGTGAGCGCGTGAGTGCAACTGTTTATTTCAGATAACAAACTGTTATAAACTGCTGAATAAAGAGCCTCTAGCGATACTAAATAATACCCAACAAATTCTAGGTTTTCAACCCCGTACTGCTATCCTTACAATATTTAAATTATAAGTGCTTATAAAAATGCCTCGGTACGTGTAAAGCGGGTACATTGACAGGCTTCATTATACTTTAAAATGGCCTACAGCACTTCACACAATATTTTACGACGACATAACCCTTATTCTACTAATTTTTACACGAAAATACAAAACCCTTAGCTACCGCATACAAAATTGATATACACCAGACGTAGCCATAGAATAAAAGTCTGTATAGAAGGGTAACTTATAACAACAACAATAATTTATATTTTAAAAAAAGTAAACCGAATTCCAAAACAAAACACAACAACTTTCTTTTCCAAAGTCTCTCTTTTGTACCCATTGATTTCCGTTATTCGACACCGACTTCGGAAAAGAAAGTAATTTTTCGCCTTGTAGTGTTTTGTTTTGGAAGTTGGTTTGATTTTTTGTTAAAAAGTTTTTATATTCCTCTTTTTAGCTCTGGTAGGTACCTCTAATAAGCCCAAACACGAACAGGATACAATGTTTTATTTCGGAGTTCCAGTGGCCATTGTGGTATTCTTCATCTGTTCCACTTCACCAAATGATACATTCTGAGTACAAATGATTGCATTATTGATGAAAATACCAAAATCGCTATATGTATGCTTATAATATTTGAGGAGTTCACTCGATTTCTCTAGGATCCCATCATTAGATCCCGGTCAGATCAGGCCCGGCATCATAGTACCATTCCTGGGATATCTCCTTTCCAACAAAAAAAGGAATCATCAAAATCGGTTCATAAACGACGAAGTTATCCGCGAACACACAAAAAAAATCGGTCGAATTGAGAAACCTCCTTTTTGGGAAGTCGGTTAAAAAGAAGAATTACATATTTTCATGTTACATTAATATAATATAATGACATATTTCTGCTCAATGTTGTAAATATTGGCCCCGATGCTAGGAAAATCCTGTGTTATAGGGGCCAACCATTCGTCCGTTATTTTACAAACTTTGCAAGCAAAACATGTAACAGTACCTAATAATAATAATGTGTGGGTAAGCGCGTGCGCAAATTGTGTGGTGGTTATGTTGTGTAGTAGGGAATGAGTGTGAGGGTGATTTGTGGTGTCTATAGTTGTGTACGTGTAAGTGTACGTGTACGTGATACTAATAATTATTTATAGGCATGGCCGTTCAATCTAATACTTTTTTGGTTTCGTGTTTGTTTGTGTTATAAATAAGGGCATTTACCCCTCGGTAGTGGCGTCTAGCAAAAAGTACTTATGTACACTCTCATTTGTTGTAGTATATCATTGAAATAATTACTTCATCATCAGCTTAGCAGTCCACTGCTGGACACAGGCATTATCAATAGCATACCATTCATCAAAATTTTTCGATAACTCTCATCCAGTTATTAGCAGTCACCTAAAGTTGATCGTCGCTCTACCTTCCTTAAAGGTGTCCCAGCTAACATTTACCAGTTCGTAGTCAGTTTCTAGAGACAAAGCCTAAAATGTTTCATATATATAACGTAATTACATCAGCGCTCATACACTTGCTTGTATTGAACACTGATTATTATCCAGACTGTATTCCAGATTCTTACAGCCCAATACTTTACCTATTAAACGCATTAGCACATACAGTCAAATTTATACATTCTCAATCCCTGACGCAACCTAAGCTGAATTTTATTATAACCCTCCATTGTTCATGTCACACTTCAAACTACTAGGGGTCGATTCGACCGGTCGTAATCCTTTTCACAATAAAGGCGACGCCATTTTAGGCCATTCTCTGCAGGTTGATATTTATACCATTATATTAGTACCCTTTAGACCGAAATTTACGAAAATGTCCTGTATTATAAATTGGTGATTTATCTTAGCAGGTTTTTGGCCATGTGTTTGTAATGTGCTGGACGTGTTAATAAAGGCTATAATTGAATATGGTTCAAGAAAATATTTTGGTGTAATTTCAAATATTCGTTGCTTTGTTTGTGAATCAATTTCAATTTTGCTTTTGTTTGTTTTGCTATCGTTATAAATGGAATGTTTTTTTCATTTAAATATCGGTACACTGGATGCCAATAAAATTAAAAAGACTTGATGTTTGACCAAAGAGTGATATGGTGGAATTCGGCCATAATATTGAAATATTCCACATGTATTATTTAGTAAATAATAAGTAGTAAACTTCAATGGATGAATGAATTCTTAATTTATTTTTCCTCAATTAATGAAATAAGCTATATATTTTCCGAAACCGAAAAAAAACATCTGAAAAGACTTTTACACAAATGGGTGACCTGCTCAATTCTCGGAAAATCTTTTGAATAAGTAATAATATTCAACAGAATTAAAATTTCCTGCCAATCTTACTCAGTGATTCCAAGAAACGAGCCGATTCAAACAATCTTAATTATTAATGAAATCATTCTTCAAAGAACAAAACATTAATTAATAATCACGTCGTTGAAATTAAAACATTTGGAGTTGAAAAAAATAACATAGAAAGTTTCCATTTCATTAAGTGAAACCAATATTAGTTCAGGATCTTTACAATTAATTAGATTTCGAGTTTCAGTTGATGTTCAGGGTCAAGCACCCTTGCATACAAATTCAATTGTTTGAAATACCAAAAGCAAAGTACCACACCCACATAATATATTTTGTGTACCTTTATAGTCTTGTATTTGCAAGTTCTAATGCTGAGTAAAGAGCAATGGAGAGGGCTATGCTTGGAGTTTCCTTGCGTAATCAAATCAGAGATGTAGAGATCCGTAAGAGAGCCAGGATTACCAACATAGCCCGAAGAATTGCCAAACATAAGTGGCAGTGGGCACATTGCTCGCAGAAGAGTTGGCCGAAGGGGCAGAAATTTTCTGAAGTGGCGACCGCGAACCGGAAGACGTTGCGTTGGAAGGCCTCCCACTAGGTGGACCGATGAACTGGTCAAGGTTGCGGGTATCCGCTGGATGCGAGACGCACGGGACCGATCAATGTGATTCGCTTGGGGTAGGCCTATGTCCAGCAGTGGACGTCTTTCGGCTGATATAATAATGATGATGGTGAGCCCTTTGTCTGACTTTGTGTCCGGTTGATGGCAATAGGCTCGCTCTTATCACATGGGACTAAAATACAAGTGGGGATATGTATGCTCGGCCTTTGCTTAACCCTTCACGGAATACAAGTCTCATGTGTACTTACATATTTATGAAAACACTAGCTTCTGCCAACGGCTTTGCCCGCGTGAAAGTCGAAAATTATCCTGAGTGAACAAATTTCCGAGATGAAAAGTCCTATGTGCTATTCCTGATTATAATCTATCTCAGTGCCAAATTTCATCCAGATCCGTTCAGCCGATCTGGCGTGAAGAATGAACAAACATACACACTCACAAACGTTTGCCTTTATAGTATTTGTGTGATTACCAAACATAAAGGTACATGGACGGACATAATGCTTTAGGGCAGTTTCATAAATACGTTGGGCTTGATTTTTAAAAGTACAACTTCCACTGAAATAAATAAGTATTCCCAAGGCATTTAATACCATGACGCAAAATTAACGCAAAGATTTTAGCGAACCGCCTGAGGGTATTTTCGACCCATCTCTCTCTTTAGTAACCCTAATATGGCCAGCGGCATTTGAGTGTTACGTTCCGAATTAAAAAGGAGACAGCAAGTGTAGGGTTAAGTCCTGTTCTAATGTAACTTCAAAGTACCTACGTCCCTTTAGGGGATATCAGAAAATAAGACTTATTTTGTTGAAATAGAAAAATAAATTCGTAGTGGAATAGAAAATTGAATAGTCTGACTGACTTTTTTAAAACTGATTTTTAATAATAATTAATAATTTATATGAAAATGGCCGTCTTTGGGCGCTTTTTGGTCTTTATACATACTTCGGGCAGATAATACTAAAGAAAGTTATTTATTTAAAAAATACACTTTAAGCTTACCAGCATAGCGTGTATACATTCAAAATATCAGCTCAATCGGTTGAGGACAACTGTTTCAAATTCAGTTTCAGATTTGACCCGCACATACTTACTAACTGAAAAGGCAAGTTTAATAAAAGCTACTAATAATAAATGCTTTAAAAGGACATCGAACCTATGACCTTTGTTGCAGATAGAAATATTGCTTACTTAGCAACTGCCATCTGATCTCGAAAAACAAGCTTCATTGGTAATTAACTTTTTAATTAAAATCAACAATAGTGATCAGAATCTCAAATCGCATTTCTATGCAAATGTGAAAGGTTTCTAACTTTATTTCGTTTATTGCTGGATATGGATGACCTTTGGAGTACAATATGGTTTTTAATTTTGTAGCATTAATAGTTCCATATAATCTATACTTCTGAACTTATACTAATATATTGTTCACTTTCCCTTTTTCGCTATACATAAAATATAATATTATATAATATGATTGAAAGAGGCAAGATTTGATTGTTTGTAAGTTTGTTTGTATTGGATACACTCAAATCAAATCAAAATCTGAAAATTCTTTTACTAGTAGAAAGCTACGTTATTCCTGCGTGACATAGGCAAATTTATTTATCCCGAAAACGGATAGCATAACATCACATTTATACTTCCTTAAGGATTTGGCAGACGTGGACCCAAGTAAGTACACTGGCATTTCAACAGTTAAATTCGACAGAGGTCTACCCAAGTAGGTACACTGTCAATTCAACAGTTAATTTTGGCAGCGGTGTACCCAAGTAGGTATACTAACATTTCAACAGTTAAGTTTGCCAGTGGTGTACCCAAGTAGGTACACTGACATTTCAACAGTTAAGTATGGCAGAGGTGTACCCAAGTAGGTACACTGACATTTCAACAGTTAAGTATGGCAGAGGTGTACCCAAGTAGGTACACTGACATTTCAACAGTTAAGTTTGGCAGAGGTGTACCCAATTAGGTACACTGACATTTCAACGGTTAAATTTAAGTCTAATGCTGAATCTTTTGTCCAGGCTTCTACTGAGAAATTTCAGTTGATAACCCAATAATACTTTTCCCGACCCAAGAATTGAACACAGGACCACATGTTCAGTAGACCTTGGAACCACTAAACTTTTACTCACGGTTCATAAAGGTGCTGATTCTCGGTTTAAATCTTAAATTAATTTAAAGAAACAAATGAGTTCGTTTTCGAACCGCGTCGTCAACTTTTTACAGAATAGTAGCACCGAAAAAATGCTTAAAAGAATCAACATTTTTGAAAGGAAGAAAATCTTTTATACTGAACGTGTTCTTCATCGTTTGTTCCCAAAATACAAGATCTGCCGAAAAATCAACAGAAACCATCCTATTTGTTTGCAAATACATCGGTCTTATATTTACATGGTCGGGAAAGAATGGACGATATTTTGTTTTCGTTTAGACAACACAACACTAGCCGTTTCCGTGTTTTGCAGGCAGGCTTTATTTACATAGTAGGTATAGTGCTAACCAAACTTCTTGGCCGCCCTGAAGTTGGAAACAATGGCTGTGCAGTAGTAAATATCATACAAAAACAGCACCGTTTCGTGCCTTGCGCATTGGAAAGCCAACTTCAAGACGGCCCAGAAGTTTGGCGAGCACTAAACCAAGATATTATTTAGTTACTATGATGTCTTAAAGACATCATGTTTTTGAATTATCATGGTATTAAGACGTCGTAGTAAGGTCCCTAGTAAACTTTAGTGCACCGTTGTGTAAAGTCTTGAAAAGTATTAATATGTTTTGCGCATCACGCAAGTTTACACTCTAAACAGGTAGGCAGAGGGTAAGCCAGTTATGATTGCAAGTCCGAACCCAGCCCGGCGCTTTAATTTGTGTAAATTTTTTCATCACTTCTGCTCTCAAAACGGTGAAGGAAAACATCGAGAGGAAACCGGCATGTCCTAGATTCAAAAATTTGAAAATATGTGACATCCACCAACCCGCACTGGCAAATTCTAAGTTTATCTTGGACATCACAGGCAACGTTCATGTAAATGTAAGTCTGAAATAGCAGTCTGAAATGTAAGTCAGAATTCAGAGGCCTGTGGGGTTCCCAGAGGTGGCTTATTGAACTTTGAAACCAGAGGTGGCCACATCCTCACACGAAAAAGAAAGAAAGAAATATTATCAACATCGTTAAAGCCGAAAGACGTCCACTGCTGAACACAGGCTTCCTCCAAGTGTCGCCACATTGACCGATCCCGTGCGTCTCGTATCCAGCGGCTACCCGCAACCATAACCAGCAAAATAATTGCATAAGTGAATTCGGAAAGGCAAAGGGTTTAACCGCCATCAATCAACCAATCACATAGACGGATATCTACAATGCGCCTTTCATCTCGCTTGTGATTGGTAGATTGATGGCGGTCAAACCCTGTGCCTTGTCGAATTCACTTACGCAATCAGGCTGCAGGTCATCGGTCCACCCAGAGGGAAGACTTCCACGCACCGTCTTCCGGTTCGCGGTCGCCATTCCAATACTTTTCGGCCCCATCGGCTATCCATTTTGCAAGCAATGTATCCTGCCCACTGCTACTTAAGTTTGGCAATTCTTCAGAGTTTAAATCGACTTGAACTCTCCCCAACTGAACAACTGCCCTATTCATGGCATTAGCGCGTCACGTCTTGTATGAACAGAGCCTAACCGTCCACTTACTTAATTTCCGGCATACTCTCTATTTACTTCCCAGGAAACAATACTTCTCCATAAATAACAAAGAAGAAAATATAGCCCGTAATCTTCGGCAAAACCTATCGCAAGTGAAGTATCAAATAAAATATCGTACTATCCATTTGTTTCATAGAAAAGACGGGGGAAAGGGATGCAGTATATCTGGTGCCGTGTTTTGGAGAGAGATGGAGTGTATGGCACCTCAGTGAATCGAGTAGCCCGAGGCGGGACAAACGTAATATCCGAGGGAACCTCGCAGCTTGTAGGGAAGGGAAGTGTCGATAGTTTTTTTTCTGTTTTATTTATTTTTCGTGTCTGAGTTGCTCATGGCAATTGGGTTGCGCTTTATAAGGTACTTGCTCTTACCTGCAGGTTTTCTCCCAACATCTATCCTTTTGGAAAATAAAATGACTATGAAACTCAGCAACAGCATAGCATTTTATCATTGCATGGAAGCAATCGGTTCAATATTTCCAGTGATTTTCGATAACATAATATGAAACAGATAAAATGTGGGTGCACTTTACTTCCTACGCCTTCGAAACATTTAGGGTTTTAATAGTATTTTAGGTGGATTTGCTCTTAATTCTAGTCTAGATCAGACGTGACAGAGACAAAGTCGATTTTATCCACAACCCAACTTTTCCCACTGTTGAGTTTATGCTTCTCTTTTTTGTACCAATCCCTACGTACTAACGCTGTACAAGCCTCATCCCTAATTAATGCCTAAATATTTATTAATGTTTTTAAGATTTGGTGGTTATTGAGGTTGATATTTTTTTGAATAACGATTATTTGTAATGCTCAAGACTTACCATCTCCTTTTTTTTAACCCCCATCACGCATAGGGCGCGGTTGAAACTTAATTTATCAATTAATTTTCCAAGTTCATAAATAAATTGTTTGTTTACAAACCATAATAAAAATTGATTGCGGGCACATTTATCAATTAATAACAATTATAAAAGTTTTCGATTGCCAAAATGGTCACCATTCACCATTATCAAAGTTTGGCGAACATTAATTGTTTTAATTTACGTTTATTACAATAACATTCTCTCAGATATCTTTAATGGCAATGTTTTGTTTTGAAATTAATTACATATAGTAAACTAAAGTAAATGTTTTTTTCCAATGTTTGTTAAAAAAGTGTTCTTGACAACTTTTATTTTCGTTTATTGAAGCAATACTCTCAAATAATAAAAAAGTAATGTTTTGTTTTGTGTTAAAAATAGATTATACTTATATATCTATATTTATTTTGTTCCGATGTTTACCTTTTTTAATATCACTTTTATCTTTTATTCATCATTCTTTTATTGCAAAAATATTCTTAGATGTTTTAAAAGCCAGGTTTTATTTCTCTTGACTTTGACTTTGAAAGAAAGATAAAAGTTAATAAAATTACCTTATAATGAAAACGGATTGGGATCAGATAACTTTTCGGGTTTATATCTGACAACCTGACAAGGAGACTTCCGGCATAGATCAACAAGGTCCAAATTCAACCCTTTTGATATTTATCAAGTTGTTAGATTTATTACTTGTTACAATGGTAAAAGGTTTCGTGGATATTCCTTCTTTTGCGTGAGAACTTTGACTTGTGAAATTATGACACCCAATTTGGATAAGAACCTTTTCTTGTTAAGTAAAAGATATAAATGGTGTTTGGTGTTATTACCAGCTGTTTGCTATCCAATTACAAATACAGCATGATCACGATTTTTTATCTAATTTTGTACCTTCTGTGTATAAAAACATCGACACAGTCCCCTCACTATCCTACCATCCGCCCGGCTGATTGGCTGTCATGTTGACACAGCTTATGAGCGTGATATGTCGTCCACTAAGTTATAACACACGGCTCTACTGAACACCTAGTAAGTGGACGTTACTTACAGTTTACTGGGACTCATAAAAACATCGACACAGTCCCCACACTATCCTACCAACCACCCGTCTGATTGGCTGTCATGTTGACAAAACTTATAAGCGTGATATATGTCGTCCAATTAGTTACAACACACGGCTTTGCTTAACACTTAGTATTTGAACGTACATTATAGATTGCTGGGAGGAAGAAAACATCCACAATATCCCCACACAAAACCACCATCCGCCCTATTAGCTGTCGTACTTGTTGGCTGACATGTTGACGCAATTTATGAGCGCGATATGTCGTCCACTTAGTTACAACACACGGCTCTAATGAACATCTAGTATCTGGACGTTACTTACAGTTTACTGGGACTCATAAAAACATCGACACAGTCCCCACACTATCCTACCATCCGCCCGTCTGATTGGCTGTCATGTTAGCAAAACTTATGGGCGTGATATGTCGTCCACTTAGTTACAACACACGGCTCTGCTCTACACTTAGTATTTGAACGTACATTACAGTTTGCTGGGAGGAAGAAAACATCCACAATATCCCCTCACAAGACCGCCAGCCTATTAGCTGTCATACTTATTGGCTGTCATGTTGACACAATTTATGAGCGCGATATGTCGTCCACTAAGTAACAAACCTCGGCTCTATTGAACACCTAGTATCTGGACGTTATTTACAGTTTACAGGGACTCATAAAAACATCGACACAGTCCCCTCACTATCCTACCATCCGCCCGGCTGATTGGCTGTCATGTTGACACAACTTATGAGCGTGATATGTCGTCCACTTAGTTACAACACACGGCTCTGCTTAACACTTAGTATTTGAACGTTACTTACAGTTTGCTGGGAGTAAGAAAATGGGAGAAAAGAAGAAATGGGTGGTTTGAGAAGTGAAATATTCGTTTTATATTATTATTGTAGTTGGTAGATGAAACGCTACTTCATTTCTTTATCTCTTTGAAAAGCATAGAATTTTAAAATCCAATCAACAGAAGAAGCTCTCTACGTAAGGATAATTAATCCATTTATAAGGACCGCAGTGTTTCATGACCTTTGTAAGCAAAATCTAAACATATAAAAAGATAATTTTTTCATCAAAAATATGAATATCAAAACTTTCTTAATAAAATATCTAAAGAAAATCTTTAAATCAAAGTTAGTGAAGAATGTTATAAATAACGTCAAATATTTCAATTCTTAAAATAAACTGATGTTTTTATCAATATCATTAAAATCCATCACTTAAGAGCCTTCATTTTACACTCATTGAAATTTGCGTACCTAGATTAAATATTTTAAAAGTACATCAAAAACAATGACTCTTCACTAGACTAGACTAGAATAAAAATGTTACCTAGAGAGTCAATATACACTCCTATCAGTTTTTTTTGTCATTTATATTCACATTCTAGCGACAATTCTTGTGGCGATCTGTCAAAATCTAGGAAAATGAGTTCATTCTTTAAAAGCACGTTTTTTGGATCATATAAAACTTATAATAAACCATTAATTAGAACTTATTCTAGGTACTTACTGTAGGTATGGAAGTCCGTAATCTGTACAGTGTTGCAGTCTTCCCCGACCTGCAGGTAAGTGATCTCACAGCGGTACACACCCTCGTCTTCTGGCTTCACGTCGTTGATGACCAGCTCAGCGTACGTCATGTTCTTTGAGTAAGATATTGTTACTCTGTTGGCAAAGAAAATGGTGATGTTAGGAATATTGAATTAAAGATGGTTTGAAATTGATGGGACAATGGTGTCTTTAATACAGAAAATGCAAAGGTCGCCTTTGATTTTAATACAGACAGAAAAACCATTTTTTTTTTAAACTCTACCCAAATAAAAGTCTACAAAGTGAAAAATAACTTTCATTTTCGGAAGACCGTGTTTCTGTTTTCATTCCTTCGTTTTTTGACACCGACTTCCAATATTGAAGATATTTTTCACTTTGTAGTGTTTTATTTGGAAGTCGGTTGAATTATTTTTGTAAAAACAAAAGTGCACTTTTCAGTAGTGGTACATAATGGGTAAATTCTATATTAATGTACCTATAACGTCAGAATAGATTACCCTAATAACATGAAACTTGAAAAAACACGGTGGAATAAGACTGTTACAGTTAAAAAAGAGTTCTGTTGTATATTACCGAAGTTCTTCATCAAATTTTATTTAAATGGAAACCCATGTGAAGCACCAGCTTTCAAATAAAATAAGAATCATCAAAATCGATTCACCTATTTAAAAAATCTGAGGTAAAACACATTAAAAAACAATACAGTCGTAGGTTCTCAACCTCCTCGTTTTTGAAGTCGGTTAAAAAGGAAACAAAGACACGGTGATTACAAAATAATAAAGTATATATTTACACATGGTGGACAGGGTGTGCTAATTTATGTGTAAGTCTATATTTATACTCAGTTTCAGTTTAGGTATAAATATGTTACCACTAATAACAAATTAAACACAAGTCAGGTAACGTGATTTGTTGGCAGTTCATTCAACCAATCATAGTAACTGACGGACGTTTAGCTACTTGACACGTTAATTTTGCTCTACAAACTGGGTCTATATTATTTTGGATCTACTTTATAACTATTACGTTTCATATATTTTTTTCCTAACCCTATAACTGCTTAGATTTAGAATACACCAAACTATGCAGGATGGGCAATAAATCGTGGATCGATCGAAACAGGGCGATAGTTGAGGATGTAAACAGAACAATTTTGGTACTTTTGACCTACTGCAAATAGCCCCAAATATCGCCCTGTTTCGTTTGATTCATGATTTTTGGCCCACCCTGTATACGCAGAGCAGTGCTGGCCCTGTGATAACGGTCGCGACTTACAAGTTGTAGGTCGTGAGTTCGAACCCAGGCAGGCGCTTTACTTTGTGTAAATTATTTCATCATCACTGCTCTCAAAACGGTGAACGAAAACATCGTGAGGAAACTGGCATATCTTAGAACAAAAAAATTGAAGGCATGTGACATCCACTCACCCGCATAATAAAAAAAATAAAAATAAGCAATAGCAATAGTCTGTTTTTTTTTTGCTCTTTGTCAGCGCGGTGGATTGCATCCCGTACTTTCTCACAAAGAGGAGGCCTGTACGCAACGGATCAAATGGAAGTGTCAGTGCAGAAAAGGCACGTAATAATATTTATCCAGAACACACAAAATTCACGTAAATCCACAGGCCTTCTCTAGTAATGACTAAACACAAATTAAGCACAAAAATCTCCAATATTACCCCTTTCGCAAAACAGCGAGTCACGAACGAAAAACAGCGAAATCTCTACTTCATTGGGCATCGAAAACGAAGTAACTATTTACTTCTTTTTTCGCCAAAAATCCTTCGGCTAATGGGACCTCGGTGAGACTGCAAGTTCATGCTACAAGTCCTTTAATTAAGTGGACTGTCTAATAGATTGATAGGTCTGTGCGATGGGACTGAGGGCCCAATTGGTTTTTAGTTACGATGGAATTCGCGTTTCAGGGCTTCTTTTTTTGTGACGGAAATAGTGTTTTGTTAGGGTTCCGTACCTAAACGGTAAAAACGGAACCCTATTACTAAGAATCCGCGGTCCGTTTGTCTGTCTGACACCTGGCTGTATCTCATGAACCGTGATACTGAAAATGCATAAAATCGCGCTTGTAGGTATATGCCAAAAGTTGAGGTGTGTAATCTGTACACCTCAATGATGACAAGACTATGGAGAATTGCTTAAAGGCCTACATACGCTTCAGTTCCTTAAAACGGTAAATTTCTAAAGCATACTCCTTAGTAACGGCTAAGTAAAAAGATTTGTAAAAAATATATATTTATTGTTGTTTCATGTACATTATTTTTTGAACATGATTTTTTCGTATAACAAATAGTTTTGCTTTAAAAACTAAATTAGCAACACGATATTTTTCGCAACTTTTGTATACTTCTCCAAAACGACTTGGATGTTTAAAATTTACACAGAAAAATTGATGGCTGGAATCCCTTCATAACTGACATAGCATATGTAAATCAAATAATATTTTGCAAACAAAACTGTTCAAAAGGAGGTTCAATATTCATATTTTAGGCCTCCGAGTGGGCGCACGGCCAGTACTGCGTTAACATTGGGGCGTATATATCGCCTTAATAGAAAATATAACATTTTGCCTGGTTTGTGGATCAAACCCACGACCTTATGCTGAGTAGATGTGCTTGCAACCACTACACTATCAGGAATTCACATTGATGTCTCATGAATTTATTGTTGTAGGACATTCCGTTTACCTCACGATGTATTCAATTAACGTTTTGAGATAAAGTTTATGCATTATAGTTGTCAAAAAATTTAAGGCCCGTTTTGACAGCTATAAAAATGCTTGATGCTTGCGAATGATACTCGTTGTTATAGTGTATGGGTAACATAGTAATTAACTAGGATTATGAATTTGATTTTTCAATTTTTACGTAGAAAGTTATCGCGGCATGTAAAATCAGAAACGTGAACGGACTTCTTAGATTGTGAAGACTGACACAGTAATAACACAGATTTTAGTGCCTGGCTCAGTTCGAACCCACGATCTAAAACTACTTTCAACGAGTAACTATTTAAATTGGTTAGTCTAGCTGGTAGTACCATTTTATAAGTATGATTTCTGTTAGTAAAATACGAATTCTTACCCGAATTCAAATGTTTTTGGTATGAAGACGAACGAATGGTGCCAAAAATATCAAGATAGTTTCCAGAATATTATTTTATCATTTCGTTTTAGCAGCGGTTAAACGGTCGAGTTTTACTGCGTTCCAAATGTTAAGAAAATTATATTAACGTAAAATATTTGGTGAAGCAATGAGTACTTTCAGAATACGTTTCAATTTTGATATTTGGTTGTTGGTACTTATGGAGATATATTTGGTTGAGAAATAAGTTGAAAAATATTTTTCAATTAAATTTTATTAACCGAAAAAATAACATCAGTATAGACTTTTTCTATCACGGTTTAAAACTAGTGTGACACAAAAATTTAAGAGAATGATTATAAGCCTGTCCTGAAATAGGCTTCTACCAGGATAATTTTCAATGACCAGCCAAATTTGCCAGGAATTAGGTATCAAGCAAATAATATTATTAATTTTTATTTTGGCACTTGTTTTGATTCATTTTTCTTGAAAGTTTAATAGCCAACGTGTGTACCTGCACCTCACCAAATAAACGGACCAACGTTGGTTCCAGCGCTGGGAACAACTATTTTAAGCCCTTTTTGTGGGATACCCCTTTTTAACATATATAACATTTCTTTAGACGAATCCTTGATGAAAAAGAGAAGAAGAAGAGATACTTTGAATGTGCGTATCTGAAAATATCCACAAGCTAGCTGAAAGGCAGCCTAGCTGAAGACTAATACCATTATAGAGGCGCCACTAATCAACAAAACAGTTCTGATGACAAACGTGCTCGGACGTTCAATTAATTGCCAGAATAATGAAGCAGTCTTATTTTAGTACCAATGCCAAATTCTACAATAAATCAAAATGCAGAAACAAAGATTAGATGATTTACATGCTGTCGACTTAAAAAAAACGAAGTTAGTAACTTTAGTCAAATGAGCCTGAGAGACTCAGCAATTTTAATGTGTCCAAATTTACTATAGGTATACAGCCCCTAAAAAGTATTCAATAACACGTCACCGTTTGTTTATTCTTAAAAAATCGTTATTCGTACGACGTAAAAACTTGTTACTATAAGTTTTGTTTAACATTCTTTTTAAAAACCTTATTCTAAACTTTGCAACCAACAACAACGATCCTAAACAACAAACTGGCATCCCAAAACAACCGACGAAGATACACTCCTATCACGAACCCCAGCCATCCACGAACACAGATAACAGGGAATTTAATCCAATTTTTCAATCTTGAACAATAAATTACAGAAATAAATTGTCCTGTACCTGAACAAAATAAAGTGGAACTAAAAAAATGGCTTCCTTTCCCCGGCTGGTTAATTTGTCGACGCCAACGCCACGCGGGTCCATTGAAGGCCCTTTTAATTGTTGACTGTCCGGACTCTCGGATATTCTATATTGTCTACCCGTTTATAGGTCTGTGGAGTTTTGTAATTGGTTGGAGGAATACAAACAATAGAATTCTGTGTATTTAAAGTTTGATGATAATAGTTTTTTTTTTTTGTGGCAGTCCCACCGCACTATTCCCAAATCACTGCAAGTCCTGAAGGCCAGAATCAACAGTGGCGACCACCAGAAAAGCGTCAAAGGCAATGAACCTCGACGACGTCCTGGAGAATGAATTTAACTGTCTTGGATCCCGCAACGAAATTAATCATAAAGCTCCGTTATCCTTTTCTAATTAATTTCGTTGCGGAGTACGAAAAATACAAATTGCCACTTCCCTCCATATAAAGCAGGAGACAGAATAAACAAGGTCAATAGGCACAAAGGGTCTTACGCAACTGCAATAAGCGCAGTTGCTTAGCACTACGGATAAAAATTAATATATTTTTTTTAAACGTAATATTTGATTCCAATAATAGGAATGGCAAAAACGTTTGAACGCACGGAAATTTGTTCTATTTTCTACAAGGTCTGTATAGTAAACAAATCCTGATGTAGCCTGTACATTATCTAACCTAATATTGCGTTCATTCTGCCAAAGAATACGCTCCCTTATGATTGATATCTCTGTGTTGGCCAATTGCTCACAGGGCATGGTAACTTTAAAAGTAAATTATTTTCCTTCAGGCTCGTTGTCTCACTTTTATGTTAGTGTTCTACATTTGACAGCGAATAAGTCCAATCTGCAATCTGTTTGTAGATTTTGAGTGCCTTTTGATTG
Source organism: Orthosia gracilis (assembly GCA_947562075.1). Taxonomy (NCBI): domain Eukaryota; kingdom Metazoa; phylum Arthropoda; class Insecta; order Lepidoptera; family Noctuidae; genus Orthosia; species Orthosia gracilis. The sequence continues at coordinate 25,038,472 of OX387266.1, forward strand.
TAACAAAAAGATAACCCTAACTCTAACTCTAGTCTAATCTTTTCAACACACATTTGGACAGCACCACTGAAAAAAAAACTGGTATTTACTGACTGTAAATATTTTTCCAGTACCGAATGTCATATGAGACATTCATATGACATTCATACCATGTTTTGAAAAACATCCCAAATTTTAGGATCTATTCTTCTTGTTACCCCGATCGTTAAAAGTATTCTTGTTTGTTTTTTTTTTTTTTTTTTGTGTAATATTTTAATTCCGTAATTCAAATAAGGTCCAAATAAAATTATTTTCTTTCTTGAGATATGCAGTAACGACAGATTTTTAATCAGAAACCTTGGTATGTTACAACTCATCTTTGTGATAGGAAGCTTGGCCTACTATTTTCCCATTATTATTCTTAGTATTCATCTCACAAACCAATTTATCATGATTTTCCTGCCTTAGTCCCAAATTATTTGGGGTTGACGCAATATGTATTTCGTCATTCTTACTAACTTATAAATACTTCAGAATAGTCCAAGTTATAACATCAAAATAGTACAGTACGCCACACAATACTAGCAACAGGAGCAGCGAGAAACTTTCCATTGTTGGTGCAACAATGCGCTAAACTAATACTACACCTGTGCTACCGACTGTACTATGAATAAATTTATGCATTACATTTGCATTTGTTTGTATTGACTTTAACTTGGTCTTGATTTTATTGTTAAGGTAGGCTTTGGATTGAAAAAGGCTTACTATACTTAATAGTTTAGTACAAGTAACACAACATTACGTCTGAGTCTCTGGAGGGTCAAGCAGGAGTGTATCTATAATATATCCACTTTAAGCCAATCATGCTTAGAGACCACAATAGAAAAGATTTAAAAGACAAATTTCCATTACATAGTTTGGATGTAGGTACCTTAAGAAACTTTAAAAAAAAACGTAAACCTAATTGACTCCTTAATAAAAATGCTGTAACCAAGGAAATACGACCACCTTGACTAGCTCACTTCAATATCTAATAAAATACTTTCAAAACTTTATTAAAAACCTGAACTCATAAACAGGAAACTTTCTGTAAAAGTCGGTATATTTTAAAACTAAAAGATAGTGAGTTTATGGTGCTTTTAAGGGGATGAGTTCAGTTTATGATAATAGAATGGTGAAGCTGATATTCATTAGAGCTTATGTCTAGAGTAGAGGTATTTTCTCGAGGTTTGTGATGGCTACTGGGGCTAGGTTATGGGGCAAGTGAGTTAGCTAATTGTATTAACCCCGGTTTTTTGTAATAAAATTATCAACGCATCTTAAATTAAATTAATCGCGAGTGATTAGATGCGATTGACTATTAAACATTTTTAAACCAATGATGAGCAGTGGTGGCCCAGTGGTATCGGCTACGACTTACAAGTTGTAGGTCGTGGGTTCGGGCCCAGGCAGGCGCTTTACTTTGTGTAAATTATTTCTTCACCACTGCTCTCAAAACGGTGAAGGAAAACATCGTGAGGAAACCGGCATGTCTTAGAACCAAAAATTCGAAGACATGTGACATCCACCAACCCGCACTGGGCCCGCGTGGTGGATTATGGCCCATTCCCTCTCACAGAGAGGAGGCCTGTGTCCCAGCAGTGGGAACATTAATAGGCTGATGATGTGATGATGATGAAATCAATCACAGCTGCTTGAAACACGTCTCAAAATCTGCCACATTAATTTTGCAATAGTTTTACGTAGTCAGTAGGAGAAACTTGTTTTAAAAGATTGCAAAAAAAACATAGATTAATATGTGTTAGAGTTCGACATGAAGGATTCTTATTTATCTTTCTATCCATGAAGAATGGATATATCTATAACGACGTCGACTATTAACGGTAAAACATTTTATGTCATTTTGTGGAATTTTCTACAGAAAATGCTGCAAAATTTTCTTAAGTAATAATAATAAAGTATCTTTACCCAGCAGTAGAAAAATAAAAGTTAAAAAAATGTATGTTTGTAAATCTCTGAAAGTACTGAGCAAGTCTATCGCTGAGCGAGAGTGCCATAATTTTTATGTCGAAATTATTCCACTGTTCCAATCGAATAAGGTTACGAGACCGAAGAAACCCGAAGAGGTATATTAAACATATTTTTATAATAACCCACCCAACACTAAAACCTCTTCTCAACTCATAATTTCCCAACATAAAACTAATCCTTTTTACCCCAGTAAAAAAAAAACGAACAACACCGCACTAACCCACCGTTAGTTTTAAACCACCATTAGTTTTAACCACGGCTTATTGTTTGATCAACAGTTACGACCGACCAGTAATAGTTACCATTAACTACTTTAATGCACTCTCGATGGAGTTCCAACGAGTTTTTATATACTGTGGCCTTTTAGTTCAGCGGGTTAATAATGCTGTTCTGTTTTTATAGTCTGTGGAAGGGGAATATTATGATGAATTTCACATCTTACGGGTATAATTTTCCTTAATAGTGAATGTCATTTAAGCTGGCTTAAAAAATGTGGATGGTTTTCCATTCGTGGGAATCTTTTTTGAAAAGAGCTTTTTATACTCAGTAGATAGACCACCGCGTTGGTGTAGTGTTCGCAAATGCTCTGCTGAGTAGAGTCAAAGTTTATTGGCGTTTTCACTATGAATATTTTCTATACTTTCCTTTAGCTGGATCTTCAAATACGTGTCCGATAAGTGTCTCAACCTTATAACATGATTCATGAAAATTTGGCTTTATAGTAAGTGATCGGTAGAAACATACCTCTGACGACGTTTTTGGGAACACAAGCATGTATCATTTTATAAAGGTAACAGATTTAAAGTAATTATATGAATTTTCAAATTAATCAAGTAGACAACTAACCGCAAACAATCTCCTACATATACCACCTAATTCCCCCGTAACCAACCAATCACAATCCTCGAGACCAACATCCAAAATGGCGCCCGAAATGTAATGTAAAATAGCGGCTTTAAATCCAGGATGGGCAGGTGTTCTGCGCGCTGGCCTCGCCGCAGCATCGCTCTGACTGACAGAACAGTTTGTTAGCGGCCGCATACAGCGCTTCTTATGTTTGGGGGTAAGTAGAGATTATGGTTTGGGGTAAGTTGGTTAATTTTTTCTAACGAATTTATGAGATAATTATTTTGTGAAGATAATAGAATAAGTCATTTAAGATCGATTAAGGCTGCAGAACACAGTGTAACGTACCGATGTTAATTCATATCAAATATGTACTTTCTAAGTTTTATTGGACATCGTTGACATCAGTGAAGGAAGGCGTTCCAGTGCAGTGCAAGGATAAACGCATAAAAGAATAACATAAAAATTGTGATAATAATTGGTGTTTCTATAGTTTCTGCTCGAACTAATGGAAAAATTGTAACTATGTTTGTACATGATGGATATTAAAAACTATATCGGCGAGTTTGTTTCGGGGGTCTACGAAACGGGTTCGCAGCACTACGCCGTAGCAATCCGCCGCGCTACGGCGTAGCAAATTGTTTTTATTATATTTTGTTCTGCCTAAATTGCAGCGAGATGGAAGGAGGACCAGTGTGTGTTGCCAGTGATGACGTATGGAACCGAAACGTGGTCGCTCAATGGGCCCTATCAGAAGGCTTAAAGTCACCAAGGGTAATGGAGAGAGCTATGTTCAGATTTTCCTTACGTGATCGAATCAGAAATGAAGACATCCGCAAGATAACCAAGGTTACCGACCTAGTCCGAAGAATTGCAGAAGAACCAAAGTGGCAGTGGGCAGGAGATATTGCTCGCAGAACGAATGGCCATCGGGCCGAAAAGTACTGAAGTGGCGACAGCGTACCGGAAGACGTTGCGTTGGTAGGCCTCCCACTAGGTGGAGCTACAACCTGGTACAGACTGCTGGAGTCCGGTAGATGCGATACTCTCAGGACTGATCAGTGTGGCTACGCTGGTGGAGGCCTTTGTCCAGCAGTGGACGTTTTTTTGCTGAAATGATGATGATTGATCCGTCCATCTGGATCCTGTTTACCTGAGATGGTAACAATGTCCTCTGAGACATTGTTACCTTGATGCCTGGTTTTGGATGATAATGATGATGATATAAATTACACATCTATTGAACTAACACACTAGCTACAGAACAGAACAAGACTGCCTAAAGACTGCCTAAATTAATTCCTATAAAACTAATCCTCACATCCAAAAACTCCATACCCTACTACTTACCTCTCTGTTACCCCCATACACAACATATACCACATAAATCCTTGCGGCCGGCGCATCACTCAGCTCAGCACACTGTTTGTTAGTCGCCCTCGCCGCAGACACGACTTACATCACCGCCTTGCACGCTTGTTTATGTTAGTGACAATTTAAACACAGAGCTGCTTAAATTGTCAGTTAAATTAGGATTTAGGTGGTGAAGAGCAAAAAATAAATTAAAATGAGTTAGTGTGTCTGATGTTAGGTCTATCCGTATACCTTTCGATTTTTTCAATTGCAGCTCAAAAGATCATCATCATATCAGCGGCAAGTCCCAGCGACACAGGACATAGGCCTTTGCCAAGTGTCATTACCGCAACCTTAACCAGATCATCGGCCCACCTAGTAAGATACCTTGTCTTTCAACGCTGCGTCGTCAACGTCAACGTTAGCTCGACAGATATGCGACTGCAAAAATACAGTTGAAAATATGGGTGCACTATAAAATAAAACTTCACCTCACCCTTTGTCTTTGTTTGTTATAAGGGAATAGATCAACATGCTTGCTGTGTAATCTAGTCAGAAAATGCTTTTGTGTTGAACTTTTTTCAGTAGTCTCGGATAAATATGATCAATCTATTCGGAAATGCAAGCAGATGATATTTGAAAAAAAAAAGTAGTATTATTATCTGTTAGATCTAAACTCCATTTGAAAAAACATAAGACATGTTTCCAAATGTTTTTACAGTCCGTTCAACCGATTTTGAGTTCTATCCCGTGAACATAAGGATCACATAAAAAGCATAAACCTGTTACCAAAACCAACTGTTTACTACAGCTACCATTTGTCGTATCACCAACGCAATAGAAGTCAAAATCGGTTAAACGGGCTGTAAAATGGGCTAATTTAAACGTCTAATATTATCGCAAATGGAGTATAGTGTTGGCGATTTCAAAGCGTCTAATGAAGTTTCCGACACTATTTTTTCAAAAGAATCAGAATCTACTTTATAAATACGTTGGAGTGGAGGTTTTCGACGCCATATTTTGGATTATTTTTAGGCTTATTTAGTTAGTTGGTTTTGATTTATTTTCTTTGATTTGAGTGTTTTTGTATGTAGTTATAATATTTTATAAACTTAGATACTTTTATCTATGTAAATTAAGACGTTTAATAATATTTTATAGTACTTATTGGTTGACTATTATGAATAACACAAGGCTTTATAAATGAAATACTAAAATTCACGCATTCATTGACAGGCATTGCACAACCAACGGTTTCTTTTATAAAGAAAGTGGGCTTATTAAAAGATATATGAAATGTCTTTCCCTATTAGGCTATTATAAACATTTATGTTTGTGTGGTTTTTTTTTACACTTGCCCGAAAGGAAATCTCAACTAGGCCACGGCCTGTATTATTAATTTATTACTAACATAGTAAGTTTGGTTCACTATATTACAAATACGGTTGCGGTCAGGTATGCAAGCCTAATATTTAATTAAACCAATCATCTCTGTGTGTTCGATATCTGGCAAATATTCCATACAGTAATCTCCTTGATACTGACTTGTGTTTATAAGCTGCTTAGCTGTGTATGTATCATGGACCAAGTTATTAATCAGGGCACTATTTATTTATTTATCTTACACACACTATCTTTACCAGGATAACCCCAATACAATAGTGTTTTGCAAACACACACCAAATAAATTGAAAAATAAACTTACGGCTAATACTTAAAAATCTATCCAAACACAAAATCAGACATAACACAGAATATTAATGTTTAAATATAACTAACATAATTCAACAAAACTTTTGCGAATTCACTCAGATTGCACGAAAATATGTCAAGTCTCTCATGTACTTCGTTTAGCACACATATTGTGCGGGTGAGGGGTGTTTTTGACTGCAGGTTGGTTTTGGCCAAAGGCACGGGCAGCAGTGGCGGTCGCCGCCGCCTCCACACGTACCTGTCTGGCACGCACAGCTTCAGTTGACACAGCACACCTCGGTTATAAGCTACTCCACGCAGGAGCTTTAGCGCATACGCCGCAAGTGTACTCGTAAATTCCCGACGCACTCTGAGTTCGTTGTTCCCCACCATACCCAGTACAAACAGTGTTGGATACATCAGCGAGTAAAATGGGTACACCCCATAAAGTTTAAAGTCTATGTATAATGCTCGGGCATTGTGAATCTAGTCACGTCATATCAGGTAACGTAATGAATACTGATTTAAACTGCTATATTTATCACATTGGATTCAATGTCATTATGAATATTTCTATGTAACGGTTGGGCAATCCGATAATTATCGTCGTCTGCCTAGCCTTTTTCCCAATTATTGTTGGGGTCGGCTTCCAGTCTTACCAGATTCAGCTGAGTACCAGTTTTTACATGGAGCGACTGCCCATCTGACATCCACAACCCAGTAACTGGGTAACATGATACCCCTTGGCTAGACTGGTGTCAGATATCAGGCTTCTGACTACCCGTAACGACTGTCAAAGATCTTCAAATGACAGCCAACGGACCAACCAATGGACCAACGGCTTAACGTGCTTACCGAGGCACGGAGGAAACTCGGTATGTTGAAATGGTCACCCATCCACGGACCGACCTCGTCAAGCTTTGCTTAACCTTGCAGATCGACCCGTGCGGCTTTTATTATTTTGCCACGATCAATGAATTAGTCCCAGAGCGAGCGGAGTGAGCGGGAGCTTAGAGCGGGGGCACCCCGACACGGCTAGGTTAGATTCAAAGGAGACAACTCGATTCGAAGGAGCCACGGGGTTGCTGTCATCTCCTTCATGTTAGGTTACTTTAGACCCTGCAGACAGAAATAGGAGCGCACCAGCCACAGCGGGGCTCCGTCAACTTTGCTGCTTAAATAGTATTGAAACCAATGATAACAATTCAGTACTTAAAAGAAAACATCTATTTATTACCCGGCCCAATAAGTGATAGGCATTATTCAGAAATCTTGCTCAATATATTTATTTCAATTGTTTTTATTATATTGCCTACATAATATTGAGAATTTTTCAAATTTCCCGGGCATTGTGAATAATGCCGTCCATAACATATGTACGAGTATCACATTACCTACACAAATGATACGAGACGTAATTTATTTACGCAAACGTAAGGGACGTTTGCGTGTATGAATTACGTTATATTTTGTAATTTAATCTTGTTGGCCAGAATACATGCAGAATAATGCATGTGGGTTTCTTTGTAATCTCTTGTAGTATCGAGTCAATTACGAAAATAACTTCAGTGATAGCTACACTTTTTATTTTACAAGAATCTTGTGGTTTCGGTTCAGGATTCTTATATCCATCATGAAAATGCAGCTAAAGTGACACACGTATGCGCTGCTACCGATGGTTGCGTGAAGGTGGCAAAGTTTAGCGCCAAATAAAACTGAGTTACGGTCTAGCAAGTGATATGAAAATGAAGAATTGACAATAATAGATTGTCACAGTAGTTGCGGAAGAAATTCTAATCAAAATGCCATGAAGAACAATCATTATAACAAACCAACTATCCTAAATTCCCACCGAAATATCTAATTACAACTTTACCCAAAGCGTACCAGAAATAACTCACATTCTAACAATATAAACAAAACATGTATAGGATTAATAATACTACCAGTATTACTAAGAGGGAACCGATCGGGTTCCTTCGTGCGTCTTCGTGAGCCTTCGGGCGATTTTGTGCGCCATCGGAGCGAAACGGCACTATTGGAGAAAACTAGTGGCTGTAATATTGAGAATGGGTTGCCAGCTAAGGAGGTTTGGAAGATGATTGGGTGTTGTTTTACTAAAGTAGGTTTTAACTCTTTTTGTGGTAGCATGTTTCTGTGTTAAATGTGATAATGCCGAAACAACCGGTAAATACAATAAATGGAAAATGTGTACTGGCCCAGTGGTAGTGGCTTTGACTTTTGAGTCGTGGGTTTGAACCCAGGTAGGCGATTTACTTTGAGTATTTCATTAAATCATCACTGAAACCGGTATGTCCTAGATACGAAAATTGAAAGACTTGTGTCACATACGAATTCACACTGGGCCCGGATTACAGCACACTCTCTCTCGCAGAGAGGCTATATCTCAGAAGTAGGAACGTATGTTAATAAGATGCTCTAAGCCTTTGTTAATTGGACAAATGGTTTTGAGTTCTTTATGCAGTAACAAAAAAATTTATAGAAACACGTATAGTTATACAGTTATACACTTATACAGTTTATAATATATTAGTGGAAGATAGAACGTGTTAACACCTTTTTTTATGCGAATTGCCGAAACAGTCGAAAATAAAAAAAAATGTAGTTGTTGTACCTTTGCATTTAAAATTGCATCCAGTTTTACTATTCGACAAAAAAGACCAAAGGAATTTTAAAATAAATCCTCTCTACAATATAATATAAAAAAAAAGATTTTACCTCACAGTAACGCTTTCAACACTGGCTTAAAACTTCAAATATATCCGCAACTCCATAAAAAAATCAAGCTGCAAAGTAAAGAACAAGCTCGAGTGGCACTATCTGTCAATTTACCAATTTTCGTTTTTCGATGACATCGTAATCAGCAAAGAATTCTCTATCGATCTGTCTTAACAGTATTTTTTACTATCAATAGATTTCGGATAAAAAATAAAAAATACCCCTAATTGTTTCGTTTATACGAGTAAACCTATTTTTGATAAGACTATGTCAATGTGCTTATTTCAAAGTGCGCAATTAGATCTATTATTTGACACCAGAACCTCTCGCTTATGATATTTTATAGTTGATAAACAGCATCGGACACCGGATTGCCCAGAGAAGGTATGGGACAAAGTTGGCTGGAAGAATGTTGAGGGCCCTTTGCCCAGCTGTGGGACAATATATGATAAATAAAAAAATATGCGATTTTTATTATTTCGCCGTCTATTGTTTTTCGTAAATCAAAATATGATTTTGTCAGACAGCAGCACTGGAAATCGGACGGCAGAATAACAGGCCATCTTTGCCGGGGAAATTTTATATTTGGAGCTGGCAACAATGGTTCCATTTTTTTTCACAAAATGTGAATGTCAGTGAGTCCATTTGCAAAGTCGCGATGAACTTTATAATGTCTTTAAAAGCTGTAATATGAGGGTAGGAATCATTCCTTAATGTCAGTTATGGTTTTTACAGTATTAAAAGATCTTTCTTTCAAGGTTAGGGGAGTTTGAATGGAAGACGATCTTTGTTGAGTGCTGGCTGAAATTTTCTTTTGAAGCGACGGTTGTTTTTTATTTCTACTTTATCTTGTTGACTTTTTAGCCCTCCTTATTATTTAACAGTATAATTCGTTTGTTTAATGGCTGAGTAGTGGTGGCCCAATGGTAACTGCCGCAACTTACAAGTTGTAGGTCGTGGGTTCAAAAAAATCGTGGTCGTGGGTAAATTTCATCACCACTGGGCTCAAAACGGTGAAGAAATACAGCGTGAGGAAACCGGCATGTCCTAGAACCAAAATTTCGAAGACTTGTGACATCTACCAATCCGCACTGGGCCCGCGTGGGCATTATATGTGCGAATCTTATGTCTTTACCATGCCTTTTTGCTAAACCGCTTTGTTGTATAAGTTTTCAAATCGATTGGCGAAGATGAATGATGAAGCTCGATGGTTTACATTTGCCACTTTAAAAACAAAGCAACGTTTAAATTATTTTTTATTTGATTTTGGTTTTTGCTAATTATTTTATGTTTGGATTATTAATGGAGTTCTCAGGGCATCAAAGAACCCTAAAGTACTGAAAAAGTTTTCGATTACCTCAATTTTGTGCGAAAATCGTAACGTAAATGGTGTTTTTTTAATAAACATTTTACCCTTCATTTGTGCTTTATTATCTTACTTTTCACCAAATTTCATATTTCTATATCTACGGAAAGAACGTACGATATCTTAAAAGTGTTTGATTTCCTCGTTATGTATGAAATAATATGTGACGAAAAATCTTTATTTTTATAATTTCGCATGATTCGCAATCATTTCCATTCGAACAATCGTTCAGTCGATTTTCCATTAATCGAAAACGATATCCATATGACTCTGGATGTTAGGTTACGGACCCTTGTATTTGTGCCCAGTTGACGGCATTTACATGAAAATTAAACAATACAGGTAAAATGAGGTGTACTATTTGGGCCTCTGACTCTGGTTATGTTTTTTATTTATGGAGCTTCGGTCCATACAAAACTAAATGGACAGTTAGAATCTTTCTTGAATGTACTCGTCACAAGTTTATTTGTATGAAAAGGATGATTAAATTTTTATTTGACTTTACCTTTTAATATAATATAATGTACTTTATCCCACACCAAATTAGTAACAAAACTTTTTACAAAAAACATTAAGAGCCAGCGCGCACTAGCGACTTTTTGTAGACCGATAGTTTGATCGTTCAGGGAATCAGTATGGAGCATATTGAAGTGCACGCATTTGGCGATTAAAATCGTATGATAGATGATTGGCGTATGATAACCTTTGAAAGAACTAGAATAACTGGGGGTATGCTGAGAAAAAATAATAATGAGTTAAACACTGCACCGAGAGTCCAAAATAATGCATTACATACTTTTGGTCTTTAGGTCAAATAGGTAAAAAAGGTAATGTAGGTACTACGTAAATATAGTTAGTACTTGGTGTACTTATTGTATCAACTAGGAATGCATAAATACCTAGTATCCGATGACGTACAACAGTAATCGGGCTGAAAGGATTGGCTTTGCGGTCGTCTGCCCGTTTTGCCTATTGTGGTTACAACGCATATTGCGTCCGGTTTCCGAAATAGGCTTGTGTCTAGTTATAATTGATAAAGAATAGAGAGCTGTCTTTATACCTCAATTTGTTTGTAATATCAAGTTTAGGAGGCAATGTTTGAAATAAAAGTATTTTATCTACACTCACAACGTAATGTTCCAAATATGAATTAAAAAAATATTGTTTAAACACGTACTTTATATTCGTGGATAGGTAAAATTAAAAAAAAAAACCATTACAGTGCAACATTTTCCTTCGATTTTCAAACAACTGCATCGTTAAATAACTTTTAATTTTTAAAGTATACTTTTACTTTTTAATTTACTGGCACTTATGGGCTCATCGACCTAATGAAAAAAAGTAATGCCATAGTCTATGGAGGCGCGCTGCGCAGTCATGCGCAATGACAATCTAAATTGCCCGCCATACCACATATTTTTTCCTTTTCCACTTTTGTTTTATTTAAAATGTATGAGTGAAAAGATAAAATAGTGTATACAACGGCATAATAATGAGGTATTAAATAAAATACTCGCGTGTTATTATTATCACATTCAGCTTCGCCTCATGTGATAAACCCACGCTCGTGTTTTAATAACCCCTATTATATGACCATTGCATAAACTACTATTACATGCTTTTATTTAACTTAAAATGTATGTATATATGTGTGTGTTCGGTGAAATTTTGCATACACGTTTAGTTTGGATGAAAATGTATGGTTAGTTCAGTGACGTCATTCTAAATCCAATATGGCGGACGGCCCAAAATGGTGAACTAGTTATTTTTTGTGCACTGCCATGATATTGGTATCAAATGAAAGGATTTGATGAGAAAAATACGAAAAAAGCTTGTTTTAAAAAAATATTTCATTTCATTTATTTTAGGGAAAGTTTTACAACGAAATCTGTTCTTATTAAAAGGTGTAGTACATATATATAAACTCGCACCATTTACCCATGGGGGTAGGCAGAAATTACAGAACACGACGGGCTATGATCCTTGCCTACTTCTTTTGCTTAATTCACGTTCATACATCTAGTCATACATACACGCCGGTTATGAGTACTGCGCCTGGCCTTTCTGAAGAACATCACCAATAAGGTCTATGTATGTCGTTCTAGGCCGATGGCGGGAGGGGCCACGCATTTCCATTTCATTTACGTCTGCCTTATAAATAGCATTTGCTAGTCGCCTTTCATTAATTCTCTCAACATGGCCAATTGCAGGCAAGTTTTCTTTACTAATATTATAAACAGGTAAAATTGTTTGCTTATTCATATGCTCGCAATAGATAATCTCTAGAAGTAAGTAGATCTAGATCCAATTACAACAATTATTTCATTGCTATAAAGCTACACCATCGAATGTCAGCAGCTACTTTTTATGTCGGTAAAATGCAGGAGTCCAGTGACTTAGACCACAGTACGAAACCGTGGTAAATAGGTAGATAATATTAGAGATGTTTCTTGAAATTTAATAAGTGTCTATATATTTTACAATTATGTATTTATATTTGTATATATCCACCATTACACTATTTGTGTAGGTGCGCTATTTTTTTTTTTTTTAATTTTTTAATTTTTTTTTTTCCTTTTCTCACACACTTTTGTCTACATTTCTTTTTCATTTTTCCTTTTCGCGGGTCTGCTGGCAGAAATTTCTTAAGAAATAAGCAGTTCCCTTGTACTCTTCTATTGTCTTGATGTATTATACTGTGTGTGTACATTAATTATTAAATAAATAAATAAATAAGTGTCTTAAATAATAATACCCATCAGTTTTTAGAGAAAATTCGTTTTTCATACAGAAGAAAGAACGAGTATTTATCGGACCACCAAACGTACGGCAACAACTTTACATGATGGACATTCCACCCATGAGTACAATATTTTTTTTTGAATGGGTTAACTTCTAGGCAAGACTGTGTGCCTGATAGCTACACCTAGGGGCCTTTAAGTCAAGAGTGAATATGATACTTCTAGAAAAGCGCCATCGTCGACCTATATCATCGCTTACCAATAGGTGAGACAGTGATAAAAAGTGAACATATCAATAATAACAAAAATGCAACGCTATATTTACTCTTCGCCCCATACTATTTTCTTTTTATTGTTTTTTTTACGAGATAATAGAAGATTTAAAAGCTGGCGAACTATGTCATAAATGGATAACAAAAGTGCACTTCCCCCTATCTTTTTATTCCTTTCGCCAAAACCAATAAAAATGCGTAAAGACAGATTAATAGCGACTCACATATTGGCTAACCACAGTTTTATGGAAAACACTAAAATATTATTACGAGCGGAAATAATTTCCTTGATCCGTAGAATTTTTATAACATGCTAGATAGAGCTAGGAACGACTCTGCGGCCATTGCTAGTGACAGCATTGTCAAAACTTTCCATTAAAAGTGTCAGTGAGTGTTACCGTTTGTGTAAATAAATTGACGGCCCGTGGCACGTCATTGACAATGGCTCAATTAGGCCTTCCTTTTTCAAACTTTCTATATAGGGGTCGGCTGCCAGTATAACCAGACTTCAGTAATACGAGTATAAATGTAGCGTTATCGGACCTCCATAACCTTGTGACTGACTCCGTAGGAAAGACTGTTATCTATTCTTTAACTGACTACCCGTAACGGCTGTCAAAGATCTAGTGACAGAGCCCAACGACTTAAAAAGTCTCCGTATTATGTATTATTTCTGGCTGGACACACGCGCGCGAGAGCCCACGAGAATGATGTAAATTACTCTCAGTACTGAGTTAAATTATGAAGTATTTTGTTTAAAAACTCAATGTACAGCGTTACCTCGGACTCTCGCGCGAGAATGTACAGCTGGCAGATGGTCACTCACCCACGTACCGATCTTGGCAAGTGTAGCTTTACCTCGAAAATCGACGTGTACAGCTGTTGTTACTTGGCCATGAGCTTATCTAACTATGGCAGCAGAAACTTGTGCTCTGGCTTGTGCGAACACGAAAATTATTAGATTTATTAGTAATGTCTTTTCTAGTCGACGCCAAACTCTATGCCGTGGCAGTTTATGACATTTTTCTCGTTAGAACTAAACCTTAATGTCTGCAAAACGTGAGATGTGTGGTGAACTACTATTATATGCTTTTATGACTTTATGGGAGTGTGGTCACAGTAGTGGTGTGTGGTTGTATGCGGGTTTGAGTCCTATGAGTAATGTTATTGTTATAGAATCATCTATTCTTCATTTTAAACTGGATATTTCCACTACTGAACATTTGTCAGTGATTGTTTTGAATAGTCTGATGAAACACATAGAAGATAACAATAAATATTTTTTTGTCCATTTTTTTATTTGGACAAGTTTTCAGAAGGAGAATGACCAAAAGTGGTACCAAAAAGTCTCACGCATCAAGACCAAAATTTTATACTCGTAGTAATTAGTTTCATATTTTTTTACGACATTACGCATCGGGGATTTGATTTTTGAATAGGGAATTTAAATTTGAGTATAGAAGTATAGATATTGTTTTACTCCATATAAATGTCGATCCGTTTTATATGATATTATTATAATTAATATAACCTTGATTTTTGAAAGTGTCATAATCACTGTAAAAAAATATAAAAAGCCGATTCTATATTAATTTAAAAAAAAAAAAACTAGGTAGTATAGAATAGAACCTTTATTTAAAAGATTATCATTATTTTGTCTATGGTTAAGTGGCCGATCACAGCCGACCATAAAGATGTAGAATGCAATAGAATCGATTTTTGATGCAGACTAACTAGTAATCTTTTCTTTTGTGTAATAAATAACTATAACGTCTGTGTATAACTTTTCTATATAAATTACGTCGTTAGTAGCGTCGAACAAAATAGACCTAGTGTTTAGGTTATTATCGATTTTATAAAATAATTCCGAAACCCGGGTTTTGTTTTCAAAAATAACTTTTGTAGGAGTTAACATGATCAGTGTAGTCTATAAAAAACAAAGATTGATTTTGATGCAGCATGGTACGGGATTCCATACATCCATGAGCATTCTCCTTTCATCTCCACCAATGAAAAAATATCTGATGATTACATTTGAATGAAAAGAGATCTTTGCAAGATTTGAAATAAAGGTTCATCAAGACTTCTGCGATCGTACAGCCCAAGATGCGTTGTACGATCATCTTACTAATATCTCAAAGTATACTACTCGTAATATTATAAATGTGAAAGTTTGGATGGATGGATGTATGTTTATTACTCAATCAAGCCAGAACAGCTGAATGGATCTGGATGAAATTTTGCACAGAGGTAGATTATAGTCTGGAATAGCAAATAGGCTACTTTTCATCCCAGTATAATATTCCCTTGGGATAAAAAAACACTTTTGTAATCTCAAAGACCTTCACTTTAAATTGACAATTAAGACATGAATACACAACTATCCTCACACACATATAACTCACACATCGCCAACACAAAGACATGACTTCTCACAGTTTACGGCGTAGTAAATTGGGCTTCATGTTCAGCTATTGCTTGAAATATTTAAGCCATATAAACGTTGAGCTGCTCATAAACGGTTAACCGGATAGACCTTGCTTAAGGGCGAGCTTGTTTAAGCAATATTTTGATGATAATTATGTTAAATTATCGCTTTTAGAACAATTAGACCAATAGAGACGTCATACTCATTATAAAGAAATAAAAATATGGTGATGTTTTACTTTGGCTACCTAGGACCTATGAAACTTGAAACTTTATTTCAATCACTGAGTAGGTTAAAAATTACAGAGGTGTAAATAGGACCCCGTTGTCAGAAAGAGATAAATAAATTATTCAAACGCACGTTCATGTCGCGGTCAGACGCAGGACGGACTAAGTTCACTCAAGCTAGTCAGCTTGTGTTTGTATTGCCGCGCAGACGTCGGTAAAACGTATCAAACTCAGTATATTATTACTTTATTGTTTCAGAAGATAAACACTTGTTGAAGTAGTTACTTCGTTATAAGCTTCAGTCCGTTGTCTTTAACTAAGGAATCGAATGTCATGAATTTGGACTAGGCCTATGTCTCTGCTAGCCGAGGAAATTGAGAGGCTTTGTTGATTTTTAATTTTACCCTGATGGAACGAAAATATTGCAATATTTATATCTAATTTAAGCAAGGCTACTGTAATTCCAAACATTAGTAAAAGATTATCTCAAAAATATTCTATTCTATTATTATTTATGAGGCCAGAAGTCTAAAGACAAGCCTGGAAATCTAACCTAGGTCTAGAATGAAAACCGGGTAAGTGCGTGTCGGACTTCGCATTTAGGGTTCCAAAATTATACCAAGGGAAAATATTCCCGGGATGAAAATTATCCTGTGCTATTCCAGACTATAATCTATCGCTGTGCCAAATTTCATCCAGATACGTTCAGGAGTTTTTGCGTAAAAGAGTCACAAACATACAAACACACTAACAAACTGCCGCCTTTAACTTTAAATAATGTTAGTGTGATACGAATAGTACGATCAGGGGTCCATGCATGAAACTTAAATATGTCTTTTAACTCAATAATCTTCAATATCTAATTTATATCCAATCATAATATCTAATTTAATAATTAACTTCAAAATCTAATCTAATAATCAATTCTAATATCTAATTTGATAATCTAATTTGAGTATCAATTTCCAATAATTCTAATGAAATAATTAAAAAAAAAAAAAAAATTTAAAAATCAATTCTAATATCTAATTTATCAACTGTAATTCAATGATCAATATAATCTTATGATTCAGGATTTAGTGTCGAATTTTGATTGGGTACTTCTAGATTTAATTTCCTAATTTTATTCAATATTTCTTGATTTTATAGCAATATTTGAATGTTTAAATTATTTAACATTATCTTATTATTATTGCTATCAAGGCACATGAAGATTGATTTTATTGTTATTTGTTATTTTACCAAGTCAATCAAGTGATTACTTTAAGAAAATGAAATGTATGTATGGAATGAATAAAGCTATTTTTTTTAATTTATTTATTTTAGTAATATCAGTCGACATTTTAAACCACTCATAGTTTCTTCGGGTTACTCTTATTATGCTCATTCACATTCATACTTCAACAATATCCTTATGCAACTCAGTCTTATCTCGACGATTCTGCCACCCATCACACAAGTTATGGGCTAAACTGTCAAATTCCTTTACTCCATAATACTCGCCCTTAAACAGTGCTATCGTCATGCACTATAAAGGGGTTGCCATCATCCCTTATGGAAATATAAAATGAAATAGAAGTGGGCCAAGGGCGATCCCCTTTATGACTCCATAACCTACTGAAGACATTGGCGAAACCCTCAAAGGAATCCCTACTCTATCTTCACAAGTTCATGATTGAATTTTGAATTATATAGTTTCAGTTTATGTGAGCATATTAGGTTTATTAATTCAGACTCTGTTATGAGGATGATAAGGTTGATAATTGAATGGTATATTTACGGGACTGAAATAGAATGCATGTAAGTTGTGATTTGTGGTGACCTGTCAGTATGTTTCTTGATTTGTTATTTATTTATTTATTCTGTTGACAGTTATTTACATGCTCGTATGTTATGTGTGTTATTTTTGGAGACCCTTATGAATATCACGATGAATATATGTAAATATTCTTAGTTCCGATTATAACTAAAGGCGTACACAAAATGTATCTGAATGTTTACAAAAGTAGAAGCTTTAAAAAACCGTATAGGTTAGGTTTGAACTGGATTACGGGAACTGAAGCGAGCGAGCAAAGCGAGCGCACACAGCTCCCGTCATCTCCTTCATATTAGGTTACTTTAGACCCTGCAGACAGAAATACAAGCCCTTACGCAGCGGGGTTCCATCGATTTGTTTTTTAAATAGTAATTGTACCTACCTATTATTTCTAAATTCCATGTCGATATTAAAATAATTAAAAAAAGAACACATATTTTTAATACCCGGCCCAATAAGTGATGGGCATTATTCAGAAACCCAGGTAAATTTAATTATTTCTATAGTGTTTAGCATATTGCCTACTCATATTGGGCATTTTTTTAATTGTCAGGGCATTTTGAATAATGGCGTATTCATTATTTGGCCCGTAACATATCGCACCCCCAGAATGGAAGTGACCTAACTCAAAATTCCTGTAAATTTTGTTTTTGCTAGAAACTAGCCTTAAAAAGCATAGATACTCTAAAATCTTGCGGTGAAAAAGAGCCCGAATTATTAGTAAGAAAGGGAGAGCATAAGACATCGGTCACTTTAGTTGATCGCGCTTTTCACCTATGCGTGTTATGAGAAAGAGACCGAATCAATATTTCGTCAAAGGTGCTCTCTAGTAGACTTGTACAATAATACTACTCTGCACAGTTTCTGACTTGCACAATTTCTGATTCATGCTAAACTGACTCCTTTATGAAATAAGTTTGTTTATTACAAAAAAATATTAGATTTGATCGTTTTTAGATAAGTCTCTTTAGTAATAAAATTCTGAATTCTGAAGAGGCTTAACTCATAAAATTCCTAGAAATAAATATATAGAAAGATTGACATAATTTGAAACTATTTAATGTCCAAATAAACATTTTAAATACATTTAAATAGAATATAATGTTTGCAAACTATACCTAAATAAAATATCAATATATAAATTCGCAAAAAAATCAATTATTTTCAATTAAACGCGGGTGATTTAAATTTACTCAATACTATAGATACTTTTTTTCCACAAGTTGCAATTTTTGAGTTAGGTCACTTTCATTCTGGGGGTGCGATAATAATATATAAGCTGTAATAACTATTTCAATCTAGGTGCATGATCGATGTCAATCCAATACAAACATACATAAAATCACGTCTTTTTTCCAAGCCACGGGGTACACAGGGACTACAGAACCTCACCTGTTATGTTTATTATCCTTACATACTGCTATTGCTTCATCTAATAAATAACAAATAAAAAGCTTCATATCTTTTTTGGAGCATGCAACTTGCATCTACATGCCCCATGCATGACTGATTGCCACCATATATATTTTGTATGGGCTTTAAAAGAGACTGTGACCTCTGAGTTTGTTTCGGCCTTTCTCCTCATAGTAGTCAGATAGGAAACGCCGACCTCATCTAGTTTAAAAAAATTTGATCGACATGTAAAAGTGTACAAACAAACTTACAGAAATAAAATCATTTATCATTTTATAAACGAAAAACCACATGTCATCATAAAAATGTCTCCTACCACACACATATCCCATCGTATACCAACGTTAGGCTGATACCTCAGATACCTTCCCTAGACAGGGTGTATTTATGGGGGCCATAAAACCAGCCATAAACCATGGTAATGAGATAGTGCAAGTTTTGCACCCCTATCTTTGAAATTGTTTGCCAGCTGATGCATTTTAGTGGTTTTATGTAGATACTGGTTTTTGCCCGCGACCTCGTCTGTGTAGTATTTTGAATAGCCTATTTTTTTCTAAGAGCTTTCATTATCTCTATACTATTTAAATATTGTAGGTGTATGGGCCGCCTTACTTGAGAAATTATTAGTTCTACAAACTTCCAGCCTGAAGGATGATTGCCGGGATTAAAACTTTATTATATCCTTCTCAGGATCGCAAAATATCTCCATACCAAATTATATCGAAATCAGTTCAGTGGTTTAAACGTGACAAGTTCACAGACAGACAGAATTAATTTCGCATTTATAATAGCTACCGCCCGTGGCTTCACCAATATCCACCATCTTTTCGAAACCCACTGAGCGTCTAATTACAGACACAGTAGAAAAGCAATAGCTTACGCACACATGGTGTGCAAACGACGCATGACGATTTATAAGCTATATTACTGTAAAGTTTTATCAAAATCCGTTGAGTAGTTTAGTAATTATCGATTATTATTAATAATATTTACTATAAATTTTCCTCCGAATTTAATATTAATTTGAATTTGAATTGACATTAGATATTAAGATGAAATAAAATGGGGAGGGCGCTGACTCCTGTCATACAGGTCCGCCTAGTTCGGGAGACAGAGGCTTCAACATTGATGTAAACAATTATTATGTCAATAAAGATTATTATTATAAAGTTTTTGCGTGAAAGTGTAACAAACATCCATCCATCCATCCTCACAAACTTTCCCGTTTATAATAAATAGTATTAGGATTAATATGGATATGGATTTATATTCGTTGCTATGTTTGAGATATCAAGTCTTTAAAGCTTGTATTCTAGGTTTAAGATTCACCTAGACACTACACAAAATAGGGATGTTTCCTCTGTAGAAAAATGATAATTCTATTTAGTCCATCAGTGAGATTTCCAAATAATATTTGTCCCGTAATTTTTGCTTTAACAAATAAATAAAATTTTACAAAGATTTTGCAATAAAATTCAGGAGTGGGTGTTTGTGGCGTCACTAAGGCAGTATAAACTGTACTAGCGGCGTGACGTCACACGATATTTCACACAATATCATCGTCACTTCATGTTTACGTGTCAAAAGAAAAATACTTACCAATATTTATTATTAATCGTCGATCTTCTTTTTCTTTTTCCGTCGATGCAAAATTTCGGGCCAAGAAGATGGCCACGTCAATTGCAGCGATAGTGGCGTTCGGTCCTCTAAAGTGCAATTTTTCTTCTTTTTTTTTAAGCTTTACCCCACACTAGGAATTTCTTCCTGTATCGTGGGTGCGTTTACAAACATATAAACTCACATACACAAACACCCAGAGCCGGAACAATTATCTGTAGGCCATACAAATATTTGTTCCGTGCGGGAATCCAACCCTCGACACGCAGCGCAGCAGTCAATCGCTCAACCACTGCGCTAACCGTGCGCTAATTTTTTTGGGCACATCGGATATGTGTGACATATTCTGGACATCGCAATCATATTGGATATCGAAAAGGTCTATAAAACCCCATTTTGCGAAACTGCGTTTGCAGCGATCTGGCTAGGTATGCAAACAAGGCATTTTTAAACAAGATATATCTTAGTTTCACATAAAAGATGACCCTACCATACTATCTATCGTTTTATGAATTAGGTAAGCGCCGTATCAGAGAACTCTATACATACCTTTTGTCAGAACGACCAGTGGAATATGTTTATCACCCAATAAAATCTTTAATCAGTCAATCTTTTTTCCCAATTAGGTTGGGCGGCATAGCAGAATAGTAGTATTTAACATGGAGCGACTGCCACCACAATGTCTTTTTTTTTTAGCGGGTAGAAATGCTCATGCATACTGCGCTACAACGGGGAGATAGCGCAGTTATGTGGGACTCCAACCCAATAATACTCCACGGTATCCGCCTGTGCCGCTTATGGCGGGAACACAGGCACGCGTTAGCACTCACCGCTAAATAGCAGCGGCTCTCCGTCACCGGACCCTACTTTGGGGAGTACCCCCAACACCGGCGCACTAGAACACACCAGGGACCAAACCAGCACATAGGTGCGAATGTGCCACCACGACCTAGGAACTAAGAAACACGATAACTCTTTGCAAACTGGTGTCAGTTTTTCTGGCTTCGAAGCTTTACAGCCTAGTTTCTAGCTAACCGAACCCAGATATTGGGTTACGCGATGCTTTTTATGAAATATACAATGGAATAATAATGGAATTACTACACATAATCAAATATTCCACAAACTCATTTCATTACAGCACGCCAGGTTCCTCGAATGAGTGCGAGCTCGTAAACATTTTACTGCTCCAGCTGAACGTGACATTCTTCACGTTGCTGACCATTCTCATGCTGACTCAGGGAATGTGGTATGATTGAATCTACTGATTTTTGGGTAGCCATGGCCAAGGATATACTCTATACCTGTTTTAGACAGAGAGGTGCACTAAAGTTTCGCCAGTTTTGTCTAAGTCGCATCGTATAGTGGACAGGCGTATTGACCCAAGTTTGAAACATATCGGAGCGACAATCAGTGTCAAAAGAAGAGGTATTTTGGACAGATTAATAATGAGATTAGAATGTTAATTTTGCTGAAAAATACGTAAATTGACAAAGTACTGAGAAATTTCTGATGGATTATTCAAATCGTCACCTTTATCTGAGAATCGAACCTAGAACCACGTTTAGCAAATCATGCAGGCAGAGAATAACAATTTAACCATAGAAATCGTGCATGGAAATCTCTTATGTGATTAGCAACTGATAAGTAAAGTTTATGACTTTAGAGAATCAGTTTAACAAGCTTACGGTTCATTAATGTTTTTAATCATGACCGATTTTAAAAACTGTTAAAATAAAATCAAAGCCTGGTCATCTTGACAAGATAATCCTACAAATCTCTGAACCCGTCATTAACACACAACCAGTTTTCAAACTCCTATCAAAGCCGCCTTAAATTCAAATTAACGGCTTCCAATCTTCAGTTGTGGACATTATCTAAATTGCCGGCCCCATATCCGGCCGGAATTATGATTGATGACGTCATATCCTTCCTGTCCTTTCGAAGGGGACTGAGCTGTGGTCCTGTCATACCATGATTGGGTGTATGGAAATGTACTTGTGGCTTTTGGGACTAAAAAGTATGAGTAATTTTTCAAGTCCCGGTTGAAAATCTGACACAACTCTTGCCTACTTCATTATGGTAGTCAACCAGAACAGAACAACCAAAACAGTCCAATGGAATGCAGTTAAACATCAATATTTTACTTAGAGTGACTGTCTCTCTGATTTCCATAACCCAGTTATTGCGTAACAAAATATCTTTATTGTTGTCTGACTTTTAGGCTTCTGATAACGCCACCATAGCTGCCATTAAATTGCAACAATTGGCATCTCAGACCATAGGCTGGAGGCATTCAAAGTCCTACAAGTTTTGTAGGACCTTGAAAACCATTACGGGGTCTAAGACAACCGGGACCAACCACTTAAAATGTATTTCAAGGCACGAAGAGGTCTCAGTATCATTTTGTAGATCTTTGACCTTGTAATGCGCCTAGGTTTTTCCTAGATGCATCTTTGTTTTATTTTCCGAATCTCATAAATGTATTAAGGAATATCTTCTGCCAGCGGCTTCGCTAGCGTAAAAAGTGTCTTATCATCCCAAGGGAAAATTACACCGGGATAAAAAGTAGCCTATGTGCTATTCCAGACTATATCTCTGTGCCATCATTGAGTAACAAACATACATCCATCCAAACTTTCACATTTATAATATTAGTAAAAACAAGATTAGTAAGAACAGATATAAGAACATGTCCTATTGGTACAAGTCCAAATTCAAAATTGCAATCTCCAAGTTTAAAACCTTAAACCTCCTTAAGTAAAAACAACCAAAGAACGATATTTATCGTCATTGCCAGTAATGCTTTAAGAAAATAAAATTTTCAGCTAAAACTGTTTATTGGAGAAGTTCCCCGGGCTCAGCCAGGATTATCTTTTATTCGTATTTTTATCTGGGAGCGGGCCAACAATCGCGTTTTGTATATCACTCTTGTATTTATCTGCCTCTTACACACAGAGGTTCACAATGGATTTGGGTCTTGAGTAGCCTGCTTGCTCTTGTGGAAGGATTTTGTTTATTTGGTTGTATTTACGAATCAATTCTAAATAATTGATCGGGTTATGTATCTTAATCATATCTTTATCCATCACCACTGTACTCAAAACGATGGAGAAAACATTGTGAGGAAACCGGCATGTCCTAGAAACAAAAATTCGAAAACATATAACATCCACCAACCCGCACTGGGCCTGCGTGGTGTTTTTTTTTTGTTTACGGCCCATTCCCTCTCACAGAGAGGGGGCCTGTGTCCCAGCAGTGGGAACATTAAAAGGCTGATAATAATGATGATGACGTATCTTAATGTAAGCTTACCAAGATCGGTCTCTAGATGGGTGACCCTAAACTATATTGCCGAGACTAACATATTGTGCTTTCTAAGCAGTCTCTTTCTCTTTGTATTTGTGTGCAGTCTCTGTGTATTTGTTAACTTTGTGGCCGTTCATCCAGACTCCAAAGTAGGGAAGCTCATATTTAGATAGATAACATCGTACCTGTATTCCCCGAAGGACTAGGCAGAAGTGCATCTATAGTGCACCCTGAATTCGCCAGTTATGTTTAACCACCAACCGTGCCGGACCGGAATTTCTCGGAGTAAGAACTTGTATACTCCGAGAAATTCCAAATAAAACGCAATAACAATTGGGGTAGTCCTGGACCACATGCTCCTGTTTAGCGTTTGTGTCAACTGGACCAACCAGGAAGTAAATGCTAAATATTCGATTGATATTAATGTCAAATATATTTATTCAACTAGGCCAAAAAGCGGCACTTTTGAACGTCAAAGAATTAAAATTTTAAATTTACAAGTAATAAAAATTGATTCTACCGTACTTTCAGAAAAGTAGCTTGTTATGGAGAATAACGCACAAGAAACTCCATACTTACACTTTAAAAAAAAAAATGTGTTTTGCAATATTTACATAAGTACATACATTAATAAATTCATATATGTGAGGACGATGCAACCAGAATAGCACTACACACTATACTACGTATAAAGTATTAAAAGCATTAACAGGTAAATTCGTTAATTTGATAAATAGGAACATGGTTCTCACATACTTACAAATATTGCAAACATAGGTAAAATACTTATTTCAACAACAACGTGCTTATAATTCCCTTTCCTATATTCTTAGGAAATGTTTCAAAATTTTTCACGATTTTGACTTCGACATATTTTAAGGCAGCATCTCTAATTTAAAAAGAACTGTGCTCAATAACATGTAATTCTTTCTCAGTAATGTTTCTATTCATTGATTTTTTCTTTGTATATATTGTTTTGTAGTATGTTTTTAATTTGTTATTTAACTCAATCTTATTTAATTCAAGTTGATTGTAAGTGAAAAGGATTATTGATATTGATAATAATTTATATAATTATTATTGCGTATATCTACCTTTAATTTAGATGCATGCAGAGCTATTATATTTGTTAGTGATAAGTTTCATGAATGCCCTTGTGTGTATTTGATTGGTTTGCCTAACTAAATGAATATATCAATATTTCTTTCAAAATGTTACGGTCAACAAAAAACCACCGTAGCTTTTGCCATTTTAAATACGTAGGGCCTAAGGGCCAATAAAATTAAATGCCTTCATAAAGCCCTAATTACTTCCATAAAGATCTTAATTGACAATTAAAAAGGTTAGTAAAAACGAAAGGCCCAATTTCATTTTGTTCCGATAGGTTTGTCTCCTATCACGTAGGCCCAATAAGCAGTTACGTATAGGTTCTCTACGATTATTACTCCTGTCAAAAATGTTTGGGTCAGAAAGGTATAAGGTAAGCGTAGTTTTTGGCCCCTTGTCATTTTCTTTTGGGCTGGGCATCAAGTTTTCGTCTTTATGAAAACTACGTATATTTATTACTAGATCCTGCTAGCTTCTTTGCTCGTGTAAAAGTTGGAAATTATCCTAAGAGAATGTCCTAAAAGTACTATGGCCTTCTGCAAGCAAGGTACAGTTTATATCTATACCAAAATTCAGCAACATTGGTTCAGCGGTTTAAGCGTGAAAACTTAACAAACAGATGGACACAGTGTGTTTCGAATCTATACTAATATTATGAAGCTGAAGAGTTCGTTTGTTTGTTTGAACGCACTAATCTCTGACACTACTGGTTGGAATTGAAAATTCTTTTTATGTTGGATAGTCAAATTAATCGCGGAAGGTTTTAGGCTGTATAACATCCACGCTACCATCAATAGGAGCGGAGCATATATGAGAAATGTTGCAAAAACGGAATAAAATATTCCTTTTTGCGAGCTTTCGTTGCGTGCGCTGCGTAAGCGGTAAAAGTTATGCAACAATCATGTATGTAGTGTAGGTAGGGTAAATGGGTAGGTAGGTAGCCACTTGACGGGAGCGAAGCCGCGTGGGACAGCCAGTTTATAATATAAATACAGAGTCATTTATTTTAATCAACTGAGAAATTCAAAAATATTAAACCTAAGAATACATAGTTTTTAAAGGAAATAGTGAACAATCATCTTCTGGGTTCGATCGTTTCATCGTAGACCTCATCCATCGTTTTCCATCAAGCGCGATCGACATCAAGAGCGAGCTCATTATGAAATTAAAAAATAGAAACTGGCTACGTAATTGCAATGAGCGTGGTCTTTTAGATGTGATCTTAGATTCAATATAATCTTTGGGAACGGGAAGAATTTGACACAGGACTGGTCTGCACTTGACCAAAACTGGAAAAACGAAAAGATATAAAATTAAACAAAAAAATATTTTTTTTCCACAAAGCTTTTTTCGTATTCTTCCCTGCAAAACCTTTCACTTGACACCCCTATCATGGCAGTGCATATTTTACTAGCCCACCATCTTGGGCCGTCCGCCATATTGGATTTAGAATGACGTCATTTATTGTCATTGCCATCCAAACTAAACGCGTATGCAAAATTTAATCTTAATCGGTGCAGATAACTGCTTTCAAATTCAGTTGCAAGATTTGACCCGAAAATACGTACATACATAGATTGCAAGTTAAATAAAAGCCTTTTAAAAGGCGGGCCTTTTCCCTGCAATGGGTTTACTCAAATCGAAATATAATCCTGCAGCTTTTTCAGGTAGTAAAAATAAAAATCAGAAATACATTCAAGGCACTCTTAACCACTTATACAAACCTGAAGCATACTAAAACAGTAACAAACATCATAACACGACGTAAACGAGCCTTCGCATACCAAAAACCTAACCCTCCTTCGGCAGTCGGTTAAAAAACATCACTTCACTTCAACATTTTTTTTACGAACAATCTCTCGAAAAAATCTTCCTAATGAACGCTTGGTTTTCCAACAAAATTCTGTGTAAGTCGAAATATATCGTCGAGGCACTACACTAATATGACAAAACCGCCGTGGCACGACACAGTGTCGTAATTTTTAAGGATTTGCGAGCGGGCACTTATCACGGGTTGTCTGTCGAGATTAGACTGGAGTGGAGGACCTTAAATTGGCGAATATATTTTTGGAAGAAGATTTTTTTATTTAGAATGATTAGAAATTGTGTGCCTTTAGAGTATGGTTATGTCATGGACGTCCTACTTCTTGTTGTGAGTAAATAACAATATCTTGCGATTACTGAAGTGTAGTGATGCTTATGTTAGCATAAAATTTTCATTCATCATCATAATCATCAGCCAACAGTACACTGCTGGACATAGAACTCTCCTGTCGCAAGCCATATTTTGTGTCGATTTTTACAACTCTCATCCAGCTGCTATCTAATATAAGAATTAAACGGTTTGTGTGTGTTAGTAGCTGATTGTAAAAATTTTAGAGTATTTATTTGTTTTTGACACACTTATGTAAAAATAATAAACACAATGTTTTAACACATGCTATGTAAAAAATGAATCTGCTACAAGTTTTGCCTACACCATGGGGTCGCAGAGCTAAAAAAGAAAATTTGGTTCAAATAAATGTCACTAGATGGCGCGATATGCATCGATTTCTAATTGAATTGTGTGTAAACTTAACATTTTCTAGAATTGAGCATAAAAATTGTATGTTCTTTTTAATCAACTCTACTAAGCACAAAATTATGAAATATTTAAACACATTTCAAAGATTATTTGAACGGATTATTTAAAATTGATTTCAATAGATGGCGCGTTTTAAATTTCTGAGGCATGCCACTCGTTTTTTTTTTTAATTTGTACTGAATATGTTTTAGTACAATGAAACTGTAAAAACTTGCTGTGTTTAAAGAAAAAAAAGTCACGAACCGAGAAAACCCTTTTACTTGCAAGTTACTGCTAACACCATCTATAGCTGTGGAACGGAACCGAACGCGATCGAAGTACTTATAAAAATAATTAACTTAACCAGACGAAAAACGCTATTTACGTCGGCACGGTTTCTTTGTATGGGATGAGGCATCTGTATGCTAGTTTATCTGTGTCAATACTAATATCTATATTTTTCTTTAATTCTACCAACCCTCGACTTCCTACCCTCCAAACCGAAACCTTTACATTCGCACCCACCCGTCAAACTACCGACTACAAAACTTTTACCCCGGTTCAACCCTCCGCTGTTTTCAAAGCCCACCAATATAAATAAGAGGCTTTATCCAAGGATTATCTCCTTAAGAATTGCGTCCCCGTACGAACACGTCGGGACAAATATGACAATGGGGTCGTTCCGTCTTCGGGACTTAGGCGGCAAAAACTTTCAAGTTGCTTTTTACCCGACTGTCTATGTTTTTGTTGAAGGTTTTGGGAGTTAAAGACTTTTTGGTGGTATTTTTTTTTGCCTTGAATATCGCACAGCTAAAGCCTACTACTTGCTTCCATTTATCTGTGTTTTTTCACGCATATTCTCGTTAAAACGAAAAGTAC
The DNA here is from genome assembly GCA_947562075.1 of Orthosia gracilis. NCBI lineage: Eukaryota > Metazoa > Arthropoda > Insecta > Lepidoptera > Noctuidae > Orthosia > Orthosia gracilis. The sequence continues at coordinate 25,066,850 of OX387266.1, forward strand.
CCGTTAATATATTTTTAAGAGTTTTTTTGTATACGATCCCATTGCTGACAACTGCGTTAAAAAGTATAATAAATATTTAAAGGTGTTTATCTAAGGATTTTTTTAAAGATTAAATTATTTAGACTTTGTTTTCATCGAATTTATAACAACTTGGTTCACATAGATAAATAACCTGTAGCAATAATATCAATTTTGAAACATCTTGAGTGATGATCTACCTGCATGTTTTTTTTTTTCAATTTTTGTCATTTTATTTCAATTTTAATTTTTGGCTTATTTGGCAGTACATTTATACCAGACAAGCTCTAGACGTGAAAACATGTAATTGGCTGTCAGATTGTCCTACTGTTATTTATCACCATTGTATTTAGCTGTCTTCCAAAGTCAATAAATAAATAAATCACTCGAGGTTGCACACATCATTCATAAACTCAAGCCTTTTTTCCTATGGGGGAAAGTAGAAACAAACTACAGAAATCCTGCTTCGATCCTTACAAGCCAATGAAGTATTCCATTGGCTTCACTTACACGTACACGAAGAACACGATTCGTACGTCACATGAATACTGCGCACCAGGAGCCTAGTTGCGTAAATGAATTCGACTTCATTAATCGACCAATCGCACAGACAGCAATCCACATCGCGTCTTTCATCTCGCACGTGATAAATCGATTGATAGGATCAAATCCTTTCCCTTGCCGAGTTCACATACGCAATAAGGCTGCTAGCCTGGCCGTGGTTGCAATCTTGATGCACCCATTCCGTTAAAAACAGAATTACGCCTAGTAACCATAATAAAATAACAGATAGAATGTTTTGGTTAAAAAAAAACATTGAGTAGATTAGTAACCAAGGACGTAGGTCTAGACAAAATTTATTAGTTACCTTCAGACACTCCCACGTCTCAAATAATTACGGGCTTATTTATCAACAAAAATCACATGACAACAACAAAAGTATAAAGATCAAAATTTTCTAAGAAAGTCACTCTTTAATGTTTCCAGGTTCGGAACAGTCATGCCATCTCTCTGTGAGAGGGAGTGGGACGTAATCCACCACGCAGGCACAGTGCGAGTTGGTGGATATCACAAGCCTTTGAATTGCCGTGCCGGTTTCCTCACGATGTTTTTCTTCACCGTTTTGAGATGTGGTGATGATGATGAAATAAATTTCACAAAGGACAAAACAAAACAAGTGTCAAGACATGCCATTTGCTTTGTGAAATTTTGAATTCAGCATCCTAATTAAAAAACTGAATAAAATTGCTAAATTCATATTGAAAATGTTTACAAGAGAAAATCTTACAGCCTTAAAGTCATTTTATTCTGCCTGCAAGAAAGCGAGCAAATTATTTGTGTCTGAATGCCATTATTATGCAGAAATATTATTAGTACATTATTATAACATAATTATCATATTATTATCAAAAATTTACAATATATGAATTAACACTCTGCACAATTTTTTTTCTATTCCAAAAATTCCTTATGGTGTAGAAACACTTTTTTATTGCAACCACTGACAATTTTGTTTGAAAAACAATACCCTGGAACAATTTAAATTCGTTTGGTATCGTATTATATATTAATATACAAATATTAAACACATTTTCCTTATAAATATATTTATGTCCAGCTGGCTGATATAATACGTTACGAATCGTGTGTGCGTAAACGTGCGTAATAGGAGGCGAGCATATTGCCATCAAACGGGCACAATGTCCAGATTCCAGGCTATTATTAAGATTTTCCAGAAGGTAAAAACCCAATAACACTTTTGCCATACCTGGGAACCGAACCCAGGAAATCATGTACAGCAGTTAAGTAAAGTAGTGCTTGAGGTAGCAATCATACTTCTCATTTCACACTTTATATACAGGGTTACAGGAAAAGTCGACCTAGATCAGTTAAGGGCGTGTAGTACACATCATTTCTGAATGATTTCACTATGGAACCCCCCATCCTAAACTTAACCGTTTTCGAGATTTTCGAGTTTTAATTTTTTTTATGAAAGTGCCCAATTTTTCGGCTATTGAATTGAATATTTTGAAAAAAAACCAAAAGACCAAAAAAAAACCAAAAAAAATTTTCATGTAAAAAACCAAAAAAATCATAAGAGTCAAAAAATTCAAAATATTCAATTCAATAGGGCCTGTAACCCTGTATATATCTATATTTATAATATTAATCACTATATTAATATTATAAAGGCGAAAGTTTGTGGATGAGTGTGTGTTTGTATGTTTGTTACTTCTTCACGCTCAAATGGCTGGACTGATCTTGATGAAATTTGGCACAGAGATAGATTATAGTCAGGAATAGCACAAAGGATACTTTTTATTCTGGGCATATTTACCCGCGGGATATTTTTCGACATTCACGCGGGTGAAGCCACTGGCAGAATCTGGAAAATATTATAAATGCCAAAATTTGAATGAATGTATGTTTGTTCCTCAATCATGCAAGAACGGCCGAACGGATCTGGATGTAATATGGCACAGATTTAGATTATTATCAGGAATCGCACATATGCTACTTTTCATCCCGGTATAATGTTTACTTGGGATAATAAAAATAATAATATAAAAATATTATGTTAAAAATTTCGTCTGCACGACGAAGTAATACATGTAATAAATACTGTTGAATCGCCAAATAGAGGAAGAGATTGTAAGCGGTGACAAAATTCCCTCGGCCACAATTCATAGATTTCCCTCTACCAATGTCTACAGACAAAACTGTACTAACTCAAACTATTTAAACCTATCATGGGAGACAGTTATAATTTATGCAAGGCTCACGGCGTTTAGTCGTACGGGTGATAATGTGAGTTACTGCACATCCCTAGTGTGAGGGATGGCAATTGTAGGTATTCGGGATGTAACGGCAGCGGAGGTGCAGAAGAAAATTGTCGTCGACTTTTTTTTCGGAGGTTTAATTTGAATTTCAAAGTCGAGTTGTCAGCCTGTCGGTTTTTATCGTTTATATAAAGGGGAGTGTGCGACGGAATGGCACCATTTAATTCCGCCTTGCTGTGGACATCCCAACCATACGCACAAAACGCTCTATTTCTTGAAGTTTAATTACGTATTTCTTTCATTTTCGAAACTAGAGGTAAAGTTACAACTGTAATATAGATCCTGGTCATTAATAGACGGTTATTACATGTCATTTCGAATTATTGTTGTGAAAGAAAGAAGAGAGTATGCAAGGAGAGACGTATGAATTATAAAAAAAAAACTGGCCAAGTGCGTGTCGGACTTCGCACATTTAAGGTTCCGTACCAAACCGCTAAATTAAGTTGGTTGTAATAAGGAAAATGAGAAAATTTTATCAATATATTGGTATTTGTGAGGCAAATATACGTAATAATAAACATTATCATAAAATTTTAAATTCATAGGTCATTGGGATTTTAAACAACTCTTTGATCCAAAATTTTGTAAAAAAGCTGACTTTGTTGGCTTCTCATTCCATTGATTTGCAATAATTAAAAAAAATACAGTTTTTATCTAATCAATGAGTTCTAAACAACGATGATGATGAGGTAGGTCAAAAAATTTTTTTCAGGCCACCTTTAGAAAGATAAAAAAGTATTTTTTGTCAATTTGCGTGGCTTTGGGTTATCAAAATGCTAATACTGTGAAAATTTTGAAGACTAGCTCATGCCGTATGGCGGTAAAATCTATGTGATAGACGACGGACAGACGGCCAGACGGCCAGAAGGCCAGACGGAGAGACGGACAGACGGACATACAGACAAACACGTGGGTGACAGCAATAGGGCTCCGTTTGAACTCTTCGGGTACGGAACCCTAAAGAGGGGCCATCAATTATTGATTGCCTGAATTTTTACCTACTGTGCCTTATTACAATGTATTGAAGGTCCAAATCCTTGTGTCAAGTACTTGTCCGATTGCCAAGAGTGATATTTAAGTTTTTTCAGACCACAATCTCATTTAATTTTTACCAACAAAAAATCTACTTCCCCTACTAATTTTCACAAACAAACAACAAAAAACATGGTCAAAAGGAAGTTTGACTTGAAAATATTTATATAGGCCGGTAACACAGCCAGACCACCTCTGAGACTCATTAATGAACAATTCTTTAATTTTAACTAAAATACATATGGCTTCTCCTTAACCTTACGTGGAGCTCGCGGCTAAATAATAACAGCCGCACAGGTCGATCTTCAAGGTTAAGCAACGCTTACCGAGGACGGTCTCTGGATGGGTGACCATCTTTACAAAACGAGATTCCTCCGTGCCTCGGCAAGCACGTTAACCCTTTGGTCCTGGCTGTCATTTATAAGTCTTTGACAGTCATCTCTGCTGGACATAGGCCTTCCCCAGGCGTCGCCACATTGACCAATCCCGTGTGTCTCTCATCCAGCGGATCCCCGCAACTTTAACCAGGTCATCGGTCCACCTAGTGGGAGGCCTTCCAACGCATCGTCTTCTGATTCGCGATCGCCATTCCAGAAGTTTTCGGCCCCATGGGCCATCCGTTCTGCAAGCAACGCGAGCTGCCCACTACCATTTAAGTTTCGCAATTCTTCGGGCTATGTCGGTAACTTTGGTCCTCCTGCGGATATCTTCATTTCTGATGCGATCACGCAAGGACACTCCGAGCATAGCCCTCTCCATTGCCCTTTGGGTGACTTTAAGCTTACTGATAAGGCCCATTGTGAGCGACCACGTCTCGGTCGCATAGGTGATCACTGTCAACACACACTTTGATCAGTCTTTGATAGTCTTTATGGATAATCAGAAGTCAGGAAATCTGACACCATTCTAAGGGGTACTAGTCGCTACATGTACAATACTGGTACCCAGTTGATTCCGATTAGATGGAAAGTCGACACTAATATGAGTTGGGAAGAGACTGAACAGATTGAAACTGATTTTCTTTCACACATACAAAATTAACTTCCCTACCTCATTTTCATACCCCACATCGAAAAACGTGTTCAAAAGGTCGTATGACGTGAAGGTATTTAAATAGCCCGGTAACAGCCATACCACCTCGGATACTCGTTAATGAACGATTCGTTAATTATAATATAAATTCGTAAGGTTTTCCTTAACGTTGCCACGCGAACTCGTGTTGAGGGTTTTTTTTTATCGTTTGATTTTATTAGTACACTTTGTGTAATAGATGTTGTAAGGCTTTGCAGGTTTTGAGGACAATATGTTTGTTCAGTATCAATGGCCGTTATTTAGGGTTTTTTCCTTGTGATTGAGAAATACATGCCTATATTACTTAGAATTCATCAAAGTTCATGTCTGTCTAGAACGAATGACTTGGGTAGACAAATGATAATTTTATTTAGTCCGTCACTGAGATTATCAAATAATATTGCACCCGTATTTTTTGCTTTTTTTTTTACAAATTGACAAAGACAAAGCGCATAAATGTTCAGAAGTGGGGGATTGTGATGTCACTTTGTCAGTATAAAGTGTAGCACACTATCACGTCACACGGTATTTTGACGCCGTATTTTTTATTGTTTACGTGGGAAAAGAAACTTAACTGGGAACCCAATAGATATTTTTTGTCACCTATTCTATTGACATTATCATCATTTCTCACTGCTGGCCACAGGACTTCCCCGAGCATATATCCCAATACTTTTTGCCAGCATAGAACTAGATGCTCCATTACAGTGGTCTCCTGAGGCCCTCAATAGATCATCGGTCAAACTTGTGAAGGCCTTACATCGTTGCATCTTCTAGGACACGGACATCACACTCACATTCACAAACAAATCTCAAAAAAAGGCTACTGTGAAATCAGGTACCAATAAATATAATATAAGTACTAAGTCAGAAGAGGGAGTAGCAAATACTCCATTATAAAACTTACTCAACAAGCAAATCAAAATGGTCCTTCGCCACATAAAACGGCTTGTAAATCACCTCTTCTACAAAAACGAAAGTAAATACTGGCGCATCGTCCAATTACAAATCCATCTGGTATGACATAAATCAGGCCACAATCGAACGTCGCGCGGTGAGAAAAAATAAAAATTTATTCGACGGTCCACCGCAAATGTTGGGCGTCATAGCTGGTGCGATTTGTGAGAGGGAGCGGATAAAAAATTGGAAAGCAGTAACGCTAGTAACGTAAGAGTGTTATGCTATGCTAAAAGATCTCAGAAACGATAGATGGACTGTATGAAAGATGAAGTACAGATAAAATTATTCTGCAAATAGATGTTTTTGAAACAAGCTATTTCGTATCCTTCTCAGCAAACCCTTTAATTTGATACCCATATCATGGCAGTGCACAAAAAATAACTAGTCCGCCATATTGGACCGTCCGCCATATTAGATTTAAAATGACGTCACTTAGCTAACCATTCGTTGTCATCCAAACTAAACGTGTAGGCAAATTTCATTTTAATAGGTGGAGGATAAATTCAGTTGCAAGATTTGACCCGAACACACATACATACATCTACTTACATACATACATGCATTGCAAGTTAAGTAAAAGCTTGTAAAAAGGGATGATGGGTACTAGGACCTGTTAGTGCTTGAAATACTTTAAACCTAAACGTATTATAGTAGTGTTATTCTGGGTGCATAGTCCTCACGTATATGAATTAATGTATACAGTATGTAAATACTGTGAAACACTTTGTTACAAAAATAAGTGTCGCGTTTCATATCCGTTCTTCTCCATATCAAGTTAGTTATCCGAATGGACAGTAGAATCAATTACTATTACTTGTAATTATTTTTTTTTGACTTTCGAAAGTGCCGCTTAGTGGGCTAATTGAAATAAAGAATTTGAGGTTGACTTTGATGACGACTGATACAAAAATATTCTAGTTCTAGAAGAATTTCATTTCGAAGACAAATTTGTACCAACCCAGAGTTAATTGCTATGTCAAAAAAAATCTTATAGAAAAAGCGTAGTTAAGCACTGATTACGTATATGGTGAATTTGGACTATTATGTCCTGGTCCAAGTACTCAAGGGTATCCTTGGTATGTACTTTGAGACAAAAAGATATTAAATATATCAAAACTTTTTTTTGTATCTTTGCCCCACACTAGGAATTTCTTCCTGTATCGTGGGATGCTTTTGCAAACATTTAAAATCACATACACAAGACACCAAGATCCGAAACAACTATGTATAGGCAATACAAATATTTGATCCGTGCGGAAATCGAACCCGCGATACGCAGCGCAGCAGCCGATCGCTCAACCACTACGCCAACCGTGTCGTCAAATATATTGGTACTTCTCTGATCCTAAATTTAATGTTTCAGAAGTGAATGCTTGGTTGCTATAAAGAAATATCTATTAGCAAATATCAGCATCCAATAAAAATCTCTGCCACCTAAAACTTGGACCACAAAACTCAAGACCAGGGGAGACACGGCATAAATCAACCATCCGATGGGTAGGCCGAATGAAATGTGGTATGTAAATCCTAACCCCCTAATATCGGGAGGGGATGAATTATAGTCAGGTTATCCCCCGTCCATTGTGAATTTTACTCCGGTTCTAAGATATGTACCGAATGTGTGTCAGAGAGGTGATTTATTCTCGTCCAATTGTAAATGGTCTATTTTTGGGTGGCTTGGTTCTGGTTATGAGTAGCATTGTGATTGGTTGGTTTTGGATACGGGTGTTATAGTGATGACAGGAGTTTTGTTTTGTTTTTGTTATTCAGAGGAATAGTAGAAAGGAACGGAGGCTCAACACGTGACATTCTTTCAACGAAAGCGTCGCGTAGGCATTTTAAAATTTCAAAAATGTATGGGATTGTCAAGGGCTATCGAATTTTCACGTGAAGAATCCTTAACTTTTTGGCACTTCAACTATTTCCATCGCTGACATCAAAGGTCACGTACCTAGGGCCTCTGGTCGTTATAAACAGAAGGGTTTTTGATAACAAATTCGATTTGTTTTCAATATATTTTGAACCTTTTGCTAACTAGAGGACAATCCAGTTGGGTAGAGCCAACTTCGAGAAAGAGGTCAACTGTCGAATCCGACTCGGCTGGGCAGCGTTCGGGAAGTTACGCGGTATCTACTCATCCAACTTACCACAGTGTCTCAAGACGAAAGTCTATGATCAGTGTGTGTTGCCAGTGTTGCACGTGGTCGCTCACAATGGGCCTTATCAGAAAGCTTACAGTCACACAAAGGGCAATGGAGAGGGTTATGCTTGGATTTTCCTTGCGTGATCGAATCAGAAATGTAGATCCGCAAGAGAACCAGGATTATCAACTTAGCCCGAAGAATTGCCAAACTTAAATGGCAGTTGGCAGGGCACATTGCTCGCAGAATGGCAAGCCGATGGGGCAGAAACGTTCTGGAGAGGCGAGTGGTTGGAAGGTTTAAGCACGATACAATAATTTGAATCTGCATGCCAGAAATATAGGATTTGTTGGTATTTCCAGTTACAATTAAGGAAAACTTCTGCATCCGGACTAAAAGCCGATCCCTAACATGAATGTAGTTGGCCAACGAAAGGCAGATTGATTTACTTAGAGAAACGTCGTGAAAAACCAGGTATAAAATTACAAATGGCCAGTGCCTAGACAGAATAAAGGTTACTATTGGTTTCTTTTGCGTTTACTTCACGTTTTATTGTATACTCGCATAGTACAACGACCACACCGAAAATCTTACCACATTGGGAATTTATTGTATACCTAAAAAACCCGATAGCAATAAAAGTACTCGTATGCATGTTAACAACGCGATAAAAAAGCCTTTTACGTCCAATTTGTTATCAAATAAAACTATCTAGAAACATCAATTCTACCCTCTATATATTTTATTTCAAATGTTTTTCTCCAACAAGCTTTTCTACCTTGTACCTAATAAAAAGACAAATATAAATGATAGCAAACGGTTTCCACTTCACAATAAAACAAACCAAATATTTATTGAGATCGAAACGGGTAAAACCGCGGGATAAAACTGTATAACAATAAAAGTCAAGTTTTATTATGATTTACTAGTACATTCGTAGCTATATGACCCGCATTCTACCGTACGATGTAACTTGACCTATATATACATAAACAATGTTTAAGCTTAAAGCTCAAGATATATTGGTACTGCATGTCATGTCCTCTGAAAACAATCTTAAGTTATACACCTTAGCTGAACTCTATCTCCAAGTCCCAAAGGCGGTTTCACCTTGAGTTTTGTTGGAGATAAAGTTGTTGCCATCGTCACGTATGCCATTATGTTCATGATTACAGTTCGCATAATGAGGGTAGGTGTAATTTCGTGACGTCATTGGCATATTGATGCGGATAACTTTTTAAGGACACATTTGCATGCCGATCCAGGACGAATTAAGGCTTATGGATTAGGGCTTATCTCTGTAAGAGCACTTGAGGTGTACTAGAGACGGTCTAGGCATGCTAATCTCCATATAACTTAGCTAAGACTAGGTTTTTTGGGTTTCGAAGACTCTGTAAACTGAACGTGTAATTGAAATTATCTATTAGAGTTCTGAAATTATGTCTGGTGATTGGAATTAGGCGGCTTTGGACCTCCAAACGTATCATCATCATCAGCCTTTTTTAATGTTCCCAGTGCTGGGACAGAGGCCTTCTGTCTGTGGGAGGAAATGGGCCGTAAACCACAACGCGGGCCCAGTGCGGGTTGGTGGATGCCACATGTATTCGAATGTTTGGTTCTAGGACATGCCGGTTTCCTCACGATGTTTTCCTTCACCGTTGTCAGAGCAGTGGTGGTGAAATAATCTACACAAAGTAAAGCATCTGTCTGGGATTAAATTACCTAAAACTTATAAGTCGCGGCCGATACCACTAGGCCTCCACTGCACTGCCTCGCTGTATGAGTGGGATATCCATTTACCGATGGCGCTTTGCCGTACGTCTTGTAGTCCGATGAAGAAAAGGGCCAGGTGGAATCAAATTGTGCAGTTCCATCGCACACTCCCCGAAATGTAACCGGGGTGTAAATGGGGTATCTTGTAACCCAGTTGTTAATGACAAAAAGTCAAGGGCTATCGTGTTGCTCAGTTATAGAGTTGTGTGTGGGAGGTCGAATGGGCAGTCGCTCCCTGTAAAATACTGATATTCAGCTACGTCAGGTTAGACTCGAAGCTGACTACAACATCGTTGGTAAGAACTAGGGCGATTGTTTTTTTTTTTCTTTTGACCCAAAAGTGTCATGATGGCTTAACGCGGATACAGGCATTGCGAGGCATACACCGCGCATGCCTCGCAACGCCTTGATATAAATTTTCTTTGCATAGCAAATGCCTCATCCGAATATGAACGTCCACACATGGCGAAGCATGCGATAAGCGCCGTGCGCTGCGCATGACTTGCAATATCTGTGATGATAACAGATTTGAGTCTAAGCATTTCTTGCCGGCAACACATCATAGGCAGGTATTATTTTAATTTTCGTAGGCTTTGCTTCTTTCTACACTTTCGTGAAAAGTTCTCATGCCTTAGTGTTTTCCCTACTTCACTTTGGTAAATTTTCACTCTAACTGCATTTGGTAAACTAACAATCTACCTGTACATTTGTTTGGAATGCAAACAAGCCCACAGCACAGCCGATGGGTTTTGTTTTCGATTCCCCGTACTCAATAGCCATCACAAATCCAGGTTTTGCGAGTGGTAACTTGAAACTAAGAACAGGAAAATGGAACTACCCAGTTTTATGGAGTATACAAAGCTTTTCTAGGTAGGTAACTGTCTGCGAGTCATTAACAGTTTAGTACCTACAGTAAACGTTTAAAGGCTCTTAGACAGTTGAAACGTGCACGCGACGAAACAATGCAGCGTTGTCAAATAGTTGCGTCGCACTTTTCTGTAGAAGCCTATAAAGGATTCATGTTCAATCATTTCACAGAACATTCTGGTTTTATTCAAAACATTTTCTAATAAACAGTGATTACTTTCCTACCTCCAATTCTGGGTACTCATAAATCGTTTAAAAGTTATTTATCAAAGTATTTCTCGGCTTAAAACAAAGGCCGTATTTTAATCATAGCTACCAGGGAAACAGAAATGGTAAAGAAACTGTCGTTGTGTAGGAGACACAAAAAATCAAAAAGTTTTTAATTCTCCGTTGCTAAGTTGTGTCTCCTTTCAACTGTATTGTTCCGGCCGCTATTTACACCGAAGCGTATCAAGTATTATCTTTTATACTGGCTTTCTACGCTGCATACCGGCCATCAACCTAAATTATCTACAATGAGAAGCATACTGTAGTGAGGACTTCACTCACCACTTCTTGAAACTTCACGATCACTTGCCACTTGGCAAGAACTGCAGTGGCGTACGGAAAGCAATCAATCAATTTCGCACCCAGGTAGGCCACTGCAAATACAACTTGCCAAAATACAGTTCTACAGACCCGTGTGATACAAAATGTGAGTGCGGTGCCCCTTTCCAAAGCATGACCCACATGCCAGAGTGCTCCAAGTACCTATACACCTGCACTTTTGAGGACTTGATGAACGCCACTGATGCCGCTATAAACGTTGCCACCTACTGGGCCCAAATTGTCTAAGGTTTAAATCACCATCGACTCGAACAGAAGAAGTATTTTATAGAGCTCAGGGCATTCTTGTAAAAATAATCTTGTTCGCTGTAATCACTGAGAAACTGGCCAGAGTAGAGGAGACTAGACGGAAATTGGATTTCTTTTGCAGACCGGATTGAAGACAGAAAAATGTTTAGTTTTAAGACGTTGTTAATCCTGTTCATGCAAAAAAAAGCAGGCACATAGATAAATGTTGTTGAATTTATATTTGTGGTCGGATTATAATATTATTTTTATTTTTCTTGTCGCTTCTCTGTTAATATACAGTGAATAAATTCAAAGTTAGTCAAAGCTGCATAGTTTAACGATACTTATTTTTGTTATGTTTAGTAAATAATAATTAAATTCTCACAACTTATTTGACCTATTAATAGGCTGATTATCGATGAAAAACGCATTTAACCGAAAATTAAAACCAAATTTTTAACAGAACAGAAATTAACTACTTTAAAAAGAATAGTTAAGATTAAAAACGAGTTTTTTACTCTGTCTTCAACGAATATGACTTGTTCAAGGGGTTAACTACTAGACTCATTATTGATTATGTCACTAATAACACTCCATTTTTCATGATTACACTTCGGTGTAACACACAGCCAAAGCGTCACAGCTAAATATCCGAGAATACTCATAATTCGAGTTGGAGTAAGTTGGCAAGGGGATCCTGTCGAATATTCTTTTACCACCCCCTTCACCCCCGAGGTGTAATTGGGGGAAGACGGGTGAATTAGTGGGATTATTAGAAGAAAGTCTTGGGGAATTATTCAATTAAGTACCTATATCAAGATTTCTGTTCGATTGAATGTGAAATTTTTTTAGGAGAGTTATTAAATTTTTTATATTAGCATTTTATTGAGGGGTTAGATTTTTTCAATTTGATTTGAATTTGATCATTTCTTGACGTGGTGATTGCATTATGAATATGGCTTGTTTATTGTTATTCTGCTAAGTAAAGCTTCAATCTGTCTAGCTTTTTACCAAATAAGTGGGGTCCTAATCAGTGTAAATAAATACCAGTATTTTCTTTGGAGCGACTGCTGATCTGGTTACTACAACCCAGATACTTCTTCTTCTCGTTCGTCTGTACACTTTTGGAATAGCGGTCGTGGTCACCATGTTGCAGTGAGAGGCTGCCATGATTTGCCTCACGATTCGCCGGGTTGATAGATTTTTGGGTTATCCAGTATAAGCTTATGAGTCGCTTTTGAAAGTAAAGGTGTTCTATAATCTAGATCTTCTAAAACAATCCTGGCCTCTAAGGTCAAAGCACGGGATTATATTTGGAATATAAGCAAGAGGCAAATCCGCTACCTGCTTGGTGCCTTTACGGGAACCAACGACATGCTCATGAAGATGGGTCTAACCGCGACACCCATGTGTAGGTTCTGCGGGGAAAGTACAGAACGCATGGAACACCTTCTGTGCACATGCGATACACTGGCTAGTAAGCAAAAGAGTCTTCTAGGGGTAGGATATCCGAGACCAGAAGATTATAGGCTCATACCTCTTTATCTCGTTGTAAAACTCATGAAGGAGGTTTTCAACGAGATTTTGGAGGTCTAACTTATCAAGGGGACCACAAAAGATCCCAATGGATCGAATTGTCCGAGTTATTTCTCGGCCCCTCAGCAAGATAAGATAAAGGTGTTCTATACCTAAATACCAATCTAATTTTAGGAACAAAAAATTGCATTTCAGATATAAAAATGTCTTCCTAAAAACTCATATTAATCAGAGATAAAGAAAGATGAATTCCTCTGGATCCCCAAACCGGGGGAATGTAATTTAATTTCAACTTTCTCCTCTTATCTCGATACAGCGTGATAAGGGATTTAATTAAGTTTACAAACTAAGTAATTTTTTATTACGATTTCTGAGATTTGTTGTCAACGGACCACTGGTTTTGTAATTTAAATTTGGAATTTCGTTTAAAATTTTTAAGAGTGGTTGCGAATTTTTTTTTGCTTGAATTATGTGACAATTTTAGCAGGATTTATGTCAGATTATGAAAAAGTTGAAAAAATATTGCAGGTAAACTGTCCAAAATAAAGCCTGATGAAAAGTGTTTACAAGTAAGATTTATAATCTTTTTCTTACGGTATTAATCACCAGAGGGAGAGACGGAGATTAAAGAAAATTGACAATTCTAGTCTCGTCTCGTCTAATCTAGCCGCAAGTAAAATTAAGTTCGTGAGGTCAAACAAGGTGTTATTGGGTTTAATCAGTACTTTTTCAATATTAGCCTGAAGTGATTAATTGATCCCTTTTTATAATTGTGGGAAAAAGTGATATGTATAATATATCTTGTCCTTTTTCATCCCATATACCGCGGCAGAACCAGACGAAGATGGCGGGACAAATTTACCACCTAAACCAATTGGACTTGCCCAAAATAGGGTGAAATTGAAGGAGGAAAAGGAGGCTTTTGCTCTGCAGTCAGACAGTACAGGTTGAAAATAATAATAAATTAACAATAATTTTTATAAATGATTTTAAAAAAATATGGATGTAATATTATATTGCGTCCAGCCTATTATTTTACTTTTGACAGATGCACGCCTATGCAATTTCATATATAGTAAAAGGTGACCATAGACAATAAAATGCAATTAAGTGAAGCGACGTGCTTTTCCGCTCCGTTATTCCGATTATTTAAAATTCACAGTTAAATAGAATTTATGTGTTGTTGTATCGTATTGTAAATTGAATATTTGACACATATTAATAATTTAATTATAAATAAGACTAGCAATAACGTTAACCCTCCCAATGAAGGTTAAATTTTGAAAAAAATAACGTAGGATATAATTATAAATATAGAAAAAATAAACTACTTGCGATTTTATTATGATGAATCGTTAGATTCTTCTCCATTTAAACTGGAATCTTCAATTGAATAAAATCATGTGTTATAATATGTTAAATCGATTAAAAGTTTCTTCATTAATAAAGTTGTTATAAGAAATCGAATCGGTACCGCATTAGTTCATCACTAAATCATGAATTTTGAGCTGTCAAAAGTAAAATAACAGGCTGGACGGAGTTGTAGTAAGTATTCTTAAATGTCTTACGCTTTGTGGGACATAGACAATAGGCTCTAGACAAGTGTCATTCGATTTCATCAATGGTGATGATCAAAATGCCAAAATGTAAGAGAATTAGGTACATTTAAACATATAAGTGTTATATATTTTTGAAATCACCTCGTGAAATCCTTTATTTTGTGTTACCCCACACGATGGGTTTGGAAGAAAGAAAAATTGGGATCCCACAATATGGCGCCCAAAATCCACCATTTTTCTATTTTCCAATTTTAATGTAACCAGTGTCTCGCAAGTTCAAGACGAATCGATTGATGTAAAAATCATCAAAATTGGCCAACGCGAACTGTCTCTAGAACGCCACATAGGACAAAACAAACAAACATACATACATAGTCTGATAAACACATTACCCTCCTTCGGCAGTCGGATAAAAAAGTCAATAAAATCGAAAAACCCGACTTCTTAAGAAGTGAACTTAAAAGATGTAAACAAAAAGAAAATCATGCTGTTCAATCGTTGGATACATAATTATTTACGGCTGACCAAAGCCATATACATATCCTCCAACACAGTCTCTTGGCTTAGTAAAGACTCACAGTACACACATTGACAATTCACAAATTTAAACTTGTACTCACTAACATACGTATAACATACAGACACTCTCTTATAACACCAACACAACTGATACAAATCACAGCACCTGCATGCATACACTCTTCTCTACCTATTTTTAAGATTAAAAAATGTGCCTTTTATAAAAATTGTTTACGGAACGAAGGAGCCTGAATCTCCAGACACAGGGAATCCTAGTGTGAGATCTAGGAATTCAATCCACTTGAATGTAATCTTATCAAATAAATTTATTGTTTAAAACACAAGACTGCAAGATATGAAATTATAAAGAATATTACATACATACAAACATACAATATACGCGCCAAAAACAAAACCCATTCCTTGCAGTCGGTTAAAAAGAAAGTTCCTTCTAAATGTTCTCGGGTTCAAAGTCTCAATAATGTTAGGCTATATTTAATAATAGAACTTTTGTGATTAATAGACGAGGTCGCGTGAATTTGTCGACGTAAGTCAAGGTGTAGGAAGTTACTGTAATGGCTCTCATAGATCTTCAGATTACATAATTGATTTGTGACGCGATCTTCAAGGTTAAGTAACCCTTGCCGAGGTCGTTCTGTGCATGTGTGACATCTTACATAGCTAAATTCCTCCGTGCCTCTGAAAACAAGTTAAGCCGTTGGTCCCGGCTGTCATTTAAAGATCTTTGACAGTCGTTACTGGTAGTCAGAAGCAGTTGTGGAGGTCAGATAGGCAGTCGTTCCATGTAAAATACCAGCACTTGGCTGAATCTAGTTAGATTGGAAGCGACGCCAACATAATTGGAAAAAGGCTAGTTAGATGATTGACTCGAAGAAACTAGCAAGAACCAAGTTTTCTTTTCAGAATAAGATTTGACTTTTGAGCCTTTATTCAAAATCTTTTTGAATGAAACTTTCTCCTGTCGAATCGAATAAGTCGCCATGAATATGTAATAGTGTTCAATGTCAGCCATCTTGGTTACAGTTGTAACTTCGCTTCTGAGAATTAATATTTGTTTCGGGATATTTACCATGTATATTTAGATTTTGGTTACGAGCTCTCCCAATTTTGGTTGAGGGCTCGAAACCAAAATCTAAATATACATGGTAAATATCCCGCAACAAATATTAATTCTAATGATTGTGACCATGTCAGCTTAAAAAACCATATTTCGCTTCTAAGGTCTATATCGCAAGAACATGCGCAATGAGAATCTAAATTATCCGCTTTTTTTCCGTTTCCACTTTTGTTTTATTTCAACTGTATGAGTGAAGATAAAATAGTGAATGCAACGGCATATAATTAGGTATTAAAACTCGTGTGATCTTTTAAATTTTAAACTATATAAACTAAGGATGGTATTTAAAAGTACTTCAATTTATTCCCATTTCATTTACCTAATTTTGCCTGTGTTCCACCAAATATACTGAATGTGCACCAAAATATGTTCATTAAAATATGTCATAACGAGCATCTATTTAACAACTGTTGCAAATTTGTAAAAATAGTAATACACCTAATTTTAAAAACAAGCATTTATTTTTTTAGTTTTACTTCAGATAATGCACTGAAAAATGTATAGTACTTTGGCAACATAGTCGACGGAGTCCCGCTGCGCGGGGCTCCTATTTCCGTCCGCAGGGTCTAAAGTAACCTAACACGAACGAGATGACGGGAGCTGAGTTCGCTCGCTTTGCTCGCTCACTTCAGCTCACGTCATCTCGTTCGAACCTAACCTGTCCGTGTCGGGGTAAGCTAAGCTCCCTAAGCTCCCGAGCAGGAATATTTGGTGCACGATCAGTATTTTTCGGGGAAGAATAAAATAGTTATTGTTACAATAGAATATTTGCAGCGCACTACAATAAAAAAGTGTTATATCTTGGTGTTAATTTGGAATTTGTTTGATGTAACATATTTTGTTATGTAACATAGTTTAATTATAGTAAAACAATTAAACGGGTTTAAGATCAATATTTTAGAAATGCATACATAGATGTACCTTTAGATTTTTGGTGAACACAAAAATATTATGCATAAACTAACACTCGTGTTTTAATAATCCCTATTATATGACCATTGCATATAGTACTATTTTCTTTATTTATAAATAATATGACATTCCAATATCCACAATTAGTGAATTTCACAACTGATTTATCGACCAAATTCGTCCGTACATTAAAATTCGGCATACCTAATGACCATTAGTAACACAGTAACGTTGATAAAATCTATTAAAATAATCACAGAGTTTAACGCTACGTAAAATATCGCTAATTAACATACCAGCAATGAAATGAACATTGTAAATTATTGTATTGCATGTTACATTCTAAACTGTTTCTATTTGTTTGTTGCCGCGATAATTATAGTGGAAGGACTTAATGTGATTGGATTTTTAATGTGGCACAATAGTGTGGCAACCCTAGAAACCGTAATTTATAATTATTGTTATAAAACTAGACCTAAATATTATTGTCTTTAGATGCCACATTATTGTGTTTCAAGATTGTATAATGCAAAACATAGTGTCTAGTTATTGTGCTAATGGGTTTAACAACAGATAGCGAAAAGTTTTTTAAGTCTTCGTTAATCGAAATTTCTTCATAATGTGACGATAAAATCTATAGAGCCATAACAAGTGCGAAGCTCGGCCCTTATTTCGAATGGTTTAATAGTAGTTTATGCAACGGTCTTATTATTATAATAGGAGTTATTAAAACACAAGTGTGGTGGAATGATAATAGTATCACACGAGTGTTTTAATACCTAATTATATGCCGTTGCACACACTATTTTATCTTCACTCATACAGTTGAAATAAAACAAAAGTTGAAACGGAAAATATGTGGTATGGGGGCCAGATGGATACAGACTAACACTATCCAATCATCTATTTATAAGAACAGTTCTAACACTTATAAACGAATTAAAAGAAAACCAAAAAAAAGTTCATTCACACCTCCCGACTCGATCACGCGACGACAACTCACGAGCAAGTCACGTATCAGGTTAACCCAGGCTTTCAGTTCCTAACTGCGATCCCAACTCCACAGAGCCAAGGATTAACGGATTTGCCATCGACGGCGTGTTACCGACTTGGAAAAAGTGGTAAGCCGACGAGGGAGACACGTGGTTTTCGTGTTGTACGAGAAATATGGTTGGATTTTTCTATGGTGAAATTGAGGGCGAATTTTGAGGTGTATGGTAAGTTTTTTGTGTCAATAGAAGGACTTTAAGACGTGCTTATGCTACTAATTGGTACATTGAACGCTAAAACAACAGTATTTCTCTGTAATCTTCGAATGTTTGGCAGAAAAAGAACATCTGTTTTAAATTTCGTGTTTCAAATATTCGAAAGTCATGAGGAATATCTGGATCGGATATCTTGACCCCTTTTGTCATACAGTAAAACTAACAAAAACAGCAGGTTCTCTATGAACAAACTGTTCATCACATATTTACACCTTCAATTTTTTAGTAAAGCAAACATTTTTACAAAAAAATCAAACCGACGTCCAAAACAAAACACTACAAAGCGAAATATAACTTTCTTTTCCGAAGTCGGTGTCTTTGGTACCTATTGTTTCCGTTTTTCGACACCAACTACGAAAAAGAAAGTTGTTTTGTTTTGGAAGTCGGTTTGATTTTTTGTTAAAAAGGATTTTATTTGTTTCTTTTTAGTTTTGGTAGGTATCTCCAAATACCATGAAAATATTTTAAAGCCAAAGTAAATCTCATGAAGATTCCAATAAGCCCAAACACGTCTAGGATCTATTGTTCTATTTCAGAGTTCCATAATATTTGAGGAGTTCCCTCGATTTCTCTGGGATGCCATCATCAGATCCTGGTTTCCTTATCATGGTACCACCCTTGGAATATTCCTTTCCAAAAAAAAAGAAACATCAAAATCGGTTCATAAACAACGAAGTTATTCGCGAACACATATAAAAAATATATCTATACTATTATATTATAAAGCTGAAGAGTTTGTTTGTTTGTTTGAACGCGCTAATCTCAGGAACTACTGGTTGGAATCGAAAAATTATTTTTGTGTTGGATTGTCTATTTATCGAGAAAGGTATATATATAGCCTATAACCAATAACATCACGCTACGACCACACGGATGAAAAATGTTGCAAAAACGGGCAAAATTATTCCTTTTTGAGAGCTTTCGTTGCTTGCGCTGTGTCAGTGGTTAAAAATTTGCAACATTCATGTACGTAGGGTAGGTAGGTAGCCAGTTGACGGGGACGAAGCCGCGTGGGATAGCTAGTATATATATATATATATACGGTCGAATTGAGAAACCTCCTTTTTGGTTAGTCGGTCAAAAATCCATGGCCACAATATTCATAATCCTTACATATATTGTTCTTGTACTATTTCGGAACCAAAACCATCTATTTCACACGAATACAGTTCATTTAACAAGCAGGCACTAGGCTTCTATTCATCCCTCTTCACAAAGATGTTGGACCACAATCACCTGTGCATTTCAGGAGGAGGTCGGTAATTCAATGATTTTCCTAGTAAGATTTTCAAAAGCTTGTATAGAAAAATGCGTTGTGGAAACGCGGGGGTATTCTGTGAAGTTTTTTTGTACCGTTGAATTCATCTCATACACGTTGGATGAGTTCACGTCCCAACAACAACAAAATACTGTCGAGAATGTAACTTGATTTTATGTAACAAACTTTTTCCAGTGGGTTTGCTTTCGTGGCTTATACCAGAAACTGTGCATTTTGGTAATCGAATCGGGACTTCAATAGATTACCTGCATAACAGAAACAAACAATTTAATCTTACTAATATTATAAATGCTAAAGTTTGGATGGATGGATGTACGGAGGTATGTTTGTTACTCAATCACGCCCGATCAGCTGAACGGACTTGGATGAAATTTGGCACCGAGATAGATTATAGTCTAAAATAGAACATAGGTTACTTTTAATCCCCGTATAATGTTCCTTTGGAATAAGAAGATACTTTTCACGCGAGTGAAGCTGCTGGCAGAAGTTAGTCTCTTTATAATATAATTTGAGATTCCGAACACTGAAGTAATTTTTGTGCCCATACCATGCTACCATTACGGCAGATTCTGACCAAAGTACCTACACTTTACCCAAAAATCTTTTGCATGAATACTTAATCTCTTCGCCTCGGTTCTATTGAAAACGGACAAGGCACCCCCTTAGGAAACATGTATATTGGTTAGGTAACATTTTGATTACACTCAAACACGCTAAAACTAACATTTCTTGTGTAATTTCATCGCAGGACATTATATTCTACAAAACTTATTGTAAAACTATTGAAATCAACAGCAAATAAAACGAACTAAACCTCAAACGTGTAAATTATTCTGGTAATAACCATAATACGAGCAGTAAATATTAATTATTAATGTTAGTTTTGCGTGTAGTAATCCTAACTGCCTCCTCACTTACTTATGTAAAACGTTACGTTTAACAAGCTGTCATTATACGTTGTGGAGTCACATTTTGATGTGAAAAGTTGCACGCTTTTCTTTGACATGACGTGACAAATATGGTTCTTTCTTTTCTTTTATGACTTGAAAAATACTACAGGCTTTTAAAGTCCATCGGAACATATGCATTATATTTTTCGTATTAATAGATTTATCGAGCGAAAGGAGTATGTAAGGATCGTAGTACGTGAACTGTAGTTTTCGCCTACCCGCATGGAAGAAAGTCGTGATTTTATTAATGTGTTCGTATTGTTCGCACTATACTTGTGACAAATACCAAATTTGAAAATACTTAGAGCAGTTTAGGTACTTATTTATATAGCACACCTCATTTCAGCCCAAAGACGACCAGTGCTGGACATAGGCCTTCCCCAAGCGTCGCCACACTGATCAGTCCTGTGCGTTTCGCATCAACCGGACTCTCGCAGCCTAGACCAGGTAGTCGCTCCACCTAGAGGGAAGCCTTCCAACGCTGCGTCTTCCGGCAAACTGACATTTCCCCAAATTCAATGTAACAAGTGAGAGTTTTTCGCCATCAACTGGATGCAAATTCAGACTCTGAGATTTTACTAAAAATCTTATCACCTTTGTTCATATACCCCTAAATTCCTTCACAGTGATGAATTGATTCCTTTCCAATACTTTTTGAATTCCAATAAACCACGACCCTTGGTTGACTGATAGAAAATACCTAAAAAATAAGTCCGCCTTTGTTCTTTTGTGCATGAAGTCTAAATAAATAAGTTACGTATTAACTTTAATCGAAATTAACCTGGCGAAAAATATACTGAATGAGCGACTATTATACTAAGTAACAATTTATCCGGTTTGAGTAAAACCTTTTAGGAGGTTTTTGGGAGCTGCGGTAATAATATTGTTACATACTTTAATTGTATTTGAGGTTCTATTTTTTTCTATTTTAGCATATTATTCTTTTGAAAGTAGCTGATCAACCATCGAGGCGACATCGCTTTGCATCGCGGGAGTTCGGGTGTATTTCTGTTATCAAAGAATTAGTCCAAGAGCTAGCGAAGCGAGCTCGGTAGCTTATAGAACCCCGACACGGATAGGTAGTCATCTCCTTCATGTTAGGTTACTTTAGACCCTGCAGACAGAAAAAGGAGCCCCGCGGGTTCCCTCGAAAAACTTTCAAGTAGATGTTTTATGAATTTTTTTTTGTTTTTATTATTGATAGGCTCGCGCTTGACCACTATCTCACCTGATAGTAAGCGATGACGCCCACTGTTTACCGCCCACTTAGTATTTCACTAAGCCTTATTCAGTATTTTTTACAACTTTAATTTGAATTTATTATCGCTCGTTTAAATACTATCCATAAATAAATAATTCGATATCATGGTCACACATCTTACTGGTGATGTTCTCAGAAAGGCCAGGTTGGCAGCACTCATAACCGGCGTGCGACTAGATGTTTTAAAGTAAATGAATCAAAAGCTCTGTAGTTTCTGCTGACCCCATGGGGAAAGGCCCCAAGTTTATGTATCCACGAGTTTATATAGGCGAGTCGTATTAGCAGCGAGTAAAATTATAGATGATTAATTCTACATAGCGAGTTCTTGCTGCGAATGCCTAATCGCTGTGTGACCGTAGCTTTACTATAAAAAATTTAACTACCGTACTGGCCCGCATTCGTCAAACACACAACACAATGTACCGCCTACAACAAAAGCATCAAAACAAATATTCACCTCCACCACAAAGAATTTCAAATATGGCGGCTGCGTTCGAAATTCGAAACCGACGGTACCATAATCCAATGACTTCCAACTAGCCAGCATTACGGCACCAGAATTCCGTCTAAAGGATCTAAATTACCCCCAAATGGGGGATATAATCGATTTTTCTTTGCCTACCCTCAATTAGCCGTATCTGGCGTGTGGATGTATCAATTGCAGGTAGTGGTAGCAGAATAGTTGGCGAGAAAGTTTTGTAATTAAGGAAGTTGGAATATTATTTCGGTGCAGAGTTGTTTGGTGAGTTTTTCTTTTGCTGTTACTTGTCTGTTATGTAGGAATAATTGTTGTAATCTTGAGTGAACTGTCATTTGGTAAAGCTTTAAAATTGAATCATTATATGCTGCTAGTTCCAGGCCTAAGTGATCTCGTCAATTACATGCCATTTAGGCCAAATCTTGGTATAATTTGATTGGTAACGCTATTCTCTTAAAATTATTCTACAAAACGTAAATGTCCACAGTTTTATCAACCAAACAGTCTCACAGTATTCATTCTTATTTTTTTTTACTCTTAAATACAAAGTCAGCTTTTTGTAAAGAGTGGCCCCTCATACAATATACGTAAAATGTTATCGTCCGTCATTGTACCTGTGTGCATACAGTTTTAAGTAAAAAATAACTTTTTCATTTGGGGAATAATTTGCACACTTATTCTGCTAACGCTACATACCGGGACATCTAATTGCACTTCGATTGTCCGAACAAGGTAGCAGATAATTTAGCGCACACCTCACGAGAACGATACGATTGTATAGTCTCATTGTGTGCTTTGGCAAATTACGAATGGGACTAAGTTTTGTTACTCTACTTATATACGAGTATCAAGTATCTAATTCTTAATAAATGTGTGTCTCCCTTATACGGGGCATCACCAACACTGTGAAAGTCATTATCATCATCATTTCACCCGGAAGCCGTCCACTGCTGGACATAAGTTTCTCCAAAGTTTCGCTACATCGATCGGACCATTTCATCTCGCTTCCAGCGCAACCTTAACCAGGTCATCGGTCCACCTATTGGCCTTCCACTGCTGCGTCTTCGAATACACGGTAGTCTCATTTATAAATATGTTAAAACGAGTAAAAAACCATAAATGTATATAAAAAGTTCGCAACAGTAAGCGATGATGTTGTCAAAGGTGAAGCACGCTGGCCTAGAATTAACCTATTCACTTTTGATAAATGAAAATGGTCGTAAGCACTAAATATTTCTATTAACTAAAGACTTACCTGTACAGTTATCAACACAATCGTCGCTGAATCTCGTGAGATTGCCACTTTGTGGTACATGGTAGTCTTAATGTTTACTGTGTTGTTGATTATTCCAGGTGATTGCATCAGAAGAACTAGGTAGTTTTGTAATATAAATAGTGTAGTATGATTGCTTCTCTTGTCGAAAGCTATCATTTAAACATCGCTAGTGGTCAAACGCGAGCCTATCGATAAATAAGAAAATAAAAAATAAATCTCATATTTTTTCAAAATAAGGAAACTAATTGTATACTAAGGGTATACAATTAGTTACCCATACCTGTGATTGAAATAAAAACCGTTTAAAATAAAAACCGGCTCGCGCAAACGCTTGATGAAGACCTTATTTTTAGTAGCATGACTTTGTTTTTGAATTTCAGTACAAGTCGTCTATGTCCTGTTTAGGAACAGGACATAGACGACTTGTACTGAAATTAGGTAGGCCTAAAGGCCAAAACTTTGCCTGCCAATCTTAACTTTCTAAATTGCTATCCGGTCCTTTGACATGAATCTGGTAGCTATTTTACCTTTGAACTATGGAGGGTAGAGGTAAGAAGAACGATCTCATAAGGGGCGAAAGTTGAATAAGTATCCAGCTTTATACACTAAATAATAGTTTAAAAACCCTCCAAAATGTAGCTAGCGTACCTAGGCAAATGGTGTGGTATGAATCTCTACAGAGCACGCCCTGAAGATAACATTTCAATGAACATTATTTTGCCGTGTGAGAGCGGTGTCGTATAAGTCGGCTACGACCTTTAATGTGACTTTTTCGATTCAAATGTACTTGCAAAGTTGTTCTTGGGCATCACTGACATCGGCAAATGAAAAAAACGCAAAGAAACCTGGACTTGTAAGTTTTAAATCGGCAACCCACTTTTAGCAAGCATGGTTCTTAATGCTCGTGGCCTTTGTCCTACAGTGTGACAGTGCGATTGTTTGGTATTAGTACATATAGTTTCGCTACCTCGTTAATGTAGGTGCAATCATGTAAGAAACAAAAGCTAATCAAATCAATGAACACAATACTTGGCAATCGATCAAACAGTCTACCACCAACCGGCCGTTAGTAGTAACGATCACACTGATATAGCAACATACATAACTCCCGACTAAAACAAGATGCTATCACAAGTTAATAGCCTCGCTACACCTGTGATGTAGGTACAAATCAATCTGCATAACCTTATCCAACTATTATACTGAGGTCGGCTTCCAGTACTTTTGACACTGCTGAGTACCAGTATTATACATGGACCGACTGCTTATCTAACCTTCACAACCCAGTAACTGGGTAACACGATAAACATAGGCAAGGTTGGTGAAAGATTTCCTGGCTTCTGACTATCAGTAATACCTGAGAAAGATCAACGAATAACAGTCGAGACTAAACACATCGCGTTTTCTAAAGCACGGAGGAATCTCGGTATGTGAAGATGGTCACCCATCCACGTGGCAAGTGTTGCCTAACCTTGAAGATCACCCCGTGTGGCTGTTACTATTTAGCCGTGATGTAGTCAAACTCAAAATTCTTTATTTCAATTAGGCCATAAATCGGCACTTTTGAACGTTAAAAAAAAAAATTTACATACATACATTAATTGTTATACGTGAGAACGATGCTCCCAGAAACACTACTATACTACGTTTGGGTATAAAGTATTACAAGCAATAACAGGTAAATTCATTCCTTATATAAATAGGAACATGGTTCTCACATACTTATAAATATTGCAAACGTAGGTAAAATACCTAATTTAACAAAAAAGGAACAGTTCACTTACTCATTCAATTTCTTAAACAAAAAGAGAAGAAAAATAGCAAAACTATAATAATGCAAATATAAATTGAACACTTTAATTTTGTCCACACTAAAGATTGCTCTATGGAGCAAGCCCAGCATGTTTCCAAACATTCTTATCTTGAATAGGTAGGTACTTTAAGCCTGGAGCTCGCTTGTATTCTCTGTACGACGATCTAAAAATCAAAAGCTAATCAAATCATTGAACACGATATTTGGCAATAGATCAAAATATCATCTATCAGTTACTAACCAAAGATCATTCCGATATAGCAACAGACATAACTCCTGACTAAAACAAGATGCTATCACGTGTTTATAGCCTCGCTACCTCTGTGATGTAGGTACAACGGTCTCATTAAGATTATCTGCCTGAATTATTAGCTGTTTATGATATTGGGCTGTATTTGAGCTGGATAGGGATCGCGTTGATGTTGTATAAGCTAGTTTGAAAATGCTGTAACGTATGCTGCAATAGGGATTCTTTTGAAAATAATACGTCTAGAAAGCTACTGGTAGACTCAAGAAAAACTAACTTTTGTAGATGCATAAAAAAAAATCCAAATACATTTTATTTAAATTACAAAATCGAAAAGGAGAGCAGTGGTGGCCCAGTGGCCGCGTCTTACAAGTTGTAGTCGTTCGAACCCAGACAGGCACTTAACTTTGTGCACATCATTTCATCACCACTGCTTTCAAAAACAGTAAAGAAGTGAGGAAACCGGCATGTCCAAGAACCAAAAATTCGAAGACATG
The DNA here is from genome assembly GCA_947562075.1 of Orthosia gracilis. NCBI lineage: Eukaryota > Metazoa > Arthropoda > Insecta > Lepidoptera > Noctuidae > Orthosia > Orthosia gracilis. Next base: position 25,093,116 of record OX387266.1, read on the forward strand.
TGTGACATCCACCAAACGGCACTGGGCCCGCGTTGTGGATAACGGCCCATACCCTCTCAAAGAGAAGAGACATGTGTTCCAGCAGTGGGCACATTAATAGGCTGATGATGACGAAATTACAAAATCTGAAATTGAAGAAATGGGAAAATAACATTATTCAAATGTCGTCTTTCGTGGCTCTGGCAGTCTACCTCTAACATTCATGAAAACATGCATCACAAGTTCAGTAGCCCAGACCTCACATCTCCAAGTTGAGTAGATATGTTGTTGATTTCTTGTCAAAATGTTTTCCTTCAATTCAGATATGGTTGATGGATTACTGTTGTACACCCCAACTCTTCAGATAACCTCAGAGGAAACAATCCGGAGGTGTGAAGTCTTGGCTTTTAAACTTCTGAGGCGCGTTTTCATGAATGTTAGAGATCGATTTGAAGAGTGCCAGACCCGCGAAGGACGACATTTGAATAATGTTATTTTCAAAATGTAATTTTCCCATGTCTTCAGTTTCTGATTTTGTAGTTTAAATATATATTATAGTTAATGCGTTTTAGCTCGAGAGGGGCTGCCATTTACTCATCTTTTGTTTACAGATTCAAACATTCTTCATTTCAATCAATTGATTTATTAAATTTAGTAGAAATGTTAAACATAACTTACAATCTTATTTAAGTCTGTTTATTCATAAAATCACATCTATATGTCGGATTTAGTCAATAGTACGGACGTCAAGACAAATCACAAGCACACCCCTGGCGGCAAATCAATAACAACTACACATTGGCGCGCTTTTTCTAACCACTTGCGTGGTGGGGACAGCAGAATATAGCAGTTGAGTTCTGACCGCCTTAGAGCTAAGACGTTATATTAGTAAGTGTTTGGTACGAATATCCGAACGTACCGTTTATAATATTGTTCCCCTATCCCCTCTCCTCGATGACTGTGAATTTTCTTAGACGCCATTACACGATCTACAAAATCAAGCAGCATTTTTACTTTTCACCAAAATATCCCATCGCCGTAGGCAAAAGTAGCAGAATATCAAATCTACATGTAGCTAAACACTCGCGGCTACATAATCTGGACCTTCAGAGCCGATTCTTCCAAGAAAAAGCGACCATTGGACTGCGACTTTATACCGGCCACGCGGCGCGAGCGCAAGACAAAGGCGATCAAGACGACACTCATTTACGTCGGGAATTCTTCGCCATACGTTGAAGCACGGGCCTACAAGCAACGAGATCGAGTCAAGGACGAGAAATTGGACATCGTGATCTACGTTTTCTACGGTGCGTTCGAGAAGTTCCGTTCTCCAAGCGGCCTGCCATATCTGAAGTGTAATCCGTTTGTGTATACTGATTCCAGTGAAAGTGGTGAGAGTTGCCCGCTGCGCAGAGCAACAATCTGCTGATCGTGCCTCTGCTCGCATCAGCAGACTTCCCACGCAGTGACTTCACGTGAGTTCTCCTCTTTTTACAAGCCACTGAAATGTCATTAACGGATAAGGATGTGGAAGGTCAGACTAGTAAATCTCGTGATAGATCTCCGTATAGAAATGTTACTAATGATAAAACTGAGCAAATCATGCGTGACCTAATAAGAAAACGCGGTATTCTTAAGGGCAGGCTTACAAAGTTTACTAACTACGTAATTAGTTTAAATAGTGTAACGCCGTTGAGTAAAGAATCGAAAATAGATCTAAAACTTCGTGTTCAAGGGGCAGGAAGTCTGTTTTCTGAATTTAGTAATATCCAGTCTAAGCTCGAAGATACTGTACCTGACTGCGACATTGATGACCAGTTAGATCAGCGGCAACAGTTCGAGGATAGCTACTACAGTACGCTTTCAAAGGCGGAATCTATTCTCAGTGCCGGTGCAGAGGCCGCTAATTGCTCACTAGTTTGCTCAAATTCTAAACAATCTGTCAAACTGCCAGTAATTACGTTACCTACTTTTGACGGTTTATACGAGCACTGGCTGGAGTATAGGGACACGTATGTCTCTCTGGTACACAATTCGACAGAAATTAGTAACATTCAAAAATTTCATTACCTTAAATCGTCTTTAAAAGGGACTGCAGAATTAGTAGTTAATGCGCTTGAAATATCGTCCGAAAATTATTCTGTTGCGTGGGAACTATTGCTTAATAGGTATGATAACAGTAGGTTATTAGTACACATCCATATTAAGGCACTCTTTATGTTGCAGCCATTGCCTAAAGAGTCACCTTCACTAATAAGAAAGCTTATAGATGTAGTTATAAATCATTTACGCGCCCTGAAATCAGAAGATGAGCCCACTGAGCACTGGGACAGTCTTATAATTTATCTTGTCACTACTAAACTAGATAAAACTACAGAACGCGAATGGGAACAATACAAAGGTTCACTTTTGTCTAATTCTAAACCTAAAACTAAGTTGAAGCTTGAGCAGTTAATTAGTTTCCTGAAAGGCAGGGCCGATCTGCTGGAAACGTTAGTACTGTCGCATAGCAAAGATAATAACAATAACACTAATGCTAAACGGTTGAACTCAGCTGTTAAAAGTCACGTAACACAGTGCAACGTTTCTACAGACAAGCCACAGGGCCGCATCTCACGCAGATTATGTATAGTTTGCAAGGGTACACATCCAATATACAAGTGTTTTAATTTCATTAAAGCAGATTTACCGACTAAATTAAAGATTGTTAAAGAACATAACCTGTGCGAGAATTGTTTGCGTTCAGGGCACACTGTAGACAGTTGTTTATTTGGGTCGTGTAAACAATGTAATCTCAAACATAATTCACTAATACATCCTAATGAAGCTAATCATACCACACGCTGTGCCGCGAGCACTACGACTGTGGCGGCGACTGAGGCGGTCGCAAGCGCGCTGCACCCGCCCCTCTCGCGCATCACGGAGTCAGCTCGTGGACACGGTGATGACAATCAATTCGTTCAAGTTAGCAATGTTTACACTAACACGCACACAGATACGCAATGCATAAATGTGCAACCAGTTTTGTTGTCTACTGCTTTGGTCGAGGTTCGCGATACATTCAATAATTATCATGTCGCTTGCGTTCTACTCGACAGTGGTAGCCAGAGCTGTTTTATATCACATTATTTTTGTAAAAGGTTAAATATTCCGGTGATACAGTCCACTCAAGAGATACGAGGAGTAGGAAATTTAGTGTCACATTCCACGCATTTGTGTGATATTGAAATTAAATCACGCATTAATTCCTACTCCATGCGCATTCAGTGTTACGTTCTATCTGAAATAACGCCCACATTGCCTGCTGTTCAGGTACATAATTCGCTATTTAAAATTCCTGAGCATGTACAGTTGGCAAATACGCAATTTTTAGGGCCACAAAGGATAGATATTTTAATAGGAGCAGATCGTTTCTGGGACTTGCTTATCGACGGCAAGATACGTTTACCGAGCGGTCCGTTCCTACAGAATACTAAGTTAGGTTGGATAATTTCGGGTCCTATCAATCATATTTCGTTCAAAAAGGGGCATGTCCAATGTAACGTTACGCAAGCCATAGACAATCAATTGCGCAAGTTCTGGGAGCTTGAGGAGTTGCCCCAGCCTCGGAATACGTATACTGATGAAGAATTGGCTTGTGAACAGTCTTTCGTCGCAAATACTACACGCAACAATGTTGGTGGATTTGTTGTTCACATTCCTCTCAAGGAATCAGCCGAGGCTTTGGGCGAATCATTCTCCCAAGCTGAGCGGCGTTTCTTATCGTTAGAGAAACGTTTATTACGCGCACCTGACAGCTACAGGCAGCTATACATGGATTTTATACGCGAATATATCAATCTAGGCCACATGAGTAAGGTTGATACTTATATGAGTCCCAACTATTTCATGCCACACCACGGTGTTTTTCGAGAACACAGCACGACAACAAAACTTCGTGTTGTGTTCGACGCCAGTGCGAAGACTAATAATGGAAAATCATTCAATGATGTTCAGCTCGTTGGGCCCCCCATTCAGGGAGATATGTTAGGTATTTTATTACGCTTCAGACAGTTTAAATACACCGCCCTTGCAGATTGTGAAAAGATGTATCGTCAGGTTCTTGTGCACCCGTCTCAACGTGATCTGCAACTTATTATATGGCGTGAGGATTCATCAAAACGGCTCGAATTTTATCGGTTAAATACCGTTACATATGGTACGGCATCGGCGCCCTTCCTTAGTGTACGCTGTTTGAAGCAACTAGCAGCTGAATGTAATGACCCCGAGGTCAAGAGGGTCATAAATGATGATTTTTACGTCGATGACCTTTTGACCTCGTGTGAGGACAAAGTCAAATTATTGGCTATTTGTAAAAGCACCGTAGACGTACTTAAGGCCGGTTGCTTTCCACTACGCAAGTGGATTTTTAATTTCCAACTTGATGAGGAGCCGTCTCCAGCACCAAATGACGACAGTACATTCCGCAATTTAAATCTAGGCGGAAATAGTCAATGTCGAACATTGGGCTTAGGATGGTGTAACGTCACCGATGAGTTTAATTTTATCACGCAAATTCAGCACGGCAATAATCCTGTAACTAAGCGCACTATTCTGTCAACGGTATCTCAGATATTTGACCCGCTAGGATTATTGAGTCCGTCTGTTGTTATAGGAAAGGTATTATTACAAAGACTTTGGCTATTAAAATTACATTGGGATGATCCTCTGCCCACTGATATCGTACGCACATGGAACCGGTTTGTTGAGAGTTTATCATATCTTTGTACAATAAAGGTTCCGCGACATGTCTTTCAATGCAATCCTATACGAACCGAGTTACATGTTTTTACTGACGCTTCGCAAACTGCATACGGCGCTTGCGCATATGTGCGCACCGTATGTGATGATCAGGTAACGGTAAAATTGTTAATATCTAAGGGTAAAGTAGCTCCTCTAAAGCCTGTCAGTATACCTAGATTAGAATTATGCGGTGCGTTGCTGGGTGCTAAGCTTTACGATAAGGTTTTCAGTTCACTAACTCGCAAGTTTGATGACGTCATGTTTTGGTCCGACTCGACCATTGTATTAGGCTGGTTGCACATGGCACCTAATTTGCTCAAGACCTTTGTACAAAACCGAGTCGCCGAAATACATGAACTGACAAATAAGTTTACTTGGCGACACGTTAGCGGTAAAGATAACCCTGCCGACCTGGTTTCACGTGGTGTTAGTCTTGAAAATTTATCCTCATCAAAATTATGGTGGGAAGGACCTATATTTTTACAAGATTTAGATTTTAATATTAATTTAAATTCACAAACCGGTTCAAATAATGCTGAAATGTCGCTTCATGACTTGCCTGAACTGAAATCTACTGCTATAAGTTCATTTGTTAGCAAATGTAATGATAAAATATTAGAAACATTTTTTCCATTCAACCGGTTCTCACAGTTTTGTCGCATGAGTCATACCGCTGTTTACGTACTTCGATTTATTCACAACTCGCAGCCACACAATAAGACTAATCAGCTGATCGGTGCAATCGGTGTTGATGAATTAAGACACGCTACTATCACGCTAGCTAGGTTGAGTCAAAGGGAATCATTTTCATTTGAGTACAACTTACTAAAAAATGGAAAAAATGTTAAAGCAAGTGACAGAATGGCAAGTTTGAATTTGTTTTTAGACGACAACGATTTAATTCGAGTAGGTGGCAGAATAAAGAATTGCAACGATTTCGATTTTGATAAAAAACACCCAATTCTGTTATGCTCTAAACATAATTTTACCCGTTTATTATTTATTCACGAACATAAACAATCTCTGCACTGTGGACCGCAGGCGCTGCTGTACCGATTGCGTGAACATTGGTGGCCGCTGTCAGGTAGGAATCTAGCTAGGAAGGTGACTCATCAGTGTAGTGTTTGTACCCGGGTTAAGGGCAAAACATTAAGCCCGCTTATGGGTAATTTACCTAAAGAGCGCATAACTGCTGGTTTTCCTTTCTTTCGCGCTGGAGTAGATTACGCAGGGCCAGTGCTTGTTTTAAACCGTAAAGGTAGGGTGCAAAATTAACAAAATCGTACATCTGTTTGTTTATCTGCTTCACCACACGTGCTATACACTTAGAGCTAGTTAGCGACCTCTCCACTGACGCATACTTATTAGCTCTCAAGCGCTTCATTTCGCGGCGTGGAAAACCATCACAAATATTTTCAGATAACGGCCGTAATTTTGTTGGCTTAAACAATGATTTTGCTCAGTTTTTATCAAAATGTAATAAAGATATTATTGACTATGCTAAGGGTCAAAATATAAAATTTTCTTTTATACCTCCATATTCCCCGCATTTCGGTGGGTTGTGGGAAGCAGGGGTCAAATCGTGCAAGTACCACTTGCGCAGAGTGGTGGGCAACGCTCACTTGACTTTCGAGGAGCTCACTACGGTGCTATCACAAATTGAGGCAGTACTGAACTCGAGGCCGTTGGTACCCCTGTCTTCGGATCCTCAGGATTATACTCCACTCAGTCCAGGGCATTTCTTGATCGGCCGGCCTCTCACCGCGCCAGTTTGTGACGACGACCTGCGAGACTTACCTGCTCATCGGTTGAGCCGGTACCAGAGAGTGGAACAACTTCGCCAGCACTTTTGGTCACGCTGGGCTAGTGAATACATCTCGGAGCTGCAGACCAGAAGTAAATGGAAACAAAATACGGCAGATCTAAAACCGGACACACTCGTTGTCATCAAAGACGTCAATCTCCCGCCGTTGAAATGGCAGCTGGGTCGGATTGTGAAGACAATTCCTGGCAACGACGGTATCTCGAGAGTGGCCGACATAAGAACATCGTCAGGCGTTGTGAGGCGCTCTTACACAAATATCTGTCCACTCGTACAAGAAGAGTAGAGAAGAGCAGTTGTAAGCTGCTGCTTTCAAGGCCGCGGGCATGTTTGGTACGAATATCCGAACGTACCGTTTATAATATTGTTCCCCTATCCCCTCTCCTCGATGACTGTGAATTTTCTTAGACGCCATTACACGATCTACAAAATCAAGCAGCATTTTTACTTTTCACCAAAATATCCCATCGCCGTAGGCAAAAGTAGCAGAATATCAAATCTACATGTAGCTAAACACTCGCGGCTACAGTAAGCAAGATTGTAACTGTGAGTTGTGACTATTTGAATAAACTCAGTGTATCGAATAATTTGTGTGATTTCATTTTCATGATTGTAGCCACCTACCTGCCGACACACGATGTCTTAACTTAAGGGAATATCCTGACTTCCCGATGGTTCGCATCTATCGGCCACCCTTAATGCGACATATATATAAGCATAAGGCACATCGTTGTTCAAAAACGGAAAAAAATTTGCTTTCCATCTTGAATCGAGATCTATAGTGATTGTCAATATTTTTTGAAAGTTTAAAAGGATTTAATTTTAAGTACTCATAACTTGACTAAGTTAACTACTCTTAACGTGAGTATATGACTAGATGTATGAACGTGAGTGAAGAAAAGAAGTATGTAAGGATCGTAGTTCACCAACTACGATCCTTACATAAGCCACCGCGTTCTGTAGTTCCTGCCTACCCCGCTGAGCAAAACAGGGTGTGTTTATGTATGTATATAAATGAATATCTATTTTATGGTTCGAATAATAAGTGTCATGTATTATCATGTCAAAATGCACCCCAACTAAACTACAATTTTCGGTAAAGGTTGGAGGTAGCTATTTCTGCCGTTAGCAATATTGTTACGCTCCGGTTTGAAAGGTAAGGGAACCGCCGAAAATTAGACCTTTGGTGTGGTTACCAGCTATGTTAGGCTACCCCTTTTCCTGTTATGGCTCTTGTAAAGGTTGATTCTCATATAGTGGAGTGTGTCTTATTTATTTATGCTATGCCATGCTTTACTGGTTATTTTATGTAAGTTATCCACCTATTTACATAATAAGTAATTGTTGTCCATTCCAGGTTGCCTGAAAGAGATCCGCCAATTGCATGTTTTTAGTTTATAGTTTCCTATATATAATGAGATTATATTCTTGGTGATACTAAAACGTATATAAATAAGTTTAAATTATTGTGCGGTATATTTTTTGCATTTTACTTTGTGTAAATTATTTCATCACGACTGCTCTAAAAACGGTGAAGGAAAACATCGTGAGGAACCGGCACGTCCTAGAACCCGAAGACATGTGACATCTATCAACCCGCACTGGACCCGCGTGGTAGATTAATGCCCGTCGTCTCTCACAAAGAGGATTGCTGGGATATATCCAGCAATGGGAACATTAATAGGCCGATGATGATGATCTATTTTTAATTGAATTCTGTCTCATCTGATGGTAAGCAATGATGAGGTGCGCTATGGAGCTTGCTCACCTCTATGTAATCCACTCGCTCTTGACTTAAAAACGCCCAGGTTATGGCATACAGTCACGAGAGTTCAGAGAAAATTCTACAATGTTTTGGATAAAAAAATGCACTCTACACAGACTGGTACAAACGCCTAAGGCATTAAGTCCGCCTCTGTGTGTGCTTGAATTATTAAATAAATAAATAGTCAATACGACATCTTTTTATAAGCCATACAGTCATGTTTTCAGTCATAAAAAAGAAAAGAAAGCCTCAAAAATAAGCAATCCCTTCGTCACAACCGTGGGTCCTTCAGCCCGAACTCGGACAATAGCTACAAACGAAATAATACATAATACACAATTGAAGGCCTCACATATTCGGCAGGAAACAGAAATACATTAAAGTAGAACGTGACACAAAAGTCGGGGGTTGTAACTGGTGGCTTGCAAACAAACGTTATTGTAGAAAAACGTTCAAAAGTTTTATGTTTAATTAGAAAAATATTGAAATAAATAGTTAAGTGTCTATGTAAGTTCGTAAGATTAATGTTCGAGCCTTCTCTGTATAAGAAGACTTATTTGCTATATACTGAGGCAGTAACAGTCCGTTCTATTATAAGTACCTATTTCTGTCGTCAAAATTATTTGAAAACTCTGATCAATAAAAAATTTGATAATAGTACTCACCATTATGAACAGTTTTTACTATGTAGCCCAACCAGAAATTGCGTGAATAAATAATCAGTTGTTCAGCATTTGATTTTTTTCGCGATTTCGGGTTGGTACCTATCTTATCATCACAACTGAGTATCTGGGTACGTATTGGCAAGACTGGTGGCAGAGTTTTTGAATGACTGTAATAGAACTGCAATTGCCGGCCCAATAGCATAACGTGTTTTCCGAGGCACGGAAGAGTCTTGATATGTTATGGTCACCCATCTAGTCCGAATGCATCAAGCTTTGATTAACCTTGAAGATATACTTGTGAGGCTGTTATTATATATAGCCACGAGCAAGAAGCTCGTATATCAGTATCCTAAATATTTAAATACAGACTTGACCTCGATATTTAAAAATAAGCGAAGTGCCCTATATACGAGTATGTCGAGCCTTAAAGGACCAAAAACATAGCCCAATCGTGTCCAGTTACATATACACATATCAACCTATAATAAGATAACATTGCCCCGAAGGCTATAACGGAGTATTAGGATTTATGGAGTCCCTTTGTGGACATTCTCGGACCATGTTTAAATATATATCTGCTTGTAAAATGAGTTAGGGTGTTTATTTTGTTGTTATTTCTTTGGCCTTTAATATCATATATATTTTACTGCAAAGGCCCGAACTATGGTAACACCTTAGATTTACCAAGTCTTACTGGTAAAAAATATAGGTCGTGGGTTGGAACCTAGGCCGGAGCTTTACTTTGTGTAAATTATTTCATCACCACTGCTCTCAAAACGGTACAGGAAACCATCGTGAGGAAACCGACACGTCTTAGAACCAATAATTCGAAGACATGTGACGTCTATCGACAAGCACCGGGTCCGCGTGGTGGATTACGGCGCTTTTCCTCTCACAGAGAGTAGGCCTGTGTCCATAGGTAGGTGGTAGGCAGGTGTTCATGGGAGGTGGCGTTGAGTTCATTTATCTTTATAAACAAACAGTTGTATCAAGAGATACAACTGTTTGTTGCATTTAAACTAGTATTATAAAGATATAATACTAGTTTAAATGTCTGTCTTTCTTTGGTATTGTTCTTCGAGTCGTTGAGCTCCTTAAATACTGAGTTGAGCTACACGGTTATTGACAAATGAGTGCTCTGACTGGACAGGTCCAGTTAACCGGCTGTTTCTTTCCTCAAAAGACCATTTCAGACATTAGTTCGTAGTATTCGTAGTATTCACATGATCTAACCAAGATTTTGTCTGGACTATAAAAGAGTCTGTGCCCTCTGAGTTTGTTTCGGCCTTTCTTCTCAGAGTAGTCAGATAGCAAACGCCGATCTCATGTAGTTTAAAAAAATATGATCGACATGTAAAACTGTTTGTACAAACCTACTTACAGAAATAAATCATTTATTGTACATAGTTACCTACTTTTCTATTGACCATTTGTAGTTCGGTTTTCAGTCCCAATCACATGCGGTTGACGCTCATTACTTTACGCAAAGTGATTGCTGCCGAACCCCTGCAATCTAATTACTAGTAGGCTGCCAGTCTGACCAGATGCAGTTGAAAGCCAGTATCTTACATGGAGCAACTGTATAACTGACCTCCATACCTCCCTGTGACTGTGGTAGACCGTTTGGCAAGACTCGTTGACAGACTATAAAGATATACAAATGATAGCCAGAACCAACGGCTTTACGTGCTTTTTGAGGCACGGACGGATCTTAGAATATTGGGTATTGTCAACCATCTTTGGCCCGACCTCGGCATAGTTAGATTAACAGCCAAAATCGTGGCATCCTCCTTCAAAAGTAATAGTACTTGTCTGTAATTTCGTATTATTATGTCGCATATTTTTTTATTTTGCTTCGCATGGTTTGTGCATTTAGCCAGTGTCACGTTTAGAAGTTCTAGTTCCTTTAGTGTTTAGTCCAATGTCCTAGTTAGGCTCCAGTAAAATGGCGGTTACTTTATTGGAAGCTTCCACGGAGTTTTGTCCAAAACATGAACAAATACATGTTCTACCGCTGTGTTTTACTTGCCCGCACTCGTGCCTCGTGTTCACAAATATCATTAGAATAAAACACCACAATTTTCACACTATTAATATTCAATTTAACAGAATTTTAGAAAAATAAAACAGAAAAGCAACATAGACATGGCACATAATTATCTACTTTCTCTATTTGTATTTATGGTTTTCATTTGTTTTTTTTTATGGTAATCATCATACCAGGCGTACATCAACTTTTTCATTCTTTACCTATATTTTATATTCTCTTCATTTTCGAACTATTGTTGCATTTCTTTTCAACTTCCTTATCAATAACGTGTTAAAAATACTAAATAGTACACACAAAAAAAATCTTGAGTGTGATTCCATGTACTACGGAAAAAAAGAACTATAGAAAAATAATACAAAAAGATTCTTGTACAATATATAAGTAGGCTTTCAATACCGGTTGACCCAAACATCGTATATATAAATATATAGGATCCGTTAATGCGATACTGTTGTATGTTGGTCCTGTGGCCCATTCGGTCCTCTGGCGCGAACGTGACGATTGTATACCAGGCTCTAATGGCTTTCTTATGAGAATGGGTTATGAGAACTTGTGGAAAGATTTTCGGTATGTATGTGTTGGGTAGGACTGTTTTGGTGAGTCGATAACTAAGTAGAAGTTATTATGAAGATGTTGCGATAATTTTTAGTCAATACTTATATTGCTGGCGTTTTCGAAGGATTAGTCGGAGACGCCAACACACCGGAAAGAATGAAAAGCTATGGGGGAAAACTATGCCCAGCAGTGGGACTAAATAGGTTGAATCAAAAAATATGTATGGTAAATAACTCTGTCTTTCTGTCTGTTGGTTACGTTTTCAAGGCATTGAAGCAATTTCGTTAAATTTTGGTATAAAGATATATTTATATTGAGCCATGGAGTAGGACAATAGATACTTTAAATATAATCAAACAAGACAAAGCCAAAAAATTATAACATGCTTCATGATAAAGTTTAAGGTCCTTTTAGTTCTCCAGCTGCATAGCTTACGAAAAAATAATTAAAACTTTGTGAAATTTCTGACAAATGTTAAAAGTTGTGAGTTATTTCTTCTACTTGAAAACTAATTGAATCAGTGTCTGCCTAGTTACTCTAAAGTATAGTGGGGTTGGCTTTCAGTATAAACTGGTGCAGCTGCAGGTATAAAGATAATTCAACTCATCTATGCATGTGTGCGTGAGTTGTAATAGGGATGTTTCCTGGGTAGAAAAAATATAATTCTATTTAGTCCGTCAGTGAGATTATCAAATGATATTGAAGCCGTAATTAATGCTTTGCAAATCAAAGTTGAGGAGTGACGTCACTTTGTCAGTAAAAAGTGTAGCACACCTTGATTTCACAAAATATTTCAAAGCACTGCATCCTCGTAATTTTTGTTTACGTGGCAAAAGAAAAATACGTGTCCAATATTTTTTGTCAACGACCCTATTACACAGCTTTAACACACGTGTTGCTCGGACGCCGACTGCCGTGTCACTGCCACACAAATTAAAGCTGTATAATTACAAGCACACGCACACATGGCGCCGCACGCACAGATGAGTTGAACTATCTGTACATGATCTGTACCATTGTTTTACAAGGATATCCGGCCTCCATAACCCAGTTATAGCAGAACATGAAACCTCTGGTAAGTCTGATAAAAAACGTAATTGAACTCTATTATATAACATGAAACTAAAAAAATATATATAAATAAATACACATGAAATCACGCCTGTATGCCCCGAAGGTTTCAGCAGAAGTACACCTTCAGTAAATCCACATTTCGCTAGTTATGTTTAAGTCCTATTAGGGGACGAGCCTATTGCCATCAACCACAAATCCAGACTCCGAACTGCTACTGAGAAATTCCAGATGAAAAACCCACTAACACTTTGCCCGACTCGGTCATCGAATCCAGGGCCTCATTCTCATCAGTAGCGTTTGCTACCACTAGACCAACGAGGTCATTTAATACATCTTCTAAATAGAACTGGGTGAACTGTACATATCAGTCTACCCCTTTTGAGCATACACGCGTTAAGCTATGATGTGGTGTAAACAATAAACAGAAATGCAATAGCAGCAATCCCGAATGATTTGTCGTCATTTACAAAACTCTGAAGTTCATAATCAGATCTTCACCAAATTTAAATGTAACCAATTCGGGAACAAACTCTTTTAAACAAACAAAAATCAAAATCAGTCCACAATTGACGGAGTTATCTGTGATCATACACAAAAAAATAAAACATACATACAACCTCCGAACCGAACATAGAACCTCCTCCTTTTTGGAAAGTCATCAAAAATTAAGACATCCCAGTCACTCCTTACAAAATCAATACAATTCCTTAATACACGAACGAAAAAAGCCAGAGTTAAAAAACTTAAATAATTTAAAGTTGCTACAGAACTACGGTTCTTGGGCGCTGCGAAGTTTCCCCATTGAATATATTACAAGTTTTTATATCAACTTGGTTAATATTTCAATAAGAGATTTACATATTTGATGTGGAACTATCCAGTGGTTTGCAAAGATTATTATTATCTTTTTTATCTGGGAGATAGCGGGGCATTAATTATGCATGTATTGGTTAAGTTTTTGAGCTGTTTGATGTTGGCGTCAAGTTTGGTGTGTCTTGGTAAAATTTTGTATATCTTGTGTGTTATTATGGTTGACTGGGATAAAACGATTATTATTGTTGAGACATATTGTTGAGGGGACGTTGTCATTATGAGTAAAAAAATTATCAGTTATTATTTCGAGTGTAGTAATTTTGATAATGTTTTCTTCCGTAATGTTATTTTACTTGTTGTATACGTGCCAATTTCTCTTGAACATACGTTTACTAATCTAATCTGACTGACTGTTAAGTGTGTTCGGATACCCTCCCTGTTTCTAAGATGTATCAGCTATATTTTCAGGCGTAATTGTTTGCTATGTAACTGCGTTGTTAAATTCTATAATATTCTCTAATTTACTTCTTAAACAATAGACAACTAATATTCCAACAATAAATTTATCCTTTAGTCTTATTCTTCTTGAGAAATAGATGAAACCGTTGGTCTAGACCTAAACAACTATATCATCATCTCCACTTTTCCCAACTGCTGCCTTTGTGGGGTCGGCTTCCAATCTAACCAAAAACAGCTTAGCCGGTTTTGTATCTTGCGTGGATTCACGTTTTGGGCACTCAAGAGGTTAATGCTAGTGTTTAACACGGAGCAACTGCTTATCTGATATCCGCAACCTAATTACTTTGTAACACGAAAGCCTTTGATGAGCCTGGTTGCCACACATTTGTACTCTTGGTTAGCTACTTACAAGTTAAACATTTCAGTAAAACATACACAAAACAACTTTTTTTAATTGTTATGACCATAATCGTTTTTATTTTATGTTATAGATACTTTTGTCGTGGTCACTCGCAGTGGACCTCATCAGAAGGCTTAAAGTCACCCAAAGGGCAATGGAGAGAGCTATGCTCGGAGTTTCATTGCGTCATCGAATCAACAATAAAGACATCTGCAAGAGGATCGAGATTACCGACATAGCCCGAAGAATTTCCAATTTTAGTGGCAGTGGGCAGGGCACATTACACGCATTACGGATGGGCGTTAGGGCCGAAAAGTTTTATAGTGGCGACCGCGTACGGGAAGATGCAGCATTTGAAGGCCTCCCTCTAGGTAGAGCGATGACTTGGTCAAGACCGCGGGTGTCCTATGTCCAGCAGTGGACGTCTTTCGGCTGAAATTATGATGATATATACTCCTATGAACATGATACCACATAAAACATGTTCAAAACCTATCTCTTAAATAAATCAAAGATTCCTTTTAGGCAAGCGTGCTTCATTGTCGACCACATCATCGCTTACCACTAGGTGGCGATGATGATACAAACGCGTGCCTATCAATAATAAAAAAAACTTATTTAAAAAAATCGAAAATTGTAATCAAGAAGAAAATCATTTATTTATTTATTTATTTATATATACTTTATTGTACACCAAGATAATAAAAACAATACATACAGAAACCTTAAAATAGACACAAACATACAACAGGCGGCCTTATCGCGTTCTGCGATCTCTTCCAGGCAACCCAGAATGGAAATAGATAGCCTGGACATGATATGGGGTTGCACTTGGTGCAATTTTAAAATTAAATAATAATTTAAAAACAGGAAGCACAAAATATAAAATACTAAAATATATACATAAATACATACATACATATAAATATACAGGCAAAAAAACAATACAGCTCCAACAAGAATAAGATCACAGTGACAGGTAGTGTTCCTTTACTAGTGTTTTAAAGGTCGGTAGTGATTGCGCGCGTTTTATTGTCACAGGCAATGCATTCCATAGACGAGCGGCCAGGACAGAAAAAGATTTGTCTAGGAAGATAGAGGAATGCATTGGCATCTTAAGTTTCATGTTATCCGATGACCTAAGAACTTTCGTGTGGGAGTCACATAAGAACTGAAATCGGCTTTTGAGGTAAAGAGGCGTAGACGGGAAAAATAGTATTTTATACAGGACGGAAAGAATATGAGCATTCCGGCGAAGGCGAATTGGCAACCACTTGAGTTTCTTGCGGAATTCAGAAACATGGTCATATTTGCGCAAACCGAATATGAACCTTATACAAAAATTTTGAAGTCGCTCAAGTTTATCAAGTTGTACTTCAGTGAGGTCAAGATAGCTGGCATCAGCATAATCAAGGATGGGTAGAAGGAGAGATTGTGCAAGCGCAATCTTAGTAGCAGTCGGCAGAAAATTACGCAGTCTTCTCAGAGATCCAGCAGATGCGAATAGCTTGCGGCTAACTTCCTGTAGCTGGGCAGTCCAAGAGAAGTTCCTGTCAATGAAAATCATTATGTGCAGTCGGAGGTCACATATTAGCGAGCTGCCTGACCAAAACCAGATTTGTCCTCCGACTGCACAGCATGATTTTCTTCTTGTTTACGTGTTTTAGTTCGCTTCTTAAGCGGTCAGGTTTTTTGATTTTTTGTGATAAGTTTTTTTATTTAAAACTTTTTAGTTTACATTTTTTTTCAATTAGGTACATTTAAATATATAAGTTTGATTTAAACGTATAAATATTATATGTTGTCATCACCTCTTAAAACCCTTTATTTTCATACCCCAAACGATGAATTTGAAATGCCCCACAATATGGCACCCAAAATCCGTCATTTTTCTATTTTCTAATTTTAATGTAGCCAGTGATACTCTCAAGGTTAAGACAAATCGATTGACGTAAGAATCATTAAAATCGGCCGACGCGTTCGGCCTCTAGAACGCCACATAAGAACAAACCTAAATACATACATAAACTGATAAACACATTACCCTCCTTCGGCAGGCGGTTAAAAACATCTACCAATAAGATATCTAAATAACCTTTCACCGAGCCCTTAAACGTCGCACCAGACAATCACAATCAACAGCCGCAGGCCATATCCAAAATAATGAAGTCCATGTATTACGCCCGGCCCAATAACGGCTCCTAAATAAATACTCGTACAGTGCCACCGGAATACTGAAGTGTCACCGAGTCGCAAAGACAGCTTTTTGTCACTGACTTACTGACTTTTGATAGTGTAGTGTTGTGTAACGTTATTTTTAACTGCTTTATACATAGGTTTTTTGCCGTCCTGATGTGTGCGCTAACACCAGAATAAGTTGTTATCTCCCCATCACCCTTAGTGAGCTTGTAGAGAATGCCTAAGCCATTAAGTCTGCTTTTGTACCTTTTGTGATGCCAATTACGTTTACCACAGCCGGGGGATTGGAAAGAAACCAGAAATGATTCTAAACTTTTAATTATTTAATGTACAATTAGTTAACCTACAAATGTCCATTCCAAGACGAGGTGGAAACATGGAATGGTTACAACTACAACTAACTAACCTACAAATTTTCAAGCCGATGTTAGGACATGGTGTAGTTACAATAGTTAAATAGATTAACTACAAGTAACTAGCGTACGAATATCCATCCTACTTGAAGTAGGAATATGGAATTCCTTCTTCTGACAAAAATGCTCGTTAATATTGGTTCGGTATTGATTGATTCCTTGACGTCATGGCTGCATCGGTTTTAAGGTAATTGCATCGTCAGTAACTTCCTATATTGACGCTACGTAGTTTCTTTGTCAGCAAATTCCTAAGCCAAGTACGTCGGCTTCAAGGTAACTGCACCGTGGTCAAGGTCTATGAATACTTAATGTCCGCAATGTCAGCAGATTCCTAGGCATACGTAACATGCCTGAATCTTTAAATAAATAAAGTAATAGTAATGAGTTTATCTTATTACAAGCTTTTATTTAACTTGCAATGTGTGTATATAATATGTGTGTTCGGGTCAAATTTGCAACTGCATTTTAAAGCAGTAAGTAATCCACCACCGATTAAAATGAAATTTTGCATACACGTTTAGTTTGGGTAACAATGCATGGTTAGCTAAGTGACGTCATTCTAAATCCAATATGGCGGACGGCCCAAGATGGCGGACTAGTTATTTTTTGTGCACTGCCATGATATGGGTTTTTAGACACGCTTTTATTAGCTTGGTAAGTATGTATCTATGTAACGGAATCTTAGAACGTGATTTTCACCCCCTTCAAAACGATGATAATGCTTATCAAGGATCGATGATAATACAAGCACATCCAGGGAAGGCAGTATGCACGCTAATTACTCAATCTCATCACAGGGAGGTAATTGAATTAAAAAATATTGTTCAAATACTAAAAAAACACGCTGTAATGGAAAATCAAACTAATAAGCAAAAAAATATTAAAAATCATTCATAAAATAATGACAGGTTCTAAAGAATTGTAGACGAATATCAACATCAATATCAATACTAAACACAAAATTACACACAAAACATTTTGCTTCCCAACATTATTCTTTCAACTAAATCCCTCACCCGTTGCATTCAGTCAGTATTTCGGAATTTCCTATTACTCGCACTGATTCAGGATGTCTGCCGACGTCAGTTAGGTTTATTTGAAAGCTATCGTGTTTATAGTGTTACCTGGTATTTCTAATAACATAATGTTACGATTTTAGTACCCTTACGGGCAGAAATGTTTATAATAAAAGGTACATACTTCTGATGCCGTTTCATCATCGTCATTTCAGTTGACCTCTACTGTTGAAGATAGGCTTCATCAAGCGTCGTCATATGGACTGATCTTGTGCATCCATACATGCCATTCATGCCTTTTTACCATGGGGGTAGGCAGAAACTAGAACGCCATCTGCTACGATCCTTACATACTTCTTTTGCTTCACTCACATTCATACATCTAGTCATACACGCACGCCGGTTATAAGTACTGCGCGCCTGGCCTTTCTGACGAACATCACCAATAAGGTTTAGGTATGTCTTTCTAGGGCGTCCCCTCTCTGTCAAATTGTGATTACTTTTTATCTTTTTTTATTCGATCGCCTACCGTTGCCACATTCCTAAATACAATTTTATTGTATTCGGCGGTTTTTTTTTTCGAAATAATGCATTGACAAACAGCGAGCGATTAGCAAATAATTGGTTATGTAGGCTTAGGCTTAGAAATCGCGTTTTTCATTACTACACCATTAAGAAGGAGAAATTAATCTACTAAATGGCAAATTAAAATAAATTGAAGAGAGCTAAAATGCCTTGTCTCGGCTATATTAATAAAAAATGAAACATTGACTACCTAAATTCTTAAATAAGATAAAAAGCTCTGAAATCAACATTAATAAGGAGTACATGGCAAAAATACTTTACCTGGTTCCCGTGTTAAGCTCAGAACTGTGGAACAAAAATTATTGTGTTAAATACAAGAGCACACACAAAGTCTTATTAATTTAGATAAAGATGCCTAATTATAAAACGCTTTTATGTGTTGAAAAATGCTGTATTATTATATGGTAGAAAAAACGTAAGCGAAATGTGGCGATTATAAGAAGTGTATTACGTATAATGATCTATTTCAATAATACGGTAAAGCTCTTGTTGAGGAGAAATTGTTAACAGAGTTATGTCAAAATTATAAATGAAATTTATTCAGTAAATCATTACTTTTACACGTCAGTTTTTGTTTTTAAAACTATATGAGGTCAGTATTTTCTAGAATATAGAAAAAGACCACAGAGGACTGTTTCAAATGCATACCAAAACCGGGGTCAGATCAGGGGATACGATCGGAATAAATCATTATTATTGAACACAGCCGTCAAAGTCAAAGTTCTTACAATGGTAGTATAACAGTAGCTTAACATATTTAATCCTAGCATAATGACATGCAAATTTTTGGTAAGTATACAATTAGGTCATTTATATTTAAACTGAAAAAAAACTTTAAAGTTTAGAAATAATTCTCTATTACCACCTGCGCAAAGACCTTATGAAGCGGATCATTAGGATTTGTTATTAATCTTGTTTTAAATCTGAATACACATAGGATAGCAACTTCCTCTATATAGCTCCGTTTTCATTCTAGGAATTATTAATCTATTAGGATATCCAGTTCTGAATTAACAATTATCTCCCAGGTTTTTAAACATCTCAGGGTGAGATATGGTAAATTTACATATTTCCTCAATATAAATACCAGTCAAAGTAAGTATTCTAAGTTTCCTAAACAGCACACTTTGATTTTAGCATACCATTATTGTTATTGCTATTTCTGTGTACCGTGTGTGTTGCTACGTAAGAATTATTCTTTATTTCTAGGCCATAATCTATTTTAAAGTTCATATAATTATTGATCGTTACTATCTTTTAATTTAAACCAGCCGCATTTTGAAAATCACAGCATTGTCACCTTAGGCTCCTAATAATAAAAACCCCATATTTTTTACCGTTATGTATTTTTTGTCTCACCTTTCAACACGAAGGACCACCACCAGCCCTCCAGATGTTCTTCAACAAAAATTACCATTAAATACCAAAAATATTTGTGCCTACCCACTCAAAATTCATGCCTGCATCATCTTATAACTGGTACCCCACTCAAATTTATTTAGACTCACCCTTAGACAAGGTTGGTCCCACAGCTAGCGAGAAGCGACAACCGAGTAGACCTGAGAGTATCTGTCAAGTGAGCGAGTTGTTTACAAGCTTTTTTAACTCGCATTTTTATATGTACATAAATTAAAGAAAACTTTAATGTTTTGAAGTTTTCAAACGAATTGGCTTCTGAAGGGGTCATGAATCAAACAACTTGCTTGAATTAGTATACATCAAATGTTGCAACTTAATGATAAAACAGATATCCCCAAACGATAAAATAAAATTTTGCATAACCGTGTAGTTCGGATGACAATGCATTCTCAATGCAATATGTTGGACTCCCAAAGATGGCGGACTTCGGTACCTCTGAACTGATTCTGAGAAACATCGGTACAGAGATAGATGAACATTGGAGAAGGCTTTTAATACAGGGAGTACGTTCTCTTCGGTTTTTTTCACTAATCCCTTAGCCGCTGGCAGAAGGTAGTCCTTGTAACTGTAAAGTGTGATCTTCTTTTAAAACCTACTTCTTTCCATGTTAATGAAAAATTTTATCCAAGGAACACGAGGCAATTCTCAGAAAAATATTTCATTACATCTTTCCTTTACACCCTGAATTTTTCTTGCTCAAAAAATTCATGAGAGTGTCATGAATTTTTTGAGCAAGAAAAATAGTCGACAGTTAGTCGCTTCTCGATAACAGTGGGACAGTAGCCTTAGAGCGACAATAAACACTCCTTGTCGGCCAAACAGTTTGCACGCGGGCTGAATACCCGATATTATTTGTTCGAGAACGATTTAAACCGACCCTTTTACTGTTTCTATTGATGTCCAGAATTTTGGGTAGGAAAAGAAGGAAGTGTGATCGGAAAAATCAAAGCATGCATTGAATATACCTTAGGTGTTTATGCGGAGAAAATGGAATCTGAGCCTTACATAAAATAACATCACGACTGTCTGTATAAGAAACAAAGAAATGCTACATATTTTTTATTTAAAGTTTAATTTTTCGATATAGGTATAATAAAGTAAAATAAAGTTACCGTGTAATAAATGTAAAAAACAAGAAAGTAAAAAAAGTTATCAAAAAATCAAAACTCTTTCTTACTCATTCAGTCTGTCACTTGTAATCACACAACGACACAAATTTACAAAAACAAAATCTCTAATTTACTTCTTCAATCCTGTCTACATACCAGCAATTCCAAGAAAATCAGTTAATTCCCATTAACCTTAATGGACAATTTATAATTGATAAGACTAACAATTAGTGCCAAAACTGAGCTTGAAAACACGCTTGGCATAAACAGTGGGCTAAAGATTTATATCGTTGCAGTGTATTGGCGAGTCGCCAACGCATTGCTTATCGCTTCGCAAGAGTTACCTATTCGCGCAGTTGACAATTTTGGGATGAAAATGTGCTCAAATTGTGGATGTTTATGGGGAGTGGTGGTAAGATCTGTTTATCGGGGAATTGGGTTATTGAGATTACAATATTCATTACATCCAGTGTGTCTGCCAGTAAGATTTACGTAAAGTTTTACGATCTTTTTAAGCATTTCCAGTTTTCACTGATGAGTTCTAATTACTAGAATTGAAAGTGCATTTTTATTATGAACTAGCTATCCCACGCGGCTTCGCTCCCATCAACTGGCTACCTACCTACCCTACATACAGCGCACGCAACGAAAGCTCTCAAAAAGGAATAATTTTACCAGTTTTTGCAACATTTTTCATTTAGGCTCCGCTCCTATTGGTCGTAGCGTGATGATATAGAAACTATAACCTTCCTCGATAAATGGACTATCCAACACAAAAAGAAATTTTCAATTCTAACCAGTGTTTCCTGAGATTAACGCGTTCAAACAAACAAACTCTTCAGCTTTATAATATATAATTATAGATTTATCGGCAAGTTTTTAAATAGAAGCTACTGTGTTTTCAGGGCATTGGTTCCAATTAACGATATGTTATGTTTATAATGACCGATAGGCGTCCAGGCAGAAGAAATGTTGAACGTCCGGCAGCGAAATGGGCGGACGACACTGTTGCCTTTTGCTGGTAAAGCCTGGATTAGGATAGCACAGGAGCGTGGGGATTGGCACAAGAAAAGAGAGGCCTATGCCCAACAGTGGGCGAAGTGTGGATGATGATGATGGATAATATACGAACATAGTTATTACATGGCAAGCTTGCCCAGATATCGAAACTGTCTAAAAAGTGAACAATAGCAATAGGAGTTGATGATCTGTAAAATTAGAGACCAGTTAAATGCTTTGTGTGCTTTTAATTACACTGGTGATAGTGTAGGTCATACTTACATGGGGTGCACGTACGCAACGCTTAGAAGGAAAAATATATTTTTGCAGAACTTCCCTACATTTTTTGTGAAAACGCCTTGTCTTCACAAAAATTCTGCTTCCTTATTAGTTCACAATACATACAAAAATCAATCTCAATCCCCTCTTTTACCCCCTCTACATTCAAATATCAATATCAACAAAAATGCAATATTTCCTGTATTACTGTTTAACCTCCCGTTTGTCTCAAATATGAGACCCTAAAGAATGCCGACCTAGGAGGAATGCAATTTTCATTGCACTATATTTCATAGCCGGAGATACTTGTGTATATGACGTTATTGTACTGAACTGTCCTCTGTTAGGTTGCAGATTGTAAAATGTATATTGATATTAGTTTACAGCGATAACCAAGTCAAATCTTCTTTGTATTAGGTATCTTTGTATTTGGTAAAGTGGACGTTTTGTGTACTATC
The DNA here is from genome assembly GCA_947562075.1 of Orthosia gracilis. NCBI lineage: Eukaryota > Metazoa > Arthropoda > Insecta > Lepidoptera > Noctuidae > Orthosia > Orthosia gracilis. The sequence continues at coordinate 25,115,957 of OX387266.1, forward strand.
ATCCTCATTATCTTCCTCCCCCTGTCCTATGTTACGTATATACTTATGTATGTCTAAACAGGATTTATTTTAATTCATAGGCAATCTTTCTGGGAGCTGCTTGTCGGAGAGAAAGGAGTCTGCTAGAAGGAAGGTATGAAAAACTGTCAGTATGGGACACAGAACAGAACCCATTTCTGAACATTATTTTTACTGGTTAGTAGACTAAAATGTTTCCAACGCTGATATAATTTGTTTGATTTATTCGTAATTTCATAATAAATAAAATATTCTCTAAAAAATATTTTCCTAAAACAAGCTTCTTCATATTCTACTCAGCAAACCCTTTCATTTGAAACCCATATCATGCAGTGCACAAAAAATAAATAGTCCGATATCTTGGGCCGTCCGCCATATTGGATTTAGAGTGACGTCACATATCTAACCATGCATTGTCATCCAAACTAAACGTGTATGCAAAAGTTCATCTGAATCGGTTCAGGATAACTGCTTCAAAACTCATTTGCAAGATTTGACGCGAACAGACATACATTGCAAGTTAAATACATGCTTGTAAAATCAAAAAAGTTAGCTGATCCATACATTTTTTCGATTTTTCCAAATATTTCAGTGTTGTGTCTATAGTAAAATTTGTTAATAATCAGACTTAATTCCAAAAGTCATTTACATTTCATGGATAACACGAGATGAAAGGACATGAACTGTGACTTTTATATCCACAAAAAATTTAATGTTATTCAATCTTCAAAAAAGAAACATCAAAAACACCAAAAGTTTGTAAAAACGTTTTCCCTAGAAAAAAAGGGACCAAAATAATTTTGATACTTTCTGCCGGCCATAAGTAAATAATAATATTAACCCTTTGGCCTCAATGTAAGGGCGGACCGGACCGGTCGGAAAATTCTGGTTTGAACCAGCGAATCCCGGTTTGAGGTGGTTTTAAACCGGAACGCCCGTACTCGGGAGCGGTATCGACGCAGTTTTTTAGCAAAATATTTATTTATGTTGTTGTTTTTTTGGAATTACGGCAGTTTTTGTTTATATTGGTCGTCTGTTCTTTATTGATCTAAGAAATTATATTTAATAATTAACTTCTCAATAAACGTCATGAATGATTTTAATCAAACGGTGCAATCTCGTTTGATGCAAAATAACTGACGTACCGACTACAGTACTAGATTGAAATGCCTTTGAATTTCGGAACTTTTGAATTACAAATGTTTTGAATAAACGAGATACTCGACTAACGGGAAATGTTCCTAATGTGAATGAAATGTTTGCCATGTAATATCGAAGGGTTTAAATACGTATTTAAAATTGAATGACTTTTAGAAAATAGATGCAGTTTGAAATCAGTTTCCATTTTCAGTCATTGCTATTTTGAGGAACATTTCGCTTTGGAATGAAGGTCCAGTATTAATTTATAGAAAATTATTTGATTTTGCGGATTAAATAAATTGCTCAATCCTTCCAACGTCACAAAATATCTTCTGCCAGCGGCTTCGCCCGCGTGAATTTCGAAAATTATGCCAAGGGAGCATATTCCCGGGATCAAAACAATCATATGTGTTACTCCAGACTATAATCTATATCTGTGCCAAATATCATCCAGATCCGTCCAGCCGTTTAAGCGTGAAGAAGTAACAAACATTCTAACACACTCACAAACTTTCGCCTCTATTTTTTTTGTGATGTCATGTCAAAGTCTGTATGTTTGCTAACCAATCACGCTAAAACGGCTTATCGGGTTAGTATGAGACTTAGTACACGGGTAGACCACAACCTGGGTTACGACATAGGATACTTTTTATCCCGGTGAAATGTAATTTTCCTCGGAAAGTATGTTTTGCTTACCACGCTGGTAAAGCCGCGGAGAGAAAATCATCATCAGCATCATTTTCAACTGAAAGACGTCCATTAATATTATAAGATTGTACTAACACAAAATGGACTCCAAAATTGTCTGATTTGAAATATAATTTAAATTTATACATCTAGATTCGGGCTACTTATATTTTTTATTAAAATCCAACTAACGCATTACTCAGCAAACACTTCTTCGGTTAAACAGAAAACATATACTTTTGGACATAGCCGGATGTTAGATACTTCTGTAATTCTTGTCCCACTGCAGGGAAAAGCCTCTTCTCATACAGAGAAAGCATTTCTATTGTAATGAGAGAGAGTAAGAACGGATTTTTGAAAATTCATCTCGTTAGGATTAAAAGTTGACGGACTTACAACTGAAATTGTAGTCGATGAGAAAGCCCATCAGGCACAAGGTTCTTTAATAATGAATTGGGATTGTGTTCGTATCCTAGCACCAAAATATATTTTCACGACAAAATTGGTTAAAGTATAAACCAAAACGCCTGCATAATTAGCACAATTTGCTAAATCAACGCTTATGACGTACACTGACCCATTTGCAAACTGTATTGGCGATGTTAAACAAATATCGGGGATGACAGTGGTTCTCAAAGTAGTAGCTATTTTTAGTACGACCTAGATATTTTTGTTGAGCAACAGAATTCGGTTTTTTTCTCATTATATCGGCATTAATTAACGTACGTTTGCGTATAGTAATTAACGTGATATTGTGGTTTTCATGATTATTTTATTTCTATTTTGTAAAATGGAAAATGATAATGGTTTGATTTTATCGAAACACAATATCATATTGCGATACGATGTCATAAAATGTCAGAAATCATTGACTTCTAGAAGGCCTAAAGCCTGGTTCTGTCACCGTTAACGATTGTCCAAAAATCCTCATTGTATGACATGGCATGTATTACCGAAAGGTCAAGTGATCCATACCAAACATTTTGTGTGTTGATGTTTCTCCATCATTATCGCTGAAAGAAAGAATGTCACTTTGCATAAAGCAACCTTGTACCATCTATCTTGATACCTTCTAAATTCAGCGTTCAAAAGCCTTTAAAATCATTTCCATGCAAAATTATTCGCAAAATCACCAAATAAGCTGTTCATTAGAACAAAACATTTGAGCATCACAGACCTGAATCGAAAATTCGCCGTGGCAAACACCGTTCCTGTAGTAGCTAATTGAGCGTTGTCGTACAGTGTGCCGAAATAACGGACAGCGAGGCACTGCATGATACTGTAATAGGCAATAGGGGACGCCTATGTGCGGTACGACGAGATTTTAATGTTGGTGTGTCTAGTTTGTTATGGGTGGGTGGCGAATTTAGGGGCAAAGTTGCTGGTGAGAGGCGTGTTTGGTTTTGAAACGAAAAATGTGACATTGATGTGTGAACAAGAACACATTCTGGAGTGCAGACCGTGTATTGGAAGACGCAGCGTTGGAAGGGCCCTCGCAAAGAAGACATATGACCTGGTGAAGACCACAGGACTGGTGGATGTGGCGATGTTAGGAGAAAGCCTATATACATAGGCTACATACGTCTAGTAGAGGATGATTTTGGTTGATTAATTTCAGCCGGAAGATGTCTGTGATGTGAGGATGTGACTACAAAATAATTTTGAAGACCGCTGGCAACGGAATAAGACATTGTAAAGAAACCTTAAGTTATTATATATAGGTCGAAGTTATTATGTATAGGTCGCTACAAACCAGACTCATCGATGGCCCCGTTTATAAAAAAAGATATTTATTAGGCAGAGCCCAGAGGAATCCTCTTCATCATCATTTCAGCTGAACGATGCCCACTACTAAACATAGTCGGCAGAGGAATACTTTTTACAATCAGGTTGCTCATTTCTATCACTTATACTCGTGTAAAACAAAAGTTAAACAATAAACCCGATTGCTTTTAATTGAATTTACTGTTTAAATTTCTCACTTATGTATTGCTAATGTAATCCGGAAGAGCGAAAATAGCTAATGAAAGCATTTTTTTGCTAAAAGGTACTTTCTATCTTTATACTGTTATTATGTATATAAGTTGTAGAAATAAATGTCCTTTTTAATTCGAAGTGCTCTAAAAAGACGTAAACAAGAAGAAAATTCGTGAGCTGACTGACCATAACTAGATGTATCCTCCGAATGCACAGCATGATTTTCTTATTATTTACGAATTTTTAGTTCGCTTCCTATGCAGATTTTTGATGAATTTACTTTTGTTATGTTTTTTCGAATTTGGTATATTTAAACATATAAGTGTTATATATTTTTGAAATCACCTCTTAAACCTCTTAATTTTGATATCCCACACGATGGGTCTGGAAGAAATAATTGGTCCTCTACAATATGGCACCCAAAATTTACCATTTTTTTATTTTCCAATCTTAATGTAGCCAGTGACACTCGCAAGGTTAAGACGAATCGATTGACGTAAGAATAATCAAAATCGGCCAACGCGTTTGGTCTCTAGAACGCCAAATAGGAACAAACATACATACATACGTAGACTGAAAAACACATTACCCTCCTTCGGTAGTCGGGTAAAAATAGCCCAGTAGTAATAAAGATAGTCAATGTGACCCATGTGGGCATGAGCCAATGAGTTAATTTTAACATGGCATAGTTTTCCAACTGCCCATTAAACCGAATGAACGAAATATTGTGCATGGAATATGTAAATTAGTTCCAATTTCGGCCCTCTGGTGTTGCCAAATTGTGATTGTATTATTAACTTAATTTATAATATGGCAATATTGTGATGGTGTAAAAATAGGTTACTTTATTTAAATACTGTGGGGTTTTTTCACCTAAAAACATTTCAGAAGGTATTTGGATCATCATCAATTTCAGCCGAGCTGCGACTCGTATCCAGCGCAATCCCGCAGCCTTAACTAGATTATCAGTCCAAGTGGAGGGAGGGCCGCTAGCCGCTGCGCTGCGTCTTCTGGTACGTTTTTGGATTATTAATTTTTAATGATGAGAGACAAGGGGTCAACCTTAATTATTTTACCCCAATTTAGTATTAATCAGATACTGATTAATTTAGAATTGATTTTCTTCGTTACTTTTAAAAATAGACATCACAATATATAAAGTAATGTTTAAATCGCATGTAATGCGGCGAGTCTATTTGCCACTAACCAGGCGCAGTTCGTGACTCCGGACTGCTACTGGAGTATTACTGCTATTTATTTCATTTGGAGTATCTTATCCAAATGGAATAAGTTTCATTTTTCTAAAAAAACTCCGCTCTGCCGTCACAAATATTTCACACACGATGTTCCAACCTTAATTGCTCACCTCAAATCGCGATATTGAATCTGGCACCACTCCGGCCATAATCGGTTGTATCCGGTTCGAACTAGTTCCAGCCAGTTCGAACCGACGCAAAGCGGTCCATGTTTATGTACCCGTAAAGCTACGGGTAATAAAAATGGTGGCTTATGCAGTTTTTATGCATACCTAAGGCTATGTTAGTTAAGATTTATGTTTATTTCATATTTCATGCTCTTGACGCTTATGGAGTTAGTAATGTAATTACTGTTGCCTGTGCGTTTATGAAGAATTTTTATTTTCTGGGGAAATTGTTTGACAAATTACTCTAGGTACAAGAATACACAAATCATCGGCAGGAAAGCTGGACTTGCTTATATTATAAATTTGAAAGTTTGGAAGGATGTGTGTGTGGAAGTGTGGATGTATGCTGAACGGATCCGAATGAAATTTGGCACAGAATTAGATTATAGTCGGGAATAGCACATAGGATACATTTTATTCCAGGAATATTTTCCATAGGTATAATTCTCGACTATAACGCCGGCGTAGCCGCTGGCAGAAGCTAGTTATAATAATTCTGAAATCACCAACTCGCATCGAGCAAGTGTGGTGAATGTAAGCACAAGACGGCAAGAGTACCTGGTTGCTAGGTGTTCAAGAATGAGGTGTTTATTACTTGTTAAATTCAGTCTTAATCTATAGATATGATCAAAAAACTTAACAGCTGGAACAACGTAATAAAAACAACAATAACATTTATACTCATCCCATTCAATACCCGAAATCAGTATGACCTACATGCAACTGCCATTACGCTCCAGAAACGCTTAACGACCGGTACAAATCAACGAACAAGGGTGGAAGTAGTGGGTAGGGTAGCCTACCGAGCTCCAGAACGGATTTACAGCAGATTTATTCACCGGTGCTTAAGCTTGGTTCAGTTTCGAACTAATCAAGTTGGGTGAGTCGTTTTGGATTAAAAGTGACACTGGAGTGATGCATGGGTTTCGTTGTTTTTGAAGAAAAATAATGGTTGGGAATGTTTGTAGTTTTTGAGTGAATGAAAGACACTGTTGTTCTTTTGATTCAATGTAACAGCCAGTGACTATCAGCAACAGACTTATCATGTAAGGATAGACTGGATCGCGCGTTTTTCTGATGTCACAATTTGAGCATACTAGATCGGAGTGAACTCGCCACGCGATCGACTATCTTTGGGAGTGGTGCCGTGTGCGAGACATTAAAAATGCCTTATTTCTTGTACGGTGAACGCGTATAAGTTAACGTTTGGTAGGCTGCTTCATTCAATTATAATGTGATTTTTAATTTCGTAGACCAAACTGACAGCTGCCAATGACCTTATTTTTTTTAAATGTTGCAAGCATGAAGCATAGCGTTGCAGGTAAGGCTCAATCATAAGTGATTCATCGAATCGATGAGACATGATTCCTCGATTTAATTTTAATAAATGGCGTATATAAATGTTTTATGTATAATAATCGTAACATATTTAAATATAACAGTATTCACACACATAGTACATACACTTTTACTGTGTTAAATATGAAATCAACAATATAATAAATGCGATCGATAAAATGAAGTCTAACATAAATTAGTAGAAACTAAAAGGTTAATAGTTTCTTAACAAATGTAATTCTTTTGCCGTGAAATAGCTTCATTTTCGATCTACTTCGATTTTCGATCAACATTTAATCACACGAGATAGTCAGGATACGATACTATTTTTATGTAACGATAAAGTGACAACACCCCAGATGTCACTTTGGTCTACGAAATTAAAAATCACATTATAGATGGTAATCAAAATTTTGTTTTTTTTTTTCCATTATAGCATTTATGGACACTTTAGTACGTTTCATATGTAACGAAATAAATTATTTCTTACTCACACGTTCTTCAAACACATTCAATAGTTAGCTTACTCCATTTACTATGTAAGCAACACATTAAAAATTCTACAGTATCTGGTTAAGAAAACTTTCAAGCCACGTTAACGTTCACACAAAAGCATTTCCTTTACGAAAATTCCGTGACTACCCTCCCAAAATTACAAAACAAATACTACGCGAAAATGCAGCGAACACTTTAAGCTTTCAAACCGTCCTTAATTTCATAATAACCGTTCCTCTAATCCTCTAAAAACGTAATAAAATTATCAGTAAGCATGATATCCGTATCCGGTGCAAGTTTAAGGTTTAAATGGTAGTTATTTTGTCTCAACTTTGCGGCAAAATGTGCTAATTAGGCGGTACTAAACTACGGCCAATTAAGCCTGGCTATTATTGTCGGGTGTGCCGATGGCTTCATCTGGTATGCGGTGCTTTCATATTTGATTGTGAGCAGATGTTTGTGTGGGATAGGTGCAGAGAGATGCTGTATCAACGGATTGAAAGACAGTTTTATTGAGCTGCGCGATTCTGTCAGTAAGTTGCAGTGTGAAAACTAACAGAAGCACACATACATAGCAAGTTAAGTGATCGTTTTAGTTAATAGTATGCTATTGAACACTGGTTTTTTCCTCTTGAAACTGATCACTCTATACATTCATTTAGCGCATTTTGTTACCCGGTCACGGGTGAGTTATGATTTAAGCAGTCATTTCAAACTTCTACTGAGAATAGAGGGCCAAGGCAAAGTGAAATTCTATAGGTAACCGATGGCAATTGTTAAAATGATCAAAATATGGTATGTGCATGTCACGTGGTTTTACAAACTACAAAAAATGTATAGTACTTTTTCAAGGCCCTCTACGCCTTTATCTCTCAAAGCTTTACGGTTTCTGTTGTTCTATTCCACAGGGACACTATCTGTAGATATCCAAAGTTCTACTCGCGATTTGAAGTTTGAGTTATCTTCATTCTGTATTATTTATAACATTGACTGCGTATTTATAACCTAGAGCAGTGGTGGCCCAGTGTTTACGGCTCCGACTTACGAGTTGTAGGTCGTGGCTTCAAACCCATGAATGAATCCGCATTACTTTGTGTAATTTATTTCATCACCACTGCTCTCAGATAGGAGAACATCGTTAAGAAACTGGCATGATCTAGAACTAAAAAATCGAAGACATCTACTCTCACAGAGCGGAAACCTGTGAGAGCATTATATGCTGATTACGTATGTATGTATTTGTAACATTCTCATTCACCTATCTCTTTTTATTTATTTCATGAACCAATTTAAAACAGCACAATACATAATTCTCTCTACTAATTAACTATCTGACTGTTCCATAGTTAATACCCAGTAACAATGTTTAGTGTATTAAGCTTTGCAACTACCGCCTGGAGTTAAAATAAGCTTATTAAACTGTTACCGATGAAACTGGTTAACTTAGAACTTGACGGTTTAGCGTAGAACCTAGCGAGCTTAGAATTAGGTCGTGTTGGTCGATTTTGATTCTGTCCTTAGTCTAATTTTGTGTTGAGATGGAAATGGTGTTTATTTTGACGCTACGTTGATAAAGGTATGGTAATACCGGGCATCTAGAAAATGTAACTTTCTTTGAGGGTTAATAATTGCCAAAATACAAAATGTTTGAGATTGATCGTGTGACATTTATGCCATAAATATACTGATTGGCAAGCATTCATCATCATCATCATATCAGCCGCAAGACGTTCACTGCTGGACATAGTCCTCCCCCAAGCGTCGCCACATTGACCGGTCCCGTGCGTCTCATATCCAGTGGATCCCCAGAACCTTCACCAGGTCATCGGTCCACCTAGTGGGAGGCCTTCCAACGCAACGTCGTCCGGTTTGCGTTCGCAACTCCAGAACTTTTCTGTCCCATCGGCCATCCGTTCTGCGAGCAATGTGCCCTGTCCCGCTGCCACTTAAGCAAACAAGCATTATCGCAGATTAAAATTTCACCTTGTGTAATTTTTTAGGGATGTGATGTGTCAATATCAACGTAAGTTACTAAATGGTTAATGGTTTTCCTAAAGGGATTCTTTCTGATGGGAAATGAAACGTTTTGGGCTTTTATTCTCACCGAATAATGGCCCTAAAGTATATGTGCTTATGTGCTCAAAATATAGACATCTGCATGTGCTAAGGTGTTTCCGTTACTACACAGGCACAAGTATTTTTTTAAACCGAGAAGAGAACTGGTTGCGTAGGTAAATAGAATAAGAAATAAGAATAGGCAAGCCTCCAATAATGAGGCTCAATCAAGATCAGTTAACAATTAATAATACACTGTAATCTTTCCTATTATACAAAGAACCATACCTACCGTGATTTAAGCACTCCATAAAAATACCCACCCTCCCTGCCTACCCTCCTAACGTCGCGAAGTCAAGACACAAGCCAGTAACGACAAAGATTTATTAATTTCACAAACCCTGTCAGTTCTATTCCGAGCCATGTTGCATGCTATATTAAAATTTCAGGAGTCGTGGATTTTCCCCTATTATGGCACCTGTATTTTACGGCAAATGTCAGTTGTAGAGGTTTCCCTTTTTTCCACAAAGACATCGGGTGTTTTTATTAGATTTCCTTATTTTTTGGAAGTGCCGGTTATATTTTTTATTTTAGGAACGGCAAAGTGAGTGTTGGTTTTTTTGTTTTACGGGCTATTTTTGTATCATTTATTTTGAGCTTATTAATATTTTTGTAGATAAAAAAATACACTTTTAAAGACAAAGGCCGGTTTCTAAATTGAGTTTTTGCAGTTAAGAACGTGTCATACTCTTTTTATATGCCAAAGTTTGACAGATTTTTATGCTAAAGTAGACTTTGATAAATACTTAAAATAAAATTCATAACACAGAAATTGGAGGAAAGTTCTTTTTGCTTATTTCTGAGAAAACTACGGTCTAACAATAACAATAAGAATTCCTTCAAAGATCCATCATTGTTGAGTAATTCATTACGTCAAACTCAATCACAAACATAAATTCATTTTGAATCTCACAATAAAATACATTTAACAGTCCACGGTCGGCAAAAAGTCACCTTTATAACCTAACTTTGATAGATCATTCAAAAATAATGACAGCAACGAAATTACATAGATATATCTAGACAAAAGCCTTCAGCAGAATTTAATAAAAGTGCGTAATAGTCTGCTACTACATATTTATGAGACGTCTACCAAATTATAATTTGATTATACAAAAATCCTTTTCGTCCTCAAGTCCTTATTAAAAGTCAGTAAAGCAATCGTTGTACTATCGAGAAATCTAAATGGAGGAGAATTGCTAAGCCTTAAGGGGGGTTGTAGACGGGCAACATTTTTGTGGCAATGTGTAGGCGACAAGTAAGCCAAGATGGTAAATGTTAAGGCAATATTTTTATTAAAACGGGTTTCCGCCGATCTTTTTTTTTATTTACCTATACTTTCTCACTGCTTGGCAAAAGTCTTCCCCAAATTCTTCCAAGAATGTTTGTCCTGAGCCGTCAATAGGCGTCTAGGTCTAGGTTTGCCTAACTAAATATTAATATCGCCAAAAATTTTGCGTATTGTCAATATTGACGCCTTAACGTATCGTCTGCAGGCAGATAATAGGAGGTTTATAAACGAGATAATAATAGCGTAGAATATAGCCTATGGCTAGTATCATTTTTCCAGTTACCAGAATATCTTTGAATTCTATTGCTGATACCTATCTGTTCTACTGTCAAATTCATAACAGAGCGCGAGTAAGAAAAAAGAACTATATATTGCCTATATATCCGTCAGTAATGCACCAATGTAATAACGGCAATAAAAAAATGTTAAAATGTTGTCAATAATGGGGCGGTAAGTGAATGCCATAATATTGCCGTTAATTGTCTACTTTACCGGCAACACATTACCTTAAAAAAGTTGCCCGTATCCAAGTCCCTTAGATCTACCTCGTAGCAAGATCTACGGCGTAGCAGAGACAGCTACGCCGTAGTAATATGCTACGTGACGCTACGATGTCACGTAAGGCTGAATGTATGCATGTCTATTACTGTTCTATCACATTGCTGGGTTGAAGGTGACTGGTTGAATTATTATGATGTTGACGCCATCTTGGATTTAATGAAAAAGCCTCTTTCTGGTCTAGTAAGGTGAGTAAGAATTTTAGAAAAAAAGGCTGAGTTGGTTGGATAATATGCTGGCTTGCTGGTCTTTTGGACCCAAGCATTACTGCTCAATATGAGGTCCTGGCTTCGATTTTTGAGCTGGGCAAAGTGTTTTTGGCTTTTTCAATGAGGAGTTTAGAAGTAGCCTGAACTTTTTAATTGTGTCCGGTTAATTGCCATTAGCTTGTCCTCTAGTAATAATTTGGGGTGCTGAGTTTACCTCGATACACTTATTTGAGGATCACAGACTTATGGTATTCAAAAGAAGAAGAATCAAATTAGCTTTTAATAAAAACATACTGAAATCTTCTTTCACATTTCCAGGGACCGCAGATTAATTTGAAAAAGAGTAATCGCAGCTCTGGCCTGGCAACTGATTGAACACGGTGGGTTTTAGTCAGTAAAAGTCTGACACGCCCTTCCGCTTCACCCAGAGCGGGAGAAGTCATTGGATGACTTTCAAACAAAAAAAGAAAGAGTCGTACTATGACGTATTAAAGCTAGCCTGATGCCGATGTAAGAAAGGGATCATACTAATCGTCTTGTATAGCTCCGTCTCTGTGTCATATTCGAGCCATGATGGTTTTGAAAGGCCTCAGGAGCGGTCATTAAAGCCTATAGGTATCTTTTTATCTAAAATCATCTTTCACACTTCCAGAGGCAGCGGATTAATTTGAAAAAAGTAACCGCAGCTCTGGCCTGGCAACTGATTGAACACGGGTGGATTTTATGGGTAGTCATTGGATGACTCCCAAACAAAAAAAAAGAAGAGTCGTACTATGACGTGTTAAAGCTAGCCAGATTCTGTTGTAAGAAAGGGATGATACTAATCGTCTTGTAAAGCTCCGTCTCTGTGTCACATTCGAGCCATGATGGTTTTGTAAGGCCTCAGGAGCGGTCATTAAAGCCTATAGGTTTAGTTTACAACTAATAATATTCACATATAATATGTAAATTACACAACTTTACATAATTGATACTGTTATTACTTTTCAACAATACAGCAGATGTTTCAATTTGTATTTTATGTGAGTTTCGTGTTATTGTTTTATTTGAAAATTTTGTGTGATATGTAAAAGTCGTAATTATAAAATGAACAAAGTTTTTGGGTCAAACCTTTGGGAATACTAAGTGAGTTTTATGATAATTTCAATTCCATATTGATATAACATTTACAAGGGTCCAATGACTTGGATCGGAGGCTAAAGACAAGTGGCATTATATAAACAATAGCAAAGCGATATCGACAAAATAATTCTTAAATAAATACATCAAAAAAATTGTCTAATTTTTTTATACTGAAGGGTACTAAATGTAATATCATCAACATAAAAAAAAACTACAAAAAACGCTATAGTGCTATCTTGTTTGGTAGAAGAGTTGCTGTAGCAATCTTCCGGCTCCATTATGAGACCATCTTCATAATACCATCCATACTAATATAATAAATACGAAAATAACTGTCTGTCTGCCTGTCTGTCTGCAACCTGTTCACACTTAAACCGCTCAACCGATTTAGATAAAATTTGGTATGGAGATAGTTTGAGATCCTGGAAAGGGCATAGGAGTTTTTATCCCGGCAATCATCCTTAAGGCGGTAAAGAGGCTAGGAAATTGCATGGTGAACTAATAATTTCTCAAGTAAGGCGGCCTACGCGCCCACAATATTACTAAGCGATGTAAAGAATAGGCTATTCAAAGTACTAACGCTACGCAGGCGAAGTCGTGGGGAACAGCTAGTATTATATAAATTTGTCCAATATTACATAAGTACGCCAAGTTTCAACTTAACCTGATGGAAATGCTTGAAAAATGAATTACTAGTTGCCGGACATATTTCCTAAGCACGGTAATAAAAGAATGTAAAAATGCATGTGTGTACAAGCTTCTGCCAGCGGCTTCGCCCGCGTGAGAAGTGTTTTATCATCCCAAGGGAACATTATACCGGGATGAAAAGTAGCATAATATGTGCTATTCCAGACAATAATCTATATTCGGGCAAAATTTCATCTAGATTTGTTCAGCCATTCTGGCGTGATTGAGTAACAAACATGCAGAGGTGAAATTTGCGCGCCTTGACCACGCTTTTCTCTCTACTCAACTCTCCCACACCTCCTTCTTATCTCATACCTCACTTTCAATATCTGTATACTTTACACGCCAGGCATCTGCTTTGTCCTTCTCATAATTCTGATTTTCTTCATTCTTCCTTCCACATTCAGTCCATTCTTCTCTGGAATGCGCTACCTCTCGATATCAGGACGGCCACCAGTCAATATGCACTGTGGCATTATTTTCTACACCAGTAGCAGTAGAGAGATTATTTATTATATTAAAAATATATGTATGTTTATTTGAAAAAAAAAACTATCAATATTACTTCAACAATTATTTCAATTTTTTATGCATTTGCCATGTTATCTCTCCACCACCCATGGTTGACGGGTAGAGAATAATTAATGTAATTTTTTTTTTAAATAATTTTAGCCAATGTTACTCGGGAATAATATAGCTTTCCATAGTCGAAAGGATTTTTTTAAATCGGTCATGTAGTTTCGGAGCCTATTCGGTACAAACAAACAATAAAATCTTTCCTCTTCATAATATTCGTATAGATAGTAAAATATATAGATAGTAATATTATGGATTAAGATGTCACGAATGTCACGTGTTGTAAGATATCAACCAACGTCATCGCCTGGAATGACATTGTCTTGACCCTTAGGTTGTTCAGTTATTGCGGGTATTCGGAAGCTGGAAATCCCGACTATTAATCTTATTGAAACCAAATGCTTCTATTTCTATACAAGTCTTTTATATGCACTTTTTAATTGTCAAGGAGTCAGTCAGAAAAATTAAGATGGAAAAAGAGGTACCCGTGACAAAAACATGCAATAAGATCAATATTCGTACCTTCACTGTAATAAAAATGTATTTCAAAGCATTCAATTAAATACTAGTGTCATTATGAAAAATATTTATTAAAAGCTTTAAAAGCTGCATTTTCACAAAACATCTAACATTTTTTTTTGTATGTCTAGACGACTTCAACGTAAAAATTAACAACCATTTTCAAATTACAAACAGCAAGACACCAAACGGTCTTTTCAAATATTTAATTCACAGTATTTCGATTGCTCTGCCGTAAAAAGGTAACCCCTTTTTACCGGGCTACAGGCAGTCGCGCAAAAAACCCACTTAATGCGAAATGACGTCAACATTGAGCACAGATTCCATTATCACTCGTTAATAAATCCTGTATAAGGTGTGATTCTGTTGCTTGAGAGGAGCGGTAGCGATAAGCGATTTGAATACTTCCAAACTAAAACTCAGCCAGCTTTTTCAGCTACTAAGTAGCACCTTAGTTGCTCATATAGGTGCGGATATTCTGTGGTAGTATTTTTAATTGATTTTTGTATTGATTAATTTCTGTAGCTGAAAAACAGTTCGTCAATGTTTGAAAAATTACATCAACATCACTTATTATATATTTCTTAGCAATAAGGGCACTTTCTGTAACATTAGATTTACTAACTACTCTCTGTTACTTGGTGATTGTTACCGTTATGTTGTGTCTTTGACGAATAGATGTTTTTTATTCTATTCTATTCCAAGGTCGGCCATACCCTGTAAGGCTAAAAATCGCTTTCCGCTATCACTGTAACCGCTCCCTAAAGCTCAGTGTCCCATCTTTTTCGATCGGCCGGATTACGTGTCGATATACCGGCAATTCTTATTGCCTTGACTAATCTCTTTCAAGATTTTCTTTCAGTATAAAAGGGGAAATTAATCATTCGTTCGTTCACTCATTCTGATGAATGAGTATTTTATCTCAAGGAGTTTTTGCTGGAATTAATTTTATGAGATCGGTTAAGGAAGTGGGGAAGAATTTAAAGGTTGGGATAAAAAATTTGTCAAGGTGAATTTTGGATGCATGATATTTTTATTTTGTAATTCATTTGTTTTTTTTAATTTTATTAGCCGTATTCAGGCAGTGACTAAGACCTGGCCTCTAGTTCTTGAGGTTGTGGGTTCAAAGCCAGGCAATACCAATGTGTTTTTTTTTTATTAATTGGTTTAATCTTTCAGTTTATCTTAGACATCTCTGACAACGTGAAGCCTGACATGACGTTAGGAATCCGGAACCTATGGTTAATATAAGATTCTTATCGCAAACCTATCCTGAGCAAGCGTGGTGATCAATGCTCGTGCCTTCTCTGTATGAGAAGAGACCTTTGCCCTGCAATTATAGAAATGGAGACACATTTAATTTTATTCCTTTCCCAAAACTCCAAAAACAAAATGTCCATAAAACCAATTCAACAATTTAAAAATTCACTTGAATTTAATTAATTAATAACTATTAATTAATGTATAATTAATAATTAATTAAATAATTATTAATTATCAATTTAATTATAATATTTATAATTGATTCACTTTAATTCAATTTAATTTTCAAAATTCTTTCTTCATTCATTTTCAATTTAATCTCGTCGACTCTTCACGTGACCAAAGGGCTGGCCTTTTCTTCGGCCAGAGAATCAGCATCGCCATCCAAAGTGGCAATGCTGCCAGCGTTCTGGGCAAGTTTCCCATTGACATCGATGTGGACGAATTTTTTGATGCACAATGAGCTCTTTTCCATCTCCCTTTTTGTATATGTATATAGGATTGTTTTTATTTAAGAATATTCAGTTGTATATATGTTAATAAAATATTATGGATGTAAATTAAATAAACACAAAATTCACTTTCACACGTAATAAGTCCACAATTTTGAGCTCATTGTGAATTCAATTAGTTTTACAGTGAATACGATCAACCAACCTATTTGCACTTCACTTGTACCTTAACGGTGTACAAATAAGGTCTAAACTTAAGTGTGCTTGCTACAAGGAAAAGTTTATCGACGAAACCTTATCAACTCTTTACATGTGCCTTATGCATATGAAAATAGGGACTGATATTGGGTGTATTGATTTACTTTCAATATCAAACACATAGTTTAAATTAAAACTTACTGTTATAGACATAAGGTTCAAAATAACAATCCCAGTCTGACGTCCTGTTCGAAGGCCAATTCTGCAAACTTAACATGCAGTTTGCACCCACCTTAAACCAATCGAATTAAGGTTGAAAATTCAACGTGTCGGCCGTATCTTCACGGATATTTAATGGTGGACAGCAGAAAGGTTTTCTAGACCAATTAGCTGAAACATTGATGTGATCAGTTGTTACTTATAGTTTGGATATCTTTAATTTTAAATGGTGTTTGTGATTTATTTACAAATGCATGGAATTACGGATTTAGTAAGTGATAGGATAATTGTGCTATGATTTATTTAGTAGGTGTTACAAATACTTGGAAAAATTATACAATAGGCATTTTCCTTAGTACGGTAAAGTTGAAATCTGCCATCTGACTCCCTCAATGCAATGACCTACTGGATGACACTAAAATTGTTCTAAGGTCAGACCCGTTTTCGATAAAAAGACATGATTGAGTTTTATTCTGCCATCCAAAGAAAAAGAAAGAAAAAGTGTATAATTGTTCCAAAACGACATGCAATATAAGTACATGCATGCCATCTGGTCTTACATATAACGGGTCTGACTGAAAGTAAGACCCGTTATATTTAACGTAGGCAAATTTACCGAGTGTCTCGCGGTGTTTAAGTTAAAACCGGTAAGAAAAGTATTAAATAGTCTATATTTTCCAAGGCATAGAGTGCCCAAATATGCGCAAAAAGATGTATGATTGGCTATTTTTGTCTGGTCCAGTCAACCAATATGGGTTTTCTATGCACAAGTAAAATTTAAAAACCCCCGATACTTTTTATTTTGTGCTACATAATTTAATAGACACTCTTCGATCGACAATCAATTGAACACTTAATTATGACACGATATCTTGCGAAAACACCCCGATTCAAATAGTAAAACGCTCATAACTTTGAACATTTGAACTGATTCTCATCAAACATAAAACATTATCATAATCTGTTCATCCGTTTAGGAGCTATGATGCCACCAAAATACACAAACACACAGGTACACACGACAATCTTATAACACCCCTCTTTTTCCGTCGGGGATTAAGAACACATTGCCATAAATGCCAAATCATCTAATACAAACCTACATTTCCACAAAAATCATTTTCAACAAAAGAATTCAATTCAAGAACTACCTTCACAAATAAAAAAAACCATAACTACTCTCACAACAACACATTTCAGGACTTCATCCGAGAAAAATAAGACAATACACGAGAATTTTTCTCACAAAATGTGGCAAGACAGAGACGTATCGGGCGTGTCATTCCGTACAATAGCCGGTAAGTGCGGCTGTTGTGAACAATGGCCGCCGTGACGTCATCGTTGGTGGTTGAGCTGTTTTTTTTGGTATGGTTTAAGTTTTGTTTAGATTTGAGTTTATTGTGAGGTTTTGATATTTTGAGTGTAACGATATTTTAATGAAAGTCCACATTCATCCACCCATATGCAATAAACGTTATGGCATAACTTTTATTATCCGTACAGCTAAGGAGTGAAATTCTCTGCTGGAGTCTGTATTTTCTGATAAACTGCGAGTCTTTAAGTCAAGAGTGAATAGGTTACTTCTATGTAAGCGTGCTTCACCGTCGGCCAGATCACCGCTTACCACCTTCAGGTGATATAGTGGTTAAACGCAAGACTATCATAAAAAAATAGAGCTCCTTTTACATCCTTGATTCTTTCATCTGACATATTGGGCATTAGACGCTCTTGGAAAAGTGACATAAAATTTAAAATAATTTTTATTTTATTTAAAAAGTAGGCCTATATGGTATAGCTTGGCTTTTGACAGTCGTTATCACTGGCCACTGCACTGCACTGAACTGTTCTGGTAATGTCGCTTTTTTGAAACAAAATTCTAGGGACAACTCTAAAATAACTGAAAAACTTTGAAATTCAAAACAACTTTATTTTCTTGAAGTATTCTTATACTTCAAGAAAATATAGTTGTTTGTTCAATTAAGTGCATGTAGTTTCATCTTCATCCTTTCGCAATTGTCTCTAGTCAAAGGAAATAAAAAGATAACTGAGAAGAGCCCGACACTAAGCAACTTTTGTGTTGTTTGTCATTTTTACTTTTATTTTAATGGTAAGTAAAATTCTTGCCCACTTTTTAAGTATAATTTTCTGAAATACTTCTTAAGGTGTAGATACAACTCAGTAGCTGATTTTAAAATGAGAATCACGTCTAAACGGCTAGTCGTAATTTATGGAAAAATATCATGTAACATGAGACCATTTTTTTAATAATTTTATTTATGAAAATTTTGAGCTTTATTCGTATAACATAGCGTAATTAATGTGTAAAGTTATTTCTAATACGGACAAAAAAAACAACAATCGCACCAAAACCGCCGGGTGTATTTTAATAAAATTGTCAGCATCTCAAAGACAATTTAACTATATACATTTTGATCTGAGGTTTTTTAAAAGTCGTAGAATAATAACGAAATTTCTACAAAATTTTGGGTCGCGCGGGTGTGAAACGAATGCGCGTTTTGTTCCCTCAAGGTCGTTGGCGACAGTCGTCGTCTTATGTCGTACCAATATATTGTTCAATGTTAACGCAGTACTGGACGTGCGCCCGATCGGAGCCAGAATATCAAAATTGAACCTCCTATTGGAATGTTTTGTTTGTAAAATATTCTTTGATTTACATATGCTATTTCAGTTAGGAAGAAATTCTAGCTATATTTTCTATGTAAAATTTTTTTTAAACATCCAAGTCGTTTTTGAGGAGTATCCAAAAGTTGGCAAATATATCGTGTTGTTAATTTTTTTTTTCAAGAAAAACTATTAGTTACACGAAAAAACCATGTTTCACAAATAAAGTACCTAAATGAATCTGTAATAAAAATTTTTAAATCCTTTTAAACTAGCCTTTACTAAGGAGTATGCTTTAGACACTATAGCGGTGGAAGGCCCTTAAAGATGCAATTTGTGTTAGACGACTTTGCAACTAGCAGTACTGCTATAGAACACAAAGACGGCAATTAAAAACTTATTGTAGGTTCGGTATTTACAAAGACTTCTGCAACAAAATGGTAATATCCTATTACTTAAAAAACAAACTTTACGCTTGCAAGGTTGCTTTGTCGTACTTACAGTCATTCTTATAGTCTTATATTATAGTTTGCAGGTCCACAGACATTCTTGAAGCATCAACCCACAACGACAAACTCTTTAAAAGAAATTGATTAGCGGACAACTAACTAACATTTTCCAAGCTATCCGTAGAAAAATTTCTATAAAAAATGGCCTTCGTATTGTTGTCGCATTATAGTCTGCGTGAGCCTTAAACACGACAAAAGTAAATTGCTTGAAATATTTTATGTTGCCTACCAACATGTTTCTGAACAAAACAAATGCAATACTATAAATACGAATACACTTACCTATCCTTCATAGGCCCCTCCGGCCGGTCAATAGCCGTGTTCCCAGAGATAGAGTACACATACAGTCTGGATTCAGACTTGTACCACTTGATGCTGTGCATGGCGCCACAGGACCGGCCGTCGATACGACAGCGCAGTCGAGCTGTTGTGCCGACTATCGCTGACGCATGATCTGTGGAAGAAACAAGAGAAACAAGGTGAGAATTGTGGTTTGAAAATGGAAGTTGGTTGGGATTCTGAAAAGTGAGTTACAAAAAAAATGAGTTGAAAAATTCGGTCAGTCTAATTTATTAGAAAAACCTTATACATAGATAAATAGAATTACTCCTAATGTGTGAAAACGGTCGAAAAAGTTTGAGAGAGAAAAAGCGTTCGTCTTTTTATAGGATTGCGACACCTTCGCCATTATGGTGTGAAAAGAGCGAGGTATTCGTGCAAGGGCAAGACCTGGTTACGGCCCGTCGTAGATCGTTTGTTTGAATCCCGGCAGGCACATGTGCTTTGTGTGATTCATTTCATCACCACTGCTTTTAAAACGGTTAAGAGAAAACATCGTGAGGAAACCGGCATATCCTAGAATCGAAAATTCGAAAACATTACCAACCAGCACTGGGCCTACTTGGTACATTATGGCCCATTCCCTCGCACACAGAGAAGGCCTCTGTCCTAACAGTAAGCACATTATTGACTGATTATGATGCTGTGCTAAATTTACTGCGTAGTCATTATGTCTCTGTCTATAGACCGGCCAATTTTGCTACAGATTGCTGTCTATTCTCTAAGAGAAAATAGACTTTGATGCCTTTCGCCTTTGATAATCCAAAAAACATTGTAAAAATCCTCCCGTCCGAATTTCGGCCATAATGACCAATTCCAACGGCGGAAATAGCCCAAACACTGCATACATGTGTGCGCAAACAAATACACTCTCCGTTAATTTCCTAATCTTATAAAATTTTCTTGATTAACGTGAACGAAGAATGAATAGGTATCATTGTAACAATAAAGATAAAGTATTGGCTTAACGAGTGAGTCACGCAATTAAATTGCTCGTCCACTCCCACTCACAGTATCCAGTACGGATTTTAAACGAATGTTTATTATTTTTAATGAAAACTCAACAGAGTTGTAAGTTTGTAAATAATGATGTTAAATCCTTTATTCATAATTGTGTTCATTAGCAGTTGGCATTGGTAGTCGTTCGATTGGCATCGAGTGAGGGATCAATATTTGTATGTACTTTCAGAACTTTTAATGAGAGGTGTCTGTCAGTGTGTGTAAAATTGTGTAATTTTTTTATTCGATTTGACATCCTTGTAACTATTAAGCTGCGCGATGGTTTTCGTCAAAAAATATACCATTATTGTAATTTTTGGCTTTGAAAGGAATGGTCGTGGCTATAACGGACCATCTTGAGCTTCTTGACGCTACGTTGATATCGACTTTCAATTTTACCCATACATTAAGGCAAAGGCTCAACTGGCTGCCAAAACGCTGAGGATCTTTGCAAAGGTGATAAGGTTCTTTACGCTAGGATCACCAGCTTTCAAATCAAAAAATATTTAAAAAAGAACCATCAAAATCGGTAAAACACATAAAAAAATACGTAATTGAGTCCTCCTTTTTGAAGTCGATTAAAAATACAAATATATGTCATTCGACACATCTACATTTTCCATTAGCAATGTGACATCTCTGACCCTCTGACCTACACTGATCCGAACCCTTTCAGCCGACATGAGAAGATGACCAGCTGTATCGTAACACCGATTTAAAACTTTTGCTCGAAACGAGGGTACTTTAAACTTTTTGTAACGGCTTAGGTTTAGAGGAGTCAATGTCATGATCATAATTATTTAAAACGAGAATAAAAGGTCCCAAGACGGGTGCATTGCAATAACGTGAAATTTCAGTTTTTTTTTTTTTCGTAAAGTCTTTGGCGCATTTTCGTTTTGCACCTGTCTGCAGAAGCCTGAAAAATCGGCCAATTGCGAGTCTAACTCGCGCACAGAGTGTTCCGTATAGACATTTACATTCCCCAAAATAAATAAATGATAGCAACGATGTTGCTTTAACAAAGGGACCAAATTAACTTTGCTATTCGAAAACGGCTGTCTCCATACATCAAAATACAATTTTTTTAATTTTCCAAGTACGTTTTATAAGTTGGTCGACTATTACTCGTAAACTTGTAAAGCCTCCTTAGCTGTGATAGTATTCCTTTTAATTTCGTTATTTATACTACAGCCGTGAATTTTTCATCATCCAAAAGCAACCATTTAGCAGGCAGGGGGTGGGGAGAGGCGGAGGGAAACTTGACTCTAACATCTAACAAATTATCCATGTAAAGCTTTATTTTACGGAAACGGATCCCTGAATCGAAAAATGCTTTTCACAGAACCGTACAACGTTTGAATCGCCTATCCTAAGATACCCAAGACCATGAGATAGACGAGAAAAAAAAAACAAATACCCACTTTACGAGTACAGGCGGTACCCTAAAAACATTTTTTTACCACTTTGTCGGCGTGATTAATATGTATATCGATGCCAAATTATAGCTTTCTTGTACTCGAGATTCTCCGAGCTAAGCTGCGGACGAATGGACAGACGGACATGGCGAAACCATAAGCGTTCCTTGTTGACTATGGAACCCTAAAAAGGAACATCATTAACATCATCGCTTACCAACAGGTGAGATAGTGGTCAAGCGCGAGTCTATAAAATATATAAAACGAAACATCATTTGATCGATCCTCCACAACCCAGCCTAACACATTACTTCTTGGCAAGACAGGTTGACAAACTTTCTGGCTTCTAAGTACAGGTAACAATTGCCAAAGATCTACAATTGACAGCCGGATGCCAATGGCTGCACAAGCTTTGCTAGGCAAGGAGGAATGTCAGTATGTAATGTGTGGTCATCCATCCATGGACCGACCTCGGCAAGCGTTGCTTAACTTCGAAGATCGAACCAAGTTCTTACTGCTTTATTTATTTAAACTTGATGTACAATATTGTTGCATCATCATCCTCATCACGACGACGTCCACTGCTGGACATAGGCCTCCGCCATACGTCGCAACACTGATCGGTCTTGTGCGTTTCGCATCCACCGGACTCCCGCGGTCTTGACCAGGTCGTCGCGGCAATAATGCCACAAGACATTCTCTACCAGTCAACCTTAGCTTTACCTCCACAGTACCTAAAAGAGATTGTCTATTCTCTATATGCCAGGCAAGACCTGAAATAATTACATGTAGATTGAATTCAGGCGTTTTACATTTTAACGTCTAGAACCTGAACAAAAGCCTTTTGATGTAAAAATATAGAGGTTATATAACAAGGTTCACAGGTCATTTTACTGATAGGTAATTTTGACTTGGATTAGTAATGTTCGACTCCTTTCTGAATTATATTGTTATTTACTAATGGTTGTTATTTACTATCCTTAACTGTTTTTTAGGATTCCGTACCCAAAGGGAAAAACAGGACCTTATTACTAAGACTCCACTGTCCGTCTGTCTGTCTGTCACCAGGCATGTATGCATGTATCTCATGAACCGTGATCGCTAGACAGTTGAAATTTTCACAGATGATGTATTTCTGTTGGCGCTATAACAACAAATACTAAAAACAGAATAAAATAAATATTTAAGTGAGGCTTCCATACAATAAACGTGTATTTTTCCGTGTTTTTGCGATAGTGGTACGGAACCCTTTGTAAGCGAGTCCGACTCGCACTTGGCTGGTTTTTAAACAGATGTACGGAAAAATGATGGTGTTCCCTTTTTCATGGAACTTAAACATGACTAGTGGAATGTGTGTACCATAGGTGCAACTCTGTCTAAAACTTCGAGGAATACAGGCGTCATGTTATGCATGTTAGCGTATAGAGAAAAACTGTAACTATAAGCAAGCTATGCTACTACTTGGTGTATTTAATCATCACTCAAAACAGAAAAAATCGTTAAGAAATGTCCTCATCATCATCATACCAGCCGAAAGACGCCCACTGCTGGACATAGGCCTCCCCCAGGCGTCGCCACATTGACCGGTCCCATGCGTTTCGCATCCAGCGGATCCCCGCAACCTTCACCAGGTCATCGGTCTACCTGATGGGAGGCCTTCCAACGCAACGTCTTTTTCTTTTCTGCCCCATCGGCTATCCACTGCCACTTAAGTTTGGCAATTCTTCGGGCTATGTCGGTAACCCTGGTTCTATTGTGGATCTCTACATTTCGGATTCGATCACGCAAAGATACTCTGAGCATAGCCCTCTCCATTGCCCTTTGGGTGGCTGTAAGCTTTCTGATGAGGCCCATTGTGAGCAACCTAGTTTGAAGAAGAATTGTCCTAGAACAAAAGTTTCGAAAACATATGACATCTACCAATTCGTACTAGGCATGTCGGATAGCCCACTCCTTTTCACAAAGAGGAGGCCTGTGTCCCAGCAGTGAGAACGTTATAAATTGATTATGCTATGCATATGCTAATCAACAAAAAACATATTGCCAACTTAAAAAAACGCTGCAAGCCTTATATCCAATCCACAGCAAAACATAAAATAAATAAAGTCTTCTATTACAATATATCGTCTAAAAATCCAACAAATACGTAGAAATACAAATAAACGAGTGTAAAACAAAGCGCACTATTTAATTGAACCAGATTGAACTGGATCGGGCTGGATCACAGCGCGGATAACCGGTTGATACTGGGATTATTCGGAATATTGAACAACGGTTAAACGGTTTTTTTATGTTATAAAGAAAATAAACGAGGCTTTTGAAGGAGAGGATACTTATCATCTGTTACCCTATTATGGGTTAAGTTTAATAAAGAAAAAACAAAGTTATTAGAATAAATAGGGATTTATACAGCCTAATAAAAAGGTTTTTCCTTTACAACCATTACATGCTTTAGGACGTGGAGTTAAGAACCCCAATGCTTTACAGTAGGTATTACATAGTTTTCTTTTTCAATATGAAATCTTTTACGTAGATTTTCCATTTTTAATACTATTATTGGATAAATTAGCTAGTTGAAAAAGTATGAAATAAAAACATACTGTCGGGGATTTCGGAAATTTTTAATTTTTACTTGTTAAATGATAACAATCCCTTGACAACCTTTATCAATTAAAATACCAGGTAAAACCGAACATCTCACAAAGAAAACACATAGCACACATAACAACATTTAAGTATTTTAATTAGAGAAATTCACTAGTTACACAGTTTTAGTACAGCATATTTATTAATCACTACGATAAAAAAACACCCTCAGGAAAAAGTACTAGGAAAATATGAAAAAAAGGAGGTCTTTTTCTTTTCTCTGCTAACAAAACACTCTTATGGTACTCGTATGGAGAGTGGGACTTATGAAAAATACTTTCCATAGTTTGTTTTAAAAATATTTCACCAATTTGTTTTTTGTTATTTTTCTAGGAAGCTGTTTATTAGTTGTACAATCCTAATATTGCGCGCTTGGGCATGTGTGCTTCGTAATACCTAGGTAATGCTAAGGTAGCAGAAGGTATGAAATATGGCGGATGAAGACGAAAATATTTATTGGAGGTGAAAATTCTGGAATATTTTTTTGAAGAATTGCTGTTGATTTAAAACTCTAAACGGCTAGACAAAGGATGTTTGGAAGATAGGATTATAATATAAATTAAATATTACGATTTAGGAGAAAGATTTTTATTATCTGCCTGCCCTTATACTTCCTTATTTGGGGTCGGTAAAAGAACCTAAGGGCCGATTACTCAATTGAGAATTTTGTGTTAATGACCTGTCAAACTAAGTTATCATCAATTTTAATCTGATTTTCAGGCTAAAGTTAACTTTGACAAATACCCAACTCCTAACTGTTAATTCAAAAATCAAGGGTAAAAATAAATATCAAGCTAGTTAAGATATGTTTTACCATTTTTAGGGTTCCGTAGTCAACAAGGAACCTAATATCTTTAGTTTTTTTTCTCGTCTATCGCATTGGGTGGGGTATCGTTGGATAGGCCATTCAAAATTATTACGGGTCTGTGAAAACCAGTTTTAGATTCAGGGATCTGAAGCTTAAGATTGCCGATTTTGTTAGAGTCAAGTGACTCCTTCCAGCTAGTCTCTCATGCCAGCTTAATGGTAGCTTTTAGATATGTGAATAAAATCACGGCAGTAGTATATATAACGAAATTAAAAGGAAAACTATCACAGCTAAGTAGGCTTTACAAGTTTACGAGTAATATTCGATCAACTTATAAAATGTACTTGGAAAACTAAAAATTTTGTGTATTGATGTATGGGGATGAAATAACAGTTTTCGAACGGCAAAGTTAATTTTGTCCCTTCTTTAGAGCAATGTTCGGTGCTTTCATTGTTTATAAACGTTAGTATTGTTAACTTTCCATTTTGGCGAATGTAGCTGTTTATTCGAAACCCATTGTGGGCAAGACAGACTCGCAATTGGCCGTTTTTTTGTTCTATTATTGACACCCAAGTAACCATAGCTGGGTTGAGAGTCGACTTTTACTAAATATTATGTACTTCTCCCGACCCGACGTTATAGAAAAAAAGTTAATTAAAAAAACCCAACTTAAATTTATAACTTTTCAGTTAATTCTTTTTTCGATTTATGAACAGACAAACATATATGTATATATGTGTTGTACATTTTTGAAATCACCTCTTAAAAGCCTAGTTTGATTTCCCACACGATGGGTTTTGGAAGAAAAAAATAATTGGGCTCCCACAATATGGCGTCCAAGATCCGATATTTTTCTGTTTTCCAATTTTAATGTAGCCAGTGACACTTGCAAGGTTAGGACAAATCGATTGACTTGAGAATCATCAAAATCTGACAACGCGTTTGGTCTCTGGAATGCCACATAGGAACCAACATACATACATACATAGAATCGACATACATCCTCCTCTTTCAGCAGTCGGGTAAAAAGGTTTTTCAAACAAAATGGTATCCGAATGACCTATTCAGAAAGAACCTAATATCTTGAAATTCTTCCACAAATGGAACGCTTTGATGTAATTTACAACGACATCTCTCTCTCTCCGTACTTCGTCCAGCGAGGAGCGGAATGTGCAATGATCTAGACGACAAAGTTTTTAAGAGAGTTTCATTTACTGTGAGTAATATATTAGTTTCAAGAATCAATCTCTTAATTTATTGTGAAGGTGTAAATGCACGTATGGAATAATGGAAAAAAGTAAGAAAGAGCCTTTTTTATGAACAATGGTTTCTCTTTATCCAATCAATTTTTCAGTATAAGAAGACCTAAAAAAATATTAGTATCAAAGGACTGACAAGCATATTTACTTTTTTTTAATGATATTTTTGCTCTTGACTGTAGTCTAGGTCAGAGGTGACAGAGACAAAGTCGACGATGGAGTGAGGTTACCCAGAAGAAGCCTGTTCACTCTAACTTTGAAGAGATTCGGGTTGTATGCATTCGGAAACACAGTCGCAGGCAGTGAGTTTTTTTTAGAATTTATACTAAATCCGGGGCAAGTACCAAAATGACTTGTCAAATTAATATGTGCTTTCTAAGTTTATCTTGGACATCACAGGCAAAGGTGAAAGAAAACATCGTGAGGAAACCTGGACTTGTATAGTTAATGTAAGCCTGAAATAGCCATGGCAGAAGCTTGTGGGGTTCCCAGAGGAGGTTTAATCAACTCTGACACCAGAGGTGGCCACATCCTCACACGAAAAGAAGAAGAAGAAATAAAATGTCTGACGATATTTTAATAACGCTACAAATAAATTGAGATCAATGATTTTACTCGCATGGAGATACCGATTTTATTTTTGCGTAGTTGTGTAGTAGAAAAGCTTAATTCTTTATCGGTAAAAGGATTGTGGTTGTTCTAGAAAGTATCTTTTACGAAAGAACAACGAAGTGAACTCCTTTGTGCATTTTTATCATTCCCTGCCTACTTTCAGTCTAACCTATGCAGAATAAAGTTTAAATAAATCTCAAAAGGACATCAACTTCTAACTCAGAAAAGCAATTCCTTCTTTAAAACCATATACCCAGACATTTTAAACTGTCAAGATCTCGCTCTAACAAATTATCACGAAGATTATGTTTATAAATCATCTGAGCTCCAATCGTCTCCCGCCTCCGGTCCTACCATACCCGCAACCTAAAGCTTAAGTCTCCAACGGAACAACTGCTAATTTTGTTGCGAGAAAAATGCGGCATAATCCAAGAGCTCTAGCCACCCCCCCCCGACGGTTTTAGCGTCGTAAAAACTCTTGTTCAAGCGTCAGCGTTTTATACTTGGTAAACTAGGGACATGCAAACCGTTTTGAAGTAATCTTCGGTGTTCATGCAGATTTTTTTTTTTGTGAATAGAGATATTTCTGTTGTGTAAGTTTGATGGCTTAGTACTGGTTTTTCCTTGGTTTTAATTCAGATAATTTTGGCTACCATAAGATCAAATAGCTCGGCAAATTTGTTCGTGTCACTCTCATGGTCCGCAGGCGCGGAGGACGTAAGGCAGCGGGGGTGGTAAAACCTGCGCGCGGGACGGGGGCCACCTGCCGGGAGCATCGTCGCGTCATCGCGCCTTCACGTCATTGGGTAGTAACGTCCGCGTCCCCTGCCACCCGTGCTGACTATGGGAGTGTCACGTAAGAATTTGCCAAGCTACTTGATCTTATGGTATCTATCCAACATGTTAAGACCAATAGCAGAAGCCAACTGCAAGAAATAATCTGGTGGACACACGTAACCCATAACATTACGAATGATTCCCCAAAGGGTTAAGCAAAGGGGGATCTAATAGTCCACACACATTTCAGCCTTTCACTGTGTAACTCTCATGTGAAAGATTTTTAGCAGTAGGATCAGTCATCATCATCCTCATAATTTCAGCCGAAAAGCGTCCACTGCTGGACACACACACACCACACACACACATGACCGATCATCATTGACCGATCTCGTGCGTCTAGCATCCAGCGGATTACCGCAACCTTCACCAGGTCATCAGTCCACCTAGTGGGAGGCCTTCCAACGCACCGTTTTCCGTTTCGCGGTCGCCACTCCAGGACTTTTCGACCCCATCAGCAATTTGTTCTGCGAGCAATGTACCCTGCCCATTGCCACTTAAGTTTCGCAATTCTTCGGGCTATGTCGGTAACTTGGGTTTTCCTGTGGATATCCTCATTTTTAATGCGGTCACGCAAGAAAATAGGATCAGTGTTTCCAGAGATTACTTCTTACAAAAAAAAACAATTTGACCTCTTTTATTTAGTCTTCAATTTATCCTTCTTCAGTTTCACAAATTGTAAATATACAACACAATTTTTCTTAAACTACAATTCTTACAAATTTATATGGCTTCCACCTCTTTTCATAGACGCCAGCTCACAAGTGCACCGACCCCTTTAGCATCCTTTCACACGTTCCAACTACCGGATAGGTACCGGGTACCCGGTAGCAAACGGATTAAAATCCGAGTAAATTGTACCCGTACGTGTAAACGCTTTCATCTTTGAGCGTCTTATATTCTGAGTTGAGTTATAAGATCACTGACAAATGTGTGCATTGGCTGGAAAGGTCCACTCAAATTTGCATAGATTGTTTAACTGTATTAATATTATATACTCGCATTGATCGCCGTCTCACCTGCTTGTAAGTGATGATGTGGTTGACGATGGAGACTCTTGCTTAGAAATAACCCATTCACTCTTTACTTAATGCCCTGTTTGTAACTATTAGGAAACAAAGACTTTGGCAGGAAATTTTACTCCTTAGCTGTACGCACAATGAAAGAATTAAATATTTTTCTTAAAAAACATCTCAGATGCTAATCTGCATAGTTCTCATTCTGATCGATCTGACTAAAAAATGTCTGAACTTTAAAAGAGACCGACCTCTGAGTTGGCTTTGGTTTTGCTACATTTTTCTCTCGGTTTTTCGGCAAAACCGGGCACAAATCTGCCTCTTACTACTAACTCTGAGGCAGATTTGTGCGGTAAATGACAATAAGCTATCCCCCTAATACATGGAACTTAAACATTATGACATGTGTGTGTTATGTATGTAAAAGTCTTTATTCAAACTAATTTACAGAAATACCCTTATTTGTCAAACTAATTGCCTAAGTCTTCGCAACCGGGTACCCAAACCGTGTGCAAAGGCCCTTACACCCAACCCATTAAATTACATAACACTAAAATCTTCACCTAATTACAAATTAAAATCGTAGCCTCCAATCCCTTTCTGTTAAGTTATAACAGTCATAAAGGTCTTTGAATTACAGATTACAACGTTAATATCTTTACAGGGTGACAGATTTACAAATGTAATTCCGTTTTAACAAATGGCCGTATTCTTAAATTAACACCTTTGTAAGCATTGTTGACTGTTCTACAAAAGCCGTATTATTTCGCGGCTGAAAAGAATAATTTTGGGGTCTTGGCGAAATATTTTTTTCAGAGATAAAAAATTGAGTTAAAGTCTTGTGAATGCTTTTAAGATGGTTTTCTTATTTTGATTTTAATGGGCCCTGTTTTGAGGATTGTCACTGGACATAATAGAATTGATGAATGAGGAGATGAGATTCAAATTGGATGTGAACTTTTAGAAGGTGAGGTCTTGTATAATGTTGACATTAACGCGACATTGACATCAGTCGAGAATATTTCGTGGAATGGACCCTTGAATGAGTCCTAGTTGTCTAGCTTCGACTGTTATATTTAATTTATTTGTGATTTGATTATGGGTAAGGATTGCTGATCTCTTCTTCTTTTCGTGTGAGGATGTGGGCACCTCTGGTGTCAGAATTAATTAAGAACGTCTTGGAGGCCTCTGACTTACTTACCTCTGCTGATCTTAATGCTAAGAACAACAAACATATTTAATTGAATCTGTCTGTGATATTTATAATAGCTAAATAACTTATACTAATATAAAATTTCATATCGTAAGAAAACTGGCTTTGGCAAGTCTTTAGAAATGCCAAAGAATAATTCACTCTCCCTAAATATACTTTATTTTAATACAAGATAACCTAATGAAACTCCATTCAGTAATGAAAATAAGTTTCATCTAGAGAGCCTAGAATTATTTTAGTAATATTCGTTTATATTAAGAGCTTATTAATTGCTTTGAACGTGGTCGAGAGATTTACGACCCTCATAAGATTGTAATTAAGTTAATTTTTATATGAGACTTATGAAAATATAATAAAAATTATGCTAAGATTTTCTTTTAGAGAGAATGCGTAATAACGTTGTGCATATTCTCATTGTGAAGTATCTCATTATGGCACCTGTTAGAATAGCTAAGATTACCCAGACCTGTGCCAGTAATTTCCATAAAAGTATGCAAGTAGCTTGAATTGCTTCTTGGTCCTGGGTTCGATTCCTCGGTTGGGCAAAGTCATATTGGATTTGTTCTTCTGGAATTTCTCAATACCATCCCATTTTCTGGATGTATGCCCGGTTGATGGCAATAAACTCACTCCCTATGGGGACGCTCATGCATACTGCACTACCACGGGGAGATAGCGCAGTTATGTGGGACTCGAACCCACTAAAACTGCATGGTGTCCTCCTGTGCCGCTTATGGCGGGAACACGGGCACGCGTTAGCACTCACCACGAACCCGCCGCGGCTGTCATGGAGACGAGTTCCTAGGGACTTAAACATGTTTGGCGAATTTTGGGTGTGCCATAGAAGTTTGGAGGTATGCGAAACAGACGTCAGTAAAGCCCCGCAAACCTTGGTTCAAAAGGGAGGATCCTTCGACCAGACGGGTGTTGTATCTGGTCTGGGCAACTGCACGACGACCGTTGATGTTAGACTGTTATATACGTTCAAATCGCACCGAAAACTTTGCTTGCGCGATGCAGGATTTGTGTGACGTCATTAGTTCGTAGGTGGCGATGTTGATGCCGCAACATCACTCCCCTCCGGAGACCGGATGTCGATAGCAGGTTGAGTCGTCCGCATCTTGTGATGCGTGCCAGGCCAGTGGAAGGTTGGTTCACGGATTATGGCCGACAAGCACCACAACCGGGGAGTCTTCAGGCATAAAACCAACGGCTTCACACACTTCACGAGGCCAAATGGTGTCACACCGCTAATTTTGAAACCCCGGTCTATTACAAAGAAATTTCAAACAAAACCCTTGATTCTTGGATTCATTATTTACTGGTGATTGTAAATGAGTATTTCGTCATAATAGTGACAGAAAAGTTGAAAGGTAACCATCTGCCATGGTATGCTCATGTGATGAGGAGGGATGAAACGTATATTACTAAAAGAGTTATGAATATAAATGTCGATGAATGGAGAGGGAGAGGAAGGTAAAGGAAAAGATGGATGGGCTCTGTGAGGAGTGATATGAAAGAAAAGGGAGTCAGTGATAGCATGACAGGGGACAGGACGGTGTGGAAGAAGAAAACGTGTTGCGGTGACCCTAAGTAAAATGGGATAAGGGCAGGAAGATGATCAATATGCAAGCTACTAGCATATTTTGTTCGAGTACCTAACTGGTATGTACCTAGATTCTTGGTATATTATATTCATTAGAGCAAAACGTAGCTTGTGCAGGTTTCGGGTAAATGTTCTCGTCACGATTTTATTTTTGTCGAAAAATGTAAGTATCGCTAAACGAAACGTTTTTCAAGCAACATTACTCCCAAATATAAAAGCTTTATGTCCGCAAAACAATGGTATTATTGCCAAAAAACGTATAAAAACAGTCAATTTAACTGCAGGAAACTTCCATCATCGAATAAGGGTATTCGTAACTTCCCGATTCCGCCCGAAGAATCCCGAAGTGGCCCGAATGCCACATAAATTGTCGACCAATTACATGTTACACGTTTATCGCAGAACTTTTACAGAAATATATCTTTTTTATTGTCATAGTTTTAAAAGGTTCACTGTTCCTATTATAGATGAGGTCCCTTGGAAAAACTTGGAGTTTTATTCAACTGTTTCCTGAATTTTATTTGAATGTTAACGGATTCTTACGTCAATCGATATTGTGGGAGTCCAATTTTTTTTCTGCCAAGCCCTTCATGTGGGGTATCAAAATAAAGGGTTTAAAAAGGTGATTACAAAAATATATGATACTAATATGTTTAAATGTACCTGATTCTAAAAAAATAACTAAAAAGTATTAAATAAAGAAAAAGATTTAAAAATAACAAAAAACCCGACTGCTTAAAAAGCGAACTAAAAAAACATCATCAACAAAAACAACATCAACATCATCAACAAATGCAAACCATTGCATTTTAAACCAGTAACACGAGTTTTGTGCAGCTGTATATTAATTTTATTAGTTTTGTTTAACTTTAAGACCTAGTTTAAAAAAAGAAACACATAATTT
Organism: Orthosia gracilis; assembly: GCA_947562075.1. Taxonomy (NCBI): domain Eukaryota; kingdom Metazoa; phylum Arthropoda; class Insecta; order Lepidoptera; family Noctuidae; genus Orthosia; species Orthosia gracilis. The sequence continues at coordinate 25,149,029 of OX387266.1, forward strand.
AATGTGATAAATTGTGAAATGAACGTTAACGATCATAATTGATGTGATGAATTTGAATATTTTGCAGTCAATTGCAAGTCGCAAAACTTCAGTTGACTTTTCAAGACCGAACCGTCGATAATTTCTTGTTATACACCGGGATAATATTTTTACATTCGAATCATAATATTTATATTAATTACATATATAGGCATCCTACTCCATCTAAATCTTCAACTCAACCCTAACAAAAACTTTCAGCTCCTCCGGAAACATTATTTCTTTTTTGATAGGCTTGCGCTTGACGGCTATCTCACCTGATGGTAAGCGATGATGAACAATTAACAAAAAAAAAACTTGCACATATAACGACTCTTCTAATTCCCAAAGTTTCACCAAATCCATTTACCCTGCTCTATTTTCATAATACCATGAACTGACAATAAATTGAGACATTAAGAACGCCAGATATAATTATAAGTCTCGTTAAGCTTCACATCCGAGCAAAATGGCTCCGGCGACGCTGACGCAGCGACCGACACTGGGAATTTACGGCAAGAAGATCTTGATTCCTGTATACTACGCGTCGGAAGCGGCAATTATCGGAAAGACGTGGAGCGAGGTGGAGCGTGAAGTTCAAGAACAATCGCGATGGAGGACTTCTGTGGATACCCTCTACCCCATCTAGGGGACATATGACATTAAGCCAAGTAAGTCAATGCGTGTTGTTGTCAAAAACCTTCGATGGAAATGGGCGAAGAAGTGGTGACATAAAAGAAAAAACCAAAACCTAAAGAAACAAATCAATAATAAAAAAACTTTTTAATTAAAAATCCAACCAAACCGACTTCCAAAACAAAAAACTACAAAGCGAAAAATAACTTTCTTTTCCGAAGTCGGTGTCTTTTGTACCTTTTGTTTTCCGTTATTCAAAACGTTATTCCAATTAACATGAAAATCATTTATAGCCAAAGTACATCTCATGACGATTCCAATAAGCCCAAACACGAATAGGATACATTGTTTTATTTCGGAGTTCAAATGGCTATCTGAGGTCTTCTTTATCAGTTGCACTTCATCAAATGATACTTTCTAAGTGCAAATGATTGCATTGTTGATGAAAATACCAAAATCGCTATATGTATGCCTATAATATTTGAGGTTTTCCGTCGATTTCTCTTGGATCCCATCATCAGATCCTGACCTGATGACCATGGGACCACCTGTGAACAACTTTTCCCTACCTTTCAAACAAAACTTTTACAAATCGGTCCAGGTGTCTTTGAGTAATCGGGGAACAAAAACAAAACAAAAATAAAGATATTGAATGACGAATTCAGAACCTCCTCCTTTTTGAAGTCGGTTAAAAAGTTTTTTAAAAGAAATAATATGCAAAATATAAAGTTTGATTGAACTTATAAATCCAAGTCAAACTGAAGTTATCACAGTTAAAAGGGACCCGTTTCATAACACGACAATTTCATGAGTAAAGAACAGTTTCAATTTCATACAAACACCAATTTCAAATGTAACCTAATATTAGGTTTCAATTTGCGTTTCTTTTCTTTACTTTCCGTGAATTTTAGTGTCGCCGCGTTAATGCTGCCGGAGCCGCCCTGTTCGGAAGTGATCATCTACGAAACAATTTAAAATGTCATCTTCGGTAACAATTTCAATTTGGCAAAATGAAATTAACTGAACTTGTTAGATCCATTTTGAATTCATTATGGCGCCGTATTTTCTGGAAATTGTTAGGTTTTTGCCAGTTAACGTGTAATGTCAGTTATTGTATTAGTTCAGAGTGTTTTGATTGGTCTTATTAGGGATGGTTGTGGACAAAGTTCTGGGGTGATTTTGTTTTATTATTTTAGGGGTTTTTCTTACCTCACCTCTCGTGCTTGAGGTCTTAGCTTCAAATCGGGGCAAGCAACAATGTGACTTTTTCCAATTCATAATGAACTTTCTATGTTTAACTTCAACATTGCTAACAACGGTGAATGAAAATATCGTGTACTTTTCAACTTATAGTTAATATAAGTTTGCAATTGCCAACCCGCATTAAGCAAGCGTGGTGATCAGTGCTCGTGTCTTCTCTGTATGAGAAGACATTAACTCTCCAGTGGGCCAGTTACAGGCTGGTATTATAATCTTATTTCTTCCAGGTAAATAACAAGCTATATTGGAATAATTTAAAAAAAACCGGTCAAGTGCGTGTCGGACTTCAGACATTTAGGGTTCGTACCAAACCGCAAAAGCAAGTTGGTTTTAATGGATAAAATAGGAAATTTCAAAGAAAAATCTGAGTTTTCAATATATTGATATTTGTTAGCTAAGTAAAACTTAATACTAAACATTATCATCAAATTTCAGTCAAAGAGAAATTAAAAAAAAAATTGGGTTTTTTTTTTGTAATAATTGCTGACTTTGGTGCCTTCTCATTCCATTGTTTTCCAATATTTTTTTAAATCAAAAGAATAACATTTATCTACTCAACGAGCTCTTAATTTTTTTTTTCTATTCAATCTAAACAAATTTTTTTTTCGCTCCCCCCCTTTATCTATATGGGAGCCTTCCTTAAAAACCCTAAAAAATATTTTTGTCAATTTGTATGGCTTTGGGTCAAGAAGATGCTTATACTGTGAAAATTTGAAGACTGTAGCTATAAGAGTCTAGCTTTAAAACCTGTGTGACAGATGATAGACAGACAGACGGACACGTGAGTGACAGTAATAGGGTTCCGTTTGGACCCTTCGGGTACGGTAACCTTATGGTGTAGGTATTAAAGAACTCTTATGATGGGTCTTTGTCTATCTGATACAGCTATTGTCTCTGATTTCATATTACCTTTTGATTGTTCTTTCTGCAATTAAAGGAATTTTATTAAAATTATTCTCATCATAGCCCAATGTTTTGTACATGTGAAATTGCCAGTATAAGCAACTATAGCAAAACACTAATTCACAACAAATTAATTTACCATGAAATGAAAATAATACCATCTTAAGAAAACCGCCTAAAACAATAAAATTATTCACGAAACAATCTTGAGAGCCATAAACAGAAACTACCATGTAAGTAGCGGAATAACGATGAATTCATACACGCAGCAAAACGTCTGACAAACGTACATTACACGCAACATTAAAAGTTTCACCGCTACATAAATATGCGGCTAATTTGCGAAGTTCCCGGCGATTTGGCACTCTCCCCGCTTGTTGAAATATTATTTACTGCGGACTGAAAGTATTGCAGTTATCTTTTACCCCCCTTTTGGGGTAAATGAAGGAGGAGCTCGTTTGCTAAAGTACCTTTTACTGACAATAAAAGAAAAGTTTTGAATCTGATATTTTAAAGATAGGTAAAGGTGAAAACTTAAGACAAATAAAAGAAAGAAAAAGATACTTAATATACTTACAAACTAGCTTTAGCCCACGACTTCGTCTGTGTTAAACTCGTTAAATAAAAAATCATTGATAGTGTCTTTTGCGTGCGACCCTAATTCTTTTTCTAAGATTTAAGTAGCCTAAATTACTCATTACAATATCAGCTCTTTGGCATTGAAATTGATCGCAGATGTTTTGGAGATATATCGGAACAACTGCGTAAATATGTATATGCCTATGCATATAGAAGAAGACCGTTATTTTGACAATACAAACAGACACATTAATTTCATTCATCTATGCAGATTTAACAATCTCAAGAAAAAACTTTCTTTCCAATTGACAATGTAAAGTTTTCTAAAACATCCACCAACAAATAATTAGTTTCCTACTCTTTTACCCAAAGTTTACCATAACAGTATGCCCAAGGGTAAAACCAGGGATGTTAAGGAGCTCCGTAACCGAAAATATTGGCTATCCGAAATAAAGCTGTATCCGTAACCGTAACGAATGCTATATAAAATATTCGGATAATTTCGGGCAGGGGCGGAGTCTAAATGAGACACGTTATGTCGGGTTTTGCCGAGCCGACATACTAGCCGCCAGAGTTACTTGTGCATTTGTTTAAAATCTAATATCCGTAACCGAAACTAACAGATAACCCGCAATAATTTCATATCCGTAATCGTATCTGAAACCGGTATAATATTATTTCTATATCCGTATCCGTATTCAGATTCGAAATTTCATACCCATAACATCCCTGGGGTAAACCGAAAGGTAACGCAGTAATGATGAGACCAGTTCATGATAATACACTTAGAAAAAAGTTTAAATCGTGTGTTCACGCGGTGTAAGGGTTTTTTATTAGATAACTTTTCTCATTTGTCCTCATGTATGTTTAGATGGGGCTGTGTCGTCAGCGGGTTGATGAGCGGAGAGGAGGCGGGCGCGGGCTTCCGCAACGGTTCTCTTGAGACCGATTCGGCATTGGAATGTTCGTCGATAGGATGATTCATTTATTACATAACTTCTAAGTTTGAGTTTAATTTAGGAAAGAAATGTCCTCAAAATGACTTACCAAGAGTTTTAAAATGCGGGCAGATGGGAAAGTAAAATCACTTAATTCAAAAAATAGACCGTCCGTTTCACAAATACAATTTAATTATTAGTTAAGAAACAATCAAAGACTTTCAAATCTAAACTTGACAAATTAGCTGAATTGAGTACCTTAAAGTTGTGACAAAAGGGTAATTTTATCTTGTAATTTGTTCTACAAGGCTGGGGTTTAGAAATATAATAATAACTTTTGAGAGGCAATGAGAATGACAGTAAAAGTCTTCAGATTTTGATTTTCCGCAAGAAGTCAATGCAACCGTTGTCAGAAGTCTTATCTTAAGGTTCAAAGTTAAACAATAAAATCTGGTCTAGACAACAAAGGCAGTTAGGCCTACATTTAGACTTTGAAAAGAATGTTGAAAGATGTGATAATTATTCCAGCCCATTTTGTGCTGGTTTTGAAGTTTGTGGATTTATGAAAGATGTCATTAATCATTTATTTTGTTTTATTAGATTTAAATTAAAAAGAAGAATAAACAATATACAGCTACTTCCTAATTTCCTACTATCTTTTTAATAGATCATTAACAACTTTAGGCCATGAGTCCAATATTAACTCAACAACCAAAACTAAAACTACGTTACAAATCTGAAGTAATGTAGTAAAAGTCAATAAGAGGGAATGGGCACGAATAAATGAATTAATCCACGACGCGGGCCCAGTGCGGATTGGTAGATGTCACTTGTCTTCGAAGTTTTATATTAAAGTTTATATTAAAGTTTTTTTATTATTATTATATAGTTTTGGTTCTAGGCCATGCCGGTTTCCTCACGATGTTTTCCTTCGCCGTTTTGAGAGCAGTGGTGATGAAAGAAATTACACAAGTAATGTATCTGCCTGCGTTCGAACCCACGACTTACGGCACGTAAGTCGGGACCGCTACCTCTGGGCCACCACTGCTCTGGATATGCAGATCAGGATGATGATGGTGACAAAGGAAAATTTAAATAATAAATAAATCAAAATTGTCTTCAATCGGCTGTTTAGCGCCCCTACAGCATCATGTAACAACTTGCTCGTATGTTTACACAGCTCTAATAACACAAGCGGCTCCACACTACACACTCCTGCTAGAACAACTACATGTTTAGTTAATACACGTTTGTACCTCAAGCTGTCTGCTGTAATTAGTTAACGTTTTGTAGTTGTTGCAGTTTTCATAATGGGAGGGTTTTGTGTTGAAGCCTCGGTGTGTTTGGGGTTCCGTTCCTCAAAAGGAAAAAAGGAACCATTATAGGATCACTTCGTTATCTGTCTGTCTGTCTGTGTGTCAAGATCTTTTTCTCTGCAATGCCTGGAGATATCAAGTTGAAATTAATATGATATACTCAGGTCTGCATACTCTCGTAGTTGTGATAAATTAACCTTTTAAAACATCGTTATCAAAAGATGCAGCCGTTTATGTGGCATATTTGAGGAATCGCATGGGAATCAAAAACATAAAGGGTACTTCCCGTTGACCTAGAATCATGAAATTTGGCAAGAAGCAATGTCTTACAGCACAAGTTAAGATAAAAATCCGAACACTGTAAAATTTATACATAAAACAAAAAAAAAAAACAATTATTAACTTATTTGCTAAATAGCAAAGTTTATTTCTTCGTTAGAGCAGTGTTCGGTGCTTTCATTGTTTATGGACGTCAGTAATGTTACTCAATTTTTTGTTGAATGCAGCTGCTTATACGGAACCCTCGGTGCGCGAGTCCGAATCGCACTTGGCTGGTTTTTAATAACTGTTAAAATGACTGTGAATGAAGGATTTCTTTATTTGCTGATACATAAATGTATGATTGAAGAAGACACGATGTTACAAATACAAACGAAATTGGTATCAATCAATCTGCCTAGCCTTTTCCCTTTTCCTTTATTGGGGTCGGCTTCTAGTCTAACCGGATTCAGCTGAGTACCAGTGTTTAACGTGGAGCGACTTCCTATCTGACTTCCACAACCCAGTAACTGGGTAACACGATACCCCTTGGCAAGACTGGTGTCAGATCTCAAGCTTCAGACTACCCATAATGACTGGTAATAAGCAGTTGAAAACCCAGCTTTAACAAAGTGAATCCAATATGTTTGGAATGGACCTCGTGACGGTTTGAATTTGTTACCTCGTGTGTAAAATCGTAATCGCTTATAGACTGTAACTCTGTAAAGACCCTCCGAAATGGTTAAAGCCATATCTGAATATATTGGGACAATCCCACCGCACTATTCCCAAACCACTGCAACTCCTGAAAGCCAGAATCAACAGTGGCGACCACCAGAAAAGAGCCGAGAAGCTCGACGAAGTCCCAGAGAATGAATTTAACTGTCTTGGATCCCACAACGAAATTAATCGGAAAAATTTAACAGCGGAGGATTAGTGAATAACAATTTGAATATAATTGAAAACAGAACAAATCATTTAGAGACGAATGTTCACTATATAGAAACTTTTTACGAAACGAATAAATAATTAACTACTTAAAAGATCAACAGGTTAGTTAAAGAAAAAAAAATTGTATCATTTTCTTCATCACAAAATTTATCTTTTACCCCCAAAACAAATAAAATAGCGACCCAATAGACACAGCAACATTTCAGTCTTGCATCTTCAGCAAAATAGGTTAATATTTCGTGCGGTTCCTACGAATGAACGGAATGAATGAAATGAACGGGATCGAACAGCTCAGCGAAATGCATTTCGTATGCTTCAAAATTTACAACGTATTGCCTTTTCAAAGTATGTTTGGGTAAAAGATAGTGTACGCTATGTGGAATTCGTCATGCAGAATTTCGTTTAGTGTATTTTTATCTTATATTTTTAAAGTTTCTTATAATTTTTTCATAGCTTAAAACAAAATAATTTATCATTTTATTTATATTGAAAAAAGTATAGGTATACAGTTTGAATACTCGTACTTAACTAACTAAGACTACAAACATAAATACTTAAAACTATAAAAGCGCTACTTGTGTCGATACTCTTGCGCCATCCCATCTGCCCAGCTCGTCGTGCTGTGCTGGGGCTCTCGCTGCGGCTGCAAAGAACCTCAAGAAATATAATAACCTCACCGGTAGTTATATTTTCGGGCCGTTTGGGGTTAAAAGTCTTAGTCTATGGGGTCTGAGTGCTCACGCTTTGTTTAAATATCTTCCCAAATGCCTACTTGACTCTTCGCGTGACCCAAAGATCTTTCACCTTGGTCAGAGGATAAGCATTGCCAAACAACGTGGCAATGCTGCCAGTCTTCTGGGCACATTACCAGTGGACAACGTTGTGGAGGAATTTTTCGACGCGATATTTTAGTTTAGTATATTTTTAGGTTTAGTTAGTGAGTAGTTTTTTGTTGAAACAAAGTGCAATACATAAAAGCCTGTATTCCGCGAAGGGTTAGGCAGAGATGTACCTATTAAAGCACACACACATTTCACCAGTTATGTTTAAGTCCCATGTAATGGAGGCGAGCATGTTATTATTGCCATCAACCGGACCTATCCAGCGGGTTAATCCTGCGAAGACTCAAGTCATTGTTGTCGGCAGACTTAAGTTGCGCTCAAAAGTTAACTGTTCGCAGCTCCCCCGGATTGTTTTTGATGGCTCAGCTATTCCATACAGTGACTCAGTGAAAGACCTGGGTATTTTCGTTGACAAAGGCTTTTCGTAGGGTCATCAGCTGAAAGAGATTGTCGCAAAGTTTTTGCGTCTGCGGGGTCTTTGCGTAGACTTCGCAATTTCCTTCCAACTGCTACCAAAACTGCGCATGCCCTATCCATCTTTCTCCCAATCCTCGATTATGCTGATGTCAGTTATTTAGATCTAACTGAAGTGCAGCTAGATAAGCTCGTGCGACTCTAAAACTTTTGCATTATATTCATATTTGGTTTACGCAAATATGGTCATGTTTCTGAATTTCGTATTAAGCTCAAGTGGCTGCCAATCCGCTTTCACCGGAATGCCTGCATTTTATCATTACTCTACAGTGTTCTGTTTATTCCTGAAACCCTCTCTTATCTCAAAGAATGATTTAAGTTCCTTCAAGACACACATTCTAGACACTTAAGATCATCGGAGAATTTGCGACTTTGATGCCTGCTCATTCTACTAAGTTCTACAATAAACCATTCACGATCCAGGCTGTGCGATTGTGGAATGAGTTGCCAATGTCATGGAGACAAGCCCAGTCACTGGCATCTTTTAAAAATCTTGTTGAGAACCATTTCTTTTCTCTTTAATACTTTTCTGTTTCTTTCTAATTTCTTCGAAAGTTTCTTTGAAATTTAGTAACATGTAATATTATGTTTGTACTCGTATGTTTATTTATAATATTTTATATAGCTATATAATTTTGATGTATTAATATTTTGTTTTAGCAGTACACCGTTACATAGGCTACCCTCTGTTTTATTTTCAGATCTTTAAGTCCATCCAAAGGTTTTCTGGTAGATATCGCTGCCAGCGATAAGACCGCCTTTGTACCCGTAGTATTATTGTTGTAAAATATATGTGTAATTTATTTTTTTGGTGTACAATAAAGTATATTCTATTCTATCCAGACTCTATCTATCACTACTGAGAAATGCCAAATGGAAAAAAACCAATAACACTTTGCTCGACCTGGATATCGAACTGAGGATCTCATACTCAGCAGTAGTGGTTGCGACCACTAACACCAACGAGGCAGTTGAATTTTTACCCTTTTTAAAAATGCTCTTACAATGCGATAACACAAGTACAAAACGTATTACTAAATGGGTATGATTTAAGCTGTCACCAATTTAATTCATTTTGTGTTTCTTAAATAATAGGGTTTGCCCTCAAAATAGTAGATTTGTCACCAAAATGTAGTCACCAAACAATATAAAATCAATTCCACAATAAATTACCGAAAATCATGGAGATATGGGATCAAGTACCAAATAAATGGTTTTGTATGTATTATAATAGGTTTGTCCTAATAGTATTTAAGCAAACTAATTTAAAGAGATCACCAATAAATCGTATATTAGGTCACTAGAAAATTTCATAAAGTTAGATTGGTGTATATGCAACAGAGTCGACGGAGCCCCGCTGCGCGGGGCTCCTATTTCCGTCCGCAGGGTCTAAAGTAACCTAACACGAACGAGATGACGGGAGCTGAGTTCGCTCGCTTTGCTCGCTCACTTCAGCTCACGTCATCTCGTTCGAACCTAACCTGTCCGTGTCGGGGTGCCCTAAGCTCCCGAGCTCGCTTCGCTCGCTCTTGGACCGATTCATTGACCATAATTTGTTATTTTAATGTTGACATTTTCATTAAAATTATAAATTGATGTATTAAATTAGTAACGAATACTATTATTTTAATAACTGAACGAAATAAAATGTAACAAATAAAAAGGAGTCGCAGTCAGGGATCGATAATCGATTTATTTGGTGACAGATCTACCATTCTGAGCACCAAGCTATTATTTAAGTAATAAAACTATTGTTATAAGAACGAAGTTTATATTCATGTAATGCACTACAATTTTATTGGTAATCCATCTCATATTTTACACATTATATTAACAATAATTTGGTAATTCATACCTGGGAACACTCTTTGTTTATCTGAGAACGAAAATATTTCGTGGCGATAGATCTATTTATTAGGTGATACAACTTGATGACAAATATAAATTTTGGTGACAAAAAATATAGTTCCCTTACTAAATGTTTAACTGTGCATTTTATTTAAGTCTTTGTCGCGACGATTTTCTGGCTCATTGCTTGCAACCGCCTCACTTACGAGAAGCACTCAAACGACTGTTCTATCGGTTTTTAAGGCAACTTCTTTGTTTTAGTTCGGACCCCTGCTGTTTGAATTCTGTTAACTTTTCGATTCAGCAAGATGTTTGAGTGATTCTGGTTGTAAGTCAGAAATTGTGTGTAAGTGATTCCTTGTGCCTTGTCGCGATTCAATTAATCTCACACCCATAGGTGATTAAATTTGCCATGCAATTCGACTGATTTGTTTAGTAAGTTCCAATATAGACAGATTCATTCCAAATTCCAGTAACACATACATTCTTACCACTCTCTTTAGGGTTCCGTACCCAAAGGATAAAAACGGGACCCAATCACTAAGACTCCACGGCCCGTCTGTCTGTATGTCTATCACCAGGCTGTATCTCATGAACCGTGATAGCTGGCCAGTTGAAATTTTTACAGATGATGTATTTCTGATGCCGCTATAACAAAAAATACTAAAAACAGAATAAAATTAATATTTAAGTGGGGCTCCCATACAATAAACGTGATTTTTTTGCCGTTTTTTGCGATAATGGCACGGGACCGTTCTTGCGCGAGTCCGACTCGCACTTGGACGGATTTTTTTATTATTAATAGGCTCACGCTTGGCCACTATCTCACCAGATTTGACCTGATGATAAGCAATTATGTGGACGACGGTGAAGCACGCTTGCCTAGAAGCAACCTATTCAGTCTTGACTTAAAGACCCCTAGGTTGAAACACTGCAGGTTTTTTTTTATGAAACTTGCCCCGACAAGTTTACAATAAAATAAATACCATCGACAACTGCACTTACACGCGAAACATGTCACAGTCTATGATAATAATTTCCCTTCACTATATATCGATATAGGCCCGACATTAGATTGCGATAACAACAGTTTGACATGAACTTGTTATCTGCAGCCATATTTCAAAATGGGAACTGTAATGTGCTATACCATGAGCGTTGAATTAAATCTAACTAGATGACGCACATGTACGCAGCCTTAGAATGAAAGTGACCTGAACCAAAATTTCTGTATTTTCTGATTTTGTTATAAACTGACCATAAAAAGTCTACTGTAGGAGCCTGTGGTTAAAAAGAGCCCTAATTATTAGTAAGACAGGGACTCCCTAGCCATCGGTCACCTGAGTACTCAAGACTATACTTTTTTGAACACACATTGAGAACAGAGACATAGAGAGCAGTGGTGGCCCAGTGGTAAAGGTCGCGACATACGAGTTGTAGGTCGTGGGTTCGAATCCAGGCAGGCGCTTTACTTTGTGTAAATTATTTCATCTGACTGCTCTCAAAACGGTGAAGGAACCGGCATGTTCTAGAACCAAAAATTCGAAGATTGTGACAGCTCGTGGCTAAAAAATAACAACCGCACGGGTCGGTCATCAAAGTTAAGCAACGCTTGCCGAGGTCGTTTCGTGAATTGGTGAACATAGCAAGTTTTTGCCGTGCCTCGGAAGGCCAAGAGCCAGTCTAGCCAAGAGTTATCGTGTTACCCAGTTACTGGGTTGTGGAGGTCAGATAGGCAGTCGCTCCATGTAAAGCACTGGTACTCAGCTGAACCCGGTTAGAGTGGAAGCTGAACCCAACATAGTTAAGAAAAAGGCTAGGTAGATGATAATGAAATTGCATATTTTGCTCATTGCTCGCAGAACGGAAGATGCCGAGAAGTTCTGGAATGACGACCGCATACCTTTTTTTTTGTATATAAAAAAAAATAACGACCACATACCTGAAGACGCATTGTTAGAAAGCCTCCCTCTAGGTGCATCGACGACCTAGTTAAGGCTGTGGGAACCCGATGGATGAGAGGATGAGAACACAGGACCGATTAGTGTGACGACGCTTAGGGAAGGCCTATGACTAGCAGTAGACGTCTTTCGGATGAAATAATGACGATGGCGTTACATTTAGCGTAATCGACATCAAACGAAATCTAGGAAAATGCATAATTACATTTTGAGCTTTGAAGACACTACAATAAAAGTTCCTTTCATCGATAAGTGCTGTTATTAAATTGTGTGTGAAAAAAACTTATATAAAAAGTACAACGGACTTCCAAATAAAAACACTTCAACGTGATAAATTATTTTAATTTCTGATGTCGGGGTTTCTTTTTCCGTTTCATAGTATTTTGACATCGACTGAAAAAAAAGCATTCAGACGTCTTGAGAAACACCTCCATTTTTTGAAGTCCGTTCAAAAATGGCACTCTTGGTTTTTATACATATGGAGGGATTAGCGTTATCTAGTCAGATTTATGTCTGTGTATAATATCTGTGACTGAACTAATGTATTGGGTAAATAGTTGAAACAATGCAATCGGATTTTGTGTGAGAATTTCGTGGCGTACGGCATTTGCTTGCTTAATTTAATTTCAGATCTGTTTTGTTGATGAAAGTCTATTGAGATGTTGTTCGATTTTCTGACCAAATGGAGGTGGAATTTGTTTGTATAGAAGTCGGTACAGATCCGATTCGTAAGATTTTTTCACTGATCAAAGGTAAGTTATGGTCTAAAATTTCCTGCCCGAGTCTATGTTTCCTAATAGCTACAACCTGGGGGTCTTTAAGTCAAGAGCGAATAGGTTACTTCTAGGCAAGCGTCCTTCACCGTCGATCACATAGCTTACCATCGTGTTATATTGGTCAAGCGCAAGGCTATCTATAATTAAAAAAAAAAAGAATATAAGCCACGGTAGCAAAGCCGTAGAAAAGGCTAGTTTTCAGTTAAATCCATAATATTATAATGCAAAAGTAACTTTAGTCACAGTATTAGTAGTAGTCTATTTAGCTAGTAAAAATTGAAATATTCAAATTTTTTTAAGTATTTGTTGTGCGCTTTTGTTAACTGTAATATTCTGTTTTTATGTTTTGGCTTCGCACGGTTTGTGTATTTAGCCAGTGTCACGTTTAGAATAGTAGTTCCAGTTTCTTTAGATTTTAGTCCAATGTTCTAGCCTATGTCGGTTACTTTATTGGAAGCTTCTACGGAGGTTTATCAACAACATGTTCAAACTCAAGTTCTGCCGCTGTGTTTTACTTGCCCACACTCGTGCACGTTCACTATTATTATTAGAATAAAAAACCACCATATTACACTATTAATATTCAATTTAAAACAATTTTAGGAATATAAAACAGAGATGCAATAGACTCCATCACGTTCGCACCAAAAACTCACAAAAACCTGTCATAATTTTGTAAATCTCTCTATAACATTGAGGTTTGCTGTCAGATTACCCAATTATGGGTTAAGCTCGTCTTTGGACATAAGTTCATAAGTTTTCCTTGTATTTTTTCCTTACAGTAAAGAATATGAATAACTCTGTATGTCTATCTGTCTATTTGTTACCGTTTCACATTTAAACAGCTGAACAGATTTACGCGGGTACATGGGTAGACTTGGTAGACCATGTTCTGGATAACCTATAATACTTTTATCCTGGTAGTGTGGTGACCCTGCGGATTGTGACCAACATTGACGCGGTCGAAGCCACTGGCAGAAGAATGTTATTCATCATATCAACCGAAAGACGTCCACTTCTGGACATAGGCCTCCACCAAGTGTCACGAGATTGACCAGTCCCGTGCGTCTCGCATCCAGCGGATCCCCGCAACATCACCGGGTTAGAAATTTATTAATAAAATATTATTACGAATTCAATGAAAAGTAATTACAAAATTCAATGACCTCAGTGTAAATGGTTTTCATAAATAATATAGTAAAAAAATATTAAATTTCTCAACAATAAATTAACTCTCATCAAAATATCGACACTTCCCATCCCACGACAAAAAAAATGACGGCACCAATGACGTAACGCACATTTTTCTTCCATTACCGTTCTTAACGATAATGCTACCGAGAATGGTCCAATTTTGGTTTATGAAAAAATATCCCATGCTATGGTGATAATGCATGGTGAAAAGCCCATTTCCGTGGAGATTTGGGTCAATGGCAATATATTGGGCACAGTAATGGCACTTTGTACCCATAATATGGGGTCGATGGCCCAATTCTTAAAGATGAAACTGTGGGGTCCTAGGAATGTATGAAAGTGAAATAAGTGTGAATTGTAGCTTTCAAAAGACTTTGTCTTGCTAATATCAAAACTTTTTAACAAAAAAATTAAACCAAATTCTAAAACAAGATACTACAAAGTGGAAAAACATTTTCTTTTTGAATGTCGGTGTCTTTGGTACCTAAATTTTTCGTACCAAATGAATTTGTAATTTTTTTGTCATAATTTGGATAAGCATACATTTTTAAGGCATAATATTTTTTGAATCCGAAATATAAACATAGATTTTATGTAGGTACTTACAATAATTATTATAATTTGGGAATTACTCAATTTGATTAGATAAAGGTGCGGCGAGGGTGGCTCTTGGTCCACCCTTGAACCGCGAACATGTTTGTTTTTATATTTAACATATCAGTTATACCGTAAATATAATTATTCGTTTTTAACATTATGCTTTATAAAATTATGCCTATTAATATTATGCGTAATAATCATTATGCTGAATTTCATTATGCCATTATATTTTATACTTATCCTTTTAAGAGGTTGTAGCAGATGCATATGTTTTCATGTAAGTGAAGTCATGTTGTGTACAGAAAAATTCAAAATCATCTTCTGCATAACCATTTCCCAATTCGAAAGCAGCTGATCACCAGTATTTTACAAGAAGCGACTACCTCCCAGACCTCTTCCAAATTCCAGCAGTTAATGGGAAAATTCCTATCTTCTTCATTGCCCTTTCTCCTACAGTTACATAAATTTATTAAAAAGGTACCACCCATTCGTTCTGAGCCATAAATAAACACAGAAATACTTTTATCAAACGTTTCCAAAGTTTTTCACTTCCGAGTGCCGAGTTCTGGAGTTTTCGCAACTTTTTAATTTGCAGCTAATCTGGGCACATAAATCTGTTCTGAAGATTCTGATTAGATCTGGTCTGTGCATCTTTAGGGCGGAGGCTGCAAAGTTGGCGGGAGGAAGAAGGCTATTTAAGGAGAATAATTGTTTTTAGTGTAGCAAACATGGAGGTTTTTTTTGGTTGGGTAGGTACCAATAGAACGAGGCCGTCACTCAGCAGTCAGTGGAACAAGGTTTTCCTTGGTTCCCACCAAGGAAAACCTTGTTCCACTGACTGCTGATGACGGAAACGATGATGAAAAGGATACTGCCATCATCATCATCATTTCAGCCGAAAAACGTCCAAGTAAGGTGTTTAATAACTATGGTGATTTGTTTAATTCTGATTTAGGGTGGTAGTTAACATAACTTCGCTAGGTAAGTTTAAGTCCTATTTCTGGTGCATGTGATAGAATGTTTTCATTAGTACAGGCACCAACGATTCTCTTTATCTGCGTTTACTAACATTGATTTGATTGGTGATTCTGGTAGATGTGTATTTTTTTTAATTACGCAATTATTATTATTATTATTATATACTAGCTGACCCGGCGAACTTCGTTCCGCCTAACAAATTTCTAAAATATAAGATTTTTTCTAAAATAAACGTAGCCTAAGTTACTCCTTATTACATCAGCTACCTGCCAATAAAAGTCCCGTCAAAATCGGTCCAGCCATTTCAGAGATTAGCTGGAACAAATAGACAGACAGACAGAAATTGTAAAAAAAATATTTTGGTGTATGTACCGTATATATATTCATATATATGTAGTAAAAAATGGTTATTTCAATATTAAAAACAGACACTCCAATTTTATTTATATGTATAGATATAGATTATTATTTATTTAGGTAACGGTAATTCGGAGCCACACTCAACAGAAATAGATGGAGGCTCCGGATTGATACTGAAAACCCTATGAATCCTACGTTACTTGACGCCGGCTCGACACGTTAGCCCCAACGTAGGTCTCAACGACACTCTTCTCGCGTGTGGATCTAGAAAATTGCGTTGGCGCCAACATTGAGGCGAGCGTGGATGCCAACGTTTGCGATCCGTCCACATTTTGGTGATTTTCTCAGTCCTGTTTCAACAAGCATCGAGTGTTTCCCTGTTTTAAGATGTGTCGTCATTCACCATTTTCTTTTCGTGTTTTTTTTCTTTTTATTCAGTAACAAGTTTAAATTATAAATTGCACTTACTACTGTTAAAGCGCTTAAAGCAATATCCGTATCGGACATCTACACATTGGCGAGATCTGACGAGACAGAACTAGTTTAATAGCCAACGTGTGTACGCCTCACCACTTACCCGACCAACGTTGGTACGAGCGCTGGGACCAGCGTGTGGAGCCGGGGTTAGATGTAATTGTTCCTGTAATAAGATTTTCATATTTTTACAAACGCCACACATATGACACAATTATGTCATAAGACTGCCTATGGAATGGTAACGTATCTGTGACGTTTCTGGTATTATAGATGTTCATTAGATGGCAATGATCTCTTATTTACTTTTTATACAAAAACTACATTACAAAATCTGTTTCCTGCCTACTTTTTGGGATTACCGAATATCGTAGCGCACCTATGTAGGCTAGCCCAGGTCGCCACAAGACAAATTAAGACAGCATCCGCAAACACAAAAACCAAGTCATCACTCAAAACTAACGATAGTCCACGTCATGAAAATATTTTTTGGATGTATCATTACGCTGATGAGTTCGGCATCCGGCAGTGTGGGTGATTTATTGTGTTTTGTGTCGGGTAGGAGACACTTTGTAGCTCATGGGCCTTTCTTTTAACACAAAAAAATGGGTAAAACCCAGAATTTAGACTAGCTATCCTACAGGAAACTTGCCTTTTTGCGACTCGGTGATACAATGGTAATATTATATCTTCCTATAATTTATAGCTTTCTATCAGTGAAAGAAAGAAACAAAAAAATATTGCCCCAGAAATCGCACTCATCGCATTGTCACAGAATGCAGAAACAAAACAGACTAATCTAATAAAACAACACTCAATCTGTAACTCTTATCCGATTGCGAGGTCAGGATGACCGCTGTACAAAATAATCTGGCCAAATGGAACTATCAAACACATTGCCTACACTGGATATGCGACAGCAAAGGAGATGTCGCATATCCCGTGGAGGGGCTCTACACTCGCACTGACACCTCCTTTGCTGCCCGTCGTGGACAAAATCTGCAACTTTCAGGACTGCCCCAAGACATAGTGTTCTTCATTACTGAGAGTGGTAATTCCCCTCTTCGTGGAAACAACTTTCCTTCACCAATTTGCGCCCTCTGCTTCTGCGTCGTGTAGTGCATGCAGGACAAACACATACATGTATGCAGGACGTAAACAAGACCAATAATACAGCTTAACAGCTCGCTAAATACTGGTACTATAAAGTTTAATTTGAGCAAAAATAAGTTTTTTTTGAATATCGGATTACGAACAATTTCGCCTCTTTAAAATATTAGACTAATGAAGTTCATATAATATTAGGTTAGATAAATTTCATATATCTTTGCAGATAACTATCAACTTAAAAATAATTATGTAAGCATTTTCAAGCCACAAAGACTAACTCTGAAGCGTTCCCCTTTCCTGTTCCACGTGAGTAGATAAGCCACTATTCAGTCTCTTTTCAAAAGCACTAAACCCCGTCACTAAATTAACTCGGCTCGACGTGAATCGCGTCGCATTTTTTCGTCAGTTTCGACAAATTGGCGGCAAAGCGCGTCAGTGACGTCACATAGCGTCAGTAGTCGTTAGCGCACTGTCAATCGACGATTTAACTCGATCTGATAGATTTTTAGACTATAAACGATTGAAAAGCGTTTTAAATTGAGATGGATGTCGATTTTTGTTGCGTACCTCCTATAGAAGCTGCGGAAACTAGCTTCTGCTAACGGCTTCGCCCGCATCGAAGTTGGAAATTATCCTAAAGGAACATACTCCTGGGATAACAAGTAGGTTATCCAAAGTCCAGTCCAACTCTTAATCAAATTCAATCATAATTGAGAGAAAGATAGGCCGGCAGAATTGATTACAATGCTGTATTGCCTATTTAATAACATAAAGGTGTAAACATTCCCACAAAGTTCAAGTGAACAAGGTGTCAGTTTTAGCTCAGTCTCAAGAAACTAAGTCATGCGACTTGATGTACCCTTACACAATCTTAGACAGCAGACAAAGACTAAAATCCAGCAATATCCTATACTGCCCCGTTGGTGGTTGCAAGCACTACTGCTGAACAAGAGGTCATGGGTTCGATTCATGGGTCGTATAAAGTGGCTCTGGGTGATGTGTTTGTGAGTTTATATGTTTGTAAACGCACCCACGATACAGGAAGAAATTCCTAGTGTGGAGTAAAGGATTATTAAAAAAAAAAAAAGGATTTTTCTATACTTTGGTATTTTTCAGTAGCAGCCCGGAGTCAGGACTTAAGTCCCCGTCACGAGAAGCTATAAATTTTGTAAATAAAAAATTCTACTAAGTTACGTAGCAAAATTCAGTCAACAACAAATAATACCAAATTCAATCAACTCAAAGTACATCGTGTAATATGAAATTGACGAACAATTTCACTTGGTCCGGTTAAAAACATTAGACGACAGTGCTATAGATTGCTAAAAATATGTGACAGAACGGGGTCTTTAATGCCCGATTGGTGGCAATAGGCTCGTCCTCTATCACATGGGACTTAAACGCAACCAGCAGTCTGAGTGTACTATAGATGCACCTCTGCATCGCTCTTCGGGGAATATATGTATGTGTGATATTATGTAATCCAGCACCAAAATAAACTCGTTCCTGTTACAACTAATGCAACTATACCAACTTCCAATAAACTAACACAAAAATAGCTTACATCTGTCAATACCGATTACCAGCTAAAAGCAAGTCGGACTTGTCCTGAACTTTAGCCGCCATTTTTGACTGCATCTAACATCTAGTTCGAGGCATGTTAGTGAAACTTTCATGTACCCCGAGTTATTCGGGGAGGCGACTGGACAGTACAGCGTTGTGCAACGAATATACTTTTTTGGAATTTGAAATTTTTAAACGGATACACAGGAAACAGGAATGTGGAAGGTAGGAGGTGGGTTTCGAAATAGTTTGTTGGAACCTCCGTTGTGGATCGAAACTTTTTTGAGGCATATCTGCGAAAAATTGACACCGAGTGTAACTTGAATTTTGGTTTATGTAGAAGCAAGTGAAATTCTTTTTACAGATGATGCCAACAAAACATGGTATGGTTAAGGTTGCGGGAATCCGCGCGTGCGAGATGCACGAGATCGGTCAATATTGCGTTGTTCGAGGGAGGCAACAGTGGACGCCTTTCCGCTAAAATAATGATGGTGAAACATGGCATCGGCATTTTGTTTGTAACAGCAATTTGCTTGATGTGCACTAGGTGGCAGCACTGATACGTCAGGCACAGGCACATGTCAAGACGCTTTGATTTCTGACATTTGTTCAATTGACGTCAACGTCATGTTGACGCGTTTTCAAAGGGAACGACCTCTTGTCAAAGTGGCGCCAACTGGTGGCGTGATTTTAAACCGAAAACCTTGATTGCCACGCTGAGCAGATGAAATGAAGATCACAGTTGGTCGTTTAGCTGAAAAGTGTCTGTGCCCATCTTCATTAGAAACAATTTTTTTGTAACCTTTGCTGTCTCGTAGCAATGCATATACCTCCGTCTTTCTAGATATACTTCTTTTGGTCTCGAACCAGCCGTGATGGTCACGTCCAAATCACCTCGCCATCTCTTTCTGGGACGGCCTAGACGGCGCTTTCCATCATTTGTTTTACATAAATTAAACAATAAAAGAAACTTGCTAAAGAACTAAAATAACTATAGCAGCCTCTCCAAAGACCTTCCAAATCAATTCAGTCCTTTCCTTTTTTAAACAATTCTTCAGTTCCAGCAGAAACATATTTCTTAGTCACATTATACTCTCAAAGTCAAGCTATTATTAGAAGCAGCTATTTCCGTACCACATATCATAGGCGACGGGCAATCTGCGTGAGAAATCACCCACTCAGGGGAATAGTCGCGCGGAGTAGCGATTTGTCGCAGTTTTTTGTCGTATCGTCGCGGAACCGAGATATAAATTATGTCGGTTGCTTGTAATGCGTTTTTCGCATGAGTTTTGAGTGTATTTTTCGTTGAGTTACCGCTGGTATAGATTTTGGGGTTTATTTTATGTGTGCTCATATTTTATTGTGGAGGCAATATGACTGTTGAGTTAGGGGATACGTAGGGTCGTTTTGAGGAGTAAAGGTCTCATCACTGCTATGAAAGAGTTTTGCATAGGGGTAGCTCCTTTTTTGAGGTATATTTGTATAGCATTTGACCAACGCTATTTAGTGCGAAAGACTCAAAGGCTGCATTTTCTCAGTATTTGTAACAATTTAATAATCACTAGTCACTGTGACCTTATTTTGCGAATATACAATAAGCTGACAATACAAAAACGTACAGTGAAACCTGGTTAAAGAGGCCTTGGATATGTGAGAAATTTGTATTTGATATGTTACTGAAAATAATAAACCTATATAATAAAGATGAAGACTTGGGACTCTTTAACATACAATAGCCTTCATAATAAGACACACATTCGAATTTCTTTGCAAGTGTCCCTCTGTAAACAAAACGTAATTTTAAATTGGCTCCCTAGGGAACGGGGTAAATGAAAAGCCTCTTTATGTAAAAATTCTAGAGGGACTCAATTATATTCCTTGAGATCCCGGTTATCCTAGTTACACTGTAACACAAGCTCTGATTTGCTACAAACAAAATCAGGCCTTTCTTTTTCACCCCGAGATAAAGAACTAAAACCACGTTTGTTCTTCTTTCCAACTAATTCAACAACCCAAAATCCTTTATTTCCATATCTACAGCTATATATACATAAATATAGTATATTTCCCCAAAGATACAACGAACCAACTCAGGTAGCAATTTGTAAGCGAACCAGTGCTAATCCCAAATGGGATATTAATTTCATAGCACTTAGAATACATTTCATAGATACAAGTATATATTATCTAATCCTTTACACAGACAAACAAGGTGTGTTTTCCAAGTGGGCGTGAATGGCCAAATCCAAACTATGAGGAATAAGCTCGCTATATTGTATTTAGGATTCCGTACCCGAGGTTCCAAACGGAGCCCTATTCCTGTCACTTACGTGTCCGTTTGTTTGTCCGTCTGTAGGTCAAAGCCAAAAGATATTTTATTTACAACTAGGTCACCGAGCGGCTCTTTTGAACGTTACATTAAAATATACAAGGAATAAAAATTGATTGTACCGTGCATTCGGAAAGTAGCTTGTTATGGAGAAGAACGCATAAGAAACTCCATACTTACTCTTATAAAAAACAATAGTTTTTTTTACAATATTAAGGTACATAAGTAAATACATGAATAAATTCATATATGTGAGGACAATGCACCCAAAATCACTACACACTATACAACGTACAGGTATAAAGTATTAAAAGTACTCACACCTGTACCTACTGTGCAGATATATAATAGGTACTAGAAAAACATTAACATCCGAAGCAGTTCAGTTATGAACAATCCCAACTGACGGCGCCCGTTCATGAACATGACGTATGTATCGGCACCACCCAGCTCAACCATCATGAAGGGAACCGAATGATCCAACACATGCGCCACCATCAGAGAGACATTTGAGAGAGCATGACACACTCAACTGCCAGGGCACACACAAGTCAACGATCGACACAAAGGTACAGCAAATGGTAGATTCACAGTTGGGTACATAGTACTCACCGTCGTAGTGCTGTGCAGTTATATAATACTAAAAGAAATTGAGTTTATACAATACAAATATATTCAAATATACAGTCTTCAGCAGGTCCAACAATACTTCAAAACTTGTGTGCCCATCACTAATTGTTCTTGCGCCCTAATGGCTGCGGAGCAGGACCTGCTGAAGACTGCATGACTATTTTGGTATTCATACAATCTTCAGCAGGTCCAACAATACATCAAAACAATTATGTACTGCATATCACTTGTTTTTGCGCCCTAGTGGTTGTGGAGCAGGACTAGCATTGAGCCAAGCATTTCAGGTCATCTGTCTCACGGGTTTTACGGCCGAATAGTTGGAGATACAGTCTTCCAATTTTCAGTGTAAGCATCTTGTTGAATCAAAGCTACGCAAATTGTCAATCTTTTTAACCGACTTACCAAAAAGGAGGAGGTTCTATGTTCGACTTCTTGTATGTATTTTTTTTTTTGTGTATGTTCACCGATATCTCCGTCAATTGTGGATCAATTTTGAAAATTCTTTTTTTGTTTGTTAGAGTATGTTTCGAAATTGGTCCCATTTTAATTTGGTGAAGATCTGATGAAGAACTTCGGCGATATACAGCAGAACTATTCAAAAAATGACGGCAAATCTCTCGGGATTGCTGCAACCGCATGACTGTTTATTGTTTATACCAAGGGGTACGCAGATGTGTACAGTTCACCTTGATACACTCTCATTTCACCGGTTATGATCAAGTTTCATTGCATTCGGATAATAATCTATGCTGGCATTATAAGTACCTCACTAAAGGCGAGTTGCTTAATAGGTACAACTAAAAAGTGAAAAATAAAAAATCTTTTTTACAAAAAAAATACTACCGACTTCCAACTAAAAACACTACAAAGTGAAAAATAACTTTCATATATTTTTAACGGGTCTGCAATACAGCTAAAGGGGGGCTGGAAAAAAATGTTTACCTACCCATTGCGTGTTGTATTGTTGTTTAGAGCTCGTTGAGTATATAAAAACTAAATGTTTGTTTAAAAAAATATTGTAATACAAAGAAATGAGAAGGCACCAAAGTCATCATTTAAAAAAAAAAAAATTCTGAAGAAAGTTTTACCTTCACATTGACCTATGAACTTGAAATTTGGTGATAATGTTTATTATAACGTACGACTATATTTTACTAACAAATACCAATATATTGATAAATCAGGTTTTTCTTTGTAATTCCCTCATTTTTCCTATTATAACCAACTTGATTTTGTTTTGTATGGAACCCTAAATGGGCAAAGTCGGACACGCACTTGGCCGGCATTTTATAAATTAAATGATGTAGTTTTAGTTTTCATCAAAATCGGTTCCGTGACTCCTTTGAGTGTTTTTCGCTATTCCTATTATTTGCGGATTTGGCCGTCCGCTCCTCTTGAAAAACTCAGCCTGTATTATATTTAATCCTTTAGTTCAGCCAGTGTAAATGTATTAGGTAGTTTTAGTAATAGTCCGAAATTGTTGGGTTAATAATATTAGGGGGAAAGTTTATGAGAGTTTGTTTTGGGGAATTGAATATTATTTTGTTTCGGAAATATTAATATTTATCATTATCATGAGGCCTTCTTATTTAATAAAATTTTGATAACTTCTCTCTAGCCATGATAGTAGCCCATGCTTGAGCGAAATTACTTTCAGCAAGGTTAAGAAATTTTTAACTTTATCCAAGATGACTTCTGGCATCATCATCATCATCTTCCTTTTCTTATCTGGACAGCGAGCGTCTACCTATCTGATCTCCTCAACCTAGTAACTGGGAAATACGATACCCTTGGTTAAACTGGCTTCTGTATTTCTGGCAGACACCAGCAAAGTAGAGAACAGGCTGGACAGATGTAACATAATGTTTCCTATGGCAGATGACGATAGAGTTGTTTTATATTATTTTCCTAATAATAATTAATTACCAATAATAATAATAATTCTCTGGAGTCCTAACCACCAGTAGCTTGGACCCTGCTCCCGACACCGGCGGACCACCATTATTTTTATATTTTTAAATGTTTTTTTTTATGATTTGTTTTTATAAAGAAATATTTAAAAATGTAAATATGAAATGTGTAAAAAGTTGAATAAACGAAATAATAATTAATTACCCACCGCAGTATCTATTGGTTAACGTCGTGGTGGGGCTTGCGCGCTTCAATGATCCCTAGGTCTGTGCTAGTACATTTTACTTTGCCGCAACGTGCCTAAGGTGAGATACAATCCGCAGGGCAGCTTTGTGGCGAGCTGGTGGGCAGTGGCGACCCCACAGGCCTAATCTCCAGGGAGAAGTCTTGTCCCTGATCTCCAGCTTGCCTTTATTGGCCGGTCGGAGTGACCACTGACGGGGAACAGAGTTCCCACCTCTCTCTTGCCTTATTTGGCTGGCTTGAGTAGAGATTCGCAAGAGTAATCGTGCTCGGAGGAAGGAAGTTAACCCAGTAGGATGCTAATAGGGATTTTAACCGTACTTTCGGGATTACCCTGCCGTGGTATACCTCTCCACTCCTCAAGCACCTCCGGATATGTTGCCTCCTTGGCGCTTCGTCAGTAAAGTGGAAGCGACCCTTTATGGAGGCCCATTAATTGAGTTTGCCAGTCACCCCCTGCCATTTTATAGCCGTGTAGTTCAGCAGTGGTCAGGCAGGGGCCAGTAGTCCTCCTATAGTTTTAGCCAGTCGATCCACTAAACCTACTAAACCCATAGCCCAATACATTTTTTCTCCATAGTTTGCAATTGTCCTGCACCATCCGGGGTTTGCCCTTGGGTGCACTTGCGTAGTGCATAAGGGGATTATAGCCTCTGTGAGTTGGCTTCGGCCCCTCGCACACTTTTCAAAGGACCGGGACCCTAGGGTCCCGAAATTGACAAAGTTAAAAATAATTAATTAAAATAGTTTACAACTCTACGATACAAGATGCCTTCACTTCAACAAAAAGATAGGTACCAAAAGCAGCCCACAATCTTATTACCCATCACGAGCGAGACCGTCTAAAACTTACAACAGGCGAGCTTAAGCACGAGCATTAAGTAAAACATATGACAGCATTTAAGTCTTCCATAACTTGCCGCCATAACTTAGCACTAACGTGAGCACAGTCTTGGCAGTGCGTTTGGTATGGGCTTAACCCGACATTTGCATGATGTTACAAAATGGTGTATATGCCTGTCCGGGGAAGGGTTAAATGTACGGGATTGAGGTAATCGGTGGTGACGTCATTGTTGATGGGTGTTGCAATGTTTGATTTTGCATTGATTATGTTGCTGTAAGTTCAAGTAGTGGAGGCCCAGTGGTAACGGCCGCGACTTACAAGTTGTAGGTCGTGGGTCGCACCCAGGCAGGCGCTTTACTTTGTGTTAACTATTTCATCACCACTGCTCTCAAAATCGTGAAGGAAAACATCGTGAGGAAACCGGCATGTCTTAGAACCAAAAGTTTGAAGACATGTGACATCCACCAACACGCACTGGGCCCTTTACGGCCCCTTCTTATACAGAGGAGGCCTGGACGCACAGCGGATCAAATGGGACCATCGGGGGGTCCACATTTCCTATCCTAACTGTAAGTTTGATTTATAGGAGCTCGTCGCTAAGTTATCATAAGCAACGATTGTTGAGGTCGGTACGTAGACGGTTGAGCATCAACTACGTACCGAAATTCTGTGCCTCGGAAAGCACGTTAAGCTATTGATCCCGGCTGTAATTTTACCCAACTACGGCGAAGCAAAAGGGAGGGTTATGTTTTTGACTGGTGTGTGTGTATGTATGTATGTTCATCTGTTCCCTCATAACTTCTAAACTACTTATCATGATTTGACAAATGAGGTGTTGTTGGAAGTGTCTTGTTGTCCGCTGGTTATAGGCTATGTGACGTCACATTAAATTGAATGTGGCATTCTCTAGAGGGCCCGAAGTCAATAACAAAAAAAAAATCGCCTCACCCCATCATGTGTAGTATCGCTGAACAGAGATATTAAATTGAAGGTAGGATTTGGCATCATATTTTTGTCAAGCGTACCGTTTGCGTCTTGCATCCAGCGCTGCAGCAGCCTGTAAAACCGTGGTCGTATGCTACTTTGCTGTATGTTTTGTAGGTGGCATACGACCACGCTTATACTAACAAGAACAATAACAATTTCATCATTCAGATGAGAATATTTTCTTGTTTCTTACTTTTTAGAGCGTGATTTTTCAGTAGTCGGGTTTTAGTTTTTGAACTTCATTTTAATATATCTTTGACAGAAATTACGGGTAGTCAGAAGCACAAAAACCTGACACCAGTTTTTCCAAGAGATTTCGTGTCTCCCAGTTCACACAGTTGGTCAGTTCAGATAGGCAGAAGCTTCATGAGAAAAACTCATACTCCATTGTATCGGGTTAGATTGAAATCCAACGCCGAAATTATTGGGAAAGGGTAGACTATTTGAAAAGTTACAGTGGGTGGCAATAGAGTGGCGGGCTTGTCGCAAACGGATAGGGCAAATAAAAGAGGACCTCTTCTGAGGCGGTTAGACACGCTTTAGGAATAGAAACCGATAACTATCATAAGAATAATAAAAAAAAAACTCTTTACAAAAAAATACTACCGGCTTCCAAATATAAAACTACAAAGTGAAAAATAACTTTATTTTTGGAACTCGGTGTCTTTCATAGGTACCAATTTATTGCGTTATGGACACCGACTTCCAAAAATAAAGTTATTTTTCATTTGTAGTTTTTTATTTGGAAGTCGGTAGTATTTTTTTGTATTTTTTTTTATTTTATATTTCACTTTTTAGTTGTACGTGCCTACTAGGCAAGTTGTTTAGTAAGGTACCTATAACGCCAGAATAGATTACACGAATATCATGAAACATGAACACAACCGGTGAAATGAGAGATCTGCGTACCCCTTAAGAGCGTACTGTCGTGATGTTATATTATGAAATGGTATAAACAATAAACAGACATGCGATTGCAGCAATCCCGAGAAATTTGCCGCTATTTATTGAAGAGTTCTGTTGTATATCTTCGAAGTTCTTCATCAGATCTTCACCAAATTAAAATGGGACCAATTTCGGAACATACTCTTTCAAACAAAAAAGAATTTTCAAAATCGGTCCACAATTGATGGAGATATCGGTGAACATACATAATGTCGAACATAGAACCTTCTCCTTTTTGGGAATTCGGTTAACAAAATCAGTATAACACTTTTCTTTGTCACGTAAGAATACTTTCAAATTAAAAATCCTCTTTTCCCTTTCCACAAAGTCACGATAAAACCTAAATGTTTCCAGGCCAGTTTCAGCATAAAGAATGACAGCGTATCCACTTACATGCATCGTGAGGATCAATATACGCTGATGCATATGCAAGTAGCCTCTTTGTAGTCCGTTAAGTACCGTAGTTACGGTCACTGACGTCATACGGTGTAGCTGTAGACATTTTGTAGCTGACTAAAGCTAAACTTATTCTTATTCTTTACTATACACAAAACATACAAATAAAATAGGACAGTTTATGTATAAAGACGAGCTTAACCCATAGTTGGATTAAGACTTACATTTTATAACTTGTTGTTTCTTTATATTTTTATTAGTTTTTGTTTTAACAAGCCCGCTACATTATTCCCAGTCACTGCGTCTATTAAAAGCTAGAATGAACTGTGGTGACCACCAGAAAAGCGTTGAGACAATGAAGTTCGGCGAGTTCCAGAAAACGATTCCGCTGTCTTGGATCCTTTAACGTATTAATCAGAAAAATACAAGAGCAAGAACTGTATGTCTGTATGTCTCCGAGACAAATAGACGATAGAATACAATAGATCAATATATAATATCGTGCATTTGATGCACAATACGCTTTATTGTGCACCAAATGCACGATTTACTGTCATAAAAAGTTCTCACAGAATACGTGCTACTATTTGTTACTATTTACAGACAGATTGGAATAAACAGCTGGTTACCGAACGGCCGTGTCTTTTATTAACAGTGGCGACGGGTAAAGTACCTACGACGCGACAAGATGTCAGGGTGCATCGGTTCAGTTCCAACATTTGAGCTCGGCCAGGACTGGATTATCTTTAAAGAAAGGCTCAACCAAAGGCTGATCGCAAATACGCTGTTAATTAAAACGGAAGGGCTGGGAGATGCCTAAAAAAGGCGGTACTACTGAATTCACTCAACAGCGAGGCGTATAAATTGGTACGCGAGTTGATTGCGCCAAAAGTGATCGAAACCGTAACGTATAGCGAATTAATAACGGAAATCGACAAACACTTCGTGCCGAAGAAGTCAGTCTTGGCAGAACGATTTAAATTCCATTCGGCGACGCAGGGCGCAGGCGAGGAGTTGGCGCAGAGGGCGGCACGTGCTCGACAACTGGCGGTGGACTGCAAGTTCGGAGCAGCCATGGACGAAATGTTGCCGGACCGATTCATCATTGGTATGCTACAGGGACCGGAACGGGACAAGTTATTCATGGATGAAAAAGCATCCACAACAATGGCCAAGGCGTTAGAAATTGCAGTGGCCGTAAATAGTGCAAAACGAGCAGCGCGACAGTCGTCAGGGGCAGCAATCGGCACGGAGGTGTACAAGATAACAGCAGGGGTAGAGTCGTCGAAATGGTCGTGCAGTATGTGCGGCTATAACAATCATACCACGGACAAGTGCCCTACTAGTAAAACTTTTTCTACTTGAAACCTCAGTTTCACAAATTTGCTTAGTTATTCTTTACTCAGTTAAAAATAAACAACTTTAATCAAACTCCCAACTCAAAACAGTATAATTAAATTTTAAACTCAACAAAACAATAGTTGCCTTAAGACATACGGTTCCCATAATAACGTTTATTTACCATGTACCCATCGTGTTTGCGGGGTAGCCAGACACCGAAGTCATTAACTTAAGTAAATATTGTTCTGAACCGACTCGCGAAGGCTTCCGATATGTGGAAAATAGGTCATATTTTTGTGTGCATAATATTTTTCTTTATTATTTGTCTGTGTCAGCTTTAGTCTATTTGGGGACGGGTATTGAAGTCGGTTTGTCTTATTGTATATCTAGTTAAAAGTCTCTCTTCTTTTGGTTTTCATCAAAAAACCTTTACTGATGGGATCTCTGATGATGATGATTCTTGCGATTGATGAGATCTGTCTTGCGATTGTTAAGGCGTATATATTCCTCAATGTTAACGCAGTAATGGCCGTGCGCCCGCTCGGAGCCAAAATATTGAACCTCCTTTTGGACAGTTTTGTTTGTAAAATATTCTTTGATTTACATACGCTATTTCAGTCATGAAGAAATTCTAGCCATAATTTGTTCTATCTCAAAATATTTTTAAACATCCAAGTCATTTTGAAGGAGTATCCAAAAGTGGCGAAAAAATTCGTGTTGTTAATTATTTTTTTAAAGCAAAACTATTGGTTATACGAAAAAAACCATGTTGCACAAATAATGCAAGTCCATGAATAATTAATAGATATGTACATTTTCAAAACTTTTAACGCTAAAGAGTATGCTGTTGAAAGTAACTGTTTTATGCCAATAAAGCGGTGAAAGGCCCTCAAGCGTGAGGTCCTGGGTTCGACTCAAAGATCGTGCAAAGTGTTATATTGGACTTTTCTATTTGGTATTTGGCACTTGCTTGCCTGGAGTTCAGAAATTTGGCGATGTCAAACCCCGTGTCTTGGAAAGCACATCATGCCACGAAGCGAGATCCGATGCAGTTGATCCTGCACCCGATCTGTCTCTGGTCCTGTCGGTTTGCTCGACTAACTGCAACTGAACTGACTCAAGTATTTTGTGATAGTAATTATAAAGACACCAATACTTTTCAAACCGAATTACAGCAACATTGCTTTACAGCCGAGAAAGGAATACCGCGATAGCAAAATGTACTTCGTGCTTTTCCGGATGATCTCATTCATAAAGACTACTTCTATCTTCAGATTTCATGTCACCACGTCTTTTCCATTGTTGACTACGTTCCTCAGAAACTATTGTACTAGTAGTGGTCCTGTTTATTGTCAGCGCCATCTTGGATTGCTGCGAGTCTGGCTTTTTGTTACAGGATTAAGGTCACAGGATGATTGATGAATGTTTGTGACAGAGAATGTCCTTTAGCTTATTGAGAAGATAAAATTGTAAATAGCTTCAAGGTTTTAGGCTGAGTCAATATTGTTCTAAGGCTCTAGACTAGGGGTCATCAATAACTTTCATTCGCGGTCCGCAAAGCCACCGGTCACCCATCCCTCCGGCCTTAATATTGTCACGTGTATTTATGTACTTAATTAAAATTGAAGTAATAAACTTTAATCTATACTAATATTATAAAGCTGAAGAGTTTGTTTGAACGCACTAATCTCAGGAGCTACTGGTCGGAATTGAAAAATTCTTTTTGTGTTGGATATTTCATTTATTGAGGAAGGTTATAGGCTATATAACATCACGCTACAACCAATAGTAGCGGAGCATAAATGAAAAATGTTGCAAAAACGGGCAAAAATTATTCCTTTTTAAGAGCTTCCGTTGCGTGCGCTGCGTAAGCGGTTAAAATTACGCAACATTCATGTATGTAGGGTAGGTAGGGTAGAGTAGGTAAGTAGCCAATTGACGGGAGCGAAGCCGCGTGGGACAGCTAGTATGTAATAAAAATAGATACAATATAAGATGTTTCTTCCGTTGTCTAATCTGCAGTAAGGACAAAGCGCGGGATAAATTACTAAATTACGTAGGTGCTCAAGTAACACAAGTAAATACTATTGTATTTTTTACTTATGGTACACAGAATACGTTGGCGGTCCGGATCCGGACCACGGTCCGCCATTCGGTGACCCCTGCTCTAGACGAACCGTCATCCTCGATGGTCGATATGCCAAAATGTAAGGAATTGATCACGTGACATCTTGATAGCGCTTGTCAATCACATTTTAGTCATTTTTAACCGACCCAAAAAGGAGGAGGTTCTATGTTCGACATTATTAACTGTTTTTTTTTAATGTATTTTCACCGATTTCTCCATCAATTGTAGACCGATTTTGAAAAGTTCTTTTTTTTTGTTTGAATGAGTATGTTTCGAAATTGGTCCCATTTTAATTTGGTGAAGATCTGATGAAGAACTTCGAAGTTATACAACAGAACTCTTCAATGAATAACGGCAAATCTCTCGGGATTGCTGCAATCGTATGTCTGTTTATTGTTTATACTATTTCATACCACAACATTACGCCAGTACACTCTCAAGGGGTACGCAGATCTTTCATTTCACCGGTTATGTTCATGGTTCATGATATTTGGGATGATACTTGCTTATTAGGCAGGTACAACTAAAAAGGGAAAAATAAAAAAACTTTTTACAAAAAAATACTACCGACTTCCAAATAATAAAACTACAAAGTGAAAAATAACTTTTTTTGGAAGTTGCTGTCCATAATATATTTTGTAAAATATATTATGGACAGCAACGTCGTCATCGTATTTTTTGTAAAATGTTTTTTTTATTCCAATCACTATTTCGACGCTTTTCTTGTTAGAATGTGTGTCTAGAGCCTCTTGTCACTTACACCATCTAATTGTATGACACCGTGTTAGAATCAGAGCGATATGGTCACGCTCCGTCACGTCTCCGACACACGTAGCGTGCCGACCGTGCCGAGCGTGTTAAGCGTGCCAAGTGTGGAACACTACACACGTGATGCAACACTATTATGGCACTGAGATTTTTGGTTGACCGTAAGTAGGAAAAGGTGAGTGTCCCCGTGGTTATTGAAAAAAGAGAGGTGAGAAAGATTGCTATATTTTCAACCAACCTAAAAAAGGGAGAGGTTATCAATTCGACTGTATGTTTTTGTATGTTTGTTACGCGATTACTCCGCCAATTATGAACCGATTTTTTTATTTGAATGCTGTTGCTTTTCGTAAGGTTCCATTTAAATTAGATCAAGATCTGACGAATCGTTTTTAAGTTATCCTTAATAATGCGTATTTCATGGTAATATAAAGTACCAAAACTAATATACTATTTAACAAAAAAAAGCGCTTTGCGTCGAGGGTTCCGTATCTACCCATTATACCGCCGTAATAAAATTGGTATCATTTATATTGGTGGCTAAGTTTTAAAGATATGGAAAAATTTTGATTTTTGCGATAACTTAAGTACTAATTTACCTTAATTTTCTGAAAATCTAAATTTGCTTATATTTTTTTATTGTGTTGACTCAGGACCTTGATTTTATATACCTTATAGGAATTGTGGGATCGTACCAATGCCATCACAATTATTTTAAAGCTAAAAATAAAAAAAATAATCAAATTATGAGATCAACAAAATAAAGCCATATTATTTACAGTGTTACATATTACATCACTGAACATAGTTGGTTCTGGCACCACCGGCCTGTTATAATGTCTGGCAAAGGTGGCAGAGTTCTGAGACCACCCAGCTGTTCTTTGTATTTGGTCTATACTGATCCCAAATCTTTGGGCAGCAGATGTAGAAGCATTTCTGGTGCTGTGTGCTGTGAAAGTATTTACATCAATTCCAGACCCATGTAAAGTTATTTTAATCCAGCGGCTTATAGTTTGAGTAGAGGCATTATGATGTGGCTTTTTGAAGGTTAGTATGAGCTTGTCAGTTGACTTCAGCATCTGGTATACATTTCAACTTGGTAGATCCACCCGTTCCTGAGAAAATATTTGGTGACATACGGACAGACGGACAAGAAATTGATGTCATAAGAGTTACTTTTTACCCTTTGAGGTACGGAACCCGACGGAATTAAACCGACTTACAAAACAATACACTACAAAGTGAAAAATAAATTAAACCGACTTTCAAAACAAAGCGAAAAATAATTTATTTTCGGCAGCCGGTGTCATAAACCAAAAAAATAGGTACGGTAACCGACTTCCGAAAAGAAAGTTATTTTTCGCTTTGTTTTGAAAGACGGTTTATTTTTTTTATCAAAAAGTTTTTTATAGCCTCATGGAGAATTGATACCATTGCTTTCGCGTTTGCAGCCTGGTCTTGGTGTTCTGAAATATCACTTACAAAAACTTTAATTATACTGAAAAAAAATCTCTACATTAACCCGTCTGTCAGTCATGTCCAACAACAACAGCAACTATATCGACATACTATGTCTATCAACTTTACCTCGTATAATTATATTCACAGTTATGGCTTGTTTTTTTTCGATGTGGGAGCAGTGGTGTCACAGTGGTATTGGCTCCGACTTACGGGTCGTGGGTTCGAACTCAGGCAGGCGCTTTTATCATCTTCATCAGCCTTTTATTTTCCTACTGCTGGGACACAGGCCTCCTCTCTGTGAGAGAGAATGGGCAAAGAAAATGGGAACAATTTACGCACAGTAAAGCGCCTCTCTGGGTTCAAACCCACGACCTACAACTTGTAAGTCGCGGCCGTTGTAAGACGCTTTAATTTGTGTAAATTATTTCATCATCACTGCTCTAAAAACGGCGAAGGAAAATATCGTGAGGAAACCGCCATGTCCTAGAACCAAAAATTCGAAAACATGTGACATCTTCACACTCGCATTGGGCCCGCGTGGTGGATTAAGGCCCATTGCCTCTCTCACAGAGAGGAGTCCTTTGTCCTAGCAATGGGATCATTATAAGGCTGCTGAGGATGATTTTTCGGTTTCTGTTCCTAAAGCGTGTCTACCAGCCTCAAAGGGGTCGCATTTTACTTGTCCTATCCATTTGCGACAAGCCCGCTATTCTATTCCCAACCACTGTAACTTTTGAAGGCCAAAATTAATAGTGGCGATCACCAAAAATTGCATATTCAATTAACTTGACGAATCCAGGAGACAAGATTTAACGTCTTGGAGCCCGCAACGAAGTCAATCAGAAAATATCTGCGGTGGTAAACTTC
The DNA here is from genome assembly GCA_947562075.1 of Orthosia gracilis. Lineage (NCBI taxonomy): Eukaryota > Metazoa > Arthropoda > Insecta > Lepidoptera > Noctuidae > Orthosia > Orthosia gracilis. The sequence continues at coordinate 25,182,915 of OX387266.1, forward strand.
AAGCACAGCAAAGGTCGATTGGACAACACTTCGGGAAGGCATTTTTCAAAAGTGGTCTCTCGCTACAAATTATGGCACATAGCAACAACCAGCTAATACAGTCCTGTATCGAAACAACACTCAGTGTGCGCACTTCTCAGATTTTTATCTAATGTATAACGATAGCAAGGGCCCTAGATTATCAAGCACTATTGCCCATAGGTACCCTACCTAATACAAGACAATGGTCCATTGTCTATACGCAATAGTTTGGCAAATAGCCCAGCTAATGTAAAGTGGTTATCAGGTTATCGTCGGCCATAGACACCAGCATTACCAAGGGATTTGCTGATGTATTGCCAACTTCAAAGATGAAATGGAGGTTTTATGTGCCTGTAATTTTATCAGCTCCCTTATCCTCCAAACTAGAGGCAATTTATACTGTTTCACAGCGGAATTAGGGGGGAACTGACCTTGGCCTTTATGAGAAGTATCAATTCATATATTTCATTGTGAAAAGTTCAAATTTTTTTGAATCACCACGTGGTATTTCACCAGTTTAACTGTTTGTATCGGGATGTTTTTGCAATATATCGTATCATAATATTATGTGTTCAATAGATTGTCGATCGAAGCATGACTACTGCTAGATAAATTATGTAGCATGAAATAAAAATGTGTCGGGGTTTTTAATTTCTACATGTCGTGGAGTGACTGCTTAGCTGACCCATCAAACAATAAAACCAATGAGATTCATGTTTCTAATGTGTATTTTTTATTAAAAAAATGTAATATAGAACATTAATAAAGGAAAAGACACCAGCAATCATTATTAAATAAGCATGCTAAGCATGAGAATTGACAGCAAATAAAACTTTAATGATACCCAAAGCGTTCCAAACCCAAACCTTTAATTATGTTGTATTACGATAATAACGGCAAACGCATTATCAGACCTTTCTAACAAACTTTCTCGTACCAATAACGAACATTCCATGAACATCGTTGTTCAGAACTCTACAGATTTCGATACATGTTATAAGAACTAAGTTTATTACAAGCACATAATCCGCTGGAAGTTTCAACAACAGCGGCTGAAGAAGTGTCTAAAATTTAATAAAGCCAGCGTGTACATACTTAGGGCTTTCGGGTCAAAGATGTGTGGGTTACTAGAAGTGGGAGCGTGGTTTAGCATGGTGGTTGTGCGTAGTTTTTTTTTAATATGTAATGGGTTTGCTCTTGACTCTAGTCTAGGTCAGAGGTGACAGAGACAAAGTCGACGATGGAGTGAGGTTACCCAGAAGAAGCCTATTATCTCTAACTTTGAAAAGATTCGGGTTGTATGCGTTCGGAAACACAGACGCAGGCAGTGAGTTCCACTCTTTTGCTGTGCGCATTATGAAGGATGTTTGAAAGCGCTTGGTGCGAATTGGTGGAATGGCAACAAGGTAAGGATGGTAACTAATAATAATAACTAATATTTGAGTGTAAATACCAAAAATTTTAATTCTTGTTTATTTTGCAGTTGTAATAAAATATATGAGTTATAGTTTACATTATTATAAGAACTATTTATACCATTGTTTTAGAAATTAGACTACTACACTTAATGTTCATTTTTATGAAAGTTCTTACTTAAAAAAAAATATTCTATTGTACTCTACTCTACTCTCCTCTTTTATATTCTATTCTATGTTTAAGCCCCATGTAATAGGGGGCGAATCTGTTGGGTTGTTTTAACATTAAGTTTCCTTTTATTTGTACCTACATTGTGTGTATCTGGTTATGCCAAATATACTATTTTTCTTTCTTTATTTCTTTCTTCCTTTCTTTCTTTCTACTGCCATTTACCGGTAACAAATCCAGACTCCGAACTGGTACTGAGAAATTCAAGTTGGAAAACTAATTACACTTTACCCGAGCCAGGAATTAAATCCAGGACCAAGTAAAAGTTGATATTCTATAGATAACTAGCTACTGTTTACGAAAGGACGAAAAGTGTTTTTCATCCCAAGGGGACATTATAACGGGATTAAAAGTAACCTATGTGCTATTCCAGACCATAATCTATCTCTGTGTCAAATTTCATCTAGATCTTTTCAGCAGCTCTGGCGTGATTGAGTATCAAACATACATCCATCCGAGCTTTCATATTTATTATATTAGTAAGATTAAATATTATGTCAACGGACCACTGTTTTTGCAACTGCCGTGTTTGTGTTTTAAAAACACAGATGTTTTCCATACAGCACATAAAATTAATTCATTCAAAATACACACTTAAATATCTTTCAATTGAGTAATTTAAATAAGTCAATTGAATGTTTACTTAATCGAACAATTTAAATAGCTTGATTGATAATTAACGTTTAAATTCAGAACAGCCAGTTCATTGTTTTATATTTCACGGTGTCCATTCTATCTTAGCTAGTACATATAAACCAACCTGCTGAGTGCTTTTAATCTAAACTAATATTATAAAGAGTTTAAATCTGTTTGCTTGAAAAAGATAACTTAGAATATAGTAGAAAAGAATAATAAAAAGTACTGAACCGATTCCAAAAATTCACTCACTCATAAAAAGCTACACTATCGTTGAGGGTCATAGGCTCTTTTTTATCCGGAAAAAATGTTCTGTTCTCGTAGATTATACCACGGGAACAAAGCTGCGGTGAAAAAGAAATAGTTTATACAACTCTGTATTTCTAGTAACACCTTCCAGCAACCCTACATCCATGTAACATCCCAGTCTTTCGGCTATATACTCAAAACGTAATCTCGTAAACTGAGGCTGCAAATTCACCAGCCCTCCCCCCCTCTTCTTATTCAGCCTCTCTTACCCACCCTCTCGCGTATAAATAGCATCTTAGTAGTACAGTTTCCTTCTGAGGACGTGAACGTCTTCTAAATGAAGTCGACTTGATAAATGGTGGGTACTTTATTAAAGGAAACTGTTTTGAAGAATTTGAGTGGTGTTGTGATTTTATTCATTGATAGAATACCAGAGGACGTAAACCTTCATAAATACATAGCGTAACATAACATCATGCATTCCCCGAATAATTCGGCAGATTGGCAGGGATGCATATTGGCCGACGACGTAGCGGCCAACTAGTAGGTTGCGGTGCCGCTTGATAACAGGCATCATCGCAACTGAGGCGGGCCTCGATGTTGTATGGAGCGTACCAGGTCCCATACGATGTCGCGGCTGAAGGTTGAAGGCCGCAGCGGGAGAGGAGTGCCGGTATTGCGGTGCGCCGCTTTCCCTACCTACCGCGGCCTGGACGGGGTCGCCACCATCTGATGGCGGACGGGGTGGGGCCGCAGGGGAAGAGGAGTGTCGGTATTGCATTGGCCGCTCTCCCTATCCCCTGCGGCCGAAAAATGGTAGGTGGCGGGGCCATTGACCTTGACCCGTCACAAGGGGACTAAGGGGTCGTCTGTGCCCATATGCTGTTTGGTCCTTGGGGTGGTCACGGCGTACAGTGTGTTCTGGTGCGCCGGTGATGGGGGTACTCCCCAGAGGAGGGTCCGGTGACGGACAGCCGCGGCGGGTTCGCGGTGAGTGCTAACGTGTACCCGTGTTCCCGCCATAAGCGGCACAGGAGGACACCGTGGAGTTTTGGAAAAAAAAAAGACCCAGATCTATTCTAAGTCCCTTTGAAGGTAACTTCCTACTCGTCCTACTACCGCTATCGAAATATAGTGTGAACAATCCCTTACACTTGTCATTTTGACCATCGCTATTAGAATACCGCTTTGTTTAAATCCTCTGGTCGATTTGATGGAATTGAGGAAATGATTCTAGACTTCAACATAATATTATAAACACTCTAACAGAGCGTTTAACTTACACAGATTATCACAGACTCAACCACATCTAGTTTATAATTCACCGGAGCGTAGGCTTATAGTTTCAGTCTGTAAACCGATGGAATAATTTCCGTACTACAATATTCAATCCGCTTAATAACTGCTGTAGTTTGCTTGCTGATAGAATATCCTAGAAATATCCTATACCATATTACACACAAAATCAGACCTGTATTCCCCGAAGCGCAGAGCCTGCGTCGAGCATTATTTATGTCACCCTACATGTGTGCCTCTTTCTATACCAAGATGAACACATTTACATAAATAAACTGATAGGTAAATGTGATTCGCCGTTTTCTATGGGGTAAGCAAAAACTACAGAACACTACATACTAGGATCCTACCCACATACTACTTTGTTCTTTCATACATCTGAAGGCCAGTTCGTATATATGGTTCAACTCATCATTGCGCGCGGTGTTATGTGTGGGTAAGCATGTGTGGGTGCTTTGACGACAATTGCCGTGTCACCGCCACACAAATGCATGATATATAATTACAAGCGCACGCATACATAGCGCACAGATGAGTTGAAATATCCATACATACTTACTTAAAACACTATCAAATTTAAGTGTAAATCTCGACAGTCAATGTCAAAAATTTATCAAATTGTAGGTAGTTGGAAGAATTTTTGACAGAGTAAGAAAGATATTAGAATCAGATTGTTTAACGATTCATACACGTCTTACACGTGCGGTGGTCACGAGCACTAGATCCTTATCGAAGACACCACTAATTATATCACTGTTTGTCATTCGCTCGGATGGATTTCCAAGAATTACATACCTACCTACTATCTAATGAGCTTGTAAGAATTCTTCCTTGGACTAGTAGTCGCATTGTCCTAGGTTAGATACACGGGTTTATTTTTATTAGAAAAAAATCAGTAGCGGCTAATTTGATGAGTCTAGATTTAAGCAAGGCACTACACAACAAGAAACTGGTATCCCTTGTCGGTTGCCTTATACATTCTGCTTACCCAATAACTTCCTGCAGGCTTGATATTATATATGTATATCTATAAACTCTAAATTAACTAATCTTCCAAACGCCCTAAGCTTATGCAAGTAAGCCGACCGAGTAGCCAATAAATGATATTTCTTACATAACTTAACAAACATAAGTTTGAAGCTTTCCTAAATGAGTCCTTGTAGTTAAGTCAGGATTAGATTTTAAGTTATGTTGTGTGATCTAGGAATATGTATGTTATGTAAGGAAGATTTAAGTTAAGGGCTGAGATTAGAATGGTGTGGTAAGTTATGATATTATTTATACATTAATTGGTGGTTATTCATAAATGAGGCGTTCGATTCTAAATAGTAACAGTCGTATTTCGATCTTTAAGGCGTAGATACCCCTCAGTAGCTGATTTTAAAATGAGAATCACGTCTAAACGGCTTGTTGTAATTAAAAAAAAAAAAACTTATGTTGCATGAGACAATTTTCTTAATAATTTGATCTCAGAAAATTTTAATATTTATTCGTATAACAGCGTAATTAATTTGTAAATTTATGTCTAACACGTACAAAAAAATGACTATCGCACCAAAAACGCCGAGCGTATATTAATGAAATTTTCACCTTCTCAAAGGCAATTTAATTATCTAAATTTTGATCTGAGGCTTTTTTTTTAAGTTAAAATTAATAAGGAAAGTACAAAAATCTATTAAATTTTGTTTCGCATGGGTGTGATACGAGTTCGCGTTTTGTTCCCTCAAGGTCGTTGCCGACAGTCGTCGTCTTAATGTTGAGAAATGCTTGCCGAGGTCGGTTTGTGGATAGGTGACCATCTTAATTTGCATAGCGAGGTGCCTGCGTGTCTTAAGTACGTTAAGCTGTTTGTAGCTACTGTCTTTTGTAAATCTTTTACAGTCGTTATGGATAGTCGGAAGCCAGGAAATCTCACACCAGTCTTGTCAAAGGGTATCATCCTGTTGTGAAGGTCTGACAGGCAGTCACTCCATGTAGAATATAATACTGGTACTCAGCTGCTGGAAACCGACCTCAATGTATTTGAGAAAAGCCTAGGCAGATTGATTGGATGTTTTCATAACAAAGGTGTCGTATTTATGTGATGTGATGGAATATAGAAAATTTCGTAAGGAATGTTTTGAGTATGAATGTGGAGGAGACCAGAGAATCAATGGATGGATTGTGTGAATGTGACTACTGTGATGAAAAATAATATAGAAGTATTCAAGTACCTCATCATCATCATCATATCAGCCGAAAGACGTCTAATGCTGGACATAGAGATATTAGTACGGTATTCCAATAGAATACGAGTGTAATGTTTAATTCTTCTATACTTTCTGTAACTTATATGGTGTATATAATAAAGATTATTCTATTTTATACTATTCTAAAGTAAGTGAATAAAAATAAACACCAGCCCTCTCCTGTCGTATTCTATTGATAGCTCAAAGAACTCACGGTCGTTTTCTTGCATTCATTGCTTCATAACTTAAAAACTCTACTCGAAAGCGTAAAACATGCAATGTTGAATTATCAAAATTACAACGTGCGCGCGTGCTTTAATCTTTCATATCAATAAAATAAAATCATTCTTACAAAAAATACAACCAACTTCCATATAAAACACAAAAAAAAGTGAAAAATAACGGGAATCCCGCTCTTGGCATATTTTTTTAGGCATAAAGTTTTCGCATAACTTTTAACAGCATAATAATACTGCAGCATAATAATACTTTGGCATAATGCAAAGGTTAGCATAACAGTCATTTTTTGTAGTATGTTTTGCCATAAATAACCTATTCACTCTTGACTTAAAGACTCCCAGGTTACAATTACGGAAGTCGGTTGAATATTTTTGTAAAATAAATATATTTCACTTCTTAGTCATGAAACATAATAAGCAAGTTCTGTATTAAGTAACGGTATAGTAAGGAACCTATAATGGTCAAAGTTATGCCATAATAGGTTACCCGAATTATATAAAACCGGAAAAATGAGAGTGTACCAGTGTGAACTGGACATATCTGCGTGATGTTATGCTATGAAACGGCGTAAACAATAGTCAGAAATGCGATTGCAAATTTGCAGTCCCGAGAGATTTGCTGTTGGTTATTGAAGACTTCTGTAGTATATCTCCATAATTCTTTATCAGACTTTGAATAAATATAAATGGGACCACTCGAGAAGCACCAGCTTTCAAAGAATCATCATAATCAGTTCACCAAGTAAAAAAAGTTGAGGTCATAAAAAAAAGAATACAGTCAGAACCTTCTCCTTTTTGAGTTCGTTTATCTACGCAATTACCATCTGGTATAATTGTGTTTGATTACAAAACGGCCTCGGTAGTTCAATATAATAAAATAAACTTCACAAAAGCCCTATTTTAATAAGAGGGAATTCGGGACAAACTATTTTAAAAGTTTTCAACTTCAGATTGTTTAAGTGGAATGTTCTGGAGGCCTCGATTTATTATGTACTGACTTGAATCAAGTTTTAGTTCTATTCATTCGACATAAAATCACGCCTATGTTCTCCGCGAAGTAGGTCAAAAATATAACTTGCAAGATTTGACAGACATCACAAAGACAGGTGAAAAAAATAAAGAGAGTAAGCCTATAGCCATCAACTGGGTTGTAGAGCATCAATCTAGACTCCAGGCAGCTAATTCTTTATTGTACACCAAACCAACATTTGGAATTTTTGGAGTTGGATTCGAATCCCCAAGGCAAGAGAAAGCATGGCCGTCTCCGTCAAACCTGGCGTCGCACCGTGTTTGCAGAAGCGACGAGCATCAGAATGGCGTGGAGCGAGGTGAAGCGAAGGACAAGACCGATCGCGACGGAAGACTACTCTGGACGCCCTCTGACCCATCCAGGACAAAGGACATTAACTCAAGTAAGTCAAAGCAACATATATTAAAACAAAATAAACATAAAATTCATGTACAAAGGCGACCTTAACTCCAAATGGACTTTTCTTCCAACAAAACTCTGAGTGATAGAGATGGTATTAGAGGTCAGTAATATTTAATGAGATATAACAGACAGAAAAGCCGAATAATAATATACGGACCTGGAAATCGAACACAGGACAACTTATGCTGTCATACGTAAACGTAAGGTATTCATTGAGTTTAGTCAGTAATCAATCAGTGCTAATTATTCTAGAAGTTACTTAAACCCGTCAAACACGCGGTTTTGAATCCACTTCTGATATAATTTGGCTTGTTTTTTCAAGAAAACTAAGCGCTTCGCTTTGTTTGCACACAACTGAAGTACTAAGTGTCATTCATCACATACACATCTCTAATTCATCTCATGAGTTAGAGATGTGTATGTGCTTTTCTTGAAGTATCGATAAATAAAAAAAACGTATTATCATAATTTTATAGACTATCAAACAAGTAACACCAATATTCTAAATCTAATTTAAAAAGAAAATATAAATCCAAATTATTTTATATTACTTAGACTGTATCGCCATGATAACGAAGTACGCTTTGATTTGAGGATATAAATATCAATAAATATGAAAAAGGATAAAGGATGTGTGAAGCAAAACATCGCCAACCCGCCTTGAGAAAGCGTGGTGATTAATCCTCGACCTTTGCCCAGCAGTGGGAAAGTTACAGGCTGGTATTATTATATTTGTAGTAGGAAAAAGAATCACAGGGCCAGGAATTGTTTAGAAAGTGTTCGCAACTGAAGTTATACAATTTCTTAAACCCTGCCTTAAATTACACTATAGTACAAAAGTACAAAAAATAATAGTATTTTATCAATTCCACATAATTTTCTGACAATTTTATTAGTTCCGGCTAAGTCTAATATTTGGTTTTTGCTCTACTAATTAGTATACTAGATTGTTAGACAGGCAGCATATATTTTTACCGACCGCAGCACATTACAGCTTTGGTTTTGGAATGGACGAGCTACAAATTACTGTGCATTTGACAGCCTGTCGGCCAGTGACGACTTGAGTGCGTCTGGCGCCATTTTGATTGTCAAGTGACCATCGAGGTACGTCAGACTCACTTCTATTTTTGCTGGCTTGTTAACTTTTGGCACTGTATGTACTATTTGATTTGGGTTGAAACGAATTTAAGAGAAGAAAATTAGTGATGCTTTCAAATTCAAAGCATATTTAACTGTAGATTGTCGTATCGGATTGTCGTTGTATTGAGTGTATTGGTGGCCCAGTGGTAAGGACCTCACCTCTCGTGTTTGAGGTCGTGGGTTTAAAATTAGGGCAAGTACCAATGTGAATTTTTAAAATTAAATCTGCCCAGCCTTTTCCTAGGTATCTGCTTTCATTTAACCTGATGCAGCTAAGTACAAAAATTTTGCAAAGAACGACTGCCAATCTGATCTCCACAATGCAGTAACTGGTTCCCAAGACACCTTTGAAAATGAAAATGCCTTGACGACTGCCAAAGATCTACAAATTTCTGTCGAGCCCACCAATTTAAGGATGCATTATGCCACACCGTGCTGCGTTGGGGTACATCCGAGCCTCCGGGACGCGGACGCCGCACGGTAAAGCATGGACCTCATCATATAAATTGGTCGTGAAGTTTTGAATCCGTGCCTCGTTCGTGCCTCGCGCGGAGCTTGGCTCGCGCCCGCTACGGTCTAGCTTAATTCAAACTTTATTGTGCTCTGCTCTTCGACATGCTTTAATTTAATTACATATCAATCAATCAAAAAACATATTCATATCATAAAATAAATTAATGAAAGAACAACAATATTACGAAAATGAATTCAATTAACATAAATGCTGGATTATATTTTATCGATATAATCCAACACTACGTCAGCTTATCTCAATACGACGGGATTAAGTACCGCCTATTATTTAATAACCACAGACATAAATCTAACTAGATGAGGCGAATTTATTTATTTTATAATTAACTAGTTGACCCCCGCGGCTTCGCTCCCGTCAACTGGCTATCTACCTACCTATCACCTACCTACCCTACCCTATCCTACATGCCTACCCTATCCCACATACTCTACTTACCCTACCCTATCTACTTACCCACCTACCCTACCTACCTACCTTCCCACCTACCCACTTACCGATATAGTAATCAACTTTTGTTTCTACCGGCGATCTAATTAAATTTTAGAACACAAAAGCTGCTATTGTGACTTAACTATGATAGTGAGATATGTTTTCCCATAGACTTTATTGTAGATAATAATGAGTACTTTAATCACGTAGCACATAATTTTGATTATCGTATCATCAATAGTTTTCTCAGCACACGCCCAATAATGCATTTTATAGGCAAAATTTTGCTACTTTGAGTTGCATTATTGCAATTTTCATAAGGATTTATAATCTTTTTGAAAATAAATTATAGACTATGTTACTCGGGAATAACGTTATTTTCCATAGGTGAAAGAATTTTTAAAATCGGTTAGTGGTTTTGGAGCCTATTCGGTACAAACAAACAAACAAAAAAATCTCTCCTCTATATAATATTGGTATAGATGTACACAGTAGAGTACAAAGATACTGCTGTAAAATTAAAAAAAAACATGTATGTGTGTTGGCGTGTGAAAAAAAGGAGTAAGAGTGAAATCAATACTCTTACTTAGAGCTGTTTTATTCAGTGTTACGAGTATAGGCCACAGACATTAACAGAAATTTAGAAAAATATCTAATAAGAAGACGCAGCGTGTGAAAGCCCCCTCACTATGTGGACTTATGACCTGGTTAAGGTTGCGGGAATCCACTAAATGCGAGACACACGGGATTGGTCAATGTAGCGATACTTGGGTGAGGCCTTTGTCCAGCAGTGGACGTATTTTGGCTGAAATGATAATGATGAGCTGTAAACGCTCTATAAAAAGTTGCCTTTTTTAGTATTTAAGTGAATTTGTTCCTAAATTGTGTGTGAAAAAGTGGCACGCTTGGTTTTGATACAGATGGAGGGTACTGCGGTATCTAGTCCGATTCATGTCTGTGTATTTAACAGAGAACGTTCCGGTAATTGGTTATCACCAATTAACAGACACCAAACTAAATTTATAATTACACGTGTGCAGGCTTTAGTTCTAGTTAGAACTAGTTTCGCGTTTGATTTCTGTTTAGAGCTAAACTATCTCTTGTTAATTTGTTAATAATGATGTATTTACTTTAATGGTTTAGAAGTCCTTTCTAGCAGACCTTTTCTGTAAAACTAAATAATTGAGGAGGTTAGGAACAAAAGAATGATAATTCGATATTTTCCCATGTATATTTTTTACATTTTATCTACACTCACAACGTAATGTTCCAAATATGAATTCAAAAAATGTTGTATAAACACGAACTTTATATTCGTGGATAGGTAAATTTTAAAAAAAAAAACCATTTCAGTGCAATAATTTTCTTTCGATTTTCAAACAACTGCATCATAAAATAACTTTTTAATTTACTTTTTTTTTTTTTGCACTTAGTGTCATGTTTATTGACGGGTGCGGATGAGAATTTAAATTGTCCGCCATACCACATGTTTTTTTCCGTTTCCAATTGTTTAACCGTAAACCGTGTTTTATTTCAAATGAATGAGTGAAGATAAAATAGTGTATGCAACGGCATATAATTAGGTATTAAAACACTCGCGTGTTATTATTATCACATTCGGCTTCGCCTCATGTGATAAACCGACGCTCGTGTTTTAATAACCCCTATTATATGACCATTGCATGAACTATACTATTATTGTACCTTTCACGTTGGTTTCTATCGAACTTTGGCATGTTTTCGTATCAAAACGTGTTAAATTGATAGTTGTAATAAGTAGATAAATGTTCTAATTTTTCACGAAAAAAGCAATCATGTAATTTATCACTTTTTGTTCCTAATCTCTTCAATTCTATACACATAACATATGGTTTTCAAAGAGTTGTTTGCCTTTCATTGGCTGCCAATGAAAAAAAATATTAAATAATCAAATAAGGTGCCAATGATTGGCACCTTATTTGATTATTTAAAATTTTACTTTTTTATTATTAGGGTTCCGTACCAAAAGGGTAAAAACGCGACCCTGTTACTAAGACTCCACTGTCTGTCTGTCTGTCACCAGGCTGTATCTCATGAACCGTGATAGCTAGACAGTTGAAATTTTCATAGATGATATATTTCTGTTGCCGCTATAACAACAAATACTAAAAATACATTAAAATAAATATTTAAGTGGGACTACCATACAACAAACGTGATTTATTTGTATTTTTTTGCGATAATGGTACGGAACCATTGTATATACCCGTAGTGCGCGAGTCCGACTTGCACGTGGCCGGTTTTCTTTTTTTTTCTTTTTCCCGAAGGGTTAGGCAGAGATACACAGAATTTCAACAGTGATGTATTATTTGCCATTTCATACGGGTCGAGCTTATTGCCATCATCCGGGCATATCATGGTGGCTGATGGCTCCAAGCTGCTACTGAGACATCACAGATGCAGTCACTTTTCTTTCCTGAGAATCGAACCCAGGATCTCTTGTTTAACTTACAGTATTACTTTTTATGTATTTAAGCAGTCTATGTATGTATGAATTTACGTATGTTCCTCCTAGCCCGGGCAACAAAGGCAAAAATAGTAGATTGTTGCACGAAGGTCGAAAGGAATCAATTCGCATACGAGGTATTTAGACGGCTATAGTCTGAGTAGGAATTGATGTCTTTTACCCGTGTTAAGCACTCTACTTTTCATTTCGAATATAAGGTAAGTAAAAATAGTAGTTTTTTGTAAATGTTTATTGATAACTAGCTTTTACCCGCGGCTTCTTAGTAGGTATCCCATGTTACTTCTAATACTTCCAAGAATATATGTACAAAGTTTCATGATGATCGGTTCAGTAGTTTTTGCGTGAAAGCGTAACAAACAAACTTACATTCACATTTATAATATTAGTATGAAGTATAGCAACATGAGTAGTACCTATTTAAAATTAATTGAGTAGTTAGAACAATTTGTGAAATTTATAGTTACATTTTTGTTCGGAATATTTACGCTGTTTATGACAAATTTGGCTGTGTTGAATTTCTGTAAAAGTAGGAGACTCCAGTATTTGATTGGCCGGTGGAATCCATGGCGCAGATTCCCTTGAAGTAGTTGGTTGAGGTGAAGTGAAGTGTAAATTTATATTCTCAATTAATTTGTGAGAAATTAAATGTTGCAACTTGGAAAAAGGACTTGTATCTGAAGAATAAATTATAGCAGTGTGTCATTCTTGATACAAAAGTTATCCTTCCTATAAACGTGAAGGTTTGAGAGGATGGATGGATGTTTATTACTCTTTGACGCAATAACTATTCAACGGATTTTGATGAAACTTTACAGAAATACAGTTTATACATCAGAATAACACAAAGGCAAATTTACAAAAAATATTGGAAGAAGTACTCGCGGGCGGAACCGTGGGCGGCAGCTAGCATTACAATAAAGTTTCCTAAAATTCCATTCAGTCGGTTTTTGCAGAAAAAAAAAAAAAAAAAATTTATTTAAACTTCATGTACAATGGTGGTACATAGGTGGACTTAATGCAGCAAGGCATTCTCTACCAAAAATATGTTAGTAATTTTCCATCCTTAATCACGGTTATAGTTTGAGGATCTCATTCAACCGGCAATATTTTTTTCTACTTTACTTTCAGGTCATTCCCAGCGACTACTTACAGCACAAAAACTTCAGCGACTGCAGCTAAAAGCCTACTTCTTCAGCTGAAACATTATGAGGCTCTTTCAGCTATGCAAATATGAGAGGTGCATTATACCGCGGCCATTTTGTGGCCATCAAGATAAATGAATGCTAACCTTAAGCTTTATGCTCTCTTGGTACTTTAAGAACCGCAGTTTTTTTTAAGTAGGAAGGAAGAATTTGTTTTTAGGAAGTGCTTCATACTTAACGACTGTGATTTTTGAAGGAGTAGGCAGATGTCTGTAGTAAAGACCTCTTTAACAATTATGTGCGCTTGGAGGCTGGTTACTTGGATGTTTGCGACGTGACACTCCGCGTGCCTCGGAAAGCACTTTAAGCTCTTGGTCCTACGCCTGATCTCTCTCCGGTCCTTCCATCCCATCAGACTATAAGAGTGAGGGAATAGAGAGTGCACCTGTGTTTGCGCACAAATTTGTTTACTATAATACCTCCCGCGCCGAATGGCTTATCTCCTCTGTGATTAGTCGCCGATGCCTAAATTCGGTCTGGAAAACAATAACTTGGTACTTAGTTGATTTTGACTGGATCCGTAAGCTGGAATACATCCTTGGTAGTACCTGTAACAATGAAATAGAATGGGTAAGTTTAATTATTCGTAACATACATAGGCTAACAAAAAGTCGACCAAGGGCACGTTATAGTTCTGATTTGTTCTCAGGCTAGTGTCTAGACCGAAAAAAGTGTAACAATGAAAAAAAACAACACCATAAACCGGTGTATTTTTGCAGTTTTTTTTTTTGAGGCACTTCCCGATCGCCTAGGAAACTATTTTTTTTTCAATCGATTCAGTAATAAATGGCATTTCAATATAAAAATAATTTTAATATTGAAATGCCCTTTCTTATTAATATAAATAATCATGTTTGCGTGATAAATTATGCGAGGCACAGCGATAGTATAAGCGAAGATCCGCACAAAAGGGAGACGCCGAGAAGAGAACCGGAGGCGCACGAAGAAAATCGAAGACGTACGAGCGTGCGCTGCCTAGACACATACAGAACTAAAGCTAGCAGCCGCTATTGTATGTTTACTCTGAGCATCAGCTGTGTTGTTGTTACTTCAGTTTCGTCATATTTTACGAAACTGAAAGACTGTGAATTTAATGAATCGAACTCCGTTCCAACCGGGTGTCCATAAGACACCTCTTTATTTTTTGATTTCAGAAATTTCCTCAGAAAAAAAAAATCATTTTTGTAACGAAGTTTCTTAACACGGCTTGGGTAGGTGCGATTCGGAAGAAAATGTAACACGTCACGCGTTGTCGACGTCATCGTCACGTAAGATTTATGCGTTATACCCCCTCCACACGTCTTTCTCTTTCTCCTTGAAAAGGTGGTCATTGTTGGCAATACCGAAGGAAAGAGAACACGAGGCCGGTCACCAACACGATGGTATGACCGAGTGAAAGAAGCTACGTCTTCAAGAAAATTCCAGCAGGTGGTGATGGCCACTTTGGACCGGAGTCGATGGATGTAGATTGTCCGCTAAAAGGGATCCAGTGACCACGATCCTCAGTAATGAGGGACCGACTGAAGAAAAGAAGAAGACAGATATTTCTATGAACAATTTAAATCCGTGAGGAACTTTGCCCCTAACGGTCCCTGACCGTTTTGTTTTTTTTATTAATCGTAACCTTTTTTATCCAGCAATTGCTTCCTCGTTATACCTGCTATATAATCTCAAACTCTCTTCACAACAAAAATAATATAACCAAACCACTTCAAAAAAGTAAAACACAACACCAACATAAAAATCTTCGCACAATCCTCTAAGAGCATCTAATACCGTCCACTTAGCATTTTTGTAAAAAACCTCATCTACATCGCGATGGCCAAAGGGTTGATAAAAGAAACAAAGAATGAAAAGGGGATGACAATCAAAAATGTTATTCCGCGAGTAAGTACCGGCCGGGGGCTGCTGGGGACCGTTGAGATAATGTGATATACGGGTGGGAAGGATAAAAAACGGGGGTATTTTGAGAAACTATTGCTTACTCTTGTGATTCACGTCATGCATCTATGTAGATCGGTCAATGTAGCGACGCCTGGGAAGGCCTATGAGGCTTCTTTCTGCGATCGTATAAATTGTGAAGACATTTTTATGTATTTTCTACACACAGTTTTGTAATTTCCACCATTTGAATATATTATATTTATCCCAAGCTACTTATAGGTATTACAAAATTGTATAAAGCTCAACATATTTGGACGAAAATGGCACTGGTGTAGACGTTTCCTTGCTATAGATCCGGACATTCACGCAGGTGATTCCGCTGGTAGAAACTATTCATGAATAAAATTACCAAGAAGTAACCGCACGGCATGTGAGATCAATTCTGTATAATTGATCTCAGATGCCATGCGGTTTATACACACAATACACAATAATACAATACAAACGTCTGTAATAGGCTGATTACACATGTCATCGTAGATCTCAACTAGCAAATACCGAGCTAGCGATCGATAATAATTCTGTATTCTGTGAACTATGATGACTCAAGTTTGTTTGACGTTTACCCTTAGTCTATGTGCTGAAAACTGCATAAAAATTTTGTTATTCTATTGAAGGAACTAACACAATGACTGACTTAACTTCACGTATGAGATATCAACGGATGGTATGTGCTGAGCATCTCACAAAATAACTTTAAAAATATCTTTGTTTTTCATCCACCAAGTCCGTATGTCGCAAAGATAAGGCGCGCTAAGTCCCACCGGATCTCAAGTCCTCTGTGTATTTTTCACAGCATAATAATTTATACCATGTTGCACGGTTTAACCCTTTTTGCACTATTCCGTGACTATTGCAACATTCTGTAGGAAAATGTAGTTTTATTTGAGGGTTGTCTTATCGTTTTATTGTGGGGTAAAAGATGCATTTTTCTTGGGATGTGCGCGAGGGTAAATTTTAGGGTATTGGCTGTGGTTTGTTTATGCTTCCAGCTATTTTATATACTAAAGGATATTCTGACACTGAATTTGCCGATTCGGTATTTAAATGGCATTGTTGCTTGGTTTAGATTATGTTTTTTTACGGCTTGTGGTACGACGACGGTACTACTAACGGTACCGAAGCGTTAAGCAAGTAGGTCACTGACACTGGTAGATATTTGATTGTCAGAACCTCAAACAAGCTGCCTCATCGATGGGGATCTGAACACAGTTACTGGTTTGTGGGGTTAGGCAGTCGTTCCTTATCAAACAGTGGTAAGCGGCTGCATTTGTTTAGTCTGGAGGCTGACGCCTACATACTTAGAAAAAGGTCGAAGCAGATGATAAAGATGATTTGTTTATCAAAACATGGGTTACATACAATAGGGTGTGGGTGTAGGTGTGCGTGTGGTGTAGGTGTTGCGTTTTATTCTATTGCGGAGTGAAGTTTATAAAATCTAAATTTTTTATTTCAACTAAACCATTTAAAATTTGAAAATGGTGTTAATTGTAAATTGTAATATGGGTGACATGCCTGAGAATAAACGATTTTTTTAACTGTACTTTTGAATTAAAAACAAAAAAAAAATGAAGCTAGTTGCAAATTCGCGAGCGTCAGTAGGTCTCTTTGGAGAAGAACGTGCAAGAAACTTCACGGATACTCTTTTCCATCAATAAATTTTAACTACAAGTATTTGGTCACACAATTCTTGTAGGAAAACTACATATGTGAGAACGATGATAAAAGACATGCAAGCAAAAGCGTCTAGCTAGAGTAAAGCAAACAACCCCAAAACACAATAACTAATTAAAAACAGGCCGAGGCTGCCAAGTTATGGCCAATCCCAACTGATGGCGCCCGTTTACGAACATGACGTATGGATTGCCACCACTCAGCTCAACCATCATGAAGGGAACCGAATTATTCAAAACATGTGGCACCGTCAGAGATACATTTAAGAAAACATGACACACTCTTGACTGCCAGGGCACATTCAAGTCATCGAACGACATAATAGGTACAGTAAATGGCAGATTTACAGTTGGTACAAAGTACTCATATATATGCTGTGCAGTTATATAATATAAAAATAAACTACCTTACACATTATAAATTAAGTTTGAATTACCTTTCAGATTTTAACATTTCAATAATCCCTAGTATTTAAATGTAAAAGCCTATTTAATACTACATACGACATTTGCACAACGCACCGTTTAACTACCCACAGATTAAAATTAATATTTGTTTTTATTATTGATAGGCTCGCGTTTGACCACTATCTCGCCTGATGGTAAGCGATGATGTGGTCGACAGTGAAGCACGCTTGCCTAGAAGTAACCTATTCACTCTTGACCCAAAGTTGTAACTATCAGGAAACACAGACTCCGGCAGGGAATTCCACTCATTAGCTGTACGTATAATGAAAGTATTCCCAAAATGAAATTCATCGTTCAAACAAATTTGCCACCAACTATGGTCTAACCTACTTAGACTAACTTTTTAGATAAAAGCTCTAAAATAAAGTGCGGTAAGGCATGACCTAGAAATTAATATTTCTTATTTCTAGACTGAAAATTAGGACTGTTTTAATAAATTCTAGCCTAATTTCCCTGTAAGCGACGGTCGACCGTTAATTTGAAGAAGGCCAATTAAATAAATTTTGGGGACTTAAATATTTAGGACCTAAAAATGTTGTCAATGACTTTTTTGCTCTAATTTTTTTGGCTTAGAACAATTGAATATTATGTTTTTTGTCTAGAAAAAGTTAGTAGGTTATTTAGAGTATTAATCATCTCTCATTTAAAGGTCCTTTGGGATTCATGTCTCATAAAAGTCGCTATTTTATTTATTTATTAATGTACACACAAAACACTTAAAACAGAAAATACGTATAAAGATAGAAGAGCACAAAGGTGCTGCTTATTTCTAGAGCAGGAGAGTTGTATAAGAAACATAAACACAGTGTGTAGAAATAATAGGAAAGGTAATATACCGTAAAACTTAACTAATACAAACATAGTATACAAAAAATATTACAATAAGTGCTAAAAGATTATATATATCCATAATTACTATAAAATAATTAAATTCGTATAATATATAAGATCACGGGATAGATGAAAGATAGAGATAGAGATACTTTTAGCGTCACGGATCTTAGGTGGAAGTGAGTTTCACAGTCGTACTGCATGAACAGAGAAGGAGTGGGAATAGAAATGAGTTTTATGGGATGGGAAATTGAGATGGAGTTTAAGGCGGGATCTACACAGGACGTCAGGTGGGCGACTAAACGGCCGCGCAGGTAGCCAGGGTATGCAGGGTTAAAAAGGATGTTGAATAGGAGACATGCGAGTGTTCCTGCGAAGATGGATAGGAAGCCACTTGAGATCCTTGCGGAACTGAGAGTCATGATGGTTTTAATGATAGATGGTGAAATGTGGGCGTACTATATGCATCTCTGTCTAACCTTTCGATGAATACAGGCGTGATGTTATATTAACGCAATCATTTAGTGGATAGAGGATTATTTTCAATCAATTTAAAAAATGAAGAGGTTCTCAATTCGACTGTACTTTTTTTGTATGTTTTTTACGCATTATTTTATTATTCCAGCAATCATGGACTGATTTTGAAAATTCATTTTGTTTGAAAGGATATATTCTGGAGGTGGTTCCATTGTCAACAATTCAGTAACTGGTGAGTGTATCCCTTGGAAATCGAAGGAAATTGTGATTTTAGTATTTTCATCAATATGGCAAGCATTTGTATTCAAAAAGTAAGATTTGGTGAAGTGGAACTGATAAAGAAAACTTCAGATGGCTACTGGAAGTACTGGATTTTCTCAAAGATAATTTTGTTTTGGGAAAATGATATCTCGAATAGTTAAATGACTGTGGTAAAGCAAATTTATATAAATTGTTCTAATGGGAATGGTACCATCGAACTAATCTGGCAATGAAGCCAGACGGTAGACAACGGAACTCCATGATAAAACAATGTATTCTAGTCGCGTTAAGGCTCTTTGGAATAATTATGAGAAGCACTTTGGCTATAAATGATTTTCATGGTAATATAAGGTACCAAAAAAAAAAAGAAATAAAGTCGTTTTAACAAATTTTAGACAAATTTTATTTTCGAAATCCAATAGGTGCCCAAGACACTGACTTCCGAAAAGAAAGTTATTTTTCAACTTGCGTTGTTTTGTTTTGGAAGTCGGTTCATTTTTTTTTGTTAAAAAGCTTTTTTGTTACGGCCCATTCCCTTTAGTTAATACAAAATCTTTATAACAGCGTGGGTAGGGATAGAGATGGGCTGGCCTTGTTAACCAATTAAAAGAAAAGAAGAGGTTATAAGTTTTACAATCTACGCAGCTTTGTTAGTGTTTTGCTTCTTCATGAAAATGTTTTGCAAAATAATGGTGTCTGATTTTCCCTATTTATATAATTTTTCATATTTCGGTTTTGTTTCTCAGAAATTAAATTGTTGTTAAAGTTTTGTTTCTGCTATTTATTTTCAATGTCTTGCGTTTCAACCATTCTTCAGTCAAAGTCGCTACTCGGTTCGTAAGGAAACGAAACACCATCAATTAAAACGTCCCTTTCAGCCACTATCTCTTAAAATGCTTCAACTACCCCTGTCACCTTTGTACACCAATTTAAAGGCTGTTTACAATATATAAGTAATCGTGTACCATCCCCCTTTCCCTAGAGTTGGGGCGAGTCATAAATCGCTTGCTCAGGACTGATTTGCGCGTTGCCGTTGATGTATTATTGGATGGGACAAGTTTATAAGCGGAGCGGGGTTATAAGCTTGTTATAGTATTGAAGAAATAGGAGTACAATACATACCTAATTAAACATGTATACAAATAATCATATAAGTGAAGGTGTGATAAGCAAAATGGAGGCAGGATAAGTAACATAATTATTTTTCATGCTGTTGCCCTCTGATGGATTCCAGATTCTTTTGCCATAGCAACTAGTATCAACTATTTAACAAATGACTTCTTGACAGTTCTTAAGTGCCGGTAAACAGATGAAAAATAAATGGCTTATTACTTCAAATGTTTCTTATCATTATAGAGTAGTTTTCTCGCTGCTTCGCTCTGTGAGCTACTTCACAGGCTCTGTGTATTATTCCGGGTTACAAAATAGTCGATTAATTTTCAGTACGTAAAGTGAAGCTGTCTTTGTCATTCAAGAGGTACTTCCATAGATTTAATAAATTATGAACAAACAAAAATAACAATAGAAATATGAGACTATTTAAAGTACTAGTTCAAATTACCAATGCATTAGCATTACTTATTATTTATTCTGTGGTGACCAAGAGATTTGCTTATTTGGTGGCGATTTTATGGATTAAGTTGAACAGGGAACATTAAAAAGTTTGCCAGCAATAATATATTATTATGTAACAAATTGTAATTGCCTGGACAAAGTCTAATACCAAAACAATGTAGGTAGGGAGGCTGTAATCATAACAGTTTCAACTTGTATTTTACACCAACACCCCCTACGCCCCAGAGGCTCAGTTAATTGAAGAATTATTGCTACCTACTCACATTTCTACCAAATTCTATTACGCACATAAAACGATTAAATTTGAACCATATAACATTAGCAATAAGAGCTTAATTGACGGCAATCTTGTGTGTGTAACTTAGTTATTTGGTACCTTTAATATAGTGATGTGAAAGCTTATGGAAATACTCACGGTTTAATAGAAATTGTATTACATAGTGGGGTAGTAGGGAATGGTACTAGGATCGTAGGAAATGGAAGAGAAAATTGTTAACAGTATTAGCTATTTAATTTAATGATAAGTTACTGACAAAAAACATGTTTGGATATAGAGTAGAGGTTTCTATTATCGAGATGTTCTAGATAAGTGAAACATTATGATAACGATTGAAAAAAGCGGCCAAGTGCTTGTCAGACTTCGCACATTTAGGTTCCCGCAAAATCAAGTTGGTTGTAATAGGAAAACCGGCCAAGTGCAAGCCGGACTCGCGCTCAAAGAGTTCCGTACCATTATCGCAAAAAAGGGCAAAAAGATCACGTTTGTTGTGTGGAAGCCCCACTTAAATATTTATTTTATTCTGATTTTAGTATTTGTTGTTATAGCGGCAACAGAAATACATCATCTGTGAAAATTTCAACTGTCTAGCTATTACGGTTCATGAGATACAGCTTGGTGTCAGACGGACAGACAGACAGACAGACAGACAGACGGATCGTGGAGTCTTATAAATAGAGTCCTGTTTTTACCCTTTGGGTACGGAACCCTAAAAATGAGAGCATTTCAATTAAATATGATTTAAAAAATTCATCGGGATAAAATTTTGTAAACAAAGCTGACTTTGGTGGCTTCCTATTCCTATACCCCATACGATACCTCACATGACAATATTTTTTTTAACTTGGCGGAATTTCACGATGATTCATTTTTTTGGGTTGGAAAATCATTCAATGACGTCTACCGCTTTGAGTGAAACGGGAGGGTTGGTGTCAGACTTTTACTGACTAAAACCCAGTAATGTTTCTTCAGTTGCTTGTACCAGGGCCGCGGTAACTCTCATTCAAATTTGATTTGCGTCTCACGATGATACCTATCTGTTATTTTGCAACACAATAGTTCAAAACTTATTCGCTTCATGCCATCGGGTAGGTAATCACCTACCTATCTACTAGAGATACTTAGTGACCTTCTTAATGTATTTTAGTATCTCGTCCATGTGAATGTGCTTCCGATTTCTCTTAGTAAAAATCGCGAATTTGAGAAATGTAAATTGAATCACGTTGAGCCATCAGAAAGGTGGCTCACTTTACCACTTCTACAAATCATACATTTATTTGGAAACATTACTAACATCATTATATTACTAAGAGGGTATAATTGTTACAATCACATAAATAACCAGTCACACAAACCCATACATACAATAACAAAAGTAAAAATGAAAAGTTTTTGCATAAGAATGAAAATGTCATAATTTTGTAACTTTTTCGCGAGCTTGCACACTTGCAGTATAACTTAGGAGTATCACTTGAAACTGGTTTCAACCGGTCACAACTTGCATTAGGGTTGCCAACTCAAAAAGTGCCCGCAAAAAATATTTTTGCTTTCGAAAAAATTTACTTATACTTTTTGCAACTTTTTCCATAGTTAGGAAAAGTTGTAGAACGGGTTGGTAAAGTTGAAAAAGTAATAATGCTTTGATGATGAAAGTTGTGTTATATTCATGGGTTTTTGCGTATTTTTAATGAAACTGTCTTAACGTATGTTGTGAATGAGAATATACTGTTTTATTATTTTCTGAAAATGTTTCGGCGAGTGGCGAAAACTAACGGTTTCAATGATTTTGAAGACTATATACCTATGCTCTTTTTTTGCCTAAAAAATTTTTTTAGGCAAAGTAATTTTTTAAATGTAAAAGTTTAAGTGCGATTAAAATATCCTAAATCTTGAGTGTACTTAGATATAATAGAGTATCTATCAATTTGCATCAAAATACATCAAACCGCTTTAGCGTACAGGTGTAGCTTTTTTTTATTAAGTATGCCTTTTTTATAGAGGTAGACTAAAACTATTTATAGAAGCTTACTGATATTATGAATGCAAAAGTTTGGATGGATAGATGGATATTTTTGTTTATTATTATCTATAGGCTCGCGTTTGAACACTATGATGGATTTATGTTTGTTACTCAAACACGCCAGAACTGCTGAACGGATCCGGATGAAATAATTTCGCACACATATAGATAAAGTCTGGAGTAGCACATAGGCTACTTTTTATCCCGATATAATGTTCCCTTCCTGGATAATGAGTTTTCACGCGTCAACCATTATTATTAATGTTAATTTTAATCCGTGGTGCTAAGCAACTGCACTTGTCCCATTTGTAAACGACCCTTTGTGACTATTGGCATTGTTTGTTCTGTCTCCTGATTGGTATGGAGGGAAGTGGTAATTTGTATTTTCCAACTCCTCCGTTATTCTATTCTGATTAATTTCGTTACGTAATCCAAGACAGTTTAACTCATTCTCCGGGACTTCGTCGAGCTTCAAATCCTCGGCGCTTTTCTGATGGTCGCCACTGTCGATTCTGGCTTTCGTAAGTTGAAGTTGGTCCCAAAAATAATAATTTTCACGCGGGTGGAGTCGCTGGCAGAAGCTAGTATAAATAAAAATTAATGGCTTAATGTGTTGCTAGGCGCAAAACTCAAATAATAATTGAAAGGTGGGAAGGATTTTGATGATTTTTTTATGTGTGTTTGAATGGGTGGTTTAGGATCCGATAGGTGGGGCTGCAATCTAGCTCAGGTCCGGGCAGGTCAATTTCTGTCGGGTCCGCTAGTATCTATATATACCTGATACAGCACAAAGTATGTTTAGATATGGCTATTAATAAAGTAAATATCTTCTTAAGGCCTATATTTATATTATTAACTAAAATGTCGTGTTTCATAATTGAAAAACAATATATCACGGCAATTTCGATTATTTATTTATCTAGTTAACCCCACGTTTTAGCCGTGTTGCAACGACCGTGGTCCCGGGTAGACTGGTATCTCGGAGATAGCCAGCCTACCTTACGTCAGAGGAGTAACGGACAAGATCTGTTCGATATTGAAGAAGAACTCCATTAACACTATATACACGCCGGGACAAAAGGTGAACAGCAATCACCGATTATTCAATTCAACCCGATACCCGGTGATTTCACCGGGTATCTATAAATTCAACTTCAGCTGCGGTAATTCCTACATAGGCCAGACTAAGCGGTCTATAGCTGAAAGGGTCAAAGAACATATCGCTGCTGTAATAAACCGGCAGGTCAATAGAACGTCAATAGAAATAGAGATTGGAGAACACCTATTAGAAGGCGGCAGCAATCACTGGATTGAATTTCATCTTCCACAAGTCCTCTCCACAGAGCACCACTTCTATTCAAGAATTGTCCGTGAAGCGATTGAAATTAAAAAACACAAAACGTTCAATCAGGATGACGGTTACGAATTATCCGTGGCGTGGAATACAGTGATTCAAAAAACACTACCTCGTGTTGCGCAGTCGGCGAACTTACTTGTGTTGTGTGTAGAAATGTGAGGGTAGAGGAAGAATTTTATGCTTCAACGGAGCCAGTACACCGAGACGCTAGTCTATCCGGGACCACGCTCGTTGCAACACGGCCGAAACGATGGGTGAAATAGGTAAATAAATAATCAAAATCATCAAGTTAAATTCTCGTGATATTTTGTATTTCAATATTTTTATTGTTGTATCTGCCAACCCTACAAAAAGCTTTCTCTAAAGCAGAGCAGGTTGCTCTGACAAAGTTTGTCGCTTACAAATCTTATATTTTATACTTTGTTCTAAAAGTTTAGGTGAGAACCGCATACTACTATGAAAGGGAATGAGATTTTTATTTTATTGTTATTAAACTAATAATTTGAGGATTTTACGGAGTTTGAGGACTCATAAAGGATAAAAATTTCACTCATTCATTCGCGAAACCTATGCTAATTCCACAAAGAAAACTATGTAGTTATGAGGCGGTTTTTTTAAACTTTGTCCCACACTGGGAATTTCATCCTGTATCGTGAGTGCGTTTACAAACATTTGAATTCACATACACAAAACACCTAGATCCGGAACAACTATTGAAGGCCATACAAATATCTGTTTCACGCGGACATCGAACCCGCAACACGCAGCGCAGCAGCCGATCACTCAACCATTACGCCAATCGTGACGTCATTATTGAAATAAATGAACGCCAGTATTCCCCGAAGTATTAAGCAGTGTTGTACATATAATACACACGTTTCTTATCCGTTATGTTTCCATGTAGTATGGGACGAGCTTATTGCCATCAAATGGCAACAAAACCAGACTACGGGATACTATTGAGAAATTATATATAAAAAATCTCAATAATGCTCTGTCCAGCCCAGGATTCGAACCCAAAACCTCATGCTCAAAAGAAGCGTTTGCGTACTCTGGACTGACGAGATATTCCTAATAAAATGCCACTGCACTGAATCCAGTTGTAGATAATACACGTAACAAAGTCTACAAAAAATTATTTTAAAATAGTCATCATCATCAGCCTTTTTAATGTTCCCACTGCTGGGACACAGCCCCCCTCTCTGTAAGAGGGAATGAGCCGTAATCCACACGCAGGCACAGTGCTGATTGATGGATGTCACATGTCTTCGCATTTTTGCTTCTAAGACGGTTTACTCACGATGTTCTCCTTCAATTTACACAAAGCGCCTGCCTGGGTTCGAACCCACGATCTACGACACGTACGTCACGGCCGTTACCGATGAGCCACCACTGCTCTTAAAATAATGCTTATCCATTATTTCGGCAACAGCATATTTTTAAAATAAATCAGGATTTGGATTCAGTTCAGTTTAAAAAAAAATGTTTTCGAGATTATTTATTATTTTGAAAAGGTAAAACTTGATTTACTTACTTATATGAGACATTCATATAGGTATAAATAATATTATTTATGCCTGATACATAAAGCAGTCAAATATTAAACGACGCGTCGTGAATAATAAATTATCTTTTTATTAGTCTGCTACGTGGCGTAGCGACGTGTGCTACGGCGTAGCGGCGTAGAGGGCATGTTTGCTATGGCGTAGCAACAATTTTAACTTGCTGTTTTGTTAATATTTTAGTTGTGTTTCACTATTAAAATAAAATGTATGTTTTAAAAATAGCTTTAATTTCTAACTTTGATACCATATATATTATTATGTGTGTGACTGCTTACCTGACCTCTACCTCTTTTAATTATTGTGAATGTGAAGACTGTGAGGATATTTTTTTTTTCAATTGTTTTTAATCATTTTCTGGCAGTTTGAGTAATTTATGCGGCCTACCCGAATGTCCTTTCTTTTGTATTTTCTTCGAATCGTTAAGCTCCTTAAATTCTGAGTTGAGCTGCACGGTTATTGATGAATGCCTGCATTGACTGGACAGGTCTACTCAATCTGGCTGGTTCTTTCCTCAAAAGACTATTTTAGACATCAGTCTAAAATGGTCTTTTGAGGTCTTCACATGATCTAACCAAGGTTTTGTCTAGACTTTAAAAGAGACTGTGCCCTCTGAGTTTATTTCGGTCTTTATTTTCAATGTAGTCAGATAGGAAACACCGACCTCATCTAGTTTTAAAAATATTATCAACATGTACAAGTGTTTGTACGGACCAACTTACAGAAATAAAAATATTTATTTACAAACCCTTTTACTGGGTAATAGGATAAGTTTTGACAAGACTAGTGTCAGAATTTCTGGCTGCTGTCGGGATATGTCGTGGTGGCCCAGTGTCTAAAACCTCACCTCTCGTGCTTGAAGTCATGCGTTCAAATCTGGGCAAGTACCTTTGTAACTTTATCAAATTCATAATAGGGATGATGATGGGGTTCGAAATAAAAAAAAATATTTAGTCCGCCGCTTAAATTATTAAAAAATATTGGGCACATATTTATTGCTTATTCAAATCAGTAATAATTCACCAAGATATAGCGCATCAAAGTTCAGGAGTGGGGACTTATGACGTAACTTTTATGTAAAAAGTGTGCCAAGGCATAACGTCATGTTATATTTTGACGCACTGTATTGTCATAATTATTTTTTAACCTGACAAAAGAAAAATACGGGTCCAATATTCTTTGGAAATCTAACTGATGGATTAAATAATTATTTTAGTTATCATCTTTATTATGTACTTTCTAAGTTTATCTTAGACATCACAGGCAACGGAGAAGGAAATCATCGTGAGGAAATCTGTACCTATATAGTGAGTGTAAGTCTGAAATAGCCAAATCGGAGGCCTGTGGGGTTCCCAGAGGCAGCGTAATTAACTCTGACACCAGAGAACCTCCAACGAAAAGATGAAAAAGGCTGCTGACTACCCGTAACGACTGCCAAACTGGGCTGGGCTTAAACTACTTTCCGAAGCTTGATATGTAATAGCATATCCATATTTTTTACTTTGCTTTAAGAAAGATTGTTTTAACAGAAAATGTTTTATTCGAACTCAACAAAAACCTCCATATCAATTCTCACACCATCATAAGATATCGAGAATCATGGCGAGGTTCACCACATCATAAATCAGCACTCTTTTGTTACTAAATCTATCATATCAACTAATACGATTAGCTTGAATATAACAACATAGAAAAATGTGCAGAAAATCCACTTGTAACAAAATTTGTATTATTTTATTTGTTGTAAATAAATATGATTACTGAAACTAAACCGTATCCTGCAGCGAAGAATTTACGAAGAAGCAAGAAATCTTTTAATCTTGGTCGGGTCTGTTGTCATAGCTGCAAACATTCCTAAACACGACGATCAATCTGATATAAAAGGTAGCAATCCCAATTGTGTATACGTTTAACGATTGCTGTTGAATGCGAGTACTTATGGTAAAATATACATCTCTTTAGTTAAATTAGCGATAAAGACAATTGTAATACTAGAATTAAAGATAAGTAAGATCAACCATCTTATTTATTAGCTAAAGTACACTCATATTTTATAACAAAATACCTTGTGATATTAAAACTAAATGAATGATCATTTGAAGATCTTTGACAGTCGTTAAGGGTAGTCAGAAGCTTGAGATCTGACACCAGTCTTGCCAAGGGGTACTGTGTTACCCAGTTACTGGGTTGTGGAGGTCAGATAGGCAGTCGCTCCTCATAAAACACTAGTGCTCAGCTGAATCCGGTAAGACTGGAAGCCGACCCCAATATAGTTGAGAAAAGGCTAGGCAAAAAGAAAATTTAAAACTTTGATTAAAAGCACACTTTGTGAAAAACATATTACAAATTAGATGATTAAATTCATCATAATAATACTTGGAAGCATCTCCAAGTATTCCGTCGGTTTTCCGTACGACAATCTTGAGTATAGACAAAACAAACTGGATAATTTATTTTTTCATATATGTAGTATATTTCTTTTCTTCTCTTTTTATTTAAGAAATTGACTCACACACTGTTGAATTAGGTGATTTACTTATGTTTGCAATGTTTGTAAGTATGTGAGAACCATGTTCCTATTTACCGAAATGAATTTACCTGTCAGTACTTGTAATACTTTATACCTACGAGTACACGTAGTATAGTAGTGTTAGTCTTGGTGCATCGTTCTCTCGTATATAAATTAATGTATGTGAATGTTGTAAAATACTTTTTTTACAAGGGTATGTGTGGAGTTTCTTGTCTCTTCTTCTCCATAAGAAGCTACTTTTCTGAATGGACGGTAGTATCAATTATTATAACATTAAAAATTTTGAAGTCCAGAAGTGCCGCTTAGTGGCCTAATTGAAATAAAGAATTTTGTCTTTTGAATACAAGCCATTCCAGATGGTCATATGTTAAACAATTTGTAAAGAAGCTTTTGTAGCCATAAGGTGGACTGACCTGAGGGACGCAGAAGTCCATTAGAAGCGAAAAGCAGAGAATCAGTTGATAATATCGACGATTAACGGAGGCCTATTTCTAGCAGTGAGAAATAATGATGATAATGTAGCCATCTACTTATAGTATATTTATTCCAATTTCCGTGAGTCTTTTGTATCTTGCCTTCTTAGTGGTACCCCCTGATCCAGCCAATAATGACCTACGTATGATTTATTATAGGCGCGTCTCATGACGTCATCCGCCGGTACTTCATGTTTTTTATACTGAGGCACATTATCATTAGGTGTCTCTCTTTTTTGAGCTCAAGAAAACTAGGTTATGAACTAATGACAAATTACTGTCTTTCTAGATTTTACTTACCTGTACTAGGCTGCCTGTCCACTTGGCAACCAGTCGAGTCGCATAAAAACTCCGCTTCGACGCGCGAGCGGAGGTTTTATACACTTCGATTGGTTGGTTCCGCTCCTCTTTTCTCAGGCAGCCTTAATTTTGAGTTTGGAATTATGATAACCGGTTTTACTATAGAGTATCGTCCTGCCCAGAGACTGGGTTGTGGCGTTCTAATTAATCAGTCGCTCTATGTAAATTACAGACTGGTATCCAATTGCATCCCATAATACCCCGACATAGTTGCGAACAGGACAGGCAGATAATAGAATAATACTCGTATATCTTTACATTGTAGTATATTTAGCGACTGCCCTGTTTCAGTTTAAATTCAAAAGATTTCCGTAAGAATGAAGTGATGCACTAGGAAAGCGTTTTCGCCGATCCTCTGAGCAGGTCAAACAAAAGATTGCAGTTTGCGTACAAAGCCTTTAAGCTTTTAACCGACTTCAAAAAAGGAGGAGGTTTCTCAATTCGACCGTATAAATATACATATATTTTTTATGTGTGTTTGCGTATAACTTCGTCGCGTATGAACAGACTTTGATGATTCTTTTTTTATTGAAAGGGATATATCCCAAGGGTAGCACCATGATACGGAAACCAGGATCTGATAGTGGCATCCCAGAGAAACCGAGGGCACTCCTCAAATATTATAGGCATACATATAGCGTTTTTGGTATTTTATCAATGTCGTTTGGTGAAATGGAACTGATGAAGAAGACCACAGATGACCACTGGATCTCTTTAATGCCAAGCACGTCACAAGTATAAGATATATCGAATAGCTAACCGACTATGATTAAGAAAATACTTATAAATAAATAATACTGATGAAAATGGTAACATCGAATTGATCTGATGATGAATCCGGAAGGTAGGCACTGGAACTCCGAAATAAAATAATGGATCCTAGTCGTGTTTGGGCTTATTGGAACTGTCATGAGATTTACTTTGGCTAAATGATTTTCATGGTATACCTACCAAAACTAAAAAAAGAGATAAATAAATAAAATTACAAAAAATTCAAACCGACTTCCAAAACAGAACACTGCAAAGCGAAAAATATATTTCTTTGCCAAAGACGGTGTCGAAAAACGGCAAACAATAGATACCAAAGACACCGACTTCAGAAAAGAAACGGATTTTTCGCTTTGTAGTGTTTTCTTTTGGAAGTCGGTTTGATTTTTTTGTTAAAAAGTTTTTATTATTCGTCTTTTGTATAAGCCCGAAATATTCGACAATAGCTAATGAAGTGGTAAGTATACCATTATTAAAGCAGCCAGCAAGGTGGTCTGGGACTGACAACCGGGACACTTGGCACTAAATGGCTCAGTTTTGTTTCACATAATGGCTATTTTAACAAACTCCATGGATAATTACTCTATTATAACATAATCCCCAACGTTTGGAGGAGGATTAGGTCCAGGCAGACCATAAGGTTTTGTCCTTCTACTTAATAATGATGATGAAATCTCCCTTCACAGTTTGGGATAATAAGAGCAAGATAATAGTTACCAAGAAGTCAAGTCAGAACCGTACAAAATACGCTCAGTAACAAAGCCTAATAGTAGTAGCAGCCTCTTCAAGCACTGAACAATGTTGCACTTTATTGCTGAGCGATCGATTCTTTGGCCCAAGCACTATCAAAACAACCTTTTTATCACCCTATGGTGGTTACGCACTTCTTGTCCGAATCCGTAATTTGAGTTCCGAGTTCAAAATGTTCTGAACTATGAAGGATAGAGTTTGGATGTAATGCATAACCGCCCTAATTATCACAAATTGTCAATAACATAATAATAGTTATAATTTATTTTATAACACACACAATACAACCAGAACAAGACAAAAAATATATAAAGAAACAGTAAATTTGGTTTCGAAGTCACAATACGTATCGCAACTGGTATCTTAACTAGATTACAGAGTAATCTGTATTAACTAGATAACTTGAGCTTGCATGAGAATAATGAACGTCAAAACTGTACAATATACATACTAAAAACAAAACTACTAACAAAGCCTAACGATACAAAATCTCTTCCAGCAGTGAACAATGTTGCACTTTACTGCTGAGCGATCGTAAACCGTCTAAGTTTTACTTGCACCACTTTGTTGCCGACGTTACTTTAACGATTGTTGGTTATATTTACAACAATGTTGGTCACCGTAGCTCTGTACTTTTCAGGGTGGGTAGGATTTGAAATGGAAATGGAACCTGCCACATTTTTATCTAACAAAATTGCAAGTGACTTAAAAGATAAAACCTACAGAGACGACCACCAGAAAAGCGCTGAAGCAATAAAGCTGAACGATATAGATGAGATTGGATATTGACTGATATTTTCATATCAGTTAACAATTCGCGTGATCCAAGGGCTAACTTTCGCCATAGTCAGAGGATACGCATTGTCATACAACGAGGCAATGCTGCTAGTATTTTGGGCACAATACCAGTGGACTGCCATGTGGATGAGTTTTATGAACATACATATTTATTCAAGTATTCTATGCACCACTAATAGATAACAGTCAAGTGATAGATATAGGCTTCTTACAAATTGCAGCACTCTATCTGTTTCTCAGCCTTCTAAGCCACATCCAGTATGTCCCAGCCACCTAATTATTTAAATAAATTGGAAAATTTCGGGCTTGGCTTGCCAATTTACGGTTAGAAGTCTCTGCTGCAAATGCCATCGGTCTAAATGCTACTTAAATACTCGCACATATGGTTACTTTTGTCCTAAAATATACATACAAAGTAAATCCCCAAAGACGCGAAAGAAACCACATTCAACAACTTATGTAACTTTATATTTCTAGCGCGTTTCGTTCCACTGCAGGGATCCTAACTCAGTACGACAATCTCCAGTCTCTGTAGGCGTCATGTCTCGCCATTTTCGCATTAATAATACATTTCTATTTTCGGTTTCGAGACCAAAATAGCAGAATAATTATGTTACATTATCGCTTCAGCTGTTTACGAATGAATGGAGCTGTTAACCAATAGTACATTAATGGATGTACTACAGACCATGCAAATTAGCTGTGGGTTGGTAAGATAGAAGCATTGCTTAACTCCTTTATAAATCGTACATAAATTAACATCACGTTTCTATTCAAAAAAAAAATATGTCAGTCTCTTAAAAAAGACGTGAAATTGTAAATACTCCAATATAAAGAGCCTATCCCTTTTCTTTAAGTTTTTCATGATCTATACACGAATGAGAAAGCACAGATTAACCCTTTATAGCAAAAGTAATGTTACCTACTGCAAGTTCCATTTATCTACTATCAAATAATGGAACTAGTTGCAATGTACGCAAGGTTCTTTTCTGGCTACATACGGACTGAACTCTGATTTTAATTTCTATGTATTTTACGTTCAAACGATTCTTTACATACACACACCGGCAAAATTAGCGGGACAAAATAAAATCGACGATTTATTTAAATTTCTTGAAATTATATTAGAACAGAATGCCTTACTTAAAAATACACCTTTTGAAATGAGAACGCATTTAATACATTTTGTGTGAGTAACATGATTTTGTGTGAAAACTGCACATTGTTGATTTTTTAAGGTAACTAAGAAAAGCTAAACTAGTTAATTAAAAAAACATTTTACATTAAAATTAATATTACATAATATCTAGTGTTTTCTACAAATTCTTTAATAAAGTTTTCACCGCCTAGACATGTTGAGAATAATGGTATCCATTGTCTTGGGTGGCAGTCTTTATCATTCCTGTACAACGGCACTTTGCAGTGCATCCACATTGACAGTTGTAGGTATTATTAATTTCGCCTTTCGTTTTATCAGGTCAGTAACGTATGCATAACTGCATAACTGGATAGGATGCATAACTGGTATTATCGCCGTCTATTCCTAAACTACGATATTGTAATTTTTTACTTAGTCGGTCTAAGTTTTAAAATTGGTTTGTGTCCTGGATCAAAACGAAGTAACTCCTTGTAAAAGGGCAAATGATAATTTTTAATTAACACTTATGCAGCGATCTTTAATAAGATCTTCTCTATCGATTACCACCAAGTCCGTACGAGCTCCAAGACATATCCTGCCTGAATCCAATATTGTTCCTCTATCATATGATACAGTAGTTAAAAAATTGACAGATTATGCTGTACTTGTTCATGATAAAACATTTAATGCAGGCCGTCAATTCCTTTTAAATGACAATCACACTCATCACTAAACAATTTTTACTCCATTGGTCAGTTGACCAAAGTCGATGTTTTCTAGCAAAAGTTATACTGTTTCAAAGGAGAGTACCTCATTTTATGGACCTTTGGCATGAATAAACCAAAATCAGCGTCCTTCAACCTCCTTCGTACCGTAACGTCACTTACTGTTGCACCTCAAACTTCCTCCAGCTCATTTCTGGCTTGAACGGCCTTCAAACGCAGGTTTTTGCGAATGCGAAACTGAACGTAACGATTATTTCTGTTAGAAATTTTCTGCCTTGTCCTGATTTTCTCACAAAAACATTAGTCTCTCTGAATCATTAGAAACTGTAATAAATGGTTGAAGCAGATTAACGATGAATTATGCACACCATCGATAGGTTCGATCATTTCGACTCATCTCAAGTGCGTTGGCCCTCTCAGTTTGAATTAAGTTGGCCACAAAATCGTCTTTAACTACGAAAAAGATCTAAATCTGACTTTTTTTCGGCACTTTAGAACATATCCATAAAGTGGCAATAAGCGAATTTCTCTCCAAATAATGTTAGTTCGAATAAAATTAAAACAATCGCATGAAAGGTGATGTTCAATTGTTTTATCAATTAAGCATGATTGGTATTATTATAAACCAAAAGAAAACCAGCGTGTTAGGGTAAAAAACACGATATTTTTTTCTTGTTCCGCTAATTTTGCCAGTGTGTGTACTATGATTTTGTGTTACTCAGTGCAACTCTAAAATACATTATATCTCTCCATCTACGAGTATACGACAAAATAACCTACATTATACCTCTCTCGCAACTAAGTCAACAGTAAACCTGTCACTTTCCGTGAAACTAGTTGGGAGAGAATCTATTAGTCCCCCAGGACAGTAACGACCTACGAACTGACAAGTAAAAGATCATGAATGTGGGTAGTTACATGTTTCCAGCCAGTTTTACGACTTGACTTATTTTTACGAGTTCACAGAAGCGTGGGGTGCGGTGTAGGTGTGTAGGTACTGTTTTGGGCTAGACCCAAAGTTCTAGATTGTTTGTAGGTTTTACGGGTTTTCGAGTGAAAAAGTCAGGCTGTTAGATACCTGTAGTTTGACGAACTGCGCATACTATCCTAACACACTACAAATAAAATACTTACACGCTACATTACACATCAAATAGGCAACTTAAAAGTAAAATTTAAAAACACCCGTAACGATATCTTGCGAAAATACCGATTTTCGAATTACTATTCATCAGACATAGCTAAGAACACTCCCAATAATGACACCTTTCAAACAAAAAAAAACTAAACCAAAATTGGTACATTCGTTTAGGAGCTATGATGACACAGACAGATACACATTTACACAAACACACAGGTACACACATCAAACTTATAACACCCCTCTTTTTCCGTTGGGGGTTAAAAATGACGCATGCCCCACAAGGCGAAGACACTCTCATATTACTTCAGAAAATATAATGTTTTTACATAAAATAGGGACAATTTTAACAGCCAGTAAAAACATGCATACCAGTTTCAAGACAAACTCAATATCACCGTGGCCAGAAAATTTATTGTTTGAGTCACTAACATTTTTTTAGTGTTCAACAGAATCTGTTCACTTTCTAATTAAAAAAACCTGTCATAAACACTTCAGCTCTATAATCATAATATCACTTGACTATGTCTGGGAATTTTCCCTCACCAATTTGACTCTAAAGACTTCAAAAAACTGCCTGTTGAAATAACAACATCATTCTTTCGCGACAAATAAACCCGTATGTCAATCCACTTTAAAACTAATTTCCCCAACAGTAAATTATTTATATCACTTGTTCGGTACCTCACACACTCGTTCTACTATTACGTCACACCGCACATCAAATAGATTCCCACAGAGTTGCCCGCTTCTCCACAAGATCAATGGAAAGCAATCATCGAACGCTCGAAACTCACTGCTTCATACCGGTAGTTCACACTTAGTTCTGTGTCTTGAAGGTGTGTTAGTATTGAGGGGGAGCAGAAGTTTAAGTATTATATAGTAAATTGTGAACCATTGTATGTACAACTCCGTGCAAATAGAATCTTGAATGATGTTGAATAAAAAGATGACACGGAAAAACTGAAACTGTCGGTCGATCTTGTACCTCATAGGTACAAGATCGTGGCTAAATGATAGCAGCATGGGTCGATTTTGAAGGTTAAGCAACAGTTTTCAAGGTCGATCCGTGGATGGTTGATCCTCTTTACATATCGAGTTTCCTCTGTGTCACGGAAAGCACGTTTAGCCGTTGTGCCTGGCTGTCATTTGAAGAACTTTGACAGTCTTTACGGGTAGACAGAAGCCTGAGATCTGACCCAGAGAGATTTGATCTGAGGTTGTGGAGGCTACTCCGGAGTCACTCCATGTAAAATACGACCTACCCAAACATAGTTCGGAAAAATGCTAGACAGATTCACAGTCGCCTTGCGTCTCCATCATCTTCCTACCCTGATCTAATGTTACCTGGGGTCACAACATGTTTTCTTCTTCCATGCCGTCCTGACCCCGTCACTCTATCACTGACTCCCTTTTTTTTCACATTACTCCTCACACAGTCCATCCATATTTTCTTTGGCCTTCCTCTCCCTCTCCATCCATCCACATTTATATTCATAATTATTTTAGTAACATGCGTTTCGTCCCTCCTCATCACATGACCATACAAGGACAAACGGTTTTCATTCAATTTTTCTGTCACTGGTGCTACTTTCAAACTTCCTCTAATATACTCATTTCTCACTTTAATGGAAAGTAATTATTGAACGCTCCAATCTAACGTGTTCACTGACTCACACTCTCACCGGTAATTCACACTTAGTACTGTATCTAGAAGGTGTGATAGAATAGTGGGGAACAGAAGCTGAACTGTGGTACAGTAAAGGAAACTTTGTGCCACTTGTAAATTGAACCTTCAGTTGAAACTAATTGTGACACAGACAAAATTGACTTGAGGCTTTATACAAATGACTTTCTACCCACGAAAGCGTCGTCATAGCGATGGTAAAAATGTCAAAAATGTTTGGTAATGCAAAGCGCTATCGAAATGTCACGTGATCAATGAAAATGCCAAAATAATTTTGGCATTTTGATCATCGCCTTCACTGTCATCTATGACACTTTTTTATAATCTTTTGTCGTTTTATGAGGTGCAAGTGATGACCAACCTTGTTTAATTTTACAAAAGTTTGAGGAAAAATCAACTCATCTTCGCGCGGCACTATGTGTGAGTAAGCATGTGTGGGTGATTGTTGGCTCGGACGACGACTGCCACAACACTGCCACACAAATGCATAATATATAATTACATGCACAGCGCACGCACATATGACGCCGCGCGCACAGATGAGTTGAACTATCTATAACTTCGTAAACATGCTCAAAAAATCTTATAAAACAACTCTAAAATGATTCAGAAATGTTCGTGATTAAAGCAAATTGGTAAAAACATCCTAAAAAATTACCACGTCAAAAAAATTACAATACGTAACACTAAAAACAGAGTAGGTAAGAAGGAAGAAAGTGAATCACTTTATTTTCTATTAAATTCAGCTTCAAAATGATAACAACTGCATCATTCATAACTCTAGAAAAATAAAGAAGGTTAGTAAAATATAGTGAATCACTGTTGCTAAGAATTTCAGATTCTAAAAAAGACGAAATTAGTATTTTTCAGAAACACGTCCATATCCAAACTCTAATATATGACCGTCTGCCTAAAGATGCATCAATATTTATATTTAACGCTGTTATAAAGAAACCCTGTTAACAGCACTGTGATGCATGGTGCACTGAAGACATAACTCTTGTGCTGTGTTTACGAAGCGGCAGCAAATCGTAAACTTGTCTGAAATATGCTGCGTTGTTGTGCCAGGATTTACAGAGCTGGATGGAGCAGATTTTGCTGTGTTAGAGTGTTACATTGTAGTTTGAAGGTGTTTGGAGAAAATGGATTGTAAACTGGTTTGTGGCTTTAGAATGAAGGAAGCAGAAAGTGCAGCTGTCTTTGTGGCACAC
The DNA here is from genome assembly GCA_947562075.1 of Orthosia gracilis. Lineage (NCBI taxonomy): Eukaryota > Metazoa > Arthropoda > Insecta > Lepidoptera > Noctuidae > Orthosia > Orthosia gracilis. Next base: position 25,220,498 of record OX387266.1, read on the forward strand.
AATTTTGTGCTATAATATCTCATGTGTACTTAGCCAATATCCACTGCAATTGGTCACTGTCATCGAGATTTGGTCGGGATAATATGATATAAGATAGATATTTTTGACTTTAGTCTCTCTTGGGATGTGCCCTAAAATGGGTGGCACAGAGGGGATTCCGAAGTGGTCTTTTAAGTGGACACGGGTTTCCATGTGCTGATGGTTATTACCGGCTTGTTTTAGTATGGTAAAAATCGCACAATCCATGGTCTTTTCCCCGATAGTCCAGGCATATTTTTAAGGTTTGCCCCAGTTAACAAAAAGTGGTATTTTTTTACTGCCCCACAGACATAAATCTAACTAGATCACGCGATTGTATGTAATTCGCGTGCCAAAAAACGGACTAAAGTTACGACAAATAATCGTAATCTAAGCTTTTCATTTAGCATTATGGGCACCGGATATCCACCGATAAATGCATTTTGGAAATGTTTTCTTTCATTGGTAAGTAAATTTGTTTTTAAATCGTTTGCGAAAAAGTGGCACACTTGGTTTTCATACTGTTGGAGGGACTTGCGTTATCTATTTAAATTTATGTCTGTGTACTGCCCCATATAACATTATATAAGAATCGAAACTATGTGTATAGACAAATAGATGACAAATACATTTCTGTAAACACAAAACCCAAAAAATTACATCGGCAGAAAAAACTGATTCTTTACCTCTCTAATTCAATATATTCCGTTCTTTATACAAACAATCAATCTGCCTAGCCTTTTCCCAACTTTATTGGGGTCGGCTTCCAGTCTTACCGGATTCAGCTGAGCACTAGTGTTTTACGTGGAGCGACTGCCTATCTGACCTCCACAACCCAGTAACTGGGTAACACGGTACCCCTTGGCAAGACTGGTGTCAGATCTCAGGCTTCTGACTACCAGTAACGACTGTCAAAGATCTTCAAATGACAGCCGGGACCAACGGCTTAACGTGCTTTCCGAGGCACGGAGGAAACTCGGTATGTTGAAAATGGTCACCCATCCACGGACCGACCTCCTCAAGCGTTGCTTAACCTTGAAGATCGACCCGTGCGGCTGTTATTATTTAGCCACGAGCTCCTCCGTTCTTTATACAAACAAAGAACTTAAACATATAAATTATTAGCTGTTTGAACAAGCCAAAAATAAAATTAGCACAGATTTTCAAAACACAAAAACCATGTACAAAATTCCTACAAAGACTTATTTCACTGGAAAATTCTCCCACTTCTTATAACACACAACACCTGAAAACGCAGTAAAAACTCAACGCTGCCTTTTTCATCGTCTTTATTTAAACAAACACAACAAAAAGGCGCTTCTAGCACCTACAGATTGTGTTGACCTACATCTGAGTTTCGTTGTTGTGTGCCTTTCTATATTCTTCGTGGTTTTATATTCTTCTGTTCATAGTCAGAACTGACATCCTTTAGATACGAGTGTCTTTAGACGTCTAATTGGCGAATATGTTTAAGATGCAATAACTTTAACCGCCTTCATATATGTATAGGACTTTTACTACAGGAATAATATTATATGAAACATCTAATTGGATTGGGAAATGTCTTCGTTTAACGTCCTCAATTAGATGTTTTATATCATATTATTCTTGTAAGAGCGCTGTGTTTTTATTATTAGTTTTGTTTTATTCCTATAAAAGAGTAGATAAATTGTAAGGTAAGTAGGTACAGAAAACAAAACATTGAAACTGCGAATGCTCGATGTGCTGTTACAAGTAAAAATGCTCTAGTCTATACTCACCTGTACATAAGTTTAAAAAAAAGATCTTATACGGTTTAAGGTGACGAAAGCTTTTTTAGTTAGTGTGACTATACCATGGGAAGATATAGTCACAATAAAAAATATCGTCTTCTGTGGACGTCTGCCTGATCTAGGGAACATTACTAATTCTCAAGTCTAAGTACTCTTAGACTTGAGAATTATTTGTTGTTTACAAAATAGTACAATAGATATTAAAAAAAAATTGTGTTTAATAAACACAAAAAAGTGCAAAAAGTGCAAATAGTAGAGAAATATAATATATTTCTCTCTTATGAGTTTTAGTACCTCATCACTAAGAGTAAGCAATTTCTATAGTTAGGTACCTAAAGGATTGACAAAATACCCACAGTAACTTAATTTACACATTCGTGCTGTTTGTCGCTAAGGAGTTCGGTTGTATGTTCCATATCATGAAAACTGCTTATCCGATTTTGATGAAACTTGCAATGTTCCCTAAGTTGAGATATACTTAATCCAATAAAATGATTACGATCCGATAAGCAGTTTCGGAGAAATGCGTGGGAATGTGAAATGTATACAAACATACACTTATGAAATTTGCCACACGTGTTTCGGAGCCCACATGGAGTAAGTAATACATGTAAATATTGTGCAATTCCAACAATATTACTTACATACGTGTCGAATTGATTACCTCCTTCTTTTTGAAGTTGGTAAAAACCACAATATACACACAACTTAATTTGTTGTGCGTTGTGTGTATAAAAGACGCATGAACTAAACGATAAATCCAAATAAAAAACCACTGAGAACGTCCTTACTAAGTAACCATTTATCTCAGCATATCTGAGACGCAAGCAATGAATGTCACAAAAAATGGGCCAATTTGAACCCATTACACATACTTGCAAACACATCTAACCATAAAAAAACTCCGTTTTTTCACCATCAGATCTTACAAAGGGAGATAGCGTCAAATAAATGATCCCACACTAGGATTGATGTCTGATATATTCCTATACAAAAGGATCCGTAAAAAATCGTTTCTTTTAGTGATATTAATATTAAAAAGAGACATCAACACGGAAAATACAAGCGTTAGAGTGAGATGAAAATAGGCTGTCAGTTTCCGCTACAGTTGAGAGGTAGGAATTTATTATTTTGACAAGAGTAAGTGTGGTCTATTTATTTGAACGGTATCATAGTGATGTTCTCATATAAATGAATGTAAAGTGCGTTATTAATGGCTGTGTAAGAAAACTGCTGAAATCTAGCAAATGGGGATTTTATTGTGCTTGAGATTGTAGTAACTGAAGTTAATATTTTTATTGTGTAATTTTGTTTTTGTTGGATAAAATATTGTGTAGTTTTCTTGATATAAATCGTGCAATTTTTTTTTTTTTTATTAACAAAACAATAAACTATGACCTTCTCCCCTCGGCTTCTTCCGCATAAAAACTATTTATCATCCCAAAGGAACACACTACCGATACATTAAAGCTATTCTATGTCCTTCTCAGGGTCTCAAACTATCTCCATACCAAATTTCATCCAAATCGGTTCAGTTATTTAAACGTCAGAAGGTAACAGACAGACAGAGTTCCTTTAGCATGTATAATATTAATATGGATTTAACTCTGCATCACCCAAATGTTGACTGGTAGAAAATGCGTGATGCATTAAGTCCGCTTGTGTACATTTGTGTGCATAAATTATAAAAAAATAATGTTATTCTTATTATTATAATAATTCACTTTCTGCTTTCTGTTGTAGTCTAACGAATATGATCGTCTATTTGTTTACTTTAATATTATGTTCCAAACACCATAAATCCTGATGTTTGCACACTGTAATAATTTGTCGAAACACATTTCTCCCTCTAACTTTACGGGGTAACACAGCACCCCCTTAAGGAGTAACCCCACGCACACTAACATATCACACCGAAGCAATAAGGACAGTTTTATCACCACACGACGATATTATTAAAAGACATCATTCCGAAATGCCTACTATAAACAACACATTTACGACTTGATTTCAAGCGGAACACCTAACATACATCTCTCCCTTTCACGCATAAGTATTTGCCATACCCCTCTCTCGCTCATCCTTAAGTGTTCCGAATTTAATTTGGCTAAAAGCAACAATTTATAATCTTGCGCGGAACGTCATAACCTACAATTTTGCAAGTTTATTTTTGCTGCCACCGGTGGCGCTACTTGTCTTTGTAAAAGGACAAAATTGTATGATTTTCTTTTGGTTCCAGATTTCGCCGTTGGTTTATTAAAATCTGTCGGATTGTGGGTTTTGTGCCAAAATACGTTCAGGAGTGTATTTTAGCGTTTTTTTGCATTGTTTTTATTTTTTGTTTATTGTTATTGTTTTAAATTTTTACAATCACATGCGGGAGGAGTTATCTTTGCGTGAAACATGCGTAAATGAGTGTTTGTCGGCGTTTTAACGCGTCGTTTGCGAGAGTATTGTGCCAAATTATTTTTGGAGTTTCAATCGAATGTTTTCAATAAACAGTAATGTTTACGCACGAATTCAGTAGGCAGTTTTATCTCAGTTTGTAATAACTAATAACTTTTTATCATCCTTATTTATTTTAAATATAGGTAAAATTAATTGTTTGTTTTATCACGAAGAGTAGGCAAACATTATTTTACTGAAAGAAAACTATAGGTACCTACTGTCGCAGACTGTTCCATTAGTTAAATTTCGTCACGAAAAAAAAGTTTTCACAAGAAATAATCCGACTTCCAAAGCAAAATAATTAAAAGAGCAAAAATAACTTTCGTTTCGGAAGTCGGTTTCGCAAAACGACAAAAAAGTAAGAGGTAACTACCAAAGAAAGTTTTGGAAGCCAGTTTATTTTTTGGTTAAAGTTTTTTTTTTGGGTTTAGTACAATATCTCGAAAGAAGTGTGCAAGTTCTATAGTTAACGAAAGGATTGACAAAAACCCATAACCCAATTTAGACATTCATACTGTTTGTCGTTAAGGAGTTTGGGTAGGTGTTTCATATCTTGGCAACTGCTGAACCGATTTCGATAAAATGTGTACTATTCCCTAAGTTGAGAGATATCTAATCCAACAAAAAAAGAATGATCACGATCAAATTACTAGTTTCGGCGAAATCCGTGGACAAACAAACATACATTTTTTTTTTATGAAATTTGGCACACAAGCTTAGAAGCCCACAAAGTGTAACATATTGTGCAATTCCAACAATATTACATAAGTACGTGTCGAATTGATAACCTCCTTTTTTAGAAGTCGGTAAAAATGCACGGTTCGTTTAGACCGCAAACATGCAAGCGAAGTCGCGGAAAAGCTAATACCATGGCAAAGAGATCTCTCAATATTTTTGACCACTGTAAAAAGTACATTGTTTTCACACAAGCCACAAAAATTGGGATCTAAGTCGGAGGATACATATTCGCGAGCTGGCTGACCAAAACCAGATGTATTCTCCGAGTGCACAGCATGATTTTCTTTTTGTTTACATATTTTTAGTTTGCTTCTTAAGCAGTCGGGGTTTTTGATTTTTTTTAGTTAATTTTTTGATTTATAACTTTTTAGTTAACATTTTTTTTTCGAATTAGGTACATTTAAACATATAAGTGTCTTATATATTTTAAATCACCTTTTAAAAACCTTTATTTTGATATCTCACGGGTTTGGAAGAAAAAATAAAAATGAGCTCCCACAATATGGCGCCCAAAAGCCGCAATTTTTATGTTTTTCAATTTTAATGTAATTAATAACACACACAAGGCTAAGATGAATCGATTGTCTTAAGAATCATCAAAATCGGCCAACGCGTTTGGTCTCTGGAACGTCGCATAGGTACAAAAGTAGGAGGTACCGAAGTAGGGTAATGTGTTGTATGTATGTACATACACTGATAAACACATTACTCTCCTTCGGCAGTCGGGTGAAAACAAACCACGATCGCAGATAACAAGCCCAGCAAGATGAAAACTCAAGTCCATCCCATCTAAATGGCCATTCTAGATGCATTCACCCAATACGAAAACTCTAACTATAAAATAAAGATGGCGTGATGAATCTTACAAAGTAGTAACACTGCAACATTTTTACCATCAGTTAACTTTCATGATGGAAATAAGCTCATATCTAAAAGAAATTACATTAGAATTAATGGTTAAATGAAATGAGGAATGAATTTATGATGGTCACACTGATAAAGTTATGAGGATCATCAACATTCTCTTGTCATTTTTGAAACTACAAAGCCTAAAATTTTGAAAAGAAAATACCGAAAATAGTACCTTACGTGTAAATTACAGGAAAACATTTACAGGTTTGAAAAGTCTACGATTGTAACCAACAAAATGTTAAAAAAAATTTATTCGTTCGAAACCCTTTACGCGCAAGTCAGATTCGCACCTGGCCTTATTTTACCAACTTCAAAAAAAGGGAGGTAATCAATTCAACACGTATGTATGTAATATTGTTGGAATTGCACAATATTCATATATTGTGTTACTTTATATATGCTTCTAAACATTTGTGCCAAATTTCATATGTATATTTATATGTTTAAAAATGCACCCACGATACAGGAAGAAATTCCTAGATTGAGACAACGGTTTCTTAAATATAAAAAGATAAAAAATCAAACTATGTATGTATGTTTATCCACGCATTTCTCTGTAATTACTTATCGGATCATGATCATAATTTTTTATTGGATTAGGTGTCTCTCAAATTAGGGAATAGTGTGAGTTTCATCTAAATCGATTCAGCAGTTTTCAAGATATGAAACATACAACCTAATTCCTAAGCGAATTATAACACAAAATAATGTGTAAATTAACTTATTTCAGTTTTATTTATCTTCCGTACTTACACGCAACTTTTTGTAAATCCAATTTTTACTATTTGTAGGTAAACGAGCAACAAAAACACTGATATATCGAACAAAAGTGAAAGACCTTCTATATTTCTAGATGCTTGTTAACGTTTGTTAACTTTTTATATTGTTTAACTATCTTTTTTTTTTCTTTTGTTTATATAGTATATAAGCTTTTTTTACTTTTTTTTATTTGTTATAGGCTCGCGCTTAGAATAGATTTTTGAAATAATTTATTAAAAAGCTAAAGAACGTATAGTACACAGTAGGTATTCTAAATTTAGTCTCAGTCTATAATATTTGTAAATAGTCCTAATTTCCCAAGACATCGTCAAGTTTCGACCTTTATTGTCGTTGAGATTAATTAATTGCAACTTGAATTTAAACGTCGTTTAAAGTGCGAGAGATTTCTTTCGTACAATCGCAAAAACGTCAAATCAATTACAAATAAAATAAACTCTTCCTTCACTAACTTTCGTAACTAAAATAAGTAACTTTACAGTTTTATTTTCAGTTATTTCCCAAAGTTATCACGTCGCGGGAAAGAACAAGTTTTAATCGAAGAACTAACTATAAATTTGAACAGTAATAAGCTTTGAACTTCGGTCGATCGAACTTCTTTTGAGTTGCCTTAAATTGCTCCTGTAATTTGATGTTGGAGGATAATAAGGTTTTGAGCAAAACGGGGTAGTAGATATGAGTAGAAATCAATAAAAGCGATTTGATTTCCTCAACCAAGTCGCTGGATAAAACTACACATCTTCACAAGACTGCTGTCATATTTATTGGCTTCTGATTACCTGTAAAGAACGCGGAACAAAACGCGCACTCAAAATGTAGTAGTTTTTTGTTTTTTAGTTCATAAAAAAGTGTCACATCAAAATGTAGATAATTAAATTGTCTTTGAGTTGGTGTCAATTTCATTAAAATACGCCCGGTGGTTTTGGTGCAATTTTCGTATTTTTGTCTGTGTTAGACATATATTTAAAAATGAATTCCACAATGTTATACGAATAAAACTCAAGACTTACTTAATCAAATTATTAAGAAAATGGTCATAAGCATCATAAATATTTTTCCTAAAAAATAAGACTAGCCGTTTAGATTTGATTCTCATTTAAATTCATTTACTGAAAGTTGATAAGGGGCGCCTTAATAAGAATATTTAAAAAAACTGCGCATTTGTAAAACATACTATTTAACTCATGAAAGGTTGTTTTATTCTGTAAAACGATAAAAAAGCTGAAAAAGAGCTTTCAAAGCGATCCCTGTTACAATAAATTCAAAACCGCGTAAACACACTTGTCAAGTTGTAAAAAACACGCGCAAAAATAACGAATTACATAGAAAAACTTTAGTTAAGAGCCACACAGTAACTGATCGTCAATGAAGCCCTTAATATAAGGTTGTAGCTTTATTACTCCCTGCAAGTTATTGCTTACGTAATGATGCGTAAACTTACGTGCCGCCGTAAATAATAACTCCATACCAATGCTAACTTTATCACAATAGAGACTGAGACCATTTTTGATTGTATCGTTCGCCTAAATAGGGTTGTATAGCTTTCGGGTATTCGCGGGTTCGGATATCCGAAATAGTCTGGATCGAAATTTGAATTTGGATTCCCGGAAGGGTACCCGAGTTATTCGCAGAATGAGTGCTTTAGATTTCCGTGATGTCTGTTTGTGTTATTGTGAAATAATAATATTATTAGAATCTTTGTATGTGCTGGAGTTTTGTATAGAGAGAGGTATGGTTTCCGTTGACCTGTATGTCAACTTCCGATGAAACTACCCACATTATAAATGGAAGGTAATAATTTTCATCGGTATTGCGTTGAGTTTAAATTCAATTCAGTCAATAATTAATTTTGCAGCGTTTACTTGTTCATTAATATTATTTTCAAATAAAATGTATCCTCCAATCTGTTTTTCTTGTTATAAATAATATTCTGTTTATTAATTTAACGATTTCCCTGGATACAAAAATACAAGAATACTGAGTAACAAACCGCAATCAATTTAATAAAAACATTTTTATTATAAAACAATTTCATCACAAAATTCATAGAACATGAAACCAACATATCAAAAAAGTCTCAAAATATCCGATAAGTGCGTACAACACTAGTGCCGAAATAATACAGGGAAACAAAAACTTTACCTACGGCGATATGGTTTATCGATACTTTTACTAAATCGACCGAAAATTCCGACAATGTTCGATCTAGTTATGAAAGCATACCGTTACTATATGCCTGAGTCTTATTGGAAGCAGATTGGGAAAGGAATATAATTTTTACTTGTGTCCGCGGTTCTATAGGATTACTGTTCTGTAGGAACCATTTCATGTATTGGATGAAAAGTATCCTATGTTTGAATCCAAGACAATGGTATTTTCTGCGCCAAATATACAAAACCGATCAGTATGGAATATGCATTATTAAGAATGGAAAAAGAAAACGTTTCCGCTGACCCCAAGTGTAGGAAGATGATGATGAAGTAACAAATATCATCTCAAAGATTGGAAGCACATAGATACCTATAGTTTGATAATAGTAACAATACTAAAGGATTGGTATAATGGAAATAAATAATATTTAAATATATAGAAAAGACTGGAGGTCATTATGATGACTAAAAAAGGAATCGAAGAAGATGACAGGTTGCAACGACACCAAAGAAACTAAGACAAAGGAATGGTGTACTCGTACTACTATACAAATAGTGCTTGTATGTAATATCAAAATAACAACATTTGATTGTATGTGTCGGGTTTAGTCAATAGTACGGACGTCAAAACAAATCACGAGCACGCCACCTGTCGGCAAATCAAGAACAACTACGCTGTGGCGCGCTTCCTCTAACGACCTGTGTGGTGGGGACACAGAATATAGGGGTTGAGTATTGACCGCCTTGGAGCTAAGACGTTGTAGAATCAGTATCGATCAGTAATATTAGTGAGCAAGATTGTAACTGTGAACTATTTAAATAAACCCAGTGTATCGAATAATTTATGTTATTTCATTTGCACGACTGTACCCACCGACCTGCCCATACACGATGTCTTAACCTAAGGGAATACATCCTGACTTCCCGATGGTTTGCATCTATCGGCCAGCCATGATGTGACATATGCATGTGAAATAAACGGTACTAATAACAAATACGCATTTTTTAAGATTGTGTGTCTATCTGTCTGTTTGTACCAGGTAATCTCCGAAACGGCTGGATCGATTTTAACGAGACTTTCACTAGTAGTTAGCTGATGTTATAAGGAGTAACATAGGCTTCATCCCGTCGTATTGCCGGATAGAAAAAAATAATAAAAAAAGGATGGTCGAGTGACGAGTTTGACGTGGACGAATTCGACGGCAACAGCTGGTCTTCAGTAAATTGTGATAGAGATAGAGAATTTTTTGAAAGAGCTAGACCAGAAAAGTTTTTTTTACCTAAGTACTGAGCTATGTTTTAGACGTTTAGTTTTCCCATACATTTATTTTTTATACCAGACCTCATAGGAAAGTCACCTCTAAAACAACCTTTCTGAAAACCCCGAAAAATTACCATGAACAACAACAAACTACCTTCGATATATTTTTCAAAGCCAAACTTAGTTTAATACAATAAAACTGATTTCAAAATCAGTCCGCCATGTTGGAAAACTTTGCAGCTTTGACACAAGCGTCCGAACTACCCTGTAGTTCAAAATTTATACGTTGAATTAGATTTCATCAAGTGGACTAGCTGGCTTGTTGATAAATTTTGAAGGGTGAGTCTATGGGGAATATGGAAATCGGGTGTTTGCAACTTGAAATTTATTGTGTGTGACTTTCGGAGTTGAAGTTGAGCGGTATCTTCTCATCCAACTTATCACAGCGTCTCAAGACGAAAATCGATGACCAGTGCGTGTTGAAAATTGATAACCTATGGCTCTGAGACGTGGTCGCTTACTATGGGCCTCATCAAAAAGCTTACAGTCACCTAAAAGGCAATGGAGAGGGCGATGCTCATAGTTTCCTTGCGTGATCGAATCAGAAATGTAGAGATCCGCGAGAGAACCAGGGTTACCGACATAGCCCAAAGAATTGCCAAACTTAAGTAGCAATGGGCAGGGCACATTGCTCGCAGAGCGGATGCCTGATGAGGCGGAAATTTCTGGAGTGGCGACCGCGAATCGGGAGACGTTTTGTTGGAAGGCCTCCTACTAGGTGGACCGAAGACCTGGTGAAGGTTGCGGGGATCCGCTGCATACGAAACGCACAGGACCGATCAGTGTGGCGACCCTTGCTTATGTGTAGCAGTGGACGTTGATATGATGATGATGATGACTTTCAGAGGGTTTTGTTAGGTGCTAGCTACGAGTTTGATGATTTGATAAGATTACTGATAATCTGTCAAAGTTTGGCTTTGAAGTATTTTAGTATATTCAATTCAGAAACCGCCCCTATATGAGAATTTATGGCTCATTATTCAGAGTACCATCAGCTATTAGCAGTAATCATCCAAGTGTGTATTTTACATGTTCGACGTCAAAAGTAATTCTCATGTGTCTCAGGGACGCACCCAAGATTTGCAATACGGGGGGCTATCACCGGGGACTTTAACCAAAGGCGAGTATGGCGTCTTTCTTTTTTTAATTTGTGTGCTAAAATTGCGTATTTAGCCTATATTGATACTTCTAAATATATTTAAAACCCAATGTTTTAATATGGGAAATGATTATATGCGTTGATATAGTACTAATTATATTTCGTAGAGGAGGATAGAGTTGTCTTAATTCTTTAATACTTATAGAATATTTTTGCGCAAGGAAGCCAGGGATAAAATTTATATTTTTTTTAAATCTGGGGCCCCCCTTCAGCCCACTCAGCCCCCCGTGGGTGCGCCACTGTGTCTACAGTTAACTTAAAAGCTCAAACACTTAAGATAAACATTCGTAACGACACAAATATAAGTACCAATCGATTGGTAAAAGCAGAAACGGTAAAAGCTATTGTATCATAAAAGTACCAGCGTACCAGGAGTCGTAAAGACATGTTTTATACCTTCGCGTAAAAATTCAGAATGGCCCCTTTATTTGCGATACAACGATCTTCATTTTATTTGTCGTTCGACAACTTTGAATTGAACCAATCTGAACCTTATACATACTCAAATAGAATCGTTAAGCTTCGGAATGGTTGGTAGTATTAATTTGGTTTTGCAGACCGTTTTTATTGCGTTTAATGTGCGTTTTTATTTCAGTGCGTTTCGGTTTGATGCTGGGGGCAGTGAGAAAGAAAGCGTGGAGACTTGAGATGTCGAATGTAATGAGAATTGAGGAAACTGTAAAAGTTTTCCTTAAGGTTTAAAGATTTAATTTGGAACTAATTGAAATAGCTTTCGAATTGTATAGTACAGACATGGTCCATTTTCTTATTCGTTTTTTTTTACATTTGCACCCTTATTTTATAAAAACCTCGACGTTGTTTGGCGATAATTGCTTAGCACATTCTATAGGTTATACAATTTTCTATAAAGAGTTTGAGTAAAGAATCTGCAGATAGCCCTATAGGTGAGCACAAGACATAAGGGCGTTATATAGAAACGATTTTCTTTCTTTTTAATTGGGTGTCATTTCTTTTACACCAACTAAAGCTCGCACCAGATTCCAAATGTATAGTTTGACAAATACTCAAGTCATTCTTAACCTCAAATACTTAATTCAGAAATTGGCCGTATGTCTCTAATAAAGATCAAGTTCAGAAGACATTTCGCTTTCATTCGAGGAAAAAATACGTTAATTTGTGTCAAAGTAGGTTCCTTGAATCCTGTGTCATTATCTCTCGGCAAGCTTTTATATTTGTGGATGATTTTTAGTCGGAAATGATTATTTTAATGTTTATTATCCAGCTTGTTTACGTTTCTTAGAAAATATCTTCATGTAACTGTAATGCTCTTGGTCCTAATCCCGAGAACTCTCTCACCACTAGTTTGTCGCAGCGACAAGAGCTATCAAAGATAATACTCATGGCCAGAACTCACGACGAGAGACCAACCCGCGTTCATTTCTTCCTACCTTGGATTCAACTGTGGGGTCCTCTGGTTGTGTAGAGAATCTATCAAAGATCCATCTACCATGTCAGTCTCATCCGAAGCATCAACAAATTCATCAGGTTTGCGCAGGACTGGCCGCCCCGAGCGAGTGGTGCGAGTAATCACCCTTCGCACAATAATACTCGCTAATAGCCGAGCGACAAAACTATCGGAACTACACATTCGCTACTCGTTGCTCGCCAGCTCGTTTTTAGTTTCTAGCTCTACTCGCTTCTCGCTAATCGTCGGCGGTGGGACAAGGGTCTAAGAGTAATTCATCATTATATACAAATCTACATCATCATTCTCTTGCCTTTATGTCAATTTATTTGTATCATCATCGTCATCATATTATCATCAGGCGAAATACGTCCACTGCTGGACATAGGCCTCCAACGCATTGTCTTCCGGTTCGCGGTCGCCACTCCAGAACTTTTCTGCCCATCGGCCATCCGTTCTGCGAGCAATGTGCCCTGCCCACTGCCACTTATTTATTTGTATGTAATTACTCTATTCACCGTTAACTCAATAGTCACATTTATATGGTCACATCTTTTCTCGCCATTTCATTTTACACACAAACCATCCATTGTTGATTTGGTATTATTATATTATTATTATTATTATATACTTAATTGTACACCACAAAAAACATACAGGACAAACGTTCACAATAACAGGTGTACAATGGGCGGTCTTATCGCACTAGACAATCTCTTACAGACAACCTTTGGATGGACTGAGCAAGAGGAGATGATTTTAGGGCTGTCAGTGTACAAATTAACATAAATAATACACTACTTAGACATAATGACATAAAATACAAACATACAATATATAAAATATACTAATATATATATGTTACGGCTAATACCCGAAGTGCGGCTACACCTAGTATTAGCCGGTTGGAGCTTAGGGCACCCCGACACGGACAGGTTAGGTTCGAACGAGATGACGGGAGCTGAAGTGAGCGAGCTAAGCGAGCGAACTCAGCTCCCGTCATCTCGTTCGTGTTAGGTGTTAGGTTACTTTAGACCCTGCGGACGGAAATAGGAGCCCCGCGCAGCAGGGCTCCGTCGACTATGTTGCGTGGCTACACCTAGTTCTAACCGGCTAAAACTAGGTGTAGCCGCACAGGTTTAACCAAGAGTAAGTGGCTACACCTAGTTCTAACCGGCTAAAACTAGGTGTAGCCGCACTTCGGGTATTAGCCGTAACATATACAGGGTGTCCCAGAAATCGACGTCAAGCCGTAAATGGGTGATAGACCAAGTTATAACAGTTCTCAGAAAAATACGAAAAAAAATCTATCTCATGTTTTTAAAAAATTATGTTCACTTTAAAAATTTACTAAAAAAATCAATCCCTGTAATGGTTCTTTAACTCCAATTGCTACAAATCCCATAATTTATCTAATTTTTTTATTATTATGTAATCTTGAATAATGCTTGTGTAGATTATTGCCTAAAATTTAAAGCCAACTCCTCCTACTTAGAAGAAAATTAAACTTTTTCAAAACCAAATTATTCAAATTTACTGTTTCGCCCAACTTTAACTGACTGTACTGAAAAAAAAATGTACTACGCTAGTTTGGCAAGTAACATGAAAAATTGGCGCATTTAATAAGGATTCAAAAATGGTGTAACACATGCTAGATTACGTTTTCAATAATTGGTCAAATATTTTTTTGTAAATAGCCTCGGTTTTTACACAAAATGTCCATACTTCCTTAAAATGACTTTAGCTTACCTAAAGCTTTGCTAAACTCCGTTTCTAAACGTAACGTTTCTTCCGTTTCGTGGGCTTTAAATTTTAGGCAATAATCTACACAAGCATTATTCAAGATTACATAATACTAAAAAAATTAGATAAATTATGGGATTTGTAGCAATTGGAGTTAAAGAACCATTACAGGGATTGATTTTTTTAGTAAATTTTTAAAGTGAACATAATTTTTTAAAAACATGAGATAGATTTTTTTTCGTATTTTTCTGAGAACTGTTATAACTTGGTCTATCACCCATTTACGGCTTGACGTCGATTTCTGGGACACCCTGTATATCAAAATAACAGAGACAGGGGAAGAATAAAAAATATAGAGAAAGGTAATGCTCCTTCAACATTTTCTTGAACGTTGGCAGTGTTTCTAGTGCAGTGTTGTATTTGAAATAAAGTCAGGTATTTTAAAATAAGTTTTCAACTTTAAATACAGGATACATAAAAATGGCAGGTACATAAAAATGGCAGAGCATACTTTAAGCAATGCACTTTTTATCTCAATCTGAAGGATATTGAAGGAAATGCCGAATCCATTTCTTGATTACGTTTGGAACATTCTTCTGATCAATAACGCAATTAAGTAAATTGGCAAAAGCATTGGAAACTGATTGTAAGTTTCGCAATAACCCCACTGCTATATACCTACCTACACACTAGTTTAACTCAAGGTCACAAACCACAGAGTCTTACACTATCTTAACTTCGTTGCAACTCTATGCATGTTTACGCTGAAATTTTCCGCGAACAATATGAAGCGTTCAAAGTGATCGGTTTATCTCGAACGATATTGTCGCTCTTTGCACGATGGAGTTTGATGAGGTTGCACGTGCATCTTGTAATATTGTTGAAAAGATTGTGATTAGGTGCCGTGTAGCTCGAGTATAGTGTTTTCATCTTGAATTTTAGAGACCTTTCTGATGGCTCAACACGATTAGTTTTTTTTATCACAGCGATAAGCGATTTTTGCTAAACGAAATTGCAAGTAGATCACACGTTCACATGGACGGAATGTAATTCGACCGACTTGCAATTGTTTTCTTTTCAAATATGTGCGCGAAATCACCATCGCCATCTGTAGACGTTAGTTAAACTAAAGAACTCTAAATTAGCCACTTAATAATTTTAGATTTTTGGACAGATTTATTAGAATACGAAGGAACGATTTTAAATATATTGCCATTGCATTATATCATTACATTATATTAAAAAATAAATTCTCTGTCAATAACTACTTTGCTGTAATACCAAAACAAAATGGCATTTTATAACCCAATAAAATTATAGAGGTATCCCATTATAAGAAAGGTCATACGTGGAAGCGATTATTACTAACGGTCGCCTTATATTATGTTCCAAATTCGAAAAATATATTCGGATAAAGAATAGCTGTTTGACACGAAGCTAGCGTTTTGAATTTAGATCGACTCCCGACAAACGACAGCGTTGCAAACTTAAAAAAATGTTCTATTAACATGGCGTCGGTATTTTTTTACTGGCAATGACGGTGCGCGTTAAAAATCCACGGAAATATGCACGCTTTGTCAGTTTTTTTGTCGCGTTGGCTGTAGGGAGTTACATTTGCATCTATTTTATTAAAAAAAAATTTGGTCAGCACTACTATGACAGCAGAGAACACTGGAACATTAATGGACTTCAAATGCCATCACTTTAAAAACTAATCCTTTTAAAAAACGGTAAAAGGGTACTCTATTGTGTGTAATACATTTGTGTTCGCGGGTTTTTGTGTTGCATTTGCTTGTTGGGTTTTGAAAGAATATTTTGACTTGTTGCCAACGTTTATAGTTGCACATGAGATCACTCCTGTATTCTCATAAGACGGCCTTACAATGCGGCTTCTGCCAGTGGCTTCGCCCGCGGGCATGTCGATAATTATACCAAAGGAGCCTACCTTTTTATCCCGGGAATATGTCCCGGGATAAAAAGTATCCTATGTGCTATTCCAGACTAAAATCTAAATCTGTGCCAAATTTCAACCAGATCTGTTCAGTCGTTCTGGCGTGATTGAGTAACAAACATTCATCCATCTAAACTTTCGCATTTATAATATTAAGTAAGATAAGATATAAGGTTTGAAATCGCCAACCCACATTGAGCAAGAGTGGTGCTTAAAACTCGTAACTTTTTTCTATGTTAAGAGGCCTTTGTACTGCTGAGTACAGTGACAGCTTTCTATTATAAGTTACTATTCATATCATATAACAAAATCTTCCATTAGGCCAAATGACCCTATACAAAAAAACTTTCCAATAAAATAAATTTTAACAGCAACAGATAACAATTAACGCACAGATAATATATTCTAATGTTGCCATGAAAATAAATTCAAACGCCGGGGTTGCCAGTTAAAATGTTCTCATTAATTCTGCAGATATTTTGGGCGATGTTAAAAATTAACGCGTAAAGGAATAAATTATAAGACCTTGTTTCATTGTGTTATGTGAGTTCGTTCATACATTGATTTTCATATATCTCTTTTAATAGGGTGATTGGAATTTATGTGTTTTTTTCGTTATTTTTGTTTGGTGAAATTTTATTAGTGGCAAAATGTTGGATGTTGACTGCATGTTACATCATCATCATATCAGCCGAAAGACGTTCACTGCTGGACGTAGGCCACCCCCAAATCGCCACATTGACCGGTCCCGTGCGTTCCGCATCCAAAGGATCCTCGCAACCTTCACCAAATCATCGGTCCACCTGGTGTGAGGCCTTCCAACGCAACGTCTTCCGGTTCGCGGTCGCCACTCCAGAAATTTTCTGCCCCATCGGCCATCCATTCTGCGAGCAATGTGCCCTGCCCACTGCCACTTAAGTTTGGCAATTCTTCGGGCTATGTCGGTAACCCTAGTTCTCTTGCGGATCTCTACATTTCTAATTCGATCACGTAAGGATACTCCAAGCATAGCCCTCTCCATTACTCTTTGGTGACTGGAAGCTTTCTGAAGAGGCCCAGTGTGAGCGACCACGTCTCGGAGCCATAGGTCATCACTGGCATCACACACTGGTCATAGACTTTCGTCTTGAGACACGTGTGGTAAGTTGGACGAGAAGATACCGCGCAACTTCCCGAATGCTGCGCAGCCGAGTCGGTTTCGATGTTTGACCTCTTTCTGGAAGTTGGCCCTACCCAACTGGATCGTTTGTCCTAGGTAGATATAGTCGTCCACAACTTTAAGTGTAGAGTTTCCAACCTCGATAGGAGTGGGTGTAATATGGGCATTCCACATCACCTTGGTTTTGTCCATGTTCATCATAAGACCCATGGTCTCCATGGTGTCAGCCATAACCACTATATCGTCGGCAAACCGAAGGTGAGTGATGTACTTGCCATTGACGTTGATGACTAGCCCTCTCCTGTCCAGAACCTTGAAGATATCCTCCAGTGCAGCGGTGAACAATTTCGGAGATATAACGGCTCCCTGTCTCATACCTCACTGCAGAACTATCCTTCTTAATATAGTCGATTTGGAACCGTTAGAGAGACTGCAGTACAGCCCAATTCTCGATCGAATCGAAGGCTTTCTCGTAGTCCACAAACGCTAAGAAGAGTGACTGTTACATAGCCGGATGTAATAATATTGATACGATCGATAATGCATAAAACGTAAAAATCGTACTTGAGTTACTGTTGGTGTGTTTACTTACTTTGAATATAAGTATTGTTCTAAACTCCTATCAAGAGTAACAAAACTCTATCCATCCAAGACAGACTTTCTTTTTTCATTAACTTACTGCATAGTCATCAAATGTAATTGCACTATCTATATATATTTGTTCAAAGACGATATGTATTTTGTATTGTTTATATTACACTATGATATAAATATGACTCATAGATCTATGACCCAAAACAATTCCGACGCTTTAGTGAAATTATTCTTTAATTCTATATTTATCTAGCTGACATACTAGTCAGATGGCCTTGCCCATCGCTGAATTCATTATATTTCTTCTCTATTAGTTACCTAACGCTTAGAAACACGGTAATTGGTCGTTCTCCAACTAAACACCTAAAAAACAAAAAAAAAACTCAAAACACCACCCTATCAATATTCATTCCACCAATCAAAACAAAAGACAATGTACCTCCAGCCACCATATTGAACCTCGAAGCCAAAGCCCGACTTCCGCTAAAGTAAGTTATTCATGAACTCAATATGCGATGAAAGCGCGAAAAATTTTCAGTTCCGTTAGAGAATTCCAGTGGCGACCGATTCATTGTCAACACATTCAAATCTAGTTACGACATACAATAGGAGTCGCTGCAAAAAAATCTGTCAAGCGAAAAAGCTTTTAAAAGTTTGAGGTTCTGTATGTATGATTTTTTTGCGGTATTTGTTAAAATTCGTGTTGTGACATTGTTGATATCGTATTGGATTGGTATATTTTTGTGTCTGGTTCAGTCCAGTCTAGACGGATTTAGTTGAGTATCAGTATTTTGCGTGAAGCGTATTCGACCTCCACAAAGCAGTACCTCGGTAAAACGATACCCATTGGCATTACTGATGTTTGATTTAACGGCTTCTGACTATCTTAATGCGAGGCCGTAGCTTGGAGACTTAAATTAAAGAAGATCATTTATTTAACTTCTATATAGTTTCAAAATAAGTTCAATGAGAGCAGGAATGACATGCAAAACGAAACAAAAACATCTTCAAATATTATTAATATTCCAAAACTAAATATAATGTTGGCAGCTTTTAAAAAGGCAGAGACCAAACCTAAGAGGTAAAGAGGTAATACCTCATTATAGTAACGAATGTCAATGATCTTGAATATGCTTGCTGAGGCACGGAGGAATCTCGTTATGTTAAGATACGAGTAGTCAACCATCCACGGAGTAAACTTGGCAAACTTGCTTTAACATGAAGGTAGACCCATACTCTAATAATTAGCGACGAGCTCATCAGAATATAAACCATGACCAAAATAACATGTTACAATCCACGGAACCCTACTCCAGAAAATAAAAATTACAAATTCTCGGCACGTCCCCCGACAATGAATATCGTCCGAATGTTCCTCGGAATCAATCTATTGTTTGTGCGTTATGCTGTGGATCAGCGTTTATTTGAGGACCGGCTCGAATACTTGATGTGGCATCTGCTTTTCTGATCGGGGCGGTTTTTTGGTCTTTGTTTGTGAGGGAGTAAATGGGGTGAGTTATGCTGTTCTGTTTGTTGTTAATGGTGTAAGATTTATTCTTGTTGGGAAAGATGTGTAAGTTTAAAACTTTTAAGGGTTGTAAGAAGTTATTGTATTTCTGATGGATAAGCTAGCTAAGGTAAGGGGTAATTAGGAAGTTTTGGTCCATTTCTACTGGTAAATAATGCACGAAAAAGTTTTGCTTTTAAGGTACCTTAATATTTGGTACTAGCTTCAACCAGTGGCTTCGACCGTGAGAATATCGGCAATCATACCAAGAGAACTTAAACCCGGGTTAAAAAGAAGGCTATGTGCTATTCCAGACTATAATCTATCTGTGTATCAAATTTCATCCCGATCCGTTCAGCCGTTTTGGCGTGATTAAGTAAAAAATATACATCTATCCAAACTTTCACATTTATTATATTAGTAAGGAGTAGATGTGTGTTCCAATGTTTTTCGATATGATTTTTCTTTCGTCTTTCACAATCAATTTAAAAATTGCCATCTTAGACACTTAGCCCCAATTACTTTTCGAACGAAAATGATCGCAAAATTAATGTGATAATTTTTCAAACACATTTGGCTCTTGATAATTCATTAAACCAGTCACAATAATTAACGCGCGCTTCACAATTTTGTAGACAGCTTCCTTTGAAGAAACTGAGCGTTAATTTTATAAAATTTGTGGACTACAATATTTTAAATTTTCTAGCTTTTTTTGTCAACGTTTTTCTATACTTTAGATACCACGTTATAAAATATTAAGGCCAGCTACAAATTAACTACTTACTTAAACTACTACAAGTATGGTTGTTAAGTAATTCCGTGCTTCAAGGCTGTAAAACTTGCGATGCGATTAGAGTAAGCGTTGTTTTATTTTTATTTTTTATTTGGCTGGAGGGGAACGGGTCGGACTAAAACCCAGACTGCCTCACAATACGAGCCAGTTTGGGTAGGGTAAGGCTCCAACTGACTAAAACCACCTCCTGCCTTACACAAATCTCCCTCGGACATAGTCTGAGACCTTGGTTACTGTTTTTTATTTCTCTCAGTAATTTTCTATTCAAAAATGGTCTTATATACATATATTACATTCGTTGTTTTAACATTTTTGTCGATTACAGTTTTTGTTGCCTTATGTCTACACATTCATATTTTATTTATCCTATTATGAAATTTAAATACAGTATCACAGTTTCACCACAGTATTTATACAATTATACCAATTTAACAGAATAACAGCAATACGCAGTGTTTATTGGGTTCATTTAGCTTTATCAGTTTCGGAAATTTTTAATGGTCTATTAATGCTCCTGTTACATATTATATACAAATATGAATCCTAAGCATTATTTCGTTTACTTATTCCTTTGTATAATCTTATCGGCTACTTTTGTACAGTACCCAATAAACTAGTTCCTTTCGTTATTATTAGTGCTTTTAAATTGTCTAACTTTATTTCTATCCCTATCTCTTGTTCTATCTGGAATCTCTCTAGGCTATAGGCGGGGCAGTCAATCAATATATTATGTAGAACAGTCTCTTGTTTTTCAGGGTCACATATACACGATGGTTATTCTTACACTTAAACCTGTACAAGTATTTGACAAAACCACCGAGCCCTGTCAGTATTTGTGTCAGTGTCCCTGTCGTCTCACATGTTTATACTCATAGATGGCGTCCAGGAAAAACATTTTCGTAACGCCGGCTGTGTCCTCGTTCCTGTATCTCCGATTCCATTCGCCAAGCGTTTCCTCACGGATCTGCTGCTTGACGAAGGAGATCGCACATTGGTCGTAATCTGACTTGTTTTTGTTTTTAGGGCAGCTTCCTTAGCCAGCTGGTCTGCTCTCTCATTCCCCTCTAATCCTGCGTGAGCTTTTATCCAAAAAAGTTAAACTTTTTGGATTAATCCTAAAACTGATGCAGGTTTTCTCGTGTTTCGAATGCGGGGGGATGAAGAGAGCAGTGGTTGGTGACCATTACGATTTGACGATCTGGAATAGCTATTTTTTGAGTTGCGCAAGATTTCCCGTGTTGCCTGACATATAGCCAGCAGTTCTGCCTGGTAGACGGTACAGTGGGGCGACAGTTTCAACTTCTGGCTTTTGGTTTCGGTATCGTCGCTCCAATGGGACAACGATGA
Source organism: Orthosia gracilis (assembly GCA_947562075.1). Classification (NCBI taxonomy): domain Eukaryota; kingdom Metazoa; phylum Arthropoda; class Insecta; order Lepidoptera; family Noctuidae; genus Orthosia; species Orthosia gracilis. The sequence continues at coordinate 25,242,313 of OX387266.1, forward strand.
CCCTACCTCACCCTCGATTTTGCTGCCGTCCGTGTATATACGCATTGCTTGGGTGCGATGGTTCTTTTCTTGCTCCGCGTCTGCCAAGTATATAAACTGGAGGCTTATAAGTTTGGCTGGGTGGGGGGTTTTGTCGAACGCGGTGCGTTGCTCGATCTCCTTGTCTACTAGTACTGGCATTGGCACCCCTCTTTGCCCCTCCTTGCCTCATATATGGCCGCTGCCTCTTGTGTTCGGAGGTCAAAGGGTAGTAGCCACGCCAGCACCAGTGCCGAATTTAAGGATACTGTGCGATATGATTTGCACAGTTCCTGTGCAAATCCCCTTTGGACTACGTTTAATTGCTTGCGTATCCCTAGTTTTTTGGCTGCTGGTGCCCACGCACTTGCCGCGTATTAAAGGAAGAAGTATTACAATCACTAGATTTACTTACTCTCATTAAGTTTTGAGCTGTGAGTCGCGTAAAATGAGTAGCGGCATTTGCGCTGCTTCTGGTTTCATACTAAAGTCCTGTTTGTACTACATGGCGACGCAAAATGAGTGAAATATTCCAGTATAATGTAAATTAGGCGACTCAAAAAACGCCACCCACAACTTATAAAATTGTTTGGCCTCACCCTAAACATGGGAATCAATTCGTTTTACCAAAAAGAGTTCACCATATCTTACATAAACATACTTACATTAACGAGGCCAATATTATTTTTTCGGAAATCAGCAAAAATATACCTGCAAAAGAAAAAATACTTTAGCTCTCAGAACGCATTCGTATGTCAATAAACTCAAATAAAATAGAGATAGGAGAATTCGTAGAAATGTATTCATAGGTAATACTGATGTTTTTATTTATATCTGAATAGCATCTGCCAGCGGCTTCGCCCGTGTGGAAGTCGAAAATTATCCCGAGGAAACATATTCCCGGTATAAAAAGTATTCTATGTGCTATTTCTGACTATGATCTATCTCTATGCCAAATTTCTTCCAGATCCGTTTTGCCGTTTTCTTGAAGTATTAACAAACATACAAACAAACTCACAAACTCACAAACTTTATCCTTTATAATATTAGTGTGATGATATTTTTTTCTGTCTATTGGAAAGATTACAGCCAGTTTTATTTTGGCAAATCGAGTAGAAATCTTATTCGTTTCTGGAATATCACGGGCAGAATATACAGAAAGAGACTTTAATTTTTTTTCTAATATTTTTACCAACAAACTTTTTAGCTTACCGTGCATAATGATTGTTATCCAAACCAAACGTGTATGCAAAATTTCATCTTAATCAGTTGAGGATAACCGCTTTAAAATTCAGTTGCAAGATACGACCAGAACACACTTACATACATGCTACATACATTGCAAGTTAAATAAAAGCTTGTAATAAAAACAAGAAAAATAAATAACGGAAAACGTTGGCGCACGGTTGGCGCAGTGTTTGAGCCATTGACTGCTGCGCTGCGTGTCGCGGGTTCGATTCCCGCACGGAACAAATATTTGTACGACCTACAGATAGTTGTCCCGGCTCTGGGTGTTGTGTATGTGAGTTTACGTGTTTGTAAACCCACTCTCACGACACACCCACGATACAGGAAAATATTCCTAGTGTGGGGCAACGTTTTTTTTTTTTAAAATCAAATCAACGTGCCCCTAAAACTGCGCTTACTAAACAGTTGGAAGTTAAATGTCTCTTCTCATGTAAAGAAAACACGAACACTGATCAACACAATAAAAATCGTAATTATGTTTTCCTGTCAAAAAATGAAAGTGGTCCACAACTGCACCTTTGGCCAGAAGTTATTTCCTCTTTTTTCATGCCCTATAGGCTCGCGCTTAACCACTATCTCACCTGCTCGTAAGCGATGATGTAGTCGTCGGTGAATCAATCATCTTGCCTAGTAAAAAACTTTTCACTCTAGACCCCTAGATTATAGCTGTTGCGAAACCCAGACTCCGGCAGCGAATTCCACTCCTTAGCTGTACGCATAATAAAAGTGTTCCAAAAAAGTTTTGTGCGTATGGGTGGGTTTTCCACCATGTACCGATGGAGCATCAGGTGGAATAATACCATGCAATTCTATCGCACACTTCCTGAAATGTAACCGATAAAAACTGACAAGTTGGAAACTCGGTGACGATGTTCAAGGCTCTGCAGTTTTGACTCAACCAGTGCCTCATTGCCGATGAGCCTCTTGGCCCGCTTTTCGATCGACTCTAGTGCATCAAGCTGGTATTTGGCAGATCCGTCCCAGAGACGAGAACAGTACTCCATGCATGATCGAACTTGCGCTTGATAAAAGTTGAGTAGCTGTTCCATCGTTTAGTACCATCTCATCTCTGCAAGGATCCCCGATGTCCTCCCGAAGCATCGTCACAACATGCTTTCCGCATCTTGTGGATTCCTACAAAATATATTACTACAGTTCCATAGAAATAATATAATGTAGGTACTCTTCTAGCCATCTCCCGACTATGTTGGAGTCAGCTTCCAGTCTCACCAGAAAAAGCTGAATACCAATATTTTACATCGAGACTAGACCAGCCTGACCTCCACAACCCACCTGGGTAAATCACCCATTGTTAAGGCGATGCCCATTTGTAAGTCCAGTTATCAGACTTATAGGCATCAGACTAACCTTAAAGACCTTCAGTCCTATATTACCTAATTAACGGTGTAATATTAATAATTATTTTAATTGTCAGCCTGTGCGTTGACAGTAATAATTCCAGAAAGGCTCGTTTGAATGCAAATGTGAACATTTACATTTGAATGAAAGAGCGGACGATGTTTTTCATTCATATCGTGCGTTCATTCACTCGCCAATTTTGAAGGAAAAATTAGGAGATTTTTATGCTGGGTTTACATTTTTAGCGTCTTTTGAGTGCTTGTCTATTTCTGTGAAAGAATATTTTTGCAGATTTTGGTAACGTTAACTAAAAATTTAAAATCCTCCGACACATTTTTATTTCATGATATAAAATTTATCTAGTAGTAGACACGGTTCGATCGACAATCTATTGAACACGTAATTATGATACGGTATCACGATATACGTAATTATGAAAGCTCAATCGGCTGCAAAAAAGATGGGGATTCCTGCAAAGGTGAGACGGTACTTCTAACTTCTTCTATTTTTGAAAGGCCGAACCGATTTTCATAAAACATATAAGAACACTTTTGATAGTCACCTTCTAAACCACCAAAAAGCAAAGTCGGTTCATCCGTTTAGGAGCTATGATGTCACAAACATGATATACACAAATAAACAAACACAAAGTATACAGGTACACACGTGAAATTATAAAAACCCCTCTTTTTCCGTCGGGTATTATTAATTGTAATTCTTACACACAGGGTTGGTGAATCTGGTGACGCTTAGAGTAAGAAACCATATCTACCTGCCATGATCTTCTTTTGGCTGAAATGACGATGATGATAATGCAAGCAAAAAATCTAAATCTAAACTCAAAGATGAAAAGTTTGATGTGAAATTCCATTCATAACCTTTTACACAAGAATGCTGTTTGACGATAGAAAATAATATCCTTTGTTATTATTTTACAAAAGTCGGTATCAGTTACCATAGAAAATGATCTCCGGTAAAGTAAATTACCATGATGTGAAAATAATCCATACATATTCCACGAAAAATATTTTCACACAATACGAGAAGGTATAAAATGATTAGATTACAGTAAGTCAATCAATCATCTATTATGAAAACTGAACAATTGTGTTCAAGGGTTTTTTGTACGAACGATCAAGGCCCAATGATTGATCTTTTTAGAATCAAAGGAAATAATACCACATAATAAAACGCATGTGTTTTCGAAGAAAACACAGAGGTGTATTAGAACTTAGAACCCCAATTTAGAACACTTTACTTGAATTGCCGACCTAAAGAGCGATTGCCATTGCGAGTAGGGTACATTGCTTGCAGATGGATGATCGATGGGGCGACAATTTCTCGAGTGGAGACCGCGTGCCGAAAGAATCTGCGTTGAAAGGCGTCCCTTTTGGTGGATAAGCTGGTAAAGGCAACGGGTAACCGCTGGGAGATGAGACACTTGGGGTAGGCCTATGTGCAACTGTCGAGAGACACCTCCCCCGATGTCTTAAGGGGGGAGTTTATTGCATAAATCCAGATCTCGAGTCGAGGGAAAACCTTATTCCACCTTTCGCTGCACGGGGTTCGAACTTAGGATGCAACGTAAGTCACGCTTGCGACCAGTAAGCCAATGAGGCAGAAGTTTAAATAGCATAAAAAAATCTTACTAACAAATTATGCCCGTTTCTATAGGTCAAAGAACGAGAAGAATATTCCTGACACCGACGCAAATTCCTCTAAACATTTAGTCCGTGGTTTAAATTTTTGTACTACCCACACAATTTCAAAACTTTCCTCTGATACTAATTTATCCTACAAGGAAAACCTAACCTCAAAAGAAGTATTAGAATAATATATTATTTTAATACTTCTTTTGAGGCTTATTTTAAAATTCTTCAACATTATATCAAATAAAAGTATATTTAACTTCTTCCAAACCTTGTCATTGTAGCCATGGAGGTTTATAACCTGATTGTTTGATAATTTTAGGCCAAACATGGTTACTAATTCAAACATAAAGCATATAATTATTAAGTAAATCGGACCATTTACAGCCAATTTGAACTGTCATAGCGTCAACTAGTTAAAAAAGTGAAGCTACTTGTAGTTACCCTTTTCCAATACTCACAGATATCTCTCATATATCTATCATACTTATCCCTCTTTCATACTATACTTTAGTCACAGATAATATAATATTAGCATACAGATGCCTCATCCCATACAAAGAAACCGTATCGACGTAAGGAGCATTTTTCGTCTGATTAAACTGATTATTTTTATAAGTAAATTGATCGCGTTAGATTCCGTTCCACGGCGATAGATTATATTAGCAGCGACTAGCAAGTAAAAGGGTTTACTCGATTCGTGAATTTTTTTTCATTAAATATGATCTGTTTCATAGTATTTTTTGCATGTTTTTACAGTTTCATTGCATCAAAATGTGTTACAATACAAATTTAAACAATCGAGTGGAATGCTTCAGAAATTTAAAACCGCGCCATCTATTGGAATCAATTTTAAATGATCCGTTTAAATAATCTTTGAATTGTGAATTAAGAGCCCAATATTTCATAATTTTGTGCTTAGGAGAGTAGGGAGAGTTACAAGAAAATGCAATTTTTATAATCAAATCTAGAAAATGTTAATTTTACACACAATCCAATAACAAATAGGTTTTCGCGCCATCTAGTGATATGTATTCGAATCAAATTTTCTTTCTTAGCGTTGGGACCTCGAGATTATGAGATAGACTGGCGCGTTTAAATGCGTCGTGACTCGTGAACGATACCTCATAAATTTTGGATTTTTGACAATAATTATTATCGCCGATGGAATCTTCCCCTTTTAGTGTGAGAATTTGGCCACCTCTAGAGTTAATCCAAGCATCTTTATCAAACATAATTTTAAAGATAATTTATATAAGAGCCTTTTTTATAAAAAAAACATTTATTTACAGTCCGTGATGATGTGTCGTGGTGGCCCAATAGCTAAGACCTCGCCTCTCGTGCATGAGGTCGTGGATTCAAATCCGGGCAAGTACCAATGTGACGTTTTCAAATTCAATATGTAGTTTCTAAATTTATCTTGTACATCACAGGCAACGGTGAAGGAAAACATCGTGAGGAAACCTGGACTTATATACTTAATGTAAGTCTGAAATAGCCAAGGCCTGTGGGGTTCCCAGAGGTGGCTTAATTAATTCTGACACCAGAGGTGGCCACATCCTCACGCGAAAATGAAGAAAGCCGGTGGAATGTCAATTTGTCTGGAACGCAAGCCTTTTCCCCTTAGAGTGGAGGCAGAAACTACTTAACAGGCTTTGCTAGATTTCTAACAAATTAAGCTAGTCACTTGCTATAGCAGGCATATTAAATAATATTATTTTAAGTTCAAAACAAATATTAACTTTCCATAACTCAACATAATCATAGTTATTTCATTTTAGAACCATACCCAATGCAATTTAAACCATATTTCAATGTCTATAAAACTCCTATTATAGACACACATTGCAGAGGCCTCTTGATAAAATTGCACGCTCAATGCTATATGTAGAGCCTCTACACTCGAGTGATGACATAGAGATGCTCTAGAAGGTTCTACGGGTTGTAAATAAATGTTTTTTTTTTTTTTATAAAAACGGCTCTTGTGCGATTATCTTTAAATTTCATTTGATAAGAATGCATGGATTAAGAGTCATTTAAGGTTAGTAGTCCTGTGTTAGGATATTTTATTTACTTGAAATGTAAAAAAATAACTTGTAAAAAGGAGTCGGCAATTTTTTTTTGTATATGTAAAATGAAGGTATTTTTTTTGTTTAAGATGACAAAGTTTTACTTTGTTGAGACACATCTTTAGTTGTCAAAAAATAAAAGGCCCGTTTTGACGGCCATAAAAATACCCAAATAATAATTAAACTTGGTGCTTGCGAATGATACTCGTTGTTATAGTGTGTGGATAACATAGTAATTAATTAGGATTATGAATTAGATTTTTCAATTTCTTACGTAGAAAGTTATCGCGGCATGTAAAATGAGAAACGTCAACGAACTTTTTAGATTGTGACGAAATTATCATCTATCACATAGATTTAACCAAAATTTATCCAAAGATCCAAAAGCTTGTATATTGCGAGTACTTTGCATATCTCAAACAAAGTGAATAATTTTACTGTCTGTATTTGATAAGTAAAAAAAAAACATGAAAAATTCATAGTCTGATCTGATTTCTAAGTGAAGTGTCTACAAACCCTCTAAAACAAAACACAATCGTCCACAAAATACCACCCTTCTTAAATAAATAACAACTATATTTCACCCCCTTACACCAACACTCACTCACAGACACCAACAGAACTTCACATAATACCTCTCATTAACCCTCTTTCAATAGATTTTAAAAATAAAGCAAAAACCCCGTCGGACGTCCGAACGACCGGTTCAATGGTGGCCATAGGACAAGGATACTACCCCATGCGTTGTGCTACAAGATTCATGGCTTTAATTGAAAATTCTATGGGGACTGCAATGAATGGCATTTTTTGCGACCTTCCTACGTCCTGTGTGTATTTTTTTGTACAATGGGTTTCATCCCGCGTCGTGTGTTATTGTCGTTAAAAAACCTTATTGTTGGATTTATAAATTACGGTTATTTAAAATATTTATTATATCTTATTAGGGTAAGATTATGTGGGTGAAATTGTTTAAACAATAACGTGTTCAGGTATTAATCATGACGAGGGTTTTAACAATCCACAACGGTATTTTCATCATGGGCTAAAAATAACATCCCGGAATGACTCATCAAATATACAACAAACGAAACATGAATAGCTAAATTTTCGCTCGATTTTTGCAACGAAGTGCCTTAACGAGGCTTACGGTAGGTGTGATTCGGGAGAAAAATTTAACGTGACGTCACGTAAGATTTTTGCATTATACCTCCTCCATGGCCCTTTCTCTTTTTCTCAGTGTATATTTCTATGAGCAGGCGTATACGCATACCGCAGGCTATCTCTTTCATTCTCTTTCTAGCGTGATGAACTTCGTTTCTGACGCTCCCGTCGGAAACGAAGTTCCTCACACCGTCTTTAAAAAAGGTATCTACAACGGAAACTTAGATTCAACTTCATTAGATTCATCCATTATTAACCGGCTGAATGGCGTAATTACCGAAACAATTACAAAACCATTGTCTCTCGCCTGGATCCACTTTTCAAACACTCAAGTGGTTGATATGGTTTTCTTTGTCATAACTATGTTAAACATGAGCTATTAATATCGGTAGGTACATATTTTTTTTTTTTTCGATCTTTATAATTATTCTAGACAACAGGTATTTTTTTGTTTTATATATGAATATTTTTTGTTTACATATGTACATTATTTGTAAACTAGAGTTAGAACTAAAATAAGAATAAAAATATTTTAATTTGCGGGGCGTCAAAAAATTCGTCCACATCGCTGTCAACAGGAAAAGTGCCCAGAAGGCTGGCAGCATTGCCACATTGGATGGCAAAACTGATTCTCTGGGCAAAAAAAAACCCAGCCCTCTGGTCTCGTGGAGAGTCGACTAACCGCTAGACAACCCAAGACAAATAAGTATCACTTTTTTCATGTACTAATAAAGGTAACCTCGTCAGCATCAAACTTGATTTCTCATCACAAAAATAACGATTTTTGAAACTAATTCAACACAACAAGAAAAGCAAAACAACGACAAAATACCGATGGAAAATCGGAGTATTGTCGAGAATCCAATGAATGCTAACTACCCTTTTCCCAAGGGGGTGAAGTGGCGTACAGCCTGAATGCCTCAGTTTTAGGCTCGTACAACCCCTAGGGGGGCGAAATGAGCTCATTTTTAAATCACCCACTTAAGCGATAGCTTTTGTGGGATAATATTTTAATTATCGTATTTTACAGTTTGGGGGATGACGTTGCCTTTATGTTCGCTACTTTTTAATTTATGAGGGATGTGCCAGATTAATTTTGTCACGGGAATTTTGTTGTTGATAAAATTTTACATTATTTTTGTGGGATTACGGTTTAAAATTATATGAAAGTTGCTTTGAATTTGTTATCGTAAATATTTCCTGTAACAACCTTTTTGCATTGTGATTTCGGTTTGTAATACAATACGTATTGGATATTCGTTCCATTTATTAGTTCCAGTTTGATAAAATGATTTACATGGTCAATTTAAGTACGAGTAAGGAACCCACGGTCCAGGCGGTGTGATTGTGGACTGAGTTGCTGATGTCAGTAAGACAAGCCAGTAACTGGCATCTTTTAAAAATCTTGTTGAGAACCATTTCCTTTCTCTTTAATAATTTTCTGTTTCTTTCTAATTTCTTCGATCATTGTTCAACCCTTCTATGTTGTAACACGTAGTATTATGTATGTATGTTTATTTGTAAGTTTATATACAGTATAATAAAATAGTAATAACTCGTGCCCACCTATTTCAGTACGCGCTACGCTTGTACCGAAAAATGGCCCTCGTATTAAAAGACCGTCCATAACATAGGTCCATAACGTAACAGTTGCATAAATAGCTATTTTGAGTAGCAGTACATCATAGGCTAAATCCTGTTTTATTTTAAGTTCTTTAAGTCCATCCAAAGATTGTCTGGTAGATATCGCTGTCAGCGATAAGACCGCCTTTGTACCCGTGGTATTAAGTTTTTTTAAAATAAATGTAGAATTTATTTTTTTGGTGTATTATAAAGTATATTATATTCTGCCTGATATAGTCGATATCACGCATATATTTACTAAGCAAATTTCATTTGCAAATCAGTCTAATTTCATCGCATTGGGCTCATGTGAACATAAGTGCAATTTTGCTTACTAAAAAAAACTATCGGTGTGATATACATCAAATAAGCCGGCAGAAAGATCGCTCAGTGCTAAGTTTTGGGACAAAAATATTTGCTTCAATTTCAATCAATAGACATTGCTACCAGATATCCAATAAAAATAATACTTCAAGTCTCGTGAATCTGTAATAAATAGGTTTTACAAACACAAAAGGTATTGATAGATTACCCTCCAATAGCCATACATACACAAAGGTACATAAAGCCCATTTTTCCTGAATCTCGGTCTAGAATGTGAGCCATATATTTTACTGTCAAAGTTTACTGCCTAGGCTATCGATTTGGAAGGGAAAGTAGAGCTGTTAGTCGGGTGAATAACCCGGACTCAAATACTAGCTATAATTTAAATAATTTCACACTTTTAAATTAGTTACTGAAGATTTCCATTGTTGATAAAAATACCCAAATTGCTATAATTATGCCTATAATATTTAAGTAGTTCCCTCGATTTCTCCAGGATCCCATTATCAGACCTGATGACCTGGGAAGTATACCCTTTCAAACAAAAGAATATTTTTTCAAACTGGTCCAGGCGTCTTTGATTAGGTAATCAGGAACATACAGAAAAAAAGGTGCCGACGAATTGAGAACAGCCTCCTTTTTCGTTTAAAAATATAAAATTTCAGGTTGAGCTGGAATATTATTTTGAAAAGGAAAGTGTTAGAAGATTCAGTTATATTTTTATTATTCTAGCCATTCATCGTGCATTCATCAAATAAACATGCTTTAAATATATAAATATGCAAAGAACATGAAATACATAATTAAATATGTTATTTGTATTCTAACTACAAAACGCAAGTGAATACTCGTGCTAGAAATATTAAAAATCAGAAATTCATTTTATTCTAGAAAAAGCTTTTCTAAATAATTAATATTGCAGCTCTGTGCTATTTTTGCATATTTCTCATTTCGCAAGAAGCTGTTTTATTTATTTTTAATTTTTAATAATAAATTAATGTCAATGCATGAATTATTTTTATAAAAGCAAGAGTTATTATTTTGAATATAACTAAGTAATTAGAGGGAATCATTATACTTGATGTAACAACACTCAAAGTTATTTTTAGCCGACTTTCCAAAAAGGAGGAGGGTATATGTTCGACTTCAAGCTTGTTTTTTTTTTTTGATTTTGGTCACCGATATCTCCGTCAATTGTAGATCGATTTTGAATTTTCTTTTTTTGTTTGATAAGGTATGTTGCGAAACTGGTGCCATTTTAATTTGGTGAAGATCTGATAAAGAAATTCGGAGATATACAACAGAACTCTTCAAGAAATAAAGACAACGGGATTGCTGCAATCGAATGTCTGTTTATTGTTTATACCATTTCATGACATAACATCACGCCAGTACGCTCTAAAGGGGTACGCAGATGTGTACAGTTCACCATGGTACACTCTCATTTCACTGGTTACGTTCAAGTTGCATGGTATTCAGGTAATCTATTCTGGCATTATAAGTACCTTACTTAAGACTTGGCTATTAGGTACAATTAAAAAGTGAAAAATAAAAAACTTAACCGACTACCAACTAAAAACACTCAACTAAGTGAAAAATAACTTTCTTATTCGAAGTCGGTGTCCATAACGATAAAAATTGATACCAAAGACACCGACTTCGAAAAAGAAAGTTTGTTTTCACTTTGTAGTGTTTTTAGTTGGAAGTCGGTAGTATTTTTTTGTAAAAAAGATTTTTTACCTGCACTAACTTGTTTTTTATAAATAAAGTTTAGTTTGCTTAAAAAACAAATAAATTTTAGTAGTTTCTTAAATACTTGACCCCTCTTTTTAAAACCTGAACTACACCTTGGGGTTAAATAAAGTCATTTTCAAAAAGTACTACGAAATGTTTAAGAATCCTTGCAGTCATATAAAAAATAATAACCCAAATTACATTTTAATTTCACTAAACAGCGAAATTAACTTCTTGATTTATCCACTCCTACATCCCTAGTTAAATCCGAATTCATAATTAAAAACCGAAACAAAAAAATATAAAAACTTAAATTACCTTGTCAATTTAAAGGAGCAAGTGTTGTCACCACCTACCAATTAAGTTGGAAAAAAATGCAGTTCCGTCAAATGTCTGGTAGCCAAGGGTACTTTCCATTCAGTGGCGGTCTCGACCCAAGCACCACTTCTACCTACCCCTCTATTATTTCACGAGAGGCTTTTACAATTTGAAGACTTAAGAAAAATAGGGAAAATGCAAGCAGCATTTTTCACGTCGATTTTTTTCATAGGCTTGTTAATTATGGGGGTGAAAACTATAGTTGTGGATTTGTGGGGGTGGGTGTTGCAGTGAATGGTGAGGGGTGTAATGGATAATGGGCCGTTTGTGTTGTTGAAATTTGCTGGGTCGTGTTAGGTAGTTAGTGGCTTAGAATTTGTTATTAAATGCTTGCATTCACAGCCATGCATGCATAAGCAGACGGTTTTTTATATTCAAAACCCCATCCACCGTGATCCTTTTACATACTCATAAACCCCTAGATACAAGCTTTGTAAATAGAACTGTGTAATTCTATAACTACCATGCTTATATTAATGATGAAATAGAAAGATATATCAACCCACTTGACTCAACAACCCCATTTACAACCCCTACGTAAAACTCAGGACATTAACTACCTTTTCAGCCATTTCTTTTACTATGCAACCATTTTTTTTCCTGCTCAACTATGCATAAAGAACACTTTTCTTTACCTTCCCATTATTTCTTTCACAGCTGTAAAATTGAATTAAACTCGAACGCAAGTTGTTTTCAATTCGGTAAAAGAAAAGTTGCCGGTAAGGTAAGCAGGGATTGCTAAGTACACTTTGTATTGAGACTTAAGTTGCAATGGATTTTTAACTTGGGAAAGATGTTTTACTTGGTGGGAAGATGTTGTGGTTTTGGTTCCTTTAGTCTGGTTATATTTTTATACAAGATCTTTGAACAAGATGTCCTGGAAAAAATTAAGATTCAAAAGTCCAACAATAATGAGCATCACATTCGCTATCGAAATTTCAGGGGTTCAATCCTAAAATCCTCTGGCTTTTGACGCAATACGCATATAAAAATGTCTAAAATTAAACCTTATAATATATGCATCCTAAATAAGACGCATCAACACAGTTCTCTCATTTCATGAAAGAAAAATAGTTGGGTGCACAGAGGGGGTCCGGGGTGGACCTTTTAGAGGTCATGGGATCCATGTGCTAATGGTTATCACCAGGGTGATTTTCATCATATCAGCCGAAAGCCGTCCACTGCTGGACATAGGCCCAAGCGTCACCACATTTACCGGGCCCGTGCGTCCCGCATCCAGCGGAGCTCCACAACCTTCACCAGGTCATCGGTCCACCTGGCCGAGGCCGAGGCCTCCCAACGCAACGTCTGCCGATTTGCGGTCGCCACTCCTGAACTTTTCAGCCACATCGGCCATCCGTTCTGCAAGCAATGTGGCCTGCCTACTGCCACTAAGTTTGGAAATTCTTTGGGCTATACCGGTAACCCTGGTTCTCTTGCGGATGTCTACATTTCTGATTTGCGCAAGAATACTTAGCTTTGCTCTCTCCATTGCCCTTTGGGTGACTGTTGTGTGTTTGGGTGCTTTCTGATGAGGCCCATAGTGAGCGACCACGTCTCTGAGTCAAGGTCATAATTGGCAACACACACTTTCATAGACTTTCGTCTTGAGACACTGTGGTAAGTTGGACGAGAAGATACCGCGCAACTTCCCGAACGCTGCCAAACCTAGTCCGATTCCACGGTTGACCAGGGTGATATTACTGAGGTAAAAAGCCCAAACACTCTAGTCTTTTCTTCTAAAGTTTAGGCACCTTTGAAGGTTTCCCCCGGTAACAAAAATAAAGATCGGTACTACACTTTATGAATATATTTTAAGTGTTGTATTTTACAGACCAGTCATTGAGTAAATTATTAAAAAAAAACACTTAAAGTAAAAATGTGTATTACAAATCAAAACTACCCACTAGGCAATAATTAATTAACCACTAGCCAGCCCTAGTTAACGAACCACTTGAGTCTCTCCGGTAGTACTAAAATACTTTACAATTAATATCAAGCATTTCTAGACCGTCCCGACCAGTTACCGACCGTTTCAAATAGAATATTTTAATAATACCTCAACTGAGAATTGAATCAACGTCCCGAGAGGCTGCTACTTTGAAATAGAGGACAAATTGTAACATTTCAAATAGAAAATATTTATAAAGCCTTTTGATAAAGTTGGCAATCATGTACGTTATTCTTTTGTTCAAGTTTTTCTTGTTAGGTTGGTAGTATGTTGGATTATATTATAAGACGCCTTAGATCACGTTGGATAGATGAAATAAAAAAATGCTGGAAAAGACTGCAGAAAAATAGTGAAGACAAGAAAAACCTGGTAATTGTTGGAGGAGACCCGCCAAGGGCCTTAACTAAAAAAAAACTATGTAAATTTTCGTGCCTTATGTTAAGAAATTTTATGTATGTTAAGTAAATAAAAAGTTTTAATAATAAAAATAGCCCTGACCACCGGTAGTTTGGACCCTGTTCCTGATACCGGCGGGTCTCTATATTTTTAATGTTTTTCTTTTTTGTATGGATTTTATAAAAAAAAATGGAATGAATAAGAAAGACAATTGAAATGAAGGAGATAATAATAATAGAGAGATAGTAATAATTTTGACTAAGAGAGATACAATCCGCAGGGCAGCTCTGAGGCGAGCTGGTGGGCAGTGGCGACCCCACGGTCCTGATCTCCAAGGAGAAGTCTTTTTCCTCATCTCTGGCTTGCCTTATTGTCCGGTTGGAGTTAAAACTGACGGGGACCAGAGCTCTCACCTCTCTTGCTTTAATTGGCTGGTTTGAGTGAATATTCGCAAGAGCAAACGTGCTCGGAGGAAGGAAGTTAATCCAGTAAGGTGCTGGTAGAAATCTTGACCTTACTTCCGGGATTGTCCTGATAGCTGTGGTATACCTCTCCTCTCCTCAAGCACCTCTGGATATGTTGCCTCCTTGGGGTTACGTCACTAAAGTGCAAGCGACCCTTTATGGGGGCCCATTAATTGAGTGTGCAAGTCACCCCCTGCCATTTTATATCCGTTTAGTTCAACAGTGGTCGGGCAGGGGCTGGTAGTCCTCCTATAGTTTTGGGTAATCGATCCACGTAACCTATAAAATTCATATCCCAATACATTTTTCTCCATAATTTGCAATAGTCCTTCACAAACCGGGATTGTCCTTGGGTGCAGTTGCGTAGTGCATACAGGTATAACCGTCAGTTGGTTTCACATTTCCTGATACATGCCTAACGGGGCCTCTACGAGTTGGCTCCTCGCACGCCTTTCAAAGGACCGGGACACTCACACACAAAAAAAATGTTTTATTTGACTTTGGTTTCTGAAACTTGGAGCAAGTCTCTGAGTAGCTTATATTGACAAAGTTCCAGCCTCCACAACACAACAGCCGCTAAAAAATCATTATCATCATCATATTCGGCAAAAGACGTCCACTGCTGAAAATAGGCCTCCCCCAAGAGTCCTGTGTTGTCACAGTGGTCGGTCTTATGCATCTCGATTCCAGCGGATTCCCGCAGCGATAACCAGGTCATCGGTCTACTTAAGGACAATATTCGTGTATATAATATATTGATACCTAAATCCCAAACACTAGCGTACCTGAGATAATAGAAAATCAGCCCTGTTATTAACCTTACCCACTTGCAAATTAAATTAAAATTCAAAATCTTTTATTTCAGACAAAGTCCATAGGATTAGTAACAATTTACTTAAAAAACTAGTGTTAGTAGGTATAGATATAAAACTAAAAAACATAAAGCTACACTTCAGCGTGGAGCTGCATCCACCTCTGCATCATTCGAGAATCCCACCGATCTGCGAATACACTGAGAATAGTGTTGGTACCGCCGCGAACACGTGTCATCAGAGAGGCACATCTTTTTCTAATAATGACGGCCAAACCATCAATGTTTGTGTCCGCAAACATCCCCGACGCACTGCAACGCCACGGCAACCTCAACAGTACTCTCAGTGCATTATTATATTGGACGCGTAGGTTGCTGTATGCCCGCTGAGTGAAACTGACTCACAGGCTGCACGTGTAGAAGGACTGACAGTAAGTTTTGAAAAGCGTTACTTTTACTGGCTTCGTACATCGCACAAACCTGCGGGCCAGCATGTTACAACGATCAGCCAACGACCTACGATCGCTCTCAATGTCACAATTATCTTTAAGATCTTCGGTGACCCAGTGGCCTAGGTATTTAAATTTGTCTACCCTTCGCAGGGGTTCTCCACACAGTGCGACATTCGGAATACTAGAATATGTCACACCACCAGCTTTGAAAACCATTATTTCGCTCTTTGTGACATTACATTTGAGGCCATGACTCACCGCGTAAGATTCGCATACAGCGATCAGTCGTCTCAGAGCACCGATCGATGGGCTCAGCAACACCATATCATCAACATAACTAATAATATTAATACACACCCCATCAACATGATATCCGATATTGATGCTACTGAGCTCAACGATCAGTTGGTTCATATGTAGGTTGAAGAGTCGGGGTGAGCTAAATCCCCCTGCCTCACCCCGCACTCCAGCCGATACACAAATTATTCAAGCCTAATAATCTGCAAGTTTTTTAAGGCCTTAAATGTATTGTTACTGATATTTGTAAGTAGAAACGGCGCGCCCGCGCCGCTTACGTACTTTGTGGAGATAGACAGATTCATTTATTTGCGTGAAATATGGTATTGTATAGATCATATAATACACACACAATAGTTCTTCATATTCCGCCTGCTTAATTCAGCATGCAAATTTTTTTGATCATAATAATGATTCTAATTTACATAATTTAAACAAAACAATAAACTCCAAAGTCAAAATTAATTTAAAAAAAATTGGCGACAATACAATAAAAATCAGAGGAGATTTGAAGAACTTATATATCTTAATAATTAAAATAATCATTCAGGCTTTTGGGGATTCAAGAGTTCAAAGCACTTAACATCACAAATACGAAAAAAGAAAGTTATCGATATCTTCATTTAAGCAACTAATAATAAATTCTACAGCTCCTATTTCACCCTTTTAGGGTCCTTTCTTAAAAAAAATACTAAAATATTCCATTACTTGTCATCGAAGAATCTTTCGAGAATTGTTCATTCGAAGTAATTGTCAGAGTTTAATAAGAACGAATGAATGAATGATGGAGTTTTAAGCGAGTTGTTCTTGAAACTTTCCAATCCGTAATTCCGTTTAGTTTTTAATTGCTAAGATTCAGTCTTTTGAATTCTTTCCTTTTAATAATGTATTATGTTGAAATGTATTGACAACAAACTTTTCAATTGAAGAATGGGTCTTTTCAGGCCCTGAATGCTTAACTTTTTTCTTTGTAATTTCGGATTTTTCCGATACTTTGTTTGTCCAATTTTGCGTACAAATTAAGCTAAAAGTTTCTTTTGATAAGCAAAAATCTTTGTGATGTTTAATGTCTTTGAAATTAGTTTTCTGATTCTTAATCATCACGCTTTCATTTGCCCAAAGGTTAAGCAGACGTGTTAGATCATAAGTCTGCATACCTAAATGGTGTGAAATGTATGTTATGAGTAGGTATAATGCTATCAACTGGGCAGGTATAAATCCAGAATTCGAGACTTAAGGCGTAGACAGGTACAACACAACAATACGACAACAGAGATTTGCCTAATGGTGCAATTTTATACCTACCTATACACAAATAGAGATTAATTGTCTTTTTCTGAAATTTTTAGAGATAAACAAAACCTCCGAAAGCACCGGTGGCGTAGTGATATTAGCCGCGACTTACAAGTTGTAGGTCGTAGGTTCGAACCCAGGCAGGCGCTTTACTTTGTGTAAATTATCTCATCACCACTGCTCTCAAAAACAGTGAGGGAAAACATCGTGAGGATACCGGCATGATTTAGAAACAACAATTCGAAGACATGTGACATCCACCAATCCGCAATGAACCCGCGCGAACTCAGCGTGAAGAGGCCTGTGTCCCAGCAGTGGGAACATTAATAGGCTCATGATGAAACAAAATCTATTATAAAAAGCTGTGGCATCGCTGCCACACCGTTGTCGTATTATTGTCCCATCATTACGCAGTCACGCATTTCTGCGAGAGCCATTACAAGATAAAACAGTTTGTTAACGTTCATTTGAAGCCACAAATAACAACTGACACCTTTTTACCCCAAATCTTCTTAAAGACCCCCGTTTTTACGTCACCGTTCCACTCGAGAGAATCAACGGTTTCCTGTCGTCCTGCTTACCCCTTGCAGGAATCACGCGTGAACGAGCTTGAGGGTACAACAGGCTGATAAGGATGTGCGGTTGAAGACAGTATAATTATTAAGTTATAGTATATCCAGTGTAAGTTCACCTCTCATTACACAGAAGGTCTATATAATGTGTGGTCATCTTATACTGGAAATTTACCTACTATTCCAGTTTATGTTAACCTCCCATTTTATGGATAGTTTATACGATAAGAGGTCAACGTATACTTGACATCAATGGCTAGCATGTAATAACGAGTACCAGTAGCATTTTATACATAATCACAGACAAACATGTTCTTCAAATTTATACCTATTATTAAATGATTAAGATTTACATACAGCATGCTCCATTTATCTCCAAGCTCAAGGTCACTAAACAATGAAAGAGCACAGAAAGCTATCACCCACGTCTGGCTATCTTTTATGTGTGTGTGTGTGTATAAAAAAATACAAAGCTCGTGTCCGCTGGGCCGTGGAGCGTGGTTATCCGCCACCGTGGGTACGAAACTTGGGAGGTTTTTAGACGACACGATTAGAAACGACTAATCGTAATCATTGGTTGTGAACATTTGTGGCATGCAATAAATCTTATTTACAGAGCAAATAATTAAACGATAAGAAATACTACATTTTCTAAAATAAAAACCATAAAACTTAAGTGTGCCATTTTTATTTTCCATAAGAGAAAACTTTAAACTTATGAAGCCAAAATAACGCTCATCCTGCTACATTTATCTGTATCACACGAATACAATAGCCAAACACAATAAAACACATTTTTACAAAATAATACTACCGACTTCCAAATAAAAAACTACAAAGTGAAAAATAACATTCTTTTTGGAAGTTGGTGTCTTTGGTAGGTACCAATTTTTTTGCCTTATTTAAGTATATAAAATCCGTTCACAATTGACGGAGAAATCGGTGGAAATACACAAAAAAAACAAACAAAGTCGAACATAGAACCTCCTCCTATTTGAAAAGTCGGTTAAAAATAGCGCCAACATAAAAACACCGACAAAATCGTATCGCCCCCGTATCGTACACCCTAAACGCTTCATCAAGGAGTGCGCACCGAAGCGTGAATCCTCCTTACAAGGTCACAATACCCTGTGCACACCGCCGGCGCCGGTATGTTCACAATATAATAACGGCTTACGTTTTTTATGTAATTGGATGAGTGACCAACTATTACATACCGTGTCTTAGAAAGCATTTTCAGACGTTGGTCGCGGCTTTTACACAAAACATCACGCCTGTATTCCCCGAAGGGTTAGGTAGAGGTTCACCTATAGTACATACACATTTCACCAGTTATGTCTAAGTCCCATGTAAAAGGGGGAAAAGAAAGAAAGAAAACTAGTTTCTTTGGCACACACAGATACACACAATGTAGGTACAAATAAAAGAGAATATAATTTTATAACAATTACATACATAGTGTGCCCTACGGCTGCAACAAAATGGAGTTGCCTGACGCACATATTGCCATGAAACGGGTACAAATCGAGACGACACGGCTGTCATTCGTCGATATTTGATCATAATTTCTAAGCATCTAATCAATAAGTTCGAAAGTTTCAGAGGAAATGCGGTCTCAGAGCTCCGACTGAATTTCCTAAGTAAAAGAGATTATACTCATAATTTGAGTTTTGGTTCTCATCGATTGCCTCCTCCAATATTAGACCCTTCAAATTTGATTAGTTCCCTCGATTTCCATTAGCCCCCCACCAGATCCTAACTAAGTGACACTGGGACCACCTCGAGAGTATACGCTTTCAAACAAAAAAATGTTTTCGAAATCGGTCCATAATTGACGGAGTAATCGGCCAATAAATACAAAAAAAGCATACAGCCGTACATAGAATTTTTTTAGAAAGTCGGCTTAAAATGATGTTATCGTAATGTCACGAATATAATAATACTACTGATATAATAATATTTAATTGTAATATTTTTCTTGAGCCTAAGAACTGTTATAGTTCTAATATTTTTCGTTCTCTCCGATTGATGATCAAATTACATCCACAGAATAGTGGCACTTCTAAAAAAAAGTTCGAGACCGTGAAATTATCTACCTGATGTGCCATTACTTATCCAAACATTGGTTAAATAGAATAAATATATATCTTAAGTAGATACTTACTAAAGAAAGGTTACGAAAATAGTGTTCTTATTGTAGTCGGTAATATTTTGAGGATAAAGAACTGGCTTCCAATACACATCGAAAATACACATACATTTGTGTTATTCGCATATTTTTATGGTTTTTACACATAGAGACTAAGCGGGATCAGAAATGTGCTATGAATGAAGTCTTCGATTTACTTTACTGTTACAAATATTTACTCGCAACTTCTCAGAAAGGGCGTTTGGAAATCAGATCAACCATTCCGTAAATTTGTAAACAAACAAAGAATGCACTTTTTCATATTTCAAAATCGTTATGATTCAATAAGAATACAAATACCTATAATTAAATTCTAACAAAGCCTTTTCATATTTAAAACAGTTAAGATTCAATAACTCTAAGAGTATATAAAACTCTGCAATTTGCGCAAACAAAAAACTATGAACAGCTCGGTCTCTCAGTCGTGCTAATAAGGCTATGCAACAATATTCCATCCCTGGACTGTTGCTACATTTTTATAACAAATCCCTGACTGATTTGAATCCGGACTCCGCAACAACTTTCCGAACAAGCTGGCATTGAGCAGACAGTTATCTTTTTATTTAAAAGAAGATAGTTAGATAGTGACCTTTATCACTTTATCTGACGGTGTCTGTGATCTAATCTTGGAAAATATCAAGGTTCGTATCGGTTACAAATATCAAGGACTTCATTCCTGGAGGGGAACTACCAATAACTTAGAAATATTGAGTTCAGAGCTGATATTGACACTTTCTTTCAGATAATAATAACTCTAGTTGAGATATTATCACCCTTAACAATAAAATACTTACTTAGAGAAAATATTGGCTTAACCAGCATCGTGTTACTAAGGTCTTGTGTTGTGGAAGTTAGATGCAGTTGCTCCTCTTCCTGGGTCCTCCATGTCTCACAAAATCAATAATATAGGTGCTAAACACACTCAAAACCGGCCAAGTGCGAGTCGGACTCGCGCACGAAGGGTTCCGTACCATTATCGCAAAAAAAACGGCAAAAATATCACGTTTGTTGTATGGGAGCCCCACTTAAATGTTTATTTT
The DNA here is from genome assembly GCA_947562075.1 of Orthosia gracilis. NCBI lineage: Eukaryota > Metazoa > Arthropoda > Insecta > Lepidoptera > Noctuidae > Orthosia > Orthosia gracilis. The sequence continues at coordinate 25,263,340 of OX387266.1, forward strand.
ATTCTGTTTTTATTATTCTGCTATAACGGCAACAGAGTTACATCATTTGCGAAAATTTCAAATTTCATTACTGTCTTGCTGTCACTGTTCATGAGATACAGCCTGGTGATAGACAGACGGATCGTAAAGTCTTAGTAATAGGGTCCCGTTTTTACCCTTTGGGTACGGAACCCTAAAAACGAGATCGTATTTATAGCTGATCATGAACGTTAGTAATGCCTCCAAACTTTCATTAGCATTCAATTTGCTTCAGTTTTCGTTATCAAACACATTATGTTGTATGGGAGCCCGATTTAAATATTTATTTTATTCTGTTTTTAGTATTTGCTACTATAGCGGCAATAGAAATACATCATTTGTGAAAATTTCAACTGTCTTGCTATCACTGTTCATGAGATACAGCCTGGTGATAGACAGACGGATCGTAAAGTCTTAGTAATAGGGTCCCGTTTTTAACCCTTTAGGTACGGTTCGCTAAAAACGAGAACGTATTTATAGCTGATCATGAACGTTAGTAATGCCTCCAAATTTTCATTGGCATTCAATTTGCTTCAGTTTTCGTTAACAAACACATTAATTTTGATCGTTTTCTCCACAAAAAAAGGACCTGCATCAATTAAATACGACGACTCAAATTATTTCCACTAAAAGATTCCTTCTACATTTTACAATGTTCGGTTCCTTTTTGTTTTTGACGGATTTTTGATGATGATTACTTTTTGCTAAAAAGATATAATTATTAATTCGCATTTTAATGTTAATGTTACCAACTTTGAAGCATAGCCTGTCCAGTAAAAATAATAATCATCAAAACGGTCTACTGTGTAAAGTTATGCGTGGTCAGGCACAAAAAAAAATACGGACCGACTTGAGAACCTCCTACTTATTTCGTCGTTTAAAAAGAATTTTCATTGTATTAAACACAACTGAGTAACGTGAGTCGATAACAAGATTCGACCTTTTGAAAAGATAAATGAGAAACGAATGAAGAGCGAAAGATCTACATGATAAGGTCACCTTCCCGGAGCAACTGTCATGGCTGATATTCTTATTACTTCATAAAACTCCTGCCCTTTTATTTCACAGCGTTCCCCGGGCCCCACCATCTTTGTCATTTAATCTTCCTGTTGGCGGGCGACCTTGACCTTGAAATGTCAAGGTAACAGGGTTTCTAGGGTATACATGTTTGTTTTGTAGTAGAGTTTATTGCAGAAGCTTGAAAGTTGTGTGTTTTAACTTGTGTATTCTTCTTTGTTCGATGAGTGTTTCCTTATCTAAATCCAAACACGAGGTTAAACTTTATGTTATTTGGTGGTTTTCTCTTCTCTGAAAGTACTGATCCAATTAAACCTCTTGCAGTAATAGTAAAATACACTATCCCTGAGTATTACAGGTATTTTATACTTTAAATTTTATACTTATATGGTTTCTGTGGCCCCTAGAGTGAAACCGCGGTATAAAGCTACTTAATATTATTTTAGATCTTGCTAGTACTAATAATAACAATTCTATAACATTGGATTTTTGTGGCAACCTTCTACGCTTAAAGCTTGCTTATTGTGCTATATACGTGAACGTGCCTTTTCACGTTTACAACAGTAATTATTTTAATTGCAGAGGTTTACGAGACCACGAGTAATTAAATGTGTAACCTACATCACCTTTGTTATTTTATAATAACATTTAACGTTCCAGTAAACTACTGAACTGGAAATTCAACAAATCATACTATTCCTATCGTCATCAGCCGAAGGACGTTCACTGCTAATCTCTCTTGATGCATATTCTTCTTCTAGTGAGTGCATAGGCCTCTCTTAAGCATCGCCACATCGACCGATACGTTTTGCATCCAGAAGTTTGCCGATCAGTTGGCCGATGACTTGGGGGGCCCAAGTCATCGGCCAACCTTGCGATGGATTTCCAAAGCATGCAGAGTCACCGGTCCGATCTGTAATTGTCACTCCAGAACCTTTCAGCCCCGAAAGGTAACCGTTCTGCAAAAAATATACCCTGCCCATAGCCAGCTTAGTTTAGCATAACTTCGGGCTATTTCGGTTATCTTCATTTTCTGCCGAATCTCTCCATTTATAGCATCCTATTATTAAACGTTTTCTTGGTAACTGCCTCCCTATCTCACCTGATTAAAACAACACCTCCTACTAAAACAGTTGAATAACGGTCGAACCGTACTTCATAGAGTTGCAAGCGTGTAACACAGACGGAAATTCTCAGAAATACACTTCATTACATAATAGTCTCTTGGCTTTCATGTTACCCTGGTACCGACGCTTCTAGGTTAGTATTATTTACATCAAAAGTACTCCATTTATAAAGGCACATTAGTATAATTATATGTTTTCCTGGTTGTGTATTTGTTACTTAATCACTTTATTTTCCTAGAGTGACCTTTGACCTTGAATGTCAAGGACGCGGCAAAGGAAACACGCTGTAGATGTTAGAACAATATAGTGTTGTGACTTCCTTAATGTACTGTAATGTGTTTCTCGTGTCGTCATGAGGTTTTGGAGACTCAAGCCTTGTTATAAAGGTCACTCATTTATATATACTAATTATAAGTCCAGGTTTCCTCACGATGTGTTCCTTCATATAACAGGACTAACTGTAATTCTTTGTCTTTGAGCTGACCTGGCGTAGTACAGAATATCAATTATAAGGTCAGCTTAGACTGGATTTGTCACTACAGACATGCGGTCTACTGTACTTATCCGGTGTCAATCATATATGAAATTATAGCATTTTCAAGTTCTAGAAAACGTTTTGTTTTGAAGATTATTGGCTCTGTCAATTGTACACATTTCGCACGAGTACTACAGCATGAAAATTTACCAGAATGTCAAATTATCACACTTAAAAATGTTTATTTAAATTCAAGTGGCAATCTCATTTCGGCGACAATTTATATCAAAAATGTAGGTAAATTTGGAATATTTTTGACAGATTGAGATTTAAATTAGAATGCGAACAGTCCTTCAACTACAATATTAGCCTAACAGAAATCATGAAATGCTACAATGGACATTACTCTTAACAAGTAAAAACTATACGACTCAAATACACATTTACCTGTAACTAACAATTCTCGAAACTAACACTTGACTGCGTCAAGATGTTCCCACGGAGGCGTTAATATTAATATCTCGCCACGGTCCGCTTGCCACCGCCAGGTTCGAACTCGAACCCGCGACCCGGTGGGAAACGGTCTATGTGATGGTGATGATTATTCATGTGTTTAACTGGATATGTGGATTATAAAAAGTATGTGATAGGTTCTTTCCTTATGTTGCGTTCGGTGTAGAAACTCTTAGTATTGTAAGACTAAATTTTTACTACTTTTGTGGTGTTACAACTGGCTCTTTCTACTAATAAATAAATAAATAAAAAAAATCCTTTTATTCCATGCAATTACATTATTTTTCATATGAAAAAATAAATAAAACATACAAATATTCATCTTTAATCCCTACATAATTTACTTTGTTAGCTGAGTAAATACATTTACTTTTTATAATAATTCGAACTACTAGTTACATAATATAAATCAATTCATATATTTTAATTAATTTAGGTTAATATTCTAATTAACTTACCTTTATTATTTTACATAAAATTAATTTAATAAGTTAATATGCAATTATTTCATTCAAATATTCCATGTGTATATAATTATAATCTTCCTACTAATCTGAATACTAATATTATAAATGAAAAAACTGTATATATGTTTGGTAATAAATAACGCCTCAGTAGTTGAATGAATTTGTATGAAACTTAGCACACGTATAAACCGTGACCAGTACTAGAACAAAGAATATTTAATATCCAGTAATACGTTCCCTAAGGACAATATTCAACTGTCACGTGGACGAAGCGATGACCAATGCTAGTTTAAATTAATTCTATGGTCCAAGGCAATAACTGTATCCTATTTTGCAAAGCGACCGACCGTGACCGTGTTTACCGACTTTAAAAAAAACGGAGGTAATCAATTCGACACGTATGTATGTAATATTGTTGGAATTGCACAATATTCACAATGTTACTCTATGTGGGCTTCTAAACACGTGTGCCAAATTACATAAGTGCATGTTTGTATGTATTTATGTATGTATGTTTGTGTGTGTCCACGCATTTCTCCGAAACAACTTATCTGATCGTAACTTTTTTATTGGATTAGGTATCTCTCAACTTAGGGAATAGTGCAAGTTTCATCAAAATCTGATCAGCGGTTTTCAAGATATGGAATATACTCCTTAAGTATAACTAATAACTACTTAGCAACAAACTAATATTATAAATGTGAATGTAAGTTTGTTTGTTACGCTTTCACGCAAAAACTATACTACTATATTATACTATACTTAGATAATTAGATTTTTTATTTTTATACTTAGATTTTTTTAATGGCTTCACTGCGAGCGAAGCCGTGGGTAAAAGCTAGTAATGTATAAATTGAGTTATTAGAATAGAATACACTTTATTTTACACCAAAAAATTAAGTATTGATTGTATTGATCATGAGTTATTATGGGTATTTTGTCAATCCTTTAGGTACCTTACTATAGAATTTGCTCACTTTTTAGTAAAAATACACCTACCTACACCTACTTAAACTAAAAACAAAAACATTTTCACAAAAATATAAATCGACTTCTAAAGCAAAGTACTAAAAAGTGCAAAATAACTTTCGCTTCGGAATTCGGTGTCGAAGAACGTTAAAAAAATAATTATCTAAGACACCGGCTTCTGAAACGAAGAATATTTTGCACTTTTTAGTATTTTGGTTTTGAAGTCGGTTTATAATTTTGTGAATAGGTTTTGTATGTTATTGATATTTAGTACCATCAGAATTAAGAGTCTCCAAAACATTTAGATACTTCAGCCGAGTGTCAAAATACTTAGGTTTGCAAGATTTGTCTGTCTATCCTTGGCATCATCAATTTCCATACTAGATAATAAATGGAATTTTCCAGATTTTGTAACCCACCTGGGTTACACAACTCTGGTACAAGTCGTAGGCTAAAAAACCACAAGCCCCTTTTTTAAAAGATTACCATGAAACCTACATTGAGTTTCACATTACAAATACGCCTGTTAACCCCTCAAACTTAGCTTAATACTCTTGTAATATGAGAGGGTTAAGTTCAAACGTAACAACGGATTAAATTACGATTACAAACTAAAGGCATCAAGCTTGCTAGTCAACAAATATGTAGATTTCGTATATGATAAGGTAATAGATTTCGTAATGAACTAACAGATGAATGTGCATTTTTCAGGTTAGGTTAGGTTAACTAGAAATTTACAATTAGGCGAAGTTTGAAAGTGATTTGTCAAGGTACCGAACCGACAATAGTTCCTCCTATCCTGCAATTAAGGGAATCCGCAGAAACCAAACAAAAGCGACTAAAACAGAGTACAAGAAGATCATTTTGCCAATTTTTTATTTTTATTGGCTTATTCCAATCCTGGCAAGTATTTCATCATCATCATATCAGCCGAAAGACGTCCACTGCTGGACGCAGGCCTCTCTCAAGCGTCGCCACATTGACCAGTCTCGTGCATCCCGCATCCAGCGGTTCCTCGCAACCTTCGGTCCACCTGGTGGGAGGCCTTCCAACGCAAAGTCTTCCGGTATGCAGTCGCCACTCCAGAACTTTTCTGCCCCATCGGCCATCCGTTCTGCGAGCAATGATGCCCACTGCCACTTAAGTTTGACAATACTTCGGGCTATGTCGGTAACCCTAGTTCTCTTGCGGATCTCTACATTTTTGATTCGATTACGCAATGATACTCTGGACATGGTCCATTGCCATAGTAAATATACTAATGTCAATTTTTGAAATTCATAATGTACTTTTCTAAGTTTATCTTAAACATCACAGACAACGGCGAAGGAAAACATCGTGAGGAAAACTGGCTGAAATCGCCAACCCACATTGAGCAAGCGTGGTGAGCAATGCTCGTGCCTTCTCTGTATGAGAAGAAGCTTTTGCCCTGCAGTAGCACAGTTACAGTCTAGTATTATTATTATATATTGGCCTAAATTGAGCCACTGTTGGACAAAGGCCCTCCCATAGCCTTCCAACGTTCTTAAAATTTTGCCAAATTAATTTTAAAAAAAAGTAATTACTTACAAACGAAGCCAATATTCTTTTTTCAGAAATCAGCGAAAACATACCTGTAAAAGAAAAAAATACAACTCTCAGAATGTACTCGTATGTCAATAACTTCGAATGAAATAGAAATGGGATAACAGTGATGTTTCCTGGGTAAAAAAATGATAATTTCATTCCGTCGGTGAGATTATAATATTGGACCCGTATTTTTTTGCTTTACCAAACAAACAAAAATTGACAAAGTTAAAGCGCATCAAAGTTCAGGAGTGGGGGCTTGTGACGTCACTTTGTCAGTATAAAGATTTTTGCACTGTATAGTCGTGATTTTTTTGTTTACGCGGCAAAAGAAAAACTATGTGTCCAATATTTTTAGGTTATCTAACCGACAGACTAAATAGATATTTTTTGTCAACTACACTATACGCAGAAATGTATGGATTCATTGAATGCTTTTATCAAGGAGTTCAGACTCCTCAAAATCTCTGTTAGTGTCAGTCAATTTAAGTTACTTTTAATTTCAGCTGGTTGATGTATATCTATATTTAGTTATGTGTATACATACCTAAATGTAGGTACGCATTATCCATATAGGTACGCAATTACGCATACTATCGTTCAAACTATTTTAAAGGCACTTTTGTTCACAGAATAACAACAGATTCGCACCACATGCCACTACCGTCTGTTTAACAAAAAAAAAATCACAGATACACACATCCCACCCAACTGGAAACTACCGATTCCTAAGGCTTCACCTATCAAGTTACAACTCACCACCATCTTAACCAAAACCCTGTCTCTCCACAATAGGACCGTTTTTGTTGAAGAGAATGGATGTGACGAGAGGGGCAGGGTGTGTCAAGGTAATATGGTGGATGCTCTGCATACTGCCGTATGGTGAGTGACTGATATTCGATATGTTGGATAAAATAAATCTGTTGAAGCTTGGGAAAAAAGTGGAGAATGAAATAAAGTATTTAGCTAGAACTAACTAGTTTATAGAAAAATACTACTAACATTAGCGTCGAGAGGTTTTTGGTAGGGGCAAGATTTATAGGTTTGCGTCAGCAACATGCTATGGTGACAATGTCATCAACATGGTAATGTGAGTTTATTGCAACGTTTTAAGTTTTCCCTCAGACATCATGAATGCATTTTTTTTGTTTCTTTTATTTTTTACTAGCTGTGCCCGTGGCTTCGCTCCCGTCAACTGCCTACCTACCCTACACTACCTACCCTACTCTACCTACCCACCCTACCTACCCTACCCTCATTAATAATGGTAAAAGTAATAAAGAGATCTGGCCGACCGTAATGACGAACATATGAAAAAAGTAAAAAAAAAGATAAAAATATAAGTATCCTATGTCCGTCTCCTGCTTCTAAGCTACCTCCCCACCAATTTTCAGCCAAATCGGTTCAGCCGTTCTTGAGTTATAAATAGTGTAACTAACACGACTTTCTTTTATATATATAGATTTATAATATAATTTGGGCTTCCTCTTGACTGTAGTCTAGGTCAGAGGTGACAAAGACAAAGTCGAGGTTGGAGTGAGTTTATTCAGAAGAAACCTGTTCACTCTATCTTTGAAGAGATTCGGGTTGAATAATACAGACGTAGGCAGTGAGTTCCACTCTTTTGCTGTGCGCATTATGAAGGATGTTTTGAAGCGCTTGGTGGAATTGGTGAAATTGCTTTCCTAAAAGTAACCTGTTCACTTTTAACATAATATACTCCAAAGTTTATGTTATGGTTTAAATAATAAATTATGAAAGTACAGACTTTAACAAACAAACGTCCCATTCACCATCGGAACATACAGATATTTATTTTGTGAAGCAATCTCGCCTTAACGAATGGATTTGTATGAAACTGAGAACTCTGGGAGATCATGGCTAAAATGGTAGAGCAGTGGTGGCCCGGAGGTAACGGCTGCGACTTACAAGTTGTAGGTCGTGGGTTCGAACCCAGGCAGGCGCTTTACTTTGTGTAAATTATCTCATCACCACTGCTCTCAAAAACAGTGAGGGAAAACATCGTGAGGAAACCGACATGATTTAGAAGCAAATATTTTTTTTTTTTTATTGTAGGTAGGCTCACGCTGGACCACTATCTCACCTGATGGTAAGCGATGATGTGGTCGACGGTGAAGCACGCTTGCCTAGAAGTAACCTATTCACTCTTGACTTAAAGACCCCTAGATTGTAGCTATCGGGAAACACAGACTCAAAATCTGAGATATGTGACATCCACCAATGCGCAATGGGCCCGCGCGGTGGATTACGGCCCATTCCCTCACACAGGAGGCCTGCACACACAATGGACCAAATGAGAGTCTAAATGCGGAAAAGGAGGTCCATCTATCTTTTCCTATCATGGATAAAAAGCGGCATACCCGGATAATATTTTAAGTACCTCTCCTCATTCCCTATCCAGGACAAATAATACTTTCTTATATCCGGGTGGTACAATCCTCTGGAATAATTTTTGACTTTCAAGCGATCGCTACAAACGCTATTAAAATATTTTTTATTTGTGGATACATTGACATGATTTGGAGATGTGTCTTGAAGCACACATAATGGCTAGGGTAACACATCCAAAGACCGATCTCGGTTAGTGCAGCTTTCAATTCTTGTAGCTGTTAAGAAACCATTGCAGCCGTTTCCAGAAGATCAGTTACAGAAACGAAAATAATACAAAGATACACCAATAATACTAATGTCTTTTAAATGAAACTAAAGACCATACTATGAATCATTTTCACACTGTAATTCCCTTTAAAAACAATGAAATTGACAAATAACATTTAGAGTAAGGTAAGTACAATGTATCCAAATTTCGCTAGCGAAATACAAATGTTTAATTTAGAATAAACGACATTGCACTCTAATGCACAAAGGGTACGGCTCACAATCGAAAAATCATTACTTTATCATAACAGAAATGGGACTGCTTTTATTGAAAATTGAATTTTAAAACTATACGTGTAGAGTCTAATTTTCTATTTGCCATTTCTTGTGTCCAGTGTTAAAGGATTTTGTGAGTTGGGTTGTTTCAAATAAGGTTGGCTTTGGAGTGTTTTGAGGATTTTGATTCGTAATTCGCTTCGCTGCAATAGGTAATATCGTTATATTGTGTTCTCTCGCAGATTTTGTTCGTTCCTAGTTTGAAGGAAGCTCTCGAGGTGTTTTCTTATGAAAAATAAACTTTTTATTTTAAAAGAAATATTTTCTTTAGTATTTTATATTCAAATTGAGGGTAGTTTTCTATAGAACATGTCGTAATTAGAGTCGGTTTTACCTACAAATTTGCAAAAGACAAATAGTGATCCGCAAGGTTAAGCAGCACTTAGTCAATGGATGGGTGACTAATTAATTCACATCTTGATCAAGATATTTAACATACATTCCCAAGAACTCAGTTTGTTGTAAATTTTCAACTCGAATTTCTCAGGAGCAACCTAGAATATGGATTTTTGCTCTGCTTATGTCAATAAGTTTGCTCGACATTACGTGGGACTAAAAAACCGGCCAAGTGCGAGTGGGACTCCCGCACGAAGGGTTCCGAAACATTATCGTGAAAAACGGCAAAAAAAGCTTGTAGTATGGGAGCCCCTCTTGGTTAGTTACCGCTGCCGTCTTTATATGTATGAGATATGTATGTTTGTGTGGAAGCATAAGGCATTATTTACAAAAGCAGACGATGTACATCCTCGAAACCGGCGCGACCCTCACAGGTTCGTACTAGATGTAAATAAAAAAATATAATAATAGTTGTTTTTATATGTGTGTAGAAATATTTAATATGTATTTTATGTGTAGAAAAGTAAATTGTATAACTGACTGTCCACTAATAGTTTTTATAGTGTAAAAAAATAAATGACTATATTGTATGCACGAAAAAATTGCGCGTTTATAATGTTAAGCAAAAACATGTATGCTCTGTATGTAATGTTGTACCATCTTCTATACCATGTTTTTATGCAAATAAATTTTATTCTATTCTTAAATATATATTTTATTTAGTTTTTGTTATAGCGGCAACAGACATACATCATCTGTGAAAATATCAACTGACTAGCTATCACAGTTCATGAAATACGGCCTGGTGACAGAGAGACAGACGGACAGTGGAGTGTTAGTAATAGGGTCAGGTTTTTACCCTGTCGGTATGGAACCCTAAAAATTACTAGCAAAATGTGAGTAGGGTAGTACCTATCTTTTTTTTTTTTAAAGTATGGTAATCCTTTATTCTTTATTGCACACAAAAACATAAAATGAAGAAATACAAATACAATGGACAGCTTATGTACAAAGGCGAGCTTAACCCATAATTGGGTTCTCTAACAGCAAACCCAGTTGTCATAGGAAATTTGCGTATGAGGACAGTGATTCAAGTGCACAACAAAATTCCAAGTTAAAAAAAAAACATTGAATATTTAAAATTCTTACATACTAAATAAACTAAACAGATACCTACGTGTAAACATAATACATACTATACTTAAAAAAAAACAAAAAAAGAAATACATAACTAGAATCTTACATTTATAAATACATATTTATGCGTCATGGTTGATAGGAAATGTTCCCTTATTCTTCCCTTGAAAACCTCCAACGAAACGCTATCCCGTATAGAATGTAGAAGAGTATCCTCAATCCTCAATAATCCTCATGGATGTCCTCCGCGCTGGGACAAGAGAAGGGGTCTGTCAAACTCTAGCTGACTAAAACCACACGGTGGTCTGCAGCTACCTTTGGCCGGGACTCTGGAGTGCTTGTGCATTTTGACACGCTCCTCCGGCGAGGTATTGGCCCGCAATTCGCCCTCTCCCTTTCCGCTGCCTCCTTTGCGACCATCATTTTCTGGTGGCGATGGCGTCCCACGCGCTCTGTCTTCCAACCATGGACTGGACCACGATCGGAAGCGGGAGGTTTGCCGCAGCATCGACCGCCACGACGAGGTCACAGCGCTGCACTGTCCAAGCTGGGCAAGGTTTACCTATCTGCCTTCAAGGAATACTACTACTGAGTTGAATATTATAACCAAAAATCACAAAAGTATACGGCATGGACTTGGAGTGAGCTCAATGAGGTTCACTTCATCATTAGCATCATCATTATATCAGCCGAAAGATGTCCACTGCTGGACATAGGCCACATTGACCGGTCCCGTGCGTCTCGCATCCAGTGTACTCCCGACACCCTCAGAAGATCATCGGTCCACCTAGTGGGAGGCCTTGCAACGCAGCGTCTTCCGGTTCGCGGTCGCCATTCTAGAACTTTTGTGCCCCATCGGCCATCCGTTCTGCAAGCAATATGCCCTGCCCACTGCCACTTAAGTTTGGTAATTCTTCGGGCTATGTCGGTAACCCCGGTTCTCTTGCGGATCTCTTACCTTCTGATTCGATCACGCTAAGAAACTCCGAGCATATCGTAGAGGTTCACTAAACTAAATCTAAAATAAAACAAGTATCATCCTGCAATGGATAACATAACAAAACGTATTTTACCAGAATTTACTCGTACAGTCTCAACCGAGCAGCGGGTAAACCTCCCTAATCTAGTTAGAATCAGTCTGCAAACTACAAATATAAACTATCGATTGAGTATCGGTACCTAACTGACCATTTGTATCCCTTGCCTAACTGGGGAAGTACTGAACCATTATTCGGCAGGAAATTCTGGAATTCTCAGGTTAGCCTGGTTCTTAGACTGGAGTTGTTCATTTGAATCTAGCAAGCGAGCATCACCGTCTCCACATAATCGCTTAACATCAAGTGAAACAGTGGTCAAACACGATCCTAGCCAAAATAAATAAACTGGCCAAGTACGAGTCAGACACGCGCAATGACGGTTCCGTACAAACAGCTACATTCACCAAAATAATTTAATAACATTACCGAAGTTCATAAACTATGAGGGCACCGAACATTGCTCTAACTATAAGATAAACAGAATTGAGGGACAAAATTAACTTTAGCGTTGGCAAACTGTAGTCCCCATACATCGACATAAGTTGCGATCAGTTTACCAACTGCAAATAAGTTTTTGATATAGGCACAAATTTACGAATTTCGGTATTTTTCCTTTACTTTTGCTCTAAAACATTGCTTCTTGCCAATTTTCTTGATTCTGGGTCAACGGAAAGTACACTGTAGATTTGCGTCATCAACGGCTGTATCTCTTCATTGCTTTGATCTAGAAGTTTTTTGTCACAGCTTCATGGAGTTGAGTTGAGTTGCAAACTTGAGTATACAATATTAATTTCAACTCGATATTTCCTCGCTTTCCCGAAATAAAGGGTCTTGACAGACAGACGGACAGACAGACAGACGGAGAACAAAGTGATCTGATAAGGGTTCCGTTTTTTCCTTTCGAGATACGGAACCCTAAAAACCGATTCAGTCGTAGATTTTAGATGAAAATCGGAGCTATCGGCTTAGGGCTCTCAAAAACTAGCGCAACGCAACAATATGAGAAGGATGTGATAGCGTTTTTCTCATAGAAATTATTCTCTTTAGATAAATTTGTAGCCCTAAGACGACATTTATAAAACACGTAGTCTCATGGTCGTTGTAGCTTTGTCGTTACGTCTTTTTTTGGTAGCCTTTAAAGCCTTTTTAACTCAAAATGGGACCCATCGATGGACTGACCATGGCAAGTGCAGCTTATCTTGCAGATTAGCCAAAATGATATGCACCTGCTCAGGACAGTAAAGACAACATCATCATTTCAGCCCAAAGAACTGCACTGCAGATCATAGGCCTCCCCCAAGAATCGCCACATCGACCGGCAGGCTTATCACGTATGCCTACGGCAAGAGCAAAACGATGTTTGCGCACTAATTGTTCTTTAATACAGAAGTTTTAGAGTATTTGGCGGTTTTCTCAGAGACAAGAGCATTTGATAAACAGCGAGTGATTAGCAACGACTGTATAGAGACAAGAGCATTTGACAAACAGCGAGCGATTAGCAAACGACTGTATAGAGACAAGAGCATTTGACAAACAGCGAGCGATTAGCAAACGACTGTATAGAGACAAGAACATTTAACGAACAGCGAACGATTAGCAAACGACTGTATAGGACCTACCATACCTACAATGTAGGTAATTCCGACATGACGATACGATCGCGCGATAACTGCTGATTGCTGTTGTTGTATTCCCGAAACTTTAACAAGGTCATCTGTCCACCTAGAAAGTAGGACAAAAAAATCTATTCCAATATTTTTTTACTGCCAGCAGCCCACACACCAGATAACAATTCCAAAAAAAACTTCTCCGCCATATTTTCCATAGTCAATTAAGTGTGAACGTATGCTCGGTGACCCGGCAACGATACGAAGCTAATTTTGAGTTATACCGCGAACCCACAATATTTTCATTAATTTTCGATATGAATATCGAAACTGCCTCGTTGGTTTAGTGGTTGCAAACGCTACTGTTGACCATGATGGTTTTGGGTTTGATTTCCGGGCAAAATTATATTGGGTGTTTCCATCTGCAATTCCTCAGTAGCCACTTTTTTATTTATATTTTTTTACTAGCTTGGAGTCAGGATTTGTACCCAGTTGTTGGCGATAGGCTCGCCCCTATTTATTCTACCAGTTCTGGGTATATCTTCCTGTCTTAGGTACTTAATACAAAGCTTCGATAAGCAAGACACGAAATTTGTAGCTTTTCACACGGTTTGTGCTTCGTGATAAAACCTTTTAAAAAACATCGATAGAAACTAAAAATTTTACCTTTCCATAATATTTGTTTAAATGGATATTAAAAACAATATGGTTTTTACTAACACTTATATAAATTTGCAAAAATAATCATTATCATCAATTAGTACATTTGATAAATCTGTTGAAAAGTCGTTTTTGTACATCTAAAATACAAAAAAAAATGCCAGGGTGTTAAAGGATAACCAACAGATTGCCAGCATTTTTGGAATTTTTGTCTGTTTGTCTGTTTATATGTGCACATATCACGTAAAATGCACGAAACCAATGAAGATAACTTTTATACAAAAAAATTGTGCGAAACTTGGTTTTTTTTTCATCGCAATTGGTTCACTGTATCAAAAGATAGATATCAAATTAGGTTAACTATCAAAATTCACGCAATTCAGATACTAGGTCAGTTGCACTCCATATTTGATAAATGGCGATGTATATTTGACGTCATTTTTTGAATGGCGGTTGGAAGAATAACACTAGAAAAATAAATAGTAGGTAGATAAGTAGGATAGGTAGGTAATTAAGAAGGGTAGGTTAGTAAGTAGGGTTGGTAGGTCAGTAGGGTAGGGTAGGCAGTTGACCGGAGCGAAGCCGCGGGCACAGCTAGTATTTAATACTACATTTTTTTTTTATGTGTTGGTTAACATTTTTAATTACAAAAGTCCACTTTTATTTTAAAAGGAACAGAGAGCACCAAACATACTTTTACCACAAAATTCTACTTATATTATGAATGTGAATATTTGTATGTTTGGATGTATATTACTCGATCGGCGGACAAAAATATTGGCCTGCAAAAGTTAACCAATCTGCAAAATAAATATCGTGTCAATATCAATCACGCAAAAACGGACGAACGGATTAGTATACAATTTGACATACAGTTAGTTTCAAATCTGGATAGGAACACACCTACCATACCTAGTACATCCTTTTTATCCCTGAAAATGACACGGTTTACCGAAGATTGTGGGCAGCAGAAGCTCGAAGACGGCCTGGAATCATCAGCGGTAAAGACACACTAACTAACAGGAGGCACATGTGTGATGTGATGTGATTACTATGATGTGATTACTATGTTCCTACTGTAAATGTACCATTCACTGTATCTATGTATCCTTCGTTAACTCATATGTGCCCTGGCAGTCGAACACTCAACTGAACACTCATGCTCTCTCTAATTTCTCTCTGATGGTAGCACATGTGTTGGATCATTCGGTTCCCTTCATGATGGTTGAGCTGAGTGGTGCCGATCCATGCGTCATGTTCGTGAATAGGCGCCATCAGTTGGGATTGGTCATAACTTAGCTGCCTCAGCCTGTTATTGTATTTTTTTATTTTTTTTTATTCCAGACCCTTTTTATAAATTGTAATTAAAACTAATGGAAAGAGTGTCTGTGGAGTTTCTTGAAAATTCTTCTCCATTGAGACCTGAAGAAGGAGAAGACCGCATGCGAATTTGCCACTTTATCCATCTTTTTTACCTCTAGTAGGTTTATTTGAAATAAACTATTTGATTTTGATTTTGACTTGATTTGAATTATGAAAAAGTATTTCGGGGGCTGCAATCATGGGTGGTAGACTCATAAACTACGGGATCATTAAAAGTAAAATTGCCGGGACTCAAATCATGAGTAGTAATGGGTAGTTAATGACTACCTCTAGGTAGTCATTACCTAAAGGAGGCTAAAATAGTGAAAAATTATTCCCGGTGCTAGAATTATCAGTGGTTAAGACTCAAAAACTACCAGGAGACTAGAAGAAGTAAAACCTAGATTCACGCGATCGAAGCCGCTACCAGTGGCTAGTATTTCATAATTTACATCGTCATAACTAAAAGTTTTGTTCGATGAAACTCAATTTGCCGACGCATAGGGTTGCCAAAACTATTTCGATTTAATATTAGTTGCTGCTCAATGGATGTGTAATCGCTTGCATGATTTCTGGTTCAATGCATGATCAAAATGAGTTTAAATAACGAGTTATGTCTAAATTAATATTGAGGGTGAACAAAGGATATATACCTATGTGTATAAAGTATATGTGCAATTTATATACAATTAGTAAAGTTATAATAGTCTATTTCGTTTCCTTATTTCTTTCTACCTCTTTGTCTTCGTCTATCATCCAACTTTCCTGTCACAGGTCTGCTGGAAGAAATTTCTATTGAAATGAGCAGTACCTTTGTGCTCTTCTATCTGTATTATTACTTTACTCTGTTACTTGCTGACCCCCGCGGCTTAGCTCCCGTCAACTGGCTACCTACCTAACATAAACTACCTACCCTACCCTACCTACCCAACCCCACCTACCGTACCCTACCTACCATACCCTACCTTCCCTACCTAAACTATTTATTTGAATAAGAATACGAATGTAATCATCTTTTGTTTCCTGGCGATCTCATTAAATTTTAGAACACAAAAGCTGCTATTGTGACTTTACTATGATAGTTATATATATTCTCTCCCAGGCTTTTTTGTAGGTAATAATGAGTACATTAATCATGTAGTACATAATTTTTATGTATCATCAATAGTTTTCTCAGCGCACGCCAAAGAATGAATTTTATAGACAACATTTTGCTACTTTGGGTTACATTATTGCAATTTTCATAAGGATCTCAATTTTTTTTAAATAATTTATATATTTTAAATAATTGTATAATAATAATGTAGCTTTCTACTGGTGAAAAAAATTTCATAATCGGTTCAGTAGATCCAGAGATCCCTACAACGTCACAAACTCGCAAACTTTACCTCTTTGTAAAGTTAGTACAGAAGTGTTTTATGTGTACGAGTACATAAATAAATAAGGATCACTAATGTTAGTAGCTACTTAATAGACTAGCTTTTACCCATGCCTTCGCTCCCGTGGCACACCCCATGGGACCCGTATTCGGGATATAGAAATAGCCTGTATCACTCAAGAATAATGTAGCTTTCTACTAATGAAAGAATTTTCAAAATATGTTAAGTAGTTTTTGAGTTTATGCATTACAAAAACACAAACAAATCTTTGCCAGGTTTAGACTTTATAATGCAACAAACAATAATTGAATATACTTTATCTCGTAATGTAATATTCGAATTATAAAATTCAAAACGAGTTTATATTGGCATGCTTTATAAACACAATACCGAAATTTAAAAATAGAATCTTATTATAACATTTTTTCTCTAACAAAATAAAGCTATATTTTTTTTTCTATTACGCTACAGGGCAAATCCAAGAAGTTAATATCACCAAGGAGTTTCCATCAATTATTTTTTTGTAATGAAAAGCTTATTACCCGTCTGCGGGAGGAAAATGTTTTTTTATAGAACCTATTATAAAAAGTTTTCTTGTCAATTTTTACTTGTCTGTGGCAACGCCCGCTTTAGCGCATGTGCGGTTAATGCGTTGACGTGCTGGGTTTTGGCGCCATTCATACGTTTTGCTGTACTGAATTTTTCTTACTCTTTTGACTTTTTTCTTTTATTTTGTAGGATCAATCCCAATGTATGAGTGTAAGATAAAGTAGTGTATGAAACTGCACATAACTAGGTATTAAAACAATCGTGTGATACTTTTAAGACACACTCCCCCTTATTACGCAACAGTTTCATAAACTGCTATTATTGTACATCAAAACACACACAAACAATACAAACCCTTTTACAAAAATAAAAAAGTGTATGGCGGTATGGTAGTGGCGGTCTTATCACTGACAGCCAGCAGTCAGATACAGTCAGCTAGTAGCAACATCATGTTATGGTTAAAATTCACATTGTTAATATATTGCTACTATGGGGAAAGCTTAAGAACCTATACAAAAAATTGTTTTGCCTACACAACAGTTTTGCAATATTTCCAAGAATGGACAAAATGTATTCCAAGAACAGACCGAGTAAAATGCTAGAATAACACGGTCTATAACAAACGCTTGTTATATAATATTTTATGGAGCAAATTAATTTTTCACAGAAAGAGGGTTGATATCTTTTTTCAATAAACCTCATTTGAAAGAAACACAGAACTAATTATTTTTCAGAGCTCGTTCAACTAATTAAATTAAAATCTAATATTATTCAGGGAAACGTTGCCAACCCTAGAGCGGTTATAACTAGATCCAACTGGTTCTAACTAGTTCTCTCTAGTAGTGGGAATTTTCGCATTAACATAAACATGTTATATGTAATTTTGCTGAGAGGATGGATTGTATTTTCAAGCTTTTAATGCCTCGTTGGTTTAGTGGTCGCAAGCACTGCTGCTGAGCATGAGGTCTTAGATTCGAATCCCGGGTCGGTCAAAATGTTATTGGGTTTTTCCAATTGGAATTTCTCAGTAACTGGTTCATGGTTATGGGCTCGCCCCCTTTTACATGGCGAAAATCTTTCTTTCTTTTCTTTTCTTTTCTTTTCTTTTCTTTTCTTTTCTTTTTCTTTTCTTTTTTCTTTTAAAATATGGGTGTACTATAGGTGAACCTCTGCTTAATCCTTCGGGGAATACAGGCGTGATGTTATGTAATTCTGAGGATTTGCGTGTGGTTGGTGAAAAAAAAGATTTTTAGAAAGGGGTGAAAATAGGGGTTGTCAAAAATCCCTTCTATCATCATGTTACAAAACTTAAAACTTCCTAGGAAAAAGGGAGTTCCTAGAAAGTAGGAACTGTGACATTTCAGAAGGGTCACATTTTATAACGAACCTTAACATCATCCAATTGAACGAATTCATTGCTGTTTCATTTTATGTTTCAAATTTTTCGGCCAGATAAGAAATGTAGCAGCAAAGTCAAAGTCAAATTTCTATATTTCATTTAGGCCAATAAGCGGCACTTTTGAACAAAGATTGAAATTTAAAATTAATAATAATTGACTCCACCGTCCATTCGGAAGTGAAGCTTGTTAGGAAGTAGAACGAAACTCCACACTTATTCTTTAAAAAACAGTTTTATATAATTATTATGTACATACATTAATTCATATACGTGAGAACCCAGACTACGTATAGATATAAAGTACTAGCTCCTGCCCGCGACTTCGCCCGCGAAAAACTGTTTTATCATCCCAAGGGAATATAAACTATCCTATGTCCTTCCTAGGGTCTCAAACTATCTCCATGCCAAATTTCATTTACATTGGTTAAGTAGATCCAGAGATTACCCACTACAACCACACAAACTTTACATCTTCATAATATTTTATAGTTTAGATTACAAACACTATTATATATAACAGCAAATAAACCTTTGCTGTTATTTTCTATATACATAACATAATGTTCTTTGAAGAGTGGGCAGCGTTGCACCCATAAAATTTCGCTAATAGGGTGAAAAGCCTTTTGCCAACAATTGGGCACAAATCCTACTCCGCTCTAATCCTGCACCCGGCTGTTACTGAAAAAATATCTACCCGGGAATCGAACCCAGGACCTCAAATTAAGCATTAGCGCTTGCAACCACAAAAGCAAAGAGGTAATAATTATTATCTTATCTACAAAAATAGTCAATTTTGGTATTTAAAAAGTGGGGTCTCGAGCAAACGATGTCACTCAATTTTAACTGATGATAGTGGACAATTTTACGCGCTTTAATTTTTTTTGTTGACGGTGAAACCTTCAAAAGGTACCTGGAATTTTGGGTAAAGGCTAGGGAGTGTGAGATTTTTAACTCACTAAAACCACCCCAGTGATCCCCATCATCAGCACGGTCGCTCGGGCTCCGTGACATTTCAAAAGACCACCCTGGAACCCACTCTGTGCAACGCCTGTTAGGGCACATCCCTGGGGAGATTAAGGAGCGTCTCCCCAGAGCCTCGCTGTGCATGGCAGCACGTGATCTCAATTTTTCAGATCAATTTTACACGCTTTTCTAGAAGCAAACCGTGACTGTTTTCAGCTCACGGAAACGAAAAACCTCGACTAAAAATAACACAAAAGCGACAAAATTCAAAACAGTATTTATTTAATCCGAACGCGTAACATTTGACATTCACGTACGGTCGCACACGCAAGTGTTATCGTCGAGTTTTATTAATTGTACTGTTGTCATCAATTCTTTTTTGTGGACAATCACATTTGTCGCTCACTGTACCTATTTGTATAGGTTTATTGTTTCGCTTGTATTTTTATGGGTTTATGTAAAGCTTTGTTTTTTACCCGACTGCCGAAGGAGGGTAATGTGTTTATCAGTCTATGCATGTATGTATGTTTGTTCCTATGTGGTGTCCTAGAGACCAAAGATGTTGGCCGATTTTTATGATTCTTACGTCAATCGATTCGTCTTAACCCTACTAGTGTCACTACATTAAAATTGGAAAATGGCGGATTTTGGGCGCTATATTGTGGGGGCCCAAATTTTTTTTTTTCTTCCTACCCCATCGTGTGTGGTATCAAAACAAAGAATTTAAAGAGGTGATTACAAAAATATTCCACACTTATATGTTTAAATGTACTTAGTTCCAAAAAAAAATAACAAAAAAGTTGTAAATAAAAAAATATTTAAAAATAACAAAAAACCCGACTGCTTAAAAAGCAAACTAAAAAGACGTAAACGAGAAGAAAATCATGCTGTGCAGTCGGAGGATACATCTGGTTTTGGTCAGCCAGCTCGCGTATATGTATCATCACGACTGCACAGCATAATTTTCTTCTTGTTTACGTCTTTTTAGTTTGCTTTTTAAGCAGTCGGGTTTTTGTTATTTTTAAATAATTTTTATTGTATTTAGGCTACAGGGTGACATTTTTTTGACCTATAAGGCGTAATGTTACTTAAGTAATCGTATATCAAAGCAAAATTCTTTGCCGAAGTCTATCCAGTCAAATTAAAATTAGAGGCCGTTCACAATCAGCCTGTAATATTCTCACTGCTGGAACACAGGCCTCATATCTTTGGGACGGAGTGGGCAGGAACTTTTATCCCAGTCCAGCTTGTTGAATGTCATATGATGGCTCACATGGTTTTAAGACATGCGGTTTGACTTATTACATAGGTATCTTGCAAAAGCAAACCAATAGAGATTTGGACTCAATACTTACTTAATTAGAGTTTTTGGCGGTTTTTTTTAGAAATAAGAGCATTTGACAAGCAGCGTGCGATTAGCAAACGAAAGCGTAGAACTTACCATACCTACACTGTTGGTAATGGCTTATGACATAAAGAGTTTGATCGCGCGATGATTGCTGATTGCTGTTTCTTACTAAATAAGCCTGCTTTTCTCACGATGTTTTCCTTCACCAAATGCCTGACTAAGTTAAAACGACCTAGAACTTGTTATTCAGGGCCATTCCCATTAATTCCCTATTGCACAAGTAGCATAAATATTTAAATTATCATCGGATTTTTAAAGCATAAATCTTCATCACCACTGTCGAGTCAGACTTAACCTAATTACTATTAGCATTTAAATAACGCTTCGTCTATTTGAAGAACTAAGAATAAGGCGTCTTTTTAACCAAAATGGCGGAGGTTTTCCAGATTCAAAACATTTCTATACCAATATTATAAAGAGGAAAGACTTTTTTGTTTGTTTGCGTGTTTGTTTGTACCAAGTAGGCTCCGAAACTTAAGGACCGATTTTAAAAATTCTTTCACCTTTGGAATGCTACATTATTCCCGACTAACAAATGCTATAAATTATTTTCAAAAAAGTCTGAGATCATTATGAAAATTGCAATAATGTAACCCAAAGTAGCAAAATTTTGCCTATAAAATTAATTATTTGGCGTGCGCTGAGAAAACAAAATGATATATAAAAATAATATACTAAATGATTAAAGTACTCATTATAACCTACAAAAAGACTGCGAGAGAATATATCTCACTATCATAGTCAAGTCACAATAGCAGCTTTTGTTCTAGAATTTAATTAGATCGCTGGTAGAAACAAAAGTTGGTTACATTCGTATTGTAGTATTAATTCTTATTAAAATAAATAGTTTAACAAATTGGTAGGTAGGGCAGGGTATGGTAAGTAGGGTAGGTGGGTGGGTTGGTAGGTAGTGTATGTAGGATAGGGTAGGTATGTAGGGTAGGGTAGGTATGTTGATCGGTAGGGCAGGTGAGTAGGTCGGTTAGTAGGTAAGGCAGGAGGTAGGTGGGAAGGTAGGTGGTATGTAGGTAGATAGCCAGTTGACGGGAGCGAAGCCGCGGGGGTCAGCTAGTACTAATATATTTTAATATTAATAAAAGGAAAACACTGAACTACTACTTCAAAGAAAAAGTTTTTCAAAAACTTTTATAAAGAGGAAAATTGTGTTTTAAAACACCAAAAAAAACTAAAACTGTGAAACACTCTAGTGCAGACATTTTTAAAACTTTCTAAAGTTCAAGAATTGTTTTAAAACACAGCACTTCCCTTTCCTTAACCATAAAATATTTAGTTTATTTATTTTTTTAAATATTTTCTTTTGCTGTAAAGTTCGCGTCTTTCCTGATACTCGACGCAATTTGATTGTTATCTCACCGATAAGCAATTTTTAATAAGCGAAATTGAAAGTAAGTACTCAATGTACTCAATGCCATGCAATTTGACCAATTTGCAACGTGCGCGATATCAAGTCCTATCGAAGCTATTTACGTCGCACCATCAGGATGAACCCTAAGTTGATCGTCTGAAAAACTTTTCGGAAATCGGTGTTAAAAAACGTAAACAGGAACACCGACTGCCGAAATTGAAGTTATTATTCACTTTTTAGTGTTTTTAATTGGAAGTAGGTTATATTTTTTTGTAAGAAAGTTTTCATTTTTCTCTTTTAATTGGTGGTACGTATCTATGATGCCTACAGTTATGCCAGAATAGTTTATCCGAATATCATGAAACTTGAACATAACTGGTGAAATTAGAGTGCACCAGGGTGAACTGTACATATTTGAGAACCCCTTTAGAGCGTACCAGTGTGATGTTATGTTATGAAATGATGTAAACAATAAACATATGCGATTGCATCTACCCCGAGTGATTTGCCGTCATTTATTGAAGAGTTCTGTAGTATATCTCCGAAATTCTTCATCAGATCTTGATAAAATTTATATGGCATGGAACTACATGACAAGCACCAGCTTTCAAATAAAAAAGAATCATCAAAATCGTTTCACCTAGTAAAAAGTTCTGAGGTAACAAAAATAAAAACAATAAAAATACTGTCGTATTGATAATCTCTTCCGTTTTGAAGTCGGTTAAAAACCAATGTGGCATTTTTCGTTCCAAATATGTAAATCTTTTCGGTGAACGAAGGATTATGGTGAAACATTGTTAATGTTTATATGTTTGAAACAAATACGATATTTACGATTAGAGAATACGCTAACATCTTCTATCTTAATGATGATTTTTGTTATGGGTTACGGTATTAAAATTATTTTGTGTACTTTTGTCACTGCCTGTTATACCAAAATCCACATAACCTATTACCCCCACTCCAATCACGGCCATTGAAATGCATCCATCCACAGCACTACTCTACCACGAATGGGTGCACCTCTATAGTTTCACGCCTTAGTCTTTATCTTGGCACTTCACCCGTTCAGAAGTGCCAGCGCAATTAGTGTTAGTGCATTAGTACGTTTGTTTAGAAAGTCTGTGACACTAAATAGTGTTTGGTAATGGTTAGGTGAGTAGGTTGGTTTGGGGGTGAAAGGGGGTGATGATGGGGAAGTTACCATCATCATCATTTCATCCAAAAGCCCACTACTGAACATAGGCTTCCCCCAAGTGTCCGGTCCCGAGCATCTCGCGTCCACGAGATTTCTGCAACCTTAACCAAATCATCGGCACACCTAGAGAAGACCGGGATGAAATATATACGTCACAAAGAAAGAAAGAAGATGAAAAAAATAAAGTAAAAAAAATGTATTAGTAGTTAAAGTATTAAAATTTTTGAAGATCGTAATTTGTTGCATTTGAATTCTGTATCTAATTCATATTTTAAATGTGGAGTTTTAATATTTTGTATTTTTTGGTAATAATTTAAATTCTTGACAAGCACGTTGATACTGAAATCTTTATCGTATTTCTATATTAGAAATTGTTTTTTTAGTAAAATTCCAGTGTGTAAAAATAAATTATAAATCAATTACAGGGTCCCTCTATCCTACTACATACGTATTTGATTAATGATATATTTTTTTTATATAAATCAGATACTTTAATTAAAACGTATTCAGTTTCCAAACACAATTTTGCTTGCCAAAACGCAACGCTATTAATCACTAAAACTTCAGGCCAAGGTTAGTCCAAACTAAAAACCTAACCTGTCACCCATACGTCCCCAACTCCCCCATCTATCACCCACAAAAAGGAACAAAACTGTAGTTTCACCCCCATGGGAGTCGCAAATCCAGGTGTTCGGATGTTCGGGAACTTTGATGTAGAGCGCGGCGCGGCTACAAATCACGTGGACCTTTATAGGCGACGCGAGTTCAGGGTTGACGGCTTGGGGGACTAAGGGGGTGAAATAGCGGGGCATTTTAGTTTTTTTAAGAAGTTGGGATTTTATTCAAAATTTTTACTCTTCTTGTCGTGATAGGATGTGCCTCCTCTGGTATCCGTGCTGCCTCTGGGAATCCCACAGGCCTCTGACTTGCCTATTTCAAACTTACATTAACTATATAAGTCCAGGTTTCCTCACGAATTCCTTCACCGTTTCCTGTGATGTCTAAGATAAACTTAGAAAATATATATGAATTTGAAAAAGAAACACTGGTGATCATATTTATACTTATATTAAGGGAGACCTCTGATTTAGGAAAAGGTATGATTTCTAGGAAAAGGTATGATTTTGACCACTGAAATGACATTTTAAAGAGATGTATAATAGATGAACTCATGCTTATCGGAATCCAAATAAATTCAGTAAGATGACATTGGTCCAAAAATTCACTCCTATATTAATAAAAATCTTTTTTTTCACATCCCGTTTTTGATTTCCACTTTTCCTACAAGCTGATTTTAAGCCCAACTTAGTCTCTAAACACATTTCCCATGACCGAAATAGACCTACCACAATAACATCCACAGACAGACTACCCACACGTCACTGTCACAGACAATAGCGTGACAACCCTATTAGACCCCGTCACGGTCGGACGCTCACATGACACTGTTTAATTCACATTATCTCACTGCCTCACCGATGCTTTTAAATCATTGGTGGACTGCGTATGAATAAATTACTTGATTGTAACTTAAATTTTAAATGTCCTACAGTCCCACTGCCGATTTAACTGTGGTATGTGGTAATTAGGAAACAATTGATTTACTATTGTTAAACACCTGGTACAGGTTTCATCTCAGTTGAGGGGTTAAAGCCACATGCCTCTTCTCTGTATGAGAAGATGTCTTTGCCCTGCAGCGGGACAGGCTTGTATATTATTATTATTCTGTGTATGAATTTTTAAACGTATAACTTCTAAATATGTAGATATATTAAAAAAAAAATGGCCCATCGGTATCGGAAACAGGGTCCGAACGAAGTACTTTTTCTTTGATGAAAGTTCTCATAAAATTGTAGGTTCTCGTATTTCGCATACAGTGTGACTAATCACACACAACCACTTTAATCAATTAACCCCATTTAACCCAAAAATAATTTATCCCGAAAATCAATAGACACAATACATCTTTCGTTCCCGGTCTCATCACTCACGGTACGGTTAGCATAAAAACCGATGCTGGGTGACTAATGACAGTAGTTTGGGTGAACGCCCCGAACAGCATAAATCAAGAGCTGCCGTTGCCGACGCTACCGACGGGCTATCCGATACTAAATTAGTTTTAACTATATTGTAGGTAGTGGTTTACGTCGTAAATTAATGTGGGTAGTTATAAAACTAGTGTGGAGAGGGTAATTGAATTTTGAGTATATATTTTCAAGATTTTCTATTAAAATTACAAGTAGTTATGACAGGCTTAATTAGAAGGACGAAACAGTGACAATTTAATTAATTTATTTTGCTTACATTATTAGAAACAAAATGATTAGCGACCTTTATTTTATAAAGAGATTATCGACGCAGCACAAATAAAACTCAAGTCAACTGATCATATTATCATAGCATCTAACGTGAGTAGTGACTAATTTTTCATTCCAGAAACCAGGCCTTAATTTTTTCCTTTTCTTTCCTTTCCTTTTTTATATTTATGGAAAAGTTAATAGGCCAAACCTTACATTTAATAATTTGCCCCAGTATGATTAGTGATTGTTTTACTAATACCTCAATAATAAGATAGGTAATTTAATATAACTAAACTCCTTTACATTCTCCGATATATTTTGCTAAAAAATGATTCAAAACTGTTTTTTCAGATCAATTTCAGATGATTTCGAGTTTCAGTTTGAGTTCCGCAGTCAAATATGTCAAAATTATATTTAAAAACCCACCATTTTAACAGAAAACAAAATTATTGTGTATGTACGTCCGACTTCCGACAGAACTATGGACTCTGTTATACGCACTGTTAGAACTAAAACCGCAAAAAACGACAAACTCCCAACACCAATACATAATCCGACCACGTAGAATGAGGCGGCGTGAGTACGGACGCTCAAATTGATGAGGTGCCACTAAATTCTGCCGGGTTATTGCCAAAGTTCCGAGCATTATGTCAGTTTCTTTGAAAAACTATCGCAGGGTGGCTTAAATGTTCGTTTTTGTGAGAATCCGAGGACTGTTGGAAAGTCTTTTATTTTGGTGAGGTAATTCTAGCTAATAGACTGCAATTTTTTCAATGTTGGGCAAACGCCTCTTCTTATAAGGAGAAGGTACGAACGTTAAGCATATACTGCTCTTTATTGTACACAACACATATACCTATCTACATATTGAGTAGGACAGCTTATGTTTAAAGGCGAGCTTAACCCATAATTGGGCAAACCCCAGTGTCATAAAGATTTTTTCTATTAAATGAGTACAGCATACTCAAGTGCACAATAAAACTTTACATTTAAAGTTTGTTTGTTTGTTTGAACGCGCTAATGTCAGGAACTACGGGTTGGAATTGAAAAATTCTTTTTGTGTTGGATAGTCCATTTATTAAGAAAGGCAATAAGCTATGTAACATCACGCTACGACCAAAAGGAGCAAGCATAAATGAAATATGTTGAAAAACGGAAAATAATATTCCTTTTTGTGAGGTTCCGTTGCGTGCGCTGCGTAAGTGGTTAAAGTTACGCAACATTCATGTATATAGGGTAGGTAGGTAGCCAGTTGACAGGAGCGAAGCCGCGTGGAACGGCTAGTAACTAAATAAACTAAACAAATACGTGTACAGCACATAATACATAAACGAAATACGTACCTACTATAATAATGAATAACTAAAATGAATAAATACATATCTTCCCTGGTTCTGTTCTTGAATATCCCCAGCGAAGGGCTGTTATTCAAATTTTCTGCCTACAATTTAACAATTTATCTTTCGTAAAAAATACAAAGAACTATGTCACGGAAATTATATATAGACCACGTCCATATTCCCTAAAGGGTTTGGAAGACATTAAAACTTATAGCGGATCCATATTTAACCATTTCCTAAAGTTCCTTGTAATAACAGACGAGCTGAAAAAAAATATTTATCGTCACAGAAACTGATATATCTATCAAAATGATTATATATGAGCTTAAACTGAAATCCTTCACGATAGTATTGCTATCAGACTTCATTCTGCTACTGAGCAATTCTGGATGGATAAACCCAATATCAGCCTGACCCGGGCATCGAATCCGGGCTCTTGCTGCCACTAGACCAACAAGATAGTTGCATTAACTCCGGTATTGTTTTTTTTTCATCCAATTATTTCTCCCTCTCTGGTTGATACGGCAGGGCGGGCCAGACTTTTACTGACTAAACCCCACCCGTGTTCCTCCAGTTGATGTGCCAGGGCTGCGGTAACTATCTTTTATCATCCGCGACCCAAATCCCCTAATGAATTTGCTATCTGCCAACCACAATTCATACTTACTCACTTCAGCAGTACTAAGAAAACCCAAAAAGATTCTTAATTCATCCAGCAAAAGACCCCGAAGCCTAAACAAACAAGAAAAGCCTTCAATAATAACAGTCCCGCCCAACTGTCATCTGAGTTTGAGTTGAAACCCAGCCGTCCAATTCAGATGCAGAGCTAGGAACGGCGCACTGGTTTTTGCCAGAGACGGTTATAGTCAACAGTTTATATACAAACTAAACGTATGTGTTCACCTCAAAGGAATTAAAGGCCCGTGCAAATTCTGACGATAGAATAGAATTTTCGTTCGCTCGTGTTTATAATATTACAGATGAATGTACATGAAACTCCACGGACACTCTTTTCTGTCAGTTTTTTACTACTTATTTTTTATTACTGTAAAATCCCAAAGTATGGTAAAGCCTAGGATTTACCGGTAACACCTAAGATTTGTAGATATATGCATATCGCGCCATCTAGTGACATTTATAATTTATTTCAAAATTCAGAAGATTTACAGTCCATTTCTTGTTAGTAACAAATATTTATAAAACTAGTGTTGGTAAAAGGTACATTACATATCAAATAAACATTTACAAAATAAAACATTTGATATTGATAGTCAACTGATTACATTTTTAAATTAAAAATAAAATGTCGTAAATAAAAAGATTTTAAATATCAAGAAGATATTAATACGTCAAAAATAATAAAACTTCAAAATCAATACAAATAGAAACAACCGATACCGATTCTTTCGCTACTTATTCTCGACAAGTAACTTATACAATGCCACAATAATGGGCAGTCTGCTCGGCTAGACACAACGCTAAGAATTCTGTTGCCACTGCCGCGGACACGAATTAGCAGCGATGCGGCTCTCTTTCTGAGGATGGCATGAAAGCCATCGACACGTGCGTCCGCAAACATGCCCGACGCGCTACAGTGCCGCGGTAGCCGCATCAGCATCCTAAATGCGTTGTTATACTGAACGCGCAGGGCTTTAATTGTCTTCTGCGTATATTTAACCCATAGACTGCACTGACTGCATTTATTTGAGCCAAATTTTCTTTGCTAGCGCTGGAACCCCGTGCTATGGGTATGCAACTGAAAATAACGCTCAGTACACATTGCACGGGCACGAATATAATTATTAATGACGTTAGACTATTGAAGTCTCGGCTACGCAAGCTATTGGCTAGAATGGTGTCTGGTTTCAGGCTTCTGATTACAACAACAAATCAACGTACTCGCCGAGGCATGGAGTCACTTTATGTGGAATTTATTCTCAGTATTCACAGTCGATCCTCAAGGTTTAGCAACGGTTGCCGAAGTCGATCGTTACCTTGAAGATTGACCTGTGGCTAGGTTCCATGCTCTGTGGATTCAGGCTGCCTCTAATTCGCGCTGAAATAAAAAAAGTCGCTCCTTTCCCTCGCCTAATTGCATTATATAATTTCTAGACTAATTTTATTTCTCGTTTTCCTTAACTGGCAGTAACAGTGGTTCTCGACTCAGTTTTTGGAATCGTGATTTTAAACATCTTCAAAAAAAGGACGTTCTCAATTCGTCGGAATCTTTATTTTATTTATATGTACCTATATTCCCCGATTATTCAAAGACACCTGGGCCGATTTGGCACATTCGTCTTTTTTTTGAAAGGGTATACTTCCCGGGCTGCCCCATGGCTATTAAGTCAGGATCTGACTATGGGATCCTGGAGAAATCGAGGGCACTTCTCAAATATTATGGGCATACTTATAAGCATTTTGGTATTTTCATCAACGATGCACTCAGAAAGTATCATTTGGTGACTGGAACTTCTTAATACTATGTATGTTATGGGTATAAGATATCTCAAATAATTAACAGACTTTGATGTAGCAAGTACTTATAAATAAATCACACGGATGAAAATCGTACCATCGATCTGAAGATGAAGCTGGATGGAAGACATTGGAACCAACGCTGTACTTCTTGTGTACTGTACTCCTAAATCTTTCGGCCTCATCATCAATCCGTTCTACTATTTAATTTTGACAATTCAGGTTTCGCCAGTTTAGTTTTTTTCTTTTTTTTTAACTTTACCCCACACTAGGAATTTCTTCCTGTTTCGTGGGTGCGTTTACAAACACTTAAACTCACAAAGACAGTTCTACAAATCTCCTATTTTTTTATTGGGTCACGCGGGGAAACCCCTTTCATCTTCACTAAATATTATAAAATAAAGTCCCCCGCCGCGTTTGTACGCGATAAACTCGAAAACTATTGAACGGATTTTCATGCGGTATTCACCAATAGAAAGAGTGAGAAACGAGGAAGGTTTTTTTGTATATAATTTGTGACGGGCGAAGCAGGGGTGGATCGCTAGTAAATAATGTATGCAGCAAGTGCCTCGCTACCGACATATTTTCAGATTCGAGTTCTGATAGTAGCCAGCATACCAACTGGCCACGACAACGAGGGACGGAACTAACTGGATTACTCCGGTCATTAGTTGACGATACGTAGCGTTCGTTTTCAGTTAGCACGAGAGGGGAAGCAGATTTCCAGGATAAATTTATGAAAACGTATCAAGTCTTCTGATATTTTGAAGGTAGAGATGCAATGAGAATTGGACATTTTTAGCCCACTGGACTTTCTGAGAATTGGACTTGGAATAATGAGCCCAAAGGATATCATGTTGCAAAGTTGGTAGTTAGTGAAAAATTGTCAACACATTAGCAGATTCTGTTTTCCCGTTCTAACGTTAAGAGAGTCGTTAAGTGTGAAGGAAGAATTGGTAGGTAATTGTTAGTTTCTTAAAGAGTTCTTATCATGAAATACCATCGTAATTCAAATAACAGGAATTATGATTTTTCTGCTATAAAACAGTAGGTGGTTCACCCTAAATTACACACAAATTTTATCAATGTGCTAATAGTCTTGTAGGAAATTCCTAATTCCTTTTTAGGGTTCAGTAACTCAAAAGGAAAAAAAAACGGGCTCCTTATGGAATCACTTTTTTGTCCGTCTGTCTGTCTGTCCGTCTGTCTATCAAGACCCTTTATCTCGGCAACGCGTGCAGGGATCGAGTTGAAATTAATATGATATACTCAGGTCGGCCATCCCTTGGAGCTTAATTTCTAAATTAGCGCGATCAAAAGATATAGCCGTTTATGTCACATGTTTGACAAATTGTAAGGTAACTTTCCGTTGACCTAGAATCATAAAATTTTACAAGAAGTTTTGTCTTATAGCACGAGTAAAGGTAAAAATCTGAAAACTGTAAATTTATACTTTGATAAAAAATGAAAATAATAGCTTATTTGCATTTGGTAAACTGTTTTCGAACGGCAAAGTTGAATTTGTCCCTTCGTTTGAGTAATGTTCGGATTGTTCGGTGCTTTCATTGTTTATGAACGTCAGTAATGTTACCCAATTATAAATTATTTAGGTGAACGTAGCTGTTTATAAGGAACCCTCGGTGCGCGAAACCGAGTCGCATTTGGCCGGTTGTTATTTCCTAATATTTGAAAAAAATCGAAAAGGTAGGTAAATAACGCAATGTATGTTCAAAATTGGAGTCATTATCATTGATTGTGTATTCCTCGATAACCCCGCCGGTATATTGCTGACCGTACATTGGCTGATGATTTCAAATACATGTAAGATAGGAAACGAATTAAAAAGCGTTTGCATCATCACCAAACCAAAGCAAAGGTCGATTGTTAAGTCATTTTCTTGTGTTTAAAAAAAAAAGTTAATTCAAAAATCTAAAACCCCGACTGCTTAAAAAGCGAACTAGTAGTCGGAAGATACATATTCGCGATCTGGCTGACCGTAACCAGATGTATAGATGTATCCTCCGACTGCACAGTATGATTTCCTTCTTGTTTACGTCTTTTTAGTTCGCTTTTTAAGCAGTCGGGTTTTTAGATTTTTGAATTATGTTTTTATATTTACCACTTTTTAGTTATTTTTTTTTAGAATTAGTTACATTCAAACATGTAAGTGTGATATATTTTTGAAATCACCTATTAAAACCCTTTATTTTTATACCCTACATGATAGGATAGGAATAAAAAAATATGTTGTCTCCCACAATATGGCGCCCAAAATCAGCCATTTTTCTATTATCCAATTTTAATGCAGCCACTGACGCTCGCAGGGTTAAGACGAATCGATTGACGTAAGAATCATCAAAATCGGCAAACGCGTTTGTTCTCTAGAACGCCACATAGGAACAAATATACATACATACATAGACTGATAAACACAATACCCTCCTTCGGCAGTCGGTTAAAAAGCAAAAACAGTCGATTTCAATAATAGAAATACACATCCTACCACAAAACCGTACACACCTAATAAAAACGTACGCTTAATAAAATACCCAAATAAAAGCGTACCAAGTAAGTACAGAATACAGATAGAGTTTTCCTCGAAGTGTAGCGAATGGCAGCAAAAGATTGATGTCCATAATCTAGAACAAGTTGTTACTTGCTCGTTAGTGTCAAACACGAGGGAGGGTAGTTTTGCTTCGAATTATATTGAGATTATGAAGAGAAATATATTTAGATTGTCTTAATTGAGAAGAAATTGGGTTTTTCTTTGGTGTATACAAAACTTATCAAATAACTTTTAAAAAAACGTCATCATATATAAGCCAAAAGAAGTCCACTGCTGGACATGCTCCTTCTCCAAGCGTCCTCCTGACCTTCTTGCACGCATAAAATATAAGTAACTATTTAGCTTGTCGAATTATAAAAGAATAAAATTTTCATACTCTGGGCAAAAGAACTCTACTCATAAAATATTTAAAAAAAACTCAGGGTATCAAACATTGGTATAATTCAATCAAATACAGTAATTTGGCATGAATAATGTTGATAATAACTGGTCTGTAGACAATGCAGACGACCTGAATACATTTAAAAATATCAGATTTTGTATGATAAAAAATATCGATAATAAGTAGCCAGTGAATAAATGATTGATTCATTCAAAGAGCTTAATAATAACACAGTAACATCACTCACATATCGACATTACCCACATCACTAGTTCCAAAATTAAAATGCTTATCGAATCGAAACGCAACACAAATACGGCACAACACTATTAATTTCGAACAAAAGTCACAAATTACAGATTCGGCCAGACGTAAGTATACAGCTAAAGTATTCGAATTAAACGATATATAATTCAATGGTTAATTAAAAACTGGGAAAGCGAAGTTGCACCAGAAATGCTTAATTGAAAACGATTGTGTTTTAATGTGTATCGTAGGATGTAATTTGTAAATAATTGAGGCGGTACGTGTGCTGTTATTATGCCGGTGAGTGTACTGATGGATTTATTTTGATTGAGTTGTTCAGTTGTTCATTCAGCTGAATGAATGGCAAGTGATTCTTTTTAACAATCTACTCTCTTTTTTGATTATTCAACTGTTCTTTTAATTGTGTCTCTTTCAAGCGAAATTCACAGATTGAAAAAAATAAAGAGTAACATTTATTTGATACAGGCGAGATACGAACGATACATAAAAAATAAAATATTACAAAAATACAATATTCATAACAGGTTTGTTTATCACAACTACACCAAAAAGGTTCATTACAGCAGCAGTGCCAGACAGATGTGGTCCGAGGCTGGTCTTTCAATGAACTCTTGGGACTGTGACGGAACAAACCAGTTTGAAACAAGCGAAAAAGTTTGGAGAAGAAGTATCATCGGTGTGTAGTAGGTACATACCTACACAAACGCCCATGTAGGCACGAAATACAGATTCGCCGACCGAGGGACACTCTCGTTACCACCGATGATGCCACTACCCTGCTCCAAGAGAGCCGTAGGGAGCCGCTTTCGTTCCGTCCTCGCCACCGAGGCCAGCCCGCGCAATGCTGAGCCCTAGTTAAATATTTTTTTAGTAAATAGGAATTTCTTGTCCGTTCTTCTCCATGTAGGTACTTTCCGAACGGATGGTAGAATCACTAAATCATGATCCAGCTAAAGTTGTCTCCCCAGCGTCGCCCTGAGCCGAGGTTCGACTCCATAGGGGGTAGCCCTCAGCGTGGTTGCTCCGGTTAAGCAGTAGCCAATCTGATAGAACCGCGAGAGGCCATTAATAAAAATAAAATCTGAATACAGAACGCTACCTGCTAGCTACGATCTTTAAATGCTTACTTTGGCGTTAAAGTTCGTACATCTGGTCATACACGCACGGCAGTTGTAAGAACTACGCACCTTACCTTCCTGAAGAACATCATCAATAAGAAGTTCTCTGCCTATGTGAATATAATAAACATTCTGGTATTCTGAATCTAAACTTTACCACAGATAAGATAATATTAGCATACAGATACCACATCCCATACAAAGAAACCGCGCCGACGTAACTAGCGTTTTTAGTCTGATTAAGATGATTGTCTTTATAAGTACTACGATCGCGTTCGGTTCCGTTCCACGGCTATAGATGGAGTTAGCAGTGACTTGTAAGTATAAGGGTTTTCTCGGTTCGTGTCTATTTTTTTCTTTAATTACAGTGAAGATTTGTTTTAGTATATTTTTTACAAGTTTTCACTATTCCACTGAACCAAAACGTGTTACAATACAAATAAAAAAAATCGAGTGTCATGCCTGAAAAACTTAAAACCGCGCCATCTATTCTAATCAATTTTAAATGATCCGTTCAAATAACATTTGAAATGTGAATTAAGAGCCCACTAAATTTTCTTTGTTAGCGCTGGGACCCCGTGACTTTACCAAACTAAATAAAAGGTCAAAATAGTTGATAGAGAAGTTAATCAAAATCTTTATTTTACATTTCAAACAAGTCAGACGGACAATTTGATCCCTAAATAATTCAAACCCAATTTGATAACCACTATAAAAGTTCTAACAAAAAAAGCACGTTCAAAAACCCTTATTATGCCTGTCAAAACATTCTCGAACTTGTAGAAATCAGTTTACTTACTATGCATAACAAAACACAACTAAAATCATAAATAACAAATGCTCAAATATTCTTTCGTACGAAATCCTAATATTTCATTATTCTACACATGACCGTCTATTCGAAGGGTCCAAGTTTGTACCCTCGTCAGTTTACGTCAAACTAGAGATATATTTGACTCAAGGAATCCAAAATATTGGTTCTGCTAACGTATCCTATAGGCTGCTAAAGGAAGCTTGAAGAAGGTAAGTACTGAAGTTTGATTCAGAATGTGATGTGTTATATATGCAGAAAATCGTATGCATGCTTGGTAATTGAATAGGTTATGTGGGAATAAGTTAAATACAGGCCTGCGGATCACAAGCCATGAGGCAACACTGGGGCCCATGAGCAATGATGCGACTCTTGGATCCTACAAGGTCTATACCCGCGTAACCGCGATACGAGGCAGCGGTAACTAGGGACTTTGGTAGACGGAAGAATGAGAAACATGTTGCAAAATGAATGGTTTTCAATTCAAGGATAGATTGAGATGGTTTGCTAAAGGCAAGAAATGGAATGAATGGAAAAAGACCTCTTAATAAGTTAAAATAATGTTTTTTTTTACCAATAAAGACTGATCTAGCATCTTTTGCTCTGCCTCACTCCATCGAAGAGCTCATCCTTCGCTCAATAGCAGGCGAGATGGAGGTCAAGAGTGGATTTAACAGGATGAAAAATAAGAAAATGAAGTCACAGTTTTAACCTAGGGAAATGGGTTTTTCATGGGGCCTTAAAATAATCCCTAATGGCTTAATCTAAATTGGTTGGTTCTTAAGCGCTTAGGATGAATAATTATTGAACACTGTCATACAGACAGAGAGACATTATGTTTTACAATATTAGTGGAAGATGACCGTACGCTTCTAGGATATACTTCCAAACCCTTGTCATTACATGTCGAACTGTTGATATTTGGTTCGTAGTTCAAAATATATTGGTATTAGTTTCTGTGTCAAGTTCTAAAATTACTGTTGGGATTATGATGAATGTTTGTTCATACATGGTTTTGCTTCGATCTACAGCTATACCTTTGTAGCTACATATATTATTTGTGTGTTAAGGTTGCCATCAAATCGGTCTGATATCCATATAAATCGTACTAAGTATTGCTTATAAAATAGTGGCTACTCATAATTGTGACGTCATCTCTTCTTACAGACATACTGAAGAAACCAAGGCAGGCCTCTTGATCGAAACACACAATGTTCCTCATTACGTTATAAGAGAGAAAACTAAATACTTATAGCAGACAAAGAACTTCATCTCTTGTTCTCAATGTAGCAATTTCAATGAGAAAAAGATATAGCGTTCTTAAGAGCTGACTTGAACTTTTCTGAACCCAAATATGATACAGATTCTTATGCTATTGAATTTGCTTATCGGCCTTCAACTTCTAAATACCTTCCAAACAATAAACACCCATATGAAATAGAACATAATAAACAACCTCTTTCTGCTACTAAAACTAATGATGACTCTAAAGTAGACTTTTGTTATCGAATCGTATCCCGCCGCCCTGGTCTGCGGTTGCCCCTTCGCCAACTTGGAAGAGCCGGGCGGCACGTAGTACGAAGCCGGCACTTATTTTTATCTTTTCTATTAACGTGGCTTACGTTTAGCTAAACGTAACGTTACAATACTATGCCCAAATGTTTTCCCTTTTTTTTAGTTATAGTTGTCAAATTTGTACACTAGGCGCAGGTACAGACAGCGCAATTTTGAGCATCTTTGAAGGGTTCTAGTGCTTTTAAATATAATTTATCATCAAAAAAGAAAACATAGGGACACAGTATACATCTTTCTTTTTTGGAAAATCTTTTAAATTGGTCCAATATTGGGGGAGGATATAGGCGAGAGCCAAACCTCGAATTGTGACTTTTTACTTAGAATATTCAGTCGGATGTCTGCGACCGCATTTCCTCTTAATAAACCCATCTCTTTTTCTCAACGTATGAGACGAAATGACGTAGAGTTTTTGACATTAACTAACCTTTTAATCATCTACTAATGCAGTGACCTGAGTGTCTATACGAAGTGATATTCTACCAGCAATAACAATTGTTGCAAAAACAACAAGACCTTACAGCCTTGGTCTTCTAACATGTTATGGTTATAGCTGATATAATCTTACATTTTCTAGAGCTTCAAGTCAATCTGGGTAGCTAGCTGCGCTAAAATCTTGCTCATCATATTATCCCTGCAGATAAACTGAAAAATCTTACTATTGAATTTAAAGTTAACCAGTTATACAGTCTGGTACAAATGAACCTAATCACTATGTATATAATTAGATAAAAATGGTTTATATATACGTAGGTAGTTGCTAACCAGAGTAACTCGTATAATATATTGACTGTCTATTAAATGGCCCCAGGCGATGATATCTATAGCTCTGTAATTGACATAGCAGTAATTACATTAGACTGTTATTAATTATGTTTAACTATGATTAATAACAAAGAGTAGGTGTACAGTTCAAGAGTTGTATAAATACACGCCTTTTTTTCTGAAGGGTTCGGCAGATTTTATAGCTAAGTATCAAAATTACCGTCGCACTGTTCCAAAGCAAGTTTACAGTTTTTTTCTTTTTGTATTTCAATAGTCTACGGCTAGTTTAAATTTTAAAGACTTAAAATTCTTCGCTATAGAATAAACTAGCCGTGAACCATGATATACCCTTTTTAACCGACTTCAAAAGGAGGAGGTTCTCAATTGAAATGTATTTTTTTTTGTGTGTAACCTCAGAACTTTTTACCTCGAAAACCGATTTTGATAATTCTTTTTTTTTTATTTGAAACTAGTTGTGCTATGGCTTCACTCCCTTACCTACCTACCCTACTTGCCAACCCTACATATCTACCAGCCTATCCTACCTACCCTCCCACTTCAACAATTTTTATTTTTAAACCTGCCCTGTATTCTTGCGAACAAAACAAAAAAAGGATTATTCAAATCGGTCCAGCCGTTTTTGAGTTTTAGCGAGACTAACGAACAGCAATTGATTTATATATAATATAGATAGATAGATTTGGTCCCTTTTTGATTTGATCATGATCTGATGTTGAACTTCAGACATATACAACAGAACTCTTCAATAGGTGAAGGCAAATCTCTCGGGATTGCTGCAATCGCTTGTCTGTTTACACCATTTAATAACAAAACATGACGCGTGTACGCTTTAAAGGGGTACGCAGATGTGAACAGATCACCCTAGTACACTCTGATTTCACCGGTTGTGTTCAAGTTTCAAGTTATTCGGGTAATATATTCTGGCATAACTATGGGCATCATAGATACGTACAACAACTAAAAAGTGAAAAAAAAAACTTTTTTAGATATTACCATCAATCCGGCTCGAATGCAGGCTATCAATTAATGTGCCTATTGTTTTCACTACAATTTTGGGGATGGCCTTAAATCGAACCAAATGACGCTTAACAGTACTTTACATGAAGTGTCTGCCTGTCATCATGATCATCATCAGCCTTTTTAATGTTCCCACTTCTGGGACACAGGCATAATATCCTGTCTGTGAGGGGGAATGGGCCGTCATACAGCACGAAGGCCCAATGCGGTTACGGTTGTCACATTTATTCGAATTTTTGTTTCTAGGATATGCCAGTTTCTTCACGATATTTTCCTTCGCCGTTTTGAGAGCAGTGGTGTTGAAATAATTTACACAAAGTTAAGCGCCTGCCTGGGTTTGAACCCACTTAGACCACCACTGCACTCGATCTGTACAACCCAGTAACTGAGAGACACACACCCCTTGCCAAGACTTGAAAATCAGACATGAAATAAATAAATTATTTTTCTTCCAGCCCAAAAATTGATGTCAGTCTGCCCCATAACCCACTTTCAATCTCGAGACTCACATCCAAGAAATCACTAGGTAAAAGTCTGCCCACCCCGCCGAGGGAAAAGCTCGAAGCTACTAAATCATTACTTTCCCAATACGATACAATACAAAGTTAAGTTGAAGCAAACTTGCGTCGAACTTTGGAAGATGGAGGACTGGAGGAGCCATCTCCCATTCATTCCCTAAGTAATAACAAAGGTACCCTTCAGGGACGAATAAATCATAGAAAAATCACCAATAACTTCACAAAATGAAGGTTTTTCTTTGAACGTGATAAATTAGTTTAGTTTGCCCAGTTTTGGGCAGCGAATCCGCTGTGAAATTTGGTCAGAATTTGTAAAGATTTCGTCTGGATTGTGTCTATTGAAAAGAAAGTAGTAAACATTATTTTGTTGGGAAAAGTCTGTAATAATGTCTACAAGGACAATTTTCATACTTTTAGCCTTGTTTTATATTCTATCGGCTCGCGATAGACCACTATCTCACCCGATACTAAGCGATGATGGTCGACACGCTTACCT
The DNA here is from genome assembly GCA_947562075.1 of Orthosia gracilis. NCBI lineage: Eukaryota > Metazoa > Arthropoda > Insecta > Lepidoptera > Noctuidae > Orthosia > Orthosia gracilis. Next base: position 25,302,496 of record OX387266.1, read on the forward strand.
AGAAATAACTTATTCACTCTTAACTTAAATACCCCTACATTGTAGCTATCGGGAAACAGACACCGGCATGGAATCGGGGACCGACAAGCTGGCAACTCGGCGAAGATGTTCAAAGCTCTGGAGCTTTGACTTGACCAGAGCCTCATCGCCGATGAGCCTCTTGGCCTGCTTTTCGATCGACTCTACTGCATCAATCTGGTCTTTGGGGGATCCGTTGCAGAGATAAGAACAGTACTCCATGCATGATCGACGTTCGCAAGGATCCCAAACTTATTGGCAGCCAGCTGAGCCTTTGCTTGAGCGTAACAACAAACCATTTTTGTTGAAAACTTTCAAAATCAGAACAAAATATAGTGATCTGGCATTTTTTTTGTAGCAGCCAGAGTCTGTTAAAAGGCTCACCTTCTATTACGCGAGACATAAACAATACTAACGAAATATGATATGACACTGAGTTTCTGACGGAAAACCTAGACTTCATCTTATCCAAAAATCATACCAGGACCACATATTCAGAATTAGATTACTAGACCAACGAGGCGACTAAATAGTTTTACTACTTAGATATATTATACAGTACAACTATTTTGTTAATATCCCTCGGCAATCATCGCATTTCCGAATACAAACGAATGCTAATTTCCATGTCAATCAATCATTAGATTTATCGTGTATAATAATTTGAATTCAGAACTGTAGCGGCACCAACGCCGCCACTTACGAACTAATGACATGACGTCACATAAATCCTGCATCGCGCAAGCAAAGTCATTAACCGTTGGGCAGTTGCCCAGACCAGACACTACACGCGTCTAGTCGAAGGATCCTCCCTTTTCTATGGTGGATTTCGGGACTTTCCACCCTGTTCCGCATAACTTCAAAGAACTAAGTACTTAATTGTTGTTTTGTTTTGATTTTCGTGTGAACTATATAGAGTTGTGAAACTATATTTTATGCCTGCGACTTTATCAGCTTTCCACCAATTTTTAAAATCAATTACATAAAGTTGAAAGAGTATCAACGACTCTTTATACTACTAAGTTGATTGAGTGTCCGGCCTGTACTAGGTGCAAAGGGCAACAGATAAAAATCCGACGACTGACGAGGCACGGAGTTTGCCGAGAGTCATTAAGAAAATAGTTGTACCAAGAAAATGCCATCATCATCATCTTCCTGCATGCTTCCTTATCCTTCATTGCTTGAGGTCGGCGCAACACGCTTTCTTCTTCCATACCGTCCTGTCCCCCGTCACGCTATCACTGACTCCCTTTTCTTTCATATGTATAACTCCTCACACAATCCATCGACCTGTTCATTGTACAAGATAATCTCTTACATTATCAAATCAACTATGAATGCTGACCTATACTTACTGCACAGCCATAATGCTCCACTTACCAGGGCATAAGCAGTCTAAGAGGGTGATTTCAGTTTTCCAAGACTTCTAATTTAAAAACGGTTTTACCGTTTTTATCAACATCGAAAGGCCAAGAATAGAAAACTGAAAATGACCTTTTAAAAGGGAACTCATTTTTAATTTAATATTTAACCGAATTCAAAAAAGGAGGTTCTCAATTCGTCGGAATCTTTTTTTTTATATTCCCCGATTTCTCAAAGACGCCTGGACCGATTTGAAAAATTCTTTTTTTGTTGAAATGGTATACTTCACAGGTGATCCCATGGTCATCGGGTCAGGATCTGATGATGGGATCCTAGAGAAATCGAGGGAATACCTCAATTATTATAGACGTACATATAAAGATTTTGGTATTTTCAACAACAATGCAATCATTTGCACTCATAAAATATTATTTGGTGAAGTGGAAAAAGAAGATTTTATTTTTAGCTTTGTTTTTTTTTGGAAGTCGGTTTGATTTTTGTTAAAAAGTTTTTATTACCCAACTGCAAGGAAGGGTTAGTTTTTTGTAGAGTTGGTTTTTTGTAGTAACTGCAGCGTTGGTCTAGTGGCGGTAAGTGCTACTGCTGAGTATAATGAGGTCTGGGGTTCGATTTCCGGTTTGGACAAAGAGGTTTTTCGCATCTGAAATTTCTCAATAGCAACCCGGCAACTGGATTAGTGCCCGATTGATGGCATTAGGCTCACCCTTAGCATACGATAGGATAGATGAACCCCCTTTTCCACACTTAGACTCCCATTTGGTTCGTTGTGCATGCACGGCCCATTTCCTGCCCGTAATCCACCACGCGGACCCAGTACGTGTTGGTGGATGTCACATGCCTTCGAACTTTTTGTTCTAGGACATGTCGATTTCCTCACGATGTTTCCCTTCATCGTTTTGAGAGCAGTGGTGATGAAATAATTTACGCAAAGTAAAGCGCCTGCCCGGGTTCAAATCCACGACCTGTAAATTACAAATCGCGGCCGACACCACTGGGCCACCACTGCTCTTCAAACTCACCCTTATTAATTGAAACAAACAAAACTGGTGTTTTGTGTGTTCTCACCCCTTTGCGGAATTTAGGTGTGGTGATATTTACCATATAAAAAATAGAACAGTTTGTTCTTTTCAAATGGTAACTTATAAAGGTAATTTTAAATTTTGCTTTTTAAAAGAAAATTACTACTTACAAAATAAATGATTGTACTTTCCTCAGCCAATTTTTCACGAAATCCCATTTCAAAACTCGCCTCGTTAATATGAAAAACTTGATCGGTTGTTCAACGTTTTTCAGTTCACTTCAAAACAATGGATTTGTACCTGAAACAATACGAAATACTATTGAATTTCCACTCTAGTTCCTTAAGTTGAAGGTACAAATTGGTGTGTACACAATCGAATAACAAAAACTAGATGAAGAATTGATATTCGAATTTCGAATTTAATTCTTAAGCAGTAGAGCCGAATGGCGCACACACGGATTAGCTCTGACATACCAAAATCAGCTCTACTTTTTAGATGTTATAGTTGGAATTCCCTTGTCATAACTTATACTCCGTAAATCATTATCAGGGAAGGCCAATTAACTGTTACTAATGGTTCTTGACACGCTAATATTCAATTAAAACCTCTTTTATGCCTATTCGGGTCGCATTTGTCACACAAATTAATACTTTATCACGGGGGATTAAGTTTCAAAGTAGATTTTTAAAGATTAATAGTTTTCTTTTTTTTGTGGCAATAATTTGGTTTGTTTGGGGTAAATGCTATGGTTTTGTGAAGAAAAATATTATTAAATGGTGGGAAAGGAAGTTTGATTGGCAGCTTACAATGAACTTCTGAAAAACCATGGAAAACACAGTTCCGTTCTAGGAAATCGGGGTGAAAAATGAGTTTCCATTTTCCAAGAATTTTTAATACAAGCTTATTTGTATTTTATTATTGTATCCCATACTACGCTTAAATCATCAGTCATCATCATCTTCCTGCCCTTATTCCATGTTGCTTGGTGTCGGCGCAACACGTTTTCTTCTTCCATACCGTCCTGCCCCTGTCTCGCCATCACTGACTCCCTTTTATTTCACATCACTCCTCACACAGTTCATCCATCTTTTCTTTATCCTTCCTCTCCCTCTCCATCCATCTACATTTATATTCATAATTTTTAGTAACATTCGTTTCATCCCTCCTCATTACATGACCAGCAGGATAAACGGTTTCCGTTCAACTTTTACTTTAAATATGAGTATTTATTTTAAACTGCCTCGTTGGTGTAGTGGTAGCAAATGCTAGGTACTGCTGAGCTGAGCACGAGGTCCTGGGTTCGATTCCCGTGTCGGGAAAAGTGTTATTGGGTTTTTCCATCTGGAATCTCTCAGTAGCCGGAGTCTGATTTTGTGGCCGGTTAATAAACATAACTGGTGAAATGTGCAACTCTGCCGTGTCCTTCGGGAATGCAGGCGTGATGTCATGTTATGTGATGAGTAGCTTACTGTAATCACACTATCACACTTCACACTTATATTATAAAGGCGAAAGTTTGTGAGTGTGTGTATGTTTGTTACTTCTTCACGCTCAAACGGCTGGACGGATCTGGATGAAATTTGGCACAAAAATAGATTATAGTCTGGAATAGCACATAAGATACTTTTTATCCCGGGAACGAATATTATAAAGTCGAAAGTTTGTGAGTGTGTGTGTTTGTTACTTCTTCACGCTTCAACGGCTGGATGGATCCGGATCAAATTTGGCACAAAGATAAATTATAGCTTGGAATAGCACATAGTATACATTTTAACCCGGGCATATGTTCCCTCGGGATAATTTTCGAAATTCACGCGGGCGAAGCCGTTGGCAGAAGCTAGTCATACATAATCCTTGTCCTACATACATTACGCGTAGCCCTCCTCATGCAAAAACATCACCTTTTTAATACGAGGCGATATCAATCTCTGACATCAATTCCAGCCTGATAAATGACTCCTAACAAACACCTGCCAATCAAATACTGACCTTAATACCCTAATAATAGATCTACAAATCGTTTGAGAAAGGTAAACGAGTTTGAATTACCTGAATTCCGAATCTACGTCTTTAAACGTAAATCTCAATTTTGAATGACGGTGTTCTTTTCAGATTGTTTCAGGGGAAATGAGATTTTAGATTTGAGAAAATAAGGTAGGATTTTGCTTGTGTTTGAGTGTATTAGGATAAAATAGAACGCAGTTGACACCAGATAATTTATATAAGAGGGTACAGAGTTTTTTTCTGTTCGTTAAATATAAGAATTGGCTGAAATTCAGATGGGGATACCTTTTTCAGCCATTTTCTATTAGCCTCTAAAACAGACGGTTTGAAGAGATAATTGGATTATCTTTATTAAGATATCCCTAAGGTTTTAGTGCCTAAAGGTCTTTCTTCAATAAATGATAAAGTAACGGTTATTATTATTGATATTACTTCATTATTTAAGACTATTGAAGGTAGATTAAGTTTTACTGAGATTAAAAGACTGGATAAGTGGGTAGTTGAATTAGATTCTGAAATTGAGTCGTAATTTTAAGAGAGTGTTCTTTTAATAAGCCATTGAAACAGATGTGTCAATTATTTTATTATATTTTATGTAATTGGGTTGCCATGAGCCATCTGATAAAAATGGTCACATAATTATTTCTGGTTATATATATAAGTCATCTCCAGTACTACAGTAAAATGAGATATATAGCATTTATTTACAATGTTTTATTTAACTTGCAGTGTATATGTGTGTGTGTATGTAAGTGTGTTCGGGTCAAATCTTGCAACTGAATTTTAAAGCAGTTATTCTTCATCGATTAAGATTAAATTATAAATACACGTTTAGTTTGGATGACAATACATGGTTAGCTAGGTGATGTCAACCTAAATACAATATGGCGGACGGTCCAAGATGGCGGATTAGTTATTTTTTGTGCACTGCCATGATATGGGTATCAAATGAAGGCGTTTTCTGAGAAGAATACGAAAAAGTTAAAAAAAAATTTTTTACTGAGTAATTTTATTTTTTGATACTGCAGTAATTTTATGTGACCAGAAATATTTTGAAACAAATTTGTCTAATTTTCTTATAATTTCAACTCCATCTTACTATCCCAAATTATTTTAACTCGGTGACGCAGCATTTTCTTCTTACTTATTACACACTTCTCTAAAAATTGTAATCTTAGACCATAATCAGTCACCCTTTTTCTTGGCATACGAATCTGCCTAGCCCTTTCCCAATTATGTTGGGGTCGGCTGCCAGTCTAACCGGATTCAGCTGAGTTCCGGTATTTTACATGGAGCGACTGCCTATATGACCGTCCTCAACCCAGTAACTGGGTAACCCGGTACCCCTTGGCAATACTGGTGTCAGATCTCAAGCTTCTTCCGTAACGAGTGTCAAAGATCTTCAAATGACAGCCGGGACCAACGGCGTAACGTGTTTTCCGGGGCACGGAGGAAACTCGGTATGTTTAAATGGTCACCCATCCACGGGCCCACCTCTACAAGCGTTGATTAACCTTGAAGATCGATCCGTGCGGCTGTTATTATTTAGACACGAGCTCCTCTTCTCTACCGTCAACCGATTGCCACTACAAACTGTGTCATAATTAAAATTCCTACGTTACACCATAAAAATTGTATCGCATAACATATTCATACGTTAATTGTGGAGGAAATGGCGGCGTAATAACAATAAATTAAATGAAATCAGCCGCCACCGCACTGTTGTTATAGGTGATTGTTAATAAGGGGAGTAATACAATGACTAAATGATTTACAAGATATTCATTGTTTGGGAAGAATATTTCGGCTTTTCTCATGACCAGGAAAGCCGACCCCGAGTAATCGGGAAGTGGCGAGGTGAAAGAAGAAGATTAATTGTCAGGGTTCTGGAAAACACTGGAAGCAGAAGCAGAATAAGGGTTTAAATACGCATCGCACACAGTTCAAATAAGATGGTAAAATCAAGAGAAAGTGACTTCACTCTGACAAGAATGAGAAGAATAAGACAATTTTTTTGAGTGTGAGATGTTCAAAGTCAAGTTGTGTTAATAGACATAATATAACTTGACCCCTTGAATAACAACGATTCTGCGATGCTTCTGGTACAGGTACAGGTTAAAATGACATGTCCTCTTTCTATTTGATAGCCCGACGGGTAGTTGCCCAACTTTACGCATAATTTACAGAGACAGCCTAATTTATTTATTTATGTACACACAAAACACTTAACAGAGAAAGATAAAAATAAAGATAAAAGAGCGCAAAGGTATTGCTTATTTCAATAGAAATTTCTTTCAGCAGACCTGCGGCAGGAAAGTTCGATGATAGACGAAGATACAGTGTGTAGAAAGAAATAAGGAAACTTAAAATATACTATTATAACTCAAGTCTACCTTAATGTCTTATAATTGTAATGCAGCAAAATATCCTTATCTCATTAAGTCCACATTTTTACAATATTTTCACGTGTGCTTGAAACTTTAATAAATTAAATATATCTAAACTAATATTATAAAGTTGAAGAGTTTGTTTGAACGCGCTAATCTCAGGCACTATTGGTTGGAATTGAAAAAAAGTTTTTGTGTTGAATAGCCCATTTATCGAGGAAGGTCATAGGGTATATAACATCACGCTAAGACCAATAGGAGCGGAGCATAAATGATAAATGTAGCAAAAACGGGGAAAAAAATCCTTTTTGAGAGTTTCCGTTGCGTGCGCTGCGTAAACGGTTTAGATGGGTAGGTAGGTAGTCGGTTGACGGGAGCGAAGCCGCGTGGGACAGCTAGTATGAAATATACATTAGAAAAACATTCATCAACTAAACTTTCATTTATAAAATGTCTTCCACATTACACCGTACACTCTGTCCCCAGCCTTACCCAACATTACTGATTTTACCGCGGAATACATCACAGTTTGATAGGAATGCATTTTGTGGCCGCTTTGCTGCAGTTATTAATATTTTGTACATGCATCGGTAATGTTTAGCCATGTCAGACTGATTTAGCGTTGTAAGCTGAGTATTGATTTAGTAGTGCTCTCGTAATAGGTGTTAGGTTTCAGTTTGATATTGACTGTGCTGCTTAATTTTGCGAAGATTATCTGTACTGATTTGCTTTATTATAAACTAGCCGTACCACGCAGCTTCGCTCCCGTCAACTGGCTACCTACCCACCCTACATACTTGAATGTTGCGTAACTTTAATCGCTTACGCAGCGCAAGCAACGAAAGCTCTCAAAAAGGAATAATTTTGCCCGTATTTGCAACATTTTTCGTTTATACTCCGCTCCCATTGGTCGTAGCGTGATGTTATATATCCTAAAACCTTCCTCGATAAATGGACTATCCAACACAAAAATAATTTTTCAATTCTAACCAGTAGTTTCTGAGATTAATGCGTTCAAACAAACTCTTCAGCTTTATAATGTTATAGATAGATTTTGTTGGCCTCTTATAAAATCGTTTTTCAATAGAATCGCTAGCACTTTTTGGAGCTGCATACTGTTCAGGAATGCCGTCGATTAGAAATTTGATCTCGTTAAACATTAAAAATTCTCATGTCCTTATTACAATCTCAAAATTTTAGGTCATATTTGGGGTTTCTTTTGTTTACCTTCAGTTCAACAGTTACTTCTTCTAAACCATATATCCAACATTGCCATTCTATATTCAAAATTAATGTCGCCATAAACATCTTCCTTCTCTTATCTCAATCTATTTGGGGTTGCCGCAGCAGTCAATAGGAAGCCATTTCTGCCAAATGTGATATTTTTGTTTGCCTTTATATAAACAGTCACCTCTTCTAAGCCACATATGCGAGATGTTTTATTTCTATTTCAAAATTCATTATGAATATAATAGACGTAGAAGCAGTAAATTATAATTAATGTTCTTCCTTCAATTATCACAAAATAATAATAACATCTTTAATTTACTCAGAACAAACAATATTGTGTCACCAAAAAACTAAATAAACAAGTCACTGTATGTCAGTCACAATATTATGTATGTGAAGGTTAACCCAATTATTTCCTTAACCTTTTCCGTGCAAATATCTTCTAGCATTTTCGTTAATTCCCACACACATCATATCAACCTAATTTATCTCCCGTTCACCCCGAATTCTCCCCTTATTTGTCCTGTTTCGACCCCAAAATATACGCCCGAAAAATTGCAACAACTGACAACAGAATTAAGCAGTTCCAAAGTTAAAATAATAAGAAATAAACCGACAAATTGCTCCCGGCAAGAAAACGGCATGTAACGGCACAACTATAACTTTACCCCCATTTGAACCTTTAAAACAAGTGAGTAGAGTTTACATTTGCTCGGTTGGATTGTAAGTGGTATCTTGGCAACTCGCTACTAACCTATTTTGGAGGCGAAACAGTACAATTTTAAAAGGTTAATTGTTCAAAAATGTTTGCCAAATGTGAAAAGTTGTGGCAGGGTAAGCAGCGGGTGATGTAAAGTTGTTTTAATTCGCTACAAATAGGAACATGCAATTAAAAATAAGAACACGCTAGCTATTTGCTAGATGGCTGACTCTGCGAAGGTTTGGGAAATTTATGAACTTATATAACCCGTTTTTAAACCGTCATTTGTTACCAAATGTTTTTACTCAAGGTTCTCGTAAGCAAAATTTTAGTTGCATTCTTTTATCAATAATTAACGTTATACTTTTATAGCTAATGTGATAGATACAATCATTTGGAAGTAATAACACTTAGTGCTTGGTCTTTTGGCTATTATTTTGGTGTGCGGTTTTATAGCCTATATGCGATATTTATTTCTATTTTGTTTGTATCAATTATGGTTTTATTTTTGCGATTTGTCAGTGCAGACTAGACATTACAATTATTGTTTTTCTTTCTAACTTTATTTATTTATCTTGCAAAACTCACTGACAAACGACAAAATCAAAGTTTCTGAAGTCATGAATAATATCGTTTAGTAAATCTGTCAATATCAATTATGGTGTCCAGTTATTAGGGGTGCATACCAAATGAAGGGGTTAAAACACCCCAGGCGCGGGGTGTCGTATTAATGACGGCTGTCACTGGAAATTGTGTATAGTGCAATTTGAATTCATTGTCTGTGGGAATTTAAGTATGAAACAGCTTTATAGAATCTAATGGCGTTTCATAAAATGTTGGATTGAACAGTGACTTCCGAGATTGATGCTTGCGTCAGACAAGTAAGTAATTTGATAGAATATTATTAGAACATTCATAATAGCAAAACATTGTTTAAATTTGTGCCCGGTTATTGCATTAGGTTTGGTTTATCGCCTCTTACATACATGAGCGGTTGATAACGCTCTCACCTAAAGAGAGGAGGGCTTATATATCTGATAGGTCCTCCTTTATGTGAGAGTGAGTAGGTCATAATGTATCACACGAGTCCAGTGCATGTTGGTGCTATAACACGGGACTTACAAAGCTTATCTAAGATAGGTTTTAGAAAGAAAAAGGGAAGAAAAAAAAATCATTTATATGTGACCCGCACTGGAGATACGAGAAAGAATCAAAATCAAAAAATTAAACAATAATAAAAATAAAACCCCGTGCGAGACCAAAAAGGCTCCTATCTCAGCATGTGCAGCGATATCCAAAAAGGAAATTACGCTGCACTGATATTCTGATAAGGCCCACTGTTGAGGCCACAGACACCCCCACGGAAAAGGAAAATACTTTAAAAATAAAATAGAAAAATTAATAAAACACAAAATTTGAGTCAAAGTATGTATAATTATGTGTAAGGTTAGATTACCTCACACACACACAACACACAGACGTAACAATACTATACATTCGTATCTATCCTTTCTGGAAAGACTCACTTGGTTGTATAATTAACCCATCAAAATTAAACATCCATCTCAAAAATAATGTTACAACAAATATTCAAACCAAATGATTTAGAGTGACAAAAAAGTGAATGAAATTAGACGCGCGAGGGCCGTCAGACCGAATGAGTAAACGACGAACGTGTGAGTGAATGATTAAATTAAATAGCACGTTATTCATCATTGTGGACCGTGGATGGAACGTTTTTTGCTGCAAAGCGTACACTGCTGGCATTTTTGGTCCTTTAAGGGTTTTAAGGGTTTTTTAAGCTTTTGAGCTATTTGTCTTTGTGAAAACATTTTTCGTGAAGTTGGGTTAAATTATTACAGTTATTTTTGGGTTTTATAATAAGAATCGGCGAAACAATTAGGCTCATAAAAAAACTACTTTTTAAAGCCTTCTTTGTAAGCTATCAATGATACTGAAAGAAGAAGTACACGAAGGCACATCATTAAAGAGAAGGTCTTGAAACCATGGACTATATAGAGACAATTATAAATAAAAAGTTTCAAGACACTACTTTAATTATTGGTTGCAAAGAAATCTGCAGTTGTAAGGCCAATATTCCCAGACAATCAATAAAATTTATGTAGATCCTTCCTATTAGTTGACTCGAAACTCAGAATAAATAAATTAGGTCAAGCAAACTTAGACGTCAAAAAGTGTGATTGTATCATGTCGTTTTCTTGATTTTTTAAGAGACCCCAAAGAAACGACCCCATTATTTTACAAAGCAACAACCAAATTAACAAACAAACATCTTAAATATCTGCCCTAAACACATCCTAACAAATTGTAACATGAAAATTATCGACCACAAAATATTCGCCCCGACTCACACCCTTTTTGTCCCATCTCGCCCCGTTTCGCCTCCACAGCTAAGACAAAAGTATGAAACAATAACACAGGGGATGGAAACTCGCGCTTTACATATCATAGAAGAGGCTTTTAGCCGTCTTTGTCAAACATGAGTATAATGATATTAAGTTGGTGTATTAAAGGGAAGAATTTAGGGGCGGTAAGATGCTGCTGTTCAGAGAGTGCATCTTTCGATTTATGTTGATGCGTTTGTATGCATATTTTCTCAGTTATCTTGATCTTAATTTATTGAAAACTTCCTGTTACCTGTTCACGTAAGGATTTGACTGATTACTGTGTCAGCAGAAGACTTTGCCGTGGCTGATACTGGGCCAGCCAGAGTTTTTAACTAGTAAGCGTCTTATTTGTGATCGATATGCTTAGAAAAAAATATTTTACAGAGCTTTGTTATTTTGAGAGTATCATTAGGGCTGGATACTGAAACACAACTCGATGATAACTCTGTTTGTATCAGTAAAATTTTACCTCATCATCATATCAGCCGAAAGACGTCCACTGCTGGACAAAGGCCTCCCCCATGCGCCGTCACATTGACCGGTCCCGTGTGTCCCGCATCCAGCGAATCCCCGCAACCTTCATCAGGTCATCGGTCCACCTGGTGGGAGGCCTTCCAACGCAACGTCTTCTGGTTCGCGGTCGCCTTTTCAGAACTTTTCTGCCCCATCGGCCATCCGTTCTGCGAGCAATGTGCCCTGCCCACTGCCGCTTAAGTTTGGCAATTCTTCGGGCTATATCGGTTACCCTGGTTCTCTTGCGGATCTCTACCTCTATATTCCTGATTCGATCACGCAAGGATACCCCGAGCATAGCCCTCACCATTGCCTTATCGGTGACTGTAAGATCCTTTTCTTCTGATGAGGCCCATTGTGAGCGACCAAGTCTCAGAGCTCTAGGTTATCACTGGCAATACACACTGGTCATAGACTTTTGTCTTGAGACACTGTGGTAAGTTGGACGAGAAGATACTGCGCAACTTCTCAAACGCTGCCCAGCCAAGTCGGAAAAGTTTACCTATAAGTAACAAAAAGACTTGAGAACTTCTTAAAGTTAATCAGCATTTGTACATTTGGGGGTTAGTCACACTGAATAAAGTTTTAGTTTAAGTAACTGATGAGCCACTTGTTTTAATTAATATAAATGAGAAATCTAGAATTAATCTTAATCTTAGTCATACTTATTACAAACGACTAACTTTTGGCCGGCACTCCGTTTGCGTAGCGTTAGTACTTCGAATAGCCTATTTTTTATATCGCGCAATAACATTGTAGGTGTTTAGGATGCCTTACCTGAGAAACTATCGGTTTAGCGTACAAACCCTTAAGAATGATTTTTGGGATAAAAACTACTGAATGTCCTTTCCCGGGTCTCAAACTATATCCATGCTAAATTTCTTCTAAATTGGTTCAGCGGTTTATGTGTGATAAAGTATCAGACAGACAGACTTATTTTTGCATTTAGAAGATTAGTTTCGATGGATTTTGTCCTATGTAGAAATATATTTTTAAACTAAAATTTATTTTCATGGATACATGGTAACTTTTTTACTATTATTATCTACAATCTTTAGTGCTCATTAAATGTGCAGTTTTCACATCAAAACATTGCACACAGTTTTTAACATTCTATTTCCTTTGCTAACCAAAACAGTCAAGCGCCATTTTAGCTCTCCATAACCATGTGTGCACATAACAAATGGCGTTTGAATGTGTGCACAAATAACGTGTTACTTCTTTTGTTTCGAACGCATGGGAAATTCGCGGGCAGTGCCAGGTGGGAAGACGAGCATAGAAGGGATTGTCAAGGTGGGTATTAGATGGTGGGCGCCTTATTTTATGTATGTTTCGATTGTAAGGAAATTGCCGTTTAATTCCGGAAAGGCTTTGATCAGGAATTGTGGTCTTGATTGATGTGTTAAAAATAATTTGAAGTTGCCATAGACTAGACATTTTTCAAAAGTGTTATATGGCAATTTCGGAGGAGCTCGTGGTTGGTTGAGTTATGACTGCCACATGGTGTGGATTTTCGAAGTTAAGCTATGCTTGCCGAGTTCAATCCGTGGATGGGTGACCTTTAATTAAATAGGCACGAAACTGGTGTCTCGGAAAACACTTTAACCTCTTTTATTGTACGTATAGCTATCGAGTGGAATACCCTGCCGGAGTCTGTGTTTTCCTTTAGCTGTAACCTGGGAGTCTTCAAATCAAGAGTGAATAGGTTACTTCAAAGGCAAGCGTGCTTTACCGTCAACCACATCGTCGCTTGCCGTTAGGTAATATTGTGGTCAAATGCGAGTCTACGAAAAGTAAAAAAAAAACGTTTTCCTTATCGGAATATTACTTTCTGAGGTACACTACTAACCTAAAAACAAACAATTTTATTTCTGTAAAATGTTTGTTTTACAGATTCCTTTTTTTTAATACGGTGCGTTTACAAACATTTAAACTCACAAACACAAGACATCTAGATCCGGAACAACTATCTGTAGGCCATTCAAATATTTGTTGCGTGTGTGTCTTCAATATTTTACTAACTACTTTAAAATTATAATCATTGACAACATTGAAGAACAATGTTGCATCATAAATTGGCACCACTGCTACCTACTCCCTTTCAAAAACTTTAATGTAACGGTGTGTATTGTTCTCCTTGTAAAAACATCAAAAAATAATTAATTAAGCTGTGAATATTTAAACAGTGCGCGAATAGAATCCGCGACACGCATCGCAAAAACAGATCGCTCAACCACTACGTCAACCATGTCGTCAACAAACACATAACATAACATCACGCCAATATTCCCCAAAGGTGTGGCAGAAAGGCACCTTTAGTACACACACATTTCACCAGTTATGTTTAATTCCCATGTAATTCCTATTACAGCTAGGCTATTGTCAGCAATTGGGCAAAATTCCAGATTTCTAGATGCTGCCTAGAAATTCCAGATGGATAAACCCAATTACACTTTGCCCGATTCGGGAATCGAACCCAGAACCACGAGATCAGCAGTAGTGCTAGCGAAACGTAGACCAACAAGGCAGTAAAGGAACAACATTGAAATATTGAATTTTTCACTAAAGCTGAGTCACGTCTGAATGTTCAATTGTACGTGCCATAAATGCCAACTGATTTTAGCGAGTCAATTACTAGGTGGAGTAAAGATAGCTTTAAATAGGATTAGCAATCACATTTTCCGAGCTTCTGCCTGACAACTGATATTTATTTTGATCCTGTTTTGAGCTACTGCGAGTACCGGGCAAAGAATAGTTTTGCAAAAATTCAGGGAGTATTTATATTTCCAAATGTTAACGCGGCACTAGCCGTGCCTATCAATATTGGACCTCTTTTTGGACAATTTGTTTTGCAAAAATGTTTTGATTTACTGCTAAGTTGGTTAAGAAGAAATTCTACCGATAAATTTTTCTGTGTGCAAATATTTTTAAACATTCAAGTCGTTTTGGAGGAGAATGCAAAATAAGCGAAAAAATATCGTGTTGTTAAATTTAATTTTAAAGCAAAAGTATTAGTCATATGAAAAAAACATGTTTCACAAAGAATGTGCATGAATCATTTCTTCACATATATTTCGGATCTTGTCATGATTTGTTTACTTAAAATGATCAACAAGTACGTTTGTTTGGTATTGAGTGGACTCTAGTGTCGTGGATGGTGTCGATATGGTTCATGAAGAGCGACAGTGATCTTTCGGACATGGCCGTGACATGACACATATTGGCCTAGGAGCAGCTCAGTGTTTTCTTTTAAGTCCAGAGTAGTACTTAGTACCATAGTGATGGTAATTGACTCTGTAACGAATTAAAACTGCAGAAGTTTCAGAAGATATTCCTCTAGTTTACCCGTAACCCAAATTCTACCCCTACGACTATGATCTGACACCTATATATCTCTAAGTAGGTCAAATCACGATCCTATGTAACTGGATCTGACATATATTTTTCCAAACCTAGCCGTTACTAAGGAGAATGATTTAGAAAGTAACCGTTTCACTGCACTAAAGCAGTGGAAGGCCCTAAAGATCTGTTGCTCAGTCAGCTCAGGTTCACAGCTGGCTGTCCTCTTCTGACGAATTACATGTACTGTTAGTATTATCGTTTCTTAAAGTTCATGACCAAGTTCAAAAATAGCAATCTTGACGTGGCATTGTAAATCTTTGATTTCTTCTCAATCTTCTAGATCGTATTTCCACGTTATTTGGGGTCTACCTTGATTGTCCTACTTTTCCACTTAGCACAATTTAGTGTTGTGTCATCGTCGAGTTTAGCGTCTGGCAGGTATTTTTATCCATTTAAAATTATTTTATCTAAATCCATACGTGTAGATTGGAATCCCTTATAAAGCAGGAAACAGGTTAGGCAAGTGATGGTGTAGCCACAATATCTACCTTCAATACTGATCATCTTCTACTTATCCTGCCTGATGTTATCAAACACCATAGGTATCTTAGTCTGTATTCCTTTACAATCTTCTGTCTCCTCCCTTATGTGGAAATGAAGGCAGAGAGCTCCGTCTGCATTTCCTTAGTTTAAAGTTATAATTGAAGGTTTGGCTCTCGCCTATTTCCTCCTCCAGTATTGAACAAATTTAAAAGATATTTCTTAAATTGATTATAAAATTTAAATACTGAGCTTCTACCTTTTTCTTTTTTTATATAAAGTTGTCACATGTATACACTAGGCCTCTGTTGAAAGCGCAAGTTTGAGCATTTTTTGAGGGTTCTAGTGCTTTTAAAGATAATTTATCATCAAATAAGAAAACAAGGAAAACAATACATTTTTGTTTTTCAGTTGATTGATTATCTTTTTAATTCATCCAATATCAGACGAGGAAATAGGCGAGAGCCAAACCTCAAATTATGACTTTTTACTTAGGATATTCAGTCGGATGTCTGCGACTGCATTTCCTCTTAACATCCTATTTGGTCAGTCAATACCTTCCCTCTACACTCTCTATTACAATATTAATCTCATACCATGGTATAATATCGCACGGATATTGTCGCACAACATCGAGTATATCGCACTCTGCTAGTCGGCGTAAGCTTACGTATGCAATGTCGCAAATGAAGGTATTATTTTAAGTGGGAGGTCGGAGGGTAAGCGGAGTATCACACCGTCGTGTGATGGTAACGAGATGGCATCGTGTTTGTTTGCGGTTTGTTTTGCCTTGATAAATATTGCTGTCGGTTTACTGAGGATTAGAATGGGATGAACATTTTTAGGACTTAAACTAAATGTTGAAAAGTGTGCAACCCAGGGATGGGACAAAACATTTATTACAGCTTTATTTGCTTACCCGTTCCGGTTCAATCGATGGTACAAACGGTAAAAACGGTGATGATGAAAAGCAAATTTACAAATTTTTAAGGTAGTGTGTTGATACATGGCGTTTGATATACGTGTGTTTTTGCGATTGTAGTCACTTCGGAATATGACTGTGAGTGAAGCAAGACTGCGCAATGATATCTTCCGCTTCGATGTCAAGTATCCGCTGAAATGACGCCATGACTTAAATACTAGAAGGGCTAATTATAAAACACAAAATCTTACCATCATTTCACTTACCCGGCAATAACCCGACAAGTAAAGTTACCTATTTCAATTTTAGTTTCTTTTTCAAATCTGTTTTGCGTCAACGAAAAAAGCAGCACAAATGGCTACGGTGTAACCATTCCCCTATCTCCAAGATTTTCCTTTCAAAAACAAAAATGAATGCAAAGTATATGACGTGTAAAGTCCCGCTTCCCGGCTTACACAGATTTAGACTATGCTGTCCTATATGTGGGTAGGTAGGGGTGATAGGGTGAAGGAGGCAACGTGTTCATTTTAAATGATAAATAGGAGAGATTGGTTTGCGATAAATTAATGATTTTGGAAAGATTATTTGTCACGACTGTATCCCTAGAATCGAACCTAAGACCTTCTGTTCAGCAGCATTACTTACAACCAAAGAGGCAGTTGTTTGTTAGAGTAACTTAATAAATAGTGGAGGTGAAAGATATCGTGGTAGAATAGAAGTATGCTGCTGTCTTTCGGGTTTCCAGGCAATGGTTTCTTGAAGAAAGACGATGCTGTCAAAGCCGGCAAAGAAAAAGATGGCGAAATGTCTTGGATTGAGGTCACGTATCTTGAGGGTTAGTTGGAGATAGCGTGGGAAAAAAGTAATTAGAAGGACTCAGTACGTCATTTGTCCAGAGTTGAGAAAAATGTGGCTGTGCAAAATATATCTGCCTATCCTATCGGGGCAAGCTGGCGTAATTAATATGTTATGTTTAAACAGAAAATTTGCGAAAAACAAGCAAATGTAAAAATCTAATCAATTATCCTGAGATCCTGAATTATACTAAGGAGCACAGGCAACCAAGAAGTTCATATCAAAACCCGAACAAACTCCACAAAAACAAAACATAAACGAAGGAACACGTGAACGAGATAAAAGTTTGAAAATCGAACGGAATTAAATCAACGGGCGTCCAGTACACTGTGGAATCATTCACTTATTACATTTGGCCAATCAGATTCGAGTGTAAGACGGCTGGTGTGACGTCACTGGGGGAGGGCAAATAAAATGCTGCTTGGAAGTTTCTTTATTTGGTTCAGGGGTTGATAAAATGCTGCTTGGGTATTTTCCTTTATTGTGTTCATGAGCTTCGTAGAGATGATGAAGTCTATTGGGGTCAGTTTATGTTAGTTACCAAAGATAGCAATTGATTATTGTTTAAACATAATTGATTGACATAAATATCACTAGATGTTTATGTCAATCGTTTCCTAGATTTCATCATAATTTTTTTATATATTTGTTAAATCAACTCTCCTATGCACAAAATTATGGAATATTGGGCTCTTAATTCACATTTCAAAGATGGAAGAAGGCGCGGATTAAAATTTCTGTGGCATACCACTCGATTTTTAAAATTTGTATTGTACCACATTTTGGTACAATAATCACTGTACTTGAAGAAAAAAATAGTTACGATCTTTTTAGTTGCAAGGCGCTGCTAACACCATCTATAGCCGTGGAACGGAACCGAACGCAATCGATGTAATTATAAAAATAATCAGTATAATCAAACAAAAAACGCTACATAAGTTTTTAAACTGACATGGTCACGATCATTACAATTAATATTTGTTTCGGGATATTTACCATGTATATTTAGATTTTGGTTAAAAGCCCGATATTTCGTTTTGGAGGAGAATGCAAAATAAGCGAAAAAATATCGTGTTGTTAAATTTAATTTTAAAGCAAAAGTATTAGTCATATGAAAAAAACATGTTTCACAAAGAATGTGCATGAATCATTTCTTCACATATATTTCGGATCTTGTCATGATTTGTTTACTTAAAATGATCAACAAGTACGTTTGTTTGGTATTGAGTGGACTCTAGTGTCGTGGATGGTGTCGATATGGTTCATGAAGAGCGACAGTGATCTTTCGGACATGGCCGTGACATGACACATATTGGCCTAGGAGCAGCTCAGTGTTTTCTTTTAAGTCCAGAGTAGTACTTAGTACCATAGTGATGGTAATTGACTCTGTAACGAATTAAAACTGCAGAAGTTTCAGAAGATATTCCTCTAGTTTACCCGTAACCCAAATTCTACCCCTACGACTATGATCTGACACCTATATATCTCTAAGTAGGTCAAATCACGATCCTATGTAACTGGATCTGACATATATTTTTCCAAACCTAGCCGTTACTAAGGAGAATGATTTAGAAAGTAACCGTTTCACTGCACTAAAGCAGTGGAAGGCCCTAAAGATCTGTTGCTCAGTCAGCTCAGGTTCACAGCTGGCTGTCCTCTTCTGACGAATTACATGTACTGTTAGTATTATCGTTTCTTAAAGTTCATGACCAAGTTCAAAAATAGCAATCTTGACGTGGCATTGTAAATCTTTGATTTCTTCTCAATCTTCTAGATCGTATTTCCACGTTATTTGGGGTCTACCTTGATTGTCCTACTTTTCCACTTAGCACAATTTAGTGTTGTGTCATCGTCGAGTTTAGCGTCTGGCAGGTATTTTTATCCATTTAAAATTATTTTATCTAAATCCATACGTGTAGATTGGAATCCCTTATAAAGCAGGAAACAGGTTAGGCAAGTGATGGTGTAGCCACAATATCTACCTTCAATACTGATCATCTTCTACTTATCCTGCCTGATGTTATCAAACACCATAGGTATCTTAGTCTGTATTCCTTTACAATCTTCTGTCTCCTCCCTTATGTGGAAATGAAGGCAGAGAGCTCCGTCTGCATTTCCTTAGTTTAAAGTTATAATTGAAGGTTTGGCTCTCGCCTATTTCCTCCTCCAGTATTGAACAAATTTAAAAGATATTTCTTAAATTGATTATAAAATTTAAATACTGAGCTTCTACCTTTTTCTTTTTTTATATAAAGTTGTCACATGTATACACTAGGCCTCTGTTGAAAGCGCAAGTTTGAGCATTTTTTGAGGGTTCTAGTGCTTTTAAAGATAATTTATCATCAAATAAGAAAACAAGGAAAACAATACATTTTTGTTTTTCAGTTGATTGATTATCTTTTTAATTCATCCAATATCAGACGAGGAAATAGGCGAGAGCCAAACCTCAAATTATGACTTTTTACTTAGGATATTCAGTCGGATGTCTGCGACTGCATTTCCTCTTAACATCCTATTTGGTCAGTCAATACCTTCCCTCTACACTCTCTATTACAATATTAATCTCATACCATGGTATAATATCGCACGGATATTGTCGCACAACATCGAGTATATCGCACTCTGCTAGTCGGCGTAAGCTTACGTATGCAATGTCGCAAATGAAGGTATTATTTTAAGTGGGAGGTCGGAGGGTAAGCGGAGTATCACACCGTCGTGTGATGGTAACGAGATGGCATCGTGTTTGTTTGCGGTTTGTTTTGCCTTGATAAATATTGCTGTCGGTTTACTGAGGATTAGAATGGGATGAACATTTTTAGGACTTAAACTAAATGTTGAAAAGTGTGCAACCCAGGGATGGGACAAAACATTTATTACAGCTTTATTTGCTTACCCGTTCCGGTTCAATCGATGGTACAAACGGTAAAAACGGTGATGATGAAAAGCAAATTTACAAATTTTTAAGGTAGTGTGTTGATACATGGCGTTTGATATACGTGTGTTTTTGCGATTGTAGTCACTTCGGAATATGACTGTGAGTGAAGCAAGACTGCGCAATGATATCTTCCGCTTCGATGTCAAGTATCCGCTGAAATGACGCCATGACTTAAATACTAGAAGGGCTAATTATAAAACACAAAATCTTACCATCATTTCACTTACCCGGCAATAACCCGACAAGTAAAGTTACCTATTTCAATTTTAGTTTCTTTTTCAAATCTGTTTTGCGTCAACGAAAAAAGCAGCACAAATGGCTACGGTGTAACCATTCCCCTATCTCCAAGATTTTCCTTTCAAAAACAAAAATGAATGCAAAGTATATGACGTGTAAAGTCCCGCTTCCCGGCTTACACAGATTTAGACTATGCTGTCCTATATGTGGGTAGGTAGGGGTGATAGGGTGAAGGAGGCAACGTGTTCATTTTAAATGATAAATAGGAGAGATTGGTTTGCGATAAATTAATGATTTTGGAAAGATTATTTGTCACGACTGTATCCCTAGAATCGAACCTAAGACCTTCTGTTCAGCAGCATTACTTACAACCAAAGAGGCAGTTGTTTGTTAGAGTAACTTAATAAATAGTGGAGGTGAAAGATATCGTGGTAGAATAGAAGTATGCTGCTGTCTTTCGGGTTTCCAGGCAATGGTTTCTTGAAGAAAGACGATGCTGTCAAAGCCGGCAAAGAAAAAGATGGCGAAATGTCTTGGATTGAGGTCACGTATCTTGAGGGTTAGTTGGAGATAGCGTGGGAAAAAAGTAATTAGAAGGACTCAGTACGTCATTTGTCCAGAGTTGAGAAAAATGTGGCTGTGCAAAATATATCTGCCTATCCTATCGGGGCAAGCTGGCGTAATTAATATGTTATGTTTAAACAGAAAATTTGCGAAAAACAAGCAAATGTAAAAATCTAATCAATTATCCTGAGATCCTGAATTATACTAAGGAGCACAGGCAACCAAGAAGTTCATATCAAAACCCGAACAAACTCCACAAAAACAAAACATAAACGAAGGAACACGTGAACGAGATAAAAGTTTGAAAATCGAACGGAATTAAATCAACGGGCGTCCAGTACACTGTGGAATCATTCACTTATTACATTTGGCCAATCAGATTCGAGTGTAAGACGGCTGGTGTGACGTCACTGGGGGAGGGCAAATAAAATGCTGCTTGGAAGTTTCTTTATTTGGTTCAGGGGTTGATAAAATGCTGCTTGGGTATTTTCCTTTATTGTGTTCATGAGCTTCGTAGAGATGATGAAGTCTATTGGGGTCAGTTTATGTTAGTTACCAAAGATAGCAATTGATTATTGTTTAAACATAATTGATTGACATAAATATCACTAGATGTTTATGTCAATCGTTTCCTAGATTTCATCATAATTTTTTTATATATTTGTTAAATCAACTCTCCTATGCACAAAATTATGGAATATTGGGCTCTTAATTCACATTTCAAAGATGGAAGAAGGCGCGGATTAAAATTTCTGTGGCATACCACTCGATTTTTAAAATTTGTATTGTACCACATTTTGGTACAATAATCACTGTACTTGAAGAAAAAAATAGTTACGATCTTTTTAGTTGCAAGGCGCTGCTAACACCATCTATAGCCGTGGAACGGAACCGAACGCAATCGATGTAATTATAAAAATAATCAGTATAATCAAACAAAAAACGCTACATAAGTTTTTAAACTGACATGGTCACGATCATTACAATTAATATTTGTTTCGGGATATTTACCATGTATATTTAGATTTTGGTTAAAAGCCCGATATTTCGGCATCGATACAAGCACCATGATCACGAGAACTGACTAATATCGAGCTCTCAAACAAAACCTAAATTTACATGGTAAATATCCCGAAATAAATATTAATTCCAAAAAACGCTATTTACGTCGGTACGGTTTCTTTACATGGGATGAGGCATCTGTATGCTAGTATTAAATGAACAGTGGCCAGCGTAAGGTTATAAAAGAATCCTTGCCAAATCAATGAGAAACAGATTGTATGATCTGCGTATGTTTTCATTGTCGGGGGCGCACAAAGGGGGCGGCCTGCCTTTGTGAGGAAAAATAGAGAGAGAGTACCTACGGACCCTATCTCCTAATAAAATAAAGAGTCACCGTGTCGACTATATGGGTTTAATTTGGAGATATATAGAGGTGACTGAAACTGCCAAAAAGCCGGTTTACTGGCGTTTTAATATTACTTTTGTCTAATGCGGTTGCTAGTATGACTTCAAAGTCACCACCTATACGCACTAAACGTTTTGAGAATATTTTTAGTATGCGTACAGCTAAGGAGTGGAATTCTCTACCGGAATCTGTGTTTCCCGATAGCTACAATTTAGGGGTATTTAAGTCAAGAGTGAATAGGTTACTTCTAGGCAATCGTGCTTCACTATCGGCCACATCATCGCTTACCATCAGATGAAATAGTGTTCAAGCGCGTGCCTATTTTAAATAAATTAAAAAAAAAAGTTCTTTTGAATCCTGGGTGGCATAAAATAAACAACAATAATCAAGTAAAAATTGAAAATACCCCCGACACATTTTTATTTCATGCTACATAATTTAACTAGAAGTGGACCCGCTTCGGTCGACAATCTTTTGAACACGTAATTATGACAAGAAATCTTGCGAAAACACCCCGATTGAAACAGTAAAACTTTCTTTAGAACGGCTGAACCGATTGTCATCTAACATAGACAAGAATCCCACGCTCGTTAAAGCTACCTTTCAAACAAAAAAATTAAATTAAAATCGATTCATCCATTTAGGAGCTATGATGCCACACACAGATGCACAAAAACACAGGTATACACGTCAAACATAAAACACCCCTCTTTATCCGTCGGGGGATAAAAACACAAATGATGTAACATTATTGGCGAATTGTGGTTGCTTTATACGTTGTTTTGTATTTATATCTCTGCTTACCCCTTCGGAAATTACAAACGTGATATTTATATATATTTACTATAATACTGATTGTGTACAAAACATGTGCTTACCTATAATTCTGTAAAAACCAAATTAAGAGATCATGAGTGATCTGCAAGATCTCATACAAATTACTACTCAAATAATTTAAGTTTTATAATTACCAGGAGCTGTTCTTGAACAACATATTAAGGACACAACCTAAAGATTGACTTTTAAATAAACATCCTCTAAAAACAATAAACTTGTTGTCATCTGCATGATATGTTCAAGCCTTTCAAGTGTGTAACATGCCATGATAATTATTTTCTTGAACAAGCTTCTTCTCTCGAATAATCCAAGCTTAGGAGCGAGCAACTCACTCCGAGTGACTGGAAGACATTTTGACAGTTGCTAAAGTACTTGTAAAGATTTTAATTGAAATAAATGCTTTGACTTGACGCCAGACAGTAATCCCGGCACGGATGTAAATACAAGTCTGTGTAAAATGGAGGATGGACTCTTTGGTGTAGTGCTGGCAAGAACGACTGATAAGTATGAGGTCGTACGTTTGGAGCCTCAGTTTGAGAAAATGTTTTTGGGGATTTCGTTTAGAAATTTCCATATATAATTAGAGATGTGTTGACTATAAGTTTGGCCGACTAGCCGATTAGTCGGTTGTAAAGAGGCCGACTAGCCGATTAATCGATTGTAAAGAGGCCGACTAGTCGGCTAAGCCTATTACGGTTTCGGGCGTATGCCGCGATTTCCGTAAATCTTCGTGCGCAAGTCGCAACCGTTGCGCTGCCTGCAGGCGTGTAGGAAAAAGTTTTGTTTACTTCACATTGTTTCATGATTTTTGTTTTTGCACGGGTCAGAGCGGTGTTTTTGTGTAAAAAAGTAAAGATAATACCGTTATTGTTAATGGTTAGCGCTCAATTAATTCTTTATGGTACATATAATGACATACATCATAGAGTGATTATAAAGTTGATGTACAGAGGCGAGCTTAACTCAAAGTAGAGTTTTCTACAAGCAAACCTTTTTATCAAACCTTAGAGTGATACGGAGAAAATTTTATCATGTCAAAAAGAAATTTTAGTGCATGGATTTAATTTTATCAATTGGTCAATGATTCCCGTAAATTTAAGTGTAATCAGTGCCAAATGATAATTTTTCGTGGTGTAAATACGTACAAAGTAAGAAACCGGATAGTCAGTGCTCTATGCCGAATAGTTGCCAACTACGAAAGTAGCCTGATAGTTAACTTTACCGACTAGTCACCGGCTAATTGGAACATCACTACTTATAACACATAATCTAGAATTGAGCCCAGTATCGATTTGAGACAAGCTTGTTCCAATTTCATGGTACTTTAAATATAGATGGCGTGATGTGGAATTTCAGTACACTTTTCTGCCTACCCTGTATTGCAAAACAGACATAGTGTTAATATACGTTAAAAGTAGTTTTTTTTTTATTTATTTTTTTGAAACTTTTAGGAATTTCTTCCTGTATCGGAACAATTATCTGTAGGCCATACAAATATTTGTTCCGTGTGGGAATCGAACTCGCGACACGCAGCGCAGCAGCCATCGCTCAAACACTACGCCAACCGTGTCGTCAATCAAAAATGCCTATTATAGTCCACTGCTAGTCAAAGCCTGTTACGGACTACATCCGATCCGTGTCCGTGAAATTTCGTTCCGAAATAGCCGTAGTATTTCTTGTAGGAAAGCTTACGCACTACATCCGAACCTGTCCGTCATAATCTGTCATAATCCAGAACATTATGAACTCGAAACTGAAATCACGGACACGGATGCCCTAAGTACTCTTGATGATCTGCATAACTATCTCCCAACTATGTCGGGGTCAGTTTTCATTCTAACCTGATCTGCCTGTCTGACTTCCACAACAAACTCTAATAGACTCATACTTTATTCTATACCAAAATTGTAACACAGCTCTTTTGCAATATTGTCAAATCTTTAGTCACAATGTCTTATAGTTCAACCACTCACTGCTTTCTTTCTCTAAAATCATTCAAATCCGCTTTGGAACGAAAAATTAAAGAACTGCTGCGTATTAACGTCAAAAGTTAAATATGTAAGTTACTTCAAAGGGGAACAAGGCGGTGCCGACTCAGTTAACACTGTGCTAACTGGAGTCTGAAATACACCTCAAGGTTTTCTTGTGTGGGCCAAGTTATAATACACAGGAGTTAAAAAAAGAACTTTAGAAGGAGTCCAACGTAACTGTGTATGAACTGAGTAGGATTGTTTGCAGCATAAAATGACATTGTGGCTGCATTCCCCAAAGGGTTAAACAGCGGTACATCTATGCACGCCTACATTTCGCTAAAGTTCCGAGTAAAACATAAAAAAATAAGCCTTTATTGCTGTTATATCATAACTAACAATACAATATTATATTTATGCCTGACGATCGGTTTTTCCAACAACAGCTTGACCTTCGACAAAAGCCTCCTACAAAGACTTCCAGCTATATCTGTCTCTCGCAAGTCTGATCTATTCTGGACTGGCAACTTTTTTGAGGTCATCTTCCCAATGTTTAATTTGTCAACCTTTATTTCTTTTGCCATCCCAGTGGTACCCCTCTGTTATTATCCTAGTCCATTTTGCCGTTTTCTCTATCAGCATACTTTATTCACATCTTTCAAATTTGTTACTTTTTAATTTTTTTTAATCTAATTTTATATTTTCTTCTTACTCCGATTACACTTCTCTCTATTCCATTTTGACATACAATTATTTTGGACAGAGGAGTTCTATGTAACGGCGGTAAATCCATTGCTATTAATGGGGCACAAATTCAGACTCTGGGCTTCTACTGACAAATTCCAGGTGCAAAAAACCAAATTTAGCTCGACCCGGGCATCTAACCACCTCAATGATCTAACCCAGGACCTTATGCATAGCGTTTGCGACCACTAGATCAACGCGGCAGTTATATTTAAATATTGACATGGTTATAAATAAATGGATATTAAAATAAAGTAATGAATCAATCATGAACTCGATCATCATTGATCGAGTTCATGATTGATTCATTACTTTGTAAATTTATTTTAATATCCATTTATTTTTTTTATTCCAATTTAATCTTGATTATTTTATGTATTAATTTATTCTCTTTTCATTTATTGTATTAATGTACGTCTCTTCTTTATTATATTTCATATTGTTTTTTTTTTCCATCCAGTTAATTTATATTTATTGCGGATCAATGTTGTTTTCCTACGCTCTGACTACATGTGGTCAATATATCTGGCAAAGTGTCCTACCATTTGAGTTTAATTACGAAGTCTAATATACTCTGATAAGCGATATCTAATTATGTCATGATATATTTTCATATAGCTCAAACTGATACGAGAGAAGAAAATTTAATAAAGATTTGTAAGTGGAATGGAACGCAAAA
Organism: Orthosia gracilis; assembly: GCA_947562075.1. Lineage (NCBI taxonomy): Eukaryota > Metazoa > Arthropoda > Insecta > Lepidoptera > Noctuidae > Orthosia > Orthosia gracilis. The sequence goes on from OX387266.1 coordinate 25,329,194, forward strand.
GAAAATTCTCCCACGAAAAAATCCTTTTACGGGAAAAAATAAGAGATGTGTTAAATCCCCGTGAATTCACACTATCACCTTCTAACTTGCTAATATTACAAATGCGAACGTTACTCTGTCTGTCTTCTTGTTTCGTTTTTACGCCTAAACCACGGAACCGATTTTAATGAATATTGGTATACTCATAGACAGAATCTTGAAGGAAATCATAGAATTCTGTAAATCTTGAAAGTATTTTCAACTTTCACACTGGCTAAGCCGCTGGCAGACTTTTATTTAACATGAAAGCAAACAAAAATCTTGCTCCCATTTTACACAGACAATCTCTCTAAAAATGTGCCAACGTAACAGTCGGCCCCAAAGTTACAACTTAAACGCTAAACCTCTAGGAATTAACACTTCAAAGTTCAAAGATAAAAGTAAGATCAAAGGGTAGAAACAAGCAGTTACTAGTACTATCATCTTACTCTGACACCTCGAGGATTTTGGATTGGCAAAAGATAGAGATCTGGACAACTTAAGCTTTGTTGTTAGAATAACAACATTTTAAACAGTTTCAAAGACTTTACTTGTGAACACGTGTATTTGTAATTTCATATTAATTTGAGATGGGACGATTATATATTATTATTAACCACATAGTGACAATCTCTATATAATAACATTGTAGAAATTTAAAAACAATGCTGGGCTTTTTATGATTATTCTTATGGTTGTAAACATTATTTTTTCAGGTAACAAGCTGATGTTTTTAGGATTTCACGGGTATGAACCAAAGTAAGATGCTAATTTTCTATTTATTTTGCTATCTAATCAAAATGTGGCTGTGCTGGGGCAGCTGCTGCTAGTGCAGAAAACCTCAAACGGCGCAAATACAACAACCTTATTGGAAGTTATATATTTGAGCCGTTTGGGGTTGAAACATTAGGTCCATGGGGTCCGAGTGCTCTTCGAGTATTTCGAGATGTAAGCAAGCGGTTAGTCGACTCTTCACATGGCCAGAGGGCTGGGCTTTTCTTTGTCAGCATTGCTATCCAACGTGGCAATGCTGCCAGCGTTCTGGGCACTTTTCACGTTGATAGCGATGTGGACGAATTTTTTGACGCCCTATGACCGCCACTTTATACGCGTTCGTCGTTTTTTATTTTTATTTAAGTGTATATATAGGTAGTTATTGTTAATTAAGTGTTATATTTTTTTAATAAATAAATGTTTCAAAATGTGAAAGAAATCGTACTATTAGGCAAGTGTCAAGTGTTTAATATGGAACCTTTTTGTAGTATCAAATGCTTCGATTCATCGCGAAGTCCATCTGTCCTGGCCCAAACCTTTTAGCGCACGTGATTAAATCTAATTCTTGAAATGAAACAGGACGACAACAATTATTGTTAAGATTAATTTATTCTGTTTCCATTTGATTCGACCGAGAGATTACTTTAGGAAAGCTGAGCCTTTCAGCTTTATTAAGGATTATCAGTAGGCAGTGTTTATTTAAGTAAATATCTAAACAATATCAACTTTTCATTTCCATGAATCTACGTATTTCATTTTCACTGTCAAATTGTTTGTTTAATACTCGCCCTAATATCTGTCACAACGTATATAACTTTTGTCAAAACATGTTTATTATGTAGCTTCGACTATGAACACCTAAATTATGTCTACAATTGTATATTCCAGTTTCATAAACACAAATCATTGTTTACGATGTTTTGCAAATCAATCCTCGCCTACTTTATCTTCGCTTCTTACTCATATTATGAATATGACAGTCAGTATTTTTGGATGTATGTCTAAAACGAATGGACAGAGTGTGCGGAAAAGCTGTTGAAAATGGTGCGCTTTGTATGAACATTAGAATGCGTGACGTTTGAGTTTCACGATAGTCAAGGTATAAATTATCATACCACTAAAATATGATATGTGATCATACGGAACAAAACTACATCTTATATGGTATCAACATTTGCTCTCAGATTGTTAGCTCTCGATGTTTTGTGCCCGTTTACTTTAATAGCGCCACGATCCCCATTATCTCAAACAGTGTCTATATCTTCAATGTTCTTACTTTTAAACTCGCTCTCCTCTCATACCTCAGCCTCCATCAGTCAATAGGTATGAACTTCTCTTGCCCTCAAATTGTTAGTTCTCAATGTTTCGCGCCCGTCTACTATAATAGTGCCACGGTGCCCATTATCTTCAACACTATCTATATCTCCAAGAGTCTTACTTCCGAACCCGCTCTCCTTTCATAGCTCAACCTCCATCACTCTAAAGGTATCAACCTCTTAAGCCCTCAAAATGTTAGCTCTCAATGTTTTGCGCCCGTCTACTGTAATACCGCCATGATGCCCGTCATCTTCAAAAGTATTTATATCTTCAATATTCTTACTTCTAAACTCGCTCTCCTCTTATTTTTCAGTCCCCATCAACCTATAGGTATCAAACTCTCTTGCCCTCAGATTGCTAGCTCTCAATATTTCGCGCCCGTCTACTAATAGCGCCACGGCCCCGATTGATCCCTTTATTGGCTTTGTTGGCGCAAAATAACTGAACTGCTTATTTTCTTAAATTTTTGTTCCTCTGAAATTGTTATTTTTTTATAGTATACGTGTTGGGGATTGGAAAAGTCGCCTTGTTTGTTTATCAAGATTTTTTGTGGTAGTAATTGGAGATAGAAAATAGGATTGAGGGTAGCAATTAAAATGTTAATATTTATGTTACTCTACTTTATAGTTAGTTAGGTATGTGTGTAAATTAAAATGTGTTCTATTAATTTAAAATGTATGATTTTATTTTTGCCTGCAATAAATAATGACTATAGTTTATTTAACATTACATTTGATTTCAACGGCTCCCAAACCGGTGAAAGAAAATATTGCAATTAATACTGGTCTGGCATGCCTAACCAAAAAAAAACACCTCTCCCCCATCCCCTTCCGCAAAAGGAGATGTCCCTATAGTACGAACATTTATTGACTATTGTTGTAGTAGAATGTTTTGCTAAATTCAGAAACATCCATATCTCACACTAAACTCACAGTACAAATACAATGTAAAACTCCTCTTTCACAAAACCTCCTTCATTGGCCGTAAATTCCGTACACACAAAGACAAAACAATTTAATCACCCCACATTCCGGGTTTGGTTTAAATAAATTCACAATTTGGCCTTCTGAATTTATTCACGAGTTCTAAAGACATTGGCAACGTCTTAACCCGTGACTGGTCAGGAACAAAATAATTTGGAGAAGCAAACGTTACTTAAAATTTACAAAGGGAATGTCTTAATTTAAGTTTACGGGGGCGAAAGGTCGAGACAAGCGGTTCTGTGTTGCCTGTAAATAAAAATGTGCTTGAATTGTTGGAGAATTCGGGTATTTTTAGACACTGGGCACTTTGGTTGTGGAAAGTACTGAGTTGATACACTTTGTTTGGTAATTCATGGATGGTTCAATTTTTTTTTTTAACAATAAAATTAATGTCAAATTTAAAACAGTATGAACCGCAGAAATAACTGGTTCATCATCATCAGCTTTTTTAACGTTCCCACAGCTGAGACACAGGGCTCCTCTCTGGAGAATGGGCCATAATCCACCACGCGAGCCCAGCGCAGTTTGGTGAATGTCACATGTCTTCGATTTTTGGTTCTGGGACATGCCGTTTTCCTCACGATGTTCCTTCACCGTTTTTTGAGCAGTGGGCATGAAATAATTTACACAAGCTAATGCACCTGCCTGGACTCATCCGAAAGGAAGCTAGAGCCACGGTATGAAGGCTAGAAGGAACGGCGGGGGGTTTTTAGTCAGTAGAAGTCTGACACTATCTCACGCTCCAAAAACCTGCCTGGACTCGAGCCCACGATCTACGACTCGAGGCCGTTACCACTGGGCCACCACTGCTCTGAAATGCCAATTACAGAGCAGTGATGCAGAGTCTGAGTGTGTGTGTGTGAGTGTGTGTGTGTGTGTGCAGTTTCAGATGTTTTGTGTAGTTCATAAAAGCAAAAAAAAACTAATTTCGCGTTTGCTTGAAGAAACACGGAATTAAAAATGAAAATATAAAATTTACGCTCTTAAATTATTATTTTTTACGACTCTTAATTCAGTTAACAGTAAAAGTTTGACATGTGCCATAATCTGAAAATTATGTACCTAATACACACTCTGTATTAAAAGTGTTATCGTTCGCTTGTTTAATACTTTCCACTCAGAGTTTGCTGACGATATTAACGTACATATTTTACGACCTTGTAAATTAAACAGGTATTTAGCTGTTGAAATTACTAGAATATTTTTCTACAAGAAAATGTACTGCATGAAAATAAGAAAGAACAGAGCCTAATTCGATAACGTCACGAAATATATAATTCAATTCTAGCTACTGCTAACAGCTTCAACATTTAAAAGTTGAAAATTATCCCAAGGGAAAAAAATAACGTACTTACTCCCGGCATTAAAAGTATCCTATGTTCTCTAAGGTGCAATCGATCTCTATACTAAAATTCATCAGTATTGGTTCAGGAGGTTAGATGTGAAAACGTTACAAACGGATATACTGGCAGACTGAGTTACTTTCGCATTTATGATGGTATTGACTTTTTCTACTTATTCATTGACCAGTTCTATGTTAAGCTGTTGCAAATTAACCAAAACATTTTCTGAAACTCTAAAACAAAATACTATACGTACTGTAACTAACTACAGAAATAAAAAAGGCCTATATATCGTATATAATCTGAATATATTCCTCTAAGCTCCAACCGCTGTCAAACTTCAGTTCATATCAAGTGACTGTATGCCGTCTGTGTGTCGTCAGCTACCTTTTGATTAAGTGTTGATTCGGAAACTATTTTCTCTATGTCAGGTTTTTCAGCTTGCAGTTTGTACGGGATAAACTTCATAGTGCAGTCAAATTTGTGTTCCCTGATATCTGAACTAAGAATTTTTAGTTGAGTATTTTTCTCTTAACTCCACTTAAGCCTGCCAAACGTAAAGTTTGACACGTTCCTAAATTCAAATATTTTATTCAGAAGTGGGCCTTTAATGCTGCAATTATTTAAAACTCACTGAGTCCCGTATCACGTGCCTAAGTTAAAGTATTTTACGAATAAAAACTGTCAGATTTCATATAATAATAATCTCTCAAATCCGGTTTTAAATCGAGATTTATGTTGTGATTGCAACTTTTTAAGATTATTTTCATTCTATTTGATAAATCTAGATTTTAATCAAATTAAAGATTTAACTTTTAAGTTTTATTTAATAAAAATCGCAATTACTCTAGCATAATTCTTGTTTAAATGACAGTATTCATCAACAAATCCTCTGCAAATAATTCTTCAGTAACCGTCCCTTAACTAAGTCGTATTTTTTATTCCCGCCAAGATTGACACATTACAACAAAACATTTTAACAATGCCACTCACGCATTCCTTTAAAGGGATATTTTTAGCAACATTCAAGGGACTTTTTAACAGCCAAAGTTGGCATCCCAGTCTTAGCCGAAAAGTCGTAACTCTTGGTCGGTCGTAAACCGTCTCGGAATAAAACCGACGGCCTTGACGGTAACTGGGACGCAGGTTCGATCTCTAGTCGTAGTTTTTTTATGTAATTTCATGTTTTTCCGCGTAGTTGTTTTGGAATTCATTGTGTTTTCAGTGCTGTTGTCTGTGATGAATGTTTGACGAGCTCGCGGGTTTTGTTCGATATTTTGTCGGTTTGGGAGTAAGTGGGTGTAATTTTAAAGCTGTTCGAGGTTTGAGGAATGTACAAGTAATATATTTTTAGGTTGTGGTTTTTGTGTGTGTTACCAAGTCTAACTGTCCATGATAATAATTTATAGTTATGTACCAGGTAAGAAAAATCGACTGTAAGGATTTTCAACAGCTTTTACATATTCTTTTCATGAAATAGGTTTCGAAACTGAGCATAGCACAAAAGAAAACGTTTTTAAATTGAAAACATACCTCAATCTGGAACCAAATAGTACTCTTAAAAACCAATAACAAGTTGCCAGTTTGTCCAAAATAACAATATTTCAAGATCAATGTCCTATCTTTTTAGAAACACAACCGTGTCGCTAACAAGTTGTGTGTGGAACCCATGAGGTTCAAACGCCTGAGTTCGAACCTCAGAAACACAATCATGTCGCTAACAAGTTGTGTGTGGAACCCACGAGGCTCGAACTCAGGCATGCGCATTACTTTGTGTAAGTTATTTCAACATTACTGCCCTCAAAACTTTGAAGGAAAACATCATGAGGAAACCGGCATGTCCTAGAACCAAACATTCAAAGACATGTAACATCTACCAATCCGCACTGGGCCCGCGTGGTGGATTACAGCTCCATTCCCTCTTACATAGAGGAGGCCTGTGACCCAGCAGTGGGCACATTAAAAGGGTGATGATGTTGATGATGAATACTCAAAAATTCTGGTCCCAAAACTCAATACCAGCTGACTGAACATCTGATCAAACTGCTACAATAAATTCTGAAGGAGTTAGCCATAAAGCTGCCTTGTTGCTCTAGTGATCGCATACGCTACTGCTGAGCACGAGGTCCTGGGTTCGATTCTGGGGTCTGGGGTCGGGCAAAGTATTATTTGGGTATAAGCTCGCCCTCTATTATATGGAATATAAACATAACCGGTGGATTGTGGGTATAATATAGGAGAACCTCTGTCCAATCCTTCGGGGAATACAGGCGTGATGTTAGGTTATGTTAAATATTTAGTTTAGAATCACAATCACATTTATCATCTTCATTTCAGCCGAAAAACGGCCACTGCTGGACATAGGCCTTCCCCAAGCGCCGCCACATTGATCAGTTTCGTGCGTCTCGCATCCGGTGGATCCCCGAAAAATTCACCAGTTCATCGGTCTACCTGGTGGGAGGCCTTCCAACGCAAAGTTTTCCGGTTCGCGGTCGCCACTCCAGAACCTTTCTGCACCATCGGCCATCCGTTCTGCGAGCAATGTGCTTTGCCCACTGCCACTTAAGTTTTTTGCAATTCTTCGGGCTTTGTCGGTAACCCTGGTTCGATCACGGAAGGAACCTCCGAGAATAGCCCTCTCCATTGCCCTTTGGGTGACTGCAAGCTTTCTGATGAGGCCCATTGTGAGCGATCACGTCTCAGAGCCATATATCATCACTGGCAACTCACACTAGTCATAGACTTTCGTCCTGAGACACTGTGGTAAATTGGATGAGAATACCGACAGTCACATTAATACACATTATCTTCACCAAAAAACTTAATATCCTTCAAAATTATAGTATTCCAAAACTCCATACCAGCTGACTAAACATTTGATCAAACTGCTACCATAAATCCTGATCCTAGAAAATAACTTTAAAAAGGTCACCAATGTCACGCAAAAGAGAATTCTTTAAAACTCAAGAAAATTAGCCAAGTTTTACAAATCATTAATCTTGTAGAAAAAATATTGTGTCAGGAGTTATGGAATGTCCCAATGGGATGGGGATTTGCAAGACTGAGGTTTAGTTTTTTATGTTTTTTAATGGCTGGTTTTTGTTTTGATTTATTTATGCTGCTCTTCTGGTGATCTTATCTTATCTTTTCTTCTTATGGATACCTAAACTGGTAATATTGGTAATATTATACCACTGATGCCGTGATTGGAGTCATATTGAGCGTAAGTTATATGTTTATTGGTTCCCCTAGTCGACGGCACGAACTATTTTGTGCGCGTGGTTAAAATGCATGCTATCTCATCCGACAACACGTGCGAAAGAGATAAATGCTGTGATGAGCAGTAAGAAGCTGGTAAGCGTACGAATTGGCACTTTTGAAAATTTGTATCGAAATGGATGATGATTTAGGACGAAAACGAGCGCGCAAAATTTTATAAACAGACCTTTGGGAGTCTAGATATCATGAAAAAACGACTAAATGTATATTTTCATAATAAAATTATTTGCATTGTTGGATTACTAATCTATCCCTGTATGGAGGCCGTTTTGCAACTTTCCTTCTTCTTATGGTATTTATTTTCGCCCAAAGATGCGTCAAAATTAGTGTTGAAATATGGAACTTTCGACGCTCATAACTATCAATTATTTTTTTCCTTTTTCGTTTCCATACAGGGCTAGATAATGATGAGACAAATTGATATAATTTTTATTTTGAACCTACATCGTCAAACAGTGGAGTAATCGCCAGACTACGTTTGTATGGATGAATGATCGACTAGTGTAACCTTAATGAGAATGTACTATCGGCTTCATAAGAAGAAAAATATTGTTAAAGTCGTGACAATCTAAGAAGTCGGATTTGGCAGCTATAAAAAACGTTATATAAGTTAAACTTGATGCTTACGAATGACACTTATTATTATAGTGTATGGTTAAAATATTAATTTACTATAACTATGAATTGGATTTTTCGTAGACGTTCATACAAAGTCATCGCGTCATGTAAAATGAGAAACGTAATCAGACTTCATATATTGTCACGATTATATAATTAAGAAAATGGTGGACCGATGACCTGCAGCCTAATGGCGCAAGTGAATTCGGCAAGGCAAAAGGTTTGTCTGCCATAAATCAGCCAATCATATGCGAAATGAAAGACGCGATGTGGATTTCTTCCTATGTGATTGGTCAAACCCTTTGCCTTGCCGAGTTCAGTTTCGCAATTAGGCTGCTAGTAAAGGCTGCGAGAATCCGCTGGATGTGGGACGCATAGGACTGGTCGATGTGGCTACATTTGGCGGAGGCCTTTGTCCAGATGTAGACGTCTTTTGGTTAAAATGATGATGATGAAGACAATGCTAAGCGAAAATTCTTCCAATTATTATCATTATTAACAAAAATTTTCAGTATCGATCTGCTGATTGAAGGCTTGAATAATAGCTACACTAAACAACTAATGAAAAAAACTGTATGAAATATTTTAAAATCATTAATTAGCTACTCTTCGCTTTATTTACGCTTTAGTTACTACACTATAAAAATATCCTAAATTATAACTCATGCAACAACTGCCTTTCCTTCTCGTAAAACATCTATCCTCCAGACGTTTTATTTTATTTCTTACGAACAAAATTAGACCAAAGAAGCCACCAAGAATATAATATTACGGGTAATTCAATTTACCGCGACTGTTATATCTTCTCCTTTAACGACCTCGAACAGGTCCCGACAGCCCTGAGCGCCCTTAAAATCACTGAGTCGACACGGACCTGATAATATTTTATACCTTCGCACCAGCATAAAATCTCCGTAAACCTCTTCACAAATGCTTTATGTGTTCCTGTAATAAAACTATTTTATCTCACCTACATAACAACCCTAAAACCCCAAACTGCTTCTATGTCCACTGTCCATTGCAGGATCTTTTTGATATTACCCCTTGATAGTCTATCAAAGAAAGCAATGGAGATCGAATTCCAAATAGAATCGTGATACTCTTATCTTCCTGAATAAATGTAAGGCCTATTTCGGTAGAAGAAAGGTCCTCACGGTAATAAAATGTATTAAATTGAACTCCTTTTTGCTGACCCATACCCGGAATAATGTTTTTATCCGCTTTTTGTTCGGGTAGAGCCAATTGTGAAGGGAGTCATAACTAGCTCCCTACTTACGTATATAACTTATATTTTTGGGATGAATTTAGTTTCCAAAAATATGCTTTTAGAAATTGGGATGTGAACTGGAACCTAGGTTCAATAATAGAGCTCGACAATCATCAAAAGCTTTAAGAATTATTTTTGGTAACAGTAATTAGGTTATAGTAAGTACTGACGTTAAAAAATAATTACAAACAAACAAGATTGCCTTTGTAAATGAATTTTGTTATCAATTTGTTTTAAAAAAAAATAATAATAACAAATTAATAATTCTAAAAATATAAATTGATAACAAATTTATAATAAATGTAATGTCTTGGTGTACAATAAAGAATAAACAAGACCAAAGAAGAAGATTTTGGAATAAAAACCCATGTATTATTAATTGACGACTACAGACATCTTTATTTTGTGCTTAAAATGAACATCTACCTTTTAAGCTAGTTGAAATAAATCGCCAAATGTGTTTCAGTCAATATTAGCTTACTCACGACCGGGCCAATGTTGGAACCTTGAGGGACACAATGTGCCGATTCGCCTTTCTCCTAATAAATTCCTACCTTCCTATTATTTTTCCTCAGCCGTGTCAGCAAGTGCTAAATTAAATCTATAACCACCTTTTTACTGCTTGCTGTTTGTCAGCAATTGTGGGAATTCCTAAAATATGTGTGATTATTTTTGTCAAATGGTTTTAAGCATTTTTTTTATATAAAAAAAAGCATTTTTACAACTTCTCATCTTAATATTCATAAATTCATTCATTCACTAAATGTCAACGCATAACATAAATCGCTAGTTCTAGAATCATTCAATTTTGTACAAAAGTTTCACAATTACGTGGGTGAGTACTAAGAACGGAATTTTGAAAATTCGTCCATAAAGAGATTTACTAGTTGGTGAAAGTTTCTAAGAAAAATTGTAATTTGGAATTCAATGAAAAATACCGTCAGATATAGAGGGCGTGTCACTGAATAAAATAACGATGATTGTCAGTAGTTATATTTAGATATTAAGTATCGATTTCCACCTGAGTAAATATTAAATAAATTATAATGGTCTGTTATAAAATAAAATAATATTTCCAACTGTAGAAATCTTTGATGAATCATTAAAAATGTGTCATTACAAATAATGATATTCAAGCATGGCAATGTAGAACGAATGGTACAATTATAAATAGCCTTTAATACTTCCATGTACCTACTAGGTTGTATAGATATAAATGTTCACTTCTTGTAAAATACTGGTACTACGCTGCATCCAGGTAGACTGATTGTAGACCCCAACATAGTTGGAGAAAGGCTCAATGAGATGATGAGAACTTTCATCTTTTATTAGCATATACCACTTTTGGGCAATGGCCTCCTTCAAGAATTTCCAGGAATTCTTTTTCCGCATCACTATGTATCAGTCCTGAGTGCCTGACTCCGTCCTCCGTTACCATCTTTTACATATTCAAACTCATAAATCATATGCAACCGTATTAAATTGCTTGCTATAAAGAAAATATACGGATCTTAACCTTCTTTTAAATCCTTTTACCACTTCATAACCACACAAAAATGCTCCAAATATTTAAGTTTCCAACTTTTATTATTTCTCCACAAAATTAATGTTATTTTACAACAGCGATATTGTCTTCCCCGACAGACTTATGTACACTGAATTACTAAAAAGATTAACGCCCTCTACCATAAAAGAACCAGAAAAATCCACACAAAACTCGCATTCTCTAAGAAATATAACTGCAATATTAAACTATAAAACCAAATCTTTTGTGAACCATACAAGCTCCGACTTTCAAAACCATTATAACATGACCTCTTTAGCGCTTATATTTACTAGAAACCCGAGCTCTTTATTAAATGGCCTTCATACGTTTTGGCCATCGTGTGTTGATCCATGAGTAGAGGTTTCTGCTTCCCTTTTTGGTTCGTTTAGTTTAGAAATGGGGAGTTGAGGTAGATCTTTGTAAAATTGTTGGTGTCAAAACATTGTTTCATGTCCAGAATTGCTCCCTGGAGAGGTACCGTTTCTAAAAATGTGTTTTATACTGATGTTGAGTTTATTCTGCGGGAATGTTTGGGATATTACACATTTTGGAGATGTATACCAGTTTTTATGTTTGTTTTTGAGTGAATCTTGGGGAAAATATGGAGTGTTAAAGTGATTAAATATTGTATGACCTTCCCTTAGTAATGGGCAATAAGGAAAATGTGACTTGGCTAACCGAATCCTTCTTCTTGAAGTGAAATTATACAGTTTCCTGGTATTTAGTGATTAGAGTTTAGTTTCCCCGTCATCCAGTAATTGTCATTTGTATAGTACAACCAACATAATATTTTATGTTATTAATTTATGTTTACAAAGAAATTTGACTGATGAATAAATTATTGTTATCATATATTTTATCTACATCAAAAAATACCTATTGTTAATTATTTTTAAGTAATGATGGTTCTGGTACAATAAAATGGTATTTAATTAATTTGAGCATGTTCTATTCCACTGCTGGGCCTCCCTTTTTCTTTGCCAATCCTCACTAATTTTCGTTAGTGTGGACTTTTTCTTGCCTATAACTTAGTGTCAATCTCGCCCTGTCATCTTGGTTTGGTTGTCAATAACGCTACCTTAGTATTACTCGTAGCATTTGATAACACATGGTTACAAAGATTTTTTCCAGACGGTTAATTAGCTTTCATGTAGACGTATGGCATCCTGGTTCTGAAAATAAAAATCGTTTTCATCTATCAGCTATAGTTTTGGAGATATGACATAATATGTAATTTTGAAGAAAAATACAACAACGTATACCATAAAAAAAATTTCGAAAGCAGCCAAAAATGATCTTTTTAAAGGTTTTTTGCATGAGATGCTTGTGGTGGGTCTCGTTTCAAACTTCAGCAATAATCTGCTATCAAATGCACATTCCATCTGCCCTTATGTCGTTCCTCCATGGTGCGAATTTCTTGATGAAATCTTTCTCTTTATTCATCACTAAAGATCATGGGAAGCTGATAGATAGAAACGGCTGGTAGATTTAAATTCACTGTATCAAAACATAAAAGAAAAGTGAAAAAAACTGCCGGAAAATTAAAAAAAAAAAAAATTGTAACCATGTGTTGTGTCTACTGCCTACAGGTCGTCGGCTGAATTTATTTTATTTTATTATAAAAAAAATCTATTTATTACCTTCCTTATGAAAATCTAATCTAAATTCCCTAAACGTGTGTCTGACAAAATTATAATATGCAACTATTATTACCCTATATTATACTTATTCTAGCTTCATCAACCAACTTATATCACTAGCCTTTGTAGTATCTGCAGTAATTACTAAACCATGCAACTCTGACAGGTTGCCAGCCCATCCACTATGAGTGTTATGGTTGTAAAGCTGACTGAATAAACCAACAGTTGCTTTGAATATGTGGTCTGTGGTCGGAAAACTAGGTACAGTACTCAGGCTTTAATATAGTGCATCTTGTTTTATGAAGAGACACCGACTCAAAATGATGAGAATTTGGCAAGAATTGATCCGACAGAGAACCAAAGTGGTCGACATCACAGAATAAGCACGCTGAAGTGGCAGCGGGCCGGTTATATGAGCCGTCGAACCGATGACCTTTGGGGTAGACGTGTTCTTTAGTGGCAACCACCGACATTTGTGTGCCCACTGCAGTTGCGGGTTGTTGATTTCAAAACTATATTAACTATTTATTTATTTAAAACCTTATGCACGCATTCATCAATTTACGCTTGAAAGCATATTGACTGGTGACCATCCTGAATTCGAGAGGAAGCGCGTTCCAGAGAAGAATAGACTGAATCTGAAAGAAAGAGTGATCAAAATCAGTAGTATGAGAAGGACAAAGTAAGAGAAGATTATTGGAGGAACGCAGATTCCTAGCGTGTGAAAAACTTAAATATTGAAAATGAGACATAAGGTAAGAAGGTTTTGAGTAGGGATAAAAGGGTAGTTAGAGCTCGCAAACTTCTTCTCTGGCGAATGAGCATCCATTTGAGCACAGACCTGTAGCTCGAAACATGATCATATTTCTTCAAGTTAAATTTGAACTGAATACAGTGGTTGATGAGCCTATCAAGCGTATTCAACAGAACCGCACTCAAGTCAAAATAACACACGTCACCATAGTCGATTATAGGGAAAATTAAAGTCTGCACAAGCACAGTCTTTAAACTATAAGTGCAGTACCTTCATAATGGTTTTTCTTCACTACTGTCAGCGTTGTGCCAGAGAAAATTAGAAAGATCATGTGAATTACATCACATCACATTGGTACTTTTCTAGATTTAACACAGATTTATAGAAGAATTTGAGGCATTGAGAAATACCTCAGATTCTTCTTTAATCTTCACGTTATTTTCTCTCTATAATCTCTTTTACAGTCTGCATTTGTTTTAATGAACAAACCGTCTTCACTCAACACTAATGAAGTGGTATTCTGTAAACCGTACTTTTTCTATTTCAGCAGTTTCCCTGAAAACACTGACATAATATTTTACATAATTATTACAAAGATACCGACATTTTTTCCTGCTACTCTACTTAATTGCCTCCAAAATACTTTCGACCAACTTCTTCCAACATTTCACGAAATCCATTTTACACCTTATTATGAGAGCAGTAAAAGTGATTTGCGTATTTTTTTAACTGCAAATTCATTTTTGGCAAAGCTTCAGTGAGACTCTTAGCTGAATTAAAAATTCTTTTGTGTGAAACTCTATGAGGTAAAAAATAAAGTACATTTTTGCTTGAAAGGTTGTAAAAGGGGGTTCGTCGGGAGATTTTTTCATGAGTAAGCTTGGTAGCAATTTGAAGGGTTTCTGAATAATTAGCTGAAAGACAAATGTATCGGGAATTGGTTCAGCACTCGAGTCTATAGGGAGTAATAAGGGATGAATAAGTACCTTCCCTTCTATTTACGATTGAGAGGAGGAGTTGTGCTCACCTGTGTAATGTAATTAGATTACGATGAAATATTTAAATGCAAATTGGCGATTGGAGATTTTTTTGGAGATATCAATTGATATCGACTTGTAATGGACAGGAGTCGTTATTGATAATTTTGTTTATAGAAGAAAAGAAAATGGCTTAGAGTTTGTTCATTCGGTAAATACAGATTTTGCTTCGCTTTTAACTTCGCTTTAGCAAGATATCTTCAATTACAAAGTACTTAAATGTTGAATGACTTGAGTAGGAATCTTATTTAGTGATTTTTTATAACTTGATACTTAATCTTACTAATATTATAAATGTGAATGTTTGGATGGATGTGTGAGTGGATGTATGTTTGTTATTCAATCACGCTAAAACGGCTGAATGGATCTGGATGAAATTTGGCACAGAGATAGATTATAGTCTGGAATAGCAGATGATTAAATACTTTTCACGCGGGTGAAGCTAGTCACATAATAAATCAAAATGAGTCATTTTTAAATAAAGGTAGATAACAGTGACAGATTTTATGGCGAGTGTATGGTGCGTACCATAAATTAACTACAACAGCAACATCATTATAACTTTTCGTTTGGTTGAAGCCTTGAACAACAATCAAAACCATATGTAGAAAATATAAATTCGTTGTAAATTTGATGCTATCTTAAACTCTATTGCTGTCCAACTATCCTAACGAGATGCCTAAAACATTACCTTACACAGGCATACATACCGACAACCATTCCCGCTCAATCGTCCCGAAACTTGTAAAACTCATAACATTAAAACGCCATAGAAACGTTGTTCTAGAAAATTCCACCCGACTCATAACACCATAACCCTCAAATAAACTTTTATGAGCTTTAAATTTTAACCCTCACGTGGTAGGAAGGTTGTACGTTTTACCACAGCATAGAAAACTACAGAATGTCGGCCCTATACAACGAAAGCACACACACATAGACACGCTTCAAGTACAGCGAGTTCAAGCGTGTAGGCATCCATATGTGTGCGACTGTTTTCTCTCATTATATGAAGTCAAGTAGTGGTGAACTAGTGCTAATAATATAATAATAATATATTTATTTAAAATCATAAGGTCGAACAATCAATGCAATTTTTGCTTAAGTCTATGGGCGTGACTTATGAATTGTAGGTCGTGAGTATGTCTAAATCTAGGATTTACTATATGTAATTTATTTCACGGCTACTGCTCTCAAAACGGTGAAGAAAATCGTGAGTGGACGGGATGTTCTACATAATATGACAAATACCAAATTAAACAGGGCCCACTCCTTCCCACAGAGAAGAGGCCTGTCATAGCAGTGGAAATATTATCAACTGGTTATGGTTATGCTGATGCTACACTCTCTATGTGTGCGTGCGCCAGTTTTCGTTCGTTGTATAAATTTAACCTTCTGTACCCATCCATTCTGTGGTGTACTCTGTCTCATTATTGTTCATCTTTAAACGACGGTTTAGGGTTGATTAGATTGAGCTATAACAGCATCAGATTAGATGTTATGTCGTGTATACGTCATTTTTTGAGGTAATGGTGTACTTAGGTTGGGACGATAAGGTGTGGTGTGGTCTTAGGTCGGTAGAAGAATGGAGCAATTAGAAGTGTCATAATAATTTAGGTTTTTTAAATGCTTTCTGGACATCGTGCTATCCAGTTACTGCACTGAAGAGGTCAGACAGGCAGTGGCAAAAAAAAGTGTGCAAATTACTGTATCTCAGCTGCATTTGGTTAAATAGAAAACCGACATCAACGTTAGGCTGGCAGATTGAGTGTTTTTTTTCACTGCTCTGTTCTATCAGTAGATTTTTATTTTATTTAATTTGCCCTCAAATTAAACCATGTCTCCCCCAACGATTCTTTTATCTTCGGGTACGTTGTTAATACGTATTGAAGGTGTGGGGCTAAAGCGACGCATAAATTACCGCCTATGAAATGCAAATCACTGCTGTGATGTTACAAGTGTCGTGAAGAGGGTAGACAGAGGTTCAGGTGGGGGGAATATAATGGGGTTTGTATTGATGGGAAATTGTAAGAGGAGCTCGTGATTAAGTAATAATAGTTGTATGGATCTATCTTCAAGGCTAAGCATCGCCTGCTGAGGTCGGTCCGGGGATGGATGCCTACATTACATACCTACAGAGAATCCAGTACTCAATATATTTATTGCTTCCACATGTGAACTTAGATAGTAGGTTACAAATTTAGACCATTGCGGACCCTGTGGAACAATGCAAAAGTAGGAGAGAGGAATAGGGCTTTTATTTAACTAAGTATTTATTTATATAGCAGATTGTAATTAGTTAAATTTAAAATTTCTCATTTAAATATTCAGTACCTGGGCGACCGAGCTGTGCTCGGGTTAAAATAGAGAAAATAAAGTTTTCTAGAAATGAAACCTCGCTAGATCGATTTATCGCCCCGAAAGGCCCTGCATACTAAATTTCATGAAAATTGTTGAAGCCGTTTCTGAGATTTAGATTATATATATACATGTCGGATCTTGTCATGATTTGTTTACTTAAAATGATACACAAGTACCTTTGTTTGGTACTGGGTGGAGTCTAGTGTTGCGTATTGTGTTGATATGGTTCATGGGGAGGGATAGTGATCGTTCGGACATGGCCGATGACACATACCGGCCTAGGAACTGCTCAGTGTTTCCTTTTAAGTCCAGAGTAGTATTTAGTTCCATAGTGATAGTAGTCGACTCTATAACAAATTAAAACTGTGTAGAAGTTACAGGAGATATTTCTCTAGTTTACCCGTATCCCAAATTCTGCCCACCGACTATAATCTCACACCTGTTGACAATTTACCTAAAATGAGAACGCCATGAGAAATGGCAGACATGTCGTGAGCCACTCTTATTTAAGATCTTGCATTTATTATTTTAATTCTGTATGTATACACATGATTGAGCAAATAAAATTTCTTATTCTTATCCTGTTGGTCACTAAGTAGGTCAAATCCCAATCGTACATACATAGATCTGACATACATATATACAAGAATTTCTCGTTTAAAGGTATTAAATTTACATTATAATAGCATTTAGTTAATAGAAATTGTTTTAATTTATTAATTCTTTTTTTTTTCTTTTGGTTGGTTTTGCTTCAGTTATTTCTGATATTTTCTTTATATATTTTCAGTGACATGACTACTGTACTTTTTGATTGTATTTTACCCTATTTTTAAGGCGAATATATCTTGAATGTAATAGTGTTGGTTTTTTTGAACGAATTTGCGCATTTCTAGAAAGTATAGGCAGGGGAGGGTATTTTATGTGCCCTTGAGTTTCATACTTCGTGGCCGCTTTATCACCCGCGCAAGCTACGTCACACAATATTATAAAGAGGAAAGATTTGTACCTATTTTTGTATGTTTGTATGTTTGTAATGAATAGGCTCAAAAAGTACTGGGCCGATTTAAAAAAGTCTTTCACCAATAGAATGCTACATTCTTCCAATTTGACATAGGCTACATTTCATTTTGAAAAAAATTAGGGATCCTTGGTAAAATTTGAACAATGTAACCGAAGGTGTAGAAAAATGAGTCTTAAAATGTCTTTCGTCGAATGCGCTGCCGAAACTATTAGCGATAGAACAAAATAATGTACAACAATATTGAAGAACATCATAATGTCTGCAAAAAACTCCGCGGTAGCATATGTCCAACTATTGTAGTTATGTCACTACAACAACTTTTTTCATTTTAAACATTAATGAAAATGCTAACCAAATTCAAACCATGCTATTTATGTGTTTATATTAATCCTTATCGAAATAAATTATTTTATGGTCAAGACCATAGCTAGTCACTCTATTCCGTGACTAAATCTACCAAGTGACAAAAATTGTAATCTATGCCAAATTTTTTCAACAGCTACTTGAGCGTTCTTCACACACTAGTTATTTCAAAGAATTCAATGTGAATAACTGTTCATTAAAACAAAAAAAAAAACTTTTCATACTTCTGTCAGCAAACCCTTTCACTTGATAGCATAACATGAGGTGATTAAAACAGTTGGTTCCCTATCTTTGGGCGTCGGCCATATTGGATTTAGAATAACGTTTGTATTTTGGTTAGCTAGAAGCTAACCGAAATACAAGCTTTAGCTACCTTCCTCTATTTTAAATTACAATTTTTCCTATATTTATTTCACCACCTTTCTAAATAATCTCTCTCACCTCATAAAACCAGCCTCAATCAAAAACAAAAGAACAAAACATATAAATCAATATAATAGATGAACACACCGACAACTGTCATAACTCAGGAATTATTACCGGATTGAATTTTAATTGGATCACACGAGTTACCTGTTTTTGGAACAGCCATTTGTAATTGGATTTGATGAAAGTTATGTTACCTGTAACAAAACATTTTTTTATTATAATTAATAACACATAGAAAAAAAAAGTATTATAAAATAATATGTTGTGTTTTATTAGGGCATTTGCGAGTCTAGATAGAAAACGAAGTACCTAGTATGAACACAAACGTATCTATATAAGGAACGTAGCAGGTGACGTTCATCTGTAGTTTCTCCTGTCGTTTCTGTAGTTTGCAGTTTTACCTAGAAAAACTGCATATGTTTACTTTATATATGTTACGGCTAATACCCGAAGTGCGGCTACACCTAGTATTAGCCGGAGCTTAGGGCACCCCGACACGGACAGGTTAGGTTCGAACGAGATGACGGGAGCTGAAGTGAGCGAGCAAAGCGAGCGAACTCAGCTCCCGTCATCTCGTTCGTGTTAGGTTACTTTAGACCCTGCGGACGGAAATAGGAGCCCCGCGCAGCGGGGCTCCGTCGACTATGTTGCGTGGCTACACCTAGTTCTAACCGGCTAAAACTAGGTGTAGCCGCACTTCGGGTATTAGCCGTAACATATATATGTAGTAAGTAAGATAAAAAACATAACCCTTTCCTTACAGTCGGGTAAAAATATGCCCGTATAAATGAATCTAAACTATTGCGCAACCTGTTACATACAAGATAACTTAAGTTTAGGATCAAATTCATACGTACTTTCTAAGTTTATCTTGGACATCTTCATATGAACTTTCTAAGTAAAGTTCATCCCACCCATACGTACAAAACGTTTTGGGAACACTTTTATTATGCGCACAGCTAAGGAGTGGAATTCCCTGCCGGAGTCTGTGTTTCCCGACAGCTACAATCTGGGGGTCTTTAAGTCAAGAGTGAATAGGAATTATTTCTATGCAAGCGTGCTTCACCGTCGACCACAACATCGCTTACCATCAGGTGAGATAGTGGTTATTAGCCGGAGCTTAGGGCACCCCGACACGGACAGGTTAGGTTCGAACGAGATGACGGGAGCTGAAGTGAGCGAGCAAAGCGAGCGAACTCAGCTCCCGTCATCTCGTTCGTGTTAGGTTACTTTAGACCCTGCGGACGGAAATAGGAGCCCCGCGCAGCGGGGCTCCGTCGACTATGTTGCGTGGCTACACCTAGTTCTAACCGGCTAAAACTAGGTGTAGCCGCACTTCGGGTATTAGCCGTAACATATATATGTAGTAAGTAAGATAAAAAACATAACCCTTTCCTTACAGTCGGGTAAAAATATGCCCGTATAAATGAATCTAAACTATTGCGCAACCTGTTACATACAAGATAACTTAAGTTTAGGATCAAATTCATATGTACTTTCTAAGTTTATCTTGGACATCTTCATATGAACTTTCTAAGTAAAGTTCATCCCACCCATACGTACAAAACGTTTTGGGAACACTTTTATTATGCGCACAGCTAAGGAGTGGAATTCCCTGCCGGAGTCTGTGTTTCCCGACAGCTACAATCTGGGGGTCTTTAAGTCAAGAGTGAATAGGAATTATTTCTATGCAAGCGTGCTTCACCGTCGACCACAACATCGCTTACCATCAGGTGAGATAGTGGTCAAGCGCGAGCCTATAGGATATAAAAAAAAAGTTTATTTTGGTCGTCACAGTTCACAGTCAACGGTGAAGGAAAACATCGTGAGGCACGCGGACTTATTTAATTTATGTAATTCTGAAATAGCCACAATAGTCTGTTGTGTAGCCTGTGGGGTTCCCAGAGGCGGCTTATTTAATTCTGACACGAGACGTGGCCACATCTTCACACGAAAAGAAGAAGTTTAGGATGCTTGGGAAAGTCGAGGAGGGTACTGTAACTAATTTTGAAGTCCACTAACTTATTTTATTTTGGAGTTCCTGAAGGTATCAATCTTGGTCCAATATTATACAATATTTTTTAAATTTAAAAATGATAAAACCAGTAAAGTCAGTCATTAATTTTCCAAACAAGATTCTTATTTCTACGAGGTAACAAGCTTCTTTCCAGTAGATCCCTTTAATCTTAGATCAGCAAGGCAAAGTATTAATAAAAAAAGTTGTAAAAACTGTAATGGCAGGTCACAGCTGTTTTCAGAGCTGTCTACAGCGAATGGAAAATTAATAGATTTAGCAAATGTCAAGCTTGTTTACTAGAATGATAAAGAAAATTAGTAAATCAAATTTGTCTATAGTTTTTGTCAAATCTAAGAAACTTCCTATTAGTTTTAGTAAATGCTTAAACTACAAAATAGAAAGGAAGACTTCGTGGCTAAATAATAACAGCTGCATGCGTCAACCTTCGAGGTTAAGCAACGCTTGCCGAGGTCAGTGCGTGGATGGGTGACCATCTTAACATACCAGATTCCTCCAGGCCTCACAAAGTAAGCCTTTTTTATTGTTGTTTAGTCTTAGTTTACTTTTCCTATTTTTATGTTTATGTTGTGTGTTCAGTGGCTTTTGTCAAATAAATGTGTTTTATTTCTTTCCATGTAAAATACATCTGATGTTCAGCTGCATCAAATTAGACTCGAAGCCGACTAACAGGAATATAGTTGAAAGAAAGAAAAATTATAATTAACTAGCTTCTGCCAGCGGCTTCACCCGCGTGTAAAGTGTTATCTTTTTTTTCTTTAGATATTTACACTCTCAACAACCCAATATGTCACTTAAATACAGAAAATCAAAATATGAAATCAAGGTAATGAAAATGTTCTTGTCATAATTATTTTTAGAATTTTGGTATTTATAACAGAATTGAAGAAAAAATAAATATTCATATAAATCGCTCGAAGCTCTCCTCTGTTTGAGCTGAGTTGCTCCAAAGCATTTTATCCTCTGTTATAAATTGCATTATAGGCAAATACAAACTTCCTTAATATTTTAATAATCAAAGTTCATACTAAAGTTTTTATTTCGAATAAGCCAGTCCACAAGCCAAATAGCATTTAATAAGACTAACTTCGTAATGCGTATGTTTTCACACAGAATTTTATATACAAGCATATATATTAAGCATATATTTCTATTCGGCAGTATGTTCTATGTCTGAACCTGTATTTACTATTGAAATACCTAAACATTAGGTATGATACTACACAACCAAGTTTCTTATACCAAGGCATCATTATACCGAGATGAAAATGTGCTATCCCAGGCTATAATAAATCTCTGCGCAAAATTTTCATACAGATCCGTTCAGCCGTTCTGGCGTGATTGAGTAACAAACATACATACATCCATAAAAACTTTTGCGTTTATAATATTAGTAGGATTAGTAGGATTCATATGTCCAGACTCAGGATTGTTACTGAGAAATTCTAGATGTTAAAACACAATAACACTCTGCCCGATCCGCGAATCAAATCCAGTACCTAACGCTCAGCAGTACCGCTTGTTAACACCAGACCAACGAGACAGAACAAATAGCTATAGAACTTAATACGATCACAGCAATGTACGCCTTCATTTAACCCTTCAGAGAAAACCGTAATTCTCTATATTTTATTCTCTTCCTACTTATCTTCAGAACATAATTTTACAGCAGCTGTCCCAGGTCTTAGTAATAGGGATGTTAGGGAAGTGATGATGTCGGAATCGAAGTCGGAATCGGAGTTTTTAAATTTGGTTTATCGGAATCGGAAACGGAACCCAAATCGGAATCGGAGGCAGAGGCTGAAGAATCATTTATGATAAGAAAGTAGGTTTATTAATATAAAAATAAATAATAAAAATAATTTATTCGCATCTTCAAATCAATTAAAATAAATTTATACATAATTATGTATATTGTTAATCAGCCTTTTTAATTTCAGTTTAAAAACAATACACCTAATTAGCATTTGAAAAAAAAACAAGTTTTGTAAAATCGTAATAAGTAACAAGTTTTGTAAAATTAATAAACAAATTTTTACGCGTTGACTGCGGCCGCGAGCCGCTGCGCCTCCCGCGGCCCTCTTCGAATCGACCTCCGATACACTCCGATTTAAAAGTTTCGTAACCAAAATCGAAATCGGGGGTTTAATAACAATCGGAGGTCCCGACGTTCTGATCCTGCGTAACATCCCTACATAGCACCAGTATACTATTAACAATTACTGTAAAAGTGCTTTTACAAAACAATTTCTCAGAAAATGTATAAGAGATAATTTTAAATAAAGCTCATACGATTTTCTTAACAATGTTATAATAATATATTTGCACGCGACTTCCCCCCGGTTTCCCACGTTTCGATTATCGCAAAATTAATGTGACAAATTGTCAAGCACGCGTTATCTGTTATGATTGGTTGAAGGAATTTTCAACAGCCAACCACAGCAGATAACGCGTGCTTGACAATTTGTCACATTAATTTTGCGATAATCGAAACGTGGGAAACCGGGATTTAGTATTTCGAGCAGAAAAATTGGACTTTATATTTTCTACTGTTCTGGGTTCTGCTAAGATTGGTTTTTAGTTGAAAATATTACCAGTATTGTGTCCTTTTAAGGGAAATGTAGGTATTCATTGTGTCGAATGTTTGGTATTAGTGAAGCAAAACAACTTCAACATAATTAAGTGCTATTCGATGTCGGCGATGGCAGAAATGCCAAAATTAAGAAGAATTGATTACGCTATTGATCGCTTTAGTGGACAGAATGTCACAAAAGTCTCAGGAAAGCTTTCTCTTCCAATACATTATAATCAAAGACAGTGCTCAAATAAGTTCTAATTAAGCAAAAATAATGAGTCAATGCCCAAAAGACGATAGCTCGATATTCAGCCGTTTGCACTAAGGTTTGATTGCAAGTTAACATCAAATGGGAACTGAGATTAGAATCAGTTGATTAAGTGCAAGTAGAATTGCTGATTGAACTTGGGCAGTAGATTAAGAACTATATACCAAGTCATGACCACTCGACTCCAACTGGAATCATCAAATTGACAGTTATAGGTAACTGATATTCCATATCAATGGTTGTTTTCTTTGAGTTCCTATAAACAGACTTGGAATATGGGCCTCAAAAGGAATAGCATATTCAGGATTCACTTTCAAAAATAACACTATGTGCCTTATTTAATGCAAATAAATGGCAAAAAACTCACAAGTAGTAGCCAGTTATAAAAACGATCCAAAGAAAGGTCACAAGGTAATTAAAATAACCAACAAAACTCTTTTCCAACTTGTAAAGGATCATTCTAAGAATTTCTAACGAAACAAAATTCTTTACAGAATATCCAAGTACACAACAAAACGTATTTAAGTTTAAGCGTGATCAGTCTATAACGTTCTCACTGCTGGGACAAAGATCTACTCTCTGAGTGAGGGAGTGGGTGTAATCCAGCACCGGGCAAAGTGCGAATTGATGCATGTCACATGTCTTCGAACTTTTGAAGTTAGGACATGTCGATTTCATCACGATATTTCTCTTCCCTTCATTCTATTAGGAGTGGTGATGAAATAATTTGATTAAAATTAAGAAACTGCGTTTAATTCAAAATGAAATTGGCACATATGGAAATAAAATAGCATATAAATAGTCAGAAGCTACTGCACGGTATGAATTATTCGTTTCCTATGGAAAAAACCTACAAGAAACTTCATTGTTTCGAACCCACGACTTAAACGCGTAAGGGGCCGTTACCACTGTATAACAATCTACGTTTAACTCCACGTGCGTACGTTGCGTACGTTTAACCGGAGATTAATTCCCAACAGGATTCGGTGCTGTCAGGCTTCAACCGGTAATTAACAGAACAATGGCCACCTTATCAGTGAAATCATTATTATTACATAGAACATTATGTACTACATGATATAAACAGCTTTGTTGTGCTGTAAGACTTGTAAATGGAATGTAATATTATGAATGATAAGGTAATGAGCTCTTAATATCAACAATACAGTTACTAAATACGCCAATTTACCGGTTCCTAGTAAGTATTTACATAACAAAAATAAAAGGATCAAGAAACTCTGTATATCATCTTTTACAGTCTTAAGGTGGCCTTTTCTTATAAAGCTGGCTCAAGGTGGGTTTTCAATTTCAGATTTATATTAAATAGGTACTAGCTTTTATGTATGTATACCGTACTTACGAACCGTTATTAGTTTATTCCTCTATCTTATATTTCGGGCAAATATGCGTGATGTTATGCTAGGCTTTGTTTTGTTAAACTGCAACATCATCTGTCAACTTTCCCATCTTTGAGTCAGTATTACCCGATGCAAATGCCTCTGGTAACACTGCAATTCAGGCTTTGAAACTGCCCCCTCAGTGGGTTCCCGCATTGACGAAGCGGGGGGGCTCAGTAGCCGTAGCTTTGTCATCCGCGGTAAAGCGAAGGGGAACTAGAAGACGGGCCGCTCGTCAGGGCACCTGTTGATAAGCCGACGACGTAGCGGCCAACAAGTAGGTTGTGGTGCCGCAGGGCAACAGAGGCGACATCGCAACTGAGGCGGGCCGCGATGTCGAATGTGAGGCATCGCGGTTGAGGGTAGGATGCCGCGGCGGGAGTGGAGTGCCGGGAATGCGGTGCGCCGCTCTCCCTATATGCCGCGGCTTGGACAGGGTCGCCACCATCTGATGGCGGATGCGGTGGGCCAAAGGGTAGGAGGAGTGTCGGTATAGCGGTGACCATTCTCCCTATTCCCGAAAAATGGTAGGTGGCGGGGCCAGTGACCTGATTCGTCACAGAAGGACCAAGGGTGTCATATATGGGATCATCTGGCGCTCATATGCTGGTTTGGTGCCTGGGGTGGACATGACGTACAATGGGTTCTAGTGCGCCATTGTTGTAGGTACTCACCATAGGAAGGTCCGGTGACGGACAGCCGCGGCAGGCTCGCGGTGAATGTTCCATCATAAGTGGCATAGCAGGACACCGTGGAGTTTTAGTTGGTTGGAGTCCCACATATACACTATCCCCCCGTTACACTACCACATACCAGTATGCATGAACATTTCTCCAAGCAAAAAAAAAGTCTGTCAAACTTCTGAAGAGCCGTAATGACTGTTAAAGATCTACAAATGACAGACGAGGCAAACTGATTAAGGCACGGCACTTCTATTCCTTCTATATTGATCATTATTGCCAATTCAAACACCGTAAATGTTATAGCCAACAATTTAAAACCTACACTAAGAGCTGTCTAAAAATCAAAAGCAACAATACAACAACATTGACCATTACATCAAACCAAGGTTGCCAGAGGCACATCTGTAGTAGGTAGGTACACCCACCAACAATACAAGTCCATTGGATAACGGGATCAGCCACAAATTCCTTCCTTTCAGTATCCCTGAAGCCTTGTAAGACCGCCATATTTGTGTAATTTTTCAGCAACCTCCTCTAAAAATTACGTGGCTTGAATTTTAAAGCTCGTTATACACAATTGTGCACTTTTTATTCATTTAAATGTTAATTCAACTCTTTTCATTTGAAAAGGAATTATATTTCCACTACCTGTTGGGTCCTTAAACTGCACGGGTTAACGTTCATTCTCTTTTTATATTTTCTTTCTCTCATTCTTTCTTTCTTAATAAACAGTAAAGGTTTATGTAGTCTCAACTTTAAATTGCTTAGAATTACTTAAGAGCTTTGTAAGAGAGGATAAAATTCTGTTTATTTTTATTGGACTGTGGTTAAAAACAGCTTAATGTTAGTTAAATAGAATTGCATTGCGACTTGTTTTCAATGGCTTTGAGTGACTCAGATGTTTTTCTTTAAGTTTTCTTAGTGCCTTTCTATTTCTTTTTTATTTTAATCTTTTGCTAGAAACACGGCACTACTCGATAGTTCTGCTGAGAAAATAAAAGGCGCCGTCGAGGTCTGCCTCGAAAGAGCAGATGAATTGGACGCGTACCATGAAGGCTGGCTCGAAAAAGCACAGGAGTAGCTCTGCTCTGTAATAGGACAGCAACGGCTGCATAAAAAGAAAGTATTCTATTTTCATAACAAAAAAACAATGAGGGCTGTATGTTGTACAAAACCGTCACAGCCTGATTAAAAATAGGCATGAATCCATTAAACACCTTTTTTTCGACACTTATAAATCCAATATATACATATCAGCGTCTTAAAAAACACAAAATATATCCCAACAGCCTCCATTTACAACCATTTACCGACTCCCAAGTCACTCACAGTTCCTTTAATCACCAATAAAGAGAAACAAACAAAAAATAAGTAAAACTCAATACTCCAGGTAGAGCTTACCATAAATTATTCGCCAGAAAGCCGTACCTGAACAAATGGGCCGCCATCTTCTTTCAAATGACTCTCAATACAAAATCAATGAGTTTTTACTGAATCCGAGACGATTCTGCTTCCTATGCTCAGTTTGGTGTAATTTGTAAGAGAAAAGACGATTCTGGTTTTCATTGTTTCCCAAAAATGGTTAAATGTTAATGTAGTACCCATCTTTTCCTAACTATCTACCTAAAGATACCGCCAGGTAACAAAATAAATTAAAGTCGTTAACACCTGTCTACCAATGTATTACAATATTTCAAACGATACGAAAAAAATGTAAAGGCAGTATCGCTAAAACGATTAAAAACGTACCGCGGTAAGGGGTGTTCTTGACCCTTTCACTTGGCATGAGTTACAAACCTTCTGGTTAAAACCATGTTCAGTCGTATTTATTTAGGTAGGTATTTACTAGTATAATGAAACTCATATACCAAATTATAACCGTTATTTGATAATTATTTTCAGTAATGAGTTAATATCTTGTAATCATGGTTTAAACGTATAAAATGATTCTATGCCTATTCTTTTCATTTGAGACCAAAATATGAAAATAACTCCATAAACAAAAAATCGTGTTTACAAGTAACGTAATTAAACTTTTTGGTACAAGTCGGACCAATGACTTTTAATTTATTGTTATCTAGTGGAGACTTTAGTCTTTTCCCAAGCATAACATAGAGCTACGCCTATCTTACTTCCACAACCCAATAAAAAGGTATGAAAACAGGCCCTATGAGTGGCGATATTTAGATATTCTGCCGGCGCAATATGGGCAATGAACCTTGATATCATCTCGCTGACTGGCTGATATTTTTACAAGGGCTTTAGCTGGTCTTATCTACTTCGTGAAGATTATACAAAAGGCGATGACTGGCGGTTTTTGTTGCTATCGAAAACCAAAACATAAATTCATTCACTCTCTGATAATTAACTCACAGCCTTAACCTAAGTATACAATTTTGCATTAAGAGTTCCTAATATATTGAAGGTGAGCACTAAGTTAAAACTTTCGAAAGTTAATCCGTATATGAGCGAAATAGAGGCTGAAAGTTCGTATGGAAGTTGGTCCCTTGAAAAACATAGCAATTTGAATTTAATCACTAACGTAAGGCGTTTTGTTTTCTTATCTTTATAGCACGACTTATAATAAATATTTTCTACTCTAATAAGAAGCTTCGGTTAACCATCACCGATTACCAAATACCCCAATTATCTGCCATGACACAAAACACACCTAATTACGTTTTTTACCCCTCCAATACACCCATACTTGGGCCACTCAAAATCGACAGCGAAAAACCAAATGAACATCATTCAAAAAGCCCTTTGGGGTTCTTAAATAAATCGTTTTATCGTATTTGCAGCATCGATTCGTTTAATAGGCGTACCTTGTGATTACAATTGCCTCTTTATGTAAAAAGACAACCTGAATAATGCGATAGTATGCAAATTGGCGTAAAGATGAAGACATAAAGACATACAGTTATAATCGAACTTTAGTGCTTATTAGCCTAATTATCTTCTGTCTCCTGCTTGTTAAGAATGCAAATAGAAATTATGTGATTGTTACTCCTCTGCTTTCCTTTCCTTTTTTGATCCCTGACGAAAAAAGAGGGGGTGTCATAAGTTTGATGTGTGTACCCGTGTGTTTGTGTATTTTTTATTATATATGTGTATTTGATTATCTGATTTTTTTGTTTGAAAGTTGACTTTATCGAATCTGTTCTTAGCTATGTTTGATGAAAATCGGTTCAGTCGTTCTAAAGTTATGGGCGGTTAACTGTTTGAATCGGGGTGTTTTCGCAAGATATCGCATTCAATAGATTGTCTATTGAAACGTGTGTACTACTAGATAAATTATGTAGCTTGAAAGAAAAATATAACAGGGATTTTAATTTTTTTTTTTTTTATAAAGACTGAATCAAGCAGAATCGAGGAATTATACTTGAAAGGAACTCAGGTGTTAGCAGTAGGCTACTTTGGAGCGACTCCTTTGCCAAGTTAAGCTCCTGTGTAACTTCAGCCTTAGAGTCAAAATCTGATTTTCATATTTCTAATTCTGGCGAAGTCTTTGAACGGCGTATGAATATCTATTGCTTAATATTTTGTGTTGTCATGTATTTCATTTGTTTGGACATCGTTTGTTTAAAATTGATGAATGAATGTTTAGGTTGTCTGATTTGCATTTTATGCTTTGTCTCAGTTGTATTGTGGTTCTGATTTGTTGGCAGGGCTCATGACTATGCTTTAGATTATTATATGTTGAGTATACGGTCTTTCTATTACTGTTTATTCGTGTGACAACGTAAAGGTACACCAATAAATCAATATAATTTATTCGTGCAGTCAATTGCTCATCGGGAAATCCTTGCACGTTGTCCTGACTGTCATTTGAAGACCTTAGACAGTCTTTCGTCAGAAGCCAGTAAATTTGACATCAGTCTTGCCAAGGGGTATTGTGGTACCAAGTTACTGGAATATGGTCAGATAGCCAATCATTCCGTGTAGAATGCTGGTACTCATCTGAATGAGGTTAGACAGAAAGCCGACTACAATGTAGTGGGAAACGGCTAGGTGGATTGATTGGTACAATCGAACACACGTCTTTTGACCTTGAATAAGCCTAGCGGAGTACGGAGTTTCAATAGAACAAGAGGCCAGTTTATATTGGACAGTGGAATATTTATACTCATTAAATTGGTAAATAAAAGAAATCAACAATCAAGCCGAATAAATAAGTGTAAATATGTACAATTATTTCAGGTAAGCAAAGAAAGCCTTTATTTTTCACCAGACTATACAAACAAAAGAATTAATGAAAGAAAATTGTAACAGATTTTTTATAAAGTACACATGACGCTAAAACAAAGGTAATTTTCGTCAGATCTCGATATTGTTTGCCTTTTGTTAAACACTAGTGTACGGCCACAGCTTAAACAGGGTCATATTATATAAATAATAATATAGCCTATAATAATGTTCCTTTCAAATTGTGAAAGAAGTTTTCAAATAGGTGCAGAGGTTCTGGGTAGTACCCCCAAGATCTATATATTCATTAGCTTACAAAATGCATCGCATCGCATCACAGTATCTCTACGTTGACGTCGTGGTGGGGTTTGCTTGCTCCATTGAACCCTAGGTTGGTGCCGGTAGATTCTGCTTTGCCGCAACATGCCTAGGGTGAGAGGCCATGGCGACCCTAGGACCTGATCTCCAGGGAGAAGTCTTGTCCCTCGTATGCGGCTTGCCTTTATTGGCCGGTTGGTGTGAACACTGACGGGGAACAGAGCGCCCACCTCTCTCTTGCCTTAATTAGCTCATTTGAGTGGAGATTCCCAAGAGCAAACGTGCTGGGAGGAAGGAAGTTAACCCTGTAAGATGCTGGTAGGGATCTTAACCGTAATACTGGGACTGTTGCTCAAGCACCTCCGTATATGCTGTCCCCTACGCGCTACGTCACCAAAGTACTAAAGTTGTCAAAAAATAAAAGGCCGGTTTTGACCGCTATAAAAATACTTAATAATAATTAAACTTGATGCTTGCGAATGATACTCGTTATTATAGTGTATGGGTAACATAGGTAATAAATTAGGATTATGAAATTTATTTTTCAATTTCTTACGTAAAAAGTTATCGCGGCATGTAAAATGAGAAACGTCAACGGGCTTCTTAGATTGTGACGACTTTAGCGACTATTTATGGGGGGCCCATTAATTGAATGTGTAAGTCATACCCTGCCATTTTATAGCCGTGTAGATCAACAGTGGTCAGGCAGGGCCAATAGTCCTTCTATAGTTTTAGGTTATCGATCCACGAAACCTCCCAAACCCATAGCCCAATATGTTTTGTCTCTATATATGCAAATAGTTCTGCACCAGTCGGGGATTGTTCTGGGTCCTCTTGCGTAATGACTAGTGCATGCAGGGATAATTGCCAGTTGGTGTCAGATTTCATCCTATATGTCTAACAAGGCCTCAGCGAGTTGGATTCGGCCCCTGGTACGCCTTTCAATGGTCCGGGAGCCTAGAGTCCCGAGAATCACAAAGAACTAAAAAAAAGTATGGATATCAAACGTACATGGCTTCGGAAATTCCCGCAGGCTTGTCACAATACGAACGAGCCTGCGGGCCTAGTCTTGCCACGAGTACTATAGTTGTTACACTCATACACTGAACAGATGCATGAAAATCCAATCAGTATCGTTAAATATTTAAACCGAAGTAGACTATAGACCTGTGACTTGAAGGTTGTCAGGTATAAAAGTACCTACCTGACAAGAAGACCAAATTCAAAATTGTGGCTACATAATCTATGTCAGACATAATATCGAAATGTATTGTGATCTACAAATAGATCACCAAGTGTTCAAAGAAGGAAAATGTATTGAAAAAATAATATGCGTTGTAGCTTCTCTTATTCCCAATGATCGGTATTTTCAATATAATTTAGTAACTAAATTGTTTACTTATCAATGTTGCAACTAATATACACAGCTGTGTACATAATACATTGCAAATACACATACTTCAATTCTTACTAATGTTATAAATGCGAAAGTAATTCTGTCCGTTTGTTACTTTATATTTAGATGAAACTTGTACTCCTGATTGACCATGTCCATCATGTTCTAGACATAGTGTCGTACGATGTCAGCGATGGCCATGGTCACGTGACGTGACACTTCAATAGCGCTACACCAGGGGTCACCAATTACTTTAATTGGGGGTCCATTTTATGAAATAATATGAACTTCGCGGTCAATAAGGTTTACAGATATATGTTGACCCAAACAACGTAAGAATTGTCAAGCCATTTTTTTTAGCTCTGTGTATTTATTTTTAATTATTACACACAAATTTTATCCAAAACTCTTGACAAGATACTTCCGTATTTTGTGTTTTAAAACTGTATTTTCTTAGAAATCAATCATTTCAAAACTCAAGCGTCAAGTCCACAAAAAATAATTAATCACCATTGTTTTTTTTCTTTTTTGTATCTACCTACATAAAAAAATATACTTTCGACTGGATTGATTTCTAAAAACTCCAATGAGTGTTATTTCTGCACTATTATTATTATTACTGTCGTCGTATAATATTTTATACTTAGTTCATATTATTGCTTATATTATAAGATTATTATTAAGGTTAATTGTAGATAGGCCAATAAATAAATGATTAAATTTCCATCCGGAGATAGCTTTAATACTCCTGAAAACATTTGCTGCGACGACTGATTGTTGTCTGTTGTCAAACGCACGGCATTAACGAAAAAGCGCGGGATAGATTATAACTATTAAATTTCGTACTCAAGTAACACGAGTAAATTATAATTGGAATCTAATACCGCAGTTCTGGATGCCTAAGCGTTTTACGGCTGTTGCGGCTTGTGTTAAGGCAATATATTCACATTGAAAGATCAAATTGTGTGTGCCGAGCGGTATGTGAAAGTTAATGTTGTGGTCAAGGGAGGGCCAGCACCTGAACCGTTTTATTTTTGAGCTATCTGTGTGCATACGTACTTCATTGGCTCCTGACTGATCCCTTTATTCCTCTACTGTTTGTATGGTGTAGCTTATGTTGAAAATAGGTTGGTTTGGTGTTCTCTCACACGGCGGGGCAGCATTGAGTGGTTGGTACTTAATTGCTCGGTCCTAGATGATAGCGTGTGTACTGGTTAGATTCTTGATCCATATACATTAGCCTGATGGCTTCTAGCGCCATCTCAGGAGGTGGCGCTTAGGCTAGGAGGCTTATACAGCAGGCTGTATGCACAGGTCAAGGGGATTTATTTGTAGGGCTATCTCCATGGCTAGAGCTTGTTCTGGATTAGTACATATTCAACCCGTGGGTCGTATACTTTTTATCAAAGAGAACGTACTTGTCCCCGACGGCTCTTCACAAACAAACTTGTTCTTCTTGTTAGGACGACTATAAAAGTTTCTGAATGTAACACGGGCGAAGCTATTGGCAGAAGCTAGTAATTAATATATTATTTCTGCAAACATTATTTTATAAATGAATCGTCTTTATGTTCAAAATATGACACATTCTGAAAACGTTTTTGGAGGACATTTGGAATGCAAACATTAAAAGCAAAAATAATATTTAAACATAATTAAGAGTTCCATGTCGCTATAATACAGTGGTTCTCTGTAGAACCAAAAATTTCGTTACATGTATCATATGACAAACTATCGGATTCCTAATCTACAATGACTTTGCCTTTTCCCAACTATGTAGTGTAGAATTTAGCGCCCGCTTGGCTTAGCACTAACTTCTGGGTTGGTTGATATCTTGGTTGATTTGGTTGGCTTTATATTAGACTGGTAATTTGGTTATTGCTTTACGACCACTAATTTATTGATACGCAATAATATGGTTTAAAGGTTATGTTGAATACTAGTTAACTATCAAAATATGGTAAATGGTTAATCTACGCTAAAGTAGCACTAAGATGGTTTGAATCTGGCTTGACTTGAGTTACGCGATTGGTATTCGAACACGCACTAACTGGTATAAGTTGCGATATATACATTTATGGAAATGCTAGCAGGCAAAAGTGCTGAGCTGTTCGGTTGCAAATATTGTACCGAACAGTTAGGCTATGCTTAGAGTAACTTGGTAACTCGCTAACCCGTACTAAGACTGGTATCTAATATTTGGCTTCTGACTACCTGTAACGATTGTCTAAAATCTACAAATTTTATTCAGGATTAACGACTTAACAAGTTTTCCACGACACGGAGAAGTCACGGTATGTAAGGAATGGTCGCCCATCCACGGATCGACCTCGGCAAGCGTTGTTTAACCTCGAAGATCGACCCGTGTGGCTGTTATTATTAATCAGGAGCTACTTATATGATCAAATAAAGCAAATTTTTAACATTATTGAATAAAATTTAATTGTTTGCTCCTTATTGTTTTATCAAAAAATATACACATCTGTGTATACAATAAATTGCTAATACTTAATATAATATTTCTGAAACATCAGTGTCAATATCAAATTTATTTAATAAGTTTATTTTCAAAATTTGGTAAATTCTGGGAAAGTTTTTGAAATACACCTTTTATTTGAATGCAGACATTACAAGCGAAAATTATTTAAATATGTTTATAAAAGTTTTTTACATGTTGCACAAATTATCTTGTTATTCTTTAGATGAAAACTTAATCATATTTTAAAAGATATATATTATATAGACGATAAGCAGAAATTACGATGATGATGTAACCAAATACGCGAAATTAAAACTTATTGATGGAAAAGAGTGTCCGTGACGTTTCTTGCAATTTGAATTCTTCTTCATGGAGACTACTGAGACGATTGCGAATGTGCAACTAGATTCATCTTTTTTTTTGTTTGACAATACAAAAGTACCTTTAAGGTTTATTTGAAGTAAACTTTTTAAGATTTTGATGTTTGAGGATTGCCTGCGGTGGAACTTTCTTTTTGCATAGCCTAATTTTGTCCCACTTTTGAGTAAATACCTTCCTTCACACTTCGGTAGAACTTAAGGATGAAAACTCTTTTGCTTTGACTGCGCTCAATACGTCTCTAAGTCTAACCCTTAAGATAAGTATGTATTTGAGAACGAATTTAATTATGGATTCTCTTAAATAATTTTGCAGAATATAAAAAACCACCTGATACTAAGTATGATAAAATAACAATGCTATGTATGCCACAATTATTTAATAACACATGCTTGCAAATTAGGGTATTATCTTTATGCAAATTCATTTATTCTAGAATTTATTTTGAATAAAGACCGTCCGACCGTGTTTGCCTTATATTTTAGTATAAATAGTCGATATCCGTCGATATGTAATTAGTCGGAGATTACCTACTGAATCGGTAAGTTTACTTTTTATAAACTTCTCTCTGCTTAATTTTTCTATCTATTAAAATAGCCTCTGTGATCCACTACTGAACAAAAGTCTCCCTTTTTGTTTTCCTTAATAGTTCTGTTTGTTGCTGATGCGAACCAGTCCTTTTCTTTCCTATCGTATTTCTTCTTTTAAATTTAGAGCATATTTATTCAAATTATTCATGTTACCAAATCAATATAATATCAACATATATACCTATATTATTATTATTATATTTTATGAGAACCTTATCACAAAACTAGTCCAAGCAACAACTTTTTTTATATTGAACTAGTTTTGTGGTAAGGTTCTCCCTATTTATGATAATAAATTAAATTGGCTGCATTATCAATTAATTCAATAATGGACATTTTTATCAATTAATATTTGTTTCAAATATTTTTGATAATCAATTAATTAAAAAAATACATCGATGGCTCGATATATACGAAGACTGACATAAAATGAATAAAAATGAATTTGTCGTACTTAAGTGTTTTGTTGGGCGTAATGATAGCCACCTATATTTTTCTTGTTCGTAGATGTCTTACAGAGTAAGCTTAGTTAGTAACAGAACAATACAATTCCTGATTTCCCACAAGGACTTTTAGCAATCAGTTATAGTTTGCAATAAAAGATCCATTAATTTTTGTGAATTGTAAGATCTATTCTGTGAATGATGATCATCTATATTTTTTTGTAATATATTTTAATTTTCTTTGATAGAATAAATAGTTACAATATTAAAGTAATTGAAGTTTTTTCTACCACATTATTATCACGAATTCCTACACTTTACAGACATGTCGATCCCAAATGCATCGCTGAGCACCAAAGGAAAAGTTAGGTTCAAGTTAATATTGACTTTCTGGAACTAAGTTAAGTTCCAACTACATACCGACCGGTAAGTCTAACTTACATCAAAGAAACCAATATCTTGTTTTCTTGAAAATTTTCTCCACCATGTTTTGGTAAAACCATCCAAAGGTCCTTATAAAGGTGTAAAACTTAAATTACGTCTCAAAAATTTGCAGTAGATTTTACTATTGCTTCAAACCAAAAATATACACTTTGGGCCTTGTTTCCAAAAATCTCGATGGTTAGTAGCAAATTATTAGTAGATTCTTAATTCAAATTTTCTACAGAAAATCTGAATTTCAAGTAAATAGTTTTACAAACCATTTAATTCTTTATACAAAATCTTAAAATTGAATATAGAATGTGCTAAACAATCAGTGTTGAGATTTGTATAATAAACTAAGGGTGATAATCTAAGTTATTTTTTGTTCACATAATTTTTATATTAAATTAGTTAATTATTTTTTTGCTCCAATTTCAGAACTTTGCCATCTGCTAAATCACAGATCTTCATAGTGGGCGGCGGCTTCAACACACTGAACGACGCGAAAAGGCTCCAGAAGATAAGAAGCAGATAAGCAGAATCATCTTTGTGATTGAAATAGGGGAAAACTCACCTAAGAGGTACGCATTCAATAAATCGTCCTAGATAGAATAGACGTCCCCTTGGAATAGTTACCGACTTTCAAGCGTACAGAGACGCTGGTAGGAGATACAAATTAATATTTTGGGTAATCATAATTTCAATAAACCTTCAGAACTGTCGAAAGCTCTATAAAGGTTCTAGGTACCAGAGGGATACCTTAAATATTAATTATCATCATTTCTTTAGGCAAAAAAGTTCGCTAGTAGCCATCAAGCTTTCCCTTAGCGTCGCTACATTGAACAGCCTTGTGTGTTTCGCATCCAGCAGAAGTATGGATGCCATATGAGATAAAAGAAGTGTATGTACTTTAAATAGAAAACCTTTTTTTATAAAAAAATACAACCGATTTCCAAATAAAAAAAAAAAATATTTTATCTTTTTAGTGGTACATAATGGACAAGTTCTATAGTACCCACAGTGATGCTAAAATAGATTACACGAATAACATGTAACATGAATATAACCGGTGGAATAAGAGTGTACTAACGTAGGGGTTTACTGTACACTCTGCTACCCGTACTACATCTGCGTACCCGTTTAGAGCGTACTCGCGTGATGGTATGTTATGAAATAGTGTAAAAAATAAACAGACATGCGATTGCAGCAATTCGTTCAGAATTGCCGTTATTTATTGAAAAGATCTGTTGTATATCTTCGAAGTCTAGTCCTATCATCAGGTCATTACCAAATTTAAATGGGACTATTTCTGAATACAGTCCTTTGGAACTAAAAAAGAACTTTCGAAATCTGTTTATATATGACGGAGTTATGCCCGAACATACATAAAAAATATAATCATACGAATTGAGAACTTCCTCCTTTTTGGGAAGTCAGTTAAAAAAACACCTTTGATTTCCATTTAATCCCTTTTATAATGGTTAACCATTCGTCAGTGTAGAGCGCTGTGGGCAATGACTATTCTGTTTATCCTGTTGTTACCCTGTTATTGATAACCCCACTTCTCCTTCTTATCTGACTTCTCATGTTCAACTCCTTTGCTCTGTCCACAGTAGGAATCTTCGCTCCACCAATAATCGTTTTCTGCAATATCTCTCTCACCGCTCTGGGTTTTTCCGCTCGTCCTTCTCTGTCCAGGCGATCTCCCTTTGGAATGCGCTCCCACAGAACATCAGGATGACAACCAGTCGGTTCTCTTTCAAATAGAAGGCACGTGAGCAAATTCGCAGAGGTTTGCATAATCATCACAAAATTGATTTGTTGGTTTCGGTTTCTCTATAACATTGTTTAAATGTATGTACCTAAATATAATATTTATTCTTCTTTTTTCTTGTATATATATATATATTTCTATTTCTCTATTCATCCTATCATTAGTTGCGAACTGCGTTGTTTTATCTCTGCACTACAATAAGGCCGCTTTTTTCAGAGTACCCAAAGGGTACAAACGGGACCCTATTACTAACACTCCACTGTCCGTCTGTCTGTCTGTCTGTCACCAGACTGTATCTCTGCACCGTGATAGAGAGACAGTTGAAATTTTCACAGATGATATATTTCTGTTGCCGCTATAATAACAAATACTAAAACCAGAATAAAATAAATATTTAAGTGGGGCTTCTTTTTGCCGTATTTTGTGATAATGGTATAGAACCCTTCACGCGCGAGTCCGACTCGCACTTGGCCGGTTTTTTTTTAAATTTACTTAGATAAACTTTAAGGCCTAAGGCATTAAGTCCGCCTTTGTACTTGTGCATAAAGTTTTAATAAATAAATTTTCAGATTCCTGCTGCTGCTTCGGTCGGTTCTTCGTCAATTGACGGCATCACGGCGCGAACCCTCGGGTGGGTTGGCATATGTCCACAATACCACCATACCAGTCTGCCAGACCAGTCTACCAGACCAATCTACTAGACCAGTCTACCAGACTATTCTACCAGATAATTCTACCAGTAGTTTACCTACGCCAGCCGTTAGCGCTGTTTCTCACATGATATACGTTGAAATGTTCCTCGTTTCAGTCTGAGGGAAGAAATTTCTTCAACTAGATGAGGTCCCAATTTCTATAGAATGTCTTTACCGTAGGTACCGGTATACCTATACCACAGGTACAGGTAGTCTAAAGCTGAAGATTCAAACGCTCTGTTATCTTCAGTTCTATCATCGGAATACAAGACGAATGGCCATGCGCCATCGGTATATGGTGGATTTACCCACCCATACGCACAAAGCGTTTTCCTAAAACTTTCATTGTGCGCACGGCTAAGGAGTGGAATTCCCTGCCGGTGTCTCTGTTTCCTGATAGCTACAACCTTGAGGTCTTTAAGTCAAGAGTGAATAGATTACTTCCAGGCTAGCGTGCTTCACCGTAGACCACACCATCGCTTACCATCAGGCGATATAGTCGTCAAAGGCGAGCCTATTGTTAGATATTTTTTTTATTTTTTGTCTGTTAGTAGTGTTTCAGCTTATCTTGGTTGTTAAGGTCTTAAAAGGCAGATCATAGAAATTGGTTAAAATAGCATTAAGTTGGGCAGTCTCGTTGCTCCAATGGTTGCAAGTACTACTGCTGAGTTTGAGGTCCTGGGTTCGATGCCTAAGTCAGACGAAGAGTTATTGGTTTTATTCCATCTGGATTTTTCATTAACTGCCCAGAATCTGTACTTGTGCCCGGTTGATGGCAATAAGCTCGCCCCCTAATTCAAATTCAAATTCAAATTTCATTTATTTCAATCCAAAGATCACATATGTTTTACATTTGAAATCAAAATAATAATATATTACACTAAATATGTCTTTACAAAAATAATTAATTAAATTATATATACAAAATTAAATCATTATTTAAAATTAATAAATGGGACTTAAAATATAACTGGCGAAATGTTGGTGTACTTAGGTGCATCTCTGCCGTGCCCTTCGGGGACACAGGCGTGATATTATGTTACGTTACGTTATGTACATAATTAAGTTCCAAATCGTGAATAAAAGAACTATATTGGATAAGTTTAAGACTGATGGGACGAAAAATGATATGGCTTAGAAACTTATTGGAAATTTGCAAAGTGGTAAATATAGAAATAAGTTTAGTGATAAGTGTTTTTTAATTGTTTAATTTTGTTTTGGTTTATAAGAAATCATTCTAACATAGTTCTCAAATTACATGTTTATAATAAATAAATAAACATTAATCGTTCATTCTAGTGTCTTTATTTAAGTCCAAAAAAACGAAGACCTTTCACGAATTCTCCTGTCAAGTTAAGAAATACACGATTCTTGAAGTATGAAATCAGCCGCGCGTTCAGCTACCATTAAAATGGCGGCGTTAGGATTGCCCCTTACTTCTGTTGGCAAAGAAGATGAGTCGACCACTCGCAGACCATCCACGCCCTTAACTCTCAACCTGCTGTCGAGAACAGACCCCATCGCACAAGTGCCGACATAATGCCACAAACTTGATGACGTTGCTAATGCGTAGCAAACCCAGAAATCATCTTCAGTACTCAAATCTTTGCAGAGCCCCGTATCAATAAGACTAGCATTTACACTCTTAAAGTATGTCGTATTTAAAACCTTGTTGAAGTCTTTCAAACTATTTGCCATTAGTTTCAAATCAGAAATGTTGCTATATGTCCGAGTATGTATTATAGGATTGTCTTTCGGATCTACACTAGCTAACAAAACTTTACCTGTTGAATTTGGCATCAACAGATCAATAATAGTAAACATTACTTGCCTTCCATTAGTCGCATCATAGAATGTATCACATAGAGGATTCGAAAACTTCATCACGTTGGAGCAGAATTGAACGAACCCAGCTGAATCGTGGGGAAATAGAAGATTGATAGACTGGTAGTCCGGATAAGTTTGCTGAGGATCAAGAGCTACGTAACCAACTGTCATTGGGACAGGGAACTTGCCTGGATTACCTGCTGCGGTAGTCGATGTGTCTTCCTCCATTTGGTAAGCAACACTTGCTGTCATATGATCTTGTAAGTTCTTGCCAACGGGAAGGTCAGCTACGACGTTTATACCAAAAGGTTGTATATATCACAAGGTGCAAGTTGGAACGCGATTTGGCTTCTGAGAGATACGTGACTGCACTGCTCTGACGAAGACTATCCGCGTTGGCGTAAAGTGGTTCGGTATACCCTAGTCTGGTCTCCTTCGTACTGATATCATCAACAATATCGTGACCAAGCTGTTTAAAGGCAGATAAGTAGGGCTCGTTCGTAGGATCCAACTCTCTTGTAATTTTAATGGGTCCATCAGTGCCATGTTCTTTAGCAGCTGGAGACGCAAGTAAACCTTCGTCGATTAATTTTTCCGCCTTTTTCAAGTATGGTTGGATGTTTTTGAACTTCCAAGTGTCATCATGTAGCATCTCTGCCCAATGGTCGAAGTCTAGGGGATGTCCTGGGACGTGCATGATATGGTTAAGAGCGCTACTACCACCGAGCATTTTGCCTTGCGTCAAACCAATATGACCTCCTTGAAGATTCTGCGCGGTATAGTTATCGTTCACAGATGTAAAATTGTAGTCATATATAGTGCTTGGTAGGACTGTGAATAGTCCTGATAACTGTAAAGAAGACGATTTTTTATAATAATATAAGTATTAGCTGTGGGAAAAAAAAATCAGCTTTTTAATGAAACCTACATCAGATTCAATCGGGGAAGGTCCTCCAGCTTCAATGAGGAGTACGCTCTTGTTACCTTCGGCTGTCAATCTGTTCGCGAGGACGCACCCTGCAGTGCCAGCGCCTACTATGATGTAGTCAAAGAAACTGCCATCTGTAAAACGTTTGCAAGAAAATCGAAAGGTCTGTAAATATATCTTCTTATATATAAAATTCTCGTATCACAATGTTAGTTACCTTACTCCTCCGAAACGGCTTTACTGATTTTTACCAAATTTTATATGCATATTCAGTAGGTCTGAGAATCGGCTACTATCTATTTTTCATACCCCTAAGTGATAAGGATTGTTCACCATTAACATTTTTTTTTTTAATTTTTGTACAAAATTTTTTGTTTTTATTTTTCTATAATGTGGCATTAAAAATACATACAACCCTAAATTTTTACCCTTTTATCACCAACCCCTATTTTATAATAATAATAATAATAATTTTTCATCCCGCTCGATAACTGATCAATTATCGTCTTTTAAATAGTATAATGCAGGGTAATGGGTGGGTAGGTAGGGTAGGGTAGATAGGGTTGAGTAGGTAGGGCTGGGTAGGTAGGGTAGGGTAGGTAGGGTAGGGTAGATAGGGTAGGGTAGGTATGGTAGGGTAAGGTAGGTAGGGTGGGGTAGGTAGGGTAAGGTAGATAGGGTAGGGTAGGTAGGGTAGGGTAGACAGGATATGGTAGGTAGGGTAGGGAAGATAGGGTAGGGTAGGTGGGTAGAGTAGGTATGGTAGGTAGGGTAGGTAGGTAGGTAGTCAATTGACGGGAGCGAAGCCCTGGGGGTCAGCTAGTATTATATAAGACTCGTCCCCGAAATTTTATACGGTCGTTAAGGACACGCTGGACAGAAACCGGTGGAGGCAGATTTTTCGATTACTCCCTCCATACGCTTTTTGTTCTTCATCTCAGTAAATCTTTCTATGAGGAATAAACCGTGTGGTCGGCGTACTCTCTTTCTTTTGTCTTCTGGTGAGTCTGTGTGTGTTTCGGAGTTCAAAACTACGAGAGGAACTTCGTTTTTTTCTTAAGCGTACTAAGCCCGCATTGTGGATGACGACCATCTCTCATAAAAAAGCCACATCCCAACTGTGAGAACATAATAAGATGATAATGTTACTTACTGGGAGGGCTGCAAGCAGTTGGGAATCTCCAGTATGTCCCTTGTACCATAATCTGCATTAGTTGCAGAGCTCCTTGCAACGACTGTATGCCAGACAAGCCATCTGTCGAGACTGACATTGCTGCAATATGTTTAGTGGCGGATATATAACAGATAATTAAAAAAAACCAAGCCAAGCCAAACCAACAAAAGCCAAGTGTGTAGTGTGTCGGACTTCGCACATTTAGGGTTCCGTGCCAGAGCGCAAAAACAAATTACTTTAATAGGAAATTTCAAAGAAAAATCTGGTTTATAAATATATTGGTATTTGTTAGTAAAATAAACGTAACAATAACACCAAATTTGAAGTTCATAGGTCAACGGGAAATAAAGCTGACTTTGGTGGCTTCTCATTCCTTTGTTTTCCAATACTTCTTAAAACAAAAAATACAGCATGTACTTACTCAACGAGCTCTTAACAACGATATCCTATTCGATGGGATATCGTTGTGTGTAATTTTTTGTTGCGGCCCCCTTTATCTCTATGGCCGCCTCATTAAAACATTTAAAAAAAAATTTTGACTTTTTGTATGGTTTTGGGTCATCAAGATGCCTATACTGTCAAAATTTGAAGGCTGTAGCTGTACTCGTTTTGCTGTAAAACATGTGTGACAGACGACAGACAAACAGACGGACACGTGAGTGACAGCAATAGGGCTCCGCTAGGACTCTTCGGGTACGGAACCAAAGGTTTTAGAAAAAAAAAGAACAACAAAAATAAAAAGTTTAATAAATATTAAGCGACTTACCTAGAGTTATTCGGTGTGTTGACGCAATTGAAGAAAAAATAAAAACTGCGTATTTAAAATTTCGCCAGTCATTTTATAGTTTTGAAATAAATAAGAAGAGGAGGTTGTAGGTTTGTGGAATACTGTTAAAAGAAGGTGTTTAATATATTGAAAAGGTGATTAAAATAATACTTAGGTACTTTCTGCTTAAAGAAGGCTGCTGGAAGTATTGATACGATTGCGATTATTTTTTCATTGATACAATGTTTCAGTATCGTTAAATTGTCTAAAGTTGTCTAAAGAATCGTCTCTAAAAACTGTTCGTCGTGTTAGCGTTAAGTATGATGTTATGTGGTCGGATCACTACCCTTCGTTGATCGAATGCGATCTTTATATAATTGGGCCGAAAGTAACGCAGATTATGTCTTATGACAACGTAGTTGAGTGGGGAGAAAAAAGCTCAGAGGCTATTCACACCTATAGGCAAGAATGTCATTGTCGATTGCGAAATATTGATTTCCTTCACATATTGTCCAACTATTGTGATCGCATGTGTAGTGATTCGAACCACAATCAAATAATTGATTGCATGTATTGTTAGCAGGGAGAGTCGTGTCATTGGTAGGAGGCCATAGCGCGTGGTGGGTTGGAATAAGCACGTCAGCGAGGCTCACTTGTACGCTAGACTTAGGTTTAATGAGTCGCTTAGTTGTGGCAAACCTACGTCTGGCGTCATTTATAAGGAAATGTGTGACACTCGTAAGATCTTTA
The DNA here is from genome assembly GCA_947562075.1 of Orthosia gracilis. Lineage (NCBI taxonomy): Eukaryota > Metazoa > Arthropoda > Insecta > Lepidoptera > Noctuidae > Orthosia > Orthosia gracilis. The sequence continues at coordinate 25,373,025 of OX387266.1, forward strand.
AATCCAAACTAATGGTGCCAGAATCACCAAGACCAAATCCAAATGGACATCCTAGCCGAATTGCACACTAAAAATGACTTTCGGGACTTCTGGAAGTCTACAAAAAAGCACAACCTTAGGCCTGGATTGCCAGTGAGGGTCGATGGCGTGTCTGCTGGAGGGGATATTGCCAATGTTTTTAAAGCCCAGTTTTGTGTCGAACCAAGCAGTATTCCACCCACTGAGACGGTCGATGCTCAGTCACAGTGTACTATCATGGAACCAATAGTTAAGTTCTCAGCTGCGGACATAGCTAAGACCATAGGGTGTATGACCAGGGTTGAGTCTCCAGGACATGTCGGACTCAGCATCGAACACCTGCAGCATGCAGCTTCCCACCTGCCACGTGTTTTGGCCATGCTGTTCATGTTCTGCCTTCGCCATTCGTACTTGGACAAGCTGATGAGGATGGTCGTAGTACCAATGGTTAAAAATAGAACAGGAATCTTCCGGCACCGGTACGAGAACCAAGTCGATAATGTTAAATGGTCGGGAACTCTGTCAGACTCGTACACGTTGGAGTGCGGGGTGAGGTGAGTGGAGGATTGAGTTCACCAACGCTCTTCAATCTGTACATGGATGAACTTGTTGCCGGGCTCAGCAGCCGCCATGTTGGATGCCATGTTGATGACGTTTGTTTTAACAACATCAGCTATGCTGATGGCATGGTGCTGCTGAGTGCGTCAATAGGGGGACTCAGAGAGCTAATAAGCATTTGTGAAACGTACGCTCATACGCATGGCCTTAAGTACAACGTCAAAAAGAGCCAGCTTATGGTTTTCAATGCGGGTTCTAAGTGTCCGGTGGAGGTTTCTCCAGTAAGGGTGTGTGGGGTGCTCTTTGAGCGGGTACATAGTTTTAAATATCTGGGCCATATTGTGACGTCCGACCTAAAGGTCGACGCCAAAATTGAGCGAGAAAGGAGTGCGCTGTCCGTGAGGGCGATTATGATTGCCCCGCAGGTTTGCTCGTAGCTCCAAGGATGTGAAGATCACATTGTTTCGAGCCTACTGCATATCTTTTTATACGAGTAGTCTGTGCGTGTCATATTTGCAGAAATCTTACAGTGCTCTTCGCATTCAATATAATAACGCGTTGAGGGCACTGCTGCGGCTGCCAAGCTTTTGCAGCGCATCAGGAATGTTCGCGAGCGTCCGCGTTCACTGTTTTTATGCCAGCATGCGCAAGAGGGCGACCTCAATAGCGAGTAAAGTGCGGGGCACCGGCAACAGCCTTCTTAGCTTTGGTGCCAACAGGTTGGACGGGCCTTTCATGCGGCAGTGGCAGGCCTTACATGCACCCGTATACCGGGTTTGGGGCAGGTAAAAATGTAGAATAATTACCATAGTTTATTTATTTTTTGCAATATTTATTGTTTTGTTTAACAATTTATATAATTTTAATATTTTGACATTTTTATAACATTCAAAAATTGGCAATTTTACATTTGACATTGATTTATAAATTTTCTGACATTTTTATAATTTTTGGACCTTTTTAATTATTACTTTTAATGAATTTTTGACTATTTAAATTTAATTATTGATTAATTTTATTTTGGGTTTTAATCTGTTTATAATTTAACAAAATATCATGTTTAACTATGGGCTGGAATTGTCTGAAATAAATAAATAAATAAAAGCAATACACTACAAAGCGAAAAATAAATTTGTTTTCCTAAGTGGGGTCTTTGATAACTATTGATTTTCGTTTTTCGACACTGACTTCTGCAAAAGTTTGCTTTAGAAGTCGGATTAATTTTTTTGTTAAAAAGTTTTTCATTTACTGTAATGTACTTAGGGCCGATAATATTTCACCAATGAAACAAATCGCGATTAGTTTAATAAACTCAGTTTATGCAAATACAGGGCAAGGGCAATGGAGAGGGCTATGCTCGGAGTTTTCTTGCGTGATCGCCTCAGAAATGAGGATATCCGCAGGAGAAACAAAGTTACCGACATAGCCCGAAGAATTGCAAAACTTAAGTGGCAGTGGGCAGGGCATATTGCTCGCAGAACGGATGGCCGATGTTGCAGAGAAGTTCTGGGATGGCAACCGCGAACTGGAAGGCGATGCTTTGGATGGCTGTCCATTAGGTGGACCGATGTCCTGGTTAAGGTGGCGGGAATGTGCTGGATGCGAGACGCACGAGATCGGTCAATGTGGCGACGCTTGGGATTGGATTATATCCAGCAGTGGACGTCTTTCGGCTGAAACATTGTGTAACATTTGTCCAACCTCTTCTCTACTAAGCTGGTGTCTGCCAGAAAGACAGAAGCCATTTAAACCAAGGGTATCGTATTTTCTAGTTACTAGGTTGTAGGTTGGTTGTAGGTCGCTGTCCAGATAAGAAGAGGAAGATGATGGTGATGCCAGAAGTCTTCTTGGATAACGTTAAAAATTTCTTCACCTTGCTGAAAGTAATTTTGCTCAAGCATGAGGACTACCATGGCTAGCGAGAAATTGCAAAAGTGAAAATTCTACAAAACATGAAAGCCGGGACCAACAGCCTAACGTGATTTCCGAGGCACGAAGAAAGCTCGCTATTTACAGATGGTCACCCATCCGAGCGTTACTTAACATTGAAGATCGACACGTGCGGCTATTATTATTTAGCCACGAGCGGTTACCCCTTGGTGTTACAAATAAAGCATTATGATTCTGATTCTGTTGAAAAATCTTTTTTTTCTTTTCAGAAAATGAGAAATTAAGTGGTTAGTTGTTGAGAAGCTCGCGTTTGACTACCATCTTAGCTGATGGTAAGCGATGATGTGGTCGACGATGAAGCACGCTTGCCTAGTAGTAAGCTTTTCACTCTTGACTTAAAGGCTCCCAGGTTGTAGCTACTTGTTATAGTTTGGTCATTCATTATCTGATTCGAGTCCGAAAATGAGTTCCGAATTCTATCTGAGTTGGAAATGCATTGAATCCGGACGGATGGCGTTCGGATGTAGTGCGCGATCCCTCCTACAAGTAATATTACGGCTACTTCGGACCGATATTCCTTGGATTCGGATCAGATGCGGTGCGGAACCTTTGTAACCCTTACTTCCAACCGCATATTTAATGTCACCACCTCATCGATCACACCGGTGATGGTCCACTCTGTCTTGCACAACCTGGCGCTCTAAGGAGTCATTATTCTCTTAGAGATAAGGCATATCATTGCATAATTAGCCTTTTAATGTCTCCACTGCTATAGCACAGGCCTCCTCTCATAGATAGGGAGTGTTCTATAATCCACCACGTAGGCCTAGTGCGGATTCCCCCAGGTGGTTTCCTGCATTGTCGAGGCAGAGGGTTTAGTAGCCGTGGCTTGGTCACCCACGCTTCAGCCAAGAGGGGCCCGAGGAGGGGCCACTCGTCAGGGCTTCTGCCAACTAAGCCGACGACGTAGCAGTCAACAACGATGGTGCCGCTTGGACGACGTCTCATTTGAGGCGGGCTGCGATGTCGTACGGGGCCTCCCATAGCCATACCCAAAAGATATCGCGGCTGAGGGTTGGAGACCGCGGCGGGAGAGGAGTGCCGGTATTGCGTTGCGCCGCTCTCTCTACCTTCCGCGGCCTGATAATTCATAATCATTTCCAATTCAAGGCGACAGTTTCAAGACTCTGCTTATATGAATTGGCAAGAAAAAAAGTCAACAAGTATTACATTATTTAAAACTCATCGGTTTTGGGTGTTTTGCACTTGTGCAAATTTTATTTGGGTGCTGTCGGCTTAACTGAACATGATAAAATTTCAATGCGCAATAGTTTAACATTGGACAACTCATTAAAACAGAGAATATTCTCTAAACATGCTATAGAAAGAGTAGTAAAAAAAATATTTTGTGTTCAAAGTGAATTATAGAAAATATTAGAGCTGTCTGCGCTTATGAATCACAAAATGACTTCTATAACCTGGGTAAATTAAGTTCCAGAGTATTGCTTCTTGAACACCGTAAATTACGTAGGTGTTCAAGAAGCAATACTCTGGAATTTAATTCACCCAGGTTATAGAATTTATTTACTTTTTTTTCAATTAGATTTCGATTGGCTCGCGCTTGGACACTATCTCACCTGATGGTAAGCGATGATGTGATCGACGGTGAAACACGCTTGCCTGAAGTATTGACTCTTGGCCTAAAGAATGAATAGGTTGACTTTGACTCTTGACTTTCATCTTCCTTGGTTGTAGCTATCGGGAAAAACAACTAGGCGAGTCTGCTCCATCGAGGACCATATCATCGCTTGTCGCCATCAAATGAGATATTGCGTGCATATACGCGAGCCTATCAATAATTGTAGATAATTGTCATTAATATCCATCTTCATTTTCCAAATCTTAAATTCGACCTTTCATTAGAATTAAAATAGTCGAAGTGCCAGTATGTACCTATATTGCTGATATTTTTTGTTATTCCTTTTTGCCACTTCATGCCACGAGGAGCTCGTGGCTAAATAATAACAGCCACACGGGTCGATCTTCAAGGTTAAGCAACGCTTGACGAGGTCGGTCCGTGGATGGGTGAACATTTCAACAAATCGAGTTTCCTCCGTGCCTCGGAAAGCACGTTAAGCCGTTGGTGGTCTCGGCTGTCATTTGAAGATCTTTGACAGTCGTTACGGGTAGTCAGAAGCCTGATATCTGACACCAGTCTTGCCAAGGGGGTATCGTGTCACCCAGTAACTGGGTTGTGGAGGTCAGATAGGCAGTCGCTCCATGTAAAATGTACTCAGCTGAATCCGGTAAGACTTGAAGCCGACCCCAATAATAATTGGGAAAAAGGCTAGGCAGATGATGATTCCTTTTTGCCACAGTCTCCTCTGAAGGCCATTATTTTGGTATAAAAAGGCTACCAAAATGTTTATTCTTATATTTTTACTTAAATTGTGCCAAGAAAACGAATATCTTCAGGTGAGTTTGTAGATTATTTTTACTAAATTTTCTTTCTTACATTGTTAATCTACTCTTTAATTTTAATTAAATTAATGTTAAAACTAACCAAGTAACGTTTTCGTAATAAAGTGTTCCGTCTGTGTGAACATTCTGACTTAAGACACAAATTTATTTGTTAATCGATTGTAATTCTTCAATCGATTCGGCATACGCGCTTCTCCTTTAGCTCTAGATAAAGTGCCATTATACCAGTTATAAAGTTTGTCGAAAAGTCATAACTTTAGATACTGAACACATGAAATTTATTTTAACTACACTCTACACTATAATGAGAATCAAAATTTCCCGCCATACCACATATTTTTTCAACTGTATGAGTGAGAGATAAAGTAGTGTGTGCAACGGCATATAATTAGGTATTTAAGCACTCACGTGATATTATTATCCCTCGCTCGTGTTTAAATAACCCTTATTATATGACCATTGCATGATATATATATAAACTACTATTAATTTAATTTCGGTAATGCATTAATCCCATACATTTTGATCTTTTTGACAATCGTTACCGCTAATAGGATATCACTTTGTCTCAAGCCTCATCAAAGTGTTAAAGTTAAAATCTTTGTTCTTTTCTATAATGTCTCAGATGACTAACGACTTGCCTTAACTATCTATTAGTTGAACATTTGCCAAGATATCTTCGGGACCTTCAACGTTTCTGCAATAAACAGCAGAAATCCACTGAAAAATCTTCAATAATCTTTTTGGTGACAAACGGATTCATTTTTTAATGTTTGTTTTTTTTTGTCTTATCTGTATTCGAGTCACAAGTAAAATATTTTTTCCTTTATTCCTTTTCTTTTTTCTTATCAGCCTGTTCATCAATTTTAGCAATGTCAGCCTCAGCAGGCGCTCTGTCTGATATACAGGCGGCGCAAGTCACTCTGCAAATGATGCAGACAATGTTGCAGCTTACTTCATACAGATTTCCACTTGCTTGCAGTCCTAGCAGTAAGTACTGTAAGGGACACTAAATATTATGGAAGGACACTCGATTACTGAAACTTTCTATTAGAATACTCTGGTGTCAGCTAGCCAGGTCAATTCAAACCGATTTTTTCTTTTGACACGTAACCATAAAGTAATTATGATATAATGCGTTGAAATATCGTGAAACTTTACGCCGCTAGTACAATTTATACTGCCTTAGTGACGTTACAAGCCCACACTCTTGAACTTAGAAGCGCTTTAATTTTGTATTTTTTTATTTATTTGGTAAAGCAAAAAATAGGCGTCTAATATTATTCGATAATCTCACTGACGGACTTAATAGAATTATCATTTTTCCTCCCAAGAAAAAGCCCTATTATATGCAGAATTATGTGACAAAAAACAATCTAAATGTCAACTAATTAACTCAAACTAATTAACACTTACTTAATCCAAGTAGAATCAAATCTCTGATCCTCAAACCTCCAATAAAGCACACAAAATGTTAATGGCATTTTTAATTCTCACGAATGCTTCACAGATGACAGTTCCTATGACTTCATCATAGTTGGTGCTGGCTCTGCAGGGTGCGTCCTCGCGAACAGACTGACAGCGTGTGGTAACAACAGCGTACTACTGATTGAAGCTGGAGGACCATCCCCAATGGAAGCAGATGTAGGTTTCAATAAAGAACTTTTATTTCATTTTATTTGAGATGGGTTTCCTCAAGGTCAGAGGTGACAGAGACAAAGTCGACAATTTGAGCTTATTCAGAAGAAGCCTGCTCACTCTAATTTTAAAGAGATTCGGGTAGAATGCGTTCGGAAACGCAGACGCAATTAAGGAGTTCCACTCTTTTGCTGTGTGCTTTATGAAAGATGTTTGGAAACGCTTGGTGCAGATTGGTGGAATGGCAACTTTGTAAGGATGGTAACTTGCAGTGCGTCTAGATATCCGATGGTAGAAGGGGGCCGGCAGGATCAGGTCGTGGAGTTCTTGAGCACACTCGCTGAATAGCTGAACTTGATGATTTTCATGTCATGTCTGAATTCCGTGAAGAGTACGTACATACACATTTCACCAGTTATGTTTAAGTTCCATGTCATAGGAGAAGAGCCTACTGTCATCAAACGGGCACAAAATCCAGACTCTTGGCTCTTACTGTGAAATTCCAGATGGTAAAACCCAATAACACTTTGTCCTTCCCGGGCATCGAACCCAGGACCTCATGCTCAGCAATAGCGCTAGCAACCACTAGACCAGCAAGGTATTTTTTTCTAACAAATAAAATTATACATAAAATAATAACCTGTATTTTTTGTATTGCAGTTAGCAGGACTATTTCCGTACCTGGCAGACTCTATATACGACTACAATTATACATCAGTTCCTGATAACTACTCAGCACAGAATTTACAAGGAGGCCGTGTTGGTCTAACGCAAGGGAAGATGTTGGGCGGCAGCAGTTCCTTAAACCATCTTATACATGTGCATGGGAATCCTCTGGACTATGATACATAGGCCGAAATGCTGAATGACTCCAGCTGGCAATATGAATCTGTTTTACCATATTTTAAAAAGAGTGAGAAATTGGTGGACCCAGTTTTACTCGCGTCTGAATTTGCCGATCAATATGGCACTGATGGACCTATCCAACTAACAAGAGAGCAAAATCCTAGCAATGAGCCCATCTTAGCTGCCTTTGCCGAGCTTGGTCATATAATTGCTGATGATACTACTTTGACTTTAGGGTATACCGAGCCACTTTTAGCCAATGTTGATGGTCTTCGTCAAAGCAGTTCTGTCACGTATCTCTTAGAAGCCAAATCACGTCCTAATCTATGTGTTGTGACCTACACAGTCGTCAATAAGGTTATTATGAAAAATGGCGTTGCTATTGGAGTGGAGGCGACAAATTCTGAAGGTGAAACTCAAGTATATATAGCGAATAAAGAAGTTATTGTATCAGCGGGCACGTTTAACAGTCCCAAACTCTTAATGCTATCTGGTATTGGGCCTCAAGATCACTTAGAATCGCTTGGTATAGAAGTGGTCGCTAATTTGCCTGTTGGCAAAAACTTCGTAGATCACGTAGCTGGTGTACTAATGTATCAGCTGGAGCATGACACATCGCCCACTCCAGCGGCCGATCCTGGCAAGTGGCCTGGATCCTTTTCAATCGGATACGTGGCCCTAGATCCTGACCAGACGTATCCGGATTACCAGTCGTTGAACCTTGTGATACCGCACGAATCAGTTGGATTTCTTCATCTCTGCTCTCAAGTGTTTAAATTCACGAATTCTTTTTGTGATCTATTATACACCGTGAAATTTAAATGGTTGTTTTCCCGCAGCGAAATGGTTTTGTCTATGTAATACAATCGTTTCGTAGTTATATAAAATATTAGTAACAAAAACTGGCATATTTAACATTGTGAAAAACTAAACTCGAAAGCGATCACGAACCAATAGTATGCCTCCCGATATCTACGGCCGAACACAGGCCGTTGACCCGGGTGCTAGGTCACCGTCGAAAGGATTAGGTTCGAAGGCGGCTCCGTTTGATCATGTTACGCGCGGGCTAGATTATGCCGTATAATTACACGCGAGAGCTTATTTTACTTTAAACATTTAATAAATCGGTCTTTGCTTTGTCGGCTTGTGGCTCGCTCGTTTGTTTTGCGTGCAAACTTTTATGCCGTATCATCACGTGCGAGAGTTTATTTTGGTTTGTCATTATTTTGTGCATCGGTTTTCTTTGTAGGTGGTGACACGAGTAGTACCTAGTACCTACAAGTTACGTCCAGAGTTACTATTGTTACTCACTTTTTCGAGTTGATGAATATTTTTTTAATTATTTTAAAACAGAAACATCGTTATTTATTTACTTTAACTCTATACTTTGAAAGTACTCCTTAAGGCAAGTCGTTCTGCCGCGGGAAAACAACCAATTAAATTTCAGGGTGTATAATGCTACTGTTGGTAGGACTACCCTTTTAGGTGTTGTTGGTCTCTTGATGCCTGATTCAAAGGGTGAAGTTTTATGTGCGAGTGACGATCCTAATGACTCTCCTCTGATATATACTCGCACGTACAATAAGAGTTCAGATTTGAAGCTGATAGCAGCAAGTTTGAAAGACTATAACAGAGTATTGAATACTACTTACTTCAAGAGTGTAAACGCGAGTCTAGTTGATACTGGGTTGTGTAAAGATACAAAAAACGAAGATTAGTTCTGGGAGTGCTATGCGTTAGGTGCTACTGCCAGTTTACTGCACTATGCTGGCACCAATGCAATGGGTTCTGTTCTAGACAGCGAGTTGAGGGTGATAGGAGTGGATAAATTACGTGTGATCGACTCTTCATCCATGCCGACTATGACCAGGGGCAACAACAATGCCGCAGTTCTGATGATAGCTGAACGTGGGGCAGACCTCATCCTCAAAGAATGGGGTATCTGTACTAACTGAAAATAAAACAGGAAAAATTAACGATTAGACAACATAAAATTTCCTTAGCGCTAATTTGGATTATTTGTAATTAAATTATGTTTTTTTCTTTTTTATTTATTTTTTGGCCAAAGCAAAATTGTTACACTAATAAATAAAATAAAAATAAAAAAGCCTTTTATTTCCAGTAAATTTACATTTCTTAAAATCTATGTATGTGTTAGTTTTTTCGACGAGTATGTTATTTATTTGTTTCTTACATAATATATTATTTTTATGTACACTAATAATAACCTTATAATACAAGCAATAATATGAACTTAGTGTACAATATGATGCGATAGACACAGCATACAAAAAAAAAATAACAGAAAGTTACAGTAATAGTGCAGAAATAACACTTATAAACAGTGGTCTTCAGAAATTTTATTTATTTATTTATTTAATACTTCATGCACAAAAACGTACAGAGGCGGACTTAATGCCTTAGGCATTTTCTACCAGTCAACCTTTGGGTGATGCAGAGACAAATAATGGTAGGTGCAATATGGAAAGTAAATCATGACAAGGTGGGTTTATTTAAATACAAAGATATACATACATACTATAAAATACATACAATATATATTTAAACAAATAAATTAATACACGAATATACTTAAACAGTTAGTAGTAGCAGATATTTGGAAAACTTAACGCTGTGACGACACTACTGCCAGCATCTTACAAACGTGCTCGCGAGCTTTCACCTTGAATGCCAATCGGTTGGTTGCCATTCCTGATATCTTGGGGGAGCGCATTCCACAGAGAGATAGACTGAACGAAGAAACAACAGTGAACGAAGGAAGTCAGTGCGATGAGTAGGACATTGAAGGTGACGGTTATGTGAAGAGCGAAGATTTTTGTTGTGGTTGGCGCAAGTATATTGAAAGTGAGGGGCTAGATAACTAGGGGTATTGGAAGAGGTAAGAAATGAAAATAAGGTAGTAAGTGCCCTTAGCACTCTGCGTTGACGTATGGGCAACCACTTTAGAAGTGACCGATGTGCAGAGACATGATCATATTTACGCAGATTGAAAACGAATCGAATGCAGTAATTTAGAAGACGGTCAAGTTTGTTGAGGAGTGCTGCATTCAGGTCATAATAGCACACGTCACCATAATCGATGATAGGAAAAAATAGGGCCTGCAGAAACATTGTCTTCGTCTTCGAAGGCAAAAACATTTTTTTTAAGCGATACAGAGCCCGCAGAGTTCCAGTGACCTTCTGACTGACACTAGCAACTTAAGTACGCCAGTTAAGGGTACTATCAATGCGCAAGCCTAGGTCCTTCACGTCCATGGAGGCGATCAGCGGTGGCGACCTCTCGCGTCCGGCCCTGGTTCAGGCTATGGTACGGAGCGAGAGGGCATGGGAAGCTGTCACCTCCTTCTGCGAAGCAGTAATGCTCGCAAAGGAGGAGGCAGAACGCGTGAGGGAGACGCAACGGAGACGCCCTCACGCCCCTAGCCACCGCAGGAGACGCCCTGGGCGTCGGGAATCGCAAGCCGATTCCCGGCCACCGTAGGCGCGGGCTTGCGGACGGCGAGTAATGGAAGGACCAGGCCCGAGTCGACGGCGCGTAGTGTTCCACGTGCGCCTCAAAGAGATGTCAGCACAACTGACGGGGTCCGCTAGGGCCGATGCCTGTCTGGGTCGCGGATAAATTTGAAAAAGAGTTACCGCGGCCCTGGCACAAGCAACTGAAGGTCAGTAAAAGTCTGACACGCCCTTCCGCTTTACCGGATGATTTCCCAGGCAAAAAAAAAAATAAAAAAAAAATGTCCTTCACGTCAGTGCTAAATGGAACAATCGTACCATTGAACAGAACAGGCGGCAAAGTTGCACCATCCACCTAAGCGATGCTGCGAGGACTCCCAATGATGATCGCCTGGTATTTATTGGGGTTTACAGCAACGCCAAACCTATCAGACCACGCTTTTATCGCTATTAAGTCCCCATTTAAATTGCCGATAACGTCCGGTAGTTCGTTGACACTCCCCTGACAATATAACTGAAGGTCATCTGCATACAGATGATACGCACACTAAAGTACGGCAGTAATGAGATTAATAAAAATAGAAAACAGAAGAGGAGATAGAATGCCGCCTTGAGGAACGCCAGTTTTCAAATCACACCAACGAGATGAAGAATCTCCAACGTGTACCGACTGCTGACGCCCCTGAAGGTAAACTTTTGTCAAGAACTCCTTGACTGATATCTTGGTGCCTTTTAGTGAGGTTTTGGCCTTCCAAATTGAGGCCTTGATGTCGACAGTAGTGAATCTGACGAGAATAGGCCGGGCATGCTTCTTGCTGCTGTTGGCGATGCCACGCCGGTCCTTACTGTTCCTTTCCAAGAACTTCGGACAGGATGTGATCACATGACCATCCGTGTTGCAATATAAGCAGCGCATACTGTGAACCTGAGTCGCTACATATTGATGAGGATGGCGTCATGGCTCGCCCATCCCACGAGGGGAGGGGCGTGCACCAACACGACGCTGGTCCGGAGAGGACCGCTCTGGGGCCCGCGAGGGACCTTCAACACCAGAGTTGTCCAAAAGGCGACCTTCCTCATCCAAAAACTTCAACAAATCATTGAAAGGGGGGAGATATGTGGCATTATCCCCACCATACTTCTGCTCGAACCGAGCTGTGACAGGCTTTAATTTGAGCTGCTGTTAGATTGTTGAGGGCAAGATTAGATCTTAGCACATCCAAGATCACAGCCTTGCAGTCTTCACTCTCCCTGGAACACCAACGCTTTCCACCTGTGCCTGGTCTCCAAACCATCAATCTGTTTGGCACACTCAATCAATCTGTTTGATCTGACTTCGGAGCAGACCAAACATACTCTAATATGAGCTAAATTCATCAGTGACTTTTGACCCAGCACCCTGGATCTGAGCTTCAAGTTCACTCATCTTCTTGAGGAAGTTCTCCTCCAGGGTTTTTTGAGCTGCAAGGACTTCAGCGTATTGAGACATACCTTGTTTTGTGAAGTGCTGATCAATAATATAGTGACAGTGTAGTGATCAGCTGGCAGGTGGTGATTATGATAAGATGATGTCACATAAATGTGTCACAAACGTAAGTACTAGTGTTTTGTCACTTCTAGACTAGTTACTGTAATTAGTTAATAAGTATTTTCACTAATTACTATTAATAATATCTTAAATAAATTTACTGTAAAAAACGAAAGTCTTTTCTTTTTAACACCTACCCGCGAAAAAAAAGCAATTAACAAAATAAATTTTATGTAGGTAGATACAAAACAAAAAACAGTAATAATGATGATTATTTATATTTAGTGGACTTGACGCTTGAGTTTTTGAAGTGACGTGCAACAAATATCAATTCCTTCATCCAATTATTAAGAAGCCTGCAAAGTCTGGGAATGGATCCTGATAATGCGAATAGTTGTAGGGTAGGTTGAAATTAAACTTACTTCAAATTCGGGCAGTCTATTTTACTGTGAAGTATTTTAAATAGAAATATTAAAGCAATGCGCTCTTTTCGTGTTTCAAGTGAAGTCATGCTAAATTTTTTAAGACGTTTTCCTTAGCTCCGAATTTTTTTGGCTAATCCCGCAGAATAAGCAGGATAGTTTATAAACATCTTTTGTGAAACCTTTCTAACCTAAGACTATGTGTTGCATAGTGGGGACGCCACGCAACCGCGCAGTATTAAATTTTAGTTTGGGGCTTGCGAAAACATTTGGCATTCCGTAATACAAATCCGAGTGTCTTGGAGGCTTTTTTTATAATATTGTCCACGTGAGGTATAAATGTTAGCTTGCCATCAAGAAAGACTCCCAAGTCTCTGATCATATCGACTTTACTGAGGTACGTACCATTCATACTGTTATTGAAATCTATAAAATTTTACTTCCGAGTAAATGCAACTTGGGAACACTTTTCTACGTTTAGCTGCATCTTATTATCCCTACACCAGTTCAAAAGTCTCATCAAGTCCTCTTGAAGTAATGTTGAATCGGTTTGAGAGTCTATAACGCGAACAATTTTCAGGTCATCGACGAATAGGAATGGGATGGAGTTAATGAAGCAAAGAGGAAGGTCATTAACAAAGATGATAAATATAACTGGACCTAGGTGGGAACCCTACGGAACACCGGAGGATAAGGGTTGCGGATTAAAAACCATTGGCCGCGACATAAAAGGATCTATCCGTTATGTAAGAGTAATCAGTCGCGTTCTATTTATTAGGCATAAATGGCAAATACAACTGTTTGACAGAATTAAATTAACATATCAATATCATTCCAGAACTAATTCTGTCTTTCAAACCATTTAATTACTGAATATATGTTTATAATTAGAAGATATTATATAAATATACAAAATAAAACATTAAATTAACACTTTCAGAAACGTCTAGACTCGATAACAATAACATCACATGATTTGCTTTTTATGCTTTGTGGTTATTTTTAGGAAAGCACCTGACAGCTGTGTTGTCAGTAGTTATTTTGTGTAAAAGGGGAAGATGGGCTAAATCTGATAATGAAGACTTGATGGGGTGGCCTTCCAATTATATCCTTCACTACTACGCTTACAGTGGACAAAACTATGGACGCTAAAACTCGCCTAGAAGGCATTGGACAGAGCACTCAACCTCCAGACAAAATGCCATTCTATCACGAAACCATTTGTCGAAAACGCAAAAATGTATCATCATCATCAACCTTTTTAATGTTTCCACTGCTGGGACACAGGCCTCCTCTCTGTGAGAGACCTTAATCCATCACGGAGACCCACTCCGGTTTTGGTGGATGTCCATGTCTTCGAATTTTTGCTTCTAGGACATGCCGGTTTCCTCACGATGTTTTCCTTCACCGTTTTTAGAGCAGTGGTGATGAAATAATTGACACAAAGTAAAGCATCTGTCTGGGTTCGAACCCACGCCCTACGAAAGGTAAGTCGGGGCCATAACGAATGGGCCATTACTGCTCTCGAAAATGTCACGTGGTTAATTACAAACATTTTGACATTTTGGCAATCGCGTTTACCGATAGAATGTGCCTTTGTATAGAGCCCTTGCTAGGAGTTTTCCTGCGTGATAATATAAAAAATGGAAAGAATTGTAGGAGAATTAAAGTTACTCACAAAGCTTGAAGAATTGCCAAACTTGTTGATGGGCAGGGCACATGCTCGCAGAACGTATGGTCGCGTATTGGACTGCTCAAAGCGCCAAAAAAACATTTATCCTAAAAGTCAATTTAGCCCCAATCTCCTCTAATAATAATCTCCTCAAAAAAAAGTATAAAAGAGACGTAGGAAATGACAAAAGTTATCTTATCAGCAGTACAAGACAGCTCATCAATCTTCCAGGTAAGTCATTCACTTTAAAATTAATTACTTTTTCAACTTGTGTTTTTTTGTCTTTAAATTGTGTTCAATTAACATATTCTTTGTTTATTACCCGAATAAATTGCTCGTTCTACATAAAATGGTAAGAACCATGCCATTTCTTTAGTTCAGTTCGGGATGAAGTGCTTTAAGGATATAGGTATCCGCATTATTTTCACTGTTAATTTGTAATCACTATTTTTCCTATCACTTGAATAAGAGTATCAATCCATAACTATTATATTTGTTAAGTCATGTTCATCTGGAACCATAAAATTGCCATCAGTTTGATAATTGACAGCAATTGTTTAAGTTATCTGACTTGAGTTGTCTGTTCTGGCAATTGGGGTTGCTTGAGATCTCTTTCTGTACCTATTGGACCACCCTTGTTACGTATCTGTTTTAACAGCACGAAGCACAATCTTTCCCTATTATTTTGATCGAGTAGACGGATTTTTGAACATAATTATGAAGCAAGGAAAGCATACCGTGCGCTATTCTTTGAACTTACACAATTAGAATGCAGGTTCGGTCTCCATGTACCCGCATTAATGTTATGTTCCTTTTTTCAGCAAATATGGACGCGGCTACAGCTCTGGCCTCTATCCAGTCTTTCCAAATAATTTTGCAGATGATACAGACTCTACAACCTACTGCGTGGCAGTATCCAACTCAACATACTATTGCAGTTAAAAAAAAACTACATAAACTACCACATGACACAGAACAGGTCCAAATGTACTGAAAACAATATTAAATTCACTCTAGTGTGTGTTTGAGTCATGGTGAATCGGTGACATCCATCAACCTGCACTGTGCCCGTTTGGTAAAATAAGGCGCGGCTTACTCTCAGAGATCGCTGCTGAAGCAATATTTTAAGCCAAAACTGTGCTTCGCTTGTACAAAAGGTTTTACCTGAATTAGGATATCCAAAAGTACGAAAAAACAAAAAGTTCTTGACTATATCCCTTGTTTAGTGAATCGCATAAAGGCAATAAACATAACAGCATCATTCTCCAAATATTAATACATTTTTTTTTAAGTAATGTATTTTCATGTATACCTTTGAACATTTTAAATAAAAACAAGTCTTTACAAATACAAAGGGGAGAGGGAAAAGAGCTTATTGTGCATCAAAAATTTCGTCCACATCGATGTCAATCAAGAAACGTGCACAGAACGTTGGCAGCATTGCCACGTTGGGTGGCAATGCTGATTCTCTGGCAGAAGAAAAGGCCAGCCCTCTGGTCAAGTGAAGAGTCGACGAGGTTTGTGTTAATGTCTCGAAAAATTCGATGCGCTCTCGGACCCCATGGACCTAATTTTTCAACCCAAGCGGCTCAATCATATAACTTACAATAAGGTTGTTATATTTGCGACCATTGAAGTTTTCTGCACTAGCAGCAGCCACCCCAGCACAGCCGGCCGTGCTAAGTAGATGGGGTAGCGCAAGGGTGTCGACACATGTTGCACCCCACACGAAAGGCCTGCATGATAGGCCATTGTGACCGAGGCGGTCGACTGCTTCACCACATTGACAACGATGTGGAGTTCCGCTAGGAGCATTTTTATCATGTTGCCAATATAAGACCAAGGAAACGTAAGATGGACGGTATGAAAGATGATTTGCCCAGAAAGGGAGTGAGTATTTAGATGACGACCAAAGGAGATGGAAGGCAAAAATATTCTGCAACGACCCCAAATATAATGGGAGAAATAATCATTGATAATTTGAAGGTGACGGAACAGGGTGTCCGTCACCAGTCCACCAGAAGTCCACCAACCACCAAGGAAAAGGGAGGATCCGAACGAACCATACGGGTGTTGAGTCTGGTCCAGGTAACTGCCCGACGGTGATCATCTATGACGTCAGGTCATTAGTTCGTTTGTGGCGGCATAGATGCCAGTACAATAATTCGGGATAATTTTATAATATTTTTGTTCTTTCTTCACAGATGGCGATTGCTTTGATTTCATCGTGGTAGGAGGTGGCTCGGCGGGATGTGTTGTCACTAGCAGGCTGACAGAAAACCAAAACATCAGTGTTTTGCTCGTCGAAGCCGGAGGATATCCTCCCATTGAGTCAGAGGTACATAAATATATAAACATGATACTAGTAGTAGCTAGCTACTGAATCTATAAATCTTTTATAGATCATTTACTGCTGTGGTCGGGCCATGGCACAGCTTCATGCTGAGTGGGAGCCTTATTTTCTATTTATAAGTATGAAAGTTTCTATGACAATAAATATTTGTTCTTTTTTCTTCTTCGTGTATTTTAATATCGGTTGAAATTTAATCATGAGTCGATTCCTAACCCTTTTAGAGACATTCTTAATTGCTTTTTTTTTTTATTATTCTTGCAGTATCCCGCCTGGTTCACTCTTCTGGCTCGTTCGGTATACGATTTCAACTACACCTCGGAGGATGACGGAATAACTGCGCAAAATCTCCAGAATAAGATCGTCACCCTGAACCAAGGCAAGATGTTAGGTGGGAGTAGCGGTCTCCATCATATGATGCACACGAATGGCGACCCAGCAGACTACAACTATTGGGCAGAAGTAGTTGGAGACGAGAAGTGGGCCTTCGAAAACATTCAACAGTACTTAAAGAAAATGGAAACTTTAATAAACCCAGAGCTTCTCCAAGAATCAGATTTAAGTTTCCACGGTTTCGATGGACCAATGAAAGTTGGTAAAGATGAATACTACTCAAATCAGAAATACTTACACGCATTCAAAGAGCGTGGACACAATATTGTGTCAGATATCAATCTGACACAATATTGTGTCAGAATCTGTTTGAAATTGGAGATGGAGTACGGCAAAGCAGTGCGTTGGGGTACCTCGGCCTGGCAAAGAACCGCACCAATCTGTACTTGTCACTATTTACTGAAGCTCAAAAGATCTTATTTAACGGCGCCAAAGCGATTGGAGTCCAAGTGACCACCTCTAGTGGTGAAACTATCAAAGTGTATGCAAACAAAGAAGTTATCGTATCAGCTGGTGCGATTAATAGCCCTAAGCTTCTGATGTTGTCAGGTATCGGACCTAACGAGCACCTCACTTCTTTAGGTATCGACGTAATCGCTGATCTGCCAATTGGCGAGAACTTCCAAGACCATGCTTGTGCTTCAATAATGTATCAGGTGGGGGAGTGTGACTCAAGTACACCCGCTGCAAATCCACACAAATTCCCAGCTCCATCTTTCAACGGATATGTAGCACTTGATAACAAAACCGCAGACTGCGACACTATAAACATAGAGTTCCAATGTGAATCAACCGACCTTTTACAATTAAGTGTGAACATGTTCAGCTATGCTTTCAACATCTCAGATGCTTTCTACAAAGCTAGTAAGGACAGGAAAATACTTTTTACTCTACTTGGTCTGGTGATGCCGAAATCTCGTGGATATATGCTTCTGAAAAGCTCTGATCCTGGGGATAATCCTATAGTACATACAGGGATGTTTAGTAATGAAGAAGACATTGATTTGATTGCTAGAGCTTTTGTAGACCATAATCAAATTTTGAACACAGAATACTTCAAGAGCATTAATGCTTCTTTGCTTGATGTTGGTGTTTGTAAAGATTTTGATTTCGACTCGTTAGAATACTGGAAGTGTTATGCTGTATCAATATCTGCAACGATGTGGCATTACGCTGGTACATGTGCCATGGGGACCGTTTTGGATGCTGATCTGCGTGTGCGTGGAATCGGATCTTTGCGTGTGATTGATGCTTCAGCAATGCCAACCGTGATCAGAGGAAAGATTAATGCTGGCGTGATGATGTTGGCAGAACATGGGGCTGCTATCATTCGTAATGATTATGAAATTTAGTCGATGACAGTAAATTTTTAAAACTACTTTATAAATTGTTATAGTTCATAACAGTTAGATTATTTTTTGTTACTTTTATTGTATGTTCGTAAAACTATTCAGTGTTTGCTATATTTTTGTATTTGTTATCATTCCTAATAGTAAGTGATTTTGTTGTCTAATATTGTGTTACTAATAGAAATTGTATTATTGCAAATAAGTATGTTTTCTTGCAAGACAATTGTAATGTTTTAAATAAAGTTAGTTTTTATTAATTTATTATTTTAATGATCTAAATGGGTAACAAGGTATTAAACCACGATCTAAATTGTCTAATATTTTTGTCAAAACTTAACAAAAGCGAAAACACAGAATTTAAAATCTAAAAGAAATATACTTACCAATATTAAACCCTGTGACACATCACATTCAAAACACCATTTATTTTCAAAACAATGCAATGTAATGGTGTCTAATAAAAAAACTACAACTAGTAAAACCGAAGTAACATTTAAAACGTTTTAAAGTGAAATAATAAAAGAGAGAAAACTCATTTAAGTAGTTCCTCAACTTTTTTGCTCTTCATTGTTTAATTAAAAGTAAGTAAAAAGAAAAACTTAGGAATACATCTCACATTAAAAAAAACTAATAATACCCTTGGGCATTTCATGAACTCAATTCTATGTTAAATGTGGTTAAACTTAGATAGGTACGTAAACACACGTAACTATAATAATTTCATAAAAGCTTGAAGCGTCAACGTCCATCTTGCAATGTATTAAGGTTACACTAGTCGATCATTCTTCCATACAAACGTAGTCTGGCGATTACTCCACTGTTTGACGATGTAAGTTCAAAATAAAAAAATATATCAATTTGCCTCATCATTCTAGCCCTGTATGGAAATAAAAAAGTAAAAAAAAAAATTGGAAGTTATGAGCGTCGAAAGTTCCATATTTCAACACTAATTTTAAAGCATCTTTGGGCGAAAATTGCAAAACGGCCTCCATACAGGGATAGATTAGTAATTCAACAATGCAAATTATTTTATTTTGAAAATATACATTTAGTCGTTTTTTCGTGATATCTAGACTCCAAAAGGTCTGTTTATAAAATTTCGCGCGCTCGTTTTCGTCCTAACTTATCATCCATTTCGATACAAAATTGCAAAAGTGCTCATTCGTACGCGAACTAGCTTCTTTCTGCTCATCACAGCATCTATTTCTTTTGCACGTGTTGTCGGATGAGATAGCATGCATTTTAACATCGCTCACAAAATAGTTCATGCCTTGAGGCCTTGAGACTTATCCTTAAGGGAACCTTAAGGATAAGTCTCAAGCTTTTACATACACAACATGTGTGTGTTGTGTCACACACAACATCACAGTTTATTACTAACAATCCTTTTTGTCTTTCTGTGTTTATCTTTACAATTTTGGTTTTAATTTCATTTTGATAAATTATTGCATAAGATTGAATTTTATTTGTTGCCGGAAGAAGGCACTGGCTCCTGTAACAAAGGTTAATCCCTAGCACAGGAGTCAGGGATTTCACTGAGTTATAATATTTTCGTAAAATAGTAATAATCTACTATAAATATTAAAAAAAATATATGTATAGTTTATTTATTATATACTTTATTGTACACCATAAGTTACATTTATACAGGAAACTTAAAACTAAAAACACATACAATCGGCGGCCTTATTGCATACCGCACTAGACCATATTTTGCTGTTTATATTACACTAGCTGTCCCACGCGGCTTCGCTCCCGTCAACTGGCTACCTATCTTCCCATCTACCCTACCTACCCTTCCCTACATACATGATTGTTGCGTAACTGAAACCGTTTACGCAGCGCACGCAACGGAAGCTCTCAAAAAAGTTTTTCCCGTTTTTACAACATTTTTCATTTATGCTCCGCTCCTATTGGTCGTAGCGTGATGTTATATAGCCTATAATCTTCCTCGATAAATGGATTATCCAACACAAAAAGAATTTTTCAATTCCGACCAGTAGTTCCTGGGATTTGCGCGTTCAAACAAACAAACAAACTAACTCTTCAGCTTTATAATATTATATAGTACAGATTAGCAAGCGGCTTCGCCCGCGTGAATTTCGAAAATTATTCAAAGTGAACGTATTCCCAGGATAAAAAGTACCCTATGTGCTATTCAAGACAATAATCTATCGCTCTGCCAAATTTCATCCAGATCCGTTCAGTAATTTTTGTTTGAAAGAATAACATAAAAACATACTCACAAACTTTCGCCTTTACTATTTTAGTGTGATGTGATGTCATTTTCGAAATAATATGTATATTAAACTTCTACATACAAAAAAATACACTTTATTTACATTATATTTTACTGACAAACAATAAAATGTAAAGGGAGCAGAGGGTAACCTTATCATTCCCGGGAAACACATAAAAAGGAAAAGTGCAACAAAAGGTACGCAGTAATGAAAGTTATGTAGGTCAGCGTTACAGAGCCGGGAATCGACTAGGGATGCCATCATTATAAAGGGTGGAACGGGAAGTCGTGAGCATATTTTAAAAATTGCTTCTGCTCATGTTAATAAACAACTTTCGCTAAGGCAATTCTCAAAAAATCAATAGATATTTGAATTTTTTTCAAAGTTTTTGTAGCTGAGCAAAATTATATGGGAGATTTTTTTTTTGAGAATATTGGAGAACCCTTGTTCATTTACGTTTGCAAAAGCAGTTTTTAAAATATGATGCAACCCTTTCTGTTGCACCTTGTATTTGAAACACACCACCCATCCCAAAAACATTGACAGTTGGGTGCCCCTTCACAGGACATGCAATACCTACTTTGCTGGCCGTCTTGCATAAACTGCATTTTCCAGGATTTAAATGTGGCCAACGAAAGAGTTGTACACTAGTACAGGTTGCTAAATACTGGCCGTACACAATTTTATGTTGAGCCGATTGACAAGAAAATAAGATTATTTATGTGCCTGCGCAATGTACGTTCAGCAAATGAATCGGTTGTCATGGCTATTGTCAACCAATCTGCCTGCCTTTTTAACAGACTTACTAAAAAGGAGGAGGTTCTATGTTCGACTTCATGTTTTTTTTTTTTTTTTGTATGTTCACCGTTATCTCCGTCAATTGTGGACCGATTTTGAAAATTCTTTTTTTGTTTGAAAGAGTATGTTTCGATATTGCTCCTGTCTTTTCCTGTTTTATTTTGGTGAAGATCTGATGAAGAACTTCGGAGATATACAACATAACTCTTCAATAAATAACGGCAAATTTCTCGGGATTGCTGCAATGGCATGTCTGTTTATTATTTATACCATTTCATAACAAAACATCACTCCAGTACGCTCTCCAGTAAACTGTACACATCTACGTACTCTTCTACGCAGATGTGTACAGTTTACATTGGTACACTCTCATTTCACCGGTTATGTTCAGTTTCACGATATTCGGGTAATCTATTCTGGCATTATATTACTTGGCTTACTTAACCACTAAAAATAAAATAATTTTTACAAAAAAAATACATCACATCATATCACATCATTGTAGCTTTCTTATTCGGAAGTCCTACCGACTTCCGAATAGGAAAACTACAAAGTGAAAATAACTTTATTTTTGGAAGTCGGTGTCCATAACGCAAACAATTGGTAACTACCAAAAATACCGACTGCCAAAAATAAAGTTATTTTTCACTTTGTAGTTTTCTTATTTAAAAGTCGGTAGTATTTTTTTGTGAAAAAGTTTTTATTCCAATTATGTTAGGGTCAGATTCCAGTCTAACCAAATCTAGCTGATAACTGTCTGACCTCCACAACCCATTAAAAGTTGGGTAAGGTCAAAAGAACGTAAGTTTGTGAGTTGTGAGTCGCGTAAAGTGCGTCGTGGCATTTACGCTGCATTCGGTTTCATACCAAAGTCCTGTTTGTGCCACACGGTGACGCAAACTGAGTTGTCTGCTGACTCACGTACGTTATTTCAACCGAATTCCGCTCGAGGTGAGTGGGGGGAGGAGGCAAGCGTCAGCGCCCCTTATAAACGTAGAATAGCAACTGAAATTACGTCCGTCCGTCTGGCAGCCTAACCGAATTCTGCGACTCATTTTACGCGACTTACAACTCACAAAATTAGGTTAGCTTGGCTTCACCTTTAACATTGTCCCAGGCCATTAATTTGTATGAGTAAACGGTGATACTCAGAGACGGCATTGTCAAAACTTCCCATACAAAATGAGCAGATTCGACAATGCCGTATCTAATAGTGGCCGTTGAGATGCCTAGGTATTCTGTGGCCATTGTAATGGGGAAGCGCCTATCAATATTTTCGCAGCACGTTCTAATTTCATTTGAAAACTGAAAATGTGAAATACTGCATAAGAATTCCGTGAGTTCATTTATTGCTGCTTGCTTTGAGGTAGGCGTTTTTTGTACTATTTTTGTTTCGGAAACCGATATTGGTTATAACCTATTGGACCTGGTAAGATCAAATTCATCAACTATTCTGAAGTTTTAGCGAAAGTGGCATTCTAACGGCGAAAGCGTCAAGTGTTTGAGTTGAGAGTAAGGGTGGTTACGCACTACATCCGATCCGTGTCCGTAATATTTCCGTCCTGAAGTAGCCGTAGTACTTCTTAAGAGGAAGCTAACGCAATATATCCGAACACTATCCTTCATTATCTGTCATAAAACAGAACATTTTGAACTTGGAACTCAAATCACGGAAACGGACGTGTAGTGCGTAAACGCCGTTAATATCATATATATTTACGTTTCTACAATCGTTACCGGCAGTCCTGAACTTAGCAACTATAATATTTTTATTTCAGTTGTAAACGTACCTTTGTACCTATAAATCGAACTCCGTTCAGTGCTGCTTGATAAGGGGGAAAGTAAAAATTAAAAATATTCTAATTTACGACTCTTTCGTTGTTCTTTTTTGTTTAATATAATTGTCGGATCTAAAATAGTTAATGGGTCATCAACATCATCATTATCATAGATCTTCAAATAACCGCACCTACCACTCTCCATCAGCCAAAGTTTGAGTGGTAGAAAATACCTAAGGCATTAAGTCGTCCTCTGTACGTTTGTGTGCTTAAAGTATTAAAAATATATGGAAGAAGACGAGATACTGCGCTGATTCTAAATAAATTGTCATAAGGGCATGAATTGAATAGTTGAATGGACCTTCATTGCTACGGCGTTTTTCTGGTGGCTGCTGTCGTGAATTCTGGCTTTCAGGAGTTGAAGTGGTTAGAAATAGTGTGATGGATTTAGTCTCAAATAAAAAGTCTTCTAAAGAACCATTGCCCTAAGAATATTTTAAGATAGGTATTCGCTTGTGAAAATATTTCAACCAATTACGTGTCTTTTAACATATACAGGTGTTTTCATATAACTGTAAATAAAAGCCTTGAAATTTCAATACACAGTATAACGGTAAAGTAATTTTCGTAAAAAAATAATTAAAATCTGGTTTTAACCGAAAACTTTATCGTTGTTTTATCTTCAGATCAAATGGCTAGAAAAATTAACCAGAAGAGGTCATGTGTAGATCTTTGACTGTCTTCATATGTAAGCAGAAGCTTGAAATTGACATCAGTATTGCAAATGAATACCGTGTTTCCCTGTTACTGGATTCTGGAGGGCACATCAGGCAGTCGCTCTATGTATCATTTTCCTATTCAGGTGAAACCTTTTAGACTAGAAGCCGACCCCAGTATAATTGATCACCATCACCATCAGCCTTTTTCTAATGTTCCCACTGCTGGGACAGGGAATGGGCCTTTCTGTGAGAGGGAATGAGCCTAAATACACCACGCGTCCAGTGCGGGTTGGTAAATGTCACATGCCTTCGAATTTTTGGTTCTAAGACATCGTTTCTTCACGATGTTTTCCTTCAATGTTTTGAACGCAGTGGTGATGAAATAATTAACACAAAGTAAAGCGCCTGCCTGTGCTTGAATCCGCGACCTACGGTACATAAGTCGGGGCGGTTACCACTGGGCCATCACTGCTCTTACCAACTGTTTATAAGCAATTTAATATTTTGTTGTTTTTGAAGGTATGCGGAACCGGGTGGAAAGTCCCGCAAACCTCCGTTGAAAAGGGGTTGAGTCTCGTCCAGGCAACTGCCCAGTAGTTGTTGTCGGATGTCGGACTGTTGCATAGATTCAAATCGCGACGAAAACTTTGCTTGTGCGATGCAGGATTTCTGCGACGTCATGTCATTAGTTCGGTAGGTGGCGGCGTTGATGTCGCCACATGTTTACGACGACCCGCCCTAGCGCTATTTTATTGCTCTTTATATTAGTAAACCGTATTATTAGTTGCTTAGTTTACAAGAAATTAGCGGAGAAACGACGTCGAAAGACTCGGCAAATGTCTTTGTTTTATACTATTTAGACATGCAACCGTTACATGCAGTCATTTCTGATGATATTGAATGACGTAACTAAAAAGTTGAACGAATTTTATTGTATCCCCACTTCTTTCAGTTCTTTGAAAAGACAATGGTAATAGCAAACAGCTGAGTAAACCAGAGAGGAGGTGCGGCAAATAATGTTTATGCTCTCAAATATGTTAAAGATTTCTTGAGGTCTACCAATACACTTCTGATAACTGAAATGCTTGATGTTCATGTCTGATTCTGAAAACAATTACAAGACAATTGATGAAAACTTCTCAAAAGCATTTATTAATACAACGTTTATTACTTCATCATCATCATTTCAGCCGAAAGACGTCCACTGCTGGACATAGGCGTCCCCCAGGCGTCGCCACATTGACCTATCCCGTGCGTCTCGCATCCAGCTCCTTCCCGCAACCTTAACCAGGTCATCGGTCCACCTAGTGTGACGCCTTCCAACGTATCGTCTTCCTGTTCGTGGTTGCCATTCCAGAACTTTTCGGCCCCATCGGCCATCCGTTCTGGGAGCAATGTGCCCTATTATCTACTATGTTTATTAATACAAACATATCATTTGATGTTTATTGACTACGAGCTGTATCCGTAAGCGTTACAAATGCCACGCAATTATAGACGCGGGTCTCTCAGTATAGGTACTTAGGGCATGTTGTGACCAAAAACCTACAGGTGATGCGGATATTGAGAGAGAACGGAGGGCATTGTCGGTGCGGGCGAATATGTTGGTGCATAGGTTTGCGCGGTGTACAGCGCAGGTAAAGGTAACATTGTTTAGAGCCTACTCAAAGCTTCTACACCAGCGCCCTATGGACCGGCTACACGCAGCGGGCCTACAATGCTCTCAGAGTTCAATATAACAACGCCTTTAGGATTTTGGTGCGGCTACCTCGTTTTTGTAGTGCCTCGGGCATGTTTGCCGACGCAATGGTGGATGACTTTTATGCTATTATGCGCAAAAAGTCAGCCTCATTAATCCGCAGAATTCGGGGTAGTAGCAACGGAATCCTAAAGATGATTGCGGATCGACCGGTATCGCCAGTGGTCAGAAGGCTGATTAACCTGCATGTCATCTGATAAATCGAGTTCTAATGTCGTTTATTCTAGTAATTTTATTATGTGTATCTATTTGCTGACATTTTTTTAATGTTTTTATTGATTGACATTATCATTTAATTTAATTCAATTTAATTACATTTTAATGCAATTTAGTTTAATTCAATTCAATTTAATTCAATGAAGTCCGTTCAATTTAATTTAATTCCATTTAGTTCAAGTTAATTATTTTTAATCTATTATAAATATCTGTTTTAATGTTGTACTTTTTTTATTAAATTGCTACTAACTTAGTCTTAAGATGATTGTTTACTAACAAAGTATGGACAATGCCTGGTCTGAAATAAACGATTTTTTTTTTTTTTTTTTTTCTATTTATTATAAAGATTTTTGGGCCAGGAACTTTCGCAGAACAACCCAGCAAGTTTCATCACAATCGGATCATCAAACTACATCAAGACAGAACCATCAAAAGTATTTTTATAAAATATTGAGTAAAATTGCCATTGATGCCAGTTTTACTCTTTAAAACTGTTGAAAACAAACCAGCCTGTACATACTGCAACTAACAACACGTTGAGGGTAAACAAAGAAACGGGTATAAAAACAGACGATACCGTTATTTCGCAGAGTAGGCGTGCACACGTCTGAGACAACAAGCGAGTCAATAATACTCAAGTGCCATTATAAATATATATTTTGGTAATTAACGGTAGTTCCTTCAGTTTTTTGGTAAGTCTTTGTCGTTGCATTTTTGTATTTTGTCTGCATATTGTGCTGATGATTTAAATCTAGTTTTATGGTGGTTCACACACTGTTCATAAGGAATGTCATGGGTAACCAAAACCCTTGTTTTACTTGAATCCAACTCGTTAATTTTTTGTACATAGGGCCTCTGTGTTTTCATATCTAGTATTTTCAGTTACCGAATTCTAGTACTGTATATTATTAAAAAGCTTTTCGATAATACTGTTCAATTCGAATTTAATGGCGGCTCTGAAGTTTAGCACTCGCTGCACAGCTTGCCACCCCTCACCCACGATTTCAAATAAAACTATACTGCAGTAGGTCGCTGTATGTTCTTAGTCACCATTAAGTTTGAATCGAACTATACCATACTCATTTTACTACATAAAGTAACATGTCTTTGATAGAAGCTTTGTCTAGGAGAAGAAGTTTCTATATAAATGGTATCATAATATTCGTATAAGCCTCAAGAACCTGACCTCAAAGCTAAGCTGTGATCAAAAAAGACTAAAGAACAAAGCAGAACCTAGAAACAGCGTTACTTTCAGCCACATGATGCACGTACGTCTATACACATCGCACGTGTATCATGTGGTTGAGACCAGCCTGTTTCTAACTAACAGGAGCACAGAAGAAACAAGATCAAGAAACGTCAACTTAGAAAATTCGAGACGGCAGAATTAGCAAGGCAGCACGGCAGTAGGAGTTACCTTGTGGTGTACTTTTTTATTGAGACAAGCTCGCTCCACTATTCCGAATCAACTCCTGAAAGCCAGTATCAACAGTAGCGACCGCCTCGACGAGTCTCAGAGAAAGATTCAACTGTCTAGAATCCCGTAACGAAATTAATCAGAAAAGAACAGCAGAGGAGAAGAACTAAGCGACATTGCAAGTACTGATTTGCAGTTGATTTTTATTTTTTTTAATTTTTGCTCGATTTGGGTTTTTGATGCAATTTTAATTGCTGTATAAGGTCCCTTTAAGATCATATGCACTCTGGGAGTTGGCAATTTAAGGACATTGAGTCTAATGTATTCAAGTAGAGTTTTTCATAGTAATTAATAATATAAAATAATTTAATGAGAGAGTAATATCGGCCGCGATGGATGGCTTAGTGGTATCGGCCGCGACTTATAAGTTGTAGGTCGTGGTTTCAAATCCAGGTAGGTGCTTTACTTTTTGTAAATTATTTCATCACTACTGCTATCAAAACGGTGAACGAAAACATCTTGAGGAAACTGGCATGTCCTAGAAACAAAAATTGGAATATATATGACATCCACCAACCCGCACTGGGCCCGCATGGTGGATAACGGTCCATTCCCTCTCACAGAGAGGAAGCCTGTGTCCCAGCAGTGGGAAAATTAAAGAGGCTGATGATGATGAAATAATTTAGTGATTTATTCATTCATCAAGCCATGCAAAGAAATAGACGATAAGGCAAAATACAAATGATGGTACCCTGACTTCAAAACTAGGCAGATGTATCATACAAATATTTTTAATTACTAGTTTTTTTTTTTAAATTTAATTACTAGTGTCTTAACTGATTTGAGATCATTTTTACATTAGCTCGAGACAACCTAAACACGCACGATCATAATGATAATGCAAAGATCAAAAACCTATGTGAGCCACGCTAATTATGATAACCACACAGTTTTCTTACATCTAACAAGAAAGTTGAATATCACATGGTATTAATTTATTTCTTAAACGATTATCTGAGTTTTCCCAAGCACATTAAAATAAATAACAAGGTTTTATATCATCATTCTGAGCTATCATTCAGCAAAAACCACACGGTTTCTGTCACAGTCGACTGGTCTAGGTTCAGTGAACCAAAATGAACCTAAGGTTATGTCGAGAGTTTAAAAACAATAGCAAGAAAAGTTCCCACAATTGTTTGAAAACACACACACTTTAACTTTCAATCAATTTTGAACTTCAAAATCTAAACCATACAGTTCATATTTCTGTATCACTATATAATTAATCTGTTCAAGCAATTGTGGACCGTTTGGTGTTACAAATATAGAGTATTTTCGTTTGTAACTTTTTTGTAAGGCAAGCAGGTTACCGCGTTCTCATACGAATTATAAGCGAGATTGTTAAAAAGTTGTCTCGTTGAAGAGTCGAAGCAAAAATTATGTGAGGAGAAACTTTACAGACATCGTGTTCTTAGGCATAAGATGTACTTACGTACTAATTTGAGTGTAGTTAGGCCAACTAGTCTGTCTAGGCCCCTAATTATTCAAGTTCTATCTACAATGTTGAACAGTATATAAACATTATATATTTTGAGAGTAACGTCGTGGTGGTCCAGCGGGTAAGACCTCGCCTTTCGTGTATGACGTCGGAGGTGAACCTACGACGGGTTCAAATCCAGGCAAATACCAATGTGTAATTTTCAAATTCATGAATATTTTCTATGTTAATCTAGGAGAGATCACTACCAATGATGAAGAAAACATCGTGTCGTCAACTAGTCTTATAGGTAACATTAGTCTGAAATCACCAACCCGCCTCGAGCAATAATGCTCGTGCCTTCTCTGTTTAAGAAGAGTTATTTACCCTGCAGCGGGACAGGAACAAGCTGAAATAATAAGTCGACTAGTCTGTGCAGGCCCTTCATTACCCAAGTTCTATCTACAATGCCGAACAGAAGAATAATAATTTGACATTTTGGAATAGGACTTCAGAGGGAAATTTACAACTATGAGAAATAGTCCAAAGTCAAAGGACACTTGAGCTGATTTTCAGAGAAAACTTAAATAGCACTTAAGTTTCGGTTTTTGCCCTTAAGTTCCATCTTAGTTCTTGGAGACTCATCTTTGTACATACATAGACTTGTAAATATTGCCACTCACCGAGTTTTAAAACTTGCCAAAACTATAGATTCCCCCACGAATCCCTGGGGTTTATAGATTTTATGGCAAGCCACACACCTACACACGGATTTAATAGGAACGCAGGGGTGTATGGGAACAAAACCTTGATTAGGATTTTAACTTTGAGACGACTTTGGTGTCGTTTTGTTTTATAATTAATTGATATATCGAAGTAGCTACTTAAATGCTGCAAATCAATATTTTAATACCGTGTAAATTGGCTTCAAAATGTTGTTTCTATTCACCCCTGCATTCCTATTCACTAAGTTTGACGGCACCACCGTGTCCAGATTTGCCCTTGTTTCATCATCATCATTATTTCAGCCAAAACGCTTAGGGAAGGGCTATTTTCAGCAGTGGAGTGGCCACTGCTGAAAATAGCCCTTCCCTAAGCGTCGCCACATTCACCGGTCCCGTGCGTCTCGCATCCAGCGGTTCCCTGCAACCTTAACCAGATCATCAGTCCACCTAGTGGGCGGCCTTCCAACGCAGCATCTTTCAGTACTCGGTTGTCACTTCAGAACTTTACACCAATGTGCCCTGCCCGCTGCCACTTAAGTTTCGCAATTCTTAGGCTGCTGTTTATTATCCAGCAAATTCTAAAATCATTTCAACAGCACCATACTATGATATCTTCCCCGAAAGGTCAGGTAAAGAGGTACATAAAATAGATACACCCTCATTTTGCCAGTTAACACACCATGTCAACATATTGGGACCTACACAAGAATATTAAATTACATCAAAGGCAATCCAGTAACACGACGTCATACCCTAACACAGGGTTAGCATGACATGCACACACGAGGTAACGTCTCGAGACAAATCTGATGGTGGATCTGTACGCGGCGAGTTTGAACAGGCCGTCACTTATGTTCACTGTGTAAACGCAACGGGGATGTGGTCTGAGTGACAGGAGGGAGCGATAGCGGACAATATAATAGGTATGTATGTTTATGAAAACAGAAAGAAAGGCAAGTACATAAATGATAAAACGAGATGTCACTCCGATCGAAATGTTCAAAACCAAAATTTAATAAATTCGAAGAATATATTTTTCAGATTAAATGACTCTCTAGATTGGCTTGCTAAAAGAAGTACCACAACGAATGTTTTTTTCTGAATTGCGTTTTTGTGTTATCTGTCAAAAGAATTTTAAATAAGCTTAACATGTTTTGAACAAAATTAAATAACTTTAATAAAATTATAATTTACAGCTACGTAAATAATAACGGTAACTTATTTGTACATACAGCACTATATTTTACATATATATGTTAGGTATCGAATGTTTTTGTCTGTTTCCAGTCCAAATAACTGTATTAAACTGTGGATAACATGACTATTGGGTCATAATACATTGTACTGCACGTTTTTGCAGTAGAATCAAAACGGTGTGAATGTGTTGTGTGACCCCCCAGCATTATCATGCAAAAAATTGTGCATTGCAATGAAGTGTGAACAAGGGCTTTACAAACTAAAATCGCCACCGCTACCTTCTATAACACGCCTCACACAAACAAAATGTTGTACATTAATGGTTGCTAAAACCGTGCAAAGCGTGGGTAATCCGTTTCGAATTACGCACTACATCACACCGTATCGAACGCTGCTCGAAGCGATAAAGATTCAGACACAGTGTGTTATGGAAAGTAGGGATGACCAGGGTGTCATAAAATAGAGAAGATGGAGAGTGTTAACCGACAAGGGTTCTGCCGTGAACTTAGGGACAAGGCAAAGTAATATTCTGTCAGCGATAACGACTTTCAAAAGTTCTTAAGTAGAATCATTCCCTGATTTTATGACGATCAAAAGGGCGGTAACGCACGATATCCGATCCGTGTCTGTGATTTGAGATCCGAGTTTAATCCGAATTGAATTGAGTTTAATTTTCTGAATTCGAACGAAAATGTTTGGACGAAGTTCGCATGTAGTGACCTCCTACAAGAAGTAATACTGCTAGTTCGGAACTGAAATTTCTCGGCTTCGGATCGGATGAAGTGCGTAACCGCTCTAATGCTGATGGAATGAAATTTCAGAGGCATACTTTAAAGATGAATAAGTTTCTTGTTTTATTTTTTTATTCCTCGATTGGCTCGCGTTTGACCCCTATCTCGCTTGATGGTAAGCGATGATGTGGTATCTATCTATGTAAATTTCTTAAAATATTAATTACTTTGTTAATTTATGCCACGCCTAGTTTCGTTTTCTGAAGGATAGACAACAGCACATATTTAATGGTGCCAATTTTACATTAACAACTTATTATTATGCTAAAGTTGTTTTTTGGATGTTGAATATTAACCAGTTGTCTGACTTGTCTTGATGACAATGTAATACGATTCTCAGATTCAATCGCACCTAAGTTTACAGGTGGTTTGCTAAGACATACACTGGGAAATTCGGTTCATAGAGGGTGGCAACCATACGGCAGCGGATCATTTTGACGTACCCATTTTATTGAAAATGAAAACTTACCCATCGCTGGTTAATGTTGGTATGCAAAAACTGGATATAATGAAGACATTACCTGTAAAAAGAAAAACAATAGATGAATAATTGAGGTAAAGGTTTATTTTTCTTATTTTCTTAATTATATCAAGTGTGAGTAGTTGTGCAGCATTCTCCATACTTTCGTATCCAGCCAGCAGCCAGAAGCGAATATACTTCATAGGTTCATAGAAACTGAAAGCTACCTGGAAGCTCATAGAACACCATACTCATTATCATATCAAAATCAAAACACTTTCACATAAAGACAAAGTACACTACGAACTACACCAGATTTTCCCAAGACACGTGTCAATTAATTACTGCTAACTAATAAATTTCATACTTCCTTCCTGGAATACTTTCTGAGCAAAATACTTTTCACTTGAAGTGTATCAAAGTACCAGGAACACATAATTGCCGAGCATGTTCTGAATTCGATGACGTCCAACCTCCATGATGGATATGTATTACGTGATGTGCTTCAGGCTTGATATTTTATCTCGGTTTTAGCTCGGGACTAAATTATAACAGCCGCACGGGTCGATCTTTGAAGTTAAGCAACGTTAGCCGAGGTCGGTCTGCGGATGGGTGACCATTCTTTACATACCGCGACTCTTAAAATTTGACACCAGTCTTGGCCAAGGGCTTTGTGGTACCCAGTTACTGGGTTATGGAGGTCTGATTAGGCACTTGCTCCGTCTAAAATACTGGTTCTCAGCTGAATCCGGTTATACTGGAAGCTGGCCGCTAATTAAAAATGTTATAGACTCATTAGCATTTAGGTACAGAATTACAGAGACAAATCTTCCTAGTAACCCACTACTCAAAATAAATTTTACACGGTCACTACTCAGGGATCTATCTAACTAGCTTTGTAACAATATATGTTTTTGGAACAAATGATCTTGAAATAAAACACACTATTTAAGAAAAAGGATAAATTGTATAATAAAATCAACTTTAATTATTTTCTGAACAGTTTGGACATAATAATTGAGCAGGTGTTGCAAATTTTTATTTCACATGAAGAAAAAACACTGTATTGCGATCTTTTTTTATAGAAACACATACTACAACGCTTTTTGTAGATAGCGTTTTATCGCAAAACAAGTACTGAGGCCGCATTAGTTTAAGAGCAATTGTTTAAAAGTATTGTTTTTAAAGTTGACAGGGTTTCATAGACCCATGCGTAGTAAGGGGTTAATGAGTTAAGATTAATGAATAATTCTGTAATAACAGAAGTACTATTAGTTGTCTCTGCTTCATTTGGCAATTTATAATCGGGTAATAATTGCTGTAATATAATTGACATTATATTTAAATTGCTAGGCTATTTTCTCATCAATCATGTGCCCTTGTGAGCACTACGTAATAAATGAACAACATACCTTTGTTTATATTGTAAAAACGTTCAGTGCAATGCCTTGTGTACTCAGCCTAAGGGTTTGTATGTATAGGTATGTACGTCAAAACAACAGTACCGGGTCGGTCTGATTTCATTTATAAGGGATGTTTTTCATTATTTACTCCGTCAGATAACGCTTACACCCTTGCTGTTTTAAACGGAGAGAGATTTTTTTAATGTTTCAATTTTGTTTTTCCTCTTTATTCCGGTCGTGGTTAACCGCTGGTTGGGTATGTTTTCGTACGGTATGTGTAGCCTTATTAAGAGCTGGATGTGTTGTGAGAAGCGACAATTATTTGTAACTTTGTACCTAAACATAACACACCTAAGGTTCATAGTTGAAAGATAGATTTCTTTTGCTAGGCTTTGACCTACATAAACTAGGCAGGGAATAGAACGTATAAAATCTAGCAAACATAACATCACGCCTGCATTCCTCAAAGGGGTAGGCAGAGATGTACCTTAAAGTAACACATTTTGCTAGTCATGTCTAAAATTTCTGTATTGCGGAGAAATAATTGCGCAAAAATCGCTATCGTTTTTTTCTTGCAAGATACTGTTGCCATCAATCGGATACAAGACGAGACTCCAAGCTCATATTGAAAAATTTCAGATGGAAAACCCAATAACACTTTTCCCGACTCATGAATCGTACCCAGGAACTCATGCAGATATATTTAATTAATGAATTCGCAGAAAACCTTTGCTTAGCTTATTCATTTTTAAACAGGTAGAATATTATTACATAATTATACAGATAGTTGCATTTTTCGTCAGTCATAGATGGCGAGGAAAATGATCACTTGTTTTTGTCTCTGACTGTACCATTTTTTTTTATTCATCTGAAGAGATAGACTAGAACATTAACTTGTAACAGAACATCGAGCATTCGCTGTTTTTAAATTTACTCGAACCACACTTCAAACATGACGATCGATGTTTTGTTACAACCTGTTTTTAAAAACCAACGATGATGTGTGGTCAATAGTGAACGCAAGTTACAAAGAAATGTTACAGGTAAATGCTCACCGCATTACGTCGAACCCAGCGTCGAACATTCGCAAGAACGTTACATTACATTGTAATGCTCGCGAAAATGGTCTAGTGTATACTCACTTTTAAAACAAAAATAGATACTCAATTTACGGAATCTGTGTCAGAATTTAATTTACTAATACAAGAACCCTTTCCACAACATTTAGCGCGTCTGTTCAATTTTTTCAGTACAATCTTTGTTATTTTTCAGAGGTTCGCACTTCAGACAGATTCGCGATCGCCCTTTTAACAACCAAGCCACATTTGCACTCACCAAATCAAAAACACGACCTACCGCCAATCAAAATAAGGTACAAATATTTTTTTAGGTGGTTCAATATTTTTGGTCGACCATTTTCATATAATTTTTGATTAAATTAAAAAAAGAGGAGAGTGTATATTTTTCTTTGTAATAGGGGCAGTTTATCAGGGGATGAATACATAAAGCTTGTACCAACATACATCGGGAAGTAAATTTAATTCGTTTTTTAGTGGGTTAAGGGGTGAAATAACGCGTCAAGGGATGAAATTGATTGTTGTTTAACTTTTGCAATAAATGTAAATGTTTGCCGGTTTGTGGTATAGGGGCGTTTGATTACCTGAACAGTTATGTGGTTAAAAGTTTTTAAGCCAGGTATCGAGAGTTTAATCTTATCGAATGATTGATTGCTTTTTGTATCAGATCTTGCCTGAATGCATCTTCTTGATCTTGAATGAATTCAAATTTTGCCCGACCAGTGTTTAGCCAGCCGAAATTCAAAAAAGAAAAATTCTATAAAGAAATTCTATAAAGCAAAGTGTACTTATAGTGATTTGAACAAGTAAATACATTTTTTATTCATGCTACATAAATTATTTAGTAGTAGACACGCTTCGATCGACAACCTTTTGAACATGTAATTATGATACGATATCTTATGAAAACACCCGTTTCAAACAGTAAAACGCCCATAACTTTAAAACGGTTAAACCGATTTTTATCAAACATAGCTAAAACCACAGATATAAATCTAACTAGATGACGCGATTGTTTGTACCTACTTCGCGTGCCAATAAACGGAGTAAAGTTACGATCTATGATCGTAATCTGAGCGTTTTATTTTGCATTATCGGCACCGGAAATCCACCGAATACTAGAAAAATGCCTTTTTATGCCATATTGAGCTGTAAACAATGTATGGAAAAGGTTGGCCGAGGCATTGGAAATGTTTTCTTTCATTGGTAAGCAAATTTGTTTTTAAATTGTTTGCGAAAAAGTGGCACGCTTGGTTTTTATACAGATGGAGGGACCTGCGTTATCTAGTTAGATTTATGTCTGTGGCTAAAACATTCTCGATAAAATGAGCCTTCAAACAAAAAAAAACTAAATCAAAATCGGTTCATCCGTTTAGGAGCTATGTTGCCACATACAGATACACAAATAAACAGGTACACACTTCAAACTTATGACATCCCTATTTTTCCGTCGGGAGTTACAAATTACAAAAATTTATGGAAATGTCAAACGCTATCGAAATGTCAAGTGATAAATCCCTTACATATTGGCATTTCAACCATCGATATCGCTGACTTTGTTGAGCTTCTGGATAGCTCTGTCCTTCAATCATTGGCTTCGTTAAAACTCTGGAAGGTTCAGATATTTGTGCATGCTGGGCAGGAGAGAAGGTGAATCATGTTCTGTGAAGGTACTTTATATTATCACTGAGTCTGGTTGGTGTCTAGGATGCCCCATTTGGTCAAAATTGCCCCGTGAAATTACAGGCTCATGAATCCTTTAAACCTTGTAGTTGGAAGACTATATGGGACAACATGATTAAGTATTTAATTGAAATAACAGAATTAAGGACGGCGTGGAACATAACCAGCATACCCATTACATTGAAATGAAGATCTTACCTCAAATTTCGAACATAACAATCCCACTTTTGAATTCGAAATCACAAATTCACAATGCCACTTGACCTACTGCGACCAAAACGCAACTACACAATAAAAGTCGACTTTTAGCGCGCAAGCAAAAAATAATGGGCGCCTAAAAAAGACGTCACGTTCCACCAATATTTCAGTTATTGGATAAAATTTAGACATAATAGTTCGTACGTGATCGCCGATAGGCGCTCTGTAGCATACGCTGTCAAAATACTCCGAACAAATGTATATTTTATATATATTCGTTTGATAGAGTGACCTATTGGTTCAATAATGTGTGTGAAAGCACGAACGCAGTCTTTTTTTTGTGTACGCCACTCGAAAAGTAGAATAAAAATGTGGCGTTGAAACAAAGATTCAAAATTCAATAACATAGTTTTTTTTGGAGAGTTACGTCCAATACTGGACATAGACTTCTCTCAAGTGCAATTGTTGAAACTAAATTTTAAAAGCTCAAAATCAAGATGAATCACACTGCTAAAAGATTTACCCCTATTTCATAACTAAAATCTTGCTTTTATTTTACTCCACAAACTTCAAACTAAATCTACCAGGCATGCATGTCATCTAAAGAGTTATTCACTGGAAACTGCAAGTCAGCTGCGAGCTTGCAATAAGACGGAGTTTCTGACATAGCACTGCAGTGGTACTAGGTCATCAGAGACTGTTCAGAGCCATTCACATTTAGAGTTCTCCTAAATTATTCTTCAGCTAATGTCATAAGGTTTTTCCGAAGCAATTTCTGGAGTGACCCACATAGATTTAGCGATCGCCATTTGTTTTTCCGTGACACGGCCAATACCTTTCGTTTTTATGGTGGGTCTGAAATCTAAAATCCGTAGCTATTAGGCATGCTGTATTGAGCAGCGTCCTTATTTAATTTTAAATATAAAATTGGAAAGACGAAAATAAAAATAACCACTCAATTTGAAGTAGTCGTTTGGTATGCAGATAATATTCGGATAAATACATGGGGCACTTTTCTTTTAGATAGTACGTGCATAAAAATAGGAGTTGAAAACTAAAGTAAATATTCACATGGATGAATGTCAACTGTTCAAAACAGTCTATGACAAACATAACTCGTCGCTTCGTCTAAGTTAACAATCTAAAGACCAGTAAAGGATTGCAAAATGTGTACAAGTTGAACCAATATGTACGCAGCCCAAACACTCCGAGGTACCAGGCTCGCATACCCCTCTAAGAGATGTATTTAGAAGTGCAAGTCAGCGAAGACACGACACGACCGGACCGACTGCGCTCGCACTAAGATGTATTATGTGCTGACACGGCGTTTCTTCCTCAGAGGTTATATAAAGGAAAGCTCTAGTATTCAGGTAACTAGATTTTACTGACCATTTTGTGGCGAATTAGATTTTTATTATTAAAGGGTGCTTTCAGGTAAGTGGAAAATTTGAATCTTTTTGCCTATCGCATTGATACGATCGCTACCGTTCCTGAAGTCCTGGTACGTAGTTTCATTTATAGTGAAATTATTCAGGAGTGCACGGGAAATGGAAAATGGAAGATTTTATTATTTCAAAATTTTCTTACTTTACGATAACAAGACGATAACGGCATTTAAAATAATTTGGTATATAGTGACCTTAATGTTTCATGTTTGTATCCAGGAATATATTCAGAATCACGCCTCAACTCAAAATCGAGTAAACATAAACGAAATAGAAGATACCGAATTTTATTCTGCCAATGATTGAAACCAAAGGCCTTATCGAATCCAAGGGCGTCAGCGCCAATTTTGTTTTGCGTCCAACGTGAACCTTATTCCCTAGACTTAAATGCCAATGTCATTTAAAAACCTGAAATTGTGTCGCTGTCTCGGAATGTACCGATTTTTTTTTCGTTTACACTCATAGTGATCTTTTTCTACCTGGAAATAGGGTTTGTTTTTGTTTACATCATCAGTATTTAACGGTTGTTTTGCAAAATTGAGGAACAAATCTCAATTTTCGGTTGAAACAAACGTTATTCCTAAAGTATTAGGGTTTGTTTTTGTTTGTTTAGAATTAAGATTAATATTGTCGTTTGGGATCGCTTTGTTTCTTCTAAATTAGGTCACGTTCGGGCAAAGGCACGGCTGCATCCAGCCTTTGGACTAATGTAATACATTATAGTTTTTCATTGATTCGTTTTATACAAAATTACGTTTCACCCTTGTCGGTGACGCCAGGATTTGTTTGTGTTTCAAAGTGAGATACATCATGCTATAGACAAGGATGAAACTTGAGGATAATAATGCTGTTTTATCCCGTACTTGTGAGTTGGGGCGGAAAAAGATATTCTTGATAGTAAGGAGATGAAAGGAGATGATGTCATGTGTTATTATGATATATTTTTTATTGAATCATTGATCTTAGATCCATAGTAGAAAAATCCGTTTACTTAAATGAGGAAAAATAACTCTGTCTGCATGTCTATCTCTTTGTTACCTTTTCACACCTTAACGGCTGAATGGATTTAGATAAAACTGGCATTCTGGTAGACCACGTCTTGATTTAAAACATAGGGCACACTACAGGATTTAGGATAATTTTCATATGGAAGCCGCTGGCATAAGCTAGCCATCATCATCATTATCATCAGCCTTTTAATGTTCCCACAGCTGGAAGACAGACCACCTCTCTGTTCGAGGGAATGGAAATTAATCCACCATGCGGGCCCAGTGCGGGTTGGTGGATGTCACATGTCTTCGAATTTTCCGTTCTAGGACATGTCGGTTTCCTCACGATGTTTTCCTTTACCGTTTTTAGAGCAGTGATGAATTTACACAAAGAAAAGCGCCTGCATGGGTCGACCCCACGACCTACGAGACGTAAGTCGGGGCCGTCATCACTGGGCCACCACTGCCCGTTTGAAGTTATTTTTCTCTTTGTTTTTATTTGGAAGGCATTGGTATTTTTTTGTAAAATAGTTTTTTTATATACCGTTACAGATTACGTTGAGGACAAAAAGGCTTGGGGTTGAGCTGCTCCAATTAATTTTTTATTTTCATATACATCCAGTATTTTTTTTTGTATTTTGCAACGACAAGAACATTAACTTTTTAAAGAATTATATTTTTTTTAATGATTCTTAACGTGAAGATTATGTGACAGATATAAAAATCCAATAACATTTTACTCAACCTGGGAAGCGAAGCCAACACCTCATGCTCAGCTTGCAATTGCGACCAGTGGACCAACGAAGTAGTATTTTACTTGAAGTTCCCCTCTCAACAACCCCAAAATTAAAAACCCTTAAACCATGTTGAAGCCCGATCCTTGATGATACCGTCTGCATAAATCATTAGCTCCCACTAAACGACATTTGCCTGCATAGTTTATCAGGTCTAATGTCTCGTCTAGACATTTTTGTCGACTAAAACCCTTGATCAATTATTCGGGGGTTGTTCCATCTGAATTAGGCTTAGTTTTATAAAACTGAATAAATCTGTGCTGACAGTTATTTAATTTGTAAAGGGAAAGGATTGTGTCCTTTTTTTTTGAGACGATAAAACAGTTAGTTTTTATATACTTTACTAGCGACCCGCAACGGTTTCGCCCGTGACAAATTATATTATTGGTGAAAACCGCATGAAAATTTGTTTAGTAGTTTTTGAGTTTATCGCGAACAGACGCGGCGGGGGACTTAGTTTTATAATATGTAGTGATGTTTTTTCTTGAAACATTTTTTTTTTCTTAGCAAAATTTGCATCAGGAACACTTTAAAGGTTTAAGTTACATTTTATTATTGATGTATGCCGAAGTCAAGATTAGCAAGTTCTTTTCGTCAAATTCTAAATTCAAACGTTTTGGGAATACTTTCATTATGCGTACAGCAAAGGAGTGGAATTCCCTTCCGGAGTCTGTGTTTCCTGATAGCTACAGCCTGGGAGTCTTCAAGTCAAGAGTGAATGGGTTTCTTCTAGGCAAGCGTGCTTCATCGTCGACCACATCATCGCTTACCATCAGGTGAGATAGTGGTCAAGCGCAAGCCTATAATCAATAAAAAAAAAAAAGATGCTGGATTTTATGGCTTGAAATAGTTATTTTAAGCCATAAAGTTATCAAAATAAACTAACAATTATTAAAACAATAAAAATATAGGTAAAATAACACATGAAACAGCTCTAAACCAATTGAATCCCTTTTAAAACATCATTATTAGATTACAAAATAAGTCACACAGAAAATGAACTACTTCCCAATTTAATCCCACTTTTCAAACTCAACCCCATGGCAGCGAGACATTTAACAAAAATTCAATTATCATAAATTATCCATTCACCCCCTTGGATTACATTTTCTTATCTATTATTTCGATACGGACGTCCGTTAAGCGAAGGTCGTTTATATCGGGACATTAGGCTCGATATAATCTATGTAACTTCATTGTAACCGCAAATAAACACTCCCTTAAGATTGCGTACTACGGGGCGAAACTCGCAATGGGTTGAGTCTTGAGTGAGAATTTTGGGGGTGAAAATATTGAGAGAGATAAACATGTTAATTTTTTTGTGAGGTGTCAAAGTCAAAGTAATTGTTTTAATTCAGCCATTTAAAGGCTCTTTGGAATGTCAAAATTTACAGAAAAAGATATTGTTGTTGTTCATTCAAAACATTTTATGTAGTATGACTGCTGAAGATTACAGACTAGACGATGAAAAAATTATTTAATTCTAGGCGACTAACATATGCTAGCGGCTTCCATGCGAAAACTATCCTAAGAGATGGTCTACCCGAATGCCAGTTTCCTCTAAATTATTTCAGCCTTTAAGGTGTAAAAGGTAACAAACAGATAGACATACAGACAGAGTTACTTTTCCTTATTTAAGTATGGATTTTCTCTACTATTTCGATTGGAATATAATGGCAATTCTGGTTTAATTGATCCATATAACTTCCATTAAATAGTACAACAACAACATTTACTACAACAGTTTTTTTTTAATGCTGATTGACAGTCACATCACTCAATCGCATCCCAATCTAAATGCCACCAACGCTGTCCACCATCTAACCAAATCACTTGCACCAAAACTTAATCAAAGTAATTCCCAGTTTAATTAACGGAATGCAAGTCCCATTACTGACTTACATCCAATCAATTTAATGGTAAAGGACAATTTATTTCACAATAGACAGAGTGACAGTGGGTAGTGATCGAGATCCCCTAGTACCAGGCTGTGAGGAAGATAAGGAGATTAGACGGAACGTGTCGAGATGAATCATGGAGATGGATGGAAGCTTTTTTGTGGGGGTGTGTTGAATAGCGGGTTCATTAGAAAAAGTGTTGGTAAGAAAATTATAGGTTTGCTGTTTAAAATGATATGAAAACTTTAAATGCCAATTTACTTCACAATAAGGCGACAGTGGGTGCTGATCGAGTTCCATTAGTACCAGGCTGTAAGGGCGATAAGGAGATTATGCGTAACGTGTTGAGATGAATCATGGCGATGGATGGACACTTTTTTTTGAGGGTGGGGTGAATAGTGGGTTCATTAGAGAAAGTGTTGATAAGAAAACTATAGGTTTGTTTTTTAAAATTATATGGAAAGTTTAAAGGTCAATTTACTTCACAATAAAGTGACAGTGGGTGCTGATCGAGTTCCATTGATACCAGGCTGTAAGGGAGATAAGGAGATTATACGTAACGTGTCGAGTTGAATCATGGAGATGGGAAAAACGTCCATCGTTTTTTTTGTGAGAGAGTGTGTGGAGAATAGTGGGTTCATTAGTTATTTGTTGGTAGGAAAAAAATACATAATAAAATTAAATGCCTTAACCCTCTTTCGGCAGATGGATAAAAATAAAATAAATGGAAGGTCTGCATGATGAAAAGCATACTTAATTTTCACTATTGAAGTGTTTTATGCTTAGGCAAATGTCGTCTTGTTGAGCTAATAATTTACGGTATCAATGAACGGACTTCAACATGGTTTTTATTCAGCAATAGCATAGATAGTTGTATGAGTGAGCTGACACACACAACAGTATTAAAATACTGATCCGTTTTATCGGTTCGAAGCCACGCGGGGCGTGCCATCACCCCCAGTAGCGACGGATCCGTTAAAACGGTAATGTAAATGTGGATGTTCTGCGTGAACGAGCCCTAACGTTCTAGGCTCCATCTACGGTTGGACAAAATATTATAGGCAATTATGGTTTTTATTGAGTTTCTCAGTCAGAAATCATTCTTAATTTGAAGAATAGATATTTGAGGTTTGGAAAATGATCATAGGTTCGCTGATTGGAATTCTTTCATTGTGCAAACAGATAAGAAGGGAAATTCCTAG
Organism: Orthosia gracilis; assembly: GCA_947562075.1. NCBI lineage: Eukaryota > Metazoa > Arthropoda > Insecta > Lepidoptera > Noctuidae > Orthosia > Orthosia gracilis. The sequence goes on from OX387266.1 coordinate 25,415,909, forward strand.
CCTGGGTCAGTGTTTGCTGAAATCTATAAACCTTGGGTCTTTGAGAGTAAATAGCTCATTTCTAGGAAAGCGTGCTCCATCGTTTCTCATATCCATCCGGTGAGATACAGTGGTCAAGCGTGAGCCATACTTAGTAATTCTTATTCTTACTAATCTTATAAATGCGAAAGTTTGGATGGATGTATGTTTGTAACTCAATCACGCCAGAACGGGTGAGCGGATCTGGATGAAATTTGGCACAGATGTAGATTATAGTTTGGAATAGCACATAGGCTAACTTTCATCCCAGGGGAACAACTTACAACTTTCACGCAGGTGAAGTTGCTGGCAGAAGCTAGTAATAATAAAAATTATGTTAATACATAAAATAGAGACTTCTTCTTAATACTGAAACAAAATAAGCAAACTGAACAATAAACTTTCAAGTATCCCTTTAATCTCTAAATCACAGTATCTGGACAATACATCACTCCCCCACATCCTGAACTAAGGCCGTATCCACACGTTACATGTTCCTGCAATAAAGATAAACTGAGCAGATTATAACGGCCCAGCCGAGGGTTGTGTGCACTAACCCTTAAAGGAAATTGTTAGGATAATGACATCTCTTCTTATTAAGGAAGCAAATGAGGAATGGGGCCACAGAAAATATTGGTACAGAAGTACAGAAAAATAATGTATTGTGTGCATATGCATAAACTCACGCATTTTCCGTTGTGGTAGGCAGAAATTACATACTCCTTTTACTTAATTTACGTTCATATATCTAGTCATACACGCACGCCGACGTGCTGCGCACCGGGCCTTTCTGAAGAACCTTACCAATAAGATTCGGGATATTATACGCTAATAAGTACTTAAGCGAATAATTACTAAGCTCAATAATGGTAAAAATACAGATTTTGTAATTGAATCACTTGTTGTGCAAAGTACCAGGGCGACAGAAATGCACAGAAAATACACGCATACACGATCTCACTAAGTTATGCACCAACGATTATACAAAAATAGGAATATAAATTATTCATTATTATACACTGAGCTAAGTAGTTATTCGCTTTATGGAATTGACATGCACAAACATGCAAAAATAAGTACAATTAATAGAATCTCACTTAGGCTAGGCTCTAAAGCCGAATCTTGCAACGAGCAAAACCGAACACGCTTCACGTACAGCGAGTGCAAGCGCACTCGCGACCGGCAATTGAGATCGCCGCATTAGGCGTCTTTGTGCGTGTGCCTCTTTTCGCTCGATGTAAGGAGTCGACCTTCTGTACCTATATTTTACGTTGGTTTGCCGAGGGCTTACCAGTGATTGGATGGTCATGTTATTAGTAAGGATATTATTTGATAATTATTTTGGACAGTCCGGGACGGGATTTTATAGAGAGTTTATACATACATTCACAACTTACAATTTATGTGCGATACAGGCGGCCTTATAGCATGGGCGGGTGAGTATATACCTGTAAAATTTGTTTGTACCTTGCGTCCATTATTGACCTCACTCCACGTCAACCACGCTCGTGCCTTTGTGAGATAAATGATACACCAAAACGATCGTTGGTTTTTAAAATCATGTTGTAACAATACATCGAGCGTCATGTTCGAAAAGCAGTTCGAGTAAATTTAAAAAACAGTGCTCGATGTACTGTTACAAGTAGATGCTCTAGCCTACAGAGGTAGAACTCGCTTTATGAGGCCTTTATCCCAATTTAGCGATATAATATTATCTATTTAATACTTCCAGCGTAGAAATAAGAATAAGTAACACTCGTACAAGTAATTAAAACAATCCAATTTACAGCGCAAACAATTACACTTGTTAGTTTAAGACTTAAATTCAAGCATTAACTCAGTACATACAGACAGACGAGAACCTCAATTATACGTATGTAACTACGGCGTAATGTGCGTAATTCAGGCAAGTTGGGTCCTGTATTATTTTGTGTACAGTTAGGGACAGAAACATGTTCATAAACCTAAACCAGCCGGCCGAGCACGGCCTCTGTGATAGGCTTGAGTCACGCATTTTATCACGGTTTTTGCTCCCAAACTGTGATGAAATTGTCACAGTAGGCCGTGCTCAACTGCCAGGCGCACACTCCGTGTAATCTTCGAATGTACACACAATACGACATTGCTTGTCGCTGAGATGACATTGCGACTTTAATTTTAACATTTTTTTAGGTACGAAAATTGGCTTTCTATAGGCCATACTATAATAATTCAAAGTCCGGACGCAATCTCATTTTAACCTTATAACTAACATATGACATTAATGCCAAAAATTTGTTCAAAATATTTGTGTTGAATTGAAATATTTTGACAAGACCGAGATTGAAATGCAACGGTTCATATTGACGAAATTTACAGACGCTGTGGGTATCCAATCGTGTAGTTATAGGCAAAACTATACGATTTTAGAAAGACTTCTACTACGTCGACTCCGTTCTTACTTGTGTACAGCTAAATATTATAATGAGTTTCTTATAGAAAACTTAAACTCATTAGATAGTCATACTTGTCCATAAAGGTGTACATGGAAAAAAATGCTGAACTAAATTACATTATAGTTATGTACCACGAGGGTCAGCAGTGCAGTGACAATCTCAAAAAATTTACAGTGACTGGAAATATGACCGCTTACTGTACATATATTTGCGCTTGCCTGTACTAGTCGGAGGACAAACGCAAACAATGGTCCCTGTTGTAAGTGTCCTATTAAGATTTCAACTACAAATGTTTTGTTCAAAGGCTGTCGGTATGTGCGTTACGCTCAATGTAATTATGGAAACTTGAGTGGAGACATTCTTAGGCAAAAGTAAGTAGACATTAAATTAGATAATGGTATTCATTAATTTATAATAAAACTAACTTTTGCACGCGACTTCGTCTGGCATTAGTATTTCAAATAGGCTATTTTTTATATCGCTCAATAACGTTGTGGGTGTGTAGGCTACCTTACTGACCCCCCGGTGGGTGCCCGCATTGTCAAGGCGGCAGGGCAGTAAGGCAGCCTACACACCTACAATATTATCAGTATAGAATATGACGGGAGCTGAGTTCACTCGCTTTGCTTGCTCACTTCAGCTCCCGTTATCTCCTTCGAACCTAACCTATTCGTGTCGGGGTGTCCTAAGTTTTCGAGCTCGCTTCGCATAACCAGAAAATTTGATAAATACAGAAGTTAAAATCGGTATTCAATACATTATCCGATTTGACCTGACTAGATTCATAATGCCCTGGCATTATACATAGTGCCCTGATTAATCATTGGTCCATGACACATATATATAGTATGGATTATAATATTCGAAATCAACTCCGTTTTCTTGTGACCTTTTTACGTCTAAATGGCTGAACGAATTTAGATAGAACTTGTCACACGGGACCAAGACCTGGGTTAGAACGTTTTTTTTTTTTGTATGTTTTCCAATGACTTGTCCCGCTCTGGGTGAAGCGAAAGTGCGTGTCAAACTTTTGCTGACTAAAACCCACCTAAGTTCCTACAATTAGATTAGGACTTAGGATACTTTTTACCTTGGAATAGAAGCAAGTTACTAAAGAACTGTAAAATTTACTTTTTGTTTTTCGCTAAACCAGTAGAACTATATCCATGAAAAATAATTGTAGGTGTTTTTTTATTCAGACTAAAAATATATTCGAAAATGATTGATTGAAAAACTACAAGGAAAGACATCAAATCTACCGTTCTACAGCTCCAAAAACTCATTCTGTGTTAGCGGTTTGTGTTGTAAAAGATCATTCTGTAGTAAATTTATCAAAGTACAAAATTATCATAACAACGTAACAAAAAATGTTACCACGTAATAAATAAAAAATAAATATCGTGATCTCAATTCACCCTGCTAAACGGATAAATAAAATCGTTCCGTATTCTTTACGGTAATTCTGCCACCCTCTCCTAGGAGCGTCGTGAACATATTTCATGATAACACGATCGGACTATGATGGCTTAAGCAAAGTAGATGGAGCTTGCAAAACCGGTAAACGTATGTTTTTAGGGTTCCGTGCCCAAAGCGTAAAAACGGGACCCTAATAGTAAGACTCGACTGTCTGTCTGTCTGTCACCAGGCTGTATCTCAAGAACCTTGATAGCTAAACAATTGAAATTTTTACTAATGATGTGTTTCTACTGATAACAGTACGGAACTCTTCGTGCGCGAGTCCGACTCGCACTTGGCCGGTTTTTATCTTTTTATTTTAGTATAGAGGAAGCTAAAATTCTCCGCTAGGGCGGGGGAAAAGTTTGTATAAGAAGAATTAGTTAACTTGGATTTCTGTTTTTTTGCTTACCATCAGGTGAGACATTGGTCAAATGCAAGCCTTAAAATAATAAAAAAAAAAAATGGTTGCCTGTAAAGTCGGTTTTACGGGCGAAGATTTTACGTGACAACGTCTTTTTCTCGGTAGAATATTTATTGATATGAATATAATTAAATTGCAAATACAAATACATAATGAATTGCAAAATTATGTAAAATTATATTCATTTAATCGTCCGTTCACTCTCTCTCGTTCGGTGACTCATCGTAACGTTACCGAGCGTTACACTTTTTCATTAGTGCCTCCCAGCCACAACCTAATTTAAGACGTTGTCACGTCAAAAAATCTTCAATCATTTTCCACCTAGGAAACATCCCTATTAGTTGGGGATAACTGTTACAAGATTCGTTCCACACATATGTACTAACTAACGGGCAAGTTAAATAAAACCGTTTAAAATCATAACAAATTGCTGCTTGAAATGATAACCGTGATCTTTAAAATTGAAAAGATTTTACTTACTGTCAATCAGTAACTATCATCGCTGCATACACACACTGGCAATTTTTTTTAATTTAAATATTTAATATTTTTTCGTTTTCAATATTCATTCTCGAATTAATTTCGAGACAGGTAGAAGCACACGCACGTGTCTGCCCTTTAACTTCTTAACACATAAGCCTCATCAAAACCGGTCGAGCATTGCCCGACATAAGCCAACACAAACGGACGGACGACTTCGTTAAGACCAGATTATAAAGCTTCAATACGTCATTAGGGGACCTAACAATGCCTCCAGCATGGGGTTGGATTCCCGGGTGAAGCAGACTGGCACAATTTGATTTGATAACGTGAAATCTCTCAGGGGTGAAACTCCGAGGGTAGTTTCATGTTTAAGGGTAGTTATAGTGTCGACGAATTTTATTTGTAAGGGTACGAGGATTTAAATAAAGTGTATTTGGTTAGCTTTTGTAATCTTGCTTAAGGGGTATTTGTATTTTAAAGTGCAGGGGTACTTACTTTAAGTTACAGTTATATGCATTATGCATGCAGTAAAATATTTTAAGGGATAGCATTAGACAGCCTGAGGATATACTTATTCTGCAGATGGTTTTTAATTAATGAAAAATTTGTAAATGTTGCCAAAGCCATTTGGTTCTTCGCGAGTTGTTTTAACCGTGTAAAAAGTTTAGTTTACTTTTTGGGAAAGGAGAAAACCTTAGTTATATAGGAACCTATAATACCATCCTATAACATAATTTCTAAAACCAAAGAACGAAAGCTGGCGTCAAATGAATAAATTAAACACCAATCATGAATGAAGAACTTTTCAACAGGTTTCCAACCTGTTTTTTCATTCAGCTCTGCTTGTAAGCCAATAGAGAACACTCCCCACTCTTCAGCACAAACGTCAGTATATGGTTCATTCAATTATCATTACTAAAATAACTCCTAGCGTAATATGATTACTTCGTTACAGCTTTATGTAATGTCGAGAAGAAATCAGAAGATCCACTTACAACAAACACGAAAGAATCGACGTAGCACATGGATACCATGGTGATAAAGAACCACTTAGCGTAACTGTAATCTGAATAAAAGTGCTCGTGGCCCAATGCTAGCAACGAACGAAAAACTGAGTAATTATAACTAAATTCTCTGCCGGATGACAAAAAAATAAAAGTCCGACTTGTACCAAAAAGTATAATTACGTAACTCGATAACATGATTTTTGATGGAGATATTTTGATAATTTTGGTCAAAAATGAAGGGTATAAGCATAGAACTATTTTATCAGTATAAATCATGTAAATCGGTCCACGCGTTTACAAGATATTAATTCATTACTGAAAATAATTGTCAAATAAAGGTGATAATTTGGTATATTATGAGTATTATTATTATATACTAGTTGACAACTACCTAAATAAATACCACCCAACATGGTTTTGACCAAAAGTTTTGTAACTCATGCAAAGTGAAAGGTTCAAGGACACCCCGTACCGCGATACGTTTGTTTTGATCGTGTTAGCGACACTGCCTTTACATTTTTTCCGTATCGTTTCAAAATATTGGAACACATTGGTAGACAGCTGTTAACGACTTTTTTTTTAACCCGGCGGTGAATTTATAAAGAAACACAGAAAGGCCTAGGCGAAACAATGTTGAAAAGTCCAAAATGTTATATGCATTACCTGAAAGTGTGTAATCCAATATATTGTTTACGTTTAGCATTTACTGATCATCATATGCATCTTCTTTTGTCGGAAATTATTCATTGGAATTGCTAGATCGACAACGTCAAAGGTAAGCCATCTTTATATTTCGCAATCTCTAAAGATACGAGTAGTAACGCAGTGTCAATGTGTATTTGTGATGGTCAAGTATCCCTTTCCACTAGACGGATCTTCAGTCCATTTTTCCTTGTAACAAGAAAATCCCAATCCTTCTGTTTCAATCCTATGACGTCACCCCATCTCAAGGGGAAGCTCGTCTAAGAGGTATTATCGTGTACAAAACGCGGCGATTTCGCGACACTCCCAGAGTTCCCCTAACCCGGACCACGAGACACCAACGACAGCATTATAAAAGTGAAACTTCCGTACCATTCAACCATCGCCGTATTTCTACCTCAGAAGTTCAGTTAACTCAGTAGAAAAACGGTAATGGATGAAGGGCGGCAAAATCGTCGGTGTGTTTAGTAAGTTCTGCTGATATGACTGTTTCAAGAATCCATGCTATTGCGGTGATAAATGTTTTTTTTTCTCTCGCTCGTGTGGGGATGGAAATTTTTATTTTTTCCCTCATTTCTGCGAGGGTTGTGAGCGGTTGAACAAATTGAAGTTTTATTACAAGTGTTTGCAAGACTTACGGCGGTCGTGGTAGCAGTCAAATGTGTGGTATTTTTGTGGTTATACTGTGTGGGTAAGCGGGAAGGGTGGATATTGCCAATAGGCTAAAAGTAAAAACCATCAAGCTTTTTTCGATGGATAACATTTAACCCTGTGGATCAAAACTATTATTCTATACACACCTGAAAAATTTACAACTAAAATTTTCTTGCAATATACAGATCTTTTTTGTGAATTCCAGAATTCCTACCATTGATGATCTAAGTCCAAGTTTGTGTAATGAAAATTATCGCAAAATTGAGGTGACAAATTTTCAAACACCCGTTAACTGTTTTAATTTAATTAATTATTATCAACAACCAATCGAGTCAGTAGTCACATGACTTTTATAAAATCTTTGACAGGTCAATTATTTATTTCAAAAAATCAGCTGTTAGCGATTTAAAGTTGTAAAATTTCATAATGCTGTATGTATGTATCACCCTTATACATTCCGAACCGGAACACAACCAATAAATTATACTAATTAATCTAATCGTATTATCAATAAAGCATCTAATTACAATCAGACTAAAACCTTTATGTCTCAAACTCATTATTCGATGCCAAAGCAAATCATTGCGTAACACGATAAGAAAACTTCGTTAGCGCACTCAGCAGATAAACAAAACGATCTAATTTGACAATATGGAACGGAATCAGAGGAAATTCGTTTTGCTGAGAAAACATTTGCGCGAATTGATGGGGAACGTGAAAAAGGACACAATGGTGGGAATGTGAGATGGTTTGTGTTCGGTGCAGAAGTGATAATGTTTGGAGAAGAAGCAGAAATTTTTCGTCTTGAAGAAGTATTGGTCTTGGTAAATTACATAGTAAAGGGAAATACTACAGACAAGCTAGAGATTGATTGCTAGAAAATTGGGAACTAAATTAGTTTTTCTAGATAACCTTGGGAAGTTTTAGGAATATGTAGTAAACTGCGAAAGGGGAATAAGAAAAATGATGATGTTCAGACAATATACAAATGCCAATAATCATTACGCTCTACAAATTGATTAGTGGCAGTAGTCAGTTTTTATTAGTAAATTGCTATAAGAGAAAGTTAGAATAAGAAGATAAATTACAGGATTGGATTGAGAAAGAAGTTATATTATCCAAACTAATCTGTCTGTCTACCTGTTTGTATCTTTTTCACATCTTAACGGCTTAATTGCTTTGGATGAAACCTGTCGAAAGGTAAACCATGTGTCTTGAATTAAGACATAGGATACTTTATATCCCATGTGTATGTTTCCTTAGGATAACTTTCTCGCGAGCGAAGTCGCTGGCAGAAACTAGTTACAAATAAATTCGACTAAAGCTGGAGATGATGACAAGAATACTCCCTATCTTCAAAGCTTACAAAAGGTAGATTTATCTGCAAAGGCAGTTGACGATAATGGATCGCTTCATTGTGCCGATAAAGAAACTTCATTAGCGCGATTCAGAGAGGAAACACAAACGGACTAATTTAACGAAATACTACGAATTACGCCAAATCTGTTTAGGTGGGCACACACTTGAATACGGTCGACGGTCGGATTAGGCACACGATTTCTTTGTTAATTTATTTTATTCGAACTTTTTTTTTGGACCTTGACCTTTGTTACTATTTCGTGGACAACCTGCGTGCTCTGTTATGTACACTCATGTTTATAAAAAAAATAAAGAATCTTTGTAAAATAATCAATTATTAGCAGGGGTACATTATAAACAAAAACACAATATCATCATCATCTTCCCGCCCTTCTCCCATGTTACTTCATCATCATCATCATTTCAGCCGAAAAACATCTACTGCTGGACATAAGACTCCTCCTAGGCGTCGCCACATTGACCGATCCTGTGCGTCTCGCATCCAGCGCATGCCCACAACCTTCACCAATTCATCGGTCCACTTAGTGGAAGGCCTTCCAACGCATCGTCTTCCGGTTCGCCATGTTCTTGCCGTGTTATTTGGGGTAAAAAAACAATATGTAAATGTAAAATAATTCGCGACAACAGCACATTAGAGTATAGTTCAGCCGCAATTTTTTCGCGAATTTTTTGTTGGCATAGTTAATGTTTAATTTTTTGTTGGTATTGAAAATAACATTGAGATCTTTTCAACGAGCTGCATGCTTGGCTTAAAAATAGGCGACCGTATAAAGAGCAGCGTCATTCGGGCACAGACCAAAGTCACCGATGTTTTGTATATGGCCAGGAAACTGAAGTAGAACTAGGCGGGCCACATCGCGAGGACCGCAGACAACAGGTGGAGCGAGCGCGTCCTGCACTGATACCCACGAAACGGAAACAGACGCCGCGGCAGACCATTGCAACGATGGTGAGATGACATCGTAGCACTGCCAGGGATAGGGTGGTCCAGAACAGCCCAAAATAGATTTAGATAGAAACAGATGGAGGAGGCCTTCATCCAGAAATGGATCACCTCTTAATAGGTTAAATTAAAAAAATATATATAGAATTGTAAATTATAGAGCAATAAAAGCTATTTTATTTTATTTATAGTTAATGTTTATATCTCAAGTAACCGTATTCTGCCAGCGGCTTCGCCTGCGTTAAAAATAGTCCAAGACAACATTCTATTGAGAAAAAGTGTATGTATGTCCTACTCCAGGACATGGGCTACCAGTGTGCCATTCATCCAAATCCGTTCAATGCACAAAACAAATTATCAGTATGAACTTCGCACCCTAAAAGATTTTTCGTATTATCCCTCACCTGGAGTATTCGCATCTAATGTAACATTTCTGATTCGATTTTGAGCATTACATTACAGTACCTTGATTTGACAAGCATTCGCCTGTAACATTAGATTCGATTTTGAGCATTTAGTTAATTCCACAATGTCATATGTGTTACAAGTTGTATCAAAATATTACACATTGTATCATCAAGTACCTTGATTTGACGAGCATTCGCCTGTAACATTAGATTCGATTTTGAGCATTTAGTTAATTCCACAATGTCATAGGTGTTACAAGTTGTATCAAAATATTACACATTGTATCACTATAATGCTCGGTTCTCTTCCCTCACAAATGTAATGCTTGACTCTATATCGTTACATTACAGGAGAATGCTCCAGGTGAGGGAGCACCTTTATAATCATTCTGTAAAAAAGTGAAGGTCAAAATAAATTTGTAAATGTGATTTAAACGTCGGTGTTTAGATTTTACATAAATTAAAATAGTTTATTAGGCATCATTATAAACAAGCAACAAAAATCTATGCGCAAACTGTGATGCACTTAACAATAAAAATAAAACCAGCAAAAACAAAACTATCTTCTTTATTTAAACCGGAAAGAGGGTGTCACAAACAATTGAACACTCAAGCAAACACAACGACAATAATCTGCGACACTTTCGACCCACGACAAGTCGCACGTCGCACACGCGCGTGCTGTGCGCGATTTCTTAGAGGGCTTGTCCATTGAGTTACTTGTGATTTGTGTTGCGGAAGCTGGAGGACAGAGGGAAGAGGGTTGAGGGCAGCCCCTCCCTATCCTCTTTATCCCCACACGATAGTTAAATGCAATCTTCTTCCATTAATGTAGACCCTTCCTTTATCTTATATATTTTTCGTGAGTTATTTCTCACCATAAAAAACGCTTTTTCTTCCCTATTTTATGGAATAAGTGACGGAGTTTCAGCTGGTGGAATGAGTTTTAGTTTTATCACTTATTTTGTACTTTAAAGTTGTTTTAAGACTGAAGAGCCACTTATTAAGGCTGGTACACATGTGGCACACAACATTAATGAGAGCTAATTAAGAAAGCGTCGTTTTAAGTTTTTAATAATAATGGAAAATGCGAATTTATCATCCAAGTATGGCTTATAAGAAAAGATGGAGGGCCAGTTTCCGGATCAAATTTTGTTTCCAAGTTCGATTTGAGCATGAGTCATGCTGTGGAGATCAGGTCGTAGAGTCTAAACTGTAAAGGCAACACTATGTTCAGAAGTCATGCAAATCTTCCAAACTAATAACTACTCCAATATCAAAACAATAAATTACCCATCCAACAAAATTACCAAGCCCTATAAACCTTCACTACAACATAATACAGATATAACAGAACTAACGGGCCCATAAAATCTTAAAGCCTGCCCCGGAGTTGTTGGGAATAACAGTAGGAGCTGAATGTGTCCACAATTGCCCGTATCCCTCATAATCCGAGGATCCTAGCAATACTACATTCGATACTAAACTCGAAATATTAAAGGAGATTGTGCAGAAGGTCTATTTAATGGGAATAAGATGAAGTAGAAGAAGAAATAAATACTGAAGATGAGAGTAGACGAGAATCGAGATGAATATTGGAAGTTTGAAGAGGTATCTATGGCCAGCAGTGGACTTGTCTGACATAGGATGATGATGATGATGAAGAATACACAAAAGAAAAGACAAATATTTTTCTAGTTTTATAAAATAGCGAAAGTCGATTGGGTAACATTATTTTGTTTTTTAAAGAGTTATTGGGACATTACTAGAAATATCAGCACAGATGACAAATTTTTGGATCAGATCGAAAACATTGAAAAAACGGACAGAACTGCTTTTGAATAAATCCATACATAAGGTTATTTTTTGCATGGATTCGTTCGGATTGAACCTTCCTATCTTTCTCACCCCCTGGTACATATTTCTTATCCCCAACCTCGAAGGGTGGGCAAGCTTTTAATCCGGCGGTGCAAGATTGATGGTAAGTCAGTAGAGGGTGGGCAGAGGTGTCCCTATCGAGGCTAGTTTCACGCTACGGATTAGGACGATGTCTTATATTGATTTATTTGCGTTAACTTGTTAATAGTGATAATGTTCGGTTAGGGTGCGTTTTTTATTTGTTTTTGGGGGAGTAGAAACTGTTTCGTGGATATATTTGCAGATTGATGATTTTGTTTTATAGTAGAGATTTTTCTGAAAACCTGTGTCTCAGGCAAACGACCTCTTAATAAAGTGTCATCCAAGCGATGGCAATATTCTAAATGCCAAAATGTAAGGGATTGATCACGTCACATATTGATTGGGGTTGGCAATTCATTTTTGCCATTTTTCCAATCGCTATCGCTTCGCTTTTGTTGATGGAATGTCACTTGTCGAGAGCCGAACTAATTTCAAACCAGAATTGTCAAGTACCAGGAGACCATAGCCGAATAAGATGCTTTAAGTTATGGATGCAATATGTTATGACATTGTAATATTGTTTGTCTTCAATCGTATATCGCTAGCGTCTGTCAAGGCTCCTACAGATAGGTGAAGCGTGACTATGTGACACTGGTGACAACAATGTTTCACGGGTTTCTGTCTGTCAGCCTTTAATAACATACCCGAATATACAATATTTTCACCTTAGTCAAGTCTTCTCCAACAATAATGTCCCTTATTCCCAAAAGTCTTAGCGCTAAGAATCCAGGACCATTTCCGAACTACCTGACCGTAATTCAAGAGGATCGTTGGGTTACCATTAAATAAATTTATTTGGCTATTTACTGAGAAATTACGGCGAACCAGACTCGACTCGCTCTGCCGCAAATATTGGTCTGCCGTGATGAGAAATTATCTGATCAATATTCTGGTTATAACCGGATCGTTCCGGTATTAACTGGAATTACCCTAACTAGTTTGGTCTTCTAAATAATTATTTTGGAAAAGTCATAATAGATTATATCAGGGATGTTTTTAATGTTATGAAATAGCACAATTATAAATTGATAGAAGTTTATATGACCTCCGTTTTAGTTCTGAAGATATAATTAATTTAATATTAACTGTAACACAATTTAATTGAATTGCATTTTCTTTGTAAATCAGAGATCGCTATTTATACGAGTAGATACTTCTAAATTAGAAGTACTTACGTGTTTAATTCATGTGGTTAATTTTGAAACAAAGTTCAACAACTTTGGAGTTTTCGATACACGACCGACCACATAAGTTGAAGGTTGAAATTCTCTTGGCTATTTCAGACTTACATTAAGTAAAAGTCCAGATTTCCTCACGATGTTTTCCTTCACCGTTGCCTGTGATGTACAAGATAAACTTAGAAAGTACATATGAATTTGAAAAAGTCACATTGGTACTTGCCCGGATTTGAGCTCACGACCTCAAGCACGAGAGGCTAGGTCTTAGCCACTGGGCCACCACGACATATAAATTCTCTTATTAGGTAGATAGATACTTAGATAGAATACTTTTAATTATATTCACTATATAAGTTAAAAGTGATGAAGGAAATATTACTTATGGTGAGGTAATAGGCGTTGCTATTTCTAAAAGCGATCAACAGAAACTAGATGAAGAAACGGCCAGCTTTGAATGGATTTAAAATAGAGAAGTCGAAACAATACTGTTGATAATCTAAGACGTACAATTTCTTAGACTTCTAAATCCCAATGAGTTCTACCATAAAAAATAGTATAGTCTCTTGGATACGTTGACGTTATGGTAGAAATCCTTTCAACCAGCCATCTGGAGTTGTACTTGATCCTTCGTGTATACTGGCAAAATACATATTCGCCTACCCCTTCCCGCAACACAGACTTGTTTTAAATTCAACATTATTTTTAATAAGAACTTTACCGTCAATAAATATGCATCATTTCCAATTTCCTAGTTTTCCAATCCCCCATAACAACAAAAATACTAGAGATTGTAAAAATCGGCACATTTCCAGCCCACAATGGCCGACCTTCTCAACAAAGGGTAGCATTAACCCTCCATTGTTTCTGGCAACACTGGAACACAATACCGCTGAAATTCCCGCGTTATTTACAGTTGATAATGGCAACATTGATATTATATCTGTTTTCCGAGTTTAGATAGTGGTTGCGTTATTGTTTTGAAGTACATGACTTTTTAATTCAGTTCTTGTTTGTGTTTTGAGATTCGGTTATGTTAGTTTTTCTGGTTCATTATTGTAGGCAACTCATTCTCATTATCTATGTAACTATTATATGTATCTATTGTGCCGTGTATTAATTAAGTTCTTCTGTGTATAAAACGTGGTATTTTATTGTTGCAATGTGTGTTAAATAAATGCCACGAGTTTGCCAGTAATTCGGTGTTGAATTTAAATTGTGTATAAAATAAGCCCGTCCTATTAAAGTCAAAATCGGTAACTTTCATCCAATTCCTCGCCAAATCCAACGAATCAACCAAATAATTCAATAAGTACCAATTTTTTCGATCGAGAAATTAATTTGAATATTTATATCGAATCGTTCTTACCCATAATTACTTTAGTTTTTTCCATATGTGTCATTTGCACAATAGGTATGATGACTAAAAATATCTACTTAGTCCATTAGTTATATAACCTAAAAATATCGGTCACTTATTTTTAAAAATAACGACGATACTGTACATTGAAATATCGTGTGACGTCACGGTTTGCTATATTTTATACGGACAAAGAGACGTCACAAGCCCCCACTCCTGAAATTTGATGCGCTTTATCTTTGTCATTTTTCATTTATTTGATAAAGCAAAAAATACGGGTCCTATATTATTTGGTAATGTCACTGACGTTTTATGTAGGATAATCATTTTTCTACTCAGGACACATCCCTGTTGCTAACGCTAAAATCCTACATCATATAATATCGGTAAAAAGGGGCGACCATATTCCCATCAATCGTGCATATTGCACGATTCCAGACTTCAGCCTACTAATGATAAATTCAAATGAGATAAACAAACAAGAAAGTTTCGCGGCGACAAAGACTTAGACTTTTTTTTGGCTTAAATCTAATTCGCCAAGTGTCTGGAATGTAACGTGCTTTAAGAGAAATATTATCATCATCGACTTCAGCCGAAGGACATCCACTGCTGGACATAGGCCACAAGTCTCTTGGGACTTATTATATTATGTGAACTAAATTACATAGGGCTTAAATATAACTGACGAAATTTGTCTAAAGGTGCACCTCGTTCGGAGAATGTAGACGTGACACTATTAATACCAACTTCAATTCTGGACCTAGTATAGCTCCCTGTAGAACTAAAACAACTGAGTCAGCCAGAAGCCGTACATATTGTTAATTAGACGTATTTCAGGCATTGCTAGGCACATAGTTACTGTATTGAATGAAGTTCTAGGTAACTGTGCCTTCATTATCAAGTTGTTCCAAGGAACAGATTGTGTTTCATTTAACTGATTGGTTGTTGGTAAGAAAATGTTAAGTTTTAATGTTAATTGGTTTATGAGGAATCAAGTCATTAAACTGTTGTTGAAATAGCATTTGTTTGCACCGGCCATCGAAATATTAGTCAATTTTGTTTATAATATTATAAAAAATAAATCAGTTTCAAATACATGTTTCAAAACTATGATCGTTTGAAGGTATTGTGAACGACCCGCTTAATTTTCAAAAAAATAAACAGTGTTTATATTTTAAGGCAAGATAGCTCTTTATGTTTTATTTAAATATTTATATACATTTAATGTAGAAAATACTACTATAACAATAGTTCAACCATTTGCTCTTGGAAATGGTTGAACTATTGCTGAATTGATAAGAAGGATTATAAATATCGAGATACCGAGGCATTTAAAGGCATTTTTGAAATTTAGGCATTATTAAAAAAATACACTACATGAAATATTTTTATTGACCAGTATAAAGGCGCAAACAATAAAGATCAATCTATTCTTCATATCCCTCCCACCATCTTCCCCCTTTTTCCCACAAAACCACAAAGAACAAATGCCGCGACCATAAATAGTTATCAGTTTAAATATGAACGGAGAGTCCAATTCCGTGCCTTAAATAACAAGTGTCCGGGCCAAGTTACACGACTGCCGGACAACCGGACAACGGACAAGTATACGAGCAACCTCTGACCGGAATCTATGGACTGACCCGGATGGTGCGTCCGTTTTGATTTTAATGATTTTGGGGTTAACTGTATTTGTGTACATCCTGGTTCAAGTAAGGGGTTATTATTATTTTTATTGCATAAGGAAATTTTGGGCTGAATTCTGAATTAAGTATTTGGAGTTAAGAAAGTCTCAAATTCAGCTTCATTTTCTAATTTAGTTAATTAACTATTTATTTGTTTTTTGTATGGTAAATATATACAAGAAGAGTCAAGCCTGGCAAAAAAACATTTCTTCTTATGTTTACATGATTTGTCCAATATTTTCTGGTTTTTAGGCTAAATTAGAGTTCAAAAAATACTCAAATTATAATTCTTAATTCAGAAATCAGTGAATTTTCGTTTCAGTATTGTCATATTGAGTAAATATAAAATTATCCATAAAATATTTTTTTAAAACATGCTTTTTTCGTATTATTTTCAGCAAAAGCTTTCATTTGATACCTATATCATGGCAAAGCACAAAAAAATACTAAGCCGCCATCTTGGGCCGTCCGCCATTTTGAATTTAGAATGACGTCACTTAGCTTCATGCATTGTCATCCAAACTAAACGTGCATGTAAAATTTCATCTTAATCGGTGAAGGATAACTGCTTTAAAATTCAGTTGCAAGATTTGATCCGAACACACTTACGTACATACATACATACATTGCAAGTTAAATAAAAACTTTCAAAAAGTTAGGAGCTGCTTATCATTTATGTTAGAACTTAAAGTTGAAGATATTTATTCAAGATTATATCAACGCTGTCCTGTGTCTTATACATTCTGAAGGTTAGTACTCACTTGAAGATCAGTTTCTAGTATCAAAAGCCCGAGCTCACACCCACACCTAAGTGTGGGTTGATATTAAATTATATTACATTCTTAGCAATGCCATACATTGTCGACATTGAAGTCTAGTCTTGAACATTTTGATTTGTTTTTAGTTGATTTGAAAGCTTAATAGCATATACTCTGCTTCAATGTCATCAATGAAGGAAAACATCAAGAAAAACCTGAACTTATAATCATTTAAGTATGTAATGGCCAACCTTGAGCAAGCGTGGTGACAAATGCTTGTGCTTTCTCTGTATGACTCCTATCATACAACTTCCTATCGTCACTTCTTGATGCGCTGCGGGGACAAAGACGCATTCTCCACAATCACTACAGCAGTGACGCTAGCAAACCCCATCCATGGATTATTATATACCTAGGCCAACCTTTTGTCTTCCAAGATTTCTGGACACAGGCACCGGGTCTTAAGTAATTTATGCCTGCTTACACAACAGAACTCCGGCCCACTTTATTAGCATTAAAATGACCCACTTCTCTGACATTTGGAACTAGGTTAAAGATTCTCAACAATGTTGTTAAGTAATTATAGATTTGAATTCTCACTCCTTGTGGTGACCCGGGAAACAAATTTTGATATTTTGTATTCAACCTAACCGCCTTATTATCAAGTTTGAAGTCAACTACTAATCATGGGCTTCGAAATGTCAGCTGTAATTAACGACTAGAATTAAGGACTATAATTTACGACTAGATAGTGTTATTGGGGCTCTAACTAGCTGGACCGAGGTCCTGTTAGTTGATAGCAAGATCAAATTGTAGACTGTGGTGGAGGGCTATGTAAAGCAGTTGACGTCTTTCTGAAATGGAGATGATGATGAAGCTCAAGTTCTGGAGTGGCCATCGCGTACTGGAAGACTGAGCGTTGGAAGTCTTCCCTGCTATGGATGCCCTGGTAAAGGTTGCGGGAATCCACTGAATGTGAGACGTATAGGGTCAGTCGGTTAGTCGTCACTTGGGGAGGGCTATGTTCAGCATTTGACGTCTTTGGGCTGAATTGATTATGATGATTTAGACGAGAATATCTGTGGTATTTTATTATCCAACTAGCTGACCCGGCGAACTTCGTTCCGCCTAACAAATTTCTAAAATAAAATATTTTTTTAAAATAAACTTAGCCTAAGTTACTCCTTATTACATCAGCTACCTTCCAATAAAAGTCCCGTCAAAATCGGTCCAGCCATTTCAGAGATTAGCCGGAACAAACAGTCAGACAGACAGACAAAAATTGTAAAAAAAAATATTTTGGTGTATGTACCGTATACATGTAATAAAAAACGGTTATTTCAATATTACAAACAGACACTCCAATTTTATTTATATGTATAGTAGATGTATAGATGTATGGTCCCAACGTACGATTCAGTGGGTTCCTTTACATGGTAAGTGACATCGCAATAGGCCTAGATGGAAATGGTGGGATGAGCTGGACTCCTTCGAATAAGGTTAGTCCCAAATAGCTCGACCTGGATTGAGAGTCGGGATGCCTTTGTTCTGCAGTGGTAAAATACTGGCTAAGAATATTAATATTGGGATAGTTTGGCGATTACAATGTTATTTGCATACAGGAACACTCTGCTGTACATTCTCTTGATCTACTTTCCTTCGAAACTATAGATGACTATGAATTTCATGAATAAAAACTCACATAAGTACGAGTACAAAGCACCCTCAAATTAACAATTAATTTCCATATTACTCATAATTGAAGGACCACGCTATTACCCGTGGCGCGGCTCAAAACGACCGCAACAAAATTGCGGCCTCCTGAATACTTGGACAACTATGCCATCAACTGTAACTGAGCTCAAGGACGGACGCTAGACCTTGGGAAATTTTATGATTGTTAATGTAGGTGGCTATTTGGCTCGAGGGGATTAATTTTAGACAATGGGCTGATTTGAACGTCCTAATGTAGCTATTTGAAAGTCGAAAAAGGGTGGTTGGTTTGTCTGACGCTTTGGAGATTTGGGTACCGTAAAACGGAGTTAAATTGATTAACTTTCAAATTAAAATATAAAAAACGCAGTGTTGGCGACTTTACTTAAAGTTTTATATTCACATTTTTTTTATCATGGTTTTGGAGAAACAAAAACGAGCCTTTCAAAGTTAAAATAGAAAAGGGGTCACTTTGATACGGTTTTTTTCATTGCAATATAAAATAACCCCAATGTACAATTTATTTTTAATGAATTCTCACTGTACAATATAAAATATTTTAATGCAACAAGTAAACGTAATCATGCGCGAATGTTGATGCAAAACATGGCTGACATATCAGTATTTCAAAATTTAAGAAAAAAATTGAAGTGCGTTCCGTTTTCACGGAGTTGGCTTTAAAAACTAAAAATATTAATTATCATCAAAGTTGTATCGTAAGTTATTGTTCTTCTGTACTTATAGCTGTTGTGGTATTTTTATTACAATTGGAGATTTGCATAGTTTATCACTATGCAAATCTCCAATTGTAATAAATATTTTTTTTGAAAACCTGGACTTACCGGTTCTAAAAAGCCAAAATGTGAGCAAGTTCGTTTATTAATCAAAATCGGCCTAGCCTACTATGTTTGGGTCAGTCTTAGATACTGTTTTATCCGTGGAGCGGCTGCCTATCTTAGGCTGGTGACAGATTTTGGGGGTTCAGTTTACCTGATCACTTGTTCATTTATGCATACTATTTCTCTTTGAGATGAGATTTTGCGCTTTAGTAAGATAGTCCTGATGTAAGTAGCCTGTTTGTCGCAAACAATTTGTAGTTCACTTTCCTTGAACCAGTATTTTTCACTACAGTTTCATGACCCTCATCCATAACAATGATTTTAAAAGACGTATTTATGTAATAAACCACAGCGAAACATAAACATTACATTGAATCCTATCACAAGCAGCTGTCTTGAGCAAGGTCAAACAAGAAAATATGTGTTTTATTTTTACATCTTCTGACAATTTCACAGTTGCGTGATCTGATTATCATCTTCATGTTTTATCTTGCTAACGTCAGAACTGACAAGTCTTTATAATGATTTGGTAGCACATAGGAAATATGTATGATTTTATAAATATGTCCTAAGCGCTAAACAAGGAAAAGTGTGTACCATAATTATTGTCTACTAGCGTTTCGACTAAATCAAACGTTCATCAGACTTAACTTTGTATTGAACTATCTGTCTGGCTGCATATAAATTCTATTTATATATATTTTTGATATATAAATGAGCCTGTATCATTCCACTAGGAATAGCCCCTCTTAATTCTTTCCATGTTTCCCCATGTTCAGTAATCTAAGCTCTATCATTTAGGTAGGAATCCATCTAGTCCCGTTATCCCCTTCAGCGCCTACCGCGTTGCTAATTTCTGATGTTCGAGACGAAATCTTTGGCTATTTTTGTTCAATTCTCTTTCAGTATGTGGCAGATTGGGGATTTTGTCGACATAGCTTACAAAATAAGTAAGTTGAAGTGGCAATAAGCCGGCCATATTATACTTAAAACCGATGAACGTTGGGGTAGACGTTTTCTTCAGTGGAGACCGTGAACTGGTAAATGTAAGGTAGGACGCTCGCAGGCTAGTTGGCACGACGATCTTCGCAGAGTGGTTGGTAGCAGCTGGATGAGATTTGTCGAAGATTGAAACAGATGGCGTGCAATTGGAGACTGAGTGCACTGTGTGAAATCTAAAGATAGATAGTTTAATAATATCAATATTATTAGCAACCATCACTATGTGGAGATACACTGATAAAACTAAACCAGTTGCCAATCATAATTTCTATCAAGCAGTCAGATCTAGTATTCCTCAACCCAAAATCAAACTTTATCGTTGTCCAACCTTCAGTTATGTACAGAATTTGTCTTTCTACGTTTGATACACGACAACCACTTTGCAAATACAACTCATAAACTTAAATACACTGGCAAAATAAATCTTAAGCCGACGGATCAAGGTGCTATAGTTTTTGTGATGGTTGTAAGAGTAAATTTGTTTTACAAGTGAAATCGTACAAGTTATTTGGGAAGTCGTCATAGTTTGTCAGATATGAGAGTGATGCTTTACAAACTTTTCTATTGAGTGGACCCAATGGTCCTTTTGTTATATTTTTAATGAGTTGGTCGCGATGTTGGTTGTTGGCCTTGTATATCATATTTGATTTGGGTGTTGGTTGAAATGAAGTGTGGAAACTTTGTGGCAGGGGAAACGTTCGTTGGAATTGTACGAAAGTTGCATGTTTTTTTTGTGATACAGAGGCGGTTTTGGTTTATGTATTGAATATTTGGAATCAATAATGTGACAAAACCTGCTTAAGTGCCAAATTTTGACAGGTTTTTACGCTAAAGTAAAACTCGGCAATTATTTATTTCAACTTCATGCAACATTTGTATGTGGCATGAAGTCCGCCATACCTGGGTAAATATCTGGACTTAATATCTGAGGCATTCTCTACCAGACAACCAAGGGTGGTGGAGACATGGCAGGTGCATTAAAAAAAACAATTACTAATTAAATTAAAATTGGTGCACAACTACAAATTGTTAATTGTGAAATCGGGGGTAGTAATAATAAAATTAATCATTTATGTGGTGTTCCACAGTAAAAATTGATTTTATTTCTGACGAATTCACAAGAAAAATAAGCGTGGAAATGACTGAATGAAAAATGATGTGAATGTGTTTTTTTTTCGGTACAAGTTTTCTATATAAAAAAAAAACATTAAAATCACAGACAAAACGCCGAAAAACTAATAGCCTTGGCCTCTAAAATTTCGAAAAGCCTCAGGTCAAGCAGTATGGAATTTAGCAAGAAACTTTCAGAATCCAATTGCTGAGGTAGCCATGGGTTTTTCACACAGAGTTCAGAATCACCAAGCGCAAGTTTTGATTGATAACTCAGCCAAAATTTTCAAAGACCCCATAGTACCTAGGAGCAGGCGCCCACGACAACTTTTTACATCGATTCAGTGGTGCGTTTCTTGAAGGTACCGCGACCGCTTCGCTACTTTCGGACGGTTGTCGCATTTACGCTGCATCGAAGAATTGCCAAAGATATGTGGCATACATTGCTCGCAGAACGGATGGTCGACGGGCCGAAATGTCGTGGAGTGGTGGCCGCAAGTTGGAAGGCGATGTGGCATCTTCCTAGGTGGACCGATGACCCGATTATGTTTGCGGGAATCCGCTGGATGCAAGACAAACAGGATCGATCAATGTGCTGGCACTTGGGGAGGCCTATATTCAGCAGACGATATCTATCGGCTGAAATTATGATGATGAGGAATAGCATCGATGCATACAAGAGCGTCAACAGGCGTACACATGTAGTCACTACAGCGTGCGACTGTAGCACGTCTGTATCTATGCTGTGTCGCGATGCAGAGTCGTCGTTTCGTGGGGGAAGAGAAAAGAAAAAAAAGAAAAGAAAAAAAAGAAAAGAAAAAAAAGAAAAAAAAAGAAAGAAACGAAAGAAAAGAAAGAAAGAAAGAAAATACAGAAAGGAAAGGAAAGAAAGAAAGAAAAGAAAGAAAAGAAAGAAAAGAAAGAAAAGAAAGAAAAGAAAGAAAAGAAAGAAAAGAAAGAAAAGAAAGAAAAGAAAGAAAAGAAAGAAAAGAAAGAAAAGAAAGAAAAGAAAGAACAGAACAAAAGAGAGAAAAAGAAAGAAAAGAACAAAACAGAAAAAAAAGAAAGTAAAGGAAAGAAAAGAACTAAAAAGAAAAAAATAGAAAGTAAAGGAAGAAAAGAAGGAAAGAAAAGAGAACGAAAAGAACTAAAAGAAAGAAAAGAATGAACATTTTTTTTTTGTAATTGCACTGGAGACTCGAGAAAAAAGCAGAACAAAAAAAATTACTCATACACAAAAAGTCATACTACCAGCAGTAGCGATGGTCGAAATGCCAAAATGTAAGGGATTGATCTGATGTTGGAGGTCCTGTAAATCTGTGCACCGGACCAAATGTAGAGAGGCCGTGAGGCGAGTTACAACACCAGCGATTGGACAAAATTCATCGTGACCACGATCTCTCGAAGAAGAAGAAGGGATTGATACGATCGACATTTTTGAAATTTTTCGTTAATACGATAATGCTACTTGTCTAGCGCCAATGTATCTTTATTAAATCGGTAAACGTTAAGTCACTCAGCAACACGCTCTAACAGCAGCCTTTGATGTTCCTCTTTGCTCTATGGGTTTCCCCTACAGATTCAAATAGGGGGACCTTACTTAACGACGTTACGTTTGGGCACTGGACAGAGGGGCAGAGAGTGAAATGGGCATAGCAACGTCGGGGGCAGTCGTAAGTCAATTGTTACACAGCTTTGGTTTTTATAGGGTTCTGGGGGTGCCATGGCCATGTGTTTATCTACATAGATGTACTCTAGGTATAGTTAGGGGTTTATTCAATACTAGCTGTTACCCGCAGCTTCGCCCGCGTTATATAGATTTTGTCAATCAATTGTGGTTGTCGACATATAGGGTGAGAAATATCCAATGTTGCAGTTTTAGTTAAAATCAAAATCGGCCTCTTGACTCCTTTGATTGTTTTGTGCTATTCTTCATAATGATGATTTGGCCATCCACGCCCACTTGGAAAACTCAGCCTGTTTAGGTACAGGAAGCATTAACGTAAAAACGATTAAATTATTTAATTGAGAACGTTGGTAAAGGTGAAATAGGTACTAAAGTTTGTACACTACGGAGTCATAGGTTCTGCTTTGATGCGAATTGAAGATATCACTCTATCATATTTTTTATCTACAGGTAAATTTTTTCCTTAATAATGCCGTTAATCATGGGTACAAAATTTTAGGACTCTGCTATATACTTACTATGTTGTATGTCCTTTCATTTGGTGCTAATACATATACATTCTGGCCCCTGGACATATGCGAACATCAGCAGCTACATGTAGGTGGCCGTAGGTAAAGCATGGATTTTCCAAATGCGTCCCTGCTACTCTTGAGTAGCAGGGACGCATTTGGAAAATCCATCCATCTCAAGAGCTTTGTTAATAGTAATAGCAAAACTAAGTTTGGTTAGCAACTGGAGTCTTTTGAATTAAACTGATGGGACGGGGTGGGGATTATTGGGATTCGACGTAAGAACACGCTTTCCCCTTTTCTCATACCTGTTAATATATTGGCACCACAGATATACATCTAAATAAATAACGCAAGTATCTGCATGAA
Organism: Orthosia gracilis; assembly: GCA_947562075.1. NCBI lineage: Eukaryota > Metazoa > Arthropoda > Insecta > Lepidoptera > Noctuidae > Orthosia > Orthosia gracilis. The sequence continues at coordinate 25,439,983 of OX387266.1, forward strand.
AACCAAGCGTGCCACTTTTTCACTAATAACTTACTTACCAATGAAAGAATACATTTCCAATGCCTTGGCCAACTTTTTCTATACATTCTTTACAACTCAATATGGCATGAAAAGGCATTTTCTAGATTTCGGTGGATTTCCAGTGCCGATAATGCAAAATGAAAAGCTCAGATTACGATCATAGATCGTAACTTGACTCCGTTTATTGGCACGCGAAGTATATACAATCGCGTCATCTAGTTAGATTTATGAGTGTGATTGGCACCTATTATATTTTGCCCTTATTGTGTAATATTAAGGCTCATCTCATAACATAATCTAAATAAATATACAGATCTCAATCTATCGATATCAAAAACATGTCTGCAAAGTTTCAACCAAATCGGAAGCCGCATCGGTTCATAATAAGAAGGAGTTGCGTAAGAAGAAGTTACATACAAAATTAATCCTCCCCTTTTTCTCCGCCTTCGTTTTTTATGAAAAAAATGTAGTCTATGTCCTTTCCCGGGTCTCAAACTATCTCCACACCAACTTTCATCTAAATCGGTTCAGCGGTTTAAGTGTGAAAAACGGACAGACAGACAGACAGATAGACAGAGTTACTTTCGCATTTATAATTGTAGTATGGATAATAGTAATTGTGTTCACAATAAAAAGAAGAATTGGCATAGGAGGAGGGACACACTGTTTTGACGGTTGATAGAGATGTATTTAAAATACCTAATAAACGACCCGTCATTATCATCTTCCTTCAAACTCCAAAATTCAAAGCATTTACTTGAATTAAAACATTTACAGTCACTTTTGAATTGGAAAGGTCGGTCAGACAAAATGGTGAAGCTAGTTGTACATTCCAAAGCGTGGATCTTTATGCAGAAGAATGAACAAGAAACTCCACGGACACAAAATAATGGTCCACTGTCGCATGTTCTTTAGGTCCGGCGCAGAGCGTTTTCTTCTTCCATTATTTCCATACATGTTATTCCTCACATAATCCATCCATCCTTTTTTTAGCCTACCTCTCCGTCTAGCAACATATAATTTTTTTCACTTTTATAACCTGATGCATTTCATAATACTACTAAATGTAAAAAAAAAAAACAACGCTACAGCCCAATACAAACAGAAAACGAAAAATATATAAAGGAAACCAACGCATATGAAAAAACGAAATTAAAATTACTTTAAAAGCTTGCAGTCTACTCTTACCTTTAAAATAAAGAACAAAAAACATCACACTCGCGTATGAATATGTCGTTACTCAGCATTATGAAATCAGATTAAAAACAAACAGTAAATATCATGTGCATTAAAAATATTAAAACAGAATAATGTATCCAGGAAGAATGTTCTGCATATCTTGTAAGGCGCAGGCCACATAGAAATGGCGTCGGGCGCGGACATGGCACGGGCGGCTTCCTATTCCATTCAAATTTCATGCAAAATGCATGGCAATAAAGCGCATTTGATCAGGCGCGGGCGCCGCATTGGCGCGTCATAACCACGTCCTAGCAACGACTTACCGTGCGTCCTAATAGCGGAGATGCGGATCGGAGTTGCGGACTTTATCAGTCCATAGACGCGGAGCTTGGTAGCGGAGCGGAGTGTGAAAGAAATGTGGAGTGGAGTAGCGGAGCAGAGTAGCGGAGCAGAGTAGCGGAGCAGAGTAGCGGAGCGGAGTAGCGGTCTGTGTTTTTTCATACGCGGAGCTCGGTTGCACTCGTTTCTCCTCTTCGTTTTCCCGCTCCGCTTGCCTTCTCCGCTTCTCCGCTCTGCTCGCCCATTCCTTACTGCTCCCTTGCTTCGCGTAAATATATAAGAATTTTAAACCTAGTTTTCAAATCCACTAAAGCGGAGCGGAGTTTTTATGCAATTCGATTGGTTGGCTCCCCACCTGTTTTCTCCGCTCCGCGAAAAGCGGACAGGCAGCCTTAACGAGCTTTCGAAATACGATCGGAAATGACGTAATAATCGATGTTGACCGCTGAATTAAAAATCCCTTTAGCATACTTTGCAAAACCCTAAAAAAACATAAAATTTTAAGCACATCACAGTAACAGCTTACCGCATGTATGCAAAATTGTAACCGGTTAAAAATTCAAAATCGTGTGCATACTGAATGGCCAGCGGTCTGTAGGGAAATCCGACCAACAACACCGACAGTATTGGGGCACTACAGAGTGCTACAGATTCACTCTTACAAGCCAGGCTTTGTGAAACTGTCCCTGGTTGTCCTAGACAAACTACAACAAACAAACAGACAAATCTTTTTAAGGAACTAAGAAGAAACTTTCAAAAAAGCAAATATTTTTGGATATTGTTAAAAATATTTATGAATAAAATGTCTTGTAAATCACTGGAAGGATTTCAAGACCTGCTTTTATTGCAGAAAATCGCAAAAATTTAAATTCTTCTTGCTTCTTTTTGTGTTAGTATGTGGCCACCTCTGGGAGCTCCATAGGCCACTGACTTGAGTATTTCATACTTACAATAACTATATAAGTCCAGGTTTTTAGGTTACCTCACGATGTTTTTCTTCACTGTTGCCTGCGATGTCCAAGATAAACTTAAAAAGTACCTACATATGAATTTGAAATAGTCACATCGGCACTTGCCCGGATTTGAACCCACGACCACAAGCACAAGAGGCGATGTCTTAGCTACTGAGTCACCACGACACAAATTGTAACGAAAATTTTTTAAATAAAATAATAAATAATAATGATGTTTACTGCCATAATAATATGAGTAGTTTGCTTGAACCAATATGAAAAACTAGATTGTGGTTTCTGAAATTAAAAACATGTCGTAAGCCTGGGACACTACACAACATTATTAGGTATGTTTTTCTCCATAAAAATCTGCACTTTGAAAAGGGCAACTACATTCATTCTTCTGATTGCCCGACGCTTTGAGCAAGAGTGCCCTTAAAATGGTTTTTTAATAATATAATATTTCTGTAAAATAATACAGACTTATGTCTAAAAAAATCTTTTCAGACACCTCACTTCACCAAACATAACGTCATCAAGAACCATCACCCTCCCCATAACCCAGATACAACGTGAATTGGCCAGAATATTTGGTAAATTTAATATATAAAGCATATGAATCGTTCACTCTCCCCGGGGCTTTGGCGTAATAACACATTACGGGGTACCGACAACAGAACAGGCTTCATTAAAACGGTTTTATTTATTGACATCAAAGCTTGTAAATTTTCTGATGTCCCAAATGGTTTGACAGAAGTGTAGGTCGTGCAATTTGTTAATGTACCAGTTTGATTTGATGTATCTTTATTTAATGAGGGGGAAATGGTTTTGGCTGACTAAAATAGCAAAATAGGACTTAAACTTTGAAAGTTTATTTTTGTATTTGGAGTTGGTAATACAGGGTACTGCATTGCGGCAAAAAGCATTCATTATAAACTAACGTTGCTTTTTGCAATAATAAAAACATTGTAGGTTGTTAAATAATGAATATAATATTTTTCTCTGCAAACCCATAGTTTACCCCATAATTACGTTTTATCTTCAATAAAAAAAATAAAATTACTATCAAGTCGTAACTACTCACAAAAATAAAACCTCCTTCAAATAAAATAAATGACGTCGAACTTGAGACTATAATTTGAACAAATAAAAACTTTTTAACTTTATTACCGACCACAAAGTGCCCTAAGCAAGGTGCGGAGAGAAAATAACCCAACTTTTATTATGACCTACAAAAAGCTCTAGACAAGTGATATTCAATCGAAGAAAGCTTCGCGATATATATGGGATTGTCACGCCCTATCAAAATGTCACGTGATGAATTTGTTATTTTGGCATTTTAACTTGCTATCGCTGCGAGAACGGCACTTTGTCTCGTCTTCAGCCTTAGGTGGTTACTCACTTGTTGCTCTTAATCGATGTAATCGACAATCTTCATCATTTGTTGATTAACAGCAATGATAGACAGCCAAATTTTTTATCATGCATTTTTATAGTAACAATACCTACAAAAGAAGAAATATATTTTTACTATGGGGAGAAACTGACATTATATTTAACAGAATGCGGTGAAAACTTTTGTAAATGTGTATTAATAACTTGATCTAATTTTTTTATCTGTGAAAATCTTAACCTTAAATTTGTCTTAAATCCTCACACACGCAAAGATTTTAATAATAACTATCAAAAGATTATAAAAGATTCTCTTTCAAGAATAACCTTACAAAAGCAGCTTTGATCTAATTATTTAAATAATACACCAAAGGAGAAAACTTTCAACATAATGAATGATCAAACAAGAATTTTTGGTTAAAATTTCGTTAAAATAATTTTAATTAAAAAAATATAAGATTTTTTGTCTGACGGTATCAAGACAAGTGTTTTTAGAAGATTAGGTAAATGTTTGACGGTTTTCTAAAATATTAATATCTTTGTTTAGATAGGACCTTTAGTCCGGTATCTTTTAGCCAAATAGTCCGAAATTATCTAATTAATTAAATTTTTCTAAGTTTTTGGGCATAAATTTTTAAATTTTCTGGAATTTTGCCCGGTTGACGGGAATAGACTCGCCTCCTATTATACGGGACTTAATCATAACTGCCAAATCGAGAGTGTACTATAGTTTCATCTCTGTCTAGCCCTTCGGGGAATATAGGCGTGATCCTATGTTATTAATGTGTAATATATAGTTGTTGCCTTTTAGCGTAGCAATAGTGGTCACTGACCCACTATATTAGAGAGAGGGCAATGCCCGTTATTTTAAACTATAACGACACAGCTATAACTAAATCTCGAGTCTATTGCACAGCCTTTTTAACTTTGTATTATCTATTTACCAATATGCGGCAAAAAATATATGTAAAACTCCCATCAATTTTAAGCCAATTTCACGTCTAACCACCTTTTACACTTCTTTATTCCAAATACATTTCTTCATCGATTTTCCTGTAAATAGAACACCGAAAACAATATTGTATTCCCTTCGCCGAGCCTTATTCTGAAAGCTATGGGGCCCTTATTCTGAAAGCTATTTACTTGAAACGTGTCACTTCAAACGATTTGAAGGCAATTTTTGGTTTCTCTGTTTACATCACAAATAGAACGCGTTGGGAACGAAATGTAATGGGATATTAAGTGTTTTGTTTGTTGAGGTAACGTTAGGTTGAGATAAACAAAACATCGCGCCAGTATTCTGCGAAGGGTTCGGCAGAGGTGCACCCTAGTTTCGCTAATTCTAGGAAACCTCTGGTCTACTACTGAGAAATTCGAGATGTACCAACGACACATTCCCTGGCCCGGAAATCAAACTCAAACCTTATTTTTCCTTCTTAGGTTCAGAAGTTAGCTAAAGATACAGGTTAGCTTTCAAGATACAGGTTGCCCTAGTTTGAGAGGCAGGGTTCGTTACTCAAAATGGTTACAATGGAATCATTCTTACAATATAGCTGTACGTAAACTGTAATGTAACCTTTTTTGCACCAATAAACATTTTTATTTTATTTTTATTTTATTTTATATTACCACTGCAGGAACAGGTACTTGATCTTGTCTAATTGTGTTAAATTAAGACCAAATCAAACGACCAAGCTAAAACTCACTCCACTCATTTTTTTTTAATTCTGACATAGCAGCTATTTTTATTGTTACAAATATCAGTTTATAATTTAAAATATATCTAGGTTTTAATACTAAAATTTTAAACCAAAAATGTTTTTGAAGCAGAAATATTTTTGCTGTAACTGTAACTATAAAAATATAAAAAAAAAACTTAAAAATTATATTTTAAATCACCATTCCAACACATTTGCAACCAGTACAATATATGAAGCGTACCTCGTACGGAAATTGTAAAGTAAAATTGGGCAGTCATTTCATAAATTGCATTTGACCTGACCCGGCTGTGCCCCCGGCTCCCCTTACGATTTTAAATCTGAATATTGCCACGTTAATCATTTGATATATTATTTGATAATATTTAAATACGTTTTTAGGGGAATATGCATATTTTGCCATAAAATTTAACGATTCCGGTAGTTTGGAACATGTTTGTTATATTTTTTTGCTTACCGTACATTACATAATATATTTTATTAAGGTGATAGTAAAATATTTAAGGCTCAGAGTAAATGAAGTACTACACATAAAGATTGAATTGTTTTAAAATTATGTTTGTTAAATGTAGATAATCTTTAGAAGTATGTACTGATCGAATAACACAAATTCTATCCTTGATTCCACACAATCATTGAGTCCAGGGTCTACCATGAGTTCTTACAGAAAAGTTATTTCCAATATACGTAAGGGACAAATTTATAAGCACATCACATTTAATTGCATTATTTTTACGCACATTGGAAATAATCTTGTTCTAAGAAGTCATGGTAGTCCTCCAGGAGAGTATTTTTTGTCTATTTTTGTCCCGTAAAACACACGGTTGATATAGTATAGAGCACGAGAGTAAAAACGCGAAAAAACTAGTACCTATTAGATTGTGTAACGGGTTTATATTAACTCGTCTATATCATATCTGCCCTGCACTAAATGATCGATGCGTTCTGCATTCAAAATAAATCCACATTCACTATAGTTTTCAAATTCAGCCAGAACCATTTTTATCCCGACCTGCGTGCTGTAAGGTTTTCTTCAGTAGGCAACTTTTACAATACCACTCATAAGTGTATAAAATCATTTCAGTTTTTCAGACTGTATTTAAAAAAAATACAAAAAATACTCAAAGCCAATATCAAATTCAAATCCTTCTATTTTTACGTTTGACGTAATTGGATAAAAACACAAAGTATATAATTTTTTTTTTTAGAACAACGTACGAAAGAACAGATCACAAAGTCATACCTTTTATCCCTTTTTACCACATATCAGAAACACACAATGCAACAGAATTGAAACCGAGACGAGACTCTACACGGGATAGCGAAACTTTAATTAACTGAACGCAGCGAAAACGCAACAAAAACGCAGCGGAAACGTAACAAAAACGCCCGTACAAATGTCACTCGAGTTCTATCTTCAAAAGGATTGAAATAGAATTTAGATTGCAGAGATTTTGTTAGTGGGTTCCGTGTCTTTTGTTTTTTTTTAGTAACGAAGTGTTTTTCGTGTGTTTTTGACAGTTGGACATAGAAACACACTAGGCAGGCAGATTCTTCAATTTTGATTTACTTTAGGACAAAATATCTAAATCAAATCAGGTGGTGTAGGTACGTTAACGATACAAGAAGTCTTAGTTTTTTTAGAGTTATAATGATTGTTTGATACTAAGATTTTCTGGGACGAAATATGAGTAGCATAGTAGGCATGACGTCATTGCCAATTTGCCATTTACTTCTTAATTGTACTTTTACTCCTGAGCTGTATAGTGCATAGCATTGGTCAACTCATTAAAATTACTTACCACAATTATTTTTAAATGACTGTCAATCCGAAAATACGTCCGTACTTTTATGAAAATCAAAAATGCTTCTCACTTCTCAAGTTTTAGCAACAGTCACCTAAAAAACCCTACGTATCTCTAAAAATGCCCAATTTCGTCAGCATGCACGAACCAGCGCGCTCCCGAAATTGAATACCGCGACCGCTGCCCGGTAGACTCCATACATCACGACGCAAATACTGAGCGTACCGTAAACTTTGAACCTGATTTAGTTTACTGTAACTCTGTGGTATTTCTATTTTCAAAATTTATGGAGCTGATCTAGAGTTTGCAGATGAAGAGACATACCTGATCTCGAGACTTATTTTGTAATTTAAGGCAGTTGGACACACACACAATCACTTTTTTTCATGTCGATAATTATGTTCAAACTCAAACTCAAGTTATCTTGAGGTCATTATTTTTTTACATCATATTAAAATATTTTGAAACTGAAGTCTGTAACGTTACGCTAAGCTCTGACGAGCTTAACGTAAGTCACGTTAATAGAAAAGTTAAAAAATAAGAGTGAGAAAGAAATAGATTAATCTAAGAAAAAGGGGCCGGCTTCGCACGTCGTAGATGATGGTCGTCAGCTAGGTAGGCAGCAGGTAGGAAAAGGGGCCGGCTTCGCACGTCGTAGATGATGGTCATCAGCTAGGCAGGCAGCAGGTAGGAAAAGGGGCCGGCTTCGCACGTCGTAGATGATGGTCGTCAGCTAGGCAGGCAGCAGGTAGGAAAAGGGGCCGGCTTCGCACTTCGTAGATGGTGGTCGTCAGCTAGGCAGACAGCAGGTCGGACAGGAACTCTTCTAAGTGATGGAATGCTTGAGGAATGCAGGTGAGCAGGCAAAACAGACAGATTACCAGGTAAATAGATTGATGAGAAGGTTGGCAGTAAGGTAAGACGAAGCTGGGCTGTGGCGTCTCAGGCAGACGGATAACGCCCGACGCTTTTTTCCTCGTTTTGTCATTTCTTCTAAATTTTAAATTCAAAGTATCAATTATATGACCAGAACGAATAAAAACGGTTTACAGAGGGGGCAGTCTACGCTGCCCTTATTATAATGTACAACTAGCTTAATGAAGGTCTAGTCCATGGTATATTAGGTCTATGGCTTAAGAAAAATAAATTGGAGAGACAGATGTCAATTCAGATAAACATGTCAGAGCATTAAAAATTCCAAGATTTTACAAATTAGCGATATAAATAAGTTATGGAATATTAAAACAATCAGAAATAACTAAAAGTATGCTTTTCAGGTGTTAACAGTAACAAAGAATACATAAAAATGGGACATGAGTTGATACAAAATCAAAAGATATAAAGGTATCTTTGTAAAGTATTTATTAAAATGTAAATAGACTTAAAAACGTGTAGGTCTGCACAGCAGAACACCACAAGTCCAAATTCTGTAAGGAAAACTTTCTTCGTAAAAAAATTCATAGTCGTGTTAGCTGATGTAGTTGGTTGACCAATCTCATGGCTTTATTTTGTGACGCGTAAATAATTTCTTTCTCGAAACCGGAGTTAATTTTCTGTATGAAAGGCACCACTATAAAATCTTGTTGATGGAGTTCAGTATTGATGACTAATTATTTAAATGTGTGTCATTAAAAATAATGCCTTACCTTAACTAGACCATGTAACTTTACAACTGCCTGTAAAAGTTTTCCATCTCACAGATGTTGTTATCAAAATAGTTTTATCCAAACAAATTTTAATTCAAGTAAGGACTTTAATATAATAATAATATTAAACTAGATCATTATTCTCATTGGCTATGCCTTTTTTATTCCCACATCTGTCCATAGCAGCTATGCTTCGATAAAATCGCTTGCAAACTTTTCCCAGTACCGGCCAATTATGAAAACCTAAAAATATACAAACTCTGCAGTGTTAGCGGTAATTCCCGCCGCGGCACAGAGATGGCGACACTAAAAATGGTGGAAAGCTTTTAAGCTCACGTCAACGCGGTCACGGGAGGGAACTGATTGGGAGGTCGGTAGACGGGCAGCTGGGATGGATTTTTAATTGTTTCCTATTTTGTGAGTTTGCTTTGAACGCAATGTAGTAATTTTAGACCACAATGTTGGGGCTCAACAACGTATGTGGATGGTTATAAGAGCAGAATAAGACCAAATAAAAGATGAATAGACTGGTGTGAAATATGATGATATATTATTTCAAAAAAGTGGTGACTAATGCGGGGTATTAGAGCCATATTGAAGAAAAGACAACAATTAATTGGGATAAATTATTATTATCATTTAAGTTTCGTTGACTTGTGTGTGCCCTGGCAGTTAAGTGTGTCATGCTCTCTCTAATTTCTCTCTGATGCTGGCAAATGTGTTGGATCATTCGGTTCCCTTCATGATGGTTGTGCTGAGTGATGCCGATCCATGCGCCTTGTTCGTGAACAGGCGCTATCAGTTGGGATTGATCACAGCTTGGCTGCCATGGCCTGTTTTTAATTTGGTACTTTTTGTATTTTTGAATTATTTGTTTTACTCTAGACGCTTTTACGTGCACGACTTTTACATCATTCTCACATATATATTTATTTTTCCAATAAGAATGATGAAACCAAATAATTGTAATTAAACTGTTGGAAAAAAGTGTTCGAGGAGTTTCTTGCACTTTCTTCTCCATAGAGACCTACTGAATAGCTTGCGAATGTGCAACTACATTCATCTTTTTTGTGTGTTTGATAATTTAAAAGTACCGACAACATAAGTAGGTTTAGTTTAAATAAAGTATTTTGATTTCGTTTTTTTTTTATCTGAATAGGTAGCGAGAGGGATAAACACAGAGTTCGCTTCCAAGAAGGCTTCGGCCTAAAACTAGCATTTTTTGTAGAATAATAACTTGTCCCATGTGAAGTCGGGGCGGGTTACTAGTTACTAGTACCGCAGCTAATTGTATCAAAACCGAAGCTTTTAATACCACACATAATGCATTTTCAAAATAACGTATTTTTATTATAATTTCCTCATTGTTTTAATTTTGGTAAATAATAAATTTTTAACCAAAAATATCTGGTGGGCGCGTATAATGTGAAATTGCCGGTGGATGCAGCCTCATCGGCCAAACATACATTCTCAATAATTACATTATTTTGTGAAACGACACTGTATCCGTAACATTAATAAACAAAAGCCTGAAATAAATAAAAAGTTTTTATTTTGATCAGGGCCATTTTAATTCTTTACAACAAGCAGTTTGCCTTATAGGCTAAGGTTCTTCTCATGCAGTAAATTAATTAAAAGTTCAAAAGTATGCTTGATATTTCATTGTGATTTCAGACTGTTTCGGTGACCATACTGAACACAAATAGTAATTGTAATGAAAAAGAAGGGAGCTAGAATGGTGATAAGTTTTGTGTGTGATTGTAGCCCAATGGATTTAGTAGAATATATTGACTACTATGTAAAGTCTCCGAGAGAGAAAAATTAGGAGACAAAAACTATAAAAAAAAAGGTAGGTACCATAAGACACCGACTGCCGAAAATGAAGTAAGTTTTCGCTTTGTGGTGTGTTTTGTTTTGGAAGTCGGTTTAATTTTTTTGTTAAAAAGTTTTCATTAGCAAACGTTACTTCTCAAATGCTATTTCCATAGCAAATCTGTACTAATTTTAGACACTTCCTACTTTTGACAGTTGACATTAAATTTATTCCGTCCCAATTGGTGACACTGACAGGTGTCAATGACATCTGTCACTTTAGACGCCATGATTTTGTAATGACGTGCAATTTCCACGTATTGACAGTTGATTGAGTGAATAGTCGCGCTAGCGTGGAACAAAATACGAGCTGGCTGAATCCAGCTTTTAAATTTTTAAAATGGAATGTAACTTGCTTTTAAAAACGTTATTGTGATACCAATTTTGAATTTTATTGCTACAGTTACTTTTTGAATGATATGTCTATGTATCTTTTTATTTACATGGATAGATAAAATGGCTATTACAATGTTTTCAATTAGAAAAACTGAAAATGATAATGATGGCGCGTAGATTGTAATCTTTTAGATTATTTTCAGGTTACTCTAACTAATATGGAATCGTTCAATATAAAAAAATACATATTTTGTGAAAATACGAACTAAAAGGGAGTATCAATGTTATGAATGTTGACTGAATAGTTTTAACCTACTGAAATACCTTACTGTGTCATGTTTCCAAACTAATTTTAGAAACACATTGGCGAAATAAACCAATCCTCCACAAAGTCGTAAACTGCCACTAATATAGTTTTATAACATTGTAATTAACAACCTTATTTTGTGTGCAAATTCCTTCAAACTATAGTTTGTAGTTTACCGTGTTTTACAACTAAAATAAATTTATAACTAGACCAACATAGGAAAGAGCTTCTTCTTCTTCTTTTCGTTTCGATGGTACATTTGATCAAACTATTTGAGCCCAGTAGGAGGCCACGTTTATTGCAACGTCAGAGGCCCTATAGAGGTCATCCAAGGTGCAAGTGAAAGGACAGTCGGGACACTCCAGCAAGTGGGGCATAGTCTGTACAGGAGCACCGCAATCGCACCCAGCGTGCAATGGACTAATAATCCCCCATTTTGCCAAATTATATTTGCAGCGGCCTACATAGGTGCGCATCCGATTCAGTGCCTTCCACACGGGCCACTGCAGTTCATGACCGAGGGGAAGATGCTCCTTAGGCTTAATGAAGTCATGAGGTGCTAAAATTATTCGATTAGTTATATTGAATTCAGAGCAGAAATTCTTTAACCCCTATAGTCCAATCGTTTCCTCCACTCATCCTTGAATCAGATTCTTTCAATCAAATTGAACAGACCTTGTCATTTATGGACATAAATAGATGGTTCTTTTGCAGTTGTGACGAAGGAGGCTGAGTCGAGTCGAGAGGAAGAGGTCTTTTTCAAAGGGACTTAGAATATAGTTGTAAGTATGACTTAAAAGATCACTAATAGATTTCGGTTATTAGGATACATATTTATTTTTATTCTCCACAAAGTCCAAATTATATCAAGCAGTGGATCCTGATCAAGAATATTTTTTTTGTTATTCGACATTCCGTGCTGACTCTCCCGTAACTTCAAAATTAAATTAGCCTTACCTCTTTCAGCTGCAGCACGCCCGCCCCCGATGACGGCCAAGACGAGAATGATGAGAATCGCTTTCAACGCCATCTCGTGACAGTTTCACTAATTACACCATTACCACTACACAATTCACTATATTTATTTTATTTACACAACACTACTAACTATTTAAAACATTTCTAGTCGGTTTTCATTCGGATTTATAACCTGCAAAGAGAGAAAAATTCGATTAATAAATCAATTCATTAAATAATTTATTGAATGATAAGATATTTATTCAATGAAAAGATAATTTATTGAATCAGCGTAATACATTAGCACAGCGGGAATTGTGATTTTAATGTTCTCTATTGTATTCATTTTTGTAGATAATATTATAATCCGATTGGGTCCGCTCCGCTCAAAAAATATGTGCAAATCATTGTCTATTTTTCAATCATGCAATCACAAAAGTATTATACATTACAATAAAATAAAACGAATGACCGAACGATATTTAACAACATTGCTAGATGTCGATAAAAGAACACAAGTGTGGACACAGTTGTAGGTTTTAACAGACAGGTACAAGGCGACACTGCGACAACGATTTTTCATAGCATCTTTTCGACAGATAGAACAATTCTTATAAAAACGCGTTGTTTTACAGATCGAACAATTGCTTTAATAATCGCTTTGTGGCATCGGACTTGCCTACAGGAACCTCAGCCCTGTAAATATTTTTGAACACAAATAAAAATGCCGTTTATATCTCTGCCTACCCTTTCGAAAACCAAACCCTTGATATTGACGTAAATAAGAAAACAAAATTCGAACTAAAACAACCCAGATTAAAATTAAACTACCAAAGTTTGAAATGTTGTGAAACTTTCAACAAAATCAATTAAACTCATATTATATTTAACCCCGGTTCTAATAATTGACGGATGATTGAGCAATGAATACGCATAATTTTCTTTAAGCTCGTTTTCTGGAGGATCAATTTAATTGGTTCAACATAATTGATAGCCTTTAATCAATGTTTCGGTTTCATGTAATTGAGGATAAGTTAATAATTACACAAGTATATATTTGGTATAAATTAATAGATATACAGAAGTTGTATTGTTATTATGTATTTTTAAAAGCACACGAGCTTTCATTATTAGCAATATTAATATGAACCTACAGTTCAGCCCATCCTAGAAGACAGGTTATATTTTATATTATTCTTACATAGTTCAAGCCATGCAGACTACTGTAACATTAATCTGATATGATATTTCGATAAAAGTTACTGTCTCTCCTACATATCCTCTATCTCTTGGTGATATTAATTTCTTTTATCATTACCTATCAGCCTTATTTACAGCTTAGTATATTAGGTTCTTTGCAATAATACTGCGTTCGTAGTGGTCTGTTTAACTTTTTCCTACTTCAACTCGTTACAAGACTACCCAATATGGACTTGACTAGAATCTTGGTCCCGAGCTAAAAAATACATTGCTCAAATCTACAAACATTTATTCTCCATCAAATCTGAGGAATTATTTCCCTACACTCTGCAGACCATTGAAGCAATTTTATTTTATATTTACTTTGACCTGAACGAAAACTGTGTATAAATAGTCTTAATGTTCGCGAATTCCCTGAATCATAGTAGCACTGTGGTGGTGACCTAATTCTTTCTTTGTTTCAGTCCATCACCTTTATTTCGGAATGCGATTGTCGCATTGAATTAGTTTTAGCTGGAGAGTCGAGAGCTGACATTTTGGTCCAGCATGACTAAAAATATCTCATGCCCGATCTCAATGATGCAATGGTAGTATGGGTAAAATTAACTCCTACTTGTATTAAAATGGAATACATTTATTGATACAGACACAACACAACAGCATCAATCACAAAGTAACCGAGAGAAATAGTGAAAAGTACGAGAGCGAGCTATACATTTGATTGCTGATATAATTATCAATTTAGTACTTTGGGCTACACACACATACGTAGAATGTCTACAAAAAAGCACACTGTTGTATTTATACACTACGCTACAGTGCAAAAATTGTTAGGCATTGACTATAATTATTTAGCTGTCGCTTTGTGTTAGTGAAAATTGACGTTGGGGAAGAATTTTATGTGGAATCATGCTGTAGGACCAAGGACGCAAAAAAAAATACAGCAATACTTAAAAAACATAATTCCTAAATTAGATTCACCTTACCTAACTTCCATCTGTATTTATGTTTAATGCATTTTTATCGTGAAACTAATTTCTTGGCATGAGTCATCTATGACTAAAGATCTAAAAACTGTCTAGAGTACGTAATTTGCCCGGTACTAACATTTTTTTCAAGGTCCATCTTTACGACGTAGTGGCACTGTTTATAATCACGCACCGTCGCTTAGGTTAAAGATCACAATAGTACTAGAAGTGGCCACTTGCCAGTCGTTGCAAAATTACTATGAAGTCATTTCCCTTTGCACATTCTAGTAACAAGAAAAACTAATAGGCTCAGTAGCATAATCTTTCATGCACTTTGTCATTTAGTGAAAGAACTGTTGTTTGTTTGGCACTTACTAGACACATGTGGAAATAAATCTATTAGCGAATTACAAGAGTCATTGCACTTAAATGGCGTCTAACTCTGCGAGTTTATCGTGACAAACGATTTGCTACTATTGCAAACTATTTGACAAATGTTTGTTCGCAATGGGGCCTATTATGGATCCCAAAAGAACTCCTAGTTTTATAGCAACTATGAGATCAAGATTCAGTCACTTTTGCTTGCGTTTTTTAATAAGTTTAAAGCTATTTTACCCGTCCCAAAACAAAGGCAAAGCAAAAATTTGAACATCATCGAATACTTTTTTCAATACTGATATCGAATATTGCACTTACGTATCAAATGCGTTATCGAAAACAGAAATTTCCAAAATGAAATATAACCCTTCAATGAAGACCGATAACCGATTGTTCTGGAGCGTCGTGGCATGCAGAAATCTATTTATAATCCTCACCACATCGTTCTGGTTCCGTATAGAAAGCAGAAATAAACTGTACTGTGCAGACTGAGACTATTTTTGTTCGAGCCAGATACGCGAATTACATGTTGATATGATTACGTTACTAAGTCTAGATATTTTCACTTTCGTTTTTCTTCGTTGTGAATGAAAATAAAAGATAGAATATTGTGTTGTGTGAGATAATAAGGTGTTAGTGTTTTGTCGCTGTTGTTTGTTATTTAGTCTAGTCTAGACCGATAATAAAGTTATATTATTCACACGTAATATTCTTGTCTGACAATATTTTTCTTTTTAGATCAAAATCAGTACGTATGCGCTCTTCTATCTATTTATATTTTTTATTAACTTAAACGCTGACACGTGTGTGCAAAAATAAATAAAATCTCAAAGATTGCAGACTATTTTTTTTGTATGTGTAAAAATCTGCTAACATTATGAGTAGGTTCATCTTTTTAACAGACAAAGGCGTCTTAATCAACCTTGAATTTTGAACCAAGACAATAATTGTGTTTTTTGTGAACTGTGAGAAAATTCTCACAGCATTTTGGTGACTAATAAATGACCTACGATATTGAATCCTGTTACTCGTAATCTTATACTAGTGCAAATATATTTTCATTACTATGTTTAGGTACGAGTCCTTTTATCTTGCACGATAAAAGCTAACTCGGATGTAGGTGTTGCATGTTTGGGTTTGTCTTAAATTTTTGATACGATTAGTCATAGCCCGGATTTAAATTCATCATACACCAACACATTTAGATATGTAACAGTTTTCCTAGCAGTTACTTCCAGTTATGTGTTAAATGTTTAGGTTTGACCTGATTCTCAAGAACGAGGTTACTGATTACAAAAAAAGCAATCTTACAACTTAATTTCTCCATCCACAGATCTGCTAATTAAGTAAAATGAAATAAGTTAAGCAAGAACTAATGTGACTGTTTCATTCACAAATGCATTTTATGAAACCTAAACAATATACTGACTGAAGGTAATAGAAAACATAATGAAGAAAATTGGTCTAACAATATTACATGAACACCAGTACGTTTGTGATTCTGGACTATCACCAGTCCAGGTTCCATCACTGACTTGCGCTGTGTTGAATACTCGCTCATTTTCTGTATAAAAGATACATTTTACAGCAATTGGTGATATATAGAAAAAGGTATGTACATAAATACAGTGCCTATATATCTACGTTTCTAAGGTAACACAAAAATTGTTGGAAGAACATGTAAATTAAATTCGTCCATTTAATCCCCGAGCCACATTCACGTCTTGAGCGAAACAATTTGCGGCGCCGAATCATTACACAGACCAACTATTTGCATACGACCAACTATCTAGAATGTAGGCCGGCGCTGAATTACGGAGATTTGGTGGCTGATGTGTGTCGTGGGGTTTTGTGGTGTTGGGTGTATGAACTGAGAAAATTAATAATAAATATTTGATTATCTAAGCCAATATGATGTTAAGCCGTTGGTCCCGGCTGTTATTAATATAGATCTTAGACAATCGTTACGGATAGCCGGTTCCTGGGTTGTGTTTGGTGCCATGCTGTGCAGTGCTATTCTGAAACTTCACCGTGGAAACTTAAGTGCAGTGAAAATGGAGTGAGCTGTCAAATTATCCAATCAAGGCGGAATGACTTCAAGCTCGCTCCATCAAAGTTTTCACAGTGAGATGTATACAGATAGACCGGTTAGTACCTAGCTGCAACCGGTTGGTCGACCCAAACATTGTTGGGAGAAGGCTATGGAGATTGATTGATGCCGTAACTTTGCCTGTGTAAGTGCTCGTTCACACAGAGGTCCGTTTTACAGGTCCGCTTTATCGTATACGTCTTTATTCGGCGCTGACGTATGTAATTGTGTGGACGAGTTCACAAACATGACAGTATTCCAGAACTAGTAAAAATACCGATCCGACAAAATGTACAGCAGTCCGTTTTATATGTCCGCTTTTTTTCGTATACGTTTTAATTCGGCAATGGCGTAGGTACTTGTACACAACAGTATTAAAATACTGATCCATTTTATCGGACGTCCATCCTTGTAAAAAGTTGATGGTACACTGACTGGTGTAAACATTACCCCAAGTAGCGACAGATCCGTTAAAACGGTACTGTAAATGAGGTGTGAACATCACCTCCAGTAGCGATGGATCCGTTAAAAACGATCCTGGAAATACGGATTTTCTGTATGAACGTACCCTAAGAGTAAAACAAGCTAGGAAAAGTGCGAGTTAGACTGGCCCGCTACGGGTTTCTTTTCACCAAAATATTCCACCAATCACTAACTACTAACTATTTCACCTGTTATCTGAAAAATATCATTGTAAGCTGACTAAAAAAAATTGGTACAGACAACTTAACTCAGCTTATAAGTACTCGGCAGTCTTCATAAATAGAGAAAGCCTAATACAAATATGTCAAATCCCAACCCATGCCATCATCACCATCACCAGCCATTTAATGTTCCCTCTGATGGGACACAGGCCACCTCTCTGTGAGAGTGAATTGGCTGTAATCCATCACCCGGGCCAATTGTGGGTTGGTGAATGTCAAGTGTCTTAAAATTTTTTGGTTCTAAGGCATACCGGTTTCCACACTATGTTTTCCTTCACCGTTTTGAGAGCAGCGGTGATGAAATAATTTACAAAAAGTAAAACACCTGCCTGGATTCAAATCCACGACATACAACTTGTAAGTAGCGGCCCCTACTACTGGGCCACCACTCCGCCATAAACCCATGTAAATGCCAACGATTACAAACAAAATTTCCTACAGGAAACCACATAAAGGAGCCAATAAACTAACTCCTCCCAACCGAATACATTCCTCCATCAAATGTAACGTGGTGATAACTGCAAGTATTCCCAAGACTCGTGTGACGTCACAGCAAACAGAAGAATGGATGATATTGACTCCCTTTGATGGGAGCGAGGCTGGTAACAAGGCAGAGGAGTGAACGGAGACAATTCTCGGAAAGATAGTACAATACGGAAATTGGTTCTAGAAAATATATTTCATTGAAACGATACAAGGAAATGAAGACGCTGTGTGTAGGAAAATATTTTAAAAGTTATAATTAGGAACAGCGATATTCCTGTAGGTTAGGTTAGGTTAAAACAGGCTGGTTTCCGCAACTCCACGACCAAGCGGGTATTTTGCGTGTAAAGGAGTTGTTGTACTCATCATTATGAACAGTTACAGCATCGTTTCTACGGAATCAATCGTGAAAAAAGATAAAAGAAATGAGTACATTTTCCGAGTTATACATTTTCAGGAATTGGTTGTTTCTATTGCCATGAGATCTTGGATTCGCTTTCCGCGTGGGTAAAATTGTTATGGGCTCTTTCCAACAGAAATTTCTTTGTAGCGTTTATCGAGATATTTATTATTTATTTATTTAATACTTCATGCACAAAAACGTACAGAGGCGGACTTAAGGCATTTTCAACCAGTCAACCTTTGGGTGATACCGGGCGTATTTGGACTTGTCCCCAGTTGATAGCAAGCCCCTTATTTCATGGTACTTGGGTGAAATTTGTATGTACACCTCTGCCCAACACTTCGAAAATTGAGTTTGATTTTATGTACGTATGTTACAAGAACTATAAGCAAAATATATAAAGAAAAATACCATATCCGCAATATCCTGTAACTTGCACCCCAACCCAAGCTAGGGATGTCTACAGGTGCACCGATATTGTCTACCTGCGATGATTCCACAGCTAGCGTGATAGTACAGCGACCGCAAATCAATCAGACATAGCTTTCAAGGCTCAGAGAAAGGGCCTTTTTATTGTGTGACTTCATTTGTTCTGTCTGAAATGGCGGTGAAAAATAAGATATTTTTTATGGAGAGAAATGATAATTTAATATTAGGTTTTCTTTGATCTGGAATATTCCCTACTCAATGTTGGACGGAGAATAATATTTTATGTTAGTCTTAGTTTTTTTCTTCTTTTGCAAGTGAGTTGATGTCGGTTATTCTGTAAGCGTCACTGAGTATGCAGTTTAGTTTTCCAGAGCTTAGTAGTTTGTCTTTTTTCTATGACATGAATTTCATCAAGAAAATTAATTATGCGTAACATTGCATGGTTTTTCTCGATATCTAGTGGAAATTGCCTTCGTTTCAATTCTTTGTACTTTTATAGTTTTATCTTGGTCTTCGCTCACAACAGTGCAATCTGCAGTCTAATTGCGTAAGTGAATTGGCAATGAAAAAAGTTTGACCGCCATCAATCGACCAATCACATAGACGGAAATCCACATAGCGTATTTTATCTCGCGATTGGTCGATTGATGGCAGTCAAACCTTTTGCCTACCGAATTCACATGTGCAATGAGGCCGCTGCACTCATAGTTAATATAAGTTTGAAATCACCAACCAGCCTTGAGCAGGTGTGGTGATTAGTAATCGTGCCTTCTCTGTATGAGAAGAGGTCTTTAATCTGTTGTTTGATTCCCCGACATTAAATTTTTTGATTCTTCTTTTTCGTCGTATCGAATTCAGCCAACTTTTGATACACAACCGATGATAAAAATCTTTTTACAGTTTCTTACATAAATGAAGAAAGAAATAGTGTTTATTTGCCACAAAAACGACATCAAATTAATAATTTTACAATCCTTAACGATAGTATTAGTTTTACTTAAACTATCTAATCTTTATTGTCTTCAGCATTTATATATGTTACTACATAGATGAACCCACAGCCATTTCAATTTACTTACTCAGCAAAAACATCGTGAATTTAAATAAAATTCACATTACATACACTTAGAGGGTGTCACGAATACAGATCATTACTCAACCGGTCTCTTGGACTAAGATTAATAGTACCCATTAATAATTTTATTTTATTAATTTATATAGTCGGGCCTTGCTTCTTAATTGAGTACCTGTAGTCTAAATTTCATTCCAGTAATTTTCAAATCTAAAATGTTATATTAAGTTTTGAATGAAAGAGTGATAGATTGTTGAAAACTGAGTTTGAAACGTGTGTCTGATATAAGAATGTAATTTAATACAAAGATGGATGAATTTTGTAGAAGATGATAAACCTCGAACACATACATACATAAACATACATGGGAGTAGACAGACACTACAGAACGCGATCTGCTAAGATCCTAAAATACTCCTCTTGTTTCATTTACGACCACAAGTCTAGTTATACACGCCAGTTGTGAGTACTGAGCATCTGGCCTTGCTGATGAACATTACCAATAAGATCCGCGTATTTCGTGGATTCTAGAAATGGGGTAAATACTGGCCAGTACCTAATAGCGATAATAGAATATGAAAGAAGAAGGCATATCCCCAAACACATAAGCATCATGAGAGAAAAGATGATCTCTTCAATTTTGACAACACAATAAAATGCAATGCTTCAAATTTTTTTTTAATTCTTCTGCTGGGTATCATAATCGCTGGATGTGGAAACAAAAGGCATTTCAATAAAGTCCGTCACACAATTAAGTCACCGAATTAGTAGAATTAATCAACTACTCTTTATTTGTTTGGGGATTCCAAGAACACCCAATACCTACCAGTCACATTGATACTCGTGGTTCTGTGAAATGGCAAGTCTGACTGTTAAACGTTCGCCTGGATGGTTTAACATAGAATAATATTACTCATGCTGGCTGCATATCTTGGGATATTGAACGGAATTAATCGGTAGAGAAAATAACTGGCGTAGTAACTGTCTGAGTGTTCTAGACGTAACCAGTAGGTTTGGAATCTGCTTGAATAATTTTGGATTGAATTTCAGTTCAAGCCATGTTAAATTCTTTCACAGAATTGGTCAAGAAAAATTCTAGGTATGAGATGACGAATCACGGACTTTGGATTCGGACTTCGTTAAGAATTTTTAAAGTAAATATTTTTGGAAGCACCATAGGTCCAGTTGTGGACGTCTTTCAACTGACAAAATGTTGATAATGAAAGGATAATCTGTTATGTTCTTTAATAGCATGAGACTGGCTAAATCTTACATAACATAATATGTTATGTTGTCAACCATTGAGGAACCTCGAGGGAGAATATTTCTTAAGTTATTTTTAAGTCGCATATAGTATAGGGCCAAGCCTCGGAAAGCACGTTCAGCCTTTGGTCCCAGCTGCCATGTGTAGATCTTTGGCTGTCGTAAAGAAGTCGAAGATATCGTATAACACATTTATAATACTCACAACGGATCTTTGTCTCTTTGAATTGGATGCAAGACCCTGCGTATTAGCTATTTTTGTGTCAATGTTGGAGGTGAAGATAGCATTGTATGACAGTCTTTTTCACTCGCTTACGTTTGTCGTATCGTGCTATCTCACTTACTCTTTGCAGTATACTCGATGACAAACTGTTTCTTGCGCAATGGTTGGAAGAGCCAACTTCAGAGACACAAAGATCAGATATTCAGTCGATCTAAAAAAAAAACAGGTATCCAGCTGCATTCCTTTAGTCTGTAAGCCGACCCAATGTATTTGGTAAAGGCTAGGCAGAATGATTGTTGTACAGGGCGAGTCTATTGTCAAAATCTTATAATAATAACGCCAATATGAGTGCGACCCTATATACCAAACCTATACGGTGAAAATTAAACAGATCCCTCTAAGACTTACAATGCAAATCCAAATTAATCACCAGAGAATATAACGATAACTAATCACACTCGATCTCAAGTACTAAACAATGCAAACAGTTTATAATATTCATAGGTAATATTGCCGTGTCTCGGGGGGTCGGAACGCCAC
The DNA here is from genome assembly GCA_947562075.1 of Orthosia gracilis. NCBI lineage: Eukaryota > Metazoa > Arthropoda > Insecta > Lepidoptera > Noctuidae > Orthosia > Orthosia gracilis. The sequence goes on from OX387266.1 coordinate 25,462,260, forward strand.
GCAAATTTCCCGGGTTAAGCAGCATCACTTAAATCGAACTCACTGAAGGGAACTAACTTTGTACTGAAGATACGAAACTTAACCGACTCTGATACAAAATTCAAGGAACTGGTAAAGAGGAATTGGAATTTAATATAATCGCTACCTTATTTTTCAAAGACATGGGAAGCTTGTGGCTAAATAATATTAAATAAATCTTAGTAAAAACATACAAAGTTAAACAACGTTTGCCGAGGTCAGTTCATGAATGGTTGAAAGAAAGAAAAAACAAAACTGAATACAATATGACAAAACTTACACGTACCTGGCTAAATGAGGGTTTACTAACACCTATATCTATCCATAGAGAGCAGTGGTGGTCCAGTGGTAATGGCCGCGACTTACAAGCTGTAGGTCGTGAATTTGAACCCAGGCAGGCGCTTTACTTTTGTGTCACCACCATTGCTCTCAAAACGATGAAGGAAAACATCGTGAGTAAACTGGCATGTCCTCGAAATTTTCCCAAAATTCGAATACATGTGACATCCATCAACGCGCATTGGGCCCGCGTGGTGGATTACGGCCCATTCCCTCTCACAGAGAGGAGGCCTGTTTCCCAACAGTGGGAAAATTAAAAAGGCTGATGGCGATGATGATGATAATGATTTCAGAATAAACTTCTTTCAAACAAAAATGAATTTTGACAATTCGTTTATTATATGGCGGAGTTATGCCCGAACATACACAAAAACTAATTAAAAAATGTAAACATCCGAAATTAGGACTTCCTCCTTTTTGGGAAATACTTTTATTACAGACACAGTTCATTTGGTTATATACACAACTTAAAAACATCAAATCGTAAATCTGATTAACATATTAGCCCACATAAGGATTTCACGCTCAGCATTCGTGCTTATTACCTACAAAGCTGACGAAACTGTCGTCCCTCAACTATTAATAAATAATGTTAAGCCTCAAAATTAATCTGCGGTCTCTTGAGATTCATTCATAGATTAACCTAACCGCTTAGAAAATTCTCGGTAGGTAGATAAATCTGTTTGACCTTAGCCCAACAGATATATTATTTGATATCGATGCTTTCACCCAAACGTTAAAGGTACTTAATTCGTTAAGTAATTACTGGAACAAGAATATGTTACCCAAGGTTTATTAGGCCCCGTTTTTTGATCCCTGGTTAACTCAACCATTGGTTACATATGCTTATCAATGGTCTCATAATTCGGTAAAATGCGTTTTATCATCAATTATTAGACCCACATATGATCAAATAACTGTTCAACTTATTTGACCATACATAATTTGTGAAGCTGACAATTGAAAAAAAATGTTGTTTTACCGAAATTTGCAACCACTGATTGAGTTAACTACGAATCAAAAAACTTGGCCTTGGTCATCATCATCATATCAGTCGAATGACGTCCACTGCTGGACATAGGCCTCCCCCAAGCGTCGCCACATTGATCGGTCCTGCGGATCACCACAACCTTCACCAGGACATCGGCTCACCTGGTGGGGGGCCTTCAAACGCAACGCCTTCCGGTTCGCGGTCGCCACTCCAGAACCATTCTGCCTCATTGGCATCCGAGCAATATGCCCTGACCACTGCCACTTAAGTTTGACAATTCTTCATTCTATGTCGGTAACCCTGCTTCCTGGGCCTTAGTATTACAGGATTATATCAAAACAAAAGACAAGTTTTTCTGACAAAACTGCGTCATTGGTCTACTTATAACAAGCTCTTCTAGAGGTTCGATGAAATGTTATACCTAGAGGCTATCCATCTAGTATTTCTCAGTTGCAGCCCGGAGTCTGAACTTGTGCCCGGTTGATGGCAATAGGCTCGTCTATTATTACATGGGACTTGAACATAACTGGTGAAATATCGGTGTACTATAGTTATACACCTCTGCCTGATCCTTAGGTGAATACAGGCGTGATGTTTTGTATATGTAAGAGACGGATTACCTCTTCAACAAATTATCTATTACAATACTTATACTATGGCTCATCATGACCGTGCTCGCATGGTGGCTTACACCCAACTCTCTCTTACACAGAGGGAAATCCACATCGCGTCATTTATCTCGCATGTGATTGGATTTGGTCGATTCGATAGCGGTCAAACTCTTTGCATTGCGGTATTCACTTACGCAATACGGCTGCTGATTCCCAGTTTCGGGCACATTAGCCTGATTACGTTTATATTACAACGATCTATCTGCTAAGTTCAATGAAAATTGTAACAGACTCTGTGTTGATTATTACCTACTTGTATAATAATATAACACGTAACATATTGAAATATTAATAGCGAGCGTAAACAGGCATTATCTAGGTCATCATATCATCGTTATCATCACTTCAGCCGAAAGACGTCAACTGCTGGAAATCTGCTTCTCCCAAGTGACGCCACATCGACCGGTCTCTCATCCATCGGATTCCTGCAGCCTTAACCAAGTTATCGGACCACCTAGAGGAAGGGTTTCCAACGCTACATCTCTGTGGGAATAGGTACTCATTCCGTCATCAGGCGAGAACAAAGTCAATAGCGCTGTGTTTAGCATTCAACATCTCCCCCTCTTGTAACTTGCGTCATAAATTCATTGCGTGAACTTTGCTAAAGTGACATTGACTTCAGTGTATGACACAATAGCGGAGCGAGGGTAGTCTAACAAGTTCAAGCTTATTCGGGCCACTATTGTTCAGACCCGAACGCCACCCAATCGCTGCATCGGTATTGGCTACCATTCACTTCGGACCACTTCGTGAATTCGAAATTTGAAGTGTGGTTGAAAGTGGATTCAATTTTGGAATTCCGATTAAAGTTTGTGTGGTGGATTATTGTGTAGGTAGCAACTTCAGAGGTCATGATTTATTAGAAGCTCGGACTATGTATTCGGGATCAAAATAAGCTGATTGGCCTACAATGTTTTGAGTCAATGTGAGAACCATAGGTACAGTTTAACTAACTTATTTTATAGAGCTAAAATTGTTTGTTCGTTAAGAGCTCTCTAAACATATTACATAATGCGTTTTCAAAATTCTTTCAATTATTCAAATTTTCTTATCACAGATAAATGCTCCGTTGCTGTGTCACAAGAGCGAAGCCGCGGGAAGAATCTATTTTTTTTTTATATTTACACGATTTATGGGACAATTATACTTTTTATTTCTTTCTACTCATAACATGTTGTGATAAAAGCCAGTATTTTAGGTTAACTCTATAATAAATAATGTGTTCCAGAAAGGCCAGGTACGCAGTACTCATACCGGCATGAATAGAAGTATGGACTTAAGTTAAACGATAGGATTATCGACCACGAAGGATAGTAGAAAAAGAGCGTACTACGTGAGCTCGCGACCCTTTGCACATAAAACATGTTTTTCACGAACAAGGAGCTTTCTATCCCCCAAATAAACCTTGCGTGAGTTCACAGATATGTCCAAAGGTGAACGACTGTCGGCTGTCGTGGGTGCTAGTGTACACCTGCCTGTAGACCCTCAGAGTAGTCTAGCGTGACGATGTTATGTGTGAGAACTTCTGTTGTAGGAGACTTTGAACGAAAGTTTAAAACTTATGAGGCGTTGTAAATTAGTTTGTTACAGATATCTTTACATACTTTACAGATATGTTTATGAAGTATCACAATTAATAAAATCTTAGAAATCAAATCATACGCACTTGAAGTGAAAGGTGTCTTTAATCAATTCATATTCTATATTAGTACAAAGCTCGTCGACTCTTCACGTGACCAGAGGGCTGGCCTTTTCTTCGGCCATTTTAGAATATTCAATTGTATATATGTCAATATATTTGTTACATTAAATAAACCCTAATAAAGAAAAAAACATTCTTATAACTCACCCTACTTGAATATTTACTGTCTTATCAACTTGAATGTGGGTTTGGGAATTATACAGCGATATATAGCGATGCCACTAACATTGTTAAAAACAAAAAAAAAATGTTATTGGACAACGACGTGGAGGAGATCGACGCCATTATTTAGAATAGTATATTTTTAGGAATTAGTTAGTAATTTTTGTTTTAAGTGTATATGTTTGTCATCATCATCATCATCATATCAGCCGAAAAAGGCCTCCCCCAAGCGTCGCCACATTGATCGGTTCCCCATCCAGCGGATCCCCGCAAACTTCACCAGGTCATCGGTCCACCTGGTGGGAGACATTCCAACGCAACATTTTCCGGTTCGCGGTCGCCAATCCAGAACTTTTCTGTCCCATCGGCCATCCGTTCTGCGAGCAATGTGCCCTGCCTACCGCCATTAAAGTATGACAATACTTCGGGCAATGTCGGTAACCCTGGTTCTCTTGTGGATCTTTACATTTCTGATTCGACCACGCAAGAAAACTCCGAGCATAGGCCTCTCCATTGATCTTTGGGTGACTGTAAGCTTTCTGAGGCATATTGCGAGCGACCACGTCTCAGAGCCATAGGTAATCACTGGCAACATACACTGGTCATATGTTTTCAGTACAGTTAATTAAGTATTTTATACTTTCATCTATATATATAAACGGACGTATTTGTAATGTTATTGATTTTGCTCCGAACTTCATAGGTAGTAATTAATTTTATTTAAAAACCTATCTTATAGAGCTTTCATCTTTATAATTATTTTGCTCTTATCCAAATTTATCTGAGGTTAGCGCCATGTTTTATTCTGCCGTACTTTTCAAGTCATCCACATTCATAACTATCTTCACAACATTCTCCCAATTCTTTCGCACATTTTCGCAGTCATAAATTTAATCATAATCAACCAATCAACTCCCTTCTTAACCTTAATCTTCTACTAAAAACAATCATTTACACCAAAAGTATTCTACTAAGCACAAAAAGAAACAAGAAATATTCCTCCCTGTTCCACCCTTGGCCTTAACCTGCCGAGTTTATAAGGGGCACCCCTTACTCCGGCCATAATTGTACAACAGATTATAAATTAAGCCAGGTGGCTTAATTAAGTGTAGCCTTCGCAGTAGGGTGGCTATGATTTGAGGGAGATTGGCTTTTCGATGGATGGGATGAATGTATGGATGTTTGCTGGACTTAGAATGAGGATTAATGGACGGTGTATAATGGTTTCTTTATTTAATGGACTTGTGTTTTGTTAATGGTGTGATGATGATGTTGTGTGAAAAAGAAAGGACTTGACTCGCAACGGAAGATGTCAAAAGTGTGTGGAAAATGGAGGCCTTTGCCCAGCGGTGGGAAATAACGGTTTAGTTAGATAGATTAAGTAAGGGCTGTAGCATATGAGAAATTTGTGTATCTATTCTGATATGATTTTTCCCTTTATCCTCTTGAAGTGAAAGATTTAATATTTTTTTTGATAGTTGTTCCGGCTCTGGGTGTTTGTGCATGTGAGTTTATATGTTTGTAAACGCACCCACAATACAGGAAGAAATTCCTAGTGTGGTACAAAGTTTTTAAAAAATAAATAAAAAAGAAGTTCATATTGACCCTAATCTTAACACAACTTAAGCTTGAAATAGACTAACAGGTAAATTAATTATAACCTAAATTATTAAACTAATTATCAGGCAATCGATTTATAATAATTATTATAAAACTGTGTCACGACAACCCGACTTGCCAAGGAATATTATGTTAGTAACTGGATTACCGTGGTCTGATGGGCAGTCGCTCCTTGTAAAATACAACTACATTTTGGTTGGACTGGAAGCCGACCCAAGCATAGTTGGGGAAAGGCTCGGCAGGTGATCTATTGATTTGAGAAAATCGAGCGTAATAAATACCTATTCATGAGGCTTTTTAGTTGTTTATTTTCTAACATTTTTCTTTTAGCCGAAGTTTAGTGTAGTGCCCTTCAGACAATACAAGATTTCCTTCTTTGTTGTATTATCATTATTTTTAATGAGCTCCCGAACACAAATTTCGATCTTAAATATGTTTTCGATCTATTCTTACATATCCAATTTGAACTCTATCTTTCAAAATATTTCAATAGATACCTATTCAAATTAACTGTTTTTTTTTATTTTACATATACCTACATAGGCACTTGTAAAACGTCAGAAACAAATTGCACGTTTCAAATTGGTCGTTTTCTATGCAGGAGAACCTTACCTGATGGTAAGTGATGATGTGGTCGACGATGGAGCACGCTTGTCTTGTAACCTATTCACTCTTTACTTAAAGACCCCTAGATTGTAGCTATCGGGAAACACAGACTCCGGCTAACAATGCAATTCCTTAGCTGTACGCATAGTGAAAGTATTACCAAAACGTTTAATGCGTATGGGTGTGATATCCACCAAGTACCGATGGAAAATTTGAAGTGAAAGTTTATTTCAATTAGGTCGGTAACGGTACTTTTGAATGCCAAAAATTTAATGTTAAAAATTATAATATTATATTAATGCTACTGATTATTAGCAAAGATAAAATGTCCTGTAAACCTGTTGATACATGGTCACCCTAACTTTATCTTAACCAGTTCCTTGTTAACTGTCACCTACACAAAGTTAACGGAATAACAACGATTGTCCAAACAATTATCGTTATCCGTTACATGAAGCAGAAGACTTCTGAGGGAGAGAAGGGGAGGGGGCAATGTGGTAGTTAATGGATGAACTTGCGGTTAAGTTTCCTTACAATAGGGCATGGTTTTGGATTATTTATTGTGGTTTTATTTGGAACCGTGGCTTCTATAAGTTTTGGGTTGAGAACGGGAGTAACTTAGTAATCAAATCAAGTCTGCACGTGTGGTACTCCACGTACCAATATTTTGTAACCGCAATAAGACTTATTATGTATGGATACTCTTTCCTAAGATACAGACAGGTTTCCTGTCTAGTTTAGGAAAGTAATTCCTATGAGCCATTTTATATTTGTTGTACTGGTTTTTCTTTATAATAAGTCTTTAAACTGATTATAATTGTTAGATTTTTGTTGTAAATAAGACTGATAGTTCCGTTCTGTTATAAATAGTGTTATGAGAAAGAGAATGATTATTGTAGAACTTATGGGTTTTAGGATGAAACAGCTAAGGTGTATTTTTCGAAAAATATGCTATAGGATAAGATTATGTTTTATGGGGCTACATCCAAAGAACAGCAGCAGGGTATGCATGTGGCGCCGGGGTACAGACCATGCCCCATTTCCTGACATGACCACTGTGCCCCAGAATATGCGATCGGGGTGATCTATGCGCTGCCACCGAAAACGCCGTGGAAGTTGCTAAATTTTGGGCCCAACAAATTTGAACGACTGTCGTGCCAACAATACGAAGAGATAAAAACATCTACTCAATAGACGAACCAATAACGGCCAGTCATACATAGGGAACTGGACATACACAATGAAAATTAAAGTTAAATGTAGCATTACAAAATGGTTGTCAACAAGCAGATTCCTTAAATCCAATTGATAAAACGTTCTGGGCAAAGTTTTTATTGGCTTACGAAAGTTTTAAGTTCTATAAGGTTTCCTTCCAAGTTTCTATAACAAAAGTCGGCACATTTTGCCCACAATTGTAGCTACTGACATTTTAAATACTGCCTCGTTGGTTCAGTGGTTGCAAGTGCTTCTGCTGAACTTGATGCAGTTTTTTTTTTATAAGTTGGTTATATTTTACTATCATATACGATAGTCTAAAACTCTTCAATGTTCGTCTTTCAATGTTAGAATGTATCACTATCGCCAAATGTCACAGGCTGCTGTTTATATTCAGGAAAAAAATATTTATGAAATCACAAGGGCGAAACCGCAGTAAAAACCTAATCATTCAAATTCCAGAGAAGATACGATTCTATAGTTCTCGTCAAACTTCTTGATCGCCCTGAAGCTGGCTTTCCGATAGGCAAGGCGCGACGCGGTGCTGTTTTTGTATAAGATTTAATACTGCTTAGCCATTGTAGCCAACTTAAGGACGGCCAAGAAGTTTGGCGAGAACAGCCTACATAGGTCCAAATCAACCATGAAATAAAACACACTAACAATAACAAAAGACGATCTCCCAAAACGATAACCACAGCAATCTCCTGACACCACTCTGTCACACAAACATACACACACCACTCCGTCAAACACACACAGTGTCAATAAGGACATCTTTAGCATTTCACACCTCTTTTTCCACACTATCATCTCGAAGCTACCATTTAACGCTAGCTTCGTCTTCGAGGACACGATCTTTCATCGCATAATCAACATTTCTCCTTGAAGCCATAGAGAAAAAGTTTGTAGAAGCGAGTCAGCTCTGAACGCCTGCTACTTATATTATAAATGCGAATGCGAAAAATTGGATGGATGGATATTTGTAACTCAATAACGCTATAATGACTAAATGGATCTTGATGAAATTTTGCACAGAGATAGATAATTAGTATGAAATATCACTTAGGCATTTTTATCCCGGTATAATGCCCGCTTGGGATAAGAAAATACTTTTCACGCGGACGAAGCCACTAGCAGAAGCTAGTAATACCTATGTTTATTCCAAAAGATTCGGGAAAAAGTAAATTCACGTTCACTGAAAATATTGATGGACAGAATAATTTGGCTAGGTAGAGCTCGAGTCGCAAAATTGGATCGGGTTATGTATGGAGTTTCTTCGAAAAGTCTGGCCTGAAATAAAATTATCCAGAGAAAACTAGTAACTGATTCTTACTTTGTAAATTTACCAGTTTTAGTAGACCATCCCTGTTAGTCGAGGAGTCCAAATGCCATGTGGAGACCGTGAATCGGAACCGAGCAATGGGACCAGGAAGATAAATTGGCAGCCTTAAAAAAGTTTATGTGACAAACTGGATGCGAAAGATAGAGGAGCAGTTGTAGAGTACATTGATCAAGACCTATGCAGATAACTTCAAATGGCTTAGTTCTTTGCTTCAGGTCGTGTCAGAAAGTGTAGGATAAGTTAGGTAAAAAGTTTGTATTGAAGACTAGGTTAAAATTTCGGTGGCATATCCTTCAAAAAGTTTCGCCTCTACACACTTTTACTATTCTTTGCCAAATTCTAGTGAGTATGTTTATTCTTCCGTGACGACAGTGCCACAGATAAGCAACACTCCAGTTTATATAAATTACTCGTACATAAACGTCATGTTCCGTCGGAGACGATGTGTTGGATCCTGTGATGAGTAACTGTCATCTCATCTGTGTTTGTGGCTCGTTTGAGAGCTTTTATGAGTACTTTTTTTAAGATACATGCGTCTTTCGGTGTGTTTTTTTTTGAAGAATATGTAAGCTTGATAAATAGCCATAATATCTATGAACAAGTGTATGAATGACAAATGAAAGAAAATATTTTTGTTTTAAGAAAATGGCAAAGTACTAAAAGGCTTTGATCCATAAGTGATATCATCAACATCAACTGCCTAGCCTTTTCCCAAATAAGTTCGCAGTATCAATATTTCACATGGAGCAACTGCCTAACTGGCCTCCATAACCCATTTAGGTAACATAGCAAGACAGGTGTCAAATGCGACTGCATTCATGACAATGAGATAATAGCGTCTGAAAAAAAATTAATAATGGATTTTCTAGTTATGTCTAAAATCAATCCTAATTCAACGCCGAAAGCACAATACTAATCCTAAATGTAAACCATGAACGCAATAATACTACAAAATCGAAGCGCTTTATATATTCCGATACATACAAAATCGAAACCTCACTATAGCCAAGCAGTCATTTCTAACAAAAGCATTATCAGCATAATCCAGTAAACAGTTATTCTGAACAATGACCTAATCGACAACACCAAGCATCCATTGTTTAACGAGATATATCCAGTAACAACCAGATATAACCGGCTATAACCGGATCGATTAGGTTCGGGCGCGGGATGTTAGTAACATTACTATTTAGTTTTGGCGGGAGCTGTCAGATGCAACGATTTTGAGTGGTCGTGCTATAGTTGATGGGGCGCCAAATTGTATGAGAAGCGGTGTTAAAATTTGTCGTAAATTTAAATATTCGTCGAGCGATAAAGTCGTTGGTAAAGCTGGGGATAATATTATAAAAATATTTTTTGAGACCAGTCAAACTCAAAGTGTAAATAAAATAATGACTCGCGATTTCTGAATAAAGAATTTGTAGTTGAGTATTTGTCAAACTCTAGCCTGAAAATCTATGAAACTTTGGCATTAAAGTAGTGTTTGAGACGTTGTGAACTCCAAATGCTCAATTCAAAAACCTGACCTTTTACTATGACATTGATCAAATTAATGATACTTTCAAATGTGACTTGAAAGCAAAACACTCTTATCGTCATTACAAATGAAATAAAATGCAAACTCAATGAGTATTGTCAGTGAAATCGATTACTAATGCAAACAAATTCACATTAACATAAGATAAATTCGCATCAAACATCACTTTCCACTCAATCTATTACTCACAAAGGCAGAATAAGAGAGATTATCTAAATTCTATTTATCAAGATATTCTTGGAAAAATCTAGTTTCAAAATGGTAATTCAATAACAAACGTTAAAGGCGAATTCTCTAAGAGGCTCTAGCTAGACATAGTGAAATTCTTACAGTAACAGCGAATATTGAAATGACAAAATTGATCGCGTGACAATTCGGTGGCACTTGACAATTCCATTCATGTTTTAATTTCAATCACTTTCTCTACGTTATCGCTGAAGAATGGTACTTTTCTCGGGCTTAAGTTATTATTAGTTTTATTATGCGTACAGCAAAGGAGTGGAATTCCTTGCCGGAGTCTGTATTTCCTGATTGCTACAACCTGAGAGTCTTTATGTCAAGACTTCATAGATTTCTTGCCAAGCGTGCTTCATCGTCGACCACATCATGGCTTGCCATCAAATGAGATAGTGGTAAAGCGCGAGCCTATAAATAATAAAAAAGGTAATCTATGATGAATCCAAATAGTTATCATCAAAAGAATTCTTGTAGTCGTAATAGATCTTAGTAAGTCGTATTATTCAGTACTAATACAGTCATAATTGTACAACCTGATATAATAATAAGCAAATAAAATTAAAAAAAAAAATGTATATATATATTTTAATTATTATTACATTACCTTACAAAAAAAGACAACTTACTGCTCTTACTTCGATGCAAAGCAGAAAGGATCTTTCTCTTCTCTCGTGTATCGAAATATCACAACGAAATTGTCGCCTAAGAACTTTCAAAATCAAAATTCAATACAACATAATATTGTATCATAAAAAAATATTTGTGTGGAATTTTGTGGCCATCCACCATTGGGCGCGTCGTTCACTCACAGTGAGTAAGCCTGCGTCCAGCAAAAATAACATCACGGACTGACAATACTAGAGAGCATTCCCCTAAAGACAGTGATCTATCAAGCCTAATGCGGCTTGAATAGAATCGTAACAGTAATTGTTGCCAATGACATGCTCTTTGCATCTAAGCTGTTATATTAAGCCACCCCTTCATAACGACTCCGATGAGGGACGAATGCAAATTATTTTTTGAATCTGCGCTGAATTCTGTTGCAGATTTATTAAAGCAGATTTTTGGTTTTGATTTTATAAATATGGTAGCTTTGATGGAGATTGGTGTCGGTATGAATATTTTTTGTCCGTGTTTTTGGATAGGTATATTTTAGATTTTACCGATGATAAGTAAATTAAAAATACCTGAAGCTTGAGAGGCTTATTCTTTGTCGTAACTTAATTTCGCTTTTCACAAATTCTTCTACTATTTATTGTACGCGCAAAAGTAATGTATAGTACAATCTTTAAATTAATTAAGATTAGCTTTAGCTCTAAGATTAAGTGAGCTACGAGTAAGTGTCTCTGAGATCATTCAGAACTGATAATCTAGTCTACTATCAACGCTGCTGAGTTTTCGTGTTTTTGTATCTAGAAGATTTTAAGTCATCAATCAAGATATTATCTTAATCTAATGTAATTAACAGCAGATTTTATTTATTGGATTTAATTTTTCTTATTTCCATTTTCATCAACCTATTTTAGAAAATCAGTGTTGAACTTTATACTGAGCTCAAACGGACACATTCAGAAAATGCTCCCAAAAATGAAATCAATAATCGAACAGAAAGGTCTTCAAGGCCAAAAAGTTTCTTACAATCTCGCTCCTCATACCGAGCTATTTTCTCACAGCCGCCATCGTTGGTGCAATAAACCGTTCACGCTTTCCGGTGTAGGCAGCAGTCAAGGTCGGGAGCGTCGTTATGCATACGATCGTCCATAGTTTACATTGATTCACGTTTTTATGGAAATTCTTTGGTATGTATTGCGTTTTTTGTGTCTTCAAGGTCAATTTTGAAGTCAAATCAATAAGTAAAATATATCTTATCTATCTTATAAAGAGAAAGCCGGAATATTGTGAGTTTTTTCAGACATATTGGATAATATCTGGAACCACTACAACATTTGTGGTTCATTATTCCAGATTGCTCTATGCTACAATAATTAATGATCCAGGTAAAGCCAGGGCGGGCCACTAGTATATCATAAAATGAAATAATTATCTTCTTTTTGTAACCAATATTGTCTGTTGGGAAAGGGTAACCACTCTGGTGGTTTTGATATGGGATAGACCTCAAGCTTTTTCGTTTTACTATCTGCTGACGTTTATGATCACTACATATAATATAATATGTAGTGGTCATAAACGGCCCCCACCGCTTCTTTTCGAGATAAACAAAGTCGCCCACCACTTCTCTTAGAGATAAACTCAAAAAATACTAAACGGATTCTCAAGCAGTTTTCACCAATAGAAGGAGTGAGAAACGAGGAAGGTTTTTGTATATAATTTGTGACGGGCGAAGCATGGGCGGTCGCTTATCAATTAGTACAAAGAAATATTGGACACGGGAGCAAACCCACGGTAAAAAGCTAGTGAATATTAAAGTTATACAACTATGATGAATATTTTCATCGACACTGACCTAAAATCTGCTCGTTTTATAGGTCAGGCTCGCATGTACTGGTTATAGATGATGGAGCTTTTGTGGCTGTGAGGTCATCGTCTATAGCAGAAGTTTGAGTAACGCAAAGCAATATTGTGAATAAGAAAGTTTGAAGATGCCTGAGATTCAACACTCTTTACCTATTTTGGTTTACAATAATGTATATTCTTTATATATATCCATCTAAAAGGGCGAAATACTCAATATAATGCAATTTGGGGCACACGCGTGCAGCAGTGGACGTCCTTCGGCTGAAATGATGATGATATCAAGTACTAACACAGTAAATAGGTTTTGGTAATCAACAAATCTACATAAATAAAAACACAACTTGATACGAATTATCTCTACAGAAATTAGTTTAACCAAAATGAAACCAACTCTGTCTTATAATAACGAAACATTTGGAGTCGGCTACCGGTCTAACTGAATGCAGCTGAATACAGTAGTGCAATTTCTCTCTGCACTCACAGTTTGACCCAACACGTACAGAAAGTTAATAATTATATAACACAAATTATTATTAAAGTATTGTATAAGGAGCGACGGCCTATCTGACAATCATCATCATCATCGGCCTATAGCAGTCCACTGCTGGATATAGGCCTCTCAAATTGCACACCATTCGACTCGATTTTCGGCAACTCCTATCCAGCTGCTACGAACCACCCTGCCAAAATCGTCAATCCACCCAACCAGAGTGCGTCCTACCTTACGTTTAACAGTTCGCAATCTGACTGGGTAACACGATTCTCCTTGGTAAGACTGTTACAATATTTTCTGGCTTCTAACTATTCGTAGCAACTTTTGAAGATCTATAAATGACAGCCGGGACTAAAGACTTAACGTGCTATTTATTCATAGTAAAGCCAAAAAAAAAACGACGAAGGAAAACCTCGTGAGGAAACCGGCTGGACCTAGAACAAAAAATTCAGAGACATGTGACATCCACCAACCCGCACTGGGCCCGCGAGGGATAATGATGATGATGAAAGACAAATACACCAATTTGAAAGCAGCCGCTACAAAAATGTCAATAGAAAAACATGAAAGCATACATTTCTGACCAATGCACAAATATACATATCGTCAGCCATCTAGAGTCACACACAGAACGTACCTAAGCAAAGAGCTTTGAGTGTGTGGCATCCCACAAAAAATACTCTACAGAAACAAATCCAGTTGTAGCCTAAGAACCCACTGCTAAAATCTGGAGGTAACATTTTTATGAATGATAGACCTTAATTTTCATGAATAATACTTGATAGTATAATAGATTGCTGCAGGGTTGCCTGGAAATACCCAGTCGCAATAACCTTAATTAAATACATTGTTATTTATGTTTGATAATTAGCCCCAAATACATATACCTAAGTTTGTCAATTGATGTAGAAAATAGAAAAAAATGGTTGCTTGCATTCAGTTAGGAGCAATCTATAGGTTGCCAGTTTACCTGTTTGCATCTGGCAACCCATTAATTGGGGCTAACTGAGAGCTGACTGATGTTGCAAACATCGCGGGTACGCGATACCGGAGAAATTACTAGTGTAAAAAAATAAGAAAAACTAATAGCGGTTAGATATTGCCAATAAGCAACCCTGCTGTAATCTATTATTCTATCAAGTACCTTTCATAGAAATGAAGTTTAATAAAATAACAGTATGACTGCAGATTTTTACGGTGGGATCTCGTACTAAGAAACATACCCAGTTGGATCCGGGTCATACGCGAATGTTTTTCAAACCTATTCGAAAAAAATGCACGTTCTAGTTGGCGGATTGACAATATTTGTGTAAACAATTTGATGATGGTCGGTGATTGGTAATACTGGCCAATGCTGGCCCATCGTCTATAAATATTGTAATGTTTGGGTAACTAGCTGCGTGGGATGACAAGGATAGATTAGTTACTAAGGTAGGTATGTATGTATGTTTTAGAACAATTGAATGAATATGTAAACAAATGGGTCAGAAAACGTAAGGGGTCTTCATGATATCGCACACATATTTTCTAAAAAAAATATTAAGTTCAAATCGTTCGATTTCCATTGCAATTTGGCTGATAAAAAACTTTTATCGGTTTAATATAAATCAAATCGCGTTAAACCATCTGGGAGATCGCTTATAGTGGATGATAAAAGTAAGTGAATTGATTTGATATTTGTATTTCTTAAACCTGTGTTTCCGAACGCATTCAACCCAAATCTCTTCAAAGTTAGAGTGAACAGGCTTCTTCTGGGTGAGCTCACTCCATCGTCGACTCTGTCTCTGTCACCTCTCACCTAGACTAGTGTCAAGAGCAAACACACCTCAAATAAAAAAATAAAACGTTAAATTCCAATTTCAAATCACCTTGAAGACATCTTCAATCTTCTTCAGCGATATTTCAATTGCCAATCTAAAGTAATCAATCTAATTCATTTTTTATCATAAATTATCTTAGTCAGTGAATGATTTGGTAAGATTTCTATCTAATCAACTTTGTGATTGTGTGAGAAATGAAAATTAAACAGGGTGTACACCTATGATCCCTTAAGGCGTAAACAGTAATGTTGTCTAGCATCCTCACAAGGAAATATCAGACAATCGTATTATTTAAGACACAAGACAGACCCAAGACTGTACCACAATGTGTCAATCTATTAGCGAAGGCAATGATCGACATTCCAAAATGTAAGGAATTGATAACGTGACAATATTTCGATAGCGCTTGGCACTGCCATCAATTTTTACAAGCTTTTATTTAACTTGCAATGTATGTATGTAAGAGTGTTTGGGTCAAATCTTGCAACTGAATTTTAAAGCATTTATTCTCTAACAATTAAGATGAAATTTTGAATACAAGTTTAGTTTGGATGACAATGCATGGTTAGCTAAGTGACGTCATTCTAAATCTAATATGGCGGACGGCCCAAGATGGCGGACTAGTTATTTTTTGTGCACTGCCATGATAAGGGTATCAGATGAACGGGTTAGCCGGTTATGAATAATTTTATTCGTATGGTGATTCTTCTGTTGATAAATATCTCTTGTATAGACACCTAAGGTTTAGACAGTTTGTTTTTGAAACTTGGTGTAATCGTGTGTGATACACTTATGGTCACAATAAAGGCTAAATACAAGTGGCATTCGATGTCAGCGAAGGCGATAGTCGAAATGTAAGGGATTGATGACGTGATTTTTCTATATTGCTTGTCAATCCCATATAAGTTTGCCTGTATAACCGACTTCATAGAAAGGAGGAGGTTCTCAATTCGTCGGAATCTTTTTTTTATATATGTTCTCCGATTACTCAAAGACGCCTGGACTGTTTTGTAAAATTCTTCTTTTATTTGAAAGGGTACAGGTGGTCTCATGGTCATCAGTTCAGGATCTGATGATGGGATCCTAGAGAAATCGAGGGAACTCCTCAAATATTATAGGCATACATATAGCGATTTTGGTATTTTCATCAACAATGCAATCATTTACACTCAGAATATATCACTTGGTGAAATGGAACTGATGAAGAAGACCACAGATTGCAACTGGAACTCCTTAATGCTAATTATGTCACGGGTATAAGATATCTCGGATAGATAACCGTCTAAGATGAAGCAAATACTTATAAATAAATGGTACTGATGAAAATGTCGCCATCGAACTGATCTGATGATGGACCCAGAAGCTAAGCACTGGATAAAACAATGTATCCAAGTCGTATTTGGGCTTATTGGAATCGTCATGATATTTAATTTATCTATAAATAATTTTCATGTTAATTGGAAGTACCTACCAAAACTAAAAAGAGAAAAATAAAAACTTTTTAACAAAAAATCAAATCGACTTCCAAAACAAAACACTACAAAGCGAAAAATAACTTTCTTTTCCGAAGTTGGTATCGAAAATCGGAAAAAAATGGGTACAAAATACACTGAATTCGGAAAAGAAAGTTATTTTTCGCTTTGTAATGTTTTCTTTTTTTGGCAATCGCTATTGCCATGCTTTCGATGATAGAATGTCACTTGTCGAGACCTCAGGAAGTAGTAGAGAATCGTAGGTATTAAAAATTATATAAAAGGCAGGCTTATCTTTATTTATGAAGCTAAATTGCTTTTTCCTCATCTGGCATTTCACTACGAATCGTTAATCTGAAAGCGTCCAACGATCCAAAGGATCTTTCTTTTAACATTCAATTACTACTTCAATAAGAAAATCAAATAACTTATTTGGATTTTCAGGACAAATCTCGGTATCCATTTCCTATTAAGCATTTCCAGTCAAATTACTTGAGGATTCTCATCTTTCCCCTTATTTCTTGAAACGAGCAAAATCAATTAGTAATTCTATATGAAACGTAAATAAAATTCTAAAAACGCTAAATAAATTTCGTCATAAAGAAAACGTTTGTCCGAATCAAATAAAAGTATCGTCTTGAAAGAAAAATCAGTGCGAACTACGTGACCCGATTATAGTCTCTATCTCTTTGATAATAAAAACGATTATTGTTTCAAAAGTTGCCGCTGGAAATTTTTCATTACTGCTCTAGCTTCATTTTGGTACCACGTTTGTTTTGTGGTGTGGTACAAGTGATAAGAGAATTTATTAATAATATATTTTTTTGGTTAACTTTTTGTTTTCCTCTTTGATAAAGAAAATGATTAATAATTCATTTTAAAGATTCATTAATTCATCATTAAAATACTTCATTGTCATAAATCCCCCGTAAGAAAATAAATATGTAGTAAAATCGAAAAAAAAAATACTTGTAATTTAGACCAAACAGACGATATTATTATTTACCTACCTCAGTTTCAAGATTGAAAATGAATGTGACAGCTAAGAATTTATAAAGAACTAACGTAAACATAATTAATAAACAAGATCAAAGTTAACAAAATACATCATAATTCGTCTAAATTAGCTTAGTAGGCTAATAACTAAAATTATCCAACGAACCGATGCATCACCAGCAATAATCCTTATATGCATCATAGTCAAAAATAATTCACATCAATACTAGTGTTGATTTCAACGCCTGATTCATCTTCATTAGAGATGAAAGAACACCTAATTATATCTTTTATCAGTGAATAAATTAGACAGCGGAACTAATTTGATGAATATAGAAGCATCCTTTTATGTGGTAAAGCTTTTCCCTGTGGTTTTTCTCCCGTGATGGTGATGGCCTTTGCCCGGTTGTGGGACAGAGAAGGATAACATAGAAAAAAAAAAAATTCATCGTCGGGTCAATAGGTACCTACTGTTAGTTTTTTTTATATGAACACCAGCTACCGCCTGTAGCTTTACCCATGTTGAACGAGTACTTCTATACAATAATATTGTGAATTATATTCTGTGTTATTCTGATGTATAATCTATATTATTGTTATGTTTCATCCTAATCCGTTATTTAATTTTGCGTGAAAGAGTAACACGTAAGTTCACATACATCCTTTCATCCATCCTCACAAGCTTTCGTGTTTAATAAATATAATAGTAGTAGGATACAGATAATTTTAACTTCGTATAATGTTAGTTTAGTTATAGCAAAATATCCTGATTTCAAAGGTCAAGTTAGAACATCAATCAAAACAAATTCTGGACCTATTTCAAGCAAAAACGTTGAAAATAATGGAACTAAACCATAACTTCACGAGACTATTAATTTTCCAAATGATTCGCAACTCCTATTCAACCTTTGTTCAAAACTTTTTGACGTAAAATCATAGTTTACAAGTCTAATGTTTTAACCGTTTTAATTAAATCAACAAAGTAATATTATTAGTCGAGTAAGTTTTTGGAACAGTTCCAAATTCTATATTAAAATGTACGTTATCTTCGCATAGTAAGCGGCCAAATTAATATACTTGCATTAGTTTTTAAAATGTACTACGGACGTTCGTAACTTCCTAGTTGAATCTGTTGGGACGTAATTGTGTTATTTTTCGCCAGTGTAACTGTGTTGCTAATTTGTTGTTTTGTTGGCGAAATGTGTTTCTATCTGCCTGCCTTAACCCCAATTATATTGGAGTCGGCTTTTAGTTTCACCGGATTCAGCTGGATGCCAGTAATACACTGCCTTTGAAACCTCCACAACCCAATAACTGGGTAGCAGGATACCTTTGGTAAGACTGGTGTCAGTTTGTTTTTTACTTCTGGCTACCCGTAAAAACTGACAAAGATGACTGAGAAATGACAGCCGGGACCAACGGATTGACGGGCTTTCCGAGGCACGAGGAGCCTTGGTATATCAAAAATGGTCACCCGTTCACGGACCACGTGCGGTTGTTAATATTTAACCACAAGATTCTCGAGTTGGCAAAATGTGTTTGCGATTTATAATTGGATGACCTAGATAATGAACAGGATGTGAATGGGAATGCAAATGGAAGATCGAATGACTGATTGAAAGCTTACGGTTTGGAGTTTGATGCTCAATTCACTATGAATCTGTACTGTCTGTGAATATGTTGTTAGAATCTAATATCTGGTTATATAGAAATATTTTGAAAAATATTGAGGGTAAGAGTAAGCTTGGGGGAGGCCAATGTCCAGTGGTAGATGTCTTTCTGCTGATACAATGTTGAAGAGTAGAGATTTTTGTCCTTTCCTCTCCGTAACAAGCTAACTTTGCGACTGGACAGTGGAATCAATTATATTATTATTTTCAACTTTAAATCTTTGGCATTCAAAACTGCCGCTTAGTAGCCTAACTGAATCATTTGATTTTGATTATTCCTACATGTTATAAAGAGCGAAAAGTGGGCAAAGTAAAGCAAGTAGTCAAAGAAAGATTTGATTGAAAAAGTAGTAAATTATTTTATAAGCTCAAATCCACTCCAGACTAGTGCAAAAATAACAAAACAAAATAATCCTCTCATAGTCCAGCTGATGGAAGCACATTGGTACAGTTCCAAGCCACTGGCACTAAACAAATCAGAATCCGAATTTACAATATGGCTGCACTAAAGCGAATGAAAGGTGAAATTTACTTATAATACTGCTTTCCCAAAGAATAAACTTTCAGTATCCTAATCAACGCTTTATATTCGACACACAAATCATTCGAAAATTCTCAAAACCAGCAATTTAATTTTCACCTTTACTATTTCGATAATAAGATTGACTTTTCAACGGCTTGTGTTTAGCAAAATCTTCACATTTAAAGTCGCCATCGCTTATGGCTTGTGCATCTTCGTTGCTGGTAAAATTTGGATGAGGGCCAACTGACTGACCAAGACTGGCCTCGGGCGGTATTATTTCCACCATTTAGTCAGTTTCTTTAGTTAGTCAATTGATTAGTCATAAGTATTTCGGGGTTGGGATTCGAGGTCAGTGGCTCAGAAGGGTTGCTTTCTATAAAAGAATTTCGTTGTGAAGGGAAAATTGTGTTTGAAATTGTATTGCAGGGTGTAAGAAGAGAAGTTGTATTTTAGTAATACAAGAGAGAGGGGACCTTAAAAAAAAGATGGATGGACTGTGTGAGGATTGATATGAAAGAAAAGAGAGTCATTGATTGAAAAGAGAGTCATGTAATATGGGACAGCGGCAGGAAGATGATTAAGATTAAAGAAATCTGAAAAATCTAGGTATTGACTAAAACATAATATAATTTCTTACTAAAGGTGTCTATAAATAAAGAGGGTTTAATCGTTAAATCAGATAGCAGATTGCCTATTAAACCCTCATCAGCTGGTTCAAGATTACGAGTTTACTTCAAAATGAGGTACCTTAAAATTGAGAATTAAAAGACACAAATTTAATGTACTTTACAGTAAGAATGCAGAGTAAAAAGAAAATTATAAATAAAAGAAACAAAAATTAAATGAACAATGGAAGGTCTCATAGCCCAAGGCGATATGTGCAAGACAGAAATGGTCACTACAAAGAGACATAATGAAACTCCAAACAAACCTGCTTACAAATTCCACCAATGTTAGAAGTTAGTACCACCGATTCTAATAACCTAGCTCTATAACGACTCATAAACCGAGAACCGACCTTGTGGACCAAGGTTTCCAATTCGGCACACAACGCTGGGTTTGTTCTAAAAACGATACGCGTGGCGGTCGTTAACCAGCAATACACTAGTAATTGAGGAAGGGCTATGTAAAAGATCTTCCGGATGGCGCAACGTAATTTTAATTGCGTGTAGAGGCGATATCGCGCACGTAAATTAACTTCTAAAACCGCTTAGAAAAAAGATATCTGAGTGATTTAAATCGAATCGCGTCGAGCCATTAGAGGCTCTCGACAAGTGTTATTTGATGTCAGCGAAGGCGATAGTCGAAATGCCAAAATGTAAGGTATTGATCTCGTGACATTTCTATAGCCTTTTACATTGCTATATACATATATTTGACATTTTATTAGTCGCTATCGCCACGCTTTCGGTGATAGAATGCCACATGTCTAGGGCCTCAGGAAGATCGCCAAAGAAGAATTTAATTTGACTGGTAATAAAAAATGCAAAGATCGGAAAATGTAGTGTTCTGATTTATGTCACAATATTAACAATAATAGTCTTTATACAACTGGCAACAAGGACAGCTTTTTCGATTCGCTGCTACTTGCATTACTGAGAATTGGGTCAAGTAGTAAGTTTTCGAGATAAAAGAGAATAAGATTATGGAATACAGATTAAAAATATTGTAAAACCTAGACGGCTGATTTGAATAAAATACCAGACTCTGTGATTCCTGACAGCTGTATCCTGGGGCCAAGCTTTTTAAGCCAAGAGTGATTCATATTTTACTTCTAGGCGAGCGTGCTACATCGTTCAGCACAATTTCGCTTAGAATCAGGTGAGATGGTAGTCAAACACGAGCCTAACAATAACATAGAAATAATATAAAAAAAGTATTGAGCTGAATCCAAATCAAAAATAATTTTATAATGAGAATGATTATTTCTGAAAGATCAGGGGTGTGACCTTACATTCTTAGAGTAAGATTATTTTGAGTGTGTGCAGATGTTTACAAGTCATATACATCTGTCCCTTACACACACTCAAAATAATCTTACTCTAAGAGCTTATAATTATCCCCCAGAGCCAATTTCGAAGATATATTTGCTGATAAGAATCCAAACCTCAGTGTTACAGGTAGTTTTGATCCCAGAAAAATGCATAGTTTCTGAGGGATAGGGTACGAGAAGAAGCCACAGGAAAATGCTAGTTCTTCCATAGCTTCTAGCTATTTTAGCTCTTCGTCAGACTAAATACCTATTCTTGTTCAAAGCTTACTTCCTTAAGACATGAGACAGAAACATACGTTCACTAGCGCTTTTTCCTAGGAAATGCAGAATCCGCAGAAAACTACGAGCTCCGGTTCTTACATTCTCAATTTGTCTTGACCATGTTCACATAAAATGATTATAAAAGAGATGTTTCCTGGGTAAAAAAATGATAATTCTATTTAGTCCATCAGTGAGATTATCAAATAATATTGGACCCGTACTTTTTGATTTATCAAATAAATAAAAATTGACAAAGATAAAGCGCATCAAAGTTCAGGAGTGGAGACTAATGTGACGTCACTTTGTCAGTTTAAAGTGTAGCACACCGTGACGTCACACGATATTTCAAAGGACTGTTTCGTCGTTAGTTTTTGTTCACGTGGCAAAGTATGTACGTGTCCAATATTTTTAGGTTCTCTAACTGACGGACTAAATAGATATTTTTTTGTCCACTATCCTATAGTACCTGATATTTTTGAAGCAATTGGCAATTACTTGTTGAAGTAGTAGGTAAATTTTGTACTTGAACGGTCGTGGGAACGAAGTCTTGGATCCAGGAGTTTGGATAAAGACAACCATCAGTATTTTTAAGGAGCCATTGCCAATGTGACCTCCACAACCAGATAACCTTTGGCTAGACTGGTGTCAGATTTCAGGCTTCTGACTACCCGTACTGAATGTCAAAGATCTACAACATGACAGGCGGGAAAAAAACATTTTCGATTTCTTTATCGTAGAGAAATTTAATGATCATCCATACTGCGCTACCACGGGGAGATAACGCAGTTTTGTGGGACCCAACCCACTAAAACTTTACGGTTTCCTCTTGTGCCACTCATGGCGGGAACACGGGCACGCGTTAGCACTCGTCCGTGAACCCGCCGCGGCTGTCGGTCACCGGACCCTCCTCTGGGGAGTACACCCCACGTTCTTTCCAAGTATGGAAGAGTTGAATCTTGGAACGTAATTAATGGCCACCCATCCAGATAACAGACCTCGGCAAGCGTTATTCTACTTCAAAGATTGTGACTCCGAGCCAAAAGCAAAATCAAACTCGAGCAAAGTCTAAAAACCGTTGAAATAAAAAAATAAAATGCAATCGCCTTACATTTACAAAATAAGTAGCAAAACTTGCTGTGTTGGACTCAATAACGAAGTTAGTGTCATTGCAAGACCTTTAGTCTAATTGCATAATCTGCTCTCAATAAGAATCCATTTCATTTCGATAGATTTAGCTTATTGAGCTTGCGATATCAAAGAGAAATGAAATTCATAATTGTTTTAAAAGAAAAGTAATTTTCTGATTGGCATGACACTAATCTCTTTACAATGAAATGGATAAGATTTTTAGAGATGAGTTTAATAGTAGTATTAATATTTTTAGCAGTGGTGGCCCAGTGGTATCGGCCGCGGCTTACAAGTTGTAGGTTGTGGGTTCGAGCCCAGGCAGGCGCTTTACTTTGTGTAAATTATTTCATAACCACTGCTCTCAAAACGGTGAAGGAAAACATCGTGAGGAAACCGGCATGCCCTAGAACCAAAAATTCGAAGTCATGTGACATCCACCAACCCGCACTGGGCCCGCGTGGTAGATTACGGCCCATTCCCTCTCACAGAGAGGAGGCCTGTGTCCCAGCAGTGGGAACATATTAATAGGCTGATGATGATCATGATGATTAATATTTTTCATCAGACTTATGATTATTTTCTCCAAAAAATTTAGAGTTTATTTTTAATGGATTTCTCGTGTTCGTATGTGTGCTTTACAAAAAATACCAACAAGCCAAGAAATTTCAATGCAAGAATCGAAATCAAAGGCCATACAAAGTGCCATTTAATCAAGAAAACCGTCATGATAGCGATTGATAAAATGTAAAAAATATATGCAATTATTAAACGCTATCAAAATGTCACGTGATCCCTTACATTTTTGCATTTCGACCATCGTCATCTCTGGTAGCATGACTTTTTGTCTCTGCCTATGGATTCAAAACACAAAAGGCAATCGCTGAGCAACTACACAGAATTTAGGCTCAACACAAAGGGACGTTCTATCAGCGATAGCGATTGTTGAAAACCCTTTTTTAACAAAAATAAATAATCGACGAAATAACGAACCGAAAAGTAAAAAATATAAAAAAAAACATTTTGTCTAGCAATTTCAGTTCGTTATTTTGTCGGTGAATTTTTCATTATCGTAAAAAAACAGTACAAAAATCACGTTTTTCGTATGGGAACCCCAATTAACTATTTATTTTATTCTGTTTTTAGTATTTTTTGTTATAGCGGCAATAGAAATACATCAAATGTGAAAATTTCAACTGTCTAGCTATGACGTTCATGAGATACAGCCTGGTGACAGACAAACAGACAGACAAGCGGACAGTTGAGTCTTAGTAATAAGGTCCCGTTTTTACCCTTTGGATATGGAACCCTAAAAAAGATACTTAATATTATTTTTGTATACCAAATATTAATTTTAACATAATTATAATGCTCAATATATACTTGTGTAGTTGGGAACCTCTTCCTTTTTTCGTCGGTTAAAAACTTCTTAATGTACGGGATTGACATGCGCTACCGAAATATCACCTAGTCAAATCTAAACACTTTGAATTTATCACTGATAATTGTAATGCCACTTCGTCGAGAACAAGAGATCCTTCACAAAAAAATATTAAGGGTTCTAGTCATAAAAACACTTACCAAATGGTCAGTAAAGAAAACCACACAATATGTTTATGTCAAACAAAGGTATTGTTATACATTACGATTGTATAAACATAATAGTATGCTTGACATATGCCTGGCTCTCTGCCTATTACATAAAAATTTATTTCTTTTGGTAAACATACATTTCATTGTACGTTCTTTTAGAATATTAGAATTAGGTGTTCAGTTTTATTCTTATAACTTTTTTCCTCTTTCACAATTGAGGCAAGATTTCATGAAGTCTTGAGTTCTATACCCAAAAATTGGTCTATTATAATATTATTAATGATAACTTTTTATAAGCTTTTTTAATGTCATACTATTGCTGGTATTAGAGTCATCTATCTTCCTATTATGATTTTCGTCATAAACAAAATGTACATTCAAGAAATTTTTTATGTTACGCAAAATTTTCTTCTTTTTAGGTTTCCGTACCCAAAGAGTAAACACGGGACCCTGTTACTAAGACTCCACGGTCCGGCTGTCTGTCTGTCTGTCACCAGGCTGTATCTTATGAACTATAGCTAGACAGTTGAAATTTTCACAGAAGATGTATTTCTGTTGCCGCTATAACAACAAATACTAAAAACAGAATAAAATCAATATTTAAGTTGGGTTCCAATACAACAAACGTGGTTTTTTGTCGTTTTTTTGCGATAATGGTACGGATCCCTTAGTGCGCGAGTCTGACTCGCACTTGGCCGGATATTATTCAATATTGTTGTTGTCAAAATAATAAAAGTTCAAAATAGCGATTCGCAATTTTTTGACCTATCATCTAATACAGTCCACATTTTGCCGAAACATACAATGTCCCACTACTGAGCAAAGGCCAAATCCTTTCGGCTATTCTGTTCCCGAGCCACCTTGAACCAGCCGTACAAAATTTTCTTACACGAATTTTTGAAAGGCTCGAGTCTCATGGCCCCCATCTCACGAACCTAATATACAGGAAAACGAATGTATGTCTGTATATGTGTGTGTGTTTCAAAATAACTTACCATACTCCTTGGACTACAAAACAATCGTTTCTTATTCTACCTAGTTTATCCACCAAACATACACAAACACACAGACTAACACCTAATTACATTGGACCACCGCGGCGTCGCTGTGAACTAATTACGAAATTAGATGTACGTAAACATTTCGGTCTTCAATGTGCGAATTCTGAGCGGTAAGTAAATGTGGGTGAAAATGATTTATATGAAGTTATATTAATTTGAGTAATGAATGAAGATGATTCGTATGATGTGGGGGTAATTGGGGGAGGTCTGTTTCTTTACTTTTTATTTGGTGCTGGCATAACATATGTCTTCTTCTGCTATACCTACTTCTACATTGGTCGTCTTGTTGTGTGTACTCACTTCCTTTAATCTTCTCCTATTCTCCTCCTATAAATAGTCGGCATTCCTCTGATTCACATGCATTTACTTTACAGTCACCAATGCCACCATTAGACTACCTCATGCGTGTAAAGGTTGTAGTGTAACGGATTATGGCAAGGTGTGATCATAATTTAAAAACTGCTTTTGAACATGGAAATGAAAAACTTCGAGGAAATAGTAGGCAAAACCCAGAAAAAAATGGATGTTGCATACAATGTTGTCGTCAGCTGGCCAATATTTATGTGGGAGATATAATTTTTATTTGTGTATTGACAGTGACTCCCTTAGCGAAGTTGTTCATACTCGTACATATGCAAAAGCAGTTTTCAAAATTATGATCACATTTTTTCTTTACAGCCTGTATGTTTGTTATCCTATTTAATTCTTGCACTTCTTCATAATTACTACTGGTAGTCTCGCGTTTAACCACTACCTCACCTGAGGATAAGCGATGATGTGATCAATACTTACAGAAATTGCCAATCACTTTGACAAAGTACGTGATAATAGCAATGACGTATCTCTTCCGATCAATCAATGTCTTGATGGGCCATAATATATTACTTTCAGCGATACGGACGGAGGACAATAATCTAGTGGACACCACCTGTCTTTTCCCCAATAGTCCGTTTTCAATCTTGTTTAAATATTCATTTAAATTTTACACTTCCTTTTGAACCGCGCCTTTTTCTGTGGCCAATGCATTTTTCCAGCATAAAAGCCCATGGTATGAAAAGTTAGTCTAGTTACATATAAGAGATTTTTGGAATCGGTTCGATACTTAGAGAATCTTCAGAAACCTCCCCTACCTCTTTCTTCAACTAAAAATTGATCTGTTCATACTGCTGACCTCAAATCCCTAAAGCAGTGAATTTTTAATTTCAACTTTCAATAAAGACTTCACTGCAAAATACTTCATCTAACTTCACGTCAAGGCAATGCTTACCTTTTGAACAAAACTATAGTATTGCTGAAGTTGATACCAACAAACTTACAGAGTGATATAGTTTGTAGACGGATCCTTCGGGGAATGTTGTCCACACAAAACTAAGAACGTATCTTTTGAATGTCGCTATTTCTCGGCCCCTCCAAATGATAAGATCTTTTGAATGAGATTTTTTATTTGCATTTAGTTTACATAGTGTTACCATAACATCGCGAGGTATATCCATAGTAGATTTAATGACATGTCGTCATTTATATTTTTAAATTCCATGTACCTAACCAGCGAATCTATTGCTATCAATCGGGCACTAATCTAACAAAATTCCGGACTGCTTCTGAATCATTCCAGATGGAATAGCCCAATTATACTTGGTCCGACTCGGGAATCGGACCCAGCACTTGATGCTCAGCAGTAACACTTGCGTCCACTAGACCATCGAGGCAGTAGTTTAGTGTTACCAATGATAAAAGAGTCGTGTTATATTTCTTTCTTCGTTCTGGTAGTTTTCTGGGTATCGATGGCGATCTAAGATGTGAGGTTTGAATTTTGTTAGCTATAAGTATCATATGAACAGAATAATGAAGGTGCGTCGATTCGTTCTTGTTACGTGTTATTTAAGCGTTGTATCAAATTTATATACCATCATTTGTGGGATGATGGTTATGGTATCTCCTAACATGACATTTGTGACAGTTCTTTGAATTTATCAAACCATAATTAAAAGGAGATCGACAACAGGTTAAAAGTTCTTCTCGAATTTTGATCGATGAACTCAGCAACACACAGAAGTCAGGGTCACATTGACCATGAGAAAATAAACATAATATAAAGCTCAATTATTGAATTAAGAATTTTAAGGTTGAGTATTATTTTGTCAAACTATAGTCTCTTCTCTATTCTTCTCGGGAAACCCTTTCATTTGATACCCATATCATGACAGTGCACAAAAAATAACTAGTTCGCCATCTTGGGCCGTCCGCCATATTGGATTTAGAATGACGTCACTTAGCTAACCATGCATTGTCATCCAATCTAAACTTGTATGCAAAATTTCATCTTAATCGGTGGAGCATAACTGCTTTAAAATTCAGTTGCAAGATTTGACCCGAGAACACTTACATATATTGCTAGTTTAATAAAAGTTTGTAAAAAATCGGAAAACTCGTCAAATTTTGGCATTCAAATAGGGTTTCATACGTTTTTAAATTCTAAATTCAAAACACTGTACAAAAAAAAAATCACTATAACTTCATAATCCACAAAAGTAACAATGTTGCTATCCTATTGATTACCCTAGTACCAAGCTAACTAGGCGTGTCAAGAAGCGAGTGATAGCACCGACAAACTAACTAGTGCTATCGCATAGACATTAGCGAACCCTGCAGCGTTACATAATGCTCGCGCCAATCTAAACTAGATAGCATTGATTTTCTACCTGTTTATACTGCACGTGCTAACAATATCATTATTGGGAATTGTATGACACGTGATAAGTATAGAAACTAGGGCATTAAAATGTATATTTCTAAGTGAATTAAAAAAAAACCTGCCGCTATTTATTTCCACATGCATTCATAAAATTCGTACATAAAAAATAATGCTCAATCTTTTTGAGGCAAGGTTATGTGCGCTATCGATTCAGGTTTATCTGTCGGGCTAGCATTTTACGATTATGTTGTGGTCGGTTCCCTGTCTATCTGTTGATGCTGATGAATAATGTCCAATGTTTTACATGGTGCGACTAATTATCTGACCTCTACAACCCTGTTACTGGGTAACAAATATGTGAACTAAATATTAGTAATTATAGCTGAAGCTGGATACTTCGCTGCGTTGATCTAAAGGCGATGACATCAACCTCAACTCGACGGTTGTTAAACATCAACTTATATAATTACTCGAATATCAAAATTATAAACCTGCAGGGTTTGACAGCCACTCTTCCTGAACATATCCCTTTCGAACAATTAATTCGAATGACCAATATTACTAAAATCATTTTTCTTTTCAATCACCACTTCATTGTGATTTAAAAGCCTAGAAATTGTATTATAAATTAATTATTAGAATTTGATGTTTGCGACTTTTGAGTGTTGTTCCGTTGTAGATCGTATGTGAGTGATAATCAAATTAATTTAGTTTAATTAATTTAAAGCTATGAATGTGAATAAAGAAGATGCGGTCGCGCATAATAGCGACGAAAAGCCAATAATTATAAATAAACAATTATGATGCCTTGTTGAATGTAATTTTTGACTTATTAGGGCATTTCGTAGTTCATTAACTTTTTGTAGACATGATCGTATTCTAAGTGAACTCCGATCTCAATGGCTTATGAACTTTACATACTGTATGTATAGTGTGTGAGAGCGGAGGTTTAAATCATTTCACATTCATTTTGTGTTGCGAGTGAGACTGAATAATGGTACAATTTTAAGTGTAACGTGGCATTGAGAATTTCGATCACGGTACTCGGATCGGACGGATTTTCTTTAACATGGGTCTTAAATATAACTGCCAAAATGAGGGTGTAGGTACTACAAGTACACCTCTGTCTAATATTTTGGGGTATACGAGCGTGATTTTATGACTATATGTAAAATACTCTTTGGCTTAACTGGTTATCAAACTTACAAACTTCTTATTGCCGGTCCAAATCAAGATCTACGGATGACAGCCGGCAACAATGGCTTTACAAATTTTCCGAGACCGACCGTGACTATCCTGGGATTGACCTCGGCAAGTGTAGCTTAACATTGATCAATTGACCTGAGGCGCTACACAACTGACATTATATCAACGAAAGCGTCACAATATCGATTGGAAAATGATAAAAAAATATGGAATTGTTAAACGCTATTGAAATATCACGTGATCAATCCCTTACATTTTGGCATTTCTGCCGTCACCATCTCTCTATGTGCCGATATAATTTTGGCATTTCGACCGTCAACATCACTCTCTGTGCCAATTTAATTTCTATGAACTATGAACTCCTCAATGTGTGTATCGAAATTTCCCAATTTCAATCTATTGACATCAAAGCCATGCCAACTATTGACGTCTGTACGACACAAAACATCAAAACAACCAATACTGAAGCTTTAAGACGTAATCGACGATTTAACCCCGTAACACAAATAGTTGTGGCGACCGCGACCGGCTATGAATGTATTGCAATACTGTTGCTACGATTCTATTTTTATTTCTGATATTTGAATCACAGTTTCTTTTGTAATTCTTTGAGGATCATCAAACGATCCTGTGCGTCTCTCATCCAGTGGATTCCCGCAACATTAATCAGGTCGATGTGGTGATACTTGTGGGAGGGCTATGATCAGCAGTGGACGTCTTTTGGCTGAAACGATGATGATCAGGATGTTATTATTATCCTCTTGCCCTTTCCCACTGTTGTCTCCTTCATCCTTACATCAGTATTCTATTCTACTGATTCAATGTCTTTGAGAACGTGTCATGAGTCCAAATAGGTGTATTACAGTCACCATCTTTCTACACCATGGTATCTAATTTTATAAATACTACGATGTTATCAATGTTGTAACTAGCATCACTTTCCACATAGCAACAACAGTTTCCAAAATCACCTGTCAAAATAGCAAGCTTGAGATTTATGCTATCAATACACAAAATCGCTATATAAAAAACATGTTATTAGAAGACTTACGTTCAGCAACGAGCACTAAAAAGAAACATTGCAATAAAAGGTTTACGACAACGTGAGAATAAACTTAAGATTTTCGCCGAACCCCAAAAAGGAATAATGCTCAAACCTCGCCAATAAATACACAATACTAAAAATAAACTCAAACCCCAAACAGAAAATAAAACGACAATGGTCTTTAGTTAAAACTAATTCAGGGACAAAAATATCTAACCGATACCACGAGATATATAAAAATACAGAAGACTAACTCCTTACAGCGAGCAAAAGCAGCCGCACGCATACATCGATGCGTACGTACGGCGTTCTCAAACAAATGCCGGTCGCGAGTGCGCTTGCACTCGCTGTACGTGAAGCGTGTCTATGTGTGTGTGCGTTTCCGCCAGTTGTATGGAGTTGACTTTCTGAATTCATTTTCTTTATACCGATACAGTCTAGCCATAAAAAGAAATAGTCGCTTCAACCCCGACACGCAAATAGAAATGACCTACGAACGAATCGAATGTTTTTACAACTCCATTTAAGTATATTTTTTCGGTCAATTTCTTGTAAGGTTTATTCGGGTACAAGTAGTGGGTAATGTAGCGATACATTAATATTGATGCTGGAGCAGTCTGCTTTCTTTGAGATAACTTTATTTTTCTTTGCTAAGTCAGCAAAAAGTTAATGTTTTAGAATCTTTGTACTATCATTTTTGTTGGCTTTAAAGTTAGCGATACAAGTGGGTTTTAAAGATGAAAAATATCTTGGAATTGACAGCATTTTTAGCAGCTTTGCAAAAATGGTAGTAATTCTTTGAGATAGAAATAGAACGATTTACAGGCAATTTGACATATTTAACTCCAACACTCATGTTATGTGTTTCATTGGCTCAATTATATAACAACGTTCATAATTTTACTATACATACCTTTATCATTATAAATGCGAATTGCGAAAAAGTAACTCTGTCTGTATGTCGGTTTGTTTCCATTCGCGTCTGAACGACTGAATATATTTAGATGAAACTTGGCACAAGGGTAGACCATGTTCTAGATTAGGTCATAAGACACATTCTTTTCCCAGAAATATGTTCCATTGGGTTAATTTCCAACTTTTATACGGGTGAAGCCGCTAGCAGAAGCTAGCAAAATATATTTATGGAATAGTTAACTATTTCCTACCAACTGTTATTATTGGCCTGGCGACACAAACTAGCTACTAACCTATTATTTTCTACTATTTGAATTAAACGACTATAAATCTGTCTAGTACAAGTGTCAACATATTTTAGATTGTTTGAGTGCGAGCAAAATTATCGACTTTATCATTTAGTAGCTTCAGGTGTCTTCGCCCGTATGAAAGTCGATAATTACTCGAAAGGAATATTCACCAGGGATGAAAAGTTTCGTATAAGCTATATTACTGTAAAGTTTCATACAAATTCTTTCAGTATTTTTTGCGTGAAAGAGTAACCATCCAAACTTTCGCGTTTATAAAAAGTATTAGGATACTTAGAGTTTCCGAATATATTCGACGTGTGACGTCATCAAGTCTGACCTACATTCTCGTCGTAGGAGTCTCGCTTCATTCGCTCTTCAGAATAGACTTCCCACGGTCAGCTTTCACCGAGTGACCGAACAATGGTTTGGAGACGGCCTAATACTATAGTATTTTCAGGTGGCTGGTCGTCATTGAGGTACAATGCATTGCCAAAAAGTTGGTAATAACATATAATGATAATACGCCTGTGTTTTAAAAAGAGGTTACCATAGATATACAGGGTTATTGGTAAAACACTTACAAACTTGCTGGTCTGTATTACTAACATCATCAACAACAACTTTTGATCTATGACTTTTAAAAATTCAACAAACAAAAACAGCTGATCTGATTCTGGCGAGTTATGCGAGCATATGAAAATGTATAGATCAGCTGATATATTTTTGTTGAATTTTTAAGTCATAGATCAAAAGTTTTTAGTTAGTTAGTTAGTAATACCAATAACCTTGTATAGAGACTTTTGAAACGAAGCAAAAGAAGCATGTAAGGTTTGTAACAGTTGGCGTTTTGTAGTATCTGCCTAGACCCTTGGGCAAAGGCGTAAGTTTATGAATATATGTAAAGAGGCTTGAGAAGAGACAAACAGGATAAAAATCCAGACTCCGGGGTACGATGTACATTACTATGGTAAGCAATATAGTCGACTAGTCTAGAAATAACCTATTAGTCCGAAAACACTGCACCACAAAACACCAAACAATGATTTCTCAAGCCACTCCCATTGACAAACTATCAATTACATGAACATAGGCAGAAAAAGCCTTCAAATATTTTTCGTTCGACCTCGAAACATAATTTCCGACATAGACAGTGATATCACTACGAATATATTTAGCGGGATGAATGAAGCGACAGCGTTCGATCTATTTGAAGACGCGATTGTGTCATAAGCTTAAAATGTTGATTACATTTTTTGAGACGACCTCATTGGTCCGTTTGAATTTCTCACGGCGTTCACCGTAGCACTACTTGACATACATTTTAATTGGAAAGGGAAATTAAAAAATATAGAGCCTACAGTGTATAAAAAAAAATACACTTGGTGCAAAATTTAGTACACGGTACAAACAATTTCTTTCAATGAGTGTTATAAGTTTCTATTCCAAGTACAAGTATGATAAAATGAAATCTATAGGAATAAACAATGCGATGAACTTACTTCCCATTGATTGAGCACAATAGGAAAATTTCTGTGATTAACACGCTTTGCAATAAGATCATAAATACCAGTGATTTTATGAGATTTAGTTTCGTTGATCTTACGAGATCAACACGGATGTAGCACGGAGTTTTCACTTGAGTAAGATACCTAAATCAGTTTTTATCGATTCTTAGGTCGGTCACAATGTTAGTGGCTTGTCCATCGTAGGTAGCATATTGGGTGAGCACCCTCTGTTCTTTTTATTTTCGTCGGTACTCTCTTAGCAGAGTGGTCGTGGTCAGCATGCCGCAGAGAGACACCGGGCTGCCATGATCCGCCTCACGATGTGACGCCATCCCTCTCTGTCGGCTGTGACTCGTGTGCACTCATGCAGTGGACCGCATACTGCAGAGTTGATTTGGTTGGTCCATCGTATGGGTGACCTCCGCGTGCTCTCGTCCCTTCCCCTCTCCTGGACCGCAAGCCGCTCAATAAAGTCGTTGCCTCGTCGGGATAAGTGACCAAAGAACTCGAGCCTGGAACCCTCTTATACCTCTCGAGACTTAAACATAGCAAAATGTGGTTGTAGGTACTTCTACCTTCCTATTTACTTGATTATACATATACGAGTAGTCAGAGTCCGATCTAGCAATTTCGTAGCTCCGGGCATAGACAATATTTGCCACCCGTGGCGCCCTTTAAAATGACGCTTTTTAATGAGTCAAATGATTCAGGATATTGAAAAAAAATGCGGTTTTTAACCGTCGGATCGGATAAAGCCGCTTTTTTGACAACTTCGAACGAAGTGAGCTCGGAAATTTTCCTAAGATTTTTTAACATTATGAATGTTAAGTTATTTATTGGTGGGTTATTTTAGCACCATACCACGAATAAGTTAGGTTTCGTGATGAAATTAAAAGGGCTGTTAGTGCAGTTTGGCCGCCCCTCATTTATGCCACTCTGGGCATTTGCCCGGCTCCTCCCCTCCTCGATCCAGCCCTGCGAGTAGTTTACAAAATTATAATTTAAATTATAATTACAATAATGTTCGAACACTTTACAGGCAATTTAATCAAACTACGAGTAAATTATAATTTAATCTCATTCACCTGAGCTTTCTAATGTATTTATCCGGTATTTAGTCACCTGCGCTTTGACGTGGAACTGATTATTATAGAGCGATGATATTAGAGTTTAGATAATGATAGAACGCTGTTAATATGCATAAGACAGTAACCAGAATTAGAACAATTATCCAAACTATCTATGCTAATATAATAAGTACGAAAGTAACTCTGTCTATCAAAGTGTTTGATTGTTACCGTTTAAATTTCAAGGCACACATGTATAATATGACCTGGATTAAATAGAATACCACGGTAGTATGTTACCCACGCTAAAACTTTTATGCAGCCGAAAAGCTTGTTATGAATGAAAATATTATGTGTTCATAAGAATTCCGGGATGCCTTAGAATATTATCACCTGCCTAGTGTTGCCCAACTATGTCGGTTTCCAATCTAACCAGTTTCAGCACTTCTTCTTTTCGTGTGAGGATCTGGCCACATCTGATGTCAGAGTCAATTAAGCCGCCTCTGGGAACCCCACAGGACTCTGACTTTGCTATTTTAGGCTTACATTAACTAATAAGGACAGGTTTCCTCACGATGTTTTCCTTCACCGTTCCCTGTGTCCAATATAAACTTGGAAAGTACATATGAATTTGAAAAGTCACATTGGTACTTGCCCGGATTTGAGCCCACGGCCTCAATCACGAGAGGCGAGGTCTTAGCCATTGGGCCACCACGACATGATTTAGCAATGTTCACTTTTTATTGTTAGCTTAGCTGTAAGCCACACCAAAAAAAATAAAAAGAATAAAATGTAGACTGCACCAAACACAATTGCGACGCTTTTTAACCGACTTCAAAAAGGATGAGGTTATTTTGATTGAATGTCACTTATCTACAGCCTCTGGTCTTATCTATACGAGTATCTTTCAAAATGGCCAAGACCTAACTGAACAGTCAGCTCACGTGAATGTGAACAAAACAATTGCAGAATGTTAGAGCAGTATCACGTGTTGTTCTGTGGTTTCTGCATTCCCTTGAGAGAAGCGTGAGTGTAAGAGCGTATATGTTTTCCTCTCATGTCTTGAGGAAGTAAGCTTTCAACAAAATTATGTCTTCTCTAGTAACAGAGAACTGGCGAGTTGAAAAGCCACAAATAGATCTATACTAGCTGTCCCCTGCGGCTTTGCTCCGGTCAACTGTCTACCTACCTACTTACTGTAACCTATGTGTTATTCTAATGTATAAGCTATATTACTGCAAAGTTTCATCAAAATCTGTTCAGTAGTTTTTGCGTGAAATAGTAACAAACATCCATCCATTCTCACAAACTTTCGCATTCAAATGGGGATGTTACAGATATCTCGAGGATACCCCGAGGGATAAAGAGTGTTCTATGACTGTCTAGGACTGTGAAGCTTTATCTGTGAAAATTAAATCGTAATCGCAGAAATAATGCAGAGATTACCCCTTAGGAGAGTATTAAACTATCTTTTATCTAATGTTATAGATCTATCAGTTATATTTATGTGAAAACTAGCTGTGCCCGCAGCTTCGCTGCCGTCATCTGACTACTTGCCCTACCCTACTTACCTTCCTGCCAACCCTACCTACCAACCAAATTTTTTCTAGGGTCATTTTTTCGCGGAGAATCTTAACACCGCCATTCAGAAAATGACTTTAAATACACAACGCCATCTATCCAATATGGAATTCAACTGTCTGAGTATCGGAATTGCGTGTGTTGTGATAATGTACCTTCTTGAACATTTTAAATTCATCTAACTTTTGATAGATTGAACCGGCAGTTACGCACATTTTTATGTATAAAATATATCTACATTGGTTTCGTACATTTTACTTGATGCGTGCACAAATAAACAGACAAACAGACGAAAATTAAAAAAAATGTTGGAAATGAGTTCTGTTGATTATCCTTTAATACCCTGGCTATTTCTTTTTAAATATCTTCGATGTACAAAAACCACTTTTCTACACATTTATTATATGTATTGATGATGATGAATTATAAACATATGAATCATTTCTTCTTTGAAAACATCAAACCGAAACGAAACCTTAGCTGGATCCTATGTATGATCCTAGATATCATCATCAGCCTGTTAATTTTCCCACTGCTGATACCCAGGCCTCCTCTCTGTGAGAGGGAATGGGCCGTAATCCTCCACGCGGGCCCACGTGGATGTCACATGTCTGCAAATTTTTATTTCTAAGACGGATTCTTTACGATATTTTCTTCCACCGTATTGAGAGCAGTAGTGATGCAATAATTAACACAAAGTAAACAGCCTGCCTGGGTTCGAACCCACGACCCACAAATTGTGAGTTGCGGCCTATACCGCTGGGCCACCACTACTCACCTAGATATATGATCGTAAACTACCCCCTTAAAAATAAGAAACAATTAACCTCTCAAATCTCTTTAACTCGATAAACTAACAAGTTTTTCAGGGCAAAGTGTAAGTCAAGCCCTCACGTGACCAGAGCGCTGGACATTCATTTCAGCCAAAGAATCAGTATTATTATTCAACGAGGCGAAGTTAAATCTATTTCACCTCTTTATAATAACAAAAGACAAAGTCTAGTATTGAAAAACAGCAGTCAAAGAAAAACTGTTTACAAAGTTTTTTGTATGTTGGTTGATACTTTGGCAAACAAACCAGACGGTATATAAACTGAAGAAGCCATTTGAGATTTTACGTTGGCATTACGATGTGCTGAAATCATCGCTAAAAAATATACGGTAGTAGTATTTTGTCACTTTTAAATGTATAATAACAGGGTAACTTCTTTTTTCTGATGACCTCAATCTCGCCCTATGATAAACGATGGATAAGTTTTACGAAAAAGCGAGCGAGCCCTGAAATGTCTGTCAGCTCTTGCTTTGAAGGCACTCAAATCATATAATGTGAGCAAGGCATTAAGAGTGGCATTTTACCTTTGAGCATGAAGTTATATATGTAGGTACTAAGTCTTGCATTAGCAGTCTTTCAATGGTGAAAGTACTCTCAAATATAAAAACGTTCTCTACTGAAACAAGCTTGAAATCATAAAATAAAATCGGCTGTGCTTTTTGTCAATTAATACGCGAATATTTGATGGTATTACTAAAGAGCTGATTGTTATTCATATTTCAGAGTAGATGCCATAGTAAAAATTATATTTTCAAAATTTCAACCCATGAATTAAAAGTCACTCAGTAGAGTACAAAACATTCACGTCTTGATAACAATTTTATGTCACCTGTCATCACTTGCCTAAATATCTGTTACGTAAAAATAAATGAAGTAACAACTAATTTTATAGATAACGTAAAGGTTGGTTGAAGTCATGAGCGTAAATAGTAACGTTATTATAGGGAAATTGTTCCGAGTCTTGGCTCGGTAACAAATCCATTCGACAAATTGTAAATATCCAGAAATAACTTCAGACTTTGATTTTAATCAGATATAGACGATATGCGCTGTAATTTCAGTACTAACAAGGTTAGCAATAGTTTACAAAGGAGTTCAGTGGAACAAAAAAAAAACAATTTGGCCAGAAATACCAATTTCATAAATATTATGTCATCGAGAGGAAGTGCTGTCATATTAAGCTTTATAAATAGATTATAGATTCAAGTTACATCTATCTAACGCTTATGGGAAGAAAACAAAAGAGCATCGCTTCGCTTCAATCAAAATCCTGATCTCCAATCGTACCCGGTCAAACCATTGTCAAAAAGGTTATGACAAAGATGAGTAATATCCCCAAGAGACATAGGAATGTCAACTGTCTATTCTGACAATGCATACATGAGACACAGCTCCGTCGAGTGCCAAGAGAATGTCAGACTCACGATTAAATACAGTCTAGTGGGGCTATCAGTTACAAGGAGCTGATTATGATTTGTATTTAAAATGACAGATGTGTTACAGTTAGGTTTTGCAGGCATAGAGATGCTAATAAACTTTATTGGAGATGATCTTCAGAAAGGTTAGGTGCGCATAAACTGCGAGCGTGTATGAATAGATGTTTGAATGTTGATGAAGAAAAAGGAGTATGTAAGGATCGTTGCAGTAGGTATTTCGTAGTTTCTGACTACGTGAGTTTATGAACGTGTAATGACGGTAATATATCTTACCGTTGGTACCCAATACATTAATAGGAGGTCCGGCTGTATTTTTTGTAGCTATTTGAAAATTTTTACAAGAATAATAAGCCCAAAAGTCAGAAAATTAGTTTTACCGTGTTAACTAGATGTTTGTGGATGTAAATCTATGTAAAATAAAAATTGTCAGCGGAATTTGCTGTTATTGAAAGTTGATCCTGATGTGAATGGTAAAAGGCAACGAAAATTATTAAGCGTTTAAGAAAGGTGATCAAACAATTTGAAAAGACGGTGTAAAAGAAAAATAGCCAAACAATTAGAAAAGACACTGTAAAATAAAGATGGCCGAACAATTAGAAGAGGCAGAGTTTAAACAAAGGTGGCCGAACAATTTAAAAAGACAGTGTAATAGAAATGTGGTCAGACTATGAGAAAAGACAGCGTAAAAGGAAGGTGGTCCAATTATTAGAAAAAACCAGTGCAAGAAATCACACCGATTGCAAATCAGGTAACAAAGGAGACTGAAAAAAAATAAACTTGCAGCGCGAGTCGATGATCATCATTTCGTTCCATCTCTACAAAGTAAACATTTTACCAAATCAAACAACCACAAACTAATTTTATATAACCCATCAAATAAATCCCATTAATTAATCCTACACAAACTTAACCCATTACTAATTGCAAATAAATAACAATAACAAAATTAAATAAATAAACAAACCATTCCTAAATATATGTAAAATATAATCATCGAAAAAGTGGTTCAAATAAAATTAATTTTAAACAATTTACAAACTATAATTATTCTCATTTGGGGTTACACTAATTTGCACAATGCTTGATCATCAGTAAACATCCATTACTGATTATAATGGCTTCACAATAAATATTGAATAAAAGCACCAATCCACAACTATCCTTGGCCACAGATAATATAATACTAGCATACAGATGCCTCATCCCATACAAAGAAACCGTGCCGACGTAACTGGCGTTTTTCATCTGTTTAAACTGATAATTTTCGTACGCGTTCGGTTCCGTTCCACAGCGATAGATAGATGGTGTTAGCAGCGACTTGCAAGTATAAGGTTTTACTCGGTTTGTGAATATTTTTTCTTTAAAAACAGGGACGATTTGTTTTATAGTATTTTTTCACGTTTTTACTGTTGTATTGCACCAAAATGTGTTACAATACAAATTTAAACAATCGAGTAAATGCCTCAGAAATTTAAAACCGCGCCACCTATTGGCACCAATCTTAAATGATCCGTTCAAATAATCTTTCAAATGTGAATTAAGAATCCAATATTCCATAATTTTGCTTTTGAGAGTTGATTAAAAAAGGAAATAATTATAATTTTTATGATCAATTCTAGAAAATGAAAATTTTACACACAATTCAATAACGAATCAATGCATATCGCGTCTCCTAGTGGCATTTATTTGAACCAAATTTTCTTTGTTAGCGCTGGAACCCCGTGCCTTGGCTAAGTTATGCACTGCGAAAATTTGTTTAACGTCATACCTTGGACACTCTTTTTATATAGACGTGACGTCACAAGTGGGCACTCTTGAACTGTGATGCGATATAATTTTGTCAATTTTTATTGATTTGATTAGGCCGAAAAATAAAAATAAATATTCAAAAAAAATTAAGCATCGGTTTTTTTAATAATTTATTTTCGGCAGTCAGTGTCTTTGATTCCTATTTTTATTATTTTTTGACACCGAATTCCGAAAAGAAAGTTATTTTTCGCTTTGTAGTGTTTAGTTTTGGAACTCGGTGTAATTTTATTGTTCATTTTCCTTTTTTTTGGTACAATACTTATTTTCATGGTAAAATTAAGGTATGTAACCTTAATTTTACCATGAAAATAAGTATTGTTAAAAAACTTTAAAACTACTCGTCAGATCTTGATCAAATTTAAATGTGACCTCATGAGAAGCACCAGCTTTCAAAGAACCTCTTCATTTTTGATCGTTTGAAAAATACGTGTTGTATATTTAGATAATCTAATCATGATTTGAAGGTGTTTTGTTAAAGTAAAATAAATAGATACCTAAATAAATTAACATACTAAACTTTTTACCCAGGCGTCACCTCTATTCTCACGTTAAGGAAACAAGAATAATTCTCAAATAAGATTGGAAATCGTAGTTCTATATTTGAACTATTGTTTTCAACCACCGTCTATGTTTAGTCTGTCTAAGTTAAAACAAATACTAGAACTTTGTAGTAATCGTAGTAGTTTTAACGACGGATAGAGTAATCGAGGTTTTGTTTATTTACATAGTTAAGGGCGACGACCCTCACTATTTTTTTGATAACTTTTACTATATAGATAGTAAAAGTGAGAGTTGAGTGCAATGCAATAAAATATGTACGTCTCGTCAAAGAAAGAAAGTATATCTATATACTTTCTTTCTTTGACGAGTCGTATATATTTTACAGATTTCACAGATTTTCACAGATTTTTGTCTTCTTTTTGTTCATTTTTATAAGGGTTCCGTACCACAAAAGGTAAAAAAGGAAAACTTATAAGATCACTTTCTTGTCCGTCTGTCTGTCTGTCCATCTGTCCGTGTGTCACCACCGATTTTTCAGGAACGGGTGGACCTAGCAAGTTGAAATTTATACCAGACACTGGGGTCTATAGTTTCTATTAGTTGTATAAAAATCAAGGTCCTGAGTCAACACGATAAAAAGATATAAGCAAATTTAGATTTTCGCACAAACTTGTAAGAACCAAAATTTACCTTAATCAACTTTCTTTACTTTTCGATATTCGCCCTTTACTTGTGCTATAAGAACTTGCTTTTAACCAAAATTGACAATTCTATTATAGGTCAACCGGAAGTACCCTATAGGTTCTGGGTTTGAATATGGTAGGTCCCGTTGACCTATAATCATGTTCACGAAATTTGGCAAAATGTAAGAAAGTTGAAAATTAAGGAAAATTTAAGTACTTACAAGTTTTTGCGAAAATGCAAATTTGCCCATACCTTTAAAACTTAGCCACCAATAAAAATTATATTTTTTTTATTATGGCGGTATAATAGGTAGGTACGGAACCCTCGGCGCACGAGTTCGACTCGCACTTGAACGGTTTTATTAGATGTATGTCCAAGTAATAAAAAATGTAGATATATATAACACTCACACGACGACGAAATTGAAAATAGTCAAATTCTTGTAGCCAA
Source organism: Orthosia gracilis (assembly GCA_947562075.1). Lineage (NCBI taxonomy): Eukaryota > Metazoa > Arthropoda > Insecta > Lepidoptera > Noctuidae > Orthosia > Orthosia gracilis. Next base: position 25,504,201 of record OX387266.1, read on the forward strand.
CAAACCGGAAAATTGAATTGTATGATCACTGTATTGCAGTGACACAAATAGGCATAATAGTACCTATTATGCTGAGCAAAACTAATCTAACAATAATTGTTATTTGGTGATGAAAATAGAATTCTAACACCCAGTCTTTTTTTGCTATCAATTTGAAAAAAATCACATTGAAGCTTTTTTGGCTTATAACGTAAAAAAAAACTGACTTCCAAAACAAAACAACGTAAAGTGAAAAATTACTTCCTTTTCGGTAGTTCTGTGGTCTTTTTCATAAGTCCCACTTCACCAAATGATAGTTTCTGAATGCAAACACTTGCCATGTTGAAGAAAATACCAAAATCACTGTGTGCCTACAAAATTTCAGGAGTTCCCTCGATTTCCATGAGATCCCCTCATCAGACAGACTTGTTGACAATGGGACCACCTCCAGCGTATACCATTTCAAACAAAAAAAGATTTGTCATAATAATTATATATATTATATATACATATATAATATAATAATTGACGGAGTAATCGCGTAACAAAGATACAAAAAAAACATACAGTCGATTTGACAACCTCCTCCTTTTTGGAATCGGTTAAAAATAAATCTCCTTCATTTAAAGCTATGCTTCATTAACACCTCAACCTTTTAAAGATCAATTTTGTAGTGTCCTTCACAGTCCTATACTAAAGGTTATATTATTTATATCTACTCGTATCACATTTCCTAAGAACCTCTACAAGCACCACAAGACTATCCCAATGTACTTGAATCCTGAATAAAACAAAATTTTCTAAAGCAAGTGGTTCACAAGCGTTTTCCATAAAGGCGGGCGCACACGGTATTTGGGTCAAGCGTAGCTAAATGTGAGTGTAGTGCCGGGTTCATACGGGTTTAGTCGGGAGTACGAATGTGGGTGAAATTATTCATATTTTTAGTGCGAATATGTGCCAGTTTTGAGTGAGTTTTAGGTTTCGACGGGAGTAGGTTTCTTGTTATTGTTTTCTGAGAATGTCTGTGAGAAATCTGGCGTATACAAATATATATTCAAGGCTGTATTCTTCGAAGGAATAGTCAGAAGTGTAATTACAACCAAATTTTGTCAATTGTGTATTTGAATTAAGGGACGGCCAATAACCGGGCACAAACCTAGACTCCAGGTTGAAACCCAACCCGCTAAATCATTTTTTTTATTCATTTTTTTTAATTTTACCTTCAAAAGAACCGTTTTAATCATCTATTCAAAATAAATGATTTGAGTATGATTTTGTTATAAAATAAGACAACCTTATAAAATAAACATGCTCTATTTTGAAAATCATAAAAAGTATAGAGATTTTTTTTTTAATTTAGATGTGTTTGCAATATTTTTCCATATTTTTTTGTATTTACGTACAATGTGAGTGAAAAATATCTTCTCCCTTTTTCATAAGGTAGGTATTATATCGGATTAATGGTACTAGACACCCCGGCTCAGGCCATTTATCAAACTTATTATAAACTCTTAACAAAAAGCTTTAGACAGACTGGCCTAAGGTAGAAGACTTTTCATGTGCGATAAAAACACCTACATATTTAACCACACAAAAAGGGAATGACTGCCTCATTGGTGTAGTGGTCGAAAGCATGGGGTCCGTCTTCGTCCGGCAATGTGTTATTGGGTTTTTCCATCTGGAATAAGTTATCAGCCGAATCCTTTGGGTAGTACAGGCGTGATGTTATGTACAGGTATGTCTGGCTAGGAGCTTTTTCATGTGCCACAGAAGTATCCATACAACTAATCAAAAAGTTAGTAATCATTTATTTAAATGCTAAAAATCTTAGCCTAATTTGCCATTAGTCTGGCGAAGACTTAGGATTTTTACAAGAAAATTAGATTTAGCCATTACCAAATTTCCAGGAAAGTACAAAGAAATTCCTAAGTGGGTATTATTAAAATGTGTGTTTGTTTGTTAAGCTTTCACGCATTAACAGCGGAACGAATTTGGTTGAAACTTGGCATTTGGATAGAGTAGAACTTAGATTAGAACATAGGATATTATTCATCCCGATTATTATATTGAGATCTTTTTTTCTTGGGATAATAAAACACTTTTCACACGGGCAAAGCCGCGGACAGAAGCTAGTACCATTAACAACAATAAAAATATTAAAACTCTCGTTACATTTTAATTGAAAAACAGTTTCCACACAACTATAACTTCGCCGAAATCAAAATCACATGTTTAATAACACGAACGAAACTCATATTGCTAAATGTTTTCGCAATTTTCAGGAATTTCGCCGAACAAACCCGTTAGTTACTGCAATAGTTTGATATTCGATGAACTGGTGAAGTACCTACTAAACTCTTCACTACGGTAGTAGATAAAACTGTGAAAAAAGTATGTGTTACAAAAAATTGTGGCTCCGTGCATGTTGGTCCACGCACAGTGAAGGGTTCCGTGCTTGAAATGAATATTTTCCAGTGCAAATATGTGCAACGTGTGTGCAATATTAACAACTTCCAAATAAATTTCTTATTTCATAGTTTTTCTCAAAGATACTTTGAAAAGCAAAGTTTTCAAACATTAGAAATGCATGTCTCGCCAACAAGAGACCCCATAATCTCTGAATCTAACAATAATTGAATGATCTAATCACCGACACCTACACAGGCAGTTGCTAGATTAGGTATATCTCTCATTAGTCATGTCAGTAATTTGATTATCATTAGTCATCAATGAAGTACCATTAATCGCCGAGTAAAATAGTTGTGTGACATTGGAAATTATGAGGGGTCGGATTTGCTATTTGCCTGAACTGAACCATAAAAAAAGGTCCATGGGTCATAGTCCTCATAGAGTGTTTCGAGATATAAGACGTAAACGGTTAGTTGACTCTTCACGTGACCAGATGACTGGGCTTTTCTTCGACGAGAGAATCAGTATTACTATCCTACGTGGCAATGCTGCCGGCGTTCTGGATACGTTTCCCGTTGACATCGATGTGGAAGATTTTTTTGACGCCCAATGTGCTTTCGCCTTTTTAAACGCGTTTGTATATAGAAATAATTTTATGTTTGTTGCAATCTCCTATAATCAAAACTTAACCCACTGAAACTGTAAAGGACGTTTTTACTGACATTGAGCGGGAAGCCTCTCATATCGAAGCAAAGCATGCACCCACGTGCCTACAACAAATATTATCAACATTCTATTACAGGCTGTCGTATATAATGTTAACAAAATACAAAATATAATAATAAATTAACCAACTGCTTAATGATTGGTCCAAAATGATTGTGAATATCCTCGTATATACATACATTTATTAGAATTGTAATACTTTGCTTATAAATATAGGTATTACCTACGAAGAAGCTACTGCCATCAGAATCTGATCACATATTTCAATTACGTATTGTAGAATTTGTCAACTCTTAAGAAAAATTTATTTTTTTGCTGAATACATTTCTTTTCTTTTATATTTATAGGACAACCAACAAATAATTGTTTTTCGTGCCTGCCCATCCGGAACTGAAACTAGTGATCGTTGATCTCATATACATATTTTCAGATCAGATAACATTTACAAGCTCCATTTAATACACTCCTGATAAAATTTATTTACAAAAAATCCTTTCAAATATACCAATCCAAAACATAAACTTAAACTGTTGCTTAAACATCGCAAGTAAAATGTACCGTCTCTAGATTTTGTATAACATTCCTAAACATTATATCCCACACCGTTCCGGATCAAATCAGGTCAGATCCCGAATTCCGTGGGGCAACCGCAAATTATAATGATATATTTCTGTCGCCCCCATTTCGCTTAGCGCCGCCATGCACAGGAAACACAACTGTGTTAATGTGTAGTTGAAGAAATGGAATGAACTTTGACAGTTGGGTGAAAGCCGTCATTTGTTTTATTTAGAAGAATTAATGTTAATAATGTAAAATTTTGACGGAAAACATATATAGAATGAAGTCTGAAGAGAACTGCGAGTTGCACCAGTTTTGTTTAATTGCCGTTTATTAGAATTCGAACTTAAAACCATTAACCGGACAAAAATCCACACTCCGGACGGCTAATTATTTCTGAGAAATTCCTGATAAAAAAAAAAAAAAAAACTTCGCCCTACCTGGGAATCAAACCTGAAATTCGTTTTCTTCAAAATTAAGCACATAATTCCAATGCAAAGATTCTTTGTTACAAAACCCTTAACCTACCGCACCCAATCAGTCATCGTCACCACTAATTACATTTCTAATACTCTCATAGAAAAACATCACCACTTCAGTCCTTGAATAACAGTGATATCTATTATCATAGCCATAAGGTTGCTGACAGAGGTTAAGAAAACTGAATGGACTGTTTACCCATCTCTCCACGCAACGGATCAAAAATCCAAAATGGTGGCCACACATCAACCCGAAACATCAGCTAAAGTGCATCTAATAAATAATAGAAACAACAACAAAGAGTGGGAGCCATAGATCACCGAAACGCCTTTGCGGGCAACGCTAGAGACAGATTTGTCAAAACTCCCAAAGGCTCCGTGAGATTGAGGTCAAACGTGAACCTATTAACAATATTTTTCAATATGTCTATCCTAAGTAAAAGTAATGCCAGGATTAACATTACACTTAGTTAGTCCAAATCCAGGATAAGGGCATGTCGGTAGTTGTCTGGATTTGAACCCTTGTGCCAAGTTTCATCCAAACTTGCAAATATCCCAATTTTCATATTTTTTTTAATACTTGTTCCTCCCAGCGAATTAACCTGCGAGAAATTTGGTTATTATCGAAGGGAAACGTACTTGTGGGATTAAAAGTATCCTTTGTCCTAATATAAGAATAATCCAGGACACTTTTTATTTTTTTATTTAGCCATATTTTATTCAAAATATGTTTACTCTATTATATTCATAAAATCTGCCAAAAATCAAAACTGACAGTTTTATAATCTGTTCAGCCGTGAAAAGGTGACAAACAGACAGACAGAGTTCCTTTCGCATTTATTATTATATGTTAGTTGGTATATATTAGGATCAACCGGCTTCTAGACGCTGCCAGTATAAAGGTTCCGTGTTCTATAGTATAAGCACGGGGCTATTTTTACCCGCTTTCGACTTGAAACAAAAATCGATAACTGTCGGCATAATGACCAGAACTAATGAGATGATAGAAATAGATTGGCTTAAATACTGTCGCTTTACAATGTGTGTGTTGTGGGTACCGAATTGACTTAATTATTTATACCCGATTCCTTAAACGTTACTAATTACTTAAAGTTTTAACTTAAGTGGAAATTAAATTGTTTTAAATAGCTTCTTCTAGCGTCTTCACCCGTGTAATAATCGGAATTTATCGTAAGGGTAAGTGCTCCCGGGACAAAAACTATCCTAGGTCCTCTTCCAGGATCTAATTTATCCCTATGCCGGAAAAGAAATAAAAAGTAGGTACAAACGTGATGTTTATTTATAAAGAATTCTCTACCAGCATACCTTATTGCCTCTGCCTGGAAGGAATCTGCATTGGATCACTGCATTTCAGTAATTTCAGACCATTAATTCGCTCCCTTCTACCATTGGACATCTAGACGCACTGCAAGTTACCATCCTCACCTAGTTGCCATTCCACTAATTCGTACCAAGCGCTTCCAAACATCCTTCATAAGGCGCACAGCAAAAGAGTGGAACTCACTGCCTGCGTCTGTGTTTCTGAACGCATTCAACCCGAATCTCTTCAAAGTTAGAGTTAACAGGCTTCTTCTGGGTAAGCTCACTCCATCGTCGACTTTGTCTCTGTCACCTCTGACCTATACTAGAGTCAAGAGCAAAAACAATATACCTAAATAAAAAAATAAAGACCATTTTCATTGACAAATAACGTTATTTATACCGCCACCATTACCAAAACCTACCTCTCTAGTCTTAGTACTCCAAAATAAGCCATTAAAACAAAAGAATATGACTAGATTACTCTACCATTCAAAACTATTTAGACTGAAAATTTTGGAAACTCCAATGTGTAGGAACGTAAAAATAAACAGTCTCCAAATGGTTGGAACGATTCAAACAAACTGTTGGTAGTTGAATCTGTATTAAAGTATCAGTGTCTACTTGAAATCTATATTAAAACATGTCTTGAATTTAGTTTTGTGATTATATCGGGAGCTCGTGTCTCAATTATTACCTATTAGCCGCGCTGGTTGATTTTTAGCGTTCCGTACCCGACGGTCCGGTCCAAACGGAACCCTATTGCTATCACTTACATGTCTGTCTGACTGTCCGTCTGTCTGTGCATCTGTCTGTCTGACCGTTGTCTGTCACAGATTTTACAGAAAAACGGTTGGAGCTGGTCTTCAAATTTTCACAGTATAAGCATGTTGTTGACCCAAAGTCATACACATTGTCAACAAATATTTTCAAATGTTTTTGAATAAATGGTCAAATAAGTTGAAGAGTTAATTAATTGTTATTAGTTAGTTAGTTATTTGACCATTTGTTAGACTAACCATTGATGAATAAATGCGTGTTACGAAATTTTAAACAATTGGTTGAGTTAATTACGGATCAAAATTCTGTGCCTAAGATGAGATTTTGAATGGTTTCAATGACGAGAATTGATCTTCTGAGGCAGTAGAGAAAATCAGCGGTAGAATTTCGATAGCGGTTGGCAATGCCATACATTTATTGACTTTATCCAATCGCTATCACAACGTTTTTATTATTTATTTAATACAAGCTTATCCCTGCGGCTTCGCTCCCGCTGCCCACCCCACAGGACCAGTTTTCGGGATAAAAATAGCCTATATCACTCAGGAATAATGTAGCAAAATCGGTTAAGAAGTTTTTGAGTTTATCCATTACAAACAAACTTACGAAAAAATCTTTCGTCCGTATAATATATATATATTTATTTATATATACATATATATTTTTAGTGTATAATTGCATAAATGTACAGAAGCGGAGGTTTTATTTGATAGAAAGACACTATTTAGAATCTCTGATCCAATTTGCTTAGCAACAAGCAAACAGGCTTGGCTACTATACAAGTACTAAAGACGTGTAAACTAGGGATAATGCCAGCTTTCCTTCTTAAGATATTCCGTGAAGTAGTCTTTTCCAAGTGGTTTATAATACGACATTAAGTACCTATCTAACCGTCTGAGAAAAACATAATATTACGCCTGTATGCGCCGAAGAGCTAGGTAGAGGGACAACTATAGTACAACCACATTAATTCACCAGTTAGATTTTTAGTCCTTTGTTATAGGGGGCGGTTTGCCATCAACTGGGCACAATTCCAGATTCCGGGTTGCTACTGAGGTATATCAGATGGAAACATTCAATAACACTTAGCCCAACTCAGGAATTGAATCCAGAACTTGCAGTAGAGCTTGCGACCACTAGACCAATGAGTCAAAAAAAATGTTGAGAGGCTCGCGTTGGTACCACTATCTAACTTGAAGGTAAGCCATGTAAACGATGTAAATGACGGTAAGGCACGTTTGTCTAGAAATAACCTATTCACTCTTGATTTAAAGACTCCCAGGTTGTAGCTTTCAGGACTCCGGCAGGGCATTCCACTCCTTAGCTGTACGCACAGTAAAGTATTCCCAAAACATTATAATCATAGCCATCCTTTTCCACAAGATCATCAAAGATCTATTAATAACTCCGCAACTTTGACAGATGGGTCGTCCGTCAATAAACTCGAGTTGCCAACAAACACAGATTAACTCAATGTTTTTCTTCAATACACAAACATGGCGGTTGCAACGGATTTAATATTTTAAAGCAAACACCAGAATGTCTGAATCTAATTTAACTTTTAAAACAAGATAACATCGAGGAATAAAATTGGAATCGAAACCTTTCAAGTTGGACATGGAGTAAATAACTTGCAGTGGTAGACAGGACAGAAAATGTGTTTCAGATGTCCTCTACTGAAGGACATGTTTACCAAATTTAATGACTTCTAAGTTCGTTCGAGTAGTAATGGGTTCTAGTTAGTCAGTAGTTAGTAGTAGGTAGTAGTTTGATATGCCATTATGCCTCACGACTTGAGTATTTATTACCCAAATTTTGATAGGTTTTCAGGTAATGTCTAGATTGACAAAATATTAAACTTCAGAAATCGAGGTTATATTCTGCCAAAATCGTACAGCAGGAAGAGGGACCTTGGACTGACTTGTGACTTAAAATAATTATGGTATTCAACGACAGTAATTGTTTTTATACGTAATCAAGGCGATGAATTTTTATACGAACTGAAGGAATCGATCAGAAATTTCCTCGTGATAGAAAGAGTGGCACTTCTAGAGTGCAGATTTTTACAATCACATCCTATCTCTTAAACCTCTGATCTCCAAAATCAATACAAAAAGCAAAGCTATGTACAAAATTCCACAAAAAGGACGCGCTTCATCGCGGCGCGCGGCGAGTTTGTAAGGGACAGGCGACTGATATTAATGGAGCCCCTCGTGACACTCTCCTGAATAATTATACTTTGTTACTGCTTTCTGCTTCTAATATTGTTATGATACCTACTTGGTTATTTTTACGTTTTTCGTATGGACTAGAGGACCTTTACCTTACAAAGCTACCTCATGAGAGGTTGTATAGTAGAGGCCACACACTTGGATGCCTGGAGGCATGTGGAAGACCTTTATTCAGTAGTTGACAAATAATCTGCTAAGCGTTTTTCCAACTATGTTGGTAAAACTTTATTGATACCAGTTTTATTATAAATATACGCATTATCCGACTGATCCATCCATAGGGTATATTTTGTCATATTCCTTTGACACTATGTTAAGACAGAAAAGTCTTAAATGTTGAATTATTCAGACTCAGAGCAATGGTGGCCCAATGGTAACGGCCGCGATTTACAAGTTCAGGTCGTGGGTTCGAACCCAGGCAGGCGCTTTACTTTGTGTAAATTATTTCATCACCACTGCTCTCAAAATGGTGAAGGAAAACAGCGTGAGGAAACCGGCATGTCCTAGAAGAAAAAAGTCGAAGACTTGTGACATCCACCAAAATGCACTGGGCCTGTGTGGTGGATTACGGCCCATACCCTCTCACAGAGAGAAGGCCTGCAAGCACAACATACCAAATGCGAGTCTAAGTGCGGCAAAGGGGTCCATCTATCCTACCCTATCCTATTATTCAGAATCTCAAAAACTGTAGACAAAAACCTACATAAGACTTCCACAGACAAGTGCAACACTACTATTCGAAAACTGTTCTATTTATGAAAATCACAGATGCATTACAGTTTGTCTCAAAACAAAAGTAAGCGAAACAAGATTAATGCCCTTTAGTTATTGAATATCGAACCCACAGTTTTTATTAGAAAACAAGTACTGCTTCAATCGCGTTTTCATTTACATAAATTCAATTTGTCACTATTAAAGACACCCACGAAAAGCCTTGACCTAAATAAAACTGAACATTATATAAACATTTTTTTTTTTTAAACAAAACAGTTTTTTTTTGTGGTATTACCTAGGCAGTGAGCTGTGGAGGTCAGATAGGCAGTCGGTCTATGTAAAATACTGGTTTTCTGATGCATTTGTTAACACTGGAATTGGAATGATCTGATCAAGGTAATATTCGGTGTAGTTGAATATGAAACTTCGATCTAGTTTTAAAAAGATTTTTGTGTTATTCCGGTAAATTTACAATTAACTTAAGTTCAATATTTGTCGATAATTTCATCGTCTAAAAATTTTGTCTGATCTATTTTTACAAAACACTTACCGTTTTCGACAAAAGTTTAATAAATTAAATACTATATTTTTAACCAAGAATATTTTTTTAGCAGACTTGAGATCAATTGAGACTTGACGTGTCGTTTGCAATAATGTACTTAAGACCTCTACCAATTTTAAGCAATACGCGAATTAATGCAAAGTGAAATGAGTTTATTTTAAATGAAACACAAATACGCACCAAACGGTTTGGAAATACTTTTATTATGCGTACAGCAGAGGAATGCAATGCCCTGCCGGAGTCTGTATTTCCTGATAGTTACAGCCTGGTATTCTTTAAGTCCAGATTGAATAGGTTTCTTTCAGGCAAGCGTGCTTCATCGTCGACCACATCATCGCTCATCATCAGGTGAGATAGCGGTCAAGCGCAAGCCTATCAATAATAACAAAAAAAATACAAATGTGCAGTCATGCATGTAAAGTGAGGAAATCCGTGAGAACACATTCTGGGACTCTATACACCTTAGAACCCTTTCCTCAACCGAAACATACAAATATTTGGGTATGTCGGTAGCACTAGGCATCAATGCTACTGACGCTAAACAGTCGTTGAAGAAACGCTGCTTTGGCCGCCTGAAAAAAGTACTAAATAGTCTTTTATCGGGCGGGAACAAGAAATTCAACGGCTGGCTCATACTGGTCTTGATGATATTTTTTGGCATACTCAAATGGACTCAGACGGAACTTTTGTGCCCTGGATAGGAGGGTCCGCACATTACTTACCGCAAATCGTATACATCACCCACGGTCATCGGTGATGAGACTGTATAGTCCTCGGAAGTGCGAGGTTCGTGGCTTTTTAAATACTATGGCCCTGGATAACCGCGAAACTGAAGGTTTTGTCTTTGCGATTATGGACGAAGTTATGATGACGAACAACTATCGGAAATATATTGTGAAAGACGGCACGGTTGACATCTCCGGTTAATCATGACACCGGCCGGAAGAATCAATCCGTCACAATATCTCCAATATCTGTAGTTGTTCTAGTCTAGCTAACGAAACTATTTGCATAGAAACAACCTTGTAGTCAGGATTATCCATCAGCAACTTGCTCTTAAATACAATCTTGTGCAATCGGAAGTGCTTTACTATGGGTACATGACCGACCCAGTTCGCGAAAATGGCAATGTCACGTTGTATTGGGATCGGTCTATCATCACTGACAAGACTACTGTTGCCAATAAGCTTGAAATAGTGGTGATAGATCGACTAGAGCATCGCGCAACGATTGTTGATATAGCGGTCCCCCATGAGGAGAACCTCGTGAAGGCTGAGAGAGATAAGAAAAGTATTTTGATCTGGCTCGCGAGGTTGTCGATATGTGAGATGTGAATACAGCAGCCATTGTGCTGATAGTCATGACGGCCAATGGCATAATAGCCAACAGCCTCGATGAAAAACCTGAAGAGGTTCTCGTTGGGCAGTTGAACGAAGGGCTTGATGCAGAAAGCGGTACTCCTGGACACGGTGCTTATCGTTAGGCGATTCCTCTCTCAGGGGCCTGAACACCGGTGGCTTGGACCCTGTTCCCGATACCGGTGGGCTAAAATTAACTTTTTTTTGGCTCATGTTTAAAAACGTATCAAATATGTATATAAAATGAATAAATGAGAAAATAAAAATAAAACTAAAAAGAATTCATCAATTATACATAAGCCAGCCCACCTCAATATAGCCAGAAAAAAGGCTATGCAGATGTTGAGCTTTTTCTCGATCAAAATCAAAAACCCGAAATTTATCTCGCATTCGCCCATTAAAACGGCCCCCATTATCACCGAATCTAAAAACAAACCAATTACTCTGAACTTAAACGAACAGCGTGTAACGTTCCACTATGCTAACCCCTCTGGGAGCGAGCGTGATGCATGCATTAACGAGGTCTAGTACAAGCTTCTATTACGATACTCGATATCGGTGCAGTTTCTCTATTATAATGAGCATTTAAGGTTACACTATTCGATAATTTTTCCATACAAACGTAGTCTGGTGATTACTCCACTGTTTGACGATGTACGTTCAAAATAAAAAAGATATCTATTTGTCTTATCATTATCTAGTCCTGTTTGGAAACAAAAAAGTAAAGAATAAAAATAAAAAAAACAGTTATGAGCGTCGAAAGTTCCCGATTTCAAGACTAATTTTAACGCATCTTTGGGCGGAAAAAAAATAAATGGGAAAATATATCTAACAATATAATTGATGTATATAAGAGGCCTCAAGAGAACCAGGGTTACCGATAAAGCTCAAAGAATTGCCAAAATTAAGTGGCAGTGAGCAGGGCACATTGCTTGCAGAACGTATGGCTGATGGAGCCGAAAAGTCCTGGAGTGGCGACCGTAAACAGGTAGACGCTGCGATGGAAGTTTTCTCTCTAAGTGGACCGATGACCTGACTAAGGGTGCGAGAATCAGTTAGATGCGAAACGCAGAGGACCGTTCGATGTGAGAATTCTTGGACAAATCTATGTTCAGCAGTGGACGTCTTTCAGCTAAAATGGTGATAACAATGACGCCTGTGTAATTTTTGTTCCAAAAACTGAGCCTCAAGTTCAAATCTTGTTAGGATCATATTTGAAACCTTAATTAGGTCTGTGTTTATTAAATCTTCATTGTAAAGCAAGTTAGCAAGTTAACGGTCGTGCAGGAAACCAGGTGTTAAGCTGATCTTATCTACGCTAAGGTGGATGCCACTGCCCTCTTTAAATATTCCGTATAGATAAGCAGAAAACAGCTATAGATACATATTATGTGTTTCCCGGCAGCTACAACCTAGGGGTATTTAATTCAAGAGTGAATAGGTCACTTCTAGGCAAGCGTGCTTCACCGTCGACCACATCATCCATCATCGCTTAACACCAGTTAAGAAGGTGATCACACACAGATGAAAATGTGGAAATAAATATTATTAGAGTCACCATCATCTTTTCCAACAACATATTTCGAAATTTTCTTAGTCCTACTGAAGCAGAAAAGTATTTTTATGTCATTAAAAAAAGCTATCTTGTCTCACTTTCTTGTGTATGTGAGTTAAAATGTTTGTAAACGCACCCACGAAACAGGAAGAAATTCCTAGTTTGGGCAACGTTTTTTTATGACTTTTTAGTTTTCTAATTTAATTAGGGACTTTTACAATGGCAATGTGTAAGATAGTCCCATCATAGGTTATCGGGTAACACGATACCAAATTGGTCAGACTAATTGTCAGAGTTTCGATCTTCTGAGTTCTGACTACTCGTTACGACTGTCTATGGTCTACAAGAATAGACTATCAAAGATCTACAAAAGACAGCCCCATTGGCTTAACGTCTTTCTCGAGACACGTTAGGGATCTCGATATGTAATACATGGAGATCTATCGATGGACCAACCTCAGTGAGCGTTGCTCAACCTTGTAGATCGACTCGTGCAGAAACATCATATTATCAATATCATATTTTAAAAAGAATTTATATTTTTTAAATTTGTATACAAAACTATTTTATATTTCGATTGTTTTATCCTATAATGTAGTTGTTTACTGTTACTTATTTTAAAAAAAAAATCTGTTTCTGTTCATTTAAGCAAACAACTTTTTTCCAAGGAAATCATAGGAAATTGCCAAAAAAAATTAATTTCCCATAGAAAGTTGTCTTCAGCTCATCAAAATGTGTATGGAAGTTACAAAATTTTCATACCCATTCTAAATCAAGCAATCTCTATCCACCCCATTTCCATTAATTAGAAAAAGTAATGTCAAAAATCATTTAACGAAATAAAACTCAAAAATATAAATGTTTATATACGGAAATATTGCCAGTCCCTGCGGACTGAATGTCAATCTAAAACGGATTGACGTCTGGTCCTCAGGGATCCAACGAAACAGGCAAGGCAAATAAAATTTCTTTTTTTAAGAGTGATTTCAGATGCCGCCTGCCTGTTAGTTTTTATTTTTTCCATAATACTCTTTTTGTTGTTTCTCCTATTTCTATTTTAGACCAATATTTTAATAATTTTGTATGCGTAATTTTATACCAAAACGTGGGCTATGAATATAATAATTATGATAGAATATGAGAGAGAACTAGATGAAACCTGATTAACAATAAAATAATAAACACAATTAGACAGGAATAATTATTAGTTTTACATTAACAAAAATAATCAGATTACAAAAGTAGATTCTAACTTCCAATTAACCATTCCCGACTCCACTGCCCCAAACATTTACCCGACCGCGAATCAAAAGCGAGATTCTGTAACCACGATAACTAGAAATACATTATGCTAATGATGTCACACATACATAAATACCGACCGGGCGTACATTTAATTTGTGTCGGATTCCATGAGTTCGTTGGGAAGGTTTACTCTGTGAATTTACTGATATTCAACACACATCCGTGCTATGTGCAGACTGCGATTTAATAATGGCTGCTTCGAAAATACTTTGATTATATATGAATTAAGGAATTACATAATCTTGTTTACTGTTTTTTTTTGTTTTTATTGAATTTGATTTCGTTACTTTTGATTTTGATTTAAATTTGGATTTCATGATTTTTATTTTATTTTTCAATGATTTAGTTTTTTGACATTATGAAATTAATTTACATTTTGTATTTTGTTTTTTAATGATTTTGATTGTTGTTTTATTATAAGTACTATTTTAAATGTATTGATTTTGATCTGTATTTAAAATTATTAATCGTATTCTTTTTAATTGAATTGTGACTATGTGGTTATCTGGGGGCGGCAATCTTATCATGATAAGTGCTATGTACACCGTACTTGTCATGTTCTTTGGTTCTGTAATTGTTCATTTTTTTTCTGGTGATTTATAATGCATGTGATGTGGCTGTGATATTTTTAAATAAATAAATAATCGGAATTATTGATATGGTACAGAATGCATATTCTGTCTCGGCCTCTCTTACAAAGAACTTAAACATAACTGATGAAATGTGGATGTAACTGTAAGGCTAACCTCTGCCCAATCCTTCGGCGAATACTGTCGTGATATTATGGTACTTTGTTGACGGGTCTACATAGTCATCTCATACTTACTAAGACATAACGGAAATATTGTAAAAATCAATTACTTTCTTAAAGAACTGCCTTCGAGATTCTTTCTGTTTGAGAAGCCCTAAGCAACGACCAATTCAAACCATGAACTAGCTTCTGACGTTTTATAAATTAATTAAATATCATAAATAGATAATCAAAAAGATGGAAACAAAGTATGCAGAATACATGTTGATACCCGATGAAATACTATTCATTATTGAAAGCTGTAAGTAAGAATTCAATGTCATCTATAGCAAGTTTTCTTTAACATCACTTTCATTTGCTTAGTAGTTTCCTAAACATCTTGGAATACTGAATACTTGTAATTTACTTGGAGCTACTACCAATCTGATCTCTACAACACATTCACTGGGCTACACGATACTACCTCCAATCCAACTGTGCACTGTCACCAGCAAAGAAGCTTGTTACTAAGAGATGTATTCCTAAAGATATTTAAAAAAAAACAAAACATATATTTCTTTTTATACTTATGTCCCTCTAAAAGTACTTTTGCCACCCATCACTTTCATCTGCCAAAAACAAATACCATTATATAATGCTTTCACGAAACCCATTCTGATCCAGAATCGTCACGTTATGTTAATGCCCACACAAACAGCTACAGATGCATAAATACGCCCAATATCTTTACTTCGGTTCTAAACCAAACTGATGAATACAAGCGATTTGTTTTACGCAGCATCGTAAATCCGACTATAACATAAACAAGATTAAGTCATTCCCATGCTGATTCGAGGCACGCTTTCGGAGATATTTTTGACAGACGACTGGATTTTCGTAATGTTTCATATTTAGATCTCTTTTGTTTTTTTGTTGTTGGTAGACAGGATTATTGATGTGGATATGATGAGTGGAATGGTACAATATAAAGATTTTTAGGTGCTTTATGAGGGCTTTGAAAAATATCAATATAATTTTTATTTTTGATATTAGAATAAGACTTAGCGTAACTTATCGAATAATCTAACCCATAGCCAAACACAAAGTTTAAAACATTCAAAAACATTTTTACATGTCCCAAAAAAGTTGGAACTGCCAAGACATTAAGTGTCAGATCTCTAACAGCCAATTTCTCTTTAGTCTCACGAAAAACAGTCAAGACAATCCTACATACTCTCAGTCTGCTTTATTTTAAATATTCTGTCAATAAGGAAAAGTCACATATTTTCCTGAAGCAAATTCTGGTCTTTACATTCAAAATAGCGGGTAAAAATAAAATAATGGCCTTTTTTTCATAGATTTGTTTTTGTTCTCTGATGTATTGGCACAGACTTTTATTTCTCTTCGTACTTATCTTAATTCAAAACACTAAATTTTGTAGGGTTTGAAAGAAAATTCAGACTAAGTTTATTGATTCTTAGAAAATTTCTGTCACTCCATATTTTAAATGTGAAAAGAGGACGTGACGAGCTTTTCTGCATCTAAAGCTTGCAATATTTTATCCTGTGAGAGAGGTTAATACTGAAATAGAGCAGAAAATGGAACCGGGACACAGGTCACTTACGACATTTTGTGCTGCGATAAAAAGTACTATTTTACAATATCGTAAAGCATTTTCGATATTTTTAATACGCTGAAAAAATAAATAACAGAAAAAGAAACAAACTTTAGTCATTAGAAAATTACCTTTAACAAAATAATAGTAAAACCAATTAGCAAATATCAAGACTGTTTTATTGCTAGTAGGATATTGTTCGTGAGTCCCAATAATTTCGTAACCAGCAACCAAACCTTCGGTAACTTAACAAAAAATTGCTTACAGCAAAGCTACTGAGGAAAAATATGCAAAGAAAGAAATTAGCACTTCCAATAAAATTCCATACTTCAAGTGAGTACATAGGTTGGCTTTCAAATTACTCGTACGTACATACTCATCTAGCTCAAAATTACGATAATTCATAGTATGAAATGTAAACAAATCATCATTACAAATAAACAAAGCATATCATATAACACCAAACATTTAATATTTCAAACAAACGCACAAATTAAACTTCACCCGAAAACCATTCGTGCAATATCATCTCCATTAGGAGAAAAAAATATTATGATCGAAATGGATACAAAAATGTTTACCTTCCTTAAACAAACGGAACAGGTATAACAACACGAAAGAGATCTCCGCAACAATTTATGTTTGCTTACATTTTCACTAGGTATTCGTACTTGAAAATATTTCCAATGGAACAACATATAACGAAGTGGATGTACCTTCAACTTTTATTGTAAAAGAAATTCTATGAAAAGATTTTTATCATATTGTGAAGAAAAGTTTGGTTTCGATTGTTATGAGAAGTGTTTACGTCTTATTATTAAAGATGACAATGCCCACAGTGAAGATAAATCATAAGTACAAAAAATATGTAACTAAGGAGTTTGGTTGGCCCAAAAGAGATGGCAGGAAGAATTCGATGCCTATCTAAAGGATTAGCTAAAAAGACGAAAGGAAGGGTGATATTTGCCCTGCAGTTAGATACAACAGGCTCATAATAATAAAGAGCTAGGTAGAGAGAAAGGTAGTATATTTTGAATTGCTCTCCAAGTAAAGCAAAAAAAAACTAATAAATCAGATAAGGATGCTTAAAGGCGCATGCCACTATCAAATATTTTACCAAGTCTTATATTGGTACAAGTTGTATACAATATCGCTTGTTTTTATTACTAATACATTTCCTCCATCTTATTTATAGAAATCAGAAATCGACTCAAATCGTTTTCCTATCAATCGCGTCTTTCAAATAATGATCACAAGCAATAACTTACTTATTGATAAGATTACAAAGTAAAGTGACACAATCGCATCAAATGGCAATATGTGACTCACAAACAGCATTCAAGAGTATATATTGATAATTATAGCTACAGGAAAATTACTATTCATTACCCATTACCCTTGTAATTGAAGACGTGTCTTGTAGAAAACGACTGGTATTATTGGTTTAAGGACCAATTCTTAGGGAATTTATATATGAGATGGTATTAAATTGGGTTTCAAATTGATATATAGTTTCCCTTCTAGAATTACTAGGGTTTCTTTTTCTCCATCTGAGCGTACAATAAACTCTAAGCCTCAAGATTTTATTTCAAAAACTGTTCCTTTTAAACCACTTTCTAAAGAATCCAGGTTGTCTAAAGTATCTTATAAGTTCAGGAAGAAAGTCCTCAGAGATTCATGAGTTCATTAGAATCGTCTTGATTTATTGAATTTGTTAACTCTACTCTAATGTAGTTGAGTATGTAGAACAAATTCCGCGTAAATTAATTCCGAATACTTCGTAAGCCGAGTTCCTAATTTGTACCGAAAATGTTGTCTCGTGTTCTGTGATTAAATAAACTCTTTATAAAGAGACATTAATTCAACACAGGACCAACTTTTGCGGATTATTTGACATTCATTTAAATTTCCCTAAAATTTGTATTCCACATACATTTTACGATAAAATATATCAGTAAACAGTAAAATATTCGCTCTCAAAAGGCTATCAACAAAATTCTATTGGAGCCGTGTGAATGCAAATAAAACTTTGTTTTATATGTGATTTTATGTGACGCCCAATTTCGACAAAGCTTGAATAGTTTGAATTCGCCCAATTTTTTTTTAAATTACGGTTGGCCATCTGTAATTGTTTTCATGGATGTTTTCCGGATTTTTTATATCTGGTTGGTTCCTATCTTCAAAATACTTCGGCGAACCATCGAAGATTTGACCAAACAAAATTGTTTAAATGGCTCTGTTTGCTTGTTTAGCGAAAGTGCTTCGGGTAACATATACCTATGGTGTCCCAGATGGGGCTGAGGGACTGTCAACATCCCCCATGCTGTCCAATACATTTATCGACTTGTGTTTTTATTTCTGAGGAAAATTTTCGTATGAAGGGACCAATTTTTCCGATTGTGGAATTGGTGATTGGTGTTTTTAAGATAAATCTGTTAACAAGATAGGGTATTGCAGTATGAAAATTCCTGAATACCCAAATAATGTCAGAGATGATAAATGTGATGAAAAAAATAATAGAGCAGCTTCCCAGCGAACGTCATCAATCTAATCTGCCCAACAAACATAAGACAAGAATATATTTCAATTGCCCGGACGAGCGAGCGTAGCGGACCCAGAAAAATAATATAAATCATTCAAAATAGCTTACGGTCGACGATTGCGTACACTGAAATCACAAAAATTTGACACTTCCTCGGGTAATAGTTAAACCCGAAAATCACACCTCACTGACCGAATCTTCAGATTCACACACAACATCCGAACGAGCACAATTCCCGCTATGACGTAATGATAATTTGTGATAAATACTGACACAAAGCATCGACGTTTAATAATCCAGATACGAAAACATTCGGCGCGTTCGGTCGTTCGAGTTGGATGAAGCGACGTGCGCTTCCCGCGACGTTCCCACCGATACTGGCGAGGCAGGCTGTGCAGGGGCGGCGATAGTCTGTGTAGGTGCGCGTGTACACGCAGGGGTTGTTCTGTCAGAGTGTGCGTGCTCTTCAGGTCACCAGAATTCGGTGAAGACAAGCGCTGTGAAGTGGCGTGCCCTATTTAAACTGACTCTTTTAGGTTCCGCGGAAATTGCACGCAAGTCCTATATGAGCTCTCGAACTTTAGCTGTAACTGTCCACTGTCAAGCATTTACTCCCAAAATGTTACTGTATTAGCACAATGCGGTTTTTAGCAAATGAATTTTAATTCTTCGGGGACACCAGTTTAATTACATGAATTCCTTTCGTGCTCAGAATGAGTAGTGGCGTTAAATCTTTGTGGTTTTACATTAGGGACCCTTTTACTGTTGTGAGTGTAATGCGTTTGGCGGGTTTTCGAATAAAATTGTATAAATAAAAGCTGGGTTTAGAGATGATGTCTCGCGGTGTAATGTAAGCGACAAATTACTATCGAGGATTCAATCGGTCCTAAATTCAACAGGAGTTGGTTGAATTCCGCATTTAGATTAATTTTTTACTGTATATTTAGTGCGCTATTTCGTGCAAGTTGCAGCGGAGTTACAAACATCTTCACGCCTTTATTCAGCGCAGGGTTGGGCAGATCGAATCAGAAATGTAGAGATCCGCGAGAACCAGGGTTACCGACATAGCCCGAAAAATTGCCAAACTTAAGTGGCATTAGGCAGGGCACATTGCTCGTAGAACGGATGGCCGATGGGGCAGAAAGATTCTGGAGTGGCGACCGCGAACCGGAAGACGTTGCGTTGGAAGGCCTCCCAACAGATGGACCGATGACCTGGTGAAGGTTGCTGGGATCCGCTGGATGCGAGACTCACGAGACCGATCAATGTGGCAACGTTTGCGGGAGGCCTATGTCCAGTAGTGGACGTCTTTCGCCTGATATGATGATGATGTGCGAGCCAAACTCTGGGCTGCTACTGAGAAAATCCAGAAAACACTTTTACCGACCCGGGAGTCGAATCCAGGAACTCATACTCATCAGTAGCGTTTAAAACTCCGTTCGGTATGAATATATTATGTAAGTTAGATGTTGATTAAATTGCACTTTGTAGAGGATAGGTAACGGGGTCATAGCTCACTCCTACTTCGCTTGCAAAACATTGAATGGTTAAAATAGTGAAGTTCTACATACGCGTGGAGTTTCAAACTTTTGCTTCTTAATTCTTTGTTATTGCTCTAAAGGGAGCAAATAAGGTTAGTGAGGTAACAATTTCGGAGGGAAATATCGATAGCCTGGTTATATATGAAACCATATACGCAAATATTTAGTTTTACAAAATCAAACTAGTTTATTTATTTATTTAGTAGTATAGTAGTGTTATTCTAGGTGCATCGTCCTCACGAATGATTTACTGTATACCAAATATTGTAGTACACTTTTTAGGTTTCCGTACCCCAAAAGGAAAAAACGGAACCCTTATAGGACCACTTTGTTTTCCGTCTGTCTGTCTGTCTGTCCGTCTGTCTGTCTGTCCACCTGTCTGTCAAGACCCTTTATCTCGAGAACGCTTGGAGGTATCGAGTTGACATTAAGATCGTGTACTCAAGTTTGCAATCCCTTGCAATTGTGAAAAAATCAAACTTCTAGATCAACACAATCAAGACGTACAGCTGTTAATGACACATATTTTACACTTGCGAGGCAGTCAAAATCTTCCGTTGACCTAGATTCATAAAATTTGGCGAGAAGTAATGTCTTATGGCTGAAGTAAAGGAAAAATCCGAAAACCGTAAATTCGTCCCTACATCAAAAAACAATGACTTATTTTTAGTTGGTAAACTAACCTCGGCTTATGTCGATGTATGGGGACTACAGTTTTCTAATGGAAAATTTAATTTTGTCGCTCGATTCTGTTTATCTTAAAGTTAGAGCAATGTTCGTTGAGAGTTCGACTCGCACTTGGCCATATTAAAAAAAAAAAGTAATTATGTCGTTTCTCGTCCGTTCTTCTTCATAACAAACTTCCCTAGTGAATGGATAGTAAAATCAATTATTATTATTTATTAACTTTGAAATAAATGAATCGACTTTGATAACTCTTAATCCCTTTAAAGCTGCTCTCTGCCCCAAAGTTACCCTACTATCCGTTATTCGTCTCAAAGCATCATTTTTATAGTACATTACTGCAGCGGCCAGCAAAAGAGGCAGTGATGGACGAACGTGTAAATGTGGGCCGAGGCGAAGCCAAGCTGGTATAGTACTTTTCTCAAATAATGCGCGGAAATGAAAACTAAGTAGTACATAGAACTCATTTTGTCAAATACAATTAATTTTCAAAATTTCGTTCAACAATAATTTTTCCCGCGTTAAAGTGTTCATTTGTTTTTTTTTTTCAATAAACAGCTTTCTATTTGAAAGCCAGTTCGAAATTTAAATAAAACTTTTGATAAGTTACCTCCTTGGTTGCCATGTTTCGTAGTAAAAGATCGATCAAATTTTAAATAACACGACAGATATAAGTTTAAGTAATTTATTTGGCCGCTAAACCACGACAGATATTGATTTTCATACAACTTTTGGCGGCCGCTGTTCAAATGTATTTGACCAGTACAGCAATTTCGATTTATCTTGAAGAAGGTTGTCAAAATCATGCCCAAATTTCCAAGCATGTTTGAGAAAAAACAGTATCACAAATTTGGTCCTAGCAATCAAATAGTACATGCACCAGTTTAACCACGAACTAGATCCCTCAAACAGTACCGAGGAAAACCCAATTTCACTTTGTTTGATTAGAAAGTCGACACCATAGGGACCTAACTATCGGTATTCTGACTGGGCACTCGTCCGGTGGTTATACAAGTATGTGCATGCAAAGGCAGTAGCCGACCAACACACTTCACAAAGGACCAGGTTGTGGAGTTTTGGAAGATTATTTCATTTTTCGCTTTTACCTGCGGCTTCTCTAGCATTAACAAGACTTTGTCAATCAATTCTGGTTGTTCATCTATATCTTTAAGATTCTGATCTCCTGTTACTTTGAGAGTTTTTTACCGCTCATGATACCAATCTTGGAAATATTTCTTTATGATTCTGTTCTCCTAGTAGTTTGTGAGTTTTAGCACTCATGATTCCAGCCCCGGTTTGTTTGACTTAATTATTCTGATCGCCTGGTACTTTGTTAGTAAGATAATCGGACAACTAAAAAGTTTCATACAAAAATCACAACTAATAAATCTCCCCATTTATTAGTTGTGATTTTTGTATGAAACTTTGTATCCCGTTTCAAATTTTATGTAAAAAGTAGCCTATAACCTTTTTCAGGATCCCATCTATCTCTGTACCAAAAGTCATCGAAATCGGTTCAGAGATTTGGGCGTCAAGGAGTAAAAAACAAAAAAAAACACAGTCACTTTTGCATTTAAAATATTAGTTACGATTCTTAGTTTCAGGATTTTGTTAAGCCTCGTTGTAAACGTAGTCTGGTAAAGATTTTTGTGTGGAGATTAGTAAAAGCTTTTATCTAAGGCTAGGTTTTACGTGGGTACATATAAATCTTTCATGCTTGTGCTACTGGAATATAATTAGATTTATAACTTTTTATATATAAAAATAATGAAATTCTGGTGCTTTTAGTCTGTGGTTATCGTTAATTGATCAAGGGTTTATCGAAACTAATGTTTTGTAACGATACATAGAAATATATGTACGTACCACCACATACATAAATCTAACTAGATGACGCGATTGTATGTACTTCGCGTGCCAAAAAACGGAGTAAAATTACGTTCAATGATCGTAATTTGAGCTTTTCATTTAGCATTATCGGCACCGGAAATCCATCGAAATCTAGAAAAATGCCATTTTGTGCCTTATTGAGCTGTAAAATCTGTATGGAAAAAGTTAGCCGAGGCACTGGAAATGTTTTCTTTCATTGATAAGTAAATTTATTTTTACATTGTGTGTGAAAAAGTGGCACGCTTGCTTTTCATACAGATGGAGGGACTTGCGTTATCTAGTTAGGTATAAGTGTGTGCGTACAACAGAAACGATGTTTTAATTCTAAGGATATAATGGTGGTATTAGCGCTCTAGCAATATCTATAACACAACCTTTATAATAAAAAGGTTGTCTGGTAGATAATATCTATAGATATAAGTCCGTCCAGTCCATAATATGGACTGGACGGACTTAATAAACACTGGTAATCAGTGGTGTACTTTGAAAAGGTAAATTGTTTGTTTTTATTTTATTAAAGGGCAGATCTGATTTCGGGAATTCGTTCAAAAATTGTAGAAAGCATCACATAGGTACTTTTTATGCCGAAAAATTAATGTTTTCTGTGAGGTCACGAGAGCGAAATTGTGGGAAAACCAGAGTTTTGTAAAAAAAAAAAACAGTAAACAAATCCTTATTCGTAGAAATATCGATAATATTCGTCCTTCAGTACTTTATGAAAACATAGTTATGATGAAAACTATGTTTATAATATTATAAGTACGAAAGTAACTGTCTGTTAAATTTTGACGTCTTAACGGATAAAAGGTTTTGAAAAAAACTTGGCACACAGGTAGACCAAGTCCTTGGTTAGTACATATCATGCTTTTTATACCGGTAGTGTGTTTATTTTGTATAGTAAAACACTTTATACGCGGACGAAACCGCGGGCAGAAGCTAGTATCTTACAAATGTTAAAAATTCGAAAGTTTGGATGGACGGCACGCATGACGCATGCCAGAACGGCTGAACGGATTTGGATGAAATTTGGCTCAGAGATAGATTATAGTCTGGAATAGCAATAGGATACTTTTTTATATGTTCCCTTGGGATAATTTTCGACATTCACGCGGGCAAAGCCGCGGGTAGAAGCTTGTAAATAAATAAATAAGTTATAATGTCATCTTCTCATCTCTTAACCACAACACGGATTTGGAGGATAACTGGCGCTTGGGTGGACCAAGTTCTGAATTAGGACAGGATACTTTTTATCCGGGTAGTATGTTACCGTGGGACGATAAAATAATATTTAGAACCAAGTAAAAAAATGCAAAACAAATAGATTCTAAAGAACAAAATTCGATGTTATAAAAAGGTTCATAAAGGTGAGCAGAGGTAACTACATGATATATATCGGGGTATTTCTAATCAGGTATCAGATCCCAGATCTTGAGGGGTTGGGATCGGTCGCCCGATTAATCCCTAACCCTACAGATTTGGGGTGAAATTGGGTCATTTTCACCTTTTGGTTTCTAGTTTTCAGAATCAATCTCACAACAAGAGGTACCTATTGGAAATTCAAATTAAATCAAGGATCAGTGAATTATGTGTGGTTTTGGGAAAATTAATCAATGAAGTTGTTTATTTTCAAACGACTTCAAAAATGAGGAGCGTCTCAATTCGACGTTCACGAATTAAAAAAAAAACGTACAGTCAGTCAGACTGTATGTTTTTTTTATGTTTACTACGCGATTACTCTGCCAATTATGAACCAATTTAGGTGATACTTTTTTATTTGTTAGCTGGTATTATTCATGTGTTCCCATTTAAATTTGATTAAGATCTGAAGAGTAGTTTTTAAGTTATTCTTAATAATGCGTATTTATAAGGTATCAAAAGTAAAAAATAAAAATAATAACTTTTCAACAAAAGAATTAAACAGACTTCAAAAACAAAACACAAAAAAAGCGAAAAATAACTTTCTTTTCGGAAGTCGATGTCAAAAACGAAAAAATATTGGTACCAAAGACATCGACTTCCGAAAAGGAAAATATTTTTCGCTTTGTAGTGTTTTGTTTTGGAAGCCTGTCAATTTTCAACTAGTAAGTACTTAAATTTATAACATAACACAAATAAAGTAGGCAACTAGTTCTAAAATTTATTATGACTTGAGTTAAGTTTCAGCGAACAATATAATTATTAAAAAAGAAAAATTTAATTAAATACAACATTTACTGTAAGATTAGAACGACAAGACTAAAATTAACATTACTATTATCCTATAAACAAAACTTATTGCTAAATCAGTAAAACTGAAAGTCTAGTAGACAAAATAATTATATTCACATGTTGAATAAGCATATTATTGTTCATTTCCTTGTTAGCCTTTACAGCGAATTTTTTTTTTTTTGACATCAACATTTTTATTGATAAATTAAAAACGACAGGCAATACAGTGTATCTGCCTATTAGGGTAAGACATCAAATAGCGAGGCTATTATCTTTTACTATAAACTCATACATAAATTGTATGTCGAAGGCATGTACTGTAGTTGATATTAGTAGTAATACTAATTTACATGTGGTCAATAAGGTTAGCACTTCTGCTATTAATATTTATAGTTTAAACTAGTTTGTATGACAAGGGAGGGTACCAACAACAAAATAGTTAAGAGTGCATCCACCGCAAGAAGCGTAAAATTTGCCTTGCCGAACGTCAAAAGTACTGATTGTGACATTATATTAAATGGTTTTCCTGAGGATCACGCTAGACTCAAGGTTACAATGGGGTCCTCATTTAATATTACTTGCAGGGTGGCTAAGTTCGGCAGCTTATGCTGTTAGAAAAATTCGTCAGTTTACTGATGTAGATACCGCGAGGCTAGTCTATTTTAGTTAGTTTCATAGTATTATGTCTTACGGTATCTTACGGAAGGACTGCAGACATTGAGTCAATTTTTGTTCTGCAAAAACGAGACATCAGAGCGATATACAATCTTCGCCGACGCGATTCTCCAAGGGAACTGTTTAAGGAGATTAACATCATGACGGTAACTTCAACCGTGCAGTTTACGCAATGCTTCAGGCGCGGATCCGGTGCATGATCAGCAGTGACGCACGCTAGGCGATTGCCTAACTTATGCACTGTTTTTTTGAGTTTCTTCTTTTTACTTAGTATAATATCATATGTAGTAGGTAATATCATACCTTCATACACAAAATCAGGACTTTTATCCATGGTGGTAGGCAAAAACTAAAGAACGCCACCTGCTACGATCCTTATGGCGCAAAAAGAGTATGCTTTTGCGTCATCTACGTACATACCATCAGTAACCTTGATTGATTTGATTATAAGCCTACATAATGATTAATCAGATGAATAGATAATGCTTTAGACCAGGTGCGCAGTACTCACATAACGGCGTGCGTGTATGCCTACATGGCTGTCATGTATCATCTATTCATCATCATCGGCCTTTTAACGTTCCCACTACTGGGACACAGGCCTTCTGTCTGTGAGAAAGGCCTATTCCTAATATAATCAAATTTTAGGTTCTAGGACATGTCGGTTTCTTCACGATGTTTTCCTTCACCGTTTTTAGAGCAGCAGTGGTGTATTGGTGATTAAATAATTTATACAAAGTAATGCGCCTGTTTGGGTACCCACCGCGAACCCTTGTTATTTAGGCTTATAATCAAATCTAACAAGGTTTCTGATGTAAATAATAACTAAGTATTATCAAATGATAAGAATTTGTGTTTAATAAATAGGCTTAAATTATTTTTTGATTGTACGAGATCGTATATGAAAAATTTTGGCTTATATAAAGCTTAAAGCTAAATGTCTAAAGTAATTTATTATTCGGGAAAAATGCAAAGGTCCCATGGAATAGGCCACAGAAGTGAAGTGGTGGGCAAAGCGATTGAAACATAAAAAAACTTTTTTACAAAAAAATACAACAGATTTCCAAATGAAAAAATTACTTTTTTTTCGGAAGTCGGTGTTCCTGTTTTCTTTTTTTCGTTTCTTGACACCGTTTTCCAAAAAATAAGGTATTTTTCATTTTGTATTGTTTTTATTTGGAAGTCGGTTGTATTTTTATGAAATAGTTTTTTTTTTTAAATTTCACTATTTAGTGGTGGTACCTTATAGGCAAGTTCTATAGTAAAGTACCAATAATACCAGAATACATTACCCGAATATCATGCAATTTGAACATAACCGGTGAATTGAGAGTTTACCAAGGTAAATTGTACACATCTGCGTACCCCTTTAGAGCGTACTGGCGTGATGTTATGTAATGAAATGGTATAAACAGACATGCTATTGCAACAATCCCGAGAGATTTTCTGCCATTTATTGAATAGTTCTGATGTATATGTCTCTAAAGTTCTTCATCAGATCATCACCAAATTCATGAGATCTACAAAACAATTAAATGGGATCAATTTGGGCACATTCCCTTTACAAAAAATAAATAAAATTGGTCCACAATTGACGGAAAAATCGGTGAACATACAAAAAAAGAAAACACAAACATAAAGTTGAAAATCGAACCTCCTCCTGTTTGTAAATTCGGTTTAAAAATAAATTTCATGGCTCAGTGTTTTTTTCATATTAACGACAGGTTCTTTATGTAACTCACCTGATGGTAAGCGATAATGTGGTCGAAGATAAAGCACGCTAGCCTTTTTTTTTAACTTGGAGAAATGCTCATGCGCTCCCACATCCCATGAGGAGATAGCGCAGTTATGTGGGACTCCAACCCACTAAAACTCCACGGTGTTCTCCCTTGCCGCTTATGGCGGGAACACGGGCACGCGTTAGCACTCACCGCGAACCCGCCGCGGGAAGCACACCAGCCTAGTAGTTACCTATTCACTCTTGACATGAAGACCCCTAGATTGTAGCTATCAGAAAACACAGACAAGGAATTTTATTTCTCAGTAACTTGAAACATTTACTTTAATTATCTCCGTAACTGTAACTAATGTTATTCACCTCACACCGTCCACTTAATTACTAACAGGACCAAAGTAACAAGCTTAATTGGTCCTTCTCTACGCAGCTAACACGGGCCTAAATATTTAGCCACAGTTTTGGTCTTATTCCAGATCTGCCTGTGGCGTTACCATAACTTTTATGAATAATATAAAAATGTAGGTAAGCAGATTTTATGGTGTATTATCTGAGATGGGAGTAAATTTTTGTATGGTGTGATCAATTTTGCTTGTAATAACCAGCATTAGCTTTGAAAATCATGTACTCACTTTTCTTAGGGTTGTGGAGAGTTGTTGAGAGAGCACACGGAGGAAAGTCATTAAGAATACAATGGTGCCTAAATTAAACATAGGAAAGCATTGTTCACGTTACCAAACAGTAGATTTATATAATAAGTTACCGACTGATTAAAAAAAAATTGTCTATAACACAAATTTATTTAAGTCAAAACTGAAAGCCTTCCTATTAGAAAAATGTTTTTATTCTGTATCCGATTTGATGTTGAATGATTCCAGATGAATTGTGTGTGTATTATTTGATAGGGTATTGACATTTAAATTATTTATTGTGTGTTTAATTAATTGACTTGTAGTTTGCATTTGATTCTTATGTATGGATAATTATGTAAATAATATTTTGGTTGACATTTTTTTATAATTCAATTGACATTTAATTCTCAGTTGATTATTATTGGAATAGACATGTTGTTTTTGTGCTTTTTATGGTTTGACATGTAAACGGTTTTTGATTGATGTATAGTAATATTTTTTTTCTGTTTGCTTTATATTTAATTATTGCGTCTGTTTTGTGATTTCAAATGTGATTATTTTGTGAAATTCGAACACAATGTGAATTGTTTGATGAATAAATAAATAAATTTACCTGAGCCCATGAGCCTCAGCATAAATGTCTCACAAATGCGCAAGAGTTTCCTCAACCCCCCAACCGACGGGCTCAGCAATATTTATCCGCGTAGTTGATTTTATTAATAGGCATTCTGCCTATTGAGCAACCCGCATTAGCACTGCTGAGCTCGCCAATCAGCTGGTTGATGTACAGGTTGAACAAGCGGGGCAAGGTCAACACCCCCTGTCAATAAAAAATAAAATGGTAATGGTTTCAAAAAATGTGGTTCAAGTTTTTATAATTATAGCTTCGGAAAGTAGGGTTACAATTAGATTTTAAGTCATTTCCTTTCTGTATTTTCATGGTAGACGTGAATGGAAACGCCGGGAGGGGACGCCCGAGAAAGACAGGCACAGTTCTTATTGGTGAAGTTTTTCAGAAAGGCTACGTGCGCAGTACTCATAATAGACGTGCGTGTATGACTAGATGTGTGAGCTTAATGAAGGATGGAAGGCAGAGTAAGTAAGCATCGCGCATCGTCCTGATACGATGCGCGATAGAGTTCTGTAGTTTCTGCCTACCCCATGAGAAAAAGGCATAAGTATGTATGTACTGTTTTCATGCTTGGTGTGACAATGAATAAGATGAGATTTTAAGTGAAAACATGTGTCAGGATTTTCATACACAATGTATAACCCTATAAAGGGCAAGCCTGTTGCTATCCACCGGGCACAAATACAGACTCTAGATTACTACTGAGAAATTCTAGATGCAAAAACTTTGCTCGACCCAGAAATCGAACCCAGGACCTCAGTCTTAGCAGTAACACTCGCGATCACTAGACCAACGAGGCAAGCAAAAGGCAGGGAGAGTGCAGTTTCTGAGTAATGATAAAAACTAGTGATGTTCCGACTAGTCGGTAAAGCCGACTGTCAGCTACTTTCATAGCTGGCGACTAGTTGACGACTTTTCGTTAAAGAGTGCTGACTATCCGGATTTTTACTTCGTATTTCCACATCGAAAAATTATTATTTGGCAATGATTACACTTGAGTTTAAGAGAACCATTGTTAAATTAAAAAAAAACATACACATAACTATATTTTTGAACTGGTTAATTTTTAAATTAACTCTTTCACTAAAGTGAATAATAACAATATTGTAAAAAAAAATACACAATAAAACTGCTCTGACCCGTACAAAAGCAAAAATAAGGAAACAATGCGAATACAAACAAATCATGTTAAAAGCTCTTAGGCGGTGGTCAAGCGTCACGGAAATTGTCGAATACTAACCAACTAGTCGGCTGATTAGTCGGCCCGTTTACAACCGACTAATCGGCTAGTCGGCCAAATTCGTAGTCAGCACATCTCTCATAAAAACCAATATAGCAATATCGAGTAATGTGCTTTTAATACACGATTGTATTGAATTGCTTGCCATTGTTATTGCTTGAGTCTTTGCAAACACTCTGGGTAAGAACGGACACTGTTATTTTATAATCTAATGTTTTTAAGAGCTCTTTTATCTTTAACAGCTTAAACTGCTTTCATGTGTTCAAAAGCACCGTTTAGGAATTATTAAACACATCAACGTTTTAAAATATCACTCAGCTTTATATTTTTATCCAGGACCAAGTAAAAAAGAACTTTGATACTAATTTGCTTTTTATTTTTGTCTGCATGCCCGAAATTCTTACCAATGAGATTTTTTTTTTTAACACTTTGGCATATTGAATTTTAATTGTGTCGAGGGTGAGTTTACATACATTTAACATCACATGCACAAAGAGCCAGACCCTTAACAACTATATGTAAAACATTCAAATATTTCATCCGTGCGGGTATCAAACCCGGAACACACAGCGGAGCAGCCGATCGCTCACCCACTGCGCCAACATGTTGTTTGCGAATCTTCTTAAATATTGGTCCTTCCATCATGTCAGGTTTAAGTAAACCCTGTGGTAAACTATAAACGTCACTTGTTCACATTCCCATGGCCGTGAGAAGGGTTAAGTTACACTGTCCCGGTAACTGATGGTTTAACTGTCACTTTACGTCTGTTTGACAAACCGTACATGACGTGAATTTGAATCCTGGGATCTGTGGGTTGTAAAAATGGTACCTAGCATGACGTTATATCATGTATGTATGCCCGAAAAGGGTAAATAGCTTTGTATATAATATACACCTTCGCAAAGGAGCTCGTGGCTAAAATAATAAAAGGCGCATTGGTCGATCTCGAAGTTTAAGGTAGCCCTAGCCGTTCATTCTTCAATACAAACGTAGTCTGGCGATTACTCCACTGTTTGAAGGTGTACGTTCAAACTAAAAAAATATATCAATTTCTCATAATTATCTAGCCCTGTATGGAAACAAAAAACTTAGAAAAAAATATTTGAAAGTTATGTTCATCGAAAGTTCCATATTTCAACACTAATTTAAACGCATCTTTGGGTGCAAGTAAATACCATAAGAAGAAGGAAAATTGCAAAACAGTCACCATACAGGGATAGATTCGTAGTTCAACAATGCAAATAATTTTATTTTGAACAAATATATTTAGTCGTTTTTTCATGATTACCATATTCCCAAAGGTCTGTTTATAAAATTTCGCGCGCTCGTTTTCGTCCTAAATCATCATCCATTTTGCTACAAATTTGCAAAAAAAATTATTCGTATGGAAACTAGCTTCTTACTACTCATCAAAGCATCTATCTCTTTCGCACGTGTTGTCAGATGAGATAGCATGCATTTTAACCCCGCGCACAAAATAGTTCGTGTCTTCGACTAGGGCAACCTTAAAGCAACGCTTGCCAAGATTGGTCCGTGGATGAGTGACCATCATAACATACCGATATTTAGACGTGCCTTGGAAAGTACGTTCAACTGTTGGTCCCAGATGTTAATTGTAGACTTTTGACCGTCGTTAGATATAGAGAAGCTGGGAAGTCTGATACCAGTTTTGCCAAAGGGATATGTTTTACCCATTTACTGAGTTACTGATAGGCAATCGCTTTCTGTAAAATACTGGAGTACAGTTGCACCCGGACTGGAAGCCGACTTTACCATGTTCATAAAATCTTAATTATTTATTGTATACTAAAAGTATATTTACAAAAGGCGAAAATAAAGCAATATTGAGTTCTCTTATAGCAAACCATAGAGTGACAGAGAAACATCAAAATAGAGGACAGGATCTGCCCCCGTACCCTAACGTGTCAAAGCTATCGGTAGTTCGACTGTAAAAAAGTAAAAAAAAATATTCATCATAATCTTTTTTTTTTTAATCTTTTTTCGTATTCTTCTCAGCAAACCCTTTCATTTGATACCCATATCATGGCAGTTCACAAAATATCCCATCCGCCATCTTGGGCCGTCCGCCGCATTGGATTTAGAATGACGTCACTTAGCTAACCATGTAGTGTCATCCAAACTAATGTATGCAAAATTTCATCTAAAACTGTGGAGGATAACTGCTTTAACATTCAGTTGCAATATTTGATCCGATCACACTTACGTACATTCACACACTGCAAGTTAAATAAAAGTTTGTTTAAAAAAAACAACTTTCCAAAAATAAAGTTATTTTTGGAAAACTTTCCAAAAATAAAGTTATTTTTGGAAAGTTGTTTTTTTTAAACAAACTCGGTGTCTTTTGTAGGTACCTTGTTTTGCGTTACGGACACCGACTTCCAAAAATAAAGTTATTTTTCACTTTGTAGCTTTCTTATTTGGAAGCCGGTAGATTTTTTGTAAAAAAGTTTTTTTATTTTTCACTTTTTAGTTGTACCAACCTAAAAGGCAAGTTGATTAGTAAGTAACCATAACGCCAGAATAGATTAGCCGAATATTATGAAACTTGAACATAACGGGTGCAATGAGAGATCTGCGTAACCCTAAAGAGCGTACTGGCGTGATGTTATGTTATGAAATGGTATAAACAATAAACAGACATGCGACTGCAGCAATCTCGAGAGATTTGCCATTATTTATTGAAGAGTTCTGTTGTATATCTTCGAAGTTCTTCACCAAATCTTCACCAAATTACAATTAGACCAATTTTGAGACATGCTCTTTCAAACAAAAAAGAATTTTCAAAGTCGGTCCGCAATTGACGGAGACATCGGTGAACATCATAAAAAAAACATACATAATGTCGAACATAGAACCTCTTCCTTTTTGGTATGTCGGTTAAAAAGGGGCAGATGTTTTTAAGTCATATACATCTGTCCATTACGCACATTCAAAATAACCTTGCTCTAAGAGCTTATCGTCACCGGTGTACGATATTAAAAACAATGACAAAAGAGAGAAGAATATTATTTTAGTTTCAACCAAGTCGTAGAACAAGTCTAGTATTGACTACGGTCATAATACTGTTACTTTAATAGAAAGAGCTAAACTAATAATACACGAAAAATTCAATCGTGTATGAAAATATTTTGAAAAGTTTCATCTTTTCACTGAAAGAAAGTTGTAAACCATTTCACTGAAAGCTTTTAGAGTTGCCACTAGTAAAATAACAAAAAATGTATTTGAATTATTATTGTATTCAAATTCTCCTTGCTATTATTTTTACGTGTGGAGTTTTTGTACTATATTAAAATGAGATTGATACTATTTTGATTCGATTATATTTCTAGTTACTCATTTTAAATTGATTAAAATAAATAAAAGGTATAATGTGTCTCAAGACTAGTCTATGACCATTGTGTGTTGACAGTGATTACCTATAGGACTGAGACATGGTCGCTCACAATGGGCTTCATAAAAAGGCGAAAAGTCACCCAAAGGGCAATGGAGAGAGTGATCGCATCAGAAATCAGGATATCCGCAAGTTATCGAAATAGTTCAAAAAATTGCGCCATAACGCGTTCTAAGATCTCATCCAGGCGTTTTTCTTCTTCATTTTTAAGAAACCCTTGACATCCCATCAAATTAATTTTGAAAGTCAACACATTTCTGCCCGACCCTTCGGGGAATGCATGCGTTATGCTAGGTTGTGTTATAGACAACACCAAAGTACTAACTCTATGTCCTTCTTACAATGTGATTGTTTCTAGCTAAAAACAATCGTGTTAACACATCACACCGAGTCGCACGGTCAGACAAATCGACTTTTCGGAATGACATGTCCATTTGTTACTTGTACTACACCAGTGGCTATGCGTGATTGGTCCGTGTGATACCACAATGTATATTGTATTGTAAAGGTTTTAGTAGGTACACACGTATTTATGTTACGATATCTTATGTCTGGTGTTTAGCAACACTAATGAATGAGGAGCTGATGGCTATTATAATAACAGCCGCACGTTTGGATCTTCGAGGGAAAGCAACACTTGTCGGGGGTGGTCCGTGGATGGCTGACCATGCCATACTGAAATTCCTTCTGTGGTCCCAGCTGCCATTTTTAAATTTTTGTCAGTCAGGTAGTTAGAAGTCTCAAAATCTATCACCAGTCTTGCCAAGAGCTGTCGTGTTACCCATGGGTTGTGGAGGTCATTTATGTAGTCGCTCCATGTCAAATACTGTAAATCAGCGTTGATCAGCGTAGCACCTACACAAATAAATTTAAATAGATAACGCAAGTCCCTCCATCTGAATAAAAACCAAGCGTGGCACTTTTTCACACACAATTTAAAATTAAATTTTAATAATAATTTATTAAATAATTTAATTTTTAATTTATTTTTGTATTTTAAGGTGTACAATAAAGCATATAATAAATAAATAAATAAATTTAAGAACAAATTTATTTACAAATGAAAGAAAATATTTCCATTGCCTCTGGCAACTTTTTTCTGTACAGTTCTTACAGCTCAATATGGCATAATTGAAATCGAAAAGCTCAAAGTACGATCATTGCTCGCTCTTTTACTCCCTTTTTGACACGTCACAGATTATATAATACTGGCATACAAATGCCTCATCCCATACAAAGAAACCGTGCCGATGTAACTAGCGTTTTTTGTATAATTCAACTGATTATTTTTTTAAGAACATCCATCGCGTTCGGGTCCGTCCCATGGATATAGATGTTGTTAGCAGCGATTTGCAAGGACTTGCAAAGGGTTTACTACATTCGAGTTTTTTTTATGCATCGGTGATTTGTTTTATAATATTTTTGCACGTTATTTTCAGATTCATTGTACCAAAAAGTGTTACAAAACAAATTTAAGAAATCGATTCCCGCCTCAGAAATCTAAAAATGCGCCATCTATTGGATTTATCATTTTTTTATGATCCATCCAAATAATCATAGAAATGTGAATAAAAATACCAATATTTCTTAATTTTGTGCTTAGGGGAGTTAATTCAACAAGAACATAATTTTTTTTATGATCGTCTCTAGAAAAGCTTATTATTTCACAAAACTCAATAACCATGCCATCCAGTGCAATTTATTTGAACCAAATTTTCTTTCTTCGCGTTTGGTACCCGTAACACTGCTGAAGATCTGCTGAGCCCGCACCTATTGCCATACTGAAAAATTTTGTGCTTCAGAACTATGTATACTGAAATTTTTAATTTCGCAGTCTATTTTAGACACAATCGGGGGTTGCCAGTTGCCTCCTTATCGTAACTTAAAAATAGTGTTGTATCCTGAATTAATCAGATTCAAACATAAGGATTGAATTCATAATTTTGGTTAAAAGAGTAAATTGGAAAAAAACAGTTAAAGTAGCTTTTTTTAGAGACATCTTTCGTATGTCATGGCTGTCATAAGAAATATATATCCAATTATTTTTCAATTCTAATAGTAATAGATATAATTAATTGCGCATCGAAAAATTCGTCCACATCAATGTCAACGGGAAACTTATCCAGAACGCTGGCAGCATTGCCACGTTGAATCGCGTCACGCTGATCGTTGCAGTGGAATGGGTGTGACATTCTTTAACCGACTTCCCAAAAAGGAGAAGGTTCTATGTTCAACTTATGAATGTTTTTTTTTTATGTTGGTTCACCGATATCTCCGTCAATTGTGGGCCGATTTTGAAAATTCTTTTTTTAAAGAAAAAGTATGTTCCGAAATCGGTCCTATTTTAATTTAGTGAAGATCTGATGAAAAACTTCGAAGATATACAACAGAACTTTTAAATAAATAACGGCAAATCTTTTGGGATTGCTGCAATCGCATGTTTGTTTATTGTTTATACCATTTCATAAAATAACATCACGCCTGTACGGTCTTAAGGGCTACGCAGATCTCTCATTTCACCGGTTATGTTCATGTTTCATGATATTCGGCAATCTATTCTGGTATTTTAGGTACCTTACTAAACAACTTGCCTATTAGGCAGGTACAACTAAAAAGAAAAAAATTGAAAACACTTTTTAGAAAAAATACTACCGACTTCCGAAAAAAAAAACTACAAATTGAAAAATAACTTTATTTTTGGAAGTTGGTGTCCATAACGCAATCAATTGGTACCTATGAAAGACACCTTAATCGGAAGTCGGTAGTATTTTTTTGTATAAAGTTTTTTATCATTTATGTTTTCTTTCTTTCGTTGAAGTATCGAGGAGTACCTATTTCAAAACAGCAACCACTATACACGAACTGATCCATTAACACACAAAAGTAGAAAAGGAAATAATAATATGTATTACAATATAATATAATAGTTCTCGAAAATGGTAATGTCACGTTGTATTGGGATCGGTCTATCATCACTGACAGGACTATTGTTGCCAATAAGCCTGGCATAGTGGTGAATGTGGTGATAGACAGACTAGAGCGTCGCGCAATGATTATTGATATAGCGATCCTCCATGCTGAGAATCTCGGAAAGTCTGAGAGAGATAAGACAAGTAAGTATCTTGATCTGGCTCGCGAGGTTGTCGTGATTTGGGATGTGAATACAGCGGTCATTGTGCCGATTGTCGTGATGGCCAATGGCATAATAGCCAAGAGCCTCGAAGAATATCTGAGGAGGCTGTCGTTGGCCAGCTGGATCAAGGGCTTGATGCAGAAAGCGATACTCCTGGACACGGCGCGTATCGTTAGGAGGTTCGTCTCTCAGAAGCCCTGACCATCGGTACCTTGGACCCTATTCCCGAAACCGGTGGGCTACTATTTTTTTATATTTTTAAATGTTTTTCTTTTTTGTATGTGTTTTTAAAAATATTTAAAAATGTAACAAATAAGAAAAAAAAATAAAGGACATATGTATAATAATATTTTTTGGTGACACATGGCACCTCAGAACACAAGATAATTATTAAACTAAATTGTCATCTTCCTGTCAACAATACCGCCCGTTCATTTCTTACCTGATACTGATGACGTAGAGGTTTTTTTTTGCAATGATTGCTGTTTTAAGTTACGGGACGTAATGTGAGATGTTTTACTGTGGGATCTTGTGTCTTGGATGTGGTTCGGTGCCGGATGGGGCAGTTATTTTGTTTTTATTTGGAAGGTTAGGGTTGATTCGCACGAGTGGTTTTCAAGGTAGATTATAGAGATAATTTATTAGTAATGCTCTAAACGATATCATGAACCTTTATTTTTAGAGCTTTTAGAAAAAGCTTTTGTGATCATAAAGCAATTTTCAAATTTAGCAGCTGAAAGAGGAAGCGATTATAATCATTAAATAGATATTATAAAGACGTAAAATTTATTGTTTGAAAAGTAATAATGAAATGAAATGAAAATAGTTTTTGGACAAACAATGTTTGACCTCCTTTTAGGCAGATATTGCCTGTATTAGGAGGGTCCGTTTTACCATAGCAAGAAGTATTATACAAAAAGCAAAATGTATTTTAAAAATTGAATGGTTCAGTCAAATTAGACCAAAAAAATAGGAGTGAAGTTACAAAAATTCGTACGTTTATTTAAAGGAAAATTAGTATTTAAGGATCGTAGGTTCAATGGAAAAGCCGTGAGTTAATGTATGAATGTATTTAAGGAGTGGAATTCCCTGCCGGAGTCTGTGTTTCCCGATAGCTACAATCTAGGGGTCTTTAAGTTAAGAATGAATAGGTTACTTCTAGGCAAGCGTGCTCCACCTTCGACCACATCATCGCTTACCATCAGGTGAGATAGTGGTCAAGCTCGAACGAATAAATAAAAAAAAAAACCTATCATACGTATGTTCTTCTTATTTAATGACATGAAGTTACACTAACGCTGAGTGGGTTAAGCAAGGTCGAAGCCGCGGGCAAAAGTTAGTTTGAGATAGGCACTTTTCAATTTGGATGGGTCTAATTTAGACAGGTAGAAAGAGTATCCGTGGAGTTTCTTTGACGTTCTTCTCCATAGAAACCTTCTGACGCTTGCAAATTTACAACTAGCTTCATCTTTTGTTTGATAATTAAATATTAACGCTTTAAATGGCTTAGTCCTTTTTTACTGAGTTGAAATCTGTTTGTCAATGTCTATGAAAATATTGTACTAGATTTTTTAAACTAATACCTGATAATATTCAAAAATCGAAAGAACACAAATAATATTCCCTTCCCGACTTCCTATCAATGAACACAAAAAACTACACTTTTTCCTAAACCTTTAACACATGAGCGCACGCGTCTAACAGCTGTCTCACACTCACAGAGCCTTAAAACCTTGATACATTCAACCTTTACAACTGGCAGTAGAATAACAAAGGTGTGTAGAACTTTTTTATCCTGTGGCGCAAAGTGTAACGGTCTCTACCACCTGTTATGGACGCAATGTGTCAGGTGCAAGGGTGAAAGGTAGGATGTTGACGTCTCTTTCTAATAGGGATTGCACCTGTATTTTTTGTTTTATTCGGAAGATGTTAGTTTTTTTTTGTTCATTAAAATGGTAGCCTGTCAATAATAAGGTTGAATCACAAACACGTGGAGTGGTAGGTATGTTAGGTTAAGCAAAGCTTGTCACGGACAGTACTTTGACGTGTGATCATCTTACCTATACTAGGGTTATAGGCTTATGCAAACTTAATGGTGGCCCAGAATACTCGACTTATCATTGCACTGGTAGCAAACTCAAGTGACAGCAGGGGTGTGGTACAGCGGTACTGCCGTCATTTTCAAGCCGCCATTAAGTTTGAATCGACATGTACCCATAAAAAGGATGCTAATATTATTCAGAACAATAGACTGCCTCGTGGGTCTATTTACGCTATATTTATGTGTGTGTGTTATGTCTATAACTCTTACCTAACACCTCTTATAACTTTACCAACACTTGATAACCGTTACACTTAAACTTGCAAATGAACCCACTATGAACCAGCGAAGTGGCAGCTAACGCAAAAACGCGCGATATTTCATGACGCCACGCAATATGGTAATCGCTGGCAGGATGTGTCAGCTGCTTAGCAATTGTTGATAATTTAGAGAGAAGAGAGGCATATTGACGGGTGGCTTGAGAAAGTATGTTGTGCCAGTACTACACTAATGATAATGCCATCTATAATGTCGCCGATAATTCAGTAAACAATCTTGGACATCATTGATTGAAGTGGTGAAAGAAAATGTTTAAATGATGTGGCCAATACAATGATCAAGTGTGTGCTGCTTACCTTAAGATGCCTAGTGACAATTCGGTATGTAAATTATTTTTGAGCTATTTTTTTATATTTTTACAATGAAGATTTAGTTATTATAAGCACTGATTTCAATGTTTCGTTTTTCCAAGCTGTAATTATTTTTTTAAAGTTTTGTTCGTGGTGACGTCATAAAGTAGTCTGAATGGCAGAGGAAATGACGTTGACATTGACGCTTGACACTTACAAAACTCGGAGTTGGTTGCTAGCGCGAAGTTATATCGACTATATTGTATGTCGAACTGTCAATTTAACCTCGTGTTGGCGACTAGCTCTGGGTTGGGTTTTTCATGCAAGTAGGCCTTAATTATTTCACTACAAGAGGCATTGTAAGTTTACTTTATAGGATACATTATGACGTCATTTAGAGGTCAAGAAAAAGTCAAGTGATTATAAGTATTTTTTTGAAAATAAATATTATCTTAAAATTTTAAGAACTAAAAATAGAAAAATAAGGCTTACTCATCTACAATCTCGAAATGGTTTTGGAATAGGTTAATTTTTAGGGTTCCGTACCCGAAGTGTAAAAACGCAGTATCTCATGAACCGTGATAGCTAAACAGTTGAATTTTTCACATATGATGTATTTCTGTTGCTGCTATAACAATACTAAAAACAGAATAAAATAAATATTTAAGTACGGCTCTCATACAGCATTAAGTGTTTTTTTTTGCCGTATTTTGCGATAATGGTACGGAACCCTTCGTGCGCGAGTCTGACTCGCACTTGGCCGGTTTTTTACTTTACATACCGAATCGCAGAATATAGTGAAACACCGGTTGGAGTCTGATGTATAATGACAAAACACAATCGGGTTTCATCATCTTCCTGCCCTTATCCCATGTTACTTGTGGTCAGCGCAACACGTTTTCTTCTTCCGTACCGACCTGTCCCCCGTCACGCTATCAGTGTCTCCCTTTTCTTTCATATCACCCCTCACACAGTCCATCCATCTTTTCTTTGGCCTTCCTCTCCCTTTCCATCCATCCATATTTATATTCATGACTGTTTTAGTAACATGCGATTCATACCTTCTCATCACATGACCATACCAGGACAAATGGTTTCCCTCCAACTTTTCTGCCACTGGTGCACAATTTCAAACTGCCTCTAATATACTCATTTCTCACTGTATCCAATCTCGTCACGCCGCACATCCATCTCAACATTCTCATCTCTGCTACATGCAATCACTTTTCATCCATCTTTTTCACAGCTGAACATTCTGATCCATACAGTACGACAGGTCTAATCACGGACTTGTAGATTTTGCCCTTTAACTTGGGAGGCATCCGTATATCGCAAGTTGTTCCAGTGACCTGGCGCCATTTAATCTATCCTGAGATGATCCGGTGCGTTACGTCTCGGTCCTCCTCGCCATCCCCTTGGACAAGCGACCCTAGGTACCGGAAGTCGGAATAGTTTGGTATGGGCGTCCCAGCGAGAGCTATGGGCACGGAACTGGAGAGACCACCAAAATTGCAAAACAGTTATTCAGTTTTGCTTCTACTCAATTTCAGGCCAACCGGGTTTACATTGTCATAACCTGCCAGTAGTACAAATTACAACAAAGGTTGTAATAAAGAGTTAAGTCTAAATAAAGTACGGTTCCCGACTTCCACGCGGGCGTAGCCGCTGGCAGAAGCTAATGTAGGATAATAGATTAACTATGTTCACAATTATAAAGATAAAAAAACTACTTGACATTGAAATAGCCTTAACAACTTTTAAACCTTCAAAAGAAGGATACTACTACAGTTTTACGTACTAGTTGGGCGACCAAAACATACTCTGTCGTAACGACGACAATAGGCGAAGTTTTATATAGTGGTCGTAAAGCCAGCGATGACTGACAGCGACTCAAGGACGGTATAAATATGGGAGGGTTGATAGGTGAGAAAAAATTAGTGTATTTTGTACGTTTTTTATGTGGTTGTTATGACTTAATAGTCATAACAACCACATAGGCCGAGACTACTCCGTGTCTCGGAAAGCCCGTTAAGCCATTGGTCCCGGCTGTCGTTTGAAGATCTTTGACAGTCGTAACGGTTAGTCAAAAACTAGGAAATTTGGCACCAGTCTTGCCAAGGGATGTCGGGATATCGTGTTACCCAATAGGGATGTTTACTGGGTAGAAAAAGATAATTCTATTTAGTCCGAAAATGAGATTATCAAATAATATTGGACCCGTATTTTTTGCTTTATCAAATAAATAAATATTTAGTTCAGGAGTGGGGGCTTGTGTGACGTCACTTTGCCAGTATAAAGTGAAGAACGCCGTGACGTCATACGATATTTCAAAACACACAGACATTTTTAGGTTATCTAACTGACGGACTAAATAGATATATTTGTTAACTACCCTATTACTGGGTTATGGAGGTCATAGCCAGTATTTTACATGCAGCGACTGTCTGTGCTTGCCACAAAGCACAGAAGAATCTGAGTAATATTTTAAAAAGTCAGTAACTCTCACCCATTCATGAACCGACCTAGACAAGCGTTGCTTAATATAAAAGATCGACCCGTGCGGATGTTATTATTTAGCCAAGAACTCTAGAATAGTGCAAATAAACATTGTATATTATATTGTGTCCGAAGCTGGCAACCCCACACGCTCCATGTGATCCGCGAATTGCCTGCATTGTCACGAGCACCATTTTTACACCCTCCATATTATTACAGCGAATAAAAAGTCACCAATGTATGTATTATCATATCATGTTATGGAAACTTCTGTCAAACCCTTCCGGAAAAACAGGCGTCATGTTTTGTTATCTACACTTATATCTATACTATATTATTAATATTATAAAGAAGTAAAGATTGGGAATTTGTGAGGATGTAGGGTGTAATCTCAGGGCCGATTTTGAAAATTCTTTCACCAGTAGAAATCTACATTATTTCTGAATGACATAGGCTGCTTTTTTGAGCCCGAAAACGGGTCCTGTGCGGTGGGTCGCGGAGGCGAAGCCGCGGGGAACAGCTAGTAATAATATTATTAAGAGAAAAGATTTTTTTTATGTTTGTATGTTTGTAACGCATAAACTCAAAAAACTACTGGTCTGATTTAAAAAGATTATTTCATGATTAGGATGCTACATTATCCCTGAGTAGCATAGGCTATATTTATTACAAGAAAAATAAGGGATCCCTACTAAAACTTCGATAATGTAACCTAAAGTAACAAAATTTTTCCTATAAAATTCAGTATTTGGCGAGCGCTAAGAAAACTAATGATGATCCATAAAAAATGATTAAACTTCTCATTCTCACCTCCAGTCATCATAGTTAAGTCTTAAAAGCAGCTTGTGTATTCTAAAATTTAATTAGATTGCCGGTAGAAACAAAAGTTGGTTACATTCGTATCGTAGTATTATTATCGTATTTTAAATAAATAATTTAACAAAATGGTAAATGGGGTAGGTGGGTAGGTAGCTAGCCAGTTGACGAGAGCGAAGAGCCGTGGGGGACAGCTAGTGGAAGATATAGGGAATAAGGTTTATTTTACTACTAAGGTACAGAATACTAACTTTTACTATGAGAGCACTGGATCGAAAGTTAAGCAATGCTTAACTCTTTCGAATATAATTCAATCTGCATTTTTTCCCAACTATGTTGAGGCGGCTCCCAGTCTAACCGGATTCAGCTGAGTACCAGTGTTTTACATGGAGCGCCTGCCTATCTGACCTCCACAACCCAGTTTACTAGATAACACGATACCCCTTGGCAAGACGTGATGTTATTTAATTAACCATTAAAGTACACCCACATAATAAACAGACTAAAAGAAGATGGAACGGAAAATAGATACAAAGGTATTATTTTTTAAGAAATCTCTTCGCATCGCAGCTATGCTAGTTGACCTTCTCGGTGGATTGCCGCATTGTCGAGGTGGGGGGGCTCAGCAACCGTGGCTTGGTCACCCACGGTGAAGCGAAGAGAAGGGCTCGTCAGGGCTTTTGTTGACACATGTCGGTTACGGTGCTGCCTGGGCGACAACGCAACTGAGTCGGGCCGCGATGTCGTATGGGGCCTCCCAAACACAAGCGATATCGCGGCTGAGGGTTGGAGGCCGCGGCGGGAGAGGAGTGCCAGTATTGCGGTGCGCCGCTCTCCCTACCTTCCGCGGCCTGCATGGGGTCGCAACCGTCTGATGGCGGGCGCGGTGGGGCCGCAAGGGAAGAGGAGTGTCGGTATAGCGTTGGCCTCTCTCCCTTTCGGCGGCGAAAAATGGTAGGTGGCGGGGCCATTGATCTTGACCCGTCGCAACGGGACCAAGGGTGCCATACCCGGGATCGTCTGGCACCCATGTGCTGGTTTGGTCCCAGGGGTGGTCACGGCCCACAGTGTGTTCTGGTGCGCCGGTGATGAGGGTACTCCCCAGAGGAGGGTCCTTTGACCGACAGCCGCAGCGGGTGCGAGGTGTGTGCTAACGCATGCCCGAGTTCCCGCCATAAGCGGCACAGAAAGACACCGTAGAGTTTTAGTGGGTCCCACATAACATGCGCTATCTCCCCGTGGTAGTGCAGTATGCATGAGCATTTATCCACGCAAAAAAAAAGATATGCTACTCGTACTTGCAAGAGGAGAGTTGAAAAAAAGATATGTAGACACTACGGATATAAATCTAACTAGATGACGTGATTGTAAGTACTTCGCTTGTCAAAAAAACGGGATCAATGATCGTAATTTGAGCTTTTCACTTAGCACTGTCAGAAATCCACCAAAATGTACAAAAATGCCTAATTATGACATATTGAGCTGTAAATACTGTATCGAAAAAGTCGGCCGAGGCATTGGAAATGTTTTCTTTCATTGGTTACTAAATTTGTTTTTAAATTGTATGTGAAAAAGTGGCACGCTTGGTTTTTATACAGATGGAGGGACTTGCGTTATCTAGTTACGTTTAGGTCTGTGGTAGACACCGTGTGCAGAGGAGAAATAAAAAAAAACATATCATACAATGCACTGTAGGGACAAATATGCCTCTATCCGCAAACTCTGCAACAAGGTGTGTAGGAATGCTAATCGCCAACACATTCATAACTCTGTCCAAAACGGAGACGC
This sequence comes from Orthosia gracilis, assembly GCA_947562075.1. Lineage (NCBI taxonomy): Eukaryota > Metazoa > Arthropoda > Insecta > Lepidoptera > Noctuidae > Orthosia > Orthosia gracilis. Next base: position 25,548,615 of record OX387266.1, read on the forward strand.
ATCCAAAGTTTGGAATTTTCTAAGATCGTTGGGGGTCGGTAAAACGCGAGAAGAGTCAATCCCTAAAGATTTAGATATCGATGCATTGAATAATCATTTCACAACTTCGTCCAATTTCGATAGGACAGTAAAATTGAATACATTGGATTATCTTTCATCTCTTCCGACTCCCAGTTATGCTCCATTTGTTTTTAGTCAATTCACCGCATGTGATGTTAAGAAGTGCATACTATCAATTACTTCCAATGCAGGAGGAAGTGACTGTATCAGCCGTAAAATGTTACTCCCGGTGCTGGACGTTATCCTTCCTGTCATTTGCCACGTCCTTAACTTTTCTGCGTCTAGCAGTGTCTTTCCATACTCATGGAAAGATGCACAGATAATTCCTTTACCAAAAAAAGTCCAATCCCACATCCTTTTCTGAATACCGTCCAATATCTGTCTTACCATTCCTGTCCAAAGTCCTAGAACGGTTAATCCATAATCAAATAAGCACATTCCTATCCAAAAATAATCTCCTCAATCCCTTCCAGTCCGGCTTCCGTCCTGGTCACAGCACCTCCACAGCTCTTCTCAACATTACGGATGATATTCGGTCAGCTATGGAAAGCAGTAATCTGACGGTCCTGGCATTGCTCGATTTCAGTAATGCTTTTAATACTGTTGATTTCGATGTTTTGCTTGGCATTCTATGCTCTCTTAATATATCTCCAACGGTGGTTGACTGGTTTCGTAGTTAGCTGTTCGGGCGCCGGCAACGTATTAATATCGGAGGGAAGTTGTCTTCCTGGTGTAGTACTTCTGCCGGGGTACCACAGGGTGGCGTTTTATCTCCTTTACTTTTCGCAGTTTTCATAAACTCAATCTCGAATGAACTAATTTCTTCCTACTATCTTACTCGCTAACTCCACTCAGAAAGCTATCTGAGGCTATAGCTACCATCAATCTTGATCTGGCTCGCATTTGCGATTGGAGCAGGAGGTATGGGCTTATGGTCAACCCTGTAAAGACGCAGGTAATTGTAGTGGGCAGGTCTAGAATGGTTTCTAGGATCGACTGGACGTGTCTTCCCCCAAGTTCTTTTTCAAAATTCAATTATTCAGTTATTCCCTTCAGTGATAAAGTTAGAAACTTGGGGATATTCATCGACAAGAACTTCTCTTGGACTGCTCAACTGCAAGAAGTCAGTCGCAAGTTGTTTTCATCTGCTGCAACTTTGAGGAGACTGCGTAATTTTCTTCCCACTGCCACTAAGATTGCGCTTGCTCAATCTCTTCTTCTTCCCATCCTTGATTATGCTGATGCCAGCTATCTTGACCTTACTCAAGAACAACGCGATAAACTTGAGCGGCTTCAAAATTTTTGTATAAGGTTCATATTTGGTTTACGCAAATATGACCATGTTGCCGAATTTCGCGTAAAGCTCAAGTGGTTGCCAATTCGCCTTCGCCGAAATGCTCATATTCTTTCTCTTTTGTTTAATGTGCTCTTTACTCCTTCCACTCCTCTTTACCTCAAGGATCGTTTTCAGTTTATCTGCGATTCCCACACGAAATCTCTAAGGTCATCAGGTAACTTGCGACTTAAAATGCCAATGCATTCCACAACTTTCATGGATAAATCTTTTACTGTCCAGGCTGCTCGTCTATGGAATGCATTGCCTGACCCAATAAAACGTGCTCAGTCGTTGCCTGTATATAAAAAAACTCATCAAAGAACATTATTTATCGCTGTGATGTGCTCTTGGTTTTTAGACATAATGTGCTATGAATGTCGTACATCATTTATTTTCATTGCTTATATATTAATTATGTATGTATTTATGTATCTATTATTTAGCATATATTTGTATTTGTGTTTCTAGTTAGTATTATTGTATATTGTATTGTTAGTATTATTCTATATTGTGTTCATTGTTAGAATTGTCGCAGCACTGACAACCCCATGTCATGTCCAGGTAATCTCTGTCCATTCCAGGTTGCCTGGAAGAGATCGCGGAATGCGATAAGGCCGCCCATTGTATGTTTTAATATTAAGTTTCTTTCTTTCTTGTATGTTACGGTGTACAATAAAGTGTATATAAATAAATAACTACTCTCGCATACATGCATATTGATAAAATAACTGTTACTGGTTTTAAAAGAAGAAAGCAGATAAAATTTATTTAATCACGAAAAGCGTAAATTTTTAAAATTAACCAAAACAAATAATTTCCACAAAATATTTTTTTAATAGTCTATATTTTTTTCATTATAGATAGGCTTGCGTTAAACCACTATTTCACCTGATGGTAAGTGTCGATGTGGTCGAAAGTCCAGCAGGCTTGCCTAGAAGTAACCTATTCACTCTTGACTTAAAGACATATATATATATATACATTGAGTTATTGAAACACAGGTTTAACAAATTTATTTTTTCTTCCAGATTTAATCGAACAGAAATAATTCCTTCCTAGAAACTATTAATAAACAAACAAAGAATAACTGCAATATTAATTAGTGTGCTATAGTTGTCGGTACATGTTTAATTTAGAAGTGCAGAGCTTACCGAATATACCAGCATTTACTTTTATGTACTAGTTTTTAGGACTTGACAAGGTGACATTCCATCAACAAAAGCAACGCGATCGTCGCGATCGTGATTGGATTATTCATAAAAAAATCTTTTTACAACAAGCTTTTTTCGTATTCTTCTCTGCAAACCCTTTTATTACATAAAAACATTATATAGCATCATTCATTCATTTTAATTACATAATTATCATGGCAGTGCACTAAAATTAGCTAGTCCGCCATCTTGGGCCGTCCGCCATATTAGATTTAGAATAACGTCACTTAGCTAACCATGCATTGTCATCTCAACTAAACGTGTACGCAAAATTTCATCATAATCGGTTGAGGATACACCGGACATACTTACATACATACATAATATACATTGCAAGTTAAAACTTGTAAAAATATATGGGATTGCCTGTCAAATCCTTAAATTATGGAATTCTGTTAATTTAGTTGTTTATTTTTTTTTTTTCTTGGTTTACATTCACCGATGTTATTTACTTCAGAAGAGTGATGTAAGAAGTAATTTTGACTTGTTACTCTTTAAACAACCCGAACATTCACCCGACTACACAAGTTATGCGTCGATTTCTTTCTAAATGGCGGTGAAGCGGTGAATGGCGTGAAGTTCGCTTTTCGGTTTGTGGTATTCCACTCATCACCCCCGCTGCAACATGAATTTGCTTCTGTGCATTGACATGCTTTTTGTGTTCCGAGCTAACAAAAAGTTTGAATCTTCCTTTATATTCCCCTTTTTAATTTATTTTAGTTGTTCAACTAACCTATGTTTTCCCTCTGCTGGGCAGTGGTTTATCTTATACCTTTGCGTGCTATATTAAGGCAGAATGTACATGGACCCTATTTTATAATGTAACAACTTATTTGTACGAGTATGTCACATCACATCTTCAGGCTGGGACACAGGCCTCCTCTCTGTGAGAGGGAATGGACCGTAATCCACCACGCGGGCTCAGTGCGGGTTGGTGGATGTCACATGTCTTCGAATTTTTGGTTCAGGACATGCCGGTTTCCTCACGATGTTTTCCTTCACCGTTCTGAAAGCAGTGGTGATGAAATAATTTACACAAAGAAAAGCATGCCTGGGCTCGAACCCACGACCTACAACTTGTAAGTCGCGGCCGATACCACTGAGCCACCACTGCTCCATTTGTATGTACCTACATTTTAATCTAATTAAGACCGATTCTATTCTATAGCCTTCCGCTCTGCCGGCAATACACTATTGCCTTCACCAACCAATACAAAAAAAATCCCTTTAAGTAATTTTATTTTACTAACAGCAAAATCGACCAAATCAATCGCTTTTCCCCCAACAACAGCCCTATGAAAAAAAAAAAAAAACAGAACATTCAAAAATAATTCCATAATAACTTACCATCAACGTAAAACATAGCGTGTCGCCTCACTATGAAATCCGGACATCCTTAGGGAGGCGATTATTTACACGTTCGATTGTGTCGGGGGCCTACCGAGACGATATCGGGAGCTAAATGACGTTTATATGGCTTTTCATTAGTTTATTGTGGCAGTCGTTTTTTATAGGTCAAGATATCGGAATCGGGAAAGGGGATTTTTAATGACACGCAGGGATGGTTTTGAAATATCATTGTTTTTAAACAAATCTATCAATCCGTTGTCCAACAATATCGGGATCGGCTTCCAATTTTACCGGATGTCAAATACTTAAATATATTTATTTCAACTAGGCCACTAAACGGCCCTTTTGAACGTCAATAACTATAATTTACAACTAATAAAAATTGATTCTACCATCCATTCGGAAAAGTAGCTTGAGTAGGAGAAGAATGGACAAGAAACTCCATACACACTCTTTAAAAAAAATAAGTGTTTTACAACATTTACATAAGTACATACATTAATAAATTCATTTATGTGATTACGATGCACCCAGAATTGCACTACACACTATACTACGTACAGGTATAAAGTATTAAAAGTACTCACACATGTACTGTGCAGTTATAATAGTTAGGTAGGTACTAGAAAAGCATTAACATCCGAAGCAGTTAGGTTATGACCAATCCCAAAAGACGGCGCCCGTTCACGAACATGACGCATGAGTCGGCGCCACCCAGCTCAACCATCATGAAGGGAACTGAATGATCCAAAATACGTGCCACTATCAGAGAAAAATTTGAGAGAACACGACACACTCTCAACTGCCAGGGCACACTCAAGTCAACGAATGATACATAGGTACAGTAAACGATAGATTTACAGTTGGGTACATAGTACTCACACACGTGCTGTGCAGTTATGTAATACTAAAAGAAATTGAGCCAGCATTTTACATGGAACGACTGCCTATCTGACCACCCAGTAACTGGGTAACAAAATACCTCTTGGCTTCGCTTCTCAGTACCCGTAACAATATTCAAAGATTAAATAAAAACGGCAGCTGGGCTGGACAAACAACTTAACGTACTCTCCAAAGAATCTTGCTATCTAAAGATGGTCCCCCATCCACGGACCGACCACGGCAACCATTACTTAACCTTGAAGATCGACCCGTGCTGCCTTTATTATTTAGTCACGAGCTTTCCTCGACGATATCGGCCACTAATATGACGTTCATGCGGCTTTTCATTAGTTTATTATGGCAGTGGTTTGTTTATAAGTCAAGATAATATCGAAGGGGAACGGGAATATATAATTTTTAATGTCACGAAGGGATGGTAGTGAAATAATGTATACCTCTATGCCAGACCAATATTAAAAAGATTTTTTGTTTTTACCGAATAGGCTCCGAAACTACTGGAACGATTTAAAAAAAAATCTTTTACGTATGAAAAGCTACATTATATCACGAGTAACAAAGGCTTAATTTTCAAAAATATTAGAGATCCTTTTGAAAATTGCAATAATGTAATTCAAAGTAGCAAAACATTGCCTATAAAATTCATTATTTGGCGTGCGCTCAGAAAACTATTGATGATTCATAAATATTATGTAATATATGAAAGTAAAGTAAAGAAAAATACTCATTATTACCTACATAAAATCTGCGAGAGAATATATCTCACTATCATAGTTAAGTCACAATAGCAGCTTTTGTGTTCTAAAATTTAATAAGATCGCCAGGAAACAAAAGGTGACATTCGTATTGTAGTATGGTATTAATTCTTATTCAAATAAATAATTTAAAAATAGGTAGATAGGTATGGTAGGATATGTAGGCTAGGGTAGGGTAGGATTGGTAGACGGCGCGGCGGAAGGCGCTCGGTGAGCGCCCCGCCACGGAGGAGCGGGAGGCCGTGCGGCGGGAGGCGAGGGACGCAATCGTCCACCATTGGACGGAGGACCTCGCCACCGCCGCCTTTGGCCGCCGGACGCTGGACGCGCTCGGTCTAGTCCTGCGGGGCTGGCTCGAGCGGCCTCACGGTTTCCTCTCATTCCGTTTGGTGCAGGTGTTGTCGGGACATGGTTGTTTCGGAACGCACCTGCACCGAATCCGGAGGGCGGAAACTCCAGCGTGCCACCACTGCGGCGCGGCGGAGGACACGGCGCAGCACACCCTCGAGGTATGCCCAGCTTGGGCTGAGCTGCGCCGTGTGATGACCGGAGTGGTCGGGCAGGACCTCTCACTTCCCAGTTTGGTCAACTCCATGCTGGGGAGTGAGGAGGCCTGGGCGGCGGTTGCCTCCTTTTGCGAGGACGTGATGTCGCAAAAGGAGGCGACGGAGCGGGCGCGGGAGGACGATCCTCTCGCGCCGCCGCACCGCAGGCGAAGAAGGGGTGGGAGAAGGCGGTTGTTTGATCGTCTCCTCCCACCTCCTGGAGGTGACTAGCGGGCGACAGGCGCGGGGGCGCCTTCGCTCACATTGCACGAGTCACTACCCTCGTCGGGCGGGAATGACCGAGCACTCGCGGTCGTTCCCGGCGTGAAGGCCCCGCTGTAAAGGCGGGCGGTCGTCGGCGGAGGACTGGACGTAAAGGCTCTGCCAGTTTCCCAGTCCTCCTCCACTTCAAGACGATGCGGGAGTGCCGCTGGATTGTTTTAGTGGGTATACCGGCTCATCCGGGGAGTCCCACATAACCCCCCCATTCCGCCAATGGGCGGGTATGCGTAATGCATTTTTTCCCAGCGAGATAAAAAAAAAGAAGAAAAGGGTAGGATTAGTAGGTTAATCGATAGGGCAGGTGAGTAGGTTGGTAGGTAGGTAAGGTAGGTGGGTAGGTAGGTAGGGTAGATAGGTAGGTAGGTAGGGTAGATAGGTAGGAGGTAGGTAGGTAGACATACCATGACAAGGTATGTGTGTTTCAACATACCATCACATGCGCCAAATATTTAGCTAGAGGTGTATGGTATATCCTCATTTTGCCAGTTAGTATGTTAAAATCTGATGCAATAGGGGGCGAGGCTGGGTCTGCTTGCTACTTAGAGATTCCTAGTGGAAACATACAATAACATAATATCAGGAATTTCTCGGCAGTAGTGCTTGCGACTGCATAACGAGGCAGTCATGATGGATGGTTTTTGTTTTTTTTTTTAAATATTCTGCTCTTAACTATATATAGAACAAAGTTCGAATGTATATTCCAGGTGCAAAACAACATAGCACCGTATCAGCACATTCCGTGCGTCGAGCTAGTTTAATTAATATTCTAATTCTTGATCCTCGCTTATCTGCCGCCATGTTGAATACTAACCGAATACTGCACAAATGTGAAGCTTGCTTATCGGACGATTTGGCAAAGGAGACACTAAAGTAAGTCTGTTGATTATCTCTTCATTTAAGAGTCAATATGCGTATATCCAAGGAGTGACGTTCCCTGCCAGAGTCTGTGTTTCACGATAGCTACAACATAGAGATCTTCAAGAGTGAATGGGTTACTTCTAGGCAGGCGGCACATCTACCTATACTACCACCTACCTATCTACCCACCTACCTACCTACCTACCCACCTACCTTACCTACCTACCAACCTACTCACCGGCCCTGCCGATCAACCTACTACCCTACCCTATCCTACATACCCTACTTAGCCTACCCCAACTACCTACTCACCCAACTTACCTACCTACCTACCTACCCTACCCTATCCTACCCTACCTACCATTTTGTAAAACTATTTATTTGAATAAGAATGAATACTACAATACGAATGTAACCAACTTTTGTTTCTACCAGCGATCTAATTAAACTTTGGAACACAAAAGCTGCTATTGTGACTTAGCTATGATAGTGAGATATATGCTCTCGCAGACTTTTTTGTAGTTAATAATGAGAAGTTTTATCATGTAGTACATAATTTTTATGTATCAACAATAGTTTTCTGAGCGCACGCCAAATAATGAATTTTATAGGCAAAATTTTGCTACTTTGGGTTACATTATTGCAATTTTCATAAGGATCTAATTTTTTTTAAATAATTTATAACCTTTGTTACTCGGGAATAATGTAGCTTTTCCTAAATGATGGTCTAGTAGTTTCGGAGCCTATTCGGTACAAACAAATAAACAAAAAATTTTCCCTCTTTATAACATTGGTATAGATAAAAAACCAGCCAAGTGCGAGTCGGACTCACGCACGAAAGGTTCCGTACCATTATCGCAAAAAACGTCAAAAAAATCACGTTTGTTGTATGGGAGCCCCACTTAAATATTTATTTTATTCTGTTTTTAGTATTATTGTTGTAATAGCGGCAATAGAAATACATCATCTGTGAAAATTTCAACTGTCTAGCTATCACGGTTCATGAGAGACAGACAGACCGCGGAGTCTTAGTTATAGGTTTTACCCTTTGGGTACGGAACCCTAAAAACAAAAAAATACAACTGACTTCCAAACAAAAACACTACAAAGTGAAAAATAACTTCAATTTCGGAAGTCGGTGTTCCTGTTTTCGTTTCTTCATTTTTTGACACCGCCTTCCGAAACTGAAGTTATTTTTCACTTTGTAGTATTTTTATTTGGAAGTCGGTTGTATTTGTAAAAAAGTTTTTATTTTTTACTTTTTAATGGTATCGCAAAACCTTACAAGATTGCCCAAGCAATCCGAGTTTGCCCAGCAAAGTACGTTAGGTACGTAGGAAGCAAGGTACGTATCACAAATATTTAAAAAACCGGCAACATTTTTTTGTTGTGTTTATTATTTAATATACTAGAGAAATTTTAGTATGTCTCTGGCAATAGTATGTATCTACATAATGGATAAGTTCTTTAGTAAGGTACGGGAATCTGCGTACCCGTTTAGAGCATACTGGCGTGATGGTATGTTATGAAAACAAAACAAAGACACGCGGTTGCAGCAATCCCGAGAGATTCGCCGTCATTTATTGAAGAGTTCTGTTCTTCTTCTCTGTTCTTCCATTATATGGGTATCAAACAAAAGGTAGGCTGAGAGGAATACGAAAAAGGTTTTTTATTTATTTTTTTATTAATATTTACTGTGCTTTTGCAGGGATAAAGGTATCTTCTCCTAATAAATATTTAAGCATAGCGGACTTGAGGCAATTTCCCATGTATGATCATCATCATATCAGCCGAAAGACGTCCAATGCTGGACATAGGCCTCCCCCAAGCGTCGCCACATTGATCGGTCCCGTGCGTCTCGCATCCAGCGGGTCCCCGCAACCTTCGCCAGGTCATCGGTCCACCTAGTGGGAGGCTTCCCAACACATTCTCTTCCAGTTCGCGGTCACCACTACAGAACTATTCTGCCCCATAAGCCATCCGTTCTGCGAGTAATGAGCCCTGCCCACTGCCACCTAAGTTTGGCAATTCTTCGGGCTTTGTCGGTATCTCTGGTTTTCTTGCGGATCTCTACATTTCCGAATCGATCACTCTCATCGATTTGTCTCAACTGTGGAAGTGACATAGGCTATTATATAATTTTTTAAATATGGCCATTTTTTGGGGTGTGATACGATTTTTTTTGTTATCGTAACAATATGGGTATTAAATGAAAGCTACTAAATAAACCATTCCAAAAGTATATATATCGTAACATTTATGTTACTATTTTGCCACAAATTCAAGATAAGCGCAACTTTGATAGCCAAATAAATAATCTTTTACCATATAATTTATTTGGAGAACTCTTTAATTAAAAAAAACTAAAATGCTTGAAAAAATTAGGATTGCTTTTAAATTATCCTAAAAAAAAAATAACTGAAAAGAGAAAAACAAGTACTAGGTATAATTTTTTTTTTATAAATAGTATACAGTGCCATAGGCAGGAATTCAAAAAATGCCTGCAGCTACCTAGTAAAAATAATGTTATACAATCTGCAACACGGTGGAATCGCAAAAGAGAACATTTTGACAATCTAAGAAGTCCGATGTCGTTTCTCATCTTACTTGCTGCGATAAGTTTGTACGTTAGAAATTTAAAAATCAAATTCATAATCCTTGTCAATTACCTATATTACCAATACACTATAACAATGAGTATCATTCGTTAGCATCAACTTTAATTAGTATTAAGTAGTTTTATAGCTGTCAAATCCGTCTTCTTAGATTTTGACGACTATAGTGCATGAATCTCACCAGAACCAATACTCTTCACGTCCAGTATGGTGTCGGACGTAAAGAATTTCACCATCCCATATCTCTCCGTGGGTGTCGTAAGTGGCGACTAAATACATGGCAGAGATCTTGTGGTACGTGGATTTTAAGTTTATTATAAAAGCGGATATATTGATATCTGAGCGAGCCACCTATTTTGTTGAGTCCAGTTGTAGGTACTACAAATTTGTGGTTGTTCCTAGTATTTATGTTGTAGATTCATTCAGGAGCATCCCTTAAGACTGAAGCCAACGCAGCATAGTTGGTAAAAGGCAGAATGATGCGCCACCTTAGTCGAATTCTTTTAAGGTGTTAATTTTAAACGAATTATAGAACTGCGTCTTTTTATCATAACTCTACAATATTTTGTGCCACGGCTAATAATAGTGATGTGACACTAAGCCACAATTCTTGCAGGTACGTCACTAGCGTGGCGAGGCGCGATACCGGCTAATCCGGTCGTTTGTGTCATTTGACGACACAGCGCGAAATAGGCGCAGTGCTCACTGGCAGAGAATGCGAATGATTTACAGATTCGCGTTCGGACTTTTCTATTTTAGGGAGTAAGAGTTAGTAGTGCAAATTACTGGTGGTACTTTATTAATCTTTCATTTGTTACCTTTGCATGGCGCAGCTGAAATATTTACCTTAGCGATGCCAAAAGGCATCGGCTGCTTTTTTAAGAGTCCTTTCGATATTTTTTGCCACCATCATCATCATCATTTCAGCCTAGAGATCATCAAGTCCACTGCTGAACATAGGCCCAAGGAAATTTTGCAAAAGGAAATTTCCTTGTTTATTTTCATTGCTGCATGGTTTGAAATCATTGCTATCCGCTTTATTATTGGATAGAAAAGCATATAGAGTCGCCGGTTGCTAATTGTCTAAAACTCTGCAATAACTTAATATTAAAACAGCGACTAGCTTCTGCCCGCGCCTTCGCACGTGTAAAAAGTGTTTTTTGTTATGCCAAGGGAACACACTATCGGGATAAAAACATAACCAGATGATCAAACTATGTCCATTCCAAATTTCATCTAAATCAGTTCAGCTGTTAAGTCGTGAAAAAATAACAAACAAAACAATTAAAATAAATAGATTTACTTTAGCATTTGTTTTTATAAGTATGAATTCACAAACAATTTCGAGCACAGTTATTATTTCGCAATAATTTCGCATAATATTTACGCTGCTAAGCGCTATAAAGTCTCTATCGTGACTCAGCAGCGATTATATCGTTTTGCTTTTTATTTATGTTACACTCTCTTCAATCAATATTATTGGTATATATATTATTGATCAAAGTACACTCAGGAAAGATGACGTTAACTCTGAAATAGAAATCAAACCTACTAAATTACATATAAATAATGTCAAAAATCTTTCGCCACCCTATCTAAATGCCAAAAAAATATTTCCCATTTATTTCGCATTCCTCACCATTGTGACCTCTTCCTTACTCTGATCTCCTGCTAAGCGGCGGCTGTGGCGTCTGTATCGCGACTCAGCCGCGGTCGTGTCGTGTTGCTTTCTTATTTATGTTACACTCAAGAGAGGCTGATGCTGACGAATTGAGGAATAAATTCTGAGTGTCAACTAGTTCTCCAGGAAAAATTAACTGTTCAGTAACTGTTTCGTCTACGTTTTTTAATTCATTAATAGTCGGAAGAGCTCGTGACGTGGCTAAATAATATCAAGCGCATGGTTCGTTCTTCAAGGTTCAGCAACGTCTGCCGAGGTCGGTTCCTGGATAGGTGACCATCTTTACACAGCGAGATTTCTCCGTACCTCAGTGCCATTTAATGATCTAATTCTTTTTTTTGCTAACAAATTACTAAGTCCTGCGATTTATTTTTGAAGGCATCTAGTGATTCAAAACACTGGCATTTTTTCTCCCATGCTATAAAAATTTAAGACAAATTTTATACGGTTTGCCTCTCACAAATTCACCCAAAGACGACCTTACAATACAAAACGTGCCAAAAAAACCGCCCTACAGTTTTATTCTTCCCCTTCAATTCCAAACAAGTCCATGCATTTTATTGCTAATTAATTGCGAGGTTTTTCTAATTAAGACCGCCTGGGCCTTCTTACGAGGGGCCAAACGGGCACTATGCTGGAAATAGGCCATTAAAACGCTAAGATTTCAGGATATAGTCGGCTAATTAAGCATTTCAATCGACGCCGCTAAATAAAACATGAGGCCAATAAATTGAGCCTACAATGGAATACGTAGGTTCGGTATATTTATTGCTTTTGGGAGAACTTCCTAATTTTAAGGTTATTTTGAGTGCTTTTAAGAAGAAAGACGGTTATATCTTTTTTTTTTTTGGGTTTGAAACCATCCCGCTCTGGGTGAAGCGGGAGGGCGTGTCAGACTTTTACTGACTAAAATCCACCCGTGTTCCTTGTGCCAGGGCCGCGGTAACTCTATTTCAAATTTATCCGCGACCCAAGACGGTTATATCTAGACATAGGATTACATGCATGTTCGCATATGCAAATGCATAAAACTAATTTTATAGCGTTATTGGATATTTTAGTACTTTTTCATTGATAGTGCTTATTCAGTAGTTAAATGTGTTAGCGGTGTTGTATTATTAATTAAATGCTATTCTGTATATAAATTCCAGGTCTGACTTGAAAATGTTCCTGCAGAAATGGCGCCAAATTTCAAGTTATTTTAATAACGTCAGTGGACGTAGGTCATTTTCAGCCTACAAATTAATCATCATCATAATCACCATTTCCAGAAGAAGTCCACATCTGGGCATAGACCTTCCCGAAGCGTTGCTACCCTGATCAGTCCCGTGTGTTTCGCGTCCACCGGACTCCCGTAGCCTTGACCAGGTCGTCGCTCCACCTAGTGGGAGGCCTTCCAACGCTGCGCTTTCTGGTACGCGGTCGCCACTCCAGAAGTTTTCGCCCCAACGGACAGCATTCTGCGAGCAATGTGTCCTGTCCACTGCCACTTAAGTTGATAGATATGGTCACCCCAAAATACATGAATAAATAAATTAAAGCTAAATGGTTTCCGCTCGAATGGCGACAGAGTTAGCTTTCTGTCCGAGCTACGCTGTGGCCGAGGCGAGACACTTAGCTCAAGTATGCTTATTAGGGCACCTAATAAGCATGTAAGGAACTTAAATAAAATAAGTGGTAAGTAAGTAAGGAACTGAAATATCTAAGCGACCTCAACAAAAAACTGTTCCTGATGCACTGTTTTCAAAACGAAAAAGCTTAGATTCTTCTCTCTTATATTCAGTAAATAAGGGAATTAATATGGTGATAGCCAATTCAACCGCCCAGAGAGGCGATAGCGGTTAGATATGACAAAAATGTATAGGAATGTCAAACGCTATAGAAATGTCACGATATCAATCCTTTACATTTTGGCATTTCGTCCATCGCTATCGCTGACATCGAATGACACTTTAGAGATAAAGTGTAATTCTCTATTCGTCTTATTAATATACGTGGATTAAGGTAAGATTAACTTTATTCCAAGCATTAGTTTGGTACTGTTACAAAAAAAAACTAAGTAGTAACTAGTGTCGCCATCTAGTATCGAATAGCGGAACTAATCTTCTCGAAAGTTCGTGTCGAATGGAATTTTCCAGAATGTTCGAGCCAAACATTCTGGAAGTTTTAAGTCGCTTCGAGAACAGCAAGTTCGAAAGTCGATTATTCTGGAAGTTTATCGAATTATCTAGAAAAGTATGGAACGTTCTAGAAACATCTTCCGTGCTTATATAAAGAGCGGTCGGGTTCGTCGTGAGTCTGTCTTTTCCGTTCTTCTCCACGTTTTTCCGAACGGATTGTAGAATCACTTTATTAAGATCCAACCTTAGTTGTCCCCCCAGCGAAGCCCTGAGCCGAGGTTCGACCCCACAGGGGGTAGCCATCAGCGTTGTCGCTTAGGTTTAGTAATTTTGTGCCTGGCTGGAGGCTATATAGCTTAGTCTCCACAGGTTCGCCCGGTTAAGCAGTGGACGTTAACTTTGATCAAACTGCGAAATGCCACGTAGAAAAAAAAAATCGAAACTGCGATTTAGAAGCGACACAGAGCGATCGTAAAAGGAAAATAGTGCAAAGTAATAGAATTGTTTAAGAAGTGTTTTTTGTAATAAAGTGTGATTAATTGAAATCTGCTGTTTAAATAGTTTATCCCTGAACCCCAGCTCGTAACAGTACTAAAAAAGATCCGTATTAATAAACACGGAATAAGGCGAGATTATACTAATCTGGCTCTAGTCTTGGACTAAACGTTACTCCATGGTGCTAGCTAGTTTAAGGTCGGATTAAGGTTGGACTAAGAGTGTATCCATGGCGACTACATTTACTATTCTTAATTGACATTTTGTTCGTTGTGATTTGATGATGAAAATTTTTAGTTTAAAATGAATACCTATATTGTATTTATATTCACAATCATTTCATTTGTTATTGTTTATTCCTACTTTCTCTAGTAATATGTCAAAATAACACATCGTAAGACTGAACAGGAAACACTTTTTCCATTGAGATGTGTTTAATATTTAGGTATTTTACTTATGACATTAGTATGAGGGATACACTCGTCATCAGATCCATCAAAACACTACGAATATTAAATACTAGCTGTTGCCCGTGACTTTGTCTGCGTAGCATTAGTACTCCTAATAGCCTATTTTTAATGTCGCGCAATAGTATTGTGGATGTGTGGGCCGCCTTACTTGAGAAATTATTGGTTCACCATATAAATTTCTAGCTTCCTTGCCACCCCCATAAAGATGGTTTCCGGGATAAAAACTATTGTATGTCCCAGGGTCTCAAACTAACTCCATTGATGTAATATCATATATGTACTTGGCGATGGTTGATGTGTCACGTGATATTTCGATAGCGTTTGACATTCTATAAACAATAGCTAGTTAATTACTGTCTCTATGTTACCTATTGTTTTCGGTTTTTCGACCCCGACTTCGGAAAAGAAAATTATTTCTCGCTTGGTAGTGTTTCGTTTTGGAAGTCGGTTTGATTTTTTTGTTAAAAGTTTTTTATTTATCTCTTTTTAGTTTTGGTAGGTACCTCCAAGTACTATGAAAATAATTTATAGCCAAAGCAAATCTTCTGACGTTTCCAATAAGCCCAAACACAAGTGCCGTTTTTATCAGTACCATTTATTTATAAGTATTTGCTTCATCATAGTCGGTTAACTTTTTTTTATTATTAAAAAACGTTGCCCCACACTAGGAATTTCTACCTGTATCGTGGGTGCGTTTACAAACATATAAACTCACATACACAACACCCAGATCCGGAACAACTATCTGTAGGTCATACAAATAAATACTTGTTCCGTGCGGGAATCGAACCCGCGACACGCAGCGCAGCAGTCAATCGCTCAACCACTGCGCCAACCGTTCGCCCGACTATTTGATATATCATATACCCACCCGTCCGTGACATACTTAGCATTCAGGAGTTACAATGGCCATTTGTGGTCTTCTTCATCATTTCCACTTCACCAAATGATACTTTCCGAATGTAAATGATTGCATTGTTGATGTATATATAAACCTATAATATTTGAGAATTTACCTCGATTTCGCCAGGATCCCATCACAAGATTCTGACCTGATGAAAATGGGACCACCTAGGAAGTATACCCTTTCAAACAAAAGAAGAATTTTCAAAACCGGTCCAGGCATCTTTGAGTAGTCGGGAACATACAAAAAAAAATTGCAACGAATTGAGAACCACCTCCTTTTTTTGATGACGGTTAAAATATCAAAAATATATGGGAATTTCAATCGCTATCGAAATGTCACGTAATAAATCCTTTTCATTTTGGCATTTCGACTATGGCCATCGCTGACATAGAATGACACTTGTTTTGTCCCGCTAGTCTTATAAACTTTATTGAATCGAGTAGCACCAGAAAGTGTTACCACCAATATGCGGCCTCCTGCAAAAGTTCTGTACCATCGACGATGCCATTGCCAAGAATGTGATACAAGCAAATTGTAGAAACCAAACTGCGTGGCATTGTCACTAACTAGTGATCCACCCCGACTTCACACGAGAATTTTTTTTTACAATACCTTCCTCGTTTCTCGCTCCTTCTACAAATCAAATATGTATCAACATATGTTTCGTGGTTTAGAAGAAGTTCGCGAAGTAACAGAAATGACGTCGACAGACGCGGACAGCGACTTTGTTTTATACTATTTAAATATAGTGGATTGTGGGTCTACAAACAAAACCATATTTCAATAAAAATGTGAATGCAACTGTTGGTTAGACTTAAAACCCAATCAACGAATCAGGTCTACAAATACCATTAAAAATAACAATGTGACTTTTTTAAATTCATATGTATTTTCTAAGTTTATCTTGGATATCACTGACAATGGTAATAGAAAACATCGTGAGGAAACTTGGACTTATAGTTATTACTATACCGAAGTCTGATACCGCCAACCCATCTTGAACAAGCGTGGTGATCAATGCTAATGCCTTCTCTATTGAGAAGAGGTCTTTGCCCTGCAGTGGGACAGTTACAGGTTGGTATTTATTTTTAAAAACTCGTACAATTTCGACTTCTACATCATTTTTTCTAGCCGCTACATCTCGCCGACTTCCAACGTAGCGATGACGTCACACCACAATCTAAAAATAAGCGTCGTCGCACACCGGGCAAACACGCGCTCGCGCAGTTTATTATTTTTAATGCCAGTCTATTCATGATTTGTGGGAGCCGTTGCTATGGGATCTACAGCTGATTATAGTGAGGAGGTAGAGTTGTTAACAGATGTGGTAAATGTTGAAGTTTATCATTTTAGGAGATTACCTTCCTAATCCGATTTCGGAGTTTGTCTTGACTCAATAAAAACTTTTTAACATAAAAATGTAACCGACTTCTAAAGCAAAACACTACAAAGCGAAAAATTACTTTATTTGCCAAATTTCGTGTCTTCCTATTTACCCAAGGTTTTCGTTTTTCGACACCGACTTCTGAAAGTAAAGTTATCTTTCGCTATGTAGTCGGTTACAATTTTTGGTTAAAAAGCTTTTCATTTTACTCTTTTTAGTTTTGATACGTCATCGCGTCATATTACCAGGCAAATCATTTATAGCCAGAGTTCATCTCATTTCGATTTCAATAAGCCCAAACACGACTAGGATACATTGTTTTATTACGGAATTCCAGTAACTACCTTCCGGCTTCATCACCAGATCAGTTCAATGGTACCATTTTTATCAGTACTATTTATTACATCACACAGACGCACCTCATCTAATTGCTGCCTTGTTTGTCCCAGGCGCTACTGCTGAGCTTGGCGCCTTAGCTTCGAATCCCTGGTGATTCAGTGTTATCGGGCTTGATCGCCTGTTTTTTTTTTTAGTATGTGCCCATAGTCTATATTTGTGCCAATGATGCTGATAGTTCGCCACTCTTTTTAGAGTTCCGTACCCGAAGTGTCCAAACGGAGCCCTATTGCTTTCACTCACGTGTCTGTTCGTCGTCTGTTACACAGGTTTTACAGCCAAACGATTGGAGCTCCCTTCTTAAAAATTTCACAGCATCTTGTTGACTAAAAGTAAAACAAATTAAAAAGAAAATATTTTTGAATTTGGATTGGAAAGAAATGAGAAGCCACCAAAGTCAGCTTTTATTACAAAATTTTGTTCCGAAGAATTTTTTAACTTCCAAGTGACCTATGAACTTTAAATTTAGTGATAATGTATATTATTACGTATAATTTACCAAGAAATACCAACATATTGATGGCATTTTACTGTTCAAATCGGGATGTTTTCACAAGATTTAGAGATTACGTGTTCAATAGATTGTCGCTCGAAGTGTGTCTACATAGATAAGTTTTGTAGCATGAAATAAATATGTTTCGGGGGTTTTTAAACTGTATTATCCTTGTTTTATCCATAAGGCTGAAAGTGTGTGTACGGTTAGGCAGAGATGATCTTGTTTAGATCACCTCTGCCTAACACTTCGAGGAAAACAAGCGTGATGTTATGTTCACTACATCACAATACTAAGTACAAACTGAACTGAAGATACTTGAGCCTGTTATTGTAATATTGTTCGTGAGAGATCTCTGTTCTGGAACTGACATGAAGTGCTTATATATTCTGACACTGACTTACAAGTGTTGATGGGTACTTCAAACTAAGGGATGACTTGTAATTACACTGTTATTAAGGACGATAAGTGAATTAGAAATTATAATTCAAGTAGCTTTTATTTACCAACTTATAATATATACTTTTGCTTATTATTATAAATATAAAAATACGATACCTATCCCTTTGGAAAGACTAGTGCCACTGGCTTTTGGCTATCCGTTACAATTGTTTAAGATGTCCAAAAATGACAGCCGTGACCAACAGCTTAGCGTGCTTGCCGAGACACGGAGGAATTTTGGTTCGTTAAGATGGTCACCCATCCAAGGCCCGACCTCGGCAAGCGTTGTTTAGAAGATCGACCCGTACCGCTGTTATTATTTAGCGTGCTTGAGGTCCTGGATCCTGGCAGGTACCATTGTGACTTTTTCAAGTCATATGTTCTTTCTAAGTCTATCTTGGACATATACATACGCTGATATCGGTGAAGGAAAACATCTTGATGAAACCTTGATCTAGTTAATGTAAATTGGATATCGCAAACCCGCCTTGAGCAAGTATAGCGATCAATGCTCGTGCCTTCTTTGTATAAGAAGATGCGTTTGCCCTGCATTGGGATAGTAACAAGCTGGTAGTACTCGAATATTAAAGGTACCTACAGCCGCATGGAATACACTGTGGCGTAAAATTGGTTTAATTTTACGAATTCTATGCTCTTGAGTTAAATCCACAATTATTTGTATAAAGCAAACTATTTTCATTACATACCTATCCGTAGGAATGAAAATACACAAGAACATTCTGCGTGCGAACCTTCGCAAACATAGGAAGCAGATGTGAGCCGTCCGTTTGTTTGTTATTCAAATATTACACATATTTCATTCAGTTGAGCAGTGTGTGTGAAATGCAAACATTTTATTGTTTGAGAGTGTGTGTGTGATAAAGGAGTGAGAACAATGTGAAGCTATGCTGCGCGGGGCTGTGGCTAGCTAACTTGAAGTGCTATTATTTTTTAGAAAACAAGGAACTCCTTCTTCAATGCGTTCCTTGCTAAATATGTGTGGTGTAACTTTGCATATTGATTGAAGAATGGTGTGATAAGACAACGTTGTGGTACATAAAAAACTTTTTAACAAAAGAGATAAACCGACTTCTAAAGCAAAACACTACAAAGAGAAAAATAACTTTTTTTCCGAAATCGGTGTCTAAAAACGAAATACAATAGGTACCAAAGACATCGACTTCGTTTAATTTTTGTGTTAAAAAGTTTTTACTTTCCACTTTTTAATGGTATATAATGGACAAGTTCCATAGTAAGGTACCTATAATGCCCACAGTTATGCCAGTTGAAATAAATCGAATATCATGTAACTTGAACATAACTGGTGAGAGAGTATACTGTGTGATATATGAGAGTGTACTAGGGTGAACTGTATACATTTGCGTACCCGTTTAAAATCGGTTTGAATGTTAAGAATTATTAAAATCGGTTCATCTAGTAAAAAGTTCTGAGGTAACAAACATAAAAAATAATACAGTCCAATTGATAACCTCCTCCGTTTTGGCTATCGGTTAAAAATAAGATATATTTAGTGATACAAATTTAAAAGAGTATGCTTAGATGATTTGGTCATGTACACAAAGCAAATCAGATAGGTTTTCAGGGCACACCAACATAAATATTAGTGTTTGCTTCACAATAATCCGTTGTCCACGCACATACTTGCAATTTCTTGTCACTTTAATGTTGCGCGGAATATGAAGCATAAATATAGCTAATATAAAAATCGCCTTCGTGGCGCATTAGTCAAGCGTGTGGTATATAATATTTTCGCCCCGGCGCCGTAAGACCGAATCCGACTAAAAATGACAAATCATATATACGTTAGGAGATGTTTATCGTCATAATGCTATTGAATATCGGGCTTTCGTTACGTTTTTAGACATTATACCCTGCAAGTTTTGAGAAGTGCTTTTATTTGTGAATCACTTTACTATACTTAAGAGTTGAGATAACTATTTTGCATGAGCAAAACGTTTCAATTAGTGAAGTTGCGAGGCGTTTATATCGCCATCGGTGAGTTTTTATTATGTTTAGAAGTTTAATATATTTAAATAATTCACATGTTATTGATTGTTGTTTTTTTGTAATAATATTTTATTATTGTCCACAGAGAAGATCTGTGAAATTGTGGTTCCAACGTTATGCAGATTCGGGAAGCCTTGATCCTCTACGATCGGGACCAAAGGCTGGATTTGCATACACAGATGCCAAAGCGCGGCACCGTGATGTAGTTTCTTGTCATATGGCTGAGCCCTTCCTCACTAGTTCACTACTCGTTCCAGGGCGACTAAATATGACGTAAAGTTAATATAAATATGACCTGACATTACAAACTATACGGAACCACTTACTTGCAACTGGTGTGAAATATTGTAGGCCAGCCAAGAAAACAAGAAAATTTTACACACAGGCAAAACCGGGTTCGCTTCGCAATAGAATATTAGGATTTCGATTGGTGCAAAAATATATTTATACTAAGCGATGAAAAATGTTTTAAGTCAGACAAGTACGGTTGCTAAATTTTGTGGCGAAAAGATGGTGAGGTGTGCAAAGTTAGTTTAACATCCAAGAAAATTTTACTGTGATTGAATGGCTATCAAAAAGTCGTGCACCAATCGGCTATTTATAAAAATATCAGGGTGTGATAAAATTTGTTTTATGTGTATGATGTTATTGTGAATGAGATTACAATAATTAAGGATACCTGTATAATATTAAATCTAACTTACTAACATGTTTATTCATAACAATAATAAATAAATTTCCCACTTGAGTATAAAAAATAATGTTAATTCTTGTTCGACTTCAAATATTTGTAGTGTTTGATAAAAAAAAACCTAGCCAATAAATATTGTTGTTTTTTTTTATTAAAATTTGTTTAATTTATACGTCAATATCTTTTTTCTCCAATAACGTTCTTATTATCAATCTCACTGACGGTTAAATAGAATTATCATTTTTATACCCAGGAATCATCCCAATTATTTAGTTATGCTTATGCTCTATATATTTGCTCTGTATATTTTTTACTTATTGCAGTTCCAAAAATAAAAAAGTGAACTTTATACTGTATAACTTACTACTATATTTTATTTACTCCTCGCGAGACGAAGCCAAATATGGTATCGTGATCTTTCCTTATAAAAGCCTTCCTTATGCTGTTCATGTGTCAAATCCCAAATAAGCGATGGTAGTACCCAAAATGACCACTTTCTGTAATTATTACATATTTACGAATTTATGAGATTCAATCGATTGCACTCATGCCACGGGACCAGTTAGTAGCATAGTTAAATTTATGCTTCATATACTTTGCTTCATATATATTGTGAAACAAATACTAATAAATAGGCGAAGTAATACACCCGTTGTTTTTACGTACATGAACATCTATGTTGGTGTGCCCTGCAAACCTATCTAGTTTGCTTTGTATACATATGTAGCAACGACCCTTACACTCGTTTATCTTCATTAACGTTCATACATCTAGTCATACACTCACGCTGGTTGTGAGTACTGCACACCTGGCCTTTCTGAAGACCATCAGTAATAAGATCCGTGTATGTACTTCTAGGATGTCGTCCGCTCATGGATCGCTTTCTATTAGCGCGATGTTTGTAAAGGCATCTCGTGCCTCCTGTGCGGGTCACAAATAAAATTTTTTCTTTCTTTCTTTTTCATCAATATCTTCTTCAAATAGGGATCTTCCTAACGACATCGGTCGAATAACACGTATTTACTAAGAAAATTTAAAGTGCAAATCGGTTGAATTGCATCTCAATTTGACCATGTAGTCGCATGTGCAATTTAAAAGGCCTAGTCTGTGTTTTATAAATCGAATCTTGTAGAGCCACTAGCAAGTTCATTTAAAATTTGAAGCCTTTATAATATTAGTTAAGCCGAAGAGCGAATGAGCTGAATAGAGCGTAGCATACTCTAGCATAGCTTGATGTTGACACGTCACCCTAAAGTGATCTTTATGTGTGTGTATTTAGGTGTGTGCGTGTGGTCAGTATTGTTAGACAAACGTAATTACACGTATTTAATTTAATATAATTTACGGGTTATGTGATATTATGCAATTCTGTGCTGAGCCCGAGCAAATGTACCGAGAATTAATAGTGTAAACAATAAACAAATGACGATGCGATTTGCGCAGTGATCGCATTGGATTGGCCTTGTTTATTATACATATCTATGGATTGGCCTTTATATCATTGTGCTAGTTGCTTTACCTATAAATTAACTGAATTATCTGAGTGCATGCCAAAGTACAGTTTTAACTCTAATTGCAATGTTTTTACATCAATAAATGTAACAGACTGTAGTCCGTAACCTGTAAGCCGCATTTTTAATACTTCATCCAAACTTTGAAAAACGAGGTAGTACTACTTGTCTAAAGCTATCCCTTAGTACAGAAGCATCGCAATTGCACTAAAGGAGTATGTCAGTAAACTTGACCACAATATATCCCAATGGGTCGAAGTGTCCGAGTTCTTTCTCGGCCCCTCCAAAAGATAAGATAAACTCAAAATAACTAGAGTAATGATGGCTTACAGAGGGAGTGCTGGCAGGAGGAGCATGCATATTCAGGGCGAAAAGTTGATAGCTGGTAGTTGAGGCTTTCTGAGAGATATCTAGATACTTTCTGCCCTGAATAAATGCTTGTTCAAAATCCTTACCAACTCCCCCTCTATTAGACAAAGTGAAATTATACCAGCTATTACGATTGTCAAATGGTATATTATTATGGAATTTGCAAGCGCTACCGAAATAAAAAAAGGTGGTCTAAACAATACCATTTTGGAATATACAAAGTGTCAGTAGATCGTTTTTTATACTTTATGTTGTTTCGATTCCGATAGTGTAATAAGAGATCCTGGTCCCAAAATACTACTCAAAAATAATATTGTTTCTGAAGGTGGAATCTGGGACCGCGGTCCCGGTCCCAAAAGCCCCAGGACCCCGTCAGTGAGACAGTCTTACTTAGCAACAAAAAAAGTAAAACTCTTTGGTATGTCAATAATTTAAAAAAAAATAGTTGGTTGAAAGAGCGAGCGAAGCGAGGATGAAAATTTTTTCACCTCAGATGGGCTACGTTCTCGAATTATGCAGAAATGCAAGAAAATATAAAATGCAAGCGGACTAAGCTACTACCATTTATGCCGACAGATATAGAATTTGACTGAACTCGTAACAAAAAAGAGCAAGAACCAAGGATGTACCTAATAAAAGCAAAAATAATCCGAAAATTATAGCACCTCCTCTTGGAAAGGTTAATTTTATTTAACGTTCATCGAATTGAATGTATCCTGAAGCTACTTCTATATTTATATTCATAGGAGTTAGTGTGTCGCCACATGAAAAAAAAATGATAAATGAGACTAAAAAACGAGCGAAGCGAATTCGAAACATTTTTAGCACCCTGCCTCAGATAAGTAGGTTTTCTTTTGACAGACAAGAAGACAGGGCAGCAGACTGGAAGAGCTTACTAGTCCTTGTCTCAAAAAAAATATGGAAAAAGATGGATTGCGCCACCCTTCGCTGCCGCCGTGGCCAAGGGTAAATATGTTACTGCGTGAATGCGCCTGAGGCTGACTAAGGTAGAATACGTCAAATTAATTGAAGTTGTGTAGGTAATTCGCGGTGCACTAGATAGATAGGAATCAAAGACGTTCGAAGAACCGTGTCCGGGAAAACATACAATTTAATACGTGCTTTAGTATTTTACGCGCGAATTTGTATACAAAATCTGATTATGTAAATAAATGGTTCTTTTAAAGCCAAGCTTGGCGCCCTCTTGGTCCTCGCGCCCTAGGCTATATCCTGATTAACCTGTGGGTAAATCAGACCCTGGTCTTTATTTATAAAAAAATCTTAGAGCTGTTTAACAACTGTGAGTGTTCTAAGAACCTGCTCAACATTTAAGTTTTTCTAAAAAATGGTGTAAGAAAACTGAGAATAACTAAATCTACGTACCTATATGTATTAGTAGGTATGTTGTAAGATAACGTCACAAAGGACCAATGTATTGGAGGCTGCGCGCACGCCTCTCGTGCGACGACCAATCAGAGCGCGCGGTTTGATAAGGGGGTGGTGACATATTGAGATACGGTGTTTTTTGTTCTATTTGGTCTTTATTCTGAACTTAATGTATGTTTGCGAATTATGTATGTAAACGATTGTATAAGAATTATGTGTGAATGTTTATGTGTGATTACTTTTGTCATTGTAGTTTTACCTTTTTCTGTTTTTATTTGAAAAATCATCCAATCCTCTTGTCTTTTTTTCCGTCAAAGACATTTCGTCTCTTCAAGGATTGTACCTTCAAAAAATTAATGATTGCTTCTCATCATTTTTTTCTTACTCAGCCATGCCTTAGCAGTGGTTTTTCACGATTAATCAAATTTATTTCAATTAAACTAATTTAGTTTCAGAAGAGTCTCTCTAATCGAGCACTTTAGTAGCAGTACTCCGGCACACCCAGTGGACCGGCACTGTCCGCCCGCGTCTTCCCCATAGTTCCCTACATATGATAACATATGATAGCTTTATATAATTTATCTTGATTTTTTCTATACAATCCAGTAATCCAAACATTTCAATAATCTGGCACTCCCTGGTTTTCAATAGTGCCGGATTAGTAAGACTCTACTGATGACTTTTTTAACCCTATTTGACAAATGAACTGATGATTAATATCAATCAATCATCAGTTAATTTGTCAAACAGGATTGTATGCTTCGATTGTATTTTGTTTGTATTTTTGTTGTTAAACCGACTTTCCAAATAAGAGGAGGTTCTATTTTCGACTTTGTTTGTTTTCTTTTTTTTTCGTTTTGTTCACCGATTTCTTCGTCAGTTGTGGACCGATTTTGAAAATTCTTTTTTTGTTTGAAAGAGTATGTTTCAAAATTGGTGCCATTTTAATTTGATGAAGAACTTCGAAGATATACTTCAAAACTCTTCAATAAATAACTAAAAACCTCTCTGGATTGCTGCAATTGCATGTCTGTTTATTGTTTATACCATTTTATAACATAACATCACGCCAGTACGCTCTAAAGGGCTGCGCAGATGTGTACAATTCACCTTGGTACTACACTCTCATTTCACCGGTTATGTTCAAGTTTCACGATATTCGGGTAATCTATTCTGGCATTATAAGTATCTAATTAAACAACTTGCCTATTAGGTAGGTACAACTGGAAGTCGGTAGTATTTTTTTGTATTTTTTTTTTTTGTTTCCCTTCATTCTGGCAAATAAATGATTTGATTTGATTTAACTGTATTTATAGGTAAAATAGTCGGAAAGTGAGACTTACAATGACTTAATAAAGCATCTAAGTTTGAGAATTAACTCAAATGTAAACTAATATAAGAAAACTTTATGGGCACTAAAACTTGGTAAATACATTTAAACTACTGATCCTGTGACAAACATTATTTTACAAATAGAAACACACAATCGCTAAGCCAATGTCCCTAATAAGCGAATATCTCCACTAGACCAGCATTACAAAAGGACGGCTGCAAAGAACACAGTAAGGAAGTTACGAAGACTCCGACTCCGATAAGTCGGAACTTCCGATTGATATTACACCTCCGGTTCCTACATCGGCGACACTTTAAATCAGAGGTTTTATTTGGAGGGATAGCGACGGGTAGCTCACGCCTCTAGGCTGCTTTTAACGTGTATAATTAACGGCCAAGTGCGTGTCGGATTTCGCACATTTGCACGAAATTCTTCGATGCTACGTAAACAATGTAAGGTGCAGTGAGAAAAAAAGTGTTTGGGTTCAATTAAACTGAGCAGGAAGCTCAGAAATATTGAAATTAAACAAAAAAATGTCAAAATCTTAGTTTGAAATATTTTTAGTTTAAGTTTCTCTTTTACGGCAAGAAGTTTCGTTTTTCACAGTTCTATGGAATGGATGGGCAATTTGTTTTTAAAATGACTGACGCGACGACGTGTTGAGTGACGGCGAGGCGAGTGTGCATTAGTATGATGAAAGGGAACATTTATTAACTATTTTTCGCGAAAGTAACGGAATACGAGTATACATGCTAGATTTTCTTAATTTTCTTTTTAAATGGTCAAATAAAATATTACACTAACACTTTTCTTCATCACTGCCCGCGAATGTGATTTAGTTTATAGCGGAACTTATTGGTAGGTATTTTTCGAGCATAGCGGAACTAGAGCATAGTGGAAATATCTCAAATATACGTATCTAATAATAAACAGTATCACCAAATTTGAAGGTCAAAGGAAAGTTAAAAAATTCTTCGGAACAAAAATTTTGTTAAACAAAGCTGACTTTGGTGGCTTCTCATTCCTTTGTTTTCCAATATATTATATTTTTATATTTTTTTTCCTTTGTTTTCCCACTCGATGGGGTATTTTTTTTGCTCCCCCCTTTCTCTGTATCGGAACCCCCTTAAATATATTTAAAAATATTTTTGTGACAATTTGTATGGCTTTGGGTCAATTAGATGCTTACCCTTTACGACCACTTAACAACTCGGAGTAGACTAAAAAGTCGAAAGAGCTTTCTGCGTACCACACGGGCGATCCAGGACAAGCCGTCTAGGTAGAAGAGCAAACTGTGGCTAGAAAAGTACCCCACCTCATGACTTCATTAAGCCTAAGGAGCATCTTCCCCTCGGTCATGAACTGCAGTGGCCCGTGTGGAAGGCACTGAATCGGATGCGCACCCAGGTAGGCCACTGCAAATATAATTTGGCAAAATGGGGGATTATTAGTCCATTGCACGCTGGATGCGATTGCGGTGCTCCTGTACAGACTATGCCCCACTTGCTGGAGTGTCCCGACAGTCCATTCACTTGCACCTTGGATGACCTTTATAATGCCTCTGACGCTGCAATAAACGTGGCCTCCTACTGGGCTCAAATAGTTTGATCAAATGTACCATCGAAACGAAAAGAAGAAGAGATACTTATACTGGGAACATTCGAAGACTGTTGCTTCAACTGTTTGGCTATAAAACCTGTGTGACAGGGAACCCCTCTCTACTTGCTTTCTGTCGCCTCCGACTCTAACTCCGATCCTAGTTTCGACTCCGACTTACCAAATTTAAAAACTGCGGTTCCGATAAAACCTCCTCCGTAACAATTCTAGAACACACACACAGATAGTAGCTATCAAAGACATATCAGAACTAGATGCGCTCATCTGGGAGCACTCGGACGAACAGACCGCGTTCAATTTATCTATCTATTCTAGCTAGATCAACTCTTTGATCTCGTGAAAACACTGGATAGGGATAGCTGGTTGGTTTGACTAAAAATAGTTATAATATAAAAATAGCTGCTTTTTGTACAGTTTTAAGCCATGAGTTTGTTCCTTCTTAAAAAAATGTGGTTGCGCATGGTCGTTACCTTGATTCACCACTGCTGAGCAAATGTATTCACCTTTCTGTATTGTAAATTAATATTTAAGCAAAATTTTGCTGTTTGAAAAGTAACTATAATAGAAATAATACAAAAATAAATAGAAAATCTATTTTGTAACCGACTTCCTAAAAAGGTGGTTCTCAATTCGGATGACTGAATGAATGACAAATGATGATTTTTTTTCAGGCACTACTCCGTCATAATTATATAAACGGATTTGTTGCTCAATAATATTTCAATTTATTACGTTTGTTATATTGTAATTTTATATACTAAGACTATTATTTTCAAGTGACTATTATGAATATGACATTAGAAATTGATTACCTGACAATTTTTGATTATAATAAAGATATGCAATGCTTATGATTATTGTAGTGCTTAATGTTGCATGCCATACGGTAGAATGTACTGGATCCAATTGTATCTTTTTTCTTTTTTACACCATCAGAACTATGTTTTGTTACCTTCATTCTTTGCAAATAAATGTTTTCTGATTCTGATTAAAATTATTTTAGTTCGAAAGAAGTTTATTCCGAAATGGTCTCATTTAAATTTGATGAAAATGAGATATACAACAGAACTCTTCAATAAATGACAGCAAATCTCTCGGGATTGCTGCAATCGCATGTCTGTGTATTGTTTACACCATTTCATAACATACCATCACGCCAGTATGCTCTTAACGGCTATGCAGATGTGTACAGTTCACCCTGGTACACTCTCATTCCACCGGTTATGTTCAAGATACATGTTATTCGGGTAATCTATTCTGGCATCACTGTAGGCATTATATGTACCTTACTATAGAACTTGTCCATTATGTACTACTAAAACAGTCCAAGTGCGTGTCGGGCCACGCGCAATAATAGGGTCCCGTATTTGCATAATAATGCGGACTAAGAAGAGGTTTTTTTGTTGATACATGAACATTAAAACGGTTTCAGGTTTCAGCTCACAAAGTCTAAAAACGGGCCCGCATAGGACGATGGTAACTGAAGAAGGAGTTATAAAATCAAACTTCACAAGTGAAGTTAGAAAAAATATTATCTATTCGACCACCGCGGGTAGAGACAAGCGTTTGTAATAAAGATTTAAAAGCAGCGTCACTCAATAATTTGAAAGCTGCAGTATTGCCGTTACGGAGATAGTCTTCGTTAAAATCTTCAAGTATTTACAAACCGAAAACAATTTATTTATTTATTTATTCATGAATAAGAGATAACCATACAGAGTAGGATGAGAGGCAGATGATGTTATGATTTTATATTGTTTTTTTTTTAACATGGTTCATTAGCATATATATATAACTGTCTGTTTTACGCAAATAACAACGTTATTTAAACAATTTCTCAATGGCATTTGTACAAAATTTATACTGTTCCAAGTACATTTTATAAGTTGGTCAACTATTACTCGTAAACTTGTGAGGTCCACTTAGCTGTGATAGTTTTCTTTTTAATTTCGTTATATATATTACTGCCGTGAATTTTTTCACATAGACAAGAGCAACCATTACGCTGGCAGGGGGAGGGGGGGACACTTGACTCTAACAAAAATTTGCAATTTAAAGCCTAATTTTACGCTAACAGATATCTGAATCGAAAAATGGTTTAATTAGGCCCGTAAATTTTTGAATAGTCTATCCAACGATACCCCACACCATGGGACAGACGAGAAAAAAAAAAGCTTTACTTTACGTCTATGGGAGGTAGGTAAACGAAAAAAAAATTGGTTGTTTGTAAAGTAGGTTTACGATCGAGATGTTTACGTGATAACGTCAAACATTCAACGAAAACTTAACCGCACGAGAAAATCTCCATTCGTTTGTATGCCGCTAGAGTGAGAGAGACGGAAGATCGGTCCACTCACTCGAACGCTATGCCAGCCTCCGCTCGTGAGGATTCCGCGTGACAAGTTTCACGGAATGACTGGCAGCGCTCGAGATGAGACGGGAGATCGGTCCGTCTCTCTCTCGTTATACCTGCGATCGCGCTCGTGAGGTTTTGGTGTGACACAAGTTTCTGAACATGTCACCCGACTAAAACGATTTTAAAGACGTTATCACGTCAAAAAAAATTTTTACTTTATTTTTTTTATACCAATTTTTCGGCATTATTAATATACATATCCATGCCAAATTCTAGCTTTCTACTACTAAGAGTCTCTGAGCTAAGCTGCGGACGGACAGACGCACATAGCGAAACTATAAGGGTTCCTTGTTGACTTCGGAACCCTAAGAAGTGAAAAATAAAAATCTTTTTAACAAAAAAGTGAAATCAACTTTCTAAAGCAAAACACTACAAAGCGAAACATAACTTTCTTTTCTGAATTCAGTGTCTAAAAATGAAATGCAGTAGGTACCAAAGACACCGACTTCGCCAAAAAAAGTTATTTTTCGAATTGTAGTGTTTTGCTTTAGAAGTCGGTTTTATATTTTTATTTCAATAGATTCTGTACCTAAATCAGGAATAGAGTACCTACCAAGTTGACTTCTACCGACCTATTGCTGAGTGTCTAGATAAAACGCGCTACTGACAAGTGTCATTCGATGTCAGCGATTGCGATAGTCGAAATGCCAAAATGTAAGAGATTAATTACGTGACATTTCGATAGCGTTTGACATTCCCAACATTTTTACCCGACTACTATCAGTCTATGTATGTATGTGTGTTCCTATGTGGCGCTCTAGAGTCCAAACGCAATGACCGATTTTCAAGATTCTTACGTCAATCGATTCATCTCAACCTTGCGACTGTCACTGGCTACATTAAAATTGCAAAATAGAAAAATGGCGGCTTTTGGGCGCCATATTGTGGGGGCCGAATTTTTGTTTCTTCTGTACCCATGGTGTGGGATATCAAAATAAAGGGTTTTAATATTTTAATTAAGGTGATTTCAACAATACATAACACTTATATGTTTAAATTAAACTAATTTGAAAAAAAAGAAATGATACAGTTCGCTTAACGCCAGGCGAGGTAGTGGTCAAACGCGAGACTATCGATAATATGACAAAATATATAATAATATAATTTAAAAAAAGTAAATTCAAAAAATCCAAAAACCGACTGCTCTTGTATCGGTGCCGAAATATCGAGTTCTAAACCAAAATCAAAATATACATGGTAAATATCCCGAAACAAATATAAATTCTAATGATTGTGACCATGTCAGCTTAATACCAATTCTACTTTTCCTAATCGCTTTCACGACACTTTTGTTGACAGTCTGTCACTTGTCTAGTGCCTCTGGACACAATCACTCAACCCTCCACTACATATTCCTACTCAGAAGATGGGACAATAACACAGACAGACAAACAGACATAATGTCGGCTTCAAATAACGAGTGCTTGTTAAATTCACGCTCCGATACGTTTTTTCTTCAAATTCTTTGAATGAGTTTACAGGTTCAATAGTTCTTATAATGTTATTGTTCAAATTGTAGGGTTATGTTTGATGTAGGGCAGTTCGATGTCCGGTCGACCAAGGAGTTTTCTTTTTAACGGCGTATCTTTGATTTTGAGTGCCCATTCTGTTTTGTTGCGGATTCCTTTTAAAGCAACTGAAGAACGTTATGTATGACAGAAGCAGTATGATTTGTAAAATTCGAGAGAACTTGTATACCGATAGATCCCACTTCTTTTATCAGCGAAGTGGTTATCAAGAACTTGGCTACCTTTCACATGTATGTTTTTTTGGGGTCAATTTATGCCCAAACATGAAATGATGGGTTAATTTCCAATGACAGCCCATAAAATCAATTATCCACTCAACAATAAATAATTAAAGCGTCCGCAACACCGCAGCCACCACAAAATGCGGTCTACTCGTGACGTCATCGACATGGCCGCGGCGATTGTTGTGGATCGATGTGCTGCCGACATGATGGTACTTATTATTGGTTATTAGCCGCCTTCGTTGACATCGAGGGCGCCTTTGACAAGACCATGTTCAACAGCAGAAACACGGCCCTCTACAGATATAGCATAGACCCGACCCTGGGTGGCTGGATCACCACCGTGTTCAAGTCACAGTTAACGACAATAAGAGGGCCGTCATCGCGAAAGTCTGTCCGCAAGGTGGCGTCCTTTCGCCGCTTTCTATGGAATCTGGTAGAAGACAGCCTCGTCAAAACACTCGACGACAAAGTTTTTTCATCGTTGGCTACGTGGATGACATAGCAATAATACACGAATACACTCTATGCAATCTCATGCGTCAAGACCTGAAAATAGTAAAGGAATGGTGCAACAAGCACCAACAGACTATCAGTGAACCCCAAAAAAATCCGAACTAATTCTGTTCACAAAAATGAAAAAAACCGACGACACTGCAAATACCCTGATTCTTTGGAACAACCCTAAGCCTTTCAACTGAAACCTGGGTATCAATTTGGACAAGCAACTGAAATGGGCAAAAAAGTTAATTAAAAAAATCAAAAAACCGACTGCTTAAAAAGCGAACTAAAAAGACGTAAACAAGAAGAAAATCATGCTGTGCAGTTGGAGGATACATATTCGCGAGCTGGCTGATCAAAACCAGAAGTATCCTCCGACTGACAGCATGATTTTCTTCTTGTTTACTTCTTTTTAGTTCGCTTTCTAAGCAGTCGGGCTTTCTGTTTTTTTTTCGAATTAGTTCTTAATTAGGTCCATTTAAACATATAAGTGGGTAAGAGGGACTTGCGTTATCTATTTAAATTTATGTCTATGGGATCTACGGATTTATTAGAGGCCAATGCGACATGAGATCCGCTTCACCGCCTACCGCGGCGGTGCGCTGTGCCGTGTGTTAGTGGCCTCACAGATTACTATATATCGACTCAAGGATGCAGAAGCGAAAAAATAATGTAAATGCAAGATGTGCATTAGCAACTGATATTATAAAGCTGAAGAGTTTGTTTGTTTATTTATTTGTTTGTTTGAACGCGCTAATCTCAGGAACTACTATATGCCATATACTCCACCAGGTTGGAATTGAAAAAATATTTTTGTGTTGGATAGCCCATTTATCGAGGAAGATTATAGGCTATATAACAGCATGCTGCGACCAATAGGAGCGGAGCATAAATGAAAAATGTAGAAAAAACGGGTAAATTTAGTAAATAATTAAAGCGTCCGCAACACGCCCTTTATTCCCTTTATTTATGTGCTTTTTGAGAGTTTCCGTTGCGTGCGCTACGTAAATGATTTAGATGGGTAGGTAGGTAGCCAGTTGACGGAAGCGAAGCCGCGTGGGACAGCTTGTTAGAAATAAAAGCTATGCCAAAACCGATGAACATCCAATATTACTTTACGGAAAAAGCAAACTTTATAAACCCCGTTGCCTTGGAAACAAGTACTAAATACACAGGAAAAACTTGTGTGTGAGACATTTAAACTTCGTCTTTTCTCGATTCAAAAGGGTATACAGTTATTTGACTCACACATTCTTACTGACATAGAAACATCTAATGAGTCATATGTTACTCCCAACAGACTTTCAAGGAGTGTTAATAGAACTGTAACTGACTCGGTAACTACTTCAGAAATTATGGACATAATAGCTCAACTCACTTATTAACTTGAAAGTACGGAAGAGGAACTGGAAAATATATTATTAGAAAACACGGATCTAAATAAAAACTTTGACAAATTAACAACGTAAAACAACACCTTAAAGTCCTTGTGCCACATTTCTTCCATGTTTCGAAATCCCGCTTCAAGCATCAAGAAAAAGAAGCAAGCTCTGTCTCAGCAACACAACTCAAATTCTACACCGTACTCTCCATCGTAATCCACATTTAAATTCGACACCAGTGACTACATACTACGCTTGAAGTAGGACATTCTAACCCTGACACAGTAACTACAGATCCCAGAGCAAGAGATTGCTACCCTTACTGAGCGTATTGGAACACTAATGGAACGAAGTCATTATAGTAACAATATCTATGAAACTACGATTCTTGAACCGAAGCAGGGCCCTGTAAACAGTGTATAATGAGACATCAGACAAAATATCTTATCCGAGAGGAAGATGTTCATTTTTGGATCTCAGCGGTGCGTCGGGTTAGCGGCAGCCATCTCTAATTCAAGATCAAAAACTCTGTATGAAAGATACAGAGTCATCGCTGAAATGAAGCCAAATGCACCGTGCAACGAAATAGTAGCGACCTGTGTAAATATCAAATTTTCAGCATACGACAAACTCGCAACAACAAAACAAAAGACGTAATTTGCGTGGATGAAAATATCCTTAACTTAAATTTTATCTTGTCTCAGTTAAGTACTAGAAACATTAAAAAATAACAATGTTTAGGTACGTGTAGATGATGTAGGTCGGAGACACAATAAAAGTCTTATGACATAAGTACTCACGATTCTATAATGTTCATCACACAAACACGCAACACATTAATTATAGTCCTGAAGGAGAATAAGACGTAAGAGTTTAGAAGTCACAATACAATAATGTTCACGGCACAATACACACAAACAGATATGAAATAAAGTCAATCTGAACCACAGTACTGAGCAGGAGCGCGATAGCCGTAGCAGGAGTTGAATACCGACTAGCGGTGCGCAACTGCGGGTGGCAGGATATATGGGTAGGCTCGCGGTGCAGAACCGTCGAGCCGTTGGTGGTAACGTTCCACCAGACATCACCCGACATTATATCGTATACGATATACGATGCCGTGAATGTCTGTCGACGGTGTGTTACTGTTGTTATAGAAATATATAGATAAATATAACTGTATTGTATTTGTGTATCTTGTATGTTTGTGTGTTAAATAAATAAATAAACTATGTGGGTAGATAGTGTATCCTACAAATGTAATTTTCATCGTAAATAACGTGTACATGGATGTCATTATAAGTTAAACTACTCAATACAAAAATATGTAGAAAATTTAAAAAAAAACAATTTGTAAAACAAACCACCACAAAAGTATCCGATATTTGTAATTCACTAAATTACCATACAGATTGTTGTGATTATAATGATAAATTATTTGAATGCCAGTAAAATTCGAAGGAGAATCGCGATTAGCAAATCAAGTTTCAAAGTGGACATGGTTTACAGGGAATTAAAAAAGAGACAATTCCCTACTACTTTAAAGTAAAAAGTAGGTTTAATAGCACAAAGCCATTGTAATAGGCATTGGAAAATGCTGAGGCTTGGAAAGGAACTATACCTTATTATTTTTCTGTCTTAAAAATGAGTGAAACATTTTTTCGTGTCTCTAGCCATTGAAGTAATGTACCCACACGTAAATTATCTTGTATTGACCATATAATAAGCAACATTACCAATGCAACTGCATCCGATTTATCTCTGCATCTGTCAGATCATGATACAGCACAAATGATAAGCTTTCCTAAAAAACACAAACTAGATAAAGCCACAATATACTACATTTACAAAAGAGATTACAATTCAGACAAAATCCGAAAATTCAGAGAATGCTTACAAAACCTATCCTGGTCCGACATTTATAAAAATACTGACGCGGATTACGCATTCAATGAATTTCATGATTTGGTACGTCTATTATACGACCTCTGCTTCCCCAAGAAAAGAGTTAAGATCAGCACAAACAATAAGAACAACCAAATCTGGATAAGAAAAGGACTAAAAGGAAGTTGCAAAACTAAACGCAAATTACAGGATCAATACTACAAAAACAAAAAAATCATCTAATAAAATTAAATATAAGAACTCTCATCTGCAAAAGGAAATGTATTTATGGTTCGAAAAAGATCTCAAACATAAAATATATCAACGCACATGATGATAAATGTAAAACCAAAAGACTTTTGTCAAAAATGAGACAAATAAAACTAACTTCAAAGACAACATAGATTCCATTAAACTTAATGATACTGTGATAACGGACCCTGCAGAAATGGCTTCTATCTTCAATAATCTTTATGTTGATCTAACGCAAACTTATAATAAAACTAACTAATATATTTTGTACAGGGCATATCCATGTGCCCTGCGCAAGAAGAATGGCGGCATTCGTCTCATTGCCGTAGGGTCTACCTACAGGCGTATCGCAGCCAAAATTTGCTATTTTTACAGCGAAGCACTGGCCAGCAAATTCCAGCCCCTACAGCTGGGCTTCGGGTCCAAAGCGGTCTGTGAGGCTGCGGTACACGCCTTAACTACATACCTCAACAGCAATAAAGGTGAGGTCATACTTAAGGTTGACATAAAAAATGCCTTCAGTTCCGTAAACAGGAATACCTTGTTGAAAGAAGTTCAAAAAGAAATACCAAAAATTTACAGTTTTCTATATCAATGTTATAGGCACCCCTATAAATTACTCTAAAAGGAAAACCTTTTGGAATCAGTCTTTTGTTTGTCAACAAGCTGACCCTCTTGGGCCAGTCATTTTCAGTTTGGCAATAAACCCAATCATTCGGCAACAAAATTCTAAATTCAATGTATAGTATTTGGATGATGGAGCCCTAGGAGTAGGTAAGTAGTTAGTTTTAGTATAAGTTTACTTTTGTTTAGTGTTTATGTATGTACATATTTACACCTTTGTTTTAAAAATAAAGTTTCCTTTCCTCTAACGCTTTAGAAATAACAAATGTAACAACACGACGTTTCTTAGACCGATGCTGGAAAGTGAGCTCCGTCTAGAAATAATCTCTCTCTCCAACACCAAATTGGAGGGTTATGATGAAATAAATACAAAAATTATAAAAGTCTGCTGTTATGAACTGACTGGTATCTTGACTTACCTGATCAATATATCGTTTTTTTGTTTTTGAATTCAATTTGAAAAATTTACTTTGGTATTTGCCCAGCTTTGAACCCCCGACCTCAAGCACGAGAGGCGAGGTCTTAGCCACTGGGCCACCACGATAAGTTCCTGTTAGATGAGCTCTACTCAGTAGAAGACTTATAGGCATAAAAGCGAGGGTCTTATTCTCGTATTGTCATGTATTATTGTGATTTTTCTATTATTATTTCCTTTATAACAATTTTTTGTGGTATTTTAATTGTTAAATGACTTTTTATGTTTTGACTGAATGTGACATTGAATATATTAACTTTTAAGTAGTGAATTAGTTGTATTTATTTTGTTGTATTACTTGGTAGAAATTTAATTTTTAGAAATAATAATTTAACTGTGATATGTTCGAACACAATGTATATTGTTTATGATTGAATAAATGAAACGAATGAAATTTCCATGCTCTCTTATAATTGCTAGCCTCTGAGCTTATTAGGCACTCTCAAAGTACATTATGTTGCAACCAGCTTAAGTCTAGGATTAGCAGATTTTAGTCTAGGCAAGTAAGAAATGGTTCTTTTTCACCTCTGTTCTTCCAATCAACGGCTAAACGCAGCGGCTAACGGCAGCACGTGAAAATTTTCATGCAGATTAAAATTATGAACATACAGCAATACATAGAAAATAATAAAGATTAAAGAATATTATGTTCCGTTAGAATCAAATCTGCAGCTCGTTCGGAGAGCATAATGACCGTCGCCATAATCTCGCCGCTGGTCAGGCCTGGCATAGACGAAGCGTCTGCCACTCTCAAGCCTTCAACGCCCTTCACCTTCATGTGGCTATCTAAGACCAGGCCCATAGCACAAGTCCCTCCAAAGTGCCAAGTAGTCGTCGACATAGCGACTGAGTAGCACTCCCAGTATTCAATCTCAGTTGTCGCATTATTGCAGAATCCTAAGTCGAGTAAGTCGAGTTCAGAACTTTGATGTGGTCTACAAACGCACGTTCCATTATCTCCAAATCAGTTCTGTCGCTAAATATTCCAGTTTTCACAATTGGGGGCGCAGTACGATCAGCACTGGCTAATAAAACCTCGCCTCGGGAGTTAACTAAGGTCAAACCTAAGAAACAAAAACATGTGTTCCTATTAATAGTAGCTTCGTAAACCTTCTGAGAGACTTCTTCGGAGTAACTAAACATTTGAGCGAAGAGATCTAACATATCAGTCGAGTTCGGCCCGAATAATAAGTTGACGGTCTGATAATCTGGCCTGGTTGAATTCAGTGCTACATTACCACTGAAAACTGGTGTGGATTCGTCACTGCAGAAGCTTCTAAACTTTCCTCCAGTTGTATAATAATTGGAGCAGCTGGTCCATCCATATAGTTTTGACCAACAGGCAGATCAGCGATCACTTCGATGCCCAATGACTCAAGGTGATCAGCAGGGCCTATCCCAGACAGCATCAATATTTTGGGACTGTTGAACGTACCGACAGAAACAATGACCTTCTTGTTCGCATTAATTACATAGGTTTCGTTAGTAGATGTGGTTACCTGAACTCCAACAGCTTTGTTGTTCTCGATCAGAAGCTTGTCAACAGTAGTGAATAATGACATGCATAGGTTAGAGCGTTTCATGGCGGGTTTGAGGTAGCAGTACGCACTGCTTTGTCGTAAACCGTCGTCGATGGTAAAAAGCACCTGTGTGTATCCAAGAGCAGATTTTAACAAAGTTGAGTCTAGTACGATATTGTGACCGACCTCTTCCAAGGCATCGAAGAAATTGTCAACTAAAGCGCTTTTTTTTCTTCTGATTTTGATCAAACCGTCCAAGCCGTGGACACTAGCGTAATCTGACTCTCGTAGCTCCTCGTCAGTCAGTTTCTCCAGCTTCTGGTAATATTGCAGGGTGTTGGTGGCGTTCCAGGCAGTGTCATTGGTCTTTTCCACCCATACGTCATAGTCCAGTGGTTCGCCGCGCATGTACATCATGTGGCCGATGGCACTGCTGCCGCCTAGCATCTTTCCTTGCGTCAGGCCGCAAGTCTTGCCTCGCAGGTTCTGCATCGTATAGTTGTCGTTTACAGAACGGAAGTTGTAGTCGTAGGGTGACTCTTTGAGCAGCATGAATGTTCCGGGCAGCTGGAAGGCAAGAAACTTATTAAGTAATTCTGCCCTAGATTTGACAAAGGAGTCCTTATACTAATATTATAAAGCTGAAGAGTTTGTTTGTTTGTTTGTTTGAACGCCCTAATCTCAGGAACTGCTGGTTTGATTTGAAAAATTCTTTTTGTGTTGCATAGTCCATTTATCGAGGAAGGTTATATGTATAACATCACGCTACGACCAATAGGAGCGGCGCATATATGAAAAATGTTGCAAAAACGGGCAAAATTATTCCTTTTTGAGAGCTGCCGCTGTGTGCGCTGCGTAAGCGGTTAAAGTTACGCAATAATCATGTATGCAGTATAGGTAGGGTAGGTAGGGTAAATGACTGGGTATGTAGTCAGTTGACGGGAGCGAAGCCGCGTGGGACAGCTAGTTTATAATAAAATCATCGTAAAGCTATGTATGAAAAAGAAATGTATTTCAAACTAAGTTAAAATGCTAGCTTCGTCAACGGTTTTAAATCCTTTTTTAACCGACTTTAAAAAAAGGAGGCAGTTCTGAATTTTCTTTTTTGTTTGTTGCCCTTTTGCTCAAAGACGCCTGAACTAATTTGGAAAATTATTCTTTTGATTAAAAGAGTATATTTTACAGGTGGTCCTATGGTCATCAGGTTAGGATCTGATGATGGAATCCTGAAGAAATCCAGGGCACCCTTCAAAATATTTAATATCATAGGCTGCGATGGAATTGCATGATTTAATTCCGCCCAGCCCGTTCCATCATCAGACAACCAGACGCACGGCAATGCGTCATGGGTACATGGTGGACATCCTGCCCATACGCACAAAACGTTTTGGGGACACTTTCTTTCTTTTTTTTTATGCGCACAGCTAAGGAGTGAAATTCCCTGCCGGAGACTGTGTTTCCTGATAGCTACAATCTAGGGGTCTTTAAGTCAAGAGTGAATGGGTGACTTCTAGGCAAGCGTGCTTCACCGTCGACCACAT
Organism: Orthosia gracilis; assembly: GCA_947562075.1. Lineage (NCBI taxonomy): Eukaryota > Metazoa > Arthropoda > Insecta > Lepidoptera > Noctuidae > Orthosia > Orthosia gracilis. The sequence goes on from OX387266.1 coordinate 25,588,194, forward strand.
CATCGCTTACCATCAGGTGAGATAAAAAAAGGCTTATGTATAGCGATTTTGGTATTTTGATTAACAGTGCAATCATTTGCACATAGAAAGTACCATTTGGTGAAATGGAACTGAAGAAGAAGACCCCAGAGGGTCACTGGGACTTCTTATTGAGAAGTATGTTACGGGTATAAGATATCTCGAATAGTTAACCCACTATGATGAAGTAAACACTTATAAATATTTGGTACTTATGAAAATTATACCGTCGAACTGATATGATGATGAAGGCGGAATTTAGGCCGGGAACTCCGAAATAAAACAATCCTAATCGTGTTTGGGCTTATTGGATTCTTTGTGAGATTTACTTTGTTATTAAATTATTTTCACGTTAATTGAAGTACCTACCAAAACTAAAAAGAGAGAAATAAAAGACTTTTTACAATAATATTAACTCAACTTCCAAGCAAAACCCTACAAAGTGAAAAATTACTTTCTTTTCCGAAGTCGGTGTCAAAAAATTAAAAACAATAGGTTACAAAGATACCGACTTCGGAAAAGAAAGTTATTTTTCACTTTGTAGTGTTTTTTTATAACTGAGAAAACAGTCATCATTATCTTCCTACCCTACCTTACCTACCTACCCTTATTACTTGGGGTCAGCGCAACACATTTTCTTCTTCCGTACCGTCCTGTGCCCCGTCAAGCAATCAGTGACACCCTTACCGTCCATATCACTCCTCACACAGTCCATCCATCTTTTCTTTGGCCTAAGTAAACGGCAATTATAGAAAAATTCTACCTCTGACTCTATTGGTGGATAACCTCCAGCTTCGAGCAGCAGTACGCTGTAGCTGCTGTTGGCAGTCAGTCTGTTCGCGAGCACTGATCCTGCAGTACCGCCACCCACGACAATGAAATCAAAGAAACTGTTATCTGAAAGAATTTGAAATTCATCATTAAAATAATTGTTACCATTGCGTTGTTGACTTTGTGTACCACTGGCCAAATAAAAAGTTGTATGTAAATCCATATATGGCGTGGTTTAGCGGCCAAATAAATTACATAGTAAACTCATATCTGTCATGTTATTTAAAAATGGAACGATCTTTTACTCCAAAACATGACATTCAAGGAGGTATTTCATCAAAGGTTTTGTTTTTTATTTAATTTCGAACTGGCTTGCAAGTAGAAAGCTGTTTATTGAATAAAAAACAAATGAACACTTTAACGTGGGAAAAAATTATTGTTATTTTTTGTTCGTTATTGATTTTGAAAAGAAATTGTATTTGACAAAATGACTTCTAGGTATTACTTAGTTTTAATTCCCGCGCATTATTTGAGAAAAGTACTATACTAGCCTTGGCCACAACTAGGCATTGATGGACTTACGTATGTGTGCTCTTTTGCTGGCCGCTGCAGTAATGTACTATTAATGCATCATCAATAGTTTTCTCAGCGTACGCCAAATGATTAATTTTATGGGCACATTTTTGGGTTATATTATTTTAATTTTGTTAAGGATCTCTAATTGTTTGATAATAAATTATAGTTAAGCTTTCTATTGGTGAAAAAAATGTTTAAATCGGTGCAGTGGTTTCGGCGCTTCTTCGGTACAAAAATATAAAAAAAAAAAACAAAAGAATCTCTCCTCTTTATGATATTATTATAAATCTTTACTAATATTATAAATGTGAATGTAAGTTTGTTTGTTACGCTTTCACGCAAAAACTACTGAACCGATCATCATGAAACTTTGTACAAATATTCTTGGAGGTATTAGAAGTAACATAGGATACTTTTTAATAAAAAAAAAATTGCTTCACTGCGAGCGAAGCCTCGGGTAAAAGCTAGTAATACATATTATAATATATATATATATATATATATGTTTAATATATTATATAATCTTAGTATAAGTATATTAGTATAGATAGGATTACCATACCTATAGAGAACTTTTTGCATTATTTGTCGTCTAAACTTTAGTAGAAAACAAACATAATGTTACATTGCTTATCCCCCAAGGCAAATAGCGTAATAATTTATAGCTTATATGTTGCTATGATCTCTAAGAAATGTTTGTGCGTAATTTGAACATAATTTGTTCAGTAGTTTTGGCACCAATCGAATTGCGCCAAACAGAGAAAAAATAATAATAGTATTGCTTCATTAGCTTTCATATACCCCGTACCTTCATGTTTTTTTTCAAAAATATTCAATGTACATGCCTGGATGCTAGAAAAAAATAAAAGTAAAAAGTATAAGAACGCTTTCTGCCAGAAATGCAAAACTTTAAGAAATATGAAATTAACGTATGGATTGGTGTTTTGTTGTTCCTAAGCGAATAAAAAAAAAATGACCGTATTTAGATGAAATTTGGTAAACATATAGTTAACAACCTGAATTAATGGGATAGTTAAATTTTGGGGATAGTTTCGACTTTCAAAATAAACTTACTGATCATTCTGCAGTCAGTTGGGAACGGCCAATGAGTAAGGTTAATGGTTTGCACCATTTGCAAGGCCAGTTGCACAGCCTTTGCGCTGGCCAGAGATGATGCTGCGTCCGTCATTCCTAATGTCAAGATTTAGTAGAATTACTTGTTTGTTCATAATTTTAAACAATTACATGCTACAGAGTAATGAATATATTGTATGAGGAATGATATTAAAGAAAAGGGAGTCAGTGATAGCGTGACGGATCATAGGAAGGAATGGAAGAGGAAAACCACTGCTCCCCAAGTCATTTGATTAATTAGAAAGTACATTAAGAACCAGAAAACCAAGAATTGAAACCAGCTGTCAGATTATGCGCAATGTCATCATCTTCACAAAAGATGTCATCATCATCTGCCAAGACCTCTCCCTACTATATATATATACCATCACAGTGGTCAAACGTGAGCAAACAATAAAAAAAAAGTTTGGATCCTGGTGACAAGATAACATTCTAACTTTATTTGGGGTCAGCGGCATGCAATCTTCATTTGGGATGCAGCTAAGTTCCAGTATGGTTCATGGAGTGACTGCATCATATCTGACTTTTACTAACCAATATCTGGGTAACACGATACCTCTTGGCAAAACTGGCTTCTAACTATACGTAACGAAAAAGTCTAAGATCAAATTGTTAAAAAGTATCTTACCTGTATGTCTTGACTTCTGTTTCAAAGTGAAAATCGGAATACAATATGATATATCGCAAAAATTTGCAGCCTTTTTATACCAATGTTAACAAATATTGGGTATCATATTATCATACAATTGAACATATTTCCTTATTTAATATTAATATGTTCCAGTTAATACTTAAATACCTCAATATCAAAAAATAAAATTATGAATCACCATAATGCCTTATTTACACTGCGCGCATTTCTTCTTAATTTTTCTGTTACTTCATAATCTTCCAGCTCTATCACAGTTTATTTGTATTTAAGTCATCATTAATAAATCAATAAAATGAAAATAGCCCTATTTTTTTGATACAATGTTCGTTGCATGCCTTAGAACTAGTAAACTTTCATCATCATCTTATTTTATTTATTTATTTTATTTTAAGGAAAGCTTACAGACTAATTACACCAATAAATAGCAAAATAAATTACGATATTTGCTACTTACAAGCTTCCACATGTATATATTATGATACGATTTTGAAAAAAAATTACTAAATAAGCGTGTTTCGAGGTAAACAAAACAAAATACTTGCTTAATTAAACAAAATCCAAAGGAACAAAAAAAACAAAATTGGAAACAGTCTTGCTAGCTTTGATTGCCTTTTGCTGGTTTACGCCGCTAAAATTCTTTATAAGGTCGTTGAACGCCGTTTCGAAATGTAATTTGGACATTTTAATCGTTTTTTTCGATTTAAATACACGGAGCCTAAAGTCACGTGACAAGGGGTTTTTGACAACTACATATATCTCACACCTCAATCATTTAATAAAATCCGATTTTGCTTTTTAGTATGCCATATTTATTTCCTTTCATAAGTCATCCTTTTATGATTTTTTTCTGTACCAAAAAACGTTTTAACAAAAAAATTTAACCAACTTCCAAAACAAAACACTACAAAGTGAAAAATAACTATCTTTTCGGAAGTGGGTATCTTTGGTGCTTATCCAATTTATTTCCTTATTACCATTTATCATTTATTACCATGAAAATAATGAAAATACGCATTACTAAGGATAACTTAAAACTACTCGTCAGATCTGAATCAAATAAAAAAGGACGTAAGTGGGACTGATTATGCTATAGTTTCGTGAAGATAGGTCTGCAGTTTAGACTGTGATAGTACATAGTGACATCGGCTCTCCACACTGTTTTTCAGTCTCTGGTGCTTCTTTTATTTCTAATTACATCTACACAAACCAAGGTTTCAATCAAGTGATAGATACCTGTATTTATAATGATGCTTGAGTCTGTGCTTGACAATCTGCGGGTGCACTATTCGCCTTCGTTTTGAATGAGTCCAGTGATTAAGGCTTTATTTTTGTCAAAATATATAATTAAGTGAGTCTCTTATTGACTGCCAAAAGAGGTACCTTGCACAGCTGTTGAAATGTTCTTGAAATAAAAGTATATTTACCCCCTGTCTAAAGATTATAGAGGTGACCTTCAACGGCAAAGAGGTACGGGGCGGAATTTGCACTACGTCTTGGAATTTATTTAGATTATCAATAATAAATTCCAAATTTTCCTGGAAAGCAAACTATACAAATACATTCTCAAGCCTATCTGATGCTACGGTGTCCAACTGCGAGGCACTACAACAAAAATGAAAGAATTCGCAAAAACTTAAAAATAAAAACTCTTAACGAGGAAGTTCAAGCTACTAATTATTACCAAATACTCCAAAAGATTAAAAGACAAGCTCAAATGAATTGGCAATAGAATGGAACTTGAACTTGTGTCTAATCCACCCACTTTCAAAAGACTGAAAGGAAGGGCATTCTAAGACCTTCTGAATACAACCAGCGTGAATGGGCTGTAGTACAGACAGGGTGTACTGGCTAAAGTAGGATCATTGTGATACTGTATAAAATGTTAGAAGAATACCTCCCCACATTCTAGCACTGAATAAAATGAAATTTAAAAATTGTAAAAAACGCACACTTTGCAGACAGGAATATTATAAGTTGGGGGATTACATCGCTGATAAAAATGCTTGGATTAATTCAAATTCAAATTTCATTTATTTCAATCCAAAGATCATATAGGTATGTTTTACATTTGAAATCAAAATAATAATATATTACACTAAATATGTCTTTACAAAAATAATTAATTAAATTATATATACAAAATTAAATCATTATTTTAAATTAAATTCCAATTACAAAATCAAATAAAATTATAAAATCAAATAAAAATAATAAAATAGAAATAAAATTATTAATAATACGCCTGCCTCTGAGTAATTTGTTTGTTTGTCATTACATTAATCATATAACAATGGTTAATGTACTGACAATCAAACCTGTTTGCAAATACGCTCAGGATGGTGTTGGAGGTGGTCCGGAGCCTGCGCCCCAGAGATGTGCACCGCTTTCATATCGTCGTGTAGAAACAGTCAACACGGGCGTCGGCGAACATCCCCGACGCGCTGCAGTGCCGGGGCAGCCCCAACAGCACCCTAAACGCATTATTATACTGAACACGGAGAGCGTTGTACTGCTTCTGGGTGTATGAAACCCACAGACTGGCCGTGTACAGGGACGTACAAAATGCTCTGAAAAGAGTTACTTTGACGGCCCCCGAGCAACGAAAAAACCTGCGGGCGATCATATTGGCCCTCACAGACAACGCCCTCCGCTCCCTATCGATGTCCGCATCGTCGCTCAAGTCAGAGGTCACGATATGCCCGAGATATTTGAACTGTTGAACTCTTTTTAACTTGGCACCGTTCAGTCTAATAGGTGGAACAGAATCCGGGCAGCTCCGACCCCCGGCTCGAAAGACCATGCATTCACTCTTCTTTGCGTTATAGAGCAAACCATGATCCAGCGCGTAACGCTCGCATATGCCCAGCAACCTGGACAGACCACACATCGAGGCGCTAAGCAGCACCATGTCGTCCGCGTAACTAATATTGTTTACACAAACACCATCAATATGGCAGCCGACACGGGTGCTGCTGAGCTCCACTATCAGTGCATTCACGTACAGATTGAAGAGCTTCGGCGAGGTCAGCCCTCCCTGCCTTACCCCGCATTCCAACCTGTACGGCTCCGACAGAGCACTCGACCATCGAACGACATTGACCTGGTTAAGATACCAGTACTTGAAAATTTCTATCAGCTCGATAGGCATTGAAATGTTCTTTAATTTTTGCCATAAGATGTCATAGCTAACCAGGTCGAAAGCCCTAGAGAGGTCGAGAAAACAGGCATAAATAGATGTGCTCCTATCAGAGTAGTACTTGTCAGTTTGCTTCAAACATAAGATAGCTGACTCAGTAGACAGTCCTGGTTTAAATCCAAATTGATTGTCGTGAGTGTTTACGTACCGGTCAAGCTGTGTATCAAGCAAACTGTCAAAAACCTTAGCAAGCACTGTGGCAAGTGAGATTGGCCTGTAGTTGCTCGTGTCACTTAGGTCACCGGTTTTACTCTTCGCAATTGGTACCACCACGGTCCTCATCATTTCTGCTGGTACGTAAGCATGTCCCATACAAAATGTATATAACATGGCAAGAACTCTAGGTAGGTGGACACCGGCATGCTTTAGATGCTCAATGCTCAGGCTGTCATGGCCAGGAGATTTTCCACGCGACATTGACTTAATAACAGCACGAACATCCTTCGCTGTGAATCTGGTGTTTATCTTCTGCCCACGCGACCCTTCCACACTGAATGACCGTGATGGTCCCAATGGCGATTTCACCATAAAGTTATCCTTAAATATGTCCGCAATACATTTTGGTTCACTCACACCGTTGACACTCACGGGTAATCCCGGCTTATTATTTAGCCTACTAGTAGTTTTCCAGAAGTTACGAAAGTCATGCTTCGAATGGTGAGACGCGAGGATATCCATCTTTATCTGCTCCCTATTATTTTGACACCACTTTAGGCGTGATTTAAAGATTCTACGACTCTCCCGCATCTCCTCCCAAACACTCCCTTCACTCGGCCTACCCCAGAGTACCCATTCCTTAAATTTACACCGAGCTACCCCGTGAGCGCCACGCACATGCTTGTTCCATCCGATCACCGGTTGTTTTCTTCTCGGTTTAACAGTAGTATGACTCTCAGAGGCGGCTTTACACAATGCATTAACAATCTTATGATACAAACTGTCAATTATTCGCATGTGGTCTCGATTGCCACAACGTTTATCACTACAGTTACTGAATTCAGGCGGAAAATAAATTTCTTTAAAACTGTTAATGCTAGTCCTGCTCCACAACCAATATGATGCAAAAAAAAGTGGTAGGTTTTTTATATCCTATTGGCTCGCGCTTGACCACTATCTCACCTGATCGTAAGCGATGATGTGGTCGACAGTGAAACACGCTTGCCTAGAAATAACATATTCACTCTTGACTTAAAGACCCCAGATTGTAGCTGTCGGGAAACACAGATTCCGGCAGGGAATTCCACTCCTTAGCTGTACGTATAATAAAAGTGTTTCCAAAACGTTTTGTGCGTGGGTGGGATGTCCACCATATATCGATGGCGCATCGCCGTACGTCTGGTAGCCCGATGATGAAACGGGCTAGGTGGAATTAGATCGTGCAATCCCATCGCACACTCCCCGAAATGTAACCGATAAAAAACCGACAAGCTGGCAATTCGGCGACGATGTTCAAGAGCTTTGACTTGACCAGTTCCTCATTGCAGATGAGCCTCTTGGCCCACTTTTCGATCAACTATAGTGCATCAAACTGTTATTTGGCAGATCCCTCCCAGAGTTGAGAACAGTACTCCATGCATGATCGATGCGCTTGATACAAATTGGGAACCTGTTCCGGAGTGATGTACCTTCTCACCTTTGCAAAGATCCCCAACTTTTTGGCTGTCAGCTGAGACTTTGCCTCAATGTATGGCCCAAAATTGAGAGTCGATGTCAACGTAACGCCAAGTCGACGCACAGTCACATATCGGAAAGTTGGAGCCAGTTGAAATTGGCTCTTTTTAGCGGAAAAAAGACACGCCTGGGTTTTAGCAGCATTAAATCTGACCAGAATTGGTATCGCCCCGTTCGGAGACTGCCTGCAAGAACAGGTTCAACACTCCATCATGGGCTTACAGAGACACCGAATCTGCGGCCCGGTAGCCCGTGCGTTGGACAAGTATCTCTCAGCAACAGTGCTGTCGTCTGCATATCCAAAGGTTTTAACAGAAAGTTAATGTGCAGTAAAAATAATGTTGCTGAGAGTACCGACCTCTGAGGGACCCCGGCATTGATATCCAATTGGTCCGATGAGCAGCCATCGATAATTACTCGAATGAACCGTTCTCTCAGGAAGTCTGCTATCCAGTCACATAGACCACCCGGCAGACCGAACGAAGTAAGCTTACCAATAAGGCTTACATGCCAGACTCTATCAAAAGCCGAAAGCGAAATGTCGAGAGAAGCGCAAGCGCTTCCCCGTGGCTCTCGATCGCCTCGCTCCAGATGTGAATGGCATACTCTAGAAGATCCCCAGTAGACCGTTTTCGGCGGAAGCCGTATTGGCGGTCACTAAGGATCTCGTTAGTTTTCTGGTATGCCAGGAGCTTCGTGTTAAGTACACGCTTAAAACAAAAGCAAGCGAGCGAGAAATAAATTACCCTTCTCCTCAGCGGAGTGGGCCAGCGACCCGTCGGGTTTCAGCAGTGGTGCTAAAGTTCGACTCGGCCAACTTAGCCAGGGATCAAAACGCTTTACCACCTGCTTGGTAAGAAGCATGTTTGGTCCCTATTCGGCCAATGTGGTCGAACCGAGCCTTTCGTAACACTATCTTGCAGGACTTGGCAGCCCTGTTGAAGGCCTTCTTCTTCTGACCCACGTCACTCGCTTTGTGCGATCGAGCATCGACCCATGCCAGGTACGCCTCATGTTTAAGCGCATCGGCGCGATAACATTCGGCGTCAAACCATGGCTGGTCAACACTGGATATTGTTACGTCAGAGAAAGGAATGGAGTACTCCATTCCCTGACGCAAAACAACCATCACGGCGTCTGCGCATGCCGAAGGATAATCCGAAGAAAAGCAAGTAGGCTGCCAAGGATAGCATGCGAAGAAAGATCGCTTGCCTTCCCAATCTGTTGACCTAGACAGCCAAACCCACCTGGTGCCTCTTGGGCTGGGGTCGGGCGGGGAGTAGACGGACACAGACTTCACCAGAAAATGGTCAGAACTGCCCAAAGATGAACTTATCGATACAATGTATCGATCTCGCTCTATTGTCAGCAGAAATTCCAAGCAATTGGCCGTGTGCTAATCAATATCCGGCACCCTCGTTGCCTCGTGGAGCAGCTGGGTAAGGTTAAGCGCAAGCAAAAGCTTACACATCTCCCGTCAAGCATGGTCAGTGCAGAGGTATGGGAAGAGCCACTCCTGGTGATGGGCATTATAGTCCCCCAGTAGCACTAATATGGCGGAAGGGTACCGCTGCTGTGCCGCATCAGCCGCCTCACTGAGGTACTTTGTGAGCCTGGTTGTCTCCTGATCTCTGCTGTGCGAGCGGTAGACACAGGCGTAGATAATTTTATCCAGACCTGTGTCCACTAGAGCCCACAGCGTTGAAAATCTTGACTCCTCAAGGTTACGGAGACGCCGATAGCAAATGTCGTCACGGGCGGACATACACACACCCGCGCGCGATTTATAATTGTGCTCTAGGGTAAATCCTGAAGTAAGTCATTATTGTTTTGAAGTATAGATGGACCTGCTGAAGACTGTATACTGATTATATTTTTATTATATAAACTCAAATTCTTTTAGTATTATATAACTGCACAGCACATGGTGTGAGTAATATGTACCAACTGTAAATCTACCATTAACTGTGTCTGTGCGGTGTGGTTGTGGAATGCTTTGTCCGTGTCAATAAGGCGTGCTCAATCTCTGCCCATTTTTAAAACTATGGTAAAGAATCGCCTCTCTCTTTATTAGCTGTTTTTCTTGATTTCTATGTTTTTGTTCCATATTCTTCTTCTTCATCATAGCAGCCTAAAGACGTCCACTGCTGGAAATAAGCCTCGCCCAAGCGTCGCCACTTTGACCGGTCCCGTACGTCCCACAACCAGCGTATCCCTGCAACCTTCACCAGGTCATCGGTCCACTTGGTGGGAGGCCTTTCAACGCAACGACTTCCGGTTCGCGGTCGCCACTCTAGAACCTTTCTGCCCCATCGGCCATTCGTTCTGCGAGCAATGTGCCCTGGCTCACTGCCACTTAAGTTTGGCAATTCTTCGGGATATGTCGGTAACCCTGGTTCTCTAGCGAATCTCTACATTTCTGATTCAATCACGCAAGGAAACTCCGATTATGGCTATCTCCATTGCCCTGAGTGACTGTAAGCTTTCTGATGAGGCCCCATTGTAAGCGACCACGTCTCAGAACCATATGTCATCACTGGCAACACACACTGGTCATAGACTTTCGTCTTGAGATACTGTGGTAAGTTGGATGAGAAGATACCGCGCAACTTCCCGAACGCTGCCCAGCTGAGTCGGATTCGACGATTGACCTCTTTCTCGAAGTTGGCCCTACCCAACTGGATCGTGTGTCCCAAGTAGACATAGTCGCCCACAACTTCGAGTGTAGAGTCTCCGACCTTGATAGGAGTGGGTGTAACATGGGCATTCAGCATCAACTTGGTTTTGTCCATTCTCATCCTAAGACCCACTCTTTCGGAAACTCTATTGAGGTCATCGAGCATTGTACTGAGTTCCTCCATGGTCTCAGCCATAACCACTATATCGTCGGTAAACTGAAGGTGAGTGATGTACTGACCATTGATATCCAGTGCAGTGGTAAACAACTTCGGATATATGACGTCTCCCTGTCTCACACATCGCTGCAAAATCACGGGTTCCGAGGTCTGATCCTGAAGTCGAACTAATATGGTAGCGTTTTTGTTTAAACACTTCAACACCTCGATGTACCGGTAGTCAATTTGGCATCGTTGGAGAGACTGCAGTACAGTCCAAGTCTCGATCGAACCGAAAAATCCCGGCATGCCCCGCCAACTGTCGAAAAATCCCGGAATGCACCATCGCACAGTGGTACCGCCTTAGGTCATAAATGAAAAATTTCATGATCAATTACCTCCACTTTAATTACTTATAACGATATACCGATAAACAAGCTACCCAAAAATATAAATATGTCACCCATTTAACCCAATTATCACTTATTTTTCGACCTCCGAAGTGAACACATCATTACGTTGCGCTCGCCTGATCAGTATTTAGTAGTATTTCTTTTTAATTATATTTATATAATTATTACATTATTTTAATTATATTAAAAATATTAATTTGTATTTTCTTCACGGTGTTAAGTTTTATGGATAATATCATCCCCCAACACTCGTACAGGTTGTATCTAACTTTAATTATAAGTTACCAAAGGTTAGTGCAGTTTTTAACTAGTATTAATATACATTATGTTCATTGAGTACCGTTTTGCATTTTGAATGGTTTCGTTATTTTGTATGTTACACGTACAATTAGCGACAATTGTTATTATATAATACTTTAAGTATAGTAGGAATTAGTACTACATTTATATAAACACATCAACACGGTCTAGGGATATTTCATACTCAATTAAATAACTCGAAAATTACTGGCCGCATTGGAATCTTCTAAACACCGATTTGTTTGTAATTTATCTCAGACTAATTCCAAATTCAAATTTTTGAAAATTCTTTTGTTTCGGTGGCATAAAAACGTCTTGATGTGTAGGAGAGGGAATTTTCATTTATGCGAAATTTAGAAAACAATACGAATTACGTTTAGTGACAGTTTTTTTTTCATTTTTAAACGAAAGATAAAGTTAAAATTGAGGTATTGTAGCCATGCAACGCCAACATTTGACGAGGGCGGAGATGTTACGAGCTGTGGGAATGCTGGAAGCTGGGTCTGTTCAGCGTAATGTTGCTGAGGCCATAGGGACCCACCAAAATGTAATTTCAAGATTGTGGACACGCTATCGTGCCACAGGTGAAGTAGCGGAGAGGCACCGGGGGCCAAGTCGCATCACTACCCCCAGACAAGACCGATTTTTGCAAATTACTGCGCGAGCTCAACCAAATGCAACGGCGACTCAATTGGTCCAAAGGCTGCGAGTGGAACACCAAGTGCTTGTGAGTGACCAAACTGTAAGAAGGCGACTGCATGAAAGCAATCTACGCTCTCGTAGACCACTCCGGGTCTCACCTTTACGGAGAGGCAATCGTGGACGACGATTAGAATCGGTTCGGAACCACGTGGACTGGGGCCGTGAGCAATGGTCCAACGTGCTGTTCACGGATGAATCCAGGTTCGGCTTCCATCCAGATTCACGAAGGACGCGTGTTTGGCGAGTTCCTGGACGATGGAGCCGTCTTCAGAACCCTCAGGAAGTTCACCCATACCAAGGAGGAACAATTATGGTTTGGGCAGGAATTCGTCTTGGAGGACGGACGGATCTCGTTTGGGTGCGGGGCAATATGACGGCAGAACGATACGTCCAACAGGTGCTGGGGCCCGTAATCTTGCCCCACAGAACACAAATGGGGCAAGATTTCCTGCTCATGCACGACAATGTCAGGGCACACACGGCGAGAACGGTAGCAGCTTGGTTACATACACACAATGTTAGGGCCTTAGACTGGCCTGCTCAATCGCCAGATCTAAATCCCATTGAGCATGCGTGGGATATGCTGCAAAGAAGAGCTCTGAAGGAAGTTCCTGAAAATCTGGCTACAGAAGATCAACTTTTTGCGCACCTCAGAAGGACATGGGACAATATTCCGCAGCAAGACATTGACAACCTTGTTCTGAGCATGCCGAATCGTTGCCGATGTGTTATGAACATCATGGGCGCTTTTTCAGACTACTAACTTCAAGTTTATAAACACAAATTAAATGATTTTTCTATTTTTTTCAGTTTTTACTCATAAATTAAAAGTTAATTCATATACGGTTTCCGTCTATGCTTCATTTTTTTTCCATAAAATCCTGAAATTTTAATCGAAGTACCTTAACCATTATTAAAAAATGGTAGAATATTAAATAACGTATCTTTTAAATATATACATGTCATATAAATAATTAACACATTGATAGTAATTCGCTTTTTTAAAAATATCCCTAGACCGTGTTGATGTGTGTAATTTGTATCAATTGTTGCATTAAAGCGATAACCATTCAGTTAATTAAGTGTAAGATGATGCGTAGGTATTCATCAGCCATAGTTTATTCTCGATAGTGTTAGATATTATTTCTAATTATTGACTAATGTTAGTTAATTAACCCGTAATGTACTTTATATTTTGTTGTTTACTTGTATCCTAATTCATATAACTTACAGATTAGTTATTAAGGAATTTATAAATAAAGATTTACATCTTTCCATTAGCTATCAGATTTATTGTTGTATAAACATCTTATTTACATTATATATTACCTAATTACATTGTTATATGTAAAAGTAAAATCAATCTTTAACTTAGTACCTACATAAGTTCTGTTTAAGTACATAAAATTATTTGCTATTGTATACATTTCAGGTCGAAAACATTCACTTTGCAGTATGTCCGAGGAGAAGGAATTAGTAAAGAAGCGAAGCAGTTTTAAGGGCCGATTAACTACATTCATTAGTTACCTAGACGCAATGAATGATAAGAAACTAAGCAGTTGTGATATCATGGAATTACAGCTGCGTATGGGCAAAATTGAGTCATTGTACGAGCAATACGATGAGGTACAGTTGAGGTTAGAATGTATCGTTGATGATGTGAAGGCTTAGTTGTCTGAACGTTCCGAGTTCGAGACGTTGTACTATAAAGCATTGTCGAGGGCTCAACAGTTAATGAAAGAATGTAATCAAGATAATGATTTGGTTTGTAGGAATAGTAGTCGTGGTATTGTTTATAAACCTATTAAGTTGCGTACCATACAACTTCCAAAATTTAATGGATTATATAGCAATTGCTTAGATTTTCGTGACACCTTTACTAGTCTCATCCATCATAATGATGAGATTGATGAAATCAATAAATTTCATTATTTGCGTGCTTCTCTGGATGGATCTGCTGCTGTGGTTATTCCGTCGATTGAGTTTTCTGCTAGTAATAACGATGTAGCTTGGAATTTAATATGCGGTCGGTTTGACAATAAAAGATTGGTACAGAATCACGAGTCAGCATTATATAATATAGATCTTATCGCAAAGGAGCCCTCATCTGATTTGAAAGGTTTAATAGACCAATTAAATAAAAACTTGCTTTCGTTAGAAGCATTAGGTGAACCAGTCAAACAATGAGATACTTTGTTGATATATTTAGTTACTTGTAAGTTGGATCAGAAGTCTTTTCGCGAATGGGAAGAATTTAAAGGGCATACTGACAAGGACAGCAAGATCACTTTTGATGCATTCCTCCATTTCATTCGCAAACGCGCTGATTTAGTTGAAACTTTAGAAATATCAAGACGCAACGTGCCAGGTATCGCTAAATCAGGTGCCTCGAGTAAAATTAAATCATTGGTAAACAAAATTCTAATAATATAAGCACTGAATCCGTCACGAAGCTATGTCCCAATTGCAAAGGTGACCATAGTTTAAGTTATTGTTCGCAGTTCCTTGCTTTAAGTAATGAGGCTTGTCGTAAATTAGTGCCTAGTTTTAAATTGTGTTACAATTGTTTTCGTTCGGGTCACTTTTCTAACAATTGTAAAAAACCGGGTTGTAAGTTATGTAAGCGCAGTCATAACACTTTAATTCACACTTCGGACGGTAACGGTAATCGTAGTGATAAGATGCTTGATAAAAAAACTTCGTCTCCGTCACCACCGTCTGTTTCGCCCGCGCCCTCCGCTCACACTGACGCCAACTATGTGTCCTTATCTGCGAAAATTTCACCTTCTTATGGCGACAGTACGAAGGAGCGCGGTGTGTTATTGTCAACAGCCTGATCATGAACATAATAGTGCGAGCGACACCCGACAGCGGTAGTACATCATGTTTCATGACGGAGCGACTGTGTAACCTACTTAAATTAAAAACATATCCGATAGATGGCTCAATCTGTGGCATAAATAACGCGACCTCTCGCGTAGGCAATACTTGTCGGGTAAAAATGACGTCACTCAACAACAGTTACAATGCTAAGTTATTTTGTTTTGTTTTGCCATTAATAACTAACGAAATGCTATGTCGTGAATAAGATTTGTCTAACCTGAATATCCCTACTGATATTTGTCTAGCAGACCCTATCTTTTACAAGCCTTCCGAAGTAGATCTTTTAATAGGTGTTGATCTATTCTGGGACCTGTTAGGTACGCAAAGAGTAAAGCTAGGAACCGGGAAGCCAGTACTATGTGAAAGCATGTTAGGCTGGATCGTCTCTGGATCTATTTTATCTAAGGATAGTATATAATGTAATGGTATGAGTTGTAATTTTATTCAAACTAGTAGTTCCTGTAATAATAATGACTTAATAATAATTCGTGATAATTTCACATGATTTTGGAACCTCGAAGAGGTTACCTCACACCATTCTAATTATTTGCCAGAAGAAAAATTGTGCGAGGAGCATTTTATTGAAAATACGACTCGTTTAGAGAATGGCCGTTTCTGTGTCCGTATTCCAATGAAGCAGAACCCTTCTGTTTTAGGTGACTCATTTCATAGGGCTTCAAAATGTTTATATTTAAACCTGATTTTAGTAAATTATATGTTAAGTTTATGGCTGAATATGAGTCATTAAGTCATATGACCGTAAACAAGGAACTAAATTTAAATGCATATTTCATACCTCATCATGGAGTATTACGTGAATGTACTACCACTACCAAACTGCGTGTAGTATTTAATGCAAGTTGCCCTACTTCATCAGGAATACCCTTGAATGATTTACAGATGGTGGGTCCTACGGTTCAGGACGACCTCCTGTCTATTCTTCTTCGGTTTCGATAACATAAGTATGTCTTGTCAGCCGATGTTGAAAAGATGTATAGACAGGAGTAGTACATCCATCTGATAGGCACTTGCAACAAGTAGTATGGCGTGACGACACTTGCAGTCCTGTTAAGGTATTTAAACTCAACACCGTCACGTACGGTACGGCGAGTGCGCCATTCCTTGCGACTCGCTGCCTTAAGCAGCTAGGCATTGAGTGCACTCATTATAAGATTTTAACCATAATCAAACATGATTTTTATGTCGATGATTTGCTCACGGGTGGTAATGATTTAAATGAAGTGATGTTCATTCGTAATGAGGTCACCAATGCACTGACATCAGCTTGCATGCCACTTCGCAAGTGGAAGCCGAACGAACCTATTTTAGTCACAGGGACTTCTCAGTCATCATTAGATTTAAGTATAGGATCTAGTGAGCCCAATAAACTATTAGGACTTGACTGGTTGGCTGACTCTGACGAACTAGGTTTTTTAATTAAAGCTAAGCTGCCTTCTAATGGTAGCACTAAGCGTGACTTGCTTTCAGCAATTGCACGCATTTTTAACCCCTTGGGTCTTATATCTCCTTTTGTAGTGACCATGAAAATATTGTTGCAATAATTGTGATTACACAATCTTTCATGGGATGAACCACTGTCTCTGGAACTCAACACAACTTGGAATGCTATTGTTAAAAATCTCCCTCTTCTAAATAATTTGCGTATCCCACGTTTTGTTATTTCCGATTCTTATCAGACGTTAGAATTACTTGTATTCACGGATGCATCTGAGCGCAAATACGGTGCGTGTGCCTATGTACGTAGTGTTAGCAGTGATGGTGAATACATAGTCCGCTTATTGATAAGCAAAAGTCGTGTGGCGCCGATTAAACCTACCACGATTCCGAGGCTGGAACTGTGTGGTGCCGTAGTGGGAGCTCGCGTGTCTGATAAGGTGATCAAATCACTTCGAGCAAAGTTCGATCGGGTTTATTTTTGGACAGACTCGACCATTGTATTGGGCTGGTTACAGATGTTGCCTTCTAAACTTCAGCCATTTGTACGCAATCGCGTTGCTGAAATTCTAGATAAGGTAGGAAACTGTACTTGGCGTCATGTCCCAACCGACGAGAACCCAGCAGACCTGATATCTCGTGGCGTGGATATTGATGCTCTGCAAGGGTTATATGGTGATGTGGTTCCGATTTCTTAAAGGAAGATCAGTCTAATTGGCCATCTCAAACTAAAAGTTTAGGATTCGGGACATTACCCGAAACGCGACCTCAAGTTTCATTGAGCGCTATTGTAGAAAATAAATCTTGCACTTTATTTATAGATTTCAAACGTTTCTCTAAATATTTTAGACTTGTTCATTCCATAGCATATGTGTTGAGATTTGTTCGTTGTACTGTAGGTAGTTGTATTAATGTTTAAGTAATATTTAGAATATGTAGGTAGGTTAAGATCCGGTATGTAATGGCAGTTCAATTATAGTCGTATCGTAGAACGCCTGGTTTTATTCCATCTCCCTAAATACATTACAGTGGCGCGGAGGAGGCCAACGCGCCTGGTGGGACGGGTTCCCAGCGTTCACCTATATATTTCGGGGAGCCTAGTTCAAGTTCCCACGATATTGAGGTGCCATCGGAACAAGACTTCCACCATCTTTGCTTAAACGACTATAGAGCGGTAAGCTTGCCTATATATATAGACAATTTCAAAATACCTATGGAGGTAGATACGGGTACAGCGATATCGTGTATCAGTGAAGAAACGTACAGAAAGTTTTTTGGAAATCATGAATTACAAACCAGTGATATTATATTGAATTTTTATGACGGCACAAAAATTAAACCCCTTGGAATGTTTAAGCCCATAGTAAAGTATGAAAGCTGTAAGAAACAATTAGAATTATTTGTCATAGGTGGGGGTACCACATCTCTGCTCGGCCGTCAATGGTTAACAGAGTTAAAAATTAAAATACCAGTATTTAATAACTGTTATAATGTTAGGTGTAAAAATGTTAATTTAACTAACGATATTAACGGATTGTTAAACAGGTTTAAAGAACTATTCAGCGGCGGTTTGGGGCGGTACACTGGAGGCAAGGCTACGCTGCGCGTGCGCGACGGAGTAAGGCCGGTGTTCCACCGCGCGCGGCCGTGCCGTACGCACTGCTGGGCCGGCTCGACGACGCGCTCGACGCCATGCTGCGCGACGGTATCATCGAGCCGGTGGACTGCTCTGACTGGGCCTCACCACTGGTGCCGGTAAATAAACCTGACGGCTCACTGAGAATCTGTGCTGATTACAAAGCGACGGTGAATCCTGTATTACTTACTGACCGCTATCCATTACCTAGAATAGAGGACTTAATGGTTAACCTTAGTGGAGCTACGTATTTCTCGAAAATAGATTTAACGCAGGCCTATAATCAGATTGAGCTAGATGATACAAAGGAATATACCGTCATAAATACACATAGGGGTCTATACAGGTATAATAGGTTAGTTTATGGATTGTCTTCAAGCCCAGGCATATTTCAACGAATTATGTGCAATTTATTGAAAGGTATTCCAAATGTAGAAATATTTCTTGATGATATAATTATAGGGGGTAAAAACAAACGAGAACATTTACAGGCATTAGAAGAAGTTTTTAGTAGATTACGTCAGTCTGGTCTTAAACTAAAAAAGGAAAAGTGTGTATTTTTAGTAAAAGAGGTAAAATATTTGGGATACACCATTAATCAAGATGGAATTAAAACAGATCCGGCGAAGGTCGAAGCTATAGTTAGTATTCCGCGACCCGCGAATGTATCGGAGTTAAGATCATTCCTAGGAATCATAAATTTCTATGGAAAATTTGTTAAGAACATGAGTAGTAGACTAGTACCGCTTTACGAGTTATTAAAGAAAGGTAAACAATGGAGTTGGACCACGGAATGTGAAAAATCTTTTATAGAAATTAAAAATGTATTAGCAGGCACGGAAGTATTGGCGCATTACGAACCTGATAAGCCGTTAATATTGACGTGTGACGCGAGCGCGCGGGGTATAGGGGGGGTACTTTCGCAGCCCGGCGGCGGCGAGCGGGGCGAGCGGCCGGTGGCCTACGCGTCTCGCACGCTTACCGATGCAGAAAAGAACTACTCACAAATACATCGTGAAGCGTTAGCAATAATATTCTGTGTAAGTAAATTCCACCAATATTTATATGGCCGGAATTTTACTTTGCGCACAGATCATAAACCACTGGTATCCATATTTGGTCCGCATACTGGTATACCGACAATGATCGCGAGCCGTATGCAGAGATGGGCAATTATTTTATCGGCTTATACATTTACTATTGAGTACGTTCGCACCGATCACAACGGAGCGGATGGTTTTTCAAGGTTACCGCTAACGAGTAAACAAACAATTGCAACCGGGCAGCCGGAGCAAACGCATTTGCACTTTGTACAACAATCATTATTGCTAGATTATAATGATGTAAAACGTCAAACAGGGCGGGACGTAGAACTATCAAAAATACTAAGTTATTTGAGAGATGGTTGGCCAAATGAATGCGAGCTTCAAAACTTAAAGCCATATTTTAATAGGAAGTCAGAACTTTATGAAGAACTAGGATGCGTAATGTGGGGTCATAGGCTGGTGGTGCCGCAAGCGTGTAGGGATAGGGTGTTATCGATGTTGCATGAACCTCACATGGGCATAGTGAAGTCTAAATCCTTAGCCCGAAGCTACGTATGGTGGCCCGGGGTCGATGAGGCAGTGGAGCACATGTGCCGCGGATGCGGGGTGTGTGCAGCTCAGGCGGATGCACCACCACAACAGTCGCCGCGCATGTGGGCCTGGCCTAGTCGGCCTTGGAGCCGGATCCATATCGACTACTTGGGACCAATTAACGGCAGAACATATCTAGTGGTAGTGGATGCCACCTCTAAATGGTTGGAAGTATTTAATGTATCAAGCACAACCGCGTTTAATTTGATAGATAGATTAGCAGAACTATTTAGTAGATGGGGGCTACCCAAACAAATAGTTAGCGATAACGGTACTCAGTTTACATCAAGGGAGTTTCAGGATTTTACAAAAGCAAACGGAATTGAACACATTTTTACAGCCCCTTACCATCCTTCATCAAACGGTTTAGCGGAAAATGCAGTTAGGCTTGTAAAAAGGGTAATTAAAAAGGCAATTTTAGAAAAACAAAACATAGATAGGGCAATATGGACATATCTAATGTATTATAGAAACGTAGAACATTCTACAACAGGGGATAGCCCAGCTACAATATTTTTAGGTAGGCGCCTACGAACTAAGCTAGACATAATCAAACCAGATAGACAAAACAAGGTGGTCCTAGCTCAGCAGCGACAGGTGGAAGCGGTAGGAGGGGCGAACAGGAGTATAGGAGGAGAGGGAACGGATATATGGTATCGACAATTCCTAAAAGGCGAGAGATGGGTTCCTGGTCAAATAGTGGAATGTCTAGGACCTAGCAACTACCGGGTCAAAGGTCAAAGTGGGGAAACGGTGCACAGGCACATTGATCAATTACGTAGGAGAACAGGAGGTAGGCCATCCTTGGTATCCAGTGGTCCTAGCACTATAGAGCGGACAGACACAGATTCTCAGGGGTCACTGGCAAGGGACACTGGTGGGAGTGGTAAACCACCTCAGTCGGAGAGGTCACCGGAACGGGAGTCGAGCGAGCTGCCAGCGGCGCCGGTCCAGCCCTTAAATGATACAGCAATCGATTCACAAGCTGTAACAGAAGCTCCGGTCGCCTTGCCTCAAGTGATACTTTCTCCACAGCGCGCGCTTAGACAATGTAGACTTAAGAATATTAATTATAAGGTTTAGATTGTATGTACCCATGTAAGTTAAGTTTATATATTGTAGCCCTTAATTTAACAGGGAGGAGTGTACTGTAGGTAGTTGTATTAATGTTTAAGTAATATTTAGAATATGTAGGTAGGTTAAGATCCGGTATGTAATGGCAGTTCAATTATAGTCGTATCGTAGAACGCCTGGTTTTATTCCATCTCCCTAAATAAATAATAATAATTTGCAGGAAACTACCTGTAATAGTAAGTTTCTATCTGAAGAAGAATTACAGGAAGCATTAAATGTTATTATCTTGAAATGTCAAATCGATTCGTTTCCAGAGTACAAATTACTTGCAAACAAACAAAGTTTACCTTCAAAAAGCGCTCTTCTCAAATTTAATGTTTATTTAGACAGCAATAAAATAATGCATGTCGGAGGACGCTTAGAGAATTCTGATTTTACATATAATAAAAAACATCCTATTATTTTACAGTCCACTCATCTATTTACAAGGCTATTGTTTAATTTCGAGCACAAGAGATTGATGCATGATGCACAGTTATTATTAGCGTCAATTAGGGAATCGTATTGGTCTATAGGTGGCCGAAATTTAGCTAAGGCTTGCTATCATAACTGCGTGCGCTGTTGTCGTATGAAGGGTAACGTATTTACGCCCTTTTTTATATTCTATAGGCTTGCGTTTGACCACTATCTCACCTGATGGTAAGCGATGATGTGGTCGAAGGTGGAGCACGCTTGCTCTGGAAGTAACCTATTCACTCATGACTTAAAGACCCCTAGATTGTAGTTATCGGGAAACACAGACGCCGGCAGGGAATTCCACTCCTTAGCTGTACGCATAATAAAAGTATTCTCAAAACGTTTAGTGCGTATGGGTGGGATGTCCACCATGTACCGATGGCGCATCGCCGTACGTCTGATAGTCTGATGATGAAAAGACCTCTGCGGAATTAGATCATGCAATTCCATCGCACACTCCCCGAAATGTAACCGATAAAGAACCGACAAGCTGGCAACTCGGCGACGGTGTTCAAGGCACTGGAGCTTTGTCTTAACCAGTGCCTCATCGCCGATGAGCCTTTTGGCCCGCTTTTCGATCGACTCTAGTGCATCAAGCTGGTATTTGCCCTTAATGGGGAATTTGCCGCACCAGCGTCTCCATCCGGGAGGTTACCCTTTCGAAAGTGTTGGCGTTGATTATCCGGCCCTATCATGTGTTCCAGTCGGCAAGGCCGCGGTTGTAGGCTAGTAAAGGTGTACATAGCAATATTTATTTGCTTCACCACCAAGGCTATTCACTTGGAGCTAGTCGGTGACCTAACTAGTAATAAATATTTACTGGATTTGTATAGGTTTATTTCGCGAAGAGGAAAACCCGTTAACATTTATTCCGACAACGGTACGAGACCTTGTTTGTTGGCGCGTACAACGATTTATCGAAATTTTTAAAATCAATTTACGATTCCTTAGATCGTCATCGTTAGCCAAACTTGCACAGTTTGGCTAACGATGGAGTTAAAATGCAATTTATTCCCGCTTATATTCCTCACTTTGACGGACTCTGGGAAGCGGGTGTTAAGTCGACAAAATACCATTTAAAACGAGTGTTGGGCAATTGTAACCTCACGTTTGAAGAACTTAACACCACGCTGATCCAAATTGAGGCAATTTTAAAGTCTCGTCCATTGACGCCGCTTTCCGCCGATCCCGCTGACCTTACACCTCTGACTCCAGGACACTTCCTTGTCGGTCGCAGCGAGATCTTCAGGAATACTCCATTCATCATTTAACTCGGTTCCAACGAATCGACAACTCCGTCTACATTTTTGGGTTCGGTGGAGCAAGGAGTTTGTATCCGAGTTGCAGCAGAGAACCAAGTGGCTTTCCTGCAAGGATGCATTGAAGCAGGACTCCTTGGTAGTGGTAAAGGAGGATAACCTACCCCCCCTTAAGTGGAAGTTAGGTAGAATTGTCGCCGTCCATCCAGGATCAGACGGCATCGTTCGTGTGGCTGAAGTCAGGACTACTGCTGGAGTCTTAAGGAGAGCCTTCAACAGAATTTGCCCATTACCCGTTTCTGCTGATTCTTGTTGAAAGAGATTCTTTCAACGTCCGGGGGCATGTTCGAACGCCTGATCTATACGTCGTAGCAGCAAGCTGCAACTCTGCGTCCGTTCATAGTTTTTAAGTTTTTAGAATTTAATAACCAGTAGCTTTTGTGTCATTGTTCTCAATACACCGCTATTCAAAGTAATCCATATTTCATCTGCTTCATTTTACCCCAAGTCCTGGTTGGTCCCGCACACACAAGGTATTTTGTTCCAGAATTTAACACAGTACCCCATGAAAGATGTGTGTACATTAGCTAATCTATAAGATGGTTGATCGAACTTATCTTTATTTCTTGTATTACAATTGTTTCTATCACTAACTTAACTAAAGATATTTATATTTTTCCTTACATACATAATATTTTCATAAATGAATTGGTTCATAAATAAACTGTCTTAATATCCATCTTTTTAAATAACTACCTACGAGATTCTCGGTGACTTAAATATATATGGCCCTGACAGCTCTCTTTTGCAATATAAATATTGATTCAATGTCAGCCGCCCGACCCCACAGTAAAATACCGTATGACATAATGCTGTGAAAGTAACTAAAATAGACCAAACGCGCGGTTTCTATATCTGTTAACTGTCTTATCTTTCTAACAGCATAAGCGGCTGAGCTCAGCCGACACGCAAGAAATGTTATGTGAGGCCCCCATTGTAATTTGTCGTCTAGAGTGATTCCTAGGAAAACCGTTTGATTTACATAGTCCAGCTTTTCTCCATTCAATATGATGTCGCATTCGCTACTTCTGACATTCGGCAAGTTGAATTCACCAAGTAAATGGATTCGAGAAGAGAGTAAGTACCTATATTAGTACCGTATTTATATAATATGTAATGGTTTTTTGTATAACCTATAAACTTTTTACAGTTACGTTTTGTCGCTCTAAAATTGATGTGTCCATATAGACACGCTAAGCAATTGTCATAGCTTTATCATCATCATCATATCAGCCGAAAGACGTCCAATGCTGGATATAGGCCTTCCCCAAGCGTCGCCACATTGACCGGTTCCGTGCGTCCCGCATCCAGCAAATCCCCGCAACCTTATATACCAGATTTTCGTAATGACATCCAACAACCTAGGATTGCAACTGGAATCGAACGTAAAGCGGTTCTCTCAAAAAGATAAGGCAAGATAAGGATTCATGTGCCGAGACCACATCTTTTTGGGGTTTATAATAAATACATAGGAAGAG
This sequence comes from Orthosia gracilis, assembly GCA_947562075.1. Classification (NCBI taxonomy): domain Eukaryota; kingdom Metazoa; phylum Arthropoda; class Insecta; order Lepidoptera; family Noctuidae; genus Orthosia; species Orthosia gracilis. The sequence continues at coordinate 25,612,459 of OX387266.1, forward strand.
TAGACAGAAAAGACGAAAATGTAAGAGGTAAAAGATGCCATTTGTCATTGATGACTTGCTGTTAGAAAGATAAGACAGTTAACAGATGTAGAAACGCGCGTTTGGTCTTTTTTAGTTACTTTTACAGCATTATGTCATACGGTATTTTACTCTGGGGTCGGGTGGCTGACATTGAATCAATATTTATATTGCAAAAAAGAGCTGTCAGAGCCATATATAACTTAAGTCACCGAGAATCTCGGGAGCTATTTAAGATAAATATTATGACAGTTCCTTGACAATTCATTTATGAAAATATTATGTATGTAAGGAATGATATAAATATCTTTAGTAAAGTAATTGTAATACTAGAAATAAAGATAAGTTAGATCAACCATTTGATAGATTAGCTAAAGTACACACATATTTCATGGGGTACTGTGTTAAATTCTATAACAAAATATCTTGTGAGATATTAAAACTAAATGAAAGAAAATTTAAAACAATAAAATAATTAATTTTAACAATAAATTAATAATTAATTTAATTTTAATCATGATATAGAACAATGCATTTTAATATAATTTGCTTACGATCACATATTTACGACTTCAAAACCACGCCATTCCGTTTTAAATCTACAGAAATACACAATGGCGATGTCACAGCACAAATTAACATTAATCGCAACAATATTACAACACACTACGCCGATTCACTGAAACATCGATACGCTTATCCGTCACTCCACGTCTTCATAACAATACCTTTCGTATTCACTTCAGCTAACACACGGATTCGTGTTACCACATAGTTAGTGAACTGCATTTCAACAAAGTTTGGAGCGACTTAGCTTCTACTTTGGACTTCGATTATCGACTCCGACCTTTATATAAGAGGGAGGTGTTGTCTTCTATTTGAGATTTTCTTGTGTAGGGTGAAAATGTAAGTAGGGTGTAATTTGAAAACTTGGATATTAATAATGAAAAGTTGGTGAATTCATGCTGCTGAGTGATTAGGTACATATTTCTATTTTTCCTACTGCCTGTGTATGTGTACATTATGGACGCAATTAAATTTTGATTGAGAACTTTTTTGTCACAGTTTCGTTCCCGTGGTTTAAACATCGTGTATTTTTTGGAATAAACAGTATGCAAGTCAGTAAAACTCTACCATTCTGTGAGTGAATTAATGTTTTTAATCTGACCAGTATGTAGATAGTTCCAGAGATAACCTCCTACAAAAAAAAAACAATTTTAACACTTATAATATTAGTTCAGCTTTAATGACGTCGTTACCCAGTAGCTAAAACCGGACAGTATCAATAAAACTTTTTCAAATCATATGTACATTTAAGGGTCAAAAGTCCAGTCGCACTCTACCAAAACAGCAGCGGCAATTTTTATAGGCAGAAGAATTTCAGCTTTTCACGGCTTGTAGGTATAAATTAAAGGATACTATTTAAACGAGCGAAAATAAATTTAAATTAAAGGTGTAAAAAATACTGAATATGGCTTACTGTAATACTAAGTGGGCGACAAAAAGTGGGCGAATACAAATGTTTAAAACAGCGACTTGAAAAAAATAGTTTGTCGACCGTGCCCCGATGCGCGGCGCTTATTTTTCTGTCTGCAGGGCCTAAAGTAACCTAACATGAAGGAGATGACGGGAGCTAAGTTCGCTCGCTTTGCTCGCTCACTTCAGCACCCGTCATCCCCTTCGAACCTAACCTATCCGTGTCGAGGTGCCCTAAGTTTCCGAGCTCACTTCGCTCGCCTTTGCACAGCGATGTCGCCTCGTCGGATATTACTCAAACCGGATAAATAGTTACTTACTTAGTATAATAGTCGCCCATTCAGTATATTTTTCACCCGGTTAATAATTTCCCTAAATTAAACTTTAATTTCTATACAACATATTAAATCAGTTGTGGATAATTTAACTACTTCTGCAAAAAATATAATAATTATGCCATTTGAGTTTTAGGAGAGTAAGAGTGCACTTTTGATCCTTGACTGTACCTTGTGAGTGTATCTAAGACAGATGTCTAATACCCTTGAAGGAACCATTCAGCCTAATTGCGTAAGCGAATTCGGCAGGGCAAAGGATATGACTCCATGAAAGAGTATGACATTTTCCCTTTAAATAATTAGGTATTTCCTCTTAGGACCTCGTAAGGACTTTTTTGAAAAGATTATCTTAACAAATGGCAGCGTCCAGTAATTATTGCCAATATCTAAATATTTATAGGGAAATTGTCATACTCTTTCATCATATGAAGCATATTTTACGATAGCTTTTCAGAAGAAAGCTCCCGTTACTAATATTTACGACTAAACAGCACACTTTATTGCCCCACGTATACAAAATTACGTTTCGCAAACGGATTTTAAGATCGCGGCATTTATAGCTGAGTTAAGATCAAGTATCGCTAAACTCTTCAACTTACGACCAAGAACCCAAGAACAATATAATTTTATCACCCTCACATACCAATACATGGAGAACAGAACAATCTTACCCTTCCATTAAAACAATCTTCAATTCCTTGAAAATCTTCATAAATTAGAATTGACGTATATAGCATCACTGCTCGCAGTAAAGTTTACTACCTTCGTCGATAGATGGAGCTACGGTACTAAACGTTTAATGCTCCTGCCGATAGATGGCGTTATGTACAACCGGTTAACGGCAGTTTTTACTGCTCCTATCGGGACCTGTAGCAATTAAAATTTCAATGAGAATAGAAAATTTAATTAGCGAGGTGAGAGTTGGATGGTTGTATTAAAATTATGGATTTAATTTACTTTGCCACTTTAACGGGGTTTGCTAAAACGATCTAGATTCTTAGCCCGTTTTGTTATTTTTGACGTAGAAAGCGAATATAAATGTTTTTTGTCTTTATCGTAAACTGAAAGTTCTTTTTTTAATAAAAGCAAGTAATACCTGCCTTCCTTATTATTCATTATGTGCGAACTAACTTTATCAAAAAAAACTCTTAATATAGAAACAATGTTTAGCAGAATCTTAATTCAAATTATGAGTTGAAACTTTGGTGTTCTCTAGAGGTACAAAAGCTCTGAACGAGTATATTCGGGAAATACAGGCTTTGTTGTTATGTTGGTATGTTTGTTATGTTTTAGTAGGTATTTAAAATTTTCAATGGAGAATCTAAATTTAGAATCCACTTATCAGTGTTGAAACTAATCATTATGGTTATGGCGGTTAGGCTGTATATTTTACTTGCACAGTTTTTTCCTGAGTGTCATTTCTACAGAAAAATTAAGCATCTCCCAACTTAATTGTAATTTAACTCCCAATTCACAAATCATACAAAGCGAAGTGTAAATTCCTTAATTACCGGTACCCATCCAATGGGGCGAAACGTAAAGTAAACATACAGAGGATAAGTACGGTCAACCACAACTTGAACTACAAAAAAAAACATTACCTCTACGAAATAAAGGCGATGTCAAAGTCAAATGATTACTAAGGACGTGGGGTTGACTGTACGCTCACCATTCACGTAAAGGTATCAACTTTTCCAATTATGAACTCGGAATCAACTCGATTCGGGTTTGTTAGTATTGAAAAACTCATGTTCTTGCTACGGGGATTCCGATTTGAATTATATCTTGTTAGGGAAGTATATCTACTTCCTTTATTTATATTATGCTTACTTTAAAAAAGGAGGAGCCTCTCCATTCGTCGGAATCTTTTTTTTATGTTTATTCCTCGATTATGCCAAGACGCTTGGACCGATTTGGAAAATTCTTATTTTGTTTGAAAGGATATACTTCCAAGGTGGTCATGGTCATCAGATCAGGATCTGGTGATGGGAACCTGGATAAATCGAGGAGACTCCTCAAATTTTCAGCTTATTAATATCCGATTTCAATAAATGTATTCTCCATGTATTGGTATGTGAGGGTGATAAAATTATATTGTTCTTGGGTTCTTGGTCGTAAGTTGAAGAGTTTAGCGATACTTGATCTTAACTCAGCTATAAATGCCGCGATCTTAAAATCCGTTTGCGAAACGTAATTTTGTATACGTGGGGCAATAAAGTGTGCTGTTTAGTCGTAAATATTAGTAACGGGAGCTTTCTTCTGAAAAGCTATCGTAAAATATGCTTCATATGATGAAAGAGTATGACAATTTCCCTATAAATATTTAGATATTGGCAATAATTACTGGACGCTGCCATTTGTTAAGATAATCTTTTCAAAAAAGTCCTTACGAGGTCCTAAGAGGAAATACCTAATTATTTAAAGGGAAAATGTCATACTCTTTCATGGAGTCATATCCTTTGCCCTGCCGAATTCGCTTACGCAATTAGGCTGAATGGTTCCTTCAAGGGTATTAGACATCTGTCTTAGATACACTCACAAGGTACAGTCAAGGATCAAAAGTGCACTCTTACTCTCCTAAAACTCAAATGGCATAATTATTATATTTTTTGCAGAAGTAGTTAAATTATCCACAACTGATTTAATATGTTGTATAGAAATTAAAGTTTAATTTAGGGAAATTATTAACCGGGTGAAAAATATACTGAATGGGCGACTATTATACTAAGTAAGTAACTATTTATCCGGTTTGAGTAATATCCGACGAGGCGACATCGCTGTGCAAAGGCGAGCGAAGTGAGCTCGGAAACTTAGGGCACCTCGACACGGATAGGTTAGGTTCGAAGGGGATGACGGGTGCTGAAGTGAGCGAGCAAAGCGAGCGAACTTAGCTCCCGTCATCTCCTTCATGTTAGGTTACTTTAGGCCCTGCAGACAGAAAAATAAGCGCCGCGCATCGGGGCACGGTCGACAAACTATTTTTTTCAAGTCGCTGTTTTAAACATTTGTATTCGCCCACTTTTTGTCGCCCACTTAGTATTACAGTAAGCCATATTCAGTATTTTTTACACCTTTAATTTAAATTTATTTTCGCTCGTTTAAATAGTATCCTTTAATTTATACCTACAAGCCGTGAAAAGCTGAAATTCTTCTGCCTATAAAAAATTGCCGCTGCTGTTTTGGTAGAGTGCGACTGGACTTTTGACCCTTAAATGTACATATGATTTGAAAAAGTTTTATTGATACTGTCCGGTTTTAGCTACTGGGTAACGACGTCATTAAAGCTGAACTAATATTATAAGTGTTAAAATTGTTTTTTTTTTGTAGGAGGTTATCTCTGGAACTATCTACATACTGGTCAGATTAAAAACATTAATTCACTCACAGAATGGTAGAGTTTTACTGACTTGCATACTGTTTATTCCAAAAAATACACGATGTTTAAACCACGGGAACGAAACTGTGACAAAAAAGTTCTCAATCAAAATTTAATTGCGTCCATAATGTACACATACACAGGCAGTAGGAAAAATAGAAATATGTACCTAATCACTCAGCAGCATGAATTCACCAACTTTTCATTATTAATATCCAAGTTTTCAAATTACACCCTACTTACATTTTCACCCTACACAAGAAAATCTCAAATAGAAGACAACACCTCCCTCTTATATAAAGGTCGGAGTCGATAATCGAAGTCCAAAGTAGAAGCTAAGTCGCTCCAAACTTTGTTGAAATGCAGTTCACTAACTATGTGGTAACACGAATCCGTGTGTTAGCTGAAGTGAATACGAAAGGTATTGTTATGAAGACGTGGAGTGACGGATAAGCGTATCGATGTTTCAGTGAATCGGCGTAGTGTGTTGTAATATTGTTGCGATTAATGTTAATTTGTGCTGTGACATCGCCATTGTGTATTTCTGTAGATTTAAAACGGAATGGCGTGGTTTTGAAGTCGTAAATATGTGATCGTAAGCAAATTATATTAAAATGCATTGTTCTATATCATGATTAAAATTATTTTATTTCACATAAACTTTGATGGGCACTTAAATATGAAAAGTCAGAAGTAGAAGCTCGGTGCAAGATTACAATTGGTCATTTCTTATGAAAAAGAAACGAAAAAACTCCAAGTTAATATCAACTCTTGTAAATTAAGTATTAATGACATTTGCTGAGTGTAAAAATGTTAAACAGGTATGCGTAAATATAATTAGGGTAAACAAAAGTAAGCCATGCTATATGATGTCTTAAAATTTTATGCCTATCCATTTATAGGGAACCGGTGATAAGTACTACGGGTAGGTATATTATAAGACACGTTACTGTTGTATCAAGATGAAATTTTAGGTACTACTAAGCATGAGGTATGTATGAAATTTTTAAATGATAACATATTAGTTAACGATAGTAAACAATTAATTGTCGTTAATTTATGTAGACTACTATTTTAACTGTTGTTGGGTTTTCCCATCTGGATTTTCTTAGTAGCACTCCGGAGTCTGGACTTCTGACCAGTAGATCATATTAAGCTAGTCTCATATTACATGGGACTTAACCATAAGTGGCGAAATGTGGGTTTACTAAGGGCACACCACTGCCTAACCCTTCCAGGAATTCAGGCATGATGTTAAGTTTTTTTGTACTATTTACAATCATCCAAATGCCATCAAACTAGATTTAACATTTTACTAATTCCCTATGGAATCCAGCGGATTTCACCATCCATTCTAAAATCCCGATAAACCTATCTAACTGAGACTTCAACTACTAATAGCAGCCCCAATTTCCGTCAGTGTAATCGATAACCGAGGTAGTTGGCATCAAACAGGTCTTACTCAGTCGGGCTGCACTTTGTTAACTATGTGGTTACTGCGTACCAACTCTGTGACGTTATGGCGTAGTGAAGCCGGGACGTCATCGGTGTGGCGTACTTTGATGTTTAGCCAGAGGTTGAGTTTTGTCGGCTGTGAGATTGATCTATGGAAATAAAATCAAAAAGATTTGATTTTATAAAGAAATAATTATAGTTATATTTTTTTATATAGTTTCAAGAGAGCTGGCTGACGAATTTAACAACTTCGAATTTTTTTTATTTTTAAAATTCTTCTGATATAGGGCAACCTTAATATGTATGTATATGTCAGATTTGCCTATTTGTCATTTTGCGGCAAGCCGTACCAAGATTAAAATGAAATGAATGGCCCTACATGTTATGTGTCCTCCTTGGACATTTATAAGTCAGGACCTCTGTCAAAGGGCTCCTATTTGAAACTTTTTAGATACATTCTCAGTAGTCTCTCAACAAGCCGCACCTACTTGGTTATCGACCTTTCGCCCTGAATATTCTTGCTCAAAAACCCTGCCAGCTCCGCCTCTTTCATACCGAAACACTCCAATTTGTATCGCACAGTAGATTGGTGTTATTCTATGATATAGTTGCGGGTTCAAATCCTTTACAAAGTTACGGAATTATAAATATGGGCTCTAAAGGAGAACGCGCACCTAAACGCACCGCAGGAGGCGCACGCGCCGCAGTAATCGCATTTCATAAATCTTATATGAAATCGTATGCAACCTCGCGCACCTATCCGCGCCGCTCACGACCCACATTTCAGCAAAATGCTGTAGGTATACGGATTCCACCAGCGCGTGCGGATGACGTCATCAGATTCGGCGCGGTCGATGCTTGCGGAGAGTGCGATGTGGGCAGCGCGGAGACGTCATCCGTATCCGTATAGAAAATATTGTTCAAGAAGTACAGAAGTTGGTACGATGCTTGCGGCGCGTTCGACGCGGATTGCGCGGGGCCTTGAGAAAATACGATGACTGCGGCGCATGCGGCTCCTGTGGCGCGGATAGGTGCGCTTTCAGCTGAAAAAGTAGTTACTTGAGTTCGGCCAAACAACACACGTTACACGTAATTTACTAGTCCGAATGTTAAGGTGGCCCATTGGCTAAGACTCACCTCACACACTTGAGGTCGTGGATTCAAATTCAGGCAAGTACCAATGTGACATTTTCCAATTCATAATTATTATTTACTTTCTAAGTTTTTCTTGGACATCGCTGACAACGGTAACGGATAGTGAGGAAACCTCTGGACTAATAGGTAACCATAATACCTTCTGCCTACGGCTCCACCCGCTTGAAAGTCTGAAATCGTCACAAGGGAACATAGCTCCGCGATATCCAATGTCTTGCCGAGGGTCTTAAACTATCGGCATAGCAAATTTCATCTAAATCGGTGTAAACGTGAACAGGTAACAGACATACCGAGTAACTTTCACAGTTATAATATTAGTATGGACACGGGGTCCCAGCGCTAACAAAGGTAATTTGGTTCAAATAAATGTCACTAGATGGTGCGACCACCAACCTAACCACTAATCACGCTCTTCTACCGAAGGATTCTCAGCTACTTAGGCACATTGCCATTCTCAGCTGCTTTGACTAATCTAGAGAAGTTGGTGGTAATGGGCAAGGTGGATGGGAAAAGACCTCGCGGACGGTCATCTAACCGCTGGTTAGACCAGGTAACTGCCCTCACTGGACTCTCTGTTACAACTGCCCTGAAAGAAGCTGAGAACCGATTGAAGTGGAAGAGCATCGTGCATAAAGCCACGAGGTCCTTTCATGGACACAACCTTCAGTAATGAAGAACGCGACCAAGAAGAAGATGGCGTTATATGCATCGATTTGTTATTGAATTGTGTGTAAAATTAACATTTTCTAGAATTGATCATAAAAATTGTATGTTCTTGTTTAATCAATTCTCCTAAGCACAAAACTATGGAATATTGGGTAAGATACCAATATTCAAGATCCCATTCACATTTCAAAGATTATTTGAATGGATCATTCGGAGCGGTTTTACATTTCTGAGCCATGCCAGTCGATTTTTTATTTCATTGTATCAAAATGTGTTACAATATTTTTTTTAATTTTTATTGTAACACATTTTGATACAATGAAACTGTAAAAATGTGCAGAAAAATACTATAAAATAATAAACTTTTTCACAAAAATACAACCGAATGCCAAAAAAAAACACTACAAAGTGAAAAATAACTTCAATTTCGGCAGTCGGTGTTCCAACGAAGAAATGAAGAAATGACGAAACACGTCATTTCTTCATTTCTTCGTTTTTTGACACCGCCTTCCGAAATTAAAGTTATTTTTCACTTTGTAGTGTTTTTTTTTTTTGATGTTTTTCTGTTATATATCTCTGAAGTTCTTCATCAGATCGTAACAAATTTAAATGCGATCATTTAAAAAAAAACATTTTTCGAACAAGAAAATAGTTTTACAAATCCGTTTATATACGACGGAGTTATGCCAAAACATACATAAAAAATAAACATCCGAATTGAAAACATCCACCTTTTTGGAAAGTCGCTTAGAAACAAACCGTCACTATCTAAAGAAAAAAATAGTCACGAGCAGCGACTTGCAAAGTAACACCATCTGTAGCCGTGGAACGGAACCGAACGCGATCTAAGTACTTATAAAATTAATCAGACGAAAAAAGCCATTGGCGTCTGCACGGTTTCTTTGTATGGGATGAGGCATCTGTATGCTAGTATTATATTATCTGTGGTATGGATATAAGTTATAAATCGCCGACCTCCATTGAGCAGGGCAAAGGCCTGTGGTGGTACAGTGACAGGTTGGTATTAGGTAAAGCCATCTTGCAAAACTACTACGTGTTCAATATCACACCAGCATCTACAATACCTATTAGAATATTAGCATGCAGAGCTCCCCAAGTGAGTACCTATGTAGGTAGTTAATACTGATTGACGGGATCTGAACTAAGTTGGTGTGTGCTGGCGGGTGCTGGCGCGTAGTGGCGTGTAGTGGCTGTAGGAGATGAGCGATCGTGTTGCTTGTGTTTAGCGGTTAGTGCCTCCATTGGGGTTTGGGTTTTGCCTTGCTATTATAGCTGTACTAGCTTCTGCCCGCGGCATCACCTAATCGCACACACGGTATATGATAAATTCCTAGTGTGCGGAAAATTTAACAACAAAAAAAATGCTTGGTTGCAGTAGTATCTAAGATGTTTTCAGTACAACTATTTTCTTAATATCCCTCGGCAATCTTTGCATTTCCGAATACAAATGAATACTAATTTCCATGTCCATCAATTATAAGATTAATCGTGTATAATAATTTGAATTCGGAACTAAGTACTTTATTGTTGTTTTGTTTTAATTTCCGTATGAAATATGCAGTAAAAATAAAATCTTAAACAGCTTTTCTCCTATTTTTAAAATCAATTACATTAAGTTAAAAGAGTAAAAACAACTCTATATATTTTCAAGTTGGTTGAGAGCGTCCGGTCTGCGCCAAGTGCAAAGGGCAACTGATAGAAATCCGACGACAGACGAAACAAAAAAGTTTCCAAGATACATTAAGAAAAATTTATTATTGAACTTGAACCACATATTTAAAAATTAGTTTTTAATCTCTTTACATAGTATATAATACTTAATTAACAATAACTACCTATATATACACTTAAATAAAGATAAAATACGACGAACACGTATAAAAGGGCAGGGGTCATAGGGCGTCAAAAAATTCGTCCACATCGCTGTCAACGTGAAAAGTGCCCAGAACGCTGGCAGCATTGCCACGTTGGATGGCAATGCTGATTCTCTGGCCAAGGAAAAGCCCAGCCCTCTGGTCACGTGAAGAGTCGACTAACCGCTTGCTTACATCTCGAAATACTCGAAGAGCACTCGGACCCCATGGACCTAATGTTTCAACCCCAAACGGCTCAAATATATAACTTCCAATAAGGTTGTTGTATTTGCGCCGTTTGAGGTTTTCGGCACTAGCAGCAGCTGCCCCAGCACAGCCCGCCGTGCTAAGAAGATAGGATGGCGCAAGGGTGTCGACACATGTTGCATCCCACACCAAAGGCCTACCCACCTTCCATGGCATTATGGTCATCCCGTCTGGTCTCTTCCCATCGTCGCGCGCCAAGCCATTGGGTTCTAAAACAGCTGGCACACCGGCGGTGACAAGAGCTCGACGTATGATGTCATTAATGCTGGCGTGCCGTGCTAACCGACCAGCGCTCCTACTGCAGGATAGGCCATGGTGTCCGAGGCGGTCGACTGCTTCACCACATTGACAACGATGTGGAGCTCCGCTGGGAGCGCCCAAACGCAGACATGTAGCGATCCGGAAAGTGTTGTCACTCAACATTGTTCCTATGTTGGGTGACGGTAGTGCCTGTAGCCAGAGGCCTGACTCCCATTCTCCCACAGCCAGCAGGCGGGCACGCTCAGCAGTATTGGTGGACGTATCTATAAGTTTATTCCGTACCAACCTGCAGAGCGGCTCATCCCACTGTCTCTGGGAAAACGGGGTCTTGGGCAACGCTGTATTCGGGCAAGCCACTTTCCAGGCATTCACTGCATCGGTCGAGTACGGCACTTCACAGTTAACCAGTGATGGCAACAGGATTTTTCTGGTTAACTTTTCAGTGCTGTGGACCGAAGACAGGAACGCCGGTAGGCTTAAACTAGAAATTTGGCGGATGCCGAGCCCACCGAAGCGAATGGGTAGACTGGCTTGCAGCCATGCTCGGTCATCCAGGGCCACATTAAGGATAGATGATAGCGTGCAACGAATAATCTGGTCAATTTTGTCCAAGAGAATTTGTGAATGCTTCCATAATGGCGAAGCGCGAAGAAAGTACATGAAATTTGGACCAAAACAACAATAACGAATGAGGGTGATAGCCGAATGTACATTAATTTTAGAGAGTCTGTCCGAAATATCGTTGAAATGTGTTATTTTGGCGTCAATGAATGGAGAAAAACTATCTTCCAAAATTGGGGAACCTAGGAGGTGCAGTGAACTTCTTTCTGCAATTTTGATCTCTGGTGCTATTGTATTGAATTTTTGAAGGGTCGATTGTCTGTCTGTATTGTCACAAAAGAAAATTTCGCATTTGGAGTGGTTGAGTTCAAGGCCAATGGACTGGAATTGCTGCTTCAGGAACTGAAAATCTTTCAAAACTGTATCTACGTCACCTCCTAGTGTGCCATCATCTAGATACCAGACGTTGAATTTTGAATTTAATTGTTTGATGATAGGATGAATAGCCAAACTGAAAATGACTGGCCCGAGAGGGTCACCTTGTTGGCAACCTACTGCAGATTCCAAAAGATTTTCTTTATATAATAATTTAGAAGGGTGCCTGTAGCACTGCCAAATAAAACCGAAAATTTCAGGAAGTTCCTTTTTTACCTCCGCCAACAAAGTGTCCCTGTTAACAGAATTAAAAGCGTTCTTAACGTCAACCTTGAGGATGACCTCACCCTTGTCAGAATTCAAAAAAGTAGAAAGGGCATGTACAGCAGCCTCGCAGCCTCCCCTAGAGCCAAAGCCAAGCTGTAGGGGCTGGAACTTATTGGTGAGTCTTTGGCTGTAGAGTTTGCAGCAAATTTTGGCTGCCATACGCCTGTAGGTACAACCGACGGCAATAGGACGAATGCCGCCGTCCCTCTTGCGCAGGGCACATAAGTTGGCCCCGTACAAGACATCGACGACGGCATCGTTTATACCGCCGGAGAGCATTAGGTTGATTAGACCCGCAAGCTCCTTCAAAAGAGTCTCACCAGCATCCCCGGCGCCTGAACTTAAAAGATCCTTTAAATGTTGAGGAGTCAGGCCGTCGAGGCCGCCGGCGGAACCACTTCGGAAGGAGCTCACGGCTGCAATCAACTGGGGAGCTGTAATTTGGTAAAAGGATGAATTGAGATCGGGGGTGTCGGGTGGGTCGGGAAAGGTAAGATCATCCGCAGGCGCTGGATGTTTACTCTCCAAGGCTGAAATTGTTTCTGGAGAGTAAGGCGCCACCACATCACTGCTGAACAACAGCCTGGCCGCTCCCCTAATGTCACCTTCACTTAATTTGGATTCCACATGCGAACACACACCTTTCTGGGAAGGGTGGTTAAATGCTGGTAAATTTGAATCTAAAATAAAGGTCGAATCGTTGCAATTGTCTTTAATTTGAGTTGTTAATGTTTTTTTTGCAGCCAAATTTTTCTGGACATGCAGAATCCTATAAGGGAAGGTGAGCAATTCCTCCCAGGCACTTTGTGAGTTCTCCTGGGTTGCAAGACGGACGCAACGCGCCAAACTTAGTGCGACAGACCGTCTTGCACCCCGAGGAATCCTCTTTAAAACAGGTGTAGAATTTTTTAATTTTGACAGCGTTTTCCAAAGGGTTTGTTCCAAAGGTTGGGCGGTGGCTGGAGGGCACAAAGGTACACTATGAGGTTTATGGACCTTCCCATAGTGTATCCTAAGTCCCCGTTCGCCTTTAAAAAAGCGTGCCTGAGAGCAATGGGGACATCTCACCAGCTGAACATCAACGGATGTGGCAGGTTGACTGCTACAGGTTCCGGCCTCGCTACAGTCTACATTGTTCATTAAAAGAAACTAAATTAAAACTTACCCTAATATAAAACTATACACATTATACTATCACTTTAAAAACAAAAAAAAAATAAAAAAACATATCAATCTGCCTAGGCTTTTCCGAACAATGTAAAGGTCGGCTACCAGTCTACCGGATTCAGCTATATACCAATATTTTACATGGAGCGACTGACTATCTGACCTCCACAACCTAGTAACTCAATACGCCTTGGTAAGACTGATGTCAGATGGCAGATATCTGACAACCCGTAACGACTTTCAAATTGACACTGACAGCTGGTAACAACGGCATAAGAAGGAATCTCGGTATCGCCCATCCACGGTCCGACATCGGCGAGTGTTCTTAAACCTTGAAAATTGACCTTTGCGGCTGTTATAATTTAGTCACGAGTTCTTCTCTGACTCAAAAAGTCTGAAATAGACAAAGCAGACAATACGGCATTTTCTACTCTGCTCGTCATTACATAACTACAAACCGATACACATACATTGTCTACTGAACTGCTCAGTGCATAGCACTCGAAGTCGCCAATTAATTTGAACAATATTGCAGACAATAGCTGGCGGGCCATTGTTGCCTACAACGGATTTGAATGGAGGATCAACGCCACGGAATAGATTGTTCCAGAATGTCTTAAAACAGGCGCAAATTAACTCTTTGTTTCCTTCTAATCAGAATATAAGGTAGAAATGCCAAAATGTGAGGTACCGATCACGTAACATTTTTTACTTTTTCCAATTGCTATCAATAAGCAGTAGACCAGAGTCATTGGATGTCAGCGATGACGATGGTCGAAATGTAAAAAAAATGTAAGGGATTGATCACGTGACATATTTCACTTTTTCTATAGCGCTTCTTTTCTGATAGCGCTTGACAATCCCATACATTTTTGTCACTTTTCAAATCACTAACGCGACGTTTTCGTTGATAGAAATCACTTGTGTAAAGTTTCATATTCAATTATTTGTTTCCAATTGATACTATTTTCACTTATGCAAATATCAACTTTGGTTAAGTGTAAATTAAGATGACTTTAGAACTAAATTTAAGAAAAAAATTAAGTTGCATGCAAATTAAACTTGAAACGCTAAAAATCTAGGCTTTCACATGGACACTAAGCCCTTTCGGATGTGCATATTGCTAATGTGAGAAAGAGGATCTTTTACTCTTTTCAGTTCTTAAACGACTCCAAAACTTCTTACCATCCTTTCTTCTACCGCTCGTAGACTATGCGGATGTCCGTTTTCTAGATGCAACGGAGGTACTCCTTAATGAACTCGAATGACTGCAGGTCTTGTGCATCCACTTTATTTTTGGCCTTCGCAATTACGACCATGTGTCGGAGTTTCGGAACAGATTAAATGGCTGCCGATTCGTTGTCGTCAAGATACCATATCCTATCCCTTCTCTATAATATCCTGCACAAACCTGATTCTCCTCAATACCTTCGTGAACGCTTTGAGTACTTCGTGCCGAGTACTCAAAGCGTTCACGAAGTCCTGTCAATCTGCCACTTCTCTTCTCTTTCGTCCTCCGCGACACACTTCCAGCCGCTATGATGGCTCTTTCTCTGCTACAGCAATACGCGACACACCTTCTCTGTAGCTCTTCAAAAGGAAGATTAAAGATCATTTCCTTGCGCAATGACATAATATTAGTATGTACATATATATACCTATACTGTATTTATGTTCATAAGTAGTAAGTATATTTATGTTTTAATTTAATTCGTCTTAACTTATTTTAATATTGTACACTGGATGCCTGCCCTCTACTATCAACTTTGTCTGTCACCCGAGGCTGTGCTGTAAGAGAACTCAACATATAATAAAGCTCGCCTTTGTACATGAACTTTATTATCACATTGCATATAATTTCATTTTTTGGAGTACAATAAAGAATTAGGTGAGTAATTGACTCATGGCGTTTTCCCACGGAGGTAGGCAGAAATAACAGAACGCCACCTTCTACGATCCATACATACTCCTTTTGCTTCGCTTACGTTCATACATCTAGTCATACGTGTACACACAAACTGAACTTTATATTCGAGTATAAAAGTAATTTTTCTAAAACTTCATATTTGAATACGTGTTAAAAAACGCGTGAATGCAGATCAGATAAGTTAGGAAAACAGGTGCGCACACATAGACGCGTACATGTGGTGATCTTAAACTAACGCCGTCGTGAGTGCGCTTGCACTCGCTGTACGTGAAGCGTGTCTACGTGTGCGTGCGTGTTCGCTCGTTGTATGGAGCTGGTCTTCTTTTGCTATCTATTCTGTGTCGTTGTAGATCGATCACTTCACGCCGGGCGGTAGGATTCAGGGATTTGATTAGTTTGTGTTCCGGTACATATGTAGAGATTTGGGCTTTAGTATTTTGGTGGTTGACTACAATCATCACCATCATTATCTTAACCTAATTCCAATTTATTTGGGGTAAGCCCAACATGTCTTTACCTATGCAAATTGAGATGAGTGGAATGGATTTTTAGACTCAAACTGACTCAATCCATGAGCTGGCTTATTCTCTGACCAAGGTAAAAGCCAGTCCTTGGGTCATTCGAAGTGTCAAATAGGCATTTCGACAGTTCTATGAATATCATCATAAGATATCAATATAATTTCGGTGGGGTTTTCTTTTTTTTCATAGGTTAAGCAGAAGTATACCTACAGTATACCCATATCTATTATTTACTTAGTTTAAATATTTTCTTTTAAATATCACTGCACTTGCTGAGATAGGAGACTTTATAGTCTCGCACAGGAATTTTATTTTTTATTATTGTTTGTTTTTGTGTTTTTGCTTATCTCGTGTCTCCTGTGCGGCTCACAAATGAGTATTTTTCGTTCTTTATTTCTTATTTTTTATTTGTCAGTTAAATGCCCATGTAATAGCGGGCAAGCTTGTTGCCATCAATCGGGTACAACGTCCAGACACTGGGCTGCTACTGAACCAGGTCTTTATAGCCAATAAACACTATGCCACCTTGTGAGAGTCCTTTTTCTGGAGAGGCCTGTGCGATTTGAGTCAAGAATGTTCACCCAAATAACCTCCCACATATTCTTTCTGTTGCTATGTGATGGATTCTAGAAAACCCTTCACGTTGTGCGTCACACATAGCGGAAGGTATCCAGACAGTTGTAGCAAACATCCCACTCCTTCGCTTTACTCAAGGCGGGAAGGTAAATTTACTGGGTATGACACTACGCGTGTATTACTTAAAAGATACATAACTTTACGCCTGTATTCCCCGGAGGGAAATGCAGAGGTGCACATATAAAACAGACACATATCACCAGTTATATTTAAGGACCTTCCATCGCTTTAGTGCCAAATACGATAACTTTCTAAAGCATACTCCTTAGTAAAAGGCTAGATTAAAAGCTTTGAAAAAATAATATATTTATTATAGATTCATGTACATTATTTTTGAAACATGATTTCTTCGAGGTACTAATAGTTTTGCTTTGAAATAAATAATAGTTTTAAAAACTAAAACAAGCTGTAAACCAAACGAAAAATTTGAAAATAATTATCAATCAATTTAAATTAAGAATAGTGTGATTAACAAAAAAATGATCTATTTTATTTTGAAATAAAATAGATCTTATTTTTTAGCTTTTTGAAATGCTCTTGCATACTGCACTACCGTGGGGAAATAGCGCAATGAATTAGAGAACGAAAACTTGATAATAAAGTAGATTGCTGCAAGGTTGCCTAGACATATCTAGCCTAATTGCCTTAATTAATAAAACTCTCCGTCTTTTGCAAATTCTTTAATTTTACACATGGAAAATAATAAAGTTTAAAGAATATTATATTTAGTTCGAATCAAATCTGCAGCACGTTCGGCCATCATGGTGACTGGCGCGATGATCTTACCGCTGATCAGAGCTGGCATAGCGGAAGAGTCCACTACTCGCAAGCTTTCAATGCCTTTGACCTTCATGTCGCTATCTAAGACCAGACCCATAGCACAAGTCCCTCCGAAGTGCCACATAGTCGTAGACATAGCGACCGAGTAGCACTCCCAGAATTCAATATCAGTTGTTGTATCCTTACAGAATCCTAAGTCCAGGATAGTCGCGTTTAAGCTCTTGAAGTAGGTCGAGTTCAGAAGTTTGATGTGGTCCACAAAGGCACGTCCCATAATCTCTAAGTCAGTTTTATTGCTAAACATTCCTGGATGCACAATCGGAGGCGCGGTGGAATCAGCACTGGCTAGTAACACCTCGCCTCGGGAGCAAGGTAACGTCAAGCCTAACAAAGAAAATAATGTGTTCCTGTTAAAACTAGCTTCGTAAACCTTCTGAGAGACTTCTTCGGAGTAACTAAACACTAGAGTAAAGAAACCCAACAAATCAGTTGAGTTCGGCCCGAACAATAAGTTGATAGTCTGATAATCTGGCCTGGTCGAGTTCAGTGCAACATTGCCAAAAAATGCTGGCACAGGGAACTGGTGTGGATTCGTCGCTGCAGATGCTTCTACACTTTCATCTAGTTGTATAATAATTGGTACAGCTGCTTGGTCCATATAGTTTTGACCAACAGGTAGATTAGCGACCACATCGATACCCAATGACTCGAGGTGTTCTTGAGGCCCAATCCCAGACAGCATCAATAGTTTGGGACTGTTGAATGTGCCGGCAGAAACAATGACCTCCATGTTCGCATATATTACATAAGTTTCGTTGTTAGATGTGGTTACCTGGACTCCAACAGCTTTGTTGTTCTTGATCAGAATCTTTTCGGCAGTAGTGAATAATGGCACGCATAGATTGGTGCGATTCCTGGCAGGTTTGAGGTAGGAGTACGCATGGCTTTGTCGCACACCGTCATCGATGGCGTACAGCACCTGCGTATACCCAAGAGCGGATTCTAAAGAGGTTGAGTCCAGTACGATATTGTGACCGACCTCAGTTAAGGCTTCGAAGATTTTGTTAACTTTTGAGCTTGTTTCTCTTCTGATTTTCATCATACCGTCCAAGCCGTGAAGACTTGCGTAATCTGACTCTAATAGCTCTTCGTCAGTCAGTTTCTCCTGTTTCTTGAAATATTTGAGGGTGTTGGTGACGTTCCAGGCTGTGTCGTTGGTCTTCTCCACCCATACGTCATAATCCTGTGGGTCTCCGCGAGTGTACATGAAGTGGAAGATGGCGCTGCTGCCTCCTAGCATCTTGCCTTGCGTCAGGCCGCAAGTCTTGCCTTGCATATTCTGCATCGTATAGTTGTCGTTTACAGAACGGAAGTTATAGTCGTAGTCTGACTCTTTGAGCAGCATGAATGTTCCGGGGAGCTAAAAAGCAAAAAAAAAAATTATTTCTCCACAAACTTGACTAATGAGACTTTTGCCCCCTCTTTACCTACTGATCGGGTCGCACCTATATCCACTGCATTATTGCAATGTTATGCATGACGATATATCCAATACTTTGATTTATAATATGGCGTTTTCAAAATTTTTTCGTTTATTGTCTGCTAATATCAATTTATTTATTTTTTCAGTGATACACTATCACTCAATGTCAAAGGTTATTTTTATCGCTGAAAATTACACAGATCCTTTGGCATAGGTCACGGGCGCAAAGTCGCGGGAAAAACTAATCTATATAAATAAAAAGACAAGTCCTGACTGACTGATTGACTGACACATCAACGCCCAGCCCAAATCCTTGTACCTAAAAAGCTGAAATTTTGCACAGAGGTTCCTTTTATAATGTAGACAAGGAATAAGAAAGGATTTCTCGAAATTCAACCCCCAAGGGTGTTATATAGGGGATCAAATTTTGTATGAAACTCTGTCGTTTTTAATTTGGAATGAACGAAATATGCCATTTAGCTTTTAAATATAAAATAAAAAAATACGTCTTCAAGGATTTTTTGAATTTCGTCCCTTAAAGGGGTAAAAAAGTGTGTTAAAGTTTGTGAGAAAAATAAATTGTTTATTATCAAAATTACTTGAAATTTAGTATTTCTGCTCTTCAATCAATCTGCCTAGCCTTTTCCCAACTTTATTGGGGTCGGCTTCCAGTCTTACCGGATTCAGCTGAGCACTAGTGTTTTACGTGAAGCGACTGCCTATCTGACCTCCACAACCCAGTAACTGGGTAACACGGTACCCCTTGGCAAGACTGGTGTCAGATCTCAGGCTTCTGACTAACAGTAACGACTGTCAAAGATCTTCAAATGACAGCCGGGACCAACGGCTTAACGTGCTTTCCGAGGCACGGAGGAAACTCGGTATGTTGAAAATGGTCACCCATCCACGGACCGACCTCGTCAAGCGTTGCTTAACCTTGAAGATCGACCCGTGCGGCTGTTATTATTTAGCCACGAGTATTTCTGCTCTTCAAAACAATTAAAGAAACACGTGTTTCAGGATTTTTTGAATTTCATCCCTTAAAAGGGTAAAAAAGGGTGTTAAAGTCTATAAGAAAAATAAATTGTTAATTATCAAAATTATTTGAAATTCAGTATATCTGCTCTTCAAAACGATTAAAGAAACATGTGTTTAAGGATTTTTTTAATTTCATCCCTTTAAGGGGTAAAAAAGGGTGTTAAAGTTTGTAAGAAAAATAAATTGTTTATTATCAAAATTACCTGAAATTTAGTATTTCTATTCTTCAATAAAATTAAAGATACCCGTGTTTAAGGATTTTTTGAATTTCATCCCTTAAATGTGTAAAAAAGGTTGTAAAGTTTAAAATGCGGGTTCGAGTCCCACATAGATGCGCTATCTCCCTGTGATAGCGCTTAAATACATCGCAGGCAAAAAAAAAGGTTTGTTGTTTACGTTGGAAGCGTCATCGGGCTACCAAACGTACCAAATTTGGGGGCCGAGTCACCCACGTCCGTAGGAGTGTACCCTTTGATTCCCTACACGTGGTCCCCGGGTGGTGCAAATCAGGTGACATCTGGTGGTAGGCTTCGGCCGAAGGCTTGCGACCACCCACCGGGCAAAGACGTATCGCCAAGCGGCCTAGCCGTGTTCCGATACGATGCTCGGTGTAGCCACTAGAGGAGTTGGGTCGAGACAGCCGTTCCACTGCAGGCTGACCAGCCTGACGCGCGCTGTTATGGACGTATCGGGAGACTAGTCGCGGAGGGTAGCGGGATCCGAGGCACGGTGCGCCGCTGGCCGACCGCAGGTAGTTGGGGGCCCAAGTAGTGTGCCAGCCACACACGAAAGGCTGCCCCGCCAACTGTCGAAAAATCCCGGAATGCACCATCGTGCTGGTTGGCGACCAGATGGGGAGGGCCCGATGGACATTCCGGGGGGGCTCGGGCGTCCCCGCAGTCTCCGGACTAGTGCCCCAATGATAGCGTCTTTTTCAGTGCGTGTCTGTAGGTTAGCAGCGTGGAACCTCGTCTCACTTCCTTCTCCTTACCTCCATTCACTCCAATAAATTATAATGAGAAGGAAAAAGAAAATTGGTCTCAAACAGCGGCTGCACCCCCTCCCCCACAAAGTGCACCTCACCAACATTCGAGGTCTGCACTCAAATCTCTCTGCAGTCCACTACCACCTGGAGGCTGAGAAACCAGCGCTGTTTTTCCTTACGGAGACGCAGATAGCGAGTCCGTCAGATGTGTCGTACTTATCTTACCCAGGGTTTACCCTGGAGCACAATTTTAAACCACGCGCGGGTGTGTGTATGTACGCCCGTGACGACACTTGCTATCGGCGTCTCCGTAACCTTGAGGACCCCAGATTCTCAACGCTGTGGGCTCTAGTGGACACAGGTCTGGATAAAATTATCTACGCCTGTGTCTACCGTTCGCATAGCGGAGATCAGGAGGCAACCAGGCTCACAGAGTACATCAGTGATGCTGCTGACGCGGCACAGCAGCGGTACCCTTTCGCCCAATTAGTGTTACTGGGGGACTTTAATGCCCACCACCAGGAGTGGCTCTTCCCATACCAGTGCACTGACCATGCTGGGAGAGAGATGCGAAAGCTTTCGCTAGCGCTCAACCTTACCCAGCTGGTCCAGGGAGCAACGAGGGTACCGGATGTCGACTCGCACACGGCCAATTGCTTGGACCTTCTGCTGACAACAGATCCAGACCGATACTCTGTGTCGATAACTTCACCTTTGGGTAGTTCCGACCACTGTCTGGTGAAGTCTGTGTCCGTCTACTCCCCGCCCGATCCCAGCCCAAGAGGCACCCGGCGGGTTTGGTGATACAGGTCAGCAGATTGGGATGGCATGCGATCTTTCTTCGCATGCTATCCTTGGCAGCCTACTTGCTTTTCTTCGGCTGATCCTTCGTCGTGCGCGGACGCCGTGACGGGTGTGTTGCGTCAGGGAATGGAGTACTACATTCCGTTCTCTGACGTAACAATGTCCAGCGTTGACCGGCCATGGTTTGGCGCCGAATGTCATCGCGCCGACGCCCTTAAACATGAGGCGTACCTGGCATGGATCGACGCGCGATCTCGCAAAGCGAGTGACGTGGGTCAGAAGAAGAGGGCCTTTAACAGAGCTGCCAAGTCCTGCAAGTTGGTGTTGCGAAGGGCTCGGTTTGACCACATTAGCCGAATAGGGACCAAACTTGCTTCTTACCCAGCAGGTAGTAAAGCGTTTTGGTCCCTGGCTAAGTCAGTCGAATCGAACTTCTGCCGTCCCTCACTACCACCACTGCTGAAACCAGATGGGTCGCTGGCCCACTCCGCTGAGGAGAAGGCAAATTTATTTGCCTCTCTTTTTGCGGAATTTTCGCGTCTAAATTCTGGTGATTCGCGGCCCCCTCCTCCTTTTGTTGGATGCGAGACGAGTATGTCGGACATTCGCATCCACCAAAAGGACGTCCGTAGGGTGCTGCGCAACCTCGACGTGAACAAGGCTAGCGGCCCTGACGGAATACCAGCTATAGTTCTTAGAACCTGTGCGCCTGAACTGTCTCCGATCTTGACACGCCTATTCCGCCTTTCATATGAGACTGGAAAAGTGCCGAATGCTTGGAAGCAAGCCAATGTACAGCCCGTGCCCAAGAAGGGCAGTCGAGCTGACCCGGCTAACTACCGACCCATCTCTGTTACGTCCATACTCTGTAAGAGTATGGAGCGTGTACTAAACACTAAGCTCCTGGCATACCTAGAAGGTAACGATATCCTTAGCGACCGCCAGTACGGCTTCCGCCGAAATCGGTCTACTGGGGATCTTCTAGCGTATGCCATTCACATATGGAGTGAGGCCATCGAGAGGCACGGGGAAGCGCTTGCCGTTTCCCTCGACATCTCGAAGGCTTTCGATAGGGTCTGGCACGAAAGCCTTATCGGTAAGCTTCCTTCATTCGGTCTGCCCGGTGGTCTGTGTGATTGGATCGCAGACTTCTTGAGGGATCGGTCCATTCGAGTAGTTATTGATGGCTGCTCGTCGGACCAACTGGATATTAATGCCGGGGTCCCTCAGGGGTCGGTCCTCTCAGCAACATTGTTCTTGTTGCACATTAACGATCTGCTTAAACCCGGCACCTTTGGGTATGCAGACGACAGCACTGTTGCTGAGAGATACTTGTCCAACGCACGGGCTACCGGGCCACAGATCCGGTCTCTTCGTGAGGCCATGGTGGAGCGCTTGAACTTGTCCTTGCAGGCAGTCTCCGAATGGGGTGATGCCAATCTGGTCAAGTTTAATGCTACTAAAACGCAGGCGTGTCTTTTTTCCGCTAAAAAGAGCCAATTTCACCCGGCTCCAACTTTTCGTGATGTAACCGTGCCAATAACGGACCATCTTGAGCTTCTTGGCGTTACGTTGACATCGACTCTCAATTTTGGGCCTTACATTGAGGCAAAGGCTCAGCTGGCTTCCAAAAAGTTGGGGATCCTTGCGAAGGTGAGAAAGTACTTCACGCCGGAACAGCTGCTCAACTTGTATCAAGCGCAAGTTCGATCGTGCATGGAGTACTGTTCTCACCTCTGGGACGGTTCTGCCAAATACCAGCTTGATGCACTAGAGTTGATCGAAAAGCGGGCCAAGAGACTTATCGGCAATGAGGCACTGGTCAAATCAAAGCTCCAGAGCCTTGAACATCGTCGCCGAGTTGCCAGCTTGTCGGTTTTTTATCGGTTACATTTCGGGGAGTGTGCGATGGAATTGCATGATTTAATTCCGCCCAGCCCGTTCCATCATCGGACAACCAGACGCACGGCGATGCGTCATCGGTACATGGTGGACATCCCACCCATACGCACAAAACGTTTTGGGGACACTTTTATTATGCGTACAGCTAAGGAGTGGAATTCCCTGCCGGAGTCTGTGTTTCCCGATAGCTACAATCTAGGGGTCTTTAAGTCAAGAGTGAATAGGTTGCTTCTAGGCAAGCGTGCTTCACCGTCGACCACATCATCGCTTACCATCAGGTGAGATAGTGGTCAAGCGCGAGCCTATATACAATAAAAAAAAAAAAAAAAAAAAAAAAAACGACTACTGTGGTCAACGAGGTTCCAGAGCCATAATCAACGCGTTTTCTATCCTTAAAAGAAATAAATATATTATTATTACCACTATCTTACCATCAGGTGAGATAGTTGTCTAACGCGAGCCTATTAATAAAAAAATGGAACTGGAGCATGAGCCTATGCTCCAGTTCCATTTTTTTATTAGCCAATGCCTACCTCTGACTCTATAGGTGGATATCCCCCAGCTTCGAGCAGCAATACATTGAAGCTGCTGTTCGCAGACAGTCTGTTCGCAAGCACTGATCCCGCTGTACCGCCGCCGATGATAATGAAGTCATAGGAACTGCCATCTGCGAAAAAATTGAAAATCACTATTGTTGTAAAAAGAATGAACTAGTTTTGCCTTAGTGCAGTAGAGGTTAGACGTGTTTCCTCAGAGTAAAACAATAGATGATCGAACGAGACCGATCGTCTCGTCGCGCTAGACGCCCGCCACCGTCACATTAATATGGTTTCATCATTGGACTAAGCGACGTACGGGGATGTGCCATCAGACATGGTACGCACTAAAAGTTTTGGGCATATTTTAATTGTGCGTACAGCTAAGGTGAGGAATGCATAGCAGGGGTCTGTGAATTCTGATAGCTTCAACCTGAGGGTCTTTAAATCAAGAGTGAATAGGTTACTTCTAGGCAAGCGTGCTTCACCGTCGACCACATCATCGCTCACCATCAACAATTTAAAAAAAGTATAGACGCAGACAGCAGTTTCATTATGTTTGATTCATTGCGCCTGCTTGAATAGTCCTAGCAGGGGCCTAAACATTGTATAAGTGTACTTACTAAGAATTCTGCAGTCACTTGGGAACTGCCAATCAGTAAGACATAGGGTTTGCACCACTTGTAGGGCCAGTTTCACAGCCTGTGCGCTGGCTATAGATGTCGCTGCGTCCGTCATTCCTGTTACGTTATTAATGTCAATGAACTGCATGTTACTTAAAGAGTAATGAATATAAATGTGGATGATTGAAAAGGGGCATACCAAAAAAAAGATGGATGGATTGTATGAAAGAAAAGTGAGTCAGTGACAACGTGATGGTTGACAGGACGGTATGGAAGAGGAAAACGTGTTGCACCAACCACAAGTGATGATAAATCTAAAGAAAATACACGAAGAACCAGTAAACCAAGATTTGAAAACAGTTATCAGATTATATGCAACGACAGTCATCTTCACAAAAAATGTCTTTTCAAAGTCATCATCATTTGCCAAGACCTTTTCCGACTAGTTTGGGGTCAGCTTCTAATCTAACTGGATACCGCTGAATAAAAGGAATAATGAAAGCTGGTGACAAAATAACATTCTTACAGCGATAGAGATTGGTGAGAACTCTAAGGGCAAAAGGCAATCTGCCTAACTTTATTTGGGGTCAGCGGCATCCAATCTACCCGGATGTAGCTGAGTACTAGTATGGTAAATGGAATGACTGCATCATATCTGACCTTACGATACCTCTTGGCAACACTGGCTTCTAACTATCTGTAACGTAAAAGTTTAAGAATAAACTGTTAGAAAAGTGTCTTACCAGTCTGTATATGTCTTGGCTTCTGTTTCGAAGTAAAAATCGAAATACAATATGATAATTCGAAACAATTTGCAGCCTTTTATACCAAAATTTGCGAAATACTTTTCGAAAAAAATAACAAATATTTGTGTCTTAAATATTCTTATATAATTTATTTCACAATTTTCCTTATTTAACATGAATTTGTTGCAGTAAATACATCAATATCAAAAAAATAAAATTATGAAGGTTAAATATATACGCGGATAAAGCATTATGATTTGGCAGATCATAATGCTTTATCCGCACTGGGCGCGTTTCTTCTTAATGTTATTGTTCCTTCATAATCTTCCAGCTCTATCATAGTTCATTTGTATTTTAGTCATCTTTGATAAATCAATAAAATGAAAAAAGCCCTTTTTTAACCGACTGCTCAAAAAGGTGGATGTTCTCAATTCGGATGTTTATATATTTATTTTTTATGTATTTTCGGGCATAACGCCGTAATATATAGCCGGATTGGCAAAATTCTTTTTTTGTTATACATGTGTATGTCAACATTGTGTATATCGGCTTGAGCTGCGTCCCTGCACTGCTCTAACCCGACAATAAACCATTACATAACAGTAGCGATGAGTTTAACCACAGTCGTAAGAAGTCATTTTGTGGATTTTTAACAACTTTCATTCAAAATGTTAATGATTGTAAGACTTATAAAGGTAGGTAGGTATCACTTAGTGGGTTATCGCTAATAACATAAATGCGAAAAAAGATGCGACTGAAACCAAAGGCGAGCCATATTACTCAGCGCACTCAATGATGGTACTTACAAGTTGGCAGCAGACTCAGCCCTGCCAAAAGACGTACAAGAGGTGCCATATGAGGATCTTGTGACGTTATTGGGTAACCACTTCACTCCAAAATGTTGCAGGTTCAGTGAGCGATACGAAGTTTAATTATGCAGCTTCGCAGCAGCCGGGCGAGACATACAGGGTGTTTGGAAGGGAGCTGTACATACGCCTAGGGTAGAAACTAGGGATAGTCTGCTACCTACCCCCGCCCATTATATTGACCTTGGCCTCAAGGTTTTTTTTTAATTTATTTTTATTTTTTATTTGACTTTTTTGTGATTTTTTGACTAAAACTACCTGTAGCTCAAAATCTATCCATGGGACCGGTCGGCTAATGGTCTTGTTTTAATCGTTAGAGTCTTAGGGTCCTGCAAAAAATTATTTTACACCAGAAAATTGTGGAGAAGAAAAGTTATGGGGCCTGAAGTACCATAGTAAGGTAAAGAAATAATTTTAAGGGCAACTTTCTATGGGGTTTAAAAAAAACTAACAGGGTTGGAGTTCTTCTGATTTTTTTAAAACATCCTCAGTCCATGCCCTTTCTAACGATATGCTAAAAGTGTATTTATCACTTTTAGTTTTAAAGTTATTAATTAATTTCCGCAACTAGGGCACTTTTACCACCACGAGTCGACATTTGTAAGACAAATGTAATTTCCAGAATTTAAACCAGTTTGGCCTACAGTTGGCAAATTTGTTGTCTCACTCTTACACGAGAGCAACATGTAAGAGACAAAACGTGTCATGTCATGTCTCTTTCGCTCTTGGGTCGACGGGGCCGGGCAGGTAACTCGTTGGGGTCTTTGTTAGTCAGTCGAGATTTACCCATCTTAGCTAACTTACGTACTTGCCGTTACGACGCTCCACTGTTTTCGTTAATTTTGTTGAGTTTGTTATTACTTCGTTTTTGTTAAGTTTTGTTATTTGTTACCTTGTTGTTGGCAAAATGGCTGGATTTACCAGTGAAGAGTACACCGACATGCTGGTGGTGTATGGAATGGCTGATTGCAATGGGCGCGAGGCACGGAGGATTTATCAAGAACGGTATCCTAACCGGCGAGTGCCTAACCACCAAACGTTTGGCTCAACTTATCGGCGTCTGCGAGAAACCGGAAATTTAAATTTCCGGGAACCAGCCGTGAACAGATTTCAACCAAATTTGGCTGCGGAAGAACGCATATTGGCTGAATTTGAGGAAGATCCGACCAGAAGCGTAAGAACCGTAGCCCGGACGCTTGGTTTAAGCGTGTGGAAAGTCTGGTCGGTTCTTCGCGAAAATGGACGTCATCCTTTCCACTACACCCCTGTTCAAGGTAATTTTTTACATAAAGTTTTTGTTTTTAGCTCTTATGTAATGAACTAGCATGTGAATTTCATAGGCAATTTTTAAATTAACATGAGCATGTGTGTGAGAGAGAGAGAAATGGAAAGACAGAGATAGCAATCAATGTTACATAGCTACTAATTCATAAGGAAACCGCTAACGTTGATATTTTTATTGTTTTAGGCTTAGAGGATAACGACTATGCAAGAAGGGTGGAGTTTTGCCGCCACTTGCTCCATACGGACGTGGAAGATATTAATTTTTTACGGAGTATTCTCTGGACTGACGAGTCCAAGTTTGACAAGGAAGGAATTGTAAATTACCACAATCTCCATCACTGGGCACCCAGAGATCAAAACCCGAGAGTCAAGAGGCACAGAGGTTTTCAACGAAGGTTCTCCGTGAACGTATGGGCAGGCGTCATCGGTAATCGGTTGATAGGGCCGCACTTTTTGCCAGACAACCTAAACGGGCAAAACTACTTAGATTTCCTCGAAAACGATTTGCCTGATTTAGCGGAAGAAGTGTTTGACGAAGATCGGCCCATAGTCTTCCAGCACGACGGCTGTCCTGCTCATTGGAGCCTAGCAGTGAGGGAGCTTCTGGACAACTGCTTTCCTAATTCTTGGATTGGTCGGGGTGGGCCAATTCCCTGGCCCCCAAGGTCGCCTGACCTTACCCCACTCGACTTCTACGTCTGGGGAAGGGCGAAAGAGTTGGTGTACGCAGAAGAAGTACCAACAAGGGAGGTTCTAATTAACAGGATCCACGCCGCATTCGATACAATGCGCGAGGAACTGCTGCTTAGAACGGTGACCGTGGAGATGAGGAAGAGGTGCCGAGCATGTTTACAGGTCAATGGTCATCAATTTGAACAAAATTTGTAATTAATTAAAATTTGTAATTTAATGACATTAGTCATTACCAAATTTTTTGTTTCATTTGCCATCCTTTTACGATCGAACACATTTAATTTTCATTAGTTGAAATTTTTGCTTGAAGTGCCCTAGTTGCGGAAATTAATTAATAACTTTAAAACTAAAAGTGATAATTACACTTTTAGCATATCGTTAGAAAGGGCATGGACTGAGGATGTTTTAAAAAAATCAGAAGAACTCCAACCCTGTTAGTTTTTTTTTAAACCCCATAGAAAGTTGCCCTTAAAATTATTTCTTTACCTTACTACGGTACTTCAGGCCCCATAACTTTTCTTCTCCACAATTTTCTGGTGTAAAATAATTTTTTGCAGGACCCTAAGACTCTAACGATTAAAACAAGACCATTAGCCGACCGGTCCCATGGATAGATTTTGAGCTACAGGTAGTTTTAGTCAAAAAATCATAAAAAAGTCAAATAAAAAATAATAATAAATTAAAAAAAAACCTTGAGGCCAAGGTCAATATAATGGGCGGGGGTAGGTAGCAGACTATCCCTAGTTTCTACCCTAGGCGTATGTACAGCTCCCTTCCAAACACCCTGTATATTCAATGGGCAGCAAGGTTACGAGTCTTTCTGTAGGTGTCAAGCTCGTCCCGCACTCTTCGCCTGGATATGCCGCGATGTCGCCGTGCATTTTCCGGGAGCCACACTGTGGAAGCTTTAGCCCATGACTCGTTCGATATGCGGTAAACGTGGCCGGCCCAATCACATTTCAGCTTGGATGCTTTTTGAGTGACGTCGGCAATTTGTGTTTTTGAGCGCAGCACTGAATTCCTAATACGGTCAGTTAGTTTGACTCCAAGAATGCTGCGTTCCATAGCTCGCTGGCAAACCTCGAGCTTGAACCTCTGCTGAATTGTCAAAGACCAGGTTTGAGCGCCGTATGTGAGGATATGGAGAATGCATATATCCATTAATTTGCGTTTGTGGCAAATGGGAAGGTCTCTTTTCATCAGAGCTTTCATTGACAAATAGCTCTTCCAGGCGTTTGTTTTCGGTGCGTCTTGCAACTTCTTTATCCTGTCTCACCTGGAAAGAGACTATTTGACCGAGGTAGATGTATTCTGGGTCATATGCAACCCCCGCATATACACCTGCTGTTGGACGCTCGTTAGTCATGAGGTTCGTCTTCGACATATTCATTCGAAGTCATTCAGCATTTTGCAATTCAACTGCCGAAGATGAAAATAGGACGATGTCATCGGCGATATGCAGGTTGGTTAACCTTTTTTCGCCGACGACCTTTTTGGCCCACACATGGGCTTTTAAAGATTTCTTCGAGGGTGGCAGTGAACAACTTGGGGGACAGCGGGTCTCCTTGCTTGACTCCTCTTCCAATGGGAAATGATGGTCCTGTGCTGTTTATTTTCACTGCTGCTGAACTATTTCGCTAAGGAGTGCCTTGAATAAAGGCTCATGATGGAGGCTATCGAAGGCATTTATACCATTCCTCCTCTAAAAAGCTTATTTTAGTGACTGAAAACAGTGAATAAAAAGCACTTTTAATCACTGTTTTGGTGTTTGAATTTAGAACAAATCAATATATATTTGATCTCCATCTCAATGTTATACAACCTCCTTGCGCATAAAATAGTCGATACAAACTTACTTCTTGTGCAAAGAATACTTTCAAACTCCATCGTCGATTTAATTTTGAGTTCGTTTATATTTAGGATTTTAATAATGATTTTGATTTTGGTCTAGGATGTTTAGAGAATACTTATTAGGATTGTAATTCTAATATTAATTGCATTGCTGTTTAATTAATTATAATTATGTAACGTAAAGGTCTCTGGCCCCTGAAGCAAATGTGCTGTTACTTAGCTGAGCTTCAATTTACAAAAAATCAAGGTTTCTCATTGTATGTAAATTTTGAAGGTAATTTAACCATTTATTTATTTATTTATTATTATTCATTGTGCTTTTGGCTTAAATCTTTCTTTTTCTCTTAGTCATGGTATAAAATATAGTATGCAACTCTTGAATAAAACGGATTTATATCGAGGGTCATGAATCACTCGCGTCGCTAAGGATTCTAATACTTGAATCACGACCGTAGGAAGTGATTCAATCATCATGAATCACTTCCTACGGTCGTGATTCAGTTGTTAGAATCCTTCACTTGTTCGTGAATCATCTATGGCCCTCGCTTTAAAACCGTCCTTTATTCACTAGTTGCATAATATACTAATGCGTAATCGACAAAAGCCAGATAGATGGGTATTTTAAACTCAGTACATTTCTCAATAATTTGGTTGAGGGATTGTAGAGGGTGGTCAGTGGTGGAGAGGCCTCGATGGAATCCTGCCTGTTCTGGTGGCTGCTGGGAGTCAAGTTGGCCTGAGATACGGTTCTCGATCACTTTTATCTTATGTAAGTGTGACCAAGCTGATGGGACAATAGTTACCAATCTCAGATTTGTCGCCATTTTTGTGCAGCGGAATGACTGTGGAATGGCAGAATTGATAGGAAATGAACCGTTTACCAGTATTGCGTTAAATAAATTGGTGATGTGCGGAAGTAATACAGTCTCTCCGATTTTCAGAGCTTCTGTGGTGATGCCATCCTCTCCCGGGCTTCTACTGTACTTCAGACTGCGCAAAGCGCAGTGTACCTTAAAACCTGTGGGGCAAAATCTGTGGTAATTGCTGTGAAAGGGAAACAACATTGTGTGCCTGGGAAGAGGACAAAGTGCTAGCACTTTCCACCGAGTAAAGATTTCTATAAAATTCATTGCAGATCTTCAAAACTTTGTCTTTTTCGGTGTGGATAGTACCTAAGTGGTCTTTGATTTTGGTGATGGTGGATCTACCTTTTTTGTCCCTCTTAGCGCTAGTTTTAAAGATTTGTTACCTTCCAGAGCAACTTGTACCAGCTTATCGTACGTCTCTTTGAATGCTACTTTTGACTTGTCGATCCATTTTCCTGAACTCTGGGGTATTATAAGCAAGATTCTGTCTGTCTTCTATTGATTTGAGAGTTGCTTCGCTGACTTTTAGTAATTTTCTTTTTAAGGGTTTAATTTTTAAACTCGCACTTTTAATACTTGTTTTGATATTTTTGTACTGCTGTTCGAGGTCATCTAAATTTGGTGTTCTTAATGAGTTAAAGCTATTTTCGAGTTCTAAATTGTTTTTTTTCCCTATTGATCAATAATGAGGTTTTATCTAGCTTCTTTGATACTATTAAGGATCATTTGGTTTCTGTTAATTTCATGATGAAAGTTCGGCACCACCGTTAGTGGGCGGTGGTCGGAAGTATAGCGAATTTTATTTAACTTGAAATTTAGTAATAAATTGTTTATTGGAAGATATACAAAAATCAATTTCGTTTTAGTTACCCCATCAGAAGAAAACCAGGTCCAGCGGCGGTGAGGTTTTTTGTAGAAAAAGCTATTGCTAACGCTTAAACTTTGCCCGAAGGCAAATTGCAATAGACGCTCGCCGCGTTTATTCCCAGTTCCCAGACCGTGAGGCCCCAAAATTGTTTTATTAACGCTGTGCTCTCCACTGCCCAGTTTGGCATTCATCTGTGGTCATCACAATCTTTATTCAAGAGGGCATAAAATGCCTCTGCTTCTTCATCTGGATGTGATGACGTCGGAGCGTAAACTTGTACGATGGTCAAAGTTTTCTTGTCCACGATACGGAACTTTAGCAAGGCTATCCTATCGGAATATGCAACGAATTCTATTACATTGGAATTCCAACGCTTAACCACCAAAAATCCAACACCCGACTGACTCCACTGTTATCGTTATAGTAGAAAATTTTGTTGTTGCGCTCGAAGGTGTCCTCCCTTCGCACCTCTGATAGGCCCATGATGTCCCGGTTGATATAGTTAAGGGCATTCTCAAGTTTAATTAACCGTTCCTTGGTTCTCAGAGTGCGGACATGTTAATATATTAAGATTATCTGAGTCCTTGTAGCTAGCCGTTTTCGTTTGACAGTTTAAGAACCTCGCCCGGAGAATATCACCCCTGACGCCAGGCAGTTTGTCCACCGTATTGTCGTTAGCTTCCCGCCTGGAGCCGCCGAGCACTTGGGGATCGTTTATTGTATTGCCCATGAAGACGGGGGTTTAGACAAGAAAGCTCACCACTCTTTTCTATTGCGGGTTGGTGAGCGTGCAGTATGACTACTGACTTGGCTTGTACGTGCCACCATTGGTATATGAAATACTCATCCGCCGCCAACCATTTTTTTCTTTTTTTTTATCTCGCTGGGAAAAAATGCATTACGCATACCCACCCATTGTGGGAATGGGGGAGCTATGTGGGACTCCCCGGAATGAATCCGGTAAAATAACCCAGCGGCACTCCCGCATCGTCTTGAAATGGAGGAGGACTGGGAAACTGGCAGAGCCTTTACGTCCAGTCCTCCGCCGACGACCGCCCGCCTTTACAGCGGGGCCTTCACGCCCCTCCCTCAGCGGAGGGGCCCGGGAACGACCGCGAGTGCTCGGCCGTTCCCGCCCGCCGAGGGTGGTGACATGTGCAATGCGAATCCGCCGCCAACCTAAGTCAACATCCTGCACTGATGCTAACTATCCTACAAAAAACATAGTGTGAACTTCCACGTTCTTGAGCTCACTTGTAGGTGTTACATGGATATCCCGCCATTTTCGGTCGCCAGAGCCTCATTAGTTAGCAGCAGGGTGCACCAAGTGCAGGTGTGGTTGAAATTTAGGAAATCCGGTTGTTGTGTGCTCCCCCTTACAGCCCTTATTTACACATAAACCAAAGTTTAAATCTAATGATAGATACATGTACTTATAATGATGCTTGAGTCTATTTCGCCTTCGTTTTGAGTGAGTCTAGTGATTAAGGCTTTATTTTTGTCCAAATATATAATAAAATGAGTCTCATATTGACTGACAAAAGAGGTAACTTGCACAGCTGTTTTGAAATTAAAAGTATATTTACTCCCTGTCAGAAGGTCTAAGAGGCGACCTTCAACGGCAAGGAGGCACGAGGCGGTAGTTGCACTACGTCTTCTAATTTATTTAATTTATCAATACATATAATAAATCTGTAGGAAAGTCAAAAAGCCAGAGAGTTAAAGGAGAACCAACCGAACCCATTTCCAGCATTTTGGAATATTGTCTGTTTATCTGTTTGTCTGTTTATTTGTGCACGCATCACGTAAAATGTATGGACCAATGAAGTTACGTTTTATACACAAAAAATGTACGTTACTTGAAGTATTACTTAGGTTTGTTTTATCGCAATCGGTTCACTTTATCAAAGTTAGATGAATTTACAGTGCTCAAGAAGTAAAATATCGCAGCATACGCTTCACCGATATCTCCGTCAATTGTGAACCGATTTAAAAAAATCTTTTTTTGTGTGAAAGATTATGTTCACAAATTGGTCCCATTTTAATTTGTTGAAGATCTGATAAAGAACTTCGGAGATATACAATAGAACTCTTTAATAAATGACGGCAAATCTTTCGGGATTGCTGCAATCTCATGTCTGTTTATTGTTTATACCATTTCGTTACATAACATCAGGCCAGTACGCTCTAAAGGGGTAGGCAGATGTGCACATTACCACACCATAACCACATTTCACAGGTTATGGTCAAGTTTGATGATATTTCGGGTAATCTATTCTGGCAATAAAGCTTTTACCTTACTAAAGAACTTGCCTGTTAGGAACAACTAATAACTGTTTTTTTTTTATATATACTACCGACTTCTAAATAAAAACACTACAAAGTGAAAAATAAATTTCTTTTTGGAAAAATTGGTTCCTACCAAAGACACAACTTCCAAGAAGAAAGTTATTTTTCACTTTGTAGTGTTTTATTTGGTAGTCGGAAGTCGGTAGTATTTTTTTGAAAAAAAACTTTTTTTGTTATGTTTTCGTTTCGGTGTGGAGTTCTGGAGTGCTACTAGATGGCGCGCAGGAAATCTGTCCTTACTTTTTAGGGTGCCATACCCAAAGGATAAAAACGGCATCCTATTACTAAGACTCCGCGGTCCGTCTGTCTATCTGTCTATCTGTCACCAGGCTTTATCTCATGGACCGTGATAGCTAGACAATTGAAATTTTCACAGATGACGTATTTCTATAGCCGCTATAACAAAAAATACTAAAAACAGAAAAAAAATATTATAATGGGGTACGGAATCCTTCGTGCGCAAGTCCAACTCGCACTTGGCCGGTTTTTTTGTATGAACTCGATATTCTTCTCCCTAGAGCAAATAGTATTCTGTGCAATGAACGCTTGATCTAGGTAGATAGAAAGGTAAGCAAGATAGTTAGGTCTAGGTAAGTAGGGTAGGTACAGGTAGGTAGCTAAGTAGGATAGGATAGGCAGTTAACGGAAGCGAAGCCACGGGCACAGCAGAGTCAATAATAAATTGCAAATGTCCCTGGAAAGCAAACTATACAAATATATTCTCAAGCCTTCCTGTTTCTATGGTATTCAATATGGTTCAACTACAAGCAACTGTAACAAGAACCAATATTGAGATCTGTTAGAAATATTTATTATTTATAACTAGTCACATCAAATAAACACTTATTTTGTCTGTATTGTCTTTGCTAATCTATCTACTCTCTGTGTGTGCTGATGTGGAACGGAATAAACCATTGGTTACGATTCACTAATTTACGTTGTTTTTTTTTAAGTTATGGGCGCAGACGCCCTTTAGGGACTAGTAAAGTTAATATTTCGGTAGGAAGGATCAACTAGCTTAGGTGTAGGCGTCGTATTTTGAGCGTCCGATTGACTGTTTTATATTTTTACGGGGTTTAACGAAAATGGCTACCAACTCATCACTCTTAGCTAACGTTTCAAAGCTAAAGGGTCGTTAGAATTATCTTGAGTGGGCGTTTGCAGCGGAAAATCTGCTTATCTTAGAAGGTACAGCAAGTATTATCAAGCATGAAAGAACAAGTGAAGCAGCCGCAGATGATGCAAAAGTGAAAGACATTTTTTTTTATTTTTTGTGTTTTTTCTCGCGCTTGACCACTATCTCACCTGTTCGTAAGCGATGATGTGGTCGACGGCGAGACACGCTTGCCTAGAAATAACCTATTCACTCTTGTCTTATTAATTTTTTTTCTCCTATATCGCGCTGAAACTGCCAGTTACGCTGTCAAATAAATCATCGTAAGATATGAGTAGATCTGCTGCGGCGGTACTTTCTTTTTCAAGGACTCCACATCCTGCAAAGTATAAAAATATATTAATAAAACTGAAATTCGGCAATTACGGATCGTTTAAAGAAGATGGACAACACCATCTTTGTTTGTGCTAAGAACATACTGCAATCAGTAATATGCCCGCCAAGTGCAGAGTATACAAACTAACTGATATCGTCACAATTGAAACTGACATTAAAGACAGTAATCTGCTTACCTGTCACAAGTCCAAGGGTTACTCCAGCTGATTGACTGAATATTTGAATACAATGTTAAACCTCATTTTCGGGACGAATTCCGGAAACACGAGGTGAACTTAGGCACTAACTTTACGCCTTTTTAACCTGGACACTTTTTATACAGCTTCACATTGTGGTCCCATTTCGCAATGCATTCTTGGCTGTTAATGGTAACTTTAAGGCATTCAGTGATCAGATTATTGTAATCCCTTTTATTAGGTGGGGCGGATCATTTGATGTGGAAGCTAGGGTCCGCTTGCTTATTATAGCTTCAATGTTGAGTTCTTTTCCTGAAATATAATTAAATATCTATATTTAGTTGAAGACCAAGTGATTGTGCTTGCAGGTCTAGAATAATATTAAAATATTGTCGATATTTATTATTTGTTCCAACAAAAAAAAACTCCTGCAATTAAGATTTTCATGTTAATTGGAGGTAAAACAAAACACTACAAAGTGAAAAATAACTTTCTTTTCCGGAGTCGATGTCTTTGGTACCTATTGCTTTCGTTTTTTTTTCAAGACGTTTGTTAACTCATCGTAACAGACGAGTTCGCAGTCACCGTCACCATGCGTCGTATTGCAACTATGCATTTACCTGAAATTAGAGATAATTATTTTTCTTTGCATTATATTAAGTCTTGCATCAGCCACCAGCTAAATATCCTGTATTTTTATAATTAAAGTATTTGTGTACTAAATAAATATTTTTTTAACTAAATTCCTAACCGCCGAAACCACTGGCGTAGTCAGTAAGATCGCGATGTTCTAAGATCGAATCCAACTCTTCATCGTAAGAACGACGGTTCTCAAATCGTTCTTTTACTCTTTTCAGTTCTTAAACGTCTCCAATATTTCTTACCATCCTTTCTTTTACCGCTCGTAGACTATGTGAATGTCCGTTTTCTAGATTCAACGGAGGTACTCCTTAATAAACTCGAATGACTGCAGGCCTTGCGCATCCACTTTATTTTTGGCCTTCGCAATTACGACCATGTGTTGCAGTTTCGGAACAGATTAAGTGGCTGCTGATTCGGCGTCGTCAAGATACCATATCCTATCCCTTCTTTATATTATCCTGCACAAACCTAATTCTCCTCAATACCTTCGTGAACGCTTTGAGTACTTCGTGCCGAGAGGTAAACCCTGTCATAATGCCACTTCTCTTCTCTTTCATCCTCCGCGACACACTTCCAGCCGCTATGATGGCTCTTTCTCTGCTACAGCAATACGCGACAGACCAGAGCGGGCCATCCACTAACGTTCATTTCTTCCGACTTGTCCCGTTGTGCAAACTGTACAGAAAAGCGATGGGATAAAATAAAACCGTTGAAGCCACTAATTAAACCACAATCCTACGTTCTTTCCCCTGACTTTATCACAACACGCCAGTTCGACAGGAAAAACAATCCTTCAGTGACCATACACACGTTTAGGTACATTCCTGTCAGTGTGCATCTTGTCAGTCATACCGAGGGATTGTGTCTCTGTGGATGGTAATAATCCTATCATTTTATAAAGATTGTTGTCATTTAAAAGGAATGCTCGTCATTTTGAATTATCTTTATGGATTATTTTCATTTTGCAACAACATGTGTACGCGTAAGCAAGAAATTGCTATTGCATCGTCATATTTTTTCCATACATTGACCAAAGCTTGATGCCCTTTGTACTTTAAAGTCCTGCTGCCGTACAAATCTTTATTTTTTATTTGCCATAAGGCAGGGTGAGATTTGTAGGTACTTATTAATTCCTTTATTATGTGCTTGGGCACATTTCTAATGTCACCTTTATCGTCTATTTCTTGGGAATCCATTTTATATCCTTCCGGGACGAAGACGAACACAAAATGATTACTAACGAACGCTCAATCACGCCGGACAAATAAACAGGCACTAACTTGATCACAGAGCGCGTCGCGTCCTTCGCGACGGGAGGAATGGCGGGGTTTTAATACCGTCATTCTTTCTCGCTCTTGCAAATCCACTGGCGTTCATTCCTTAAGGATTGTAGATTCCGGCAGGAATGAACGTTAGTGGATGGCCCGCTATTCTCTGTAGCTCTTCAAGAGGAATATTAAAGATCATTTCCTTGCGCAATGACATAATATTAGTATGTATATATATATATACCTGTACTGTATTTATGTACAGTAGTAAGTATATTTATGTTTTAATTTAATTCGTCTTAACTTATTTTAATATTGTATATTGGATGCCTGCCCTCTATTGTCAACTTCTCTGTCACCCTAGGCTTTGCTGTAAGAGAACTGAACATTAAATAAAGCTCGCCTTTGTACATGAACTGAATAAAATGTTACTCTTTGGTGTACAATAAAGAATTAAGTGATTAAAAGACGCATGCCCTTTTCCCACGCAGCTAGGCAGAAATTACACCCCCTTTGGCTGCGCTTAGGTTCATATATGACAGGGATGGCGAAACTTTATTAGAAAACGTGCCATTCAATTATATTTATAAATGTGAAAATGCCGTGCCGCGTAAGAATCTTGAATTGGTGACTTAATAAAAACAATGCTACTTATTAACTCTTTATTTGCAACCCGATATTCGTACGGCAACAATATTATTTACAGATTTATTTTTTATTGATATAAAAGTAGAAGTCGATGATATTACTGCAATTTCAAATTATCTAGATGCTAAATAAACTAATAATGGCGTGCGCGAAAAATGTTGTCGTGTGCCATCTCTAGCATGTGTGCCGTAGGTTCGCCATCCCTGATATAATATGTAGTCATAAACACACACACAAACTGAACTTTATATTCGAGTATTAAAGTGTTTACGTGTTTAAAAACGCGTGAATGCAGATCAGATAAGTTAGGAAAACAGGTAAGCACACATAGACGCGTACGTGCGGCGATCTCAAACAAATGCCGTCGAGAGTGCGCTTGCACTCGCTGTACGTGAAGCGTGTCTATGTGTGCGTGCGTGTTCGCCTATTGTATTGAACAGGTCTTCTGTAGCTATCTATTCTGTTTCGTTGTAGAAACGATCACTTCACGCCGTGCTGTAGATTCAGAGATTTGATTAGTTTGTGTTACGGTATATATGTAGAGATTTGGGCTTTAGTATTTCGATGCTTGACTACAATTATCATTTTTTATTGATAAATTCTGTATTTATCTCCGCATAATTTAATGCATGCTGTGCTTTTCTTTAAGTGATGAGGCACTTAGACTTAAGTTTCAAATGTACAAATTTATAAAGTAACAGTGTACTCAGTGTTGAAAGGCCTTATAATAAATAAATCATTGTCTTAGCTTTATTCCAATATATTTGGGGTAACCTTTGGAAATTGTCACCGATGTCCTCTGCTCCGGGATGAGCGGAGCAGTCTTCCAGACTCAAACTGACTCAATCCATGGGCTGGCTTATCCTCTGATCAAGGTAAAAGCCAGTCTTTGGGTCAAGCGAAATGTCGCTTGACCCAGAGACTGGCTTCAACAGTTCTTTTAATTTCATCATTAGATATCGATATAATTTCGGTGAATTTTGTTTTTTTTTGGTCCCGGTAACATTTTATGAACCCTACTACAACAAGCCCCCTAATTGCCTTTGTAAACCGCAAGTAAACACAACTTGTGTTTGTGTGTGTGGATCACACTCTGGATAGGAGTTATGTCTCAGTATAGCTGGTAAATCTTGGGGTCTCTGACAGCACGCATGTCATTGACAGTAGCACGCTGCGAGTAACTGGACCGAGTGAAAGGGTGTGGTACGAGTAAAGGTA
Organism: Orthosia gracilis; assembly: GCA_947562075.1. Lineage (NCBI taxonomy): Eukaryota > Metazoa > Arthropoda > Insecta > Lepidoptera > Noctuidae > Orthosia > Orthosia gracilis. The sequence goes on from OX387266.1 coordinate 25,651,992, forward strand.
GCGTTAGTTTATAAGCGATGAAATTTGGAAAGCTTCAAAATACCCGATGATATTTTTTAAAATTGTTGTTTGCTGCATTGATCATATATACATAACATCAAGCCTATATTCCCCGAACGGTTAAGCGGAGGTGCACTAATAGTACACACATATTTCGTCAGTCCCATGTGATAACGGGCAAGCTTGTTGCCATCAATCGGGTACAACGTCCAGACACTGGGCTGCTACTGAACCAGGCCTTTATACCCAATAACACTATGCCACCTTGTAAGAGTCCTTTTTCAGCAGTGGCCTATGCGAATTGAGTCAAGAAAGTTCACCCAAATAACTAACAACAGATTTTTTAAGCAGTGGGCTTTGCGAGTTGAGTAAAGAAAGTTCACCCAAATAATTAACAACATATTTTTCAGCAATGGCCTATGCGAGTTGAGTCAAGAAATTTCACGCAAATAACTCATCATCATCATCGTTTCAGCCGAAAGACGTCCACTGCTGGACATAGGCCTCCCCCAGGCGCCGCATTGACCGATCCCGTGCGTCTCGCATTCAGCGCCTTTCCGCATCCTTAACCAGGTCATCGGTCCACCTAGTGGGAGGCCTTCCAACGTATCGTCTAATCGTAGTCGCAAATAACTAACAACATATTTTTCAGCAATGGCCTATGCGAGTTGAGTCAAGAAAGTTCATCCAAATAACTATTTATTTTTTCTGTTGCTATGTGAGAGATGCCAGTAAAGCCCACAATTTGTGCCTCACCACAGCGGAAGGGATACAGACAGTTGTAGCAAACATCCCACTTCTTCGCTTTACTCAATGCCGGAAGGTAAAATTATTCCCTGGGCTGGGCTGGCTTACACTACGCGTATATTACTTAAAATATACATAACTTCACGCCTGTTTCTCCTGGAGGGTAATGCAGAGGTGCATACGTGCACCTAAAACACACGCATTTCACCAGTTATGTTCAAGGGCCATTTTTTATTTTTTTTGGGGTGTTTTATCATCCAACGACTTCTCCTGCTCTGGGTGAAGCGGACGGGCGCGTCAGACTTTTACTGACTAAAACCCACCCGTGTTCCTTCAGTTGCTTGTGCCAGGGCCGCGGTAAACCTGTACCTACCCTACTAACCTAGAGCTACCTACCTTCCTTACCTTTCAACCTACCTAAATCGAGCATTCACTGCATACTGCACTATTGTACTAATAACTTTCTTTTTGGCAGTCAGTGTCTTTTGTAGGGACCAACTTTTTTCGTTATGGAAAACGACTTCCAAAAAGAAAGTTATGTTTAACTTTGTAGTGTTTTTATTTGGAAGTCGATAGAAATTTTTTTAACATTTATTTTTTATTTTCCACTTTTTAGTTGTACTTAGGCAAGTTCTTTAGTAAGGTACCTATAATTCCAGAATACATTATCTGGATATCATGAAACTTGAACATAACCGCTGAAATGAGGTACCAAGGTGAACTGTACAACACATTTGCGTACCCCTTTGGAGCGTACTGGCGTGATGTTATGTTATGAAATGGTATAAACAAAAAAAAAGACATGATATTGCAACAATCCCGAGAGATTTGCCGTCTTTTATTGAAGAGTTCTATTGTACATTTCCGAAGTTCTACATCAGATCTTCACCATATTAAAATGGGACCAATTTGGGAACATAATCTTTCAAACAAAAAAAGAATTTTGAAAATCGGTCCTCAATTGACGGAGATATCCGTGAACATACATTCATTCAACAGTCCGAGTATCTGAATTGCGTATGTTGCGATATTTTACTTCTTGAACACTTTAATTCATCTAACTTTTGATAGAGTTAACCGATTGCGTTGAAACAAAAGCTAAGTAATACTTCAAGTTACGTACAATTTTTGTGTAAAAAAGTTATCTACATTGATTTTGTACATTTTACGTGATGCGTGCACAAATAAATAGACAAACAGATAAACAGACAAATAGACAAAATATTTTTGATGTATAAAAACGATTTTTCTACAGATTTATTACATGTATTGATTCACGTGCATTATTTTTGAAACATGTTTTTTTCGTGTTACTAATAGTTTTGCTTTAAAATAGCTAATTATGAAACTTTTACGTTGTGGACGGTCTTTTAATACGAGTGCCATTTTTCGGTACCAGCGTAGCGCGTACCAAAATAGGTGGGCACGAGTTATTAAAAGACCAATAACGTACAGTTGCATACAAGATTTTATCTACGAAGGAAGGAATAAAACACAGATATAGACAAATAAGTATTTTTAATAGAAACTTAACTACACACTGACCATTGTTTATTTATATGTAGATTTTGTATTGTACAATTGTTAAAATAAACAGGAATTATAGAATTACAGGCTGAACTTGTAGATGGGCCTGGAGACATGCATTGCGGTACATTAATGTTAACTTCGTTTATTTTCAATAGAATTAAATATTGTTTTTATTTAGTCTTTATTAGGTATAAGGCAAAGATCTTGTAGCCGCAACAGCCAAATGGTATACGATACTTTTGTTCTAAACTTGTTCCATTTTTAAAAACATCATTTACATTGTCGCGATTTCGAAGTAATATTATAGGTACCTGGCTGTATCTTCAGAATGTCTTTGCTTGTGCTTTAGAATTTATTACGATTCGCATAATGCAACCCGATGTCGTTATGGGTATCATAATTAAACCGCTGTCAATTTTGTAATTTGAATATAACGAAACCGAAGTAGATAAAATAATTAACAACACGATTTTTTTGGCGTACCGCCAATAAATCGTGTTGTTAATTATTTTTGGATATTCCACCAAAACGACATGGATATTTAAACATATTTTTACTCAGCAAAATTGATTTGAATTTCGTCATAACTGAAATAGCATAATATTATGTAAATTAAAGAATATTTTGCAAACAAAACTGTCCAAAAGGAGGTTCAATATTGATGTACTGGCTCCGAGCGGGCGCATTACCGACATTTCGGTAACATTGGGGAATATATACGCCTTACGTCCCATGTAATAGAGGACGAGCCTATTGCGATTAGCCGGGCACATGTCCATACTCCGGGCTGCTGCTTTAATATGGTTTCATCATCGGACTAAACGACATACGGGGATACGCCATCAGACATGTTACGCACTAACAGTTTTGGGCATCTTTGAATTGTGCGTACAGCTATGGTGAGGAATGCCTTGCAGGAGTCTGTGAATTCTAATATCTACAAACTGAGGGTCTTTAAATCAAGAGTGAATAGGTTACTTCTAGGCAAGCGTACTACATCGTCGACCACATCATCGCTTACCATCAACAATTAAAAAAAACTATAGACACAGACAGTGGTTTCATTATGTTTGATTCATTGCGTCCGCTTGAGTATTCCTATCAGGGGCCTAAACATTGTTTTAAAGTACTTACTAGTAATGCTGTAGTCAGTTGGGAACTGCCACTGAGCAAGAGTTAGGGTTTGCAACACTTGCAGAACCATTTTCACAGCCTGAGCATTGGCCAGAGATATCGCTGCGTCCTTCATTCCTGTTAAATTTTTAATGTCATATTTTAGTTGAATTACTTGTCTATTCATAATCTAAAGCAACTACGTATTGCTTATTAAAGGGAGAGGAAAGCCAAAGAAAAGATGGATGTATTGTATTAGGTTTGTTGTATTATTATCTTAATATATATAAATTACGCGTCACGTTATTTGTCCGCGATGGACTCCTAAACTACTTAACCGTTTGCGAAACTGTAATAAATAGATGCAAGTTACGTTTAACAAAATTTTCAACAATACTTTAAACTATCTTTGCAGCTTTAGGGCCTTAAGCTAACTTTGCAACTTTAGGGCCTTAAACACTGGAACACGATTGTCAGTCATTTTCATATTGAACATCGACCTCAAACAACGTTTTTGGGTCTTGAATACCTGTTCCCGTAGGAAAGAATTTCCCCAGAAAATTATACCGTATCTCAGAATGGAAGCTACGAGACCGTATGCAACCAAAGTTGTGGTGATGTTAATCTTCTTAGCGAAATTTAAAAGAATCTAGTCATACACTCACGCCGGTAATGAATACTGCGAACCTGGCCTAGAAAATTATTTTTCATGAAATGTATTTGTATCGTATTCTTGTTACTATAACCAATACTGGTAACATAAACTTCCAACAAGCAAAATTCGATAACCCACAGCCAGCTACTAATATCAAAATCAATACACAAATAGTACACAGAATACAGTTATAACTGAGTTATGATTGGAATGCTTGCTAAATGCCGGAGCGCTGCAGGTGCGGTGTAGCGCGCGTTGCACCAACGTAGATATAACCGCACTGCTGTCCTATGGTTAGAGTGTCACTATCTCACAAAATTGTATTTTAAGTTAAACAACGAAAAACCAAAAACCGCGAAGTATTAAAATCTGTTTTTTTCTTATACTGTTTGTCATTTTGACATTTTTAATCTGTTTATTTTCAAGTCCAATTTCTGATAATTTTTAAATGTTTATTTGGTTGGACATTGTATTAGTAACTAGGTTTGTAAGTATTTGTGACTCAAAAAAAATGGACTGTAATATTTTTGAGTTTTTAATTAAATTAAATAAAACACAACCCTTTCTTTTGCTTGGCCGTAGTCGAGTAAAAAATATCAACTATAAATCATATTATGCAAGAATTTCCGTTATCAATAAATACCTAGATCTGCGCAATTTCGAATAGGCACATTGATAGTTTAAATCAATCACTTAATCATATCAAAAATAGTTTTGTAAAAATAGCAATTTTGGGCGTTTTTTATTTTTTATCTATCTATTGATAGTAGAATATACAGTAGATTATATATGTAGTAGAATATAGTAGTAGATACTGATTAGATTGATCGATAGATATATTTTTTTTTGTTGATTAAGGAGGTATTAAAAACTCAAAATTGGCGAATGACATACAGCGTCACTTTATCTATAGGGCCGCAGTGTATGTAAGTTGTGGTAGAATGTGTCCTGTAAGTTGTTGTTTCTATTGTCTCTGCTGAGTAAAAATTACTTAAGTGTAAATATTGGCTTATTCCCTTCTCGGCACCCTATCAAAAATCATGTAAGATTAACATAGAAAATAGAAACACAGTATTATAGTGACTAAATCAGCTTGATTATATATTCAATCAATTTGATTTAATCAATTGTCAATTGTTATTTTTTTATTTGATATTTTTAAATTTTTATTTGATTAGATTTTATTCATAATTTTATTAGATTAGTTTATTTTTTATTTTATGTGATACGGTGTCGAGATGAAACTACACCAACCGTGTGAGGGTTATCCGCTTTTTTAGTAGACAGATTCGTTTGAATGAAAGCCGACGAATTTTACGCCACCAAATCAAGTTTGGCATAAATCAGTTTCGAGTAAGAATGTGTTTTAGGATGTCATTTAGATACAGTCCCATCTCAAACCCGTATCAAATATAAATAAAAAAAGTGTAATCATATAAAAACAATAATCAAATAAAAATAAACATTTACGTGTACGGGAAAAAAAATCTTGGTTTCATTTTACCACTATGTCGCCGTGATTAATTATATTCATGCCAAATTATAGCTTTCTAGTACTAAGAGTCTCTGAGCTAAGCTGCGGACGGACGGACTGACGGACATGGCGAAACTATAAGGGTTCCTTGTTGACTACGGAACCCTCAAAATAGGCAAGATGCGGCCAGGCAACCCTGCGGTAATCTATTCTACTGTCAAGAATCATTCATAAAAATCGACTTTCATCAAAAACAAAATACCTGCAGATTTTTGTACTAGGATCGCAGAATATATAAAATCTTAGAATTTACGATTGAGTTGTCATTTTGATTACCCTATATGTTTGATCTGAATAACAATTTACGCGGTCAGCTAAGCGGCATCAGTCTAAATCGAATATGGCGTATACCCAAAGATGATGGACCAATTTATATTTATGCACCCTCATGATATGGGTATCGAATGAAAGGGTTTGCATTCACACCCTTACATTTAAAACCCATATTAGATAAATACTAAAAAGCTAGTTTTCTTTTATTAATGTAATATTCCACAAATGTCTCAATACTCCAAGAATCCATACCAAGCAGCGTCTTTCCGCTATAGTACAATCCCGAATACTGAATTTCTCCGGACACGTTTCAAGGCGAGATAGTCAGTCCATACAGCGGTTAGTCGTCCAAGGAAAAGTCGAAGGCACTAGAACGCGTGGAAGGTCACCCATCCGTGGACCGACCATATCAAGTTTGTTGTGGGCGGTCCCGTGCATGAATGTACCCGGATGACTTCTAATCGGCAAAGTTGGCGAGATATTGTGTGACGCATCATCATCACATCTGCTGCAAAAACTGACCACGACCGCTCTGTCAAGAGCGTCACTAGTTAGTTGTGATCTTAGTAACCCATTTTCTAGGCCTTATAATCTTTTACTCAGTCCATCCATCGCTTCATTCAGGTGATACCGCTTTACCTTATATTTACGATCACGTTTAGAAGAAGATGTGTGGCAAAATTTTAAAAAGAAAGCTTAGATGGTCAGGCCATGTTGAGAGGATTTATGAAAGGCGATTACCAAAAGGTATTTACAGGCAGGAGATGCCCTAGAAGGATCAGTACAACTATTTTTTTCATGTCCCTCGGCAATCATCGAGAGCCTGCGACTTTAGACTTTAGCAGCTTTCCTTACATTTTTAAAATAAATCACATTAAGTTAAAAGAGTATATACTTCCAAGTTGATTGAGGACTTCCGGTCTGCACCAAGTGCAAAGTGCAGCCGATAAAAATCCGAAGACTGATGAAACACGAATTTTGCTGAGGGACATTAAGAAAATAGTTGTACTGTACACGGATTTTCTTGGTGATGTTCTTGAGAAAGGCCAAATGCGCAGTACTCATAACCGACGTGCGTGTATGACTAGATGTGTTACAATCACTGTTCACCACTACACAAAGTCCTCAAACAACAGTTGAACAAACGCAATGAGCCAAACAAACCTATTCACAAATAAAGAAAACAAACACTCGTACATGTGGGTCCACTGTATACTGGTGGACACTGTGGGCTGTTGTTTGAAATACTCATGTTTGATTGTGTATCTGTGACTGTTGACTGTCTGATGTCATGGATAAATAACAGTGGTGTGAGTTCAACGAGGTTACCGCGTTTAATTTTTTTTTTTAGCAAGCCGACCTCGATATGGGGATAATATAACAAACAAAATATCACGCCTGTATGTCTCAAAGGATTAAACAGAGGTACATCTCAATCACACCCACATTTATCTTATCTTATCTTGTGGAGGGGCCGTGAAATAACTCGGACACTTCGACCCATTTGGATCTGTTGTGGTCCCCTAGATTACTTACTCCTCCCCAATCTCGTTGAAAACTCTTTTCATGAGTTTTACAACGAGAATAAGTGATATGAGCCTACAGTCTTCCGGTTTTGGATATCCAACCCCTAGGAGACTCATTCGCTTACCAGCCAGTGCATTACCGGGGTTCGGGGTTATCCGAAAGGAAGCTAGAGCCCCGGTATGAAGGCTAGAAGGAACGGCGCGGGGTTTTTAGTCAGTACAAGTCTGACACTATCTCCCGCTCCACCCAAGAGCGGGATTTGTCATAAGATGATTTTCCCCGTCGACAAAAAAAAAAAAAAAAAAAAACCAGCCAGTGCATCGCATGTGCACAGAAGGTGCTCCATGCGTTCTGTATGTTCCCCACACAATCTGCACATGGGTGTCGCGGCCAGACTCATCTTCATGAGTGCCCAGTAAAGGCCCCAAGCAGGTAGCGGATTTGCCCACAATTAACACAATTAATCAGTTATGTTGAAGAAGTACGCAATGGGGGGCCAGCTTATTTCCAGCAACCGGGCACAAGTTCAGACTCCGAGATGCTACAGACAAATTCCAGATAGAAAACCTATTGCTTGGCAAATTCGTACATGAAGGTCCCATGGTCCGCGCGGGTGGCGGGAAACGCGGACGTTACTACCCAAAGACGAGATGGCGCGATGACGTGACGATGCTCCCGTCAGGTGACCCCCGTCCCGCGTTCACGTTTTACCACCCCTGCCGCCTTACGTTCCCCGCGCCCGCGGACCACGGGAGAGTCACGTAGGAATTTTCCAAGTTATATTAACACTGCCCGACCCGGGAAGCGAACCCAAGACATCATGCTGAGCAGTAGCACTTACGACCACTACATCATTATCTGTCTTTTAATCAAAATCAAAATAGTTTATTTCAAATAAACCTTAAAGGTACTTTTGAATTGTCAAACAAAAAAAAATATGACTCTAGTTGCAAATTCGCAAACGTCAGTAGATCTCAATGGAGAAGAATTTGCAAGAAACTCCACGGACACTCTTTTCCATCAGTTTCAATCACAAGTTTTTGGTTACATCATTCTTGTTAAGAAATAAATACATATCTATATGTGAGAACGATGCAAAAAGAGGTGCACGTAAAAGCGTCTAGAGTAACAAACAATTTCAACATAAAAATGCAATAACAGGCCGAGGCAGCTAAGTTATGACCAATCCCAACTGATGGCGCCCGTTCACGAACATGACGCATGGATCGGCACCACTCAGCTCAACCATTATGGAGGGAACCGAATGATCCAACACATGTGCCACCATCAGAGAGAAATTAGAGAGAGCATGACACACTCAAATGCCAGGGCACACAGAAGTCAACCAACGACACATAGGTAGATTTACAGTCGGAACATAGTACTCACACATATGCTGGGCAGTTATATAATACTAAAAGAAATTGAGTTTATACAATACAAATATATTCATACAGTCTTCAGCAGCTCCAAAAATACTTCAAAACTTTTCTGCCCATCACTAATTGTTCTTGCGCCCTAGTGGCTGCGGAGCGGGACCAGCATTTAGCCAAGCATTTTTATCAGCGATGTAATCCCCCAACTTATAATATGCTTGCCTGCATAGTGTGCGTTTTATACAAGTTTTAAATTTCGTCTCATTCAGTTCTAGAATGTGGGGAGGTATTTTATTTTAACATTTTATACAGTACCCCATAAAAGGTGATGCTACTTTAGCCAGCCTGAAACCTGGTTGGATTAATTGGTCCCTGTTTCTAGTAACATAATTATGTCTGTCACCGTTTTTACTGAAAAGATGTAAATTTTTTCTAACTTACATGATGTTTTCATAAATATATTGACAAGGTACCGTCATGATGTTAATGTCCTTAAACAGTTCCCTTAGAGAATCGCGCCGGCGAAGATTGTATATCGCTCTGATGGCTCGTTTTTGCAGAATAAAAATTGAATCAATGTCTGCAGCCCTTCCCCATAGTAAGATACCGTAATGTTCCCACTACTGGGACACAGGCCTCCTCTCTGTGAGAGGGAATCACTACACCAACGAGGCAGTAAACACCGAATCATTAGATAGTAACAAGGCTATAAAACACTACAGTTGCAGTGGTACACACTACACAGTCACTGAACAATCCTGGTCACGTCAACACGCGCGACAAATACGCGCGAATTTACTGCGAGGGGTGACGTCACACGCGTGGGTAGGGTAGCTAGAACTGTTGTCGGTACAGCTGGCTTATCACTGGAAAAACCAAGGCAAGGACTCTGGCGCGTCAACGTAATAATTTTAAGTAACTATAAAAATAAAATAAAATAAAATAAAATGCATTTATTTCAGGCGATTATACACCCATATAAAATCACACATAAAACAATAAAAAGAAAATATACAGACAATAACAAAATATATAGAAAACATACATATGTAGCATCGAGGCTGGCCGATAAGTGCAAACCATCGGGAAGTCAGGATGTATTCCCTTAGGTTAAGACATCGTGTATGGGCAGGTCGGTGGGTACAGTCGTGCAAATGATATAACATAAATTATTCGATACACTGGGTTTATTTAAATAGTTCACAGTTACAATCTTGCTCACTAATATTACTGATCGATACTGATTCTGCAACGTCTTGGCTTCAAGGCGGTCAATACTCAACTCCTATATTCTATGTCCCCACCACGCAGGTCGTTAGAGAAAGCGCGCCACAGCGTAGTTGTTCTTGATTTGCCGACAGGTGGCGCGCTCGACACTTTAATCAATTAATTACAACTGACACTTAGTTAACACGAACGCGTACCAATTATAACACCGTACTTAGTAATTCTAGGCGCTATGACAACATGCGCATCGGAACGAAGTCGAGAACAGAATGCCCCGATCGCTTTTTTTTTTTTCTACGTGGCGTCTCACAGATAGACCAAAGTGGCCTGTGTCTGTTTAACCGGGCTACCCTGTGGAGACAAAACTAAAGTAGAGCCTCCAGCCAGGCACAAAAATTCTAAACCTAAGCGACAGCGCTGAGGGCTACCCCAGTTGGGGCCGAACCTCGGCTCAGGGCGTCGCTAGGGGACAGCTATGACTGGATCTAGACAATGACTTTACCATCCGTTCGTAAACTACCTACGTGGAGAAGAACGGATAAGAAACTCCTTTTATATCTAATAAAGTTAACTAATGCTCAGCTATGCGCGGGCCGGCGGGAATTTATTGAGAGAGTACGCGACGGGCCTCGGCGGCGAGGACGAAACGAATCGGTTTTGTTTATTAACATGTTTACTATGCCCTACGGCTCTTAAGGAGCAGAGTAGAGGGGTCATGGGAGGTCAGAGAGTGTGCCATAGTTGGCGAAATCGTGAGATTTAAAGAAAAACGCCTGAATTGCGTGAAGTCTAATTGAAAGGGCAAGGGGTACGACTTAATTGCGCACCCATTGGCCGTTTCTGTATACAAGGCTGTCTAGCTCTTGTGTTATTTTTGGATACCTATTAAATAGGGCTTGGGTCTCGGCTGGGTTTGGTCTAGAACCAGATGCCTCGATCCTTTGGATCTCGGCGGCCAGCGATCGTGCCTCATCTGTCATCCAGACGGCATACGCACCGATGATGATATCGGCGACGCTGCGTCTGGCATTGGGCGAAATTGGGGACGGGCTCACGGCGGCGACAGTGGTGGGAGCCACTTGACGGCCTTGAGCGGGCATGGGGGCTGCTGGGGCCTGGGGGGCCTGGCTGAGGGTTGGTGCCGGGATGGGGTGATCCATCAGGCCTGGGATGGCCTTCTGGTTGGTCTGGGGAGCCGCCTTCTGGTGGTTTAGTTTACCCCATGGCGACTGCCTCTGAGGGGCTAGTCGGGGGGGGGTTTGCGGGGGAGGAGCCGCGCGGGATTCGCGGTTCTCGGCGCGCTTGGCCATCTTAGGCGCAAGTTTGGGAGCGCGGGGACACCCCTTATAATTGGCCGTGTGACCTACCTGGTCACATAGCACGCAGCTCGGTGGCTCGGTGCATTCGGCGGGGTTCTTGGGGCGGGATGCCCCGATCGCTCCGCTCGGCCTCTTTTTATACCCGAGCACAAACAAGTCGAGTAGTGGGGAGGTGGGGATAGCGACATCGCCTGATCGTTCCGGTGCACGTGCCGTTTACAATCGTACGATGACGTAGCGCCGTCACATACAATAGACATACAAGATACATATAAATACAATGACTATAGTGAGGCCGAGCTCGGAGCATGTCTGCTGCAGCAATGCCTGATGTAAGGGCAGTCAAAGTGGCCAGCTATCATAGCCAGAACAGTTTTGGAGCTGGCCCGCACCCTGCGCACTAAGGACGCGCACCGCTTGCGCATGGTGGTTAGGAAACAGTCGGTGCGCGCCTCCGCAAACATGCCCGAAGCGCTGCAGAAGCGGGGCAGCCCCAACACCGCCCTGAATGCGTTATTATACTGGACACGAAGGGCGCTGTAGGAAGCCTTTGTATATGAAGCCCATAGCCTGCACGTGTAGAGAGAGGTACAAAATGCTTTATATGGCGTTATCTTTACTTGATGGGAACAACGTGCAAACCTACGAGCTATCATATTTGCTCTTATCGACAGCGCCCTTCGCTCCCGTTCAATATCAACATGGTCCCTCATGTCAGCTGTTACCCAGTGTCCCAAGTACTTAAACTGCGTAACACGTTCTAAGGGCACACCTTTCAGGTCAATTGAAGGAACATGTTCTGGGGGTTTGCTGCCAACTTGGAAGACCATATATTGACTCTTAACAACATTATATAAAAGACAATGTCTGACGACGTATTCCTCTCATAACCGTAATAATTTGCAAATTCCACACACCGACGCGCTCAGCAGAACCATGTCGTCTGCATAACTTAGATTGTTTACACAAACGTCATCAATATGGCAGCCCACATGCTGACTGCTGAACGTGACAATCAGCTCATTCATGTACAGGTTAAATAGCGTGGGTGAGGTTAATCCACCCTGTCTTACGCCACATTCTAGCCTGTACGGTTCAGACACAGCACCCGCCCACCTGACATTGTTAACCTGATGCGTATATAATTAAATACAATACTTAAAGATTTTAATAAGTTTTATGTGGCATACCTATGCTCTCAAGCTTTTGCCACAAAACATCGTACGACACCAGATCAAAAGCCCTGGACTAGTCGAGGAAGCACGCGAAAACTGGTGTTTTACGATCAGTATAGTATCTGATGGCATGCTTGAGACAGAGTATTGCACTGTCCGTTGATAGCTTTGGTCTAAATCCAAACTGGTTATCGTGCAATTTAACGTATTTATTTAACTGTATCTCAAGCAAACCGTCAAACACTTTTGCTACAATTGTTGCAAGAGAAATAGGCCTGTAGTTACTTTTATCGGCTAAGTCTCCAGTTTTGTTTTTCACTACAGGTACTACAATTGTTTTCATAAAATCGAATGACTTTATGTTACTAGTGTGGTGTTAAAAAGTAAAAGATCAATAATAATTCAAAAGTCACTTTTCGAAGAACACAGAAATAACGTGTTCCCAATGTTTCGTCAGGTTGGTAACAAACAGAGACATAAATCTAACTAGATAACCCTAGTCCTTCCATCTATATGAAAACCAAGTGTACCACATTTTCTCATAATAATTTAAAAATAAATTTATTTACTGATGAAAGAAACTATTCCCATTGTCAGGCCTCCTTCACTCTACCGTACTAACAGTGATTAATGCCTACACTTTCGCGTGGTCCCGGCACCGCTCCGCCAGTCAGTTGTCACCGCTCAAGCGCAGAGCTCACGCGTGCGAGAGGTAGTGCGTGGCTGGTAGGCGCGGGAGTCTTAATTCGGCAGCCTTGCAAGAAACGAGCAGTCACGGATTCAACCCAATCGTCATGATTAAGTTGATTATGTGATATTTTGATTATCTGTGCCATTATTTCGGCCTACCTTTTTAGTAGAGTTTTTACAGCTCAATTCGGCATTATTAGGCATTTTTATAGATTACAGTTGATGTCCGGTGCTGATGACTTTAAATAAAACAGCTCAAATTAAAAGCATTGCTCTCACTTTTACTCCATTTTTGACACGCAAAGTTCATACATTCCGGTCAATGTTGTTAGATGTATGTATGTGTCCCAAATGAATGATAAACAACACCGCATCATTGATCAAAGGTGATAAATTGCTATACGATACCCAATCCTGTACGATGCTAATGATGATTCAAAAGGTCAATTATCACTCGTGTACACACGTAAGGTCTATCTTGTAACCCAGTAACTAGTTTATGAAGGTCAAATAAGTAGTCAAACATAATCAGCCTATAATGTTATCACTGCTGGGAAACAGGCGTCCTCTCTGTGCGTCGTAATCCACCATGCGGGTCCAGTGCGGGTTGATGGATGTCATGTCTTCGAATTTTCTGGTTCAAGGACACGATATTTTCCTTCCCGTTTTGAGGGCAGTGATGGTGGAATAATTTACACCCACGACCTACAATTTTTAAACTGCGGCCATAACCACTGGGCCACCACTGCTCTCTGCTACCTGATAGGTAGTCGCTCCATATTAAATTCTGGTTAGATTGGAATCTGCCTCCAATATATCTGAATAGGTAGGCAGGAAGAGAATGACTACTTCATAGTGATAGCGGTCTGTCTGTTGAGCTAAGAATTCTAGGTTTATATCCCAGGTCGACTAGTGTTAGTAAATAGGAAACGACTCTTTCCGTGTTGATTCGACTACAATTTTATTTAACCAAAATGTGGCCGCCTGGCGGAGGAGCACGGATAACTGTGACAGGCTTCAGTCACACATTTTATCCTAGTTTGAGAGCAAAAAAAAGAAATTTAGGATGGGAAAACGCCCCCCGTGGATCTTTAACAGTTCGCAAAATAAAGAAAGAAAGAAAAATAGTTTATTTGGCAAACACTCAATATAGGTAAAAATAAAAGGGAACTCACAGTACCTTTTTCAGAAATTCAGGCATGAGTGTGAATTAAATCAACATTCAACAGCCAATCAATAAAATGGTAGGGCTGTTGCCCTACCATTTTATTGATTGGCTGTTGAATGTTGATTTTAGTTGCTGTTGTAACGAACGCGCCCTCGTAAAAAAGGACGCAAATTGATCGCGTCGTAACGTAGGATTGGTTCTGGATTAATAAAACGCGGAACACCAGTACATAAGTGGTTTATTCTGCCATTCTTCCCGGAACACGTCACAATAAAAAATATTAGAAAGTAAAATATGTAAAGGTTAAGGCCGTATCCATAGGGTCGTTGGTTGTAGTTGGCTGGTCAAACTTATAGATGGAATTTGTATACAATATTTTTAAGTTGAGGGTAGAAGAAAAAAATTAAAACATAATTAAAAAACGGCCTGTCACTCGGTAGGGACGTAGGGCTGCCAGCCAACTCCACACCTCGCCAAGCCCTGCCTCGGGCGGAAGTCCTCAGCCTTAGCTAAACAGTCAGTCCCGACATAACAGTCAGCTCCTGCCAGACAGTAAGCCCCAACCTTACAGTTTCCTGCCCCAACTATAAACCTCCTGTCGGAAGAAGAAAATTCCATCGGGTAGACGACTTGGCCCAATGTCAACTCCACGCCACGTTGTTTGTCGAGGAAAATGAGCCTGACGTGGAAACACGATCACGCCAGGGATCACACAGCAGCAAACCACACTCAGGTCGCCGGCACACGGTACTCGTGGACCAAGTGACACTTATCACACCAACAGCACATAAGCAGTCCTTTCGGTCGCCGGGACGCACTCACGCGTCATAAAGCGAAACCGGATACTTTCACAGCAACACTCAGCAAGACATCGATTATTGGGTTTCGTCCCAAAAAGCACGTGGCAAGCATGCCTGCAGGTAACCGATCACCCGGTCGCCCCGCTGCCAAGAAGAAGAAAAAAAAACACAGCCTCTTCAGCAAGGCACAACGTCAAATGCGTTTCGCATACCTCGCCCAAAAATCTAAAGATCTAGAATCTAAATCTTGGTCCAAATCACATCCCCCCCGGTGGGTTGCCGCATTTTCAAGGCGGGGGGGCTCAGTAACCGTGGCTTGGTCACCAACGGTGAAGCGGAGAGGAACCCGAGGAGGCGCCACACGTCAGGGCTTTTGCCGATAAGCCAACGACGTAGCGGCCAAAATGTAGGTTGCGGTGCTGCCTGTGTGACATCGCAACTGAGGCGTGCTGCGATGTCGTATGGGGCCTCCCAAACCCTTACGATATCGCGGCAGAGGGTTGGACGGCGGGAGAAAAGTGCCGGTATTGCGGTGCACTGCTCTTCCTACCTTCCGCGGCCTGGACGGGGTCGCCACCGTCTGATGGCGGACGCGGAGCGCCACAGGGGAAGAGGAGTGTCGGTATAGCGTTGGCCGCTCTCCGTTTCCCCTGTGGCCGAAAAATGGTAGGTGGCGGGGCCATTGACCTTGACCCGTCACAAGGGTACCAAGGGTGCCATACACGGGGTCGTCTGCCGACCGTGTGCTGGTTTGGTTCCAAGGGTGGTCACGGAGCACAGTTTGTTCTGGTGCGCCGGTGATGGGGGGTACTCCTTAGAGGAGGGTCCGGTGACGGACAGCCGCGGCGGGTTTGCGGTGAGTGCTAAAGCGTGCCCGTATTCTCGCCATAAGCGGCACAGAAGGAGACCTTGGAATTTTAGTGGATTTGAGTCCCATATAACTGCGCTATCTCCCCGTGGTAGCGCAGAATGCATGAGCATTTCTCCAAGCTAAAAAAGAAAAAAAAAGTTCCAAATCACAGAAGTCAAATCATTTAAGATCAATTTAATAGTATAATTAAATTCCATAAAAAAACATTAATCTACACTGAAATCACTGACGGAAGAACAAAAAGCAAAACGCCGCTCCGATTCACCATTCCAGAACATTCTAGGCCAAACTTCTAAAAAAACTAAATGCAGTCGCCTAATTGACACAAAAATGGTAAAAATTTAGAAATCTGCGGTCGGCGGAAGGGGTTGGGAGGGGGTGGGGGGGAGGAGGGGGGTACCCCTTCTCCCCTGGTACCACTCCCATTACAAGGTAATGCACTGTTCTTGAGAAAAACCAATTATTGTAACCTAACCTCAAACCATTTTATATTCGCCTAAAAAGCATAGTCGACGTAGCCCCGCTACGCGGGGCTCCTATTTCTGTCTGCAGGGTTTACAGTAACCTAACACGAAGGGGATGTCGGGGTCTTAGTTCGCTCGCTCCGCTCGCTCACTAGACCCCGCCATCCCCTTCGAACCTAACCTGTCCGAGTCGGAGTGCCCCAAGTCCAGAGCTCGCTTCGCTCGCTCTTGCATCCTAATTCTCATGGTTGCCATAGTAACATTGCCTTTTGTACACACATCAGTCGATTACGTAGAAAATCGGTGTCCAGTGCTACAAGCGGAGGTCAATCGTGAAGGCAAACAATTCGAGTCCAGAGGATAAGCCAAAGTCGTCGAATAAAGCCACAAGAAAAATACTACGAAACACAGGAAACACATTCACGCAACTCGAGGAAAAACGGAATGAACAACAAACGAATGACAGTGACACTTAGTATACTTTTTTTTTACGTTCCTTTTTGCTTATTTTTCACGTCATTTTGCACCATAGACAATATCTGCAACAGGTTTGGTTGTCAATCGCCCATTTTAACGTTCCGTTTTCGCTTTTTATCCGATTTGAGCATAGAAACATTTTTCATTAATATCTCGAAAAATATGCATTACCTTGTAATAAGAGTAGTAGCGTTATAATCGGGAACCCAAGCCCTACTAGCTTTAACCCCTTTTACCACCCAACTATGACCGCACGATTGTAAATCCAACCCACAAAAATTAAATCGAGACAATAATCTCCTATAAACCTAAAACAAAACCTGAATTGAACCCGATCGTTGCCTAATAAAAATGATTTTAAATATGCAATTCATCCAACAGACAATTCCAACCGAATTCGCGCGTATCGAAACGCACGCTGGCAACGTTAGCTGTCAACCTGTCAAAACAAATGAAATAAAGTTAAAGTAAACAATTATAATAATTATGTGTAGTGATTTTAAGTTATCTCAGTGAAATTAATGTGTTTAGGGACAAATTATTACCCCAAAGTGTAGTTCCTAAGTGGTTCGACAATCTAGCAACGAAGTGGGAACAATGAAGCGTCAGAAAAAGGAATTAAAGACGGTGTTTCTACCCTATGAACTAGGTAACTGATTTTCTCTTAAGAAGGATTCTAATCTAACAAAAAAGTGGTCAAAAAACTTTTTAACTAAAAAATACTACCGACTTCCAAATAAGAAAACTACAAAGTGAAAAATAACGTTATTTTTGGAAATCTGTGTCTTTCTTAGGTAGCATTTTTTGCGTTATGTATGCAGTATATATATTTTCTTGTAAAAAAGTTTTTAATTTTTCACTTTTTTGTTGTACCTACCTAATAGGCAAGTTGTTTAGTAAGTTACCTTACCGCCAGAATAGATAACCCGAATATCATGAAATTTATCATAAAGAGCGTACTGGCGTGATGTTATGTTATAAAATGGTATCAATAAACAGACATGCGATTGCAGCAATCCGGAGAGATTTGCCGTTATTTATTGAAGAAAAAAAATGGGACCAATTTCAAAACATACTCTTTCAAACAAAAAAGAATTTTCAAAATCGGTCTACAATTGACGGAGATATCGGTGAACATAAACAAAAAAAAACAAACTTGAAGTTGAACAAAGTCCTTTTTGATAAGTCGGTTAAAAACAGTGTTACAGCATCAGTGATCACGTGTTACACTTCGATGATGAATTTATTTATTATCTATTTAATTGAATTATATATATTATCGTTTACCTACCTGTTGGCTCGAGGAAATATAAATCGCGTTGATGGTGATATCCCGCACATATTTTCTAAGAAAACTGCAGGCGCAAATCGGTCAAATTGCCTCACATTGCGTCCATGTGAACGTTCATGGAATTTCGCTTAGTTAAAATCGCTTATCGTTGTGATATATATCGAAACACGTCGAGCCATCAGGAAGACCGCTTACTCATAAATATATAAAAAAAGATTCAAAGACACTTATCTTTATAAAACGGTGTACATCTTACTTAATATTACAAATGTAAAAGTTTGGATAGATGTGTGTGTGGAGTATGTTTGTTACTCAATCATGCTAAAACGGCTGATCGTATCTGGATGAAATTTGGAACAGACATAAATCATAATCTGGAACAGCACATGGGCTATTTTAATCCCAGTATAATGTTATTTATTTATACGTCATGTACAATAGTGGTTCAACGGCGGACTTAATGCCACAAGGCATTCTCTACCAGTCAACCTTGTAAAAGGACAACGTTGTAAAAGGGTACAAAATAATATCTATTAAAATAAAACAGAGACGCAACATAGACGCCATCACGTTCCCGCCAAAAACCCAAACAACAAATTATGGTTAGACGTTTCGCGGTATTGAGAAAAGGGAAAAAAAATAATTTTAAGGGTAAACGGTAAACACAATTTAGTAAACTCGAGTTATAGATAGATAAACAAAACAAACTATGCAGCAAAGTTATAACAGGAAAAGTGATAGTTTAGTACACAAGATTGCTACGGTAAGTAAAATTTTACTTTCCATTGCGTATTACACATGAAATTATAAAA
Organism: Orthosia gracilis; assembly: GCA_947562075.1. Lineage (NCBI taxonomy): Eukaryota > Metazoa > Arthropoda > Insecta > Lepidoptera > Noctuidae > Orthosia > Orthosia gracilis. Next base: position 25,671,041 of record OX387266.1, read on the forward strand.
TAAGTAGCTAAATACCAGCATTAACGCGTCTTGTTTCGCAGGTTATCGCCTCTCTGGTGCTTCGTATACTTCGCCAGTAGTGGACTCAGTTCGTCGAATGATAACTTGTGTTTACTCCCGTCGGGGGCCATAACCACAATAACACCGTCTTGAGTCCAACAAGATCGCATCCCGAAGTGGAGCCGCGCCTTCCCAAAGATGGTATGCCGAGTCCTTGTCAAGAACTCCTTGACTGAGATGAAGGAACCCTGTAAGTCTGACTTAGCTTTCCAGACCACAGATTTATCGTTGTTTGAAAATCGCACGAGGATTGGCCGATGATGTTTTTTATTGGCTATCCGAGTCTATGACAGGAGTTTATGGAGGATGCAGCCAAAGGTTTAGGGTCCAGCTTCTTATTTTTTTTTTTTTTTTTTTTTATTGTATATAGGCTCGCGCATGTCCAGGATGATTGTACTGCTAACCTCACCGTCAACCTCTGCAATCCCCAGAAAGAAGAGCGCCTTCCGCCGATGTGTGGTCTCCAACCCGTGAACTTGTTTGGCACACTCACTAATCTGTCTTCGGAGCAGGCTTAGCATGCTGAAGATTAGATCTCTGAAGGTGTGAAACTCGTCAGCAACCCTCGCTATAGTATCCTTGGCAGGGCCCGCGCACTAGATTTGAGCTTTCAATTCTCCCATCTTTCAGATAAAGCTGTTCTCAAGTGTCTCGGTTTTTTTGTGCTGATTTTTTTCTAGTGCCCAGGTAGTGAAAGTCCGTGAAAGTGCCGATGATGTGCTGGCAGGTGGTGCAAAATTATTGCTAGGAGTCACGTAAATGTGCTACAAACGTCAGTACCCGTACAGTGGACGTTAAGCAGTGATTACTTGAATAAATCAGGTTCTTTAATTATGTATTTCTATTTTTAATATAAAGTTTATAAAATTTGCTCTGAAAATACGTCTATTGTTATTTTACACCTACCCGCGAGTCAGTTGTTATAAAATGGTGTAAAAAATAAATATACATGCGATTCAGCAATCCCGAGAGATTTGGTGTCATTTATTGAAGAGTTCTATTGCATGTATCCGAAGTTCTTTATCAGATCTTTACCAAATTTAAATGAGACTATTTCAGAATAAACTTCTTTCGAATAAAGAAAGAATTTAGAATAAAGAAAGAATTTCGAATATCCGTTTATATATGACGGAGTTATGCCCGTTGTTTGTCATTCAAAAAAAAACATTTCACAACCGCATGTATCACCATTAACTTTATTTCCCGCATTAAAATTATTTAACTGTTCCAAAAACAGTTAGATCCACCCTGCATAGGCCACATACACTGGAGCGATATTTGCTCGCGTGTTAAGAGTGCGTTAATCGTTAATAATACGCCACTGAATAGGGCATCCAACTATTTTGAGCACATTGAGATTGGATTGCCTCTCATTGATTGATTGCAATTGCTATTGCAACTCACATAGGCGTACTATTTTATGTTTTGCAATTACTTGATGCAAGACTTGGTCAATGTGGCGACACTGGAGGAGGCCTATGTCCAACAGTGGACATTTTTGGGCTGAAATGATGGTGATGATGATTATGAAACTACTTTACAAATTGTGGAAGTCCAGTGGCTAAGACCTCACCTCCTGTGCTTGAGGTCGTGGCTTAAAATTCGGACCTTTGTCATTAAAATAAAATGAACAAAATATTTCTCCGAAAAGCGTTCAAACAAAGCAAAAATTATAAATTAATTGTTTGATTTTATCCCGGAATACGTTTTGTTCCTGGAGGAATGACGTGAGCAAAGCCGCAGGCGGATTGTATTACTTAAATAATAAGGCACTGAGAAAAACGATTTAAATTACTTATAGGTTTGCAGTGATTGTTTTTTCATCTTGAAATTAATGTACAAATAAAATTTAAAGACCCTCGACACATTTTTATTTAATACTACATAATTTATCTAATAGTAGACACGCTTCGATCGACAATCTATAAAACACGTAATTATGACACGATATCTTGCGGCTGAACCGATTTTCATCAAAAATAGCTAAGAACACTCTCGATAATGTCACCTTTTAATTTTTCTTTTGTCAAATAATTGCCTCGTTGGTCTAGTGATAGCAAGTGCTTCTACTGAGCATGAGGTCCTGGGTTCAATTCCTGGGTCGGGAAAAATGTAATAGGGTTCAATCTATAGAAGCCTGGCTCACCCTATATTACATAACTGGCGAACTGTGGATGTACTGTAGGTACAGTTCTGCCGAACCCTTCGGGAAATACAGCCGTGATGTTATGTTATCTTCTAAAGTTCGACATAGTATGTAATTAACGAGTATCTCTATTTCGAACAAAATACTTCATTGCTAATACAATTTGTATGGCACGGCTGCGCGTCCACACTCACGTGACCACGCGACCGCCACGAACCGGTCCACATGCCACGCCACTTTGCGCTAGGGTCAACAAACTTACTTTTTTATTTATTTAAACTTCATGTACAATGGTGATACATAGGCGGACTTAATGAGCAAAGCATTCTCTACCAGTCAACGTTTGGGTTAAACAGGACACAACAGTGGTAGGTGTACAAATAAAACATTAGAATTATGAACCATAATTATAGTAGGCTTTTAATAAACTACCTAACTAATAAAAAAGACTTTATTATAAAAGCGAAACCTCCAAAAAGCGCCTGGACATTTTGGAAAAAAAAACTGGGATTTTACCAATAAAACCACCCTGGTGATCACCTTCAGCACGTAGTATACCACCTGTTACCTCTTTAAAGAAACCCCTATCCCAAATTAAACTCATTTTTTTTTGTTCTATACATAGCGAGATTCCTCCGTGTACCGGCAAGCACGATAAGCTGTTGGTCCCGGCTGTCATTTGAAGATCTTTGACAGCCGTTACGGATATTCAGAAGCCAGGAAATTGGACACCAGTTTTACCAAGGTGTAACTGGGTGAACAACCAGTTCACTTCCACTTGATAGTGTCAAGTGGAAGTCAACTGGTTTCACAGATTAGGATGTCAAACCAGTGGTTTGACGTCCTAATCTGTGACTGTGAGGTGTCAACTCACACTAGGATGTCACAGACACTTCAACACGCAAACTTATAACTGGGATGATGCTATATGAAACAATCCTTACTTAATATGTAATGATATCCTGTTGAAATCACACAGAGACTGATCTGAAGGACGATCGCTGCGACCCCGTTATGGGGCGCGGCGGGCTGGTTAAAGGCTTGGCCTGTGTCCCGCGGACTCATTGCGTGCACGTCGCTACGGGCACGTACTCAAATTGAGCGGCCTTATAGACCTAAGTAGTGGGGAGGCGAGTTTACACTGCCTGCCAGAATGTGGGTGCGATGTGTTCAGGGGGGGCGCCGCAATGATGTCTCACAGCGCCGGTTTTTCACGGCACCTAGGCGACACATTCCCGCCCAGTGGAACTGGAGGCGAACCCCCAGAAGCCGAGTGAGAAATAGTCAGCGACTAGGTGCCGACTATGTTGGCGCGCCCAGCTGAGGAAGTATGGTCCCCGCCTGACACGCTTCCAGAGCTAGCCGGTTACGTCCCAGGCTAAGGGACCGATTAGTATGTTTGAACGGTATTGTACTGTCACACAGAGACTTATTAACCTGATGACACTAGCTACTCGTCGGAGAATCTTAACACCGCGATACAGGATTCGACCAAAACTAAACAACGCCATCTACCGGCACAACTTTCTCAAATACTGGGTAGGTGACGCGTTGCGAAGATCAGACAGACAGTTGCTCCATGTAAATTATTGGTACTCAGCTACTCCTGGTTAGATTTGAAGCCGCTACCACCGCGTCAATTGTTCCCTCATTCAATACTGATGGCAGCTTTTGTACAGCCTGTACAATATGTAGTATGTAGAGATACTCCATAGCATCTATTCAAAAAATTCAGCAAGAATAAAATTAGAATCGGAACGACCAACTTTTCCTATTAGAAAAGGCGTTAGGCAGGGTGACCCGCTATCACCTAAAGTATGTTAGTCGGTTCTGGAGACAATATTTAGAAACCTAGACTGCGAATACAAAGGCGTGAAAATCGACGGCGAATATTTAAACCACTTGCGTTTTGCAGTCGACATCGTTGTGTTTACAGAAGAGTCCACACAATTAGAGAACATGCTGGTTGAAGAAGGTTGGATTGACTATGAATGCTGCGAAAACCAAAATTATAACAAACGGATCAGAAGTGCCAATATTAACTGTTGGCGACAAGCAACAAACCTTTTTTGAATACGTAATTGTTTCCTTTTTATTATATTTGTCGCATCAGGGCTGGCCGATAGATGCAAATCATCGGGAAGTCAGGATGTATTCCCTTAGGTCAAGACATCGTGTATGGGCAGGTCGGTGAGTACAGTCGTGCAAATGAAATAACACAAATTATTCGATACACTGGGTTTTACTTAAATAGTTCACAGTTATTATCTTGCTCACTAATATTACGGATCGATACTGATTCTACAACGTCTTAGCTCTAGGGCGGTCAGTACTCAACTCCTATATTCTGTGTCCCCACCACGCAGGTCGTTAGAGAAAGCGCGCCACAGCGTAGTTGTTCTTGATTTGCCGACAGGTGGCGTGCTCGTGATTTGTTTTGACGTCCGTACTATTGACTAAACCCGACATATTCTTTTTTGTTTTTACAAAAGTAAATTTGAGTTTTGTTAGTTGTGCAAAAAACAGTCGTTATTAAAACTTGCTGTGATCAATAAAAACGTGTTTCCATCTACAAGCCTTTCCTCATCTTCAACATTAATAGATGGACAGGAAATATTATATGTTAAGGAATACGTCTATTTGGGACAATCCATTTCATTTGAAGACCAAACGGAAAAATAAACAAATAGGAGAATAGCAATTTCATGGAAAAAATACTGGGTCTATAATGAAATCATGAAGGACAACAAGATAAGCATGAATTTGAAAAGAAAGTTGTAGGAGATAGCAATCCTTTTATTTTTCCCGAAGGCATTTAACCGTATGCACAATGTAAGCAAGACTTTACATATTTTGTAATAAACTTTTACATCGTTGGAATCCAAAAATCCTTTTGAATTTTAGCTAAAGTTTTATGAACCGAAAAATGACCAATATGGTCATGATTTTGCTTACATCTGGCCCCCTTTGGAACTACCCATTTTATTTCACCATTAACTTTTCTAAATAACCGGTTACGTTTTAAAACAAAAGTTAAGTTTTGTTTTATGTCAATTATCTCATCGTACTTTGGATCTTTTAATATATCTTTAATAAAACATGTTTTAGGATCGGTTAGTTGAATACTGAGTAATCAATCGTCTTGTGTAATGTTTAATGTTCTTAATGAATCTAAATCGTTATTTGTATCGCAAGCTTCGTGCGGGTTTCTACTTAACGCGTCTACGTGGGTCATACTATGATTAGGACGATAAATAATAGTGCAGTCGTACTCCTGTAAGGTCAGCCACCATCGCGCAATTCGTGTCAGAATGTCTCGCTTACAAAAAGTTGATCTGAATGCGTTACAGACCGTGACTATAGTGAATTTTAATCCATGTAGATATACACGAAAACTACTACTTACGTTTCTAAATCGTAGGCGTGAAACTTTTGTTCATCAATAGTAGTTTTGCGACTAAACTATTGGGTTGTGGAGATCAGATTGGCATTTCCTCCATGTAAAATACTGGTACTCAGCTGAATCCGGTTAGACTGGAAGCTGACCACAACATGGTTGTGAAAATGAAAGACGGATTGATTGCATCTGCATACTAACTTTTTCAATTTATGCATAAAAGCTTGGGAACTAAAAAAGAAGAATGCAAGAGCGAGCGAAGCGAGCTCTATAATTTTAGATCTGTTCAATGTTACCTTTGGACATTGACTCAGCACTCGGCCCGCCTGACGCGCGGCACAATTAGTTGTGTAGGTACTAGTATTTTACATGGAGGAACTGCCTAGCTGATCTCCACAACCCAAAAACTGGGTAACACGATACCCATTGGCAAGAATGGCGTCAGATTTAACGGCTTCTGAGAAGATATCTGAAAATGACAGCCGGGACCAACGGCTTAATGTGCTTACCGAGGCATGGTATAGTCTCTGTATGTATATTTGGTCTTAAATATTGCAATGAAAGGGCACATTCTGCTCAGTTGTGTCATCTTATGTAATAGACCCCGCTACTCTTCCGCACAATAATATTACACACAATGGGCCCAACTGATCACTAATTGTGCTCTTTCTTTTTATAATATTGATTTTATTTAGACATGTTCACTTTGGATAGAAAAGGAATACCCTTGGTAGATCGACTTTTCTACTTCGCAAGACGTCAAAATTCTAATGAAATAAAATTCATATCTTTGCATTTGTTCCCTTTCAGATTGATCGACGTCAAATGTTCCTTTGTTTGTTAGAAGATATGAATTTTATATGTTAGATGTGTGCCCTTTGAGCTTAGCTTATTTCTATGGCAAATGCAAACAAAATTTTGAAAAAAATTATACATCTGTGCCTTTTTTTCTAATGACGAATATGAATATAACTCAATTTTGAAAGAAATTTTAAACCCTTTTTCGCTTACGCGGCAGTATAACAAGCATCGCCTTATCTTGAAGATACAGTACGGCTGTTATTACACCCACGAGCTAAGCTACGGATGGTCGATGAGGCTGAAAAGTTCTGAAGTGGTGACCGTGAACCGGAAGACGTAGCGTTGGAAAGCCTCCGAAGTGACACGATGACCTAGTGAGGGTAGCTGGATGCGAGACGCACGGAACCAGTTAATGTGGCGACACTAAACTTGGGCACTATGTTCAGCTGGCAGCAGTGGATGTTTTTCAGCTAAAATTATGATGATGAGCTGAATTAATATGCAGATACTGCCTCCTAACAACAGTCCTACCGTTGCACATGCACCCAATGATGCGCTGATACCGCGAACCGTGTCCACAAAACGCAGTGTCACCAATTTGCGACCATGACGGATGGCGACCAATTAAATAGCTGAATACTCGGAGTTACGCGGTCTGTAAGTTGAGGAACTCTTTGTGAGCATTAAATTTAAAGTTGCAAAAAAGAACAAGTTTAGTCATTTAAAATTTAAGCAAACTGTTTTTGTTTTTGTAACAAAAGATTATTTATTAAAGTTTGTTTTCAAATACGAAACTAATAGCAAAACTCTGTCTTGTCGCTAGAAAGACTAAGTTTGCAAGTCCTATTTCTTTTTTCGTTATTTTCTTTATGTAAGTACAAAACATTGAAATGATAACTACAAAACTATTGATTCAGATGGAAGTTAACATCGTCCAGGAGATAAGATCAGCCTATAACGTTCTTACTGTTGGGACAAAAACTAACGCGCCAAATAACTGAACGCTAACCTACAAAAAAAAGCCTTGTCCCACGCTAGGAATTTCACCTGTATTGTGGTGGGTGTGTTTACAAATATTTAATTATTATATATAATATTTGTTCCGTGCGGCAATCGATCCCGCGACACGCAGCGCACCAGCCGATAACTCAACCACTGCACCAACCGTGTTGCCAAACTTAGCGTTTTAAACCTTCGGCTTCGGCCGAAGCTAGCGATGGCGATAGCCGATTCATCATCTACGGCTTCGGCTTTGACCAAAATGTATGATTTCTAATAGTAATGAAAAACACATGATGATAATCTTCATAATTTCAGCCGAAGGACGTCCACTGCTGGACATAGGTCTCCCCCAAATGTCGCCACCCCGATCCATCCTGTGCATCTCGCAGCCAGTGGATTCTTGCAACCCTGACGAGGTTATCGCTCCACCTAAACCCCATCAGCCATCCGTTTTACGAGCAATGTGCCTGCGAACTGCCACTTGAGTTTCGCTATTCTTCGGGCTATCGGACCCCAGTAAAAACCAAAAATTAAATTAATTCTTCAACTTTTGTACCGTGTATCAATTGTAGGCGCGACTCGCGAGACAAAAGCCAATCGAATATCGTCAAGTAATTGACGGGCTGCTGTTGTATCTCTCTCCTTGTCTCACACACACAACCGCCATACGCGAGAGAGAGACATTTATAGAGGAAGATCGGAAAAAGGAGCCATTTTGTTAATTCGAAGCGTCGCACTTTGAATGTTAAAGTGATTAATTAATGCTTAAACGGGTTTTTGTTACTTTTATTTTTATGAAGAGTGAATGGTTTTATAAATGTAGTTCCTGGTGATATCCTGTTTTTGTTACTTCCTTACTTTTTTGATACGATTAAGTAAGACAAGAATATTCCTATAAACGAAAAATCTGCGAATTTCTGATGACCGGCCATTCGTCTTGGATTTTGAAAGCCTTAATCTTTAAACTGGTTGTAGACCACTACACTTACACTTTACCAGACATGGGATCGAACACAGGACCTCATGCTCACCAGTAGCGTTTGCAAACACTAGACCAGCGTCACCAATTAATTTCATTTGGGGTCCTTATTTTAAAATAATATGACCGTCTCGGTCCTTAAGGCTTAAAGCCACCTACATTTATTTTTCCACCGCGACGACTGACCATCTCGCGCTGTTCCGTTGTCGAATGCACGGCAGTAGGGATAAAGCGCAGAATAAATGATTAAATTACACAAAAAGGTTCATAATATACCGTAGCAATTTCTCCATAGAAGTATAGAAGATTTTCATGGGCAGAAGAAGTGGGCTGCTTTTGTAAGACGAATAAAATGCCATGGTGTTTTTGTTGTGTTTGTATGTTGTGTAAAATTTAGGTCGGCGGTCTGGATCCGGATCACGGTCCGCCATTTGGTGACCGCTGCACTAGACTAATAGCGCAGAACTTAAAACCAAATCAGTACGAATTAAGCTATTCAAAATCCAATGAACCAATTACAAAATCTGCTGCAATTGAACTCGAGCAAACAATTGACAACACAAACCAATTCTATGTATTATTGCAATATATTGACACTGCACAAAACTAAACATTTATTGTGAAAATCTAACAAACAATTATCTATTCCATTTGTATGGCTGCCCGTGCACACATTAGGGTTGCCGGCTTCAAGTTGAATTTTTCAAAATTACACAAAAGCTATTTAGTTAATTAATCTGCCTAGTTTTTCCCCAACTATTTAATGTCTAAGTCATATGTAAGTATACCACATTCTGCTTGTGTGAGTACAGACAAGATGTACTCTTATCAATGCACCAAATATACTCATTTCCCTTAAGGTACCGTCCTTATATGGCGATCCTGCCACTCGAGCAGATATTTGATAGACATGTGCGCATTTAACCTAATTAACTCTAAGAGTGCCATCCAGTTGAAAACCTACTAAAAATAATATCATCATGTGTCAATCAAAAGTGCAAACTGAAGAGGTATTCTTAAACCAGAACTTTGTCTTGGGAAGCCACAATTCAGCCACGGTGGAGGAGCTCAAATTTCATCTATCCAAAATAAGCATTGTACTTATGGTCATATGTACTGTTATTTCTCGGAGTTATTCTACTAGTGTATTCCATATTGCAACATGTTCCAAAGAATCAAATGCCTTAGTATAATCAATGAAGCATAAATATAGAGTCTTGCCATATTCTTTGGCTTTCTCTACTATTTGTGTTACCACTTGGATGTGGTCAGTTGTTGAGTAGTGTTTGCGGAATACAGCTTGTTCACAAGGTTGATTTTCATCTCTATTTAATAATAACTTTGTCATAAGGCTAATTGGTCTGTAGTTACTGAGGTCACATCTATCTCCTTTTTTGTGAAGAAGAGTTATCTACGATTCGGACCATTGCTTTGGAGTTTTTTTTGTTTCTAGAATGTTATTAAACATGATTTCCAGTGGGTGTTGCAAAGATTCTGATAGAGCCTTCAGTATATGATTGTCCCCTCCAGGTGCTTTGTCTTTTTTCTGAGTTTCATTGGAAAAATTATCTCTGATCTTAGTATTTGGGGCAATGGTTCGTCGACATAGACTTTATTTCTGACGTTCTGCGTTAAACTGGATATTTCTTATGATGAGTACAGATTCTGATAAAAGTTAGTTACTTCTGTTATTATATCTGAACTCTTCGAGACAATCTTTTCATTTCTTGTCCACCATGTTTATTGGCCATTTTGTTGTGCAACAGTTTTCACACTAGGTACACTTCAATTTACATTTAGTTCCGTTCAATCACTTTACACTCAGTTTTTGCTTTCACAACTATCGGTTTTGTACGTGTCTCCGTCACCCCTCGGGCCAACGGCCAGGTGGAGTACTATAATCGGACAGTGTTAGGCGCGCTAGTTTCATATACTGATAAATTGGGAGAGGCCAAATGGGACACTGAGTTAGGAAACATTCAATGGGGTTTAACACTCTTAACAAAGGTATCGGTAAAACTCCATCCGAAGCTCTGTTTGGTCGTAATTTAACTCATAGTAGTGAGAATATTATGAATCAAATATTTTCAGACACGAGGCAGCGAGGCAGTCAGGTAGGCAGGGTAGGCAGGGTAGGCAGGATAGGCAGGGTAGGCAGGGTAGGCAGGGTAAACAGGGTAAGCAGGGCAGGCAGGGTAGGCTGGGTAGGCAGGGTAGGCAGGGTAGGCAGGGCAGGCAGGGTAGGCAGGGTAGGTAGGTAGTGGTAGGTAGATAGATAGTTGATGGGAGCGAAGCCGCGGGGGTCAGCTAGTTAAAGAAAATGGTAGATTCTAAAGCATCTGTGAGCAAAAATTTATTCAAATCTGTTCAGCCATTTTTATTGGCGATTTCAAACTTATAGTTAGGTATGTCCAAGATACACTTAGAAAGTACATTATGTAATGAAAAAGTCACATTGATACTTGCCCGGATTCGAACCCACGACCTCAAGCACTAGAGGCGAGATACCACTGGGCCACCACGACATTTCGGTTCAGATAGCCTCTCAAACCAAGACTTTCAGCCGAAAGATGTCCACTGCTGGATATAGGCCTACCCCAAGCGTTACCACATTAACTGGTCCTGTGCGTCCACCGAACTCCCGCAACCTTAACTAGGACATCGGTCCAACTAGAGGGAGGCCTTGCAACGTTGCGTCTCAAACTTATTGTAGTGTACAAAACTATTCCTCTTGTACTCCAATACCACTGATACAGTACACAACATGGCTAATAGTGTGAATTGCCGCGAATTATCTAGATTGCCCTTAACCACAAACACTAATGACAATTTGGGATCCAATCTAATGTTGCTCCTATCAACTTTTACCCTTACCTACCTATTTGTTTTCATATTATCTTTGTCGCTAATTTAAATTATGATTAACACCCTATGTTTTTCTTATTAACCGACTGTTCGACTTCTTGTATGTCTTTTTTTTTTTTGTGTATTTTCACCGATATCTGCGTGAATTGTGGACCGATTTTGAAAATTCTTTTTTTGTTTGTTAGAGTATATTTCGAAATTGGTCCCATTTTAATTTGGTGAAGATCTGATGAAGAACTTCGGAGATATACAGCAGAACTCTTCAATAAATGATGGAAAATCTCTCGGGATTGCTGCAACCGCATGTCTGTTTATTGTTTATACCATTTCATAACATAACATCACGCCAGTACGCTCTAAAGGGTTACGCAGATGTGTTTAGTTCACCTTGATACACTCTCATTTCACCGGTTATGATCAAATTTCATGGCATTCGGATAATCTATTCTGGCATTATAAGTACCTCACTAGATACAACTAAAAACTGAAAAATAAAAAATCTATTTTCCAAAAAAAATACTACCTACTTCCAACTAAAAACACTACATAGTGAAAAATAACTTTCTTTTTCGAAGTCGGTGTCCATAACGAAAAAAATTAGTACCTACTAAAGACACCGACTTCGAAAAAGAAAGTTATTTTTCACTTTGTAGTGTTTTTAGTTGGAAGTCGGTAGTATTTTTTAGTAAAAAAGATTTTTTTCATTTAAACATATGAATGTCACCTGCTGAAGTTGGTTGGGATAAAATTGATTGTACTTATTCTCTCAAAAGTGAATCCCTCTCGTGCCTGTTGTGGACACAGTCCATCAGCAAATGCTGCACGTCCTCAATCTGATTACATTCTCTGCAATTCGATGACTCAGTTTTTTTCATGAGGAATGCAAACTTCGCTGATGGATAGTATCACATTCTATGATGACATCCACTTTTTGGCGATGCCTTCGATGATTGCTGCATTGGCCTAGTGGTCACGTGGTCGTGGACTCGTGGGACCATACAATTCCATACGCTACAGTTTACTTTCGCGATATTCGTGTTGCGAGCAAATGCAGCAAGTTGTGACAAATCACAATTTAAAAAACACAGCGATTTATTACTCGAATGTGCGCGCACTGCCGTACGAACTCATACGTTGAATTCCTGCGACCAAATTATCGCATGATAAAAAATCGTGGTGCACGCTCGGCCTAATTACCTAAACAATGGGAAAGCCAATGTGTCTCGCGTGTATCCATGTTTTGGACACTCAAGTGGTTAATCTAATCAACAGCTTCTTTTATTTTATTACGATTCTGGACTAATCTGTCAAGGATACATAGTTAGATTACAAATAAACTTACGCCGGGAGGAGACGCTCTTAAAGGACATAGTACAGGGACTTTGTTCTTCAGAATGGCCAGGCGCGCAGTACTCATAACCAGCGTATAACTAGATGTATGGACGTATATGAAACAAAAGGAGTATGTAAGGATGAGTGTCATGTGGCTGCAAAAAGTATCGTTCTGTAGTTTCTGCCTAACCCAATGGTACTAAGGCGAGAGTATATTGTCAAGGATACTCGAACATTATAACTAATGCTTTAAACTTATATGATTATTTAGTTCTGTGACTGTTTTAATCTCATTTTCCTGCTCAGTTCTAATTGCGTCTGTTTAATCTAGATTTCCGGTGGTGCGTTTATTAACTGAACCTACACTACAATAGGAAATATGCATGTAATTATTATTTGCTTTGTAAATTACATTTTTATCAATTCTAGTAGACAATTATGAAATCATTTTACCAATTTTAGATATTATAAAGAGAGAGCCTGATTTTTGTGAGTTTGTTCAGACGTGTAGGGTAATATCTGGAACCACTACACCTATTTGAATAGAATATAATAGAATAGAAATATATTTATTTAACACAGGCACAACACAACAGCATCAAATATTGAAACATGGGTAAAAGACAAAAAAGAAGTGCAAAGGCAAATTGCCTTGAACGTGCCCATACCGAAATGGTTACCAACTCAGCATTTGCTGGGCATCAGACACCCGGCGCTGGTTTTCAGTTGGCACCCCGCAGCGACACGCGGACGTGGGTTACAAAATAAAATATAATCTATACATAATTTGAGATGAGCGATACGGTACAAGGATATGTAAATAAATAATGTACGATAAAATAATAGAAGAATAAGTGCATAGTGAGCTACAATGTGTGTGTGGGTTGTAGCGAAAAAGAAATTTAAATAAAAAATACAAAATCATTCACAAAATAGTCACCAATATGGCGCAATAGCCAACTAGTAGCAAGTCACAAGCGGGACTATTCATGAACGCATTGTCTCATTCTTCAATCACCGCCAAGGCCTTCATACCAAATGGTACTGCTTAAAAACTAAGTAAGTAATTTAAATTGCAATTGGAAAGGAGTCCATCTCGTTTGTTTTTATATCTAAATTGTCATATCTCGTTTGTTTTTTAACCCCCCACGGAAAAAGAGGGGTTTTATAAGTTTAAAGTGTGTACCTGCGTGTTTGTGTATCTGTCTGTGGCATTATAGCTCCTAAACGGAGAAACCGCAGAAATGATTACGGGCGTTTTACTGTTTGAATCGGGGTGTTTTGATATCGTGCCATAATTACGTGTGCAAAAATTGTCTATCGAAGCGAAATTATATAGCATAAAGTAAAAATGTGTCGGGGGTCTTTAAATTTTTAAATTGATTAATTTTGTTTTTTTTTTTTAACTGTTAGTACTCCATTTCTGTATATTTATCATTAAGCTAACCCGCTTCAAAAACCACTAGCATCACTAGCTTTCTGCCAGCGGCTTCGCCCGCGTGAATGTCGAAAATCATCCTACCTAAAGAGCTAGCCTCGAATCCGGGTAAGTACCAATGTGACTTTCTCAATTCATATGTACTTTCCAAGTTTATTCTTGGACATCGCTGACAACACAAGGAACACATCATGAGGAAACCTGGACTTATAGTGAGTTTATTATAAGATTGTGCTCCATTGGTGTAATTGCTGCAAGTTGTTTCAGTGCGAGGATAAACGAATAAATAAATCTGTGCCAAATTTTGATCCAGATCCGTTCTGCCGTTCTGGCTTGATTGAATAACAAACATCCATCCATCCATTAAAACTTTCGCATTCTTAATAGGTATTAGTAAGATAAGATATAGTACGATAGGATTAGACTAGCTTCTCTTTGCCCGATTGGACTTAATGGAATATACGCATTATGTTTCCCATTTTAACAAAAACTCATAACTAAAAAATACAAACACTACAAAGTGAAAAAAAAACTTCAGTTTCGGAAGTCAGTGTTTCTGTTTTCGTTTCTTCGTTTTTTGACACCGCCTTCTGAAATTGAAGTTATTTTTCACTTTGCAGTGTTTTTTTGGAAGTCGGTTGTATTTTTTGTAAAATAAGGTTTTATTTTTCATTTTTAGTGGTACATAATGGACAAGTTCTATAGTAAGGTACCTATGATAACACGAATGACATGTAACTTGAACATAACCGGTGGAATGAGAGTGTACCAGGGTGAACTGTACACATCTGCATACCCGTTTAGAATATACTGGCGTGATGGTATGTTATGAAATGTTGTAAACAATAAAACAATCACTAACAAACACATTTATACACTGTTACACATACATAACATGAAGACACTATTTTCGCGCTTCTCTCTGGCTGCAGCTATAGCTACATAATTTACCGCCCTGTATGGCCTAATCACTGTCTCCTAAGATACAGGAATACCTAGTTTAGGAGACAGGGTTACATTACTGTTACAGATTTATGTAGATATAATATTGCTTTGTACAAATATTTATTGTGTCATAAATCATGTGTGTATGGTGAATAAATGATTATTATTATTATGTCCTTTATTTAACTCATTTCTTATTTAATACATTTTTAAATATTTTTATAAAAGATACAAAAACAAAAAAAAAAAAAAAAACATTTAAAAATATAAAAAATAGAGGCCCACCGGTATCGGGAACAGGGTCCAAGCTACCGGCGGTCAGGGCTCCAGAGAGAGGAACCTCCTAACAATACGAGCCGTGTCCAGCAGTACTGCTTTCTGGATCAGGCCCTTGACCCAGCCGCCTAACGAGAGCCTCCTAAGGTGTTGGTCGAGGCTCGTAGCTATTAAACCATTGGCCGAAACGACAATCGGTACAATAATTGCTGTGTCCACATCCCACATGTCGACAACCTCGCGAGCCAAGTCAAGATACTTGATTTGCTTATCTTTCTCGGCTTTCACGAGGTTCCCGTCATGCGGGACAGTAATGTCAACAATCATTGCACGCCTCTCGATTCGGTCCACCACCACAATATCAGGCTTATTGGCTACAATAGTCCTGTCTGTGATGATGGACCGATCCCAGTACAATGTGATATTGCCATTTTCGAGAACTGGGTCGGGCACATACCTGTAGTACGGTACCTCCGATGCCACGAGAGTGTATTTCAGAGCCAGTTGCTGGTGGATAATCCTGGCTACAAGGTTGTGCCTATGCAAGTACTCTTCGTTAGCTAGACGAGAACAACCAGAGATAATGTGGCGGATCGATTCACCCGGGCGGTGACATGCCCGACAGATGTCAACCGTGCCATCCTTCACAATAAATCTCCGGTAGTTATTCGTCATGATAACTTCGTCCATAATTGCACAGGTAAAACCTTCGGTCTCACCAAAGAGGTCACCGAAACGCAGCCAGGCTACGGACGCTGACTGATCTACATCGGACCCATGTAGGGCCCGGAAAAAGCGTCCGTGAAGCTCCTTACTCTGCCATACCTCCCTGCGGTCGTTAGTGTCAAGCACTACAGGCTTGCGCCAGTTCTCATTCGCCAAGGAGAGCGGGGTGAGTCCCTTGTCCACTGCTACTACATCTCGATGCATACCCACGTCGGCGTGTAGAAAATATTCTCTGAGATTGCATATCTCGCGGTTGTGGAGGTTTTTGGCATTTAAAAAGCCTCGGCCTCCACACTTCCGCGGGATATACAATCTCATGACCGACGATCGTGGGTGATGCATTCGATATGCAGTCAGCAATGTACGGACCCGCCTATCCAGGGCGTCAAGTTCCGTTTGAGTCCATTTGAGTATGCCGAAAGAGTACATCAATACCGGCATGACCCAACCGTTGAAGGCACGCACCTTGTTTCCGCCCGAAAGAAGGCTATTTAATAGCTTCTTCAGGCGGCCAAAGAAGCGTTCCTTCAGCGATTGCTTCATGTCAGTAGTGCTGATACCTAACGCTTCCGACATACCCAAATACTTATAGGTTTCGTTTGGAGAGAGGGATCTCAGGTTTATTGAATCCGCGAATTGAATACCCACGGATTCCATAATCTCCCCTCGCTTTACATGCATGACCGCACATTTGTCCACACCAAACTCCATCCTGATGGCGCTACTAAAAGTTTCAGTTACCTTCAGTAGCTCCATAAGCTGAAGATTGCTGGGGGCAAAGAGCTTCAGGTCATCCATGTAAAGGAGGTGAGATATAACCTGACCACCCCTCCTCAACCGATAGCCTAGCCCTGAATTCTCCAGCATCATGCTTAGAGGATTCAAGGCTAGGCAAAACCAAAGTGGACTCAAACTATCGCCCTGGAATATACCTCGGTCGATCCTTACAGGTTCGCTATTCCTCTGGATATTTCGACATCCTGGATAGCGAAGGACCGTGCTCCATTGCCTCATACACGATATCAAGAAGGTGCGTAGAGTTGTATCTATTTTATACAACTCTAGCACCCTCATGAGCCATGTATGTGGCACTGAGTCATAGGCCTTCTTGTAATCTATCCAACATGTCGACAGATCCTTTCGGGAACGTCGAACCTGTTGGCTAATGGCCATATCTATGAGGAGCAGCTCCTTAGTACCGCGGGACCCGTTCCTACATCCATTCTGAGAGACCGACATGATGGAGTTATCGTCGACGTGTTTATTAATTTTGACTCTCAAAATAGATGTAAGAACCTTATAGACCGTTGGTAAACATGTAATAGGTCTATAATTTTTGGGTTCCGCAGTGCTACCAGACTTGTGGAGCAGGTGGGTTATTCCTGTTGTAAGGAACTTGGGTAGCGAACCAGACTCTAAGGCTGCCTGGTACTGAGATGCCAAACGAGCGTGCGACCTTTGTAGCCATTTTATCCAGAAGTTGTGCAGCCCGTCCGGCCCTGGAGATTTCCAGTTCGGCAACGGACGGACTGCACGGGCTACATCTTGGGGGCTGATCGTGATAGCCCCCATTTCTTGTATTGGATCGCACGCTCGCTCGACCTCCCGAGTCCATTCACCTTCGGTGTGACTGACAGGCACCGACCAGATGCTGCGCCAGAATGAACACATAGCGTCATCATCCGGCAGGCGCGTATCAGTCACACCGTGGTCGGGTCGCTCCCAAGTCCGATAAACCCACCTTTCATTACTTTGGAATGTACGATTCTGGGTGTATCGCTCCACTCTCCGTCTGTACCTACGAATACGGTTTGCCCATGCAAACACTTTTTGTTTCAGGAAGTCGATGCGCTCTGTGACATGGGATATATAGTCTCGGGGGCTGACATCAGTCCCCGAAAACGCCCGTCTCACAAAGCGCATCACTCTTGGGCGATTATTGCCCTCCCTGAAACAAATTAGTTTGCCGATGAGTGCTCTGGCCCCACCAATACGACGTTCGATCCTGCACTGCCAAGCCGGTACGGCTGGTTTCGGTCGTGTAGCTCTGTCATCTGCGAATTTGACGTGGGCTACACGACATGCCGCTACAGCCGCGCAGTACAAGATCGAATGTGCATCAGTGAGGTCTTCGCAGTCATCAAAATATTTTGACAACTGCGAATCCAGAACAGCCACCAGCGCCCTATTTTTGTTATGCATGGGCAAACGAGGTAATCGTGGTCTGAGTTCGGGTTGCATGTAGCGATATTCCCGAATAGCACACTCCAAAGCACTCCTCAATTCCTCATTGCATTGGGTACTTACGTTTGTAACCCTGTCACTACTCTCCTCGTCAGCGTGGATAGGAATATGGTTAGACTGTGGTGGTACCACAGCCTGCGACGATGGGGCAGTGACACGGTTACCCATTTCCGTTCGGAGGCGATCAAGTACAGCATCATCCAACATACGATTACGCTGGATGACCCGCACCTGATCCGAAAGTCGTTGTGCCGAAACGTTGACGGCTGGCTCAAGCACCTGAAACAAAGAGAGCATCCGGACACGGTACGCGGTCAGATTGTTTCCTCCCTCTGAAGCCCCATAGTATGCGCGCATGACATTTTCGTTAATGGATTGTGTCCATCTCATGCGCTGCACACTTCCGCCGGGTGCTGGGACCCTATCAGAGACCGGTAAGCCTCGAGGTCCTAAGCGGTCCGGCGGCCGGCGTCCTCCCCGTCGACGCGCAGGTGGTGGTGTCGTCGGCGGAGAGAAGTACTCGTCGCTCGAGCTCGACGCAACTGCCACGGTCGGTGTCACAGCACTCACGGTGGGGCTGGTTTCCGGCGGCGGCGAGGCGGCGCTGGGCGACGAGGCCGGAGGTGGTAGGCGTGCATTTCTGGCGGCGGCAGCTCTCGTCAACATGTCTTCGTCTTCATTTTTCTTGTTTATTTTTCATATTTCGTCGTCGTTGACAGACGTCAATCTATTATTTCTATTGAATTTTTTTAACTTGATTTACTGGGTATTTACGGTGGCGGATAATTTGATATTATAATTAATCAGTCTCTGCTGCTTTCTTTTGCTATATTTTTTGTCGAAATTGGATGTTATTTTGAATTTATGATAAAATAAACGGTGACGGAAAAAATTAGGCATGTTGACACTTCAGGGTTGCCATTATTATTATTATTATTATTATTATAAACAGACATGCGGTTGCAACAATCCCGAGAAATTTGCCGTAATTTATTGAAGAGTTCTGTTGTATATCTCCGAAGTTCTTCATCAGATATTTATTAAATTTCGATGGAACCGTTCCGAAATAAACATATTTCGAACAAAAAAATAATTTTGCAAGTCTGTTTATTATTATTTATTTGTCTCAGATATGAAATCCATAGTTTCATTAGTACAAAAAATACTTATATACTATGTTAGTCACTTAAAATTAGATACACATACAATACATACACAACATGTCAAGATTGAAGTACACTAAAATCTAAGAAGAATAATTAATTTATGCATTTTGGTATAATTTATATAATATCATTTAAAATTAATGACAATAAAATAAAATAAAATGTCTTGTAAAGTTATAATAAATACATTAAGATTAATTTAAAATTAATTTAATTTCTGTAAAATTCTTTATATTATTTATGATTAATTATATTGTGTTTATATATGACGGAGATATGCCCGAAAATACATTAAAAAAAAACGTCCGCATTAAGAACCTCCTCCTTTTTGGGAAGTCGGTTAAAAACACACACATTCGCTATCAAACAACGCCTAGTTTGTAACTTTATGTATGGCTGGAGAAATATCGAAAGATGGTCCCTTAGATATTTCTCCAGCCATACATAAGAGGCTCTGGACTAATGCCATTCGATATCAGGGATAGCTTTGGTCGAAATGCCAAAATGTCAAGGATTGACATTTCAACAACGTTTGATATGCTTAAATATTTTTGTCATTTACCAATCGCTGTCGCCGCGCTTTCGATGATTGAATTAAGCTTGTCTAGTGGCCCTGATGGCGATATTTTTACCCGACTTCCCAAAAAGGAGGAGGTTTCTTAATTCGACGTCTTTTATGAACCGATTTCGAGATTCTTTTTTTGTTCGAAAGAAGATATTCCAAGGGTAGTACCATAATAAGTTAACTAGGATCTGATGATGCCATCCATTCGTCCACATAAACGACCTTTGATGCAACTCGGGGTCCCTTTTGAATTCGGTAGGTGACGTCATTAATCTTGGTAACTACGCGATATGGTCCATCCCATTTTGCTTGCAATTTAGGCGATTTTCCTTTTCTGCGTACCCGGTTATATAGCCACACTAGAGATCCTTCATCGAAGCCCTTATTGTTCGCCTTCCGATCGTAGAGGGTCTTCATCCTCTCAGACAATTATTGTCCTGTCTGTCTGATGTGCTCATATACATCACTCATTCTGTTTTGTAGTTCACTCGCATAATCTGTTATACTGCGTGGAGACTCAGGTGCGATACCGGTGATTAGATCTGCAAGTAATCGTATACCCAATAACCCTTGGTGATAGAACTCATTGTTGCAATATAACTCTACTGAGGCCTCGGAGCTTCTGATTTCTTCCATTCGAGGATCGATTTTATATCTCTGTTATCTTGCTGAGCACTCTGTAAGATTCCCTTCCAATCTTCGCTAAGATCCACAAATATTGCCTGCTCAGCCTTCACAGGCCTTGCATTGATTGGAACATGATCTACGCGAGAGACCCTTGCCGTATGGTGTTCTATTAATTTTGCCTTTGCTGATCAAACTGTATATAAAATAAATTATTATAGTTCTTTGGGACGGGAATCCGACACGACCGGAGAGAGATCAGCCGTTTGATTCTGTAGACATCTCCTCGCGATGACATAGGTGAAATGAGCCTGAAATGAGCTGCTGTTGCAAACAATGCTAGAGATTAACAGCTCTCTTCGAGTTCACTTCACCTTAGTCAATATGGTAAGATTTGTATAGAATAGCACTACAGCCGTAGGAACAACGGCTCAAGGTGCTTTCTGAGGTACGAAGGTTTGACACCACTAACTTCCAAACCAGCCGAACCGGCTGCCACTAATAAAAAATCCTAATGGAAAAACCCAATATTACTTGGTCCGACCTGGGAATCAAAACCGCGTTTTCACCCTTAGCAGCGCATCAACGAGGCAGAGCAACAAATACTCGGCCCCAATAATTAAAATCGAACAAAAAAGTGTTGTTTTCACAAATAAATATGACTTTGTATTCACAAAGCGTGGACCTACATCCTTGTTCAGCGCCATGGAACAGAACAATATACAGAAGGAACACTCTGATATAGAGAAATACCAAGAAATGCAGATACCACTCTAGCTCGCATTCATTCATTACCAGAAGGCCTTTGACAAGATTTCACATGACAGCATATGGGAAACTCTAAGGCGACAAGAATTAAAAGTAAAGTAAATTGTAAGTAAAGTAACAATACATACAATCAATAACATCTCTAAGAATAGTAGAAATAGAGAGAAACTAGAGACAGCTGGCTGTTGGTTTCTCGTGAAGAGAGGAGTTAAACAAGGCGACCTCCTATCCCCTAAGTTATTTAAAGCTACACTGGAAACTATATTCAACACACTAGACTGGAGGAGATATGGCGTACAGATTAAAAAAGCCTAAGTTACCTGCTATACCTACGCACATGAATAGCGTTTATCTCGGTAACTTGTTTAACTCCAAACTATGATAGAACAATTAAACGAGGCTAGTAAGAAAGTAGGATTAGAAATGAACCGATCTAAAACCATGTTAATGACTAACAACACCAGTATACCAATATTGGTTGAAGGCAAACCCGCGTTGAAATACACCTTGGAAAACAAATAGGGTTCAACTGAAATTGCAACGACCTCGAATTAAACCGTAAAGTACAACTTACATGAAATAAATACTTGAGTTTAAAGAAAATATTCAAGAGAAATCTGCCTATCCATCTCTTCTCATTTGTTGTCTTCATTTCTGATGTTCGTGCCCGTCTTGGAACGCCTTAACGGTGTCACTGACGAGCTGCTTCCACGCCCCTCTGTCTTAGGCTTTTCTCAGGGCGCTGGTCGCCTTCAGTCCTGTAATCAAAACACAATTATAGACTAGTGTGCTGTAATCCACCAGTCGTGCCCAGTGTGGGTTGGTGGATATACATTACACATGTTAGTAACAATTTCAATAACTTTATGGGACTAATGTCAATGACAGTTAAAATCTTCTTTCTGTTTGAAAATAATCTTATATCTCAATTCGCGGGACTTTTACAGTATATAGTACATATATTTGTTACAGTGTATCGACATTCAAAAGTGATGTTGCATGCCCTAATTGAAATTATTAATTTGACTTTGAATTTGACATACAATTGTGGATTTATAAAAATAATTTTTTTTTTTGGTTCTCTTGCCCCTTTTCTAGTGGATGAAAATAAACAGAAATTGTATATCATATTTGTGTAGAACTGTATAGTAAATGGGTTTTTGTTTTGAAGCATTATATTCGGTTCCTTATGGGAGACCTTATAACGCTGTTTTCTTTTCTTTTTAACCCCCGACGGAAAAAGAGGTCTGATATAAGTTTGAAGTGGGTACCTGTGTGTTTGTGTATATGTGTATCTGTCTGTGGCATCATAGATCCTAAACGGATGAATCGATTTTGATTTAGTTTTGTTTTGTTTGACAAAAATAACATTATCGGAATTGTTCTTAGCTGTGTTCGATGAAAATCGGTTTAGCCGTTCAAAAGTTATAGGCGTTTTACTGTTTGAATCGGGGTAATTTGGCAAGAAATCGTGTCATAATACGTGTTCGATAGATTGTTGATCGCAGCGTGTCTACTACTAGATAAATTATGTTGTTTAACAATTAGTATGAAATAAAAAAGATTGTCGGGGGTATTGGAAATTTTAAATTTTACTTCTATTGCAAGAACGCCTCATCGTCAACCACATCATCGCTTACCATCAGGTGAGGTATCAAACGATTCAATTTCGTATCAATTGATCAAACGCAAGAACTTCAATAATAAAAAAAAGGTGGTCGCAACTCCAGAATCTTTCTGCCCCATCGACCATCCTTTCTGCAAGCTTAGTTTACCTTCTCCACCATACCTGTCCTATCTCACCACCCCACGGCCAGCGGAGGATTGATTTAATGGCTCCCGCGGCAATAAACAAATTTATTAAGTGAATATCCCCAAATGGTATTCGGAATTGGCTTTTTTAAAACAAACATGGGAATGTAAATCGAAAATGTCGTTGGCAGGTATTTTCTAATGTCCCCTTATGGGAAATTTAAAAGGGTATCCAATTATGAAAACCAACGTGAAAGGCAAAATATAGCTTCATAAATATTTGTGGTTTGGTCTCTGTTTCTCTGGGCTGAATAAGTTATTAAGTGTTTAATGTTCGAATAAATACATTTCTATTTCTTTTGATATTTCTGAACTATGGCTTCTTCTGTTTCTCTGGTTTCCATGTCGAAAAAATTAAAAAAAACTGCTACAAAAAATCTCTAAAAAGTAAAAAAATAAGCCTCGTACTTGCGTCAGCGGACCGCTAAGTAAATAAAATATAAAAACTAAAATAAGAAATACTTAACTGCTGTTAACTTTAACGGTCTCACGAAGCTAGTTTGAGACTTAATTTTAATGAAATTTGCATTTCATGATTTTTAAACTAATTATTCCTACAGATAGACACGCTGTAGTTATGACAAGATATTTTGCGAAAAAACCCCGATTTAAAGAGTAAAATACGCGTAACTTTTGAACGGCTGAACCAATGTTCATCAAACATAGCTACAAATACTCTGAACAAATTCACCTTACAAACAAAAAAAACCGGCCAAGTGCGAGTTGGACCATTGCACCGAGGGTTCCGCACCTACCCATTATTCTGCCATAATAAAATTGGTATTATTTTTATTGAAGGTGGCTAGGTTTTGAAGATATGGGCAAGTTTAGATTTTCGCGAAAACTTGTAAGTAGGTACCAAAATTTTTGTTTTTGGAGTTTCCCTTTATTTGTGCTGTAGCCCTTACTTTTTGCCAAATTTCGTGATTCTAGGTCAACGGGATCTACCATTATAGGTTTTCGACCCAAAACCTATAGATTACTTTCGGTTGTACTAGAATTTACCTTTTGAGGTACGGAACCCCAAAAATAAACTAAATTAAAATCAGTTCATTATTTAGAAGCTATGATGACAACAAATGTTGTGAAAGTCACACGCCACGTCTGTCTGTTTGAACTTGATAAAATGTATCAACTTTTTTAATTTAGTTCGGGACGAACACCCACAAAACTTGACTGGACTAAAATAAGTCAAAAACTAATTAGGTTAGGTTACGTTCGGGCGTACAGCCGTACAGACACATCTATGCCTTAAATTATGGAACTTACAACGCGTAGATAAATGAAATAATATGTAGAAAGGTACATACCAGTTCTTTAAGTTGAAGTTAGTTACAACATTGAAGCCACGCATATCTTAGCGTCTCTTCGTTGGGAAATGAAAAAAACCTTATTACACCGCCTTTTATACGTTTTTAGAGTTTAGTACGGAACAATTAACAATTTTTCTCCTGTATCTTTCACAGTTCACGGGTTCACCACAAATGTTTAGGAGCCACAGTATTTTGCTCACCGAGCGAAACAAAGCTGTAGGTGTGAGCGACACGACGATAGCGATGAAATGGCGAGTTGTCAGAATGACACGTGTCAATTCGATGTTTTACAACTGTGTGTGATTGAATTACCCGAGCTAAATGCATTTTTTAACTTAACAAAGCAATTATGAACTGATAATTCAAAATATAAAATAATTTAATACTAAATAGATGAATCACACGAGTTACTAAATAGTTAAGCTAGTTAGTAATTTATTTTATTCGTGACGTAGTCTTTGGCCATCGTCGGAAGAGAATACCAGGTGCAGTATGTTATTATACAATGGAATAGCCATGTTGACGAACAACACAGATTATGTCTACAATTCTACATAGGTAGTATTCATTGTGAAATTACAATTTTATTAGCTGCCAAACGGTGATGTGCTCGTTAGCAGACAAATTAAAAGATATGTTAAAGACAAGTTAAAAGCATAAGTTATCAACTAAATACTTTATATTTAGTAGTGGCATTTGATATGCATTTTAAACCATCAACCAACTGGTGAACCAGGGTTACTGACATATCCCGGAGAATTGCCAACCTTAAGTGGCAGTGGGCATGGCACATTGCTTGCAGAACGGATGGCCAATAGGGCAGAAGGTTCTGTAGTGACGACCGCGATCCGGAAGACGTTGCGTTGGAAGGCCTCCCACCAGGTTACCGATGACCTGGTGAAGGTTGTGGGAACCCGCTGGTTGCGGGACGCACAGGACCGGTCAATCAAGTCAAAATGGCGACGCTTGGGGGAGGCCAGGAAAGCAGGGCGGTTTTATTTAGCTTGCCCTGTTTTTTGTTTGTATGGGTGTAATTTAGTAATTGTAATTTTACCCTTCTCCTGTTGACAGTTTATTTTTATTTTTTTATTGTTATTGTTAGGATCGCGCTTGACCACTATCTCACCTGATGGTAAGCAATGATGTGGTCGACTATGTAGCACGCTTGTTTAGAAGAAACCTATTCAATCTTGACTTAGCGACTTTCAGATTGTAGCTATCGGGAAATACAGACTCCGGCAGGGAATTCCACGGCTTGGATCTAGTATCGGTTGGCAGGAGGAGGGGGTTTAAAATGGTTAAATCTGGTAGGGGTTGGGTTCCTGATTAAAACGCTACCACTCTTATTACAAGGCAATGCATATTTTTCGAAAAAGTAACAAAAACTGAACTCAATCAGATAAAAAGTGAAAATGAAACGTTAAAATGGGCGATTGATAATCAAATCAGCACCAGTATAATTTCTGTGATGTAATATTTAGAGCAAAATTATTGAAAGAAACGTAAAAAAAAACTACGTCATTTTCGTCATGTGTGACATATATTAGTGCCATTTGCTGTCTCTCTGATTCAATAAAAACCAAGAAATCCTGCTCAGAAAGTTAGTGTACCCTCCACTTCATGGTTAAAATAGGTCAAATCTGTTCCTAAACCGAATCGAAGAACCCCGACTTCACGTAGGCTTTTGGCTACTACCCCTGGAATGTATATAAAAATCGGAAGCGCGAAGAGAGAGCAACCCTCGCTGTAACAAAGCATAGGCACCCGTGCGAGCCGTAGCGGGTGAGGATGGTCGCCGGAAGCGACCAGCAAGCCGAAACTGCACAGGTGAGCATGGGTGCCTATCCTTTGTTACGTAATGGTGAACGGGTTGCACCTCCCGCAGCGCCGGAGACGATGCAGAAGCAACTTTAAAGTGTTTTGAGGTCAGGTTACAATAATTTGTTTTT
Organism: Orthosia gracilis; assembly: GCA_947562075.1. Classification (NCBI taxonomy): domain Eukaryota; kingdom Metazoa; phylum Arthropoda; class Insecta; order Lepidoptera; family Noctuidae; genus Orthosia; species Orthosia gracilis. Next base: position 25,697,449 of record OX387266.1, read on the forward strand.
CTCGGAAACTTTCGATAGCAGATTGGGATGGGATGCGATCTTTCTTCACGTCTTATCTTATCTTGTGGAGGGGCCGAGAAATCACTCGGACACTTCGACCCATTGAGATCTATTGTTCTCCCCTAGATAATTTACTTCTCCTCAATCTCGTTGAAAACTCTTTTCATGAGTCTTACAACGAATCTAGGAGATATGAGCCTATATTCTTCTGGTTTTGGATATCCAACCCCTAGGAGACTCATTCGCTTACCAGCCAGTGATAAATACGTAATAAATGATTTTATTTCTGTAAGTTGATTCGTAAAAACACTTTTACATGTCGATCATATTTTTTCATTAAACTAGATGCGGTCAGCGTTTCCTATCTGGCTACTCTGAGAAGAAATCCGAAATAAACACAGAGGTCATTCTTTTTTAAAGTCCAGACAAAATCGTAGTTAGATCATGTGAAGACTGAAGTCTGAAATGTTCTTTTGAGGAAAGAACTAGCCAGATTTAGTAAACCTGTCCAGTCAATGCGCGCATGTGTTAATAATCGAGCAGCTCAACTCAGAATCAAAGTCAAAGTGAAATATATTCATTCAAATAGGCCAAAAAGCGGCACTTATGAACGTCAAAGAATTAAAATTTACATGTAATAAAAATTTATTGTGCCGTGCATTCGGAAAAGTAGCTTATTATGGAGAAGAACGCACAAGAAACTCCATACTTACCCTTTTTAAAAAAAATATGTGTTTTATAATGTTTACATAAGTACATCCATTAATAAATTCATATATGTGAGGACGATGCACCCAAAATAGCATTACACACGAATAGCATTAGCATTACTACGTTTATAAAGTATTAAAAGCATTAACAGGTAAATTCATTAATTTGATAAATGGGAACATAGTTCTCACATACTTACAAATATAGCAAACATAGGTAAAATACCTAATTCAACAACAACGGAACAGTGTGTGAGTCAAATTCTTAATAAAATACAATAACTATGAATAGGAATATAAATTAACATGGACATTAAAAAGACCCTCCCTAGGTCCTAACCGTAGCCTCCTGTTTGGAACGAGCAATCACAACGATTTCAATATTTGTGGATTATGCCACGAAAAACCATAAAGACATATCTTGGAAGAGCGAGGTTGCGGTTGGATATGATATCAATAGTAGATTTGTTAAACATATGAAGTTTCAATTGCATAGCTCTATACTTTAGATTTTATTGATTTTTAAAACACTCCGTTTTCGTCACTGACTGACTCACTTACTCACTGATGATCATAAAAATCCTTAAGGTACTTCCTGAAGTCCTAGAAAGCTGAAATTTGGTATGTAAGTTAGAATTAGTAAACAGACAACAAAAAATTCTAAAACTTGGAACTTTTACCTCCAACACCTTAGGGGATGGACGTTTGTATGAGACTAGGGGACTCCTAGTCTTTAATATAAAAATGAATCGAAAATGTGTTGGTAAGCGCATAACTCAACAACGCCTGGACCAATTCTACCAACTTTTTTTTTTTAAATGTTCGTTAAAGTCCAAGGTTGGTTTTCACGTCGAGAAAAATTCGAATAATTTCCGGGAAAACCCTGAAAACAGCCCTTTTCTTTATCCCATACAAACGTTTTCTAACTAAACTGACATTTTCATGCGAAACAGACAGACGTCTGTGTGTCTTTAGGGTAGGTAGGATAGAGTAGGTAGGTAGGGTAAGTAGGGTAGGTAGGGTTGGGTAGGTAGGGTAGGTAGAGAAGGGGAGGGTAGGTAGGTTAGGGTAGGGTAGGGTAGGTATGTTAGGGTAGGTAGGGTAGGGTAGGTAGGTAGGGTAGGGTAGGTAGGGTAGGTAAGGTAGGTAGCCAGTTGACGGAAGCGAAGCCGCGGGGGTCAGCTAGTTATAAATAATAAAATACATATTTCAGGATTATTAGTAAATCACCCCCACCATTTTAATAAGGGGATGGAATAAATTTTAAAATATAAAAAATATTATCATAAGCAATTTCAAAAAAAAGAAGCGAAAGGTCCACCAAAAACATTTTCATGTAAAAGGTTGCCAAATGACCCGCACTGTCAAAAGTTATAAGAACTCATGTAGAGACAAGCTTCTAACTCTACACGCCCTAACTCTACAAGTCCTAACTTTATAAACTCTACACCTTAGTCAAAATAAATGTAACTTGGAAAAATTAAGCACTGTTCATAACTTTTCTGTTATTTTCTTGTAGTAACGAAACAGCGACGAGTTGCGCGTTAAAAAAATTGAAGGTAAAAGTTTTTTACTTTTCACTTTTTAGTTGTGGTGGACCAATTCTATAGGCAAAGTGAAGACCGCAAAACCGGTGCAATGAGAGTATACCAGGGTGAACTGTTCACAGTTTTTTTTTTGGTGTTTAAACAATAAACAGACATGCGATTGCAACTATCCCGAGTGATTTGCCGTCATTTATTGAAGAGTTCTCGTGTATTTCTCCGAAGTTCTTCATCAGATCTTGATGAATGAATTAATGAGACCACATGACAAGCCACCAGCTTTCAAATAACAAAAGATTTATCTAAATCGGTTTACCCAATAAAAAGTTCTGAGGTAACATACATGAGGTAAAATACATTCGAATTGATAACCACCTCTCTTATGCGAAGTCGGTTAATTACACATAAATGAGAGAACGATGTAAAAAGACGTGCACGTAAAAGCGCCTAAAGTAAATAATGAATTTATTCAGTTTGGTTTGCCCCAATCGAATTGAAAACCTCCTCCTTTTTGTGAAGTAGGTTAAAAATCCAAAATCAGCGACACGGAAAACGACAAAAATTCAAGAAAATAGCTTTAAGGTAACTTATCTTAAAATAAATATGTAATTATTCAAACACATACTGACAGTGGGTACTGTTCTGCAAACGTTATCGATAAAAGTTAATATTTAACTTAGAGCTCATATCAGGGCGTAAACCTAATATGAGAAAAAAAATTAAACATGTCAACAATATTTTTTATTTTTAACGGTTTGCATATACAGCATGTTCAAGTTTGGATGGATAGACAAATCCAACATCATTATATACATATCGACAAATACTAAAACGTATATTTAGATATATCTCAAAACTTAATTTTCCTGGTCAGGAATTAAAACATTCGCACACACAGTATAAAAGTCGAAAATTTATATTTCAACTAGGCCACCTAGCGGCACTTTTGAACGTGAACAAATCAAATTTACAAATAATAATAATTGATTCTACTGTCCATTCGGCAAAGTAGCTTGTTATGGAGAAGAAACTCCAAACATACACTTTTAAAAAAAATAAGTGTTTTACAATATTTGTATAAGTACATACATTAATAAATTCATATATGTGAGGATGAAGCAACCAGAATAGCACAACACACATACTACGTGTAAGTATAAAGTATTAAAAGCATTAACAGGTAAATTCATTCATTTGATGAATAGGAACATGGTTCTCACATACTTACAAATATTGCAAAATAGGTAAAATACCTTATTCAACAACAACAGAACAGCGTGTGAGTTAGGCTTAAAATGGAATACAATAACTATGAATAGGTATAAACATTAAGAAATTTGATTTGACACTAAAGATTGCCATATGGAGCAGGACAAACATATTTACAAGCGTTCTTATCTTGAATATAACCATTTAATTTGTAATACGCTTGTTTATAAAGTGTGCTTTTAACTAAAGCTTTAATAGTATTATAGTTAATAGTTTATTCGTAAGATCATACAAGCCATTTTTCTTGATGCGTTTGTGTGAATGAGTAATGAACGTGTAAGGTGAATGTTTCAAAAAAGCCAATATGCAAGCTTAGTACACTGTCGCGGGTTCGCGACACCGCTCGCTCTGCTTGCTCGGCTCGCGCGTGTTTGTTCAAAGTTCTAACCTACCCTGACACGTTTGGTCGGGATGCACGAGCTTATTTACGGTGACCAACTTTAAAATCACGAATAAAACATTTGTGAAAACGGTTATCAACATTAGCAGATATATCTTCACTCTCTTTCTGCCTAGAATTATCTCATTTTATTTGGCGTCGGCTCTCCTCGTCATTCTTTGACAGATGTTTTGGTGCTGGTTTGTCGATTCATTCATTTGGGTTTGCTTCAGGTTTTTGTAGACTACAGACATCCAAGTTGAAAGGGGTCTAACTACAATCTGCATAAGTAGATATATCTTACTAGCACTCCGCCCGCGACTTCGTTCGCATGATTTCGTATTAGTTTTTTTCGTATGTAACTTCTGAGGATAATTCTGCAAAACTAATGATGGCTATTTATGATTTGCCCAAGGAATAAGATTTTTCATACAAATAAATGACTCCCTTTTAACCTCTTAAAAGGTTAAATAACCAAAATTCCCTCCTTAGTGCTCCGCTAGATCATAAAAAGAAGCTATAAGCAGTAGGTAAAATATTTCAAAAAATTTGAGCATCCCCTAAATAAGTTTTTGGGATAGTTCCGAAAAACTAATAACAACCTACATTATCTATTAAGGTTAGTATTTGTGCCAAATTTCAAGTTTATTAACCCAAGATCTTCAACACCCCCCAAATCATCTTTTAGAGATAGATACGAAAAATTAATAATGACATCCTTTATTATTTACTTAGGTTAGTATTGCCAGTGCCAAGTATCAAGTTTATTAACCCAAGAAATAAGATTTTCCATACAAACTTTAACATTCCTTATAGGTAGATATTCCTTGGAGGTAGATCCGAAAAACTAATGTTACATTTATTATTTTGCCCAAGGAATTAGACTTTTGATTCTAACCATATACCATATCTCTCGTTTGTTCCCCTACATCAAAAAAAGAAGCTTTATACAGTAAAATTCTTAAAAAAAAATTAACACCCCCTAAATCGTATTTTAGGAGTAGTTTTGAAAAACTTGTAATGACAACCTTTACTATTTGCTGTTTTGTTGCTATTTGCTGCTTAACTATTTGCTTTTACTATTTATTTGTATTTAAGCCAAGTTTAAAATCTTTAAGCCCAATAAATTGTCACCTTTAACCTTTAGGGGTACAATTTCCGGAAATCAATAAACTCATTGTATTTTTTGCTAATCAAGAGCGTAAACCTACGATTTCAGATGTTTTACCTTCCAAACCAAAGAAATTTCATTTAAATTTCAGCCACTATTTTATCCTCTTAGGGGTCGAATTGCCAAAAACCAATAAATACATTAATATTTTTATCTAAATAAAAAATAAAATAGCGTAAATCTAAAATTTCACGTGTCCAAATTACAAATTCTAGAAATTACATACAAACTTCCACCCCCCTTTTTACCCCCTTTGGGGTGGAATTTCCAAAAATTCTTTCTTATGCTCACTTACGTCACTTGAGAAAATATCTGCCAAATTTCATGCTTCTAGCCTTAGCGGTTTTGGCTGTGCGTTGATCGATCAGTCAGTCAGTCAGTTTATTCTTTTATATATAGATTTATATTTAAACAAAAGTCCATATTAAAGACAACGAAGATTTCCCAAGACATTGTGGTGCATGATAACATTCATCAATGAATGACCGAAATTGTCATGACGTTAGAAATAACAATCATTCTCTAGCAAACCAATGGGTCTTCAAACGCACAGTTACTGCGCTTCGGACATTCACAGTAACAGACACATGATCTACGTAAACACTAGTGTTAGTACATACATTTGGCATACGTTAATTAATTGAAAATGCGCCCCCCGTATATTTAAATTCGGAACTCACGCCCATAAAAAAATAAGCGTTTATACAGGTATGATCACTCGCTATCTTTACTAAGGTCACCAAATTCCTCGCAGATTATCAATATCGCCGATATTATTTATTATTGCGAAAACCCGACGTTTCCATATATATCTAACGAGCAGCCATCAGAGTTGGACGTATCATCTTACGTCTTCGAAACAACATAGTCTGGAGTTTAAGATTAATAAAAAAGTGTGTGTCTGATGCTGATCGTGGGGTCGGCGCATTGCTTCTCTTGGGGTAAGTACACAAACCATGAACGACTATAATATTGTTTGTTGTGTTTAATGCCTACAATAGTTTACTTTTAAGTATTTTTTTACTCGAAACAAATCCATTTTCAATCAATTAGACCAGGTGTGCCAAACTGAATGTTAGGACGCGGACACATCACCACGGCGCGGTGCCGTGACCGTGAAACGCCGGGTCCCTGTAACCTAAAATCCCCGGCTAGTGCAGGACTATTGCAAAATAAGTATATTATTATTATGTACTTTATTGTACACCACTTAAATAATTACAGTACAGACATTTACAAAATATACATTCAAATATCTCCATAAACATAAATCATGTTTTCAAGTTACGTTATGAATTCTTAACAAAGTTTTCGTTAAAAATTAACTGTATTTATCATTTAACTGGAATTCTAATATGACTACATGCTAGTTAGAAACGAATTAGAACACTCTTACTGCAATCCTGTTAGAAATAATTAACACTTAGGTACAGATGCTAGGTATTGCCTGAATCCCGTTACGGCCTTTGTCCTAGCTATCTAGTTAGCTTGTTGATAGAGACTCGTCGCCGACGGGTACAGTTCGTAAATTACGTGTCAAATTTTCGATCCTATTTATAATTATTGATTATAATAACACAAGTCAATATTATTTACAAAAAGTGCTGAAACGGTCAATCGCTATGTTCAAAGCACAAGTTTGCACGACGCGCCCTATAGATTTGCACTTTTATAAATGAGTCCTGTCACTTTTAATCATATTGAATGCAATCATTGGTACATACTCGCGATTAGTGTAGATATAGATTCACCCAATATTTTCTTTGTTTCTGTTTCTTCTTCATTCGCTTTCTTAACAATCACAAAAGAATAATACGTGTTTTGCGGTCCATATCTAGTCAAAACCGCAAGTTTCCACTTAACACGTGCGAACTTAGCGACAGTGAAACACAAGTTCAACTGCTGACTTGCCGAGCGGGAGCGCCGCGGTCACCGTGCACCGACGAGGCGCACGGCGGCGCACCGTCCACGGCATTTGACGTATAAGCTATATTATTTATTTCTATTATATATTATTATTAACTGGCCAAGCTCATCAGCAGATATAATTGTGTGCGAGAGGAATAAGTTGGTGGACATCCCACCCATATGATGCACTAAACGTTTTGGCAATACTTTAAGTATGCGTACAGCTATGGAGTGGAATTGCCTGTCGGTGTCTGTGTTTCCTGATCCCTACAATATGGTATATACAACTTTCTTCTATGCAAGCCTGCTTTACCATTGACCACATAATCCGTTGACGGTGAAATAGTGGTCAAACGCCAACCTATCAAAAAAAAAAAACTTTTGTACAAAAAATACTACCAACTTCCAAATACAACACTACTAAGTGAAAAATATAACTTTCTTTCGTTATGGATACCGACTTCCAAAAAGAAAGTTAGTTTTTACTATGGTTTTTATAGGGTTAATAGACGATTCGCACAAATTCAACTCGCCCGAAATGTGCGAATCGACCCTTTTTAATAAATAATACTATTTTTTCTGTGGCGATTCGCACAAAGTTAATTTATTGGTGTGCGAATTGACCTCTCTAAAATTATGTAGCAGGTTATTGGCACACTGTGTTTTATGCAATACCGTTAAGATAAAGTACACTCAACGACGGCAATTGTCATTTATTGAAGAGTTATATTGTATGTCTCCGAAATTCTTCATCAGATCTTCACCAAATTAAAGTCGAACATAGAACCTCCTCCTTTTTGGAAAATCGATTAAAAACCGATCAAGTGCGTGTCAGGCCACGCGCAGTAAAAGGTTTCCTTAGTTGCACCATAATGCGGACTAAGAAGAGGGATTTTTGTCGTTTCATGAACATCTAAACGGTTTCGGCGATTCACGCCAAACGCCGCCTCCCACTCCAATGCGTTTTTATTCGAGCGTAAACATTATTAATTTGGAATTTTCTTCCTGTATGTATTATATATACAACTAAAAACGTTATATAAGTAATTTTCCAATGGAATTTGTACAAAATGATTACTTTGCTAAGTTTATTTTATAAGTTGGTCGACTATTACTCGTAAACCTATAAAGCCTAGAGTCTCTGAGCTAAACTGCAGACGGACAGACATGGCGAAACTATAAGGGTTCCTTGTTGACTACGGAACCCTAATAAAAAGTGCAAAATATCTCGTTATAACTTGCATTTTTATTTATCCCGCATCTTGCCGAGCGTTTGTCATACTTGTTATACAGCGTACAATACAACACATAGTTAAAAGTAACTTTAATGTTTCAGACATCATCGTGGGTGGAGCGACGCAACTAGTTTATTTTTATAACGGGACACTAACGCACTCAGAAGACATTCCGTCGGCCTAATTATATCCATTCAATAACTTACGATCCAGTTCACTACAGAGTGTTATTTGCTGATCTTTACTCTCCAACGTTTTCAATACACAGCTTTGATTTACTTACTAGGAAAATACAACTCATTGTTAGGAGAACTTACACCGGACACATCGCGAGGGCCGCCTACGACCCGGTCACACAGTTACTCTTTTGGAAAGAACGTGAGGGTATTTACTCGTTCTCATTAAAACCTGCATCTCCTTCAGTTGACGGAAATGTTTTAATTTCGTTGAATCACAGATGCTGGGATATAGCAGTAGATAGTTGTGAAGGGTACGTTACTAATGATATAATCACAAACACACCAGATAAATTAGCGGAGCATAGTTTGTGCACCTTGGCAGGGTAATTTTTAGGTTCCATATCAAAAGGATCCAAACGGACCCCTATTACTGTCACTCACGTGTCTGTCTGTCTGTCTGTGATGTCTGTCCGTCGTCTGTCACACAGGTTTTACAGCCGAACGCTTGGAGCTACAGTCTTCAAATGTTTACAGTATAAGTATTTTGTAGACCCAAAACCTTAAAAATATTGAACGCAATTCAAAACAAACGGTTAACATTATTTTGATAACTTGACAGTGGTCGGTCAATTTGTGTGGATAGGGATGGAGCTTATGGTCATCATCTGTGTCAAGTAAGTTTATTTTACTGGATTAGTATTCGATTAAATATAAAATACCTACTGGAATTAATTTACAATCCGCGTTGCCATCGCACTGTCACGACTAGATAATTAATAAAAAAACTTTGGTAGATACCAATTTTTTGCGTTATGGACACCGACTTTCAAATCTAAAGTTATTTTTCACTTTGTAGTTTTCTTATTTGGAAGTCAGTAGTATTTTTTGGTAAAAAAAATATTTTATTATTTTTCTCTTTTTAGTTGTACTTAACTGCCTAATAAGCAAGTAGTTTAGTAAGGTACCTATAATGCCAGAATAGATTACCCGAATATCATGAAACTGAACATAACCGGTGAAATGAGAGTGTACCAAGGTGAACTGTACACATCTGCGTACCCCAATAGAGCATACTGGCGTGATGTTATGAATTAGTATAAACAATAAACAAACATGCGATTGCAGTAATCCCGAGAGATTTGCCGTTATTTATTGAAGAGTTTGTTGTATATCGCCGAAGTTCTTCATCAGATCTTCACCAAATGGGACCAATTTATAAAACATACTCTTTCAAACACAAAAAGAATTTTAAAAATCGGTCTACAATCGACGGAGATATCGGTGAACAAAAACAAAAAAAAAAAAAAAAGTAACACGAAGTCGAACATAGAACCTCCTCCTTTTTGGTAAGTCGGTTAAAAATCATGAACACTTCCACGTTAATAATTACTTACTTAGGAATAAAGTCGAAACTTCAAATTAATTTTCATCACATTTGCACGTAAACAGTATCTAAACATACAGGTTAACTTGGCCGTAATGCCCCATATAAAACCCTCGAGCTTTCTTTTTGTCATGAAACCCAAGGTCGGTTAGTATTTTTTTTTAATTTATAGCACAGCACACAGGTCATGCAAGTTCAAGCAAGGAGTTTACACGCAATTGAAAAATTGTCTTAAAATGTTATGTAAACAGGAATTTCATTGCAATCTCGCTACATGTTACTTAAATACTCATCTAATGTTCTTAATAATCGATTTTAATAGTTTTTTGTGTCAAAATGTCGAAATTTTTTTTTTTTTTTACACTTCGTCATGGCTGTATATCTACGTAAGTATTTGCCCTTAACGTTTCTGAACGAAACATTTGCATAATCTGTGGTGTGGACAAAAAGCCCGCCATCTGCTTCAAAAAAAAGTTCACGTATTTCGTAATAATAGTTGTGCTGATTGGTGTACTGAAGCTATAATTCATAATTATTTACATTTTGTATTTGAAAACAAGTAAAAAAGTTATAAAAAATGTCGTCGTCGTCGTCGTCCGATGAGTGTGATTTAAATGCAACACCGCCAGATATTATCCATGCAGCAAAAATAATTAATAAAAATCTTTTTCTGCCCTATAATTTTATTTATTTACTCGCAAATGTGATGAAAATCATTGTGTGTTTCACGGGCGGTACGAGAATTACGAGCCTCGACTCAGAAAGCCCTCAGTCTTCGACTTCGGGCTTCTACTAGAGCCTCGATCGTAATTCCTTACTGGTAATTAATAGTACATTGTGCATTAAGGGCGGTAGCCCTTAATGCACAATGTACTATTAATTAATTACGCAGTTTTAATAGACACATCAGTAAAAATCATAATTTTCCTGCCCTTTTCCATGTTATTTATGTGTTGGAAAAACACGTAAATATTTATTTTTATTCTGTTTTTAGTATTTGTTGTTATAGCGGCAACAGAAATACATCATCTGTGAAAATTTCAACTGTCTAAATGAAAATTTCATCAGCTATCACGTTCTCTATTCACGTTCATGAGATACACCAGGCTATACGTGCAGATGGTCAGACAGACAGACAGACGGACCGCGGAGTCTTTGTAATAGGGCCCCGTTTTTACCCTTTGGGTACGGAACCCTAAAAACTAACTTATTTACAATTGGAAATCTGACCGTGACCTTTGTCGATGTGCCGTATTTTTTGATTAGAGCAAAGCTTTCATTGTTTCTGAACTTTTGTAATAATACGTAATGGCTTGTGTTTAAACACCGCCCAAAAAAGTACCTATTTTACTACCAAAAAAATTCTAAACGGTTACCAAAATGGATAAATGGTCACCAAATAACGTTTCCTAAAATATTATGAAATAAATCCATTTTTTCGTATTATTGACTGCCAAAAAAATATATGGACGCCTTTAAAGTCGACGGAGCCCCGCTCCGCGGGGCTCCTATTTCCGTCCGCAGGGTCTAAAGTAACCTAACACGAACGAGATGACGGGAGCCGAGTTCGCTCGCTTTGCTCGCTCACTTCAGCTCCCGTCATCTCGTTCGAACCTAACCTGTCCGTGTCGGGGTGCCCTAAGCTCCTGAGCTCGCTTCGCTCGCTCTTGGACTAATTCGTTAAAAACACGAATACACCCGGTATATTAATCTTTGAGTTGGATAGAATTTGGTGACCGTTGATCCATTTTAGGAACCAATTATTTTATTTGGTGCCTAAGCTTAGAGTCTTAAAAATATTTTTGATGACCGTCTAAATTATACCCATACGTAATTACTTTGGTAAATGTAGTTTGTATGTAACCCACATTGCGCGAGTCCGTCTCGCATTTGGCCGGTTTTTTGTTTATACAACTATACCACAACAACAATACCTGGTCTATTTTCTAACTGAGCGACTCACGAACTACCAGGAGACCAGAATCATGAAGATTGTTTTCAAACTGGATCCTATTCTGCAGACTAAGTTGCGGAAAGAAGCTACTTTGTACTTGTACATTTTTTTAAATCAATAAAGATGTTTTAATATGAGATTCTAACATTCATTCCGCTATTTTAACCGTTGTGTTTCGTTTTAAGATTCCTCAAAATTTGTACTAAACTTTTTGAAAATGTACCTACCTAAAAGTTATAAATATATTACAGGTATATTTACTGGATCACAGACTATGAGATCGAGAGGGCTCGGATTGAAGGCTCCGAGAGAGAGGTTTTAATAAACAGTACTGCTGACCGTCGATTTAGCTTGGCCATCGACCAACAGGCACAAAGAATGTACTGGATTGAGAGAATTGTTACAAATGATGAGAATCACGTATCTATTGAAAGTGCTGATTTAAATGGAAAGAATAGGCGAACATTCTATGTTGTCAAAAACGATACAATTCTAGATTCATTGGTTGTATCAAAAGATTTCATCTACTGGAGGGGCTACAATCAAAAGGTAATTGGGCAATTACCAAAAAATGAACGTCAACATGAAAAAGCAAAACTATTTCCAATTTCTTGGCGAGCCACTTGGTCATATCATGTTATAGCAGCCAACTATAGAATTTGGGAACAAACTGAAGGTAATCAGAATTGCGGGACTACACCTAATGCCCCGGATGCTAATTATAAGGATGCCGTGCATTGTATTCACGGTACTAAAGTTATTGAAGAATCTCGTTGTGAATGTACACAGGGTTACACCGGTGAGAAATGTGAAGTTTCAGCCTGTCAGAACTATTGTTTCCAAGGAGATTGTAGTGTCAGTGCTGAGGGACAACCCAAATGCAGGTAAAATATGTTCATCTCATTAAGGACTAGCAAAGATATGGGTCAGCTCACACCGGGACTAAAAGAAAATGTCTAATCATAAAGTAAATTAGTTTAAATTACTGATTAAATTAATTAAGGTTGTTTTTATTTTAATTTTAATAACTGATTCTACAAATTTAAAGAAACCGTTTTTTTATAGTGATACACTAGATTTTATTTCATAAATATTTCTAAAATTAAAAATCTTGTACTAACTGAGAGCTAGTAGTCTTATTTTTAAACGACTTACCAAAAAGGAGGAGGTTCTATGTTCGACTTCATGTTTGTTTTTATTTTATTTTTTTTCACCGGTATCTCCTTCAATTGTGGACCGATTTTGAAAGTAATTTTTTGTTTGAAAAAGTATGTATGTTTCAAAATTGGTTCCATTGTAATTTGGTGAAGACCTGATGCAGGAGTTCGAAGATATACGACAGAATACTTTAATAAATAACGGCAAATGTGTCGGGATTGCTGCAATCGAATGTCTGTTTGTTGATTATACCATTTCATAACATAACATCACGCCAGTACGCTCTTAAGGGGTACGCAGATCTCTCATTTTACCTGTTAAGTTCAAATTTCATGATATTCGGGATATCGATAAATCGATCTAGCTAGGTTTCATTAATAGAAAACGTCAGTTTCTCTATTTTCACCCGAGCAGTGCTTGGTCGCCCAGATACTGTTCATTATATGAACAACTTTTTCCAAGGAAGTGCCTGCAAAAGAAATTGATAACTTTGTATGGAAAATTACTTTTTTTTTTAGAATTACCTACGCCATCCTTGAAGAGTTGGTCATTACCATGGGCTGAAGCAGTTTTCAAAATATGATAACATCTTTCCGTTACATCCTGTATAGAATCTTACTTATAAAATCTATACCAATATTATAAAGAGGAAAGATTGTTTTGTTTGTTTGTTTGTACCGAATGGGCTCCGAAACTACCGAATGGGCTCCGAAACTACCGAACCGATTTTAAAAAATCATTCACCTATGGAAAGCTACATTAATAGGTCGAATAACATTTATTATCAAAAAATAGAGGATATGACGACGATTAATTAGTATGATCGATTGATTTATTATATTAGATTATCTTCAGGAATAGCGCATAAGATACTTTATATCCCGGGAATATGTTCCCTTGGGATAATTTTGAACATTCACGCGGGCGAAGCCGCTGGCAGAAGCTAGTATAGAATATAAATAAAACTCATGGGTACTCGCCCGTTACATGACCATTGAAGCACAAAGCTTGCTCAATCCGAGTTGGCTATTTCAGACTTATATTAAATGTATGTCCAAGTGCTCCTAAAATGGCTTCTTCACCAATATTAGTATTGTCTTAGATGATATATGATGAGATGAGATACTTGTATCGCATTTATCTGTTACAACTATTATAAAGCCGTGGTGGCCTAGTGGCTACGACCTCGCCCCTCGTGCTTGAGGTCGTGGGTTCAAATCCAGGCAAGTACCAATGTGACTTTTTGAAATTCATATGTACTTTTCCAAGTTTATTTTCGACATCACAGGCAACGTGAGGAGGTGAAGGAAAAAATCGTGAAGAAACCAGGACTTATATAGTTAATGTAAGTCTAAAATAACCAAGTTAGGTACACCTGAGGTGGCCACATCCTCACACAAAAAGAAAGAAAGACTATTGTAATTACATTTATTTCTAGTTTATTTTAGTAGTTAGTTATCTATATTATTCCAGATGTCATGCCGGCTACTCCGGGGAACGGTGCGAGGTAAACGCATGCCATAAGCATTGTTTGAATAACGGTGTCTGTTCCCTTAATGAGGAAGACGAACCAGTTTGCGAGTGCTCAGCTGGTTATGAGGGTGAAAGATGTGAAGTTGTTACCACACACACTGGTCAGTCGTGTTGTTGTCAGGACTCAAAGCAGGATGTACTACGAGATCTGCGCAGGGAAGCGAAACAAATTATTAAAGAAGAGCTACAACAGACCCTGCGATTCGTTTCTAATAAAATTGATGAATACGAGATCAAAGTCTGAAAAAGGACAAAACAAGAAGAATTTAGAAAAGTGTTGCGCTCATGTCAAAACCACGTCAAAAACTCAAACATTAAATACGAAGTTTTGAGAAACAATTTCAATCAGTTGGAGCAAGAACAAAGAAAAAACGAAAAAAGAAAATGTTTGGAACCAAATTTAAAATAATGTGAGCCATCTCAATCCTAAGAACATGCAAAAAATAATCCTGAAGATCATGCAAAGCCCCGATGACGTCGTGAATCCCTATACAAAAACCAGCAAGCCTTCAAATGTGGCGAGACTCAATCAATGCTACAGTGAGATTAAACTGAAATCTATGGATAGACGATTCCGACACTATCTACGGCCAGCATGAGTCAAGACGGCTCCTATTAAGTGAACCTTCGGGAGTGACTGACACCTGCGAACGGATAACAGTAAAGGAAAACAGAAGAACATATTTTTAACTTTTAGTTATTTAATCAAAACTGTATTCACTATCACCGACATAATGCAAAAAGTTTGTCGGCAGTTATTCTTTTGCTACAATGCAATACAATTTTAACCTTCCCTCATCATAAACATACTTTTACGATCCATGAAGAAGACATTGATGAAAATGAATATTTATTCAAGCAAATTGCCATTATTTTAGGAGTATTTTAATTTTGTTCTTGTTAAAAGGACGCACTTGAACACTCAGATGTCCTTATCGCCATAGCTATTTATTTATATATACTTTATTGTACAACAAGATAAAAACATTACATACGGAAACCTTAAAATAAACACAAACATACAACATGCGGCCTTATCGCGTTCTGCGATCTCTTCCAGGCAACCCAGAATGGAAAGAGATAGCCTGGACATGACATGGGGTTGCACTTGGTGCAATTTTAAAATTAAATAATAAGTTACAAACATAGGAAGCACAAAATATAAAATACTGAAATATATACATAAATACATACATTCATATAAATATACAGGCAAGAAAACAATACAGCTCCAACAAGAATAAGATCACAGTGACAGGCAGTGCTCCTTTACCAGTCTTTTAAAGGTCGGTAGTGATTGCGTGCGTTTAATTGTCACAGGCAATGCATTCTATAGACGAGCGACCAGGACAGTAAAAGATTTGTCTAGGAATAGTGGAAAGCATTGGCATTTTAAGTTTCATGTTATCCGATGACCTAAGAACTTTCGTGTGGGATTCACATAAAATAAAGCTGTTAGAAGTTCACGTTCTCAGTCTATGATTCTTTACTTTCTTATGTTTTTACTGAGATAGATTAGTGATCAATAGCGATGAAAACTAGTGTGTAAGAATTATGTTTTAAGAATTAAGTCTATAATAAACCATTATCCGAGTTATAGTTCTCATTTTACTTCAATAATTCTCCAGCAGTGTTCCCGAAAGTCAACTTTACATGGTGTTCATATTTAAAGAATTAGGTGTACATTTCAAACGGATTTGAAAAGAAATATACTCGTAAACAGCCAGAACAAGTTCATTCTCTATATGGAATCAATCAGTCAATCAGTCAATAGATTTCTGTATGGAACCCAATAACTAGTCGTCAACAAATGGTCCCCAGATTCACGCGCCATACAGTCTTAGCTGCGTTACCGATGCATAACTCCTCGTGGAGTCGTCGCTAAGACCCATCTAGCCTAGCGAGAGCTCGAGAGCTCTAGCGAGTACCTAACAGCAACCAGTTGTTACAGGATTGTTCTCGTTGTGCTGAACCAGGCATGAGCTCAAGACATGACATTCAAAAGTCTGAACAATGGAAGCCAGCCAGGAATCTTGCCTTTTACGCCATAAAAGACGAAATTATTTCCCATTACCACTCATTTAATCAACCGGTTAACGGAGATGCTATTACTTCTACGTCCTATTTAATATTATAAATCTGAAAGTTTGGATGGATGGATGGACGTTTGTTACACATACACACCATAACGGCTGAACGTACTTGAGTGAACAGAGATTGACTATAGTCTGGAATAGCACATAGGCATTTTCCCTGGTATAATGATCCCTGGGGATAATAAAACAGTTTTTAGCAAAACCGTTGGCAGAAGCTATTGGTAATATCCATGTAAAAAAAAATCAGTTAGATACAATTTATGTCATTATCTATGCATACCAAACCGATGTACACAGCGCTTGAGAATCACAAAGATAGTGATTTCAATTATCTGGCTGTCAATGTCAGACTAAGGTCAAATAGTCAGAACAGACGCGATACTCAGCATCTCATTTCCTGCTGTGTCTCGCGGACGAGTGCGAACACGGCCTTAGAACATTTTATACTGTAGACTTGGACAAATTCCGGGCGTTTTCCGCCATTATTAAAGGACAGCCGAGTCCAATGGCTTAGCGTGTTTTCCGAGTCACATGTCTCAGTATGTTAAGATCGCCACCCATCCACGGATAGACCTCGGAATGCGCTACCTAACCATGAAGATCGACCCGTGCGGCTGTTAATGAGCCAGGAGCTTTTTTTATTTACGAATATTTGATAAAACAGGCATATTGCCGGCTTATAAAATCTTACCTAGCAAAAATTAATAAACATAAAAAATTGTCGTATCTCCCAACTCACCGCAGCGTCAACAAACAAAACGTCGTTCAAGCTATTACTCGATTTCCTTGCTTCTGTCGATTGTCAATTGACAATAAAACGATCGTACAATCAAATATTTTGCTTCGCCCCTTTTATCCCTGTCTTCACCCCCATTGCATCTCCTTCCCCCTCAACACCCGGCAATAAATAAGGAAATTAGTATTTGTTTGCCTATTTGCAGGACAGATTTTTGAGTGACTTCTCTCCCTTTTTAGAAGATATTGTCTTGTTTTTGGGGTTCTGTATCCAAAGGGTGTCGATGGATGAAAACCGTTTTTCTAAGTTCACACTCATCTTGCAATCGTGACTTTATCTTATGAACTCTATCATTTAGGCAGATAGTTGTTTTCACAAAATATGTGCGACATGAAAAAAGGTGAAAATGATGTGAAATAGTTCAAGAGTCATAGCATTTTTTCATATAAATCTGTTATGTTTTTTCTTTATCTTGTTACAGGCTCCTATTTCTGTTCTATCTTTATGTTTTTATTATAAACTAGGAACAAAAAGTTGGATGCTTAAAATGGTATTATGAATTTTAATTATCTAGATTAATTATTTTGAACAACTATTTTAGTTTTGAATGATCCTTTAAATTTTAATTCCTTTTGACATTTTGATTATTTTTTAAATTTTTACTCCCATTTTTATGCCTATTTCTCTTTCAAAATTTGTATCGTTTAATTTTTTTGATTAATGTTATTCACAGCCTCAGTTGTGGGCATTGGAAACATTGTTTAACAAATATGTGGATAATTGTGGATTGTCTTTGTATTTTTTCATTTATGTTTTTTTACTGTTTATTTTCCCGAAAATAAAAAAAAAACTACAATTATGTGATTAAAACTTGATTGGATTATAAAGCACACACATATTATATATTTCTTATAAAAAAGCAAATTATACGGCACGGAACTCAAAGTCCGATATTCCGACACGCACGTGGCCGATTTTTTATATGTGATGAAGGAAGACTGTTGGGCCTGCTGATTGATACAAAATATTTCGAGATGTTTTTTTTATTGTTCGTATTGATAAAATTGATGAAGTTTATTTTTCTGTCTTCGGCAGGTAATTTAGATTTTAAATAATAAATAAGGCGTATTTGTTGTTTGGTTTATTTGCTATGTGAGTTTTCATGTCTTGTTCTATCAAAAAAATACTTTTTAACAAAAAAATCAAACCGTCTTCTAAAACATAACAATAATAGAAAACAATAGGTAACAAAGACACCGACTTCGAAAAAGAATATTAAAGAATATTATATTTCGCTTTGTAGTGTTTTGTTATGGAAGTCAGTTTGATTTTTTTGTTAAAATCTTTTTTATTGTTGGCTTTTGTTGGATTATTTATTGAAAACTTTCATAAAACTCCAATTTGAAAGGATTGAGGCGGTCGACCGGTGTCCTCAACAGTTTGAATGAAAAAGTGACCAGACGAACGTCGTCCATATCTGACACATGCTTGCACTTTGAGCTGGTCCACTCAATCTTTGTAGTACTTTCCCCAAACGATATTATCCTACATGGATTTAGATGTAAGTCCACACAACTACTATATAATGGTTTAATGGTACAGAGAAGGACTTCTGTGTTAGTTTCAATGATTTTCTCAAAGTAGTCAGCTTGCACGCACTGGATTTTTTAACCAACTTCAAGAAGGAAGAGGTTCTCAATTCGACTGTATTTTTTTATGTGCGTTACCTCACAACTTTTACTTGGTTAACCGATTTTGGTGATTCTTTTTTATTTCAAATCTGGCACTTCTCATCTGGTCCCATTTAAATTTGATCAAGATCTGATGAAGAACGGAGATATACAACAGAACACTTTAATAAATGACGGCAAATCTCTCAGGATCTGCAAGCTGCAGCTGCAATCACATATCTGTTTATTGTTTTATTGAGCAGCACGCACGCAGAAACGCACGGCTATACCTTGGTATAGTCAAATAATGAGTAATCATATCGTAAAATAGTTATATTATCCACCGTTTAGAGGCGCTGATATTTTTTTGTTTTTGTGATGCAGCATGGCGACGAAATTTATTCTGATAAATAATGCGCCAATCACGACATACTATATTATTAATTTATAATATTATAAAGGTGAAAGTTTGTGAGTGAGTGTGTTTGTATGTTTATTACTTTTTCACGCTCAAACGGCTGAGCGGATCTAGATGAAATTTGGCACAGAGACAGATTATAGTCTATATGGAATAGCACATAGGATACTTTTTATGCCGGTAACATTCCCTTTGCAAAATTTTCGACATTCGCGCGGGCGAAGCCGCTGGTAGAAGCTAGTTGGACATAAAAGTGAAGTAAAATGTTGTTACGACACAAAACTACTTGAAATACAAGCGCAACGTAAATAAAGTTAGGTTAAGGAATTAATTTCTTAGGTTTTCAATAAATGCTGTGGCAAAATGTGGATTAACGTATTATAATTAAACGTTGAAGTTTCAACGATATGGTCAGTTTTAGTTCTATGGCTCTATCATGTAAAACAACTATTTCATGAAATGATCAGCGAAATCATGAAGTGATCAATTCTTAGATCTGGCCACGACATCTATACTCTATTTGCTGAGGGAAAAAACCTCTAAACAGCAAAAAAAAACATTGTACTCGCGTCGTGGAACCACCAACGTTTACAGTAGTTTATTTTATTTACTTAGCGGTTCTCCGACGCGAGTACGAGGCTTATTTTTTGCTTTTTAGAGGATTTTATGTCGGGGATTTTGTGTCGGGGATTTTTTAATTTTATTTTTGTTTCTTGCTTTTTAAACTACATATAATATGCATAGAAGTAAACACGCTTCAATCGACAATCTATCAAAACACTTGATTATGACATCGTCTTGCGTAAAAACCCAGATTCAAAGCGTAAAATGCGGTAACTTTTTAATGGCTGTACCGATTTTAATCATAGCTAAAAACACTCGACAAAGTCACCTTTCAATAAAAAAATACTAAATCAAAATAGGTTCATCCGTTCAGGAGCTACGATGCCACAGACAGACACACAAATACACAGACTCACATATATACAGACACACAGATACACAGCAACACACGTCAAACTTATAATACTCCTCTTTTTCCGTCGGGGGTTAAAAATAAAAGGAAACCAACCCTTAAAAAAAGGTTTTTACGGTGCTACTTTGGTGTCACTATAATCTAAAATGCCGTGAGAAGATCTTTGTTTCATAGAAAAACCAAATCCACACACATGTCAAGCATATAATCCATTAATTTCTTAACTGTATTTCACAACAATATCAATATTTTAATGATTAAAAAAAGGTATTATTAAAACCAAAACCTACAACTGCTGATCTTAAAACCGTCCAAGTGCGTGTCGGACTTCGCACATTTAGGGTTCCGTACTAAAGAATAATCAGATTTATCAATGTATTAATATTTTTAGTAAAATGTATATAATACTTATTAAAAAAATTAAAAAACCCCCGAAAGAAAAGCTCCTGAAAAGCAAAAAAAATAATCTCGTACTCGCGTCCGGAAACCGCCAACGTTTACAGCTGTTTATTATATTTACTTAGCGGTTCCCCGATATACCTGGTAGTAGACACGCTTTAATCGACAATCTATCGAAACATGTAATAATGATCTTAATAATCTTGCGCAAGAACCCAGATTCAAAGAGTAAAATGCGCATAAATTTTGAACGACTAAACCGGTTTTATTCAAACATAGCTAAGAACACTCCGACAAAGTCATCGATCAAACAAAAAAAACTTAATCAAAATAGGTTCATCTATTTAGGCACTATGATGCCACAGACAGACACACAGATACACAGGTACACACAGACACACAGCAACACACGTCAAACTTATAACATCCCTCTTTTTCCGGCGGGGGTTAAAAAATAAGACTATCACCAAATTTCAAGTTCATAGGTCAATGGGACTGACGTAAAGGATCTAGGCTTACGTATTGATAGAACCCTGAGCTGGCACACTCAAGTCGCTAGTGTCAGTCTGAAGGTTACTGGAACGCTCCGGGCTTTGTATCGTATGAAAAATTTCTTACCATAGTTTGTGTTTACAAAGACAATGCTTGTGCATTCCCTAATTTTTCCTATCATCGAAAATGGTGACGTGTGCTATTATGACCTGAATGCAGATCTCCTCAACAAACTTGACTGTCTTCTAAATTACTGCATTCGATTTGTTTTCAATAGGCGGAAATATGATCATGTCTTTGCGCATCGGTCGCTTCTAAAGTGGTTTCCCATACGTCAGCGCAGAGAGCTAAGGGCCCTAGCTACATTGTTCTCATTTCTTGACTCGCCCAATTCCCCTAGTTATCTGGCCCCTCACTTTCAATACATCTGCGACAACCACAATAAAAATCTACGATCTTCCAATAACCGTCGTCTTCAATGTTCTACTCACCGCACTGACTTCATTCACCGTTCTTTTTTCGTTCAGTCTATTTCTGTGTGGAATGCGCTCCCCCAAGAAATCAGGATGGCACCCAACCGACTAATCTTCAAAGTCAAAGTTCGCGAACACATTCGCAAGAAGTTGGCAGCAGAATCGTCACAGCGCAATTTTTTTTCCAATTGTGTATGTCTACTAATGGTTTAGATATATTCCTATATTCCATTTATTATTGAAATTATATTGTATTTTATTATTTTTTCTAGCTTATGTTTTGTATTGAATATATATTTAAATAATATATTTAAATCAATTCACTATCGTGATTGCACCTACCACTATTTATTTCTGCATCTACCAAAGGTTGACTGACAGAAAATGCCTAAGGCATCAAGTCCACCTCTGTATATTTGTGTACTTAAAATATATAATAAATAAATGAGATGTTTACAATTCTTCGGCACAAAATTGTGTGAAAGACGACGGACAGACAGACAGACGGACACGTGAGTGACAGCAATAGGGTTCCGTTTGGACCCTTCGGGCACTGAATCCTAAAAAGCATTTCGAAAGCCTGGATTTCGGAACTATTATGATAACAAATTAAAAAGTGCTACAAAAGTAACAATCTTGCTTTGTAAGGTTGTATTTCAGACAGACAGACGGACACGTGAGTGACAGCAATAGGGTTCCGTTTGGACCCTTCGGTACGGAATCCTAAAAAGCATATCGAAAGCCTGGAGTTTGGAATTATTATGATAATAAATTGAAGAGTGCTACAAAAGTAACTCTTGCGTTTTCCCTCAGCGAATAGGGTATAGGTTTGAGCCCGATTGATGGCAATAGGTTCACCCCTATTACCTGCATAGGACTTCAAACGTATCTGACAGAATGGAGTGTAATGTAAGAACACGTCTACATTACCCTTCGGGAAATATAAGCGTGATGATATGTTATGTCGATATCTCTCAATTTTCGGACGGATAATATGGTAAGAGACTGCTTGATGACTGTATCAAAATCGTCGACTAGTAAAGTTTCTTCAAAAGATTTTTCGAATAGAAACATAAACAAAATCAAATCATTATACACAAAACCCTTTTGTAATAACATCTCAATAAGAACAGCGGGCTTTTGTCCAGTCTTCGATGGAGGATGAATATTTAAATTATATGCGATGGACAGTATTCGTTGTATTCTTCCTTTTGTGCTTCACAATTGTAGCATAATGAAGTAAGTTTTTATTAGCCCCTTGAGTGCCTAAAACGTGGATCCACGCGAGAAAATGGCTTTTTAATTGTTTAGATAATTACTACACACAACCGGTTAAGGCACCAGGGATCCTATCCTACTTCCTACTAATGTTATAAATGTAAAAGTTTGGATGGATGGATGGATGTTTGGTACTCAATCATGCAAGAACAGCTGAACGAATGTGGACGAAATTGGGCACAGAGATAGATTATAGTTTGGAATAGCAAAAAGGCTACTTCCATATATCCTGATAAACTCGGTGTAACGTTCTCTTGGGATAGTTAAAAAAATTTCACGCGGGCGAAGCCGCGGGAAGTAGCTAGTACAATCTAAGGTTGAAGATTAACTATGTCGCACGGGAACTAGGCAACAGGAATCATTTTTAGCAACTTAAAAAAAACGGTGGTTAACAATTCTATACGTATGTATGTATCAAAATCAAAATATTTTTTTCAAATAAACCTTAAAGGTACATTTGAATAACCAAAAACAAAAATGAACTATCTCTATATCTGTTGGTTGCTTTGTTATATTGTTTTATAAGGTCAAATTATGACGCGACTCATTGCCCTAAAATAGGTTGCCAGTATGCAGAAAAATGACCGAGTAACTAGTATTGTGTCTAGTAAATCTAGTATGTAATATTGTTGTTGGTATTCCACTTTTCTATGTTTGTATGTTTGACCACGCATTGCTCCGAAAGTACTTATTGGATCGTGATCATTCTTTTTTTTCAAATTGAATATCTTTCAACTTAGCAAATAGTACAAACTTCATCAAAATCCGTTAAGCAGTTTTCAAGATATGGAGCAAACAAGCGAACTCCGTAGCGACAAACAGCACGAATGTGTAAATTGAGTTATTATGGGTATTTAGGTCCTTAATTTAGAACTCGCTCAACTTTTTAGTGACAAAAACAAATCATTTTCAAAAAAAAAACCGACTTCCAAAGAAAAACGCAAAATCATTTTCATTTTGAAAGTCGGTGTTGCAAACGAACGAAAAAACGAAAAAGCTCCCAGTTTTTGCCGGTTAAAAAAGTACCAATAATAACAAAAAAAATTCACTCTGTTGTGTTTTTCTTTGGAAGTCGTAGTATACCTTTGCTATTAATTTTTTATTCATAAAAGATATTTCAGCTCCTTCAAAATACGAATACCGCTATTTTACACGTAACATCACACAAGCCGAAGTCGTCCAAGTGCACCCGAAGATTTCCGATCCAATCCGATCTTCCACAGTCGGACAATACAAATGGAGGTAAGCAGTGAGCCACGTTATCAGCTGGGTCGGTTGGACCCAACATTTGTATTGTGCTTATCAATTTGTCTGTGTTTGTTGGTTACAAAGGACAAACTTTTCAGGTTTTTCTACTTCAGTGGTTCTGTTTGCAAAAGCGATTGCTGAGGGTTGGATACCCGCGTTGGGTTATTAAATTATTACCGACTTATAAAAAAACAAGGTGATCAATTCGATACGTATGAATGTAATATTTTTGTTGGAATTGCACAATTTTCACATATTATGTTATTCTATGAGAGATACATAATTGCCAAATTTCATAAGTGTAATATGTATGTATGTTTGTATATATGTTTGTTTGTCCACACATTTCTCCAAAACTAATGATCGGATCGAGATCATTCTTTTTTATCAGACTAAGTATCTTTCAAACTACGGAATAGTGCTAGTTTCATCAAAATAGGTTCAGCGGTTTTCCAGATATGGACCATACCCCCGAACCACAGAAAATTTAATACTGGCATACAGATGCCTAGTCCCATTCAAAGAAACCGTGCCGACGTAACTAGCGTTTTTAGTCTGATTAAACCGATTATTATCTGTCCATCAATCGCGTTCGGTTCCGTTCCACGGCGATAGATAGATGGCGTTAGCAGCAACTTGCTAGGAAAAGGGTGTACTCGGTTTGTGAATATTTTTTCTTTAAATACAGTGAAGGTTTGTTATACACCGTGAAATTTAAATGGTTGTTTTCCCGCAGCGAAATGGTTTTGTCTATGTAATACAATCTTTTCGTAGTTATATAAAATATTAGAAACAAAAACTGGCATATTTAACATTGTGAAAAACTAAACTCGAAAGCGATCACGAACCAATAGTATACCTCCCGATATCTACGGCCGAACGACAGCAGGCCGTTGACCCGGGTGCTAGGTCACCGTCGAAAGGATTAGGTTCGAAGGCGGCTCCGTTTGATCATGTTACGCGCGGGCTAGATTATGCCGTATAATTACACGCGAGAGCTTATTTTACTTTAAACATTTAATAAATCGGTCTTTGCTTTGTCGGCTTGTGGCTCGCTCGTTTGTTTTGCGTGCAAACTTTTATGCCGTATCACCACGTGCGAGAGTTTATTTTGGTTTGACATTATTTTGTGCATCGGTTTTCTTTGTAGGTGGTGACACGAGTAGTACCTAGTACCTACAAGTTACGTCCAGAGTTACTATTGTTACTCACTTTTTCGAGTTGATGAATATTTTTTTTAATTATTTTAAAACAGAAACATCGTTATTTATTTACTTTAACTCTATACTTCGAAAGTACTCCTTAAGGCAAGTCGTTCTGCCGCGGGAAAACAACCAATTAAATTTCAGGGTGTATAGTCAAAACATTTTAATAAAAAAATAAGCCGACTTCAATTGCAAAACACTGAAAAGTGCAAAAATAACTTTCGTTTGGAAGTCGGTGTCGCAAAACGATAAAAACGGGAGGTATCAAAGACAGCAAATGCCGAAACATAAGTTATTTTTCACATATTACTGTTTTGCTATTGAAGTCGGTTTATTTTTTTATGAAAATGTTTTTTTCATTAGTAAATTAATTTTTAGTAGTAGCAGCTGAAGAAATGTCGATCATTCGGCGGCGAGATGGACAGACGACATTGTTGTCATCGTGGATAAAATTTGGATGAGGCTGGCACACGGATGTCGGGATTTAATAAAAACTTTTTTACAAAAAAAAAAACCACCGACTTCCACAAAACTACAAAGTGAACAATAACTTTATTTTTGGAAGTCGGTGTCCATAACGCAAAAATATGGTACCTACGAAAGACACCGACTTCCAAAACTAAAGTTATTTTTCACTTTGTAGTTTTGTGGAAGTCGGTGGATTTTTTTTTGTAAAAAAGTTTTTATTTTTCACTTTTTAGTTGTACTTACCTAATAGGCAAGTTGTCTAGTAAGTTACCTTAACGCCAGAATAGATAACCCAAATATCATGAAACTTGAACATTACCGGTGAAATGAGAGATCTGCGTACCCCTTAAAAGCATACTGGCGTGATGTTATGTTATGAAATGGTATAAACAATAAACAGACGCGATTGCAGCAATCCCGAGAGATTTGCCGTTATTTATTGAAGAGTTCTTTTGTATATCTTCGAAGTTCTTAATCAGATCTTCACCAAATTAAAATGGGACCAATTTCCAAACATACTCTTTCAAACAAAAAAAGAATTTTCAAAATCGGTCCACAACTGACGGAGATATCGGTGAACATAAACAAAAAAAAAAAAAAAAAAAAACATGAAGTCGAACATAGAACCTCCTCTTTTTTGGTAAGTCGGTTAAAAAAGAGAATCCTGTCCCCAGCAATGGGCGAGTATATTTCCGTGAATATTCTGAACTTTCTTGCGAACCCACTTAAAATAGCTACTATCTTTTATACTATGCAACTAATCTAATACCTTTAAACGAGCAATTCTTGAATACATATAATCTGAATCTCGGAAACGGCTCCAACGATTTTCATGAAGTTTAGTATGCAGGGGTTTCGGGGGCGATAAATCGATCTAGCTAGGTTTAATTTTTAGAAAACTAAGTTTTCCTTTTTCTCTATTTTCACCCGAGCAGAACTCGATCGCCCAGGTACTATTATAAAAGTGAAAGTTTGTGAACTTACTGTATAGTTTCGTACACAAACACCCATAGTGTTTGTGTACGAAACTATACAGTAAGTTATAATAATTATTCTATTGTATAAGCTAGATAGCATAGTTTACGATAAAATTTAAAAAGATATTCAGGGTAATAAATTCATGCAAGTGGAGCCGCGGGCTTCAGTTTGTCTTTTATATTTTCTTAAATAACATTTAATACTATTCAAAATTCTACAAACACACTCGTTCTTATCTCTCGAACAAAATTCAAACCTCAAATAAATATCCTTTCCCGACCTCAAGAAGACGTATCTGGTTTGACAATCAGTCTCTCTGCCTACCCCTCAACGGACGGTTTTCACATACAAATGATATCGCTACTCCGTGTCGATATGTCCGTTTGTGTGAAAAAACCCCAAAACCCGACGAGATAACAGCGGATGTTCGAATTGAGGCAAATCCACCCTTAAATAGATAAGGGAATGATGTTTTTTTAAACAAAAAAGCGAATATTTTCAAGTGAAGTTGGAATTGTTGGTTCCGTAGTAAAATAAGAAGCATAAATTTGACAATGACCAATTCTCTTTAACGTAATCGGGTGAGAAAAGAGCTATTTTCAAAAGAATGAAATTTTTGGTATTGACAACGTGACATTTCGGTAGATGAAATGTTAATCCCATTCATTTTCGATCTTTTGACAATCGTTGTTGTTCCACAAGCTCACAAGTGACCGTCTAATAACGAGCGCAACGCTACAGAGATTGGTAAAATGTCATTGCACGCTCCCGAATTTACGCACACAGAAACAATGGCGTATACAAACGACTAAGACCAACCCGCCGTCACATTATAAATATGGACGAAGAGTACGGCAACTACCTACAATCGCTCGAAACGGCACACTCACACAAACATGCGCATCGACGAGACCCCTGAGCGGCTCGCACTACTGACACCACCGCGGAAGCTCCTTAGGGGTCTCGTCGGTGTGCATGTTTGTGTGAGTGTGCTTTTTTGAGCGTTTGTAGGTAGTTTTCATAGTGTTTGCCGCCGTCGTGAGAAAGACAACTGTACCGAACTCCTTGCATTTTGATTGACCGGAGTCTGTTTCCCAACAGCTACAATCTAGCAGTCCTTAAGTCGAGTGAATAGGTTATTTCTAGGCAACCGTGTCTCACCGTCGACCACATCATCGCTTACCAACAGGTGAGATGCTGGTCAAGCGAGAGCCTATAAAACATAAAAAATAAAATGACACATTTTCTAGAGCCTCTTTGATAAGTTCAGCAATGAAGCTGCAACTTCGTGGAAGATTGTAAATTTTCTGATGCGGCAAATTTCACGAAAGCAATTTTTCTGATAAGTCATCAGATGTTCACTTCTAAAGAAACTGCTTTTAATGCTACTAATATTAAAAATGAAAAAGTTTAGATGGATGTTACTCAATCACGCCAAAACGGTTGAACGGATCTGGAATAAATTTGACACAGAGATAGTTTAGTCTGAAAAAGATAGTAGGTTAATTTTTATCCCGTTAAAATGTACCCTCAGAATAATAAAATTCTTTACACGCGTGCGAATCCGCGGGCACATACAGCGGCGGCGGCGGGATACTTCCTTCATATTTAATAAACAAATAATACACTTAGATAAAAAAAAAAAACATAATACTGGTCACGTTGTCACTCTTCCTCAAGGAACTCTAAAAGCGGTCACACAATGTAGATTCTGACGTCAATTGAACGCGGCCTACAAACCGGCTGTATCGGGATATGCACATGATAATACATGTCATTTGACAATACATGAAATGAAATCACCGTTGGCAGGATTATCACGATGTTTTACTTTTGTTTCTGATCATCACGCTTGTATTCACTAAAGGATATACAGAGGCGTACACTCTACAGTTTACACATATTTCATTGGTTTTGTTTTGTTTATGTCTCATGTAATCGAGAGCAAACATACTCATGAGCATTATATTTTATACTGGCTGTCTCCCGAGGCTTCGTTCCCGTCAACTGGCTACCTGACTACCTACCTACCCTACCCAACATACCGAACAATTTGTTAAACTATTTATTTTAATAAGAATATGTACTACTATACGAATGTAAACAACTTTTGTTTCTACCGGCGATCTAATTAAATTTTAGAACACAAAAGCTGTGAAAAAAAGAACGCAAACGCCATTGTGACTTAACTATGATAGGTAAATATATTCCCTCGTAGACTTTTTTGTAGTTAATAATTATCAACAATAGTTTTCTCAGAGCACGTCAAATACTGAATTTTATAAGCAATATTTTTTCTACTTTGGGTAACATTATTGCAATTTTTTTAAGGATCTCCATTTTTTATCATAAATTATAGCCTATTAGAAATCCTAAACCTGATAATTTAGCTTTCTGTTTGTATATAAATTGTTAAAAAAGGTCCCTTTGTTTCGGAGCTTATTCAGTACAAACAAACAAAACAATATTTCCTCTTTTTAATGTTAGTTAAGGATAAAATTTGCTGTCTGGCGCAGACGTACAAGTAGACCTGACCCCAGCTAAACTGGGCAGAGGGATGATCAAAGAAGAAGAATAGAGAGCAAGTATACTGCCATCAGCCGGGCAAAAATCCAAACCTCATATCATCACGCACGCCTCTTTGCCTTCATGGGTTAGCCAGAGATATAATACACAAACATTTTAAGACCCATGTTATTGAGGGCGAGCCATTCATTGCCATCAACCGGCCACAAATCTGGACATTTTATATTTTTATATTTATGTATACTTTATTGTAGGCCAGAATATACAAGAACAAAAGAAACTTTAAACTAAAAAACATACATAGGGTGGCCTTATCGCATTCCGCGATCTCTTCCAGGCAAGCTGGAATGGACAGTGATGTCACAGAATTGATACTGAAAAATCTTACTGGAATAATTCAAAAAATCAAAAAACTCGACTGCTTAAGAAGCGACCTAAAATGACGTAAACAAGAAGAAGAAGCATTTTGTGCAGTCGGAGGATACATCTGATTTTGGTCAGCCAGCTCGTGAATATATAGAGCTCGCGTATATTACGCAGAAAAATATATCATTCTCATGATTGAAAAAAAAAATTGAATTTGAATAGAATTTTCAATAGAAAAATATCCTATTAAGTACGTCAATTAGGTTATCAAAAAATATTAGACACCATATTTTTAGTTCTGTCGAACCAATAAAAAATAACAGATATAAAGCGCATCAAAGTGGGCCTGTGATGTCAAAAGTGTACCATGGAGTGACATTTCACGAAATTTAAACGCACTGTATTGTCGGCATTTTTTGTTTATGTAAAAAACACTACAAAGCCAAAAATGATTTTCTTTTCCGAAGTCGGTGTCTTTGGTACCTATTGTTTCCTAAAGTTATTTTTCACATTATAGTGTTTTGTTTTGGAAGTTGGTCTGATTTTTTTGTTCAAAAGTTTTTATATATCTCTTTTTAGTTTTGGTAGGTACCTCCAAATACCATGAACATCATTTATAGCCAAAGTATATCTCATGACGATTCCAATAAGCCCAAACACTAGTAGGATCCATTATTTTATTTCGGAGTTCCTGTGCCTACCTGCCGGCTTCATCATCAGATCAGTTTGATATTACCATTTTCATGAGTACGATTTATTTAAAAGTATTTGCTTCATCATAGTCGGTTAGCTATTCGATATATCTTATACCCGTGACATACTTAGCATTATGGAGTTCGAGTTCCTGTGGTCTTTTTCATCAGTTCCATTTCACCAAATAACACTTTCTGAGTGTAAATGATTTTTATAAATAGACCAAAATCGCTATATGTATGCCTATAATATTGAGGAGTTCCCTCAATTTCTCTGCGATGCCATCATCAAATCCTAGTTTCTTTCATGGTACCACCCTTGGGATATCACCTTTCCAACAAAGAAAGAATCATCAAAATCGGTTCATAAACGACGAAGTTATCCGCAAACACACATAAAAATATCTATATATACGGTCGAATTGAGAAACCTCCTCCTTTTTGTAATGTCGATTAAAGAAGAAAACAATACGTGTCCAATATTTGCAATCCTATTAATTTACTAAACGACGTACAGCTTAAACTCCTGAGTTCAGAAGCATGAACATTTTGCACAAGATTGCCTGATAAACATGATTATTAAGGAAAATAATTAATCCCCAAAAATGATCCAATATGATAAGTTTGTAGAAGATTTCCTCATTTTAACCGTACATATTGATCCTCCACGACATACAAGTCATAAATTGCTTAATGAGGCAACCAAGCTTTAATTCACTGCTGAATTTACGATCCGTATCATCATATCCGTACCATTCACACCTATCGAAGTGCTACGAAACGCATCGCAGTGCATTATGCAATGAAGTAAGATTACTTTAACCTACTCCTTTTTAACCCGAAGCAAAAGGACCCACACACACTAAACGTTTTGGGAATACTTGATTGTGCGTATTGCTAAGAAGTGGAATTCTTTGCCAGAGATTGTGATTCTTGGGGGTCTTTAAGTCAAAAGTGAACAGAGGTTCTAGACAAGTGTCATTCGACTTCAGCGTTGGCGATAGACGTAATGCCAAAATGTAAGGAACTGATCACATGACATTTTTATAGCGCTTGTCAGTCCTATACATTTTTGACATTATTTCATTCACTTTCGCGACGTATTCGTTGATAAAATGTCACTTGTCTAGTCACCATCAACATCAGAGGCTTAAGACAACAAATCATTGTATCAGCGATGGTTATGGTCGAAGTGCCAAAACTTATGGAATTTTGGGATTATTCGGTTTAGGACAGATTCTGGTTTGGGCAGATTCTTGTTACGGCGAATCGTTTTTGGCTGATTAGTTATACGGCGGATAACATGATAATTTATGTTATAGTATATTCAAATTAAATTTCAAACTCCTTCTTTCTACTTCTTGTAAGGATGTGGTCACCTCTCGTGTCAGAGTTAATTAAGCCACCTCTGGGAACCCACAGACCTCTGACTTGGTTATTTCAGACTTATATTAACTATATAAGTTCAGGTTTCCTCACGTTGTTTTCCTTCACCATTGCCTGTGATGTTAAAGACAAACTTAGAAAGTACATATGAATTTGGAAAAACTCACATTGGTACTTGTCCGGGTTTGAAACCACGACCTCAAACACGACAGGCGAGGTCTTAGCCACTGTGCCACCACGACATACATATAATTTCAAACTAAAAACCATATTACAGGTATTTGGTAACAAAATAACAACAAAAAAAACTTAACCTCTGCACATAACCTTGCTTGGTGAATGTCTTACCAACTTATTTTTTTAGCGTTGCCTAACGTTGAATACTCTAGTATTATGATTTCATTTGATTCTGTTTTTCCTATAATATAATTTATCTACACTCACAACGTAATGTTCCAATTATGAATTCAAAATATCATGCATAAACACGTACTTTATATTCGTGGATAGGGAAAATTAAAAAAGAAAACATTTTCCTTCTATTTTCAAACAGCTGCATCATAAAATAACATTTTAATTTTTGTAGCACACTTTTACTTTTTAAATATACTAACGCGTATAGGCTCATTGACTTAATGTAGAAAAGTAGTGTCATGTAGTAGTGTCTATGGATGCGCGAGCTGCGATGTCATACCCAATAAGAATCTAAATTGCTTGCCATAGCATATATTTTTCCCGTTTCCACTTTTGTTTTATTTCAACTGTATGAGTGAAGATAAAGTAATGTATGCAACGGCATATAATTAGGTATTAAAACACTCGCGTGATATCATTATCACATTCGGCTTTGCCTCATGTGATAAACCCACGCTCGTGTTTTAATAACCCCAATTATATGACCATTGCATAAACTACTATTATATATTTTTTTATAGTTTTCATGTTCCGGCTGTTACAAGACATTTCATATTTTTTTAAAAGTTTATCTTGCACTGTGGCTTCTTTTTTTAATAATTGAATCAAATGATAAATCGATCGGTTTGCGAAGAAATTTCGAATTTACCCTTCGATGCCATCCTTCAATTGAGTTCGTGATCCTTACGTTATCACGATAAAAAGCAAAATGTCTCGCTTGTCATTTTAATAAACCACTGCTTGACAAAATAACCAGCATACTTTGAAGATTAGTCGCAATCCGTAGCAATGTCGTGAATAGCCATATAACCCCAGGTATTAGTCGTGGATGTAAAAGTGCGAGCTGTATGTACAACCGTGTGATTTTTAAACCACCAAAAGTCTTATTGTGAGAAAAAGAATTAAAAGCAGCATGTAATCTCAACTTACACATATTTGCTTTATTGCTTTAATTTGTGCCAACTCATAATAACACTTGTATGTGTTATCTGCACTAAGAACTCGTCTCTCAGTACATTAAACATCCTTGTATAGGCACATGGGTATCTTCCAACTTTTGGGAAGCAACATATGTACAAAGAGTACGAAATATACATTTTCGTCTTCATTCGACATGTTATGAGGGTTGGTATAAAATCGGAACGCGCAACTTTGGGTTTTTAAGACAGACTGTATGATTTCAATGGTCTAGCCATATCATCCGTAACATCAGTTTCCGCGTCCAGGCCTGATCTTTTTAAACCATTACTTATTACTTCTATAGAACCTGAGCTATTAGTAATTTTGTAAATTTTATTTGGAAAATCGCTGTAATTGCGCTATGTGAGCGGTGAAATCAGGTCGGATCGCTCCACACGACTTGATTTTGATCTGATATGACAATACTAACCGCGTCCGCCATCTGAAGAGTATTTATCACATAATTTAAGACTATAGAGACCACATGATATCGCTCCTGATCTGACCAGATCTGGCATCAGACCAGGTCGTGCGTAGGATCTTTTATCCGCAACAAATAGTTTTCCAATCAATGCACACTTTTGTACATAATCTTTACATAATACTTCTGTAGATGACTGTAAAATATCTGTCTTATCAAGAATCTGCCAAAAAGAGAATCTGCCGTAACAAGAATCTGAATCTTTCCTAAACCGAATAATCCGAATTTTGATAGTGCTTTATTAGGCAATCCCATATATTTTTCCAATAGCTATCACGACAGTTTCATTAATAGAATGTGACTTTGTCTAGAGTCTCTGAGGCTCAAGATAAGTGACTAAAACCTTCGTCTAAAACCTCTGGTTTCTTTAAGGCAAGCTTGCTTCATCGTCGACCATGTCAGCGCTCACCATCAGCTGAGGTAGTGGTCAAACGCGAGCCTCAATCAATAGTTATAAAACACGGTAAAAAATTAACGTTACTAAATTAGATGTTTTCACAGTACCCAAGTCCCTACGTTTTAGTACTCCTAACTAACCTTAAAAAGTATCTACATGAATACGAAACAAATGAAAAGAGATTAGATAGAATAGATCACGTAGAATGGATCTGAAAAAAAAGATGAGTCCCCATTTCAACAATTGTGAAATACAGTCCGCAATATCAAGCAGTGCAAATTTTCAATAAATTGCCACTTAACTTAAAAAGTTTGATTTACACATCTGCATGTAAACAAAGCTTCGGGCGTTCCTGTTAGATAGCTGTCTCTACTCATAAGAGACAAGGGCTTATTCTCGTGTTGTAGTGTATTCTTGTGATTTTTCAATTTTTATTTCTTTATTACTATTATTTTGTATTATATAACTTTAATTTTTAAATATACGTTTGATTTTATAGAATGTGACATTGAATTATTATTTTTTATGACATATAGTGATTTTCGTTGTTTTCTTTTTGTTTGTTATATTATATAATTGTGAGGTATTTTTTTTTAAATGACAAAAGATTTAATTTTTATAACTATATGACTTTTTGATTATAATGTTTTTTTTTGTCATTGACTGTATTAAATTTTACGTAGTGAACTATGTTGATTGTTTTGTTGCATTATTTGGTTGTGAGATAGAAATTAAATTTGTAGAAATTATACTTTAATTATAATATGTTCAAACACATTGTAATTTTTTTATGAATGAATAAATGAAATTAAAGTAGCCTTATAAAAATATCGTTGAAATCGAAAGCTCTGCTATTACCGACTGCTGTCAATGTGACGTCATTTGCAATGACCCTCGGTAACCACAGCTCAGATAAAGCACAGCAAAGCACACAGCCTAATCACTGTTTGACTGTCGGCTAATCTAAAACACAAGCCTGTTGATATCGTAGACGCTGCGTAGTTTGTGGTCGCATTTGTGTGGCTACACCACAGACATAAATCTAAGTAGATGACGCGATTGTATGTACTTCGCGTACCAAAAAACGGAGTAAATTTACGATCAATTATCATAATCTGAGCTTTTCATTTAGCATTATCGACGCCAAAAATCCACTGAAATCTAGAAAAATGCATTTTTATGCCATATTGAGCTATAAAGACTGTATAGAAAAAGTTGGCCGAGGCATTGGAAATGTTTTCTTTCATTGGTAAGTAAATTTGATTTTAAAATATTTGTGAAAAAGTGGCACGCTTGGTTTCATATAGACGGAGACACTTGCGTTTTCTAGTTAGATTTATGTCTGTGGGCTGCACACTCAATACACGTGCGTGAGCATTTGTTTTCAAATTTCAGGAGATGAAATACTGATGTGAATGCGCTTGCCACTCTATGATAACTATGTCTATGATAACTTAAACATAACTGACTGCAACTTTTAATATCACAGTCAGTAATAAAAACCGGTAAAGTGTGAATCTGGCTCGCGCACCGAGGGTTCCGTATAAACAACTGCATTCACCAAAATAAGTAGGTAACATTACTAACGTTCATAAACAATGCAAGCACCGAACATTCTAATGAAGGGTCAAAATTAACTTTGTCCTTCGAAAACTGTTGTCCCTATACATCATATACAACATTTTTACTTTTGCAAGTACATTTTACAAGTTGGTCGAATATTAATCGTAAGCTTGTAAAGCCTGCTTAGATGTGATAGTTTATCATTCAATTTCGTTATATATACTACAATCGTGATTTTATTTCACATAGCCAAAAGTAACTATTTAGCTGGCAGGGGTGGAGGACACTTGACTCTTACAAAAAATTGCCATTTATAGTTTAATTTTACGGAAACGGAACCCTGAATCAAATCGCTGTTTCTAGTATTATGAGTCTCTGATCTAAGCTGCGGACGGACGGACAGACGGACTTGACGAAAGTACGGATGAGTACGTACCTCAGAAAGCACGTCAAGCAGTTGTCCTTGACTATACACTGTGGATCTTTGACAGTCGTTACGGGTAGACGGAAGCGCGAAAACCTGACAACATATCTTGCGAAAGATTAGGGCAAATAGATTCTTGGGCAGGCCCAGAAGTGTCGGAGCGAATGGAACGGCCGAACAAAAGGAACGCAATCATTTTTTTTTTTTTTTGAATATTAACTTTTGAATCTTTTATAATCAATTTAATAATGATTAACTTGATTTATTAATTAATTTCCGTCCATTGCCCAACTGGAAATTTCAAGGGCTAGACGGACTACAACACTTTTGGACTAAATGCTTCCAAAAGTCTCACGCTCGTTTGGCATTTCAGTTCCAGTCTGCTTTGGAGTCAGGGTCACTGCCCCAGTTCCTAACGACAGGAATAACCCAGCTGTTATATAAATCGGGTAGTACTACAGATCCAAAAAAATATATTATAGACCGATAACGTGTTTACCGACGGTCTTTAAAGTTCTTACATCAATTCTGAGAGCGGAAATTAATCAACATATTGACAATAACTCACACATCATGTCTGCTTCTCAGAATGGATGTAAGAACGGATCCCGCGGTACTTAGGAGCTGCTTCTCATAAACATTGCCATTAGCCAACAAGATCGCCGTTCCCGCAAGGATCTGGCGATATGTTGGATAGATTACAAGAAGGCGTATGACTCAGTGCCACATACATGGTTCATGAGGGTGCTGGAATTATACAAAATTAATGCAACACTGCGCGCCTTTCTGACGTCTTGTATGGAGCAGTGGAGGACGGTCCTTCACTATCCAGGATGACGACAGATTCAGGAAAACAGCGAACCTATAAGGATCGAGCACGAAATATTTCAGGGCAACAGTCTGAGTTCTCTGTGGTTGCGTTAGCCCTGAACCCTCTCAGTACACTGCTGGAGGGTTCGGGCCTAGGCTATCGGTTGAAAAGAGGTGATCAGGTAATATCACACCTCCTTTACATGGATGATCTGAAGTTCTTTGCCCCCAACAAGTTGCAATTGATAAAGCTACTGAAGGTGACAAAAATCTTCAGTGACGCCATCAGGATGGAATGCACCTTCGATCCCTTTCTTCAACCGACACTTACAAGTATTTGGATATGTCGGAAGCATTAGGCATCAATGCTATATAGTGACGTGAAACAGTCTTTGAAGGAACGCTTCTTGGGCCACCTCAAAAAGTACCAAATAGTATTTTATCAGGCGGAAACAAGGTGCGCCTTCAACGGCTGGGTCATGCCGGTGTTGAAGTACTCTTTCGGCATACTAAAATGGACTTAGACAGAACTTGACGCCCTGGATAGGACACGCTGCTTACTGCAATTCGTATGCATCACCCACGGTCATCGGTCGTGAGACTCGCGCGGAAGTGTGGAGGTCGAGGCTTTTTAATTGCTAAGACCCTGCACAACCGCAAGGTATGCAGACTTAGGGAATACTTCCAGACCGCCAACGTGGGTATGCATCGAGATGTGGTAGCGGTGGACAAGGGCCTTACCGCACTCTCCTTGGCTAACGAGAACTGGCGCAAACCTATAGTATTAGATACTAATGACCGCAGGGAAGTATGGCAGAGCAAGGAGCTTCACGGACGCTTCTACCGGGTCCTACATGGGCCCGATGTAGATCTTTTAGCGTCCGTGGCCTGGCTGCGATTTGGTGATACTTTCGGGGAAACCGAAGGTTTTGTCTTTGCGATTATGGATGAAGTTATGATGACGAACAACTACCAGAAACACATTGTGAAGGACGGCACGGTTGACATCTGTTGGGAATGTCACCGGCCGGGGGAATCATTCCGTCACATTATCTCCGGTTATTCTAGTCTAGCTAACGGAGACTATTTGCATAGACACAACCTTGTATCCAGGATTATCCATCAGCAACTTGCTCTTAAATACAATCTTGAAGAATCGGAAGTGCCTTACTATAAGTATGTGCCCGACCCAGTTCTCGAAAATGGCAATTTCACGCTGTGTTGGGATCGTTCTATCTTGTTGGGACTATTGTTGCCAATAAGCCTGACGTAGTGGTGATAGACCGACTAGAGCATCCCGCAATGATTGTTGATACAGCGGTCCCCCATGACGAGAACTTCGTGAAGGCTGAGAAAGATAAGAAAAATAAGTATCTTGATCTGGCTCGCGAGGTTGTCGACATGTGGGATGTGAATACAGCAGTCATTGCGCCGATAGTCGTGCCGACGAACATCTGAGGAGGCTCTCGTTGGGCAGCTGGATCAAGGGCTTGATCCAGAGAGCGGTACTGCTGGACACGGCGCGTATCGTTAGGAGGTTCCTCTCTCAGGAGCCCTGACCACCGGTAGCTTGGATCTTGTTCCTGATACTGATGGGCTACCATATTTTTTTTTTTATATTGTATTTTAAATAAGCTCATATTTAAAAATGTAACAAATATGTATATAAGATGAATAAATGAAGTTAACAAAGTAAATATTTACTTACTAATATAAATATGCGACAGTTTGGATGAAATGATGAACGTTTGTTAGCCTATCACGCCAGAACTGCTGAACGTATCTGGATGCTTTTGTCATATTCGTCTGGCAATTAGGATTTTCATCCCGGTATAATTTTCCCTTGGGATGATAGAACACTTTTCACGCGTGCAAAGCCGTGGGCAGAAACTAGATGTTTTAATAAAAAATAATTAAATGAGTAGTTTATTTAGCACCCCGTTCAATACTACTACATCTTTGGCTCTGTCTACGCGTATTACTACTATAAGCAGCCCATATAAGATGACTTACAGCACTTTCTACAACAAGGATATTTGTTAGATTTTTTGCTTTCTCCTTTTCCTTTCTTAATTTCCTTCTTTTCCCCAAAGTTTGGGCATTCTTCCGTCACAGTAAAATATTTGGCAGTAATCTGTTTTTCCCTATACAGTTTAATCTTCTTCTTCTCTACTTCCCTAATTTTCAACCATGTATCCAACTTCTCTTGAAGTATTTGGAGGTTTTTTACTTTTACGTCTCTAATTTTATCTACGACTTCGTTTTTCTTGAATGCCCCCATTTTGACTATGGCGTGTTTGATGTGATCGTAGCCAGTGTTTTTGTGCGTTACTTTAAGCCGTGCTCTTCTTCCATCTTCAGCAAAATTCAGATTGTTTGGATTTTCTAAAACGGTTGTTTCATTTGAGGCGCATTCTGTTCTGTTTGAGGCGCAACCTTTTTGTGGTCTGGCGAGTTTTGTGCCGTTAAAGTTGTTTATAAGTACCAGCACGTCTCGCATGAAATTAATGCCTTGTCTAGCATCAGAGTCGTTACTTTTTTCTAAAGTTTTTATGGTATCCGCAACGGCGTCGTTGAGTTGGTTGTAGATTTCTGTTTTTTCCTTTTCTAACTCTTGTATTTGCTGTGTTTCGTTCCTTTCTTCTACTGCTCCTATTGATATATTTGCACAATGTATTGCACATATGGTGTTTATTAACACGATCAACAGACTTGTTTTCATTTTTGTGTTTTTCTTGCGTGACAAAATAAAATTATATTCGTATATAGCGTCCAGTGCGTTTTATTTTTCAAAACATTTTTATATAGTTTTCGATACAATATTTTATTTAGTTTCGTAACGTACTTATTTCAATTTTACAGTTTGTTTTATTGCTGTTTTATAATTGAAATGATTTACTCTTTGAATGTATTATTTTGTTTGTGTATTGGATTCACTTTGCTTATTCATATTGTAGGAGTTTGAAACTATATTTTTATTAATTTAATAGTAACTATTACTTAATATAATTTAAGGTATCATATTAGACCTGATAGTACCATGCATGCTAGAAAAACACAACACCGTTTACGGTTATAGTTTTAAATACGTATATAGGGTTTGTACCATAATCTTTTGCAGGCTAGAAAAGTGACGAAAATAGTT
Organism: Orthosia gracilis; assembly: GCA_947562075.1. NCBI lineage: Eukaryota > Metazoa > Arthropoda > Insecta > Lepidoptera > Noctuidae > Orthosia > Orthosia gracilis. Next base: position 25,737,474 of record OX387266.1, read on the forward strand.
GCACAACAGCATCATCATCATCTTCGCTTACTCCTGAGCAAAGGCCTTTCTTTTCTTGTGCCAATCCCCACGTTCCTGTGTGAACCATATCTTAATTCCACCCGCTATTGCAACACTATCATCTGTTCATCCAGCGAGATGGACGACCAACACTTCTTTCTCCAGTCTTATGACGCCATTCGGTTACTGTTATTCCACCAATCATAACCGTTGCAAAACATAAGTTCAAAATCGTTTGAGACTGTATATGACTACAGCATCCGCCAAACAAACAATACATTTGAAGAATTTTTTTCTATAGAAGAATGTAAATCCATGATGGCGTCGTTAGCAGATCTTTAATTTCCACCCGCGGATACACTTTGCCTTTGTAATGAACATTTGTGGACACTAAAGCAGCGAATAGAGTGCAAGGTTACTTCTAGATAAGCGCCCTCCATCGTCGATGGTCGTGATAACGCTTGGCTATCCCATTCGACGTCTAACCTATTTGCTAACGCGACGCTTTCGATGTCAGAATGTCACCTCAGATGACATGGCGAACGCGTGTTAAATCGCTATCTCAACTCATCACAAATAAAATAAATAATTTAAAATATTAATTTAGAAATACTACCATCAAACTGCCACGTCTGCTTCTATTTAGGTAGCTGCAATGTTTTGTTAAATAACCGCTATTTAATTGATAAATTCTTGAGTCACTCTCATCAAAATAGAATTCTTTGACTTTTAACTTAATAATTTTTTGTAAATTTAGGTACAAAGTCAAGGTACTACACAACTCTGCCTGGGATCTTTCTTGAATGAAAAAAATCTATGCAGTCCGTAAATTAGATTGTCAAAAAATATTGGCCAAGTATTTTTTGCTTTATCAAATCAATAAAAAATACAAAGATAAAAAGTGTCAATGTTTAAGAGTGCGAGCTTGGTGAAAAGTTCTGGAGTGGGGACCGCGAACCGGGAGTCTCAACGTTGGGAGGAATCCTTTGGATGCGAGATGTACCGATCCGATAAGTTTGGCGACGCTTGACTACCACTACTGGACATACCCCATGTTCAGCAGTGGACTTCTTTCGGCTGTAATGATGATGATAATTTTTCGGTAGTTTAGTTGACGGTCTAAATAGATTTTTTGAGGCAATTACCCTTTGAGAAGCGGCCTTTATCCTACACTGAGACAATAACTGGCTGGCATCATTATTATGACGCATTCACGAGTGCTTTTAAGCGTCGGTTTCATGGCCCAACAAGTAACATCAACAACAAAACCCAATCTTGCGTCTATCGCCATCGATAAAGACGTCGCTAATCGAATTACATCGACGGCGATGTTGCGGTAATCGACGCGAACGGGTTGACTCGGCGCTGCGCTGGGCAGACGGGCGAATGATCTGCATAATGCTGTTATTTTAATAATAAACGAGCTTTTGAAGATTGTTTGATGGGCTATGAATAAATTGATTAACATTTTCTTAGAGGTGCTCTATGGTTAGGTTAAGATTTAATGAAATTTGGATTTCGATTTGGTTAGAGAGAATGAGTTTAATAGGAAATTGTTTATTTAGGTTTTTATTTTATCAAAAGCTATAAACATTTTAATAAAATAATATTTTGTGTTAATTTCAAAAGTAGTACTACTTAATAGGAATTTGACCTTTAAACTTGATGAAGTTGGATTTCATTTCATTGAAAAAAGATAGAAAAACATTTTTTGACGATTTGATAAAAAAATACCTTCAATATTTTTTTTAAACTGATCAAAAGTAAGCTAGATTACAATGAAGCTTTACGAGGACACTAACATAACAAGCAAAAGCAACTTTGTGTGTCCAAAGCACAACTAAAAAGTTGCCTGTCTGCATCGAAAAATATAAATCATCGTCGATATTCATTTGTTAACTGAGTGCCGCGTCCCTCCCGAGTTAATGGTTAATGGTGAGTCTAAGCAAGATTGACATAAAGCCTTATTTAATAAACTAGACATTTTGTTCATTTTATAAGTTAATGGGCCTTCGGTGATTGAAGGTTGAGGTGACAGGATCTAGTTATATAAAATTAAATCTATTTTTTTTGGTAAATGAAAGGCGACAATGACTATTTACTTGTAAATATTCATAATTCTTTATTGTACACAAAAAAGAAATACATATACAACTTGATTGATTATAAAGTTGATGTACAAAGGCGAGCTTAACTCTAAGAAGAGTTTTCTACCAGCAAACCTTAGAGTGATAGAGAGAGTTTACAAAAGGAAGAAGATAAGTAGTCCAGTGTACAATTTTAGAATAATATAAAATAAATCATAAATATATTAATATCAATTATACATAAATAAGCACGAAATATATATATATATATATATATATATATATATATATATATATATATATATACTTATATGAATATAATAATATTATGTAATTTCGAAAGAAAATGATCCTTGATTTTCCTCTTGAAGACATTTAGAGAAGGGCTGTCGCATAGGGAATGTGGAAGAGAGTTCCAGAGACGCACTGCAGTAACAGAGAAGGAGCCTTCATAGCGGCTGGAAATGTGACGTGGGGTACGAAGGAGAAGAGAAGTGGAAGTGTGACAGGGTTTACCCCACGGGACAAAGTACTCAAAGCGTTCACGAAGACATTGAGGAGAATTAGGATTGTGTAGGATAGTATAGAGAAGAGATAGGATACGGGTATCTCGACGACGCCGAATCGGCAGCCACTTCAATTTAGTCAGAAACTCCGACACGTGATCGTATTTACGGAGGCCAAAAATAAAGCGGATGCACAAGTTCTGCAGTCGCTCGAGTTTATTTAGGAGTACCTCCGTTGCATCTAGAAAACAGACGGTAGAAGAAGAGATTGAGCAAGAGTGACCTTAGTGTGAAATGGTAAGAACTTTAGGAGACGTTTAAGAGACTGAAAAGAGTAGAAGACCCTCTTAATTACATCAGCAACATGAACCTCCCAAGAGAGGTTAGTATCCATATAGACGCCTAGGTTTTTCACGCTTTTCGAATAACATATGGGCACTGAATCATAAACTACTGGTGGGAGGGCTTGGTGATTTAAAAGGTTGAGCATGTATCTACCACCAACAATGAGCGCTTGAGATTTGGTTGGGTTTAGTAATAGTCCAAAGGATTTAGCCCACCTGTTAATATTTTCAAGGTCACTATTGATGGCAGACACAGCCCCAACCAGATCACCCACTTTAAAGTGTCGATATATCTGCAAGTCGTCTGCATAGAGATGATAGTTAGAAGTTTGGACCTTCCTGATAGCATTTATGAAAATCGAGAAGAGGAGAGGAGAGAGGACGCCACCCTGAGGAACGCCCGCAGTCAAGTCACACCAGTCAGAGGAGTCCTCATCGGATCGAACAGACTGCGAGCGGCCCCGAAGATAAGATTTGAACCACTCAATTACCGAAGCAGAGACATTAAGAGAGGAAAGGATTCCTAAGAGTATGTCAAAGTCAACTGAGTTAAAAGCACTGCTGAAGTCCAGCAGAACCAATACAGTAAGACATTTATTATCCATAGCCAGTCGTATATCGTCAATTATTTTGACAAGAGTCACACACAGTAAACCAGGCCAGGCCAGGTCTGAAACCAGTTTGGTAAGGACAAATACGTTTTTTTTTGACTTGGCATGAGGCTAATCGTCAAAAGGAGACGCCCCTAGTACGACATACACAAATCTTATTGGTTATGTTCTTAAGAAATGCCAGGCGCACAGTCATAGACGTACTTGACTAGCGTGTATAACTAGATGAAGCAAACGATGTATAAACGTAGATAGAGCAAAAGAGTATCCCTACCCCCATAGAAAACTGAGTTAATATATGTCTATGTAATGTGACGTTTCTAGATCTATCTTACAGAAATGCTCGCAACTAGACCCTGCACGCTGATGCACAGTCTATGATTTAGAAAAAGCATCAATATTAGGTCCAAAATTCTCAGATAAGGTTGAATATTAAAAATCTACCCTTACAAAATAATAAAGATACGCAGGTATAAGTTCACAATTCTACATTCTTATAGTAAAGTCAAAACATGCTCATTCACACACATCATTTGCTCCTCAAGATCGTCCAAACGCGTAGAAGCAACTCTTGAGATGTAAATGCACTCGGAAACAATTGAACGATGGCGCTGTAGAGACGCGACGATTCAGACGGGCTGCAGTCCGTCACTCATTGTTGATGGTGTTCGTTTAATTTGTGAAGACCTGCTAAGTGCTGTGGCTTTGTATAATGTTTGATATTGCAATATAACCTAACTGCCAATTTATCTCGCTAGGTGGCAGAGGCATACTGCATCAAGGATCAGGGAAAAATACGGCCGTATATTTTATGTCGTCCGCATATATGCCCGTCAGCTTGAGGATTTCCACGTTTTATAAGATATCGCGTGGGGTAATTCAATTTTGTATGTCGATGATAGATATGAAGTTTTTTTGGATCGCCTCCCTATGGAAACTAATATAAAGACGCCACATTCTCATAAAAAAACGGCTTATATCCCGTCTATGGACTGTGAGGAGAGACTGAGAGGAGGTGACTGTTGTGGAGACAACACTGAAATTTGAAAGAAATAAATTTTGTTCTCGTTTCATCTGCTCATACCAAAAGCTCGCATGTTCACCTACAGGGCAACTTTTATGTAGCTACATTTAAACTGGAAAAATTTCAAAGAATTGTTGATTTTAGTTTAACTTTAATAAAACCAGAATAATATAAATGTTTGAATGGGGCTCCCATACAACATGATTTTTTTTACTGTCTTTTTGCGATAATGGTTCGGAACCCTTCCTGCGCGAGTCCAACTCGCACTTAGCCGGTTTTTTAGTGCACAACAAATTATGTCCTATTCTATTCTACTGCATGAACCGAGCTATCGAAAACGTACAAGTCTATTTTAGTACCTAGGTGAAACAAACACAATCTTAACCGCACTTACTTAATTTCAATCATCAAATTGCACTAGTGAAGACAGATTGAAGCATGACAGCGGATAGTACTCGCGCCAGGGTCTGCCAGTGCTGGTGGCTAGTAAAACAGTCAAGTGTAGCAACGGCTCTGTTGAGACAAGAACCGTGTTATCTTATAACTAGATGAATTTAGGTAAACGACTGTCTAGGGGTAAGCAGAAATACTAGTCGGAGTAGCATTTGAAATATTTTTGCGTCATTAATTTAGGTAGGAACGTTTTGGTTGGTCTAGTAGGTGTAAGCGTGACAGCTGAGGATGGTCCTTGGTTTGATTCGAGTCGAAAAAACGATATTGAGTTTTTCTATTAATAATTGCCCGGTAGCAGCTCGGAGTCTGAATAGTACCTAGCTTACGACTTGAAACTGTATTAAATCTTGCCAAAGTCGGCCCGAGATAACTCGCTATGTAAAGATAGTCAACCATCGAGGCTATCTTTACATAGCGAGATTCCTCCGTGTCTCGCAATGTACGTTAAGCTATGAATGGAACCCTAACACAACTCTTGCCAAGGGGATCATGTTACCCAGTTACTGAGTTGTGAAGTTCAGATAGGCAGTCGCTCTATGTAAAATGTCATTACCTGGATCCTGTTAAATTGGAAGCTAACCCAAATATACTACGAAGCTCAAGTTAGATTGATTGTTCTTTAGTAATTTGTTTGTTTCAGATTGATATAGAGCATTTTTCAACTAAACAAATATGGGAAGACTCAGGGTTTTCTGAAGATCATACCAATGTATGTCTTTCTAAGGCATTCCCTCTCGGCGTTTTTCACTAACTTCTGCCTAGTAAGGATATTTTGTTAATCGCCTTGCTTCGTCTTTCCCGACCGACAAACTTCTGAAAATTTTCTACACAGTGTCATAAGATGGCGACGGAGGGGTACAGACACGCGGGAGACTGCAATTACCGGAATGCAATTAGAACAAGCGGTTCTGTGACAGAGCCCAAACCTACAGGACAGGTGCGAGTCTTACGCTGGTACCCGTAGTAAGTTACACAGTTCTGTTGACGTACTGGCACTTTGTTTGTAGAAGTGAAATTTTTTATTTGTTGTGAGATTGGGGTAAAATGGATTAATGGTTATTTGTAAATTGGTTAATAATTAGTCTTGCATACGTAAATTTTAAGCTACACAAGGTTTATGTATCCTTTTTTAACCGACTTACCAAAAAGGAGGAGGTTCTATGTTCGACTTCTTGTATGTTTTTTTTTTTTGTGTATTTTCACCGATATCTCCGTCAATTGTGGACCGATTTTGAAAATACTTTTTTTGTCTGTTAGAGTATGTTTCGAAATTGGTCCCATTTTAATTTGGTGAAGATCTGATGAAGAACTTCGGAGATATACAGCAGAACTCTTCAATAAATAACGGCAAATCTCTCGGGATTGCTGCAACCGCATGTCTGTTTATTGTTTATACCATTTCGTAACATAACATCACGCCAGTACGCCCTAAAGGGGTACGCAGATGTGTACGGTTCACCTTGATACACTCTCATTTCACCGGTTATGATCAAGTTTCATGGCATTCGGATAATCTATTCTGGCATTATAAGTACCTCACTAAAGGCAAGTTACTTAATGGGTACAACTAAAAAGTGAAAAATAAAAAATCTTTTTTACAAAAAAAATACTACCGACTTCTAACTAAAAACACTACAAAGTGAAAAATAACTTTCTTTTTCGAAGTCGGTGTTCATAACGAAAAAAATTGGTACCTACCAAAGACTTTTCCGTGCCTTGTACAGTACGTTGTCACGCTGTATTTTTTTAATCTTTGGTTGTCGTTACGGATAGTAAAAACCCAGAAAATTTTACACCAGTCTTGCCAAAGGCTATCGCGATATCCAGATACTGGGTTGTGGAGGCCAACTTCCAATTGAACCAGATGCAATTGAATATCACTATTTCACATATCTGTTAAATTTTTCATCTACACTTTGTATTTTACCTGTGGTATCATAATAAGGCTGCACTAGCGTCACCTGCCACTGTAAGTGTGTGGTGACAATTGACACTAGTTTAAATAACCCCTATGGTTATTTCACCTCGTGTGATATTAGTATCACACGATTGTTTTATTACCTAATTATATGCCGTTACATATACTATTTTATCTTTACTCATACAGTTGAAATAAAACAAAAGTGAAAACGGAAAAATATGTGGTATGGCGGGAAATTTAGATTCTCATTGCGTATGACTGAGCAGCGCGCGCATCCATAGACAATGGCTCTATTTTTTACATTAAGTCAATGAGCCCAAACGCGCAAATAAATTAAAAAGTAAAAGTGTGCTATACAAATTAAAAAGCTATTTTTTGATGCAATTCTTTAAATCGAGGAAAAATGTTGCACTGTAATGGTTTTATTTTTTTAATTTTACCTATCCACGAAAAAAAAGGTACGTGTAATAATAATATGTCATAATTGGAACATTACGTTGTGAGTGTTGATAAATTAATGTAAGTGTTTCTGAAAACATAAAACTAGTTTTATTAAGTATTTGATCTTTACAACTCAGTTACTCTGTAATACGATACTCCTCGTATTCCTATACCTAGGGTTCCTTATTTTTTTTGTAGCTTTACGGTATTAATTGTTCCGTTTTACGAGTTTGACACGAACAAAGTGGTGGGCAAAAGCTAATATTGCCTATGGAGAAAACAAATATGTTGTTGGACCTGTTGTCAAATCAAAACCAAGATTTCTGAAGATTCGATAAAGCATCAAAGCTCGAAAGTTATTGCAATTTTTCCAACCGCCAACTTTAAAAGTAATAGAAAATATAAAGAGTACAAATCTATCTTCTGTTCCCGCTGCACTCAAATCTCTGCTGAGCTCTTAAAGGGACAATCTTGAATAGAGACTACATCTAGTATTCAAATCCCAGAAAACACGATTGGTATGACTCTAAGATCTAAGAAACAAATAGAATATGAAAATGTTGCTGAAATATGTCTGAAGTGTGCATAAAAACATACCTTATTTTATTTTTGGAAGAGCAGTGGTGCGTGAGTAACGGCCGCAACTTACTATCACCACTGCTCTCAAAACGGTAAAAGAAAACATCGTGAGGAAACTGGCAATCACCGACATATGACATCCACCGAACCCGCATTGATCCCACGTGGTGGATTACGGCTCATTTCCTCTCACAGAGGAGGCCTTTGTCCCAGCAGTGGGAACATTGAAAGGCTATTGATGATTTTAATTTTATGCATATTTCATTTTTGCTCTGTAGTAGTGTGTACAATCAGAGTAGTGGTTGAGCAGATCGATACACTACGTCAATTAGCCATCCTGTATTTCATATTATTATGACAAACGTTAATAATGCTAGTTGTGATTTGAATGTACTGCAAATTTCCAGACAGGAAAATTCAATAACACTTTGGCCGACCCGGTAATCGAACTCAGATCCTCATGTTCAGAGAATGAAACCGTTTCCCAAACGTGTAAGAAATAATAAAAGCTGTTCAATTAATAATATTGTGTTTACCCTTAATTTGGGGGCTCTATGAAAAGTAACATCATGCCAGTTTTCCCATTGAGATAGGAGCTAGAATATAATTGTAGTTTATGCAACGGCATATAATAGGAGTTATTAATCCACAAGTGTGGGTTTTGTCACACGCGGTAAAGCCGAGTGTGAGAATAGTATCTCACGAGTGTTTTAATACCTAATTATATGCCGTAGCATACACGTTTTATCTTCACTCATACAGTTGAAAAAAAACAAATATGGAAACGGAAAAAATTGTGATATGGTGGGAAATTTAGATTCTCACTGCGAATGACTACGCAGCGCGCGCATCTATAGACAATGATACTATTTTTTTTTGCATTAAGTCAATGAGCCCATACGTGCCAATAAATTAAAAAGTAAAAGTGATCTATAAAAAATTATAGTTATTATATGATGCAGTTGTTTGAAAATCGACGAAAAATTTTGCACTATAATGGTTTTTTATTTAAATTTTACCTATCCACCAAAAAAGTACATGTTTTAACGGTAGAATCAAATTTTATTCCTTTTTAATTTTAATTCTTAACGTTCGAAAGTGGCGCTTAATGGCCTAGTCGAAATAAAAACATTTGACTTTGACTTTGACTTTAACAATATTTTTTGAATTCATATTTGGAACATTACATTGTGAGTGTAGATAATCGTTATTTAATACATCTTCACCTTTCCTACTTGGGTGTGAGAATCGTGTCTCACTCGTTCCTGCATTGTGGACGTCAGTTAAACTGTCCCTACGTATTAAATACTGGTTTCAACTGCGTCTAGTTAATGTGGAAGCTGGCCCCTATGTAGCTGAGAAAAACGAGATGGATTGACAAATATTGCTTCTTTACGTGAACTTAGATGGAAGATTACAAATGTAGACCACTGTGGACCTGCAAAAGTAGGAGAGAGGAAGAGAGCTTTTATTTGACATTTTCTTTATTTATTTAGTAGATTTCAAGTTAATTTTAGTTAAATTTAAAATTTGACATTTAAATATTATTATTAACTTTAGTCATACATTTACTGCCTGATTACGCGATGTAGTTTAACCTGCGACGACAGGCGATATCGCGCACGTATTTTGCATCCCATTGCGTCTATGTGAACGTACTTGCAATTTCGCTTAACGTTGTGATATAAATCGGACCGCGTCGAGCCAGCAGGAAAGATTCCTATCATCGTCGGTATATCTATCATATTTACCGCTTCCATACTCTAGGTCCCACACTAAACTAAAGCATAAGCCTTGTGGATAACTGAAACAGGCAAAAGGCCACACCACAACCAGTAAGGTCTTGTGCACGCCATAGCAAAGCCCTTTGCACGTGTCTCCGAGGGAACGCGTTAATCTACTGCTCTGGACAAGCTGTGACGCAGTGTGTCTTAAAGCCTTACACTTGGAAGGACGGAGTTTAGGTGGCAATGTTCTAGAGTACGTGATAAGTAATATAAGCCATGGTAGATGTGCCAAGAGTGTTGTTGTAATCTTCTTGATTCGTGTGGAGATGGATCGGTGGTGAGTAGAAAAGAATAGTAAGTGTGTCATACTGTATTTATAATTCACAACATTATACGTGTTTGGTATAAAGATAAAACAAAAATTAATATCTATTAATACCTATTTTCTGGATAAATCTGGTTTGCCTCGATGGTCTTATCGTCGCAAGCGTGACTTCAGAATCAGGAGGCCCGGTTTCGTTCTGTGGGTTGGAGCAAATAATTTACTTTTCATCACAAAAAAAATATTAGGAAATCAAAATTTCTATCAACTTTAACTGCACTTAACTGGCTGTCCAAAAAAAAAGGACTTAAGAAACAATAACTAAGGAACATTTGTTACTGCATCTTTTTTTTGTGCTTTGCGGAATAAAAGCGTGACGGTTCACAATGCCTCGTTCGTCCAGCAGTTGCAAGAGCAGTGAAGGGTATGAAAGGCTTTGAGTGGATTATTCGACAAAAAATATGAATATGGTGTTACTGAAATAATGTTTTTTACTATTGATAGGCTTCCGTTTACCAAATATCTCACCCGGCAAATTAATTTCTGAAGAAGTGACATTTTACTCAATATTATCCACTACTTTATTTAACTATTTTTTTTTTTTTTTTTATTGTAAATAGGCTCGCGCTTGACCACTATCTCACCTGATGGTAAGCGATGATGTGGTCGACGGTGAAGCACGCTTGCCTAGAAGTAACCTATTCACTCTTGACTTAAAGACCCCTAGATTGTAGCTGTCGGGAAACACAGACTCCGGCAACTATGGGACTAACCCTAAAATTGCAAAAATACAGCTGTTCAGTACGTTTTGTCGAGTTGCCTTACTTCTTACTATATACTCGTACTATATATACTTACTATTATATCTTACTTCATACTATACTATTACTATATTAATCTAACTTAATAATATTAAAAACTGCGAAAGTTTGGATGGATGTATGTTTGTTACTCCATCACGCCAGAACGGCTGAACGGATCAAGATGGAATTTGGCACAGAGATAGATTATAGTCTGGAATAGCACATATAATTCTCACTCTTTGTCCCGGAAGTATGTTCCCTTTGGATAACTTCCAACATTTGGGTGGGCGAAGCCGCTGGCAGACGCTAGTACATCTATAAATGTATTGAAAACTTACTTGTTAAAGTCAAATAAACAATATTTCGATAGCAAAGTCAAATAAACTACATAGTACGATTGCAACACGCTACAAAATTACATAAAATATCATATCGAGAGTGAACTACATAAACTGTTCAACGAAACAAAATATTTTAGCACCAGACTTCGAATCTCGTTGAAATATAATACAAATAATGAAAAATGCACTATTCATCATAATACCGTATATAGTCTGTGCAGTAAGATGTCAGGACAACATAACAGAAAATGTGAAAAACCAAGAAGATGATGAAGTCTTAAGACTCCCTACAACAATTAAAGCCGAAGATGCAATAAAGATCTTACAAAGAAGCAACAAGACTCATCCGGAAGAGAGCATATCGTTAATAGATGTTGTACATATGTTAATGGATACATTCAATGTTACAGAATTCAATGTTACAGGACACAATGAAGAAAAACCCAAAGAAATATCAAGCTCGGAACTCCGTGTAAATTCGTCAAGTATTGTAAGAGAAGGACACCGTTATAAGCCAGAGGTGGTGAAAGATGGCTTTGAATTCATTAAGAGAGCTATAGTGTCGCATTGGTCTTTTATAAAAAAAGAGTCGGAGGAATCGGAAGAGACAAAATTTTTAAAGTCTGTGTCAGAGGGATACCAGTATAAGAAAGATTTCATCAAGAAGTACGGTTCCGAAATCAATAAATAATAATAATATCAGCCTTTTACTGTCCATTCCAGAGCAAATGCCTCTTTTCATACAGAGAAGGCACGAGCATTGATCATCACGGTTGCTCAAGGCGCGTTAACGATTTCAGACTTATATTAACTACTCGTATAAATCGATATTTCTTCACCATTGTCAGCGGTGTTCAATAATAACTTAGGAAATACAAAAAGAATTTGAAAAAAAAGATTCATTGGTATTTGCCCGGATTTAAACCCATGACCTCAAGCACAAGAGGCGAGGTTGTAGCCACAAGCCCACCACGACACAGATCAAAAAAATATTTTGTTTTCATAGACAACTTGGTCCTCAATGTTTGTTAGTAGTGCATAAAAAAGTATGAGTACGTAAATTGTATAGCAGAAAAAAGTAACAAGTCGTAAACTAATATATAATCAAACATGTCTAGCAAAATCCTGGTGACTAATAATTGGTTCATAAACACAAATCAAATAATATCAACTTGCTTCAACAAGAGGGTGTTATTAAACAGATTACTTAGAATTATATTATAAATGCGAAAGTAACTTTGACTGTTTATTTGACATGTTTTTACGCCAAAGTCGCCTAACCAATTTTGATGAAATTTGACATAAATATTTCCTAAGAACTGGGAAAGGACGTATACTTTTCATGGACCACACGGGCATGAGGCAGTAGCAGTGAAAAATAAAACAAAAACGTCAATGTTAGCTATAACTTACACTTATTTTAACCAGAGATCACTACTAACTTCTGTCAATGGCTTCAACCGTGGGAAAGTAAAAAAAATATATCGAAGGAACGTACTACTGAGATTAATGCTAAATCCTATATCCTAAAGAGGGCTGATTGTCCTTAATACATACTAGTAAGTAACCTAGCTAGGACATCAGATCGTGAAATTGCATTGTTACCTACTTATCACAAATGTAAACAATTACTAAGTTGCCATCCAACTTTATAACAGACTGTACCACTTTCTATGAAATTTAATGAATTATTTTCTAATCTAGGTTTTCTTCAACAGGGTCCTGTTGTAAAGTTTCAAAAAAACCGTTTACAGGAAAAAAGAAGTAGCACATTTTCAAGGAAAAAGAAGTAGCACTATAACTCTTGGCAGTAGTGTATAACTAATCAAATAAACAATAATTTTACCATTTTAAATTACTAGATTACGATATCCACGATTTTTAAGGTTCCGTACCTCAAAAGGTATAAAAGGAACCCTTTTATAAGATCACTCTCTTATCCGTCTGTCTGTCTTTCTGTTTGTCACCACCGATTTTCTCAGGAACGGCGGACTTAGCAAGTTGAAATTTATACCAGATACTGAGAACTATAGTGCCTATTAGGCGTATAAAAATCTAGGTCCTGAGTCAACACGATAAAAAGATATGTGCAAATTTTGATTTTCGCGTAAACTTGTAAGTGGGTACCAAAATTTACCTTAATTTTCAACTTTTTATATTTCGAAATTTGCCCTTTACTTGTGCTGTAAGACATTGCTTTTAAACAAAATTGTCAATTCTAGGTCAATCGGAAGTATCCTATAGGCTTTGGGTCGAAAACCTATATGGTAGTTCTCGTTGACCTAGAATCACGAAATTTGGCAATAATTAAGGCCTTCTAGCACAAATAAAGGAACAATTAAAAAAAAATAAAAAAATATGAAAATTAAGGTAAATTTTGCGAAAATCTAAATTTGCCCATATCTTTTTATCGTGTTGACTGAGGACCTAGATTTTTATACCCTGTACTACTCCACGTTAGCAACTCAACCATTACAGCACCCACACATACACACTTAAAACTTAGCCAACAATATAAATGATACCAATTTTATTATGGCGGTATATTGGGTAGGTACGGAACCCTCGGCGCACGAGTTCGAGTCGCACTTGACCGGTTTTTTTAAATGGCCTGAAAAGTTTTAAAAGGTTATAAAACCAAATGAGACCCATCTTACAATAGCGAGTTCAGTTAACCATCCACAATCCTTCAACATCCTGTAAACGACAATGAAACATTATGATTGTGTCTATCATTATATATAGTTTAATTAATCCAGCTTAATCCTCTTGTCGGCTCAGCCAGGGATGTGATGTGTTTTATTTATACGCAGTTAAGCAGGGCGTTGATTTCATCATAATTAGGTACATTAACTTATATTAGTTGGTGAACGAAGCAAAAGGCGTATGTCAGGACTGTACCAGATGGCGTTCTGTATTTTCTTTTTACTCCCTTGGGAAAAAGGCATTAGTTTATGTATGTATGTTTTATGTAAAATTAACCAAATTTTCAAATTGAAACTGAATTTAGAGGGAGATTGAATATTGCCTACAAGGGATCTTAATCACATTTTCATACTAACTACAGGTAATTAAAAAATTATAATAACACTCATCGCGGATTCACACGGCTTTTGCAGTGCATCAGTATGTTGCTCAACCTGCCTTTGTGAACAAATAAAATAAATTCAAAATTAAAATTCTATCCGGAGGCTCAACATCAATGCAAGACGATTATAATTGACTGGTTAAAATCATTAACATACGAAGAAATTGAACAAATATTGATCAGACTATGCTAAAAAGGCATACATAAACAGACCACAGATACAAACATGCACGCACAAACACACATTCACACACAAACACGCGCGTGTGCGGGCACGCACGCACTCACACATACATGCACAATTGAGCTGCTATCTTGACAGTATCATTAAAATATGTCATAGTTTTTAATTTGCATTCTGTTTTCTTTTATATGTTTTACTTTTTTATTTTTGTATAGTTTATTAGTCCATTATGTAAATGTAAATAGGGGAAGTAGTGAGTCGGCCCAATATAGGTATTATTAATAACTCAATGGGGCTGCCTCATAATACACATTTGTAATGACTTTGGAACAATAAACAATTTATTTATTTAAGTGGAAAAGACTCCTGGTTAAAAATAAAATTAAAAACAAAAATAAACTGATTAATTTTTATCCTAAATTTTGTTATTTATATTTTGAAGAAAAGTCTCTTTTATGCAATTCGATGATTGGCGCTATATTGTAAGTAATTTCCTCTACCGGACTCAACCTCCACTCAGCCTCCTTCAATCAAATTGACGACTATAGCTTGTTATCTATGGTCATTAACTCTGAGTTTTTATTGGGGACTGAGTCAAGTGGAGTGGAGGCAGTTTCCATCATTATAAGCGCCAATCATACTCGTATATTTTAATAAGAAATCTCTATCACTTATTTTAAACAAAAAGAGACACCTTTGACCTTTCATTTGCAACACTATAATTTAAAAAAAACCGGTCAAGTGCTAGTCGAACTCGTGCGTCGACCGTTCCGTACTCATTATACCGCCATAATAAAATTGGTATCATTTTTATTGGTAGCTAAGTTTTAAGTGTGTGTGAAAGTGTTTTTAAATTCTTCACTATGAGTGTAATAACTCGCGCCGGCAAGACTGCGAGCATAATATTGCAATAAATATTTTCTTTTATTTTCTTTCACACAATAGCACAATTTTATTTATTTACCTTATTTGAGGTTGGTGCCAATTAAGCTCGTCATCTAAATTTTATGAGCGCCCATACAACTCAGAGGACTATCTTAATTGGCATCAACTATGTATGTATGAACCTTTTAATTTTCAACTTTTTTATTTTTTGGAATTTTTAAAAGCCTACCTCACTTTTTGCCAAATTTCGTGATTCTAAGTCAACTGGAACTACTATATATGTTTTAGACCCAAAACCTTTAGGGTACTTCCGGTTGACCTAGAATTGTCAATTTTGGTAAAAAGCAAGTTCTTACAGAACAAGTAAAGGGAAAATTACGAAAAATAAAAAAAGAATGAAAATTAAGGTAAATTTTGATACTTACAAGTTTTCGCGACCTTGATTTTTATACACCTTATAGGGACTATAAACCTCAGTATCCGGTATAAATTTTAACTTGCTATGTCTACCCGTTCCTGAGAAAATGGTGTGGTGACACACGGACAGAAAGACGGACAGACGGACAAGAGAGTGATCTTATAAGGGTTCCTTTTTTTACCTTTTGAGACACGGATCCCTAAAAAAAGAAGTTTTACTTAGATAGATCCCCTGAGGTAAGTCCTGCATTATAAGTAATTTTTCCTGTTGTTGGAACGTGGAAAATATCCAGCTGTGGAGTTCACCTTAGCTTGTGCATTTTATTATCTTCAAGTAGTGACCCTTTATAGTAATAAACTGCATTACCTTGCCGTTGGATCCGGTTTGATTCAATATTATTTTGGCATTGCCTTCGAAAATTATGTATTTGACACATAAATTTAGCGTGAAAATACATTTATTGATAACTTTTTAACCGACTACAAAAATGGAGGTTATAAATTAGATACGTATGTACGTGTATGTAGGTATATTCACTTATGGTTTCTGACCATGTGTTCCAAATTTCATAAGTGTATGTATGTTTCACGCATTTCTCAGAAACTAGTAACCGGATCGTGATCATTTTTTCTTTTTCGTTTTGTGAAGTTGGTTAAAACCATCTCTATAAATAATAGCATAATCTAATTTTTTAACCACAACTGTTAAATTAACTCCTCATATGGAACGCAGAGCTTCGTGAGACACAATGGCTTCTTAATTTTTTCTGTTAATTACCGGCATACAACGGGTTAATCACTGATTAGCGGGCTCAAGTCTAAACTCTGGGGTGCTACTGAGAGATTCCCGATTGAAAATTCCAAATACCCGAGGATCGAAGCCAGGAACTCATACTCACCAGTAGTGTTTGCAATAAACTAAATAAATTCTCGATTGATAGTCTCACAACAATATTCCACCTCATTGCAGACAGAACATACATAATTATGCACAAGCCTGTTAGTAAACCGTCGATCACAATGTATCGAGAGACAATGGTCTTCACTGCTCGATACCGAGCACTGGTATCAGTATCGGTGTGTTGAATCGGTTACGAGGCGTCAGTTACTTGCAGGTGAGGCTTCTACGCCCACGGAACGAACCATCGAACACTGAAAAGGGTGCGTCAGACTAGGATATTTGCCTTTGTGGGTTTTGATAATGGTTTAAAGTTGCTCGTACTTAACTTGTTACCTTAAGGTTTCGCTTTTCCTCTTTTATCGTATTGATTTGACTGAAATTGTATCCGACCAGTACAAACTGGTCACGGCTATCCAAGTGCCTTCAAATTAACCAGTCCCATGTGTATTGCTTCCTTCAATCATGTTCCTTGATTATACAGAAGTGTGGTTGGGGAGACAGAGAAATGGACTATCGAATGGTAGTACCCTGATGGGTATACCGATGGTTCTTTAGGTATTTTTATGTGCCGGAAAGCGGCTGAATTAGAAAGAAATTGCGCTGTCCCACAGCTTGATAATTTTGTTTTAACAAGTGAACCTAGTTGGCGGTCGTGTACAATGTCTGAATCTGGGCGCCTGCCGGCAGGTTCTCGAAGGTAATGCTTCAGAAAGCAAATCAATAACCTTTCAGGCACCAAATGTGTCTGAATGCGGTGAGTCCGCCGACAAGCGCACAGAAACCGCTATGCTGGTTCATACAAACACATTATATCAACTAAATGGCCTTTGTATACTGAAATTACATAAGTCTAATCTAAATACAGGGCCTAGGTACAAGTCTAGGTTACCTAAAAGTGCTAAATCGAGAATAACAAAGTTTCTGACCACTTATTTGAGGAAAATTTGTGTGTATTCATCGTTCCAGGGTGAGATGCTACTAGCCCTTGCTATGTACTGTTGTTATGTTCTGCTTTTCAGTCATAGACATAGGGTAAACAAGTTAGAACACCTATTTTGTGTTTCCCAACTAAATAATGTGTGAAATAAAGCAACGCGATTGGTGCGCCATCTGCCTGAGCGGATCGCATACACTACTATCTGATTCTCCGTTTTTATAGGGGTCCCGAAGAAAAATAATAAATAAGTTTGATGAAGAAAAAGAATATCAGGTCAGTAGTATAAAAAGGTCAGTTTTAAGTTTTGACCGATAGCAATAAAACCTAAATTTGAAGTCCTTATAAAGAAAACTTCCTCCACTCCGACCAAGTCAGTCACTATGGCAACGGAAAAGATATCAAGATTCAATAACAAGCTATAACTTTATTTGAATCTATAACTCAAGCTAAAGTCAACTTGACTGAGCCAAATGGAAGAAATGACTTTGGCCTATAAACCAAGTCATTATTTCCCTAACTTGTTGACACTTATCTAGGGTTTTTTCTTTAGTTATGACGACTGGAGATCCTTTGGCTTAAATATGGGCCTCAGTATACCGGGGGTAAACATTACTACTGTCATTTACCACTATTTAGGATCTTTACAGATAACGTAATATTTACCTATGAAATTGCAGTTTTTTATGAAATAAGATTTATTCAAAGTTACCCATACAATCGATGCATCTTTGCCAACGCAGTGGCAGTTTGTTAATTTCTTGAAGAAATCAGCTGGACGGGAGGCAACGAATTCTTTAAACGCATTTTGTACTGCCTCTCGGGTATTGAATTTTTTTCACGCCAAAAAATTATGCAAATTCTGGGAAAAAGTTATGCAAATTCTGGGAAAAAGTTATGAAAATTCTGGGAAAAAGTAGAAGTCTGGAGGCGCAAGGTGGACTGGTGAATATGGCGGATGACGGAGAGCTTCCAACCCCAGCTCTTGTAACTTGGAAACCGTCTGCTATGCAGTATGAGGTCGCGCGCTGCCGTGCAGGAGTAGCGGTGACAATTGACTATAGCTGGTTGGTGGCGTGCCAGCTTCTTCATCATTGTGTTCAGTTCTTCACATTACGCATCTACATCTGCATTTGTTCATCCTGTTTGTAAAAAAAGCTGTGATGAATCACACCGGCCCTAGACCATCACTTTTGTAGAAGTAAGTTTTCGTTTAAGACTTGCTGAGCATCTGCCATTGTCAAACAGAATCATTTTTTCGTCGCAGATAACAATGCTGCCGATCATTGAGTTTGTGGAGTACCCATTTTGCAATCTTTTTTTACCTTCTCAATTTGACGCAAATGGACCAATATTGTTTCGATACCAATTTCGAAAGCTGCTGCTAATTCATCCGTAGATTGAGTATCATCAGCTTCCACAATCGCCTTTAATTCGTCATTGTCGACCAAAGTTTTCGTACGACCACGGGGTACATTTTTCAGGTCGCAATTTCCAGAAACGGGCAAACCAATAACAGGTGGTGCGTAACTTTGTAGTGTTCGCTCCGTAACTGTCGTTGATGTTGCGTGCCGCTTGTGCCGCGTTGCTGCCACGACGGTATCCATATTCCATAATTACTCGACTTTTAAACGTATCCATGATGACGAAAAAGATTTAAATGCGATGAAAACATAACGCTAATCAAATGACTAATTTAGAACACAAAAATTATGTTTTAATAAAATTAATTTGAAATTAGAATTCTAGATTTGAAATGACCAGTACTGCAGAACCTAAAGGTAAAGGCCTATTATTTATTTATTTATTTCATAGTATAGGTATCACACTGGCCCGCCCTTATAAAAATATATGCGTAATACAATAACGACCAAATCTGCTATGAGCCTGCAGACGTGAACGTGTGAGTTTATCTTTCCTTCTCAACGTCAACCTATTCCATCATCGCTCGTTCGTGTCTCCTGTGCGGGTCAAAAATATTTTTTTTTTCTTTCATTACATCCTGAAGTTAATAAATATTGCCATCAAATTTGATACTAACCTACAACTATTAGGGCAAAATCAAACGACACAGTCACCCCAGCACTGTTTATTATTGATTTTTTCATCAAATATCCTTCTACACAAGTTTTATCACTTGAGGTCTGTAGCTCGCGTAGACTGCTGCTACGGCGTAGCAAAAGGGACCGCTACGGCGTCTATGAAGTCGTAGCATGTTGCTACGCATAAGCCTAAAATAAAATTCTTGAAGATTGACCGTTTTGGTTTGGATTATAAAAGCAAGTATAATTTCTAGTGCTTATCTTTTTATTTGAAACTAGTCCTTTTCCCTCGGTTTCGCTTGTGGAACCTACCTCGCAGTAATATTGCATTTTGTCGGGCTCTTCTTTGTTCTTTTGGTGTCGGGATTTAAAGTAACCTAATGACACTCAACGATGGTGAAGCTATCTACTGAAAGATTTTTCTACAAACATATTAATAATCCATGCAATTTTACCTCTTCACTTTATGAGCTAATACTAAGATTAAGAATACATTTTTAGCTATCTTAATTACCAACCTACTAATATTATTAATGTAAAAGTTTGTAAGTATGTATGGATGGATATTTGTTACTCTTTCATGCAAAAATTACTGAAGTGATTTGGGTGACGTTTGGCCACAGATATTTTTTTGAGCCTGGATTAAGACATTATCTAAGCAGGCCTCGGTCACTCCGCGCGTAAGCTTGAGAAGTGCCTTCTGCTTCGAGCATCACCGGCGATGCCAAGATCAGTGTCGCATGCCTTTTCTTGATTCGCGCAAGTACACTATGTGATTACGTTTCTTGTTACGTATATTTCGTGTAAAATATTATTTATTGATTAATCTTATTGATAATTATGTTATTATAATAATAAATATACATAAGAACTAGAAACAAGGTTTTAAAACTTTTTATACGTTTCTAAATTTTTTGTTTATCAGATTTAATAACCGCGAATTCAGAGCGGTAAAAATAAAATTCACCATTGCATCAAACTAAAGCATATACAAGCCCTATATATGTATATATACACGTACCTACTAATTACTTTAAAACTTATTAAATGAATATTATTAAATATCGTGACTTTTATTTATTTCTTATATTCGTAAACAATCGTAATGTGTCCGCGGCCACATCAAATCCGCGCGGCTAGCAAAGTAATTCAAACTCTCGCTGCGAGCATTTTAAACATATGTTCGTTCATAGTGGACGCGGCGATGCTCTGGCGATTATCGCGTAGGTTTATTGTAATTTCTTCGAGAGTGAAAAATCCAAAGACCTTATACTTCTTACTACTAGACTGTGCACTATGGCGCAAAAACCGGTCCGCGTGAGAGGGCTCCCGTTGGTAGTGTGTCTCTGTCTAATGAGGTGACCATGACCAAACAGAACACGGGACAAATTGATTTTAAAAACGATAGTGTAAGTATCCCGACATATTTATGCTACCTTAAAACGCTACCTAAACCTACCTAATTTATTGTAAATAAAAAAAATAGTATGTATATTTTTTGGAATCTACAACATTTATCGTATGATGTCAGGCGTAAATAATTTCACCATCCCATGTTTTCCCGTGGGTGTCGTAAGAGGCGAGTATGGGAAAACCAAAGAATGAGCAGCAACGTTCTCTGTGCATTTGTAATAACCATACTGCGATCGCCAACCCGCCTGCAAAGCACTCCCCATGAATAGCACAAATAAAACACAGTATAATATAGTGCCCGGCAGCCTGCCTACCCTCGACTACGGTAGCGGTCGAGTTTACGGCATGGCAAGGGGTGCTAAGAATCCCGGACGAGATCCGGCTACCCCAACAAATACCGACGACTGGACCCGGCAACGTACAACACGCGCACACTCCGGTCCGACGAAAAGATCACCAAACTCGAAGAGGAATTGAGCAGTTTATGATGGAATATTATAGGGTTATCTGAAGTTCGAAGAGAGGGGGAGGACTCGATTATCCTCAAATCCCAAGTCTCCTCAAGTCTCGTTTTACAAGACCCATCGTATAGATAGGAACAAAAAGCTCTCTGATCCTACTCTCAAGCTCATGAAGGAGAGGCATGAGATGATCCTGCAGTCTACAGACGATGCTTTGAAATACCGGCAGCTAAATATACCTTTAAGGATCTCAATGATTTCACATATTGTCCAGTTGCGTCGACAGTTGTGAAACAAAATTATGCCAATTTTATTCCTCTAGGAATCAATTTGCAAATAATATTAACAGCCGCTGAATTTCACTCGAACAAAGCCTGCCAAAAACTCCGCAAACCACCATCTTACATTTAGTATTACCAGGCCCAAATATTTAAAAGTACTAGTCTAACTAAGTATTAATTAATTATTTTTTAAATACAACGAATTGATTAATTATAGGAACTGAAGAAATATTTAAATACGTTTCAAGTCTATGAATCGTTTGTTTGGGTATAAAATAAAAACAATTTTTTTTTAATTTTCTACCATGTCTACCAAACCCAATGATTATTTGAGCTTGCAAGAAGTCAGACAAGGACACACTACCAGCGGAAACCCTCTCGCCAGGACCGCTTTTGATTAGCTACCGCTTATAAGGAAATAGCTAACCTAGGTGGATGATGATAGATTTCATTTTAGCGAAACAAAAATTTTTGGTACACAGTCTAGTAGTAAGAAATACGTATAAGGTCTTTGGAAAAATCTGTTACGTATAACTATTAGATAATCTGTGATCTAGGTAATAAATGACTTGTCTTATTTTCAAACAGAATAGTTTCTTTCAGCCTATTTTACGTATCTGTCACCTCGAGCAACATGGCAGGACCTAACTAGTGTTCGCCTGACAGCTGTCACATCTTCATAAAGAGGCGTCGACATATTGTAAAGGGTTGTGACAACTGTCGGGTGACAAGTGACGGCAGGTAACGAAACCGGACCGAATGAAATATATCTAAAAAATGTTGACAAGGTCGCTAGATATACAGGCTATTTTTAAATAAGACAGGGTTTTATTACTTTACCGACTTTATACTCGTATTACTTTGCATTCGTATGTGTGTCGTGACCAGCCAATAGAAATCGATTTTTGAAGCGCCTCTAGATATCCGATTAAACTAAACCTTAACGTACTTGTATAACTTTGCAAACGTTTCAATATATGATAGTATACGGTACGGTATGACAGTACAAGAGCTAATGAGTATTATAGGTCCCGTCACGTAAAAAGAGCGCTGAGCGACTTTGGAGGCGATGAGTCTGCGCATGGGTACAGGCGCGTTCTAAAGTACTAGGCTACTGATTTATAATATAAGAGTAATTGTTTTATTGTAGAATCATAATAGGTACGATACTAGCAACGTAGTACTTTGGAAGAGGTTAGAATTAAAAATGATTATGTTTACTAGAGCATTATTTTTTAATTCGAAAATTTAATATTAAATATATAAACATCTTATCATTATAAATTGTCAACTGCTCCTTTTTCAGCTTCTTTCATCATAATACAATAAATAATGTTTCGTTCCTTCATTTTTAAAACCACTGCGTGAACATAAAGTTGTATGTGCGACTGTATTTTAGGAGCGAACGAAGAAGATCTCAGCGCGGGAAGCATGGGTCCATTTCTTCTTAGCGTGTCGATGGCAAATATAAAAATTTAAATATTGTGTTTGGCCCAGAATTCAGCCACGGCAACAGCATGGGTCTACTGACGAACCAATAGCGTGCGCGCACAGAAATATTGGCGGAATATTCCGCCGTCGCGCCCCCTTTATGCCACCAATTAAATCAATAAATCGCTCAGAGCGCAGGTTTAAGGCCAGCGTTCTTTTTACGTGACGGGACCTAACGACAGGTTCCTTGGCTTCTCACATCCAGTGAATTTCCGTGGGCCTCATCAGGTCATCAGGCCACCTTGCTGAAGGCCTTACTAAGCTGTCTTTCAAAACGCGGTCGCCACTCCACGCATTGATATCATATTTCAGCAAAAAATAAGTCTTTATTGTATTTTATATCTTCCAATCATACAAACTTTCTCCGTGGGCGTGTAAGTACAAGAAGTGGTGTAAGAAGTACTTTTGCAAAAACATGGTGGATTGCGGTGCGGGCAACTAGTTAGTCTGAGTAATCACGAGGCAGCTGCGAGACGAGTAATACAGGCAGGGTTCCGTATGCAATGAATTGAAACTATAAAGAATAAAACACTAAAGGATTCATGAGGCCGATTTTGGTGAAAACTAAAGCTGCATAATATATTTTTTCTATATCAATAAATCGTTGTGAGGAATTGAACCTGTGGATTCTGGAAAAAAACATATGCTGTATTATTACGCTAACTAGTAGTGTCACTAATAAGGATAGATCAATTCGTATAAACCAAAAAGACGTCCGTAGGGTGCTGCGTAACCTTGACGTGACTCGGGGAAGGCTGGATTGACCCAACGCCGAATGTATACGTACATCCGTGGTGGGGCGACCCGGACTGCCAGGCACTTCTTCTCATGCAACCGAGCGGGTGGGCAGGTTGCGGATAGCCCAACCCCGGCTGCGAGACCGACCGCTGTTAGTGGATGATCCCGCGGTCGGGGCATCTCCCAAAGAGATCCCGGACAAGAGAAGTTCCCGAAAGTCAAAATCCCAGGCTTAGGGTAACCCATTTACCATCGTCCCATGTGCCCATCACCTAACAAAGCCATCCCTCCATATCCGCACACATCCCGTCGATCCTTAAATCCCTAGGGCAATTCCCAGGCCTAGGGTGAACCACAAGGAACCCCCCCCCATATCCATCAAATTCCTTCCCTCCTATCCCTCCGTCCCGTCGTTCCCAGAGGAAGGGTAACCTCGATTCCAAAAAAGCCCACCCCCCGACAACATGAACATGCAGAGTGAAAGAGAAGATACCCAGGTGGGTCCCGGCCAAGCCGGGGAATCCCACACCGCTTCGGCGGTTAGCTCCCAACGTATTATGGGGGGAGCATCAAACTGCATTGTTGATCAACTAATGCCGCGCTTTTCTGCGCGGCCGGCTGCTGACTTAGCGCCCAAATCACAGGCTGCGAATAACGCGCCCATTAACCCGACCCTGGCTGCGACTAACGCGCCCTTAATCCCGACTCCGGCTGCGACTGACGCGCCAACACCCACTACACGGGGCATGCCCCCCGCGAACCTCTGGCAACAGAGCGTTGTGCGGAGCAGCTCCACTTACGTAGACAGTGACCCAGACCGACACACCAAAACAGACAAGGGGAAAGACGACAAACCTGGCAGCTCTGCCACTCTCCCAGCTGTAGTCGATGAAGTACGCCCTGAAAAGGGCGGAAAAATCCCAGCCCGAGAGATTGAAGTAGGCGACCGAAAGCGTAGTTCTCGCGAAGGCAACAGCCAGCGCGAAGCGCGATCGGACGCCGAAGGGTGGGTACGCGTCCAGCCACGAGTACGCGCAGGGGCAACCCAGCGTGGAAAGGGGCCGGACGCGGGGCCACGCGACGGGCCGCTGGCACGCGAAGGGGAAACCCAGCGCGACAAGCGGCCGGACGCGGCGCCACGCGACCAGCTGCAAGTACGTGCGGGGGAAACCCAGCGTGGAAAGCGGCCGGACGCGGACCCAAGCGAGCGAGGGAAGGTACGCGAAGAGGCAACCCAGCGCGAAGAGCCTCCGCACGCAAAAGTACCTGCCGGGGCCGCCGCCCGACCCCAAGAGACCGACAAATCCCAAACCCGACCAAGACGCACCAGGGGCAAGCGTTCCCATGCCTCACGCCGGGCGTTGCTGGCATCCAACGCCCTGCCAGGCACCTCAAACCCGAAGCCTGTACCGAGTGGGACGGGGCCGGGTAAGAGGACGCGCCCCGACGACACGGCCTCACCTAGCGCGCTCCAGGGGGACGCCAAGCGCGTGAGAGTTCACTCCGCACAGGAGGGGCAGAGGACCTACGCGCGGGCCACAAAGGACATTCCTGCGCGGCTAGCGGTAGCAATCTGCCTTCCCCACCCCAGTAGGGAGCTAACTAGGGATGAGGCCGAACACATCAAGACCGCCCTGGAGGACAGACTGATGGACTCGGACCCGTCGACGCCACTCCCGGCCTTCCGCGGATACCCACGGGTAGCGGAAGGCACGGTGCAGATATGGTGCGAGGACGATAACGCCCTGACCTGGCTGACCCAAAATGTGCCCCACATCAGACTACCCGACAATGACCAGACTCTGACGGTGCTCAGACAGACCGACGTACCCACCCGTGTCCGAGCCTCGCTCTTCGTCCCTCGATACAGAGGTGATGTGAGCAGGCTCCATGGCATATTAATTTGCCAGAACACCTGGTATGACATCGCAAGGTGGTCGCTGTACAGGGCAACTACCATCGGTGGCGACCGT
Organism: Orthosia gracilis; assembly: GCA_947562075.1. NCBI lineage: Eukaryota > Metazoa > Arthropoda > Insecta > Lepidoptera > Noctuidae > Orthosia > Orthosia gracilis. Next base: position 25,763,441 of record OX387266.1, read on the forward strand.
TATGGGACCTACCTAACCCTGGGGCTGCCACCGGAGGAAGCTGAAAAGGTCCTGGGGCGGGAGCGACGGATATCGTACCTGCTAGGGTCAATATACGTGCGCTTCTGGCCCACGACCCGTCCCTCCGACACCCAGACTGACAGCACACAAACGACGAAACCGACGACGGCACAGACGACCGACACGGACATTGTCCAACTCGAGGCAGAGATGGCTCGAGCGGCAATGGCCGATGACGACGACGCTTTACCGCCCGTATCACCCGGCTGGAATGACCAATTACTTGCCTCGTCGCCGGGAGACACACACGACATCAACAAACACCGGGAGGTGGAGACGGAGGGACTATCCGATGGATCCGTCTCCGACTAACCCCACTCCACCTCTACCAACGCCCCTCAACATCATCCAAACCAATCTCCAGCATAGCCAGACTGCCACGGCCAGCTTACGCAGGGCACTGGAGGTTAAGCATCGAACCATCGCACTGATCCAAGAGCCGTGGATCAGGAACAACAGAGTATGTGGCCTCAACAACATCGGAGGTAAGATAACTCTCGACACACACGGCTCAGATAAGCCAAGAACCTGCATCTACATACCCAAAGAAATTCCCTTTTCGCCACTGACTCAATTCTGTTCCAGAGCCCTGACAGCTGTCAGGCTCCAAACCGAAGGTGACGCTCCGGACGTTGTACTGGCCTCGGCATATATGCCAGGCGAGGACACAGATTGCCCGCCAAAGGAGCTGGCCGACCTGGTCCAGCACTGTGAGCGCGCCAATTTGGACCTGATCATCTGCACCGACTCGAACGCCCACCACCCGCTCTGGGGCAGTGTCACACCGAACTCCAGAGGAGAGGTACTATCCACCTTTTTATTCTCTACTAATCTTAACATTGTTAACCGCGGCTCAGAACCCACTTGGGTCACGGCCCGTGGACAAACGATCATAGATTTAACACTCGCTACAGAAAACGCGACAAACCTTATCACAAACTGGCACGTATCGGACGAGCCTTCTTGCTCAGACCACAGAAGGATCCGCTTTACACTAACCACAAACACTAAAAAACCCGCACCAAGGCGAAACCCGAGGCGTACCAATGTTCCCGGGTTTAAAAGCCTCCTGACCTCACTTTTAGCTGGACATCTAGCACAGGGAACCGTAAGGGACCAAACACAATTAGAATACACCGTAACAAAATTATCCAAATACCTAACTGAAGCTTACCATGCATGCTGTAAATCAAGAGAACCCCTGGTGGAACGCAAATCTTGGTAAACTCAGAGACACGCTGCGTAAGCAATTTAACAGAGCGAAAAACACAAGACTCCCGGAAGACTGGGAGATATACAAAGAGACACAATATGTATACAAAAAACAGATAAGAACTGCCAGGAGGATGGCATGGCGGAAATTCTGTGAATCCATTGAAACAAACAATGAGGCCGCAAGGGTACGGAAGATCCTATCAACGGACCAGGACCGAACCCTTGGCGCGCTGAAAAAACCCGACAACTCATATTCACAAACCGACTATGAAACCAGTAAGGTCCTACTCGAAACTCACTTCCCGGACTGTCAGGTCCTGGAAGACAAGACGTGGGAAGCTGAACCCGAATGGACTCCAACGGAAGAAGACTGGTCAAGAGCCCACATTATAGTAACAGTAGACCGGATAAAATGGGCTATCAACACCTTTCAGCCATACAAGTCGGCGGGGCTGGATGGCATCTTCCCGGCCCTGCTGCAGTGGGGGGTAGATTATCTAACGCCATGGCTGTTGGAGATCTATCGGGCCTGCATAGCACTTAGATATATACCTCTCGCATGGCGAGAGGTGAAAGTTATCTTCATACCCAAACCTGGGAAAACTGGTTATACACAACCCAAGGCGTATAGACCTATAAGCCTCACATCCTTCTTACTGAAAACCCTCGAAAGACTCTGTGATAGGCACATCCGTGATGGGCCTCTCCGTGTAAAACCACTGCACAAACAACAGCACGCGTACTCCACAGGCAAATCAACAGAATCCGCGTTGCACAACGTAGTATCTAAAATTGAATGCGCAGTGGACCACAAATGCTCAGCACTGGCTGCCTTCATTGACATCGAGGGCGCCTTCGATAAGACCATGTTCAACAGCATAAACACGGCCCTCGACAGACACAGCATAGACCCGACCCTAGGGGGCTGGATCACCAATATGCTCAAACTGAGAGCGGTTCAAGTCACGGTTAACGATACTACAAGGGCTATCGTCGCGAAGGGCTGTCCACAGGGGGGCGTCCTTTCGCCACTACTGTGGAACCTGGTAGCTGACAGCCTCATCAAAACACTCAATGACAAAGGTTATTTCACCGTTGGCTACGCGGATGACATAACAATAATAATTAACGGGACCCACGAAAACACTCTATGCAATCTAATGCGTCAAGCCCTGAAAATAGTAGAGGAATGGTGCAGCGAGCACCAACTCTCAGTGAACCCCACAAAAACTGAACTAATTCTCTTCACAAAGAAGAGGAAACCGAAGACAATGCAACTACCGCGTTTCTTCGGAGCAACCCTAAGCCTTTCAACCGAAACCAAGTACCTGGGCATCTATTTGGACAAACAACTGAACTGGGCAAAACACGTGAATTATATCATCACAAAGGCCAGCATATCACTGTGGCAGTGCAAGCGACTGCTAGGCAGGAATTGGGGGATTAGCCCCATGATTACCCACTGGCTATACACCACAGTTATCCGACCAATCATCACATACGGCTCGTTGGTCTGGTGGCCCAGAACAGACCTCAGCACAGCCCAAAAGGATCTCGAAAAACTGCAACGGTTCGCTTGCGTTGCAATCACTAGCAGTATGAGAACCACACCCACTGCTGCCCTACAGGCAATGCTGGGACTGTCACCTCTGCACCTTATTGTACGTGAGGAGGCAGCCCTGGCCACTTTTAGACTCCACCTATCAGGTACCCTAAATAAAGACTCCAGAATTAAGCACACGCGCATAAAGGAAGATGCGATCAAGCGTAAACCGTTTTTAGCATCACCATGCGATAAAGCCCCAAAAACACACCACTTTAATAGGCACTACAACATAATTCTCACAGAAGAACGAGGTGACTACTCAGGCCCGAAAGAGATGAGAGTATACACCGACGGATCGAAGACTGACTCCGGTACCGGAGTCGGAGTCTTCTCACACGATTTCAATATAAATATATCCAGACCGCTAGGAGGTTTCAACACCGTCTATCAGGCGGAGTGTGTGGGCATCATACAAGCGGTCCATGCCCTAGAAGCCAGGAGGGTTACGGACACCCACATACGGATACTCTCCGACAGCGCATCAGTCCTCCAATCCCTACGGAAGGATTATATTACATCAAAACTAATACTAGAATGTCACAAAGCACTAGAACAGATAACAGTACCCAGCCGTAACATGGTAACACTACAATGGATAAAGGGACACAGCGGATCACTGGGCAACGACGCAGCTGACGAGCTTGCGAGACGCGGATCCAGCTCGGTGGTCCACGGACCCGAGCCTATTGTACCCATCCCCTTCAACCAAATACGCAGATGGCTACAAGAATTCACCCAGACACAGGCGGAGGACTGGTGGACTTCGGCACCGGGCTGTAGGCAATCCAAAGAAGCTCTGCGATCTTTGGACAGTAGGCTTACCAGGCGTCTTCTACGCCTGGACAGAAATGGCCTGCGCCTGGTGACGGGGACCATCACGGGGCACTGCTCACTCAACAAACACTTCCACACAATAGGCATAACGGACAGTCCTCTGTGCAGGGCATGCATGGAAGCCGAGGAAACCGTTACGCACGTTCTCTTTGAATGCACAGGTGTAACCCAGATAAGAACACAAACGCTCGGGTCACCCAGATCTTACACGGATGTTTTGACGAAACCAGGAGCTCTAATCGACTTCTGGAGGGAGGTGGGCTGGTTGGAATGACCACCAAACGGCCGCCATGGCCCACGCACAATGGTCCACTTAAGGGACTAAGTGCGGAAACCAAACCCCCCTAACATAACATAACATAACATAACCTTGACGTGAAAAAGGCCGGTTGCCCTGATAGGGTACCAGCAATTGTACTCAGAACTTGTGCGCCTGAGCTGCTTTGCGATCTTGACACGTCTATATCGCCTTTCGCTAGACGCTGGAAAATAAACGAATGCTTGGAAGCAAGCCAACGTTCAGCCAGTGCCCAAGAAGGGCAGTCGAGCTGACCCGGCAAACTATAGACCCATCTCAGTAACGTCCTCTGTAAGAGTATGGAACGGGTGCTCAACTGTAAGCTCCTGGCGTACCTAGAAGCTAACGACATTCCCAGTGACCGCCAAAATGGCTTCCGCCAAAATCGATCAACTGGGGATCTTCTAGCGTATGCTATTCACATCTAGAGTGAGGCCATCGAGAAGCTCGGGGAAGCGCTTGCCGTCTCCCTCGACTTCTCGAAGGCTTTTGACAGGGTCTGGCACGAAAGCCTTATTGGTAAGCTTCCTTCATTCGGTTTGCCCAGTGGTTTATGTGTTTGGATTGCGGACTTCCTGAGGGATTAGTCCATCCGAGCGGTCATAGATGGCTGCACGTCTAGCCAACTGGATATTAATGCCGGGGTTCCTCAGGGATCGGTGCTCTCAGCAACATTGTTCTTGCTCCATATAAACGATCTGCTAAAACCACCAGCACCTTTGGGTATGCAGACGACAGCACTGTTGCTGAGAAGTACGTGTCTGACGCATGGGCTACTGGGCCTCAGACCCCGTCTCACTGGGAGGCCATGGTTGAGCGCTTGAACCTATCCTTGAAGGCAGTCTCCGAATGGGGCGATGCCAATCTGGTTAATTTCAATGCTGCTAAGACTCAGGCGTGTCTTTTTTCCGCAAAAAGGAGCCAATTCCACCCGGCTCATTCTTTCCGGGGTGTAACCATTCCGACAACGGACCATCTTGAGCTTCTTGACATTACGTTGACATCGACCCAAAACGTTGGTCCAAACATTGAGGCAAAGGCACAGCTGATCGCCAAAAAGTTGGAGATCCTTGCGAAGGTGAGTCGGTACTTCACGCCAGAACAGCTGTTTGACTTGTAACAAGCACAAGTTCGATCATGCATGGAGAACTGCTCTCATCTCTGGGACGGATCTGCCAAATACCAGCTTGATGCACTTGAGTCGATAGCAAAAGGTGTCAAGAGGTTCTCATCGGCAATGAGAAACTGGTCGAGGCCAGAGCCTTGAACATCGTCACCGAGTTGCCAGCCTGTCGGTTTTTTAACCGACTTACCAAAAAGGAGGAGGTTCTATGTTCGATATCATGATTGTTTTTTTTTTGTATGTTCACCGATATCTCCGTCAATTGTGGACCGACTTTAAAAAATATTTTTTTTATTTGAAAGAGTATGTTTCGAAATTGATCCCATTTTAATTTGGTGAAGATTTGATGAAGAAGTTCGGGGATATACAACAGAACTCTTAAATAAATAACGGCAAATCTCTCGGGATTGCTGCAATAGCTAGGTGAGATAGTGGTCAAACGCGAACCTATCAATAATAAAAAATATATATATCTATGGAAAGTAATGTCGTACGGCAAACTTAATTAAAGACCAATGTTTTCCCTTGCATGCAGTCTAATATAACCAGACAATAATGTCATATACCTGCTCGCTGTAAATGGCTCCCATAATAAGCACAATACGATCACATTATCTCCAGTTGATTGCTGACCGTCGCTTGCCATTATCTACCGATAGCATAATGCTCATTGTTCCGCTGATTGAAATCAATGTACCAATAGTGCTCTACTAAGTTAATGTAATAATTCTAAGATACAATGGAGAACCGGCAACTGCACATCCATAGAAACATTTTAGAACGAAAATCATTATTCATAAAAACAAAACAAAATACACACACATCATTCACATTTCATTTCTCTCAATAATATCAACTTGAGTAAGTTCCACGGTTTTCCGATTCCCTCGCGGAGCTCTAAAATAAAACTCTTGGAAAACCGAAGCACACAACAAAGTTACAACTTACACGTACGTTAAGACTCGGTGCTCCACAGTCACCTGCATAAGGTTCTACTCGAACATCAAACGTATTGAGGACGCCACTCGATGCAACTTTGTCAAACTCGCTTATATGTAATGCGCTTTTAAAATATAAAATGTTTCTTTTTATGACGATTTTATTCCTCTCGAGGAATTCAAGTAAGCGGAATGTTAATGTTCTTCTCTTCAAATGAATATGGCAGAGAGTAGGTATACCCGGTTAATCCGGGAGCACGGTTGATGGCAATACACTCACCATCTTTTACAAGGGACTTAAACATAACTGGGGAAATGTTGGAACTAAAGGTGTATCTCTGCCTTACTTCGGTGAATAGAAGCGTAATGTTGTGTTATAATCATTTCAGCCGAAAAACGTCCACTGCTGGACATAGGCCTTCCCGAAGTGTCGCCACATTGACCGGTCCTGTGAGTCTCTCATCCACCGGATATCCGCAATCTAACCAGGTATTCAGTCCACCTAAAGGGAAACCTTGCAACACTACGTCTCCCAGATATTGTGGAAGTATTTAATGTAGAAATAGAACTCTCAATATCTCCTTTAAGATCAGCTTTTCAGTAAATTTTCTGCAATATAGTTTTAGCGTGATATTACGAGTACAATGGCAATCATTGTTCTCTTCCTGTGTCAGCACGAAACAGTATAGCTACCTAAAATCAACCCCTAATAAGAATGTTGTACAATTGACTCTAGACAAGCGGCCCAAGCCAAGTGACATTCTATAATTGACAGCATGGCGATAGCGATTATCAAAAAGGTAAAATTTCATGGGATTGACAAGCGATATCGAAAAATCACGTGACCAATCTCTTAATTTTTTGCTGACATCGAATGCCACTTGGCTACAGCCCGTACCTACATTCCTTCAACGAAAACGTCGAGATAGCTATTGGTAAAATGTTTAATGTCAAAAATTAATGGAATTGCCAAGCGTTACCGTACATTTTGGAATTTTTACCATCGCCGTCGCTGATGGAAAAAGGGAATAACAATGTTTATAAATTTACAGACAGACAACAGGCATATTTACATTGATGCGTTAGGCAGGAGTACTTGTCTATATTCTATCCACATTTTGCCAGTTATGTCTTGCTTGAGGGAAAAGCTTATTGCCATCAACCCGGGTATAAATCCAGCCTCCGGGCTGCTATTAAGTACTTATACATTTAAGTATCTATTACAATAATGCACCATCGCCTAATCCAATACTTTTAAAACGTATTTGAAGCAAACAGCTGACTGGATGTACATCGGTATGTGTCGATGTGTACTTACGATGTCGATGAGAATCAATAGAGATGTGCCGAGCACAGAATCGGAATATAAGCGCCGTGCTCAAAGGCTACGAGTGTCGTCAGATAGAGGTGGGGGAGTGTCGATAGTTTGCATTCGATAAGGTGTCGATTTATTAGATTTTTTGTACGCCAAATGGCAAAACACCACATAACAATTTGATATCGCGCACATATTTGGGACCAAACAAAGCTAACTATTTAATAATGCAAATCAGATGTTTATATACCCATCGATTTCTATAACTGTTGGCTTTCACATAGCGATTTCTAAATGTGTTGTTTTATGCAAATTCAGCGTGTTATAAAAGTTAATTCACACGAAATAAGTTGCATGTTTTCAATCAAACTAGACCTAGGTCAAAGCACGGCAAGATTGAATACCTCAGAGTGAAACTAAAATAAGTTGTAACTTGACGCAGAAGTATAACATGCTAGAAATAAGTTGTCAATTCTTGAACTATTTCGGCTCAGAAAATATTTCAGAATTTCTCGATATTAACAGTTATTATGGCAAAAATCATGTTAAGATGGCCAAGTTACAAAGGAAATGTAACACCACTTTTCAAAATGTGGATATACATGATTAAGTTAGAAACCAATTAATTAAAACTTATAATATGTGTCATCCAAAAAACTCCTGGGATGTACATTTTTGAAAGTGGCTTGGCTGGTTTTATATTTAAAATAAAACCAGCCAAGTGCGGGTTGGCCTCGCACACGAAGGGTACCGTACCATTATCGCAAAAAAACGGCAAAAAATCACGTTGGTTGTATGGAAGCAATACTTAAATATTTATTTTATTCTGTTTTTGGTATTTTTTGTAACAGCGGCAATATAATTACATTGTAATTCTATTGCCGCTATAACATGATGTCATCATCTGTGAAAATTTCAACTGTCTAGCTATCACGGTTTATGATACACATCCTAGTGACAGACGGACAGTGGAGTCTTAGTAATAGGGCTCCGTTTTTACCCATTGGATACGGAACCCTAACTAGCTTTTGCCTGTGAAAAAGGTGTTTTTTTTATCTCAAGGGATCCGATTATACCGAGTTCATCGGGATGAAAAGTATATTAAGTCTTAATCCAGGTTATAAACTATCTATTTTCAAAATTGCATTCGAACCTCTCAGCTGTGTTTGCGTTATTTAAACTCAAACATTACATATATTATATATGCAAACTTTCATATTTACAATATTAGTAGAATAAAATTTTCGTGTCGATACTTTTCCCAATAATTGTGTCCGCCCTTACTAACCCGTTTACCGACACAGCTAGTGCGTAGCGAAAATCAAACAATCGGCAGCGCGACATTACATCTGTCCTCTCTTTCCTACACACACCATCTACACAAGTAAGAGAGAGATAGAATGTGCTCAGGAAAATGTAACCAACAATAATTGCTTGTCGGTTATCGAAACGTTGGGACAGTTGTTTTCTAGGAGTCGATTATTGAAGTCGCGTAAATGTTTATATTGAATCTTTTGTCAAGTTGAGACTCCGTGAGATAGTTAATTTGTATGAGGAATGTTTATCGGGTTTGTATGTGTGTTAATTCTTGCACCAATACACAGTTTATGTAAGTTAAATTAAGTTCCACTGGATTTGTACCCAAAAGACGGGCAGGATTGCCACGTTGCACGATCTGTGGTGGCCCAGTGGTTAACGGCTCCGAATTACGTGTCCTAGGTCGCGGGTGCGAACCCAGGAAGTTTCTTTACTTTGTGTAAATTATTTCATCACAACTGCCCTAAAATTGTGAAGGAAAAAATCGTGAGAGAATATGTCTTTGAACAAAAAATCGAAGACATGTGACATCCACCAGACTGCACTGGGCCCACGTGGTGGATTAAGGCTCATTCCTTCTCGCAGAGATGAGTCCTGTGTGCGAACAATGGCAACATTAAAAAGCTGATGATGATTGCCACGTTGTTTGGCAATGCTTATTCTCTGACCAAGGTGAAAGCCAGTCTTTGGGTTAAGCACACAGTTTTACTATGCATAATAAGATAAAACACCATATCTTATTTGAAAACATCGGCGGTGATTGCAATTTTCTTTAGTACTTGTCGGGTTTAGTCAATAGTACGGACGTCAAAACAAATCACGAGCACGCCACCTGTCGGCAAATCAAGAACAACTACGCTGTGGCGCGCTTCCTCTAACGACCTGTGTGGTGGGGACACAGTATATAAGAGTTGAGTACTGACCGCCCTAGAGCTAAGACGTTGTAGAATCGGTATCGATCAGTAATATTAGTGAGCAAGATTGTAACTGTAAACTATTTAAATAAACCCAGTGTATCGAATAATTTATGTTATTTCATTTGCACGACTGTACCCACCGACCTGCCCATACACGATGTCTTAACCTAAGGGAATACATCCTGACTGCCCGATGGTTTGCATCTATCGGCCAGCCTTGATGCGACATCAGAATTGGGATTCGGTCGTGCTGATGAGATCACACGTAAAAACAATGCTAGTGAAAATGGCGGTTACATTCTTGCAAAAAAATGCGGTGTCAGTTGAGAAAAAAAAACGGTAGTGGTTCGTTTCTGCGACTACCCTCAGTCTAGAATAAAAAAAAAAAAAACAGTAGAGCGGAGCAGCAAGGAAGCTAGCAACAACCAAGGAGCTGGACAGGTCAAGGAGGAGCGTGTGGACGTGTGGAAAGATCCATACACATGGATCTTTAAGCCAATCTGGTGAGTCGTTTTCATTTTGTTATTGACTATGGCCAAGAGTGTTCAATTATTCAAAATTCTGGTTTTGTGGCGGTCAATGGATCGTCGGGGTGGCCCGTGTTAGGTTATAATGTTAGTTATCGATGGTCAAGTTGGGTGTTGTTGAAGGGTTATTATTCTACTATCACTGGCGGTAGCCCTTGACTGGCCTTGGCTGACTATCATTGTTTGGAAGTAAGAATACCTACATGGGCACTTGGGACATTGTAGTCAGACACTGAAGGTCTCTGCATTCACGTTCAGTGTTCATAATAACCCATTTTGCGGTGCCGGTTTAGGTTACTACACCGGTTAATTTCCATCAAAGCTGTGTATGGTTAAGATAACCGTATAAACAAGTACTCTCGTAGTGTTTTTCATGTTTCAGATACCATATTGTATCGCAGTGGAGCCTCTGCTGCTGCTAGCAGTTCAGATGCTGTATGCGAAGGCTGACCTGTCAACATCTGAGAGGTTAGGAGGAACGGCAGACTAGCAGTTTGAGGTTGGGAGCGCGCAAGTTTGAAATGGAATACTCGGTGAGTCGCTTCCATGTTATTTCGATAGTGAGGTGGAAGGTTCTCTTCTGAAGAGATGCTATTTCGAGTTTTAAGTGTTCATGTTTGATCACCGAATTGGTAGTGGTTATATCTAGCACTATCACTAGGTAATTAAGACACACTTGTAAAAAGCAATTAGTTAGGTAATGAGTTTCCTATTGGCAGTATAGTTTCAAGTTTTGGTTCAATACGAACTTTAGGATGAGATATCCCATAAGAAGGAGATTTTCAGTAACAAAGCCAGTTAGTAATGACGTAGGGCCATCGCAATTGTATCGAGTTAGTAACGGTACTGGTCATTTACGTGTATTCAGAACAAATCTTATGTTGCGTCACGATTTACGACCACCGTCTTCAGATCTGAATTCACTTGCTTACTTTCGAAGTAACATTAGGATAGCAGTAGATCTCGCGATCGTTTTCCTTACATAAAAACTGAGGTAGTGAGCGATAGTAAATGGTTACTGTTGATATTTAATTTTAAAGATTTTGATCCGAATTAATTCGTGAAGCTCCTTAATATTATCAGGGTTAGTTGTTTCCCTTTTGTTAGCAGTCGGTATGTAAATCTTTGAGTAAAAAGTGCGAATCTTTTGGGAAGGATCCTCGATCACCAAGTTCCTTGAGTATTAGACATCATAGTTGATAACAGTGGTAGTGAAACCAAATCTGATTAACATGTCTACTCATGCGACAAATTCTGGACCGCCCCTCATGAGTAACATGTGGCGATGGGTCTACGAAGAGTTGTCGTTGAGTATGCATTGCCTTTGAATTATGGTAAAGATTAACGGAAATGTTAAAATTACTTTATTTAGTTGTTGATCGTCGGATCTTTTTCTAATCTATAGTGTTGTGTGGGCAACTCTAGTGTGAAAACTAAATGGGCCCTTTATTAAGTCCGCGATAGGTTATTATGACAGGACAGTGATAGTTATACAATGAAAGCTTTAAATAGGAACGCTTAGGACCTACAAGTATGCACGCGGTAGGTTAGGGAAGATGCCAACGGGTCATGTACCAGTCGATGTTGATGTTAAAGGAATTTTGAAGATGATGAGCAAGCTTAAAGTGTCTAGTAATTCAGTCTATCGAATATATTATGATTGACCGTACCAGTGGATTCTGGTGGAGGTCGGGGTCTAGAGACCGTTGTGAGAGCAATACAATTGCTGGTCGGCTAGAGGGCCGTGGCGTTGAAGATTTTACTCGAGGGTTTCTTTAAGCTTGACAGTTTTTGCAGCAGCAGAATTTTTAAAGTTGGTTTGGATCGATTTGTGGTACATGGCCCAGGGTAATGATTCAGTTAAAGAGTAGAGTTCTAAAATTTCCCTATTTTCACGAACCCAATGATCTATTTTGGTCAGGAGTAGCCGAGCGTTGTGTGGCAGCTGTTGACCTGTGTGGCAACTGTGAGCCTGTGTGTCAACTGAAGGCCTGTATGGCACCTGTAAGTCTGTGTGACACTATGTCTGGTGTGAATGTTCATGTTTATGTTAGAGACCTTGCAGAAGGTTCATTTTGAGTTATGACGTTGAAAGAAGGTAAACTCACATAGTCACGCCAGAGGTGAGGTCACCATGTTAATGTTGATGACGTTCGAATCGTCAAGCCCTCATTACGAAAATTTAAATAATTTTGGTATTCTAATTTTGATTAATAGAATTTATAAAATTGCTAAAGGTTATTTGGAAATTTGCGAAAATGATGGTGATGATGATGATGAATGGACCGTGACGACAGATGATGAGTTCGGTATGTCTTTTGTACTTGTAATTAATAATACGCCCTTGGAGTCAGAGGAAACATTTTCCATAAGCTCTCGCACCTTAAGTGTAGATAGTTCCGAAGCTATAATAGAATCTTTGGAATGATCAATTAGTATGTGGTCTTTTCTACTTTTGTGGAAGATGATCATTTTTGTAAATGGGATGTCAAGATCACTCCTGCTGTTGTGGGTGTTGATCTGTGATGCGCTGTAGGAGTCTCACCTGCTTTAGTGGGTGACGATTCAGACCAGCTTGACTGTAACTGCGCTGTAGGAGTCTCACCTGCTTTAGTGGGTGACGATTCAGACCAGCTTGACTGTAACTGTGCTGTAGGAGTCTCACCTGCTTTAGTGGGTGACGATTCAGACCAGCTTGACTGTAACTGCGCTGTAGGAGTCTCACCTGCTTTAGTGGGTGACGATTCAGACCAGCTTGACTGTAACTGTGCTGTAGGAGTCTCACCTGCTTTAGTGGGTGACGATTCAGACCAGCTTGACTGTAACTGCGCTGTAGGAGTCTCACCTGCTTTAGTGGGTGACGATTCAGACCAGCTTGACTGTAACTGTGCTGTAGGAGTCTCACCTGCTTTAGTGGGTGACGATTCAGACCAGCTTGACCGTAACTGCGCTGTAGGAGTCTCACCTGCTTTAGTGGGTGACGATTCAGACCAGCTTGACTGTAACTGCGCTGTAGGAGTCTCACCTGCTTTAGTGGGTGACGATTCAGACCAGCTTGACTGTAACTGCGCTGTAGGAGTCTCGCCTGCTTTAGTGGGTGACGATTCAGACCAGCTTGATTGTAACTGTAGGGGTTTTCTGTTGTAAAGAAATACCTAGACCAGTGATCCTTTAGAGGTGCTGCAGGAATCTCACCCGCATTGGTGGGTGACGATTTAGACCAGCTTGATTGTAACTGTAGGGGTTTTCTGTTGTAAAGAAATACCTATACCAGTGATCCTTTCGATATGTAACTATGCAAAATGTTTCCTCACTCACCTAGAGTATGAGTCAGGATTGGACGAGCGAATACTGTGTGGAGATTTTGTGTGTTTCAGAAAACTTCCCTTGTATGATGGGAGACTGGTAGAACGGAGTGGACTAAGAACGTGTAGCGTAACACGACATGAGATGGCATGGAGCAAGGACAAGAAGATAATGCCTGCGGGTGATAGATTTGGCGAGTCTGTCACCTGAGAGAGGCCAGAGAAGGCGACGTGCTGTGTTCCACGCTCGCCTCTCAATAGGAATTACGGCCTAGAGAACACCATGTGGTTTTAGTCAGTAAGAGTCTGACAGACCCCTCAGCTTTCCCCAAGGGCTGAGGACATCCATTGAGGATTTCCACATGATTCGTTACACTGTTAAAACCTGACAATGAGGAACAGACGAGGACGCCTGTATCGCAGGATGGCCGTGTCGGGTTTAGTCAATAGTACGGACGTCAAAACAAATCACGAGCACGCCACCTGTCGGCAAATCAAGAACAACTACGCTGTGGCGCGCTTCCTCTAACGACCTGTGTGGTGGGGACACAGTATATAAGAGTTGAGTACTGACCGCCCTAGAGCTAAGACGTTGTAGAATCGGTATCGATCAGTAATATTAGTGAGCAAGATTGTAACTGTAAACTATTTAAATAAACCCAGTGTATCGAATAATTTATGTTATTTCATTTGCACGACTGTACCCACCGACCTGCCCATACACGATGTCTTAACCTAAGGGAATACATCCTGACTGCCCGATGGTTTGCATCTATCGGCCAGCCTTGATGCGACATACTCATCAACATATTTTACAACAATAATCAAGTTTTGAAATCACAATCCTTATTCTATACTTATTTACTTAAAGAAAAACAATGTATAACTTTAAATAAATAAATAAAAGATATTTCATTAGGATCAAAGCCCATTGAGACAGAACCGAAGCGATGTATGACGTCATTAAATCATGAATTTTCATTTTTCATGTCATAATGGTTTGCTACATAATACATACCTGTCATATTTATTTAGCACCTACCGACAAATGTCTAATACCTACCTAAATCATTATTGCGTTGTCACCTACAAATGTAAAAGACTACCTATCTAAGTAAATATTGTTGTGTGTACAGGAAATAAGTCTAAACTTATTCTTTCGAATATTGATTAAGAATGACTAAAGAGGTGATATTAAATACCTTAATTATGTTGTTACGTTAAAAAATGGTTTGCATGGTTGCATGATAATTGAATATTGTTCACCTAATTTTGAGATTATTTCAAGCAATATAGAAAATGGCGGGATACCGCGCCTTTTTCTCATATTGGACGTATTGAGACAGATAGACTCGTTATTATAAAAACATTGTGTAATAGATAAGCTGACTGACTTTTTTGTGAACTACAAGCCAGTACAGGCCAGATACATTGTTATATTTCTTTGTTCATTAATACTTGGTGTAAGATCGACTACACAAGACTAACGTAACTTATTTGATATTATAACTTTATTATTGCTAATGTTGAAACTGTATCTATATCATAGTATGGCCTTTATTCATAATATGTTAAATTGATTTAAGGGATAGTCTATGTTCTTTGCCCTATCCTTGTTATTTTGATTCTATAATATTGTGAATACTTTGTGGTTGTAAAAGGTATCGATAAATATAATGGAAGAGCTTCCGTGGAGTTTGTTGCCCTTCTTCTCCACGAAAACTAGTCTAGCGAACTGGCGGCAAACTCAATGAGCCTTCTAAATATGAATTAATTGACAAGCCTTATTTAAATAAGTATTCCTAGTCTTGTCTTTCTGTGATTTTATTCATAAAACCCTTCCCACATTCATTGGAACTCTTAACCACAGTAAATAACCAACAACCATCTTGACATTCAAACTTTGCTATCTTGGTAGATACTAAAATTTTTATATATAGATTCATTTATGATTTTAACACACTCGTCAAATTTTCTAAGATGTGGGTGAATTCGTGTGCATTCGCTCGTCTTCGCGCGTTTAAATAAGTTATAAGTTGTATAGTTAGATAGTTGACTCTTGGTCGCCTTGATTCAAGTTGATGTTTATCTTGATATGAATCTCTTTTTTATATTGAAATGTGTGCAATACCGTTGATCAATAATTTGTACATTTTTACACGTCGCCTCATTTCGGTCTTAAACTCTCCGAAAAAGTAAATGGCCAATATTACCCTCAAAAAGTTTGTAAATATTCCTTCAACAAACCGTACTGCCCTAACTCTTGAAGTAACTTCACACAAAACGAATACAATCTGAAGTCCACTCACACGAGGCAATTTAATTTCGATACTCGTCCGAAACAACGTACTGGCGATCTAATAATGTTCGAAATAAACAAAAAACTGGCCGAAAACAAACACTCACGACGCCCAAAGGACGAAGGACTTAAAACTTTTAGGGCGTAGAAGAAATGAAGGTGCAGAAGGTCAAATGGATCACGCAAGCAAAGATAGCGGTTATAATTTCAAAAATATGCCTCGTTGTAATTTGGTGCAAATTTTCTGAAACCTGGCTTCTGTTAGGGAAATTAATCACACCATTTGCATACTTTGATCTATAAAGAAAAGAGCTTCCTAAAATTATTATTTTTTAATCCCCGATGGATAAAGAGGGGCGTTATATGTTTGACGTGTGTACCTGTGTTTTTGTGGCATCATAGCTCCTAAATGAATAAACCGATTTTGTTTTTTTTTAACGTTGGCCTTATTGAGTGTTATTAACTATGTTTAGTGAAAAACGGTTCAGCCATTCAAAAGTTATAGGCGTTTACTGTTTGAATCGCGGTATTATCGCAAGATATCGTATCATAATGACGTTGTCGGGTTTGTTGAAAATTTTAAATTTTCACTTGTATACTCATAGCTGTATTCTTATGACGGGGATTAAACAGACTACTAAGATTTTCTCACTTAATCGACATAAAGTTACCAGAATTTTTATCGTCAGCCAATGAAAATTAACTAAGCCTAAGACGAGGATGCGAGACGCACAGGGCCGATCGAGGTGGCGATGATGAAAGTAAGAAAACTAGTTTATTTGGCACACACAGATACACACAATGTAGGTACAATTAAAAGGGAAC
The DNA here is from genome assembly GCA_947562075.1 of Orthosia gracilis. Taxonomy (NCBI): domain Eukaryota; kingdom Metazoa; phylum Arthropoda; class Insecta; order Lepidoptera; family Noctuidae; genus Orthosia; species Orthosia gracilis. Next base: position 25,780,020 of record OX387266.1, read on the forward strand.
ATAATTTTAAAACAATTAGGTACATAGTGTGCCTCGCGGCTGCGCCAAATAGGTCCAGTTCAGCAAAATGCCAGACAACTGGGAGTTGCCTGACTCTGGTTTTCAACTGAATCTTGTGTTGAAGTGTACGGATGTGTATAAAAATTACCTATTTTCATCTAAACTAATTAATAATATTGTAAGCATCAAACGTCGAGCGCACACGCAGTTTGCGTAAGCTATTGTTGTTTCTAATGTGTCTGCTTATTGACGAGCCATGGGGGTATATATCTCCTTCTTAGCGTTTCGATGACAATACTTAATACAATTATATTGTTGCAGCCTAGAACTTGGACACTTTGATTTTGTAGGTTAATTTTAATATTTCTACACCGGCAACGGTAGTGTATGTGAAACTATTTAATATTAAGATCTTAATGTAAGTACCATATATTCAGAAATAAGTCTTATCTATCTAGCTATCCCACCCAGCAAAATAATGCTCATTGAAATGTGAGCTTCAGGGCTTTCTCTGAAATGAAATGAAATGAAATTGTTTATTTGCTAAATGTAGGTATACAGATCAGATGTAGTTTTTTTGTAGAACAGTCCCATACATTTTGCCTCAAGCATGCAAAATTGTTTGATTTAATTTAATTACAGACACCAATATTTTTAAAACAGTGAACCTATCCAAACATTTAAAAAAACTTAGAATGACTCGCAAAATGATAAAGTAAAGAACATTAAGGTTATCATTACAAAAATCGCTATTTAAATACAATAATTTAAAAAAAAGATATTCATATTAAAATAATAATTATCAATTATAATAATGAAATTTAAACACAATAGTTATGAATGTAGGAAATATGAATAATATTAATAATGTCTAAATATCAACAAAATGTCTAATATAATCAATATGCTTATGTCAAATCAACGTAAAATTAAATAAAGTGTCAAAAATAAATCAAATGTCAAATAAAATCAATTTATATAAGTCATATCTGTGTAAAATTAGTCCAATGTCAATAAAGAAAAAAAGCAAAATAAATGACTATCTTAAAATCGGAATTAAATACAGTAATGTCAACAAAAATAATTACAATGTAAACTATAAAGTTTTATCATTTAGAAATTCACAAATGGTGTAATAACATTTATCAATTAAAAAGACTGACAATTTCTTTTTAAAAAGTGTAATGGACTCGTTTTTAATTTCATCGGGTATTTTGTTAAAGATATACATTACATTGACAATAAAAATTAGCAGACAGCTCGCTGTAAGCGAGCATACCGCCATACTAGTTGATAGTTGATGTCTTGCTTGCCGCAAGCTTACCACGCGCTTCAACGCGCGCTTTACGCACGCAGACTGTTCGCTTGCAGCACATGGCTTGCTTGTCGAAAAAGGTAAGGTGAAAGCGGGGTGACAGCTAGATGATTGGTAGCTGTAAGGGCGTGGACAGCTGGTTGCCTGTCATCAGTCATGTCGTGTAAATGAGCTACGACCTAAACTCAAAACTGTTTATGTTTATAGTCTCGTTTCCGAGTGTTGCTGTGGATTAACCTTTTATGGTTTTCTGTCTTAAAGCCAAAGGGTCGTCCTCGACACTCACTGTGTTTGTTTAGGAACTAATCGATCGCTCAAGATGGGCGCGACGCAGACGTGGCTAAATATTGGCGGGAATTCGATGCGTGTGAGACCCTTCAGCAGTCGATTAAGTTCAAAGGTTCTTAGGACAGGAGTCAAATGACGAGCTTCGAAAAGGCTTGGGAAAAGTGAGTGCGTCACGATGGCCCAAAGTTCAATTGACCGAAGGACGTTCCGCCGAAGGATCGTTCACCCAAAAAACGATTGCCTGAATGAAAGTTCGCTCGAAGAACGATTGCCCGAATAACTGTTCACATCAAGAACGTTTGACCGAACAAACGATCGCTCGAAGAACGAACATTCCTGATTGAGAACTCTAGTTACATAAGACCTGGGGACAGAAACCAGACTTTGGAATCTTGCTTGAACCAAGAAACCAATAAACGTAGAGTTATAAGGGTCCGGAAAATAGAAAAATAAAATAAGTAGCTGCCACCCGCTGCTATGCCTGCGTCGAATTAGTACTTCCACCAATCATGATCTACCTGCCCTTATCCCATGTTTCTTAGGGTCAGCGCAGAGCGCTTTCTTCTTCCGTACCGTACTTGCCCCGTACGGGAAGAACAATACCAATATCTTTATGAATTATAGCCTATATTATTCTGATAAATAGGCAATATTACAGTAAAGAGTCATCAAGTGTTTTCAGTAGTTTTTGACGTGATAACGTCTTTAAAATCGTTTTAGTCGGGTGACATGTTCAGAAACTTGTGTCACACCAAAACCTCACGAGCGCGATCGCAGGTATAACGAGAGAGAGACGGACCGATCTCCCGTCTCATCTCGTGCGCTGCCAGTCATTCCGTGAAACTTGTCACGCGGAATCCTCACGAGCGGAGGCTGGCATAGCGTTCGAGTGAGTGGACCGATCTTCCGCCTCTCTCACTCTAGCGGCATACAAACGAATGGAGATTTTCTCGTGCGGTTAAGTTTTCGTTGAATGTTTAACAGTGAAACAAAATGTGAAACGTTATCACGTAAACATCTCGATCGTAAACCTACTTTACAAACAACCAATTTTTTATTTAATTTTCTGACAACTCTGATGGGAAGTTTTTAACCGGCTTTCCAAAAACGAGGAGGTTCTCAATTCAGAGGTATTAATTATCATCTTTTGGTTTATATTTAATAACTACGTCAAATATAGACGGTTTTGCAAAAATCTTTTTTTGTTTGGAAGAGTCATACTTTCGAGGTGGTCCCATAGTCATCAAATCAGAATTTGATGGTGAGATCCCATGGAAGTCGATGGAACTCCACAAATATTATAGGCAGACATATAGCGATTTTGGTATTTTCAATAACATGGCAAGCATTTGCACTCAGAAAGTATCATTTAGTTAAGTGGAACTGATGAAGAAGACCACAGATGGATACTCCAACTATTTAATAAGTATGTCATGGGTATAATATATCTGGAATAGTTAAGCGACTATGATGAAGCAAATATATAAATGAATAAACTACCTTCTGACAGCGGCTTCGCCTGCGTCAGAAGTGTTTTTATCCCAAGGGCACATTATACCGTGATAAAAATTATTATATTCCAGACTATAATTATCTTTGTGTTAAATTTCATCCAGATCCATTCAGCCGTTCTGGCAAGATATGAGTGAATAACAAACATACATCCATCCAAACTTTCGCATTTATAATATTAGCAAGATGGTACTGATGAAAATAATACCATCGAACTGATCTTATGGTGAAGTCAGAACGTAGGCACTGGAACTTCGTAATAAATCAATGTATTGTAGTGTATAAGCTATGTACTAAGTTTGCATATACCTATGTATGTTACTCTTGTACTTAAATACCAATTATTACTAATGAATGTGTCAGTTATCAACTTGCAGTCAGAGCTTTTGATTCTCCTCTAATACCCAACCTTACAGTACCCTAGTTATGTTTGGGCTTATTGGAATTTAAATGAGTTGTATTCTGGCTATTTATTTATATTTGGTAATAGGTACCAGCACTATAAAAAGGAAAATAAAAACCTAAAAATTAAAACAATAAATTAAACCGACTTCTAAAGCAAAACACTACAAAGCGAAAAATAACTTTGTTTTCCGGAGCCGGTGTCGAAAAACGAAAAACAATAGGTACCAAAGACACAGACTTCGGCAAACAAAGTTATTTTATGCTTTGTAGTATTTTGCTTTAGAAGTCAATTTAAGTTTTTGTTAAAAAAAAATGCAAGAAAGAGTAACAAACATCCTCACAAACTTTCACATTTATAACATTAGTAGGATTACATGCCTTTTTCTCAACGATGTGAGAACCTTCAGAAGGCAATCTTCTACAATCCTTACTTCGCTTTTATACATTTCTTCGTCCACACCGATCCAAGAATACATAGGTCCGCAAACTTTCAAAGAACCATCATCTAACAACTATGCAGTAAGACAATCCATTTCCAATTGATCTTTAGATTCCTCCTCGCAGTCGATTGCTCTAACTGCTCTATTACCTGGCAGAGTCGGAATCACTCAAACTTTGACACTTCAACTGCAGTTCTATCTTGGCCTGTGTCTGCAAGTGTACTAAGCTTGGATAACCTCATTGAAGTTCATTTTGGTCAGCTGACGATCGATCATTTTGTTCGGAAAACCTTTCTTTTTTTTTAATTGCCTTGACCTCCTTAAAGAAAGCTAGTCAGTTCTATTCTATTTCCTTAAAGAAGGACTAAGAAAAGATGGGTGGACTGTGTGAGGATTCATATGAAAAGAGAATCAGTGATAGCGTGACTGTTGACAAGACAGAATGAAAAAATAGTTTTTTACAAAGAAATACGACCGACTTCCAAAAAACATTACAGTGTGAAAAATTACTTTAATTTCAGAAGTCGGTGTTCTTGTTTTCATTTCTTCGTTTTGTAACACCGACTTCCAAAATTGATGTTTTTACTGTTTTTACGTTACACTTTTTAGCTGTAGTGCATAATGGGTAAGCTCTATAGTAAGGTACTTATAATGACCAAAGTGATGCCAGAATAATATGAAACTTGAACATAATCGGTTGAATGTGAGTGTATCAGGGTAAACTGTGTACATTTTCTACTCTTTCGAGCGTACCGGCGTGATTTTTTGCCATATTGAGAAGTTCTGTTGTACATCTCCGAAGTTCTTCGTCATATCTTTACCAAATTTAAATGCGACCAATTCGGCAACATACTCTTACAAACAAAAAAGGAATTCTAAAAACATTTGACGGAGATATCAGTAAACATACGCAAAAAAAAAACAAACATACAGTCGAAAATAGAACCTCCTCCTTTTTGAAAAGTTAGTTTAAAATACTTCAAATTTAAATAAAAAAACCCGACTGCTTAAGAAGAGAACTACAAAAAGGTAAACAGGAAGAAAATCATGCTGTGCAGTCGGAGGATACTTCTGGTTTTGATCAGCCAGCTCGCGAATACGTATACTTTGTTTATTTATAACTTATTAGTGATATTTTTTTTCGAATTGCGTTTAAACATGTAAGTATATATATCTTTCAAATCATCTCTTAAAACCCTTATTTTTGATATCCCACATGATGGGTTTGAAAGAAATTGAAAATAGGGCCCCCACAATATGGCGCCCATAAGCACCCATTTTTCAATTTTCCATATTTAATAAAGCCAATGGCACCAGCAAGGTTAAGACGAATCGATTGACGTAAGAATCAATTAAACCGGCCAATGCGTTTGGTCTTTATTGCGCCACATAGGAATAAACATACATACATAGACTGTTGGGTAAAAGTCGGGTAAAAAGAAAACGTGTTGCGCCAACCACAAGTAAAATGGGACAAAGGCTGGAAGATGAAGATTTGCAACATCATCGGTGTGTACTTCTCTCGTTGCAGGGCTAAGGCCTATTCTTACAAGAAGTGATGTGAATTTATTATTATTCTTACGACTTTGCTGGTACGGTTTTCGATCATAAAGTTTAGGTATTTGCATGAATTTCCTCTCCGTTGTAGTTCATTGGTGTCTTAAATTACGTCGTTAGCTGATATCGTTCATTATTATTTTCTATGACGATAAAAAAATGAAAATCGGTCGAATTGCGTTCATGTGTACAAACGTATTTGAAATTTCGCTTAGTAAAATCGCTTATCTCTGTGATATTTAAAATCAAATCGCTGGTATAGTATGAACAAATTGTGGCGTTAGAAAACTCGTGATCCGTCTTGTCCTTAAGAAAAAAGTCAATGACAACGTTTTAAATTTATAAGGAAAAAAAACGATCTCACTATTTTGCTAACCCCGTAACGTGAGTACCAGGCGCACATAACGACACAACACGTATACATCACCTCATACACAGTCTGTACTTCTCCGGAGAAGGCGCCGCTAATAAACGAGTGTGCGGTGAGTTAATACATTAAATTTATTCGCGCCGAGACCCGCGGGTGGCCTTGGATACTCGGGTAGAGGACCAGTGACGGCGGGTGATATCCGGATCGGAATTGTGTAGACAGAATTCGGGCAGCATGAATGTAGTTTTAAACTTTGACATGGAATGGACCGAAGAACTAATTACAAGGGTAAAATATTTTATAAGTACATGAAAAGTTTATGCTTCTGCTGATACAGTTGATGATTTCAAACCTACGAGTATTACCAAGCCATTCGCAAATGTTAAATAAATTTAGAAAATAAAACAATTTGTCTTGGAAGGCACATTTTAACAACAGATCTATAAAGAAAGGAATCTGGTATAAAAGCATACAATGTGAGCCTCCTTATATACCCTAGTTCTCCGGGTCGAAAGTGAACCGAAATCAAATTGTTGCGGCGCATCGTTTTCGATCAGGACATATTCCATTAATCAATTTTGCTTATCTCATACGAAAATCGGAGAGGTGTGTGGTAAGATAGAGGATACACCGCATGTGTTGGTGGAACGTGTCCGATATACAAATAAGATAAATGCACTTCTCAATTCAATGAAATTGTCGGTAGTGGATGTTGTAATTTTCCATGATATTTTAGCCAAGACAACTTCAGAAGCAGCAAAAATATAATATATTCTATTAGATAATAAATTAGATTAAGTTTTGTGCTATTTATTATGATTAGTTTAGGAAGTAAGTTTCAACCTGTAATAGCACGATGGGATTCACATCGTCAAAGTGTACATAAATCCCTTAAATAAAAGAGACTAAATAAAAAAGACTCGCGCACTGAGGGTTCCGTACAAACAGCTACATTCACCAAATAATTAAATAACATTACTGAAGGTGACAAGATTATGAGGGCACCGAACATTGCTCTAACGATAAGATAAACAGAATTGAGGGACAAAATTAATTTTGCCGTTGGCAAACTCTAGTCGCCATACATTGACATAAGCCACGTTCAGTTTACCAACTGCAAATAAGTAAAGTATCTTTTTTTTATGTAGGTACGAATTTACGAATACGCATTTAATTAGTTTTTGGATTTTTTCCTTTACTTGTGCTATAAGACATTGCTTCTTGCCAAATTTCATTATTCTAGAAGAAGTACCCTGTAAGTTTTGATTCCCTTGCTGTATCTTTCTTGATGGCGTTGATTTAGAAGTTTTTTTTTCACAACTGCAAGGGGTTACAAACTTGAGTACCTATACGATATTAATTTCATCTCGATACCTTCACACGTTCACTCAGTCTTGACAGACAGATGGATAGACAGACGGACTGCGGCTTTATCCTGTTGAGGTACGGAACACTAAAAAAAAAGTCTATATTAACTATAAGTCCAGGTTTACTCACGAATCACGATATGATCCTTCACCGATGTCAAAGATAAACACTTATAAGACCTTCTTGCACAAAACACTTGACTTAAATTTATTTGCTAACCCGAGGTTAATTAAATTGACATATTGTATGACAAACTGTAAATTTAACCTCGTGTTAGCAACTAACTCTGTGTTAAGTTTTTCTATCGAATGGGCCTAAATACATTAATTAAAATGTCACATTGGTAACTGCCCGGATTTTGAACCCATGACCTCAAGCACGAGAGGCGAGTTTAGGCACCAAGAATTAACTAGGCAGTTACCACAGCCAATGGTAAACAATATCTATCCATAAAGTGTAATAAACACTGCAGTAGTTCATTTAATTCTGTTGGAGCCATTAATGGCCGCTGATGGTCCTCGTGATGGATGTGTGACGGTAAGGGCTCATTCGCAGATCACAGGTCACTGCGCTTTAATGAGGTTTCAATAATACACTATCAATTTACTACAGGTACTATAAATATATTGGGAACCTGAAAGAGGCAATTATTTGTAAAAATTGACAAGTATTAAACTGACAGAAGTGCGATAGCCGGTTTCTGAAAGGCATTGCAACACAAACAGGAATACTCCATTATCAATACATATAATAAATCTGTAGAAAAGTCGTTTATGTACATCGAAAAAATTTAAAAAAAAATAGCCAGGGTGTTAAAGGATAACCCACAGAACCCATTACCAGCATTTTTGAAATTTTGTATCTGTTTATCTGTTTATTTGTGCACACATTACGGTAAATATACGAAGCCAATGTAGATAACTTTTATACTCTTTTTTTATGCGTAATTTGATGTATTACTTAGTTTTTATTTCATCGCAATCGATTCACTCAATCAAAAGAAAGATGAATTTAAAGTGTTCCAGAAGTAAAATATCACAGCACACGCAATTCAGATTTGGACAGTTGAACTCCATATTCCATAGATGGCGTTGTGCATTTGACATCAATTTCTGAATGGCGGTATTAAGATTCGCCGCGAAAAAATGTAGGTTGGTGCGTTCATATTGCATGGCGTCGCGATGTACTATACACACATTAGCTTATACAAAATATATGAGTGAAATACGATACAGAATGTGAACCATCGTGTTGTTTCATTCTTTCCAATGTAGTAATCGTATTTGATAAAAGAGACAACAATATTTCAGTTTTTACTCATAATGACAACATTTTGTTGTGACGTAGTGACAGTTGTAGGATAGTGCCATATCCGCCATATTAGGCGACGATTTTTGTTCTTGTGTTCGTGGTAAGCCTGATGTCAAATGGTTGTTTACTTATTGTATTATTGAGATTTGTGAGTGTGGGTGTGTTCCTTGATTCAAACAACCCTAGCATCGGCAGCCATTTTAAGAGGCATTTTAAGGTTTAGGTGGGCACCTTTTTTTGCAGCTATTTCCAGTCCATACTATTTCATATGTCTATGGGTAGGTGGTGTAAGTAGGCAGGGGATGCCAACTCTATATGTCGAATTAACTACATATCTTAAAAGGTTATTTTAGGTGTGACTAGAGTAAAAATAATAATTCGGGAACTTATGCACTAGACAAAAAACAAAAATCGGCTTATGGGGTTTTACATCTCTAATCAAAATCATACTACTAAAGTCGTCACAATCTAAGAAGTCTCCCGTCTGAATAGCTTAATGATAAACGCGGTGGGCTACTACGCCCAAGGTTTCGGGTTTGAGTCTCAGCTATGGAGAGGTATTTATTCATTATTCGTTTCAGTGTGGTGTTCTGGAGTGCTACTAGATGGCGCGCAGCGAAACTGTCTTTACTTTTTAGGGTTCCATACCCCCGGGTAAAAACGGGACCCTATTACTAAGACTTCGCGGTCCTTCTGTCTGTCCTTATGTCCCTAGGCTGTATCTCATGAACCGTGATATCTAGACAGTTGAAACTTAGTTTTTTTTTTCTCGTTGCCCCACTCAAGGAATTTCTTCCTGTATCGTGGGTGCGTTTACAAACACATAAACTCACATACACAAATACCCAGAGCCGGAACAACTATCTGTAGGTCATACAAATATTTGTTCCGTACGGGAATCGAACCCGCGACACGCAACGCAGCAGTCAATCGCTCAACCACTGCGCCAACCGTGCGCCCAAATTGATGATGTATTTCTGTTGCCGCTATAACAACAAAAACTAAAAACAGAATAAAATCAATATATAAGTGGGGCTCCCATACAACATACGTGATTTTTATGCTTTTCTTGCGATAATGGTACGGAACCCTTCGTGCACGAGTCCGACTCGCACTTGGCCGGTATATTACTTTTTTTTGAAGTCGATATTCTTCTCCCCAAAGTAAATAATATTCTGTGCAGGTAGGTAAGTGGGGTAGGTAGGGTAGGCATTTGATGGGAGTGAAGCCGCGGGTATAGCTAGTTTTTTTATATAAGACACACTAAATTCATATTATAAACTAACGTGATAGGTAGATAGCAGAAGCATCCCTTCTGCGGACGGGATACGGATATAAAATTTCGAATCAGGATACGGATACGGTTATGGATATTAAATTATTTCGGATTATCCGTTAGTTTCGGTATGCAAGTATTATATTAGCTGTGGCTTCGGTCACTGAAATCAGGGTTTTATTCAATATACGTGACGCACGCGGCTAATTAATCAGTTTGGTCGGGCAGAAAAACCTGTCTTAACGTGTCTCATTTGGACTCCACCCCTATCCGAAATAATCCGAAACATTTAATCGGAATAAATTGGATTAAGTTACGGATACGGATAGATTTTTATTTCAGATATCCGATAGTTTTGGTTTCGGTAACGAAGCTCCTTTACAGCCCTAGACAGCAGCTGCAGTTTGAAAACCCTGATAGCCTAAAACCTTTCTTTCACTAAAGACTCCAGACAAGTAACATTTTAGTAACCATAGCACCTTGAACGCAATAGAGATTGATTTATTGTCAAATATTTATAGGATTGCTAAGCGTTAATGTCGGAGATGGTTGTCAATTAGATTGCGGGTAGCCAACAGAATTTGTAATATTGTGTTTTCTTATTACTTATTCAAGTGATTTTACTATCAATTATTGCCTAATAAATCGGAACATAATTTATTGAGTACTCAGTGTTCGTACCAATTGATTTTTGGCAACTTATTTTGATAATTGTAATCGATGGTAAAGTCCAAAACAATTGTTGACATGTTAATTTGATTATTCTTTGTGTAATCACCATTGTTTATTTACGACAATTATTCTTGTATTACTTGATTATTTTAGAATGATTATTTTTCAGTGTTTTGTATCACGTGACGTACTTCCTTACGTCATCGGACTGAGCTGACAACAGACAGAACCTGGGATCTTCTAGCGTATGCCATTCACATCTGGAATGAGGCCATTTGTCAAAAGCCTTCGAGATGTCCAGGGACACGCAAGCGCTTCCCCGTGCCTCTGTCCCTGGACATTTCGAAGGCTTTAAACAGGGTCTGGCATGAAAGCCTTATTGGTAAGCTTCCTTCATTCCGTCTATCCGTTGGTCTTCGGATTGCAGACTTCCTGAGGGACCGGTCCATCCAAGTGGTTATTGATGGCCGCTCGTGTGATCAACTGGATATTAATGCCGGGGTTCCTCAGGGGTCGGTGCTCTCAGCAACATTGTTCTTGCTTCACATAAACGATCTGCTAAAACCTGCACCTTTGGGTATGCGGACAACAGCACTGTTGCTGAGAGATACGTCTCTGATGCGCGCGCTACTGGACCTCAGGTCCGGTCTCTTCGAGAGGCCATGGTTGGGCGCTTGAATCTGTCCTTGAAGGCAGTCTCAAAATGGGGCGATGCCAATCTGGTCAGGTTCAGTGCTGTTAAAACCCAGGCGTCTCTTTTTTCCGCTAAAAGGAGCCTGTTCCACCCGGCTCCTTCTTACCGAGGTGTGACCGTGCCTGTAACGGACAGACTTGAGCTTCTTGGCGTTATGTTGACATAGACCCTGAATTTTGGTCCTTTCACTGAGGCAAAAGCTCAGCTGGCTGCCAAAAAGTTTGGGAAGATGAGACGGTACTTCATCCCAGAGCAGTTGCTTAACTTGTATCAAGTGCAAGTTAGATCATGCATAGAGTACTGTTCTCATTTCTGGGACGGATCTGCCAAATACCAGCTGGATGCACTCGAGTCGATCGAAAAACGGGCCAAGAGGCTTATCGGCAATGAGATACTGGTCGAGTCTAGGCTCCAGAGCCTAGAACATCGGCGCCGAGTTGCCAGCCTGTCGGTTTTTTATCGGTTACATTTCGGGTACTGTGCGTTGGAATTGCATGAACTCAATTCACATCGGACTACAAGACGTACGGCGATGCGATATCGATACATGCTGGACATCCCACTCATAGGCACCAAACGTTTTGGGAATACTTTTATTATGCGCACAGCAAAAGAGTGGAATTCCCTGCCGGAGTCTGTATTGCCAATAGCTACAACCTGGGAGTCTTTAAGTCAAGAGTGAATCGGCTACTTCTGGGCAAGCGTGCTCCATCGTCGACCATATCATCGCTTATCATCAGGTGAGATAGTGGTCAAGCGCAAGCGTATTGCGAATAATAATAATAAAAAAATTGGCAGGAAGATAGTTTGAGACCCTGGAAAGGACATCGGATTTTGTATTCCCTTGGGATGATAAAACACTTTTTACGCGGGTGAAGCCGCAGGTAGAAGTTAGATTCTTTTTTTTTATTATCAATAGCCTCGCGCTTGACCACTATCCACTAGTTACCGATAAAATTACATTTTGTAAAGAGGCAGGTGACACTATGTGCCTAGAGTGAACTATAACAGCAAAAGATTCCTGTCACTTTAACCATCTTCCTATATTATTGTAAACACGATGCCCATAACCCAATTATTAATCACCGTGATGTAAAAACTTTTTTACTTGAAACTTGATTTAATGGAAAACAAAAATACTGAAAGAAAGCGGAAGGGCAACAGGGATTAAGGAACCATAATTAAAATTAAGTATCTTAGACCCATATTAGACCGTTTTTTTCTGCAACTCATTCCCTTAAACCAATAGTGTACATTTCTAGGAAAATAGTTAGAAGTAAAACGGATCTGAATGAAATATAGTATTTTCTGTACCCGTATCCGTTCATAAACTCGTTTCCCGCCGTCACTGGCACGCACTTGGATGCTGTAAGAAGTGTCTTTAGGACGAGTCTTCAGATTCCCGCCTGCCTTCATGAAATGCCCTAAAATCTCCTAACACCAAGCTCGCACATTCCAAATACAACTCTACTCTGTATAAAATAGGGTTTGGTATAGATTGATGTAAAACTGTCATTTCTTTGCATCAAATTGGAAAGGTCGCATTAAGGTGTAGTGATAAGATTCAGTGTTGTATTCTAGTACGTAGAGCTGTTGATACCGATGTGTGATATGAATTTATTTGGTTTTTTCTGTATAATACACATGCATAAACGCACGCCTTTTTTCCCAAGGAGGTAGGCAGAAACTACAGAACGCCACCTGTTTTGATCCTTATGGCTTATTTGCATTAGATCGTTTTGACCGATTCGGTTGTAGCCCGTATTCGGTCACCGACTAGTGTAAATAGAGTTTCGGTTAGCCGTATTCGGCCGCAAACCCGTTTTTAGTGACCGAACACAGCTGACTTGTTGAAACGCGCCATTCATAGTTCAATCGAAGATAGTGGACGACGCACGCGTCAACTATTGTTTGTTAACCGACTTCACATAAAGGAGGAGGTTATCAATTCGACTGTATTTTTTTTTTTTGTTACCTCAGAACTTTTTATTGGGTAAACCGATTTCGATGATTCTTTTTTTATTTGAAAGCTGGTGCTTGTCATGTGGTCCCATTTAATTTTCATCAAAATCTTATGAAGAGCTTTGGAGAAATACATCAGAACTCTTCAATAAATGACTGTAAATCACTCGGAATTGATGCAATCGCATGTCTATTTATTGTTTACACCATTTCATAACATAACATCACACTGGTACGCTCTTAAGGGGTACGCAGGTGTGAACAGTTCACCCTGGTATACTTTCATTGTTGTTGTTGTTGTCTCGGTTTTGTTTAAGTTTCATGTTATTGGGTTCATCTATTCTTGCTTCACTTTGGGCACTATACGCGTAGATACCTAGCCTATAGAACTGGTACATTATGTACCACAACTAAAAAGTGAAAAATTAAAAACTTTTCTACAAAAATTACAACCGACTTCCAAACAAAAACAAAGTGAAAAATAACTTCAATTTCGGAAGTCGGTGTCAAAAAGAAGAAACGTAAACAGGAACACCGATTGCCGAAATTGAAGTTATTTTTCACTTTGTTTTTGTTTGGAAGTCGGTTGTAATTTTTGTAGAAAAGTTTTTTATTTTTTTCTTAGTGCGTTTTTGTTCCTTGTCGTAACACAATAAGTCTGTCCATGATGTTGCTTTCAACACGAGTGTACACAGTTCGGTAAATTAAACGAATACGGTCGCCGTATTCGGTTACCGATTTCATGTAAACATCCTAATTCGGTTAACCGATCTTGTTCAACCGAAACCGATCGCCTGATACGGTGGCCGATCTTTTTTTTTTTATTTGTTGTAGGCTCGCGTTTGACCACTATCTCGCCTGATGTTATTCCAACAATCTCAAATACATATGTATCGAATTATTGATTACTTCCTTTTTTAAATCTGAAAAAATACACGTAATATGATTACATTTGTTATATATATTAGTATGTAGTGCAAAAACTTACTGGCTAGTTACCCATCCCTTCCCGTATACTGTAATATTCCGTTTCAAGCAGCCAAGTTCATAAGCTTATGTATGACACACAGCGAATCCTTTCTCCTGAGAGTGCACTACAGTAGGAGTACCGTCAGCTTAAGAGTACCTAGTAGCGAACATAGTAGCATCGCATTTTTTTTTTTTGCGTAGCTTTATTTTTCTGAAGTCCGGTTTTAGTTTTTGAACTTATTTTTTTACTATTTATAGTTTTCGCTTATCCCATTGTTATTGTTTGTTTTTATTTCCGTTAATGTTTTAGTTCGTTAATCTTCTTCTTGTCGTGTGAGTATGTGGCCACCTAGTCGCCGAGTTACTGATTGAATATTATATAAGTTGGAGAGTTAATGATGATAATTTACCGAAATTTGAAACCCTATGCTTACTATAATGACTGAAGTAAGTATTAAAAAACTGCCTTAAGTGATTTATTGAAACTAATAATACAACACAGAGGATAATTATAAGAATTTATGTAGCTTCTAGCACTGTAGATTGCGAGGATCTACTGGATACGAGGCCTACGGGACCGGTCAATGTGGCGACGCTTTGGGGAGGCTTATGTGCAGCAGCGGACGTCTTTCGGCTGATATGATGATGATGATGTAGCATTCTATCAATGACGTTAGTTTGTTGCTATTGTAAGTATCACCAGCTGCGCGGGTTTATCTTCAAGGTTAAGAAACAGTTGCCAAGGTCGGTCTGTGGATGAGTGACCACCTCCGAGCTTCAAAAACACGTTAAATCTTTGGTTCCGTCTGTCGTTTGTTGATCTATGTCGGCCATTACCGGTATGGCCAGGTAATCTGACACAAGTCTTGCCAAGCGTGCTACCCAGTGACTGGGTTGTGGAGGTCAGATAGACAGTCGCTCCATGTAAAACACTGGTATTTAGCTGCAGTTGCTTAGACTGGCAGCCGATTTCAAGATATTTGGGCTAAGGGTAAGTAGGTTGACTCCGACTTCGTCTGCGTAGCATTACTATTTGGATTAGCCCATTTTTAGGGTTCCGTACCCAAAGGCTAAAAACGGGACCCTATTACTAAGACTCCGCGGTCCGTCTGTCTGTCTGTCTGTCTGTCCATCTGTCACCAGGCTGTATCTGATGAACAATGATAGCTAGACAGTTGAAATTTTCACAGATGATGTATTTATTTTGCCACTATAACAATAAATACAAAAAACTGAATAAAATAAATATTTAAGTGGGGCTCCCACACAAAAAACGTGATTTTAGTAGGAGTACCGTCAGCTTAAGAGTACCTAGTAGCGAACATAGTAGCATCGCATTTTTTTTTTTTGCGTAGCTTTATTTTTCTGAAGTCCGGTTTTAGTTTTTGAACTTATTTTTTTACTATTTATAGTTTTCGCTTATCCCATTGTTATTGTTTGTTTTTATTTCCGTTGATGTTTTAGTTCGTTAATCTTCTTCTTGTCGTGTGAGTATGTGGCCACCTAGTCGCCGAGTTACTGATTGAATATTATATAAGTTGGAGAGTTAATGATGATAATTTACCGAAATTTGAAACCCTATGCTTACTATAATGACTGAAGTAAGTATTAAAAAACTCCCTTAAGTGATTTATTGAAACTAATAATACAACACAGTTATTACTATCGTCCTCTTAAAAGGACGGCACATAAACAAAAATCTTGTGATTAATGAGGGTAAAGTAAACAAATTTTGTTGGTGACATTTCAAAGTTGGATTGTGTGGCAGTACAATATAAGTATTGTGAGTGGTATAACGCTTTATTATTAATCAGTTTTGGAGCTCTTGTTTTACGGTAAATTTATCATGACTCATATGAGGTGAGTTTTTTTATTATTATTAAAAAAATCGTTTTTTTGACAATGAATAATAAAACGTTCACATCTCTTCTAAGTGAATTAAATTAAATATAAGTACCAACTGTCATTTTTGATACTTTTTTTTGGTGCAACATTTGGTGTTCTTTATAAAGCCCAATAGTAATATCTACTATTACTTGATACAAAAAAATGTTTTGTTTTGTCAGGAGAGTTTTTGGAAGAGGATGGGAGTCGCAACTTCATGAAATCATGGAAGAATTGGAATTTGATGAGGAGTCTCCTATTCCTGACAGCATCAAATTTTTTCCACCAGAAAATTGTAATGCTGATGTCACCGACGAAGATTCTGGTGACGAAAATCAAGTCCACATTCAAAATTTACCTGGCACTCAACTAAGGACTCCAGCGCAAGTTCATTATATGAATTTGACAGACAGTAGTGACAGTGAAGACGAAATAAGTCTAGCTCAAGTATCAAAAAGAATGCGCATCAGAATTTCCAATCCTCCGATTGAAAATCAGTTACCTGACGACGAACCAACACCCTCAACTTCCACAAGCATAACAATTCCAAAACTAAACAGTATAACTGGATTTCAAGAGATATACTTACGTCCAATATTTAGACCATGGGCCGGAATGCAGAAAGTTGCAAGACAGCAAAATGCATTTTATTATTTTGAGCAACTTTTTAGCGACAGAATTACAGTTTTGCTGACAAATTACACCAATAATTATATTAATCAAAAAAATAAAATTGGAAACATAACGTGTGAAGAGATGAAATGCTTTATCGGAATACTTCTCTTCAGTGGGTATGTGGTAGTACCCAGAAGATATATGTATTGGGAAAATACTGCAGATTGTGGGAACCCAATAGTTTATAATGCTATGTCGAGAGATAGGTTTACTTTTATAATGTCTCATATTCATTGCTGTGATAATACAAATTTGCCATCTAATGACAAATATGCGAAGTTGAGACCACTCTTTGACGCGTTGAATGAAAACTTCCTAAACAATGCCCCATTCGAAGAAAACTACAGCATTGATGAAGCGATGATTCCTTATTATGGTGGTCACCCTTGTAAACAATTTATAAGAGGTAAACCTATCAGATGGGGTTACAAATTTTGGGTAGGATCGACACGCCTTGGGTACATATTATGGTTTGATCCGTATCAAGGGCAAACGGGAGACGACTTCAATGATTATAAAAAATTGGGACTTGGAGCAAGTGTTATTTTACGTTTCGCAGATGTTCTTCGTACAATTGATGCAAAGGCACCTTTCCACCTATTTTTTGATAATTTCTTCACATCGATTCCATTACTAGATGAATTACGTGAAAGGGGGTTGAAGGCCACCGGAACAATCAGAGAAAATCGCGTATCGAAATGTCCGCTTCCAACAAACAAAGAATTCAAGAAAACCGATCGTGGTTCTCTGAAATACAAAGCAACAAGAGCTGAAGAAATTATTGTGTGTAAGTGGAATGATAATAGTGTTGTAACAGTGGCTTCAAATGCAGCTAAAGTTTTACCACTGACCAAAGTAAAACGCTTTTCACAACATGAGAAAAGATATGTACAAGTCGACCAGCCAGCCTTGATAAAGGTGTATAATGAAAACATGGGAGGTGTAGACAGGTCAGACCAAAATATTGGTTTATACCGAACATCAATACGAGGAAAAAAATGGTATTTTCCATTGATATGTCACGCACTAGACATGGCAGTTCAAAATGCTTGGCAACTATACCACATCGATGGCGGAGATTGTGATCATTTGCAATTTCGTAGAAATATTGCAACTTCCCTTCTAGAAACATATCGTAAAACGGAAAACAGAAAATCAGGTCGCACTTCACAAAACTATCACCAAAATTCTCGGTATGATAATAAGAAGCACCTTGTAAAATATAATGAAACGCAGTTGAGGTGCGTGATTTGCCACAAAAAAGCCAATTTCTCGTGTAAAACGTGTGAAGTTACATTACATCCAAAAGAATGTTTTGAAACGTACCATACGAAATAATGTTTTTTTTCAAGGCTAAATTATTATTATTTTTTTCCATTATCTTTACTTTTTTCATGATTTTATGTAATAAATAAACGACACTAAAGACACTTCGTATTTTCTTTTGATTTACTTGAACAAGTAGTACATATTACTAATGTCCTTTTAAAAGGACACCGATTTCCCGGTTTCCCAACAGGTTTTATTTTTTTTTTGCATTTTTCCTAATCATCTGATTATACAAGGATACATATATCTGAATTTCATTGCAATCGGATACAAAAAGTCTATTCAGTAATAAGTGGGGAGTACCTAGTAGCGAACATAGTAGCATCGCATTTTTTTTTTTTGCGTAGCTTTATTTTTCTGAAGTCCGCTTTTAGTTTTTGAACTTATTTTTTTACTATTTATAGTTTTCGCTTATCCCATTGTTATTGTTTGTTTTTATTTCCGTTGATGTTTTAGTTCGTTAATCTTCTTCTTGTCGTGTGAGTATGTGGCCACCTAGTCGCCGAGTTACTGATTGAATATTATATAAGTTGGAGAGTTAATGATGATAATTTACCGAAATTTGAAACCCTATGCTTACTATAATGACTGAAGTAAGTATTAAAAAACTGCCTTAAGTGATTTATTGAAACTAATAATACAACACAGAGGATAATTATAAGAATTTATGTAGCTTCTAGCACTGTAGATTGCGAGGATCTACTGGATACGAGGCCTACGGGACCGGTCAATGTGGCGACGCTTTGGGGAGGCTTATGTGCAGCAGCGGACGTCTTTCGGCTGATATGATGATGATGATGTAGCATTCTATCAATGACGTTAGTTTGTTGCTATTGTAAGTATCACCAGCTGCGCGGGTTTATCTTCAAGGTTAAGAAACAGTTGCCAAGGTCGGTCTGTGGATGAGTGACCACCTCCGAGCTTCAAAAACACGTTAAATCTTTGGTTCCGTCTGTCGTTTGTTGATCTATGTCGGCCATTACCGGTATGGCCAGGTAATCTGACACAAGTCTTGCCAAGCGTGCTACCCAGTGACTGGGTTGTGGAGGTCAGATAGACAGTCGCTCCATGTAAAACACTGGTATTTAGCTGCAGTTGCTTAGACTGGCAGCCGATTTCAAGATATTTGGGCTAAGGGTAAGTAGGTTGACTCCGACTTCGTCTGCGTAGCATTACTATTTGGATTAGCCCATTTTTAGGGTTCCGTACCCAAAGGCTAAAAACGGGACCCTATTACTAAGACTCCGCGGTCCGTCTGTCTGTCTGTCTGTCTGTCCATCTGTCACCAGGCTGTATCTGATGAACAATGATAGCTAGACAGTTGAAATTTTCACAGATGATGTATTTATTTTGCCACTATAACAATAAATACAAAAAACTGAATAAAATAAATATTTAAGTGGGGCTCCCACACAAAAAACGTGATTTTTTGCCGTTTGATAATGGTACGAAACCCTTCTTGCGCGAGTCCGACTCGCACTTGGCCAGTTTTTTATATCGCGCAATAATATTGTACGTTTGGGCCGCCTTACTAGAGAAATTATTAGTTCACCATACAAACTTCTAGCCCCTCTGTCCACCCCCTTAAGTATGATTTCTTCCTAAGGTCTCAAACTATCTCCAAACCAAATTTCATCTAAATCGGTTTAAGCGTGAAAAGGTAACAGACAGACAGAGTTACTTTCGCATTTATAATATAAGTATGGATTTGGCTTTTAGAAAAAAATCTGAATGTAAAACTAGATTGCATAACGTCGACCTTATCCGTCGAAACTGCGAGTTGACAGAATCTAGATCGAAGGATGAGATCACGAAAATTGAAAATGGCTTATTACTTTTAAACGTCAGGCAATTCTTTAGAACTGTTTGTCTGGAATTCAGAGTTAGTTTATTGATTGGGAATAGGCACAGTGCTAATATTTAACCACAGATAGCTAACTTTCATCGATGTCCCTAAGTTAACCATTCGTCGAAATGAAGGCCACGGTGAATACGGCGAGATCCGAGGCACCTGACACGTGCACCACTCCAAATACTCCCTCTACAATCGAGTTGGTTAGGAGCGACAATAGAATCCTGTGCACCGTTTTAAAAATATAGCGATATTACATTTCGGTACCCTTCGAATCGACGACGACTATCTCCGGTTTTATGGTTATTGACTAGAAAACCTTCAGTCAGCTGACTTACTTCGCCACGGGGCATAAGCCTCTTCTGAAAGCACGATTATTGATCATCATGCTTACATTAATTATATAAGTTCCATTTTGTTTTCCTTCACCGTTGTCTGACATTTCCAAGATATACTTGGATAGTAAGTAGTAGTCATTCTACACGTGCAGTCTTTGGACCCGCTTCACGCAGAGGACATACAGCGATCTGCGTGTCCAATATAATAATGCGTTTAGGATACTTTTGGGTCTGCCGTGGCGTTGTAGTGCGTCCACTATGTTTGCGGAGGCGCGCACAGACGATTTTTACGCCATTATAAGAAAAAGAACCGCCTCCATAGCCAGCCAGCTACGCACCGCCACCAATAGTCTCCTGAGCGTATTCTCAGATAGGTGGGATTCCCCTCTGCTGCGCCACTGGGTGAGGATTCATAACAGTTGACATTATATTCTATTATCTCCTCCTTATTACTAACACTAGTCATTAAGTTATTTTGTTGCTACTAACACTATGGACTTACGTCTGAAATAAAGAATTTGAATTTAATAGTATATTTGAATTTGAAAAAGTCATATTGGTGTTTGCCGGATTTCAACCCACGACCCCAAACACGAGAGGCGAGGTCTTAGCCACTGGGCCTCCACGTCGCAGACTTAGACTTTGAGCAATTACTGTTGTCACAAGTAAAATTTCAAAATATAGAAAACCCTCGACACATTTTTTGCATGCTTAATAATTTATTTAGTACCTACATAGTAGATACCCTTCGATCGGGAATTTATTGAACTCGTAATTATGACACGATATCATGCGAAAACACCCCGATTCAAACAGTAAAACGCCTATAACTTTTGAACGGCTGAACCGATTTTATTCAAACATAGCTAAAAACACTCTCGACAAAATCATCTTTCAAACAAAAACTAAAATCTAAACTAAATCAAAATCGGTTCATCCGTTTAGGAGCTATGATGCCACAGACAGACACTCAGATATACAGCAACACACGTCAAACTTACACCAGCCCTCTTCTTCCGTCGGGGGTTAAAAATTTACCAGCGCTACCGAAACGTCACGTGTTCATGACTTATTTTTTTATTCACCAACATTTGACAATACGTTGGTACTATACTTGGCGTATTTGTACAAATGTTTGCTCCATAATTCTATTGCAAAATTAACTTTATTTCAATAACAGTAAGGTTCGTTTTCAGTGCCGAAATTTCGCAAATATTTTGCAAAATATGCTAGGTGTAGTGCCAGCAATTGAATGTCACTTTTTCTGTTTTCTGATGAAAAATGGTTCAGTCACCGATGACGATTTTTCTTCTTTTCAAGTCGACGAAAATTTCTTTAGATATTTTGGGACCAGTAGGAAGCCACACCAATAGCAGCTTCAGTGGCGTTCATTAGGTCCTCAGAGGACACTTGGGGCACTCCAGCATGTTTGTCATATTCTGCACAGGGGCATCGCACTCACATTGTGTGTCAGACAAGGCTATAAAACCCCATTTCGCCAAATTGTCTTTGCAGTGGCCTACCCAATCGGTTGAGTGCTTTACATACAGAGCACTGCAGATCACGGCCAGGTGGCCGGTGTTTTTGGGATTTCAAGAAATTAGGTGGTGGTGAGTGATATTTTTCCCACAGCTTGCTTCTTAGTATAAGTCTTGCTTCTTAGAATGGCCTGTGTGAAGCGGAGAAAACTCTTCCGGCTCTTAAGTCTACCCGGGGTTGTAGTGTGATCATAGAGAGGATGTCAGGCTTCGGACTCGTGATTTTTTTTCGCCAGCGCGCTTTCGACATTCCTTCGTACTTTTGGAGGTGAGATACCAGCTAACGGGTATGACTTGTTGAGCGGAGTTAATTTAAGGCAGCCCGATATAATTCAACACATTGTCGAAATGCCAAGATGACATGATGTGACATTAGGATAGCGCTTGCCAATCTCATTCATTTTACCAATCGCCATCGCGTCGCTTTCAGTCAGTAGATCAGCCATAATTTCCATTTGAATTGGGCATTTGTAGTTGAAAATCTTTAAAATCGTACTTTAATGTCAAAGTTTGACAGGTTTTTGGGCTATAGTAGGGTTTGACAAATAATTTACTTCCAATTATTAATTCAGGAACCGACGGTAAATCTCTTTTGTCCACTGGTAGAGGCCTTAAGCGATACTTCAAAACCTCTTTGTGGTCCCTTTTGTCTTTGGAGATTTCGTTTAGGTAAATGCTGTGGTTTTGTAACCACCCTGAAGTTGAGACACTCGTATACCGTGGAGATACCAGGTTCGAAACCCAGAAGAGCCTTCTGTTATCAAATACGATTTAAATGCTCTTAAAAGAAATCAGTCTCAGTGATGTTTATGGATTTTTAATTTTATTGAACTTCATAATAATTTCAGAGTACAGTCGCAACAAAAAGCTAGTTCACTAAAACCCAAAACTTATTTAATCCCATTGGGATTTGTTTTTGCGTGTAAGTTTAGAAATCATAACGATTTAGCTCGCAGCTCTGTTCAGTGTAGTCTGTAGTAAAGTTAGTCTGTATATTGAAATAACTTTAGTTAGCGTAGTTTGGAACTGGTCCCAGTAGGAGGCGCCATCTGTGGGAAAAGGAAAAGTTTTATTACGGGATCATTAATTTATTTATTTATGAAAACTTCATGCAACATAAAATTACAGGCAGACTTAATGCCTGAGGCATTATCTACCAGTCAACCAAAGGCGGTAGTGAGACAGCATTACAGGTGTATTATGGCTTAGACTACAATAATTATTACAAATTAGGTTTAGGTTTCTTCTAGGTAAGCATGCTACATCGTCGACAACATCGTCGCTTACCATCAGGTGGGATAGTGGCCAAGCGCGAGCCTATCAATAATAAAAAAGACAACGAAATTAAATTTAGTTATAAAACTTGATAAGGGACACAGGTGTCACTAAATCATTATCATCAGCCTATTATTGTTCCCAGGGCTGGGACACAGGCCTGCTCTCTGCGAGAGGGGATGGGCCGTAATCCACCACGCAGACCCAGTGGGTGTTGCTGGATGTCACATGTCTTCGAGTATTTGGTTGTAGGACATTTTTAGTTTCCTCACGATGTTTTCTTTCGCCGATTTTGAGAGCAGTGGTGATAAAATAATTTACACAAAGCAAAGCGCCTGCCTGCATTTATGAGATATTAAGTCATTACTTCTTCTTCAACATCGTGTCGATGATTCCATGTTACATGTTCTGCTTAGACCAGAACTCAGCCACGTCGACAGCCCTAGCGCTGGCCTCGCACAGGTCCTTCATGGTGCAGGTGTTTGTTGTGCACAGAGAGCAGGGCAACAGATGGGGCATCGTTGGCGGTGTGGTTCTACAATCGCATTGTGGTTGGCCGGAGTACCCCCATCTGAACAGCTTGAACCTACAGCGGCCCACTTGGCTTCGCAGCCTATTTAGGGATTTCTAGGTTGGCCATGTCAGTTTATGCCCAGCTGGGATCTTTTCTGCAGGATCGATATAGCCAGTTGGAGGGGGCTATTTGAGGAGCCACATTTTCCTACGTGCTTCACCGGGGCTGTTGTCGTAAGTTGTTTTAGCCGACTTAAGGAAGCTGTTCCGACTCTATAGTCGCCCCCTTGATTGCTCCGTGTTGTACAGAAGGTGGCGGATATCGGACTCCTGCTTATGTTTTTCGGAGGAACAGGCAACTTCACTGCGGACCTCCGGAGGGGCTATTCCTGCCAGCGGGTATAATGCAGCAAGTGAAGTTGGTTTAAGGCACACAGTGATTATTCTGCATGTGTCATTTAGGGCTACATCTAATTTTCAGGCATGAGCGGATCGATGCCACACTGGGGAGGCAAATTCGCCAGCCGATTAGCAGAGAGCTAAACTAGATGTACGAAGGACGTAAGGGGAGGTGCCCCAGGAAGTGGATGTGAGTCGACGAAGCAAGTTGTTACGTGTGTTAACCTTGAGTTTAGTTTTAACGCAGTGGGTTTTGTAGGTCCGGGCCCGGGCCCCTCCACTGAGGGAGGGACCCGACGATGCGGGAGTGCCGCTGGGTTATTTTAATGGGTATACTGGTTCATCCGGGGAGTCCCACATAGCCACCCATTCCCCCAAAGGGTGGGTATGCGTAATGCATTTTTTAACAGCGAGAACAAAAAAAAAGTGGTTTTATAGACAGAACTAACAGTACCCTTTCCGGTGTCTACGGTTATCAATTCGATAGGATTAAAAGATTTGCAGGAAACCGAGACTATTGTGACGTTAGGCTTTATGAAAACAGCGCTACCTTATTTAGGGTGTGGAATTTCCGCAACCAGACTTAGTCCAGGTATTTGCAGCCTAGGTTGATTGTGGTCCCGGTGGGCTTCTTGGACGCAGATTATGTCGCATTGAATAGCCAAGTACAGTTCAGAGAGAACAAGCGCTTTGTCTGCAGAAAAAATATTTATCGAGATGACGTTCAGAGCAGGATCAGTCAGCCGACGACATCGAATCTGGGAACAGTTTTCACTGGAACTCATGTATTCCGATTGTATTGGCTCTGATAGTGGCCTTTGGGGAATCATCGTGGTGAGAAGATTGGCCAGCTGGACTTTGCGTTACCGAGTGCCAGCTGTTACCAGGGTGCGCCGGGCGTTTTATTATGATCTAGACGCCGCTCGGGGAGGCTCTTCTCGAGCACCCCCACTCAGTACTAAAAATAACTGTCTAATAAAGGTCATAATTTTGTATATGAGTTGTTATGTACTAGTATGTACATACCTAAATAAATACGACTGAACATGGTTTTGACCAAAATATTTGCAACTCATGCCAAGAGAAAGGGTCAAGGACGCCAATTACCGCGATTCGTTTGTTTTGATCGTGTTAGCGACACTGTATTTACAGTTTTTTCGTATCGTTTTAAAATATTGGAATACATTTGTAGACAGATGTTAACTAAAAGTCGTTGTCTCTGTCTTTTTTGTAATCTATCATAAACGAAGAAACAAAAACTAGAACACCGACTTCAGAAATTGAAGTTATTTTTCACTTTGTACTGTTGTTTTTGTAAGTCGGTTGTTCAAGAAAATTTCAAGTGCAAATCGATCGAATTGCTTCGTATTGCGTCCATGTGAAGGAACTTGCAATTTCGCTTGGTAAAAACCGCTTATTAGTGCGATATAAATCGAACGCGTCGCGCTATCAGGAAAGTCGCTTGCAATCGTAATACACCGTACCAAATCTACTTGTGTAAAAAATGTTACAAACCGCCGCAGTACCTACGTCTGTTACGTGAATGTGCGACAAACGGGCCGTTAAGATAACGCCACACATCGCGGAACATCGAATGAATCTGCCTAAACACACCCATAGCTATGACGTAAAGCTAAAAACACACTGAATCTGTCTACTTTTGAAGTTGGAAAAATTTACTAGCTTTTGCCCCGTGGCTTCCCTCCCGTGGCCCGCCCCACGCAACTCTTCTTAATTGTTTCATACTTATGACTGCCAGTGATAATTTTGTTTTATATCAGAAGTATAAAATTTAAGAATAATTTATTTTTCGCTACCTCTTCAACCTAGTGATCGCAAAGTTTTTTAATAGGTCCAGCCGAAAGTCGTCCTCTGCTGGACATAGGCCTCCCCCAAGCGTCGCCACTGACTAGTCCCATGCGTCCCACATTCAGCGGATCCACGCAACCTTCATCAGGTCATCGGTCTAGCTGGTGAGAGGACTTCCAACGCAACGTCTTCCCTTTCGCAGTCGCCACTTCAGAAATTTTCAGCCCCATCGGCCATCCGTTCTGCGAACAATGTGCCCTGCCCACTGCCACTTAAGTTTGGCAATTCTTCGAGCTTTGTCGGTAACCCTGGTACTCTTGCGGATCCCTACATTTCTGATTCGATCACGCAAGGACACTCCGATCATGGCCCTCTCCATTGCCCTTTGGGTGACTGTAAGCTTTCTGATGAGGCCCATTGTGAGCGACGACATCTCAGAGCCATAGGTCATAACTGGCAACAAACACTGGTCATAGGCACTCGTTTTGAGATACTGTGGTAAGTTGGACGAGAAGATTCCGCGCAAGTTCCCGAACGCTGCCCAGCCGATTCGGATTCGACGGTTGACCACTTTCACGAAGTTGGCTGGAACCCAACTGGATCGTTTGTCCCAGGTAGACATATTTTATGTAAGTTTGAACATATTTAGTCAATATAATCTTAAGTTGACAGAAATCATCTGCAAAACTTTGTCAACACGCATATATTCGTATGCAACAAAACAAATAGAAATGTGTAGCACAATCCAATGTGATTGCACAATCGATTCTCTTCAGTCTTGTTTGAGAGCCAGTATCCGCACATTGATATATTGTTTTCCAGAAGCCGCCACTTCTGATGCAATATCAATCAAATCACATAACCTAACAAAACATCAAGCCGTACCAAGCGATGGGATAGGCAGAGGTGTTACACAAGGCGTGGGAAAAGAGTGTGGTATTAATAAATTAATGCAGTTTCTAAAAAGAAGTCATTTTACTCATCATTATGAATTACTTTTATTATGAAACCAACTCTGATATCGCAAAAAAACAGCTGTTAAAAAAAATCCCACTTTTCAGGAATTGCTATTTTCAATTATACCCCGTTTATCTTGTACCTTCGTATAGCACTCTGAATACCTTGTACCTTGTTAAGGCACCATGTATACCGTGTTAGGTTTGCTGGACTTTACACCCTGTTCCGCATACCTCCATACATTTGATAGATAGGAACATGATACTCACATTATGTAATTATAAATTTTGCAACCTTAGGTTCGCTATCATGTTTAGTAGTCACATTTGCAGCAATGATCCAACGAGGCAGGGGTTTACAGCCTTGTTCCAAATAATTTCAGCTGTTTTTATTTAAAAACGATTATTTTCATAAAAATACATTTCTTCTTGTTTATAAAGAAAAACTTTGGAAATTGATCAAATGTTTTGTACGGGTCGTAAGTCCGTACACCGATTCGCCGTTAGTTGGTTGGAGAGAAACACGTCACAGTTAGATCCACTAGTTAAAAATATTTGAGTTAAGTAAACTACAGTATAACTTAGGTGGAAGGCGACTATTTCTCTCTCTTGGTTTGGATAGCAACACGGCTATAAGATCAATATCAGCGTTGGTTGCTTTGTTATGATGTTTTATACGGTCAAGTCATGACGCACATCGTTGGCCTAAAGTAGGTTGCCAGTATGCAGAAAAATGTACGGTGATGAGACCGTACATGTTTATTTTTCGCTAATAGTTAAAATTACAACAACTGTATTACAGCCCAAGAGATTCTCATACAACTAGTAAAAAAAGCCTAAGCCGCTGGAAGAAATTCCCGCGGGTTTGGCTTTTTATAGAAATTTGGACGTGACAGCGTCACAAACAGGAAGATAGACGGTTCAACGGGCTTATTCAGGTTTTCGCTAATCCAAACCTACCAGTAAAAAGGGATTGTTTACCGAGAAGATTGGAAGCTTATGGTGGAGGCCCTTTACCAGGGACAGAATATAGAATTTTCTTCCTTCATCTTGCCACTTCCAGATACTCGGCGTTGCTGACTCCTTATATAGGGTGTAATAAACAATAAGATTTGCTAGTGAATCTTGAGATTGTTTCCTACCTACCCGTTCCAAGAAATGATTGAATAGACTTAGGAACCTTCCTGATGACGTGACGCAATTTAAATTGCATCGATAGGCTTTATCGCGCACAAATTTTCTAAGAAAATTTCAAGTGCTAATCGGTCGAATTCCATCCATATGAACGTACTTGCTATTTCACTTTGTAAAAATTGCTTATAAATCGAATTGCGTCATCAGGAAGATCGCTTAAGTAGATAATTCCCAAAGGGTTAAAAAGCTGTAAAGTAGATATTGATCGATATCTTTATTAGGTCCCATGTAATAAGGAGCTGCAACTGAGAATTCCTAATAACACTAACCGAACTGGAAAAGATCCTATTCTACATTCCATCCTCGACAGTCGATTTGATAACCTCTGCGTCAAGGAGACATTCTTTAAATAAGGTACCTAATTTTTTTTCATTGAATACGGAATCTAGTTAAAAACCCTGCGTGCTTTTGTCACATGCCCAACCAATCGAGTGAGTATATCTTCCCTTTTTGAAACACCTTCAAAAAGAGAAAGTCCTCACTGCACTGCTCTAAGAACACCCAGCAACCGGTAAATTTTTAGCTCGTAATTTACTCGGCCGTTAAAAAGTCGATCCTAATAAATAGGAAGTCGTTTCCGCCGGTGTGCATGGTGCTTTAGAACAAACTCATTCTTTCTCATAAATATCATCTTATGTTCGTGATACGAGCTCCCGGACTATTCGTTTTTTACAAGACAAATGGCCCGCTCTATTACCTAAGATATCGATAGTAGGTACTAGAGATGTCTTTTATCGATAATTATGTTGATATTTGTGGTGACTAATGTTTGTTTACGGTGTCATATGTAAGTAAGAGTTCCATGAATTTATTCGTTGTGGATCTATTTTTAAAGGATTATTCTTTTCTGTAACAAAATAATTCAAAAGTCATTAAAAGGGAAAATTCTAATACAAAATAAATACAAAGAAAGAATGACCCTCCCTCTTTCAGGGTCAGTCGTGATAAAATACATGAAAACAAGAAGAAAAAACACGTTTAATATTAATTCAAGACTAAATAGTGATCCACACTGAATTCCCCGCGCGTTCCCCAGTTTTTATTCTGATCTGCGTGGTGCATCCTTTATGCCATCCCATTAGAGAATTAGACAAACTCGGGGTCGTGTCGGCGAGCTAATTAATTGACTACATAAGCAAAAACGTGACACCTCAATCAAGTCTAATAAGGAGGGAGTTATAAAAAAGAGAAAGCTGTATCCTGCTATGCTATGTTATCCATTACACGCCAACTTTCGGGTATGGTGCCGTATGCACTGTTCTGATTAAAAAAAGTGCCCAGAAGACTGTCAGCGTTGCCACGTTGAATTGCAATGCTGACTATTTCGGCAAAGATCGACCCGGCCCGGGCCCGCTGGGCACGCATTGTCGATCAGTCGGTGAGATATATCCCGAGAAAACGAGACGCGCACTCTGGCCCCATGGCCCTAGCATAGATATAGGACTAAAGCACATGACAATTAAGGCGTACATAGCGCTCACTGCAATAATATGGCTGCCTTGAAATAACTAGATCGACTTTTCGACCCCAAACAGTTCGTAACTATAATTATGAAAAAAGGGTACAGTATTTGCTGCTAGAGGGTCTCAGCAGCCGCAGCAGCAGCGCCGTCACAGCCCGCCGTACTAGGAACATGAGATACACAGTTTGCGTCCCACACCTCTTTCATTAGTTATCAAAATCAAATATATTTTATTTCAACTAAACCTTCTATAGAGTAGTTTTGAATTGTCTATTACTTTTGAATAGATAAAAATGCTTGGAAACATGCTGGGCCTGCTCCGTAGGGCAACCTTCAGAGTAGATAAAATCAAACTGGCAATTTTTTATTATATTCATAGTTATAGCAATGCTTAATTAATTTTTTCTTCTCTTTATAGGGTTTCGTACCCGAAGGGTAAAAACGGGACCCTATTACTAAGACTCCACAGTCCGTCTGACTGTCTGTCTGTCTGTCACCAGGCTCTATCTCATGAACCGTCATATCTAGACAGTTGAAATTTTCACAAATGATGTATCTCTGTTGCCGCTATAAAAAAAATACAAAAACAGAATAAAATAAATATTTAAGTGGGGCAACATACATGATTTTCTTGCCTTTTTTGCGATAACGGTACGGAACCGTTCGTGCGCGAGTCCGACTCGCACTTGTTTGTTATAAGTGTCGTTATACAGACCATAAAAAGATGCAATCACATTTTAAAAGCTGCTTCTGCCCGTGATAGAAAGATGAAGAGAAGGATGTCATAGAAAGTTCCCAAAAAAATAATCCTTTTTCCATACAAAATTATCGCCAACTGATCAAAATTTGTAAGGAAGATGCAAGTATATTTATTTATTTATATTTATTTATTATTTAATAGCCTAAGGTCCCACTGCAATAGTCTGCAGGTATTTTTACCCAACTGCAAGGAAATGGTAATGTTTATCGAGCGCATCTTGTATGTATGTAATATTATTATTTTATTACCTCATATCTATCAAACCACTAGATGGATTTATAGGTCTTGAACGTCTAAGTGTTCTTAGATAAGTGAACAAAAACAAACATGGCGGATTTTGGGCAACATATTGTGAAGGTCCCTTTTTTGCGAACCGATCGAGTGGGGTATCAAAATGAAGGATTTTTAGAGGTGATTACAAAAGTACCACTTAACTATATGTTTAAAAGTAATTTAGAATTAGAATAGAATTTAGAATAGATTGCTGCAGGGTTTCCTAGGTATCTCATACTAGAAGATGTTACTTTCAGATTGCTACACGGACGTTGAGTGCAAGTACAATTTCGGCGAGTTCTGCTTCTGCCTGCAGGGCCAGCACGAGACGATAGGAAAGTGCATATGCAACATGGACCCTAAAATAATCAACATACCGTCTAGTAAGCTTGACATTCATATGGGCCATCTCCTTATCTGAGTTGAAAACGTAAAAATAAAATATTTTAGTCATTCCGAATAATGTTCAACACTGTCACAAAACTTTTTTGTTACCCTTATAATTCAAGGGTTCGGGGTGTGAGGGGTGGAAAAGACAGACTCGCAAAGTCTACAGCTAACAGAGATACTAGTATTAGTATGGAAAGATAAGAAAATTTTACCGACCTGCACGAAAACCAAGCGTGCCACTTTTTCACACACAATTTAAGAACAGAAAATTACTTGCTTATTTGAAAGAAATTGTTTCCATTGTCACGGCCTACTTTTTTACCCGACTGCCGAAGGAGGGTAATGTGTTTAGCAGTCTATGTATGTATGTATGTTTGTTCCTATGTGGCGATCTAGAGACCAAACGCGTTGGCCGATTGTGATGATTCTTATAACAATCGATTTGTCTTA
The DNA here is from genome assembly GCA_947562075.1 of Orthosia gracilis. Classification (NCBI taxonomy): domain Eukaryota; kingdom Metazoa; phylum Arthropoda; class Insecta; order Lepidoptera; family Noctuidae; genus Orthosia; species Orthosia gracilis. Next base: position 25,811,256 of record OX387266.1, read on the forward strand.
ACTCTGCGAGTGTCACTGACTACATTAAAATTGGAAAATAGAAAAATGGCGGCTTTTGGGCGCCATATTGAGGGGGCCCAACATTTTTTGTTTCTTCCAAACCCATTGTATGGGGTATTAACACTTATATGTTTAAATGTAATTAATTCAAAAAAATAGTTGTAAATTAAAAAAAAAAAAACAACAAAACACCCCACTGCTTAAAAAGCGAACTAAAAAGACGTAAACAAGAAGAAAGTCATGCTGTGCAGTCGGAGGATACATATGCGCGAGCTGGCTGACCAAAACCAGATGTATCCTAAGACTGCATTGCATGACTTTCTTCTTGTTTACGTCTTTTTAGTTCGCTTCTTAAGCAGTCGGGTTTTTCTTATTTTAAATATTTTTTTATTTACACATTTTTTACAACTCAATACAACAAAATTAGGTACTAGTCTAAATTTTATTTGATGTGCAGTGCCGATAACGCTAAATAAAACAGCTCAAAGTAGAGTACAGATCCACTTTTACTCCCTTCTTGATACGCGAAGTACATACACTCTCGTCAACTGGTAAGATTAATATCTGTATCCTAACCTTTCTTTCAGCATGCATGTACGATGAAGACTGCATAGGCAGTGTCGACTCACACAACGGTCAGCGATTGTGTAGTTGCCACAGGGATAAACCAATATACTTGCAAGCCCAGGGCGAGTGCAGGTGCCTTGATCCTCTATACTAAGAGGAAGGAGCAAATGGAATGCTATGTAGCCTGATTTTTTATCACCAAGAAATCAACTGTTTGGTATATTTTGTCGAGTTAAATGTGAAATTAAATTACTGAACAGAACTTAAGTTTATTTTGTGATGATCTTGAATAAAATAGTGTTTTTGATTGATGCCTCAAAAAAGTTGTGATACAAAATTTGTTTGTTTAGAATAAGATAAATTTGAGACAGAGAGATGTAAAATCTGATGACCCCCATATTCTATATCTTTTTGACTGAAACTCCACTCCATGACTCAGTCGCCATTACAACGTAATAAAAACTCTCGATTCGAGAAAATAAATGTCAATAAACAACAAACTTCTCTGTCATTTTGTATGAGAGCGGGTGAGACGAGTGGAGGAAAATACTTAGAATATAGGAACTAGGAGTTGGTTTTTCTAATCATTAAAGTATGGTTAGTCAGCCAGTACAATATCAAAATCTGATGATGATGGTGGCTATATGATCCGTTTTGCAACAACACTTAATCTTCTCTCTTAATATGTCATCACTTTTTATTATAAGCTTTATATTACCTTGTATATATGTTATATACTATGTGTGTCCGGCAACTAGTTAACGACTTTTCAAGCAAAGAAGAAACATTAATACATGGTACTATGGAGCTGGCCTCATAATGAAGCCGGAAGGTGACCATAGCAACTCCTCAACCATAGAAGATAGCACCATCGTGTTTGGGCTCATGAGATCTGTATAGACAAACTATAATTATATTTCAAAATTTAAATTATATTTCAGGTTAAAATATTTGTTTTCATAAAGAAATTTACATCTCACTTATAAGAAAACAATAATTAAAAGCAATAAAATATTTTTTACTGGCTATTCCTATTATTTTTTGTTAAAATCATGCATAACTGCCTCGCTTGGAAAAAAGGGTTCGATCCCGCGATCATAAAGCAAAAACATCAATCAGAAGTACCAGTCTTGTTTACATTTGTTAGTTTTGTGTTCCAAAAAAAATAATTATGTATGAAACATAACAATTACTTTTGGTTTAAATTATAAATGTACATTCAGAGTAATAATAATTGTAAATTTAATTAATATTTTGGAAAAGGTGTTTTTTGACCATGATTTTAAAATATGTTTCGTACTTTTTGGTCGACTAAAGGCTTGTTTCAAATAGATTTTACTTTTTTATTCTTTATTATTCTTAACAAATCCTCAGCTCGCTGCTATACCAGAACCTTTCAATTTGAGATGGAAACTTAGCACTCCGCTTTTGAAACCTCGGTGTCGTTTTCTTACAGCGTAGTAACATCTTAAGACTTTTATGTTTTAGAATAGTACTCAGCTATTTTGTGTGAATATAAAAATTCACAATGTTTTATTTTTATAGATCAAATGAAAAACGTGATGTTTTTTTCTGACCATTTCAATGAAATGACAACCATTTCTAGCTGCCGCTCTTGGCGCAGTAGAGATCCAGTAGTTAAGGCCCCGACTTACGTGTTGTATAAGTCGTGGGTTCGAACCCAGATAGGCGCTTTACTTTTTGTAAATAATTTCATCACCTCTGCTCTCAAAACGGTGAAGGAAAACATCGTGAAGAAACCGGCATGTTCCAAAACCAAAAATTCGAGGACAAGTGATATCTAACAACCCCCACTGGGCCCGCGTGGTGGATTAAGGCGCATGCCCTTTCATAGGGAGGAGGCCTGTGTGCCAACGGTGGGAACTTTAATAAGCTGACGATGATGATGATGCTCATGGCTCCACCCGCGTGAAATAATTCCTTTATTTCTTTATAAATTATTCTTATGTATAGCTATATTCTCAGATTAGAGAAAGCTATATTGCTCTAGTTTCACCAAAATCGGTTTAGTAGAGTTTAGCGTGAAAGAGTAACGCCCATACTCACAAACTTTCAACACTTATATTTAGCAGTTGGATACTAATAGTCTACCAGACTAAAAATCTATCCAGCTACAAGACTACCCACATCTGAAGCATTTCAAACGTGTTTAATACCCGGCACGTAAGTTGGCTAGAGTCGTTACATGCGCAGAAGTCGATTTTTAGGTATCTTTGGTAGTGAAGCGGGGGCGCGGGGATCGTTTAGGACCGTACCGAGCACGCGATTGGTTGGTCAGTTGACATAAGGATCGACTGACCAGACGTGTCGCGTCCACGTTCCGTTCGCTTTATATGGTATAGTTGGTCAGTTCGCGGAATTTGCGCGAACACTACGCCAAAACCTTGTCAACTTACGTGCCGGGCACTTTAAAAAATCACCTGTTAACGTCCAAACGTCACAGCTCATCCGAGACCACCCGACCTGTCCCGACCTCGCCCGAGCGCAAGCGAAACGGACTGAATTTAATCCTCTACCTTGTGAATTATTCAATGTGACTGATACATATTCAAGAGTATTCCAAGAGGCTGTTTTTGCATTCTCATATAAATCTTAACATTGGAATAAATTAAGACAGGTGTCATGTGTCGCCATTATTGAGACAAAACGAAGAATTTTACATAAATCATTGCTTGAGTCGAGTTTCAGAGAGCAACATGGAGATTTTATTCGTTTTACTTAGAGGTTAAAGATGAGCGGGTGTTTAGTGGATTGAAGGAGAATAAAATGACAAGGTTAAAGTCAAGTGCTTTTTATTCTGGAATTTCTCAGTAACAGTCCTGAGTCTGGAATAGGGATATTTCCTGCTTAGAAAAATAATAATTCTATTTAGCCCGTCAGTGAGATTATCAAATAATATTGCCCACGTAGTTTTTACTTTACCTTACCAAATCAATAAAAATTGACAAAGATAAAGCGCATCAAAGTTCGGGAGTGGGGGCTTCTGACGTCACTATATAGTCAGTATAAAATGCGTAAAGGCGTGACGTCACACAGTGTTCCAACGCATTTTATCGTCGTCACTTTATGTTTACGTGTCAAAAGAAAATACGTTCCAATATTTCTTAATTAACCTAGCTGACGGACAAAAAACAAAATTTCAGTTAAAATCCTTATTGTGTCGGGTTGATGGTCATAGGCTTACTACTTACTTCATGGGATTTAAACTTAACTGGCGAAATGTGTATGTCTGTTGTGGTGTTTGCTGTGCAGACCCACGTCTTTAGTCTATTTACATTTTAATAAATACTATACAATCTCACCTTCATATCTTCTGACATTTTATCGACTCATGTCTCATTTTTATATATTCTTTGTTACTGTTAACACCTGAAAAGCATATTTTTAGTTCTCTGATTGTTTTAATATTCCATAACTTATTTATATCGCTAATTTGTAAAATCTAAGAATATTTTATACTCTGAATTGACATCTGTCTCTCCAATTTATTTTTCGTAAGCCATAGACATAATATACCATGGACTAGACCTTCCTTAAGCTAGTTGTACATTATAATAAGGGCAGTGTAGACTGCCCCCTCTGTAAACCGTTTTTATTCGTTCTGGTCATATAATTGATATTTTGAATTCAAAATTTAGAAAAAATGACAGAACGAGAAAAAAACGGGCGTCAGCTTTTTTTAGAGTCAGATTCGGGCAGAAAACCACGAAAGTCGGTTGACTTCTTAATACTATAATACTACCAAGTGTACTATTGTATCTGAAAAACTCTCAAAAATTGTGAATAGCCAGCTAGTATATTTCTACTACTTTCTTTACTACCGGACGTGGTGCATGAGCCGCAGCAGTAATTTGGTGCGCGCAGCTACAGCGCGCCCGCACGCAGAACACGAGCATCCACATCTCACGGTAGCACTCCATCAGCCGTCTCACCGCACCGTGTCAAGCCGGCCCTTATTTTTTTATCTTTTATTTTAATAACGTGACTTACGCTAAGCTCGTCGTAGCTTAACGTTACATTACACTGTCTAACCATTCGGGGAATTCAGGCGTCATGATCCGTACATACGTCCATCTTAGACATAGCTAATGGACTCAGTGTTCCTTATTCTGATATGACAGTTAATAGGGACAGAAAAAGGGTGACAGAGAAAAAGTGATTAAGCGGTATAGTAGCAGTTTTTTTGATAGGATTCTAATTCGGCCATGCTACTTTCAGGAGCTGATACATTCTGCATAGACATGGTAAATGTGAAAATAAACTAGAAAGCGTATTGAACGCATATTTGATGTGTTTCTTGCAGCAGAGAATTTATTGCCAACTGTGACAGATATTGAACTAACACAAATTAGCTCAGAGGTACAATATTTTTTTAGTATGGCGAAACGAGCGGGCTTAGCAGATTAAACTGAGCAGTGTAGCATGGCTACTACGCTCGTCAACACTGATTTACAGAAGTCCCCTCCCCCCTTTCTCACAATACTTTTCATAACAATCACTTAATAAATAAATACATTATTCACCCCAAATATTAAATTATAGTTACAGATCTTCACATAATAACAACAAATATACAGTAACTTTACATAATAAAATCCCAATTAAATAAAAAATAAAAATTTCAATCACAAATAATAAAAAAAAACAATAATAAAATATTCCAATAACAAATAATAATAATAATAATATAATACATTCAAATAAAAAAAAAAAACATTAACAAATCTATCAAAAATAATAATTAAATAGAGAAGACTTAAAAGCCACTAAAAACATCCAACAAAAATAATTAGTTAAAAATAGCAAAAATAGTAATATAATATTTGTAAGGCTCAGCTTTATATACTGCTAACAGTTGTAAAAAAGCACTCCTCTATACACGAAATATGTATTATGAAACGATTTCGATGATAATTGGTATGGAGATAGTTTGAGACCCTGCGAAGGACATATATAGGCTACTTCTTTGTGCATAAAAATCGAAGGGGGGAATGGAGATCAATTCACTTCAAACTCTGCGAAAATAATACCGTAACAATTAATTAAAGTGCATTGGTTTTTTTAAATGGGGTTTGGGGTTGTAAAGTTAAGATATACAAATTTTCTTCATGGAGCTGAATTTTGGCAGGTGGTAGTATAAAGATAGTAAACGTTAGTTAGGAAAGGATTTATGTTTTTTTTTTTTTTTTAATTGGTTAAATGGGGATAGCTGAACTTTGTATGAAACTTTTTATTGCGGCTTCCGATTTGGTTGAAACTTTGCAGGCACGTTTTTGATAACAAATGATTGAGTTCTGCATATTTATTTAGATTATGTAATGGGATGAGGCTTCGTATACACAATAAGGGCAAAATATAATAGGTGCCAATATTATTAACAGGTACAAGGAAAAGGGGAAAGCGTGTTCATACGCCGAAGCCCAATAATCGCCACTGACCTATTTTTCAATTCAAAAAACTCCAGTTGCTCATCAAACTTAGTTTTGATATTAATATTAACAAAGCTCAAGGGTAGCAGGGGCGCACTTGGAAAAGCCATGCTTTACCCACGGCCAGCTACATGTAGCTGTTGATATTCGCGTATATCCGAGGCCCAGAATTTGTATGTATTAGCATCTAATTAAAGGACATACAAAATAGTATAAAGCAGCGTCATAAAATGTTGTATCCATTATTAACGGATTAATTAAGGAATGTTAATTAACAACCAGAGTTGATTGACAAAATCTATATTAACGCGAGCGAAGCTGCGAGTAACAGCTAGTGGTGTTATAAGTTTAAAGTGTCTGTAGTTCTGTGCTCTCCAACCGATGAATGATGATTTTGATTGAACCGATGATGATGATAATTTTGCATTAGTTTTTATTGTGTGAAAGAGTAGTTCATCGAGATTGAAACTAGAAGTTAGCTGTATGTTTGTGCGTATAAATACTTAGGCTGTTTGTTAACTTTAGCTGTCCCCGATGGATAGGATAGATGGACCCCCTTTGCCGCACTTAGACTGCCATTTGGTCCGTTCTGCGTGCAAGCCTTATCTCTGTGAAGGGGAATGGACCGTAATCCACCACGCTGTCCCAGTGCGGGTTGGTGAATGCCGGTTGCCTCACGATGTTTTCCTTAACTGTTTTGAGAACATTGGGGATAAAATAATTTACACAAAATACAGCGCCTGCCCGGGTTTGAACTCACGACTTACAACTTGTAAGACGCGTCCGTTACCATTGTGCCACTGCTCTAGCGGTGCGCGTTTTTTTTTTTTTTTTTTTCTAAGTGGCGTCTCACAGTTCGGTCAAAGTGACCGGATACTGCTTAACCGGACTACCCTGTGGAGACTAAGCTATATTATAGCCTCCAGCCAGGCTTGCAAAATTTCTAAAACTAAGCGACTGCGCTGAGGGCTACCCCAGTTGGGGTCGGACCTCGGCTCAGGGCGTCGCTGGGGGGACAACAACTAGGGCTGGATCTTAATAAGGTGATTCTACCATCCGTTCGGAAAAAGCCTACGTGGAGAAGAACGGACAAGAAACTCCGATATTTACTAACGTTAATCTAACTACTATTGCACAGCACGCGGGCTGGCTTGTAGATCTTGACGGGGATTTCGCGACGGGCCTCGGCGGCGAGGACGGAACGAGTTCGGTCTGTGTCTTCGAATTGTGCTGGTCTCTTTGTTGCTCTCTTGGAGCAGGGTAGTGGCGTCATCGGGGATGGAGAGTACGAGCCTTGGACGGCGAATTTTGGAGATTTGTGATGGTTCGTAGCGGGAGGCCGCTCGAATTAAGGGGTTGGGGTGATTGACAGCAGAGTCGAAAAAGCGCGTGGAATTGCGTTTCAAAAACTGCTGGATTGTGGGGATTTTTAGATCGACATGGAGGTCCTGAGTACGTACGTACCAGGGCGCTCCCGTGATCATGCGGAGGAATCGGTTTTGAACAACCTGAAGCTTATGTATGTGATGGGGCTTTGCGTGTGCGAAGACGGCGCATGCATAAGTCATGATGGGACGGATGACCATGGTGAAGGTGCGCAGCTTGCACCTAAGTGACAGTTTGCTGCGTGCGTTCACCATCCCATGGAGTCTGCCTACAGCAAAAGCGGCCCGCGAGCGTGCCGCTTTAATGTGCTTGGCGAAAGTGAGGTGATTATTTAGGGTGACACCTAGGTACTTGGCTTGCTCCTCCCAGGGGATCGGCTTGCCGTACATGGTGATGGGTTTTGGGGGGCGGGGGCTTTTATAACGGTTGTTATATTTTCGGTCAGGCCTTGAGAAGAGGACAGCCTGGCGTTTGTCGGGGTTGACTTCTATTCTCCAGAGGCGGAACCACTTGGCCAAGGAGTTGGCGGCTCTCTGGAGTTTTAGGGCTATGTTCATAGGGCTTCGGCCCGAGTAATAGAGGGCTGTGTCGTCGGCGAAGAGTGCCAACTGGCTCTCCTTACTCTTTGGAATATCGCTGGTGTACAGCGTGAAAGCTAGCGGGGATAATACGCAGCCTTGGGGGACTCCGGCTCGTATGGGATGAGGGGAGGAGAGTTCTCCCTCGACACGATAGCGGAAAGTTCTGTCCGACAACCAGTCTCGTAAGATGAGCACGAGACGATCTGGCACGCCAAGTTTGTATAGCTTATAAACTAAGCCATTGTGCCAGACTTTGTCGAACGCTTTCGCTATGTCAAAGAACAAAGCACCCGTCAAACTACCACGCTGGAACCCAGCACTGGTGTGTTCGACGATTCGGTGAACCTGTTGGACGCAGGAATGTTTGGCCCGAAAGCCGAATTGCTCGTCAGGGATTAGACTTTTCCGCTCGACAAAGTCCTTGAGCCGCTTATAAATAAGTCGCTCATAGACTTTTCCGAGCGAATTGACTAAACTAGCGGTGCCCGAAGCGAATACGACACTTATAGTATAGTCCGCAGCATGGCGGCATGTAACTTGTCAAGGTTTTGGAAAAGTGGGGGTAAGTTCAGAACTAACCACCTATCATAGTGCGAACGGAACGTGGACGCGACACGATTGGTCGGTCGATCCTTGTGTTAACTGACCAACCAATCGCGCGCTCGGAACGTTGCCAAATGTTCCCCGCGTCCCGCTTGATAGCCAAAGAGACCTTAACCCAAATGACTTGTGCGCATCTAACGATTCTTGCCAAGTTATGTGCCGACAACTATACATGTTAATCCAGCAGATAATTGCTGCAGCGAAGTTGAAGGGCAGGAGCATCCACTTGTTCTGTTTGAAGGCCCACGTAAGGAATGCCCTGCAACGAAAGGGCAGATGACCTAGCCAAGAAGGCTGCACTTCATCATAAGGCTAGCCCTGTCTATGATGATGACCCCCTGTCTTTTGCAAAGCACTCTATCAGGGAGGCTACACGTACCAGATGGCAGGAGAGATTCATCGCGGACACACATCACGATAAAGGCATCCGTCTCTTCTTTGAGGACGTAAAACTAGCATATAAGGTGCTGGAAAAGATGGGGCCACCCAACAACCTCAACGAGCCCAACTACTTGCAGGACACGGGGGTCTGCAGGAATACCTGTATAGATTTAAGCTGGCGAGTGCCCCGGCCTGTGTTTGCGATAACGAGGCCGTGGAAACTGTGAGACACGTACTATTAGACTGCCCCCGATATATTCGAGCAAGATTCGGCTGCAAACAGAGGCTGGGACGCTCGCTGGACGACTTCCGAGAAGAACTGCTTGGTGACGACGATTGCCGGCCCATTTTCTTGGCTTTCGCTGATACTGTTATGTACAGAACAGCTAAGGCAACTGGCTCAACTTTGCCCTAAGGGCATCAGGAACCTGCGCTGCTGCGTCGCCTTAAATGTATAGTATAATTAGTGGTAAAAAGCTTTATCTTTCACTATTTTTAGTAAAGTACTTACTCCTAAAAATCTAAGTCAATAGTTCTTCATCAGTTTGAACAGGTTACGTACAAATGGCAATTTTTATTTAGATAATACGTATTGTGATAATAGATTCATAAGGTCCTAGTTTATGTATATATATATATTATTATCATTTGTAGGCGCCACTCGCGAAAAAAAAAAACTACTAACACTAATAATCTCAGTGCAAACCTTGGGCCTACTTCTGTGATGGATTTAGGTCGGGGCTTTTGACGAGCTCAAACCTATTTCTCTTGCCCAAGGTAAAACTCTAGTAAAAGATCAATTAGTAAAAGTTGCTGAATAAATATCAGCAATATAGATGCAGGAGTGGTTTCTTAGTCGGTAGGCACCTTATGTGAGTCCGGCACTGGCCAGGCTAGCTCGTACTGACCGAGTCAGTCTGGGGCATCCTTAGAGGATTTTCCACTCCAGCGAAACCAATAAAAAAATTAACTCTGCATGTTATTGTTTACTGTTTGTAGGTAGTTGTGTCGGAGGTTTGTCCCTATTTTCTTTTAACCAATAATACTGTCTCACTGCTGGACAAAAGCCTCCCCCAAATTCCTCTTCTAATTCTTTGCCCAATCCCACTCCTACCAGCTCTCGTGGTATGCTTCTAGATCGTCTACATAACGTCGGTACAACTTGAAACTAGAATTTTCTATCTTGATATTCTGGAGTTTACGCTTAATACTTCCAGTGTATGGTTAACAGGAAACATTATTTTACAGATGGATAAATAAACTAGTTACTAAATTAATTGTCCTCCAAATATATAGTAGCACTGCTCTATCAAACTACCACCAAATATCCGCCAGATTGCGCGCACCTCTATCCGGTACATTTGATTCAGTGAGGCCATGTTTATCGACTGACGACCGACATTCAGCTCACAATAGAGCTGTAGCAGCATCGATATCGACACAAGTCCACATGTTGTCTAAATGGCTAGCATACGCAGCGACATCTATCGTTTAATTGCCTGCGATTTGTCGACGTTTTGGCGACGGTTTGTCGGCGTGATAGCCGTGATCAGTGATCGGTCTATTGTATGTAGATGCTATTGTCGCTAATTGTCATAGTGTTCGGTGTCTGTTGGTTCCGACTGGATCTATGTAGTTTGGATAGAAATGGAGTCGAAATGCTTTTGTCCCAGGATTGTCGGCTAACTTGTACTGGCTCGATTCTGAGTAGTGATACCGGTGAATGGTTTGTGATTGACATTTAACAAAGTAGATGACCAGTTATATTCGCCTAAAGAGTTTTCAGAAGTGATATTATGTTATATTGTTGTAGCCTGTTGATGTCAGTTATTACATACTAGCTTTTACCCGCGGCTTCGCTCGCAGTGAAGTCATGTTTTTTTTTAATAAATTGTTTCCTATGTTACTTCTAATAACTCGAAGAATATATGTACAAAGTTTCATGATGATTGGTTCAGTAGTTTTTGCGTGAAAGCGTAATAAACAAACTTACATTCACATTTATAATATTAGTAAGGATTTGAATATAGTCTCGATGGTCTAGTGATCGCTAGCGCTACTGTTGAGCGTTAGGTCTTGGATTCCATTCCTGTGTCGGGCAAAGTGTTATTGGGTTTCTCCTTCTCGGATTTCCTTTCAGTTCTCTTCAGTTTGTATGGCGCCTGGTGACAAAGCCAAAGTAAAATCAAGTGCCTAGTCTCTGCCTTCGTCTATGGACTTAAACATAACTGGTGAAATGTGGTTGCATCTCTGCTCAAACCTTCGGCAAATACAAGCGCCAAGTTATATGTAACAAACTTGAATGAATCGACTATTCTTAGCAAACAATTTTTTTTAGATAATAGCAAACGTAGACATGAACTGCAGTTTTTCAATCATCTTCTTGTCAGAACTAACTGTAGGTAGGAACAGCAGGGTCACAGATAAATTTGAAAAAGGTTTACCACGGCCCCTGCACAAGCAACTGTAGGGACACGGGTGGATTTTGGTCAGTAAAAGTCTGACACACCTTCCCGCTTCACCCAGAGAGGGACAATCCCACCGCACTATTCCCAAACCACTGCAACTCCTGAAAGCCAGAATCAACAGTGGCGATCATCAAAAAAGCGCAGATGCAATGAAACTCGACGAAGTCCAAGAGGATGAATTAAACTTTCTTGGATCCCGCAACGAAATTAATCAAAAAAGATTAACGGATGATTAGGAAAAATAAACATAATTTCCACTTTCCTCCATATCAAGCAGGAGACAGAACAAACAAAGCCAATGGGCGCAAAGGGTCGTTTACAACTGCGATAAGCAGTTGCCTAGCACCACGGATAAAAATTAGCATTAATATAAAGAGATTCTAACATTGCGACCCAGAGCGGGCGAATTCATTGGATTATTTCTTACCATAACATTTTGGTCAGCATCCAGTTTAACTGGATACAACTGAATACCAGTATTTTTTATTGACCGTCTGCCATGCAAATGACCATTCACTGTGGCAACACTTGGTGGAGGCCTATGTTCCGCAGTGGACGTCTTTCGTCTGATATATTGATGATGATGACTACCTATCTGACCTCAAACCCAGTTACTAAGTAACACGACACATCTTGGTACATCACTACCGTTCAAAAATAATCAGACTATTAGGGCATCAGTTTCAGAGAGAGGTCAACACAACCTCTGTTCGCTTGTGTACGGTCGGCTTCGACAGCACAGGGCGTGCGCTACATCGCTCGCTCTTCACTCAATGAATGCGCTCACTGTGTGGAGAGGTGGACACGGTGACGTCACACTCTTGTATGGGTCATGAAACACGATGCAAGTGATGGAAGCATTGCAGGTTTTGAAACTGAAGAAGCTGACACTGTTAAATTAAGGAAAAAACGAATCAACTAGAGTAATAGGGATTTTTCCTGGCTAGAAAAATGATAATTCTATTTAGGCCTTCAGTGAGATTATCAAATAATATTGAATCCGTATTTTTTGATTAAACAAATAAACAAAAATCGACAAAGATAGAGCGCATCAAAGTTCAGGAGTGGGGGCTTTTCAAATTCAAATTCATTTAATTCGGTTAACAGTTATCCATATTGGGTTAGTTTACAAAAAGCTTAAATCCTAGTGTCAGTATCATTAAGTTAAAGTCTAAATTATAATTTATTTCTTTTGACGTCACTTTGCCAGTACACCGTGACGTCACAAGATATTTCAACTTTTACGTGCATATGAAAATACGTGTCCAATACTTTTCGATTATCCAAGCCTCTCAAATCATCATCAACATAATTCTAATAGTGTATCTAAGAAGAATAACTGTTCAGGATTTTAAAAAGTGTATCTGACAGGAACATAATTTTTTTTTTTTTTTTTGTCGACGGGGAAAATCATCTTATGACAAATCCCGCTCTTGGGTGGAGCGGGAGATAGTGTCAGACTTGTACTGACTAAAAACCCCGCGCCGTTCCTTCTAGCCTTCATACCGGGGCTCTAGCTTCCTTTCGGATAACCCCGAACCCCGGTAGGCTTCGACCCAGCTGGGCCCCTCTCTGGGGGAGCTGGGCGCGCGGGAACAGTGCGCGCCGTCGACGCCTTGGCTCGATCCGGGTAGTTACCGGACGATCGGACAGCGTGCTACCCATGGCTCGCTGTCCACGAGCCCGAGTCTACGGTGGCTGGATATCGGGATTGGGATCCCGGCGGCGGCGGCGAGGGCGCCGTTGCCTGATGCGGTCGGCCTCCTCCTTTGCTAGCATTACTGCTTCGCAGAAGGAGGCGACCGCCTGCCACTCCTCCTCGCTCCGGACCATGGCCTGAACCAAGGCCCGGCGCGAGAGGTCTCCGCCGCCGATCGCCCCCACGAGGGCACGGCGGTGCTCCGCCCAAGCAGAGCACACCTCGACTGTGTGCTCCACCGTGTCCTCCGGGCGTTCCGCACAGTGGCGGCACCCGGGCGTCTCTTCCGCTTGGATCCGATGCAGGAACCTCCCGAACTTGCCATGTCCGGTGAGGACCTGCGTCATGCGGAAGGTAAGGACGCCGTGAGGTCTTTCCAGCCACGCCTCAAAGAGAGGACTTACCGCCATTATGGTGGCGTGCCCAGCACTGGGTTGCGAAAGTCGCTGACGCCATTTCACCGTGAGATCCCGCCGGAGCTCTGTCCGCCATACCTCGACCTGACAGGAACACAAGTGAATGATTGCCAAAAGTGTATCTACACGAGGAAAGTATATCTACAAGATATAATTCATCTAACTGACGTACTAATTTTTTTTTTGTCAACGTCCCTATTTAGGCACAGTCACTATTATGTGTTACAATAGTAAATACACACAAAGATTACGCCCACGTTTCGCCAGTTATATATAAGTGTGTGTGTGCGCGTCTGTGTTATTAATAGTAAATATTTTATTTTGCAGATATACATAGGTACAGTACCTACAAAGTGATAAAGTGCATAACAGGAAAAAGTTTACCCATATTTTGCCGGTAATCATGCAAAAGCACATAACACACATATTATTCGCGCCTTCTCAATGGCTTCCCATTGCTCTGTCCACTCACACCCGTTATAAAGTGGACTCCTATTGTTTTATTTATCTCTCCGTCACGCGTGAGACAGTGGAAGGTAATATTTAGCGGCGTCATGGTCACACACCATTGAATGCTTACGAGAAGCCGCATTGTTTAGTATCATGTAGTATGAGTAATTAGTATGCGTTTATGTGCATAACCAAGAATCTTCTGACTGCTATTCACTTTGATGCTAAAGCAAACAAACAAACACATTTCTTTAAAGGTTTTTAAAGTCTAGTAATTCTTTTCGTAAGTAGATTCAGAATTTATACATTTTCTCGATGGGAACCCCTGTTGGACTAGTAATCACAAGTTCCGTAGTTGAGCGTAAGATCCTAGATTCAATCTCCTGGTCATACATTGTTACTGGGTAAAGGCGGCAGAAATATGGATGTACTGTAGTTGCCTCTCTGTCTTACCCTTTGAGGAATACAGGCGTGAAGTTATTACAATACTGGAGTAACGAACGCTTCTGGCTACCCATTCACACCACAGGCGTAAAGTTACGTCTAGGATCGCTCCCGCCAACAGCGTGATGTGTGACGTCCCACGACGTGTCACACGTCAATACGTCAGCGTAGTGTTGACGTGTGATGCACGGCTGGCGTGAACTGACATTATCGTTGGTTTCAGTAGCTCCCTAGTATATTAATACAAGATCACGTACCTATACCAATAGTTAACTTGTAAATACTTGGATAAGCGACCGGCTGCTGCGCAGCATGTCGCAGGTTAGATTTCCGCACGGTACAAATATTTGTATGGCCTACAGACAGTTGTTCCGGATCTGGATGTTTATTTATATGAGTTTATTTTTTTGTAAATGCACCCACGATACAGGAGAAATGCCTAGTGTAGGGCAAAGTTAAAGTAAATAAAACATAAACTAACGCATTTTTCCCATGGAGAATATGGGGAACATCGTGAGGAAACCTGGACTCGAGTTATAAAAGTTTGATATCGCCAACCCGCACTGAGCAAGCGTTGTGATTAAATTTCCTTAATAACAGGCTGATATCATTGAAGGTGTGATTAGACCCAAATAAAATTTTGATGCCAGTACAGTCAAATATTTATTATCAAGTCAAAGTTACTTAGAAGACGACATACAAACATTTTTATTAATACATTGAAAATTTCGGCCACCTCGCTTCTCCAAAGTGAGTGTGTTGCCCATGTCCACTGTATCTGTCAGAATATGCCTGTGAAATATAAAACGGTAAATTACAACGGTTCATTCAGCATATTACAATGTGACAGCCGTACACCAGCACCCTAACTGCTTAACTTCAAAGAATGGCGCAAGCATTCTTTGCTTGCATTAATTTCTTTATAATATTTTCAAAAAACCCTTGAAACATGCAATGATCACTGTTGAGGTATCGAAATGAAAGGGAGCTCGCAGTTGTGAGCAGTGGTGGTAAAAATATAATTATATAAGTCGTAAAATCATTGCGTTTGTCAATCATTTGTCAAACAGTAGCGAAATCAGTGGATCTAGACAAGTGACATTCTTTAAACAAAAGCGTTGCGATTGAAAAAAAGACAAAAATATATGGGAATGTCAAGCGCTATTGAAATAACGACGTGATTGGATGACACATTGTATGGAGACTCTTAAGTGTTTTATCAAATGAGAAAGTTCCTTTAAAATACGGGAATTGTCCCTCTGGACTCTTTTTATTATAACTGGCAATACGACGCATTTGTTAAGTTGACATAACTGTTGTCGACATTCGTGCGCTTATTCCATAGACAATATAGCTTATTTAACGAAGATTATGTTTACGTAGAAATATGTCGAGTAGTCAAAGAGAGGACGCAATTCTGTGCTGCGAACACACTCGATAAGTTTTCTTCCATTTTTATTTATAAGCTCGTACGCACGTGCGAGATTTCGCGTATTCTGTGTTGTTCTGACGCCGGGACGCATCTCGCACCCCGTGCACACCGTCCGCGGAAGTTTTCAGCTGAATAAACATCCAGCGGGCCGGATATCTATCGCCCGTCCGAACACCCAAGGTCACGTCTGCGACTTACATCCGATAGTTTGCACAATGTAATGTACATTCATTACCCAGATACTCTATAAGTCCGTCGAGTCTGTCAGCCGCGTCCGATAATTTGTTCCTAGTTTAAAGTGGCAATGGGCCGGCCATACAACTAGCGTATGCCATTCACATCTGGAGTGAGGCCATCGAGAGGCACGGGGAGGCGCTTGCCGTCTCCCTCGACATCTCGAAGCTAGCAAGCCTTATTGGTAAGCTTCCTTCATTCGGTTTGTCCGGTGGTCTGTGTGATTGGATTGCAGACTTCCTGAGAGATCGGTCCATTCGAGTGGTTATCGATGGCTGCTCGTCGGACCAATTGGATATCAATGCCGGGGTCCCTCAGGGGTCGGTTCTCTCAGCAACTTTATTCTTGCTGCACATTAACGATCTGCTAAAACCCGGTACCTTTGGGTATGCTGACGACAGCACTGTTGCTGAGAGATACTTGTCCAACGCTCGTGCTACCGGGCCTCAGATTCAGTCTCTCCGGGAGGCCATGGTGGAGCGCTTGAACCTGTCCTTGCAGGCAGTCTCCGAATGGGGCGATGCCAATCTGGTCAGGTTTAATGCTGCTAAAACCAAGGCGTGTCTTTTTTCCGCTAAAAAGAGCCAATTTCACCCGGCTCCAACTTTCCGAGATGTGACCGTGCCAATAACTGACCATCTTGAGCTTCTTGGCGTTACGTTGACATCGACTCTCAATTTTGGCCCATACATTGAGGCAAAGGCTCAGCTGGCTGCCAAAAAGCTGGGAATCCTTGCAAAGGTGAGAAGGTACTTCACGCCAGAACAGCTGCTCAGCTTGTATCAAGCGCAAGTTCGATCATGCATGGAGTACTGTTCTCATCTCTGGGACGGATCTGCCAAATACCAGCTTGATGCACTAGAGTCGATCGAAAAGCGGGCCAAGAGTCTCATCGGCGATGAGGGACTGGTTAAGTCAAAGCTCCAGAGCCTTGATCACCGTCGCCGAGTTGCCAGCTTGTCGGTTTTTTATCGGTTACATTTTGGGGAGTGTGCGATGGAATTGCATGATCTAATTCCGCCCAGCCCGTTTCATCATCGAACTATCAGACGTACGGCGATGCGCCATCGATACATGGTGGACATCCCACCCATACGCACTAAACGTTTTGAGAATACTTTTATTATACGTACAGCTAAGGAGTGGAATTCCCTGCCAGCGTCTGTGTTTCCCGATAGCTACAATCTAGGGGTCTTTAAGTCAAGAGTGAATAGGTTACTTCTAGGCAAGCGTGCTCCACCATCGACCACATCATCGCTTACCATCAGGTGAGATAGTGGTCAAGCGCGAGCCTATAACAAATAAAAAAAAAAAAAAAAAAAATACAAGCCGTAGAACCAATGACCTTAGGGTTGACGTGTTTTTGAGTGCAGACCGCGAACTGGTTAACGCAAGGAACTCCCTCAGACTAGGTGGAGCGAAGATCTTCGGAGGTTGGCTGCATTTTTGCGGACCTAATGAAAGCCTCTGGCGATGCAATAGAACGAGTGACTTACCGGGAGCTGTAGCACCAGACTATCGGAGTTTATGAGATGAACCTGCTCCAAGAGCCGCTGAAGTCGACGGACGCCAGGCGGCACAGCTACCGTGATGATCTGGAGAATGATGGAGAAAAGATAGTGTCGAAATAAAAGCTTTGCAAAGTGGTTTTCGACGTGCGTTTAAAGATTGTCAAGCCAATTTTACTATTGTGTTTATTTTTCCACAACCCAGTAACTGGGTAAAACGATATCCCTTGGCAAGACTGGTGTCAAATATCCTGGCTTCTAACTATCCGTAATGACTGTCATAGATCTACAAATGACATCCGGAATCAATATATTAACGTGCATGCCTGCCGAAAACTCACTCTTTTTTACCCCCGACGGCAAAAAGAGGGGTGTCTGTCTGTGACTTTATAGCTCCTAAACAGATGCACCGATTTTGATGTGACTATGTCGAGAGTATTCTTTGCAGCATTTTTGATACAAATCGGTTCTGCCGTTCAAAAGTTAGGCGCATTTTACTCTTTGAAAGTGGTTTTTTTTTTTGCAAAGTATCGAGTTATAATAATTAACTAGATCCCACGACACAGGGTATCCTAGTGTGGAGTTAAGGGTTTCTTTAATGCACTTAATATTTGTATTTTCTTGTGTACCTGTGCTATAATTTTTACTATTTTATTTTGTTGTTGTGCTTAATGTATTTAAACAAAGGTGTCCAAATAAATTTATCTTATTTTAAAATTACGTGTTTTCCTATAGATTTTTGCTACTACTGGGTACATTATAAATGTAGTTCAAAATACATGATATAAAAATTAAATTTAAAACCCC
This sequence comes from Orthosia gracilis, assembly GCA_947562075.1. Taxonomy (NCBI): domain Eukaryota; kingdom Metazoa; phylum Arthropoda; class Insecta; order Lepidoptera; family Noctuidae; genus Orthosia; species Orthosia gracilis. The sequence goes on from OX387266.1 coordinate 25,829,682, forward strand.
TCTACACAAAAACCACAAAAAAAGCAAAAACAAGCCTCGTACTCGTGTCAGGGTCCGCTAAGTAAATAAAATAAACTGCTATAAACGTTGGCGGTTACCCGATGGCTTTTTGAAGTTTTTGTATACAGGGTTTTCATTTTTTTTAACTTTCTTTCTTTTTTTCGAGGAACAGATGATTTTCGATATGTGATTCATGATGAGTCATGACATGATGCTTACTCACCTTTCTTTTGGGTGCTTCTCTCGATCCGGCGTCGGTGTGGTTGGTTATGAGGATTGACGGAGTTATCGAGGACTGCTAGAACAACCAAACAATTTAGGGCCTTATCCATAAAAACTTTTATGGTTACTATATATGGTTAGGAATAGCATTCTTAATTCAAATTGGGAGATGAAATGTGGGTGTACTATGAATGTGCCTCTGTCTAACCCTTCGGTTTATATTGGCGTGGTGTTGTGTTTATGAATTCAAAATTTCAGAATTTTATTTAATTTAGTATCTGCTAATCACATAGTTAGTTTTTTTACCAGTAAATATGGCTGTTTGTGTTAGTACACATGTAGTATTCTTGATCCAATGATCAATATTTTGCACAGTACAACACAACTATAGTATCGAAAAAATTCTAAAAAACGATCAGTTCCGATTTACACAACTGATTTATACCATTTTAAACTTACATACTTTGTGATTTTACCAATAATTACAATGTCACCAATTGTGATCAGTTCGGATGTGATCGGTTTTACGAATTTTGCCGATGTTACGTCTAAGTTGTGACGTAATGTTAGTAGATGTCGCTAATTGTCTGAGTGCTTGGTTTCTGCGGGTTCCGAGTGGATCAATGAATAAATTGTACTACTTCAGAAGGAGTCTTTGTTTGTTATTAACATTTTACAGTGTTGGCAAGGTATGTTTCTTTCTTTCTTTGTAGTTTGGATAGAGACGGGCGTTGAAGTGCTTTTTTTCTCAGCATATTTCGGCTACAGGGCATTTTAGATCGTTTCTAGTGATCAAGGTATTTGAAATTTATTGCCGTCTTTTATATACCAGAAGGTCTAGACAAAGCGTCATTATATCTGCGAGGGCGATGGTTAAAATGCCAAAATGTAAAGGATTAATCACGTGACATTTGGATAGCGCCTGTCATTCCCATAAATTGTTGCCTTTTTCTAATCGCTTTGGCGACGTTTTCGTTGATGGATGGACCCAAAAATTGTTTCGTTGATGGAAGGTCACTTGTCCAGAGTCTAAGCTTTTTTCTATGCTTTCGAATATCTCCAATGAAACTGACGCGGTCAGTATATTTAAGCAGCGTTCTAAAGCTGCCAGTGCCAATATTCCACAGTATTGACGACACGGTAGGAGTAGTGGTTCAGCGATTGGCTGCTGCGCTGCGTGTCGCGGGCTCGATTCCCGCACGGAACAGATATTTGTACGGCCTACAGATACTTGTTCCGGCTCTGGGTGTCTTGTATATGTGAGTTTAAATGTTTGTTAACGTACCCACGATATAGGAAAAAAATTCCTAGTGTGGGGCAACGTTTTTTAAATTAGATGTGCGACCCCCCAACTATAAAAAATTACTCGTAACAGGAGAAAGAAAATTTGTTCAAATAAATATCATCACTGCATCATAGATGAGGTATTTGGCGCTCGTAACTATGACGTCTCATTGTCATAATGAATCCGCCGTAAAATAAGAATAGTAACATCGGCCCTGCCGGGCGAGCACGGCCTTTGAGATAGGCTTGAATCGCGGATTTTATCATGGGTTTTGCTCCCAAACTGTGATAAAAATATGTGAATCAAGCCTGTCACAGAAGGCCGTGTTCGCCCGCCTGTATAGGTGTGTCTCTCCCTCACAACGGAGTCTTTAGGGTATTGGCACGTCTTAGTACATGGTAAGTATCATAGATATAAATCTTGATAACGCAAGATGGAGGGACCATCTGTATGAAAACCAAGCTTGCATTTTCACATACAATTTAACAACAAAACTTACCGATGAAAGATTTTTTTTCATTGTCTCTTCCAACTTTTTTGTAGAGTTTGAACAGCTCAATACGGCATAATTAGTACCTACTCTTTCTAGATTTCGGTTTACGTCTGGTACCGATAACGCTAAAGGAAACAGCTCAAAGGAGATAAAAAGAGATAAAGATTTATTTATTTCTGAGTATATGGTACATACAAGATCTTAATATTAAATTGCCTAGCTCTCATTTTTACTCCCTTTTTACCCGACTGCGCGACTCAAAGGAGGGTAATGTATTTATTTGCCACGCTTATACATAATTATATTCTCGTCATCTAGTGAGATTTATATCTATGGTACGTACACAAAGCAAATCCGATAGGTTTGCAGGGCACACCAACATAGATGTTTCGTGTGCGCAAAATCAACGGGTGTATTACTTCGCCTATTTATAAGTGTTTGCTTCACAATATGTATGAAGCAAATAATATGAAGCATACATTTAACTATTTAACTAACTGGTACCATGGCATAAGTGTATAAGCAATCGTCTGGTAAATCGGAAGTCTTAGGATCGAATCTCACCAGCGCGTTAACTTTTTGCATTATTAAAAACCATATTTTTATTGCCCTAAAAATTTTTTTTTTTTTGTAAATAACCTGATAATAAGAACTTTATTGGAGAAAATATACTAAAGTAAAAATTGTTTTATTTTTAACAAGAAATCAACAATATTTACTGACTACTTTTTTTTTAAACTATAATTACAAATTATAAAGTTTTGTGCATGACAATTCGGACTACAAAGTTATGTGCATGACAATTCGGATTATTCTAAATCGGACAAGAATTAACCTTATTTTTGATACTCAAGTGGGTAATTTATTTATTAGCGATATGAATAAACATGTTAGTAAGTTAGATTTTTTGATCCGTATGGTGCCGGACGTTAAGAGTTTCCATGTTGTTCCCATGTCTGCCCGTGGGTGTCGTAAGAGGCGACTAAGGGACAAACCAGAGAATGGGCAGCAGCGTTCTCTGTGCTTCTTTAACAACCATACTGCGATCGCCAACCCGCCTGCCAAGCGTGGCGATTATGGCAAAACCCCCCCAATGAAAAGCACAAATAAAAAATGGCCCCTAGTACCCGGCAGCCTGCCTACCCTCGACTACGGTAGCGGTCGAGGTTACGGCATGGCAAGGGGTGCAAAGAATCTCCGGACGAGATCCGGCTACCCCAACAATCACCGACGACTGGACCTGGCAACGTACAACACGCGCACACTTCGGACCGACGAGAAGATCACCGAACTCAAAGAGGAATTGAGCAGGTTGCGATGGAGTATTATAGGGTAATCTGAAGTCCGAAGAGAGGGGGAGGACTCGATAATCCTCAAATCCGGTAACCTGCTCTATTTCCGAGAGGGTGACCGGCAGTCCCAGGGTGGTGTCGGGTTTATCGTCCACAAGTCCCTTGTGAACAACGTGGTGAAGATCGAGAGTATGTCGACCAGGGTGGCGTAACTTATACTCAGAATATCCTCAAGATATTCGCTGAAGGTCATACAGGTCTACGCCCCAACCTCGGCACACCCCGACGACGAGGTAGAGACCATGTATGAGGATATCTCCAGAGCCATGCATGGTTTCAAAACTCACTTCACCGTTGTCATGGGGGACTTCAACGCGAAACTGGGCAAACGAGACGAGGATGAGCTGCAAGTGGGGCAATTTGGAGTTGGACGTCGGAACCACCGGGGTCACCTACTGGCCAGTTTTATGGAGAAGGAGGGCCTCTATATGATGAACTCCTTCTTCAAAAAGCGTGAACACAAGAAGTGGACCTGGCAGAGCCCCGATGGTGCAACAAAAAATGAGATTGACTTCATCATGTCAACCAAGAAGCAAATGTTCAATGATGTCTCTGTGATCAATTCGGTAAAAACCGGGAGCGATCACCGCATGGTAAGAGGCACATTGAACATTAATATTAAGCTTGAAAGGTCTCGACTGATGAAGTCCACGCTCCGTCCAGCACAGATCCAGGTCCAAAACCCCGAGAGCTTTCAGCTCGAACTCCAGAATCGTTTCGAGTGCCTAGGTAGCTCAGTGGACGAATATAGCGACGGGTTCGTGGAAGCTGTCCATACGGTCGGGTCTAAGTTTTTCAAGACCCGTCGTACAGATAGAAACAAAAAAATCTCTGATCCTACCCTCAAGCTTATGAAGGAGAGGCGTGAGATGATCCTGCAGTCTTCAGATGAGGCGTGCAAATACCGGCAGCTCAATAGACAGATCTCTAAATCCTTGAAAAGAGACCTCCACCGCTTTAATACCGAGCGTATTAAAACCGCGATTGAGCGAAATAAAGGCTCCAAGGTTTTTTCAAGGGATCTGGCTATTGGGCAGAGCCGGCTCACGAAACTGAAGACCGACGATGGCAGGACCGTATCCGCCAAACCGGAGCTTCTGAGGGAGATCGAGACATTCTATGGGCAGTTGTACACATCAGTCAGCAAGCCCGTTGCGAGTCTAGCAAACGACCCAAGAGCTAGATTGACCCGCCACTATACCGAAGATATCCCGGATGTCAGCCTGTACGAGATTGGGATGGCTCTGAAACAGCTTAAAAACAACAAGGCGCCGGGTGATGACGGAATCACGGCTGAACTCCTGAAGGCGGGTGGAAAACCGGTCCTTAAGGCCCTTCAGAAGCTGTTTGATTCCGTCATACTCGAGAGCAAAACGCCACAGGCATGGTGCAGCGGTGTGGTGGTACTTTTCTTCAAGAAGGGCGACAATGCCCGACTGAAGAACTATAGGCCCATCTCACTTCTTAGCCATGTCTACAAGTTGTTTTCAAGAGTCATCACGAATCGTCTCGCGCGCAGGTTTGATGATTTCCAGCCTCCCAAACAAGCCGGATTCCGAAAAGGCTTTAGCACCGTAGACCACATACATACGCTGCGGCAGGTTATACAGAAGACCGAAGAGTATAACATGCCTCTCTGTTTAGCGTTTGTGGACTACGAGAAAGCCTTCGATTCGATCGAGACTTGGGCTGTACTGCAGTCTCTCCAACGGTGCCAGATCGACTACCGGTACATTGAGGTGTTGAAGCGTTTGTACAAAAACGCCGCCATGTCAGTCCGTCTTCAGGATCAGACCTCGAAACCAATCCTTCTCCAGCGTGGCGTGAGACAGGGAGACGTCATTTCTCCGAAACTGTTCACCGCTGCGCTGGAGGATGTATTGGTTCTGGACTGGAGGGGCCTAGGCATCAACGTTAATGGCGAGTACATCACTCACCTTCGGTTTGCCGACGACATAGTGGTCATGGCTGAGACCATGGAAAGCCTCAGTAAAATGCTCGATGACCTCAGTAAAGCTTCCGAAAGAGTGGGTCTTAAAATGAACATAGACAAAACCAAGATCATGGTGAACGCCCATGTAGCACCCACTCCTATCAAGATCGGAGACTCTACACTCGAAGTTGTAGACGATTATGTCTACCTGGGACAAACGATCCAGTTGGGTAGGTCCAACTTCGAGAAAGAGGTCAACCGTCGAATCCGACTCGGCTGGGCGGCGTTCGGAAAGTTGCGTGGTATCTTCTCGTCCAATTTACCGCAGTGTCCCAAGACAAAAGTCTTTGACCAGTGTGTGTTGCCAGTGATCACCTATGGGACCGAGACATGGTCGCTCACAATGGGCCTTATCAGAAAGCTTAAAGTCACCCAAAGGGCAATGGAGAGGGCTATGCTCGGAATTTCCTTGCGTGATCACGTCAGAAATGATGATATCCGCAGGAGAGTTAGTTAGTTACCGACATAGCCCGGAGAATTGCTAAACTTAAGTGGCAGTGGGCAGGGCACATTGCTCGCAGAACGGATGGCGGGTGGGGCCGAAAAAGTTCTGGAATGGCGACCGCGAACCGGAAGACGATACGTTGGAAGGCCTCCCACCAGGTGGACCGATGACCTGGTTAAGGTTGCGGGAAGGCGCTGGATGCGAGACGCACGGGATCGGTCAATGTGGCGACGCCTGGGGGAGGCCTATGTCCAGCAGTGGACGTCTTTCGGCTGAAATGATGATGAAGTTAGATTTTAAGATACAGGTAGGTATCCTTACTTATTGTAATCTCTCTAACAAAAACATCACTCACATAAAACAAATTTAATCATCCCCTGATGTTTTTATAAATAGCCGATTGGTGCACGACTTTTTGATAGCCAAAATCAGTAAATTTTTTTTGGACGGTAAACTAACTTTGCATAAGTCGCGCGCGATGCACAGCGCAGTTATCATGCACGGAGTAAATTTGTTTTTACGGGTATGCGATGCGCGCAGTTGGTAGCATTATGTTTTGTAAAACGTTCAAGTAACCTTGACTGGGATTGCGACCCCCTACTGCACGAATTCACCGGGACCCATTGATGACATCCATCCGCAATATCCCAAAGTAATCCGGATATTAGATCTGTATTGAAGAATACTTTTTTTATAAAGCCCTCACCATCTTTTCGCCACAATATTTTGCGACCGTCCTTGTCTGACATAAAACATTTTTCATCGCTAAATATAACTATATTATTGCACCAATCCAAATCCTAATATTCTATTGCGAAGCGTACCCGGTATTGCCTGTAAATATCTGTAAAATCTTCTTGTTTTCTTGGCTGGCCTACAACATTACACACCAGTGGCACGCAAGTATTTCCGTACACTTTGTAATATCACGTCATGTTAAGTCGCCCTGGAACTAGTAGAGAAGCTTCTGTAGGGCAAGACCGAGTGAGTCCAAAGTTGCCATACCATCTGGCCTTGCGGCCCTGATCAATGGAAGTACTACCAAGACGAGCATCACGGGCAAAAAATACACCAAATTGCCGCAAATGGAGATCCTTAGCATCCGATGCCGAGTAATGCAATTTAAAGACAAAAGAATTGCACTGCTCGAGTGGGGAGAGGAGACTCCATTCGCTCAAGCAAGCTCGTTACTCCAAAGATTGGGACCGCTCGTAGAACACTCGGCTCGAGCAATCAGCATAGACGCCAAGGTCATCGATGGCGAGAGGGGTGAAGTTGCAGACCGCCTTGGGTGCATAAAGGCCGCGGAGGCGCATGAGGTTATCGTGTACGAGGACAGAGGGGAGACTTTGAGCTACCTTAAGTCCCCAAAGAAATCGTGCACGGTATCGCCATCAGCCTCGCTTAGTGGCTCAGCGCGGATGCAACAAAAATCGCCGAAGACAGGGAATGGGTAGCGCTGAAAAGAAGCACTCCAACGCGACGGGAACAGGAGTCAAGCCGACTTTCCGGGATAAAGACTGGCATCAAATTCTTTATCAAAAACATCTTCACAGACCGACGCAGTGGGTTAGCCCACTCAGACACTTCCGGACCGTTACAGGGAGAGGCTCTCTCCAACTTCCTGAGGAGATCTCCGAGGGAGGCGGGAGAGTCGTGCCCGAGAAAAGCCTTATCAAGAGCCGACAAGGGACAAGTCAGGCCTCCAAACTACATCTCGGTGTCAGGACCCTCTGACCACATACAAAACGCGTTCCTCGAATTTTTGGCGATTGTAAGAGCTACAAAACAGGTCAACACCTTGACCTGCAAAAAGATCTTGCAATCGTTCAACTTACAAACTGAGGGACTGCTGAGGGTCTTGATCGAGGAGGCCGAGGCTGCTGTATACGAAAACCGCGAATCCCGAGTCATCACGGGATGCATGACGAAGTCGTATATGGCGGCATACAACGCAACTGTCGTCTTTGTGTCAAAAAATAAGGCAGAAACGGCGAAGAAGGGAAAGCCAGTCTTCTACACACCTGACGAGGACCCAATAGTGGTAGTTGCACGATGTACTGAGATAATGCTAGACGACAAGATTCTCGAGATGGCCCAAACTATCTCGGGAACGGACTCCATAACGGACTGGGACATCAAAAATATCAAGTGGGTAAACGAGGTTCCGGGGTGCGGAAAAACGACGTGGGTGGTTAGCCACTTCGATGGGGAGAACGACGTCGTGGTAACCACGACAACTGAAGCGGCCAAGGATCTGAGAGGAAAGCTCTCGCACCGCATCGGCGAGAAAGCCAAGACCAAGGTGCGAACTATGGCCTCCATCCTAGCAAGTGGATTCAGGAGGGGAGACAAATGCCAGCGTTTGCTGGTGATGAAGCCCTCATGAACCACTTTGGGGCCATAGTTATGGCTGTTAAGTTGTCGGGTGCAGACGAAGTTGTCCTCATTGGGGATGTTAACCAGCTGCCATACTTGGACAGAGAGAACCTTTTTCCACTAAGGTATACCCGTCCAGGCATGGTGGCCACAATCACTCAGAGAGTTGCTTTGTACTCACCGGAGCCCTATGGATGTAGCATACGCGCTCAGTGACATCTACGGTGGGATCTACTCGTCGAAGACCTGTACGAGTAAGATTCACTCCCTGAGGGTGTGTGGCTTCACGGGTGCGGACATCCCGAATAACTCCCAGAACACGCTGTTCCTGATCCACACTCAGGAAGAGAAATCCATTCTGGGTGACCAGGGATACGGATCTGGCGAGGGTTCCCGCATTCTGACCATACACGAATCTCAGGGTCTCACGTATGAGCGCGTAGTCATCATCAACTCCCGCAAAGACAGAATTCGTGTCCATGACAGCGTCCCCCACGCGGTAGTAGCCGTGTCGAGGCACACATCCAGCTGTGTCTACTACACGGATGACGCAAGTGACGCCATCGGTCGGTTCATCAAGAAAGCCATGGGTGCACCAACAAAAATAGTTGTCGACTACAATCTTCAGACAGCTATGCTGCACCGAAACATGGCGATCGTGGAGGCGTTGTTGACTCTCCATAAAACCCTAACCTCTTCAGTACCCATCCACTAACAATATATTTAGTATGCCTGTAAAATTAGGTTAAGACTAGTAATAATAATAATACAAAATTAAGCTTAATTTAAGTTTTAAGAATCTTTGTAGGTTAAGTGTATAATAGTTTGTTACCCCCGGCCATTGGCGTCCTATCAAGAAGTCGATGGGATCGGGCACCGAGAGGCTGGGGGCTGGTCTTGGCTTAATTTTTGTCAAGAAACTATTCATTGCATTCCTCATTTTATTTTCTCCTTTTCACTCAGGGTGATGGACCCTACTTAATTATGTTTAGAATTTAAGACAATACAAAAAAAAAAGAATTGTGACGGCTCTAATAGAGCGGAGTTTCTGAAATAAAATAAAAAAGCAGAAATGCATTAGTAGCGAAAATTAAAAATATAAAGTAAAAAAGGGCGCGGACAACTGGTCCGCGGTAGAATAATTTGTTAAAAAAAAAAAAAAAAACTAGTAGAGAACTACTGAGGAAGGGCTCAGCCATATGCCAAGCAACTAGGATACCACGGTGCCGCGCTTTGGTATCTGTGTATGCAAATCCAGCCTTTGGTCCCGCTCGGCGAGGATCTATGCTTCCCGAATCTGTATAACAACCACACTGCACAGTTCTTCTCTGTGAAAACTAATAAAATATTATTACAAAAAACAACAATCAATAACATGTGAATTATTTAAAAATATTGAACTTCTAAAGATAATAAAAACATTTTGTTACTCACCGATGGCGATATCATTAAACGCCTCGCAATTTCAATAATTGAAACGTTTTGCTCATGCAAAATAATTATCTCAGCTTTTAAGTATAGTAAAGTGACTCACAAATAAAAGCACTTCTCAAAACTTGCTTTCATTTTTAAAGGGTAGACAATTAATATATTCCAACTCAAATATAAAGAAGAATCGCTAATAGTTTAGGAATGAATTGAAGAAACAAATGTAAAATATTTTATTAAAACATACAAAAACATTAGCCGTCGGCAGTTGGATTCGATCTTACGGCGCCAGGGCGTAAGATATTATAGCCGCACGCTCGACTAATGCGCCACGGAGACGATTGTTATAATAGCTAAAGGACATGGCCAAAATGTGCCCCACTGTGAGCAAACATACGTTTGTTGCAGTTAATTTGAATTTAAAAAAATATGAATTTTAAATGGCTTTTTAAGCACTATAGCAGCAGTGGAGAAATAATATTTATTAAAAGTTGTTCTGTTTGATTTTGCTCAATAATATCTTTTAATGTTGCCATATAATATTAACAAAGTTCACACACAGGGAAAAATAATTGCTAAACGACACATAAAAAAACAACACTGTTAGGAGTTTTGTTTATTAATATGCGCACAAAAAATATATTCGTAAATTATTCGTAAACTAATTATTTTTGTATGTTTTCTTAAGTATAAATAGAACCACCTTTGATTGATTGAAATAATTATAAATATTAGTGCAGTTACGGATAGGATTATTTTACATTACTACTGGCAACACCGCCGACAAATGTCAATCAAACTATTGACTCGTACACAGATATATGTACATTAGTTGATATAAAATACCTTACCCGTAGTGCAGAAATCAACTATTTTAATCCTTAATAACTTTTGTTCACGACTGCTAAGCAATATGCGCCTTTTTAATTTTGTTTTTAGAAGATCAGTACTATTAACAGACATAGATTTTATATCTGTCCATTCTGGGGCACAAGCCCATACAATTTTTGGCCATGTCCTTTATGCTTCATATTCCCCGCAACATTAAAAAGAAAAACAAGAAATTGCAAGTGTGTGCGTGGACAACGGATTATCGTGAAGCGAACACTAAGAAATAGAAGAATACACCCGTTTATTTTACGCACACTAATATCTATGTTGGTGTGCCCTGGCAACCTATCTGATTTGCTGTGTGTACGTATGTACTACGTACGTTATAGACTGTTGAATGGTGAATCCGGCCCTGAGGCTTGAATGCATGGTACTCACATTTTTATCGGAAGCTTTCTCGGGACTGGCGTTGCTGATTTCTAAGTTATTTAGTATCTCTCTCAAACTAACTGCGAACTGCTGCAACAATCAAACAACTTTGTGATATTCCTCGAATAAATAATAATATCACTTTGATCTTTAATTTAGGGTATTCCGGGACCGGGACCGCGGTCCCGGATTCCAGCTATATATACAATAATTACTTTTGAGTGGTATTTTGGACGACGAATAAAATAAAATAAATTATGTCTTAGGAAAGTACTAAAATTACAATTGTAAACTAGAATTGATAGGAGACAAGCCTGGACCTATCCATTCATAATGTTTTAGCTTATTTGATAACGATTCTACAACGACCTAACTTTTAATCAGGACTTTTATTAAGGATAATAACTTAAGAGATATCTTCATTTTAATGGCACGCGCCCATATCACAAAAACACACCCAAAACTAGCCTGACAGATCGCCTTACGCGCCAAAATGGCCGCGACAGCTGAGTTTTCTGTTCCGTGGCTGAGGGGATAATTCATGCAATTGTTAATCAAAATATTAAATCAGCTTTTTTGTTAACTGTACTTAAACTTTTTTTCTTGTGGTCCCAAAATACTACTCAAAAATAAATATTGTGTTTATAGGTGAAATCCGGGACCACGGTCCCTGTCCCAAAAGCCCCACGACCCAATGTTTAATTGAATCTATATTTTATTGTTAATGTTGATTTGAATTTAATCTGAATTGTATTGACATTATCTGTAATTTAATTTAATTGACATAACCTGTGTTTTGATTTGATTTGACATTTTCTATATTTTAATTTTAATCGACACAAACTGTATTTTGATTTGACATTTTAATTGTGTTTTTAATAATAATAATGATGATTAAGTTGATAACCATGTTTATCAGAATTTTTTGTTTACTTTAATTTAACCTGTATTTTAATTCAATTGAACGTGTATTTTAAGAGTGATAATTTAATCTTTATAATCTATGTATAAGTTCAGTTGGCTATGTATATTATATACAACATGTAAACTTGAACATGTGTAAGCTGTGGTTACCTATAATAGAGTGTGCATAACAAGATAAGAGTATCAAATTTTTATATTGTCTGTGTAAGTTAACGTTATGTAACTCGTTAGTGATCCTAAATAAATAAATAAATTCCTCAAGACCGCTTTTCGGAAACAGCGTCCAGTCTCAGCTAAGACTAGCTATCGGCGCGAGAGATATTATAGTGCACAAATGCATGCGCAAACACAGGCGCACTCTCTGTTCCCTCATAGTCAGGCATAGGACACGAGGCACGTCGGTGTCACACCGCCAGATTCGTAACTCCGGGCTGCTACTGCGAAATTCCTAATGGAAAATCTGATATTACTTTTTGCCCGACCTGAGAATCGAACCCGTGACCTCAGGAGGCGCACTTGCGACCGCGAGACCAACGAGCAGTTTTTATTCATTTTATTTTATTTACCGATAGGCTCGCTTTTAACCCCTATCTCGCCTGATGGCTAGCGATGAAGTGGCTCTCTGTGGATTCCTGAAATCGCATGTAAATTTATTGTTTACAACATTTCATCTCACGAAGACACACAATGACATTCCATAAGTTTCAATTAAGTCATTATGAGCGATATACACCGTGGCATTTTAATCGTCTTACAAAGGCAGCCCACTGCATGTATCCATTCACTACTAAACACTCGTAAAAAAATTAAAGTATCATTAATTATTATGACGAATGACGTAGTTAGAAATATCCTGCATCGAGCGCGGTCCGTGCGTTCCAAGGGGCAGTGATATGTTAATAGGTCATATTAAGAAGAAAGCTTTTTGGCACAAATCTTTTAAGAAGACTGGTTCAGTCAACGACTATTTTAACTTTTCGCACTACCGCTCTATTGTCAAAGTATAAATCAGTGTCGCATACTGCGATTATCGGAGGCGTACTGAGCAACAATTTGAGAAGGAACCGAGGTCTTTTTGGAGTTTTATTGGGAGCAAGCGCTCGAAACGTAGTAGACCGAAGATAATTAAGAATGGCGAGCCTTTGCCAGAACATGAGTGCGCTCAGGCATTCGCTGATTAGTTTCATTCGGTTTATGGGGCGGTGGCACCGCGGTTGGATGCGGCCGCCGCTGGGCAGACGGTGCCCGAGCGCGGCGCCCGCATTCACGTGGGGCAGCTGTCTCTCGCCGAGGTGAGTGCCGCGCTCGAGCGCCTCAAGCCCAAGCGTTCGGTTGGGCCAGACGGGGTGCCATCTTTCATCGTTAGGGATTGTAGGATAGTTTTGGAACGGCCGCTCATGCATTTATTTAATATGTTTTTACAAAGATGCTCGTATCCGGATGGCTGGAAATTGACTAGGGTTACTCCGGTACCGAAGGGGGCTCCAAGCTCAGATGTTAGCGGGTATAGACCAGTAGCAGTGCTGTCAGCATTTACTAAAGTTTTCGAGTCCGTGTTGTGTTCAACTATCCACTCGCAAGTAGCTTCGCAGCTCAACGACGCGCAGCATGGTTTCCGTGCGGGCCGCAGCACGAACTCTAATTTAGTGTGTTTTTTAAATCAGGCCACCACAGTGCTGGACTCTGAGACTGCAGGTGCCCAACTGGACGTCGCTTACTTCGACTTCAGGAAGGCATTTGATAGTGTGGATAATGACATACTTTTAAGTAAATTTGCGAAGGTCGGTTTTACCCCAACCCTCCTAGAGTTCTTTGCTAGCTACTTAGGCAACCGCAAGCAAATGGTAGAATATGCAGGTTACACCCCGAACTCGTATTTCACTCTTACGGGGGTTAGTCAGGGCACAAATTTAGGACCTTTAGAATTTATTATTATGATAAATGATCTCCCAGAAGTTATTAAAGACGCTGGATGTTTATTATTTGCTGACGATAGATCGTCATGCTATTCCTACGGATCACAGACAAGTCACACTGCGGAATGCTCCAGCGAGACATCGATCAGGTGGTAACGTGGAGTGAAGAGAATAAACTACTCTTCAATGTGACGAAGTGTAACGTAATGTCCTTCACACGGGCCGTGGTACCACGACGTCATGATTATTGCATGGGCGGTCACGTCATACCACGGGTAGTGTTAGTGCGAGATCTCGGTGTTACTTTTTCTGGGGATCTTTCTTTTCGTGCGCATTTAGTGCAGGTGTGCAAAAAAGCGTTTGAAAATCTAGGTTTTGTCATGCGTGAAACCCGTGACTTCACTAACATGGCAGCAGTGAAATCGCTTTATAATGCATTGGTGCGAAGCAATTTGGAAACTAGTGCTATCATCTGGAATCCTTAAGAATGAAGTATTCTCAGATGCTGGAAAAGATGCAGAACAAATTTACCCGATACCTGTATATGAAGCAATTTGGTGTATACCCCTTATGTATCCAACTCTTTTTGTTATAAGAATGGTTGGCTACTATAAGTTGGAAGTAAGGCGCAACTTCGCTCTTGCGAGATATGTTTTTATGGTTTTTCGTGGCATGCTGAATAATCCACAAATATTGGAATCGTTGGGATTGCTCGTTCCAAACAGGAGGCTACGGTTAGGACCTAGAGAGGGGCTTTTTAAAGTCCAGGCAACCCGTACAAATTTATTAAAGTTTGCACCAGTGATTCGTGCAGTAAGAATTCTTAATACCATCTCTCTGCGTTTGGACATATTTTCTTGCTCTTTGGCGGAATTCCAGAGGGTGACACTAAGTGTGTGTTGTCCACTGTGTAACTTGTGCTTCTACCCAGACCCGTTACTTAGGACTGTACAATTAGCAATTTATGACTACTTTTGTTAGCTTGGGTCTTACCTGTTAAAATAAATGTATGTGATAATGAATAAATAAATAAATGTTTACCAGAGTTCATTCACCGCGCAAAAATGTGTTTCTCATTGCAATCTTAATATTTGTAAAAAAACAAACATACATGCAAGCATGCATGCATTCTTGCATGTTATTTTTATTGTTATTGTAGTTATGTTATTTTTTTTTTTACTTGCTTGTTATTTTTTTACAAATATTACCACGGCGCAATTTTTTTTTACTGTCAATTAACAGTAACAAAAAATGCGCCGTGGTCTACATTTGTAAGACGACTTAAATGTCACGGTGAATAATAGGTACCTTAATTACGAGACTCACATCGGTGACTGGTGCTTCCTTTGGGTCGGCTGTGCTGTGCTCAAGATTCTTATGTGTAACTGTTGTACCCGCTGAGGTCTGCTGTAATAAAACCGTGCTTATGTATTTTTTTTATTATAGATAGGGTCGTGCTTGACCGCTGTCTCACCTGATGGACAGCGATGATGTGCTCACACGCTTCTAGAAGTAACCTATTCACTCTTGACTTAAAGACCCTGAGGTCAAAAATAACTTTGTAGATCTGGACATCATTTGTGTGTCATTATTGAACTGAAGTGAAGTGTCGTAGTGGCCCAAAGGCTAAGACCTCGCCTCTCGTTCTTTAGGTCCTGGGTTCAAATCCGGGCAAGCAACAATGAGACTTTTTCAATTCATATGTACTTTACAAGTTTATCTTGGACATCGCTGACAAAGGTGAAAGAAAACGAAGACACTTGGACTTTTATTGACTGAAGTTTGAAATCGCCACCCGTATTGTGCAAGTGTGGCGGTTGATGCTCGTGCCTTCTCTGTATAAGAAGAGGTCTTTGCCCTGCAGTGGGGCAGTTACAGGCTGATATTTTTATTATTTAATGTACTAAAATCAAGTTATTGTTTGAAGAAATTGCAGCAGAATCTGTTGAAGAAAGAGGTAATCGGAGGTGCTAACAAAATTTCTGCCTGTGGAATCTATTTGGCTTCCTGTTTAACCATATGCAGCCGAATATCAGTTTTTTAAGATGCCTAATTGATCTTCATAACCCAATTGATGGGTAACTTACACTACATAAATCCATCAGCGATACTGGTGTCAGATTTTCAATTCTTAATTCTTTATGGCGTACTATAATGTGTAAAATTCACGTAGACACATTAACACATATGTGCACACACACACAATCACACACACATACAAATACCCTCACTCACACACACAAACCTACACACTCACGCACCCACACCCATCACTTCAGGCTTTCTCTATTGACTTAGCTTTTTATTTTATTTTTAGTTTGAATGTTTACTTTAGTCTTAATTTTACCCTGTTAATTGGCATAAGAATAAATTGTAATTCCTCCCCGGAAGAGGGCACTGGCTCTTATAACACAGTAACCTAGCACAGAAGTCAGGGAATCGATGTATTTCTAATGTTTTCTTATGCAAATAAATTTATTTATTATCATACAGTTTGTAGGGAAATAATTATATTAGTCACAATTATTGACCCTGTCGGGAACAGCATAGATCAAGTAGGAGTTGTTTCTGAAAATTCTATTATCGGTTGGCAGGAGGGGGAAGAGGAGAGGCCCACTCCCATGAAAAGGTACGCACCGTTCTTGAGAAAAACAAATTATTGTAACCTAACCTAACTTTTAAAGTTGCCTCTGCATCGTCTCCGGCGCTGCGGGAAGTGCAACCTCTTCACCCTTACGTAACAAAGGATAAGCACCCATGCTCAGCTCCGGAGCTTCGGCTTGCTGGTCCTCAGCCTCACCCACTATGGCTCGCTCGGGTGCCTATGCTTTGTTACAGCGGGCGGGGGTTGCTCTCCCTTCGCACCTCTGGTTTTTATATACACTCTAGTGGTAGCAGCCTAGTCTACGTAAAGACGAATTGCCCCGATTTGGTAAAAAAAAATAAAACCACAATAACTCCAAGAAACACAAATAGCACATTTACGCAACTCGCGATACGGAATGAACGAAAGCAAATGACACTGACACGTGTCGCATATGACGCAAATAGCGTAATTTATTTATATTTACATTCCGTTTCAATAATTTTGCTCGCAATACTATACCACGGACAGTATACCGGTACTGATTTGGTTATCAATCGCCCATTTTAACGTTTTGTTTTAACTTCTTATCTGATTGAGGTTAGAAACAGTTTTTGTTACTTTCTCGAAAAATATGCATTACCTTGTAATAAGAGTGGTAGCGTTTTAATCAGGAACCCAACCCTTACCAGCTTTAACCACTTTTATCTGAATCCTCCTGCCAACTGATACTAGATCCAAGCCCGTTCCGCGGATGGGTGACCATGGGCACGCGGTTGGCGCAGTGGTTGAGCGATTGACTGCTGCGCTACTTATCGCAGGTTCTATTCCCGCTCTGAACAAATATTTGTATGACCTACAGATAGTTATTCCGGCTCTGGGTGTTTGTGTATGTGAGTTTATATGTTTGTAAACGCACCCACGATACAAGCGAAATTCCTAGTGTGGAGCAAGGCTTAAAAAATATATATTAACATATCGAAATTCACCCGTGCTTCAGCGAGCATGTTAATTCGTTGATTCTGGCTATTATTGGTAGACCTTTGACAGTCGTTACGCACAGTCAGAAGTCAGATAATCTGACAGCAGTCCTGCGAAGGTACTGGGTTGTGGAGGTCAGATACGCATGCGCTGCATATTAAATACTGGTAATCAACTGCATCTGGCTGCCAGATTGATGCAAGCTAGCTAGAACACGATACTCACAGTAGTTACTTGTGC
This sequence comes from Orthosia gracilis, assembly GCA_947562075.1. Lineage (NCBI taxonomy): Eukaryota > Metazoa > Arthropoda > Insecta > Lepidoptera > Noctuidae > Orthosia > Orthosia gracilis. Next base: position 25,847,184 of record OX387266.1, read on the forward strand.
TTCCTTCGAGCCGGCTTTGCTGTAGTCATGGTTCTTGGATGTGACCGTCGGGTTTGCTGAGGTCAGCTATAGTGATAAACAGATTTAAATAACCCTTTATAACCCTAGTTACATAAATAACGCACAATTTATTTTTTACTGTAGTAAAAAGCGTATCTTTTTTATTTGCCGTTCCCGAATGGTCCAAACGGAGCTCTGTTGCTGCTACTTACGTGTCTGTTTGTCTGTCGTCTGTCACACATGTTTTTACAGCCAAACTGTTTAAGCTACAGTCTTCAAATTTTCACAGCATAAGCATCTTGTTGACCCGAAGCCATAAAAATTACAAAAAATATTATTAAATGTTTTTAAGGGGGCTCCCATACAGACAAAGGGATAAGTCGCTGTTTAGAGCTCGTTGTGTAAATAAATGTTTTCAAAATATTGGCATACAAAGGAATGAAAAGTCACCAAAGTCAGCTTTTTTTTAAATTTGTTCCTAAGAAAACTGTGCATTGAGCTATGAACTTGAAATTTGGTGATAATGTTTATTGCTACATATATTTTACTAACAAATACCAATCTTCTATACATATAAAGTGCTTTGTCCTGAATGACTGACTGACGGATCAACGCAAAGCCTAAACCGCTGATCGTAGAGACCTGAAACTTGGAGGATGTATTTTTTCTATGACGAAGGCAAAAGATTTTTGGAAATTCTACTCCTAAGGGGGTAAAAAGGGAGTTGAAATTTGTATGAAAAATCTAATTCCTTCGGCCAAAATTCTTGGTACTTGGTACAAACAGTAATCTAAGTAAATGATGTAGGTTGTCATTATTACTTTTTTGAAACTACCCACAAGTGATGATTTAAGGGGTGTTGAAGTTTGTATGGAAGAATCTGATATCTTGTGTTAATAAACTTGAAACTTGGGACAAATACTATCCGAAATGAATAATAAAGTTTGTCATTATTAGTTTTTCGAATGTTCCCCCAAAAAACGATGTACGGGGTGTCAAGGTTTTTTTGAATAATCATATTTCTTGGGTCAATAAATTTGAAACTTGTACCAGCCTATGTAAACAATAAAGGTTCTCATTATAAGTTTTGCCGAAACTAACCCTAAGCTAAGAATCTTACTGTACAGTTTTTCGTTTTTGACTTAGGGTACTAAGGGAGCACCAATTTTCGGAAATTCAGCCTTTTAGGGGGTGAAAAGGGGCAACATTTGATTGTATAAAAAATCTTATTCCTTGGGGATAAAGTAAATAATCGAAATTTACATAAAACGGTTTTAAAACTACCTCCCAGATAGGGTTTCGAAAAAGACCCTCAGAAGATTCCTCAAAAAAACTTTAACACCCTATGGGGTGTTGAGGAATCTTCTATCTTAGTAACGTAAACAAATAATAAAAAGGAGAAGAAAATAGTGAATAACATATTTGGGTTATTCAAAACTCGACCCTCAACGGAGCAAAGTGGGGTTATTAAGTTTTTAGGGGAGGATTTTACTTTGTGGCGGTAACCTAAAATTTATTATTCTTTAAGTCAAATAACGAATCGTCCCAAACCAATAAACCCTGTTTATCTACGATACCCCATTTTTTATTGATTTAATAATAGCTTATTTTTGGTCGCCTTCACAAACTGCACATAAGAGAGTCATTCATAGGATAAACGAAATCACGCGAACGAAGTCGCGAGCGAAGTGCTACAATATATATATAGATATTGATAAATCAGATTTTTCTTTGGAACGGCCTCATTTTTCCTATTACAATCAACTTGATTTGGCGGTTTGATACGGAACCCTAAATGTACGAAGCACAACACGCACTTGTTTCTTTTCTTTTTTCTTCACTTGTTGTCGTGAACATGGATAAACCGAATAGACTCTTTACCACACACCATATTAAAAGAAATGGCAATTTTTAGGTCAACAAGAAGCTTATAAGTACTGTGAAAATTTGAAGACTAGCTCCAATTGTTTGGCTATAAAACCTGTGTTACAGACGACGGACAGATGGACTTAAAAAAAATCAAAATCGACAAAATGTAAGGACTGATGAAGTGACTTTTGAAAGATTAAATGTCACTTAATCAGTCCTTACATTTTGACGACGGGGTTGACGTAGTGGTTGAGCGATCGACTGCTGCGCTGAGTGTCGCGGGTTCGATTCCCGCACGGAACAAATATTTGTACGGCCTACAGATAGTTGTTCCGGATCTGGGTGTCTTGTAAGTATAAATGCTAGCACACGCACCCACGATACAGAAGAATTTCCTAGTGCAAATAAAAATAAATAAAAAAACGAATTCGCAATGACACCTTGGATATAGTTTCAAGTCTAATTAAAGTAAAATGATATGGTAGTTACCCAGAGAGAGCACACGGCCAGGAGACACAATCCTACGGTTCTCATGTTGATAGAGGGTCTTGTCACTGAATGGCATCACTCTGTGTTGGTCAGTGTTATTTATCATAGGTAACATAATGCACAATAGGAAGATATCTCCATTATTTCACTCTTATTGTAAAATAATGTGGAATCCGCGAGGACTGCTACGTTGGTACATTGGTTGCAAATGCTAATGCTGATCGTGGCTTCCTAGGTTCGATGCCCCGCTCGGGCAAAGTGTTATTGTGTTGTCCATCTAAAATTTCATAGAAGTAGTCCGGAGCCTGAATTTGTGCCTGGTAGATCGCAACAGGCACGCCCCCATGAAATTTAAACATAACCAACTAAATGTGGGTGTTCCTACCATAGGTGCGTCTCTGCCTAACCCTTCGGGGCATACAGGCTTGATGCTTATGTATGTATGTTATATAGAATCGGTCGGACTCATTTCAGCCAGCTGCTTCGTCATACTTGCATAATCAATCTACATAGGTGGAAGACACACATGTCTTCGAATTTTAGTTTCTAGAAGATGCCAGTTTCCTTACGATGTTTTCTTTCGTTTGTCCGAATGTCAAAAATTATCCTGAAGGAACGTACTCTCGAGATAAAGACAGAAAGTAGCCTGTGCACCGATCCGCCACGTAGTCTTTTCTGTAGAAAAACCCACAGCGAAAACTTATGTGGAGTGGGCTAGAAGTGAACTGTCATTCCTCCTTTATTGAACGGACTTGACACCTCGCTTCATGTTCACTTCACCTAAGTTTTCACGGTGAGATATTTACAGAATAGCACTACAGGACATGTTGGACAGGAAAGTGTTTAGTTATCCCTAGAAAAATTACTACTATCGGAATAAAAATCCAAAGTCCTGGATCCGTAATATGACGTGTCGATTCTGCTATCAAAAAGAGACAGCGCTATACGTCCAATATACGTCAAGTTCCGTCTCTATCTCGCACAGGAACCATGGTGTATTTAGGATGCTGACGTCTAAAATCATCAAGATGTAGGATAGATTATACCTCTGACATCCTAAAAAGATTCATCAAAATCTATTCAGCGGTTTAGACATGTAAACGTAAACTGACAGACATACTTTATTACTAATTATATGTATTATTTAGTAGTAGGATGTATAGAACTTCTAGCCAGGGGATCGAATCTAGGCCCTCAAACTGAACATTGGCACTTGCGTTATACAGAAAATGGTATAAATTCTAAAGCTATTGTCAAAAAAATCTCTGCTCTTGGTAAAAAAAAAACCAGACAAAACATTTTACAAGTGCATTTTCCAACAATGAATCCCCTATCAGCATTCAAACAAATTCCTGTTCTGCAAAATAAAATTGTTTACCAGTAACGGTGTGGGTACTCGTAACAACCGCATAAAAGAAACAAGCGATTACACGCAATAAGAAGTAAAAACGAGTGTATTAACTCGTATCGAGTGGAATATCTTTCTCATTACCAGAGATACGGATCAGGCGCTTTGCGACATGAAAAGGAGGCAGAAGGGCAACTGCGATCAGCGGGCATTCGTTTCATTGCGGAAACATTTGGTCATGGAGGAATTGTGTTCGAAATAAGTCTCGAATAGGAAATCGAATAGGATCTCCAGTTTATGAGCCCAAAAGTGAGATCGAGGTCCAGTCCCTCTCATAAGAGCTGTAACTCAGAATTTCTCTCATAGAAAACCTGTTCCAGTAGTAAAATCGTTATAGGCTGATTACAGAGTTATATGATATTTAATGTATAAGTCTCAATTTAATTGCTGGAGTGGTCTCATCATCTGTCTATAGCAGTCTACTGCTAGTCATCAGCATTATCAGTTCTACGTTTTTAAGCACAACGTTCTGCCACAGAAACTTTTACTTTAACCTTGATAACGATGTTTAGTTGTATTTTCATACATTATCATAATAATCATAATATTTCAGTGTCTTAGTAAAATTTTTAAGTTATTGATTCAGTCACTGGCAGATACAGCTTAAACAATTGGGTCTAGTCGGCTTGTTGATAAAAAAAACGCCTCTCCAACGGTAACCTACTGATCTCCTCAGCCATTTGGATGCATTTACAAACAAAATCTCATAGAGATACAACGGAGCTCGATACTGTAGGAGTGTAGGCTGTACAAATATTTGTTCCATATTGGTATGGAATCCGAGGGCAGGCGGAGAAGTGACGCTGCCGATCGGAATGGCGGTGTTTGCTGTTCATAACTTGACAACAAGCTTGTATTCTACAGGTAGCATAGCAGAGGTGTATGGTACACCCACATTGCATTAGTTATGTTCAAGTCCCATAACTTGCCACACTTTTGCCAATAAGTTAAAACTCACGTCAAGCCCGTCAAACTATTTAAACCTCTGCAACTCCTGAAAGCCAGAATTAACAGAGGCAACCTTACCAAACTGAATGTACTGTCGTGAACAATGGAAACCAGAAAAAAATCCAAAACCGCTGCGCGACCAGTGAATCAAACCCCACAGTCAGTAGTCACGAAAGACAGACTGACACTTGACCAACGCATATTGCTAATGAGTTATCTTTATTCTGTCTAAATTCGTTGCTAGCCAGACGTTGTCCTATGACTTAATATGAGTTTTTATGCTTAACCCAATTTGTAAGATATAATTGTCATTCCCTATAATACCGACGGGTCCTATTGGCGATGTTCTTCAGAAAGGCTCGGTGCTCAGTGCCTACTCATAAACAGCGTGCGTGTATGATTAGAGATGTATGAACGTAAATGAAGGAGGAGTAAGTATGTAAGGATCGTTGAAGGTAGCGTTCTGTAGTTTCTGCCTACTCTAATGGGAAAAAAGCGTTAGCTTATGTACGTTATCTCCTACTAAGGTCACAAATGATGTTGGGTGGTTTGGAGTAGGTAGATCTATGTTCAGCACAGATGTTTGGAGATGGTCTATGTTCAGCACAGATGTTTGGAGGAGGCATAGAAATAAATCTATGGGAGGTCTATGTTCCGAGTTTTTTAAGCCAAAATGATGGCCTTCTGCCTCTTCTTGCCTCGTAAACAGAGGGCATGCGGTATCTGCCGTGCGCCGGTGGATCCGGTCCTAACTCCCCAGGGGCGGGGCTGGCTATCGCGATCCGCGCGGAATCCCGCCATCAATAGCGGTGGCCATCGCGATAACGTGGTACGAAGATGTGCCGGTAGATGGCGCTATCTTGTGTTTTGGATTGTTTGAGGAAACTTCTTTCCAATTCAAAAATATATATTACAAGCGGTGTTGTGTCTATTTTATTTAAATTTTGTCCGATCAAAATGTGGCCACCTGGATAGCTCTATCGTGTGCATGGAAGGTGCAGGTGGTTGTGCATGCTAGGCTAACATCGTTGGTATCAAGTGTACCGCTGTAATTAGCCGCTGATAGCCATCAGTTGCTATCTGTACTGACGAAAACAGCGGTGCTTTGTGTAGATGTCGGGCTAACTAGCACGGAGGAAAAGATTCGTAGGGACTGTTATAGGCTTCATAAACTGTGGAAGAGATCGCGGTATGCGATAAGGCCGCCCATTGTATGTGTATTAGACTTAAGTTTCTTTTTATTAATGTTTTTTATGGTGTACAATAAAGCGTATAATAAATAAATAAATACAATTGATTTTCTAAATAAACACCGACAACCAAACATAGATTTTCTAGTTAAACACCTGATTCAGGTTTCATCACAGTTGTGGCTCAACTGTCTCGTTGGTCTCGCGACTGCTGAGCGTGAGGTCCCGGGATCGATTTCCAGGTGGCGCAAAGTTTTATTGGGTTTTCCACTTTCAAATTTCTCAGCTTGACTAGACTAGTCTTTAGAACACACTAGTGTACTACAATATCTCCCGTGGCGATAGCCAACCTCAGCAAGCGTTGCTTGATAAAGGATAAACTACCAATTATTTTCGCTGATAAGTTTGCAAAAATCAATTTCATATGTAACATTGTATCAAACAATCTCTTACGATATTCATTGTCCGATAGGCGATAATCAACAAGATCAAACGCATCACTTAACATTCTCCAGATCCTCGATAGCGACACAGTACTACGCCATACCTCGAGACCTCACTTACGTTACAGAATCGCTGTGTTCCGCATACATTGCTGTCTTTGTTTGGTGTCCAGAGCGCCTGGCTTTCATGCCTGTATTAATAAGGTTAGGTGATACAGACCTACGTTTTCGTACATCATAAAATGAAACAATTTCTTACCGCGAAAAACAAGTTTTTAAGGTATCACTAAAGTGTTGGAAGAGTTGTTTTTTTTTATTACTGATAGGCTCGCGTTTGACCACTTTTTCACCTGGTGGTAAGTGATGATGTGGTCGATGGTGAAGCACGCTTGACTTAAAGAAGCCCTGTTTGTAGCTATCAGGAAATACAAACTCCGGCAGAGGATTGCACTCCTTATTTGTAAGCACAATTTTACATTAGATTTGTAACAATAGTATCCGACATCGAACTTAGAAAGTCACAAACAAGTATCAGAATCGCGTTTAGTCAAAAAATACAACATCTGTGAAAATTTCAACTGTCGGGCTATCACGGATCATGAGATACAGCCTGGTGTCAGACAGACAGATAGACGGACTGTGGAGTCTTAGTAATAGGGTCCCTTTGTTACCCTTTGGGTACGGAACCCTAAAAAATGGGTGGCAGTTCATTATTTGCATACATTTTGTACGGAACGGTCTTAACGAAACTTGATCTTGAAAGAAAAATATTAGTTACTATATAAAACAAGTCATTTACAAATTATGCTTATCAATAAATATAATGATTACTATATAACAGAATTATTTTTGATGCCACAATGTTCTTTACTTGTCTCACTGTTTTCAAAATCTGTCTAATGTAGAATATGTCAAATGAAGATTCTGTCATATGTACAATCTGTCAAATGTAGAATCTTTCATATGTAGAATCTATCAAAAGTAGAATATAATGTCAAAAGTAGAATCTGTCAGATGTAGACTAAACGCAAAATCGGTGGTCTAGTGATCTGACGACATACCTACTGGCAAAATCTGGACCTACTATACTTACAAGCCTTCATTAATTCAGGTTTTTTATGAAATGTGTCAAACATTTAGATTTTGAAGCTGTTTCCGACATGTGAGAGACGTACTGAAAAATTTTTTTACGGACTGATGTGACGGCATACAAAACAGCTTCCATGACGCATTGCCTAACTTTCTTTGATTCTCATTAGTGCTGTAGATTTTAAAGCTTTAGAGTTACCTATGAGAAACCAAAATAATAAGGAAGACGATGCTTAGTAAACAGTACACATTAGGTTACCCAACGAGGCGTTGTCTAGCTCAACGTTGTCTCAGCAGCGCGCAAGCGTTCGCATAACGACCGTAGGGAAGCTATCGCCGCCTGCTGCCGAAGAAATCCGACAATTTGCCGCCCGCCCGCTTTACATATAAACTACTCCACTGAATACATTAGCTGCTCACTGATTGAATCCCTTGTTTCCTATTATTACTTCTTCTTTTCATTTAAACGGAGATAAATGGCTTGTCCGGGGCAGATAGTTTGATATTTTTTATCTGAGAAAATGAAAAAACTTTTTTGTTAGAGACAATCACTTACCTCGTCCATTCTATCTGAGTATGTTGAATAAGAAACAATCAGATCGGTAACTTCCTATATCATTATAAATGCGAAAGTTTGTGTGTGAATGAAAGTTTGTTACTTTTTCACGCAAAAATTACTAAATGGATTTGGATGAAATCCAAATATCCTCCACATACATCAACATCCTTTCAAGTATTGCGGCATTTACGCACATCTAGCCATACACGCACGCCAGTTATGAGTACTGCGCACCTGGCCTTTCTGTAGAGCATTACCTATAAGATCCGTGTATCTCCTTCTAGGGCATCCTAGATAGATACCTTTCTTTAGTCGCCTTTCATGCATCTTCTCAATTTTAATTTGAAAGCTGATTGCACGTCTTTTCACCGCCAATGAGCTAAAGTTTAAATGAAAGCACAAAAACGTAAGCGTTCGTGGGATGAAAGTGGTCGCATCAGCATAAAATGAGGCCTAAGTCTCCATACGCGCTCATATCGCGCCGTAATCCTGAAACATGCCTAAGCAGATGGAAGCCAGAAGGGAAACATTAGATGAACATGAAACAATTAAGAAACCCACACTAAAATACTCTCGCGACCTTCACAATATTCTGTCAGTACCATCATCATATTGATATTACTGACAGGATATGAGATGTTTTATCTTTCTTTTAATTTAATAAAAAAAGTTGCCCAACTTGCATTTACAAATATAAAAACTCACATACACAAACACCCAGACATAGTATGTTTGTGTAAACAGTCATAATAAGCAGTCTGTTGGCCAATTTCTGACTCGATAAGCCTTTTAGCAAAAGAAAGTGAGAGTACATCGTTGGTTTATTGGTGGCAAGCGAGTGACGGGTTCTGAGTTTGATCTCCACTTCAATAAAAATGCTTTTGGACTGGTACTTCTGTAATATATTGTGTGTCGAGAGGCGTATACTTAAAAAGTTTGTAGTGAAAATCTTAAATATTTATAAACGTAAACTGATATGCAGAGTAGGATCAATACTTCCTTTCTCTACAAATTAGGAGTCTTTTTATCGTGAGAATGATCAGCGTCCTCCTGTCTTTCTATAATAACATAAGACTATTTTAAATAATGTTAGTACCTATTTAAGTGAAACGTAATCAGTACAGTCCAATTTTATGAAGTTGGTTTTCATTGAAATTCTTTTAGAGGCACGAACCATAGAGCTAAACGGAATAGTTTAATATAAACTTAAGATAAATACAACTTTACTATCTACTAGTGACCCAACAACCAAAGTATTTCGTAATAATTTGATTTAAAGAGTGTCCATACAAAAGCATCGCTTTGGAATTGGCTACAAGCTTTAACATTCTAACTAGATAAACGAGAATTTACGAAATGTGTAATGTGTTAATTTTGAATCATGCATGGTAGGAAAAGCATCAGTAACTATTATTTACCTACTTTACTTTTTAACCCCCGACGGAAAAAGAAGGGTATCTGTGTGTCTGTCTGTGGCATCAAAGCTCCTAAACGGATGAACTGATTTTGATTTAGTTTCTTTTGTTTGAAAGGTGACTTTGTCGAGAGTGTTCCCAATTGCTTTCAGTAAGTACACTAACGAAACAGTTGTTTCTTACACATTCTTACAAACTCATTGACCAGCACTAATTACCCGACTGCCGAAGGAGGGTAATGTGTTATCAGTCTATATATGTTTGTTCCTACGTGGCGTCCTAGAGACCAAACGCGTTGGCCGATTTTGATGATTCTTACGTCGATCGTTTTATCTTAATCCTGCGAGTGTCACTGGCTACATTAAAATTGGAAAATAAAGAAACCGTGACTTTGGGGCGCCACATTGTGGGGCACCAAATTTTTTTTGCTTCCAAACCCATCGAGTGATGTATCAAAATAAAGGGTTTAAGAGGTGATTTCAAAAATATATTACACTTATATATTTAAATGTACCTAATCCTATAAAAAAGTAACTAAAAATTTAAAAATAAAAATAGTTAATTAAAGAAAAACAAAAAACCCGACTGCTTAAAAAGCGAACTAAAAAGACGTAAACAAGAAGAAAATCATGCTGAGCAGTCGGAGGATACATCTGGTTTTGGTCAGCCAGCTCGCGAACATGTATCCTCCGACTGCTCAGCATGATTTTCTTCTTGTTTACGTCTTTTTAGTTCGCTTTTTAAGCAGTCGGGTTTTTTGTTTTTCAACTAACTTTTTTTATTGCATAAATATTTTGACAGCATAAGTACGCATGACAATTCAATAATATTCATTGAGTGTTTGACGCTGTCGTGTAGACGGATTTTTGAACATAATGCGTGCGCCATTCTTAGAATTAACGTACGCAATTAGGGTGGAGTTGATCGAAAGTGCTACTGCTAGCCTTAGTTCTTATGTTCATTTCAATCATTAGAAAATACCAGTATCACGTGTGCTCATTCGTTTAGTCTTTATCTCCCACACTCAAGGGGCCGCGCATCTCACTCAATGTATACTTGTGATAAGGGTCGCCACGATTGAGATGTTTACAGCGCAGATAAGTGAGAGATACGCTGACAGCTGCTGAACTGGTGGGGCGAGGCTACGTTGAGAAGGTTCGAGAGGGAATGCAATTGATGGTGGGAACGCAGTGTTGTTGTGTCTTTCGTTCCCATTAGCCACGACACACAAAAATATACCTAATTATTTTTGTTTCGTATCGAATAACTCAAATTATAGTTTCAGCCATTCAGATTTTGTCCAGTATGTAGCTACTCGGACAACTCTGTCATTCGCCATTTTCAAATCCTGAAAGGTGCTGGTGGTCGGGCATGAAAAGCAGATAAGGAGGTGATATAAGATATATATCAGAATAGAAATATTTTAAATTTAATTCAATATTTAATATGCATCCTTTTGAATTTAATTTCATATTTGGGGTAGAGTGAGTTAAGGAACCCCAATCCCCCAATATTAGATTCATCATCCAATTATCATATTACATTAGAATAACAACTATATGTCAGCATATGCTATCTAGGACATGCGTCATTAGCAGAGATGATTGGTTACCAATAAGATTAGTATATAAGATCAGTATTCTGTAGAATTAAGCAATTACTGTCTTGCTGTAACTGGGTACAAATAAAGTTTATTTTTTAAACTCTTCCGTTGTCGCTTACTTAATTAATGTCTAATAGTAGGTAATTGGAAAGTAGTTGAGCTCAGCCTATTAATGGTCTGATTGCTACACGTCACTGTTTCTGTGCTCCGGCGGACATTGGAGTTTTGATAATTTGAATGTTTTATTGGGATATTTTGTAAAAAAATAACCGTCGTAATATAGCACTTTATATACTATTTATTACCGTAAATTATATCTGTTTATTTAATATTATCTATTTTACGTATTTTTATTATTCATTAGTTCAGCACCTACATATTAACATTATATTCAGTTTCTATTTTGTTTACCCACGTCAGTGTGTCACCAGCGCACTATGGGAAAATCGCGTATGTTTCGTCTCAAAACTCCGTATCTCAGTTATTTCAAAACTAAATGATCTGTAATTTTGCACACATATACGTGAAAGTATAAGGTTTAATAGAAAAAATATATAATATAAAATTTATAATAATTTTGAAAATTATGTTTATTATTTTATTTAAAAAATAAAACTTAAAAAAATACATGCATTTATAATAAAAAATACTTTTTTTTTGTAATTTACTTACATAACATAGAATTTAATATCATTGTATAAACAGCGTCTAACGGGAAACAAATAATGTACAAAATTCAACAAGCTCCTACAGATTTTCGTTGACAGCAAGAAGGGACTTGGCTTCATCGAAAAGTTCTTTCGATATTGTTTCTGAGGTATTTCTCAAACTTGATATATATGGATCAGAAGTGTACAATAAGGTATGGAACACGTCTGTATTGGTAGCCGCTCTTGAACACTTTCTAGAATGATGAAGTCTAAACTTTTTGTAATCCTTGTTGCGGGATTCTTGAGCGTCTTCGGACAATTGTCTGATAGGTAAAATAGCATAGTACTCAATGATTTTTTCTCCGTGAATAAGTATTTTATGTACGGAGGAAGGCATATAATACCAATTACAAATATTTACGTACAGTTGGGCGGTACTATATGCGTATTCACCGAACTTTTTTGAATCAATAGCCATTCCAGATGATATAGTTTGTAGTATAATGTACATCCGTTTTATAAGTTCTACGTCTACCTGTAATGTCTGCAGAGCAAGAGTAATTCTGAAAAAAACTGTGTTTCCGTCATTACTATTTCCAGGGCCTTGTCGAGGTTTATCGATATGCAGTCCCATTTCCTCCCTAAACCGCTTTTGTACCAGTTTTTTCTTTTCGTCTTTGTTTTTTTTATTTTCTGGTGTAGTGGCTGACCACTTTTGGAAAGACAAGTTATAGGAAATGTGTAAAATCATCTCCATACTTCTAATCCAAGCGTGTAGTGTTGACAGTCCATATTGAAATGAACTTTCATTCACATCTCGTGTCCTAACTGCCTCTAAGTTATTCATTTGCCGAGGAGTAGCACCACAAATTGTACAAGAAGCGCTCGAAGGAGTTTCAGTTAAAACTTGTGCTACTTTACCATCAATCATGGTTAAAAAAAGGTTATGAATAATTTCAATTACTTCACCATTCTTATTTATCACGGAAGGAGACAGGTTTTTAATTTGATTTTTGATATCAGCCACAACAGACGCGGTTTTTTCAGGAGTTTCTTTGGCAAATTCTATCAATATAGGTCTGCAATATCTTACGGATGAGCAAGTTTCATTTTTCCAAATAACAATATTAGTTGTCTCATCTATGAGTTTAATGGGTACAAGTGAAGCAATAAAAAGGTTCGCATCTGATATAAAATCGCTTTCTTCGGGCAAAACTTGCTTGTACTTTGCCCTGATGAGCCGTCACAACCCCATTTGCAGAATAGTTTCAACTGTCTTAAACCGTTTTTGTAAACTGAACCAATTAGTAATATACGTGCCACAGTATTTAATTTAATTTAATTTAATTTATTTGCTTTAACAGTGAGAAATACATACATTAGTGTTTGAAATGTCCCTTTAGGCAAATGATTGTCTGTGTTAGGACACTTCGCTCTTCCGAAGTTTGTTTTTCCTTAATTAGGTGGTACTCACAATTTCAGGAATAGTAATTTAAAATAAATAAAATAAATTAAAGTTACAGGATTATCAACAAATTATCAATTTTGAATCTTAAAAGTAACATAATGGTAGGTTGGACGGTAATAGATTGTGTCATGGTATCTACGTGTAGAATGTAAGTGTGCAAGTCCGTGTGAAGTGTATTTGTATTTGTGTGATTGCGTGTGGAGTGTATGTGTGCGAGTGTGTGTGAAGTGTATGTGTGCGACTGCGTGTGTGGGTGCCAGAATTACGATGTATGCTACAAGAGGGCTTCGGTGTCCTCATAAGTTAGTGGTTTAATCCAGTTTATTATGATTGTTTTACACTCTTTATGTTTCTTATTATACACGTAAATCTCTCTGTTCAATCGATTGTATAGTTGAGCTGAACGATTTTTGTACTGCATCTGACCGAACTTAGTTTTAGTTTTAGGAACTTCCGCTATGATGTCCCTTCTTCTTTTTAAGGTTAAGCTGGGATCATAAAGGAGGGTTTTGTGTTTTTTTAGGACCACTTTAACAATGTATAATTTTCGCACCGAGAGCAAATTACTAATTTGGTAAAGGCTTTGAGTAGGATGTCTAAGGTTTTTGAAATACATCATTTTTATAAGAGCTCGTTGAGCCCGCTCAAGGTCCAAAAATTTAGTCTTAGCCGCACCCCCCCAAATAGGGATGCAGTACGCCAAGACAGACTGTACTAAACCTACATAAATTTCGTTGAGTAGGTGTCTGGGTGAATTTCTGGTGGTGGATGCTACTTTTTTGGGCACAATATACCTCAACGTTTTAAAGATCCAACTTAGCTTTCTAATTCTGATTGTGACGTGTTCAAGATGGGGGTACCACGATAAGTTGTGATCAACAATTATACCAAGATATTTGGTTTGTGATACTTTATCTAGTGTTGGGCATGAGCAATTGTTTTCGTCATCACACGTGTGTACTTTAATGCTAAAGTCTGAGCTCGGTTGTGAACGATGTGATATACTGAAGCACATGTAATTAGTTTTAGCTGTGTTAAGTGTGAGCAGGTTATTTTTGAGCCATTTAGCTATTAAGGTCATTCCAACTTCAGCACTTCTGGCAACGTCGTGCCAGGACTTTCCAGTAAAGACAACAGCGGTATCGTCTGCATAAGCAAAAATTTTTGCATGATTGATTTTTAGGTTGCAGAGGTCATTAATGTAAAGCAGAAAGAGTGTAGGGCCAAGCACGCTTCCCTGAGGGACACCGAAAGTGACATTTGCATCATGGCTAACGTGTTCACCCACTTTTACCCTTTGCTTCCTATTTGTGAGGTAGTCTATAAAAAGTTTGAGTGGGATTCCTCTCACACCTGAGGCTTCCAATTTGTGTATCAGGATGGGAACAGAGACGGTGTCAAACGCCTTTTTTAGGTCCAGAAACACGGTCAGACACTTGCTACCACTGTCCAGATTATCAGCTACCAGAGAGCTGAGGGCAGTGACTGCATCCTCAGTTGAGACTCCTTGCCTGAATCCAAATTGTAAGCTACTTAAGGAATTAGATTTATTTAGGAATTTAGTGAGCCGGTTATTTATTAGCTTTTCAATAATTTTGGAAATAGCTGGTAAGATGGATATGGGTCTGTAATTGTTGACATCGTCTCTGTCCCCTCCCTTGTGAACAGGAATAATAATAGATTTCTTAAGTGGGGCTGGGAAGATACCCTTTGTGAAACAAAGATTAGTTAAGTGGGTGAGCACAGGGACAATTTCTAGACTTATGTGTTTCAAGAACCTAGTGGAAACATTGTCCCAACCAGGTGCGCTGTCTGATTTAAGGCTCATCAAGATCCTGCTCACTTCATCGGGATCAGTGTCCAGAAGAGCAAATGAATTTACTTGAGTCGAGGATATGTCTACTTGAAAAGTTCTCGAGTTATTTTCAGTAGGTTGGACCTTTTGGGCTAGCTCTCTGCCAATGTTTACGAAATAGTTATTGATGAAATTAACGGATTCAGATGGACTTGGCTTCAAATGAAGTAGTTCTGAATTTTGGTTTTTAGTATTATTTGTGTAAGTTAGAGTTTTTATATTTTTCCATAACAGTTTATTATTTGTGACTGAATTAGCAAGTAGATCCCTTTCGTATTTTCTTTTTAGTTTTTTGATTAGGTTATTACAATAGTTTCGATATCTTCGGTAGGTTATTTTTAAAATGTCATTGAATGGGTCATTGTGGGTATTTTTTTGAAGTTTGTTGCGATTCTTAATGCATCTTAATATACCGGCTGTCATCCACGGCTTAATGGTACGCTTACTGTTAGAAATTTTGTTTATAACAGTGCTGTGGTTAATAGATTCAGTTAATTTGCGTAATAACATGTCAATTAATTGGTCCGGATCACTACATAATAGGAGGTCCGAAATTTTATTTTCTTTAAGATGTTTTAAGGCCTGTTCAAAATCGATGGTTGAAGTAGTTTTATTTGCAGTTTGTTTGTGTTTTAATCTTGATAGTTTTAGAAAAGTAGTGTAATGGTCGGTGATTGATGTATGTAGTATAACGATAGACGCTGATAACCTTTTTTTGTTTATTTTTAACATAAAGTGGTCTAAACAGCTAGATTCGCGTGTAGGGCAAGTATGGCCAGGTAGTATGCCGTATAGTGATAACATGTTTAGGTAGTTTACTCTATTTCTATGTTCCTGCGATGGCTCAGAGTTTTTAGTTTTAATATTAATGTTAATATCCCCCGCTATGATTATACTTTGATGACGAGTTAAAGTATTTAGGTGTGTACTGAGAGAATCTATGAAACAGTCTGTGTTTGTGTTGGATGGGGAGCGGTACATACAAAGAACAATAGAATCAAGTATTTCCAACTGAATACATGTTGACTGAGCCAAACTTAGTTCTTTTACTTTGGGTTTTAGTGTTTTTTTTACGTACACTACTACACCATCGTTTTGATTTAAATGTCTTGTTGTCATAAATGAAAGATAATTAGCAAGCTGCGGTATAGGTTTATTTGGGCTGAGCCAACATTCTGTCAGAATTTTGACGTCGGTTTCAAATCGGAACGTGGATAATAAAAGAGAGAAATCGTCAAAATTGCGAAAAATGCTCCTAATATTTTGCGAAATTATGGTCAAGTCATTTCGATCTATATTTATGTGTTTGTGGAGCTCTGTGGAGTCACTTATTTGTTGAGTGTGCGCAACTTCTATACTGTCTATCTCACCAAACGTTTGTAGGGTGTCATCCATCTGTAATATTTAAAGGTTCAATAGACGTAGCAGCGTTACATGTTTTAGTGCGGTTGTGGACGATTAGGTTATGATATTTAATACTTATGGTTTGTCGATTGGGACTCAAAAGAGAATGATGAGTTATTATATTTTTTTTGGCACCGTGTATGTTTGTGTATGCGTGAGAATAAGGTGTGTGTGTTATGTTGGAGTTAATTAAAATTATGCATGCATAAAGAAATTTTTGTAAAAGGTCGTAGATTAATGAATTAGCCATAGTTATAGCTATACATACCAAAAATAAAAAATTTAACCAACATAATATGAAGAACTTACAATAATGACGTTCTAAGATGAAGAAAGTTAATGTGATTAAATTAAAATTGTGGGGGTATGTTTGAAATTGACATTTGGACAAAATTAGTGTGATGAATTTACGAGGATACATCTTACCTTTACGTTTAGCAAAAAATAATTCAAACAGAATATGAGGGTACATTATAACTTTGCTAGATGTTGCGAACAAATTAGCCATATATATGGTTATACCTACAAAAAAGAAACATTTTAGACAACTCAAGGTGAACAACATTATTGTGATAAAATTAAGCGGGTATATTTGAATTTCGCATTGAAACAAAATTAATGTGATGAATTTACGAGGGTACTTTTTTTGTTTACTTTTTAAAATAATTGGTTTATAAGACTTATGAGGGTACACATTAACTTTACTAGATTCAAAAAGTAAACACTGTTGATAATTTTGAACCAAGAGTCATTGAGCCCCCATGAGCTTTTGAACCTGCTCTTCACTTCTAATTGCTATGGTCGGCGAACGTTCATCCTTCTTTACGTAGACCTTGCCGTACGCCGTCCAGCAAAATTTAAAAGCTCCTGATTTCGTTAAGTCCCGGGCGAGGAAGTGAAGGCGGGTCCCTTTGGCTGTTAGATGCTCAGCCAGAAATATGGGCGTATCTTCTTGTGTTTTAAACCCAAGCTGCTTACAACTCAATCTAGCCTTGTATTTCACATAGAAAGCTCTGCTCTTTCTAATGACCTCAGACTTTAGGAATGTTGAGCTTGTTTCTACAATAATAGGCGGGCTTAGGTTTTCATTATTTTTTCCACGAAGTCGATATATATCCTTGAGATCCGATTTGACAATATTACATTCTAAATTACGAGAAAGACAGATAATCATATCCAGGAGTTCATCCTTAGTTTCATTGGTTTACTTAGGAACATTCTTGACAACAAAATTTGTTTTTCTACTACCTATCTGAATTTCTTCCATTTTACCCTCCAATAGAGTAATATATTTCTTGTCTTCCTTGTTTTGGTTCTCAAGCTGAGCAATTTTTTTGTTAAGTTCCTCATTTTCAGTATGATCCATTAAGTCCTGCAGATTGACTTTTGCACTTATGTTAGTAATGGTTATGCTCGAATCTGGTGGGTAACACATCTTCTTCACTTCGGCTAAAGTTGGATAAGAAGGAAACACTGAGCAGTTTTTGTCCGCCAAACAAATTCGAAGTTTCCCATACGTTATAGTTATACGTATAGTTATACGTATAGTTCTTTGTTAAGGTTTAAGTCAATAAATATCCGTAGTGCTTCTTCCTTTGTAAAAGGTGTAACGTCTTCAGGGTTCTCAGTTATGAATTTAAGAAACTTTTTCTTATAATTTTTTCACGCAGTTCGTATAATATTAAGAATTGTGGCCTCCTCCGTCTCACCCATAGACCGCAACTCCTGAGCATATGCATTGAGCACACAGTCCAATCCGAACTCTTGAATTAATTCCATGTTTTTTCGTTTCTTTGTTTTTTCTGAAGATGCTTCGTATGGTTTCGATGGTCTGCCACCTGCACTGCTTCCAGACGTATTAGGGTCATTAACTGTGACTCAACACTCCAGTGGAACACGAAATTCACCATTTAACCAGTCGACGTTCTTACTTTCAAAGCGTTCTTTTTTCCTGGATGCATTTCTCCAGCGTTCGTTAAATGATAATGATAAATGATTTATTTCTGTAAGTAGGTTTGTACAAACACTTTTACATGTCGATCATATTTTTAAAACTAGATGAAGTCGGCGTTTCCTATCTGACTACTCTGAGAAGAAAGGCCGAAACAAACTCAGAGGTCACAGTCTCTTTTAAAGTCCAGACAAAATCTTGGTTAGATCATGTGAAGAACATGTAGACTAAAGTCTGAAATGGTCTTTTGAGGAAAGAACCAGCCAGATTGAGTGGACCTGTCCAGTCAGTGCACGCATTTGTCAATAACCGTGCAGCTCAACTCAGAAATTAAGGAGCTCAACGATTCGACGAACAATACCAAAGAAAGGACATTCGGGTAGGCCGCACAAACTACTCAAACTGCCAGACCATGATTAAAACTAACTTAGATAAATTAAAATTAAAAACAAACAAAAAGTATGATCCACATAGTCTTCACATTCACAACAATTAAGAAAAAAAAAAAAAAAAAGAACTTAAAATACACACAAATACACATACGTTACATTTAGATACCAAGTTTCTATGAATGTAGGAGACCACAGTAGCCATATCCTCTGGCGACAAATTGAAATTTTCTTGCAAGTAGTCTTCTATATTATTCCCATTTATCAACAAATTGCACAACTCTCGTTTACTACAAACAAATTCACCCATTATTTTCAAATCAGATAACTTCTGTGAATATTTGTAAATAGGTATGCTTTTTTAAGCCAACTGAATTTCTGACGAACAACTGTGGATGTTTCAGGGTTCGCCTTTCTTTTATAGGCCAATGAAATAGTGCTATGTGCAAAAAGATAAGAAACTAATATTTGCACTCTTCCCATAACCAACCTGTTTTTAATTTGACCCTAATAGATAAAGTGACCATATTTTATCAAATAAGGTGGTCAAAACTATATCAAAACCACAAATAACTATTAATAATACTCATCACTGTAATGACCATTTTATCAATTTGACCTTAATAGATAACAGATGATATGTGAGAAGTAAAAAGATATTGGAAAAAAATAATTTATTTATCTCGCGATATGTTTTGGCACCGTGTCAGAAAAGGCGCAAGTATGCGCAACTTTTTTTTTCTCCTTGTGTAAACTAATGTATAAAGATCGTAATACAACAAATATCTCGACATCGGCAAACAGCGGCAACGGGTAACAGTCTCGTTAAAAAAAAGTAACCCGAAAATTATACCATCTTAAACTATATTGGTTAATTTTAATTTATTTATTTATTATACATACTATTATTTAAGAAACGTTATGAGGAGATTATAAGCATTTCAAAAATGTATAATACTTATACATTTATCTCAAAAACTTTCGAGTAATGTGGCGTTGAATTGTAGTAATGTATTGTGCCAAAATCACATCATTGAACATGAGTTAGCTTTGATGCCTTTTTATATACATTATGGTTAGCAAAAATAATTAAAAAAATATAGAAAAGAAAGCTTATTTATAAGACTAAATTAATTATTAGTTTTACTCCATAACAACGACTTTCACGTGAAACGGTTTTGAGACGGCCTTGTATGGGGCTTTCCCATAGTGCAGCGGGGTGCCAACTGAAAATCAGCGCTGGGCGTCTGACGCCCAGCAAATCCCGAGTTGGTAACCCTTTCGGTGTGGGCACGCCCAGCGCAGCTCTCCTTGGACCTTTTTTGCTGCTGAAATACCACGTGATCAATCCTTTTCATATTGGTCATCATCATCGCTGACATGGAATTTCACTTTGTCTAGATCAGGGTTCACCAAATGGCGAAACGCGATCCGCATCCAGACCGCCGCCGCCGACCTCTTTTGTGTGGACCTTAAGTAAACAATACTGAGTACAATTTAATTAACATTTGTAACTTGAGTACGAAATCCTGAGCATCATTTACTCTCTGAATCCTGATGGTGAATTTAGCAATGAAGCTGTGAATGTTTTCGGAAATAATAAAGTTACTCTTTCGATGGAAATTATCGATTTCCATGTAGTTGGCACCGATAATTTCCATCGCGACAGTCATATTGTTTTTAAGAAACGGACTACTATTTTTCACTTTTGGACAGTTTTGATTGCAAAATATTCTTTGATTTACATAAGCTATTTTAGTTATGAAGAAAACCATTAATTTTTCTGAGTATAAATATTTTGAAATATCCTTGTCATTTTGGAAGAGTATCCAAACGTAGCTTAAAAATATCGTGTTGTTAAGTATTTTTTTAGTTACACGAAAAACCAAGTTACACAAATAATGTACCTGAATCAATAATAAAGTAGTTTAAGTAAGTTTTTCAAACCTTTTAACCTAGCCTTTACTAAGGAGTATGCCTTAGAATGCCTGGTGGCCCAGTGGTATCGGCCGCGACTTACAAGTTGTAGGTCGTACGTTCGAGCCCAGGCAGGCGCTTTTCTTTGTGTAAATTATTACATCACCACTGCTCTCAAAACGGTAAAGGAAAACATCGTGAGGAAACTAGCATGTCCTAGAACCAAAAATTCATGTGACATCCACCAACCCGCACTGGGCCCGCATGATAGATTATCTAGTCTAGAGTCCCAGCAGTGGAAATATTAATAGTCCCAGTAGTTGATGATGTAATGCCTTAGAAAGTAACCCTTTTACAGCACTAAAGCGGTGGCAGGCCTTTAATAGAAGAAGTAAATTAATGTTTTTGAAGATGAAAAGCCAGCACTCTCAGGACGGTCTACTTGAGGCGAATCCTGTGCTATATTAGATTATGATTGTCTTGTACGAAGACACTGTCTTGAGACGCCCTCTCAGCTCGGACTGGGTCCTCCGCAGCATCAGGCCGGACTGCAATGAGATTTGAGACTGTCTGGCAGTTACACTGACACATCACTAACTCATTTGCGGCCAAAACGTGTTCTTTAATTTGTAATTTTGAATTAACATATTTATTGTAAAGAGAACTAAGTCTGTTCTCAAGTACCGGGGTATCTGTCTGTAAGCGGTGTGTGTCAATCTCATAGATTTTTTTGCTGTCTTCTAATTTAATTAGGTAATTATTTAATTTATTAACTAGGTCAACACGATCTTTCCTCAGTGGAATATTTTTAATAAAGAACTTAATTTTGTTAAACTTGTTTTCTAAACATGTTACAATTTCTAATCATTCTATTAAGTTTTGCATATTTTTTGAGTTCCTTTGTTTCGTAGGTAACCAGTCCTAAGAAATACTCGTGGTTTACATACCTTTCATTTCCTCAAAATCCTGATAAAATACCTTGTTATATGATGTCTGCAGCATTCTATTACACAGCCCTCACAAACTTTAGACATGTTAATGTAAGGGCCTCGCTAGACGAGACGACTTTATTTCCTAACTCGTCTCGCGCATCCTTGACAACTTACTTTGTAAGTTCAAAGTAAGCTTATAAGTACTTATATGGTATGAGATTTAATAATGTTCTATTGTATTTTATATAGTTGTTCTATCTCACGAAGCTCGGGAGAGCTCAGTATCATTTGAGCACACATAAACAATGTGCATCTACACACACGACTAAGAGCAACCCGCCGTCGTAAGATAGAAAAACTGTATTAAGATTTGAAAAGTACAAACATAACACTACGCCTGTATTGCTCGAGGAATACTCGTAATAGTTTTGCTTTAAAACAACAAAATTGACAACACAATATTTTTTCGCTACTTTTGGATACTCCTCCAAAACGATTGGGATGTTTAACAATATTTTTACACTGAAAAATTTATGGCAAGAACTAGTTCTAACTGAAATCAAAGAATATTTTGCAAACAAAACTGTCCAAAAGGAGGTTCAATATCGATATTCTGGCTCTCCTATGTAATAAATGGTGAGCGTATTGCCATCAACCGGACACTGATAAATTTCAGGTGGAAAAAATCCAATAACCCTTTGCCCGACGTGGGGATCGAAACCAGGATGCTCAGCTGTAACGCTTGCCACCAGTACACTACGACACCCAATGTATGTCAATAGGCTTACTTCTGGTCTTTGAGTGTTGATAATCGTTTCAAGGATTTATGAATTACAGCCGGGACTGCTTGACGTGTTTGCCGAGTCACGGAATAGATGCTAAGTTACTCGTACGCAAAATCCAATAACCCTTTGCCCGACGTGGGGATCGAAACCAGGATGCTCAGCTGTAACGCTTGCCACCAGTACACTACGACACCCAATGTATGTCAATAGGCTTACTTCTGGTCTTTGAGTGTTGATAATCGTTTCAAGGATTTATGAATTACAGCCGGGACTGCTTGACGTGTTTGCCGAGTCACGGAATAGATGCTAAGTTACTCGTACGCAAAATCCGCGCTTGGTCGTGGATTTGCGGATACCAGCCCGTTTTAACCTAACCAAACCTACTCACTCATTTTCAAACCAACCTCGGCAAGTGTAACTTAACTTAACATTAATCCAATTATAACATTACTTACAAAATAACATACCTCTCACATTAACACAATTACAAGAATATCAGATGACGTCAGGTGTCGGCCCCAGGTGCGTCAGACGCGCCACAATTGTTTGCCGCCGCGCTCAGACGTGCTCTCGACGCCGCGCGTCAATCACTCGTCGGTACACAACTTAACATCATTATTGGTGTTGTGGCGATGAGTTATGACAAGTTGGGTTACTGTGTTTGTTATTGTTACACGGTGTTACAGCCACAGGTATGAAATATTTGAATGGAATTAATAATCGTGTTACCTGAAGGTCCCATAGTGAAAGATGTTCATGAGTAACTTCATCCTCTGAAATATTTTCAATTAATTCAAAAGGCACGCTGTGTTGACTGAAATAATGTTTGCTGATTCCGATCGGATGGTCTAGGTTTTTCATCTTCAGAATACATGCAAGTTGCCTTTCGACAAACCCTTTTCTTTATTATGTTGGGCCGGTTTCCAGCCCTATTGGATATAGCTTAGTACCAGTATTTTACATGTAGTGATTGTCCAGGTGACCTGCCCAGTAACTGGATAACACTATACCCCTTGAGATTTGCAAGATTGGTGTCAGAAATTGTTAGCCACTGACTGAGTACAAATTCATCTCATTGCATTTAATACAATACTGATAGGTGTCATACCGTCAGAAGCTTCTTACCTACTACGTGTAAAGCTAGAACGCCAGAATATGGTTTCGCTTTGTTTACTACGAAGCTACAACAGATGAAACTACAGTAACGCTGGCAGCATGCACATGGACAAAGACATATTGATGACCGACCGACAGTCAAAGTCAGTTACATAGACCTAAAACAGAAGCTCCACTTTTTACGACGCAGGAAAACTGACGAACTAAATAATTGTAAAGCTTTTTGTACGAGTATGAAATACGTTTACTATCTGTAGGCCACACAAATATTTCTTCCGTGCGGGAATCGAACCCGCGACATGCAGCGCAGCAGCCGATTTGTCGACCATTGCGCCAACCATGTCGTTTTACTTTAAGTTAAATGTTTTTCGTTTATTTATTAGCTGGCTTGTCTTTGACCTTCTTTTAATGCTTAAGAACGAGGCAAGGCCCACTGCAACACAACGTTTAAGTAGCTGAAAAAGAGATCTTACTAACTTTTATAGACATATCATCGTTTATCATCAGGTGAGATAGTGGTCAAGCGCGAGCCTATCTATACTCTATACATACATATAAATAAAATTGGAGTCGGACAATCCAATTTTACTATGCAACATTGAAATTTTTTATTTTACTTTGCAACATTGAAATAACCGTTTTTTACTACATGTTTATGAATATATATACGGTACGTACACCAAAATAACATTTTTTACAATTTTTGTCTGTCTGTCTGTCTGTTTGTTCCGGCTAATCTCTGAAATGACTGAACCGATTTTGCCGGGACTTTTATTGGCAGGTAGCTGATGTAATAAGTAGTAACTTAGGCTACGTTTATTTAAAAAAAATAAAGTAATGTTGCAATGTCCAAGTACTGTCCAGTACCGCGCGCAGCTCATTGTCAATAAAAACATAACTTTATTTGGAATAAGTAAAAATAAAATGAAACTAAGTAGGTATCATAATAAAAAAAAAACTAAAAATTAAAGAATCGACTGTTAGGCGGAACGAAGTTCGCCGGGTCAGCTAGTCTATAATAAAAATAAATAAAATTAACAATAGCAGCGGGCTATTTACCATGTTTACTTTTTGTTGCGAGTTTCCGATATTACGGTGCTGTTGCAAGGAACATGATCACGGATAAACTGAAGTTATTGCGGGTGGGTGTTTATGGGGAGACAAATCGGTCTACCCTCTTTCGTGTTCGTTTTTTGCACTCAGTACCGCTACCACTGTCACTCACAACACGATTCTGGTAGCGGTACTGAGTGCAAAAAACGAACAAGAAAGAGAGCAACAGCACCGAAATATCTGAAACTAGCAACAAACAGTAAACATGGTAAATATCCCGCTTCTAATGTTAATGTTAGTGTTAGTGACCATGACAGTTTAAAAAATGATTCATTAAAAATTTTTTTTTAGACAAGCTTTTTTGGTATTCTTCTCCCTTTCATTTGATACCCACATCATGGCATGATACCTGGATATCATCGGATGGGAAAGCAAAAAACTTAATAGATTTCATAATGACTAGTAAAAGCAGATACTTCTCAAACATGAAAGTCATAAGCAATTTCAACTTCAATCCCAACCATCGAATGATTCGAGCCGAACTGATGATAACTCCACCAAAAAACCAAGGCCAAGAAATAATATGACGAACACAAAACCTACCAAATACCAAACAGCCCAAATAGCCAATTCCATAACGATAAAACTTATGGATTACAATAATGAGACAACAAACATGGAGGTGCAAGAAAAATACAACTGGTTAGAAGCAACAATCAAAACATCTATTCAACAAGGGACTAATAGCAAAGACCTATATAACAAGTGGATGACTGACAAAACCATTAACCTACTTAGCATAGAGCTGAACTAATCAATGGAATAAATACTAACGACAGTCGAAAGCAAATAGCAAAACTCAGAAGAAGTAGAAGAAAGTATTAGAAAAGATAGAACTCAGAGAAGAATGGAAAAAATAGAGAGACACATTTTACAGACAGGAGGAATAAAAAAAAAGCATAAGGAATTAATTAACAAAAAAGACTGGATTGTACAGATGAAAGATACTAATAGATTGAAGGAGAATCGGCAAAGGCAAGGTATATTGAGAATTGCTACACAAGAAACTATATTAAAGTAACAGAGCGGAAAACCCAAAGAGACGATAAATCTCCAGGACACAACGGAATAAGCAACGAATTACTAAAACAAGCGAAACAGACAATAACACCTATTCACAAATAAATCTTCAATGATATCATCAACACAGAAACGATTCCACAGCAATGGAATAAATCTAATATAATCCTTCTGTACAAAAAAGGTGATCTCTACGATATCGGAAACTACCGACCAATAAGTTTGATGTCCAACCTGTATAAAATATTTGCAAGATCGTACTTAAGCGAATGGAAGGAAAATTCGACGAACAACAGCCAATAAAGCAAGCAGGTTTTAGAAGAGATTACTCAGTACTTGATGCCCCACGCTAGGAATTTCTTCCTGCATCGTGGTTGCGTTTACAAACATATACTCATATACTATCTAGCATTTGTCGAATATAGCAAGGCATTCGACTCGTTAATACATAAAATTATCTGGGAGGCATTAAGAGAACAAGGGATAGAACTAAAATGTATAAGATTGATTAGAAATATATACAAAACAGCTGAGCGTGCATTCAGCTAGAAAAGAAAGGAGATTCATTTAAGATACAAAAAGGATTAAGACAAGGAGATCCTCTCTCTCCAAAACTTTTACACAGCTTTAAATGGGAAAATCTGGGCTTAAATTTCGACGGCCGCACACTAACACACTTAACACTAGCCGATGATATAGTGTTATTCGCAAAAACTTCAGGACACTAAATATAATGTAAAACGAACTGGCATCTGAGGGTAAAATGTAGGACTTAAATTAAATCCCGAAAAAACAAAAGTTATGACCAATGGAAACAAAAGTAGCATAAATGTAGGCGAGACACAAATTAGCTATGTTGAAGAATATATATACCTCGGACAGCTGATATCACCTAAATATAACGTACACAAAGTAATCGAAAAAAGGATAGCAAACAGTTGGAAAAGTTATTGGGGCCTGAGGGAAGTAATGAAAGACAAAAACCTACATATGTATAGCAACAAAGAGAAAATTATTCAATGTCTGCATTCTACATGAAGAAATCTTAATGTATGGAAGCCATAACAAAAAACACAACCAATAAAATCGCCATTTGCCAACGAGCAATGGAGAGAAGCATGCTAGGAGTAAAAAGGGGGGATAGAATACAAAACATCAACATTAGGAAAAAAACCAAGATACAGGACGTAACCCTAAAAATAAAAAGGCTAAAATGGAAATGGTTGGGATACATGATCAGAGGAAAGGAAAGATGGCGCAAAATAGTTACACAATGGTACCCAAGGGAAGGTATAAGGAAAAGAGCTAGACAACAAAAAAGATGGGACGATGATATCAGACAGGTTGCAGGCATAACTTTGAGTAGAGTGGCCAGAGAGAGATCAGAATGGAGTAGGTTGGAGGAGGCCTTTTCCAACTGGCAAACGGACTTATAGAAAGTTAAGAAGCACCAAATACGCGAATAATTTTAATTATGTAAAATATATATTTATAACAGTGCAGTAGTTTAAGAAACATAATTGTATATCTTTTGTCCGAATAAAAGGCTTTATTATTATTATTATATCATGGCAGAGTACAAAAAATAATTAGACCGCCATCTTGATCCGTCCACCATATTGGATTTAGAATGATGTCACTTAGCTAACCATGCATTGTCATTCAACGTGTATGCAAAATTTCATCTTAATCGGTAGAGCTGATTAAAATTTAAAGCATTTATCTGCTTTAAAATTTCAATCAGTTGATAATACATTGCAAATTAAATAAAATCTTGTTGTGTCCAATATGAGGCCATTAGAAATAATTTAGTAAGTTCCCTGATTTTGAACAGAACCGATGTAGGCATGTTCCATACAATTCTAACTAAACAAAAATGACGATAATGCGAAGGGTTCAAATTCATGGCCCACGTTTTGTGAAAAGCGACAATAAAGAATTTATTTATTTATTTTAAAGTACAATTGTTTAGGATACGATGGGACTGACATACGCTATGCGTAAAAACCCCACAAAAAAAAAACTTAAAATAAAATAAGACCTGAAAGTTCTTCAATCGTAACTTGAGCAGTCAGTCCTGCTACCTTTCAATCAATCTGCCTGCCTTTGTTTATTGTAGTAGGCCACTGAATACCAGTATTTCACATGAAACGACTGCATAGATACCTCTACAAGTCAATTACTGGGTAACGAGATACCCCTTGGCAAGTCTAGTGTCAGATTGCCTGGCTTCTGACTACCCATAACTACCTTCAAAAGTCTCCAAATGATAGGCGGTACTACTTATCTTTTCCTACAATTTTTTCCCGGCTTGAGCTATTTACTTAGTTCGAAACAAAAGTACAATAATCTTCTGTGATCACCTACATTGTACTCATGTTCGGACACGTGTCGAGTACGTGACGTCACTCACTCTGGACACGTGTCGATCTGCATGTGTCGATATGTTGTAGTAATACAACCTATCATAGTGCCTTGCATAGTGGGTTATAGTTACAGGTGTGACAAGGTACAGGAGGCTTTTATTTTGTACGAGATATTGGATCTTACAATATTTGGCCTAGTTTTTCATTGTTAGACGTTAAGGGTTGGTTATAGTTGTGGGCAACGTTGAGGGGTGGTTATAGTTGTGGACAATTTCAGATCTTTTTTTTTAGGTGGGAAATCATCCAATGACTTCTCCCGCTCTCGAAGCGGAAGGGCGTGTAAGATATTTACTGACTAAAACCCACCCGTGTTCCTTCAGTTAATTGTACCAGGGCCGCGGTAACTCTTTTTCAAATTTATCCACGACCCAGACAGGCATCGGCCCTAGCGGACCCCGTCAGTTTTTGCTGACATCTCTTTGAGGCGCGCATGGAACACTACGTGCCGTCGACTCGGGCCTGATACTTATCGGACGGCGAGCTACCCATTACTCGCCGTCCGCAAGCCCGCGCCTACCTTGGCCGGGAATCGGCTTGCGACTCCCGACGCCCAGGGCGTCTCCTGCGGTGGCTAGGGGCGTGAGGGCGTCTCTGTTGCGTCTCCCTCACGCGTTCCGCCTCCTCCTTCGCTAGCATTACTGCTTCGCAAAAGGAGGTGAGCAATTTCAGACCTACAGAATGTATTTTCGAGGAGAATTTTTGTTCAAAATGGAAACCAAAAGTAGCCCCCTTTTTGAAGTCGGTTAAAACAGGTTAATCAACATACTCTAGAACAGAGAATACTGTATCGATACCTTGAAACTTCCCCCAAAGTTCTCTTAAAATTAAATCACCCACACTAACAATCTTAATGTCATAAACATTATGTACCGCTATCATCGCACTGTAATCTCACACCTGTTATCACTGTAATCATGTTGTACGCAGCGTTAGATAAGGGAACATTAATATCCCCGTATAATGACGGGCGACCTAATTACTTGGTGAGCGATGACGCGGGATGATGATTACTGTTATGACTGTTAAATCGTTTTATATTAGAGTAACGTTCTGCATTAATTCATTCCTGTTTTAACCGACTTCCCAACCAGGAAGAGGATTCTCAATTCAACCGTATATATACATGTTGGCGACTGGCTGGTGCAACCTTTTTTGTATATATTAAACCGTTAGCTTTTTTGTACTGACAGTGTTTTTTGGCACATATTTTTGGCAGGCTTTGTGTGCGTTTCGATTTATATGATTTGAGTTTGTAACTATTATAACATTAACGAGTAACTATCTAAAGTGTTTCAGTTAACATCATTATACAGTCCACCAATCGTCCGTAATATTTGGTCCTTACGAAGCCTAAATTTATACCTTTTCATCCTAGTTTTCATTTTTTCACAAACGTCATTTTCACAATGGTAGTTACTCGTAGTCAAACTAAATCGCAATATGCGAATCCAACGACACAAGGCCCAGGCGAAGCACAACGCGAGGACAATTCTCCACCCCGTCTCCGCGAGCGCGCCGAGCCGCAGCCGAGCGGATCGCATCAAGCGGCACACATCTCTGAAGCTTCTAAACTGGCGGCGGGAGCTACTACAAACATTGCACAGCAAGAAACGACTGTACTCCCGGCTAGTTCCGGTCTTCAACATCAGCCGCACGGAAACAGAGGTCAGTCAACATACACAAGACGCTCTTCAAGCTCTTCTATACTAGCTAAAAAACTGGCCATAGAGGCCGAAATTCAGCAACGTCGCGTAGAGCGTGAATGCAAGCTAGCAGAGCGAGAGCGCGAACGTGAGCAGCGCGAGTGGGAGCGAGAGCGCGAACGTGAGCAGCGCGAGCGGGAGCGAGAGCGCGAACTTGCGCTTCAACAGCAAAAAGCTGACGAGTTGGAGCTGTGCGCAAAGCTTGCTTCCCTGGAAGCACATTCTGACAGGTCTGGTAGCGTCTCTTCCCGTAGTTCGCATA
The DNA here is from genome assembly GCA_947562075.1 of Orthosia gracilis. Classification (NCBI taxonomy): domain Eukaryota; kingdom Metazoa; phylum Arthropoda; class Insecta; order Lepidoptera; family Noctuidae; genus Orthosia; species Orthosia gracilis. The sequence continues at coordinate 25,877,188 of OX387266.1, forward strand.
AAGAACGTGTAACAACGTGGGTGAGCAACCAAAACGCACCCAACATGGCACTTGACCCACAACCACGCGTATTACGCGTTCAAGCACCCGTAGGTAACACTGCTACTTGTGGAGCGGAAGGCGATCCGATTGTTCAGCTTGCGAAGGCTTTTTCATCTTTACCCGATCGCCCGAGAAAGCCGGAGCTGATTCCTTTTACAGGAAATATAGATGAATGGTTAGCTTTCAAGTGTACGTATGAGCGAACTAAAACCTTTTTCACGCCCGCAGAAAATTTAGCTCGCTTAACATCCGCCGTTCGTGGTGCCGCCCGGGCAGCCATTTCTTCAATTTTATGGCAGGCACAAGATCCCGAGGAAGTGGTGACTGCTTTGGAGAAAAACTACGCGCGTCCAGAACAGCTGGTCGCACATGAGATTGCCGGTCTACGCGGTATTAAAATAGGTAACGCAGAACATTTAAACATTCTGGCCAACAAGCTGAGGAACTGCGTTGCTATTATAAAATTGTTTCAGCAGCACGAGTACCTATCATCACTCGAGCTTCTTCGTACGGTCCTTTTAAAACTTAATGAACACACACGAGACCGTTTTACGGATTACGCAGCCACTCACAAACCTTTTGAGCCAACGGTTACTAAACTAGAGTTGCTTTCTAGGTTCTTAGTGATCGAAGCTGAACGACAACTCAATTACAACTTTTTGGTTGACGTAACGCCGAGCTCGTCGCAAAGTAAGGCACCATTTTATAAGCCAAACGTAACGAAAGATTTGAATGTTCACGCTACTACCTCGAATGACAAAACGACACAGTGTGCATACTGTAAACAAGGGCCTCACTCTGTTAAAACATGTAAAGCGTTTTCATCGCTTTCGGTTGACGATAGATGGCGCTGGATAAAAGAGACCAAAACGTGCTATAGATGCCTGAAGTCTAGCCCACATACATGGAACACATGCCAGACTAAGCGATGCGGTGTTAGTAGCTGCGACAGGCGCCACCACGCCCTCCTTCACGGTGACAAATCGGTATCTAATAGTAACCTCTCCGCTAATAATACTGTTTCTCTGCAGAGCTCGCCAAAGAATGACACTATCGTGCCTCCTCAAGCTGACGGCGGCAACGTGGTGGCTAACACGATCGGGGTACCTGCAGCTGGTAGGCGAGGACTGCTCAAGATTCTACCTGTCACTTTAGAAGGTCTTCGCGGCACGTTTGATACGTTTGCGCTTCTTGATGAGGGCAGCACCGCTACACTTATCGACGGTGACGTAGCGGCGCGCATCGGAGCTGACACCACGGACCGTCAGAAACTACGTGTTACAGGGGTAGGGGGTATGTACCTCGACACTGAGGTATGCTTTGTCAATTTCTACATTCGAGGACGTGACATGCCTGAACGCCATTTAGTCCAAGGCGCACGCAGTTTTACCCCTCTTTGTCTTACTCCGCAAAGCACCGACATGCTTGATTTATCAAAATACAACCATTTGTTGGATCTGTCGGCTATGTTGGAATATCAAGACGCTTCGCCAACTGTGCTCGTTGGAGCGGCCGATTGGCATTTGTCTTTAAGCCGTGAGATGCGAGTAGGTAAGAAAAACGAACCTGTCGCCTCAAGAACGCTTTTGGGCTGGGTTCTACACGGCGCTATGTCCTCGTCGACTAAACCGGTAGATTTTGTCAACAATGTTTGTGAGGTAGATTACGCGTCAAGGACAATCAACTCTCTTGAGGCACTAATTAAAAAACAATATGAAGTAGATTCTCTAGGCATCCAGAAGCTTGCCACCCGACAAAACAACGACGATGCACGTGCGATAAGTTTGGTAGAGTCTTCCGCTCAGCGACTGGCTTCAGGACGTTTTGAGGTAGGCTTGCCTTGGAAGGAAAGGTTAACAAACGACGTTCCAGATAGTTACCCTCACGCCTTATCACGACTCAAGTCTCTCGAAAAACAGATGGCCAAAGATAGCTCACTTGCGTTAGCTTACAAAAAATATATTGAAAGCATAGTTCAAAAAGGTTATGCAGAAGAATGCGCGCCCTCTACCTTCCACGACAACTTTCTCAGGGACAAGAACTCGCCTGGCGCTTCTGTGGATGGTACCCACCAAAAGTCTTCGGCTGGCGTTTCTTTGAGATGGTATTTACCACATTTTGGTGTGTACCATCCACAGAAGCGTAAGTTGAGAGTGGTGTACGACGCAGCAGCTGTCACTAGAGGTGTAAGTTTGAACGAAATGCTACTGCAAGGTCCGGATCTATTGCAGTCTCTTTTAAACATTTTGTTCCGTTTTAGAGAAGGACCGATCGCGTTTAATGCCGATATAAGGGAGATGTTTCTTCAAATCAAAATGAAAGAAAACGATCGTGATGCGCTACGGTTTTTATGGCGCAACGGGAACTCTCAGGATACCGTCAAAGAATATAGGATGACGTCTTTAATTTTTGGCGCTGTATCTAGCCCTTTTATAGCTATGTTAATTAAAAATAAAAATGCTAAGGAATTTGAGCACAAATATCCAGCTGCTACTCATGCGATCATTCACAACCACTACATGGACGATTATATTGGGAGTGAGTTTAACCTTCCCGACGCGAAACGTTTAGCCTCCGATATAGTCACGGTTCATAACTTTTGTGGTTTTGAAATGCGTTCATGGGTATCGAACGTGCCCGAGGCACTTGCTTTAGTACCCAAAGAGCTTTGTAGCGACTCGAATTCTGATGTCAACCTGCCTTTAAATAATGACGTAGGTGCTTTAGGCGTAAAGTGGAATCCTCTGAACGATACTTTAGGGTTTCGCACGTGTCGCAATCGCAGTGGCGTATGCACGATAACTAAAAGAAGTTTACTCTCCAGTGTTATGAGCGTCTACGATCCTTTAGGACTGATCATGCCTATAGTTATCCAAGGTAGAATTTTGATAAAAAATTATGGAGGGAAGGGACTGACTGGGATTCACCAATCCCACCCAAATATGAAGTGGACTGCAAGTCGTGGTTTGATCAGATTGATTCTGCAGCTAATCTCCGTATTCCGCGGTGGTACGTAGGCAAATCAGAGCAGTGCAGCACTCAACTTCACGTTATAGCCGATGGGGGGGAACAGGCTTATGCTTGCGTTGCATATTGGCGTTATGCGTTCGTTGATGGTTCAGTTAGTTTAGCGTTGATAGGCAGCAAAGCGCGTGTTGCACCTTTAAAGCCACTTTCTATTCCGCGCCTTGAACTGCAGGCTGCTCTGATCGCGACGCGTTTTGCACAAACTATTTTGAATGCTCATCGGACACAACCTTCCGCTGTTTTCTACTGGACTGACTCCACAACGGTTTTAAAGTGGATTCGCAGCGATGCGCGGTGTTTTAAGCCGTTTGTAGCCCACAGGTTAGGCGAAATTTTAGAATTTACGAATCCATCCAATTGGAAATGGCTTCCTAGCGAACTCAACATCGCAGACGATGCTACTAAGCCAAAACATTTTGAATTTACATCATCGCATAGATGGTTCGCTGGCCCATCTTTTCTCATCAATTCACCCTCAGAATGGCCACATGAACCAGAACACATCATTGACGAAGTTTTACGTACTTCTGAGTTAAAACCGGAGCACGTAGGGCTTCTTGTAGACAATCCATTGTTAGTTCCGCCGGTTCCAGACGCAGCTCGTTTTAGCAGCTGGCTACGGTTACTAAGATCTACGGCCCGCGTTTTCCAAGCCGTACGAAAGTTTTGGTCAAAATCCAGTTCACCAAACTTACTATCGAAATCTGTTCATGATACTACGTCCCCCTCGCATCTTTCAGCTGATGACATTCTTCAAGCAGAGAAGATGCTTTTCTTAAGGATTCAGATAGACAGCTTTTCCGAAGAACTGAAGATTTTGAAAGCCTCGCAACCTGTACCCAAGACCAGTCGCATAGCCGCACTCGCCCCGGTTCTTGACAAAGATGGTCTGATTAGATTATACTCACGAATAAAATCCGCTCCTGGGGTGAGTGAGAGTGTTAAGTCACCGATCATTCTTGACGGTCGTCATCGTATTGTACACTTAATCATTTTGCATAAACACGCTGAAGCCGGACATGGGAACCATGAGCTTGTGCTCAATGAAATAAGGCAGACATTTTGGATTCTACGGGCTAGGGCTACCATCCGAAGCATAGCCAAAGGGTGTCTACAATGCAGAAAACAGAATAGTCGTTTAGTAACTCCAGCAACAGGCGATTTGCCACCAGAGCGTCTAGACCACCACACACGGCCGTTTACGCATGTTGGTTTAGATTATTTCGGCCCCATAGAAGTTGCAATTGGCCGACGACGCGAAAAGAGGTGGGTGGCTCTTTACATATGCCTTGTTACAAGAGCTCTACATCTGGAAGTAGTCGCTTCATTATCATCTAGCTCTGCAATAATGAGCCTTAGACGCCTAATTTCCCGGCGAGGGACTCCAGCTACAATCTTCTGCGACAACGCAACCTGCTTTGTTGGAGCCAAGCGTGAGCTTGCATCACTCTACGATGAGGCAGTAGAAAACTTCGCGACCAGCCGCAAGATCTCCTGGCGTTTCATTCCACCTGCCTCGCCATTTATGGGTGGAGCGTGGGAAAGGCTGGTACGCTCGGTGAAGACAGCTCTACGAGTCACATTAAAAGACAGAGCACCTCGAGAAGAAGTTCTTACCACGTTGCTTATCGAAGCGGAATCGATCGTCAACAGCAGGCCATTGACTTAAGTACCAAACTCACCAGACGCCCCCGAGGCTATAACGCCTTTTCATTTCATCCTCGGATCTTCATCAGTGACATCATGGCCCTGCAAACTTCCGGATGCAGACTCATTACGAGCGACTGATTGGCGGCTCTCTCTTAGGCTGGCTGAACATTTCTGGGCAAGATGGCTGGCTGAGTACCTGCCTACTCTAATTCCACGAGGCCGAAACAGAAGCGAGTCTGGATTATGCGAGGGTGACGTGGTTCTTATAGCGGACAATACACTACCAAGGGGTCTTTGGCTTCTTGGTAGGATAAACAAAACTTTTCCAGGACCTGACGGACTGGTTCGTGTCGCAGACGTTGCTACCAAAGGAGGTATCTTGCGCCGACCAGTCCGTAAGCTTCTGCCGCTTGTTGCACATACCCAGCCAGTTGCCACCAGAGTTTAGTGCTCCACTAGGGGTCCGGAATGTTGGCGACTGGCTGGTGCAACCTTTTTTGTATATATTAAACCGTTAGCTTTTTTGTACTGACAGTGTTTTTTGGCACATATTTTTGGCAGGCTTTGTGTGCGTTTCGATTTATATGATTTGAGTTTGTAACTATTATAACATTAACGAGTAACTATCTAAAGTGTTTCATTTAACATCATTATACAGTCCACCAATCGTCCGTAATAATACATATATATATTTTATGTGTGTTCGTGGATATCTTCGTCGTTTATGAACCGATTTTGATGATTCTTTTTTGTTGGGAAGGAGATATCCCAAGGGTGAAACCAGGCTCTGATGGCGGCATCCTGTATAAATCGAGGGAACTCCTCAAATATTATAGTCATACATATAGCGATTTTGGTATTTTCATCAATAATGCAATCATTTGCACTCTGAAAGTATCATTTGGTAAAGTGGAACTGATGAGGAAGACCACAATGACCACTGGAACTAAGAAATAAAACAATGCATCCTAGTCGTTTTTGTGCTTACTGGAATCGTCATGAGATGTACTTTGGCTATTAATTATTTTCATGTTAAGTGGAGGTACCTACCAAAACTAAAAAGAGGAAAATAAAAAACTTTTTAAACAAACTAACTTCCAAAAAAAAATACTACAAAGCGAAAAATTACTTTCTTTTCCGAAGTCGGTGTCGAATAACGGAAAACAATGGGTACAAAAGACATCGACTTCGGAAAAGAAAGTTATTTTTCGCTTTGTAGTGTTTTGTTTTGGAAGTTTGTTTAAAAAGTTTTGTTTTGGAAGACGATTTGAAGTTTTTTTTGGAATGTGTGGAAGAAAAAGATGTTTGATTCATGAGGAATGTGTGAAGTGAATTTTTGACTTTTGGGATCTCCTTTTCATGGAAAACTAGTTTTTCACTACGAGAACGTACTACCGGGTAAAAATTCATAATGTCATTCATAATGTTCCTGATCCAAGTCAAGGTCTACACCAGTGCACAAAGTTGCCTCCAAATGTACACGATACGATTGATTCCAGCATCTTATATAATTAATTATAGGGCATTATCCACACCTCACCCGTTTATTTACACTCAACTACACCTTATGACAGCGAGTGAACCGTATCTCTCTGCCTTGTTGTCAGTCATCGCGCAGTGATTGGCATTTCATTTGCCGGCTGTCGGTCACGCTCGCACGGCGTAATCACGCGTCGTGTTCACGCGGCGGCAGGTGACGCCGACTGTATCACTAGCTAATATGACAGCCAATGAACCAAACACAGACGAATATGATGACATATTTATGTATGCTAGGGCCAAAATAACCTCCTATGTTTAGGCCCGTACTTCTTCTCCACTTCCCTGCCGTTCTCACAGTTGCGTTCATGGATTCGTCAGAGACAAAACAAAAATAAATGAAGAAGCTTCCTGGGAGCTTCTTTTCCTCTGGGCGGAGCTAGTCTGGCTATGTAAGCCAGGAGACCCCATGCACAATGGACCCAACTACGAATGGAAGTCTAAGTGTGGAAAATGGAATCCCTGAAGGTACATGACATTACCTCATATATTTGTGATGTTCTTCATAGAGGTCCGTAGTACTCACAACCAATGTATGAACGTAAGCGAAGCAAAAGTAGTATTAAAGGATCGTAGCAAGAGGCTCTCTAGTGTCTGGCTACCTTCATAGGAAAAAGTTGTGAGTTTATGTTTGTGTGTGCCAGTACATCTTCTATGTAAGACCTCGTATGTTGATTGACTATTCGATAACAATCAAGAAGTGTCAATAATTTTAGCTCACGTAGCTTATCAATAATCTGTAATTATCTTTTTTTTTTTATAATCCGTAGGCTCGCATTTGACCACTATCTCGCCTAATGGATAGCGATGATTTGGTCGACGGTGAAGCACGCTTGTCTAGAAGTAACCTATTCACTCTTGACTTAAAGACTCCAAGACTATACAAACTAACAAACTATACCAACATTGACTTATTAACAAATGAGCATTTTGCACCAAACAGAACAAGAAAAAAGTCGTCCCATCAATGTAATTATTAGTGCAGTATTAGCAGCAGAGGTTGCCCAGTGATAACAGCCGCGACTTGCAAATAGTAGGTCGAGGGTTCGAACTTGCCCGAGTGAGGCGCTTAACTTTATGTAAATTATTTCATCACCACTGTTCTCAAAACGGTAAAGGAAAACATTGTGAAGTAACCGGCTATCTTAGAAACAAAAATTCGAGGACATGTGACATCCACTAAACCGCACTGGGCTCGCGTGGTGAATTACGGCCCATTCGCTCTCACAGAGAATGAGGCCTGCAGGTACAACGGACCGAATAGGAGTCTAAGTACGGCAAAGGGGGTCCATCTATCCTATCTACGAGTATCTATGTAATTATTGGTGCATCGCACCTGCCTATGAAAGCGCAAGCTTTTTAATTTGAATATTAATTTACTTTGTTTAAAGTAACATTCATCTCACCAAGACCTCTGTCCACCCCATCCCTGCCACATGCAGATGAGTACAGACATAACATTGGTATGTGTTGTGTGCTATAATTACAGGTAATCGAGGCCGATCGGTGGCGTTAACCGGCAGCCGGCAACTCCTAGCGCAACGTAATTGGCCCCAGTGTGGCCTGAGGTCACTAAGACCGCAGCGTGCAGAATTAGGCCGGTGTGGGAGATTCGATGTGGACTAGATTGTATTGAAATCCGAATTAAGCTTAGATGGTGTGGTCATGTTATGTGGAGCTTGTGGCTATATAATTACAGCCGCACGGGTCGATCTTCAAGGTTAAGCAACACTTTACGAGTTCGATCCGTGGATCATAATGGGTAACCATCTTCAATTACCAAGATTCTTCCATGCCTCGGCAAGCACGTTAAGCCGTTGGTCCCGGCCGACATTTGTAGATACATCTTTGACAGTTGTGACGGATAGTCAGAAGTCAGAGAATCTGACAAGAGTCTTGCCAAGGAGTATCGTGTTATCCAGTTACTGGATTGTGGAGGCTAGGTAGGCAGTGGCTCCATGTAACATAATGATAATCAGCTGAATTCGAATGGGAAAAAGACGTGAGTTTATTTATGTATGTATAGTATTGTAAACTAAAAAGATTGAATTCAAGAATTTGATGTCGAATGATTTGATGTGAATGAACAGCACATTAATATAAACAATCCTCACAACATCGCACCAGTATCACCCGAAGCATTTACCTGGGTTGTCCCTAAAGTACACCCACATTTTGCTAGTCATTTTGAAGTCCTTTGTCTGGAAGAGATCGCGGAAAGCGATAAGGCCGCCCATTGTATGTTTTAGTATTAAGTTTCTTTTTTCTTGTTTATTATGGTGTACAATAAAGTGTACATAAAAAAAAAATGACATTCGCTTGCTTTTTCTATTGGTTTGAACAGAACTTTCTAAAAAAAAACACACTTGTCGAGGTAAAATAAATAACTAAGTGCAACAAAAACATATTAACTGGAAATACTATTTATATCAAATCCAAGAAACCCCTATTTTCATCCTTCCCCTAATGACGTTTTCCAGCAACCTATCAACACAACTCCATTTCACCGTAATCTTGTTCTAAGAACGGAAGCAAAACAACAAGCAATCGCCTTTCGATATAAAAAGCCGGGTCGCATAGACGCCGATGACATTAACCTGAGAGGAGACACTATTGGGGGCAATCTGCGCGGCGTTGAACGTAGCCGTCCCACGGAACACGAAGCTGTGTAGCGCCGCGCCGATAGTGTATGCTAAGTATGCGAGCGGCACAAATTACTTGGAAAACTTGCTTATGTTAAACTGTGTAGGGTGTGGTCTGTCTCTCTGTTCTGTGGTTTTTATTTTATATTAAGACAAGTTTAACATATTGAAAGATCAATTTAATGATAATAGTCACAGAAAAGCGATACCTAAAGTTTTGATCAATGTGAATTTTCAGAATTCGGAACAAACTACTTAACCACTACTAAATACATCCTTCTTTTATAATAAACTAGCTTCTGCCAGCGGCTTGAGGGAATAGCGAAGAAAGAATAGAGTGTTGTTCAATCAAGCAAAAACCGCTGATCTGATTTGGATGAAATTTTGCATATAGTTTACAACCTAGATTAATACATAGTTGTACTTTTTATCCCGATAATCTCGGCATAATTATCACTTGGGATAATAACATACGTTTATCACGCAGGCGAAGCCGCGGGCAGGAGGTAGTTGTAAAAGTGACTTAGTATTCAAATTTACTCTGAGAAAGGAAGTTATTAATATTACCTTTCAAATAGAAACTACTGTAATTGGTATTTCCTGTAACTATTTTAGATGTTGAAGCTCGTGTTTATAGAAAGTAATCAAACTAAGTAGAAAATTGAATGAAAAGGAATTATATCAAACTTTCATTTTATTCTCTTAGCTTCCTGATGGTTCGACGCGATTCGATTTGTATCATCCTAAGAGGGAATTTAAATTGCAAGTTTTTTCACATGGACGCAATAAGATGCAATTCGACCGATTTGCACTTTTTCATGGAAAATACTTGTACGATATTGCCTATCCAAGCAATTTAAATTAAGTCACTTCATCAGGAAAGTCCCTTAAACTTCGAAATGGGTTCATTTATTTTAATTTCTCCCTTTTTTTGGTACATTTTAGTTCATACAAGCTTGAAGTAAGAACAGTACAAAAATCCTTCTAAAGTACTACAATGCTATCATTTCTAGGAAGTGGACATCACATAGGTGCTATTGTCATTGCTGACTGTGTCGCTACATCGTCTTCCTTCATTGTCTATGGTCACGTACGATTCTAAAGTTGTCATAACTTCACGCAAGACTTTTCATCTTGACGTGGAAGTCCACTTAACGTCCTACAGCTGAAGAATACGTCCGATGTATAATTTTAAAATATAGAAACTTCACTAGACCAAGGAGCTCGTGGCTAAATATTAGCAGCCGTGCGGATCTTTCTTCAAGGTCGTCGTCATCGTTTGACAGTCGTTACGGATAATCAGAAGGTCAGATAGTCAGGCGCTCCGTGTAAAATACTGTTAGTCAGCTGCATCTGGTCAGATTGGAGATCGACCCCATATGATTGAGAAAAGGCAGTCAGATTGACTGAAGAACTTCATCGGACCACGGGCACACAATGCGAAAAAAGAAATCGTTCAAATAAATTGCACTAGATGGCGTGATAAGCTTTGATTTGTTATTTTGAGTTTTGTGAAATATTAAGATTTTCTAGAGACGATCATAAAGAATGTATGTTCTTGTTTAATTAAGAAATATTGGACTCTTCATTCAAATATCAAAGATTACTTGAATGGATCATTTAAAATTGATTCCAATTCCATAAATTAATATTATATAATATATAACAAACGTGATTTTGCCGTTTTTGCGATAATGGTACGGAACCCTTCGTGCGCGAGTCCGACTCGCACTTGGCCGGTTTTTTTCAATTTGTTTTGTAACACATTTTGGTACAATTTAACTGTAAAAACGTGCAAAAAATACTATGAAACAAATCGTCGATTTATTTCAAAAAAAGCATTGACGAACCGAGAAAACTTTTTACTTGCAAGTCGCTGCTAATACCATCTATATCCGTGGAACGGAACCGAACGCGATCGATGTTCTTATAAAATATAATCAGCTTAATAAGATGAAAAACGCTAGTTACGTCGGCACGGTTTCTTTGTATGGGATGAGGCATCTGTATTATAGTATATTATCTTATATTAGTATTTTATTATCTGTGACCAGACCCATTCCAGAAGAAACGTGAATTTTTTTAACAAATTAACCTATAACTCTCAGCGATAGTAAAGCTTTCTGAAGCTTGGATTTAGACAATTTCAATTTCATTTTCATTTAAATTTTTCAATTTTAGAAGTTACCTGCAGATTAAATACTTAACATCACGCATGTTCTGCCCTAAAAACGATAAAGGAAAACATCGTGAGGGAAGCGGCATGTCTTAGAACCAAAAATTCGAAGACATGTGACATCCACCAACCCGCAATGGGCCCGCGTGGTGGATATGGCGTAAGGCTCATTCCCTCTCTCACAGAGATGAGGCTTGTGTCTCAGCAGCGGGAACATTAAAAGGATGATGATGATGACGCATGTACTCCCAAAAAGTTAGACAGAGGTGCCATCTATCGAGGGGTGCCATTTCGTCAAACATGCAAATTAACCAACAAATAATTTGGTACATAAAACTTAGATATTGTCTGTCTGATCAGGACGGCGTGTATTCTTTATTCAGAATCACTCGGGAAATCAATATTCCATTCAATTAATATTGTACACAATAGTATAATATACACTCCCACACAATAAACCGAAATCTTTGCCAATAACCAAATATTTTCAAGAACACACTCTGTATAAAAAAACATTTTCTTCAATCATTTTGAACTCTATTCCCTTGACATAAGATGTATAAACATTAATTATGATCGAAATTGGCTCTCAAAGGAAATATTTGCTCAATATAATTGTCGTCATTCAATATTCCTCTTCTGAAACGTTTCTTGAATGAATATAAAATGGTTGGTGTGACGCCTCCAATCTGTTGTGATTGACGGAGAGGCCATTGTGCTGAACAAATGGTTCGCCGTCACGCCCGCGCGCCCCCGACTCTAGACGAACTGTCACGAACAGACTTACTGCTAGATCGAGCCTTGGATTCGTTATTTTAATTCTTGAAATTTCTGTATTGCTTGATTGTCTATGTCAATAGGAACTCGTGGTTGGTAAGTAACCTATATCAGCTGCAAGACTCGATCGCCAAGGTTAAGCCATGCTTGCCAAGGTCGGTAGACGGGAGGGTGACCATCAATTGCCTGCCGACACGCCTGTGTGCCTCGGCAACAATCGGTACCAGCTGGCATTCGTAAATTCCGCCGGTCGATACGGGTAGTTAAATGCTGTAAGTCTGACGACCAGTCTTAATATAGGCTATCGTGTATGGTGTATGGGTTGTAGTATGCAGTCGCCAGAGCTGGACAAAATACATGCTTTGCTGCTTTAAGTAAAATACAAATTACATATTACTATTCCGCATACGAAATACAAAATATTATAAGTCGTGTATTTGATATATAAAATACAAAATACGGTATTTCAACTCTTTTCATTTAAAATACAAATTACAATAAGAGTGGATCATCCTTCGTGACATTCTTACTTAATAAACTTAATTAATACACAGAAGTTTCGTGAAAATAATCGTTTGAAATGAAAATAACAATTGACAAGATACTGGACAATGTGACATACGCGTCGCTATTTTGATTATGAAAGCTATCGAGCGCTATTTTCTGCAGAATGCAAACATTAATAATGTCGATTAATGTATTTATGTTCAAATGTATGTATTTTAAATATATATAAGTATTTGAAATACTAACTACAAAAAATCTCAGCGTCAGGTATTTGAAGTATTCATTACAAATTACGTTTTTAAGAAGTAATTGCATTAATACCAAGTATTTATGTATTTGTATCTCAAATACCTATTTTAATTACAAGTAATTTAAATACTGCCGAACCCTGGCAGTCGCTCTATGTATTAAATCTGCATGAGGCTGACCCAAACGTAGTCTGGAAAAGATTTCGCAGTTCATCAAATATCTGTATTGTGTCTAAGAGTTTTGAGACATTACTTATTTACAAATACATTATGATTTGATTCGATTTGGATATCTAAATTCAAGTTCTAAGAGAACAATACTTCTCTTTGTTTATTGATATTTCTATTATTTTAAAAGCCCTTTTAAAGCTTTTGCGATCTTTTAAACCTATAAAAGTGTCTGTAACCAAAAGCCAATGGAACCATTTGCTAGTAAATGTGAAACGAATTTTGCAAAGATTTAAATGCAATGCGGTCGTATCTCTGGAATAATTTACAGATCGAAGCTGTGCGGACTTACAGCGAGTCAAATTGATAGCAGTCGCTGTGATCAACGTAAAACTGTGACTCAAAGTAAATACACACTACTTTATTATGCAGAATGATACAATATCACATCAGGATACCCCGAAGAAGAGCTAGTCTGAGGTTTATTGGAAATTAAAAATAATAAAACTTTTGGGAGCAGCTTACTTCAATCTAGCCAGCTATATATGCAGGTTATGGTAGGCAGTTACATTTTGGTTCCGTGTAACAGGGGCCGATCCGTTAACCCGGACAAATCTAGAAACCAAAGATTGACAGAATAAAATCAATATTTAAGTGGGGCTCCCATACCAACAAACGTGATTTTTTTTGCCGTTTTGTGCGATAACGGTACGGAACGAGCGCGAGTCCGACTCGCGCTTGGGCGGTTTTTAATTAAAGGTCTCATAGAATAGGGATTCTACCTAAGTATACGTGAAAGAGATAGCCCTCAATGTAAAGTGATTTGTAATAACTGTGACGACACAATATCATACAGGTTAATACAGCTACATTCCTCTGCTAAACAACAATCTCATACCAAAAGGTCAGTTTATCGCGGTTATGATGACCGACAACCACTCGCTCTGAGTCGCTATGCGTTATTGCACCTCTGGTCGGTTAGCAAGGTAACTCAGTTAATTGGTACCTTACTAAGAAACAGGAATATTGCTAATGAAATTCTAAGAAACATCACGATTACTACAATTGGTAATTACTACACTGTACTTAGACTATAAACTACAAAGATACTGTGGGTATTCCACGCGGGTGAAGCCGCGGGCGGCATCTAGTGATTAATATATCTACCTAATTAAAATACGTCCACAGCTCACACTTTGGCGGTGATACAAATAACTGTTGTGTTAGGACAAACCATTTTTGCACGCAACTCTATAAATGTCTGTCTTGTAGATACTTTATATAGAACTTTAGCTGCCCTTCATTTAAATCACATAATTTGCAACCTGCTAACGATATTGTAACAAATCCCGCATCCCACCATCATAACATTAACATTACCTCGCCGTCACTGCCGCCATGGCCAGTGATGTTGGTGAATAATTAAATGTCCTCGAGCAGTGCTGCAGTGGTGCCAACTTTCAGACAACTCACGCGCGGAGATGACGCGAATGCAATAAACCAAACTGTGTCAAACACATTACCATGATGGGTAGGGCTGGCAGCTACATATATCTATCCCTATGTGGAATTTTATTGCAAGGTTCACCTTGCGACCTCAGAACCTTTTACAATTCCATTACATTAAAAACCAGCCAAGTGCGTGTCGGGCCACGCGCAGTAATAGGGTTCCAAAGTTGCATAATAACGTGGACTAAGAAGAGGGTTTTTTTTGTTTTTACATGATCATTAAACGGTTGCAGCAGCTCACAACGTCTAAAAACGGACGTCGTCCCACATAGGACGATGGTTACTGAAGAAGGAGTTATAAAATACAACTTCGCAAGTGAAGTTAGAAAAAATATTATCTATTTGAGTACCACCGCGGGTAGAGGAAAGCGATTGTAATAAAGATTTATAAACAGCTTCACTTAATAATTTGAATACTGCAGTATTGCCGTTACGGAGACAGTCTTCGTTAAATTCTCCAAATATTTACAAACCGAAAACAAATATTTTAGTATTAGTTTTTTAAAACAACCTACTCAACTACCAAAAAGTAAAATCAAATTATTATATTATAGGAACAAACATCCAACGCAAATAATCTGCAATAAATAATCTATATGAAGAACGTCAATTGCGATACGAGCGCGCGTTAGAGCCACGGGTAATAGTTGGTTCTTGTATTTCTATAAGATAATATTATGAAGAGGCCGGCCCGCCTCAATGAGCATAATTAAATTAGATCATAATTTCAAATTGATTTTATTTATAAAAATATATTCAAACCTCCAAATAAATAAAAAAAAATCCAGGTCTTATTTCTTCGAATTAAGAATCGGGTATCTATCGATATCGATAATGTTATTAGAATTTCAATGTGTTATATTGCACTGATGTGACCATGGTCGAGCAGTAGTAAATATCGACCTATGACACGAATGTCAACCTTACGGCAAACGCAATTAAGTTTATAATTGCGACCACTGAGAATACCCCCATCTATGGTCGGGTAGCAGAATTCGCTTGGCAATCGAATCTAACAAAAATTTGCAATTTAAAGCTTAATTTTACGCAAACGGATCTCTGAATCGAAAAATGATTTGTATAAACCCATAATATTTTTGAATGGCCTATCCAACGATACCCCACACCTGGGGAAAGACGAGAAAAAAAAAATCTCCCCACTTTACGTCTACAGGAGGAACCGCAAAAAATTATTTTGTCATAATTTTAATTTACCACTTTATCAAAATTATTTATTTGTATATCCATGCCAAATTATAGCTTTCTGGTACTAGGTGTCTCTGAGCTAAGCTGCGGACGGTCAGATAGACAGAGCGAAACTATAAGGGTTCCTTGTTGACTTCGGAACCCAATAAACGAGGTAACATTTTTCATAGTAGCTACATTGTGGAGGAAGATAATAAGTATACGCAATATAATAAGTTCCTACCTTACTAGTTAGTACCTTCCTACCCTACCCTACCTACCCCACCCTACCCTACCCCACCCCATCCTACCTACTCTACTCTACTCTACCCTACCCTCATGTAGTACATATTTTTAATGTATCATCAATATTTTTCATAGTGGTTACCTGTTCTTCTTTATAGATGGTCTACTGTCGGACGGTCGATCGGCCCTGAGGTACTACCCTGACTTACGAGTCGTAGATCGAGGGTTCAAACCCAGGCATTTACTACTACTGCTAATGGTTAAGCATATAACCATTTAGTTTTCTTTTTAAAATAACTACATGCACGTCTCTTGTCAGTGAGTATGGTATATAACAACATATGGCGCTCTTAATAAATATGATATATTGTATCGTATATGTCGGGTTTAGTCAATAGTACGGACGTCAAAACAAATCACGAGCACGCCACCTGTCGGCAAATCAAGAACAACTACGCTGTGGCGCGCTTCCTCTAACGACCTGTGTGGTGGGGACACAGAATATAAGAGTTGAGGTCGGACCGCCCTAGAGCTAAGACGTTGTAGAATCAGTATCGATCAGTAATATTAGTGAGCAAGATTGTAACTGTGAACTATTTAAATAAACCCAGTGTATCGAATAATTTATGTTATTTCATTTGCACGACTGTACCCACCGACCTGCCCATACACGATGTCTTAACCTAAGGGAATACATCCTGACTTCCCGATGGTTTGCATCTATCGGCCAGCCATGATGCGACATCAGAATTGGGATTCGGTCGTGCTAATGAGATCACACGTAAAACAATGCTAGTAAAAATGGCGGTTACATTCTTGCAAAAAAATGCGGTGTCAGTTGAGAAAAAAAACAGTGGTGGTTCGTTTCTGCGACTACCCTCAGTCTAGAATAAAAAAAAACAGTCTAGAGCGGAGCAGCAAGGAAGCTAGCAACAACCAAGGAGCTGGACAGGTCAAGGAGGAGTGTGTGGACGTGTGGAAAGATCCATACACATGGATCTTTAAGCCAATCTGGTGTCGTTTTCATTTTGTTATTGACTATGGCCAAGAGTGTTCATTATTCAAAATTCTGGTTTTGTGGCGGTCAATGGATCGTCGGGGTGCCCCGTGTTAGGTTATAATTTCATGTTAGTTATTGATGGTCAAGTTGGGTGTTCTTGAAGGGTTATTATTCTACTATCACTGGCGGTAGCCCTTGACTGGCCTTGGCTGACTATCACTGTTTGGAGGTTAGAATACCTACCTGGGCACTTGGGACATTGTAATGTGTGGTTCATGTTTTGGACAGGGTCTCTGCATTCACATTCAGTGTTCATAATAAACCATTTTGCCGTGCCGGTTTAGGTTACTACACCGGTTAATTTCCATCAAAGCTGTGTATGGTTAAGATAACCGTGTAAACAAGTACTCTCGTAGTGTTTTTCATGTTTCAGATACCATATTGTGTCGCAGTGGAGCCTCTGCTGCTGCTAGCAGTTCAGATGCTGTATGCGAAGGCTGACCTGTCAACATCTTGGAGGTTAGGAGGAACGGCAGACTAGCAGTTTGAGGTTGGGAGCGCGCAAGTTTGAAATGGAATACTCGGTGAGTCGCTTCCATGTTATTTCGATAGTGAGGTGGAAAGTTCATCTACTGAAGAGATGCTATTTCGAGTTTTAAGTGTTCATGTTTGATCACTGAATTGGTAGTGGTTATATCTAGCACTATCACTAGGTAATTAAGACACACTTGTAAAAAGCAAGTAGTTAGGTAATGAGTTTCCTATTGGCAGTATAGTTTCAAGATTTGGTTCAATACGAACTTTAGGATGAGATATCCCATAAGAAGGAGATTTTCAGTAACAAAGCCAGTTAGTAATGACGTAGGGCCATCGCAATTGTATCGAGTTAGTAACGGTACTGGTCATTTACGTGTATTCAGAACAAATCTTATGTTGCGTCACGATTTACGACCACCACCGTCTTCAGATCTGAATTCACTTGCTTACTTTCAAAGTAACATTAGGATAGCAGTAGATATCGCGATCGTTTTCCTTACATAAAAACTGAGGTAGTGAGCGATAGTAAATGGTTACTGTTGATATTTAATTTTAAAGATTTTGATCCGAATTAATTCGTGAAGCTCCTTAATATTATCAGGGTTAGTTGTTTCCCTTTTGTTAGCAGTCGGTATGTAAATCTTTGAGTAAAAAGTGCGAATCTTTTGGGAAGGATCCTCGATCACCAAGTTCCTTGAGAATTAGACATCATAGTTGATGACACTGGTAGTGAAACCAAATCTGATTAACATGTCTATTCATGCGACAAATTCTGGACCGCCCCTCATGAGTAACATGTGGCGATGGGTCTACGAAGAGGTTTCGTTGAGTATGCATTTGCCTTAGAAATGGTAAAGATTAACGGAAATGTTACAATTACTTTATTTAGTTGTTGATCGTCGGATCTTTTTCTAATCAATAGTGTTGTGTGGGAAACTCTAGTGTGAAAACTAAATGGGCCCTTTATTAAGTCCGCGATAGGTTATTTTGACAGGACAGTGATAGTTATACAATGAAAGCTTAAAATAGGAACGCTTAGGACCTACAAGTATGCACGCGGTAGGTTAGGGAAGATGCCAACGGGTCATGTACCAGTCGATGTTGATGTTAAAGGAATTTTGATGATGATGAGCAAGCTTAAAGTGTCTAGTAATTCAGTCTATCGAATGTATTATGATTGACCGTACCAGTGGATTCTGGTGGAGGTCGGGGTCTAGAGACCGTTGTGAGAGCAATACAATTGCTGGTCGGCTAGAGGGCCGTGGCGTTGAAGATTTTACTCGAGGTTTTCTTTAAGCTTGACAGTTTTTGCAGCAGCAGAATTTTTAAAGTTGTTTTGGATCGATTTGTGGTACATGGCCCAGGGTAATGATTCAGTTAAAGAGTAGAGTTCTAAAAATTCCCTATTTTCACGAACCCAATGATCTATTTTGGTCAGGAGTAGCCGAGCGTTGTGTGGCAGCTGTTGACCTGTGTGGCAACTGTGAGCCTGTGTGTCAACTGAAGGCCTGTAATGCACCTGTAAGTCTGTGTGACACTATGTCTGGTGTGAATGTTCATGTTTATGTTAGAGACCTTGCAGAAGGTTCATTTTGAGTTATGACGTTGAAAGAAGGTAAACTCACATAGTCACGCCAGAGGTGAGGTCACCATGTTAATGTTGATGACGTTCGAATCGTCAAGCCCTCATTACGAAAATTTAAATAATTTTGGTATTCTAATTTTGATTAACAGAATTTATAAAATTGCTAATAAAAAATTAAGGGTGGTAAAATTTAAGTAAGTACCTAAAGGGCAAGAAGGTTATTTGGAAATTTGCGAAAATGATGGTGATGTTGATGATGAATGGACCGTGACGATAGATGATGAGTTCGGTATGTCTTTTGTACCTGTAATTAATAATACGCCCTCGGAGTCAGAGGAAACATTTTCCATAAGCTCTCGCACCTTAAGTGTAGATAATTCCGAAGCTATAATAGAATCTTTGGAATGTTCAATTAGTATGTGGTCTTTTCTACTTTTGTGGAAGATGATCATTTTTGTAAATGGGATGTCAAGATCACTCCTGCTTTAGTGGGTGATGATTCAGACCAGCTTGATTGTAACTGCGCTGTAGGGGTCTCACCTGCTTTAGTGGGTGACGATTCAGACCAGCTTGACTGTAACTGTGCTGTAGGAGTCTCACCTGCTTTAGTGGGTGACGATTTAGACCAGCTTGACTGTAACTGCGCTGTAGGAGTCTCACCTGCTTTAGTGGATGACGATTCAGACCAGCTTGACTGTAACTGCGCTGTAGGAGTCTCACCTGCTTTAGTGGGTGACGATTCAGACCAGCTTGACTGTAACTGCGCTGTAGGAGTCTCACCTGCTTTAGTGGGTGACGATTCAGACCAGCTTGACTGTGACTGCGCTGTAGGAGTCTCACCTGCTTTAGTGGGTGACGATACAGACCAGCTTGATTGTAACTGCGCTGTAGGAGTCTCGCCTGCTTTAGTGGGTGACGATTCAGACCAGCTTGATTGTAACTGTAGGGGTTTTCTGTTGTAAAGAAATACCTAGACCAGTGATTCTTTTAATATGTAACTATGCAAAATGTTTCCTCACTCACCTAGAGTATGAGTCAGGATTGGACGAGCGAATACTGTGTGGAGATTTTGTGTGTTTCAGAAAACTTCCCTTGTATGATGGGAGACTGGTAGAACGGAGTGGACTAAGAACGTGTAGCGCAACACGACTGGAGATGGCATGGAACAAGGACAAGAAGATAATGCCTGCGGGTGATAGATTTGGGGAGTCTGTCACCTGAGAGAGGCCCGAGAAGGCGGCGTGCTGTGTTCCACGCTCGCCTTTCAATAGGAATTACGGCCTAGAGAACACCATGTGGTTTTAGTCAGTAAGAGTCTGACAGACCCCTCAGCTTTCCCCAAGGGCTGAGGACATCCATTGAGGATTTCCACATGATTCGATACACTGTTAAAACCTGACAATGAGGAACAGACGAGGACGCCTGTATCGCAGGATGGCCGTGTCGGGTTTAGTCAATAGTACGGACGTCAAAACAAATCACGAGCACGCCACCTGTCGGCAAATCAAGAACAACTACGCTGTGGCGCGCTTTCTCTAACGACCTGTGTGGTGGGGACATAGAATATAAGAGTTGAGTACTGACCGCCCTAGAGCTAAGACGTTGTAGAATCAGTATCGATCAGTAATATTAGTGAGCAAGATTGTAACTGTGAACTATTTAAATAAACCCAGTGTATCGAATAATTTATGTTATTTCATTTGCACGACTGTACCCACCGACCTGCCCATACACGATGTCTTAACCTAAGGGAATACATCCTGACTTCCCGATGGTTTGCATCTATCGACCAGCCATGATGCGACATGCCCATAAAAATATAAAATTGTTTAAAAAATACAGTGATATCCATAACATAAATACTAGAAACAAACACAAATTTGTAGTACCTGCAACAAGGCTCAAGAAAATAGGTGGCTCGTTTAGATGTCAATGTGTACACTTTTATAATAAGCTTCCAAGCCACGTACAAGATCTAAGTGTTACTAAATTTAAAACATTCATTAAACGTAAGTTGTGCCAGAATGCGTTTTATACAATAAAAGATTACGTTGAGGACAAACAGGCTTGGGATTGAGCTGCTCCAATTAATTTGATTTTTTTTTATATATTTTGCACCGTGAATTTTTTTTTTTTTTTTTGTTTTCTTGCAATGACAAGAATATTTACTTTTTAAAGTATTATATTATTTTATTTTAAGTTTATTTTAATTGTTGTGAATGTGAAGACTATGTGGATTCAATTTTTGTTTGTTTTTAATTTTAATTTATCCAAATTAGTTTTAATCATGGTCTGGCAGTTTGAGTAGTTTATGCGGCCTACCCGAATGTCCTTTCTTTGATATTGTTCGTCGAATCGTTGAGCTCCTTAAATTCTGAGCTGAGCTACACGGTTATTGAAAAATGCGTGCACTGACTGGACAGGTCCACTCAATCTGGCTGGTTCTTTCCTCAAAAGACCATTTCAGACTTCAGTCTACATGGTCTTCACATGATCTAACAAAGATTTTGTCTGGACCTTAAAAGAGACTGTGACCTCTGAGTTTGTTTCGGGCTTTCTTCTCAGAGTAGTCAGATAGGAAACGCCGACTTCATCTAGTTTTAAAAATATGATCGACATGTAAAAGTGTTTGTACAAACCTACTTACAGAAATAAAATCATTTATCATTTATTTATCATTTAACGTCAAAAAGACCTGAAGGCCCGACAACAACATCGGGCAGTTGCCCACTAGACTATACACCGTGTTCTGCATACCTCCACACATACCTCCACACATACCTTCACACATATCTCCACACATACCTCCACACATACACACGTAACTGAATAGTAGCTGAAGTATTTAGCATAGTAACATTTCGTTAGGGTCCTCATCACTCGCTGATTCTAGTAAATTAATAGAATGAGGGCGGACTAATGTTTAAGTCCTGAGTCCTGTGTTATTAATCTGCCTGCCTTTGCGCAGCTATGCGATTGCTCCGCTCTAATAAGATGCGGTTAAAGTAAGTACTCTATGACCACCACAACTCAATAACTGATACCCCCTGACAAAACTGATCGTGGTACCCAGCTCAAGTCCAGACTTGTGGCCGGTTGATGGGAGTAGACTCGCCCAAGACAAGAGATTCATTGGTACTATAGGTGCACTCTCCCCGACCCTTGCATCATCAACATCATAATTTTCTTGCCCTTGTCCCATGTTACTTGGGTTCGGCGCAACACGTTTTCCTGACCCTTGCATACATGTGTAAATTATGAGTTGTCTACAAATACAGTCACAATGTAATAAAATAATATTTAGTATGTAAGTAAACAATGTCCCTGGCTGTAATTAGCAACACTCGCTCTCCAGAGAACTCACATAAAGTTGTAGCAAATTTTATTTTAATGTACAATAATAATGTTTGGAGCCGGGAACCGAACCTCCGCTCATTAGTACCCCCACGTGCATTCTCACACACGAGCCACAGAGCTACACTGAGTGGACAAACACAGAAGTATTGTCGTGCAGAGAAGCAAATTACAGCTAAGGTATTCAATTCCCTGCTGGCGTCTTTGTTTCCCGATGGCTATAATCTGCAGGTATTTAATTCAAGAGTGAATAGGTTAATTCTAGGCAACCGTTCTCCATTGTCGTAGTCGAGATATTAATCAAACGCGAGCTTATCAATAACAAAACAAGTAAAATTAAAAACCCGATACGATAACTTGCGCAAATACCCCGATTCAAACAGTAAAACGCCCATATTTTTTGAACGGCTAAACCGATTTTTATCAAACATAGCTCCGATAGTGTCAACTTAAAAAAAAAAACCAGCCAAGTGCGAGTCGGACTCGCGCACCGAGCGTTCCGTATAAATTAATTAATTTATTTATTTATTTAAACTTCATGTACAATGGTGATACATAGGCGGACTTAATGCGGCAAGGCATTCTCTACCAGCTAAAAGGAAAATCGCCTAAATCTCAGCTTAAAGGAATTATAGACCTGAGTATTTGATATGAATTTCAATTTAATACCTCTACGCGGTCATGAGGAAAGGGGTAGTAAGTTTAAAATTATTAAAAATGTTTTTATTGTATGATGTAACTAAAAACGAATTTCGCAATTATTCCTTTATCTGTGCTATAAGACGTTGTTTTGTACCAAATTTCAAGATTCTGAGTTCACAAGAAGGTTTTGATTCCCTTGCGAGTGTCGAAAATTTGCGGCATAAACGGCTGTATCTTTTGATTGCGTTGGCTTTGAAGTTTGATTTTTCAAATCTTTAAGGGGCGGTAGACATGAGTATTTGATATAAATTTCAGCTTGATACCTCCACGCGTTCCTGAGAAAAAGGGTCTTGACAGAAAGACAGACGGACGGACGGACAATAAAGGGTTCCGTTTTTTCCTTTCGAGGTATGGAACCCTAAAAAACTAAATCAAAATCGGTTCAACCGTTTAGGAGCAAATATTTCACAGTCAGATACACAAACACACTTTTTTCGTCTGGGGTTAAAAAGAGATACGAATTGTGCGTGTATCAACAAACCATTCTTAAGTGTCGATGCACTAGACGAGTAACAGAAGGATTTGAATGGTGGTCATAATCGCGACTGGCAAGCGCGGGCGTGCGGTTCCATCCAACTAAAGCTTGGGTAAAGTGTTAGACAAATAAGGTTTCCTTAAAGGATGTTTTCGGTAGCGTTATGGCAATGGGCTCGAGTATTCTCCTTGCACCCTGGCGGAATGTGGTGACATAATAATAATGTACAACTGCTATATATTCGGTTGTAGAAATATAATTCATACGCAAGTTTCATATTACACGTTGTTGGCCTTCTGTCCTTCCATTTACTACTATTACAACACGAAACACTCTGCGAACAAAAACATAACGTAATTATATAGCATTATAGTTTAGAATTCATTAGAGGGACGCGGACGGTCGGCGCGCAGCGGCGGTGGTATGTTTTTAATCAAATCAAATCAGCGCTACGCCGTAGTGGAGCTACGAAGCAGTGCGCTACGTCGTAGTGGTACTACGAGTGCTACGCGGCTACGAGCTCCCCACAAATATTAATATGAAGTGGGATATGAAAAGTATGTAGAATTGTGGAGTGTAACTGTTGTGATGTGTAAAAATAAATTGTCATACTAATATTATGAGAGCAGTGGTGGCCCAGAGGGAACGGCCCTGACCTACGTATCGTGAGTTTGAAACCAGGCAGGCGCATTACTTTTTGTAAGATATTTCCTCTCCACTACTCTTAAACCGGTGGAACATACATCGTGGGAAAACCGGCATGTCCTAAAACCAAAAATTCGAAGACGTGTAACATCCACCAACCCGCAATGGGCCCGCGTGGTGGATTAAGGCATATTACCTCTCTCACAGAGAGCAGGCCTGTGTCTCAGCAGTGGGAACTTGTTTTTTGAAAGTATGAATGCCAATAAATTTGCTTGTAAAATTAGAGCGAAATTGAGATGGGTGACCTCGGCAGCCTCTTTGATAAGTAGCAGGCTTTGTTGGCCCGATGTACCGACCTCCCGGCTCGTCAAGCCAAGCTAGATAAATATTATGCGGAATGTTTAGCGCTATTGTCCACCGAGGACACTGGTTAGCCGCTGCGGTTGAGGCAGACGTCATACAGTTTTACAGTTTCTCGGATGACATTGTTGAGACAACCGGTAAATTGAGGGGTTTTGCACATGGTGGTTCGATGGTGGAGACAAAGGCTCCGACCAATCCTGCTTTGCTGGGAAGTTTGCCTACTAGACTTAGACTCGCCACACTTTAGTGGAGATTTGGGTTGTTGGACTGCCTGCTTCGACCTGTTCAACAGTTTGGTAGATGCTAGGGCAGACTTGTCGCCAAGTCAAAAGCAGGCCTATTTGTTTCCCACGTTGAGAGGAAAGGCCCTAGGTCTAGTAGGCCATTTAGCGGTTACGGATCAAAATTACCCTACTGCCCGGGAACTTTTGACTAAGCGCTACGCGAATGTGAGGCTTTTAGCGGACGCCCACGTCTCTCGGGTTTTGTCATTGCCTCGCATCCATCGGGTTGCCACCCTACGATTGGATTTGGTCAACCCACTGACGGTGGCCTTGAATGCGTTGAAGCGATTGGGCCTACCCATCAAACAATGGTCTTTTATCTTGCTTCACATCGTCTTGTCTAGTTTGCCTTCCGATTTTGCCGCGACCTCTCTGTCCGATCTCCTCAGACCCAAATGTCCTGGAAGTTTTGACACCTGGTCATTTTTTGATTGGTCAGACCCTCAACGCGTTTTGAGTTGCTCCAACAGATGACCCAAAGTTTCTGGCATCGTTGGTCTTTGGAATATTTGCATATTTTGCAGCAGCGCGTTAAGTGGACTCCCTCCCAAAGTCGGAGACCTTGTACTTGTTAAAGAATCTAATTTGTTGCCTTTGTATTGGCGTCGTGGACGCATTGTAGATTTATTTTATGGGTCTGACAGAATTCCCAGAGTTGCGAAGGTCATGGTCGGAGATTCGGTTTTGAAGCGAGCAGTGGCGAGTTAAGCACGCTGGCCCATTTATTAGCGGACATAACTCCTTATGTCCGAGACAGGGGGATGTTTCGAACCAAACGTTTCGTTCCTCCTTTTGTTATTTTATTGCAACACTGTGTCAGTTCGCTGTCATGGCTTTTGACAGCTGTAGGCTGAGTTGACAGTTAACACTAGACTGAAAATTTATGACTTCACATGGCTGGACATAATATCGGGTTCTCGTTTTGATTTTATTATAATTGTTGAATAATCAACCCATCGTTATTGGAAATTGCGTTCGCCATTCGCGATTGGTATTGTACTTAGAAAGAAGAAAAAGAAAGAAAGAATATCCCTCAGTCCCTTATGGGATATTATAAATTGCATATCAAATAAATAAACGCCTATCAATACATACTCATCATTGATATTCTTTTTTACATCAAATAACTTACTTCACTACAAATAAACTAAATGTTTAACAAAACTCAAACTGCAGATAATTCGAAATTATACATCAATTATACATCATCAGTTAAATTTATTTTTGTACAAAAATACTACATACATAGCATAAATACTGACTGCACAGCAAATTTTCCATATTTCATAGCAAAATAACTATCCCAGTCGCATATTAACCAGTAAGTACAACAAAACCTGTTCATCATATTTGTCTTAATTTTCAAGAAGCCATGCTCGGCAAATTTAATGATCTAATTTACAGCAAAAATCTAGCTGAAACCACAGATATACGCATTTTGAAACAATATTACTCACCGTAAAACAAAAATACTGATTTGCACACAAATTAGTTAGGGCACCCCGACACGGATAGGTTACTTTAGACCCTTCAGACAGAAATAGGAGCCCCGCAGCGGGGCTCCGTCGACATTGTTGTTAAATAGTAATTTTAAAAACTTGAACCATGGATACGAGTGTGAGAAAGATAGAGTGATGACATGACATTTACTCAAGATTGGGACACTTTTGATGGTTACAAAAAAAACGCTTTTGCATATTGGAGAGTTGCTTTGCCCACCCAACAAACCGCCTGGATCAACGGAAAATGCACCTGCCCCATTTTTTTAAGAACTATATGTGCAAGCATATCATCGGACTTGCGATCCGACTCAAGTACGTGGCGCCACCTGCAGAAGCTAAAAATGTGCCTATTGGGCAAAAAAGGAAGCGTGGATGCCCCGCGAATGCAAGACCCGCTTTAATAATTCAATAAATTACAATTTTGTATCTAATTTTATATTTTTTTTGCTGGTCTCATTATGTGGTAATTAATAAATAATAAGACGACTGTGACTAGTAAAATGCTGTTTTATTTAGAAAAACTGCTGTAAATAATATAAAAATAGAAGCTATATTTAAAAGAAAAAGAGTTAACATGTATAATGTGCGTTAAGATTATTAGCTGTGCATTGATGAAAAAGCTTTTGCTTTAGGAAAAATCGCTGTACGCTGCGAAAATAAATTGTAGTGTGTTTAGTGACATTTTGAGTTGAATATTTTGCTGTGCAATCAGTAATTTTGATGGAAATTCGGAATCTTATTGCATAGAAAAAGGATATTTTTTGATTTGCGTTTAAATACTACCCGTCCCTTATTATTATATATATTTGCCTCATATAACCCTCGACCGGCCACGAGATTGAACGAGCTCAGGGACCACCACGGGGACAAAGGTACGTTGTACCGGTAAGTTGTATACCATCGTACCATTTTCCACCTGGTTGATGGGAACCAGTATCTCAAAGAACAGACCCCAAGCTGACCGCTGCTGCGTATTACAGTTTTGCGGGTATAGACCTGATAGGATCCAAGAGTCGCAACATTGCTATGGGTCCCAGTGTTCGGCTGTTGGCTTTGTGATCTGCAGGCCTGTATTTATTAACAGACGGTAATTAATATAGCTTGTATAATTCAACTATTCACGGACGGTAATTAATATAGCTTTTATAGTTCGACTATACAAGGACGGTAATTAAAACCCTATTACAGGATAAACTGGGTTTATTGAACATATTGTGCGAACAGTATGACGGTCGTCGGTTGAATGAAAATGACACATTAGTTCTTAAACTTTTTGAAAATGTTGAGTAGAATGCCTGATACAACTATTATAGCAATATGAGGCGGCAACATACATAGCTCGGTTGATGTGTATGTAACCTAATTAAAGTTGTTTAAAAATAAAAGGCCCATTTTGACAGCTATAAAAATACTTAATAATAATTAAACTTGATGCGTGCGAATGATACTCGTTATTATAGTGTATGGGTAACATAGTAATTAGAATTATGAATTAGATTTTTCAATTTCTTACCTAGAATGTTATCGCGGCATGTAAAATGAGAAACGTCAACGGACTTCTTAGGTTGTGACGACTTTTTTTTTAAATAAGGTAACTTGTGAATAAATTATCTGACTTGGTTGTGCATTCGATCTCACTACTTTTTGCGGTAGAAGAACTGCGCCGCGAGACTTGTTTTTTTACATGTTATGTTTTTGATTGGTTAGTGGTTTGGGTGTTTGTTTTTAGGAAGTATCGATATAATTAAAACAATTGTTTCACTTATAGAATGTTGAGTATTATGTAATGGGTTACAAATTTTTCAACCTATGTTGCACCACTGCTTAATTGTTTTAAGTTTGAGTATCCCGGAAAAATGCATCCTGTGGGGCCACGGTAATGAAGCCGCAGAAAAATCTAATCATTTATAATAACTGCCTCATTGGTATTGTGACTGTCATTGACTGGTATTGTGATTCAGGCAGTTGCATTGCATCGAGTTCATTCGAGTTTTCACTCTAAAATAACCGGACATAATGTAGATGTACTAAACATCTTCACAATCTTTCAATGAATATAGGCGAGATATTACATTTAATTAATAAACCTCCACTGTAATCATCTACTGACTGAGTTAGTTCGTCTTATGATATCTGACGCATTTCTGAGAAAGCATTTACTTAATTTGCAGGAAGTGGTCTCGTCTGGGCTCGAGGCTACCACAGTCTACACAAAGAACAGACCCCTTGCTAGGCGTACTGCGGTAACACTGTGGACACACTGCCACAGTCTACACAGCGAGCACCTGCTTTGCTTGGCGTACTGCGGTAACTCTGTGCTCACAGTTCCACCTTCTGTTAGTCTATGGATACACTGCCGTCCTTAAGCTAGATTGACGCTATCTGACAATTGGCCAATTTTAATTTTTGATGCCATCGTATTCAGCAATAAAAATGTGCAGCGATCTGTCTAAGCAGAATTTTTCAACTATTGATAGATACGAGATAAAAAAATAAAAATGTTGTTATATTTCTCAAATTACAAACCAATTTTTGAAAGGGTTAATTCATTGATATAAACTAATAATGTGCCTATTCAAAAGTGCGCAATGAGATCTATTTTTTAACCGACTCCCCAAAAAGGAGGAGTTTATCAATTCAACCGTTTTTTTTTTTGTTTTTGCCTCAGAACTTTTTACTAGGTGGACCAATTTTGACGATACTTTTACTTGATGAAATTTAAACTTCATCAAGATCTGATGAAGAACTCTGGACACACACATCATAACTCTTCAATAAATGACGGCAAATCACTCGGGATAGCTGCAATCGCATGTCTGTTTATTGTTTACACCATTTCATAACATAACATTACACTGGTACGCTTTAATGGGGTACGCAGATGTGAACAGGTCAGCCTGGTATACTCTCATTCCACCGGTTTTGTTTAAGTTTCACGATTTTGGGTTAATCTATTCTGGCATCACTTTGAGCATTATAGGTACAACTAAAAAGTGAAAAATTAAAACTACCGACTTCCAAAATAGAAGTTATTTTTCACTTTTTAGTGTCTTTATTTGGAAGTCGGTTGTATTTTTTTGTACAAAAGTTTTTGTCAGCAGAAACTCTCGCATATGATTTATAGTTAATCTATTTTTAATTATTTTGCGGTTTTTAGTCAATAACCCAAAATATGACTTGTCAGATAGTGGCATTATAGCTTCAGGACGGTAGCCAGTCTACCTAGCTAGTGACAGGCATGGTACGATCATCGCAGTGCTTCTATGTACATACAGTACCATCTTCTGCTAGTCTGTTGACACACTGCCACAGTCTACACAACGAGCAGCTGCGACGGTACGCGCAACGCAGTGCTCCTATGCACACAGAACTATCTTCTGCTATCCTGTGGCGTGCCGCGAACAACAAATGCCTATCCGTTGATTGGCTCCTGCTGTTTACTATCACTTAAAGCTGAATATGAGTATTTCTTTTGTTTCAAAAAGGCTCCAACATTGCAGGAAATGTAGGTAATGTTTTCTATAAATAGGTGTCTAAGGTAAAAATTGTTGGCTTGTTTGTAGGAGGCCATCACTAAGTGAATACTGATTTATCATGGGCTACATTATATGCTGGACAAGTGTACGGATGTTGTGAGATAGTCCACATAGCTGCTTCAGGCATAAACTTAGTCCTTACGAAACGCGAAAGTTTATGAGGATGGATGGATGTTTGTAACTCTTCTACAAAACTACTGAACGTATTTGATGAAATTTTACATTAATATTATAAGTATACATTAGAATAACACACAGGCTATAATTTATAAAGATACTAGCTTCTGCCAGCGGCTTCGCCCGCGTGGAAAATTATTTACTTTTCATTTCAAGGGAACATTAGCCTATGCGCTATTTCAGATTATAATGTATCTCTGTGCCAAAATTCATCCAGAACCGTTCAGCCGTTCTGACGTGATTGAGTAACAAACATACATCCATCCATCCAAACTTTCGCAGTTACAATATAAATAAAATTAAGATTGAAAGTAATTCCACGCGGCCGGAGAAATAAACCTATTTGTTTAGAAAATACAAGTATATTATCGATAACTCACATCTCCTATCCGAGCCTAAATAACTAGGACTCGGCTTACCCAACTTCGTTCAATAACGGAAGTTGTAAACTGTGTAAACTCTCTTATTTTTACAATGTAAATAAATCATTTCCAATGCAAACTGATTACTTTCATACGAGTATGAAGCGACGTCACGAGCTAGTTTCAAACTAGCGACGAATTGCATCGGCCGGGCCACTTCTGTATACTGTGCCAAACGTTTGAGTGGTAGATTTGTTCAAACGAATTAACATAGATTGAATAAAACCTCTTCTAAAAGCCTGGAATAATCGTTATCGGTGTAATAATCGTGACGTAATAACTATCGTTTTGGGGAAGTAAAACAAAACATTATAATTTGGCACAATCTTTTTATCAAACCAATGTACTTATTGAAAGTCCAATAAAAAAGCGAAATTTTCAAATCTCAGGATTATTGCGTCACGATTCACTATATGCCCTTTACTCAGTTTTAGATAAATACCTATTCTGATCTCCCGTTATATGTATGTGCTTTATGTTATGTACAGGCTGACTGGTAACCTACAGTCTTCGGTCATACGAGTATTATTATGATTTTAGTGAAGCTCTGTGTAGTGTTGTTCGCTTTCACAATCACTGGAACATGTCAGAGGGATAGCGCTAACTGTAAGTATTTTTTTTATTTGTTACCTGCGCACATCCATACATATCCCTGTTTTTACGTAGCGAACGTGCGTTTCGTTAAACTATGTTGGGGTCGGCTTCTATTCTAAATGAATGCAGCTGACTACCAGTGTTTTAAGTACATATACCACTACCATGGCCATGTCCAAGCGCACGAATAAGTCAATTCTCTGTTGAACATCATAACCAGACTCACCACGATCTGTTACGAGAGCCAGACAACCTTGAATACTGGTTATAGCGGGCAGTTGATTGAAAAAAAAAACTCTGACGTTCAGTAACTCGCTGGTCTGACCAGATTGGGTAATTAAAGGACTCACGGTGACC
Organism: Orthosia gracilis; assembly: GCA_947562075.1. Taxonomy (NCBI): domain Eukaryota; kingdom Metazoa; phylum Arthropoda; class Insecta; order Lepidoptera; family Noctuidae; genus Orthosia; species Orthosia gracilis. The sequence continues at coordinate 25,908,437 of OX387266.1, forward strand.
ACTCTGCCCTGAAAAGAGCCAAAGTTAGAGTGGTTTTAAAGCAGCTAATCATTGACTTTGTAAAAGCTTTCCAAGACGGGCACGACCTTCAGTAATGAAGACAACGAATAAGAAGAGAGACCATTTCCATGACCAAGTGTTTAAAATATATTCAAATACTGGCTCCTATCGCAAAACTCACAATATTATACGCGAAGTGCATTTTTTTCTTTTTACACACTAGTACGGAAAAGTGTGCACCCACTTGTTCTAGTATTTGTTTAGTTAAGTCCTGTGCCCCGCAGCGTCGCCTCCGATGCGGCTGCCACCGCCATCAGGAATGGGTCGCAAGTCGGAGGAGCAGGTGGCGGCACTGCGGCGTCAGCTGATGCGCGACAACTACGACTACACTCAGTCCGACGACGAGCGGAAACACCCAAACGTGACGGCACGGCGCGGTGACATAACGGTATGTTGGCAACATCGACAGGCATGGTGCAATGTACTGTACACTCATCATCATCATCATCATTTCATCCGAAAGATCCAAGTGTCGCCACATCGACCAGACGCTCTAGACAAGTGTCGCCACATCGACCAGACGCTCTAGACAAGTGTCGCCACATCGACCAGACGCTCTAGACAAGTGTCGCCACATCGACCAGACGCTCTAGACAAGTGTCGCCACATCCACCAGACGCTTTAGACAAGTGAAATACTATGAAAGAAAGCGTCGCGATAGCACATGGAAAAATTAAAAAGTGTATGCCAAGCGTTGTCGAAATGTCACGTGTTTAATCCCTTACATTTTATCCGACATCTCTGAATGAATGACGCTTTGTCTAGCGTGTCAGCGATCACGATTGTAGCAATAAATATAATAGCATAACTTCACATAGTTACTGCAACACATCCCTCTGTCACTCTAGATTAGACACGAACTTGTAGTTCACTCTCTGATAACGTTAAAAATCTGGTTCTTCTTCATGTAATTTACAGAACATTTACTATCAGAGAGGAAATGAGTATGTGCCAGCGCAGACGGACAGCAAATCTTATAGCGCAGAAAATGGGCAAGACGAGCAACCTGGTGAAGACAAACAGCCCGGCCAATATGAAGAACAGCCTGGTCAATATGAACAGCCTTACCAAAATGAACAGCCTGGCCAAAATGAACAGCCTGGCCAAAATGAACAGCCTGGTGATTATGTCCAGCGTAGCCAACATGAGCAGCCTGGCCAAAACGAGCAGTATAGCCAATATGAGCAGCCCGGCCAAAATGAACTGCCTGGCCAATATGTCCAGCGTAGCCAACCAGAGCACGATAGTCAACATGAGCAGTATAGGCAAGAAGAACAGCGTAACCAATACGACACAAGACCCAAGCCTGTACCCTTGAGCGATCAAGAGCAGCCTGAACAGCAGTTTGAAGATCAAGATCAAGCGCAGTACGAAGAACAAACGTTCCGCTCCAAGCCAGCGTACATCGATACCGATGAGCTTACTGTACGTGACGTCCACGATCCCAAGCACACCCTGGACCGGAGCTATACCGATCAAGTACGGGGAGGTACCAACCCAGCCCGGGATGATACCAACCCAACCCGTGGAGATACCAACTCAGCCAGGCACGAAACCGAACCGCCTTGGCGTCACAAAGAACCAGCCCGCGAACAAGCTTATCACCCTTTTTACAACAAGCATCCAAAGGCGTACGGAACCAACCGGGGGGTTGTTCTACAGGCCAAGCCTTTCAGCGACCTGCGCGGCGACTTCAATGAGCAAAATGGACAGAATGACGCGGGTGTTCAGCCAGAACAGGAAGAACAGGTATTTTTTTATACATACAGCCGTATTTCTATTTATTTCGAGGAGTTCGTGACTAAATAAAACGCTTGCTGAAATAGGTCTGTGGATGGGCACCTATCCATGACACACCGAGACTTCGCTGTGCCTCAAACTGCACTATAAGCTGTTGGTCCTGGCTGTCCTTTGTAAACCAATGACAGTCGTTAAGGATAGGGAGAACCTAGAATACCTAACACCAGTCTTGCCAAGAGATTGTAGAGCTTCAGCTGCATCCGGTGAAATTGTAGCCAACTCCAACATGGTTGAAAATGGCAAGGCAGATTGATTTCCTTCTATTCTTTTTAACAGGCTGAGAACGACCATGAAGATCAGGAGGTCATCGATCAGCAGATCATCTCAGACTCTCAGGACGACGGATCAGACTATTCGGAGAGCAAGAAGCAGTCACGTGAGATGTACAATAAGTTTGGGCACACCACTCGAGCCAGCCGCTTGCAACCTTCCGCTGGAAGAGGCACATCGCATCGTGGACACAGCTCATTGACTTATCAAGAACCAGATACACCCTCGGGTTACCAGCACGCCACTCAAGGCCGTCATCACAAAGCACCTCCGGGTCGAGATCACTATAGACTGTCACACCGTGACCGCAATACTCCGCATCACCAGGATAGCAAGGCACCGCTAGAAATCAACATTGCCAAGAAGGATTTACTCTACTACATGGATGATACTCAATTGCGACGCAATAACAACGAGATGTCGCCTGATGTATCTGATGACGAAGAACATCCGCTGTCCAGTGCTGGTCCCAGCAGTCCTACTCTACGGCCCAGCCCAACCCTCGCCCGTGCCACTCCCACCAGCCCTCAGGCCAATCCCATCGCCGCCCGGGCCAGTCCAACCCTCACCCGGGCCAGTCCAACCCTCGCCTGGGCCAGTCCAACCCTCACCCGGGCCAGTTCAACCCTCGCCCGGGCCAGTTCAACCCTCGCCTGGGCCATTCCCACAAGTCCCCGGGCCAACTCTGCGTCAACCAAGCGCCCAGACTTCCCTAGCACAAAGCGCGCTCACCGCAGCTCCTACGTCACCGTGTCGCCAACTAACGTAACATACAAGTTATTAATGGTAAGCACGAAATAATAAGTAAGTTCAAAATGGTGGCCTTTGCTATTTGCTGAACCAACTGCCCCAGCAGGTTGGGCAGCAATTAACAAAGTCTAGTCATTAAGATTTGAATTTCATTTACTAGGAAACAGAATGAAATCTATTTGCCTCCTCTAAAAAGTAGTTTAGCGGTGTGTTTGTGTCAACTGTGCAGATAAATTTATGCAATGTGTGGTGTCTCGAAAGTTTTAGTATCCCCGCCTCAGATAGGTAAAATTTTCTTTTGATAGAAAAAAAGTTACGAGACGGCCGATTAGAGGAGTACAATAGTGTTAAAAAGCCGTTTGCGTCGCACCTCCCAGTCTGCCACACCCGGGCATGGCTCCCTAGGCCTAAGGGTAAATACGCTACTGTCTGTGTGATGATGTGTTTCAGCTGAAGTCACGCGAGGGTCGTCGGCGGGGTGAGCGACGCATCCTAGAAGAGCGCAGGCCGGAGGGAGTGGCCATCATGAGCCTGGACCACGCACCGCTACCCGCCTTCCGCCTGCCGCGCGCGCGCCGCCAGTACATGCATGAGTATCACGGCCGCAGACACCAGCCCGTTTAGCACCACAATACACAAAACACTCATTACATATTCTACCACGCACACAGAACACTATAGATAGACTATACACCTCAGACCTCATAATACACTCACCGTAACTACGCTCTACCCCAAAGAGAATTGCTCTACCCGCATCGAATGTATTCAAATTCAGTTGGTCTGTCTGGGTATTAACACCACCACCGCCACGCGTCTGCCAAGATCACCACACACACACATTCTACTCCAAAACTTACGCCTTAAACCTTCTGTTTATGCGTCTGCTCTTTCTAGGTATCTACGTATAATACCATTAATATTAATCTATACTTACTAATATTATAAAGCTGAAGAGTTTGTTTGTTTGTTTGAACGCGCTAATCTCAGCAACTACTGGTTGGAATTGAAAAATTCTTTTTGTGTTGGATAGTCCATTTATAGAGGAAGGTTATAGGCTATATCACATCACACTAAAACCAATAGGAGCGGAGCATAAATGAAAAATGTTGCAAAAACAGGCAACATTACTCCTTTTTGAGAACTTCCGTTGCGTGCGCTGCGTAAACGGTTATAGTTACGCAAAAATTATGTATGATGGAATTGTTCCTCTTTAAAAGTTCTAAAAAAATGTCCGAGACAGCATATGTCTATCTTTTAATATGGACTCACTATAACCTTTTTTTATGGTAATCAAATTTGTTCATTTGCGAAGGAGTTTTATCAACATCCATCTATACTAATGTTATAAAGCTGAAGAGTTTGTTTGTAGGGTAGTTTAGGTAATGTCGGTAGGGTAGGTAGGGTAGTTATGTAGATAGCCAGTTGATGGTAGCGAAGCCACGGGGGTCAGCTTATAATCTATACTATCTAATATATAAAATTCTCGTGTCACAGTTTTCGTTGCCATACTCCTCCGAAACGGCTTGACCGATTTTGATGAAATTTTTTGTGCTTATCCAGTATCTATGAGAATCGGCCAACATCTATTTTTCATACCCCTAGGGTAGGGTAGGGTAGGTAGGGTAGGGTAGGGTAGGGTAGGGTAGGGTAGGGTAGGTAGGGTAGGGTAGGGTAGGTAGGGTAGGGTAGGGTAGGGTAGGGTAGGGTAGGGTAGGGTAGGTAGGGTAGGGTAGGGAGGGTAGGTAGGGTAGGGTAGGGTAGGGTAGGGTAGGGTAGGTAGGGTAGAGTAGGTAGGGTAGGTAGGGTAGGTAGGGTAGGGTAGGTAGTGTAGGTAGGTAAGTAGCCAATTGACGGGAGCGAAGCACCGGGGGTCAGCTAGTATAATATTATAAAGCTGAAGAGTTTGTTTGAACGCGCTAATCTCAGCAACTACTGGATGGAATTGAAAAATTCTTTTTGTGTTGGATAGTCCATTTATCGAGGAAGGTTATAGGCTATATATCATCACGCTACGACTAAAAGGAGCGGAGCATAAATTGAAAATGTTGCAAAAACGGGAAACATTATTCCTTTTTGAGAGCTTCCGTTGCGTGCGCTGCGTAAACGGTTTTAGTTACGCAAAACTCATGTATCATGGATTTGTTCCTCTTTTAAAGTTCTAAAAAAAAAGTCCGCGACAGCATGTGTCTATCTTTTAAGATTGACTCACTATAACCTTATTAATGGTAATCAAATTTGTTCATTTGCGAAGGAGTTTTATCAACAACTTCAGTTTTGTAACTAATGTTAAAAAGCTGAAGAGTTTGTTTGTTTGTAGGGTAGTTTAGGTAAAGTAAGTAGGGTAGGTAGGGTAGGTAGAGTAGGCAGGTAGAGTAGGTAGGGTAGGTAGAGTAGGTAGGTATTGATAGGTAGGTAGATAGCCAGTTGATGGGAGCGAAGCCACGGGGGGTCAGCTTATAATCTATACTAATAATATTATAAAGCTTAAGAGTTTGTTTGTTTGGTTGGTTGTTAGTACCGAATAGGATCCGAAACTACTGGACCGAATTTAAAAATTCGTTCACCAATAGAAAGCTACATTATTCCTGAGTGACATAGGTTACTTTTAACTGACTTACCAAAAAGGAGGAGGTTCTATATTCGACTTCATGTTTGTTTTATTTTTTTATTTATGTTCACCGATATGTCCGGCAATTGTGGACCGATTTTGAAAATTCTTTTCGTTTGAGTATGTTTCGAAATTGGTTCTATTTTAATTTGGTGGAGATCTGATGAAGAACTTCGAAGATATACGACAGAACTCTTCAATTAGTCACGGTAAATCTCTCGGGATTGCTGCAATCGCATGAATGTTTATTGATTATACCATTTCACGACATTACATCACGCCAGTACGCTCTTAAGGGGCACGCAGATCTCTCATTTCACCGGTTATGTTCAAGTTTCATGATATTTGGGTTATCTATTTTGGCGTTAAGGTAACTCACTAAACAACTTACCTATTAGATAGGTACAACTAAAAAGTGAAAATAAAAAACTTTTTTACAAAAAAATACTAGGTACCAACTTCCAAATAAGAAAACTACAAATTGAAAAATAACTTTATATTTGGAAGTCGGTGTCCATAACGCAAAAAAAAATGGCACCTACGAAAGACACCTACTTCCAAAAATAAAGTTATTTTTCACTTTGTAGTTTTCTTATTTGGAAGTCGATATTATTTTTTTGTAAAAAAGTTTTTTTTTATCCCGAAAACGGTTTGGTGGTCCATGGGAGCGAAGCCGCGGAGAACAGCCATAATATTATAAAGAGGTAAAGTTTGTGAGTTTTTGAGGTTGTAGGGGATCATCTCTGGATCTACTGAACCGATTTATATGAAATTTGGCATGGAGATAGTTTGGGACCCTGGATAGTTTGTATTCCCTTTGGATGATGAAACACTTTTTACGCGGGCGAAGCCGCGGGCAGAAGCTAGTTTATAATAATTGGCTTGGCCACCTACTGGGACCATATTATTTGAAGAGTTTCGATCGACTATAATAGAAAAGAATAAGATAGTTATTAATATAATGATAGAGGTTAACATATCTACGAATATCCACGAGTTCACTAGAGTCTTGGGAACCTACTGTAAGGACTCAATCCACAAACCTACTTCCATTTGATATAGAATTGTTTTTAGTAATTAAATCCAATATTTTGTTTTGTTCCTTATTTAAGAATGACAACCCATTTCATTGTGGTGCTAATAACACTGACCTAAGCAAAGAAATACGTATAAGGTCTTTGGACCTAAGCCCCTAACAAGACGTGTTACGTGATGCCAATCATGAATCCTTTTTGGAACAGAAATCTTATGATTCAGGCGTTTTGAAATCATGCATCATTCAGGTGACAGCCCAGCCGCGATAGTCTCAAATCTATTTAAAGTTACACAAGTTGTATGTTTTATTGTAAATTTTATAGAGCATAATAAAATTTTCTATCAGACTTGTTTTATTTGACGCGTGGAGCGATAAAGAGGCTATATTCACCGCATGTAAGAGCGAACAATGAGAATCCTGCTAACGCTGGTGGCTCTGACCCAGTGGGGAGAGCTGCTGGCGCTAGAGTACGCCGCGGTCACGTTTCAGCAGATCCTACCAGGTCAGTAACGATGATGACAACAGATGTTCACAGAGAATAGTCAAAGTGACAGCGATAACAATTTTCGAAAAGATGAACATTGTGTTGTGTGTTGTGTGCACCATTGTGTTGTGTGTCTGAGTCATTCAAAACAGTGGTTTGTTTACAATTTATTCAATATCCAATTTTAAATGTATTATGTTTCCCCGGGTTTATTAAGTCACGATCATAATTCCGGGATTTCTGAAGAGGTATTATCCACTCTATGTTACTGCCTCTGCTCAACTTTAGGTTTAACCATGCTGTTTTTCAGCGAACTTGAAAGTCGCTAAGAACAGCCTGGACTTCTTGAACAAAGTGAGACAAGACCTGCGACGAAACAACGACGACTATGCACAGAGGGACATAGAGGGATTGAGTCAGCTAGAGTTACCCTCGGTCCCTGCGCACCCCGCACCACGGCATCCTAACCGCAAGAGATACCCTGCAGCGCACCCGTCAGACCGGGCAGGCCTACCTCAACGGTACTACATCGACACGAGAAAGGGCCTATGGGACGTGGCCCAAGGTGACGTAACCCAAAGAGACAAGACTCAAGGTGACGTGAACCAAGGTGAGGAGCACCTAACCACACCGTTCAGGAGCTACACGCGCGCCAGGCCTGTGAAGAACAGCTTGAATATCAGAAAACTCAAGAAGACATTGAACAGAGACAAAAATAAGTTGCGTGCGCAAGATGAGAGAGAGGTGAGGGGGACAGAGATGGCCATAGACTTGGTGATGGAAGACACGACGAGCTCCACGCTACCGACGACCGTTCCCACCAGGTAAAATATTTCGTTATAATTATCATAATATCGAAAATTTTATTAAATAAAATATCAATAGTTTTTGTTCGAGGATAGATTTTGAGTAGGTCCCGAATAAGTTTTTTTTGTTTGTATAAAATTTTGTACGTTTTTTAATTATAATGTGTATTAGACTATGTTCTGATGTTAATTTTAATCCGAATAAATAATTGCATTTAATTTCGATTCAGTTAATTTACTGACTCATTATATTTCATTTTGATTCGATTAATTCATTTGATTTAATTTTATTTAGAATATTAAAATTAATTCGAGTAAATTTTTTTATTTATTCTTAGTAAATTTTGATTTGATTAATTCATTTTATTTCAAATATTTGATTTAAATTTCATCACCACTGCTCATAAAACGGTGAAGGAAAACATCGATCGTGAAGAAACCGGCATATCTTAGAACCAAAAATTCGAATACATGTGACATCAACCAATGTGTCACCCAACCGTGGGGGATTAAGACCCATTACCTCTCTCACAGAGACGATGCCTGAGTCCCAGCAGTCGGAACATTATAATGCTAATGATGAATTTTAATTTATTTTATTTCACTTCAAATACAATTAGTATTTAATTTTAATTTAGATATATTTTGGAGTTATAAAATCCAACATGGTTCATAAACTTATATTTTTTCCTCAACCAAGAACGTTTGTATAAGTAATTTTTCAATGAAATTTGTACAAAAAAAATATTTTCCCAAGAACGTTTTATAAGTTGGTCGGCTATTACTCGTAAACTTGTAAAGCCTACTTAGCTGTGATAATTTTCCTTTTAATTTCGTTACATTTACTACTGCCGTAAATTTTTTCACTTATCCAAAAGTAACCATTTAGCTGACTGGGGGAGGGGAACACTTTTAATAATAATGGCCTATCCCGTTGGATATCGTTACACCCCACACCATGGAAGATAAAAAACAGCCCCACTTTACGTGTACAGGAGTTACAATAAAAAATAACACTATTTTATTTTACCTATCATCGCCGTCATTAATATGTATATCCATACCAAATTTTAGCTTTCTAGTACTAAGTGTCTCTGAGCTAAGCCAAAAATCTTATTCACCCTTTTCTTCTCTTTTTTATTAATGTTAGTTTTTCGTTTTTTCGTTAAAGTTAGTCGTATTGCGAAGTAAGATGCCTAAAAAAACTTTAACACCCCTTAACTCTATTTGAGGGTTGTTTTAAAAGACTTATCATGTCAATTTACATTGTTTACTTTATTCCCAAGGAATAAGATTTTTATACAAATAATTCGTCGAATTTTCGAAAATGCCTTCTTAGTCCCTCCCTAGACCCCTACAACAAAAACGAAACCCTGTGCAGTAAGATTCTTAGCAAACTTTAACACCGGCTAAATCTTATTTAAGAATAGGTACCTACCAAAGACACCGTAGTTTTTCGCTTTGTAATGTTTACGAGTCGTAAGTCCGTACACCGATTCGCCGTTAGTTGGTTGGAGAGAAACATGTCACAGGTAGATCCACTAGTTAAATATATTTAAGTAAACTACAGTATAACTTAGATGGAAAGCGACTATTTCTCTCTCTTGGTTTGGATAGCAACACGGCAATAAGATCACTATCTACGTTGGTTGCTTTGTTATTATGTTTTATACGGTCAAATTATGACGCACATCGTTGGCTTAAAGTAGATTGCCAGTATGCAGAAAAATGTACGGTGATGAGACCGTACATAGCGTTTTGTTTTGGAAGTTGGTTACTTATTTTTGTCAAATAGTACATTGTGTATTAAGGGCGGTAAGTAAGGAATTACGAAGACTGAGGGCTTTCTGAGTCGAGGTTCGTAATTCCTGTACCGCCCGTGAAGCATACAATGTTTTTCATCACATTTGCCAGTAAATAAATAAAATTATAGGGCAGAAAAAACTTATTTTTTTAAATTTACACACATTTCCATCTGATTGTCTTTTTAAAATGCAGTCAACTTTGTATATTCCCTAATGTTGATATAATCCTTAGATTGGAGAGTGGTTTTCAGCATAGAGTAAGTGGACCACAGTGAAGACGGTTTGTATTTCTTCGCCAATTCTCTAAAGTAAGCCTACAAAACATTTTCAGAACACGAACTTCTTTTCTTTTCGTTTCTCCATTTCATAAGTTGGTCGTATGCAGCTATAAACCGCTACTTAGACTTCTCCGGTAAAAGATTTTCATTAATTGTTTTTGCTGCATGGATAATATCTGGTGGTGTTGCATTTAAATCACACTCATCGGACGACGACGACAACATTTTTTATAACTTTTTTACTTGTCTTCAAATACAAAATGTAAATAATTATGAATTATAGCTTTAATACACAAGTCAGCACAACTATTATTACAAAATACTTGAACTTTTTTTTAAGCGGATGGCGGGCTTTTTACCCACACCACAGATTATGCAAATGTTTCGTTCAGAAACGTTAAGGGCAAATACTTCATTTATACCATTCCTCCTCTAAAAAGGTTATTTTATTCACTGATTGCATTTGCATTGGTGTTTCATTAATTTTAATTATGTAACGTATGTACGGAGGTGGTCACTGGCCCCTGAAACACAGGTGCTGTTACCTAGCTCAGCTTCAATTTACAAAAAGTGTGAATCCCTGAGGTTACTAATTTATTGTAAATTTTTAAGGTAATAAACCTTTTATTTATTTATTATTATTCCTTGTGCTATTGGCTTAAATCCTTCTTTTTCTCGTAGTCATGGTATAAAATATAGTATGCAACTCTTGAATAAAACGGATTTATATCGAGGGCCATGAATCACTCACGACGCTCAGGATTCTAACACTTGAATCACTCGCTATGCTCGTGATTCAATCATCATGAATCACTCCCTACGGTCGTGATTCAGTTGTTAGAAACCTTCACTTGTTCGTGATTCATCTATGGCCCTCGCTTTAAAACCGTCCTTTATTCACTAGTTGCATAATATACTATTATTATCTAAATAGAAGAGTTTTGATCATATTGATACTCTCTAAAGACACCGATTGATAGAAAAATAAAGAAATATTTTTAATTTGTGACTCGCACAAGAAATTATTACACTAACATAAATAAAAAGGCCTGTGCTTGCAAAGCCTTTTTGAGAGCCAAATGGCCTCGCACGCGCAGGCCTTTATCTTCCACAGGACTTCTTATTCCAAATCAAAGAATAATTTCATAACATTTTCCATCAGACCTATCCCGCCGACACCCGCGCTGCCGCCGCCGCCGCCTCCACCACCACGCCCGCGTCGCAAGCACACCCCGCGACCGGCCCTGCACGACTCGGCCCTCTCGGAGGAGCCTGCCCGCCAGGCTCCACCACGCACCTTCCCCCTCTCCGAGCCGCAGCTGTCGGAGGAGCCTGCCCGCCAAGTTCCCCCGCGTGACACCCCCCTCTTGGAAAAGCCAGCGCGCCAGCCCCCCCCGCGCTACTCCTCCCTCTTGCAAAAGCCGGCACGCCAGACCCCTCGGCGCGATTTCCCTCTCTTGGAAAAGCCGAATCGCCAGGCCCTCCCGCGCGAGACTTCCCTCTTGAAAAAGGCGGCGCGTCAGGCTCGCCAGCGCGACGCCCGCTTCTCGGATGAGCAGCCGGCTCGCCCGATCGTGCGCTCGACCGAGCGCAACCCGGCGCCACTGCCCGACCAGATTGACATGGCTCACGCGCGCAACCCGATCCTCACTCGCATACGAATGAAGGTACGTTTTTATTATTATTATCATTATACAAAACATTTTTGGGTTTTTTCATTAGAAATTTCTCAGTAGCAGCCATTTCAGGAGTCTGAACGTGTACCCGGTTGATGGCAATAGGTTTGCCCCCCTATTACAAGGGTCTTTAACATAACCATGGGCGTTAGGGCTGAAAAGGGCCATGGCCCGGGGCGGCAGGCAGCAAGGGGCAGCGCAAGTCGCACCTCGCACTCAGTTTGTGTGCCTTTTCTTTGACTTTTTCTTTTCACGCCTGAAGAAAATTTAAAAACCCTACCGAATGAACAAAAACTAAGATTAATTTGGTTGTAAAGATAGACATCAAAACGCGGGGCTTTCGTAGTACTGATCGGTGGCGGAGCGAGGGCGTCAACTCCGGATCTACGATATTTTCAAACCGTGGCAGAAACTTGGCTGCGGCACCCCCTCTCTCCAGCGTTTGAGGAGCGCATGATTTGGAGTTCTGATTGACCGCCTTAAGCTAACCATGAATATATCCCCCGCCCGACCTGCTTTTTTTACATTAGGTAGCTTTGCGAGCTCGAAAATTTTGTGACCTATTTATTAAAAACGATGTGTAAGATTTTCTTTGACCATTCATAACGACTGACATAGAATTCAACATACATAACTATGCTTAAGTCAAATCAGAGAGAGAACTATATAAGGATGCAAGTGCGAGCAAGGCGATCTCGAAAATTTTTGCATCTCGCCTCGGATAGATAATAGTACATTTCGTGTCGAGCATAAAAAGTCGAGATTTTAACACGAGCGATGTAGCCAATTCAGACGTGACCTGAAGGCGAACGGCGAAAGCTACTTGCGAGTGTTAAAATAAAGCCTTTTTATTTATTAACATATATATGTGTGTCATATATATGTGTGTATATGTGAAGTCTGATAAGAAGGAGAAGTAGGTTTATCAATAAAAGAAAACAGGGTAGTCAAGGGCTTCAACACGACGCTGACGAATTGGTAAACATTTTAAAAGTGATCGATCATACTTATGGAGCTTGAAGACAAATCGAATGTAGTTATTTAAAAGGCGGTCAAGTTTATTGAGTAGATCTGCAGTCAGGTCATAGTAGCACACACACACAGTCAATTATGGGAAAGATAAGGGACTGTTCAAGCATGGTCTTTATGTGAGCCGGGAGAAGATTCTTCAGTCGATAAAGCGAACGTAACGTAACGTAGCAAACGGAACCCGGAACCGCTCGTCCAGTCAAGGCAAGTGTCGACGAGCAGACCAAGATCCTTAACCTCGGAGCTAAACGGGATTGCTACTTTGTTAAATATTATGGACGGAACAGTTAAACCATCGAGCTTTCTCAAGCTATACGGGGTCCGTACTATGAAAGCTCGACACTTTGCAGGTTTAAACGCCGCTACGAATCGGTCTGACCAACTCGACCAAGGTCGCATCCGATAAGTTGTCAACATCTGCCTGACAATAGAGCTGTAGATCGTCAGCGTAAAGATGATACGCACATTGAAGTTCGGTGGTTATAAGATTTATGAAAATGGAGAAAAGAAGAGGAGATAAAATACCGCCTTGTGGGACGCCAGCTTCATGATTGCACCATCCCGAAAAAGAGTCTCCAGCACAATCTGACTGCTGACGCCCCCGAAGATAAGAGGAAAACCATTCCCGCACCTCGTGAGAGATCATAAGATAAGAAAGGATAGATAAAAGGACATCGTCACTGACGGTATTAAAAGCGTTGGAGAAGTCGATTAACACTAAAGCAGTAAGTTTAGTGTCATCCGTTCCCCGCCTTATATCTTCAGTCACTTTAAGGAGAGCTGACACGGTACTGTGCCCTAGCGGACCCTGTCAGTTGTGCTGACATCTCTTTGAGGCGCGCGTGGAACACTACGCGCCGTCGACTCGGACCTGGTCCTTATCAGATGGCGAGTTACCCGTTACTCGCCGTCCGCAAGCCCACGCCTACGGTGGCCGGGAATCGGCTTGCGACTCCCGACGTCCAGGGCGTCTCCTGCGGTGGCTAGGGGCGTGAGAGGGTCTCCGTTGCATCTCCGTCACGCGTTCTGCCTCCTCCTTTGCGAGCATTACTGCTTCGGACAAGGAGGTGACAGCTTCCCATGCCCTCTCACTCCGTACCATGGCCTGAACCAGGGCCGGACGCGAGAGGTCGCCACCGCTGATCGCCTCCATGAACCCACCGTACCCCTGGTGTTACGGTGGGTATTTTAAAGTAAAACGGTACCACTGTATTAAGTGACCGTAGTGCTGTGCTGTATGAGTTATTTCGCATATTGTGTTAATGACTCATTCATTAGTTAGGTACTTAGGTAATGCATAATTCATTCAGTATGCCACTTATGATGAGTTCAGTTGCAAGTTGTTGGGGGCAAAGAGCTTCAGATCTTCCATGTAAAGGAGGTGTGATATGACCTGACAACCTCTCCTCAACCGATAGCCCAGGCCTGAACCCTCCAGCAGTGTACTGAGAGGGTTCAGGGCTAAACAAAACCACAGAGGACTCAGACTGTCGCCCTGAAATATTCCGCGCTCGATCCTTATAGGTTCGCTGTTTTCCTGAATCTGTCGACATCATGAATAGTGAAGGACCGTCCTCCACTGCTCCGTACATGACGTCAGGAAAGTGCGCAGAGTTGCATCAATTTTATACAACTCATGTATGTGGCCATCTTGTAATCTATCCAACATGTCGCCAGATCCTTGTGGGAACGGCGAACCTGTTGGCTAATGGCAATGTCTATGAGGAGCAGCTCCTTAGTACTGTTCCTACATCCATTCTGAGAAGCAAACATGATGGCGTTATTGTCAATATGTTGATTATTTTGATTGCATTGTATTTTATTTGTTTTGATTGTATTTGATTGCATTGGATACTCACGGATATCATATATCACGTCATCCTCTCCAACATGGTCGGGTCGCGGTGAAACACTTGGTTGCAGTTGCACCGCGGCCAGTGGCAACGCAGGCGAGACACGGCTACTCCGTGATTCCTCACGCAGTCTATAAAATACGGCGTCATCCAACATACGGGTACGTTGGATGACCCGCACCTGATCCGATAAACGTTGGGCCGACACGTTGACACGTTGACCACGGTACGCAGTCAGGTTACTTCCCACCTCTGTAGCCCCAAAGTATGCGCGCATGACGTTTTCGTTAATCGATTGCGTCCATCGCATGCGCTGCACACTTCCACCGGGAGCGGGGAACCTGTCAGAGGCCGATGGGCCTTGAGGTCCCAGGCTATCCGGCGGCCGGCACCCACCCCGTCGACGCGTAGGTGGTGGTGTCGTCGGCGGAGAGAAGTATTCGTCGCTCGAGCTCGACGCAACTACAACGTCCGGGATCGCTTGACTGACGATTGTAGGTGGTCCCGGTGGCTGCGAGGCGGAGCTGAGCGACGGCCCCGAAGATGTTGGGCGTGTGGTTAGTGCTTGGGCCTGGCTTCTCGTGATCATATTTTATTCATCTTTGTTTGTCAAGTAATTTTTAATGTTGTAGTTTTGTTTGGTTTACATCGTCACTATTATAATTTTCTTTTATTTTTTTTATTTTATTGGTGTGTTTAAAAATTGTCCTATGGTATTTTTCTATTGTATTATTAAATTAGTTTATATTGGAAAATTTGGAGAAAACATTTTATATGTCACACTTGACGGGACAGGCCACAGATTCTTATTATTATTGGCGCACGAAGCGAACGCTGGGCACCACGTGGTCGGGAGTGGGCTCGCATTCCGGCAAGGTGCACAGTTATTTTGATCGTGTTGTATGTGTTGTGTGCAGGGGCGCCTGTGCCAGCGCAGCCTGATGAACATCGAGGGCCCCATATACGACAAGGAAGGCAAGGAGGTGATGCCGGCGCACCACCCAGCCTTCTCGCACGGCCGCCTGTTCCACGAGACGCTCGCACCCGAGCTCGTGCTGCCCAAGTGCTGCAACTGCTGCAAGAAGTCCGTGCTGGGCTGCCAATGACCACCACACCCGCGAGAAACAATACGAGGCATTCCTTACATAATTATAAACTCACATTCAACATGTATGATGTGGCTAACGGTATGAGTTGCACAACTGTATTACGTGCTTATTTTTTATGTTAGTTATAAAATCTAATGTGTAACTGTTGGTTATCAATACATATAATAAATCTGTAGAAAAGTCGTTTTTGTACATCGAAAATATAAAAAAAAATAGCCAGAGTGATAAAGGAGAACCAACAGAACCCATTTCCAGTATTTTTGTCTGTTTATCTGTTTGTCTGTTTATTTGTGCAAGCATCACATAAAATGTACGAAACCAATGAAGATAACTTTTATACACTACTAGCTGACCCCCGGGGCTTCGCTCCCGTCAATTAGCTACTTACCTACCTACACTACCTACCCTACCTACCCTACCCTACCTACCCTATCCTACCTACCCTACCCTACCTACCCTACCCTACCTACCGTACCCTACCTACCCTACTCTAGCTACCCTACATACACTACCCTACACACCCTACCCTACCCTACCCTACCTCCCCTACCTACCCTACCTTACCTACCCAACCCTACCTACCCTACCTACCCTACCCTACCTACCCTTTCCTACCTACCCTACCCTACCTACCCTACCCTACCTACCCTACCTACCCTACCCTACCCACCCTACCCTACCTACCCTACCCTACCTACCCTACCTACCCTACCCTACCTTCCCTACCCTACCTACCCTACCCTACCTACCCTACCCTACCTACCCTACCCTACCTACCCTACCTAACCTACCCACTCTACCCTACCTACCCTACCTACCCTACCCTACCTACCCTACACTACCTACCCTATCCTACCTACCCTACCCTACCTACCCTACCCTACCCACCCTACCCTACCTACCCTACCCTACCTACCCCACCCTACCTACCGTACCCTACCTACCCTACCCTACCTACCCTACCCTACCTACTCTACCTACCCTACCCTACCTACCCTACCCTATCCACCCTACCCTACCTACCCTACCTACCCTATCCTACCTACCCTACCCTACCTACCCTACCCTACCTACCCTACCCTGAATTTTCTTTGCTATAAACCTCACGGAGCCCGAGACCTTTCCAACGAATGCAAAACCGTGGAAATCGGTTCGTGCGTTCTGGAGTTATAGCGTCAGGAAGGAAAACCCGACTTATTTTTATATAGTAAATAATTGTACGTAACTTAAGTATTACTTAGTTTTTTTTCATCCTTTAAAGATCACGTTGCTAACCTTGCGAGGGAATCTTTCAGGCGCCTGGGATTTGTTTTGAGAAACGCTCGTGACTGCCGCAATCCCAGAGTTATTAGGCTTTTGTTCACCACTCTGGTTCGAAGTAAACTCGAATCTAGTGCTTGTGTCTGGCACCCATATACCGGGACGCAGACGTTAATGCTGGATAAGGTACAGAAAACCTACCTTAGATTTCTATTCCAAAGGGTATACCATTTCTTCCCTTATATGTACCCAACAAATTATCTTTTAGGAGTTTTGGGTTTTAACTCGTTGGAGATGAGGAGAGGCTATGATCAGCTCGCGGTAGCATGTAAAATTCTAAGCGGACGTATTGACTGCCCAGAGCTACATGACCTTTTCTGCCGACTTTTTGTGCCCAGCAAATACGTTGGGCACCGTCAGAGTCGCCGTCACGACCTGTTCGCATCACCGTCAGCCAGAACGGTCGCTAGAGCTGAATCCGCAGTGTGTCGTGCTTTGAAGATGCTAAATGCCCTCTTGACTGCCAATCCTGAATGTGACGTGTTTGCGGACGAATGGCATAAATTAATGCATGCATGTCTGGTGTTCTGTGAGAGAAAGTATGCGAGGAGCGTCTGACTCTACTGTTAACAAATGCTTCTTCATATCAGCCAACAGACAATCTACCGTTGCGTAAGTAGAGGACAACCGAATCCTAGCACCCTGGGTAAGTCGTGTTGTCAAAACAAATTTAATTAAAAGAGCATTATCTGCTTCCACTAACATAGAACTATATAATCCTATGGCATCAATCAAGTCTTGCGTAACTTGTTCATCGCCACTCATCTTCGGGAGTAGGCCAACTGCCGTTCTCAAAGAAAACTTTTCCGCCGCCATGTTTTGTTCCGTTCCGGTTCCGCTCTCAAACTTAACAGTGTCCACGTATAACGCTTCTATCTTACATACCAACTGAGCCAGTTCTTCCGAGAACTTACTAGATTCTGAAACTATACACTTAAATTTACGATAGAGCGCTTTCACCTCACTGATCTTACTATCAAAATTTCTGCCTTTTCGCCTACTAGGGCCTAACTTGACAATAGATTCCCTTAATAACTTAAGTTGTACAAATAGCGACGTTAACTCCACTTCCATTTAAATCAATGTCTCCAAATTTAACGATGACCGCAAGCACCGACACACACTTATTCACATTCACATAAGAAACACTCACTTCGTTCCTCCGACGGCTCCTGGTCAAACCATCTGTACAGCCTTCTGGACTTCCCGCTGTCTCATCTTTTCTTCAATCCAGTTGTGGTGACATCTCCGATACATGCGAACCGCCAAACCTATGATGACAACTGCCATACCCACAGCCATAAACAGCAACACGGTCTTGATAAACGCCAGCTGCTCCTGCGTAGCCGTTGCGGTATTTGCACCACTCGTAGACGCCTGGGCAATAATCACCTCTTCCTTGGACGTCGTGCTCCCCATGGCCTGTGACGCGACGCGACTGACGTGATACTCAACGAAGACAATCAAACCGCGAACCACGAACCGTGACTAGCTCCTGGTCGGACAACTATAACGCCGTCCAGCCGACTGGCAGGGTCGCCATGCGATGCGAGGAGATGGAGGGGTCAAAGTAAACTACATGTTAGTTACTACTCCAAGAGTCGATTACTCTTCCACCTTTAATTAGCAACATTATATACATAGTTACGACGTGATGTTATGTCGATAATCTATAATCACGTATTCACATACTATCAACCTTAGCATATTATACTACGTGCTGTACGTGACGTGCTGATGTACGTGACATCACACCTCACAACGCGGTGGAATAGTCAACAAGTAATCATAGGACTTAAGTGGCATCGAAACCACCCGTCGTCCACGATCCCTAAGAGAAAACCTATTCGCCGAAAAATCTATAATACCACCATACTTCTGCAAGAAATCCTGACCTAATATACCAACCGACTTACATGGCAAATCATCAAATATATAAAACTTATGCGTGGAAGAACACCGTCCATACTCCAACGTTAAATATACATAACCTATAGCCCTCAAACTACCTCCTACACCATTAATCACTAATTCTTCCTTAACTACCTTACAGCACAAAGTATTGTTCAACAAGAAACCACTTTTTACAGCCGATATCGACGCGCCCGTATCTACTAACCATTCCGCATTTATATTATTCACTAGAAAATTAACCCAATTAATACTATCGCAAGCTAAAATACGCTTAGTCTCGAAAAAACTGCAACTGGTGGTCAGTCGCTTCATTACGTCGTGACATTGACGTTCCGCCTGAGTCAGCATCACTACGCGCATGCTCGAAATACGCTACACGCCTCCGACCTTGTTGAGTCGAATGACCACGATGAGCATTATTGCTACGACCGCGCATTCCACGATTATGCCATGCGGTGGCATTTTTGCGCGTACGCTCAACAGCTGTCTTATGTTGCGCGTATCCATTTCCTACTGTAGACCGCCTACAACCATTTCCGCGACCTCTATTATCAAAACCACCCCTCGCGGGCCAACGCTGATACGCCATGACCTGTGCCGACGATGCACAACCTTCGTCTTCTGCTACCCTGATCGCATCCTTCAAACAAGTCAAATTCCGCGCCGTAATGATCGTACCTAAACGCTGATTGCGAAGCCCGTCAGCAAACTTCCTGATCGCGTACTTTTCGTTCAACGGCCGCAAAATCTCATATGCTTCCGAACTTTCCCCGGCTTGAGAGATAGTCAAATTAACCATTAACTTCTCTATCTCAGCCCCAAAATCCGCGACCGACCTATCATTCTGCCTAGCGCGAGCAAGCTTCTACTATCAACCTTAGCATATTATACTACGTGCTGTACGTGACGTGCTGATGTACGTGACATCACACCACATCACCCCCTTAAATTTAAAAAAAAATTTTTTTTTTTACAAGGTTTTTTTTTTTCACATTACAAACTATTACTCTAACTCTTACAATACAATTTTGTTCTATTCTTATGTACTATATCTATTTTATTTTTATACTTAATCACAACATTTGGTGACTCGTCTTTTACAACTTCAAAAGGTCCATTATAAATACATTCCAATTTATTGCCAGTTTCATTCTTAATCAATACTAAATCACCTTCCTTATAGGTTACAGAATTAAGATTCTTATCATAACAATGTTTCCTAGCTAATTTACTCGCTATTAAATTCTCCCTTGCATCATTTTGTGCCCTTTGCAATCTGTACTTAAATTCTAAAGGATAATTATCAAAATTATACAATGGTTCAACACTTTCTCCTTGAAGACTACTTGGTAATCTGCATTTTCTTCCAAACACTAGCTCATAAGGTGTATATTTGGTAACAGTATTAACTGTCGTATTATAAGAAAAACACCAAAATGGAATCCAAGAACTCCATGATGATGGGTTATTATCTGTCTGTATCCTCAAATATGCACCTAATGTTTTATGTACATTCTCCAAAGAACCTATACTCTCATGATGATATGACGTCGACATGACTTTATTGATGTTCAAGATATCACATAGCTCTATCATTACTTTCGAAACGAATTCACTACCCCTATCCGTAGCTATTGTTTTCGGTATTCCATATCTCAAAACAAAATTCTCTGCCAAGGCTTTTGCTACCTCATTTGCGGATTTATTCTTTAACGGATAAGCCTCTACAAACTTCGTAAGTTCACATTGAAGAGTTAATATGTAAACATTGCCTCTTTCGTCTCTATCAAGGGGTCCTACTATGTCTAAATAAATCTTCTCAAACGATGTTGATGCAGTAGTCGTAATCGTCATGGGTTCCCTAGTATTCCTAGAATACTTTTGCTTACAACACTTATCACATTTACCAACGTACTCCACTACGTCTTTCTCTATAGAAGGCCAATAATAATACTTCTTTATATTATTCACCATCCTACGTATTCCTGCATGACCACTCGTGGGTAAAATATGGAAATCATTCAAAATAACCTTCTTCTCATCTTTCCCTTCTATTCTCCGTAAATCCTTCACTACACACAGTTTAAAATCCCCACAAATCGAACTTCTATTTTCCTTTAAATATTTTGCCATTCTTGTAATAAAATCAACGTTATAACGATTCTTCATAATAATTACTTCTTTAATGCCTTCTTCAATACAAAAACTGACTATGTCTTTCGATAACTCGTCTCGCGAAATTCCCGATAAAGATTCATAGTTTACATAAATACTCGAGTTTTCTGGCATATACACTAAATTGCGCGACTTTGAAAATATCTCCCTACAACCTTTATTATTATTGTTGTTATTATTATTGTTACGTAACATTTTCTCCCAATCATCTAAACAAATCTCAATGTCATTTCCTTGCTTCTTAAGTACTTCCACGATCCTAGGGTGATCAGTCCCAGATACCACGGAGTCCCTATCACAAACATTTGGCTTTCCCAACTGCTTGTACTGCGCCCTCGTCATTACGGATATCGTCTTTTCCCGTATCAATTTCAAATCCTCACTCGTTATCACTATTCTAGAAAGTGCATCCGCTAGTACATTCTCTTTGCCCTTAATATATTCAACCTCAAAATCATACTCCTCTAAACACAAACGAAACTTAGTCAACCTACTAGATGGATCTGTCATGTTAAACAAATACAGTAATGGCCGGTGATCCGTCTTTACAACGAACCTCCGTCCGTACAAATACGGTCTAAAATATTTAACTGACCAAACTATTGCCAACAACTCCTTCTCTATTATCGGATAATTTAACTCACTCTTCCCTAACGACCTACTAGCATATGCGATGGGTTTTCCGTTCCCATTACACAACACACTCCCTATAGCATATCCAGAACTATCGGTTTGCAATATAAAAGTATTGCTATCAGAAAAATCAGGATAATCCAACACCGGTGGACTCATTAACGCTTCCTTAAGCAACAAAAACGACTTCTCGCACTCATCGGACCAACTAAATACAACACCTCTCTTACACAGCTTATTCATAGGTACCACTATATCAGCAAACTGTGGTATGAATTTCCTATAATAATTCGCAAACGCTACAAATCGCTTTACCTCATCAACCGTCGATGGACGCGGATAACCTCTAATAACTTCTACCTTCTCTGGATCTGGTGAAATACCTTCGGCCGATATTACATGCCCCAAATAAAGCACTTGCTTCTTCAAAAATTCACATTTAGACGGATTCAACTTTAGATTTACTTCCCTCAAGCGTGAAAATACTGATATTAGGTTCCGATTATGTTCATCTAAATTCCGTCCAAAAATAATGAGATCATCCAAATAAATCAGACACCTATCGTAATTCAATCCAGACATGGCCACAGTCATTAATCTACTAAACGAACTCGGACTTATCTTCAAACCCATTGGTAACCTACACATTTGATACTGCCCCTTGTCTGTTGTGAAAGCAGTGTACTTCCTACTACTCTCCTCCAAAGCACACTGATAATAAGATTGTGATAAATCACAGTGACTAAAGTAAACTGCGCCTGACATCGAATCCAAAATCTCAGTTATATTCGGCAATGGAAACTTATCATCCTGTACCTTTTCATTCAACTGCCTATAATCTATAACCACTCGCCATTTCTTCTCCCCACTACGATCCGTCCTTTTTGGGTACCACCAAAACAGGACTAGACCACTCACTAACCGCCTCTTCAATGATATTACCCTCCAGCATCTCCTGCACTTGCCTATCAACCTCCTTCTTCTGTGCATAAGGTATCCTATACTGTCTCTTGTACACCGGAGTAGCACTCTCTTTCAAGCGTATAGACTGCTCATATACGTTAGTGACAGCTAATTTATCACCCGGGAGATGAAAAACATCCGAAAACTTTGCACACACTTGCTCAACCGACAACCGCTCCTCGGCGTTCAAATAGTCGAGTTTAAGTAAAGAAAGTACCTCTTCTACACGCTCAGCGTCCGTCCCTGGCTTCACGAAATTACAACAATCAAAATCACTCAACGGATAAACTTCCACACCGGACATACTACACACAACTTCCTCGGAGTTCGTATTTAAAATCCTAACGGGGACCATCCCGCTTTTAGGCCTTACTAACACACTAGCCAAGAAAACGCCTTTCCGCAATTCTTGCCTAACTACCACACAATCTTCCGCTCTGTTAACGGGGTAATACCTAACCACCTCACAACGCGGTGGAATAGTCAACAAGTAATCATAGGACTTAAGTGGCATCGAAACCACCCGTCGTCCACGATCCCTAAGAGAAAACCTATTCGCCGAAAAATCTATAATACCACCATACTTCTGCAAGAAATCCTGACCTAATATACCAACCGACTTACATGGCAAATCATCAAATATATAAAACTTATGCGTGAAAGAACACCGTCCATACTCCAACGTTAAATATACATAACCTATAGCCCTCAAACTACCTCCTACACCATTAATCACTAATTCTTCCTTAACTACCTTACAGCACAAAGTATTGTTCAACAAGAAACCACTTTTTACAGCCGATATCGACGCGCCCGTATCTACTAACCATTCCGCATTTATATTATTCACTAGAAAATTAACCCAATTAATACTATCGCAAGCTAAAATACGCTTAGTCTCGAAAAAACTGCAACTGGTGGTCAGTCGCTTCATTACGTCGTGACATTGACGTTCCGCCTGAGTCAGCATCACTACGCGCATGCTCGAAATACGCTACACGCCTCCGACCTTGTTGAGTCGAATGACCACGATGAGCATTATTGCTACGACCGCGCATTCCACGATTATGCCATGCGGTGGCATTTTTGCGCGTACGCTCAACAGCTGTCTTATGTTGCGCGTATCCATTTCCTACTGTAGACCGCCTACAACCATTTCCGCGACCTCTATTATCAAAACCACCCCTCGCGGGCCAACGCTGATACGCCATGACCTGTGCCGACGATGCACAACCTTCGTCTTCTGCTACCCTGATCGCATCCTTCAAACAAGTCAAATTCCGCGCCGTAATGATCGTACCTAAACGCTGATTGCGAAGCCCGTCAGCAAACTTCCTGATCGCGTACTTTTCGTTCAACGGCCGCAAAATCTCATATGCTTCCGAACTTTCCCCGGCTTGAGAGATAGTCAAATTAACCATTAACTTCTCTATCTCAGCCCCAAAATCCGCGACCGACCTATCATTCTGCCTAGCGCGAGCAAGCTTCGCTTGCACAGCTACGTCTGACTCTACTGTTAACAAATGCTTCTTCATATCAGCTAACAGACAATCTACCGTTGCGTAAGTAGAGGACAACCGAATCCTAGCACCCTGGGTAAGTCGTGTTGTCAAAACAAATTTAATTAAAAGAGCATTATCTGCTTCCACTAACATAGAACTATATAATCCTATGGCATCAATCAAGTCTTGCGTAACTTGTTCATCGCCACTCATCTTCGGGAGTAGGCCAACTGCCGTTCTCAAAGAAAACTTTTCCGCCGCCATGTTTTGTTCCGTTCCGGTTCCGCTCTCAAACTTAACAGTGTCCACGTATAACGCTTCTATCTTACATACCAACTGAGCCAGTTCTTCCGAGAACTTACTAGATTCTGAAACTATACACTTAAATTTACGATAGAGCGCTTTCACCTCACTGATCTTACTATCAAAATTTCTGCCTTTTCGCCTACTAGGGCCTAACTTGACAATAGATTCCCTTAATAACTTAAGTTGTACAAATAGCGACGTTAACTCCACTTCCATTTAAATCAATGTCTCCAAATTTAACGATGACCGCAAGCACCGACACACACTTATTCACATTCACATAAGAAACACTCACTTCGTTCCTCCGACGGCTCCTGGTCAAACCATCTGTACAGCCTTCTGGACTTCCCGCTGTCTCATCTTTTCTTCAATCCAGTTGTGGTGACATCTCCGATACATGCGAACCGCCAAACCTATGATGACAACTGCCATACCCACAGCCATAAACAGCAACACGGTCTTGATAAACGCCAGCTGCTCCTGCGTAGCCGTTGCGGTATTTGCACCACTCGTAGACGCCTGGGCAATAATCACCTCTTCCTTGGACGTCGTGCTCCCCATGGCCTGTGACGCGACGCGACTGACGTGATACTCAACGAAGACAATCAAACCGCGAACCACGAACCGTGACTAGCTCCTGGTCGGACAACTATAACGCCGTCCAGCCGACTGGCAGGGTCGCCATGCGATGCGAGGAGATGGAGGGGTCAAAGTAAACTACATGTTAGTTACTACTCCAAGAGTCGATTACTCTTCCACCTTTAATTAGCAACATTATATACATAGTTACGACGTGATGTTATGTCGATAATCTATAATCACGTATTCACATACTATCAACCTTAGCATATTATACTACGTGCTGTACGTGACGTGCTGATGTACGTGACATCACACCACAGTGTCCACTGTTCCATGCTAATTGTATTGTTATTTTTGAATTATGAATTATTGATTGCATTATATTTTAATATAATTATTGATATATGTCCACTCCACTGTGCTATGTTAATTGTGTGAATTATTTAATTATCTTATGTGACATAGTTGTCAACATTGTTAAGTTTCACGATTTTTAAGTAATGTAATTGGTATCTGTATCGTCTTAATTAACTATAAATAAATAAATAAATCGCAATCGGTTCACTATATCAAAAGTTAAATGAATTTAAAGTGTGTGTGTGTTCAAGAAGTAAAATATCGCAACATACGCAATTCAGATACTCGGACTGTTGAATGAATTTATGTTCACCGATCTCCGTCAATTGTGAACCGATTTTGAAAAATATTTTTTGTTTGAAAGATTATGTTCCCAAATTGGCCTCATTTTAATTTGGTGAAGATCACATGTAGAACTTCGGAGATATACAATAGTACTCTTCAATAAATGACGTCACAACTCTCGGGATTGCTGCAATCTCATTTCAGTTTATTGTTTATACCATTTCATAAC
Source organism: Orthosia gracilis (assembly GCA_947562075.1). NCBI lineage: Eukaryota > Metazoa > Arthropoda > Insecta > Lepidoptera > Noctuidae > Orthosia > Orthosia gracilis. The sequence continues at coordinate 25,934,270 of OX387266.1, forward strand.
ATAACATCACGCCAGTACGCTTTAAAGGGGTACGCAGATGTGTACAGTTCACCTTGGTACACCCTCGTTTCACCGGTTATGTTCAAGTTTCATGATATTCGGGTAATCTATTTTGAAATTATGGGTACCTTATTAAAGAACTTGCCTATTAGGTACAACTAAAAAGGGAAAAAAAACATTTTTTCAAAAAAATACTACTGGCTTCGAAATAAAAACACTACAAAGTGAAAAATAACTTTATTTTTGGAATTCGGTGTCCATAACGATAAAAATTTGTACCTACCAATGACACCGAATTCGGTGTCGTGTTCTGGAGTGCTAATAGATGGCGCGCAGCAAATCTGTCCTTACTTTTTTGTATGAAGTTGATATTGTTCTCCCTAGAGTAAATAGTATTATGTGCAGCGAAAGCTTGATCTAGGTAGGTAGAAAGGTAAGTAAGGTAAGTAGCTCTAGGTTAGTAGGGTAGGTAGGTTAGTAGGGTAGGATACACAGCTAGTTCGTAAATAAATAAATACTGCTGTATTTTAGAAATCAGTGCTACATGCATTATGACATAAAATACGCAGTTTTAAATTGTAGGTACTCAATAAGAGCCTCTATACAGAGGCGTAGCTAGGTAAACAAAAGAACATTTGCAAAAAAAAAATAGGGCCCTAATTGCAATGTTTAAGTTTGATCAGTTTCAAACAAAAGTTCCAAACTTATTATACTCGTATTCTTCCAAATGAGTTTATTTATTTCAATCTTATCTCATACATTTTTTTGTTATAATCTATAGGCTCACGTTTGACCACTAACTCGCCTGATTTATTTATTTATCTTTACAGGAGTTGTCATGATTAAAGTCGTCATCGTCATGACATCATCATCATCTCAGCCGTAAAACGTCCACTGCTGGGCATAGGCCTCCCCCAAGTGTCGCCACATCGATCAGTCCTGTGCGTATCGCATCCAGCGGATTCCCACAGCCCTTACCAATTCATCGCTCCACCCAGAGGGAGGCCTTCCAACGCTGCGTCTTCCGGTACGCGGTCGCCATTCCGGAAATTTTTGGTCCCATCGACTATCATCGGCAAGAATACACACATACAATGCGCAGGTTTAGGTTAGTACCTACTCGACATAATTCAGCGACAAACATTATCGAGTGTCAACACTGAATGGGATTGACATACCTGCGCACGCAGTCTACGCTACCCAAATGTTAAATAGTCCATTCCAATATTCTTTTTCATTTTGACTGAATGTTATCGCGTATAATTGAATCGCTATCGTAGCTCAAGAGGCTCTAGACGAGTGTCTACCAACGAAAGCGTTTCCATAGCGACGCCATTGGAAAAAGTCAAAAATGAAAGGGAATTCCAAGCGCTATCAAAATGTCACGTGATCAATAGCTTACATTCGAGCATCGCCATCGCCATCGCTGATAGAGTGCGGCTCTGTCTAGCTTGACCCATCGGCTGAGGCTACAGTTGCCAGCGATTTGCGATGCGACTGGAAGAGCTAAACGAGTTAAATACTAGTGTTGCAACAGAACTCTGCTTCCGCTTCCGCAACTGCAGAAGTTCCGCATGTTTTTTCACTTCCGTTTCTGGTTCCGCAAACTTTATAACAGAACTCTGAACGGAAGCGGGGAGAAAGCGGAGGAGAGCGGTGCAGCAGACGCGACGGCGGCACGGCGCGGGCGGTTGCGGGGGCCGCGCGTGGACGAATGACACGAGCGTCGAGCGTCCAGGTGCGCGTGCTGCCGAATCCCTTCCGCGTATTTTGGGAGGGAGGGGCGCGCGGTAAACAAACAAACGACAACCTTCGGGAGTACAAGAAATAAAAAAGACTACCTCTTCATGAGGATCTGCAGCATTATCACGCTGCCTATTGATTCGGCTGAATAAAAACTATTCCGTTCGTGTAAGTCGACCTCATTTCTAATTTTTTCTTATTTCGGTTCAAACTTAGAAGTTTGATCATTCCATTGGATGACAGAGAAAATTTTTCTTGGGAATTGGCGACGTATCTACTTGGAAGTAACACGTTTAGTATTTTTTTTAAGAAAATTTCAAGTGCAAATCGTTGGATTTATATCGCATTGCGTCCATGCAAACCAATATGTTGCATTTAGTTCTGCAGCATTATTGGACATTTCTTTCTGAGAGTGTCAATTGTTCACCAGGAATTTAATTTGTTTCCGAGTTACCGGCGCATAAGGCCGTCTGTTACAAAGAACCGATTCGCTCAGAATCGGTTCTCGGAATATATAACAAGCTGTGGACTGATGTTCCGAGTTATTTCAACACCGACTGAGTTCGGGAAGCGTGTGCTTGCGGGGGTGACTCCATAATATACGAGTGAAGACCCCGGGAGGACGTCGTGACATCGCTCCGCGTCAAGTGATCCCAAAATTTTGTTCCTATTCACTTTTTATAATTTGTAGCAATAGCGAAGTATTTATTGAATAGTTTTTATATGTATCACCTATTCGTGTCAAAAGGTCGTGAAATGAACCGTTTTTAATTTTACATTTATGCACGGTTATATTTTAATCGCGCCTAGGGCCGGATAGCGGTTGCAACCCCTTCTCTCCTATAGGCATTATTTTCCAAAATTACAAATTTTATTCTAGACAATCCATTTCCCAACTTTACCGATAGTCTTCCTTTACGTCGCCATTCCTTTTTTCTTTGTATATTTTTTATGTTGAACAATGTTTGTTTTTATTTTATCTTTTATTCGTCAAAATTAAACGTGACACATGTAGTGACAATTTTTTTTTTTTACGCTACAAAATTGGCGCCCGAACAACTAAAGTAAGTGTTTTTACCTAATAACTTTGAAATTTAAATGATTCGACATAATTTATTTTTTTTGCTTTATTGAGGATGGTCACTCCCTCTGGGAGCTAATGATTCTTAAGCTTATTTGTTTCAGGACGCTGATATTCTTCCATTCAAGAAAGGTATTCTAGGATTTATACCACCAGTACAGATCTGTGAAGCTGTTATTTTCCTTGACATATTTTTTTTCATGAAATGTAATGTTTTTTAATGGAATTTAATTTTGTGAACTATAGTACACATAACCGTCTTTTATTTTATCCACTTATGGCAGCAAATATAACGATAGGTTTCCTGATTTTTACTCCTTATTTAGCCTAGATCTTTGTTTACTAGCTTGGCGTTCGCTGACTGCTGGTTGCTGGATTATTTTTGTCCAGCTGTTCATGCCGTGCTTATTTTTCGCTAGGATTCAATCGTCCTTTGTCTGTTCTTTCATTCGTTATTAGGTCTATACTAGCTACATCATGTCAGAAGAGGAGTTCCCGATTGGTGAGACTCCACGTTGTGATAGTCCCATCATTTCGCGACCACCACCTTGTCCCATTCAGCCAAGAGCTTCTCGCGCTTCCTCACAAAGTGTTGTTCCTTCTCCAATAAGATCTGATGAACGCCCACAATTTACCAGGCAGTTCTCTCTTACTAAGTGGAAGATTGTTTTCGATGGAAAGACCTGCGTACGGGAATTTTTCACGAGTCTAGAAGAGTGCAGGGAGGCCGACAATTTGTCTGATGGTTACTTAGTTAGGCGATTCCATGAAGTCTTGTCAGGTGTCGCGCTTCAATATTTTAGGTCAATCCGTCGTCCGGATCTTTCCTTCTTTGAGATCAAAGAAGCCTTTTTTAGGACATTCGGTACGACCGATTTTGAATTTAAGATAAGCCAGGAGGTCCGTAACCTCAAGCAGAGACCGGAACAGCTAATAAGAGAATTTATTATCGAGGTTTCTTACTTAAATGCTAAACTGAGCAAGCCTATTGAAGAATCGGAGTTGTTGCGGATCATCACTCACAACATGTTGCCAAAGTACACTCCTTGCTTGTCCATCCAAAAATTTCATGACATCGATAATTTAATCGAAGCTGTTACTCATTTCGAGTCCTTTCTAAAACCTCCAAAGGCGGTAGCCAGTTTCGATTGTGTTGCCGACCAGTCGACTTCTCAGGCTGTTAACTCACCAAAACCCAGGCCGAACAAAACTTCCCATCAACCAACAACTAGTAAGCCTCGGACTTGTCCTAGTTGTAGTCAGTCTCAGCTTTGCTTAAAATGTAACAAAGTTGGTCATTCTTACCGCTCTTGCCCAGAGATCACAGGCATGATTTGTTTTAAGTGTCGCACTCCTGGATTTATTACTAGAGAATGTCCGAAATGTAATCCAAAAAATGCATAGACCACTGGCGATACGCTTCTTTTCGTACAGTATCCCCAGTGTTTACTACAGATTCATTTGATAACCGACCGTTTATAGAGGTATTATTATGTGGTAGAGTTGTTAAAGCATTGCTTGACACTGGTGCTCGAGACTCGCCACAAATGTTCCCAGCATACGCTATAAATAACGGTATCCTTATGAGACGCATGCCTGTTACTAGTCCTTTATCTTCTGAACCATGGCACGTGGTGTTACCAGCTGAAAAGGTTCCAGACGCTATTTGGGAAATTCACAATAGTTTTCCTTCGATACATCCCGGTGTTACTAAAACGTATCTGAAGCTTAGGGAGTTGTTCTACTGGCCAAATATGTTCCGTGACGTTACTTCGACGTTAAGTCAATGTGAGGTTTGTAAAGCCTATAAAATCTCGAACACGCAACCTCGCGGTCAGATGTGCTACCCTAAAGAGGTTTCCTTGCCCTTACAGATGATTTCTATCGATATAATTGGTCCGTTGCCCTGTGCTTATTATGGTTATAAATATATCCTTTCTATGGTAGATGTTTTTTCCAAATATGTTTGGCTAGTTTCTCTGAAAAGGATTGACGCTCTTTCTGTTATAAAAGCGTTAGAGTCTGAAATTTTCTTTAATTTTGGGGTTCCGCGTACTATTCTTTGCGACAACGCTACAGTTTTTCGTAGTAATCAATTCCTTAATTTTCTCAGATCTTTTCATATTCAATCACCTACTTTTACGCCATATTATACACCCCAAGCAAATACGGTTGAGCGATACAACCAAAGTGTTATTACGTGTTTAGGTATTTTGGTTGGTGAAAACCAAAGAAGTTGGGCTAAAATGTTACCTAAAGTTAAGCTTTACCTCAATTCTTGTGTTAATCTAGCTACTGGCTTTACGCCTAACTTTCTTATGTTTGGTAGAGAGGTCCTTATGGATAGCAGTCGTGTAGATAGTCAGACTCGAAGCTCTAATTTGGCAGACAGTCGGGCTCGTCATGCTTCAAACCTATCCTCTCTCAGCGAAGTTTATGCAAAGGTAGCTGATAATCTTTCTTTAGCTTTCCTCCGTAACTCTCGTGCATATAATTCTAATCGATCAGCTATCACTCTGAATATTGGTGATACTGTATGGAGAAAGAACTTTTCCAAGTCTTCTGGAAATGATTTTTTTTCTGGAAAGCTTGCTCCACGTTTTATTAAGTGCCGTGTAATAAGAGTCATTTCTAGGACCACATATTTGCTCCAGGATTGTGATTCAGTCCACTCCGGACAATATCATATCAAAGATATCTTAAAATAAATTTGATTGAATTCTCTTTGTTCCATTTTAACATTAACATTTGCTTTCTAAACCTTTTTCCTCTTTGGTTTATGGGAATATTTCTTTGCATAAGTTTTTGATTATGTTAAAAACTTCATGAATTATCTGTTAATAATGACATCTATTTATTTCTGTGTTGTGTCAACCTGTGTTCTCAGGTTATTTTATTTCTTTTAGTTTAACACAAATGGCGTGTCATTCCACATTTAATTTGAATTTAAACTTGAGTTTTCTGACTTGAGTTCTCTGATTTGAGTTTTTTTGTCTTGAATTCTTCTTTGACTTAATTGACTTAAGTTTTCTTTCTCAAACTTGTTTTTTTGTTTTTTGTCCAACTTGTCTTTCGTTTCTATAACTAAGGTTGGACTTTACGTGTTGACGTTAAATTATTTTTTGGGGATCCCCGGGTTTTTTCTTATTGTTGTTAGGTAATAGTTAAGTCTTATGTTAAGTTAGGCTAGCTTTACTTAGATGTATAGTTCCCTGGTTGTTCTTCATAGTTGTTAGGACGTGGTAGTTGTTGGTGTTTGTCTCTAATTGAACAATATATATTTAGATTTATGAGTTTGTTATTTTCTTTCATATTCTCCATAGATGTAATCGAGATATCGCGAGTTCGCGCGGATAACGTTTAGATGTGGTGGCCACCGTGTTTATTCAGTATCTTTTGCACTTCGATATCGTTTGATTCAGAAATGATTCCTGCTGTTGTCATTGCCTGTTCCAGCTTTATCTTTCTTCTCACTCGTACTTTCGTCCTTTTTTTTCTTAGAAAGGGGGTATTGCAGCATTATCACGCTGCCTATTGATTCGGCTGAATAAAAACTATTCCGTTCGTGTAAGTCGACCTCATTTCTAATTTTTTCTTATTTCGGTTCAAACTTAGAAGTTTGATCATTCCATTGGATGACAGAGAAAATTTTTCTTGGGAATTGGCGACGTATCTACTTGGAAGTAACACGTTTAGTATTTTTTTTAAGAAAATTTCAAGTGCAAATCGTTGGATTTATATCGCATTGCGTCCATGCAAACCAATATGTTGCATTTAGTTCTGCAGCATTATTGGACATTTCTTTCTGAGAGTGTCAATTGTTCACCAGGAATTTAATTTGTTTCCGAGTTACCGGCGCATAAGGCCGTCTGTTACAAAGAACCGATTCGCTCAGAATCGGTTCTCGGAATATATAACAAGCTGTGGACTGATGTTCCGAGTTATTTCAACACCGACTGAGTTCGGGAAGCGTGTGCTTGCGGGGGTGACTCCATAATATACGAGTGAAGACCCCGGGAGGACGTCGTGACATCGCTCCGCGTCAAGTGATCCCAAAATTTTGTTCCTATTCACTTTTTATAATTTGTAGCAATAGCGAAGTATTTATTGAATAGTTTTTATATGTATCACCTATTCGTGTCAAAAGGTCGTGAAATGAACCGTTTTTAATTTTACATTTATGCACGGTTATATTTTAATCGCGCCTAGGGCCGGATAGCGGTTGCAACCCCTTCTCTCCTATAGGCATTATTTTCCAAAATTACAAATTTTATTCTAGACAATCCATTTCCCAACTTTACCGATAGTCTTCCTTTACGTCGCCATTCCTTTTTTCTTTGTATATTTTTTATGTTGAACAATGTTTGTTTTTATTTTATCTTTTATTCGTCAAAATTAAACGTGACACATGTAGTGACAATTTTTTTTTTTTACGCTACAGATCCCCTTATGTGGTGGAATGGAAATGCGCACAAATACCCCCATATTTTGCCAATAGTTCGCCAATACTTATTAGCTCCCCCCAGCAGTGTAGCCAGTGAGCAATTATTTAGCGGAGCTGGTTTAATATATGAAGAACATCGAAATAGGCTGAAAGGTGAAAAAGCGGCCAAGTTACTCTTTATTAAATATAACTTGCCGCTGTTTAATTTTGACTACTAAAATACAAATTTAATAACAAAAGTTTTAAATGTACAATTGTGCTTTTTTTTCATAGTGTTAACGCTTCCGTTTCCGCTTCCGTTTCCGTTTCCGCTTCCGTTAAGATTTACTTTTGACATCTGTTTCCGTTTCTGCTTCCGTTATGCCAGTTCCGTTGCATCACTAAAATACCTATGTTATTGCTACATTATAAGCGAATATGTGGCTACATTACACATATGCTTGACAACGAATTAGAAGAGCGATTCTTGTGGCTACACTGTAAAAGGAGAAAGGTTCCCTATCCATTTGCATAAAATTTTAAGACCTAATATATCTAAGCATAATTTTGTTTGGCATAATTACATTTTCGCATAATATAATTACGCATAAAAGCTTACGCATATTTTTTTTAAGCATAATTTCTCGAACCATAATAATGATCAAGCATAATATTCTAAAGCATAAATTTATTAAGCATAAAGTTCTAAAGCATAAAATTTTAAGCATAATATCCTAAAGCATAAATTTATTTACACATATAGCATGCAAGCAAGCATACAGCATGCAACCAAGCATGCAAGCAAGCATGCAGCAAACAAGCAAGCATGCAGCATGCAATCAAGCATGCAGCATGCAGCATTCAAGCGAGCAGGCAACATGCAGCAGGCAGGGTTTCTGTCTCGGCTCCGGCGCTGCGGGCCTCCGGCGGCCCCACGCGTGCTGATCGTCGCAGACGGCTTTCGCTCACCACCGCAGCTTCGGCTTGTTGGCCGGCTTCGCCGGCCAGCCTCAGCCGCGGCGCCTCGCTCGCAGCCGCCTGCTCCTCAGCCCGTGGGCCGCCTCGCCCCTACGCGCCTACGCGATTTTAAATTAAACTCTAGGGGTAGGACAAACAAGACTACGTAGAGTCGGTTTTGCAGCAATTCGGTTCTGTCACTAACTTTTGTTGCACATCATATTAAAATTTTACCCAACAATATTATTTAATTGTTACAGAAACTATAGCAAATTTATTTATTTATTTATTTAATTATTTAATTCATTAATTATTATAACACCTTTACAGAAACATCCAAGGCGATGTTATAACATACATATAAAACATTAAAATAAAATACATCAATAATTGTTACAATAAGACATACTAAAACATTAATCATTATTTAAATGGTCAGACCTTTTTCAATTACATTTTGCGCTTCTTTGACGAATCTCGGCAGGTTTTGGCAAAATATATCTTCCGATAACGTTACAGCGTTTATCAAACGTATGACTCGCGTCATAGGGGTAAACTTAAGTAAGTTAGTCCTAGCTAACGGTACGTCTAATAGAGCGGGGCGGCGGCGCGCGCCTACGCACCCGTCCGGCGCGCACAGCCGCAGCGCCTCCAGCACCTCTGGGTGGTGCAACAAACCTAGCAGTACGCTAGCCACATACTTGACCAGCGCAACATCTCTTCTAACTGCCAGTCTGGTATATCCAACCATGCCCAGGACGAAAAGACTCGGGTACATGAGGGGATAAAAAGGGTAAACCCCATATTCTTTCAAATACAGAAACCGCGCAAACTTGTTTTGTATTTTCTCCAACATGAGGCTGTACTTTCCCTCATGAGGATTCCAAATAATAGCACTTGTTTCCAGGTGGCTCCGTACCAGTGCATTATACAAAACTTTCACAGCCGCTGTATCGCTAAAATCCTTACATTGTCTCAAAATAAAACCGAGATTTCTGAAAGCCCTGCCGCACACCTCAACTATATGTTTGCGGAACGTCAACTCCGGCACCATCTGCACGCCCAGGTCCCGCACCTGTGTGACGCGCGGTATTACCTGCGTGTCCATCTCGTAATGATAATGCAATGGAGCACGCGCACGGCTGTAACTCATCACACAGCATTTGTCAACATTAAAATTAAGTTTATTAGTTTAGCTCCATTGAACTACACTGTTAATGTCTGACCGGAGCCGATTACAATCTGCCTCGTCTTTAACAGCTAAAAATAACTTTAAGTCATCAGCAAACAGCAGACACTTTGCCTCTTTAACTACTGTTGGCAGATCGTTTACTACCAATATAAATTCCAACGGCCCGATATTACTCCCTTGACTCACCCCTGAGAACGTGTAGTAAGGGTTGGAATCATGTCCTGCATACTCGACGTACTGTCGGCGCTCGCCAAGGTAACTAGCAAAGAATTTAAGCAAGTGCGGCGTGAATCCCACAGCAGCGAGTTTGCACAAAAGTACATCGTTATCCACAGTATCGAAGGCTTTTCGGAAGTCAAAATATGCCACATCCACCTGCCCTCCCGCGTCAATAGCGGGCGACAAGTAGCTAACAAAAGACAGCAAGTTGCCCCCCGTACTGCGGCCCGGCCGAAAACCGTGTTGTGCGTCCGTTAATCGAGCGCTCACTTGTGTATAAATACTTTTATGCAATACCGACTCAAATACCTTGGCGAAGGCCGAGAGCACCACCACCGGTCGGTATCCACTCACGTCAGAGCCCGCACCTCCTTTAGGAACTGGGATAACTCGCGTAATCTTCCACTCGTCCGGGTAGTGACCCTCCTGCAAACACAAGTTGAATATGTGCAACAAAGGCTCCTCAAAAATCATACGACAATCTCTGACAATGTAAGGCGGAATGCCGTCCGGACCTACTGAGCGCTTGGGCTTGAGGCGCAGAAGCGCGGCGCGAAGGTCTCGCGCACTGACGCGGTCAACATGCACGCGCGCCGCCCCCGCTGCTCCGCCGCTTGTGTAGTCTGCAGCCCCCGGGTCCAGCGACGGCCGCTGTGGGCTGTACACCGAATGAAAATATGAGGCGAAACTTTCCGCACACTCCTCATCCTTCAACAATAAGCCGTCCTTCGTGACTTTCGGTTTATTACGACTAGCTTTTTTAGTCCTTATCATGCTCCAGAACGACTTCGGATCAGCTTTAAGGTTTTTCTGAAGTCTGTTTTGGTAGGCTTCATAGGTTGAAGCGATTTTAATTTTGACTCGAGCTCGAAAGCGAGAAAACACTTCATAATCGCTCTGGGAACCAGTTGTCTTTAAAACAATTTATGATAACGCCACTTTTTTTTTATATGTCTTATCAAATCCGACGTGTACCACTCTGGATAATTAAACCTAGATCCTTGCCTACCAACTCTAAGGTTTCTCCTAGGAACACACTCGTCCAGGACCTCATTTATTATTTTATAAAAGTAATTTAAAGCCATCTCTGAGTTATGAATTTCAAACAATAGTTCCCAATCTAATAACATAAAATAATGATATAATCTTAGGAAATCTGCTTTATTGAAATTCCATCTGTTTTTATTAAGTACTGAGACACCATACCCAACACTCCTAGAAAGTGCCATGCTACCCTCTAGTTCCCGATCAGAAAGCTTGGCGTTAATGACCAACGGCGGGTGTTGAGCATCAATACTAACTAACGGTTCCTCAGAGAGTTGTACCCCTAAGTCACTCATCTCAAACGTTGACAGTACCAAATCTAAAGTACGATCATTAATATTAACCAAATCATTTACCTGCCGAAATCCACAGTATGCAATGAAGTAATCCAGGTAACTTTGAATTTCCACGGTCGCAGAAGGCATATTGAAATCACCCAACAATAATACTTTATCATACCTAACACAAACATTCTCCAATATATGAAATAATTGCATATATTCATTAGCATCACATCTTGGCGGAATGTAAACAACACAACAGAAGAACAAAAAATGGTTTTGTCGATGAACTGTCACACACACGATCTCAAATAAGGCCTTGTCCACGTTGGCAATAGAAACGCGATTCAAACCAAAACTCGGGGAAGCCGCTAAAAATACTCCTCCTTGTTTTCGCCCGTCCGCTCGATCACATCGTGATATGTTGTAATCCGTTGGAATTAGTTCTCCGTCATGAATTCCATTATTGAGACCTGATTCCGTAATTGCAAAAAGGTCATAAGTCGATGCTAAAATATTATTAAGGAAGGTTTTTGTTTTCGTCCGCAATCCTCTTACGTTCTGATAGTACACTTGGATGTACTCATTTCTGGCCTTGACTGCCTTTTGATGGCTTACGGGAGTTTCGAAACCACACCCATTGGTTAAACTGCGCATTTACTGGCCAACTATCAACATTGTTTATTTTATCAAAAAGTGATTCCGTTACTCCAACCATGAACGATGCATAGTCCCTAGCAGTTTTCGGGATTATTTTCTCAATTTTAACATCGTTTGATCCACAAATTGCCGCAACGTGATCGCTTATTGCTTGTTCAGTAGTTTCTGGATGCAACGACCAGACATGCAAGTACTTCTTTTTCTGAATTGCTTGAAGCGTAGAAATTTGCGCATTCCCTCCTTTTTGTACGACATTACTAACTCGGTTATTTCGCTTTTTGTTATTATTAACTATTTTCCATTCCTCAGACGCAACATTTTCTTGCAGGGATATCTCCGCGACTTCGGATAAACGCTCGCTCGTCTTATGCGGTATGGAAGCCGCCTTAGTCTGCTCGCGCAAGTTGGCTCGGCGCGCTCGTTCCGTCTCCTTCTTTTGCGGTTCCTTCGCTTTAAACGCAATGTTTGTCTCCCTTGCCCGCTGTATATCTGCTACCACGACGGGTTTATCCATCTCACTCTTCGAAGATTCTATTATAACTTGAACATCGAGTTTCTCAATTTTGGAGCACAAATCTGCTAGTACCCTCGTTTGTTCATTAATAATGACGAAGTAATTATCGATCTTACGCTGATGATCTTCAATTATCTTGGTTTGCGATTCCATCACAGCTGTTTGAGTCGCAATTTTTGCTGTCAACGCTGCAACTTTCTTCGACAAATCGATAAAAGCGGTTTCGACGTTGAATTTCGACATTTTACCAGTTAAAACGAAATAAAATCACGGAGAGTAAGTTCGCGTGTCAAGTGTTTACCGACTCAAGACTGTAATAAATTGGTTTGATCAGAATTATGTATGGGGCACTACAAGTTCACCACCACCATTTCCACCCAAAGTCTGGAGTACGTATCTACTAGAAAAGGAAAATAGACCTAGGACACAAAATCATGCAGAGGCATGGCACAATAGATTTGCACATTTTGTGGGAAAACACCATCCTGGATTTTATTTTTTGGCAAAAAAGGTCGTTCAAGAAATAAAACATCAAACCATTGAAATAGATAAACTGGATGTCGGAACATCACTTATACCAAAAAAAAAGAAAAAATACACGGACAAAACCAAAAGAATTGAAAAAAATATTAGTAAAAAAGATGAGTATACTTCTAAACTAGCATACCTATTTACAAGCAATTGCTAAAAATATACACCTAAAATAAATAATTATACATAATTAAGGACCACTGTTTCAATCAGTTAACTTCTATCTGAGGAATAACCGCCATATTTATTTCGCATAATAGAAGTTAACTGATTGACATATTTTTTTATACAAAAACTGTCAAAACATCTAATATATTCTTCAGATAAAAGTTATAAATATCATAACATTATGTAACTTAAATAAAAATCGTTTAAGTTACATAATGTTATGTACAATAAATCATTTGCATGAAAATTGTATTTGTTATTTATATTAATTATATGCCTAAATATTATTATGCTAATAGTCATTAGGCCTACTAACGTTATGCTAATAGTCATTAGGCCTACTAACGTTATGCTAATAGTCATTAGGCCTACTAACTTTATGCGAATCAAATTTATGCCAAAACAAATTAGTCTTTTAGATGATTATGCCAACATAAAATGTATGCCTAAAAAAATTATGCCGAAGTATTATTATGCCAAAACAAATTGTGACAATATCGTTATGCCGAAGTATATTAGGACAAAGAACATTATGCGAAAAGAAGGGATCCCAAGGAGAAAGTGTCCTTACCTATCAATAAAACAAGATTACATTGAACTCAAAGTTCAATGTAATCTGTCACATCCTCATAGGTAGGTATATTTAATATAAAAAAACCTAAGACTTTTCAATCTTTTCATAAGTTTTGAATGAAAAATAAACATTACGGTTGAATAGCTTTTACTAGTATATATATTTGTCATTCTGCCGTGTTATTCTTCAAATGTACAAAATTGAACAAGTGGTGATTATTCTTAGCACTAATTCCTGGAGCTCGCGAGTACTACACCATGGGCAAGTCCGCCGGGATCTGATACCGCCGTCTGCAAGAGAAGTAGATAACTGGAATCTCTCTTACGAGCCGTAGAGCAGATCTAAGTCTAGGTCTAGTTCTAGAGGTCAGCGGCCACGATCAAACAAACATCGCACGCAAACACGTGGGTTCGCTCCCGTGGCCCACCCCACACGACCCGTTGCTTATGACCCTCAGTGATAGAGTAGCTAGCTATAATTATGTGAAATTATTTTTGTAATCGGCTCAGTACTGCCAGAGATTATATTACAAATAAATATACAATTTTACCACTTTTATTAGTTAAGATTAATTAGGGACAATGCGACTCGGTCACTCACTTGCGTTCCCGCGACCTCATGTAGCTCTTCACCCTGTAAAACGCACACACATAATCTATTAAGTAGTTAGTCATGCTAAAAAATAGTAAAAACAATTACACAGTGCCGCTTCATAGTTTGTGAGTATCTATAATACTTTTCAAATTATGCACCCATTGGTTTGTTTTAATAAACCGGATGATTCATTGTCTTCACATTTAGGGCGGTTACGCACTACATGTCCGTAACCGTGATCCGTGTCTGTAATTTGCGTTTCGAGTTCAAGATGTTCTATCTGAATTATGACAGATTATGACGGTTAGAGTTCGGATGAAGTCCCCACAATAAGTACTACGGCTACTTTCACTGACACGGATGGGATGTAGTGCGCGGGGCGCACGGGAGAGGGAGAGTTAATATTTTAAATTTATAAAGATTTGGTGGTAGGTGTATCTTGCACATCCATCGAATACAGCGTTTTTGAGCTCTATTGGCACGCTCCTTTTCTACAGAGTTGCCCCCCAAACTTATCATATGGTAAGCAGTTAGTAGTGCAGACTGGTTGTGTAGTGTAGTGTTCCTGAATCTGCCGGGCGACCAAAATTCAAGATTTTTGTTTTTTCTAGGTAGGTTAGGCCATTTTCATCAAGTCTATATAAGTATTATTAAGTCAAGTTTGGCATCAGTTCTGTCTTTGAAATAATATATATGTAGTAGGTACTATAGTCAGCAAATACGGTCATGGTGAATGGTAACTGTCGGCATGTCATTTCCGTATGAATTGTTAAAAGATACCAAACAATAATGAAAAAGTACTGAACCGTGTACTCACATAAAGGGGTCATCTCCAAAGCCCACGAGCTCGCGGCGGGCACCCTCCGCGGGGCCCAGCCACAGCGGAGCGGGCTTCTGTTGACAGCATGGGCAGCCAGGCGCGTGCAGGGGCGCGGAGGACGCGGGGGGCGCGGGCGGAGGCGGCGGGACCGCGGGGGCCGCGTCCAATAGCTCGGCGCACAGCAGCAGCAGCAGCTCGTGCTGGTGGCCCGCCTGGTGGCTCGTCAGCCGCTGGCACGCACGCCACACGTCCGCGCCGAGCTCGCCCTGCTCACTGTGCTCACTACGCTCGTCCCGCTCATCGCTCTCTTCGCTCGCTATGCTCTCGAGGTACACCGACCGTGGCCGTGTACGTAAGTACTTTAGCTCCTCCTTGCGCTTGTGGCCGCGCTTCTTCTTGTGTTCGACGGGGAAATGGTCACTCTCGTCGAGAACGAACTCGCTCGACGGGATGTTGCTGAAAGGCATGCCTTTGTCGATGCGTGTGCGGAGGTAGCGCTCACCCGAGGCACTCGCCTCGCTCTCGGAGCTCGCCTCGGGATCAGCCACAATGCCATTACCCCCCATCAGGGGGATAAGCAGTTCTATATTCGAGAGGGGTTGTGGCTGCAAACGAAGTGATCTCTATTAGACAACACAGACCATAGATAGGATATAGCAATTTCGGAATAGAAAAAAGAACCTATAAGTAAATAGGTATGCAAAAGGATGTTGTAGGTACTCACTTGACCGTCATGTCGTTGCATCGCTCGGATGGACTCGGTCAGCATCAGTTGCCACTGCGGAGCACACGGACGGTTACTTGGCTTTCTTTATAAAGACAAACTTAGTCTTTGTAAGAAACTTAGCGCAAAATGTTACGCTCCGGGAGTCTGCCGGTTGAGGTTGTGCGTTAGCGATCAGTGAATTATAAGTGTAATGTATGAGTTAATATATATTGAGCATCGGCCTGGCTCACACGTTACAAGTCTGTAGTAATGCTCTGGGCTAAACCAATAACGAAATGGAAATAATCCTATCGTACTATTATTATAAATGAGACGGTTTGGATATTTGATAATTACAATCTATCATGTCTTCATTCTGGATGAAATGGCGACAGGTCACTGGAACAACTTGCGACCCACGGATGCCCCTAAAGTTAAAGGGGAAAATCTACAAGTCCATGATTAGACCTGTCGTACTGTATGGATCAGAATGTTGGGCTGTGAAAAAGATGGATGAAAAGAGATTGCATGTAGCAGAGATGAGAACGTTGAGATGGATGTGCGGAGTGACGAGAAGGGATAAAGTGAGAAATGAGTATATTAGAGGAAGTTTGAAAGTGGCGCCAGTGACAGAAAAGTTGAAAGGAAACCGTTTATCCTGGTATGGTCATCTGATGAGGAGGGATGAAACGCATGTTACTAAAAGAGTTATGAATATAAATGTGGATGGATGGAGAGGGAGGGGACGACCAAAGAAAAGATGGATGGACTGTGTGAGGAGTGATATGAAAGAAAAGGGAGTCAGTGATAGCGTGCTGGGGGACAGGATAGTATGGAAGAAGAAAACGTGTTGCGCCGATCCCAAGTAACATGGGACAAGGCCAGAAAGATGGTGAATCTATCATGTCTCAGCAACGGGTTGAACGGTTTTGGATGAAATATGGAACGGGTAGACCATGGCTTGGAATAGGACACAGGTTACTTCTTTATCCCGGTAGTACGCTCCCGTGGGATCATTTTCACGTTCATGCGGGCGAAGCTGCTGCCGGAAGCTAGTGCGTAATTATTATTTTTTTGGCCATGGGAGTAACTAAGAACTACAGGAGAGTGAAGAGCTCACCGCGATAAGCCCCAGTGGAGTGCAAACTCTCATGTCGACGTGTGCTGTGCGTGGCGACTGCGTGGCGGTGATGTGGCGGCTACTTGCGCAAGTGTCGCGTGTATCAAGCGCGAGCGTTATATACAGGCGTGCGAGGAGAATCGTTTCGTTAACGAGTTGGTCACGATTACGTGCGGTAGACACGCTCAAACGCATTCGCAACGCTGTCCTGCTAGATAGATGGCCAATAATTGTTCTTTCTTAACAACATTTGTTGCTAGCTTTACACAGTAGAGCAATGACGAGGTATTTTGTTATTGAATTTAACACAGTACCGCGTGAAAGATTTGTGTACTAAAGCTGATCTATAAGAAAGTTAGAAACTGCCACAATATTTTTTTTTTTTTTAAATACCTAGTTCCTTAGGAGATTCTCGGTGACTTACCTCCCTTATCTCTGACAGCTCTCTTTTGCAATATAAATATGCAAAGAGAATATAACCACTAGAGAGCTTATAGGCCGATTTCTTCGAAGCACACGACTCACTACCGCGGGCCGGGAGACGAGGAAGAACGCGCGGCTGCAATTGGTCAGTTCAAAGTAAGTTGCGTAGGTATGGCTATCGTTAGGGTTGATCAACTCGATTAAGGGAAAATTGTCGATATCGATAAAATGGATTTTAACATTATTAAAAATACTCAATTAAAATCATATAAATATTATTTAATAAAAATCAATCAATTACAAATATAAATATGTGTGTCGGGGACATAGAGAAACAAAAAGTATTTTTCCAAATCGGTCAAGCCGTCTACGAGTAATCCGGGAACATAATACATAAGAAAATTCGACGAACTGAGAACACCCTCCTTTTTTAAGTCGGTTAAAAGTAGATAGATATTTTTTCATACATTTTTTATTAAGTTTAATTTTATTATTATCGATATCGACTTCAGCTATTAAAAGTAACAGCACAGATATTTACGATAAAAATACAAAGGGAAAGAAAGGGATAGAAGCATTAGAATTGTCTAGTGAAAGAGCGAGACTTTTCCAAAAGACATCAACGCGGGACTCAAAATTGTGCTCGTTTACCCCATCCACCATTTTAACTAGATCCCTGCGGTGTCTCATAATCTGATTAAATTAAAAATAATTTTCGTACTGTTTACTTACCGATGAAAAGTTATGTCATCCTTTTTGTAACTAGATGTCTTGGCATGTTTCCCATACCCCTTTACGGCGCATGAGGGCATTTTTATGCGTTATAATTGCAATAAAAAGATAAAACAATTTGTATTTATTTAGCGTGCATACAGGTCTAATAACTGGACACAACTAAAATGGTTACTAGTACCGAAGCCTTTACATAGGCGACAAAATACTAATAGTTTTCGAGCGTCGGGGCACTGTATGCGCCGTCAAGTGGTTATATCGTCGTTGTAAATATGGATTCAATGTCAGCCGCCTGACCCCACAGTAAAATACTGTATATGACATAAAGCTCTGGAAGTAATTAATATAGGTACCAAATGCGCAGTTTCTACATCCGCACCCTAATTGCGTGTCTATTTTAACAGCACGGAGCACACTCCTTCCCTTTGATTTTGGTAACTCAACAATATTCATTGCGTGTTTTACACTGTCGAGTAGACGGATTTTTAAACATATGAAGCAATGAATGCAAGGGAAACAAAGCCGAACCCTGCTCTGGTGTGGTCTTACTATCTTTCTAACAGTATAAGCGGCTGAGCTTAGGCGCCCCGCAACAGATGTTGTATGAGGTCTCCATAGAAATTTCTCGTCTAAAGTAATTCCTAAGAAAACTGTTTGATTTATAAACGCCAGTTTTTCTCCATTCAATATGATGTCACATTCGCCACTTCTAACATTTGGTAATGTGAATCTAATACATTAGATTTTTATTTTCATTTAGTACCAAATTGATTGTCGTAAACCAATCTTCGGCCTGATGAATTCAAATCGTTTAGATTTTGTGACCGTCGATCTATTTTAAATATCAAAGATGTCATCAGCAAATAACAACACCTTCGGTTGATTTTGTACAGTCAAACGGGGTGAATAAAAACCAAACTTTGAAAGGAATTTTCACGTTATTTAATAATTGTTAGCAGCATTTAAGTAAGTACTCCAATATTAAAAAAAATATCTTAAAAAAAACGATGCTTTGTTTGAAACCAATAAAGTGGAAAATCACAGTTATAATTCCCTTCAAAGTTTTGTTTCTATTCACCCCGTTTGACGGTAGTAATTGGGGTAAATCATTTATAAACTAAAAAGAGGAAAATACGCGCTTAGATGTGGAGTTGCAGACACCAGCCCGTCTAAAAACAGGAATGGACCCAATGTTGAGCCTACTGGAATACCCGTTGTCATTTCAGACCTTAGTGAGTTAACGCCGCTTACCTGAACTTTTAAAACCTGTCAGGTTTTAAAGAATGATTTGAGTAACTCAAGGGCCGAATTTGTAATCCTAAAGTGCACGAGCTTCAACAATAGTGTTTCATGGTTAACGCAATCGAACGCCGTTGAGAGGTCGCAAAAGATTGCAATGGTGTGTTGTGCTTTTACCCGGGAGTTAGTCGATCTCTATTAGGGTTACAACGGCATCAGATGTGCATCGCCCTTTGGTTAATACATTATAACATAACTAGCGACCCGCCCCGGCTTCGCACAGGTGCAATGCTGATACTAAACATACTACAGAATGTCTTTATATACAACGTTCACAGCTTTTCTGTCATTAGACAATACAAACATGTTTTCTTTTGAGGTTACTCTTAAAAGAGCGACATAATATAATTGGCCATGAGAAAAACACTAAACTCTCAAATCGAAGCCTGCAACGTTGAAAGTTTGATCCTACGATTTATTAATGGTCATTGCAAAAGATATCTTTACCGGAAATTGTAGGCGTTTACTGGCACGGTAAATCCGATGGTATCAGTGAAATTCGGGGAATTAATACGTCTTCTCCGGTACCACAACCGGTGAGTATTGTGTACTCTATAATGAAAGTTTTTAGTGATTTTACCAGCAAACGCGTGCTATTGCAAAGTATAGGTGGATTCTGTGTGCTTATTCCGAGGTTTTTAACGTACTCACTCGTGATAACGTAAACGATCTCTAATGTCAAAATGTATACAAAAAAAAGAGGTTTCTCCTTATCGTCCCCAGACGGCGCTTATCCAGTTTCAATACAAATTGATGTATACGTTAACGCGATTGAGCGTGATTAAAAACTCGCACTAAGGCTTCAGATTTCTTAATAGAATAACAGGACAACACCATTTTATGAAGAGGGAGTCCAGACGGGTTCAAAGAAGAAATCAAGAAATTCTGTAGGAAAATGAACAGCTTCTTCCAAACCGAGAACACTATCGACCGAGTAGTATATTTGCGACGGCGCATCAATCTTTGAAAGAATCAAGTTATTTACCTTATCTACTTGTTCGTTAGTTGGTGACAGAATCGCTTTTTCTTTAAACCAAGATATAGTCTTACAACTTATGTTATCAATGTCGAGATAGAAATTATAAGTTTTAAACTGTCATGGTCACTAACACTAACATTATAAGCGGGATATTTACCGTGTTTACTGTTTGTTGCGAGTTTCCGATATTTCGGTACTGTTGCAAGCACCATGGTCACGGATAAACAAACTCGCAACAAACAGTAAACATGGTAAATATCCCGCTTATAATGTTAATGTTAGACATAGACAAATAAAGGTTTTCAAGGTTAATCCTTCCAACACTTTGTGTTAACTCTCCATTGCCTTTTAGCAGCGTCTTTGCAATAAGCCTGTTCTCACATGAGGACAATGAAACCCTCATGTTTGTTTTATGCTCTAATTTATTGACGTGTAGCCAAAGGTTGGATCTTTTTAGGGAAGTATTCATTTCGTCAGCACGTGTTCCTCGAGTCACAATAAAAACAACGGATAATTAACAATTATCAACAACAAAAGATACGTATTCTATTCAGTTCTTTTTTGAACATATGTACTACCTTTAACTACGATTTTCGATAATTAAAATTACTTGCCTTAACCTAAAAATTCAATAGGTTTTAATGTAATCATATCTAACCTAATGTACTTCCAATAAGTGCGGTTTAAAAATTAACCTTAATACCGATTAAAGTACGAACATAAAATTTAGAAAAAAAAATCGCACTGAAAAGCACGATTTGTCTTAAAAAATAATTCACTTTAGTATTTAAATACTATCATACAATTTCGAATATACTTTTTTTATTTCATCGTAACGTACTTAAGTACGGATCACGATGTCGCGCTGAAAAGCATGTTTTGATTAAGTAATAATTGTTATTTTCCTCGCTAGAGAGCTCCGATAAACGCGTGCGATCGCTGCTAATCATACACACACATAGCGAACAGCGGCTTTTTTCTCGCAGTTCAACCCAAGTGATTGGCGACTGCTTATTGCTCCGTGCGATCCTGTGCTCTGTGCTGTGCTCTGTGCTGTGTGCTCTGTGCTTTGTGCAGACTAACCTATAGCCTGAGCGCGGCCTTCGACGCGCTATTTATAGGCACACGCCCCCGGTACCGCTATGTGTCTGCATTTTAAATCTTTAATATATTCGAAAATATTCATTTAAATGGCATGCTGTAGAGGGCCGTATTGATCTATATTTCATCCACAATGTATTTAAGGTACTTTATTGGATAAGGATTGATGCTGTATTGCCTAAAATTGCTTCGTAAATAAGCCATTATTTCTCGTAAAAGTAAAGGATAAAAATGGTTATTGTGGGTTATCCCTAAGAGATATACCATCGCGAACTTTTTTGTAGACCTTTTTAAGGTGTACAATACTGTAGTATATTATTTTGATCTATCTCGTAGAGTTCAGCCAGCGTTTGCAATGTAAGCGCAATTTTTTTACGACATCACATGAGAAACCTCTAAAATTACCAGTGTTTCTCTACTATATTATGCATGTATTATAAATTTAAACCATCCTCTTGAATCAATGTATCTATTTAAAAAAATCGCATCAAAATCTGTTGCGTAGTTTTAAAGATCTAAGCATATATAAGGTCAAACAGACGGCGGGAGGCGACTTTGTTTTATACTATGTATTGAGTAAGTGTTTCTTTTAAGCTTTGGCACCTATGCTATACACTGACCGGTGCGCAATCGCAACATTGTTCTAAACTAGTTATTAATTTAGCAGTCGCCACATGTTTGGGTGGATATGTTATGATATAAATGAAACTGGCTGGTGTTGATATAATATTGTATTGTATATAATGTACGCTAGACTGGGCGCTGGTCGCTGGGCGCTGGGCGCTGTTCACTTGTGCAGGCCGGCGCGCTTGGCCTCGAGCTCGTAGATGAGCAGGCGCCACATCTTCACTACGAACACCTCCGCCTCCTCGTCCAGCACCTGTGGGAGACAACACAACATGTTTCAATACACGAACTTATGTTTTTGAAAATCTCAATGATGTTAAGCGACCAAGTTATAATTTTATTGCAATCGTGCGACACGCCTGACATGTGCCGCATGGCACACAAGTGTCGTACTTCACTACTGTGACATTAGTGACATGCAATACAAAAGTTGCCCCGCATTAGGAATTTATCCTGTATCGTAAGTCACAATATTTAACCTCACATTCACAAACAACCAGATAACAAGAACAGAATTCTGGAACAGTCTATAGGCCATACAAATATTTGTTCTATGTTCCCACACGGAACAAATATTTGTAGAACCCGCGAAACACAGTGCAACAGACAATTGTTATGGCGATAGCCGATCATGTTTAAGGCCACTATTAATGTTCAGTCGCTAACACGAACTCACCATCTGCACGTCATCCAATATGCCTTGCGGTGCTGAGCCGGCTACCACCTTGCTGCAGATGAAGTCCACGAGTGTGGGCTCGGGCTCTCCGATGTATTCTATGATTTTCTTGTTAATCCAGGGTCGGATCTTCTTCTCCATTAGGACGTTATCGATCTGTGGGCATGAGAACATCACGTGTTACTTGTTACATTAGTGGCGGCTATAGGGAGCACGCAGGGAGGCCAGCGTCGGTGACAAGCTCGTGCCCACGTCGCCCATCAATACTATTAACTCGTGGGTGAATATCAGTGCCCTGTATTAAACAGTAATAAGTATAATAAAGGGTTTATAAGAAGATATGTTGAGTTTCACGGTGGCGTCCACTGAACGCCGTACACCCACATCACACATGCCGATACCGTGTGAGCCACGCAGTGTAAGTGCAGCGTACACGTACACGTACAGTGTTGGCTTGAATTCCTAACAAACACACTTTTGGAGTGAAATTTCTTAAGGCGACTTGCGAGGTGTGTGATTTGGAAAAAAATATATTTTAGATTCCAGCGTTGAAATCATGACTTTTTATTACGCCTTTTTGTTTATCTCAGTGTATCTGTATGAGCAGGCACACCGCGTGATCTATTTTGATGTCTCTGCATGAGGACATAGGTTTTTTTTACTTTATGTGGTACTAGCTGTTGGCCGCGACTTCGTCTGCGTATCATTAGTACTTCGAATAACCTAGTTTCTTTATATCGCGCAATAATATTGTACGTTTGTGGGCCGCCTTATTTAAGAAATTATTAGTACACCTTACAAACTTCGATCCTCCTTTTCACCTCTTTCCTTCTTGTCTTAAATTATCTCCGTACAGAAATCCATCTAAATCGGTTCAGCGGTTTAAACGGGAAAATGGTAGATAGAGTTACTTTCGTATGTATAATATTAGTATGGATTACAATGCGTGTTGCGTACAGCTAATAGTAAACAAAAGGCATTGGTAGTATTTGTTATTAACGTGATCGCTGACAGTACGAAATGTGTGTGTGGAGCGGCCGACGTGCTCATGTTTAGTATTCGTGTCGCTGGCGGCTGCTGGCTGGCGGCTGGCGGCGGCTCGAGCGGTACCCGTCAGGGGCCCGCCGCAGCTGTACATCATTCGCGTTAAGAAAATAGTGAGTCTTCGTTGTCCGCCGGTGCCGGCGGTAGACCAATCGGGTGGACAAAACTGTGACTCCCCACATGGAGTAACATAACTATTTGCACAGCTCCGTTAAAATAAGTGTGCACCTGGCGCTGTGACGTCAGTGTAACGATCGACTCTCGCTATTAGCGTACGAGACGAACGCAGGCCGCCGCACAGCTGCCACACAGGCGGGGTACCATGTCATATTATACCTGCTGCGTGTCCAGCTTATACTGGAACAGCTGCTCCTTCTGTGTGGGGATCTTGTCGATAAGACTCTTAATATGCTTGCGCTTCTCTTCTGCGCTGCGGCTCTCCTTGTCGCCATCCGCGCCGCCCGCCCCACCACCACCACCCCCGCCGCCCGCACCACCACCCCCAGCGCCGCCACCTCCTCCCCCGCCCTTCTTGCCTTTTTCTTTCTTCTCTTTAGCTGAGAAAAAAAAAATCATCAGATACCAGTATATTTAATTTAATAATGTAATATATTAAATATTATAATGGCCTTTTGTACAATACGTTGGTGTGGTAACAACAGCCAGACTTCGAGTTTCCGGAAAAATGGAATAACATTTCATTGATAAATTAATAGTTACATAAACATAATTAGATTTATTTTCTGATATTATATATCGGAATACATATTATACTGGTCAAGTTTGTAGGTGAAAACGCCCACCGCATGTTTGCGTCTCTTTCTTTTTAAAGTAACTTTTTCTATAATTTCGTAAACAAAAAGTCAAAGTCAAAGTCTAGTGATGCACCATTTCCTATGAAAAAATTTGCTATCGATAGAACTAGAAACCTTACAAATAAAGACATTAAATTAAGTAGTTTATAAATTGTGAAACGATTTTTTTGATTACGTTTTTTACTAATCTATACTAATATTAATTACCATTAGAATTTTGATATATTTTATTTTTAACATTTTATGTTATTACTAAAATATTAAAACGCCGTATAATAAATAATAAAAAAGGTAATATTAATAAAAAAAAAAGTACAAATACTATTTATAAAAATATCGATACCTTCCTGGCAACGACGATATAACCACTTGACGGCGCATACAGTGCCCCGACGCTCGAAAACTATTAGTATTTTGTCGCCTATGTAAAGGCTTCGGTACTAGTAACCATTTTAGTTGTGTCCAGTTATTAGACCTGTATGCACGCTAAATAAATACAAATTGTTTTATCTTTTTATTGCAATTATAACGCATAAAAATGCCCTCATGCGCCGTAAAGGGGTATGGGAAACATGCCAAGACATCTAGTTACAAAAAGGATGGCATAACTTTTCATCGGTAAGTAAACAGTACGAAAATTATTTTTATTTTAATCAGATTATGAGACACCGCAGGGATCTAGTTAAAATGGTGGATGGGGTAAACGAGCACACTTTTGAGTCCCGCGTTGATGTCTTTTGGAAAAGTCTCGCTCTTTCACTGGACAATTCTAATGCTTCTATCCCTTTCTCTCCCTTTGTATTTTTATCGTAAATATCTGTGCTGTTACTTTTAATAGCTGAAGTCGATATCGATAATAATAAAATTGAACTTAATAAAAAATGTATGAAAAAATATCTATCTACTTTTAACCGACTTAAAAAAAGGAGGGTGTTCTCAGTTCGTCGAATTTTCTTATGTATTATGTTTCCGGATTACTCGTAGACGGTTTGACCGATTTGGAAAAATACTTTTTGTTTCTCTATGTCCCCGACACACATATTTATATTTGTAATTGATTGATTTTTATTAAATAATATTTATATGATTTTAATTGAGTATTTTTAACAATGTTAAAATCCATTTTATCGATATCGACAATTTTCCCTTAATCGAGTTGATCAACCCTAACGACAGCCATACCTACGCAACTTACTTTGAACTGACCAATTGCAGCCGCGCGTTCTTCCTCGTCCCCCGGCCCGCGGTAGTGAGTGGTGTGCTTCGAAGAAATCGGCCTATAAGCTCTCTAGTGGTTATATTCTCTTTGCTTCCTGGTTTTATTTAAACCTGTCCCACCCTTAATGAGGCGTATGACCTTGGCAAGGGACCAATCAGAGCGCAATCGTCCCGTTCCTCATACCTCAGCTAGTTTACAGAATTGATTTGATGTATTAGATCAAGCATTAGAGGCGTCTAGTGGCATGTGCTCGATGATCATAGAAGAAAGGGCATCGGCACTACTAATAACATTCATGGCTCCGCTAATGCGTTACTACCAGTTTCTATCATCGATCGACGTTTCAAATTATCGATACCCTCGATTTTTTTGTACAGTGTACACAATACCAACTCTCACAATGGTCGCCAAAGCGTCTCCATGCCGTTTTTTTTTAAAACCTATAGATAATCTATTAAAATTTTTAAAACTGCGTCGTTTGCACGAGCTCCCGATTTCAAAGTCGGGCAAAGTGGTTATCCACCTAGTATTTTCAACAGCAATCTAGTCTTGACTTTTGCCCAGTTGATAACAAATTACATAGGCTTAAAAATTGTGAGTGTAGTATAGGCGCACTTCTGCCCAACCTTTCAGAGAGTACAAGCGTGACGTTATACAACATAGATTATGAATCGACATCAGTTACTCACGCCTAGAGTTTTCGGTGGGGTGTGCGTGGGACACATGTGCGGCGTGCGGGGGGGGCGGCAGGTCGTGGTCGTCGTCATCGCCCGCGAAGGCCGCGTGCACGCGCCGCACTCTGCACGCGTCCGCTGGAACACAACCTACATATTATACCACCAGATACTTAACAGACCTTCTACTTTGTTTACAAACAAGCTTTTATTTTCATGAGAAAGAAACGTGTCTGCAAAATTTCAGTATAATCGTAAACCCGGAAAGGGGTGAAATAACTTGCAAACCTAAACACATGGTTGTAAGGAAGTTTGTAAGAAGCAACGATTTTGCGTTAAGATGAGAGACACAAAGCACCGCTTAATGCATTTTTCCGATTTCTGAATTACGAATTTAGAGTTAAGAACGTTGACTCTAGTTGACAGATTTCAAGCCAATGTTAAATTTGACAAATCTTTAATTAATTTACCGGGGGTTAGTTGAAGCAGCCCTACGACTTAGTAATCATTGGCTAGTGTTACCTCTTCCCACGTACGTCTGCGCCACCCGCCACGCTATCCGAATGCAATGCGGCACAAACAGTGAGGCAAAGTAACTGATTAGTTATATAACACACAACAAGCATGCTAACATTTAATACATCGTCATGTCAGCCAAAACACGTCCACAGCTGGACATATAGACCTCCGCAAGCGTCGCCACATCGACCGATCCCGTGAGTCTCGTATCCAGCGGATTCCCGCAACCTTAACCAGCTCTTCGGTCCACCTAGTCTAGTGGGAGGCCTTCCAACGTAGCGTCTTCCTATTCGTATTTAACCCACCCACAAATAATTCCCATTTCATTATATCGACGCAATATGTTAGTAGTTATCTTTTTGAATCATGAAGCCTGAAGCCAGGTGCCCAAACATGACGCCAGACGCTGCGCAGTGTCGTATTTATGTGACTGCTCAGAAAGAAGAGAAATTCAAAGACGCCTTTTATATTTGAATCGGTCTGTAAATAGTAATTGCGACCAACTTTAACGATTATACATAATACAAAAAAAAAACTAAAAGAAAATTTTATGCCACTAGTTTCTGCCAGCGGCTGCGCTCGCGTTATGAGTTTTATCATCCCAAGAGAACATTATACCGGGATAAAAAGTAGCCTATTCCAGACTATAAGTTCCTGTGCCAGTGCTCATCCAGATCCGTTCAGCCGTTCTGGCGGGATTGAGTTACAAACATACATCCATCCATAATTTCGCATTTATTATTATTAATAAGATTGTAGTACTTAAAATAAAAACAAAAACGTAATGAAGTGAAGAAACCAATCACCAGTGGAAATAATAATTCCGCTTACTGTTATAAGTTTGTAACGACTCCAGCCAGCAACACTTACAGGTTGCCAGAGAGATGGCTTTACACGGCCGAGTAAACAATTACAACGTAATATTAGTAAAGCTATCGATTGCACGTTATCAAGCTAGGTATATTAATATTGATACATGGATGCTGTCAGCGATATCACAAAGTTTAAACGGGAAAATTGAACAGAAAGACATAAAGCACAGACCTCAAATAATGGAATGCTCAAACAGAAGCGAATTCTGCGCGGAACGCAATTTCGCGCCAATAGTTTCAATGCTTAGAAAATCACGCAACTATTGACGCGAGTTTGAACGCTATACAAGTTCAGAGCGCACGCGTGTATCGTCGCGCCGCACTTCACGGATCATATTCTAGATTCTTAATTGTGTAAATATGTTATGGACCAAGTGATTAGTACGGCATTATTCATAATGTCCAGATAATATTAAAAATGCCTAATATTAGTAGGCAATATGCTAAAAACTATTGAAATAGTTAAATTGACCAGGTTTTTTTAAATAATGCCCATCACTTATTGAGCCGGGTATTAAAAAATTGCGTTTTTTTATTATTATAATGTTAACAGTGATTTTTAAATGGAATAGGTAAGTACAATTACTATTTCCTATTTCTGTTTTTAGGGTCTAAAGTACAGGGATCTGGAGGCAAAAGTCCTCGCGCAAATATGGGAATGGCACGAGGAGGCGAAATGCTGGGGCCTAACTCCGTTGCCGCGACAAATCACGGCTCGGCGGACAGGGCTTCGGCAGGATCTCATGGAGACTGTCGCAACCCAGCGCTGGGCACGCTATTGTGGCGATAAGGAGGACTGGCTTGAGAGGCGTCATTGTGTCCTCGCTTGCGCCTGACGCAGCTCCTCACCGGACACGGCTGTTTCGTTAGATTCCTATTCAGGATAAGGCGGGCGAAAACGCCCGGATGTCACCATTGTGTGGATCGGCCGGAGGACACGGTAGAACATACGGTAGAGGTCTGCCCCACTTGGGCGTGTCCCCGTGGAGGCGATCAGCGGTGGTGACCTCACGCGTCCGGCCGTGAGCCAGGCCTCATACCGTGCTACGGCCCGAGACACCATGCCAAGCCGATTCCCGGTCACCGTAGGCGCGGGCTGGCGGACGGCGAGCTACCCATTACTCGATAAAGACCAGGCTCGAGTCGACGGCGCGTCATGTTCCACGCGCGCCTCAAAAGCTGTCAGCAAAAACTGACGGGGACCACTAGGGCCGATGCCTGTCTGGGTCGCAGATAAATTTGACAAGGAACGCGGGTGGGTTTTAGTCTGTAACAGTCTGACACGCCCTCCCGCTTCACCGCGGGTGTAGTCATTGGATGATTTCATACACAAAAAAAGGGTCTAAAGTAACCTAACATGAAGGAGATGACATACCCCTGGAAGCTACCTATAGGTGTCGGGGTGCCCTAAGTGCCCTAAGCGAGCGATCCATGCGAACGAGCTAGAGGACTATAATAATTATCGAATTGCCCAACCGTTACGTAGCGATATTCATAATAACCAGACAATGTGATAAATATAGAATTGCAAATCAGTACACATTACATTGCCCAATTTGATTTAACTCGATGCATAATGTCCGGACATTATACATAGTGCACAGATTAATAATTTGTTCCATAACAGATACTCACATTCAAATCACCCAAAGGGCAATGGACAAAAAGTTTCCTTGCGTGATCCCATCAGTAATGAGAATATCTGCAGTAGGACCAAAGTTACTGACATAGCTTGAAGAATTACTAAACTATGTGGCAGTGGCCCTGCCCGGGCTTGCAACACACTGCTTGCAGAACAAGTCGATGGGGCCGAAAAGTCCTGGAATGGCGACCGCGTACCGGTCGTGCCTGCGTTGGAAGGCCTCCCTTTAGGTGGACACATGATCTGGTGAAGTTACTACGAGAGACAGTCAGCGAAACCAAGGCGCTGCTGGCCTTCCGTGATGAGCTGGGGGAGATCGTTGATGATGTTAATAGGTTCGCGGTACTCTTAAGTGGTGGTGGTGCTTGGTCCGTGGTAGTGGTGATGACTCACCGTTGGGCGTTTCAGTACTGTTAGGGCTGAGCTTGTGGTGATTCTTGAAGCTGATGGTGATGGGCGAGCTGCCCGTCGACGTCACGCTCTGCAAAAGTATGTGTATGTGATCAGTAATAGCGTTTATAATAGTGCTACGCCGTAACGCGCAAGATTGCGTTGCTTTCGCGTAGCGCCGTAGCGGGTTGCATAGCAGTGGGCGGGAGTGGCACACTACAGTGTGTGTGTACTCACTGTGCTGGGGTCGGGCGGCTGCGCGGGGGCGGCACACTACAGTGTGTGTGTACTCACTGTGCTGGGGTCGGGCGGCTGCGCGGGGGCGGCACACTACAGTGTGTGTGTACTCACTGTGCTGGGGTCGGGCGGCTGCGCGGGGGCGGCACACTACAGTGTGTGTGTACTCACTGTGCTGGGGTCGGGCGGCTGCGCGGGGGCGGCACACTACAGTGTGTGTGTACTCACTGTGCTGGGGTCGGGCGGCTGCGCGGGGGCGGCACACTACAGTGTGTGTGTACTCACTGAGCTGGGGTCGGGCGGCTGCGCGGGGGCGCGGAGGTGGCACACTACAAAGTGTGTGTGTACTTACTGTGCTGGGGTCGGGCGGCTGCGCGGGGGCGGCACCCTACAGTGTGTGTACTCACTGTGCTGGGGTCGGGCGGCTGCGCGGGGGCGCGGGGACGACACACTACAGTGTGTGTGTACTCACTGTGCTGGGGTCGGGCGGCTGCGCGGGGGCGGCACACTACAGTGTGTGTGTACTCACTGTGCTGGGGTCGGGCGGCTGCGCGGGGGCGCGGGGGCGGCACACTACAGTGTGTGTGTACTCACTGTGCTGGGGTCGGGCGGCTGCGCGGGGGCGGCACACTATAGTGTGTGTGTACTCACTGTGCTGGGGTCGGGCGGCTGCGCGGGCGAGGGCGGGCGCGGCGGCGTGGCGGGCTCGGAGGAAGAGGCGTGGCGGTGGTGGCGGCGCGGGGGCGTGGCGGGCGGCGCGGGGGAGGGGGGCGACGCGGCAGAGCTGTCGCTGTCGATGGGCTCGGCCTCGGTGGGCAGCTGCCGCACCGCCGCCAGCCGCAGGTAGCGCTCGCGCTCACGGGCCGCGCGCTCTCGGGCCTAGAACACACAAACACGACTGTTATACAGACTGATGCTCCAAATCAAAGCTGCAAGTTAGGGTTTTGATTCTGGCCCCATTTATTAACAACTACAAAAAACCACAAAAATTACACTCATGGCAAAATAATAGAAAAAATTGTTGGCAATGTCTTGGATTTTGATACTGATCTCATATTCGTTATTAACGACCCCGGGAACAAGAAAATAAAATCCATGACGAAAAGTTTTAAAATTTCTTCGACGACATCTTCATTCAGACTTTAGATCTCATAATTGTTATTCTACCCCGGAAATCACGAAAATTACACCCATGGCGAAAAGTTTGAAATTTCGTACGCACCATTTTGGATTTTGATTCTGACTTCATATTCGTTATCAGCTACCCCGATCACCAAATCAGAGATCACATCCATGACATAAGAGTTTGATGTACGATAAAAAAAATTAAGCCCCAATCACTCTCTTTTTTATCATAGATATTAAGCGTCTGATGGTAGGCGGTGATGGGTCGCACGCTTGTCTGAGAGCTGTAGCACATACCTCCCGGCGCGCCTCCTCGCGCTGCTCGGCGCGCTGCAGCTCGCGCTCGCGCTGCTGCTCCAGCTGCAGGCTCACGTCGATGAGCAGGCGCGGCGCGTACTGCGCGTCGTGCTCGGCGCGCGCGCGCTCGTACGCCGCCAGCGCCGCAGGGTCGTCCGCTGCTCGCGCGCCCCACACCTAAATACATGGAAAACTATTGCTTTAAATCGCGTTCGATATAATTATTTGAGTTAGAGTCTTGTAAAAATTAAAGGCGACTATTTCACTAGTCGCTTTATCATATTGTTTAATAGGGTCACATTATGACGCACATCGTTGACAAAGCAGATTGCCAGTAAGCAGAAAAATGTACGGTGATGAGACCGAACAATTTATTTTGGTTACATAATTATTTGGAAAACGATAGTAAAACGATAAAATAAAAATGGTGGGTTCGAGAATATCATCATCCAACTTTAATAAGCAGTCAAATGCTTCAAAAGGGACCAAGTTGCGTAAAGTCGATGCTTTCCGAGCATCGTCACGCGACATGTCCCGCGACCAGCAGATGTCACCTGCGAATTCCTGCACGACGTCTCTAACACGTAGAATATGGATGACGTCGGAGTATGAAAAAGCAAATTCATTTATTCCCGATGGATTAAATTTATCAAAAATATTGGACACGTATTTATTGCTTTATCAAATCAATAAAAACCACCTAGATAAAACACATCAAAGATCGGCAGTGACTTAACTCCTCAGTAAAAAATTATACCAAGCCGTAACGTCGACGAAATATCAACGCACTGTAATAGTCGTATTTTTTTATTTACATGGCTAAGGGAAAAACAAGTGCCCACTATTTATAGATAATAACTGACGGACTAAATATAGGTTTTTAGTCATCATCCCCATTTGTGTCGCAGAACAAATGTCGCCTATTGAAAACGTGGCTTTAAAATGTTGACCTGTATTCGCCTCTCTGCCTCGTCGCTGACGGTAGCGGAGGCACTCGATAGGATCAAGCGTTCGGCAGGACACTCAATATAGCTGATATCATACACTACATCCTTCGTTCGCTTTTATCCTGCAAACCGGGTATAACTTTTTTACACATTTTATCTAGCACACACACTGACCTGTCGGCGTAACGCCGCCAATTCGCTCTGTTCCCTGGCACGCTCGCGCGCGTCACCGGACGCCTCGCGCACTCGGAGACCTAGGCGACGCTGTAGCTCCTTGCCTCTGTAACACGATACATACACACTGATTAATACATATTACTTCATCATCATCCACTACCTCTTCGTCCACTGCTCAGCAGCATCTCTTTAATTGTGCCAATCCCCGCATTCCGATGCCAGCCTCATCCAGATTCTAAATATTACTTGGTGCGGACTCAATCAATCTGCCTTCCTTTCCCCAACTACGAGGGGTGTTAATACGTTTGGTAAAGAAAAATATTCCGCGAACTCGCATCGGCATCCAGCCTTACCGAGTGCAACTGAGTGCCAGTATTTAGCACGAAGTGCCTGACTATCTGAACTACACAGCGCAGTAAATGTTGAACTGGCAGTGGCAAGACTTCTACTCCGAAAAGATATTCAAAGATTAACAAAAAAAAGCCGGCAGCAATGGCTTAACTTGCTTTCAAAGACACGACGAGGCACGAGGCTCTCAGTATGTAATGGACGAACGCCCATCCACGCAATGACCTCGGCTTATCATGTTCGACCGATTGTGCAACAGTAATTATGTAGACGACGAGTCCCTAATAAAAATAAATAAAGTTAAAAATACAATAACTAACTAGAAATGTTCTGCTAAAACCAAAATAAAGAGTCTTTAGGTACACACACAAGACGGGCCGCACTCACTTGTAGTACTTGTGGTCGTCCCTCTCGTCGTCATAGTCCTCCAGGAACTCCTTGAGTCTCTTGGCCTCTCGCTCCCTCTCCTCCTCGCGACATCGCTCTCTCTCTCGCTCCTTCTCGTACTCCTTCTGCTTGCGCCGTTCGCGACTCTCCCAGTTCCGTAACCTGCAACAAACAATACCGTTTACATTCTAGCTAAGCTATGAATGAGCACTTTTTCAACAACTTTCTTCAATGTTTCCAAAACTGGACGATTATAGTATTATTTTGAGGATTTCGCATCAAAGTATTTTTTTTTTTGTTAGCAGACACTCCTACAGCTGGACAAAAGCTGGCTTTCCCCGGGTCATCTTGAACCGGCCTCCGTCTCGCCGTTTCTGCCTGTATAGACGGATACAGGAAAAGACGTATACGACATAGGATATAAGATAAGATAGTGTCGCAGAAAATATGAAAGCGCCTCGTCCTCCACCTGTGCTCCTTGTCCCGGCGCAAGGCGCAAGGCGCGAGGCCGCCTCGCTGCAGGAGCACGAGCATTAAAATACAAAGACAAAAGCAATGATATTCTAGTAAACAGATACGTTATTAACTCACAAAACAACCGAAAAAAGTGTTCCGCGCAGCAGCGGCAGCAAACATACACACTTTTCGTTCATCCGACATTTCACTACAAGTCGAAAGAAATGGCTTGATAAAACCAACAATAAAAAAAGAGACAGTCGGTGTTTGTCACTTGTGCGTGAATGTAAACAATCATTATTCTGGCCACCAATCACCGCATGTTGGCATCAAAGACTAACAAATTTAAAGAAACAAAAGGTAAAAACCGCGTGGTTGTGGTTTCTATACAAACATAACATGACCTAATAAATAGTACTATGGGATGGCATTTTTTTAAATTTTGTTCTTGTTTCAACAAAGACTATCGCTCTTCCCATGCGTGACATAGACTAAAGACTATACGTCCCAATTAGGACGTATTCGAGTCTTCACAATGCGCGCGCTCATAACATATCTGTTTACTAGAATATCATTGGACAAAAGACAAAAATTCTTTATTTCAACTAGGCCATTAAGCGGCACTTTTAGAGATAGAGAAAGAGATCATTTATTTGTCCAAAATATGAGTATGCACACACAAAGCATGCAAGATATTAATTACATTGCAGAAAGGATCACAGTCATGTTTTACCTTAACGGCGTACAAATATGTATTACAATAACATTAATTATCATGCATATAATAGATTAATGAAATTTAAATATAATGTAGTTAAACTTAAACATCAAATACATTAGATAAGAAGAATAACAAAAAATATTATCATTACTATGCATATTATTATTATTAATTAAAATGTCAGAATCAAAATAAAATAATTACAATAGTTAACTGAGCCAAACTTCGCCAGTACATTAGAGTTATTATGTTTTCTCCATTAGAAACTCAGCAATACTATAGAAATAGAAACATTTGGCTGCTAAATACTCCTTTAGTTTTTTCTTAAATAGGTTAGTAACAGTTATATCTCTGAGTGCTTGTGGTAGATGGTTAAATATACGTGGTGCCATGCAGAAAACACTTTTCTGCATTAGTGCTGTATTGGATCGTCCTACACACAATCTGTGCTTATATTTATCGCGCCGGTTGCGGTTATCCATATCTGATAGTTTCTTAAACAAATGCGGGTTAGATTTTATGAAAATTGCATTTTCAAATATATAGAGTGATGGGAGGGTTAAGAAATGGCAAAAAATGGCTTACATGAGTTGGTTGTTTTTAAACCGAACATGGCTCTATTGCACCTCTTCTGTGACCTGAATATTAACTCTTTGAGGGTTGCGTTCTCCCAGAAAATAACACCAAATCTCAGGAGTTGACCAACTATGCCATGATACGCCATAAGTTTGGCATCTACACCTGAACTTTGAACTTTCTTTTTGAACGTCAAACATTTTTAAAGTTAATAATAATTGATTCTACCGTCCATTCGGGACAGTTGCTTGTTATGGAGAATAACGGACAAGAAACTCCAAACTTACTCTTTTAAAAAAAAGTGTTTTACAATATTTACATACATACATTAATTCAAATACGTGACCACGATGCACCTAGCGCTACTATACTACGTATAGGTATAAAGTGTTACAAGCACTAATAGGTAAATTGCTTCACTTGATAAATAGGAACATGGTTCTCACATACTTAGAAATATTGCAAAACTTATCAAATATAGAAATAATGCCTAATTCAACAACAACGGAACAGTATGCCAGTCAATTAATTAAAAAAAAATACAATAACTATGAATAGGAATATAAATAAACAAATTTGATTTTGTCTACACAAAAGATTGCCCTATGGAGCAGGAAAAGCATGTTTCCAAGCATTCTTATCTTGAATATAATCATCTAATTTGTAATATGCTTGGTAACAAAATGTGCTTTTAACAATAGTTTTAAATTTTCTTTCATTTAGTTTTAATATCTCACAAGGTATTTTGTCATAGAATTTAACACAGTACCCCATGAAAGATGTGTGTACTTTAGCTTATCTATAAGATGGTTGATCTAACTTATCTTTATTTATAGTATTACAATTGTGTCTTTCACTAACTTTACTAAAGAGAGTTATATTTTTCCTTATTGTATATAAGGAAAAATATAACTCTCTTTAGTAAAGTATTTTCATAAATGAATTGACAAGAAACTGTCATAATATTAATCTTTTTAAATAGCTCCCTAAGAGATTCTCGGTGACTTAAATTATATATGGCTCAGGGCCATATATAATTTAAGTCACCGAGAATCTCTCTCTTTTGCAATATAAATATTGTTTCAATATCAGCCTCCCGACCCCACAGTAAAATACCGTATGACATAATGCTGTGAAAGTAACTAAAATAGACCAAACGCGCGGTTTCTATATCCGTTAACTGTCTTGATTTACATAATCCATTTAATATGATGGCCATTCTCTCCATTCAACATGATGTCGCATTCGCTACTTCTGACATTTAGCAATGTGTATACAATACATTTGTTTTTATTCATTTAGTACCAAATTGTATGCCGTGAACCAATTTTGGACCTGATGAATGACCGCCAATCTATTTTAAATATCAAAGATGTGTCATCAGCAAGTAACACGATCTTCGGTTAATTTCGTAATAATTCGGGCAAATCGTTACAAGTAAACTAAAAAGAGGAATGGACCCAATATAGAGCCTTGAGGAACGGCCATTGTCATTTCAGAGCCTAGTGAGTTTACGCCGTTTACCCGAACTTTAACTTGTCTGGCTTTCAAATATGATCTAAATGACTCAAGGGCCGTGTGTCTAATCCCATAGTGCTTGAGTTTCAACAATAGTGTTTCATGGTTAAGGCAAACGAACACATTCGAGAGGTCGCAAAAGATTCCAATGGCGTCTCTGTATAAGTTTAGATAGCACTGGTGTAGGTACGCACCTCTCCTGGTAGGCGGCCTCCTTCTCCCTTGCCTTCTTCTCGAGTCGCTTCTTCTCGCGCGCCTCATCCTCTACCTCCTTGTCGCGGCGCGAATCCGCCTCACTGCGGGAGCGCCCGCGCGACCGCTCGCGTTCGCGCTCTCGCTCGCGGGAGCGTTCACGTTCACGCTCGCGCTCGCGTTCACTGTGAAAAAAATACAACAATCGTTCAATATACCTAGTCATTCCCAATAATGTTTTAGTACACGGTATTTAATTTGTCACACAATGATTGGCAGAACGCTTTCAACTTTTCCAAGTAAGCGTCTAACGCATATTAGTGTATAATCACATAAATACTTTTTGTTAATGCTGCTTGATTTTGTAAGACGACAAACAATAGAGAAGTTTAGTTCTATTGCGAGTGTCTGTCAATCCAACGGTTTACAAAAAGAATAAATAAAATTGAAATTTATTCTTTTTGTAAACCGTTATTTCTCAAAATTTGGTTTGGCGAGTTATTGAACAGTTGTAATGGTGCATAAACACAAAGGAATGTTATATGAAATTCGATCTATGTCAACCTTGTATCCTTTACACAAACGAAGTTTTTGTTTTAACAACCGGTTCTATGCAACATTATAGAAAACTATTTCACACACACCATATCGACTAGCGATAAATAGTATTATAAACTGTTGGCAGTAATCATGAATGGATTCATTTTTTTATATCTTTTTAATGTTAATAGCTCCATCGATGAACATTCGATGATTTAGCCAATGTCAAGATAGTTGGTTTACAATTATGAATACTGTCATATAACTATTGATCAGTGTTTGTAGTGATGACGTCCATTGTTCACCATGCTAAAAAAGGAAAATACATTTTTGGTTAACACTTATAAAACGGCACAAAATAAATGTTGAAACAACAAGTATAATAATATAGTACATAAATACTAGCTACAGTTGATTTTTAAATATTACTAGCACTTCGCCCGCGACTTCGTTCACGTGATCCATGTTTTATCCTACAGAAGATGACTTTTAGTTTCACCCCCCTAAAGCTTGAATTTCCAAAAATTCCTTCTTATTGATCTCCTACATTATAAAAGAAGCCTTGTACAGTTAAAATCATTAAAAATCTTTAACGCCCCCTAAATCGTCTTTAAGGAGTAGTTTTGAAAAACTAATAATGAAAACCTTTCCAACCTATTTACTTAGTTAAGTATTAAGTCCAACAAATGTCCACCTTTTCACCTCCTTAAATAAATACATGAATTATTTTTATCAACCAAAATGTCAGTGTCACACTTTAAAGCGTAAAAGTTTCACACAAAATTTCAACAGACTTTTGAGAACCTCCGAAATTAAAAAAAAACTCATTGTTGTTTTATTAACCAAGAGCGTAAACCAACAATTTCAGATGTTTTACCTGCCAAACCGAAGAAATTTCACATAAAGTTTCAACCCTTATTTTATCCTCTTAGGGGTAGAATTTCCAAAAACCAATAAATGCATAAATTATAAAGGTATTAAAGCAGTCTTGAATATGAAGTAATTTATTTTGATAAAGATTAATACCAAGATACAAATGAAGAGCCTTTTCTAGCGGCGGCATTTCAATTAAATTGCTGTCCCGACACTTGTCGTAAAGGGGGATCCCCCTTTACGACAAGTGTCGGGACAGCAATTTACGTATGTTAAACGAGGACAGGAAAAAAAATTGCTTCAGTTTACCCTCCGCTAGACCGCGTTCACACAAACAATTGTCTCTCACGTGGATTTTAGCCAAACAAAAAGACAAGAGTGCAAACAAACCCAAGTCGGGTTCGAATTATAATGAAGGTAGCTAATTTATTTGGCAATTCAAGTTTGCTTAACATTTAGAAGGAATGTATGGTTGGATAGAGCCATACAATTTTCCCTTCAATAAACGAGTCTTGCCAACGGGTATTCCAACACTTAATCATCTCTGTTGCAGATGATGAAGCATGCGTGTTTGTAAAATCTACTTTAGCCCGGCAACATGTCAAACTTTGGTGTTAAAGTAGGATTTAACCCGTTCTTAACTCCAAATTCTCTACTCGGAAATCGGTTATTATCAGGTAAATAAATAAACACACTCATAAAACTAAACCACACAGTTTAAAC
This sequence comes from Orthosia gracilis, assembly GCA_947562075.1. Lineage (NCBI taxonomy): Eukaryota > Metazoa > Arthropoda > Insecta > Lepidoptera > Noctuidae > Orthosia > Orthosia gracilis. The sequence continues at coordinate 25,973,026 of OX387266.1, forward strand.
AGCGTCACACAACTTATTATTACGAAACATAACGACTGTAAGTCTAACAGCTATCGGATATTGCTCCAGTATGTGGCTGAATATTGAGCCGGTGTCCGGCCGGATATTGAGCCGGTATCCGTCCGGATATAGTATACATACTCGCGTCGAATCTCGTAGCGCGTGCGGATGTACGGGTGTAGCACCAGCATGCCTTGTACTGAGCCTGCACCGAAGTGCCGAGCGAGTGTTATCGCGAGAGCTCGTAAAATGTTACCTATAGCTGCGATATAGGGCGTCCGCGTCGGTTCCCAACCAGAGCATACTTTTTAAGTCATTGTGACTTTTTAGTAAATATAATCTTATTGACTTTTTGGTGTAATTATTTTATTTCGTTTGTCGGTACCAAAAACTAATGTTAAGGAGGATGAATGAAATGCGAATAGAAAAATATTACAGGGCAGCTGTGAGTGGGAGAACACCGGGCCTTACAAGGACATACACAGATCTTATTGGTGATGTGTCTACAGGGCGGCCAGGTGCGCACTACTCATAGCCGGCGTGCGTATGCGACTAGGCGCATGAACGCAAACGAAGCAGGGGGAGTATGTAAGGAACACAGCAGGTATCGTTTACTAGTTTCTGCCTACCCCTATCGGAAAAAACGTAAGCTAAGGGTTACTACCTAATAACGAAGAAGCCAAACTGGTACCTGGACAAGAAAAGGTTTGGAGCCACTCGTAAGAGTTTATTATAAGGTCTTGTAATCCAACAAACAGTACAGTGTGAACAGTCACTCGTTCTTATGACCTCAATATTGTTATTGCTGTTGCGACAACTCGCAGGTTTTATTTACTTTATCGCAATAGTGTGTAGTGTGCTCTACTCTTTGTAAGTTTTACTGAAGTGTTATTTTCAGACACAGCTCCATACAACAACTAAAAAAGATAAACTATAAGAGCCAGAGCGTTAATATTGTGATCGCGACTTTATTTTAATAAAGATCATGGTCTATAATCTGACCCGGGTAATGAAAGTTTGCGTACAAAAATACACACCAGTTTAAATTATGTAGTTATGAACCAATTTTTATTTTATGTAAAATCACCTTTCAAATAAAAAAAATCTAATCAAAACTCGGTTCATCCGTTTGGAGATTATAACACCCCTTTTTTACCGTCGGAGTTAAATAATATTAGAAATCGGAGTAGAAAGTGGAGTTAACGTGTGATAGTTCAATAAAAATTCGATAAAAACATATTTATCTACGCTTACATCTACAAGTTCCAATTATGATATTGTAAGTATTACTTATATGACAGACTTTTAATAAGATAAGAATAAATTTATTTCGAAAAGATTACATTGAAATGGATGCTGTGGATGTGTGATTGATTTGATTTAATACTTTCTGTATTATCTGTGGTGGCACACTTTATGTAAAATAGCGGAACATCAGTGTTGCTTTTGGCACCATATCCAAAATATTTTAGCCTTACGCTGTTTCCACCAGAGATGTGCGAGGTAGCTGTGTAGTGAGAGGATGCGTAGCGAGGCTGTGGAACGATGTGAGTTTTTCACGAGAGATGTGCTAGGCCGCTGAGCGGTGCGAGGACGCGTAGCGATGCTGTGAAACGGTGCGCAGGTGGGCAGTGCGCGGATGTGTAGCAGATGAGTTGTAGCGAGAGCCACTGCCCGAGTGCGTCACTGTTTACATTCTAGCGAAATTCTCGCTAGTTCGGATTCCATGAGGGGTTAGCGACAAAAAATACGAGTTAGCAACAAAAAATAATTCAATGACTTCTAGCGACTTTTGAACCATAGGGCAAAACCAAGGCCACGGTGTCCCAGCGCTAATGAAGAAAATTTGGTTAAAATAAATATCACTAGATGGCGCGATATGCATCGATTTGTTATTGAATTATGTGTAGAATTAACATTTTTTAGAATTGTTCAAAGAAGCTGTAAAAACTTGCAAGAAAATGGAAAATAAAACTTGCAAGAAGTTCATAAAGTATGCGGGCGCCGTTCATTGCTCTAACGATACGATAAACAGAATTGAGGGACAAAATTAAGTTTGCAGTTGGAAAACTGTAGTCCCTATATATCGACATAAGTCGCAGTCACTATACCAACTGCAAATAAGTTAATAAAATTATTTTTCATGTAGGAACGAATTTACGGTTTACGTATTTTCCTTAACTTTTGCTATAAGATATTGCTTCTTACTAAATTTCATGATTTTAGGTCAACGGGAGGTACCCTGTTAATTTTGATTCCCTTGCGAGTGTATAATATGCGTCATTAACAGCTGTATCTCTTGATTGCGTTGATCTAGATATTTGTTTTTTTTTCACAGCTGCAAGGGTTTGCAAACTTGAGTATACGATATTTTTCAACTCGATACCTCCACGCGTTCCCGAAATAAAGGGTCTTGACACACAGACGGAAAACAAAGTGATCCTAAAAGGGACCCGTTTTTACTTTTTAGGTACGGAACCCTAAAAATAAGCTAAATAAAAATCGGTTCATCCGTGTATATCATAGCTAACGTCACAGACAAATACACAAAGCACAGCTACACACGTCAAACTTATAACACTTCTCTTTTTCCGTCGGGGGTTAAAATCGCTGTTAACGACATGAACGCGAAAACTGTATGATAGCGCGTTTAGATGCTATGGTCGCTACAATCAATATTGCAATGAATCGGAAACCATTGTTAACACGCAGAACAACAAGTACTTACCGTTCTCTTTCTCGCTCTCTCTCTCGCTCGCGTATCTCCCTCTCCCGCTCACGTTCGCGCTGTTCCCTGTAACAAAGCTTTTAATTTAGATCCGTCAAAATAAATCAGCTCCCCTAACGGACAGTTCATACATTAAGATTCTTTTAGCTTTTGTTCCGCCAGCACAATAAATCGGATCGAATTAATCACGATTCAAAAAAAAATCTAGTGAAGTATCCGTTTCCATTTTCACTATCATTATTATTTCATTTATTTGTTTTATTTTGTGGCTGTTCCGTGCCACTGCAGGACAAATGCCTCCCTTGCTTTCTTAGACAAATAACAACAATAGAAAACAATTAAATTACTGCCTAATATTATAAAGAGGAAAGATTTGTATTTTGTATGTACACTACCCCCGGGTGACATAGGCTATTTTTTATCCCTGATTCCCACGGGAACAAGAACTACGCGGGTGAAACCGCGAGGCTACCGCTAGCATTTTATAAAGCGCACTTTTATTCAGGCATTCGTTGAGATATTTATTTATTGCTATGAGGCTTCCTGTACATGACGCCAGCGCCGCACCGGCGCTGTACACCATTTTTGTGTATACGAATGAATATCGCACGAAATCGCATGTACACCGCATTGATGACGAGTTAAACAATAAGCAACGATCACAGTTCAGTAAAAGCATTGCCAATAAAACTCTGTCTGTCTGTTTTTCATTTTAAAATTGAAATAACATATAATGTTAGCTTTGACCAAAAAAATAACTTGTGTTACTTACGTATTTAATTTATAAATGCAGACAGAAATAAATTTATCGACGTAAGAGACAATTTTGGGTACATCCTGTCGTAGCCTGCAGAGAAGACAAAGGAAAATTCCACGTGTTTTTTTTATTAAATATGTAATTATTTCAAGAAATAACTGATCATCGTGCAATGTACACAAAATGGCGCCACGGTATCAGTCCGCAGGTGCGGCGTATGCGCGATATTCATTCATATACACAAACATGCGGTGCATCAGGTAAAGCAAGCCCAAACACGGACAAATCAATTAAACTTATATAAAACAAAATCATAAATCAATCAAAATAATCCAACATTTCAATAATAAAAATACGATTATTAAATGCGATTTGGTGACCTTTTCGGGGAAACCGAAGGTTTTGTCTTTGCGATTATGGACGAAGTTATGATGACGAACAAATACCGGAAATACATTATCGAGGACGGCACGGTCGACATCTGTCGGGCATGTCATCGGCCGGGGGAATCAATCCGTCACATTATGTCCGGTTGTTCTAGTCTAGCTAACGGAGACTATTTGCATAGACACAGCCTACGCGCAGGCCACAAAGGCCATCCCTACGCGACTGGCGGTAGCAATCTGCCTTCCTCATCCCAGTAGAGAGCTAACTAGGGTAGAGGCCGAATATTAAGACCGCTCTGGAAGACAGACTCATGGACTCGGACTCGTCGACACCACTCCGCCACTCCTCTCCACACACTTCTCCGTGCCTTCCGCGGATACCCACGGGCAGCGGAAGGCACGGTGCAGATAGGGTGTGAAGGCGAAAACACCCTGACCTAGCTGACCCAAAATGTGCCCCTAAAACTCCCCGACAATGACCAGATGCTGACGGTACTGAGACAGACCGACGTGCCCACCCGTGTCCGAGCCTCGTTCTTCGTCCCTCGATATAGAGGTGATGTGGGCAGGCTCCACAGTATACTGATCCGTCAGAATAACTGGTACAACATTGCCAGGTGGTCACTATACAGGGCGACTACCATCGGTGGCATTCCTGATCCAAGAGCCGTGGATCAGGAACAACAGAATATCTGGCCTCGATAACATCGCAGGTAAGATCATTAGCGACACACATGGCTCAGATAAGCCAAGAACTTGCATCTACATACCCAAAGAAATTCCCTTTACGCCACTGACCCAATTCTGTTCCAGAGACCTGACAGCTGTCAGGCTCCAAACCGAAGGTAGCGTTCCGGACGTTGTACTGGCCTCGACATACATGCCAGGCGAGGGCACAGACTGCCCGGCAATGGAGTAAGCTGACCTGGAGCAGCACTGTGAGCGTGCCTGTTTGCACCTGATCATTTGCACCGACACAAACGCCCACCACCCGCTCTGGGGCAGTGTCACACCGAACTCCAGAGGAGAGGTATTATCCATCTTTTTATTCTCCACTAATCTTAACATTGTTAACTGCGGCTCATAACCCACTTGGGTCACGGTCCGTGGACAAACGATCATAGACCTAACACTCGCTACAAAAAACGCGACAAACCTTATCACAAACTGGCACGTATCGGACGAGCCTTCTTGCTCAGACCACAGAAGAATCCGCTTTACACTAACTACAAATACAAACACTAAAAAACCCGCACCGAGGCGAAACCCGAGGCGAACCAATGTTCTCGAGTATAAAAGACTTCTGGCCTCGCTTTTAGCTGGACATCTAGCACTGGTAACCAATATTTTGAATTTTTTTGACTCTTATGATTATTTTTTTGGTTTTTTACATGAAAATTTTTTTTGTTTTTTTTTTCGTTTTTTCAAAATATTCAATTCAATAGCCGAAAAATTGGGCATTTTCATAAAAAAAATTAAAACTCGAAAATCTCGAAAACGGTTAAATTTAGGATGGGGGGTTCCATAGTGAAATCATTCAGAAATGATGTGTACTACACGCCCTTAACGGATCTAGGTCGACTTTTCCTGTAACCCTGTATACAAAGAGACCCAATATGTATGCAAAAAACAGATTAGAACCGCCAGGACGACGGCATGGCGGCAATTCTGTGAATCCATTGTGACAAATAATAAGGCCGCCAGGGTAAGGAAGATCCTATCAACCAATCAGGACCGAATCCTCAGCGCGCTGAAAAACCCGACAAATCATATACACAAACTGATTATGAAACCAGCAAGGTCCTCCTCGAAACTCACTTCCCGGACTGTCAAATCTTGGAGGACAGGACGTGAGAGACTGAAACCGAATGGACTCCAACGCAACAAAATTGGTCAAGAGCCCACAATACAGTAACAGTAGACCGGATAAAATGGGCTATCAACAACTTTCAGCCATTCAAGTCGGCGGGGCTGGATGGCATCTTCCCAGCCCTGCTCTTGGGGGCGGATTATCTAACATCATGGCTGTTGGAGATCTATCGGGCCTGTCGGGCTTTTTGTCAGGACTTTTCTATTTTCGAAATGGTAACCCTAGTTGCGGTTGCGCCAAGCTAGCACTTTGTCGACAGCGTCATTACCAGACGCATGTAACAGAGTGTATGTGATCAGTTCGTTACCTTTCCCTCTCCCGTTCCCGCTCCCTCTCGCGTTCTCTGTCCCGCTCCCTCTCCTCTCGTTCGCGCTCCCTCTCCTTGTCGCGCTCTTCACGACGGTCCTTACTCCTGAAAGGGGACAATGTTGTTAGAACAGGTTATGAAAAAGAAATGAAGACCGAAATACTGAATGAAATAATAAATGAAAGTTGACTGAAATGATAAAAGTATCTCGGTAGCCTGAACAGGTCGTAAAGTCCAGCAACCTCCATTGAAAAGGTAGGATAAAAAACGAGGCAAGTAAATAATGAACAAAACTTGAATTAAATGGGACATGACGATTACAAATACATAGTTGACCAGTTACCTAGAAGTACTCCGGCGACGTCGATCCTTTTCCCTCCCGTCTCGTTCCCTCTCCTTGTCCCGCTCCCTCTCTCGCTCCCGGTCTCGCTCGCGGTCACGATCACGCTCCCTGTCCTTGTCGCGCTCGCGCTCGCGCTCCTGCGGCCGCTCGACGCGCTCGTTGCGCTCCCGTCGCTCGTCGCGCTCGGCTCGCTCAGGCCGGTCACCCCGCTCAGGCCGGTCGCCCCGCTCGGGCCGGTCGCCTCGCTCAGGCCGGTCGCCTCGCTCGGGGCGGTCGCCTCGCTCCGGCCGGTCGCCTCGCTCGGGCCGGTCACCGCGCTCGGTCCGGTCGCCTCGCTCGGGGCGGTCGCGTGGGCGCTCGGGCTCGTCCTTGTTGTCACGCTTGCGCCGCACCACCACTTCGGCCTCCTCCTGCGCCCAAACAAGCTCACTGAGTGCGCGCCCACCAAGAGAACACGAGCGCCACAGTTCGCACACGAACCAATATAAACACAATGCGCGGGGACCCTCACACGACGCACCGACAGACGGTAACATGGCATCTATGACGATGGTGATATGTGCGAGAGTCGCGTGAGCGTCCCCGCAGCGAGATAAAAGTCGATCAAGTTCAGTTCATACGATTGAGGGTGGTCGTCGCTAGCACGTAAGAACGCGACCGGCCGCCGCCCGCCGAGGCCGCTCCGCCGCATCTGAAAATCGCCACCTACTGACCACTCGCACTGACTCGCCCTACGTCGCACTCTCACTCGCACTCCCCTCGCACGACACACCCTGCACGCCCACCTCTACACTACATGGGGCCCTATGGAACCCGTTCCCCTGCTCAATGAATTCCTAGGGCGTCACAACTAATGTACCGACTATTCAGCCTGTAGACGCCGTAGAACAGGCAATATATTTCTGTCAACACATCTAGACTACACACACACATGTATCACTTTAGTCTAGTCCTGTCAATCAATCGGCAGGACAATCAAACCCCTAAGACGACCCACTGAGCCAAATTCCTCTTACGTCTACAGTACAAAAGAGAAGACAAGTGTCGAAGAGAAGTGTAACAGCAGGTGTCTAGAGGCTGAACAGTCGACGGACGAATGTTTAAAACAACTTGACAAGTATCGTTTCATTGCGCGGTTTGGTGACTCCTGGCCATCATTTGAAAGTCCTGGCATCTACTTCTAAAAACTTAACAAAAAGAACTACGACAAGAGCGTAATCTTAATTTCAGTACTAACTTTTGTTTTTTTTTATTACAATTTTTTTTTGTTAAATTATTTTTTGTGTATTTAAAAAGATTTTACGACCCAATATCGAGTATAAATTGTTGTCTTGATAATAAAAAAAGATATTCGTTTTTAGCCACCACCAGCCATCCAGAAATGCGAATCACTACACCGCGCAATGAAGACCTTAACATGACAAGATTTATCAAAAAACAAAACATTTTTTTAATATCTTCTGTTTCTATGCTTGTTGATGTTAGTAGTATAATAATGCGTGGCATGCAGCTGGCACCGTTACTAATAAAAATCTCGACACTGTTTAGCGATTGCTCAGCACATTCTATATTTAAATTGTCTATAGAGAATTAGAATTTAGAACCTGCTAATCAGTTGCTAATGCCCTGAGACGTTTATAAGCAAGGGCCTGGTTGTGATTGGTTGGCTGGCTAGCGCACAGGATGTGGCCCAGTCACTCTCTCGCGCCGGCGCTGCGGCACACATACTTACCGGGTCCTACGGCGCGGCGCCCCGGCGGCTCCCGGCGCCTCCCTCCCGCGGCGTTGCGCTGCTGTATCGCACCCACCGACCGCACACACGCTACTGTACCCCGGGTGAACGACTATATTCCCGTTAGACACATTTCATACATCGATCTCAGACCATTTATGTAAATAAGGAAATGTCACTGTCAAAGTGGCACGCCACAGAGAATCTCACTAACAAAGTGACACGATATAATGAAATCTGACTGTCAATGTGACACGACATAATATTGTAATCTCACTGTCAAAGTGACACGACACAGTGACGTTTTGTGAGATTCTAGTGCGTTTTTTTTCTTTTACAATTTCAGCGACATTCTGTCGACCAAAATTGAAAAATATTTATAAGCTAAACTTTTACTTTTCCTTTCCATAAGTATCTAATTTTACCTATAGTAATTTGAAATGATTATTTATCATAGATATTACATTTACATAAATCATCCGAGATGGAGATTCCCCTTACAGATATAATATCTCGGGCCTTCTTGGGAGCTCTTGGGTGTAGGTGCCGCGAGTGTGCGTCCGGCGGAGCGGGTCGCGCGGCCACAACTCACGAATGTGGCCGAGCGACCGGCGGCGCGTCTTTTCGGAGCGGCACACGACACACACGAACAAAAACCAACATAATCACTGTATGAATAAAGTTGATTTTGTTCCAACTCGGGCCTCGGCTTAAAGAACATGAAATCACAATAGCCGCTCCGAGCGGACCGACCGATGCTTACACGCTACATTATATTAAATACCAAACACTCGACAACTTAGGGACCGTTGTGCCGTCCATCTGATGAGACTTGCCCGATATGCATGGAAATATCGACCTTATAGCGATGGAATAGAGACGAGATCCCGCTGAGGGGCGAAGGAGAGCGAAAACACAAAAGGACGGCGGGACTGGTCCTTTACATCAAACACTTAGTGGGTGAGTTGGTTATGTAATATGTTCTTCTGTGGGGTGTGTGTGTGTGTGTTGAAGTATAGTGCTGGGTGTGTGAGTGTTGAAGAACGTGACACGGTGTGTAGTTGTGTGGTGGTGTACGAATTTAAAAGAATTTTGCAGTTTGTATTTATGTGAAGTGTGTAAAGGATACCCACCTCTTCGGTTTTTTATTCTTTTTTTTTTCACCCGGCGTTGACAGCCATGAGGTGGCAACCCTTTCTCTTTCCCTTTCTTTAGGAGTGTGTAGATATTTGATTGGGATTGTGTAGATATTTGATTGGGGATGTGTTGGTTTCGATTGGGAGTGTTTAAGTATTTGATTGGGATTGTGTGGGTATGTTTTAGGAGGGGTGTATAGGAATTTGATTGTGACTGTGAAGGTATTTATTGGGGTGTGTTGACCATAGTGTGCTCAGTATTGGGTTAGAATACAGTAAGTCCGCGATGACGTGTAGGACTCACCTCGCTCCCCGGCGCGGGCGCTGCGCGGCACCTACCGCGACAACACACACTGCACCGCTTTATTACACCCACGTCACACTAGCCTGTCTACCCTACACAATACACTCACTTCTACTCATTGATTTCATCAGACATAGGAAGCTATGTAGACCCAAGTCAAATCAACCCAGAGAGTAGTTTCTCAATTTCAAAAATATATTGAGTATTTGTCAAAATCTACAAGAGCCTAAATACCTGCATTAAAGTAGGGTTTTATACATTATTAACCCGTTATACTCAAATCAGAAACTAGCTCTTACTCTCTCCTACTTCTATTTCGCTGTACCCGACAAGGTCCACAGTGATATTTTAAGTTGCCACCTAAGCATATAATGTGGATTGCAATATAGATTCAATATTAGTACTGCGTCACGACTTCTATCTTGTCAACTAATTCATCGCCTAACTTTAACAATAGCATCAGAAATTCACATTTACATCCTCATAATAAACTTTAAAAATCTGATCATCCGATATTTTATTTGTTCGAGTAATTGGCGCAACAACACTTGCTTATTTACAGAAACAATATAGGAAAATATCGTGAGAGACCCGGCAAATCTCACAATACAGAATTTAATGAGCTAGACATATTTAAAACCAGTTTAGATGTGTATAAATCTAAGATTAAAAACAAATATTGTCAATGTCAGCAGATAGTCACTCTATAAAGTTCTTTTTTTTTATTTTTCATTTCATTTAATTTTACTTGTACCTACTCATAAAGCAATTAGTGCCTGAATTCTTTTATATTAATGTAATGGAACTCTAAGTCTGTATGTTTATAATTATATTGTAATCATTAGATTGTAAGAGACTGTTTGTTTCCTAAATAAAAAAAAAATAAAAAAATCTGGATGAATCCAGACACGAGTCATCCACAACCCGCGTGGTGGGTTACAGCCCACTCCCTCACGGAGAGGAGGCCTGTGTCCCAACAGTGAGAATGCTACAAGCTGAGTATAGTTATAACACAATTATTTATGATTCAAGCTACAGTAATTTTAGATAACTAGATTGGTTTAACAGAGCCAAGTGTCATTGCTGCTGCATCAAACTGTGATTCTCATAGTTATGTGCATAATAATAGTGCGCTCACGGTACCTAACATCTCAACAAACAAACGTATAAACGGATTACAATATTTGAACATCTTTCGAGACGTTTCACAGTTAAGTTCCTGTGTATAGAGCACGGGTCGTTGGGTCGTTGGGTCGTCGCTAGTCGTGTAATAAAGCGGTGTTGGTACAGATTAGTTAGACCCCGGCTGCGGACGGCGGGTGCGCCTACCTTCATGCTCTCGCGGAACTTGCCGATCTCGCGGTGGATGACATCACGCTTCTCCTCGGAGATGTCGGCCTCCTCCAGCACGCGCGCCGTCTTCGAGATCGCCTCCTCTGCGGGTACGAGATCTAAATTAATCTTCATCATCATAGTGTGACACTAAACCCCCACCACCATATAAACCTGTATTCTATCAATTAAAGAGATTATTCATTCATCATTTCAGCCGAAAGACATCTACTGCTGAACATGGACTCTCCAAGTGTCCGGTCATGTGCGCCCCACAGCGGATACCCATAGACTTAACCAGGATATCGGTAAGAATCTTGGATTAATTTACATTCACTCTCTCGTATTCTCAACTCAACCAACGTCAAGCTGTTGACCGCAGCAGTGACAGTCATAACATGTGCTCAGAAGCCTGAATATCTGGCTATTAGTTTGGAGAAGGTAGGCATATTAGGGGAAGAGGGGAAAGTTGAAAGGGAACTATCTGTCCTGGTATGGTCATGTGAGGAGTGATGAAATGCATGTCACTAAAAGAGTTATGAATATGGATGTATGAAGAGGGAGGGGCTGAGGCCTGTTGTACTGTACGGATCAGAATGTTGGGCTGTGAAAAAGATTCATGGAAAGAGATTGCATGTAACAGAGATGAGAATGTTGAGATGGACCTGCGGACTGATGCGGATAAAGTGAGAAATGAGTATATTAGAGGCAGTTTGAAAATGGCGCCAGTGACAGGGTGAAAAAGAACTGTTTGTATGGTGGTCCGACGAGCAACCATCGCTAACTACTCGAATGGACCGATCACACAGACCACCGGGCAGACCAAATGAAGGCAGCTTACCAATAAGGCTTTCGCGCCAGACCCTGTTATAAGCCTTCGAAATGTCGATGGAGACGGCAAGCGCTTCCCCGTGCCTCGATGATGATGTGATTTCGGCGGAAGCCGTATTGACGGTCTCTAAGGATATCGTTAGTTTCTAGGTATGCCAGGAGCTTTTTGTTAAGTACACGCTCGACTCTTACAGAGTACAGACGTTACAGAGATGGGTCTGTAGTTTGCCGGGTCAGCTCCACTGCCCTTCTTGGGCACGGGCAGTACGTTAGCTTGCTTCCAAGCATTCGGCACTTTTCCAGTCTCATACGAAAAGCGGAATAGGCGTGTCAAGATCGGAGACAGTTACGGCGCACAGGTTCTAAGAATTATTGCTGGTATTCCGTCAGGGCCGCTAGCCTTGTTCACGTCGAGGTTGCGCAGCACCCTACGGACGTCCTTTTGATGGATGCGAATATCCGACATTTTCATCCCGCATCCATCAAGAGAAGGAGGGGGCCGCACGTCACCAGGATTCAGACGCGAAGATTCCGCAAAAAGAGAGCCAAATAAATTTGCCTTCTCCTCAGCGGAGTGGGCCAGCGACCCGTCGGGTTTCAGCAGTGGTGGTAGTGAGGGACGACAGAAGTTCGACTCGACCGACTTAGCCAGGGACCAAAATGCTTTACTCCCTGCTGGGTAAGAAGCAAGCTTGGTCCCTATTCGGTTAATGTGGTCGAACCGAGTCCTTTTCAACACCAACTTAGCAGCCCTGTTGAAGGCCTTCTTCTTTGAGCTGCGTCACTCGCCTCGCGCGATCGAGCGTCTTCTCAAGTCAGGTACGCCTCATGCTTAAGCGCGTCGGCGTGCTTACATTCGGCGCCAAATCATGGCCGGTCTTCGCTAGACATTGCACAGTGTTTCATAAACCCAAAAAGTGACATCGGCTTTTTATTGGCTATTTCTATCTATTAGTTCATTACAAATGTACGAATAGAACTCTCATGTGCCAATTCTGAATACTTGATTTTTTTTTAAATAGAAAAAATTTCGTGACCTTTAAGGTCAAAAAATCGTATAAAAAACTGTACATAATTGAGCTTTGTTCGTATTGCAGTTTTATGAAGCAAGTCAAGGAGAAAATTATGCCGTCTTTATGTAATCAAAAACGATAATAGAACTCGCAAAAAATAAATGTTTTTCCGAAATCAATATTTATTTTTTTATTTATTATCTAGCTCGAAGTAGAACCTCTGTCTGGTACAAACAGATTCCTTATTCTAAGGTTTATCATCCATCAAAATATTACTTGCAACTTGGGCCTAGGTTTTGAGAAAATGGTTTTCAAAAATATGTGTTAGGGTTGTCACTATTTTAACCTTTTGTGACGATTAGTTTTTATCACATAAAATCAGCAGATCTTTTATCTTCTATAATGGTATAATTCTAACAATTAATTTTAAAACACTTTTCACGTGAAATTGTAAACAAAATATGTAAACATACAAATGTAATAGGACAGTTAATGTACAAATGCGAGCTTAGCCCATAATTGGGTTCTTGGCTACTTAGTTTCATTATTGTCTGATAAACACCTGCCTATACTATTATATGGTAGAGATGACAATAAATTAAACTCCGTATAAGTCATAATATTCCCAGTCTACACATAAAAATGCTAACGAATATATCCAGTAGTTTAGCCACAGGACATTATTTTTCATTTTAAGCATTTTCTACACGATGTATCTGTTAATAGGTGAGCACCGACAGATTAACGATTCCCACGTCCACACGTTGCCAGCTCGCTTCCTGATGCAATTCAGTGCAAATTATACCTTATGCCTGAGTAATAAGAGTCAAAGCGTGCCATCTCAACTAGAAAAAGAAAGTATGCATGCGAAATTTATTACTTCATGTTACGCACTCATGTCATTGTTTCATTAAATTAGGTAAGTGCGAAAGAGATAGCTAAGTTCGATTTTTTTATATTTTGCTTTCTTGTCGAAATATTTATCTAATCGTATATAGAGAATCGGTCACGGGTCAGTTTAGTGCGCCACTGACCGAGGTCCTGTGACATTGCGTGCGCGGCTTTGCAATTTCGGAACCGCAACAGTTCCGGCTTGTTTAAAGTCACCACTCGTGTGTTTTTTTGAATTATGCGAAATTAGAGGAACGTCGGCCTTTTATCAAGATTCAGAAATAACATTCTATGACGGTGTAATTTACGACGATGTAGGATCGAACCAACTTTGCTGTACCTAAGCTGTAAGCTTGTGGAAGATATGTTACCGACGCCGTACCTATGATGACGTTCTCTGCAACAGTCTGTCTACTACTTACCAAATAAATACACAGAAGTCCCCGCGATTACCTTCTACATAACATATCAGAGTTATCATGGGTGTTATTGTTTACGATTCAATAGACTATATCTGCAACATGCACCATGATCGATAAGACATAAATACTTTTAAAATTAAATTATAATTAATTTTAGTTGATTATAAAAAGCCAATAATAATTGACCTTTGTGACACCCCTAAATTTGGAATTTTGACCTCGGTACATAATTTTTTTTTTTCTCGAAACATAGGCCCAAGTTGAAAGCAATATTTTAATGGGAGATAAACCTTAGTAAAAGCAATCTATTTGTACCAGACAGAGGTTCTACTTCGAGCTAGAAAATAAATAGTGATTTCAGTAAAACATTTTTTTTTGTGAGTTCTATTATCGTTTTTGATTACATATATACGGGATAATTTTCTCCTTGAATTGCTTCATAAACCTGCAATACGAATAAAGTTCAATTATGTACAGTATTTTTTTACGATTTTTTTTTGGTCTTTTGGGCTTCGAGGTTACGAAAATTTTAAGATTTAAACAAAAATCAAGGACACAAAATTGGCACATGGGAGTTCTACTCGTGCATTTGTAATAAATTATTAAGTAGAAATAGCCAATAAAAAGCCGATGTCACTTTTTTGGGTCTATAAAACACTGTGCATTGATACGTCATAGAACGGAATGTAGTATTCCATTCCCTGACGCAACACATCCGTCACGGCGTCCGCGCACGATGATGGATCAGTCGAAGAAAAGCAAGTAGGCTGCCAAAGATAGCATGCGAAGAAAGATCGCATGCCTACCCAATCTGCTGACCTGTACCGCCAAACTGCGGCTGGGATCGGGCGGGGAATAGACGGACACATCTCCCGTCCAGCATGATCAATGCACTGGTATGGGAAGAGTCACTCCTGGTGGTGGGCATTAAAGTCCCGCAATAACACTAATTGGGCGGAAGGGTACCGCTGCTGTGCCGCATCAACCGCCTCACTGAGATACCCTGTGAGCCTGATTATCTCATGATCTCCGCTGTGCGAACGGTAGACGCAGGCGTAGATAATTTTATACAGACCTATGTCCACCAGAGCCCATAGCGTTGAGAATCTGGAAGACTATGTGAGGAGTGATATGAAGGAAAAGAGAGTCAATCAGTGATATGAAAGAGAATAGAGTGACAGGAATGTCAGAAAGGACAGAATGGAATAAGAAAACGTGTTGTGACCACAAGTAACTTGGGACGAGGGCAGGAATACAATGGTGATAAGTTCGGAAAAGGCAGTTTGATTGCAATATAATTAGGACTCTATCACGTATGACATTGATACCTTTCTGCAGCAGCTCGTAGTTGTTGATGTCGTCCTGGTAGTCGCGCATGATCTGCGCCAGGCGCCGTTCGGCCGCGTCGTCCAGCGCCCGCTGGCGCGCGTCCAGGTACGACGCCTCGCCCTCTGTGCCCGGGGCGCCTTCCTCGGCGCCTAGGCGGGAGCGCTGCTCCGCTGTAACGATACATACAAGCCTTTGCTGAACATGTCCAAGATTCGTTATAATAATAATGGACAAATTAAAAAAAATAACTTTTGGAGTTGCCACTACAAAAGTATTTTAGGGGCATACATGCACCTCGTAAGCTGTATAATTAACAATGGTATTCAACGCAATGCTGAGAATTGGATACTTTCCAGACCTATGGAAAGTATCGAATATTGAAATGATCCAAAAACCTGGAAAACCTATTCACGAACACACATCATACAGGCCAATCAGTCTTCTGCCTATAATGTCTAAGCTTTTCGAGAAGTCAGTACTGCACAGAATGATGAAAGTCATAAAAGAAAGGTCAATAATCCCGGAACACCAATTCAGTTTTCGAAGGGAACACGCGACTACTAAGCAAGTACATAGTGTGCAGAGAGATCAGAGCATCGTTGGAAAGGAAAGAATATTGTTCATCAGTTTTTCTGGATATTCAGCAGGCCTTCAACAGGGTCTGGCACAAAGGATTATTCTTTAAAATTAAATCAATATTACCTCATACCTTCTATGAAGTCCTGAAATCATACCTATCGGATAGGATCTTCCAAGTGAGAGAAAACGACTGCTCTTCCATCTTTTACGAAATTACAGCTGGAGCACAGATCCTTTTGCCACAAGGATCTGTGCTGGAACCTGTCCTGTATACGCTGTACATACACGATCTACCACAAAGCCCAGGACTTACCGTAGCAACCTTCGCTGATGACACAGACTTACTAACCTCGAACAAATGTCTGAATAAGGCCTCTCAGGTCCTACTAAACTGTCTGAATGACTTCGAGAATTGGCTAGCCCGATAGGTGTCTGCCATATTGGATTTAGAATGATGTCACTTAGCTTTTTAAAATGCATTTTGAAGTGGCATGGCTAGCCATATACAACTCAAAAATTGATTTTAAAACTCTCAGATAATTTTTTCCGAAAGGTTCATGCGTGTGTGCAGCAGGCGCACGCAGCGCATGAACTAAAGGTTCATGTGTGTGTGGATATACTCACTCTTGTAGGTGTCGACGAGCGCCTGCATCTTGCCGTCGGTCTTGGCCAGCAGCTGCTTGTCGGCCACGGCGCGACTGTTGAGTAGACGCACGCAGCGCAGCGCCGCCTCGGGCGAAGCGAACTCGCTGAAGCCGAACGTGGACACGCGCTTCCACGACAGCACTGGCCCGCACGCGCCCAACAGCGAGCGGATCATAGCGTCCGGCGCGCGCGACGATATGTTGCCTGCAAGCAATCGACTAATAAATAACTTGTATATCACGTAATAATTAAAAGTGCATAAAAATAAAAGGGAAGAACTCATTCGGCATTGCCATGGTCAATGGGAAAAAAATCCCAGGACACTGGCAGCACTGCCTTGTTAAATGGCAAAGCTGACTCTTTGGCCGAAGTGAGGGCCAGCCCTGGTCACGTGAAGAGTAGATTAGTTATTTGCGGACACTTCATCATCATCTTCATCAGCCTATAATAATCCACTGCTGGACATAGGCCTCTCCAATTGCACGCCATTTGGTTCGATTTACGGCTACTGTCAGCCAGCTGCTACCAGCCATCCTGCGAAGATCGTCGCTCCACCTAGACTGAGGGCGTCCTACCTTACGTTTACCAGATCGCGGTCTCCACTCAAGAACACGTGTACCCCAACGGTCATCGGTTCTACGACTTATATGGCCGGCCCATTGCCACTTCAGCTTACTTATTTTGTGAGCTTTGTCGACAACTTTGGTTCTCTGCCGGCTCAGCTCGTTTCGGATTCGATCCCTTAGAGACTCCGAGCATAGCCCTTCCCATAAATCGCTGAGCAACTTTGCACTGATGGACCAACCGTATTGTGAGTGTCCACGTCTCGGCACCGTCGGTAATAACAGGGCAGACGCACTATTTGAAGACTTTAGTCTTCAGGCTTTGTGGGATACGTGACGAGAAGACTCGACGAAGTTTTCCAAACGCCGCCCAGCTGTATTCTTCTGTTAGCCTTAGTTGTGCTTACCAAACTGTAGTTTGCCCGAGGTAAACGTATTCTCGAATAACTTTGAGAGAACCGCCATTGACCACAATCGACCCCGGAGTTACGTGTGAATTGAACATAACCTGGGCTTTATCCAAGTTCATCCGGAGACCGATGCGTGCAGAAGAATCAGCTAGGCCATCCAGCATCTGCTGCAAGTCGTGCAGCGACTCTGCCATTATGACGATGTCATCCGCAAATCTCAAATGTGAGATGTACTCGCCTTTTATATTAATGTCGCATCCTTCCCAGTCCAGCGTCTTAAACATATCCTGCACTGCTTTACTAAACAATTTCGTGGATATTACGTCCCCTTGTCTAACCCCTCGACGCAGTGATATGCCTAGTTTGCCGGTCCTTACTTTGGACGGTCATTGTTGCGTTTTCATAAAGACATCTCAGCACTTGGATGTCTCAAGCCAGTCAACTTGGCATCGCTGCAAAGAATCCAAAACAGACCAGGTTTCGATGGAGTCAAAAGCCTTCTCGTAGTCCACAAAAGCAAAACACAGGGGCCTATTATACTCTTTTGTATAATTTGCCGCACTGTGTGGATGTGGTCTATGGTGCTGTATCCTCCTTGGAACCCCGCCTGCTCCGGTGGCTGAAATTCGTCGAGTCTTCGCGCTAGACGATTCGTGACGACTCTCGAAACCAACTTATAAACGTGACTAAGAAGCGAAATGGGTCTGTAATTCTTCAAAAGGGTCTTGTCACCCTTTTTGAAGAAAAGAACGACCACGCTCCTCTGCCACGCCACTAGAGTTCTGCCAGAGAACAGGACAGAGTTAAAGAGCTCCCCAAGCTCCTTCAATATCGGGCGTCCTACCGCTTTCAGGAGCTCGGTTGTAATGCCGTCCTCGCCCGGGGCTTTTCCATTTTTAAGCTGTTTGAGAGCCGCCTTGATTTCATATTGGCTTACTTCAGGCAGGTCTTCTGTAAAATGGCGGGTTGTTAAGGTGGCTCTAAAATCCTCATTTTCGGGATCAGGATGCATGCGATGCGTACAGTTGGCTGTAGAAGTTTTCAACTTCCGAAAGAATCTCCGGACTCGAAACGACGATATCCTCACTCGATTTAGCCAGCTTCGTCAGAGCTCCTCCCAAGTGGCTGGAAGAACACTTTTGACCCCCGGTTTTGCTCAATCGCTTTCTCTATAGAGAGCGTATTGGATCGTCGGAGATCGCGTCGTACCAGTTTCCTAATTTTTTTATTGAGTGCCCGCTGTTCTGACGAAGTGGCTGGTGGATTTTCACGTCGCTCCGTCATGAGCTTTAGAGTTTCTTCCGAAAGTTTAGACTTCCGGCCCGTACGCCGCATCTTACAAAATCTCGTACCTTCCTCCCTGAGGATTTGCACCATCTGGTCGAGCGTCTGGTCAACGTCGTCTGTGGTTTCCACGACAGTAAACCGGTTCTCCAGGTCTGTCTGGAACGCTTCAGATCCTAAAATAGTTTGGAGCATGTTTGGACGGAACCTAGACTTCATCAAACGAGTTCTCTCAAGCTTAAAGTTGATATTCAGAGAGCCTCGAACAAGTCTGTGATCGCTGCCGGTATTAAACCTGTTGATCACTGAGACATCAATGGAAATATGCTTTTTACCTGTTATGATGAAGTCTATCTAATTTTTGGTCATAGTGTCGGAGCTTTGCCACGTCCACTTTCTTTGGGGCTGTTTCTTAAAAAAGGAATTCATTACGAAAAGCCCCTCCTTCTCTAGGAAGTTGACAAGCATTTGCCCCCTATGATTTCTGCTGCCAAACCCGTAGGATCCTACTACCGATTCGCTGCAGTTCTGTATTCCCACTTTAGCGTTAAAATCCCCCATGACAACGCCTTAGTAGTGGGGTGCAAGGCCTTGTAAATGTCCTCGAACATTTCCGCCATTTCGTCGTCCGAGTGCGCCGAGGTCGGTGCGTAGACTTGCACAACCTTTATTTATTTATTTATTTGTTAACATAGGTAAATAAGTACAGATCTTATGTTTGATGAACAGAGCGCTATGTTATGCCAGGAGGCGTACAAATATGGTGTGCAAATCTAGCTGAGGATTACAAATATTTGAAAATCATGCATAATTGTTGTATTAAATTAGAAAATAAATTGAACAATTACATATTATTTAATGGGTATAATTTAGACGGTCATCAAAAATATTTTTAAGACTCTAAGCTTAGGCACCAAATAAAATAATTGGTTCCCAAAATGGATCAACGGTCACCAAATTCTATCCAACTCAAAGATTAATATACCGGGTGTATTCGTGTTTTTAACGAATTAGTCCAAGAGCGAGCGAAGCGAGCTCAGGAGCTTAGGGCACCCCGACACGGACAGGTTAGGTTCGAACGAGATGACGGGAGCCGAAGTGAGCGAGCAAAGCGAGCGAACTCGGCTCCCGTCATCTCGTTCGTGTTAGGTTACTTTAGACCCTGCGGACGGAAATAGGAGCCCCGCGCAGCGGTGCTCCGTCGACTTTAAAGGCGTCCATATATTTTTTTGGCAGTCAATAATACGAAAAAATGGATTTATTTCATAATATTTTAGGAAACGTTATTTGGTGACCATTTATCCATTTTGGTAACCGTTTAGAATTTTTTTGGTAGTAAAATAGGTACTTTTTTGGGCGGTGTTTAAACACAAGCCTTATTTAATACTCCAATTATGTCAGACTTGAATGAGGAATTATTAAAATGTCAAAAATAATTTAATGTCTTTAGTTTAATTGTAATTCTAAATTAATTTGTCATTCAAGTATTCGTCAATATTATAATAACATTTATCAATTAAGAACAATTTAATTTTTTCTTAAATTGTGTAAAATTTAATTCTTTTATGGCGTCTGGAATTTTATTATAAATGCATGGAGCCATACCCAGGACACTTGAGGCTATACCTCTCGGTTAGCTTCACTATGAGATACGCTACCCTTCTCTACACACTGGAGACTTCCAATACATTGCCACAAATGGATTTGTTAACCAGGAACCCGACACCGCCTTAGGATAGCTGGTCTTCTTCTCGGCATTACATAAGGTGGCCCGAATCAAGAGTTATTGTGTCCTCCCCCTCTCTTCGGACTTCACTCAACCCCAGAATGTGCCACCTTATATTCTCTAGCTCCTGTTCAAGCTGCACGAGGTAAGCTGCGTTTGCGGACACTTGTCTTACCAGATGTTTAAAAGGTTCAACATTATGTGCCTAAATAGCTTCAGTGGGCATTTGTTTATTGTTGATATGTTCTGTCGGCCTCAGACATACCAGGGCTGATAATCCAAGCCAATAGTACGGCATGAACATTACCTATGAAGACTGTGACGGGAGGCCCTTCAGGCTCCTTGCCGCCGTTGGCGTTGCGCGTGGGGCCGCGCGCGATGACGGCCTTGCCGGGCGGTGGCGCGGGCAGCAGTGCGCCGCGCCCGCCGCCCGCGCCGCTCGCGCTATACGCGCCCACCATCACCTGCAATACACACAGTAACTGGGTAAGCTAAATAAAATTGGGGTGTGAACATGGCTGTGTGTTTTACGTGAATACGTGTAAGTAATGAGCCTTCGGACTTCCATGTTTATTATTTACTTAGAATTTTTCTATTATTATTCTTATTATTATTTAGAATTCTTTAATCGTTTAGCTATCGATCGCTAGAATTAAATTTTGGATGTATGGTGCCGGATGTAAAGAATTTCACCATCGCATGTCTTCCCGTGGGTGTCGTAAGAGGCGACTAAGGGACAAACCAGAGAATGGGCAGCAGCGTTCTCTGTGCTTCTATAACAACTATACTGCGATCGCCAACCAGCCTGCCAAGCGTGGCGATTATGGCAAACCCCTCCCTATGAAAAGCACAAATAAAAAAATGGCCCCTAGTGCCCGGCAGCCTGCCTACCCTCGACTACAGTAGCGGTCGAGATTACGGCATGGCAAGGGGTGCTAAGAATCTCCGGACGAGATCCGGCTACCTCAACAATCACCGACGACTGGACCTGGCAACGTAGAACGTGCGCACACTTCGGACCGACGAGAAGATCACCGAACTCGAAGAGGAATTGAGCAGGTTGCAACTGAGTATTATAGGGTTAGATTGACTATATGCTGAGAAGCAGATTAGTCAGATCGGAACTGATGGGAGACAGACTTAGAGCTAAAACAACAAGAGGTTGTCCGCAAGGCGGAGTGCTGTCACCATTATTGTGGTGCTTGGTAGTAGACTCGCTACTCACCAAACTCAATATCGGACCATTCTACACAGTAGGCTATGCAGATGACATAGCTATAATGGTTAATGTTAAATTCCCGAACATAGTCTCTGGATTATTACAACAGGCATTGAGGATGACAGAGGAATGGTGTACAAAGAACCACCTGTCTATCAACCCAAGCAAAGCAGTCATTGTTCCATTCACGAGGAAGAGACAACTAGGAAACCTAGGAGAGCCCTCCTTCAATGGAATAAAACTGCCCTGGTCCACCAAAGTTAAATATCTTGGTGTAACGCTTGATAAAGATCTCCGGTGGAAAACTCATGTGGAAAATATTACGACAAAGGCCTTACGAGTGTTCGGCATGTGTCGTTCCACCTACGGTAAAACTGGGGGGCTAAAGCCCAAAGTGATACTAAGTCTGTACAATGGACAATGAAAATTCCTATTATCACATACGGCAGTATAGTGTAGTGGCCAAGAAGAAAGCTTGCCTCGTGCAAAGTGCCACTCACCAGGTTACAAAGAATAGTGTGTCTCGGCATCGCGGGTGCTTTCAGGACAACACCTTTTTTTTTTTTTGGGTGGGAAATCATCCAATGACTTCTCCCGCTCTGGGTGAAGCGGAAGGGCGTGTCAGACTTTTACTGACTAAAACCCACCCGTGTTCCTTCAGTTGCTTGTGCCTGGGCCGCGGTAACTCTCTTTCAAATTTATCCGCGATCCAGACAGGCATCGTCCCTAGCGGACCCCGTCAGTTTTGCTGACATCTCTTTGAGGCGCGCGTGGAACACTACGCGCCGTCGACTCGGGCCTGGTCCTTGACGGACGGCGAGTTACCCGTTACTCGCCGCCGCTGCCGTCTGCTGTACTGCAGTCTCTCCAACGGTGCCAGATCGTCTGCCGGTACATTGAGGTGTTGAAGTGTTTGTACAAAAACGCCACCATGTCAGTCCGTCTTCAGGATCAGACTTTGAAACCAATCCTTCTCCAGCGCGGCGTAGGACAGGGAGACGTCATTTCTCCGAAACTGTTCACTGCTGCGCTGGAGGATGTCTTCAAGGTTCTGGACTGGAGGAGGCTTGGCATCAACGTTAATGGCGAGTACATCACTCACTTCCGGTATGCCGACGACATAGTGGCCATAGCTGAGACCATGGAGAGCCTCAGTAAAATGCTCGATGACTCGAAGTTGTAGACGATTATGTCTACCTGGGACAAACGGTCCAGTTGGGTCAGTCCAACTTCGAGAAAGAGGTCAAACTTCGGATCCGAATCGGCTGGGCGGCGTTCGGGAAGTTGCGTGGTATCTTCTCGTACAATTTACCGCAGTGTCTCAAGACAAAAGTCTATGGCCAGTGTGTGTTGCCAGTAATCACCTATGGGACCAGGATGTGGTCGCTCACAATGGGCCTTATCAGAAAGCTTAAAGTCACCCAAAGGGCAATGTAGAGGGCTATGCTCGGAATTTCCTTGCGTGGTCATGTCAGAAATGATGATATCCGCAGGAGAACCAAAGTTACCGATATAGCCCGAAGCATTGCCAAACTTAAGTGGCAGTGGGCAGGGCAGGGCACATTACTCGCAGAAAGGATGGCCGATGGGGCCGAAAAGTTCTGGAATGGCGACCGCGAACCGGAAGACGATATGTTGGAAGGCCTCCCACTAGGTGAACAAGGACCTGGTTAAGATTGCGGGAAGGCGCTGGATGCGAGACGCACGGGATCGGTCAATGTGGGGATGCCTGGGGGAGGCCTATGTCCAGCAGTGGACATCTTTTGGCTGAAATGATGATAGATATAAAGCTAAATAAAGTAACATGGGAGAATGATGATAGAAACTGCAACAGCAAACTGTATCCCCCGGTTTTATTATCGGTGTTTGGGATAGCCTTTATTTTCACCCCAAATTTATAGACATATTCACGTCAAACTACACAATTTCAGCTACAAAGCTCCTCAGATACTCTCTTTACTTTTATTATGTTCATACTTCTAGTTATACAACCTATGCTTATTGCTGTTTGTGATTGAAGAGTCAAAAGAAAAATGAATCGGGAGCTTCTAAGGTTGTACAGTCAAATTAAAATCAAAACATTTAAATTAAGCAAAGAATCAGCAGTTTTAATGTTTTTAAAAACACGGTGGCACAGACTTCCTTTTACTTTTTAAATACATTCTTGACAGTCCGTCAAAATGCCAACCTTTACTTTTTTAGCCAGGATGAAATGGCAAAACTTTCCAAAAGACCTGACCTAACAACATAATGTTTGACCCAATGTCATCTGATGGTAAGCAATAATTCACTCTTGAATTAAAAACTTAATTATACTTAAAACTAAGTGAAAATATAGCATAATCGTCTTGTATAATGTGGCAATGGGATTGCACTTGTTTAATTGATTGTTAAAATTGATATGATGACACACACAAAACACTGTATTTGTTTTGATATGCCTACAACATTCCAGCGAGTGTAAGTAATTAACTGAAGTAAATTGAATACAATGAAGAATTACAAATTTCTATGAAGGTATGTTTTTAAAATGATTATGCATTAAGTTGTGTCAAATCAGTAGTCTTCTTAGAGTTGCTATACACCATGCAACATCACAAAAATATTTAGGTGTAACCTAGTGTAAATGAAAGCAGATTTGATTTGCTGGCTGTCTTGCATAATATGTTATTCATAATGAAGATAATACATTGAGTTGAAACTAGTTGAATTTTTCTGATATAGGTAGTGTAATATTTTTTTAATGAAAGTTAAGAGATATTGCTATTGACGGCATTTCAATCCTCCCAGTTAAGGGCAATTGTGGATCAATCCTGTCGATATGGATCAAGCTTTTATCAAATATTATTATACAGCCAAAAACAAAGGAAAGAAAAGTACTCCATCCCTAATGGGTTAAGGTAAACCTACCAAGTTGTGCTCATGTCTATGTTATAGGAAGTTTATTGTTATAACAAACACCATTAAGAGTTTACACTGTATTCACGAAACATGCTATTGTGCATGTCAAACTTCTGGGCCGCCCTGAAGTTGGTTTGCCGAAGCGCAAGGCACAAAACAGTAGTTTAAGTAGGCGATTTACTACTGCGCAGCCATTCTAGCCAACTTCAGGACGGCCAAGAAGTTTGGTGATAACTATACTGTAGGTGTGTTTGTAATGAATAAACCATGATCACAATGAATATGATTAACTTGTCACATTTTCTAAAACAGTGCAAATGTACTTACTCATTGAAACTAATTTCATTACACATACACTCTATCTGTCAATATAGCCAAGTTTTCAAGATATGTGTTCACTAATTTTGTGACAATCCCTCTACTCTTAATGGTTTTTAGATTAAATATATTTATGAATGGGTGGTAAACACATCATCCCTGAGTACATAAATGACTATTAGTCAGGTTTCTTTCAGCATCAGCGCTACTTCTGGCGAGGTTACCTTTTGCGGGACTTACGTGTGTGGGCATCTGCATTGTGACGACGCCCGGCGCGATCCCGTACGGCACCAGCGGCGGCCGGGGCGGGAACGACATTTTACCGCTTAACACCTGTGCTTACGACTCTTTGCTCCACTGTAGAACGCCAGGTCTCTGAGGTTTCACCACAAAATCACCACCGGTGACGCGTACACTTTTTACAACAATTTCACGAATCGAGTAGAAACTACTACTCACATTAAATAAAAAAAATTACTTTAATAATTAGGATTTACTAGAAAATCACCTAAAAATCTCACTATATACCACAATTCACTAGATCCACTTTTATCACCAACATGGTTACTTTGGCAGCCATATTGTTTTCAACTAAATATTTTTTTGTCTGTGGTGATAATATTGTCGTTCTTTAATTCGTTCAGAAATGGTAACAACGACCATCAAACATTATCAATCAATAATGCCTCACTTTGCGTTACATCGTCAAATATCAAATCACAGATTTTTAGTTAACAAATCGTGTTGACACAAGAATATGTAAATGCAGCCATGCAGGCAAACTATAATAATTATCTCGTAAATCCAATTTCTGGAGCAGGTGTTATTTATAGAAATGGTGCATTATGTGGCTCCACACACAGTTCCTCCTGCTGAGTTCTGCGCATTGAGTTGTACCTACAGTGGCCTATCGGGCTTATCTCTCAGTATGTGTTAGTAGCTGGTTTATACTTTGGCATCTTCATGTTGTCTAATGTTTATCTGACCATTTACAAGGTCTTACGTACACAAGACTTTACGACTTTTGACAACAGTACCCAGTAAATTGATACTTTATTTTGATAAAAGTGGTATATAATCTATACATATAAATAAATCAAAATAATGTCCGTTTAAAACATCAAAATAACAACGTTTTATTGAATGCATGTGAAACGTGTGCAAGTTCGGTACTATATTTCATGTAAGATAGCTTGATCTCTGCGACTTAGGTCAAACTGACGTATACGTTATTGTTAGCCTGTCAAGCGCTATTGCTACTGTATTGATACTGACAGCTGTGGCGGAGATCAAGCTATCTTTTATGAAATAAAATAACAAATACGCAGTTTTAAGATTTTTGTCTGCCGTCTTTCTGTTTGTGCCGAGTATTCTCTGAAACGGCTGGACCGATTTTGACGGGACTTTCACTGGTAGATAGCTGATGTAAAAAGGAGGTTGAAAGGTATGCGCTTGCGACCAATTCGGTTGGCCAACAACCGTCTACACTCTATACCATCGTTTTTGGTTGCTGCCCCGACAAGGGCACCTTGTTCGGAACAACCGCCCGATTTTGTATGAAGGAGTTTAAAACGCAAGCAACATTCAACCTTAGGGAAATTATTTTAACACTGTTCAAAAGGTGCCGTTAGTCTAGTTTTCCGTTTGCGGTTTTCAGATGAAAGGTGATTTCTTTACGAAACTGCGAAGGTTTATTACACTTATTACTCACCACTGAATGTAGAAGTGGTAATAGTTTTAGGCAGATTAGGAAATGATCGATGCCACACTATGCATGCACATTCACCAATCGAGAAGCAGAGAGCTAACAAACACAGATGGACCAAGAACATTAGGGATAAATAAAAATGCGTGTTAGATAACAAAAAATATAATATGATAAAAAAATATTTATATTCCTACGGCTACTTACAATATTATTATTCGTGATATGTTATTCCTAAAGTGAGCTGCAAAAGTAGGAGTAGATTGTGTGCAGCATAGCTGATTGAAAATAACCGATAAAGGCTTTCTTTGTGTTATAAAATCTTTGTCATGTAGGGTAGAGTATCGAATAGAAGTCTAGCATGATGCGTCGCCGTGCGTCGCCCTTTTCAAGCAGTATATGACACTTTAAGTTTACTATGACCGCTCTGAATTAGATTACCTGGATTAAAATTACATTTGGTGGGTTGCCAATTTATTGTAACACAAAAGTCTTGTTTCTTGTAATCGAAAATCAAAATAAATCAAAAATGGACACATTTCACGGCACAAAATTTAATTTATTTAGAAACTAGCGCCCCTAATGACTACTTGCTACTCAGACTACATTCTATCGATCGCATTTATTTTGTTGTTGATGTCTTATTTATTACAAGAACAGGTATTATTTATTAATATTCCTATATGTATTTAATGCATTACCTTTATATTTATAAAACACTAGCTTTTACCCGCGTCTTTGCTCGCAGTCAAGCTATTAAAAAAAAAAAAAAAAAAAGTATCATAAGTTACTTCTAATAGGTACCTCCAAGAATATATGTACAAAGTTTCATGATGATCGGTTCAGTAGTTTTTGCGTGAAAGCATAACAAACAAACTTACATTCACATCTATACATATAAATAAAATTGGAGTGTCTGTTTGTAATTTTAAAATAACCGTTTTTTACTACATGTATATGAATATACGGTACATACCTACACCAAAATAACATTTTTTACAATTTTTGTCTGTTTGTTTGTTCCGGCTAATCTCTGAAATGGCTGGACCGATTTTAACGGGACTTTTATTGACAGGTAGCTGATGTAATAAGGAGTAACTTAGGCTACGTTTATTTTAGAAAAAATATTTTATTTTAGAAATTTGTTAGGCGGAGCGAAGTTCGCCGGGTTAGCTAGTTTATAATATTAGTATAGATTTATTTACACTAAAGAGTAAAATGAAATTGGGGAGCCATGTCACAATGATTCGATGAATCCCACAATGCGCCGCGCTTGAGAAATTTACAAAAAATAGGGTCAATCCCAGGTGTCATTTTAGTCCAGGAAATAAAAAATCAGAGTGTAATTATATGAATGCTTCATATTGTTTCCCTTGTCCAAAATGTAATATATTACTTTATTAATTTTAACACTATAAGATGTCTATTGCGTTTTATTCTGTGCTTCAAATAGCAATGTCAGTTTGACAGTTTATAAGAGTGACCCTAGGCCTAGAGGCCTAGAGTTTTTTAACGTACTCGATCGCGTTAACGTAAACCTTCTCCTTAAGTCAATTTGAATACAAAAAAGTGGTTGCCCCTTACTGTCACCAGACGGTGCTTAACTGAGGCCTTAGTGCGAGTTTTTACTCACGCTCAATCGCGTTAACGTAAACGCCAGTTTGTATTGAAATTGGATAAGCGCCGTCTGGTGACGGTAAGAATACACCTTTTTCTTTTATACATTTTGACATAGGAGTTCGTTTACGTTATCACTAGTGAGTACGTTAAAAAAACGTTTACGTGAACGCGATTAAGGCCCAGATTTTTAAAATTATGGTAAAACGTGTTTTTCGTCAATTGTTAGCCTATCAAATGGTCAAACAAGTTGTAGAGTTAATTATTTGACCATTCGCTCATTTTCATTTTGCATTTGCGTTTGATGAATAAACACGTTCTACCGACATTTGAATCCATTGCTTAGCCAACCTGTTCAACCAATAGTTAAATAACCATTGGTTGAGTTAACTAGGGATAAGAAAACTGGGCCCACGCCATTGATATATTAAAATATCTCTAAGCCTACAGGTCACATGTTAAATCTACTAAGGCAGATATTAGACTCTTCATTATATTCATGTCTTTACTAAAATACAAAAAAAAACATTATTCTTATCAAACAAATCAACTATTAGATCCTTACCTAAGAGATTGGCGTTTTGTCGTACTGGCCACTTTGATCTCAAATATCTCCTCTTTGGTTTGGAATTACAATTTTAAATTTATACAGATATTTACTCATGCTTTTGTGTTTGGAAAACCGTAATTCATTTGTTTTTCCTCTTTTGGTTTTTTCTTTGCGCCAGTCAGTTTACAAAATTTAAAACATAAAATATCGCGTTATTTACGAGTACGAGTTCCATCGTGGCACCAGTGCTGCAGAAACGGCTCGAAGGATTATTGATGTGTGTGGCGACGGTGTCGCAAAAGAAAACTGTTTTAATCCACTTGAAGCAAATTGGGAAGGTAAAAAAGCTTGAAAGGTGGGTACCTCATGAATTGACAATAAATATATTGACAATATATAAATTTCCAGAACGAAAACGTTGGACCCAAAAACACAGTGCGTTTTTGGGTCCAACGTTTTCGTTCTGGAAATTTCGATCTGCAGAACAAGCACCGTGGACGGCCGGAGACCAAAGTTGATAATGAAGAATCAAAGGCTATTGTGCAAGCGGATCCATCGCAAAACCACGTCCGAGTTAGTTGCAGGCTGCGGTGTTAGTGATAAAACTGTTTTAATCCACTTGAAGCAAATTGGGAAGGTAAAAAAGCTTGAAAGGTGGGTACCTCATGAATTGAGTGCAGCAAACCGATAAACGCGCGTCGACTGCTGCGTTACATTACTCAATCGGCACAATAATGAAGGGATTTTAAATCGAATCATTACCTGTGATGAAAAGTGGATCCTGTTCAATAATCGGAAACGCTCATCGCAATGGCTGAATCCTGGCGAACCAGCCTAATCCTGCCCTAAGCGAAAATTTACTCAAAAAAAATTACTTGTGAGCGTTTGATGGACTAGTGCCAGTGTCGTTCACTACAGCTTTCTTAAATCTGGCCAGACGATTACGGAGGATATCTATTGTCAGCAACTGCAAACCATGATGGAAAAGCTAGCTGCTAAACAACCGAGGCTGGCCAATCGCTCTAGGCCACTGCTGCTTCAGCACAAGGCTAGACCACACACTGCACAACAGGCGGCTACCAAATTAGAGGAGATTCAATTGGAATGTCAAGACATCCACCGTACTCCCCGGAACTTGCTCCAACAGATTACCATTTTTTTAGAAATTCGGATAACATCTTGCAAGGGAAAAAAATCAACTCCGATGAGGCAGTCCAAAGCGCCTTCAAAGATTTTATTGATTCCCGTCCGAATGGTTGTTTTAGTAAAGGGATCATTGAACTACCTATGAGTGCGTAAATAGCAATGGTACATACTTTGATTACATAAATATATTATATATAAAAAAACGACTTTATGTTCCTCCCTTACAAAACGCCAATTTCATATGTAATGACCTAATATTATGCTGGCACTAAGTTTTTCATGTTTGCGCGAATATTCATACTTATTAGTTAATACAAAATGAACTTTAGAATTACAATTTTAGGGAATATTTAGTAATACCCAAGTAGAGCTTATAGTTCGGTTCAAACTTAATGTGTATGCTATATAAAGCAAACAATAATTTACTTTATATAGCATATACATTTACTTCAGCATTCACACTAAACTATCAGCTTGTGTCGTGCCCCCACTCGCTAGGGGTACAGGTTCTACTACATTACAACATAACATTAGTGACTAAAGAAAACATGTTTCGTTTAAGGATTCAGGTAAGCGTCTACTTTACACAACACAAAATAAAGCTTTCAAGTCATGTATTCACTATGGGATAAAATGTCAATAAGGAATCTTACGCAAAGCTGAGCGAGCAGGTGGCGCCACGTAAATAAAAGAATAAACGTAAGTTTTTCAATATTTACGGCGGTTTTTACAAAAATGTCTACCTACGTGAAAACGTAAATATAAATTATTACAATATGTAACAAAATGATAAAAACATTTCAAACACAGAATAATCTCAAAAAGGATCACGTAACCATCGATGGTGTAGAAGCGGGTTTATTTCTTTTCTTGATGCAGTGTGCCACCTGGCGTGAGAAATTAGCAGTAAGGTTCCCTATTAAAGCATAATCACATTGGTCCACTAGTAAATACATGGTTTTACGTCACAATAGATCTACCTATTTCTTATGAATCAGATTCCTATCCTAGAATAAATAAATACATTTCATTTTTTATTTGCACAAGATAAAACAGTTCGAAGTGCAAAATAACTTAAATTGCCGAAACTAAAGTTATTTTCACTCTGTAGTGTTCTGTTTTAGAAGTAGGCAATTTTTGTAAATAAAAAATGCCTACTGTATCAGAGTTTGACTAAAGCTTCTTCCTAATACAAAGCGATCATCGCGCGAATATGTATAGCCACAGATAATATAATACTAGCATACAGGTGTCTCATCCCTTACAAAGAAACCGTGCCGACGTACTGTACTGATTATACTAATTATTTTTTGTAAATCGATCGCGTTCGATTCCGTTCCACGGATATAGATGGTGATTTATTTATCGCCGTGGAACGGAACCAAATGCGATCGATTTTCAAAAAATAATCGGAATAATCAGATGAAAAACGCTAGTTACGTCGGCACGGTTTCTTTGTATGGGATGAGGCATCTGTATGCTAGTATTATATTATCTGTGGTATAGCAAAACCTGATAGCACCCTTATTGTTCTTCTTTTCGTTTTGATTGTATTCGTTAATTGCAGCGTCAGAGGCATTGTACAGCTCATCCAGAGGCTCTCGACAAGTGCCATTCGACGTCAACGAAGGCGATACTCGATATGTCAAAATGTAAGGGATTGATCACGTGATTTTTCGATATGTACTGTCTGTTGTCTCGGGTGTCAGGGCGAAAGTGAATGGATAGTTGGGACACTTAACACGGACAGCAAGCGGGGCATATCTATTTGTACTGTACAGCACTCTGTGGCGACGCGTTCGTGTTTGCCGTAAACATGAACGCGTCGCGCGACGCTCGCGTATTCGCACGATGGTCGCTTTGTGTTAGAACGTCGCCTACGGCAGCCGTCCAGTGCTAGTCGGCCTTCCCCTGCTTATCATCGGGGCTGGGCTCTGGACGCGCCTCCAACCTGCCGTGTCTCCTGCCCAGCACCCTGGCCCCCAGAAAACCCAGCAGCGAGCCGGCGGCGGCGGCCAGCGCGCCCGCCTTGACGCCGACGGCCAGCCCCACCGGCCCGCCCGCCAGCAGCCCCAGCGCCGCGCCGCTCACGCCCCAAGCGCCCGCACGCAGTCTACGTAAAACATATTTATAAAGCTTGGACATCGCTAACAATGGTGAAGGAAAAAATCGTGAGGAAACCGAGACTTATAGTTACATAAGCCTGAAACTGCCTTCCCACATTGAGCGCACGTGGTGATCAATGCTCGTGCCTTCTCTGTATGAGAAGAGCCCTTTGCAATGAGGTGGACAGGCTGGTATTACGAGTATTGCGCGCCGCGCTCACGTTCTGCGCGCTCGTCTCCACACTGTCCGCCGTGGGCGCCACCTGTATCACGTAACAATACGCACCTCTCCCCGGCGGCGAGGTGGTCGCGCGCCGCGCTCACGTTCTGCGCGCTCGTCTCCACACTGTCCGCCGTGGCCGCCACCTGTATCACTTAACAATACGCACCTCTCCGCGGAGGCGAGGTGGTCGCGCGCCGCGCTCACGTTCTGCGCGCTCGTCTCCACACTGTCCGCCGTGGCCGCCACCTGTATCACTTAACAATACGCACCTCTCCGCGGAGGCGAGGTGGTCGCGCGCCGCGCTCACGTTCTGCGCGCTCGTCTCCACACTGTCCGCCGTGGCCGCCACCTGTATCACTTAACAATACGCACCTCTCCGCGGAGGCGAGGTGGTCGCGCGCCGCGCTCACGTTCTGCGCGCTCGTCTCCACACTTTCCGCCGTGGCCGCCACCTGTATCACTTACGCGGTCACTTAACAATACAAGCAGAAAGCTATACTCAATAGTCGAGTGACCGACAGAGGACCATGCCATATAAATTAAAGATGCCAAGATGCATCGAATATTTAGTATTCAGACGAATGTTACATACTGTGTCTTCGACACCGAAGAAGAAATACCATGGATTCAGTACATGATTCTGGATCCCCTAGTGTTAGAATTGTTCGTCAGTTTTTACCTAAATAGTTATTAATTACCTTTTTTCACAAAAAGCAGCAATGTAAATAAAACTCGAAAACGCTACCTATCAGCTGCCTAAATTTTTTCTACGAAAACTATTTAATATGTAGAAATGATTTGCTAAAGTTCACGATCCAGGACAACGCCGCCGGCTTGTACCTATTCAATTACAGATTCGAACCGATGAAAAATTCCAACGCTAAGGGATCCAAAATCGTGTACTGAATCCATGACAGTCTTTTTCGCGTCGGTGTTGCAGACCACCTGTATCACATCACACTAATATAATAAAGGCGAAAGTTTGTGAGTGTGTTTGTATGTTAGTTACTTCTTCACGCTCAAGCGGCTGGACGGATCTGGATGAAATTTGGCACAGAGATAGATTATAGTCAGGAATAGCACATTTTATCCCGGGAATATGTTCCTCGGGATAATTTTCGACTTTCACGCGGGCGAAGCCGCTGGTGGAAGCTAGTTACTCATAAATCAATGTCGTAGCCAGGTCTTTACTCAATAAATGTGCTGACCTGGTGTCGCTGCGCCAGCGCGGCGGCCTGCACGCACTGCCACGCGTCGTGCAGCGCGTGCAGCTCCATCTGCAGCTCGCTGAATCCGCGCTGCAGGTCCTCGCGCTGCTGAAGGTACACTGCCTGCAAGGACGAGTAGATAAATAATCCAATCTCAGCGGAGACTAGCCACCGGCACGGGAGATATAATAGCCGGACTTGATGCCATAGGCATTTTCTACTGGTCAACCAAGAATAGTGGAGACCTGTCATGTAGCAGGTGCGGGTTTGTGTCGTGGGAAGCAAAGTAATAAGCTTAATGGAAAGCTGCTCACCTGATCCTCGACGTGGAGCTGTATCTGCGTGGGGAACTCTGGCGGCACGTCATCGGGGTTGTGTGCGACCAGCCCCACCGACTCCGTGGACACGGCGCTCGCCGCCGCCGGGGGAGGCTCCGGCACGCCGCGCTTTATCGACAGCGGAGACGAGCCTGAACAGCGACAAATCAATAGAAGAAAAATGTCTTTATTTCAACTTTACATGAGAACTTCACATACAATAAAATAATGTCATGGGGATATCAATTATAAGTCATGTATAATAAGGTATTTAGTGTATATTATTAGTAGTCGCCCCTGCGGCGTAGGCTTCTTGTGAGCCTTTCCAAACATCTCTTTCTCGTGCCTATTACATCCAATGACGCCTACGTCTGTGACCGAAAATATCCTTGGTTTCCCTTTTCTCCTTTCTTGAACACCAATATGCATCTCGTCTGAAAGACCGTTTATGCACGAAGGATGGACCAAGTCTGCGAATACATTTCGCTACTTTAGCTAGCTAACAAATGGTATAGGTACGAGATTTTTTGATACACTTGTTACGGAGCGGCAAACTAGCAGAGAACAGTAGTGCTTGTCTCAAAAAAGTAGGGCATGTGGCTAGAGGCGGTTTGCCGCCCTGGGCTATGGCCGTCTTGCGCTTTAGTTAACCTCCAGGGTGGCTTCTCACTGGTATAGGCGACCGCGGTCGTCGTTCACACGCGCTGTGAGAGGCATGCACCACGCTCCATCCAAACAACACGATTTAGTGAAGCCGTTAGCACAACAGCGCAGGCATAAACAAACAAAACAAAAAGTTTGAAGAGTTTAATGGCTATGTAAGGCCACATCGCTTGATCGACGGAGTCGCTGTGTGCATGAGTGACCAATAATAATATACCGAAACTTGGTCGGCTCTTACCTGGCCCTCCGTGCCTCGTAAAGCACGTCAGGCCGTAAGTCCCGGCTGTCATTTTAAGATTTTTGACAGCCACTACGGGTAGACAGAAGCCGAAAGTCTGACCACCAGTCTTACCGAGGGGTTTCGTGTACTAGTGAAGATCGGAAAGTCAGTCACTCCATATGAAAAATAGCTGCATTCGGTTAAGCTGGAAGTCTGCGTAGTCGGCAGATGATGAAAAAAATGTATGAAGAAGAATGCGTCAAAGTGGTTCTGTTAGGGCACGAGTCACGAGCATGCAGACGCTCACCCCCACTGCGCGCGCGGCCCGCCGACGACACCAGCGCCCTACAGCTGTCCTCTATCAAACCTACAAGATACATAACAAAAGGTCACGCCTGCAGGAAATAGGCAGAATAGGGGGCTATTGTCATCAACCGGGAACAAATCTAGACTCCGGCATGAGAAATTCCGATAGGAGATTTCTAAGTTTATCTTGAACATCGGTGATGGAAATCATCTTGAGGAAATATGGACTAATAGCAAGTTAATATAAATCAGAAATTGGGTTGGCGAACGATTTGAGCAAGCGTGGTGATTAATGCTTTGCCTTCTGTGCAAGAGGTCTTTGCCCTGCAGTGGGGCAGTAACAGGCTGGTATTATCCAGTCCATTCTCCACGTGTATGACTAGCCCTGTGGGAGTGAGGGGAGAGATGTGTAGGTACCGAGGTAGTCAACGATGGCGCGCAGCGTGTTGTCTCGGGAGCGCTGCGTCAGCGCGTCGAAGCGCGCGCGGTCGACTTCGCGCACCTGCCGGCATTAAATTATATTATTACTAGCTTCTGCCAGCGCCTTTGCCCGCATATAAAGTATTATCTATCCCACAAGAGTATTATAATGCAATAATAAGTAGCCTATATATAATCTTGGTGCTAATATTGGCCAGATATTTTCTTCCATCCTAGCGTGATTGAGTAATAAACATACGTCCATCCAAACTTTTGCATTTATAATAAGAGTAAGATAAAATTGTTGAAACTAATTTGATGTCATCAAATTAATTACAACAATTTTAACTAATTTCATGCCCCATAAAATAAAGAACTTTTACTTTTTTTTGTTTTTATCAGTCCAGCACTGACGGAACAAGCACAGGAACTAACTAAAAACTTTTGGAAAACAAGCTTTCGTATTCCTCTCGGCGTACTTATATTAAGATACCCCAACAGAGGGATGCATAAGAATATTTGGTCCGCCATTTTGGATTGAGAATGGCTTTACTTGGGCTATGACCAGCAGTGGGCGTTTCTCAACTGAGATGATGATAATAATGATGATGTTAAAGTACCTGCCGCCGCAGCGACTCCAGCTCATGTAGCAGGCCACGCAGCTGCGACGCCACGCGCCGCGCATGTGTCTGTTCAGCGCGCGCGCGCACCAGATCACCCTGTTCTTCGTGCTGCAAGCAAATCCAGCTCATCACGACATTGCTTCCACATCCAACCTCTAGGCGCTGCATAAAGCTGTGGCCCCTCAGCATGACGTGCCAATGCCATAATGATTCCGTTAAGAAAGACATCAGAATACAATAATGTCGACCTATTTTGTGAAACGTAAAGTACTGTAACGAGGTTGCATTCGCTGGGTTACCTTTATTAATTATTACAGACCGAATATACTTTAAATTCGTTCTTTCATTCATTTTTAAGTTATAAAGGCCATACAATTTTTCAAGATGACAAGTTAGAAAATCATCTATAAAAATAATAAATTATTTTAAGTCTTCCGATAAAATTGGAAAGGCTATGAAACCTGTCATAATAATATGGTTCAAGTCATCCAGCTCACAAATATGTTTCCTCCGACTGCACAGCATAATTTTCTTCTCGTTTATGTACATCTTTTTAGTTCGCTTCTTAAGCAGTCGGGTTTTTTGATTTTGCTAACTTTTTTTTCACTTATTTTCTTTTCATTTGTTTTTTTGTCGAGCTTCGTGCTTTTCACATTTTAACGTTTTTATTGAGATCATTATTACACTACTGCTACGTCTTTTTACCCTCCAATCTTCGTCGTATGTGGCGTCGTGATATTTAATGGATATTTGATGCTCTGTCTACCCTCTTAGGCATGTTAGCATGATAGCTGTATGTTTAGACGAATTGATGTATTTATGTTTGTAACTTATACAACCTACTCTTTTTTAAATTCGGAATCAATATCAATAGCAACCCTAGTGAATCTGTCAAGTTAAGCTGTCAATTTTCGAAACGGCGGGAGTGGCCCTTACTTTGTATTTTGTGACAGGACCATGCTAGCGACGTTTTTCTCATGACTAGGGACTAGGGTTAAAAAACGTATTATGTCAATTTTGTATATTTACTGTATCCCCAAGGAATGAGATTTTTCATACAAACATTTAATTAAAGTTTGACGGTTCTGGAGTGGCGATTGCGTACCGGGAAACGCAAAGTAGGAAGTCCGACCTGGTCAAGGCTGCGGTAGTCCGGTGATTGCGAAAAGCACAAGACCGATCAGTATGGCGACGCTTGGAGAAGGCCTATGCCGTTTTTTTTGCTGAAATAATGATGATGGTGAAAGATTGATTTTCCGAAAATTCCTTCTTCATGATCCCCTAGATCCCTACATCAAAAACGAAACCTAGTCCAGTAAGATTCTTAGCAAACTTTAACACCCGCTTAATCGTATTTTGAGGGTAGTTTCGAAAAAAATATAATGACAAACTTTTATTGTTTACTTAGGTTGATATTTATGTCTAGTTTCAAGTTTTTTTAACACAAGAAATAAGATTCTTCAAAAAAACCTTAACACTCCCTAAATTGTCTTTTGGGGGTAGTTTCAAAAAATTAAGAATGACCGTTATTGTATACTAAGGTTGGCATTTATGTCAAGTTTCAAGGTTAATAACCTAAGAAATAAGATTATTCAAATAAACTAAATCGCCTTTTGGGGGTAGTTTTGAAAATCAAACAATCTTTATTATTTATTTAGTTTAGTATTTGTGCAATGTTTCAAGCTTAGTAACCCATGAAATAAGATTATTCCATACAAACTTCAGCACCCCCTAAATTGACTTACTTGACTTAGTTTCAAAAAACTAATAATTTATTTATTTATTTATTAAAACTTCATGCAACATAAAAGTACATACGTAGACTTAATGCCTGAGGCATTCTCTACGAGTCAATCAGGGCGGTGAAGAGATAGCATGGCAGGTGCATAAAAATGAAATAATAATATTATAAACGCGAAATTAGTACAAGAGTAAATATTTTAAATAAACATACTTAAATATGTTCTATAATAAATACTATATATAATATATAAATATATTTATATATAATTTAATAGAAAGGCGCATATTTGGACGACACTGCTATTCGTTTATAAAATAATGCCGCAACT
Source organism: Orthosia gracilis (assembly GCA_947562075.1). NCBI lineage: Eukaryota > Metazoa > Arthropoda > Insecta > Lepidoptera > Noctuidae > Orthosia > Orthosia gracilis. The sequence goes on from OX387266.1 coordinate 26,011,227, forward strand.
TCCACTTAAATGCATATTGACTGGTAGCCGTCCTGATATCGAGAGGAAGCGCATTCCAGAGAAGAATGGATTGAATATGAAAGGAAGAATGAACAAAATCAGAAGTATGAGAAGGACAGAGCAAGAGAAGATTGTTAGATGAACGCAGATTCCTAGCGTGTGAAGTACATAGGTATTGAAAGTGAGGTATGAGATAAGAAGGAGGTGTGGGAGAGTTGAGTAGAGAGAAAAGCGCAGTCAAGGTGCGAAAATTTTTCTCTGCCGAATGGGCATCCATTTGAGTTCAGTTCTACAGCTTGACACATGGTCATATTTCCGGAGGTTGAATATGAACTGGATACAGTTGTACCGGATACAATAATGTCAATCTTTATCATTTACTTAGATTACTATTTGTGCCAAGTTTCAAGAATAATAGCCAAAGAAATTAGATTTTTCATACAAACTTTTCCACCCTTTTTCACCCTTTAGGGGTAGAATTTCAGTAAATCCTTTCTTATCGGTTGCGTAAGCATTCATACAAAGAACACACTCTTCAAGTTTCAGGTCTCTACGATCAGCAGTTTAGGCTTTGCGTTGATGCGTCAGTCAGTCATTCAGGACAAAGCATTTTATATGTATAGATTTTTGCATGCCTTTTTACAATGGTCGGAGAAGGAAACTTTTTTGTTTACTTTGTTGAGCAGCATATTTCCTCGGTATGGATAAAATCTTCGTGCAAAAGAGGACTTGCGCTTCTTCATAAAGTTTAGAAGTAGGAAATAGCCGAGGTTTTGATGGGCTTACTTTTAGTATCATTCTTTGAGCTTTTTCAAGGGTTGTCATTTTTGCTTTACAAGCTCCTCCCCAGGTACTGATGCAATAGGATATAATTGATTGCGCCAAGGCCTCATATACTAACCTTACAGTCTGTTTGTCTGCTACTCATGTAGTGTTTTAAAAATATAAGTTAATTTTCGAATTCTATTGGATATAGTTTGTATATGATTTTCAAAATTTAGATTAGCGTGAATTTCGATTCCAAGATATTTAATACATTTAGTGGGGGTAATTTTGGACATGCGTAGTTTGAATTAGGAGGAAAATTACACTTATGCGCATATATGTTATTTGTAATGCGATGTGGAGGGAAGGAGGAGTTAAATAAACACCATTATCTGTCTCTGTTCGATTTTGGATAGAGAACACAATGAATTTGGTCTTGTCGTCGTTTAAAGTGAGATAGTGTGATGTTAGCCAATGACAGATTTTGTTAAATCCCTCCTGCGCAAGATTAAAAAGTTCATCCCACGACTCAGCATAAAAGGTTAAAGCTGTATCATCTGCATAAGCTGAGATGCGGCAGTTCTTATTACTACGACTGCAGAGCTCATTTATGTAGCAGAGAAAGAGTGTTAGGCTGAGTATACTGCCTTGTGGCACCCCAAATGTTATTGGCAATTTATCACTGATGTTGTCACCGACTTTAAACAAATTGTGTTCTATTGTGCAGATAATCTGATAACAATGCCAGTGGGATGCCTCTTATACCAAGGTCTTCCAGTATCTACAAGGCAGGGGGCAAAAACGGTGTCAAAGGCATTAGCAAGGTCTAAGAATATAGTTAAGCATTACTTTTTATTATCTAATTTATTAACCAGAAAGATAACAAGGTCAAGCACAGCATTACTAGTTGAGCGGCCAGATCTAAAACCATATTGCGAGTTTGAAAGTAGATTACCGTCTTCTAGGTATTTAGTAAATCTGGTGTTAATTATGCGTACAAATAATTTCAACAGTGAAGTTAAAATTGCATTCGGTCTGTAGTTACTGACACTGCCCCTATCCCCCGCCTTGTATATCGGGTGTACTACAGCTCTTTTGAATGAATCCGGGAAAACTCCAGCCTCAAAACAGTGATTTATCAAATCAGTAAGTACGGGTGTTACTGACTTGGATGCAATCTTAAGAATCTCGGCACCAATTTAATCCCAACCTGGAGCACAGGCCCTTTTTAAAAACTGTATTGTTCTCTCAACTTCTTCGTTGTCGGTTGGTAGGAGGACAAAAGATTTCACGGGAGGCTCAATAACTTTCTGGAAGTTTGGAAAGCGAGTTTACCTATATTAGAGAAATATTCATTAGTTTTGTTGACTGCCTCTTTGGGATTGTCAGCAAGTTTTAAAAGTTGTAGTGGTTATTGTTATTTGTAATTGTTGTTAGTCATTGTTTTAATGGCGGTCCAAAGCTTTTTTGAATTATTTTTAGTCATTATTAATTGATCTGGTTTTTATGATTTTTTAATAAATTTTTGCAATCATTTTGATATTTAAAGTACGATATTTTTAATAGTTCATTAGCTGTATTTTTTTTCAACTTATTGTGCATCCTATCTCTAGTGCGTATGCAACGTAACATATCAACAGTTATCCAGTTTCATTATAAATTTATTTCTAGGAGTTAATCGTCTTATCGAGTTATTTGCAATTAATTGCTGCATTTTATTAATGAACTTGCTCATTGCTGATAAACTTCCACAAAATTATAACTGTCACATTCGGATTTTAGTTTTTCTTTGTCAATTTTACAAATAAGTTTTAGTTTAGTTGATTTATTTATAGACGTGACAGTTTTTAAGCTGAACAAGACTGATCTGTGATACTAGTTCCTAGCGAAAATGTAAACGCACTTAATTTCGTTTTTAGTAACACATGATCCAAGCACGATTTTGCCCTAGTTGCAGTATTTATGGCAGGAATTAGTCCATGGAAGGTAATTGTGTCCATGCATGCTGTGTTAATAGGGCTAGTTTTAATAAGATCAATGTTTATATCAACAAATATTAAAATATTTAGAAGGCCGAAAGACCTTCTAGTAGTGTATGTAAGGAATCAACAAAAGTATCCGGTGTTCTGAAATTTGGTGGCCTATAAATCGCAATTAATATTGTATGATTTTGTATGATTTTGTATTTTAATTGTTAGGCAATTGGTTTCAGATAAGGGGGGTTCCTCAACAATACATCCCAGGTTACTGTTTGTATAGACTACAAGGCCATAATTTTGGTTGTAGTTATCATTTGTTTTAAATGAGTTATACCAATCAATGGTTCACGACATGGGATAGCCAACATTCTGACAGCACTATAATGTCACAACTTTAATTGTTTAAGGAGAGTGTGTAACTCCTGGAAGTTGCAGTTTAGGCTACGGATATTCTGCTGTAGAATATTAAGATATTGTATAGGATGTTGAAGATATGAAATGCACTCCTCCGGTTCAAAAGGGACAGAAATATTAAACTGGTTAATGTTTTGTATTAAATTATTTGTGGTATCGATTCTTTTTTTCCTTTATTATCTTGCGATCGGCTTTCCAAGCCATTAGCAGATGGGATGTGCGCGTGATTGTCAAGTGAGGACCACCCCTTCATTATTTACTTGCTTTATTACAAGGTCCCATATATATTGGCGCTTAAGCCTTCTGTTGTCTAGTGGCACATTTAGAGCGGTGGCTAAGCTGTTATTGTGCGACATTATACGGTTTTTGTATGTCATTGTTTTGAGCTCAATTTCCTCTTTTACGGTTGTTACTTGGAGATGCTCGTGGAGTTCGCTGGTTTTAAGAAACCAAGATGCATCTGATATGTATCAAAGTACTTTGTTCTGAAACCGCTGCAAAATTTCCACATTGCAATTTTTTGCTGATTCCCACAGTTCAATACCAGACGGGTACTAATACTGCTTTGTAGATAAGGAGTTTGTTCTTCAGAGACACATGTGAGTTCCTCCCTTAGAGCCAATTAAGTTTTCTGAGGAGTGTGTCCAGTTCATCAAGCTTCTTTAGATATTTTGCAGTTTCATTATGAGGCAGCACGTCGTTGCCAAGTTTGACAGTTTTGCTTACTTAGAGTGAACGTCACATGCGTTGATTTATTGGAGCTCGCCTTAATGCGCCACTTTCCCATCCATTCATCATTCACTTTGTCGAGGTGTTCTTGTAATATAGCAGAAGCCACATGAGGATCTTTATCACTGCAAAGGGCGGCAGTGTCATCTGCATAGGTTGCGGAAACCACGTGTTCAGACGTGGGTATATCTGCAGTGTAAATAAGATATAAGATTGGCCCAGGACTGAAACTTGGGGTACACCCGCTGTTATATTGTAGAAAATTTTGAGTAATCGTCGTTCACTCTTACTCGAAATAGTCTATTATCCAAGTATGATTTCAGAAGAGAGTATAAGTTGTGAGGCAGCTGACTCTTCATTTTATACAACAACCCCATGAGGGTTTGTTGATGCCAAACCTTATCAAAATCCTGTTGTACGTCAAGAAACACGGCAGAGCAATGATGTTTCTTTTCTAGTGCTTCTCTTATAGAGTTAACTACTCTGTGTATCTGTTCCACAGTGGAGCGACCGGCTCTGAATCCAAACTGATGTGGTGGTATAATGTTGTTTTCATGCAGAATTTGTCTCATCCGCCGTGAAACAAGCTTTTCACATAATTTTTAAATTACAGGCAACAGCAACAGTTATGGTTCTATACGACGCTACTTGGTGTGGTAGCTTGCCCGCTTTAGGTAGGTATCAAGGTAGGTGCGCAAGCTCCTCTCGGACATCTGTCTGAGGCTATTGTTACAATAAATAGTGATCTGGCCCGCATTTGCGACTGGAGCAAAAGGTATGGACTAATGGTAAACCCCACAAAGACGCAGGTTATAGTGGTGGGCAGTTCTAGGATGGTTACAAGAATCGACTGGACGACTCTTCCCCAGGTTTTTTTCGATAACTCATTGATTCCGTTCTGCAAAAACGTTAAAAACCTGGGGATATTCATTGATGGGAACTTCTCTTGGACCACCCAACTGCAGGAGGTTAGCCGCAAACTATTTGCATCTGTTGCATCTTTGAGGAGACTGCGTAATTTTCTTCCGATTGCCACCAGGATTGCGCTTGCACAATCTCTTCTTCTTCCCATCCTTGATTATGCTGATGCCAGCTATCTTGACCTTACTCAAGAACAACTTGATAAGCTTGAGCGGCTTCAAAATGTTTGTATAAGGTTCATATTTGGTTTGCGCAAATATGACCATGTTTCCGAATTCCGTGTGAAGCTCAAGTGGTTGCCCATTCGCCTTCGCCGGAATGCTCATATTCTTTCCCTTTTATATAATGTACTCTTTACTCCTTACACCCCTTTTTACCTCAAGAATCGTTTCCAGTTTCTCCGCGATTCCCACACGAGATTTCTTAGGTCATCAGAGAACTTACGACTTCAAATGCCAGCGCATTGCACGACTTTTTTGGATAAATCATTTACTGTACAGGCTACTCGTCTATGGAATGCATTGCCAGATCCAATCAAACGTGCTCAATCATTGCCTGTGTTCAAAAGACTTGTAAAGGAACATTATCTGTCGCTGTCTTCTTCCTAGCTTGTCAATTTCAAACTGAACTGTCATTATCAACAGATTGTCGTCATTTTTTTTTTTTTTTTTTGTATTTCTTTTTATTTGCCTTTATATTAAGTGGGTATGTATGTATTTATGTATCTATTACATAGCTTATGTATTTATCTGTGTATCTATTGCAGTATATGATTTTAGCACTCTTATTGTTACACCAATGACCGCCCCATGTCATGTCCAAGCAATTACCGTCCATACCAGGTTGCCTGGAAGAGATCGCGGTATGCGATAAGGCCGCCCATTGTATGTGTATTAGACTTAAGTTTCTTTTTATTAATGTTTTTTATGGTGTACAATAAAGCGTATAATAAATAAATAAATAAATAAATAAATATCATGATTATTTCGGATATCTTCCATACTTTTGGGTAATACCCTGTTCTTAAAATGCCATTAAAGAGATGGGTAATAAAGACTACGCCTTTTTTGGGAAGTTGTCGTAAGATCTCTGCCGTCACCAAGCAGAAACCTGGTGCTTTTCTATCTCCCTCTGAACTTCTCGAGGTGAGCAGCTAGGCAATGGGAGACTGAACAGTAGGTTTGATTGTGGTATCGAATGATGCGTATAATTATTACTTGTGGAAACTAAGAACAAATAATAATTTTTGTTTTAATTTGGAAGTAAGATGAGAGCCGCATTTGTTTAAAGTATACAGTAAGAAAGAGATCGTAAGCCACTGATACAATCCATTGCTCGTGATGGAAAAAAAATAAGTAGTGCAGTTACATATTTTTTAGTAGATATAGGAATATTAGAAGTTTTGGTATAGTACTAATGTATTTCATGCAACTATGTATTGGCAAATTTGTTATATTATAAATATATTGTACATTGTATAAGTTCCGTATGGTGCCGGACGTTAAGAATTTCACCATCCCATGTCTTCCCGTGGGTATCGTAAGAGGCGACTAAGGGACAAACCAGAGAATGGGCAGCAGCGTTCTCTGTGCTTCTGTAACAACCATACTGCGATCGCCAACCCGCCTGCCAAGCGTGGCGATTATGGCAAAACCCCCCCAATGAAGAGCACAAATAAAAAATGGCCCCTAGTACCCGGCAGCCTGCCTACCCTCGACTACGGTAGCGGTCGAGGTTACGGCATGGCAAGGGGTGCAAAGAATCTCCGGACGAGATCCGGCTACACAACCAACAATCACCGACGACTGGACCTGGCAACGTACAACACGCGCACACTTCGTACCGACGAGAAGATCACCGAACTCGAAGAGGAATTGAGCAGGTTGCGATGGAGTATTATAGGGTTATCTGAAGTCCGAAGAGAGGGGGAGGACTCGATAATCCTCAAATCCGGTAACCTGCTCTATTTCCGAGAGGGTGACCGGCAGTCCCAGGGTGGTGTCGGGTTTATCGTCCACAAGTCCCTTGTGAACAACGTCGTGAAGATCGAGAGTGTGTCGACCAGGGTGGCGTACCTTATACTCAGAATATCCTCAAGATATTCGCTGAAGGTCATACAGGTCTACGCCCCAACCTCGGCACACCCCGACGACGAGGTAGAGACCATGTATGAGGATATCTCCAGAGCCATGCATGGTTTCAAAACTCACTTCACCGTTGTCATGGGGGACTTCAACGCGAAACTGGGCAAACGAGACGAGGATGAGCTGCAAGTGGGGCAATTTGGAGTTGGACGTCGGAACCACCGGGGTCACCTACTGGCCAGTTTTATGGAGAAGGAGGGCCTCTATATGATGAACTCCTTCTTCAAAAAGCGTGAACACAGGAAGTGGACCTGGCAGAGCCCCGATGGTGCAACAAAAAATGAGATTGACTTCATCATGTCAACCAAGAAGCAAATGTTCAATGATGTCTCTGTGATCAATTCGGTAAAAACCGGGAGCGATCACCGCATGGTAAGAGGCACATTGAACATTAATATTAAGCTTGAAAGGTCTCGACTGATGAAGTCCACGCTCCGTCCAGCACAGATCCAGGTCCAAAACCCCGAGAGCTTTCAGCTCGAACTCCAGAATCGTTTCGAGTGCCTAGGTAGCTCAGTGGACGAATATAGCAACGGGTTCGTGGAAGCTGTCCATACGGTCGGGTCTAAGTTTTTCAAGACCCGTCGTACAGACAGAAACAAAAAGATCTCTGATCCTACCCTCAAGCTTATGAAGGAGAGGCGTGAGATGATCCTGCAGTCTTCAGATGAGGCGTGCAAATACCGGCAGCTCAATAGACAGATCTCTAAATCCTTGAAAAGAGACCTCCGCCGCTTTAATACCGAGCGTATTAAAACTGCGATTGAGCGAAATAAAGGCTCCAAGGTTTTTTCAAGGGATCTGGCTATTGGGCAGAGCCAGCTCACGAAACTGAAGACCGACGATGGCAGGACCGTATCCGCCAAACCGGAGCTTCTGAGGGAGATCGAGACATTCTATGGGCAGTTGTACACATCAGTCAGCAAACCCGTTGCGAGTCTAGCAAACGACCCAAGAGCTGGATTGACCCGTCACTATACCGAAGATATCCCGGATGTCAGCCTGTACGAGATTAGGATGGCTCTGAAACAGCTTAAAAACAACAAGGCGCCGGGTGATGATGGAATCACGGCTGAACTCCTGAAGGCGGGTGGAAAACCGGTCCTTAAGGCCCTTCAGAAGCTGTTTGATTCCGTATCATACTCGAGGGCAAAACGCCACAGGCATGGTGCACGGGTGTGGTGGTACTTTTCTTCAAGAAGGGCGACAATGCCCGGCTGAAGAACTATAGGCCCATCTCACTTCTTAGCCATGTCTACAAGTTGTTTTCAAGAGTCATCACGAATCGTCTCGCGCGCAGGTTTGATGATTTCCAGCCTCCCGAACAAGCCGGATTCCGAAAAGGCTTTAGCACCGTAGACCACATACATACGCTGCGGCAGGTTATACAGAAGACCGAAGAGTATAACCTGCCTCTCTGTTTAGCGTTTGTGGACTACGAGAAAGCCTTCGATTCGATCGAGACTTGGGCTGTACTGCAGTCTCTCCAACGGTGCCAGATCGACTACCGGTACATTGAGGTGTTGAAGTGTTTGTACAAAAACGCCACCATGTCAGTCCGTCTTCAGGATCAGACCTCGAAACCAATCCTTCTCCAGCGTGGCGTGAGACGTCATTTCTCCGAAACTGTTCACTGCTGCGCTGGAGGATGTATTCAAGGTTCTGGACTGGAGGGGCCTAGGCATCAACGTTAATGGCGAGTACATCACTCACCTTCGGTTTGCCGACGACATAGTGGTCATGGCTGAGACCATGGAAAGCCTCAGTAAAATGCTCGATGACCTCAGTAAAGCTTCCGAAAGAGTGGGTCTTAAAATGAACATGGACAAAACCAAGATCATGGTGAACGCCCATGTAGCACCCACTCCTATCAAGATCGGAGACTCTACACTCGAAGTTGTAGACGATTATGTCTACCTGGGACAAACGATCCAGTTGGGTAGGTCCAACTTCGAGAAAGAGGTCAACCGTCGAATCCGACTCGGCTGGGCGGCGTTCGGGAAGTTGCGTGGTATCTTCTCGTCCAATTTACCGCAGTGTCTCAAGACAAAAGTCTTTGACCAGTGTGTGTTGCCAGTGATCACCTATGGGACCGAGACATGGTCGCTCACAATGGGCCTTATCAGAAAGCTTAAAGTCACCCAAAGGGCAATGGAGAGGGCTATGCTCGGAATTTCCTTGCGTGATCACGTCAGAAATGATGATATCCGCAGGAGAACTAAAGTTACCGACATAGCCCGGAGAATTGCTAAACTTAAGTGGCAGTGGGCAGGGCACATTGCTCGCAGAACGGATGGCCGATGGGGCCGAAAAGTTCTGGAATGGCGACCGCGAACCGGAAGACGATACGTTGGAAGGCCTCCCACTAGGTGGACCGATGACCTGGTTAAGGTTGCGGGAAGGCGCTGGATGCGAGACGCACGGGATCGGTCAATGTGGCGACGCCTGGGGGAGGCCTATGTCCAGCAGTGGACGTCTTTCGGCTGAAATGATGATGATGATGATGATGTATAAGATAATATTGGTATAAGCTGTAGTGTAGATTGTGTTTGTGTTTATGTTCATTGTGTAATTTTGCAAATATACTTGTAGACTGAAGTGTGTTATTAAGATGAAAGTGTAGACAGTTGTATGCAAATATTTTAGAAAAATGACATAAATGTATATGTAACCACATTTTGAGCTTAAATTTAAATTAACACAACTTTTACTTTTTTAAATTATAGATTTTGATTTTGTAAAACAGTGCAAGGTATTTTTTGTATTTTCAGTGCAGTCAAATCTGCTTCACAAGAGATCAGTTTGGATGGCTCACCTTCATTCTGATGAATGTATACCTTTCCATACGACGTCCAGCAGCCTGCATATTTGTTGTTTTTGACAAATTAACGTGCCAAGAAATATAAGAGCCTTCCATTAGTAGATAGAGATTCCGATATAAAGATAGGTTGAGTTTCTCCAGTTAATTTTAAATTTTCCATATTCAGTTTCTTTTTGTTCTCCTTATTAAAAGATTTCGAGGCTTTCATTATATTTTCTTTGAGAGCGGTTGCTGAGAATTCCACTATTACTGGAGCTGTTTTGTTTTGGGACATTTTCGGTTGGGTAGTATTTAAACGAGCGACAATAAATTCAAGTTAAAGATGTAAAAAATACTGAATATGGCTTACTGAAATACTAAGTGGGCGACAAACAGTGGGCGAAAACAAATGTTTAAAACAGCGACTTGATTAGTACTTTGGCAACATAGTCGACGGAGCCCCGCTGCGGGGCTCCTATTTCCGTCCGCAGGGTCTAAAGTAACCTAACACGAACGAGATGACGGGAGCTGAGTTCGCTCGCTTTGCTCGCTCACTTCAACTCCCGTCATCTCGTTCGAACCTAACCTGTCCGTGTCGGGGTGCCCTAAGCTCCCGAACTCGCTCCGCTTGCTCTTGTACGAATTCGTTGAAAACACAATTATACCCGAATTCCCGCGCTGCACAGCGATGTCGCCTTCATTAACGATGAAGAATAATATGCTAATATAGAAAAAATAGAACCCCTAATACAATTATAGTATGTCACAATATTATTACTGCAGCTCACAAAAACCTCCTAAAAGATATTCCTCAAACCGGATAAATAGTTGCTTACTTAGTATAATAGTCGCCCATTCAGTATATTTTTCACCCGGTTAATTATTTCCCTTTTCGGTTTAAATACGTTTTGAATATCAGATTCTTGCACCTCAACCTTCAGAGCATCACCAACTTTTTTTACTATACTGACCCTAGCAACCCTACCCCCTTTCCCTCCCTCCCCGCCCCTTACAGTGATGGACATTTACGGAATTTTTTATTCTAACCTGATAAGTTTAGAGAACAGTGGTGGCCCAGTGTTAACGGCTGTGACTTACAAGTTGTAGGTTGTGGGTTCGAACCTTGCAGGCCCTTTACTTTGTGAAAATTATTACATCACCACTGCTCTCAAAACAGTGAACGAAAACATAGTGAGTAAACTGACAAGTCGTAGTACCAAAAATTCATAGACATGTGTCATCCACCAACCTGCACTGTGTCCACGTGGTTGATTACGGCCCATTCCATCTCACAAAGAGGAGGCCTGCACGTACAACGGACAAAATGCGAGTCTAAAAAGGATCCATGTATCCTATCCAATCCTGATAACTTTAACCATGGATATTGCCATAACCATGGGGCTCCGAGTCGTGGGAATGGTACAGGGGGTAGCCAAACCTGCCCCTCCTCCCACCCACACCCTGGCCGCGCCAAAAATCAACGGCCCATAATGGAAATTTTATCCTAACAATCAATGGCACATATGCAGAATGTTGAGTTCAAATATTCAAACATTGTTGATTGGATATGTAAGATGTGTTTTAAATGTTTATTTTGTGAGTTTACCGCATGCACTCTATTTCTCATCTGTTATGTAAATAAATGTATATCTGTCCAAGCCGTAAATAAAAGTGTATAAAAAATAAAATCTATAAATTTCTCTCTTTTATAAGCCTCTAAAACCATGAACCTTACACAGTCATTCAAAGTACCGCGTGCCAAACTCGTCATAGAGTTATTTCCTATCAGCAGCCAATTTTTTATGAAGTATTTTTTATTTTGTTAATGATCGATGTGTAATACGCGGCTTTATCTAATACGCATTAATTCAAGCGTTATGCAAACATGTGTGGCGGTGGAGGGTGAACTGACACCGCAGCGGTGTAGTCCCGTCCACTCCAGCTAAACAAAGGGTATAGAAATAGAGCAACACGTTACCTTGATAATATTCGCTTTATGTTGTCGCAGCAAGTCCAAGAGATGAGGTATTTCCACCTCGTTGAATTTAGTCAACGAGAACTCCACTCGCTTCAAGGGCAATTTATTATCATCATCCATTTTGCAGTTATAAAGTTAGAAAAACAATAAAGTTTGTTTATTTTGAAATCAGTCTACAAATTACGATTTCTCAGCCACACGATCACACAACACCACAACACATTGTTGAACAATTTGACGTTGACATTGACGTCACGACCAAATCAAATGTCATTAATGTCTGCTGTCAAAAACTTTTTTTTAAGACGGAACCACACTTACGTGTCGTGGCGTGGCGTGGTGTGGGATCCACCAATCAAACGACTCTGTTCCAGCCTACGTCATAACATAACGAGTTTTGTAGCCAATCAACTGCGTTGGAAGGCGCTACGACACGCCACGCCACGTAAGTGTGGTTCCGTCTTTAGTCTGTTTAGGAAAAATCGATTGACGTAAGAATCATCAAAATCCGCCAAAGCGTTTGGCCCTAGAACACACATACATACATACATACATACACACATACATAGCCTGATAAACACATTACCCTACTTCGGCAGTCGGGTAAAAAGGAGGGTACCATGATTTATGGTATCACACAGCGACCACACAGCCCGTAGACACCTAATAATAGGCGAGCGATGTCTGTCAACACATACGATTAAAAGATCATCTATATACAGGTAATAATAAAAAAAATTAAAATAAAAATTATTTATTTCAGACAAAAAAGCCCATAGATAAAGCAAGGTTGTTAGTAGCAAGAATTTAATAACTATGTTAGTAAAGAATCAAATGTAAGAAGAAACCAAAACACACCATCTATCCCTGCACACTAGGCTCATCAGTCTCGCAACACATGGAGTCCAATGAACCTACTGAGCGGAATAGTATCGTTTCTCTCGCATCATCCTAAGGACACTGTTCGGGCTCCCCCGTACTCGTCGCACCACCGACGCAACTTTTTTACGCATGATTGCGTAGAATTCATCTACGCTGGCGTCAGTAAACATACCGGATGCACTGCAATATCGAGGGATGATAAGTTAATAGTTACATAAACATAATTGGATTTGTTTTCTGATATTATATAACGGAGTTCATATTACTGGTCAAGTTTGTAGGTGAAAATGCCCACCGCAAGTATGCGTCTCTTTCTTTTTAAAGTAATTTTTCGCTATCTCCTCTCTTCTATAATTTCGTAAACAAAACTAGTGATGCACTATATCCTATGACCAAATCTGTTATCGCTAGAACTAGAAACCTTACAAATAAAAACATTAAATTTAATAGTTTATTTATTGTGAAAAGATTTTTTGATTACGTTTTTTACTTATAATTAATACTAGCTGTCCCACGCGGCTTCGCTCCCGTCAACTGGCTACCAACCTGCCCTACATACATGAATGTTGCGTAACTTTAACCGCTTACGCAGCGCATGCTACGGCAGCTCTCAAAAAGGAATATTTTTTCCCGTTTTAGCAACATTTTTCATTTATGCTCCGCTCCTATTGGCCGTAGCTTGATGTTATATAGCCTATAACCTTCCTCGATAAATGGACTATCCAACACAAAATGTTAAAACGCCGTATAATGAATGATAAATAAGGTAATATTAATTTTAAAAAATATTACAAGTACTATTTATAAAAATATCGATACCTTCCTGGTTTTATTTAAACCTGTCCCACCCTTAATGAGGCGTATGACTTTGGTAAGGGGCCAATTAGAGCACCCATGGAGTTTCTTGCCCTTCTTCTCCACGAGTAAGGTCTCTGAGCCTCAATATGAATTAATTGACAGCAGTGCTTTTTTTCATAAAACCTTTCCCTTATACACCACATACACAGGAAGTCTGATACACAGTAAATAACCAACAATCATCTTGACATTCCAAGCTTATATTACTTTTACATGGAGTTCCTTCATGATTCTAACAACGCTGCGCGTGAGCTTTTGCTACATTTGATTCCTTATGCGTATTTAACCCCGCTCCTGTACCTGATTCCATTTTAGATCCATCAGTGTACCACGCCAGACTATCTTGTTCTGGTGGTTCAGTCCCTTCTTCCAGTCGTCTATTGTAGGGATTTGGACCTTGAAGACCTTTCAAACACAAACATAGTTTGCATTTTATCGGATATCATGCTTGTTACCCGATCCAGGCCTTCATTTCTATCGAACTTTGTATGGTTGGTCTTTGGCTTAGAGGCATCCCATAGTCCAGCAACAGTAAGAAGATGTAATGTCTTCCTTGCCTAGAATTCAACAGTCATATGCAGAGGCGTGATATTGAGGTATCTCTCAATCGCTGCCGTAGATGTTGTCCTGAAAGCACCCGTGATGCCGAGACACACTGCTCTTTGTAACCTGATGAGTGGCACTTTGCACGAGGCAAGCTTTGTTCTTGACCCCCACACTATGCTGGCGTATGAAATGAAATGAAATTGATTATTTGCTAAATAGTATACAGATCAGATGTTGTTTTTTTTGTGTAGAACATTATTTTGCCTCAAGCATGCAAAATTGTTTAATTTAATGTAATTACAGACACCAATATTTTTAAAGCAGTGAACCAATCCAAACATTTAAAAATACATAGAATGACTCGGAACATAATACAGTAAAGAACATTAAGGTTATCATTACAAAAGTCGCTATTTAAATAAAATAATTAAAAAAAAATTCATATTCATATTAAAATAATAATAATCAATTATAACAATGAAATATAAACACAATAGTTATGAATGCAGGAAATATTAATAATATTAATAATGTAAAATATCAACAAAATGTCTATCAATATGCGTAAGTCAAATCAACGTAAAATTAAATAAAGTATCAAAAAATAAATCAAATGTCAAATAAAGTCAATGCGATAATAGGTATTATTGTCCGGTACAGCCGTCGTATCACTTTGGGCTTTAGCCCCCAAGTTTTACCATAGGTGGACTGACACATGCCGAACACTCGTAAGGCCTTTGTCGTAATATTTTCCACATGAGTTTTCCACCTGAGTTCTTTATCAAGCGTTACACCAAATATTTAACTTCGGTGGACCAGGGGAGCTTTATACCATTGAGAGTGAGCTCTCCTAGGTTTCCTAGTTGTTTCTTCCTCGTGAATGGAATAATGACTGGTTTGCTTGGGTTGATACAGAGGTGGTTCTTTGTACACAATTCCTCTGTCATCCTCAATGCCTGTTGTAAAAATCCAGAGACTAAGTTCGGGAATTTACCATTAATCATTATAGCTATGTCATCTGCATAGCCCACTGTGTAGAATGTTCCGGAATTGAGTTTGGTGAGTAGCAAGTCTACTACCAAGCACCACAATAATGGTGACAATACTCTTGCGGACAGCCTCTTGTTGTTTTAGCGCTAAGTCTGTCTCCCATCAGTTCCGATCTGACTATTCTGCTTCTCTTCCTCTGCCTTGACGACCGTAGCGCTCTTCCTCAAGACCACGCCACCTTGCCATCTCAGAAGGAGTAAGGCTAGGTAGGTCTGCATCTATACTACCAAGCCAAGCAGAGTGAGACTAAGCGAAGCAAGTTAAAAAAATTAAGGCTAGATCTATCTAGCCCCTCCCCCTCTGGATGGAGCGTGGACTTCATCAGTGGAGACCTTTCAAGCTCAATAGTTATGTTCAATGTGCCTCTTACCATGCGGTGATCGCTCTCGGTTTTCACCGAATTGATCACAAAGACAGCATTGAACATTTGCTGCTTGGTTGACATGATGAAGTAGATCTCATTTTATGTTGCAACATCGGGGTTCTGTCAGGTCCGCTTCCTGTGTTCACTTTTTCTGAAGAAAGAGTTCATCATAAAGAGGTCCTCCTTCTCTATAAAACTAGCCAGTAGGTGACCTCGGTGGTTCCATCGTCCAACTCCAAATTGCCCCACTTGCAACTCATCATCGTCTCGTTTGCCCAGTTTCGCGTTGAAGTTTCGGATTTCAGAATTATCGAGTCCTCCCCCTCTCTTCGGACTTCAGATAACCCTACAATACACCATCGTAACCAGCTCAAATCCTCTTCGAGTTCGGTGATCTTCTTGTCGGTCCGAAGTGTACGCGTGTTATACGTTGCCAGGTCCAGTCGTCGGTGTTTGTTAGGGTAGACGCATCTCGTCCGGAGACTCTTAGCACCCCTTGCTGTAGAGTCTGTGCGTGTTAGTTATAGTGTCTGTTATCTAAGATTTGGATGATTAGGGCACTCTCCAGAATAAACACGGCTCTAACGATATTATAAGTTTATTTCTTATTACAAAACGATACAAGGTTTTAACACTAATGTACGAGCGAGTCAATATTCCTGCCTACTTCATACGTTGTTTAGCGCGGACTGGCGAGGGCGACAGAAGGGCGCAACAAGAGCGCAGAGAGGAGAGAGCGGGAGCATCGAGGCTCTACGCGCTCGTCGCGCGGTTCGGCAAACTTTGTTGTTCTTCGGAGACATTTGTTGGCCGAGCTGCCGAACTGTAGGTATAGCCTACATTGCTATGTCGTAATTTCGACCGCTAACGTAGTCGAGGGTAGGCTGCCGGGCACTAGGGGCCATTTTTATTTGTGCTATACATGGGGGGTTGTTTTTTGCCATAATCGCCACGCTTGGCAGGTGGGTTCGCGATCACAGTGTGTTTGTATATAGATGCACAGAGAACGCTGGTGCCCATTCTCTGGTTTGTCCCTTAGTTGCCTCTTACGACACCCACGGGAAGACATGGGATGGTGAAATCTTTACGTCCGGCACCATACGGAACACATGTATGGATATTAGAAATAAAAACATTTATATATCTTTTTTGACCATTTGTATGGTTTTGGGTCAACAAGATGCTTGTACTGCGACAATTTGAAGGCTGAAGCTCCAACCGTTTCGCTGTAAAACCTGACGAAATTCAGACACACAGACGAGTGACAGCAATAAGGCTCCGTTTGGACCCTTTGGATACGAAACCCTAAAGAAAGGAGGATCTGAAATCGGCAGTTTTTTTTTATTTTGCTCTCCGATTACTCAAAGACGCGTGGACCTATTTGGAAAATTCTTGTTTGAAAGGGTTTATTTCCCAGGTGGTCCCATAGTCATCAGGTCAGGATCTGATGATGGGATCACATGAAAATCGACAGTACTTCTCAATTATTATAGGCATACATCTAAAGATTTTGATATTTTCATCAATAATGCAATCATTTTCACCAGGCAAGTATCACTTGTTGAAGTGGAACTGATGAAGAAGACCACAGATGGGCACTGGAACACTTTCATGATATCTGATCCATTTGAAATGAATGATAAGGCGGTCAATTTGATGATAAGATAAGAGAATGATAAGAGGTTTTTGGTGATTGACTGGTGACTCACTACCCGATTGGGGGTGAGTTCCACATATATTTCGCCATGAATAAATAATATTCCTCCGATGGTCAGGTCGTGGTTCTGACAAAACTCGACAAATCGTTCCCCATTCTCGTTGCAAACTCCAAGTTCCTGTGCACCCATATGTCACTAGCGGTTGGTAGTAACGCTCCCAACCTTTGCTTACAGGTCTCCCATGACGATGAAAATTTAGTTGAACTTACAACAACCTTGGTCGGGAAGTATGCGCTTGCGACAAATTTGGTTGGACAACCACCTTCTACATAAACAGTCTTTTTTGATTAGTGCCCCGACCAATGTCACATTGGTCGGAACAACCACCCGACTTTGTGGAATGGGTACCTATTATTGTCGCATTCCGAGTCACGTCAACACCGCTGTTGACGGTCGGCGGTAGCATCGGTAACGCTACCGTTCCTGTACCCACCAGTTGGTGCCACTGGTGAGTAAGGAACAGAAATACAGGGTGTTTGGAAGGGAGCTGTACATACGCCTAGGGTAGAAACTAGGGATAGTCTGCTACCTACCCCCGCCCATTATATTGACCTTGGCCTCAAGGTTTTTTTTTAATTTTATTATTATTTTTTATTTGACTTTTTTATGATTTTTTGACTAAAACTACCTGTAGCTCAAAATCTATCCATGGGACCGGTCGGCTAATGGTCTTGTTTTAATCGTTAGAGTCTTAGGGTCCTGCAAAAAATTATTTTACACCAGAAAATTGTGGAGAAGAAAAGTTATGGGGCCTGAAGTACCGTAGTAAGGTAAAGAAATAATTTTAAGGGCAACTTTCTATGGGGTTTAAAAAAAAACTAACAGGGTTGGAGTTCTTCTGATTTTTTTAAAACATCCTCAGTCCATGCCCTTTCTAACGATATGCTAAAAGTGTAATTATCACTTTTAGTTTTAAAGTTATTAATTAATTTCCGCAACTAGGGCACTTCAAGCAAAAATTTCAACTAATGAAAATTAAATGTGTTCGATCGTAAA
Source organism: Orthosia gracilis (assembly GCA_947562075.1). NCBI lineage: Eukaryota > Metazoa > Arthropoda > Insecta > Lepidoptera > Noctuidae > Orthosia > Orthosia gracilis. The sequence continues at coordinate 26,029,371 of OX387266.1, forward strand.
AGGATGGCAAATGAAACAAAAAATTTGGTAATGACTAATGTCATTAAATTACAAATTTTAATTAATTACTAATTTTAATTAATTACAAATTTTGTTCAAATTGATGACCAATTGACCTGTAAACATGCTCGGCACCTCTTCCTCATCTCCACGGTCACCGTTCTAAGCAGCAGTTCCTCGCGCATTGTATCGAATGCGGCGTGGATCCTGTTAATTAGAACCTCCCTTGTTGGTACTTCTTCTGCGTACACCAACTCTTTCGCCCTTCCCCAGACGTAGAAGTCGAGTGGGGTAAGGTCAGGCGACCTTGGGGGCCAGGGAATTGGCCCACCCCGACCAATCCAAGAATTAGGAAAGCAGTTGTCCAGAAGCTCCCTCACTGCTAGGCTCCAATGAGCAGGACAGCCGTCGTGCTGGAAGACTATGGGCCGATCTTCGTCAAACACTTCTTCCGCTAAATCAGGCAAATCGTTTTCGAGGAAATCTAAGTAGTTTTGCCCGTTTAGGTTGTCTGGCAAAAAGTGCGGCCCTATCAACTGATTACCGATGACGCCTGCCCATACGTTCACGGAGAACCTTCGTTGAAAACCTCTGTGCCTCTTGACTCTCGGGTTTTGATCTCTGGGTGCCCAGTGATGGAGATTGTGGTAATTTACAATTCCTTCCTTGTCAAACTTGGACTCGTCAGTCCAGAGAATACTCCGTAAAAAATTAATATCTTCCACGTCCGTATGGAGCAAGTGGCGGCAAAACTCCACCCTTCTTGCATAGTCGTTATCCTCTAAGCCTAAAACAATAAAAATATCAACGTTAGCGGTTTCCTTATGAATTAGTAGCTATGTAACATTGATTGCTATCTCTGTCTTTCCATTTCTCTCTCTCTCACACACATGCTCATGTTAATTTAAAAATTGCCTATGAAATTCACATGCTAGTTCATTACATAAGAGCTAAAAACAAAAACTTTATGTAAAAAATTACCTTGAACAGGGGTGTAGTGGAAAGGATGACGTCCATTTTCGCGAAGAACCGACCAGACTTTCCACACGCTTAAACCAAGCGTCCGGGCTACGGTTCTTACGCTTCTGGTCGGATCTTCCTCAAATTCAGCCAATATGCGTTCTTCCGCAGCCAAATTTGGTTGAAATCTGTTCACGGCTGGTTCCCGGAAATTTAAATTTCCGGTTTCTCGCAGACGCCGATAAGTTGAGCCAAACGTTTGGTGGTTAGGCACTCGCCGGTTAGGATACCGTTCTTGATAAATCCTCCGTGCCTCGCGCCCATTGCAATCAGCCATTCCATACACCACCAGCATGTCGGTGTACTCTTCACTGGTAAATCCAGCCATTTTGCCAACAACAAGGTAACAAATAACAAAACTTAACAAAAACGAAGTAATAACAAACTCAACAAAATTAACGAAAACAGTGGAGCGTCGTAACGGCAAGTACGTAAGTTAGCTAAGATGGGTAAATCTCGACTGACTAACAAAGACCCCAACGAGTTACCTGCCCGGCCCCGTCGACCCAAGAGCGAAAGAGACATGACATGACATGTTTTGTCTCTTACATGTTGCTCTCGTGTAAGAGTGAGACAACAAATTTGCCAACTGTAGGCCAAACTGGTTTAAATTCTGGAAATTACATTTGTCTTACAAATGTCGACTCGTGGTGGTAAAAGTGCCCTAGTTGCGGAAATTAATTAATAACTTTAAAACTAAAAGTGATAAATACACTTTTAGCATATCGTTAGAAAGGGCATGGACTGAGGATGTTTTAAAAAAATCAGAAGAACTCCAACCCTGTTAGTTTTTTTTAAACCCCATAGAAAGTTGCCCTTAAAATTATTTCTTTACCTTACTATGGTACTTCAGGCCCCATAACTTTTCTTCTCCACAATTTTCTGGTGTAAAATAATTTTTTGCAGGACCCTAAGACTCTAACGATTAAAACAAGACCATTAGCCGACCGGTCCCATGGATAGATTTGGAGCTACAGGTAGTTTTAGTCAAAAAATCACAAAAAAGTCAAATAAAAAATAAAAATAAATTAAAAAAAAACCTTGAGGCCAAGGTCAATATAATGGGCGGGGGTAGGTAGCAGACTATCCCTAGTTTCTACCCTAGGCGTATGTACAGCTCCCTTCCAAACACCCTGTATAGTTGTTCGGCCTGACTCCCAGTCATCCATAGTCAGCCGGCACGTTCAGAAATTTCGGATCAACCTGCAGAGCGTCTCATTATAGGCCTCTTGGGCAATGGGTTCTCGGGCCAATCTTAATCTTGCGTTTGTCAATGGCTACATTAAAATTGGAAAATATAAAAATGGCGGATTTTGGGCGGCATATTGTCGGGGTCCAATTTTTTTATATCTTCGTTACCAATTTTGTGGGGCTTAGTGTGGAGTATCAAAATAAAGGGTTTTAAAAGGTGATTTCAAAAATATATAAAACACTTATAAATTTACTAAACATAGTTCGAATAAAAAAATGTGAACTAAAAAGTTATAAATAAAAAGAAGTTAACTAAAAAAATAATAAAACGAAGCGAACTAAAAAGACGTAAACGTCTTTGTTTGCTCCTTTGGCCTTCTTAAGCAGTCGGGTTTTTTGATTTTTTGAATTAACTTTTTTTCATGACGTCTTCACTTTCTTCACAGACTGTAGTAGTCTTTGGCTCAGTGTTTAAAGACGGAACCAAACTTACGTGTCGTGGCGTGGCGTGGCGCGGGATCCACCAATCATACGACTCTGTTCCAGCCAACGTCATAACGCAAAGAGTTTTGTAGTCAATCAACTGCATCGGATGGTGCCACGACACGCCACGCCACGTAAGTGTGGTTCCGGCTTAATAGAAATAGTAGTCTGTGGCTCAGTGTTGTCGGGTGCATAGACATTTAAATAGTTGTCTGGTGTTGTCAACCGTTGTCAAACTGCCTGATGCTGTCAAATTTCGTGGTGTCAAATAATCAGTATTCAGTATCAATCAGGAAGTCGTTGATAGAAGTTGAACTCGAATTCCCTATTTTTGGTGATAAAAGAACATTAGATTCGCTGTAATTTATGCTGCTCAGTTAGTTTTATAGAGCACCTTATTGTGTTCGGAGTCTCCACATAAAAGCGACAATGGACGTGGATACAGGTACGTTAGATTTGTGTTTCTAACCTCAATACTTATACATTTATTATTAACTCGCAAAAAACACCACACGCACGAACTTGATGTTTGTCGAAACCTAATGTTAGTGTGGTGTTTTATCATTAGGCTATCGTAACGGTAACTTAAGGAAGCAACAGCGAACGGTTCTGATGTTTGATAATGATCTACCTATGTACAGGACATTGTTTTGTCAACAATCTTTCTCGAATTAATACATACTGATTTATTTGCAAGACATATCATTTTAAGAAAAGAACATGTTCAACAAAACCTGATGGAAACAAAATCCAATAAATAAGATACAAATAAAAAACCATGGATATACAAGGTATAAAACTCAATTGTAATTTTTTTTGTTAAATGCATGATCATTATGATGCAGTGTAATCTAAAACTAAGTTCAGTTATTGGTGGTTGCTGTTCATAGTATAGCTATCAAGCCTGGAAAGTGACCGTTTCTGTATGGCAAGCAGATTCCACTCGTTCACAACATCAACAAGACAACATGTTTGAAGAAATACAACAAAGTAGGTGTGCTGGCAGTGACAGGTATTCCAGCACTGCAACAAAAACAACTTAGAACCTTAGCTGGACTTTACACTTAACAATATATACTCATTTGTAAAAGCTTCCAACTTGTAATAATACCAAGCCTCTTATTTGTTCATCACCATTCTCTTGACCTTAGCTCAATAAATTGCAAAATTTCTTCTTGTTCCTCACTTCTCCACTTGCCATGATTTGTATTCAGATTTTCTAGCTAGTACATTAAGATCAGGTCTTATATGTGTTGGGAAAGCTAGTCTGTTACTGATTAGAACTTATCTCGCACATGTCTTATGTTTTTCTGTTATAAATACCTGTGGGAGCCCACTGTCAACACCTCATTTATATCTGTGTGAATTGAGTTCATTATAGGAATGTTCTAAGACAACCCACTGACCATAAAAACAGACCTTACTATTGAAAAAGTGTGTAAAGTAAGTTGATTTTCAGAAAACTTGTCATAAAAGAAATGTATGTAGAAGTTGTAATTAATTTGTGGGGATTTAAGTTAGTTTCACAAAAACATTTATATTTGTTTACCTTTTAGGAATTTAATTGGAAGTGTTGATAAATCGGTGCAATCAGGGTGGATGTTAGTGTCACTTGCTCTCAGTGATGTCTTTCGATAGCGCTGAAGACACCAATAAGAGGCAAATGATATTGTGAACATTTTTTAAAATTTTAAGTCCATTTCTGTGTAATATGATTTTCAGAAAACTTGTCATAAAAGAAATGTATGTAGAAGTTGTAATTAATTTGTGGGGATTTAAGTTAGTTTCACAAAAACATTTATATTTGTTTACCTTTTAGGAATTTAATTGGAAGTGTTGATAAATCGGTGCAATCAGGGTGGATGTTAGTGTCACTTGCTCTCAGTGATGTCTTTCGATAGCGCTGAAGACACCAATAAGAGGCAAATGATATTGTGAACATTTTTTTAAATTTTAAGTCCATTTCTGTGTAATAGAATAAGTGGATAATATTCTTTTGTTTGAGTCTGTTAAAAACTAAGCATCTAAACAATAAGTTTTTACAGCTGTATAAAGATTATGTTAATAATATACATAGCATTTCTGGAAAGACGAAATATCTACTTGCCTGCAAACACTTGTTAAGTTTTCAATACAATGATAAAATAATAATTTTAACTATAGTTGTGGCTCAATTTTTATAGATAAACAATATTGTTAATTATTATTACATACATAAACGCATCCCTTTTTTCCATGGCTGTTTGCAGAAACTACCTGCTAAGATCCTCACATACTCAATTAGCTTCATTATGTTCATATTGTCATTATCATATGTGTTATATAACAAAGCTTGTCTGTGCAGGAGGCGGGCGCTCCCGCTCCGGATCGCGCAGCCGCAGTCCCTCGGTGAGTGTAACATCCAAATTCATATTAAACAGTTAAAATATATTTTTTGTTTATATATATGTAAAAGATAATCTCAGGAAGTAGGTACAATCTGATTAAGAAAATTGTTTCTATGAGAGGCAGCTAGGACTATCGCTATGTGTCATAGGCTATCAATACACATTTTATCCTGAAAGTTGTGCCTTCTGGTTACTGTGGTACCATGGTGGGAGTCCACTGGCAAGCTCAAAGTAATGTAATTTAAGGTTTCTATCAAAAATAAATTAAATTAATTAGGTATCTATCAAGCCCAGCTTATTCTGGTTCTGATGCCACTGACCACTGTGTTACCCTGTATTGTATAAAATTCATATTTTATTGTCTCTCATTGTTATGTTTCCTGCCTTATTGTTCAAGAGCAATGTGTCTTACACTTTTGGTTTGATTATTATTATTAAAACAGCTGAAACTGGCATATACAAATATATCAAAATGCTTGCAATATTTAGTAAAGCTATGAGCTATCACTGTTGTCATTGCAATTTATTCAATTCAAGTTTTCTTTAGTTGTGGTTATTGTAGGCTGTGGTAGCAAAACCTTTAGTTGTATTACACTAGACCAGCTTAGTAAAGACAAAATATTGCCACTGCTGCAGTGTGGGAAAAGAGCGGAATTAATTAAAATTGACGATTATTTTTAAGATGGAAACTAACTTTAAAAATGTGCTCTGGAGCTTTTTCCTTTGCCATAACAATATTATAATCAATCAAAATTTATTTTGGAAAATTCTGTTCGGAAACCAATTGATAAAATTTTATGAATGCAATGTGACTAAATTCAAAGTCATTAATTAGTATTTCAATCTCATTACACGACTACCCAAAAAGGGAGTGTTATGTTTTCATTTATGTTTGTGAGTTTGTTTATTCCACCTTAACTTCTAAATGGCTTAACTGATATCAATGTTTGTGGTATCGTTGCGTTATCCCGGGTAACATAGGCTGGCGAAACTTAAAATAAAAAGCGGCAGCCACGGTTCATGAAAAAAATATCCTGTGGTGTGTGGGTTGTTAGATGTTAAACTATCATCGTCTAGATTTTGGTTAGTAAATAACAAAAATGTGTTACACTAGTATTCAATATGCATTCGTTCACTTTTAACATTAAAAAAGAAATTAAATGAATATAAAAAAGAAATTAAATAATAAGGTATGAAAAAAATACATTAAAATTAAAACACGACTGCCTTGTCAAAAAGTAAATTAACTAAAAAAATAAAAACTAGCTAAATGACTGAAAACCGAACTTTTCAGCGAAGTCGGAGAACCTGTACAGAACCAAGGAACCAGATATTATCTGAACAGATATGTTAGAACGTGTTGAATAGTAGGAGAGTTCAAGACAAAGCAAAATATAATATTCTTTTGAACAATGTGATATAAAGCTCGTGGCCCCCTTTCCCCCGATGCGTTTTTGACATTAATGATTCCATAAGACCTCAAGATCATTACTTAATCTTTAACACCTCCAAATGTCTCCAAATATACAAGTAATTATCAAATTAACTAATTAATTCTGCATTCTCATACAAAATCCCAGTGTGTGGCGTCCTGTACTGTATAACAGTGTAACATAATGCGTGTTTTGTGTAGGCGGGCTCGGTGTCCAAAATGTCACTCGACGGCTCCACACATTCGCGACGCAACTCCAGGTCAGCGTCGCGCTCCAAGTCACGATCGCGTTCAAGATCCAAGTCACGATCGCGCTCAAGATCCAAGTCAAGATCCCGCTCAAGATCCAAGTCAAGATCCCGCTCGAAGTCACGTTCGCGGTCTAAGTCACATTCAAAGTCGAAGTCGCGATCTCGTTCCAAATCGCGATCGAGGTCCAAGTCGAGCTCGCGGTCTCGCAGCGGGTCGCGCAAATCGGGCCGCTCCCGCAGTTCTTCGCCGGCTAAGTCTCGCTCCCGCTCTCGCTCAGGCTCTGGTGCTCGCTCTCGCTCCGGCTCTGGTGCTCGCTCTCGCTCCGGCTCTGGTGCTCGCTCTCGCTCCGGCTCTCGCGCTCGCTCTGGTTCTCGAGCTCGCTCTGGTTCCCGCGCTCGCTCGCGCTCCGGGAGCGGTTCACGTCCCACCTCCGCCCGTGGCGGTTCTCGTTCCAAAAGTCGGTCGCTGTCCAAGAGTGGCTCTCCAACCAAGGCCCGCTCGCGCAGTGGGTCGCCCCGGCCTTCCAAGAGCGGTTCGCAATCGCCACGGAAGTCGAAGTCCCGCAGTAAGTCTCGCTCGCCTAGCAATATGGAAATCGACGCCGCCGGAGAGCGAGCGCGCTCCAAGTCACAAGGTGAGGATATTTTAATTTATACTTTTAAGCTTAATTTGAATAAAACCATCGTCTAAATTGTATAGACGATATCTAAATTGCGTACTTGCACTTTACGAACCTGTAAGGTCTATTTTTGCTTTAACATACCCATTTGTTCCTGCAGAGAAGCGCGCCAGCCGTTCGCGATCTAAATCACGCTCACACTCGCGGTCTAAGTCTCGCTCACACTCGCGATCCAAGTCAAAATCTCGGTCACGTTCGCGTTCTAAATCGCGATCCAGATCCAAGTCCCTTGACAAAGGTAAAAACTTATTTTCGTTTAGTTATCTTTGTTTTATTCTGTAACGAGCTAACCCGTAGGCCAACGGACTTTGTCCTATCTAAACTGTTTATATAAAAACTCCAATGAAGAATAAATTTTAGTTTTGCTGGAACTCTTCCATTTTTTTCTTTTCCTAATAAACTTTCTGAACTATTATGAAAAAATTGGAAAAAAGGTACTGCGCTTAGCAACATATAAAAAAAAAAAAGTTCTTTCCTAACATTCGCTTAAAATTTCAGCTCGTAAAAGCAGGAGTCGCTCTCGTTCGGGGTCGCGCTCTCGCTCCGGGTCCCGCTCCCGCTCGCGCTCTCGCTCCGGCTCTCGCTCCAAGTCGCGCTCGCGCTCCAAGTCCAAGTCGCGCTCGCGCTCCAAGTCCAAGTCCCGCTCGCGGTCGCGCTCTAAATCGCGCTCAAGATCGCGATCGGGCTCGGCCAAGTCTCGCTCTAGGTAAGTTTACCAAGTCATTTATTTCTTTTTTTATTTACGTCAGGAACGATAAAGTTTATTGTACAAGTCACAGTAAAAATAGATTAACATACAAATACAATCCTATATTTAATTCATTTTAATTTGATGCATATTTTGAGCTTGCTATATTGCATATAATCCGGTCTATAACTATTTTGGCATTGAAAAGTCTTGAATTTGTAGCGAAAACTAAATAGTTATGTGTGGGTGTTAAAGTTGTTTCATGTTTGTGTCCGTTGTTGCGCAGGTCGCGCTCGCGCTCCAGCTCCCGCTCCGGCTCCGGCTCGCCGTCACGTCGAGGTGAGACACACTATATAATACACCATCATACTAGACATAGGTTATTAAGGGACATCATTTCAAATCCAATATGCCTGACTCCTATGGCGGATCAAGTATTTTATGTAGTCTCATGATAGTAGGGTTTTAAATGAAATGGTTTGCTGAGACGAATACGAAAAAAGCAAGATTAAAAAAAAAAACATTAATAATTTTAGGCAAAAAGCGGCGCGCCGTGCGCTTGGAGTCTGATGACGAGGGTGGTGGGGGCGCGGGTGGGTCGGGGGGTGAGGGTGCAGAGCGCGCGGGTTCGCCCCCCGCGTCCCCGCGCGCCGCCGACAAGCCCGCCGTTGACGACTCGTCGGATGACGAACTGGCGCCCGACTCCAAGTCGGCCGAGATGGCGGCCGGCATGTCGGACTTCGAGATCATGCTGGCGCGCAAGCGGGACGAGCGGCGCGGCCGGCGGCGGCGGAGGGACATCGACATTATCAACGACAACGACGACCTCATCGCGCAGCTGCTGCAACAGATGAGGCACGCCGCCGAGGAAGACCGCGACCTCAACAAGCGCAACCAGCCCGCCGTGCGCAAGGTATGTGTCACACACACACACACACACCCACACACACACACACAGATGAGGCACGCCGCCGAGGAGGACCGCGACCTCAACAAACGCAACCAGCCCGCCGTGCGCAAGGTATGTGTCACACACACACACAAAGATGAGGCACGCAGCCGAGGAGGACCGCGACCTCAACAAGCGCAACTAGCCCGCCGCGCGCAAGGTGTGTGTGTGTATGTGTCACACACACAGACTCACTCACCTAGTCATCGTCACCCTCTACTATACATATACAATTAGCCACAACGACACAAACAGCTACCACGACATAAGAACGGCAAATACGATACAATCACACCATAACACAAGAACAGCGCCACCTACACAAGTCCAATCCCTACGATGTACATATTACACATAAGTACACCCTCTTCAGTCAGGAAACCGCACTGGTCCCGTGTGAAGGACCACAGCCCAGTCCTTATCACTACGAGCACACATCATGTGTCGCAGCTGTGAATGTTATAACCTGACTATGCTAAACTGTTGTCGTTTGCCCAGGTGTCGATGCTGAAGTCGGCCATGTCGCAGCTGATCAAGAAGGACCTGCAGCTGGCCTTTCTCGAGCACAACGTGCTCAACGTGCTGTGCGACTGGCTGGCGCCCATGCCCAACCGCGCACTGCCCTGCCTGCTCATCCGGGAGAGCATCCTCAAGCTGCTCATGGACGTAAGTCTACACACACTAACTCTTTTCAAAACAAAGTGTTGTTTTTATTTATTTATTGGCCTATCTACAATTGATACACTAAAGTTGTCAAAAAATAAAAGGCTCGTTTTGACAGCTATGAAAATACTTAATAATAATTAAAAATGATGCTTGCGAATGATACTCGTTGTTGTAGTGTATGGGTAGCATAGTAATTAATGAGGATTATGATTTTGATTTTTCAATTTCTTACGTAGAAAGTTATCGCGGCATGTAAAATGAGAAACATCAACGGGCTTCTTAAATTGTGACGACTTTAATAATAACCTCATAATACAAGCAATAATATAAACTAAGTATACAATATGATTTTTATATTGATATTTTATATGTGAGAGGACGATGCACCTAAAACAACACCCCTCTACTACGTACAGGTACAACGTATAACAAGCAATAACAGGTAAATTAAATCATTTGATAGATAGGAATTTGATACTCACAAGTATTATTTGTAAGTATGTGAGTACCTTGTTCCTATCTATCCAATAAATTGCAAACATATGTTGTATTGAACAAGAAGAGAACATGTGTGAGTTAATGCGGTGTGTTGTGTTGCGCAGTTCCCATCCATCGACAAGTCGCTGCTGAAGCAGTCGGGCATTGGCAAGGCGGTGATGTACCTTTACAAGCACCCCAAAGAGACAAAATCCAACCGCGAGCGCGCCGGCCGGCTCATCTCCGAGTGGGCGCGCCCCATCTTCAACCTCTCCACCGACTTCAAAGGTAGTTATTATACTGTCACATGCCTAAGATACCCGTATCAGTTCTATTAAATGTAATAACACACGAATGTTTTATTTCAAAATAAACTTGGCGCCGACGAAATTTTCAATATTTTTGTCATGGGTGTCGTTTTTGTGGTTCGCCGGGTTGCTCATGGTGAATATGAGGTCAAAATCAATATCCAACATGGCACTGTAACGAGGTGGCATTCTCACCTTTTATGAAGCTGGCAATTTATTTGTAAATATTATTGTTTCGGCTTTTTTAATTTCTTTAAAAGCCGTCACAGGCGAAACATATTGGCAAAAATAATATAATTCTAAATTTTTTCTATCTACCTATTCTTTAATGAAGCCCCTTAAAGTGCCAATTAAATTTTCCAAATTTTCTTCATGAATTTCATTTACGTGGTTTTTGGGGTCACTAATAACGAATAGGCGATCAAAATTCAAAATGTCATAGATTTCTTTTTCACATTTATATACAGTGATCTATAAACGACATAAATAGAGTGTAATTTTTTTTTATTACTCAATCATCATTTATGGGGTCAGATTTTGGGTCATGATCTGTATATTTGTTCTTACAGCGATGACGCGCGAGGAGAGGCAAGCGCGAGACGAGGCCATGGCGGGCACGCGCCCCGCCGGGCCCTCCGCCCCACCCAAGCGCGCGCGCACCGAGCCCGAGCCCGACGCCGACAAGTGAGTCCTATGTGTGTGTGTGTGTGTGTGCTTGTAGCGATGACGCGCCAGACGAGGCCATGGCGGGCACGCGCCCCGCCGCTCGTACGCACTGTGTGTGTGTGTGTGCTTCTAGCGATGACGCGTCAGACTAGGCCATGGCGGGCATGCGCCCCGCCGGGCCCTCCGCCCCACCCAAGCGCGCGCGCACCGTGCCCGAGCCCGACGCCGACAAGTGAGTCCTATGTGTGTGTGTGTGTGTGTGTGCTTGTAGCGATGACGCGCCAGACGAGGCCATGGCGGGCACGCGCCCCGCCGCTCGCACGCACTGTGTGTGTGTGTGTGCTTCTAGCGATAACGCGTCAGACTAGGCCATGGCGGGCATGCGCCCCGCCGCACGCACGCACTGTGTCTGTGTGTGTGTGTGTGTTTGGGTGGGTAGGTGTGTGTGGGCGGGTGTGCTTGTAGCGATGAAGCGCGAGACGAGGCCATAGATTCAATCTCTTTAGCATTATTTCATGCATTTAAAACACATGTACCTAAAATTAACTCATTTACTGGGTTTGGCTTTGACTTGAATGTGCCAAGTTGAGTGTGTCATGCTCTCAAATGTCTCTCGTGGCACATGTGTTGGATCGGTTCCCTTCATGATGGTTGAGTTGAGTGGAGCTAATCCATGCGTCATGTTCGTGAACGGGCGCCGTCAGATTGGATTGGTCATAACTTAGCTGCCTCGACCTGTTTCAATGGTTGTGTTTTTGAATTGTTTGTTTTATTCTAGAACCTTTTAAATGCATGTCTTTTTACATCGTTCTCAAATAATATGTAATTTTCCATCAAGAATGATAAAGCCAAATACTTTGTGATAAGTATCTACTGATTGAAAAGAGTGTCCGTGGAGTTCCTTGGACGTTCTTCTGCATAAAGATCTACCTACGCTTGCGAATGTGCAATTAACTTCATCTATTGCTAGACAATTCAAAAGTACCTTTAAATGGTAATTTAAATTTGAGTTTGGAGATTGTACACTGGATTCTGACCTCTTTTGTTATCTTTCTCTGTCACTCGAGGGTTTGCTGTCAACATTGAGTTAAGCTCGTCTTTGTATGTGTACCTTATTATCACAATGTATTGAAGATGAAGCTGTGCAGCTGCTATTAGATCAGACGTAACGTGTGTCGTGTATGGGTGCGCAGGGTGGCGCGGCCGGGCGAGAAGGGCTGGGTGGCGCGCGCGCGCGTGCCGCTGCCCTCCAACAAGGACTACGTGTACCGCCCCAAGTCCACCAACGAGACCGACATGTCCCGGGTGAGTACTCAGCGTCTGCGTTGTAATCTCAGGCTCCCTCAGGCACGTTGTACTGATAATTAAGAATAACTTAAATTTAATATGGTGGTATTATGAAAGACATCCACTCTGGATAACATGTCGATTTATTGTGTGTCACATCGAATCATCGTACATCATATCATATATTATAAGGTATGGTTACACACACATGCTTAATAGTACTAATGGTGTCTTACATACACTACAATGGGACCAATACAGAAATCGCGTGGGAGGATACATATTCGCGAGCTGGCTGACCAAAATATGTATCCTCCGACTGCACAGCATGATTTTCTTCTTGTTTCCGTATTTTTAGTTCGCTTCCTAAGCAGTCGGGTTTTTGAATTTTAAATTAACTTTTTTTATTTATAACTTTTTAGTTTACATTTTTTTTACATTTAGACATATGAATATAAATATTATATATTTTTGTAATCACCTCTTAAAATCCTTAATTTTGATACCCCTACGATTGGTATGGAAGAAAAATATAAATTGGAACCCCAAAATATGACGCCCAAAACCCGCCATTTTTCTATTTTCCAATTTTAATGTAGCCAGTGACACTCGCAATGTTAAGACGAATTGATGACGTAAGAATCATCAAAATTGGCCAACGGGTTTGGTCTTTAGAACCACATTACTCTCCTTCGGCAGTCGGGTAAAAAGGCAGGTTGAAAAGTTAAAAGTTGTTCAGGACATTTTCTGGGTCTGAATGGGGCAGTTGACAGTTTTCTCGCAATTTCAGGGCTGCCACAGTAAAGATTCATAATGAAGACTACGTTTCGGGTTTTGAGTTTATTCTGTTACACATTGTATAGTGTACTTAATGATATTCTATTAAACAGATACGTTACAAACTCACAAAACAACAGAAAAAAAGTGTTCCGCGCAGCAGCGGCAGCACACATACACACTTTTCATTCATCTGACATTTCACTACAAGTCGAAAGGGATGGCTTGATAAAACCAACAAGAAAAAAAGAGACGGCTAGTGTTTGTCACTTGCGTGTGAATGTAAACAGACATTATCCTGACCATAAACGTTTTTTTCTTTTTCTAACCTCCAAATATCAGAATATAAGGCAAAAAAAAAAATTTGTAAATTGAGGTGTATTGCGTACTTACATATGGTATGAGATCCCTTCTGTTTTATTTACTTTGGTATCATAATTGGTACACTTTTTAAATACACACGATGGATTTTTTTTAATTTTGTTTTTATTTCAACAAAGCGTATCGCTCTTCGCCATGCATGACATAGACTAAATACTATACGTCCCAATTGGGACGTATTGGAGTCTTCACAATGCACGAATCATAACATTTCTGTTTACTAGAATATCATTGACTGTACTACTAACTTCCACTATAGTAGTAAAAAATAGGAATTTATAATTGGTTTGTTAAGTTTGAGGCAGAATGAAAATAAGGGGTTTGCGGTCGGCCATTCCGCTTTAGTAGCTTTAATATGTTAGGTAGTTCTCCTTAATTGCGCGGATAACTGCTTGCGCGATGTAGGATTAGTGTGACGTCAGGTGTAATGTATGCGTGTACTGCTCTCTAAAGAACAAGGGTGATATTCGGAATCAGGAAAAATGGCGAACAGTAATATTTTTTTAATAATTTTCGCCGATCTTCCCGTGCTCGAGTTACATTAGCGAACAGTTTATCTTTTTTCTACGAACATATATTACGTCCTTTTTGCCCATGGCGTCAGTATACATATCGGGTGATTTGGTTGCGTTCATTAAAATGAGATGTTCTAAAGCTCTAGGATCGCCAGCGATTAGATTCAAAATCGAGGTTCAAAATCGCTGCAAATTAGCTCTAGAACATCCTATTTGAAGGAACGCACTCAATGACCAGCTCCAGCACGTCGTGACTGCCAAGTCGTGACTAGTTGTGATCGCTTGTCTCGCACTGTTGCAGACCACCAAGAAGAAGATGACGCGTTACGAGAAGCAGATGAAACGCTTCATGGACCAGAAACGCATGAAGTCAGGCTCGCGGCGTGCAGTTGAGATCTCTATCGAAGGCCGAAAGATGGCGCTGTGACGTTACTACACCTCCATCGAAGTTTGCAAGGTGGCACTGTGACGTCACCACACCTCCATCGAAGGCTGCAAGGTGGCGCTGTGACGTCACCACACCTCCATCGAAGGTCTAAAGATGGCGCTGTGACGACATCACATCTTCATCGAAGGTCGCAAGGTGGCGCTGTGGCGTCACCGCACTCCATCGAAGGCCACTTCAAGATTGACTATCGGAACATTTTTGTGAGCAGCAGCTTTTACCGACGGATCCGCTGCCGTAGCTGACTACACGCACACACACACAGTGCAGATGACCAGTAGCCCGAGACACTTAGCGACTAGCTTTCTATCAGACAAACAATGTTCGTAATCGTATCAGTACTGCCGGAGATTACCCTCCACATGTACACAAGCACTCTCTTTATAATATTAGTTGTATGTTCGTACCTAGCAATGTTTTATGTTAATACACTCAATAAATAATAGTACAAGTACTTAGTTAATAGGCAGAATGAAAACATATAAAAATCTGTTCTATGATGTTTGGAATTTCGCTGTTTCCCAAAAATATGTAATTTCTGAACAAAAATCGCAATTTACATGTTGTTTCAAATTAGTGCCAGATCGCTCAGCGTCGTATGTTGGTGACGTCACGTGTATTGCAAATTTCTTGATAAACGCGCATTACAATATTGTATTATAGTGTGCGTTTATCAAGAAATTTTCAGAGTTCAAACAAAACAAACTGATGTTGACATAGACGTGACGTATTGCGCGCTAACAGACACCTGGTATGGCGTATTGCAACATTTTGTAGTTTCTCTTATCGAAATAAATATCTATCTCGCTCTTTTATAATCTACTAGTGGCCCGCCCGGCTTTGCCTGGCTCTACTCATTTATACCTATAACCATCTGGAATAATGTTCCTTTCAAATTGTGAAAGATTTGTTCAAATATGTGAAGTGGTTCAAGAGTTTACTGTACACGTCTGAACAAACTTAGATTATTAAACTTAGTTATATTAGTTCAGATGATTCCCATTTCGTCCATACTTATTCAATATTATAAATGCGAATGTAACTCTGTCTCTCCATCTATCTATCTGTCTGTTTGTTTGATACCTTTCACGTTTTAAGGGCACACGGGTAGACCATGCCATAGCATACTTTAATCCCGGGATAACATGCACTAGGACACCTACTGGCCCCAAAGTATCTGAAAAGAAAACCAACGATCGAAAGGAAAAACGAATATCTGAACGTGCTACAAATTGTTTTTTGAGAGAAAGCTAGGCGATTATCGAATGCCGAGAGAAATTTTTAAAACAAGAGAGAACATTGTCCGGTTTGAGATCATACATACGTATAGCAAACTATTTGGTGGCACATTACCAGCCCGCGAGCGAAGCTGCTGGCACAAGCTAGTGTAGCACCGAGTGATCCCAATAGAGTGTGCGTTGGCGAGACGTGGCGCCGCGCGTGTACTCATAAGTCATAGCATAAGTACTACTTACTAAAAACTGAATAAACAAATTATGTGACGAAGAATTGTGTTTCATTGACCCCCCTCATGCATGTTATGCATGCATAGATTACCTTATCTATGCTCATAGGTACTACTTTCATTGAGTCGCTCGCGCTCCGTGCGCGAAGACAAGCTTGTCCCACATCATAACATGCATAGATAACCTTATCTGTGCTCATAGGTTCTACTTTCATTGAGCCGCTCGCGCTCCGTGTGCGAGGGCAAACTTGCCCCCTCATCATAACATGCATAGATAACCTTAAAATGGCAAGCGCCACTTTTTTTAGAGCAGGTACAGAAGAGTAAAATAGGTCAATATCACTTTCGTGCTCTTTGTATGCAGCATAAATTCTTGATAGTAGACAGTATTGCATCAAGTTGGTGTGATATCTTGGCATGCAGAAAAGTCTCCTATTAGAACTTCTTGGCAGATTACGTGGCACGTGGAATAATACCCTGCTAAGTAAATCCGGGCAGTTCAGAGAGTCTGTTACTTATTTCTTAAGGAAAACTAAATCCAACATATGCCTGCGATTCTCCAGCGACACCATCCTAAAATATTTCAGTCTCTCTTGGTACGAGTTGAGCTTTTTACCTATATTATTGGTATAGGTAAGATGCCATAAGAACCGTTTTTGCAGCCGTTCAATGCGCTTGATGTGGACCTTATACTCAAATGACCAGACCACACTGCAATATTCGAGATGGCTTCTAACAAGCGAGTTGTACATATATTTTTTTTAATTTAGGGCTTTTTAAAATTTTGCACTCTCTAATAACGAAGCCAAGCATCTTAGATGATTTTAACACATTTTTGTCAATATGCTCGACAAACCTTAGCTTTTTATCGAGCTGTACACCTAGGTCCCGTATAGTCTCAACTTCCATAAGCCGCTCACCATTTAATTTATAAACTGACTGCAAGATATTTATTTTCTTGTTAATATGATGTAATGGCATTTTTTTTACATTCAGGAACATTTTGTTGTGCTCGCACCACTTAGTCAGCCGGTCCAAGTCGCTTTGGAATAGAACCGAGTCCGCAGGATTATTTTATAGACTTTTTGGCTTTGAGGTCATCAGCGAATAAGACTATGTTCGAGTTCAGGAAGCATTTGTAAATATCATTTATGAAAAGAGTGAATAAAGGCGGACCCAAATGAGATCCCTGAGGGATTCCCGACGTTGCAATGTACGAATCTGAAGAGCAACAATTTACCACAACCTTGAGCATCCGACTAGTCAAATAAGATTGGAACCAACTTAAGAGAGGATCCGAAACGCCATACATTTTAAGCTTCTTGACGAGTATGTCGTGGTTTACTGTGTCAAAAGCCTTGCTGAAGTCGGTGTAGACTGCATCAACCTGGACACCCGCATCAACCGCCTCAACAATACTCTCAACACAGTACACCAAATTGGTAGCTGTCGATTGTCCCTTCATAAATCCATATTGGTTGTCTATTATTAGCAGTGATAAATGTCTAGCTAGCACAGGGCATCTGAGGGCTTTACAAGAATGGAGAGAATAGCAATGGGTCTTTAATTGCTCACATCGGTCTGATTCCCGTTTTTGAAAATAGGCAAAATCTTGGTTTCCTCAGGGTTCGATTTTATGATCCCTTTTATTTATTCTCTTTATTGCTGACGTGTAACACTGTTTTGAGACTTGTTATATTTTATTTTATGCTGAGGATATGATAATTCATAAAATTATCCGAAACTGAAATATTAGTAAAATAATGAAATGATCACGGTTATTACAAGTTTACAAGGTGAAAACAATCCAACTTGAAATGTTAGTTGACCTAAAGTAAAATTTATATAATATCGAATCACTATCTTATTGTCCCCCAAAGGATTCCTAGGTACACTAGGACACGCCCTATTTTCCACTTGTTTAATTTTTCATACTTACGAGTTTCACTGGCGTTGGTCCATGTTTTGACGCGCACTGACACTAACTCTATTCACATTCACCTCACTAACACTTCGGGTAGTTTGAAGATCCGTGTCTGACGTGAAGTGAGCGCGGCGCGCTCGTAGCCGCAGCCACCTGTACAGCAGAGCTCCCGCTGCCAGCGCCAGTGCGCCGACCAGGATGTAGCTTACGGCATACTGATGGATATCATGGGTGGTACATCTCCCACTTCTACTTGGCTGTTTTTCATTTGATCGATGCGTTTATGGAGTTTTTCTAATGTGAACTTCATCTCGCCTGAGTCTGTTTCGTCTTTATAGTTTTCTAAAGGCATAGTACTGTTGATTATGAAGTTTAATTGATCCATCTCAGGTATAAAAATGTTCGGACTCATGTCAATTTCATTTTTCTTTTGCCTCTGAATGTTCAGGGTAAAATCTTGACCCTTCAGCAGGCAACCTAGTTCTAAGTAAATTACACCCGCCTTGCTGAGCTGTATTTTGATTACCTGTTCCCCGCAGATTATTTTGACGGCATAAATATTGCAGCAATGGTATAAGAAAAGATACGGGTTTGCTAGAGATGTCAACTTGTTTTCACATCTGGATTTTTGTACCTTACAATTGTCTGTGTCTCTGTCGAGGTTACAGAAGTTGTTCTCGTTGTTTAAGTGGTAAATTAGGTTAGGTTAGGGTTTTTTTTTCAAACTATTGAATCTACCGCGGACCAGTTGCCCGCGCTCTTTTTACTTTAGATTTTTAATCATCACTAATAATGCATTCCTGCTTTTTCTTTTATTTGGGAAGTCCGCTCTATTAGAGGGAATATGTGAAGTGGTTCAAGAGTTTACTCTACACGTCTGAACAAACTTAGATTATTAACCTTAATTATATTAGTTCAGATGATTCCCATTTCATCCATACTTATTCAATATTATAAATGCGAATGTAACTCTGTCTCTCCATCTATCTATCTGTCTGTTTGTTTGATACCTTTCACGTTTTAACGGCACATGGGTATACTATGCCATAGCATACCTACTACATTGATTCGCGCGTTGGTCGCTGTCGAGAGCACACGTTCGTATCAGTCCGTACTAAGTAAATTCAATTTTATTTCTATTTTGAATTCCTATTGGTTGAACTACCAAATTCTTAATTCCTGCTCACTCTCGTGTAAAGTTGCGGCGTTACTCCTCCTACTGGGCGTTTTAAGAAAGAGACAAATTGCAAATTAAAGTTTCGCCTAAATTGTCTCGGAGCGAAGTGTGATTTGAACGTGCACCCACAAGCGCGGCCGGCAGTCCACTGTGCCGGCTATTGCGCCAAGCGAGTCCGTAGCACTGTTATCGAAACCAGCGACAACTACGGCACGCGCGAGCTCTGCGGATGAGTCACACACGGCTATACGCTACGAACCTGCTACGAGTCTGCTACGGAGGTATTTATGCGCTACGAACTAAGTACTAAGCTTCGCTGTCTACTCAATGCTTGCGTAGTAATTGCGCTATTTTTGCACTA
The DNA here is from genome assembly GCA_947562075.1 of Orthosia gracilis. NCBI lineage: Eukaryota > Metazoa > Arthropoda > Insecta > Lepidoptera > Noctuidae > Orthosia > Orthosia gracilis. The sequence goes on from OX387266.1 coordinate 26,048,901, forward strand.
CTACAAAGTGCCTTTTTTCGCTGCTTGTGAAATCCATCTGCTGATCATAATTGGAACTAATTTGCTTCTCACTTCCACAAGTTAATAAGCATGCAGAGTCCCCCACCAACCTCTCGTAATGTGACGATTCCTGAGTCGGAATCAGACGTACCAAATACGACTGATCAAAGAGTTACCATCAGATCAAAACGTCGCCGTCTATCTTATGACGATTTAAGAGAGGATATGCAACAGTTTAAAGCCGAAATAAGAGGTTTATTGGCTACGATCTCTACTGATGTGGCGGAGGTTAAGGCGCAAAATATATCGATTCAAGATACCTTCAGAAATATCCAGAAGACTAATGAGGAAATTAAAAATTCTATACAGTTTGTGACTAAGCAATATGACGAGATTAAACTGAAAATAGATAAAATAAAACACGATCAAAACGAAAAAAATCAAACATTGGAGGAAAAAATCGAAGAACCCGAACGTGTGTCCTGCTTATCAAAACTGGAGATAAGAAATATGCCGCAAAAAGATCAAGAATCTAAGGGTGATCTTGTGAAAGCAGTATTATGTATTTCGAAAACAGTAAATTCAAACCTCGACCTCAGCTGCAACGTAAGAGATATTTACCGCAAGACTAGCAAAAACAAGCCTAATTCTGTGGTGGTTGTGGATGTTTCTACACCAATAATAAAAGCAAATGTTCTGAAGGCAGTGAGAGAATACAATACAAAGAACAAACCCACAACTCTGAATACCTCCTGCATAGATAGAATAAGCGAGGCAAAGCCTATATTCGTATCAGAATACCTCACGTTCAGAACCGAGAAATTGTTTTATCTAACTCGTGAGTTTGCCAAGGCTGAAAATTACACATTTGCATGGACTGCTAACGGTAAGATATACTTGCGCAAGAAGATAGGAGATCCCCACTTGATTGTTAAAACAGAAGAGTCACTAAAAGAACGTAAATGACTAATAATCATTTTTTTATTATATTATTTTGTATGCTAATCTTAGTATTTCTAATAAGTTGGTTTATATTAACGAAAGTATTACACGTATTATTCCCTCCATTTTAAAAATGTCGTTATAATATGTAAGAAAAAATCTACTAAACTCAAACAAGTACCTATCACATACATTGACACTTACACACCCACTCATACTAGGAACACATGTATACATCCCAGAAACAACACACTAAACGACCACATGATCACATTAATAAATAATTTAGTTATAAAGCATAAATCACACTCAAATAGGACTGTAATTATGTTAAAAACTAAACCTCCAGTCGTGCCTCATTCATTATACTATTTTTCATGGGTTCTACAAAAGAAATAACAGATGAGATAGATAACTACAAAGTCTCAAAAATAAAGTTATTCAATACACAAGAGGCTAATCTGCATTTAAACTCCATGCATAGTGGTTTCAACATGATATCCCAGAACATCAGGAGCATATCTTGTAATATGTCTCAATTCGAAGTACTCTTAACACAAATACAGCTGGATTTCGACCTAACAGTCTTAACTGAATGTTGGCTAAAAAATACTCACACCCTACCTATAATAAATAACTATACATATTATTCCACGGAGGGCCATGAGACCCAAAACGAAGGTGTAATTGTGTACATAAAGGGTTGTCTTCAGTATTTCGTCTTTGAGCATATTTTAGAGGACGCTAACTGCTTAATCATTAAAATTAAAGCTGATATCGTTATCGTTGCAGTGTACAGACCTCCTATTTACAGTATTGAAAGGTTCCTAAAATCATTGGATGCTCTGTTGAAATCACTGTCTTCTTATGCAAACATTATTGTCATAGGCGATATTAATATAAATATAAAAGAAATCGGTAACGAACCGCGATCTCACGAATATTTAAATTTAATGGCATCACATGGTCTACTTCCCGGCCACCTGCTTCCAACAAGAAAACAAAATTGCCTGGATCATGTAATGATAAAGTCTGTATTCAACTGTAATACGACGTAATAACCATAACTATAACGGATCACTATACAGTTTGCTTGTCACTGGGCAAGAAATTATCAGAATACTGTAACAAACACACAATAACCCACATTAACAATACTAAAGTCATAACGGAATTAGAAAAATCGAACTTAAATCACATTTACAGTTGTACTGACGTAGATATTGCATTACATTTTCTAATATATACTATTACAAAAATAATAAATAACAACACTACAACTAAAATAGCTAGTCATAAAAAAGACAATTAAACCATGGATTACACCGGGTTTGTTACGCTGCATTAAACACATGGATGAGCTCCATACTAAAGTTAGAAAGAACCCAGAAAACTTTTGAAATTTCTTTAAGACCATTCTTAAAAAAGTAAAATGTGCATATGAAAACCTAGAATTTAAAAAGGCAAAAAATAATTCAAAGAAATCCTGGAAATTAATAAAAACAATAGCATCTCTAAATAAACAAAAAGATAGTAACGAATCCCTACTAGAAATTGACCCAAGCCCTGTTAATATAATCAATAGATTCTTTGCAACCGTGGGACAAAAACTAGCTGAAAATATAAACAACATGGATGGGAATGGAATATCGATACAAGACTTAGGTGAACAATCTGCAACTTCCTTTGTTTTACTTGACACTGACGAAGAAGAAGTACGTTCTATTATAATTGTTATAATATTTATGACGCAGACGTAGCACACAACAGTGTTGCCATTACAACAAAATATTAATTCAGATATGTTTAATTATCTTTAACACCCTCCCTAATTAAACATAATTTTAACCTCCATGCCTTAACTAATCTTAAACAGACAGAGTGTTTACATTATCTGAACTCTGGCTGAATCATGAACATACAATTTATAAAATAGCTTACAGTACCAAAAGCAAAAAAAATCTTTAAACACATTTGTACCTGGTCAAGAGGGTTTACAAAAAAAACTTAGGCACAATTTACAATATTAAATTTTTTATACTATAATTATCATTAAAATGTTTACCACCCCTCCCTCATTAAACATAATCACAACGTTTGGCTATTCATCCTATCATCAAACAATTAAATTCAAAATTCAACGTCTGGTATCTAGATGATGGCACACTAGGAGGTGACGTAGATACAGTTTTGAAAGATTTTCAGTTCCTGAAGCAGCAATTCCAGTCCATTGGCCTTGAACTCAACCACTCCAAATGCGAAATTTTCTTTTGTGACAATACAGACAGACAATCGACCCTTCAAAAATTCAATACAATAGCACCAGAGATCAAAATTGCAGAAAGAAGTTCACTGCACCTCCTAGGTTCCCCAATTTTGGAAGATAGTTTTTCTCCATTCATTGACGCCAAGATAACACATTTCAACGATATTTCGGACAGACTCTCTAAAATTAATGTATATCACCCTCATTCGTTATTGTTGTTTTGGTCCAAATTTCATGTACTTTCTTCGCGCTTCGCCATTATGGAAGCGTTCACAAATTCTCTTGGACAAAATTGACCAGATTATTCGTTGCACGCTATCATCTATCCTTAATGTGGCCCTGGATGACCGAGCATGGCTGCAAGCCAGTCTACCCATTCGCTTCGGTGGGCTCGGCATCCGCAAAATTTCTAGTTTAAGCCTACCGGCGTTCCTGTCTTCGGTCCACAGCACTGAAAAGTTAACCAGAAAAATCCTGTTGCCATCACTGGTTAACTGTGCCGTACTCGACCGATGCAGTGAATGCCTGGAAAGTGGCTTGCCCGAATACAGCGTTGCCCAAGACCCCGTTTTCCCAGAGACAGTGGGATGAGCCGCTCTGCAGGTTGGTACGGAATAAACTTAAAGATACGTCCACCAATACTGCAGAGCGTGCCCGCCTGCTGGCTGTGGGAGAATGGGAGTCAGGCCTCTGGCTACAGGCACTACCGTCACCTAACATAGGAACTATGTTGAGTGACAACACTTTCCGGATCGCTACATGTCTGCGTTTGGGTGCTCCCAGCGGAGCTCCACATCGTTGTCAATGTGGTGAAGCAGTCGACCGCCTCGGACACCATGGCCTATCCTGCAGTAGGAGCGCTGGTCGGTTAGCACGGCACGCCAGCATTAATGACATCATACGTCGAGCTCTTGTCACCGCCGGTGTGCCAGCTGTTTTAGAACCCAATGGCTTGGCGCGCCACGATGGGAAGAGATCAGACGGGATGACCATAATGCCATGGAAGGTGGGTAGGCCTTTGGTGTGGGATGCAACATGTGTCGACACCCTTGCGCCATCCCATCTTCTTAGCACGGCGGGCTGTGCTGGGGCAGCTGCTGCTAGTGCAGAAAACCTCAAACGGCGCAAATACAACAACCTTATTGGAAGTTATATATTTGAGCCATCCAACGTGGCAATGCTGCCAGCGTTCTGGGCACTTTTCACGTTGACAGCGATGTGGACGAATTTTTTGACGCCCTATGACCCGTATACGTGTTCGTCGTATTTTATTTTTATTTAAGTGTATATATAGGTAGTTATTGTTAATTAAGTATTATATACAATGTAAATTAAAAAAAAAAAAATCACAACATTCAATCTTTGTTATTATTTTAAACCTATACCCTCCCTTAATTTTATAAAAACATCTTTCAACAGAGGTTTAAAGTCGCCACAATCTAACAAGCCCGTTGACGATTTTCATTTTACATGCCGCGATAACTTTCTACGTAAGAAATTAAAAAATAAAACTAATAATCCTAATTAATTACTATGTTACCCATACACTATAACTACGAATATCATTCGCAAGCATCAAGTTTAGTTATTATTAAGTATTTTTATAGTTGTCAAAAGGGGCTTTTTATTTTTTGACAACTTTAGTGAACAAATCACCTAGTTGATTTTTAACCGACTAACCAAAAAGGAGGAGGTTCTATGTTCTTTTTTCTTTTTTTTTGTGTTTGTTCAACGATATCTCCGTCAATTGTGGACCGATTTTGAAAATTCTTTTTTTTGTTTGTTAGAGCATGTTTCGAAATTGGTCCCATTTTAATTTGGTTAAGATCTGATGAAGAACTTCGGAGATATACAGCAGAACTCTTCAATAAATAACGGCAAATCTCTCGGGATTGCTGCAACCGCATATCTGTTTATTGTTTATACCATTTCATAACATAACATCACGCCAGTACGCTCTAAAGGGGTACGCAGATGTGTACAGTTCACCTTGATACACTCTCATTTCACCGGTTATAATCAAGTTTCATGGCATTCGGATAATCTATTCTGGCATTATAAGTACCTCACTAAAGGCAAGTTGCTTAATAGGTACAACTAAAAAGTGAAATAAAAAATCTTTTTTACAAAAAAAATACTACCGACTTCCAACTAAAAACACTACAAAGTGAAAAATAACTTTATTTTTCGAATAACTAAAATATACATATTGCCCCTCCAGGAACAATCCAATCGGTTGTCTCCGCTTGCAATACGAGTACGTCAATCACGCGTGTATTAGTATCATCAGTGTGTTCAACCACAGGAGCACGACTCAGGGCATCCACATCGTTCATCGAATATAGGTCAGGATCACGTATGGCTCATACATGATCCTGACCTTTATTCGATGGTACAGTCGTACTCCTGTAGCTGTACCCACCATCGCACGATCCTAGGTATGAGGGCACGCTTCGTCAAAGCCGTCCTCAACACATTACAGTCAGTTACTATTTTAAATTGAAATCCCAACAAATAAACACGTAATCGACTCAAAGAAGCAACGACAGCCAACGTCTCGAGATCAAAAGAATGTCGTTTTTGCTCATCTTCTGAATTTTTCCGACTGTAGTAGGCTATAGTCCTCAACTGGCTGTCACTACCTCGCTGCATAAGAAACACGAGAGATTCCGAAACTCCAAAACAGACTTTTAGGCCCACCACAGGCCATTGTGTGGATCGCCCGGAGGACACGGTGGAGCATACGGTGGAGGTCTGCCCCGCTTGGGCGGAACACCACCGTGTCCTCATGGAGGCGATCAGCGGTGGCGACCTCTCGCGTCCGGCCCTGGTTCAGGCCATGGTACGGAGCGAGAGGGTATGGGAAGCTGTCACCTCCTTCTGCGAAGCAGTAATGCTCGCAAAGGAGGAGGCAGAACGCGTGAGGGAGACGCAACGGAGACGCCCTCACGCCCCTAGCCACCGCAGGAGACGCCCTGGGCGCCTGCGATGCCTACCTTTGATGCATCGGTATGCACCTCGGTCTCTAATCGTTCTACGAGTTTCGCTTTGAACGTGTTAAAAGCAGTTATACATTCTGCAGTCTATTGCCACTCAAATTTGGATTTAAAAAGATTCGTTAATGGGCATGCTATTATTGCAAAGCTTTGACGAATCGACGAAAATAGCTTTCAAGTCCTATGAAACGTCTTACATCATGTACGTTTTTGGGTACAGGAAAATTGGAAATTGCAATTGTTTTACGCAATCCGAGACGTATGCCATCTCCAGGTACACAAAACCCTCGAAAATCTATCTCTCTTTGGAAGAAATGGCACTAAAAATTTGTCTCTACAATTTTTTTCCTAAACGTCACTGTTTCTAAGATTTAATGGTTTCTTCAAGCTCAAACGGCTGGACGGATCTGGATGAAATTTAGCACAGAGATAGACTATAGTTAGGAATAGCACATAGGATATTTTTTATCCCGGGAATATGTTCCCTCGGGATAATCTTCGACTTGCGCGCGGGCGAAGCCGCTGGCAGAAGCTAGTTATAAATAAATCTTGATTATTTCTACCAGACTTATTACTCTGCCCTCGTACCTAAGCTGTTACTGTGAAAGTCGAAAGTAACAGATCTTTAAGTTGTAGGTAGGTAGGTTCTGTCGGAAAATTAAAAGCATTGTATTTTTTTTCATAGCAACAAATATAAATGAATTTAGTTACTACAGAAAAACAAGGCTAACTAAGTGTATAATTTATTAAATTAAAAATTAGTTAATAATTAATTGTCTGTACAGTATAAGTTAGAGTGGAACATAGTAACATGCGATGACTAGTGTAGTTGATGACGTCCTGTGGACGCGCGCGCTGGGTCACGTGAACACCAGCACCAGCAGCACCACCGCGAAGCCCGCAACCAGGCACATGATGAGGCCCACCTTCTTCTGTGGACAACAAGTTCAGGGTGAGTGTCTCATCGTCGCCCTTATTCCCTGCATGCCGCCTACCTGCACGGTCCGTTTGTCTGATCGTTAGGTGCGAAAACAGAGGGGATGTCCTCTAGAAGCATTATTTTGCGATGTTTAATTATTGAGAAGTTTGCTTAATGTTTGTAATAAATTTACTTGATACTTGATACATAGTTCATTCTGTTTTTCAGGTGATTCTATATGCGAAAACATATTTAAATAAACGGCCATGAATGCAGTCAAGGGCTTCTTGCTCCAACTCGTCTGCGCAGGGCCCTAGGCCCGGGCGGTGACTCGTTACCTTCCGGGCCTTGGTGCGGCTGACGGTGCCCTTGAGCAGCTCGGTGCCGCCCGTGCCCACGTGCTCGGTGGCCTGCAGCGCGTAGTACTCCACACTGTCCACCTGGTCTTGCTGCAACACAGAACACAAAACCATTACTTTTCAACCGACTTCCGAAAACGGAGGGGGTTCTATGTTCGACTGTATGTATTTTTTTATCTAGGTATGTTCACCGATTTCTCCGTCATTTTTGGATCGATTTTGCAAAATATTTTGTTTCAAAAGGGTACTCTCAATGTGGTCCCATTGCCACTAAAGAACACCACAGATGGTCTCTGGAATTTCTCAACGATAAGTACTATACTGGTATAAGATGTCTCGAATAGTTAAATGACTGTGATGAAACAAATCTAAATGGTTCTAATTAAAATGGTTGCTACCAACGAACTGATCTGGCGATGAAGCTGGAAATAGGCAAGGAAACTTCGTAATAAAGCAAAGTGTTCCAGTCGTGTTTAGGCTTCAAAGTCAAAAGTAAAAACGTTTATTGCGAACTACGCTAGGCAAGACGGCGATTAGGCTTGTTAGTATTGTTATGAAAAGCTCTGTGGCTATAATAATTTTCATGGCAATCTTCTTCTTGTAATATCTGTATATATATATAAAGGAAGAAAATGACTGATTGACCGACCGATCGAACAACGCACAGCCGAAACCGTTACGCCTAGAAGCATGAAATTTGGCAGAAAGGTTCCTTACGTAAGTGAGCACTGGGAAAGGATTTTTGGAAATTCCACCCCTAAGGGAGTAAAAAGGCGGTTGAAAGTTTTGCCAAAATTCTTACAACTTGGCACAAATAGTAATCTAAGTAAATGATAAAGGTTGTCATTAATAGTTTTTCGAAACTATCCTCATTAAATGTTATTTTTTTTAATAAGCACCCGAAATCAAAATTATTGAAAAAGCTCTCTTCGCAATCCAACAAACATAAACGAAAAATTTAAAAGAGAAAAAAAGAGTGAGTAACATAATATTTGGGTTTTTAAAAAGTCGACCCTCAACGGGGCAAAAAGTGGTTATTAAGTTTTTAGGGAGGAGGTTTTTACTCTATTGCTTTGGCATTTACGACACCGAATACCGAAAAAAAAGTTACTTTTCATTTTGTAATTTCCGGTAAAAATTAATATTTTCTCACCTGAAACAGTTTTTTTTATTGTCATATGATTACAATTTTTTCTGTTATATGATGTTTCGGGAATGAGTCATAACATCGTGGAACGTCAAAGACAATTTATTTATGATTGGGTCGTATTGGCAGTCGCTCCACGTAAAACACTTAGTGCTCAGCTGAATCCGGTAAGACTGGAAGCCGACCCCAATATAGTTGGGAAAAGGCTAGGCAAGAGAGAGAGAGAGAGAGAGGGTCGTATGAAGCCGAGCTAAAGGGAACACCTCTTTGGGAATGACGAATAATTCAGTTTAGGTAAAGTAAACGCACATTTGTTTCACAGGTAAGTGTATCGACTCCAAACTAGTTAGTTGGCATCCAGCTAATTACAGAACAGCTACCCGCTGACCGCGAAGCACGTAGTTCGTAACCTACGTTTACGTAACAACTAATATTGTTTCTAAAGGACAGTTAGTCGACCTCATCTGGTTAAGTTAGTCAGAAGACTCGGTAGAGTGTGCCATTTTATGCACACTGTAGATATTTTAACATGTACTCTTCAAATCGAATGTGCGGTGCAAGATCTGTCCAGCAGTGTTAGCCCAACTTCTAGAAATTGTTGTTTGATTTATATATCTATCATATCTACTTGTACATAATTAAATAAGCTAGTTTAATTGTTTTTTGTACCAATTTATATATTTGTTGACAGATATTTTTTTTTTGATTAAATTAACTGACCCAAATAAATTACTATCTAAAGTGATGGCTTAAAACACAGGTTTGATAGAACCTCAATCGGACAGGTCCAACACAAAAATAGAAATTCCTGTTTATCTCGCAGTTGAAATAAAATATTTTAGTTATAGTTTACATATAACACCTAAGTTTACCATTGTTTAAAACAAACTAGATAGGTTTGCAGGGCACACCAACATAGATGTTCGTATGCGTTAAATCAACGGGTGTATTTCTTCGCCTATTTATTAGTGTTTGCTTCACAATATATATGAAGCAAAGAATATGAAGCATAAACTTAACTATGTAATTAACAGGTTCCGTGGCATAATCGGCGTGTAAATCAAATGTCTTGGGATCGAATCTCACCACCGGTGTTAACTTTTTGCATTATTAAAAACATTTTTTTTTCATTTTCCTAAAAAAAATATTTACCTGATAATAAGAAAAAAAGAAGAAGAGAAAAAAAAAGAAAAAGAAGAAGAAGTTTAGTGGAGAAAAATATATTGAAGTAAAAAATTTACAAATTTAATAAGAAATTAGTGGAGAAAAATATATTGAAGTAAAAAATTTACAAATTTAATAAGAAATCAACAATCACTATTCACTAGGATTTTGTTTTAAATTATAATTACAAATTATAAAGTTTTGTGCATGACAAATATTCTAAGTCTAAATGTTTTTGTATGCGATGCGCAAACTTGGTAGCATCATATTTTTTTAAACGTCCAAGTAACCTTGACTGGTATTACGACCCTCTACTGCACTAATTCACCGGGACCCATTGATGACATCCATCCGCAATATTCCAAAGTAATGCGGGCACTAGACCTGCATTGAACAATATTTTTTTGCGCTCACCATCTTTTCGCAACAATATTTTGCGACCGTCCTTGTCTGATTTAAAACATTTTTCATCGCTAAATATAACTCTATTATTGCACCGATCGAAATCCTTAAATTCTATTGCGAAGCGTACCCGGTTGTGCCTGCCAATATCTGTCGGTAAAATGTTCTTGTTTTCTTGGTAGGCCTACAACATTTCACACCAGCTGCAGGCAAGTGGTTCGGTACAGTTTGTAATGTTACGTCATGTTTAGTCACCGTGGAACGAGTAGTGAACTAGTGAGGAAGGGCTCAGCCATATGCCAAACAACTATGTCACGGTGCTGCGCTTTGGAATCTGTGTAGGCAAATCCAGTCTTTGGTCCCGGTCGGCGAGGATCAATGCTTCCCGAATCTGCATAACGTTGGACCCACAATTGCACAGTTCTTCTCTGTGAACAATAATAAAATATTATTACAAAAAATAACAAGCAATAACATGTGGATTATTTAAACACATTAAACTTCTAAACATAATAAAAATTTTGTTACTCACCGATGGCAATATCATTAAACGCCTCGCAATTTCACTAATTGAAACGTTTTGCTCAAGCAAAATAATTATCTTAGCTCTTAAAAGACATAAATGCAGTTAAGTGATTCACAAATAAAAGCACTTCTCAAAATTTGCATAAAAACGTAACGAAAGTCCGATAGTCAATAGCATTATGACGATGAACAACTACTAACTTATATATGATTTGTCTTTTTAGAGGGTAGACAATTAATATATTCCAACCCAAATATAAAGAAGACTTGCTTATAGTTTAGCAATGAATTGAAAAAACAAATGTTAAGTATTTAATTAAAAACATAGAGCCGTTGGCAGTTGGACTCGATCTTACGGCGCCAGGGCGTAAGATATTGTTTACCACACGCTCGACTAATGCGCCACGGAGACGATTGTTACATTAGCTAAATGTATGCTTCATATTCCCCGCTACATTAAAGTGAAAAGTTATTGCAAGTGTGTGCGTGGACAACAGGTTATTGTGAAGCAAACACTAATAAATATAAGTAACACACCTATTGATATTACGCACACTATGTTGGTGTGACCTGCAAACCTTCATTTGCTGTGTGTACATTTTTGTGACGTTTTAATTTTTAAATAAATTATTCTTTTTCTTATTCTTAAAGTAACTCAATATAATTATAATAACGGTGAAGGCTGGACGTTTGCAATCCGAGAGATCGTCATTCCAAAAGATTATGATGTTGTAACTCCGAGCATAACTCTCTCCATTGCCCTCTGGGTAATAAGCCTTCTGATGAGACCCATTGTGCACGACCACGTTTTGGTTCCGTATATCATCACTAGCTACAAACTGGTCGAAGACTTTTGTCTTGAGATACAGGTGTGTTAGACGAGAAGATACGGCGCAACTGCCCGAACGCTACCAAGCCGAGTCGAATTCGACGGTTGACCTCTTTCTTGAAGTTATACTTACATGACAGAACCGTTTGTTCCAGGTAGACATAATCGTACACAACTTCGAGTACCTATATATTCTCCGATATTGATAGGAGTGGGTGTTTCATGGGTATTTAACATGACCTTTATTATGTTCATTTTAAGATCCACTCTGTAACGGTTTCGTTACAATCTTCCCGTACTTAACTTCATCTAATTTAAATTAATAACTTAAAATATTCTAATTACAAATAAAATCAACCTTAAATTCACTAATAAATACTTATAAAATAAATCTAATCCTATTTATACACAGAATTAATAATACCCTAATTCTAGTAAAATCCATACAGTTAATTACCTATCAACGCAAACGAACTTTGCGAACGAAACGAGTTGAAGTTGGGCGAGCTGCGAGGAACTAAAGTTCTTGAACGAGGATGTCATTGCATTTTTAACCGTGAGCGAGCAGACAACTTGCACTGCACCGTCATTCTACTCACAGTTCTATCCATACAAAATAATTGTTGTAAAATATAAGTAATCCAACAATAATTGGCATTCTTTCTTCTTATAATAAATACGAAGTTCACCCCATAGTGTTGGGGTTCCTATTCCGGCGTCAGATCCACCTTCACGCCACTACCTAGCGCGTGTTTTGGCCTACCCCAACGCACGGTTAGCTGCCTACTCCGTGTCGCCGAGCTACGGGTCTACCTACCACCTACTCTGCACCACCGCTTCCCGGGATCTACCCCCGAGTGGAAATTTTACTGCACATCGCCGGACGCCTCTAACGCTAAGGCCAGTGGTACACTATCTTGTGGCTACGCAACGTACTTCGGGCCGCGAGTGACAACCCCGACCCTGAGGTCTAATAAAATTTGTCCCTCAAAACCTTCTGTTGGTTTTTTGCTACTACCCTCGAGCTACCTGGTGGGGAGGTAATCCAGTAAGAAGCGTTACACTGGCGCCCAACGTGGGGAAGCCCGTTTCGGAAGCCCTACTGAGGTCGTCAATCATTATACTGAGGTCCTCCATTGTCTCAACCATGACCTCTATATCATTGGCAAACCGAAAATGAGTGATGTACTCGCCATTAATGATCATGTCTAGCCCTTTCCAGTCCAGGAACATGAAGACATCTTCCCTTGCAGCAGTGAACAGTTTCGAAGAAATGACGTCTTCCTGTCTCACACCGTGCTGCAGAAGGATAAGTTCCGAGGTCTGGTCCTGAAGTCGGCCTGATGAAAAGACTGCAGTACACTCAGCCCGAGTCTCGATCGAATGGAAGATCTTCTCGTAGACCTCAAACGTTAAGCAGTAAGGCAGGTTATACTTTTCGGCCTTCTGTGTAGGCTGCCGCAGCGTATGTATGTGATCTACGGTGCTGAAGCCTTTTCCGAATACGGCTGCAGTGCCGAAAAACGGAAAACAATAGGTACCAAAGGCACCGACTTCGGAAAAGATTTCCGCTGACGCTTTGTAGAGATTTGTTTTGGAAGTCGGTTTGATTTTTTTGTTAAAAAGTTTTTGTCGTGTTAGTGCAGTAAGTATTGGTATTTTCGTTATTTAAGTCAAACTAGATTCGATTGTCAAGCAAATTCCGCTACCCGACCATAGATATTAGGCAGTATTTTCATTGGTCGCAATCATAGACTCAATTGAGTTTGTCGTAAGATTGACATTCGCATCATAGGTCGATATTTATCAAGGCCACATCAGTGCAGTATAAAACATTGCATTTTTAATTACATTATCGATATCGATAGATACCCGATTTCTTTATTCGAAAAAATAGGACGTGTTTTTTTTATTATTTTATTTGAAAGTAGGTATATATTTTCATCATCTTCCTGCTTAAGTTACTTGGGGTCGGCGCAATACGTTTTCTTCTTCCGTACCGTCCATATTTATCTATACTATACTAATATTATAAATGTGAATGTAAGTTTGTTTGTTACGCTTTCACGCAAAAACTACTGAACCGGTCATCATGAAACTTTGTACATATATTCTTAGAGGTATTAGTAGTAACATAGGATATATTTGATTAAAAAAAGTATTTTAGAAATGAAATCAATTTGAAATTATGTACTAATTTAATTATACTCTTTGAGGCGGGCGGGCTTCTTTATAATATTATAGTACCATAGAAATGTTTAATTACGTATGTTCTTTTGTAATCCATCCATTGAAAACCATCTATAAAGTCTTTAACGAAGACTATCTCTGTAACGGCAATACTGCAGCATTCAAATTATTACGTGAAGCTAGTTATCAATCTGTATTACAAACGCTTGCCCTTACACGTGGTGGTACTCAAACACTTAGATAATATATATTCTAACTTCTCTTGTGAAGGTGAATTTTATAACTCCTTCTTCATTTACCATCGTCCTATATGGGCCTGTTTTTATACGTGAGCCGCTAAAACCGTTTCAATGTTCACGTAATAACAAAAAGCCCTCTTAGTTATCCGCATTATTGTGCAAATACGGAACCCTATTACTGCGCGTGGCCCGACACGCACTTGGCCGGTTTTTTATTGTATTAAACCAGACCCTTGATAAAAAATCAAAGACACATGGCCATGCCGCCGCAATGCCGCCACCACCATATATTTTTTTAGACACCACCACCGTGGAATTGATCATCGGCGCTCATGTCCATTGTACTATACTATACTACATTCATCATCACCTTCCTGCACTTGTCCCATGCTACTTGGGGTCGGCGCAGCACGTTTTCACGTTTTATTGTACTACAATGGATTATAATGTATATTTTTGATTTAGTTTTGGAATGACGATCTCTCGGATTGTAAACGTCTAGCCTTCATCTTGCGTTAGATACTATGGTTCATCCATGTGCTTGTGCCGCGACGAGGTGTGGTGTATGTGCGTGTGTGTGTGTGTGGCGCACCTGTGCTGCGTCGAGGTGCGTGTGCCAGTGCTGCCAAATTAGCGCTTTCAGCGCCAGTTCTAGCGCTCTTTTGTTCAGGAGCGCGTTCTAGCGCGTAGCGCTAAATCTAGCGTTTTTTGAAACTATGGACTTTCTTTCAACTTCCAAACGACTGGTTTAGAAAAAATTAATCAACACATAAATATAAATTGAAGTCCAAAACTGATCAAGACCAACAATTTTGTTTAAATCGGATGATGATGAATTATTTTAATTCCTTTATTTTATAAAATAATTACATTAACACGGTATTACTTTGTTTTATTTTTAATAATTAAGTACTATTGTCTAGCCGCACAGCAAGTATATCGGAAATCAACGCATTTGTTTTGCAAATTTGTTTGTCTGTTCGTCACTAGATGGCGTTGTCGAATTTCGATCGGTTTCTGAATCTCGATATTAAGATTTTCCGCCGATAATATATGTCTCTAGGATTAAGTATTTTTTGTAACCACTCTATTACTGCTATAACCTGTATTCTACGGTGTAACCAATACATCTACGATTAAATCAGACTGGGGGTCAAAGTGTCGGCGTCAGTGATCCACACTCCTAAGTTCAGACTGAAACCTTTTTTTCAATTCAAACCCCAGTTTTCTAACCCTCATGAGTTAGAGGGTTCTTCATGGTCCTTCGAGCCGGATGTGGCAAGTGCTGTACAGTTCAGGTGTGTTCTCCTAATTGGACGGAGAATCATCAACCCCATACGTTCCTGCCGAGTGGTCTTCGATGGTGAGTGACAGCAATACCGGATCCAGCAGCGGGGAAGTACGGTGGAAGGAGTACAAATCAGCAGCAAGCAAGCTGCAGACGACTGAGGTCGTAAGGAAGTGAGTGATAGTGCCGAAAATCGTGAGTACATTGTGATTTCTTATGTGCCAAGCAAAAGTGAACCTTATTGCCTAGAAGATTTTAACTTTTAACTTTCGTGTAGTAAATTGGACTTAGAATAATTTCATGTGTGCATGTTTAGACTTAGTTAGATTTAAGCCAAAATTAGGTTTAGACGGGGAACCTATGCCCGATTTTCAGTAGATTTAAATGTCAAACACTTAGAAAAATTTGGTGTTTACATTGACTTGTAAAATTTTCAAAACTTTTTAGAACTTGTAAAATTTTAAGAAATATTTGGGACTTAGAAAAATTCTTTGTTTATATTGACTTTTAAAATTTTCGGCAATATTTTGGACTTGTAATTTTTTGGGACTTCAAAAATTTCTTTGTTTACATCAACTTGTAAAATTTGGTCGAACCTTTATTTTTATTGTTTACTTCAAAATGTCTTTGCAATCACATGTTAAGGTGCAAGATGATATTCATGCTCGATTGTCAAGAGCTAAAACTAATTTTAAAAAGTCGCCAAAGGATAGAATTACCGAACAATATTTAGAAACCAGATTAGAAAATGTAGAAGAATTGTGGGCGCAATTTAGTTTAACACATAAACAAATTATTAAAGATTTTGAACCTAAGGAGTTGATATCTTCACCATACACTATAAGTGAAGTTTATTATAATACTGAGGAATTATATTTAGATTTGAAATGTGACTTAAAAACTGCATTAAATAAAATTAAGAGTAGTGATGTGTCACCAGCTACGGGGTCATCATCAAATAATGGATCCGTAGGTAAAAGCGTGTCTATAAAATTACCTAGAATAACTATCCCAACATTTTCGGGGAAATATACCGAATGGCCGACTTTCCGAGACTTATTTGTGTCAGCAATTCATAAAAATAGCACGATTGATAATGTTCAAAAATTACATTATTTAAAAAGTTATTTGACTGGGGAAGCCGAGCAGCTCCTTCGTCATATACCAATTTCGGAATCAAATTATGAAAGATGCTGGGCTCAGTTGGAGACAAGGTATAACAACAAAAAATATTTGTCTCACTGTATTTTAGTAAGATTGCTCAGTCAGAAAAACATAGTACAA
Organism: Orthosia gracilis; assembly: GCA_947562075.1. NCBI lineage: Eukaryota > Metazoa > Arthropoda > Insecta > Lepidoptera > Noctuidae > Orthosia > Orthosia gracilis. The sequence continues at coordinate 26,065,451 of OX387266.1, forward strand.
GAGTCAGCTAGTGCTTTAAAAGAATTAATGGATACAACATCAGACTGTCTAAATGCACTCACTAACTTAGACATTGATATAACGTCATGGGATATTTTAATCATTCATATCATAACATTAAAACTAGATCCAGACAGTAGAAAGGATTGGGAACTAAAGGTAACTAGTAATACTGATTCAGATAAACTGCCTACATTTGAACAGTTTAAAGAATTTTTAACAGGTCGCTATAGGGCATTTGAATTCTTAGGAACCAAGCCAAATAAAAATAATGTTAATGTTAGTAAGGCAAAGGTTTTTCACACGGCGGCGGCCAATGCAGCCATGGTTTGTCCGTGTTGTAACAGCAACGAGCATAAAATAAGAAATTGCAAACAATTTGTTAACCAGGATGTGAATATTCGGCGTAAGTTTGTGCAGGATCACAATTTATGTTTTAATTGTCTGGGGCACAACCACTCTGCCAGATTTTGTAAGTGCACAGCCTCTTGTCAAATATGCAAGCGGAGACATCACTCCTTGTTGCACCCTAAAGGTGAACAGGAGTCAGTAGGAGAAAAGGGAGATTCGTCTATGAAAGAACATACAAACACGGTAGGATTAGAATCTGAAAACAAAGTAGTAACTTGTTTTTCGAAAGGTTTAGCGAATAACCAAGTTTTATTGGCCACGGCCGTAGTGAGGGCTGTATCGAAAAATGGAGTTATGTTTACAATTAGGGCCCTGTTAGACCAAGGGTCTCAGGCGTCTTTTGTTACAGAGCATACTGTGCAAAGTTTGGGGCTTCAGAAAAAACCAGCTAAAGGTTTAATAACTGGTATAGATGTTAATAACAAATTATCCTTAAATTCGGTTGTTGAGGTTAAAATTCAGTCCAGGGTCGATCCATCATTTGAACTTGTTGTCAAAGCATATGTTCTCAAATCTATTACGTCATTATTACCTGGTAGAGAAACAGTATATTTAGATTGGGCTCAAGCTAGCGACATCAAATTAGCGGATCCTAGATATCATACACCGGATAGAGTGGATATGTTGTTAGGAGCAGAAATTTATGGTAAGATTTTACAAAACGGGTTAAAGAAAGCTCCTGATGGTAGCACTGTAGCTCAGTCTACCTCATTAGGATGGATTTTATCAGGAACAGTAGCCTCTGCTGCTCAGAATAAATCAAACATTACCGTAATGCACGCTCACCTTGGGGATGACGAAATCCTGAAAAAGTTCTGGGAATTAGAAAAGGAACCAAATCAAATTAAGAAACATATACTTACCAATGAAGAATCAAGATGCGAAGAGATATTTAAAGCTACAACTGTAAGAGACAGTGACGGTCGTTACGTAGTAAACTTACCATTTAGAAGTCAAGATCCGAGCTGTCAATATGGCGATACAAGAAAGGTAGCAATTAACAGGTTTTATGCATTAGAAGCCAAACTCCATAAAAACACAGATTTAAAGACAAAATATGAAGAAGTCCTCAATGAATACTTGCAATTGGGACATATGAGGCAAATAACCAAAGAAGAAGAACAAAATCAACATGCAGTGTACTTACCTCATCATGCGGTTATACGTGACGATAAAGACACAACCAAGGTTCGGGTTGTTTTCGATGCTTCCTGCAAAGGAAAAAATGGAATATCGCTCAACGATGACCTAATGATTGGTCCGGGGCTGCAACCAGATTTGCGGCATTTATTGATTCGTTGGAGAACTCACCGCATTTGCCTCGTTTCAGACATTGTCAAAATGTACCGAATGGTGCGCGTGGCCGACCATCATACAGATTTTCAACGCATCGTGTGGAGAGACAGCAAACAATCTTCAATAAAGGATTATAAGTTACTTACAGTTACCTTTGGTACCTCTTCAGCGCCTTTCTTAGCAGTTCGGTCTATGCAGCAAGTCGCGTACGATGAAGGAGTCAAATATCCACTAGCAGCTGAAAAGGTACTTAAAGATTATTACATGGACGATCTTATGACTGGTTGTGACTCAATAGAAGAAGGTATGCAAATCTTTAATCAAATGAACGAGTTATTAGCAAAAGCAGGATTCACTTTACAAAAATGGTCAAGTAACAGCAGTGAATTACTGGAGAAAATAATCGGAGAAAGACACTCGTTCAAAGGACAAGATGGTGTAGAAAGAGATATCAACATAAAACAAGATGAGATATTTAAAACTTTGGGACTTACCTGGAACCGAAGCTGCGACACTTTCCAGTATTCTGTTCAGTTGCCTCCGGTGCAGGAACCTGTTACAAAAAGAAAAATATTATCAGACATAGCAAGACTATTTGACCCTTTGGGATGGGTCGCACCCGTAATCATTGTTGCGAAAATGCTTATTCAAAAATTATGGGTTTCCGGGATTGGATGGGATGAGGAAATTCCATATGAAATAAGAAAAGAATGGTTTACTTACCGACAAGAGTTACAAAGTTTAAGGAATTTTTCAATACCTCGATGGTTAAGCATGAAGCACGGTGACAAGCAGATTGACTTACACGGATTTTGTGACGCGTCAAAATCAGCATATGCTGCGGTAGTGTATGCACGGGTTGTCGATGCTGACGGTAAAATACATGTCACTTTGCTCACGGCAAAAACTAATGTTGCTCCTATAAAAACGGTTTCAGTGCCTCGATTGGAATTGTGCGGAGCAGTCCTCTTAGCCAAACTCTTGTCCGAAGTTTCAGAAGTGATGGGAATAAGTAAATTTAATTTGTATTACTGGACCGACTCCGAGATCGTGTTAGCGTGGTTAAATAGCCATCCCAACAGATGGAAAACATTCGTGGCAAATCGCGTTTCTGAAATTTTGGGCTTAAGTGAACCTCAGCAATGGAATCATGTTCAATCGAAAAGCAATCCTGCTGATTGCGCATCGCGGGGCCTCTATTCATCAGAATTCGTAAACTTTAAATTGTGGTTAGATGGTCCGGGGTTCCTTAAGGATAAAAATATTAAAGTCGACAAACGCAAGACGGTATCAACAAAGATAGAAGAAATAAAGGTACACGTAGCATCAAACGACAATTTTATATGGGATAAATATTCATCACTTACCAAACTTGTTAGAATAGTAGCGTATTTAAGGCGTCCTTTAGAGTTGAGAAAACCAAAGACTGAAAGAAATAATCATAATTTTATAACTGCAGAAGAAATGAGATTAGCGTTGGAGACATGCATAAGGGTATGTCAAAGTCAAAACTTTGAAGCGATTATTCTGGACCTGCAAAAAGAAAAACCTAAAAGAAATGTGTTTAAATCTTTAAATCTTTACCTCGATTCGGTTAATATCCTGAGGGTGGGCGGTAGATTGGAACGTTCCGATCTTGCCAGGGATCGTAAAAATCCAATGTTGATTCCAAGTAATACTCATTTTACCAATCTTCTAATTGCCGACGCACATCATAAGAATCTTCATGGCGGTCCTCAACTATTGATTAACTACTTAAGCACAAAATATTATATTCAGGGAGCTAAACGGTTGGTTACTGCATACGTGCGAAAGTGTGTAATTTGTTTGCGTTATGCAGCTTCTACAAAACCTCAATTGATGGGTCAATTACCACCTGCACGGGTTACACCAAATAGGCCATTTAAGAACAGCGGGGTAGATTATGCGGGTCCTATTAATTTGAGGACATCAAAAGGTAGGGGTCACCATGCATATAAAGGATACATTTGTTTATTCGTCTGCATGGCGACTAAAGCTGTCCACATTGAGGTCGCTAGCGACCTAACAACACAGGGGTTTCTTGCCGCTTTTAAAAGGTTTGTGGCAAGACGAGGTCACTGCAAGGATATATGGAGTGACAACGGTACAAATTTTCAGGGCGCTTCTAGGGAATTAGATATTTTGCTTCGCTCCGAAAATTCAGGTATAGCTAAGGATATTGCTGCGGCCTTGGCTAGTGAGGGTACCACATGGCATTTCATTCCACCACATGCTCCAAACTTTGGCGGATTATGGGAGGCTGGAATAAAGTCATGCAAGAAACATTTAAATAGAGTAATAGGCAGCTCTACTTTAACTTTTGAAGAGATGTCCACTTTATTAAGCCAAGTAGAAGCATGCTTGAACTCACGTCCCTTGTGTAGGCTGACCGATTCGAACACTTTTGATGCATTAACACCAGGGCATTTCCTTGTAGGGGAACCCATTGTAAACGCACCGGATCGTAACTATGAAGATGCAAATATTTCTAGCTTGAAGAGGTGGCATTTAGTGCAACAGATGACGCAACATTTCTGGCGTCGCTGGTCCAGCGAATATTTGACTACACTTTTCCATCGTTATAAATGGTCTAAACAAACTCCGGAACCCAACGTAGGGGATGTAGTATTAATTAAAGAGGACAACTTACCTCCTTGTCGGTGGCTTCTTGGCAGGGTGGTTGAAAAGCATCCGGGGTTAGACAACCTTACACGAGTAGTCACACTTCGCAGTAATGGTTCTATATTTAAAAGGCCAACATCTAAACTGTGTGTCTTGCCTATTGCCTAAGAATGTTATAAGTAGGTTAAGTGATAATTTTAAGCATTGTTTGGTTTATAATATGATTGTAAGCATTGTTTAAGTTTTAAGTTAGATGTATAAGTCATATTCGGTATAAGGGTTATAAAAACTGTTTGATGTGCAAAATATAAATCGCTTTGTAACATTTAACTTTGGAAGGACATAATGTTGCACAAAATGTCCTTGGTGGGCGGAATGTCTAGCCGCACAGCAAGTATATCGGAAATCAACGCATTTGTTTTGCAAATTTGTTTGTCTGTTCGTCACTAGATGGCGTTGTCGAATTTCGATCGGTTTCTGAATCTCGATATTAAGATTTTCCGCCGATAATATATGTCTCTAGGATTAAGTATTTTTTGTAACCACTCTATTACTGCTATAACCTGTATTCTACGGTGTAACCAATACATCTACGATTAAATCAGACTGGGGGTCAAAGTGTCGGCGTCAGTGATCCACACTCCTAAGTTCAGACTGAAACCTTTTTTTCAATTCAAACCCCAGTTTTCTAACCCTCATGAGTTAGAGGGTTCTTCAACTATAATGTATGTAACTCTTTTATATGACATATCTTATTGAAAAATTAAATAAAAATACGTAAAACACCCCTTAATTTGAGGGCGTTTTGGTTGAATTTGACGCCGAATACAGCAGTTTTTTGTCAGCAACCATTTAGCGCTTTCAAGCACTTTTTTTAAGAGCTTACAGAGCGTTTTGGCTTAGACGAGTTGGCAACACTGGGGTGAGCTGCTCGAAAATGTTGCGCACGTCAAACGTTGCTCCTCGTGTTAGTATGGGATTGGTGTGGTGCGTGTGCGGCGCATCTGTACTACGACGAGGTGCGCGAACAAGTTGCGCATGTCGCGCAGTGCGGCCTCCACGCGCTCCAGCTCCTCGTGGTAGTGTGGGAGTGCTGTGTGGAGTATGTGTTTGTGAGTGTGGCGCACCTGTGCCGCAACGAGGTGTGCGAGCTGCGCGAACAGGTCGCGCACATCGCGCAGCGCAGCCTCAACGCGCGCCAGCTCTTCGTGACGCGCCTCCACGTCGCGCAGTGCACGCTTCGCCTCTGCCGTCTCGGCGCGCACGTTGTCCACGAACAGCGAGATGTTCTTGGTGTCCAGCAGCGCCTGGCACTCCTCGTCCGATACTGACAGGTTGGCTGCAATAAGACGCGAGTCGCAATCAGTACTCCGTTCTCAGTGAGTCAGTGAGTCGCGCGGAGGTCACGACGCCGACGCCCGGCCGACGACCCCGCGCGCGCGCTCTTCCCACCGAATTAAACCGATGCAGCCATTCAACTTGTACACTAATGACTGTTTCAAAACAACTGCAATTAGGAACCTCTTCTTAACTATCTTGCTAATGTAAAATTTTCGTTGTTGATTTTGGATGATTGACCTGACTTATTCATTCATTCGTTGGGACTGTTAATAACAAAGTGTTTTTGAGTTTTTCCACCAGGGTTTTCTCAGTCAAAAATCAAAATCAAAATAGTTTATTTCAAATAAACCTCAGAGGTACTTTTGAATTGCCAAACGGCAATTTTGAATTGGCAAATTTAGCTTTTGAATTGGCAAACAAAAAAGAATTACTAGTTGCAAATTCGCAAGCGTCAGTAGATCTTAATGGAGAAGAATTTGCAAGAAACTTCACGGACACTCCTTTCCATCAGTTTCAATTACAAATTTTTGGTTACATCATTCTTGTTGAAAAAAAAAACATTATGTGAGAACGATGCAAAAAGACGTGCACTTAAAAGCGTCTAGAGTAACAAACAATTTTAACAAAAAAATGCAATAACAGGCCGAGGCAGCTAAGTTATGACCAACTCCAACTGATGGCGCCCGTTCACGAACATGACGCATGGATCAGCACCACTCAGCTCAACCATCATGCAGGGAACCGAATGATCCAACACATGTGCCACCATCAGAGAGAAATTAGAGAGAGCATGACACACTCAACTACCAGATCACACAGAAGTCAACGAACGACACATAGGTACAGTGAATGGTAGATTTACAGTCGGAACATAGTACTCACACATGAGCTGTGCAGTTGTATAATACTAAAAGGAATTGAGTTTAAACAATACAAATATATTCACACAGTCTTCAACAGGTCCAACAATACTTCAAAACTTTTCTGCCCATCACTAATTGTTCTTGCGCCCTAGTGGCTGCGGAGCAGGACCAGCATTTAGCCAAGCATTTTTATCAGCGATGTAATCTCCCGACTTATAATATGCTTGCCTGCATAGTTTGCGTTTTATAAAAGTTTTAAATTTCGTCTCATTCAGTTCTAGAATGTGGGGAGGTATTTTATTGTAACATTTTATACAGTACCCCATAAAAGATGATGGTACTTTAGCCAGCCTGAAACCTGGTTCAATTAATTGGTCCCTATTTCTAGTAACATAATTATGTCTGTCGCCGTTTTTACTAAAAAGATGTAAATTCTTTCTAACGTACATGATGTTTTCATAAATATATTGACAAGGTACCGTCATGATGTTAATGTCCTTAAACTGTCACTCAAGAGGACTATTATTATGTTTTGTGGTATTGTGCACTATAATAATGTGACGCGCCCGTGCAGCGATGGGTAGTGTCTCTGCCTGAGCTTGGCTGCTATGGCCGGTGTCAGTCAAGAGGACTATTATTATGTTTTGTGGTATTGTGCACTATAATAATGTGACGCGCCCGTGCAGCGATGGGTAGTGTCTCTGCCTGAGCTTGGCTGCTATGGCCGGTGTCAGTCAAGAGGACTATTATTATGTTTTGTGGTATTGTGCATTATAATAATGTGACGCGCCCGTGCAGTGATGGGTAGTGTCTCTGCCTGAGCTTGGCTGCTATGGTATTGTGCACTATAATAATGTGACGCGCCCGTGCAGCGATGGGTAGTGTCTCTGCCTGAGATTGGCTGCTATGGCCGGTGTCAGTCAAGAGGACTATTATTATGTTTTGTGGCCGTTGTTACAGATTATGTAGAAGGATGTTTTAAAACAACCGTTATTTAAAGAGAATCTCGGCGAAGTAGAAGTAGTTAGTTCCCCGAGCCGCTCGGCGTGCGCGGCATCCGTTTGGGCTCAATTAGTTAATGTGCGCGTACGCCTAGCGACACTTCGCTGTCCGTAGTCCGTCTCACTCGTATTAATATAAGGAAATATTGAATCAAGCTCAGCTGAAGGATCTGTGACCCAGGGATGAGCTACTTACATGATTTAATTGAAAAACCATTTTATTGCCGAAATAAGTCTCATGAATCAAAAGTCAAAGCCAAAATTCTTTATTTCAATTAGGCCATTAAGCAGCACTGACCGTCAAAGGTTTAAATTTAAAAGTAATAATAATCAATTCTACCGTCCATTCGTAAAAGTATGGAGAAGAACGGACGAGAAATTCCACACTTTTCTATTCTTATATAAGAGTGTTTTACAACATTTACTAACATACATTAATTGACATAAGTGAGGACGATGCACCCAGACTAACACTACTTTACTATGTATTGGTATAAATTATTACAAGCACTAACAGGTAAATTCATTCATTTGTTAAATAGGAACATGGTTCTTATATACTTACAAATATTGCAAACATAGGTAAATTACTTAATTAATCAATAACGGAACAGTGTGTGAGTCAATTTCTTAATCAAAAAGAGAAGAAATAAATGTATATTTTTTCTTTAAAAAACACATATTTTTAGTATTCTTCTCGGCAAATCCTTTCACTTGATACCCATATCATTGCAGTGCACAAAAAATAACTAGTCCGCCATCTTGGGTCATCCGCCATCTTGGGCCATCCGCCATATTGAATTTGGAATGACGTCACTTGGCTAAACATGCATTGTCATCCAAACTAAACGTTTATGCAAAATTTCATCTTAATCGGGGAAGGATAACTGTTTTAAAATTCAGTTGCAAGATTTATCCCGAATACACTTGCATACATACATTGCAAGTTAAATAAAAGCTTGTGACTTGTAACTTTTGACATTTGATTAATTTTTGCATTGATTTGACATGCATTATTTTATTTTGAAATTTGATTTATATTTTTTGCTTATTTGATAATTATACGTTATTGCCATTATTATTTTAATTTCATTGATATTTTGAGATAACTGTTATTATTATTGATTTTACCTTTTTTTACTGTTGACATTGATAATTATTGAATTCATTTATAATTTATCTTTCATAATATTTGCACGCCATAGCATGTGGCAAACATCTCGGAATCTTTTTTTGTTTGTTATCCATATATTGTATGTGTTACCCATGTTTGAGAAAATAAATATATCTTATCTATAATATAAAAATGAATCGCAAAATGTGTTGGTAAGCGCATAACTCAACAACGCCTGGACCAATTTTACCAATTCTTTTTTTTTAATGTTCCTTAAAGTCCAAGGATGGTTTTTACGGCGATTAATTTCCGGGAAAACCCTAAAAACAGCCCTTTTCTTTTTCCCATACAAACGTTTTCTAACTAAACTGACATTTTCATGTGATCTGACGTCTGTCTGTCTTTAGGGTAGGTAGGATAGAGTAGGTGGGTTAGGGTAGGTAGAGTAGGTAGGGTTGGGTAGGTAGGGTAGGGTAGTGTAGGGTAGGTAGGGTAGGGTAGATAGAGTAGGGTAGGTAGGGTAGTGTAGGTAGGGTAGGGTAGGAAGGGTAGGGTAGGTAGGGTAGGGTAGGTAGGGTAGGGTAGGTAGGGTAGGGTAGGTAGGGTAGGGTAGGTAGGGTAGGGTAAGGTAGGGTAGGGTAGGTAGGGTAGGGTAGGTAGGGAAGGGTAGGTAGGGTAGGGAAGGTAGGGTAGGGTAGGGTAGGTAGCCAGTTGACGGGAGCGAAGCCCCGGGGGTCAGCTAGTTATTTATATAGTTTGATTATACGCTAAAGATTGCCCAATGGAGCAGGACCAGCATGTTTCCAAGCATTCTTATCTTGAATATAATTATCTAATTTGTAATATATGCTTGTTTAAAATATGAGATTTTTAATAAAAAAAAAATTAACAATTTTAACATTTGTCACATTTCGTTTTTAACCCCCGACGTAAAAGAGGGGTGTTATAAGTTTCAAGTGTGTTTGTGTATTTGTGTTTATGTGTATTTATGTATTGTTTTTTGTTTGAAAGGTCCATCGGGCGTGTTCTTAGTTATGTAAATCGGTTCAGCCGTTGAAAAGTAATGGGCGTTTTACTCTTTGAATTGGGGTATTTTTGCAAGATATCGTTTTACAATTACGTGTTCGATAGATTGTTGATCGAAGCGTGTCTTCTTCGTATTTTCATAAATAAATTGGCAAGAAACTGTCATAATAAATGTTATCTTTTTAAATGGTTTCTTATGAGATTCTCGGTGACTTAACTAATGTATGGCTCTGACAGCTCTATTTTGCAATATAAATATGGATTCAATGTCAACCGCCCAAACCCACAACAAAATACCGTATGACAAAATGCTGTGAAAGTAACTAAAATAGACTAAACGCGGGGTTTCTACATCCGTTAACTATATCTTATCTTTCTAACAGCATAAGCGGCTGAGCTTGGCTGACTCACAAGAGTTGTTATATGAGGATTCACTAATTATAAGCATAAAACATATTGGCAAAATTTACATTGGTATAACGAAATTCAGCATAATGATCATTACGCAAAATATTATTAGGCATAAATGTTTTGCCATAATGTATATTGCCATAAAAACTGTTGGCATAATTATAACAAAGCATAATATTATAAAGCATAATGTTATAAACGCATAATGATATTTACACATAACGTTCTTTGGAATAAAACAAATATGTTCGCGGCTCAAGGGTGGCCCAAGCGCCACCCCCGCTGCACCTTAACCTAACCAAATTGAGTCCTAAACTTATTTCTTTTCTTCGAGAAATGCTCATGCTAACTGCGCTATCACGGGGAGATAGTCCAGTTATGTAGGGCTCCAACCCAATTAAACTCCACGGGGTTCTCTTGTGTCACTTATGACGGGCAGTCATCCACAAATCTGTCGCGGCTGTCCGTCACTGGAACCTCCTCTGAGGAGAACCCCCCATCACCGGCGCACCAGAGCCCTTTGTATGCCGTGACCACCCCAGGGACCAAACCAGCACATGGGCGCCAGGTGACCCCGTGTATGGCACCTTTGGTTCCCCTGGGACGGTTCAGGACAGTGGCCCCGCCGCTTGCCACTTTTCCGCCGCAGGAGATGGGGAGCGCAACGCTATACTGACACTTCTCTTCCCCTGCGGCTTACGCGTCCGCCATAAGAAGGTGGCGACCCCGTCTAGGCCGCGGAAGGAAGGAAAAGCGGCGCAACGCCATACCTCCCGCCGCGGCCTCCAACCCACAGCCGCGGTGACGCTCGCCGCCTTGAGAATGCGGGCACCCACCGGTGGGGAATTGACTCCCAACCATCACAACAACATACACATCAACATAAAACAACATAAAATAATTATGTCAAATAAATATTATGTCATCACAATTTATTCATCTCCAAATTATGCCAAAACAAATTATACCAAAGACAGTTATGCTAAACTTTGCAATGTACAAAAGTATTATTACGCCACAGTATTATTATGCTAATAAATGTTATGCCAAACGACATTTGGCCTAAAAAATATGCCTAGAGGGGTATTCCCTTATATGAGTACCCCATTGAAATTTGTTGTCTAGAGGGATTCCTAGGAAAACTATTTGATTTATAAAGCCCAGCTTTTCCCCATTCAATATGATGTCGCATTCACAACTTCTAACGTTCGGCAATGTGAATCTATACTAATCTAGTCTGCTATTTATTCTGCTAGTCTAATATATTTGTTGTGTGTGCCGTGTGTTGTGCAGCCGTAGCAGTAGTGATGTACATAACAGTGAACGTATGAATAGGTACGCATAGTGTGTGAGGAGGGAACTTACTTAGCTGTATCTGGTGCTGCAGCAGGCTGAGCTGCGCGGCGCGCACGCTGTCAAGTGCGGTGTGGTGCGCGGCGAGCGCGTCGGCGTACAGGCGGCGCGTGGCGGCGTATTGCAGGCGGGCGATGCGCGCGCCCGCGTCGTTGCGCGAGTTGAGCCGCGTCTCGAACTGGCGCAGCGCGCCGCCCAGCTTCAGGCCCGTGGCGTTGGACGCCGTCACCGCCGCGTCCAGCTGCTCCTGCAAGTCTACACCCACACCTTATTTTAGAAGGACTAACGCTGTAACACTTTTGATATTCATGGCACAGATGAAAAGGGTACGAGTATTTGGGATAGGCAAAACAAAATAAGATTTTAATATCTTTTCACAATACTGCAAAAATATACAGACAAATAAAAAAAAAGGTCATTGATCTTGAATTGAACAAGCGCGAGCCTATCAATAATAAAAAAATATAATTCAGTTCCATGATATAATTTTCATCAAAACCATTTATTTAATAAGCTTCATCCCAGTCGTTCAACTATTGGAGATATATTATACCCACAAAACATTTACAATTAAGAAGTTCCAGTGGCCATCTATTCTGTGGCTTTCTCAGTGCCACTTCATCAAAGGATACTTTCTAAATGCTATGTTTATGAAAATATCAAAATCGTTATATGCCTATAAAAAAATTGAGGAGTTCCCTTGATTTCTATGGGATCCTCTCATCAGATCCTCACTTGGTAGCAATGAGACCACCTCCAGAGTGTTTTTGTAAGTTATAGTAGCCTCAATGGTCTACCCATGATGAATGTGCTCCAGAAAACTTATAAGATTTTTAAATGATGTGGTCAAGTGCGTGTCGGACTTCGCTCGTTTAGGGTTCCGTATCAAACCGCAAAATCAAGTTGGTTTTAATAGGATTGATGAGGGAATTTCAAAGAAAAATCTGATTTATCAATACATTGGTATTTGTTGGTAAAACAAACGTAATAATAAACATTATCACCAATTTTCAAGTCTACGGGAAGTTACAAACTTGAATTGAATAACAAAATGCTCACTTGGTGGGTTCTCATTCTTTTGTTATCCAATTTTTTTTTTTAAATAAAATGCAGTATTTGTCTTCTAAACAACGGTACCCTTTTCTTATAAAAGTTTAAATATTTTTTGTTAATTTTTGTGGCTCTGGGTCAACATGATGCATAAACAAACTTTACATAACATCACGCCGGTACGCTCGTACCGGCGTGATGTTATGTTATGAAATGGCGTAACTAATAAACAGAGATGCGATCGCAGCAATCCCGAGAGTTTTGCCGTTGCTTATTGAAAAGTTCTGTTGTATATCGCTGAAGTTCTTCATCAGATCTTCACCAACCTTCCAGCAACAGCTTTCAAATATAAAAAGAATCATCAATATCGTTCACCTAGTAAAAAGTTCTGAGGAAATAAACATAAAAAATACAAACGAAATGAGAACTATTATACGAGTATATAGGATTATATATTGGGAGGCAAACAAGTTTGCCTTGTCTTTAGCGGAGTGGGCCAGCGACCCCTCGGGCCTCAGCAATGGTGCTAGTGAGGGGCGACAAAAGTTTGATTCAACCGACTGAGCCAGGGACCAAAAGGCCTTGCTACCTGCATGGTATGAAGCAAGTTTGATCCCGATTCTGCTAATATGGTCAAACCGTGCCCTTCCCATCGCTTTTTTGCAGGACTTGGCAGCCCTGTTGAAAGCTCTCTTCTTCTGAGTCACGTCATTTGTCTTGCGCACTCGAGCGTCGACCTATGCTAGGTATGTCTTGTGTTTAACCGCGTTTGCGCGACCAAACCATGGACGGTCAACGCTGGACACCGTTACGTCAGAGAATGGAAGAATGTAGTACTCAATCCCCTGACGCAAAACATCCGTCACTGCGTCAGCGCATGACGATGGATCATCCGAAGAGAAGGAATGGGCCGCTAAGTATAGCATGCGAAAAAAGATCGCATACCATCCCAATCTGCTGACTTGTACCGCCAAACCCGCCGGGTGCCTCTTGGGCTAAGAAAGGGCGGGGAGTTGACGGATACAGACTTCACCAGACAGTGGTGGGAATTACCCAAAGGTGATGATATCAACACTGAGTATCGGTCTGAATCTGTTGTCAGCAGAAGGTCCAAGCAATTGGCTGTATGCGAATCAACATCCGGCACCCTCGTAGTCCCTTGGACCAGCTGGCTGAGATTTAGCGCTATCGAAAGATTTCGCATCTCTCGTCCAGCATGGTCAGTGCACTGGTATGGGAAGAGCCACTCCTGGTGGTGGGCATTAAAATCACCCAATAACACTATTTGGGTGGAAGGGTACCGTAGCTGAGCCACATCAGCCGCCTCACTCAGGTACTGTGTGAGCCTGGTTGTCTCCAAATCCCCGCTATGCGATCGGTAGAAACAGCCATAGATAATCTTATCCAGACCTGTGTCCACCAGGCCGCATGGAACTGAGTAATTTGAGTTTTCAAGGTCGCGGAAACGCCGATAGCAGATGTCGTCCCGGGCGTACATGCATACACCGGCGCGTGGCTTGAACATGTGCTCCAGGGAACTGCGTGGGCCACGTCTGATGGGCATCCGATCTGTGTCTCCGTAAGGAGCAAAAGTGCTGATTTCTCAGTCTCAAGGTGGTGATGGACTGCGACAAGGTTCGAGTGCAGACCTCGGATGTTGCGTACACTTGCAACCTACAGACACGCGCCGACAGGACGCCATAATTGGGGGACTGGTCTGGAAACTGCGGGGACGCCCGAGTCCCCCCAGGAAAGTCCATCGGGCACTCTCGTCTGGTCGCCAACCAGCACGATGGCGCATTCCGAGATTTTTCGACAGTTGGGGGGGCAGCCTTTCGTGTGTGACTGGCACAAGGGCCCCCAACAACCTGCGGTAGGCCAGCGACGCACCGTGCCTCGGATCCTACTACCCTCCGCGACCAGTCTCCGGATACGTCCATAACAGTGCGAGTCAGGCCGGCCTGCCTGCAGTGGAACAATATCTCGATCCAACTCTTCTATAGCTGCACCGAGCGTCATACCGGAACACGACTAGGCCACGTGTAGGGAATCGAATCGGTACACTCCTACGGACGTGGGTGACTCAAACCCCAAAAACAAACTAAACTAAATACTTTAGTAAAAAATAAGCAGCAGCTCTATATTCCGCACGCGATACCGAAATAATATTATTTAAACATTTCTACTAATAATAAATGTACATTATATTACTTAATGAAACCAGCTTGGGTTTAAAACTATTAAGTGGGTCACGAAGGGGCAGTGTGAAAATTACCGGGCCATGGCAGAATAATGGTTTTGGAAAAACTGCTCTAAAAGCCTATTTCTCTGAATGGCAAATTCTCTAAATGGTTAATTATCAAAATGGCTCATTATCAAAATGGCACATTTTCTACAATTGGGCGTATTCTTATAAATAAAAGATTTCTTAATACGTATTTGTTTAATCAGTGAGTTGAAATTGTAAGATTTTATAATGCCGGATAATAGTGCGGGTACAAATCTAAAAACCCGAGTGCTTAAAAAGCGTACTAAAAAGACGTAAACAAGATGTAAATCTTGCTGTGCAATCGGAGGATCATATTCACGATCAGGCTGACCAAAACCAGATGTATCCTCGGACTGCACGGCAAAATTTTCATCTAGAATATCACAAAAAAAAAAAAGGTATTAACTTATTTTTATTTATTAGTTTTAGTTATTTTTTATAGAATTAAGTACATTTAAACATATAAGTGTTATATATTTTTGAAATCACCTCATAAAACGCTTTACTTTATACCCCACACGATAGGTAAGGACGAAAAAAAAATTTGGTCCCCCACAATATGGCGCCCAAAATCCGCAATTTTTCTATTATCCAATATTAATGCAGCCAGTGACACTTGCAAAGTTAAGACAAATCGATTGACGTATGAATCATTAATATCGGCCAACGCGTTTGGTCTCTAGAACGCCACATAGGAACAAACATACATATATACATAGACTGATAAACACATTAACCTCCCTCGGCAGTCGGGTAAAAAAGAACCCAATTTTAAGTTATACCTTTCACTTTTGTTCAAAATGAAAGAATTAAAAAAAAAGAGAATATAATCACGTCAAAATAATATTAAATTATGCATATTAATGTCGTTTATTTTGAAAAGAAAATAATTTAAGAATTATAAAACTATTGAAAGCTTTAAATTAACGGAACGAACGAAAGTATGGCCAACGCTTATACTCTATGAACTAAACAAATTCAAAATATACAAATGTAATGAAATCATCCATAATGACAGGTAAACATTTATTATCACTATCCCCGCACATTAAAAAACAAAGAAATATAGTGAAATGAACGTACTGTATAGTGTGATTTTTAATTTCGTAGACCAAACTGACATTTGGGGGGTTGTCACTTTATTGTTACATAAAAATAGTGTCGTATCCTGACTCTCCCGTGTGATCGAAAATTGATCGAAAATCGAGTAGATCGAAAATGAAACTATTTCATGGCAAAAGAATTACATTTGTTAAGAAACTGCCGGCCGTATTTAGTTTTTACTAATTTATGTTAGACTTCATTTTATCGATCGCATTTATTATATTGTTGATTTCATATTTAACACAATAAAAGTGTACATACTATGTGTATGAATACTGTTATATTTAATTATGTTACGATTATTATGCATAAAACATTTACTTACACCAATTATTAAAATTAAATTGAGGAATCATGTCTCATCGATTTGATGAATCACTTATGATTGAGCCTTACCTACAACCTATGCTTCATGCTTGCAACATTAAAAAAAAATAAGATCATTGGCAGCTGTCAGATTAGTCTACGAAATAAAAAATGACATTATAGACGAATTGTTTTTTTTTTTTTTACAGGAAGCTGGTAATAAGTTATTTTAGTCAAAAATGCACTAACTATTATTTCACCATTTTTCTGATTTGTCAACACTTTTTTACATTTTTTATCAAAATTAATGTTTTTGTAACGACATCTTTTTTGAATTGCCCATTCAGAGAATTAGGCTTTTAGTGAATTTGCCATTTTGAGAACTAGTTCTTTTGCGACTCTGTTGCCATTTTGAGAATTAGGCCTTCTGCGCCTAAATCGTACCTACATTTCGCCTCTCAATTTGAACTATGAACTGATAATCATTATCTTTAAAGTGTGCGTAAAAAAAATAATTTTTAGCTTATAATATTGAAGGTAAGTATTTCGTTCTTAAAGAGTGTTCTTTTTACATTATTAAGACATCTACTGCTGGACATAGACCTCCCCCAGGCGTCGCCACATTGACCGATCCCGTGCGTCTCGCATTTAGCGGATTCTCGCAACCATAACCAGGTCATCGGTCCACCTAGAGGGAGGCCATCAAAAGCATCGTCTTCCGGTTCGTGGTCGCCATTCCAGAAATTTTCGGCCCCTTCGACCATCCATTCTGCAAGCAATGTGCCCTGCCAACTTCCATTTAAGTTTCGCAATTCTTCGGGCTATTCTTTGGTTCTCCTGCGGATACCCTCATTTCTGATGCGATCACGCAAGGAGACGCCGAGCATAGCACTCGCCATTGCCCTTGTAAGGGCTGACGCCGCACATTATTGTAATGGTAGGACGAGGAGCTCGGGGAGACGGGGAATCGGGCAGTACAAGCCTCTCGTCTCGGACCAAGTGGGTCACTGTAAGGAAGTTGTCAGATAAATGTCCTAACGTGTTTTGTGTCGTATTAATTACCACCACCATCTGTAAGGGCGTAGAGACTAACTCACACTGGTGACCCCTGTGAATAATTTGGGTGGTGATTAAATTGTTAAATAAGTCGAACAGTACAGTGATACTAAAGAAATAAAACGGCTCAAGCTGCGGTTTCGACCAGCCAGAGGTAGCTGCCGGACACTGGTACTGGTGGATTCTTTTCTACTTTTTCGTGTGAGGATGTGACATCCGTGAGGACTCCCGCATGACGCAAGAGAGTGGCGGGGGTTGGGGAGGCGGGAGAGACTCACTCTTGTTGGTGTGGAAAGTAGGGTCGGCGTGCAGGCGCCGCACCAGCTGCGTGTTGTAGTCCAGCTCATGCACCCAGGCGCGCATGCGCTCCACCTGTAACACAAGCCCACACAACAACTACACTCACCTGAAAGCTGCTCATGTTCTACAAATACTGTCATTGCATACATCATCACTATTATATTCAAACATTATAAGTACTAGTGAGCAATAAGTGCATTGCTCAAGAGTAGTGATTGTCAGTTGTGATAGTTGCACGTTGCAGCAGTCGGTCGCGGGTCAAGGATGTATCTGCGATAATGTCGCGCGCTCATGTAAATAAACAATACGACACCTATGACTGCCTGTACATAGTGTACAAAGTAGCTATGTGCGCGTGCGCGTGGAGCACGCATCTCTCAGTTATAAATCATTAGCATACATAAGAATGGATATTTTAGGTGTCGAGTTACAGAAGCGACTGCAATCAAGCATAATTATGTGTTTATGAGTGCTCACAAGTAATAAAAATAAATATATTACGTAAGCCCTGATCATCCGAGTGGAAGTATTCCGCCAATTAAGTATGTCATGATCATGTGTGATGTAGGATTGACCAGCGCGGCGGCGAGGCGGCGCGGCGCGGTGCTACGCGGTGCGACAAGGCTGCGACATTAATTAGCAGGGCCGCTAATGAACTCAACGAGCGGCTCGTTAACGTCGCACATCGCTCATAATGAAGCGCTGCGCGTCACACACTGTGCTTTACCAGCACACTTACCTCCAGGAAGATGTCCTGTATCTGCTTGTCGTGCTGGGTGGGGGGCTCGGGCAGGCCGGGCTCCACCGTGTCGCAGTACACGCCGCCCGCCGCGCCGCGCGCCAGCTGCAACACATCACACGCACTCAACACACAGCTGCACACTGCACCACGCTCTCACAGCGCCGGCAGACGTCAGACGAGGCACACATCGCATAGCCACACCTAACTAATGCAACAGTGGTTTGTTTACTGAGATGACGTCACAGAGGGCGCACACACTCGCTCGGCATAGGGGTACCGGCTGGCTCCACTCGACCGAGACTCACATGGCGCAGCTCGGCGAGGCGGTCCTTGCTCCTCATGGCGCTGCTGCTGTCGCCGCCCGCCGGTGTCGGTCACCGGTCGCCGGTCGCGTGAAGCGAGGTGCGGAGGTGCGCTCGGGACGGTATCTAATCGTGAACTGATAACGCGCTGATATCACGCGCAGCGCGCTCCTCCGGAGGTCACTACACCCGCGCACTAGTACTCATGCGGGGGACCCGCGGCGCGCCTGCGCACGCAAGCACTGAAACTAAACTAACCGACCTGAGAGATCACTACACTATTTATTTAGCTCCACCATTTACACCTGTCTAAATCGTCGCTTCAGTGTCGATGACTTCAAAACTACCGTTGCAAACACGCCTACAGGTTACAGTTGGTCATTGCAAACTGTAATGTAAACTGACGTCGGCTTCGGTCTAATAAGACTAGTGAATTCATGTATCACAAGACGTTACGTTAGCAGCTGATCGCGCTGCGCTGATAGCCGCCAGCCGGACAGGCGGACACTGGCGCGCGGTGCTAAAGCATAGCACGGCTGTAGGTAGGTACGGCGAGTGTTTGCGTGACAAATTAACGCGCACAGTCAGCACACTGCGCCGACACACTGACACACCCAGTAACACACGCGTGCAACTTCAGCTGACCACGCTTAACTCTACAGGTGACTAAGAAGTTGTTACTGACTAAGAAGGTAGGTAGGTACCTAAGACATGCGGCTTGTGCAAAGTAATAACAATCACGTTCGGCTCAAGCAGCGTGCAAGCTTCCTCCGCGCTCACACTTCAGACACAGCTCGCTTCTGAGTGCAGTCGTTACGTCTCTAGACTTGCTCAAATGCCGGTGCCGCGCGTGCACTTCTCTATGCAGCACAGCATGTTCATGGAAACGCTTGCCTACGTATTAAATCCAATTAGCATTGTGACGTTTTTTTCGGCAGGCACATATCTCTGTGCACATACATATTAGCGTCACCAACAATTCGGTAAATACCTACGCTCGAAAAAAAAACATTTCCCTCCCGCAGTCTGACACTCGCAGGGTTAAGGCGAATCAATTGAAGTAAGAATCGTCAAAATAGGCCAACGCGTTTGGTCTCTAGAACGCCACATAGGAACAAACATACATACATACATACATAGACGGATAAACACATTACTCTCCTTCGGCAGTCGGGTAAAAACAAAGGCCCTTGCGGATTATCAGAGAGCCGTCTGATTGTGGTATGCAATATTTTAGGTAATGGTAAAAACCAAATTACTATATAAATAAAAAAACAAAGTGCTTTGTCGAAAATGAGACGTATTACCTACGTGGCGAATTTCAAAATCAATATTTTGATTTACGAGGGTATAGGGTGGTATAGGTCTGCATTTTATGATTACCTATAGGTATAAAACTTTATAACTTTCACGTTTCATAATTGAGGAGCGTCAGAACAAAAACCGATAAATCACATTTGTGTTTTTTGTGGAAAAATGTAAAAATACGGCCAAGTACATGGTTTTCTAATTTAGAGTTGAACGAAATCCATCAATTTATTGGTGTTAGAATCACTGTTTGGAAACCTAAATTATGCATTCGTGATTGTGGTACTGTATTTTCAATTATTGAAAATGCGATATGTTCTTTGACCCTTTCTTCAGCTATAGGCCGCTTAGTCTGGCCTAGGTAGGAACTACCGCAGCTGCAGTTGATTTTATAGATACCCGGTGATTGAAACGGCAATACATCCTTTGGCGTGCCCACTATGCTGTTCACCTTTTGTCCCGGCGTGTATATAGTGTTTATGGAGCACTACTTCAATATATATAATAGACTAAGCGGACTATAGCTGAAAGGGTCAAAGAACATATCGCCGCTGTAAAAAACCGGCAGGTCAATAAGTCGGTGATTGCAGAACACCTATTAGAAGGCGGCAGCAATCACTGGATCGAATTTCATCGTCCACGAGTCCTCACCACGGAACGCCACTTCTATTCAAGAATTGTGCGTGAAGCTATTGAAATAAAATAACACAAAACGTTCAATCGGGATGACGGTTTCAAATTATCCGCGGCGTGGAATCCAGTGATTCAAAAAACATTACCACGTGTTGTGCAGTCGGCGAACTTACATAATAAGGACACAGTCAGTTTTGCGTATAGAAATATGGGGGTATAGGAAGAATTTTATGCCCCAACTGAGCCAGTACACCGAGACACCAGTCTATCCGGGACTGCCCGGGACCACGGTCGTTGCAACACGGCCGAAACGTCGGGTTAAATAGGTAAATAAATAATCGAAATCATCGCGTTAAATTCGCGTGATATATTGTTCTACCTATAGGTATGTCTATGTCACAAGAACCCAATGCCAATTAGGACACCTTTTCGACATTAGTATGTTTGATCGCAGATTCGTACGACGAAAATTCGCGCAAACTTGCGATGATCGTGTATTCGCGTTGTATTAGGACAACGCCAAATACTGTGAATGGTAATTTTAACTTGTCATCCGGAGTAGCTGGATCGAAAAATAAGGTGGGCCGCAGTTTAAAAAAAAACCGAAAGTTTTTTGGGTTCCAGTCCGACCCGGAGTCCCTGAATTGAACCTGGTAAGTAATATGGAACCGATAATCCACTTTCCTAACAATCATTCTCCCGGTGCAAATGGTACAGCCCCGACGTCATAGACTGCGAGTGTCATAGACAACGACAACAACATAAATTGTCGAACTAAAACAAATTGAATCACAGCAATCCGGTTTCGTAAGTCTACATAATTACAATCACATTTTGAATGGATTCTTTGAAGAGATTGTTTTAATTATTTGTGGTTGTATCGGTAATGGCATTGGCATTCATGTGTCTTAGTATAGGTAAAAGAAACCTACAGGAAAATAAACCTAGAGGTAATTTATTACGTAATATAATTAATATTTATTTTAACTATTATTTACAGGATGTTAGGTCACAGGTGACGTCACCTGTGACGTAACATCCTGTGACGATCCAAACTATTTCATACCTTTTGGTCTTGGAAAACTTTACAGAGTGATTTAAAAAAATATAAGATCTGAAATGGCTTGTCTCATGACTTTCACTTTTTTTGGGTTCCGTACCTCAAAAAAGGAACCCTTATAAAATCACTCTCCTCCGTCTGTCCGTCTCTCTGTCCGTGTGGCACCACCGATTTTATCAGAAACGGGTGGACCTAGCAAGTTGAAATGTATACCAGATACTTGAGGTCCATAGTCCTTATTAGGTGTATGAAAATCAAGGTCCTGAGTCAACACGATAAAAAGATATGGGCAAATTTAGATTTTCGCGAAAACTTGTAAGAACCAAAACATATCTTAATTTTCAACTTTTTTTTTCTGAATTTTCACTTTACTTGTGCTGTAAGACCTTGCTTTTAACCAAAATTGAAAATTCTAGGTCAACCGGAAGTATCCTATAGAAGTATTACATTATCTTCTTTCGTTTTTCCTTCACTCGCGCTGCCGATGTCCAGTGTAGATCCCACCTAAGGCATCATCTAAAATTCCCCTCCCACAATGCAAATTTCTATTCCCACTCCTTCTCTGTTCATGCAGTACGACTGTGGAACTCACTTCCACCTAAAATCCGTGACTCTAAAAATGTATCTTTGTTCAAGAAACAGGTCAAAGAACATTACCTTTCCACCATCATTTAATTTTACATTTTATTATATTATATATACATATATATATATTATCTTTTATTTATATAGTCAAGGTAAATTTGTACTTTATATATAATTAGTTTAGTAATAATAGTCTATTTTAAGTTTCCTTATTTCTTTCTACACACTGTGTCTTCGTCTATCATCCAACTTTCCTGTCGCAGGTCTGCTGGAAGAAATTTCTATTGAAATAAGCAGTACCTTTGTGCTCTTTTATCTGTATTCCTTCTTTTCTCTTTTAAGTGTTATGTGTGTACATAAATAAGTAAATAAATAAATAAATAAATTATCTGTGCCCTGGTATACTCTCATTCCACAGGTTTGTTTAAGTTTCATGTTATTGGGTTAATCTATTCTGGCTTCACTTTGGGCATTATAGATAGCTAGCCTATAGAACTGGTCTATTATGTACCACAGCTAAAAAGTGAAAAATAAGAAAACTTTCTTTACAAAAATTACAACCGACTTCCGAACAAAAACAACTAGAAAGTGAAAAATTCAAAATTATACGTTATCGTTGCGTTAAACGTTTATTTTCTTTTTTATAACGCTACATTCTGTGGTATTATATTATTATCTGTGCTACTAGTATCATCATAGTCATATTAAGGTAGATTCCTATTTGGCGTTGTGCGAACACGGTTCCAGCACCGGCTCACAATGTAATGGATAAATAATAAAGACACTGTCAGCAGACTTGTAATAGTGCATGATTCTTTGGTTATAATCTGAAACACAGTTTGCAAGACATATAATATTCATTTAATTCATATAATATTATGTGTCGCGATAAATGCCCAAAGGATAATATAAGTAAGCAAAACAGTTTGTAATATTGTGGTTTTAGTACCTAGATACGGCGCCACCTGTGCGCCAGCTTGCGCAATAACAAGCAGAGCGTGACGCCGCTGCCGCACGGGCGCTCCACTGAGCGCGTGCGAGACACTGGCGAGCACCGAGCACGCCTCGCGCCGCCGCACACAGAGGGCGCCCCGCGATCCTCTGCGCGTGTTGTATTGTAACTCAACTTCGCCACGGGGTTTCAGCGCTAACAAAGAAAATTTGGTTCTAATAAATGTCACTAGATTGCGCGATATGTTATTGAATTGTGTGTAAAATTAACATTTTCTAGAATTGATCATAGAAATTGTATGTTACTGTTTAATCAACTCACCTAAGTACAAAACTATGGAATATTGGGCTCATAATTCACATTTCAAAAATTATTTGAACGGATCATTTAACATTGATTCCAATAGATGGCGCGATTTTAAATATCTTAGGCATGCCACTTAATTTTTGAAATTTGTGTTATAACACATTTTGGTACAATTAAACTGTAAAAACATACAATAAAATACTATTAAACAAATCGTCACTGTATTTAAAGAAAATAATAGTCAAGAACCGAGAAAATCCTTTTACTTGCAAGTCACTGCTAACACCATCTATAGCCGTGGAACAGAACCGAACGCGATCAAAGTACTTATAAAAATAATCAGAATAATCAGACGAAAAACGCTAGTTACGTCGGCATGGTTTCTTTGTATGGAATGAGGCGTCTGTATGCCAGTATTATAGTATCCGTGACATAGCACAACGCGAACGGCGGCGGCACAAGCTTACAAGTACCTAATAATATAACTAGCGACTAATGATGTAATAGTGCAATAACAAACTGAGCAGAAATAAAGGTTTCAAAGACGGTTCACTAAAAATAAATAGAATAGGCGGCTAAAAGTGGGCAATAACTTAAACAAACTGGTAAGTTCTAAGTGATCGAATAAAATACTGAGGCGAGTGTATGTAAATATTGAGTGGGCGACCGTTCGTTCCCTACATTCCCTACCTATTATTAGAATCCATGATAACTCGAATACTGCATTTCTAAAGTAATTTTAAGATTATTCGATTTGTTGGCCTTTTAATTAAATTCACGTTTATTTTATAAAATATAAAATAGATATATATATTAAACTAAATATATTAAACTATCCTCTCAAACCTATCAACACTGTAAAATGGAAACAATCTAAATGATCAACAATGAGAATAGAAGAATTAAGGAACATTTCCTATCAAAATTACACATAAATATAAACATGTATGTATTTTGGATAAATGTATGTATGTTTATGCATTATGTGCTGTACACGTGTTTGTGTATTTTATTTAGTTAGTAAGAATTCAAATGTTTTTTTTTTAGTATTTGTTGTGCGCTTTTGTTAACTGTCCTAATTTTGTAAATATCTCTTTAGCACTGAGGTTTGCTGTCAGAGAACCCAATTTTGGGTTAAGCTCGCCTTTGTACATAAGTTTTCCTTTTGTATTTGTAATGTTAATTTTGTGTACAATAAAAAATATGAATATGAACAATGTTTTGAACTGATTTACCTACCGTGGGTTGAGTTTCTTGCCGATCTTTTCATAGAAAACGATCAACTCGTACCGAACACTACCTTCTGACTTCATAAGTGTCTAATTAACACCTAATTAGTAAATATAACCCACCAAAACATTTTCATTTATAATGTTGCCAAGACGAGACCATATGGTTCTCATCTGTTCAAAGCCAGAGTCAGGTCAATAACTTCAGCTCTCACCGAGGGAGTAGAGGAAGTCGGGTTATTGCCTGCATTGAGGATTTGTAAAGAAGAGCTTACCACAAAGTCCAACAAATCCTCTCCCCGTTTGTTGACATCTGAGCTTCCCCAAACAACGTGATGTGCATTTGCATCGCAGCCAAGCAACGGATTAAGGTTTTCTTGGCTGCGGTAGTCAGCCCATCATCTAATTGGTGGTGTTACTGGTTCCTTTTGTTCATATGGCAGATAGGCCGAGGCAAGGATAATTTTCCTCTTCTCTGACCTAGTCTCCATTTAAAACATGGTTGTTGTGAGATCCCTGTTACAGAACGTACGTAAGGGAGGTTCTATACCGCCCCTGATATAGATGCAAGTCCTCGCGTCATTAGTTGGACAATCATAGAGAACTATACACCCTGTCCCACTTAAGCTTTTTATAGTACCTTTATACAAATAAGTTGCCGAGCCAGAAGGGCAGTAGCGGCTCCGCAATAATGCAAATTAATTTGTACGCACCTCAGTCCCGCCATCTTGATGTCTGGATGGGGTTGCATTGTTATAGGCGGACTAATGTTCTCCTCGAGAACATTGGTGGTTCAATCCCCAAGTTATCGAGGCCCCCGAGGATGTCATCCTCAAGATCTCTCTCTGACGACCTGGTCTGGATTTCCGACTCCTGCGTTACGTCAACCTTATAAAAATAATGTGGATAAGATGCCAAAATATGGGACTTTTCCAGGCCACGAGTTCATTAGTTTAGAACAATAAAAAACTTTTTAACAAAAATCCTACTTCCAAAGCATAACACTACAAAGAGAAATATGATGTGTCGTCTTTGGTAATAAACAGTACCAAAGACACATACATGTCGCATCAAGGCTGGCCGATAGATGCAAACCATCGGGAAGTCAGGATGTATTCCCTTAGGTTAAGACATCGTGTGTGGGCAGGTCGGTGGGTACAGTCGTGAAAATGAAATAACACAATTTATTCGATACACTGGGTTTATTTAAATAGTTCACAATTACAATCCTGCTTACTAATATTACGGATCAATACTAATTCTACGACGTCTTAGCTCTAAGGCAGTCAGTACTCAACTCCTATATTCTGCTGTCCCCACCACGCAAGTCGTTAGAGAAAGCGCGTGTTAGTATTGGAAGTACGTGGACGTCACTAAATGTCGAAGTACCTACCTAAATTATTATTGTGTTGTCAAATATTTACAATTGTTAGAGTACCCACCTAAGTAATTTTGTTGTGTGTACAGGAAATAACTCTAAATTTACATTTAAGCCACAGTGATGATATTCCTATAAAATATTACGTAATTTGTAATGATCATTGTGATATATCCTGGATTTTATATTGCTATTTTAGTATTATAAGTCCTTTGAGACAATTAGTACAAGACTGTCAGTTAGTATCAATATTCTTTCGAATATTGATTAAGAATGACTAAATAGGCAATATTAAATTCCTTAATTGTCTTGATACGTTATAAAAAGGTTTCATTACTTAAGAATTGATTATTGATCTAATTGTGAGATTATTTATATCAATGTAGAAAATGGTGGGGATATCTCACATTTGACATATTGAGACAGGTCGACTCGTTACTATAAATAGTGTGTAATTTGTAGGAGACACTTTGTTGTGAACTACAAGCCAGTACAGGCCAGATATTATGTTGTTATTGTGATAGTGATATTGTTTTCCTGAATTGTTATATTTTGTGAAAGATGGACTACACAAGCTTCACGTAAGTTATTTGACATTATAACTTGATTATTGCTAATGGTTGTATTGAAACTATCTGTATCATATTATGGTCGTTATTCCTTATGACCATAATATGATACGTCATGTGAAGTGTTTCAAGATTCATCATATAATAGTAATAATGGAATTAGATCTTTATTGTGATGAACAATATTTACATGATTATAAAAGATATCTATAATTACTACACAAGAGCTTCCGTGGAGTTTCTTGCCCTTCTTCTCCACGAGAACTAGGTTTAGCGACCGGGCGGTAAGCTCTCTTGATCCTCAATATGAATTAATTGACAAGCCTAATTGAAATAAATACCTAGTCTTGTCTTTCTTTGCTTTTATTCATAAAACCTTTCCCTTATACACCACATACATAGGAACTCTGATACACAGTAAATAACCAGTAACTTTAAGAATTTTCATTAAGAAGTTCCAGTGGCCATCTGTGGTCTTCGTCATTAGTTCCACTTCATCAAATGCTACTTTCTAAATGCAAATGCTTGCCATTTTAATGAAAATACCGAGATCGCTTGTATGTCTACCAAAGTTTTAGGAGTTCTCTCGATTTCCATGGGATCCACTCATCAGATCGTTACTTGGTGACAATGGGACTAAATCGAAAAGTATAAAAAGACAATATCGGTCCATGATTGAAGGAGAAATCGATGAACATTCTTAAAAAAAGCTTAGGTACAGTCGAACATAAAACCCCCTTCTTTTTGAAAAGTTATACAAATGTTATATTAGAATTTTTATACTTATGTAAGGCGTAGACGGGACATGAAAGAGGCCGCTTTTTACCCGACTTCTGAAGGAGGGTAATGTGTTTATCAGTCTATGTATGTTTGTTCCTATGTGGCTTTCTAGAGACCAAAGGCGTTGCCCGATTTTGGTGATTCTTACGTCAATCGAGTCACTGGCTACTTTAAAATTGGAAAAGTAGAAAAATGCTGCATTTTAGGCGCCATATTGTAGGGCCGCAATAAGTGATGAGCCAAAAAGTGATGATTATCATGACGAGATTAATAGTACCAACTTCAAAAAGTGGGTTATTGAAAAAATTGTGCCTAATTTACGAGAGCCATCCATAATAGTGATGGATAATGCTCCTTACCACCGTATTTGTGTGAATAAAGTCCCAAATACGATTTCCTTAAAAAAGGATATGCAATTATGGTTGACCCAAAATAAAATTGACTATGGAGAGAATTTGACTAAACCTCGGCTTTAAGAAGTAATTAAGAGAAACAAGCCTGAACCTGTATATGAGATTGAAAACATTTTAGAAGACAATAGACACAAATGCTTATATTTACCACCTTATCACTGTGATCTCAATCCCATTGAACTCACATGGAGCACAAGGAAAAGAAAAGTTGCTGATGTAAATATTGAGCACAAAAATGCTGAAATTTTCCGCCTAGTTAAAGAAGCTTTTGACGCTATTACAGTTCATGAGTTGGCACAGCATTGTAAACACGTTCGCAGGTTAGAAGGAGAATACTTAAAACATGATTTGTATTTAGATAAACCTTTTATTATAGAAGTGGTAAGTGACACTGAAACCGAAAGAGAAAGTGATAATGATGATAGTGGTACGGAAATAAGTGGAGTACGGCCTCACAACCAGGATGAAGTTGTGCATGCAGGTTCATCTAAAGATCACAATTACTGTAAACCTGGTTTTCAATAAATCATTTTAAAGCAATTTCTTTTTTTTTATTACACTGCACTACCACTAGGTACCACTGCTAATTATAATTAGTCAAATCTGGTGTTAGGGGTTAGGTACGGTCATAACTAAATACTAGACATCCAGGTACCTCTTGCAGAGTAGGTACCTACTTAACTTCGCATTAAAAGAAAGTTGTATCCTCCCCGTGGAACATTTTATCTGCTGAATTTCCACTTCATTGGATTATTTTTTAGATAAAGCTATTGTTTATTGCTGAGAGACTAAACTGTTAGCGTACCTACGTAACTGTAAATTATCAAATTCTTTTTATTTATTTTATTATTTATATATAGGTTGTTTTTAATTTGTAAAAACTGTAATTCTTATTAAACGATTATGTCTTATGTGAAATATCCTTCTTGAAAACTTACTCAATTTTGGGCACCTTATATTAATTAGCAACACTGAATCGACGGTGCCGTCCTCTTTCAGTTCACAGATAAGTTGGTAGGACTGTACAGATGCCTGCCGCGCAGCAGCACACACGTCTAATACTTGTTTAATCTCCATGTTAAATAATTGAGTTTTCAATATTGTCGCCCGCAATTCAGAAATTAGAACAGCGAAGAACGAGCTGAAAATTTTAAGATGGCTTAAATTTTGAATTTAACCTCGAATAACGCATTGGAATGGACGGAGTCGGGTGCTGTACTGGTCCGTAGGGGGAGTCTATTTTGTGTTAGTGCAGAAGTATTTGTAAAAACTGTAATTTTTATTAAACGATTATGTCTTATGTGAAATATCCTTCTTGAAAACTTACTCAATTTTGGGCACCTTATATTAATTAGCAACACTTAATCAACGGTGCCGTCCTCTTTCAGTTCACAGATAAGTTGGTAGGACTGTACAGATGCCTGCCGCGCAGCAGCACACACGTCTAATACTTGTTTAATCTCCATGTTAAATAATTGATTTGTGTTAGTGCAGAAGTATTTTCCACGTTTTGTAATCTAAAGTCAAACTAGATGCGATTGCTAAGCAAATTCCATTACCCGACCAAAGATGGCGGTATCTCCAGTGGTCGCAATTGTTAACTAAATTGCGTTTGCAATAAGTTTGACATTCCTGTCGTAGGTCGGTATTTATTACTTCTCTACAAAGGTCACATCAGCACACAAATCTCACACACACACTGCATTTTTAGTGACATTATCGATATCGATAGATACCCGATTACTTAATTAGAAAAAATAAGACCTGGATTTTTATATCATATCACAAGTTAAATCTTAGCTTGGGTGCCAGAGATCAAGAATCAGTAATGCAATGTTTTTTTCTTTTACTTATAAATTGAATTTTAAAATGTAAAAATTGTATTTTTGGAAATAAAGTTATTATTTATTTATTATTTGAAGGCTTATATATTTTTTTTATAAATAAAATCAATTTGAAATTATGTACTAATTTAACTATGCTCATTGAGGCGGGAATAAGATAATATTATAAAGAGGCCCTTTTTATAATATTACCTTATAGAAATATTAAATTACTTGTTTTCTTTTGTCGATATCCATCTATAAAGTCAATATCCGACCTGACTACATCTCTAATTGAGTAGCGAAGGACTTTCGAGAACGAAATGGAATAATAAAAATAAAAAATAAAGTAAAGTAGTAGAAAGTAACTCAATACTAGCTCTCAGAATGGATATAGGAATGGGCCCATGGCACTACGGAGCTACTCCTCATTGACATGGCCATAAGCCAGCAAGTTCGTCAGTCCCGCAAGGACCTGTCGACATGCTGGATTGACTACAAGAAGGCCTACGACTCTGTGCCACATACATTATGGCTCATGAGGGTGCTGGAGTTGTACAAAATAGAGGCAACTCTATGCAACTACCTTGAGTCACGTTTGGGACAATGGACGACGGTCCGTCGATATCCAGGATGTCGACAGATTCAGGAGAATGATGAGACTATACTGATTAAGCGGGGGATATTTCAGGGCGACAGTTTGAGTCCTCTTCGATTCTGCTTAGCCCTGAATCCTCTAAGTACATCGTTGGAGGATTCAGGTCAACGCTATCGATTGAGAAGAGGTGGTCAGGTCATATCTCACCTCCTTTACATGGATAATCTGAAACTCTTTATCCCCAACAAATGCCAACTGACGCGGCTACTGAATTTAACTGAAACCTTCAGTGACTCCATCAGAATAGAATTTGGTGTGGACAAATGTGCTGTCATGCATGTAAAGTGAGGGGAGAGTATCGAATCCGAGAGAATTCAACTCTCTGATTCCATACACCTTAGACGCTCGATAGGAAGGTCCGGACACTGCTGTCCGCAAACCCGATTCATCGCCCACGATCATCAGTGATGTGACTGTACATCCCGCGGAAATGTGGGGATCGAGGCTTTTTAAACGCCAAGACTCTTCACAACCGCGAGGAGGAGGAAATTTAGACTTAGATCTTGTATGTGGCTTGGAAGCTTATTATCAAAGCGTACACATATACATCTTAACGAGCCTATTTTCTTGAGCCTTGTTGCAGGTACTACAAATTTGTGTTTGTTCCTAGTATTTATGTTGGATATCACTGTATTTTTTAAACAATTTTATATTTTTATGGGCATATAAAAGATTTTCTTAAATATACTGAGAAGGCACAGTCATTACAATAATCTCCTTAAATTTCTCTCTGAGAGATTGTGCCGATTGTCGTTAAGGCCAACGGCCTGATGGCCAAGAGCGTCGAAGACCATCTGTCCAGGCTATCATTGCGCGGTTGGATTTGGCGGACGGCTCGCTTTGTGAGGAGGTTCTCGTCTCTGGAAACCTAACCACCGGTAGCTTGAGCCCTGCTCCCGACACCCGTGGACAACCATTTTTTATATATATTTTTTAATGATTTGTTTATTATAAAGAAACATTTCAAAATGTTAGTATAAAGTGTGTACAAAGCAGAATAAACGAAATAAAAATAATTTTCGAGAAATGAATAAATTCAAAATTTTTAAAATTCCGAAAGGGAAAGAAACAAGGAGCGTGCGTACGAACTTGCGCTTGGTGCGTGCGCAGGAACGAACTATACTATTCCCCGTGGCTCTAAATAAAGGTCTAATATGAAGGTCGTCACCTTCATATACATTTTTTATTGCAGCGTTTGTTCCTATCATTGAATAATTTGATTTTACTTTTTGGTAGTTGCGTAGGTTGTTTGAAAATACAAATATATTTGTTTTAGGTTTTTACATATTTGGAATTTTTAACGAAGACTTTTTACTGCAGTATTCAAACTATTAAGTTACGCTGGTTATAAATCCTTATTATAAACGCTTGCCTCTACCCGCGGTAGTACTCAAGCAGATAATATTTTCTAAACTCGACTTGTGAAGTTGGATTTTAGAACTCCTTCTTCAGTTACCATCGTCCTATGTGGGCTCGTTTTTAGAACTTGTGAGCCGCTGAAACCGTTTTAATGTTCATGTAACAACAAAAAACCAACTTCTTAGTCCGCATTATTATGCAACTACGGAACCCCATTACTGCGCGCGGCCCGACACGCACTTGGCCGGTTTTATTATATTCGGACACACTAGGTTTCATTTAGGTTTAACATATTCCCTCGTCTTCTCCTTCGGAGTTGGCAGTATGTACGGTGAACCCGCACATTTCGTAAAATATTACGAAACATACTAATGTTGGTTAATCTACATCAGCGTTGCATACGCGCGATCATTTTGTCCACTTGCTAAGAAGAATAAATCAGTGATTTTACCACACTCAACATGGGCGGTTTAATTCACTATTAAACCGCCCGCTTCATTAGTGAGGTTTCCATCATCACAAGAGTACAGAACAATCATCGTGCACTTGAACAATGTGTATAGACATTCGTCGTACTTTTTTTCTGTTGTGCGTCCAGTCAACAAGCTTGTATACTTGCCTGTAAATGAGGAGGTATCCCCATCTAAACCCATGAACAAGTGTGTGGATGAGTCTTCCACTCCGTCATCAGATCAAATTGAAGTCAAAAAGCGGTACCCGCGACCACGAGAGCAAAAAACATTGCAGGCTTTTTTCATCAGTGTTTTGCTAATGCTTTTGTTTGCATTTCCGAGTCTACAACAGAAAGTGAAGACATACAGTGTTACGCAAATGACCACAAACCATGGACTTTACTTCGACAAGATTTCCAAGCTCCAAGTTATCAAGGACGATTGAAAACTCATTGTGTTTTATAACATGTCCACGTTTTACCACAGAGTATCGAACATTGAAAACTATTTCAAGCACTTGAAACAAACCACCGATTGCATGGGTTCGCAATACGATAGCATCATTCTACAGTTAGAGCACGAAAACTACTTGAAAACCCAAACGCAAGAAGGCAAAAACGTGGTTGAATCAACGGAGTAGGATACCTCAATCATATTGTTCGGAGTATTAGATGAAAACTTCGCTCAACAGTATAAGCAGGACTGTTAGGGAACTTTCCAGAACACCTTAAATCAAAGACCAGTGGACTGTATAAACTGATATAATGTAGGTAAATAAATGAAACGCGCGTGTGTCTTCGTCGGAGCTCGGTAGTGAAGTGCCGGCTCCTAGGCCCCGCGCCCCGCGCGCCCGCGCCCTCATCTGCCTCCAGCCGTCGCCTGTGCCGCCGGCCGTAGACAGTAGAAAGCGCCCGAACATCCTCCCCGGGTTGAAGGCTTCAAGTAAGAGGGAGTGGGCAGACATTGTTGTAGGCCCGCACCATCGTCCCCTTCTTCGTCTTCAGCTCTACCACCCGCGTGGTCCCGTCGCTCCCAGGAAAGACCTGGATGACTCGCCCCAGTGGCCACACCAGTGGCGGGACTCCCTTTTCTTTGACGAGAACGAGTGTTCCCACAGAAAGCTGCCCTGTTGAGGTTGACCATTTTGTCTTTTGCTGACGCAGAGAAACATATTCTAAAGGACATAGAAAGAATAACTAATAATGGAAATCATCTTCAAAGGTTACTGAACAATCAAACCTTGGTCTTGGAATCGGAATATAACATTCTGCGACGCAGCGGGGAGACTATGAACACAGTTAAAATTTATAAAACAACAACTTCAAAACGTCATTGACGAAATCACTAAGGTGCATCTGGACAACAGAAACGGCATTTATGTATTAGAGGAACATTAACTCGTTTTTTTTTTTAATATAATATATTTATTTAATCAAAATATGTACCATTCCTATTTAAGCACTTTTGCCATCTCATAGGTAGTTCATTGATCCCTTTACTAAAAAAACCATTCGGACGGGAATCAATAAAATCTTTGAAGGCGCTTTGGACTGCCCCATCGGAGTTGAATTTTTTCCCTTGCAAGAAGTTATCCAAATCTCGAAAAAAATGGTAGTCGTTTGGAGCAAGGTCCGGGGAGTACGGTGGATGACTTAGACATTCCAATTGAAGTTCCTCTAATTTGGTAGCCGTCTGTTGTGCAGTGTGTGGTCTAGAGTTGTCCTGAAGCAGCAGTGGCCTAGAGCGATTGACCAGCCTCTGCTGTTTAGCAGCTAGCTTTTCCATCATGGTTTGCAGTTGCTGACTATAGACGTACGCCGTTATCGTCTGGCCAGATTTAAAAAAGCTGTAGTGAACGACACCGGCACTAGTCCACCAAACGCTCACAAGTAATTTTTTTGAGTCAATTTCCGTTCGGGGCAGGATTTGGCTGGTTCGCCAGGGTTCAACCATTTATGAGCGATGAGCGTTTCCGATTATTGAACAGGATCCATTTTTCATCACAGGTAATGATTCGATTTCAAACCCCTTCATTATTGTGCCGGTTGAGTAATGTAACACAACATTGAGTGCAGCAAACCGACGCGCGTTTGTCGGTTTGCTGCACTCAATTCATGAGGTACCCACCTTTCGAGCTTTTTCGCCTTCCCAATTTGCTTCAAGTGGATTGAAACAGTTTTATCACTAACACCACAGTCTGCAGCTAACTCGGACGTGGTTTGCGATGCATCCGCTTCCATAATAGCCTTCAATTCTTCATTATCAACTTTGGTCTCCGGCCGTCGAAATTTCCAGAATGAAACCGTTGGAACCAAAAACGCACTGTGTTTTGCGACACCGTCGCCATACACATCATTAATCCTTCGAGCCATTTCTGCAGCACTGGTGCCACGATGGAACTCGTACTCGAGAATAACGCGATATTTCAAGTTTTCCATTTTGTAAACTGACTGGCGCAAAGAAAAAACCAAAAGAGGAAAAACAAATGAGTTACGGTTTTTCAAACACAAAAGCATGAATAAAAAGCTGTATAAATTCAAAATTGGAATTCCAAACCAAACAGGAGATATTTGAGATCAGAGTGGCCAGTACGACAAAACGCCAATTTCATAGGTAAGGACCTAATAATATGATCCGCCCTAGCTGCGAGAATCAGGTAGAATATCTAATACCAGAAGACTATAGGCTCTTATATCCTAGTCACATTGTAATACTCATTAAGAAGGTTTTCAACGAGATTGGGGAGGAGTAACTTATCTAGGGGGCCGCAAAAGACCGCCATGGGTCCAAGTGTCCGAGTTATTTCTCCGCCCCTCAACAAGATAAGTTAAGATTAGGTTGTCAAGGATCATTATAAAGTAGCTAGAGATAAGAAGGTCAAACAGGTACTTATAATGAATGCTATCGAATAATTTGCCCGACTGTGAGCAGTACCCAGCGCGCACATGTTGCCTGCCGCACCTCGTCTCCCGTACTTAGGTACTTTACTTATGCTGTTTAATTCTATTTCTGTTTTGTAGTTTCCTGTGATGTCACTACGGAACGGACCTTGGCGATGGTCCTGGGAAAAGGTGCACTAAATAAAACACGCAAATAAAAAATTACGAGAGGTAAATGAAACCACTTGTAATGTCTATGATGTTTTATTGTAACATATAGATAGTTTTCTACACATCCACCTTACATAATCGTCGCGTGGAGCGCTAACTGATATGAGCTCTGTACAGCGGCGGCGGCGTGGCGCCGCGCTCCCACATAAATAAAATTCACGTAATAATATATAAACTTAACCTAGGCAGGCGCAGCGGCCCGCACGTACATCTATATACACGCTAACACTAGTCTGTACACCGCGGCCGCGCCCGCGCACTATTTACAACGAGAGGATATGTGTCAGGAACGGCACGCGCGGCGCGCGTCAGTCGCGGTCCCGGGGAGGCGCGCGCGCTAGCAGCGCCAGCGGCTGCAGCGCCGCGGCGTGCAACGCGTGCGCGTGCGCGTGCACCTGCGCGTGCGGCGCCAACCCGTGCGCGTGCGGGGACAGCCCGGCGTGCGGCGCCGCGCCCAGCCCGCTCTCGCCCGCCGGCGGGTTGATGCGCTTCTCCTTCTGGCGCCGGTTGCAGAACCACACGCGCACCACCTCTTTCTCCATGCACAGCGCGTCGGCCAGCGCGGCGATCTCTTCGCTGGTGGGCTTGGGGTTGTGCAGGAAGGCTTTCTCGAGCGCCACGCGCACGCCCGACTCGATAGAGGTACGCTTCTTGCGGCGCCGGCCCACGGCCTCGGCCAATCCGGCGCCCAGAGCCGCGCCGCCGCCGCCCGGCGCGCCGCCACCTGCCAGCGACGAGTCGGCGTCCTCCAGCCACTTCTGCAACAGCGGCTTTAGCTTGCACATGTTCTTGAAGCTTAGGTTCAGCGCTTCGAAGCGCGATATCGTGGTCTGCGAGAAGTCGTTGCCATACAACTTGCCCATCGCGAGCCCGACGTCACCCTGAGTGAAGCCTGCGGAAGAAAACGAACATTGTATGCCCTCTAATGCTTATCATCAAGAACTCATGACTTAAGCGGAGTCCAAGTCGTGGAATGCTCTGCAGTCAGCGGTACAACTCACCCAGTTTGATGCGTCTCTGTTTGAAGGTCTTGGCGAAGTGTTCCAACTCCTCCAGGTCTGCGGTGTCGTCGGCGGTGGGTTCGAGCGCGCGCGGCTTGTGCGCGTGCGCGTGCAGGGGCGTGTGCGTGTGGTGCGCGTGGGGTGGCGAGCGCGCGCGCCCCGATCCCGGCGTGAGCGGCGTGAGGAAGGCGCCGGCGCCGGGGGGCGTGCGCCGCGGCGACGGCGAGCGCCCGTCTGCACCGTCACATAATCGTTAATAATAACAATCACAGAGCTTATTATTAAGATAATTCATTAGCCAGTAGCTGTTCTGGTCAAGAACTACCCTGCTGGCACGCACTAGTGTGCAGGGCAGTCAGCTTAGGAGCGGATAGCGTTGTGCACTCACCTTGCATGTACTTGTAGGGGGGCGACGAGCTGGAGGCGGGGGCCGCGTGCGGGGCGCCGGCGCGCGCCTGCAGCTGCTGCAGCTGCTGCGCCGCCGCCTGCGCCACCGCCTGCTGCACCTGACACACACACGCGGTTACTATTGCAGACTGCTTCACCATTGCTAGTATCCACAGTCCAGCTGAAGTTATGTTTAAGTGCCATCGACTGTGCACAAATCCAGAATTCGAGCTGCTACTGAGAAATTTCAGATGTAAAAACCCAATAACACCCTGTCCGACCGGGAATTGAACCCTCGTGCTCAGCAGTACAGTCATCGTGCACTCGATGGCAATATCGCGAAATGTATAATTGTTGGACAGTTATGTATCAAAATTCAACAACACAATTGTCGCTACTTTTATTTAGTAGAAGGGTTAGGGGGAGGTTAGTAGTGGTAGGTAGTAGAAGGGTACAAACGGAGCTCTATTGATGTCACTCACATGTCTGTCCGTCGTCTGTGACAAAGGTTTTACAACGGTTGGAGCTGCAGTCTTTCTAGCTTCTAGTTCACAGTATAAGCATATTGTCTTCCTAAAGCCATACAAAATGCCAAAAAATATTTTTAAGCGTTTTAAGGGGGGCTCCTATATACAATGATAAATAATCTAAATGAAAGACGTCAATTGCGAAAGGAGCCGATACGAGCGCGCGTTAGAGCCACGGGGAATGGTATGGTTCGTTCTTGGATCCTCGAACGCACGCTCCTTGTTTATTTCTCTTTCGGCATTTGAAAAATTTTGAATGTATTCACTATTTCGTTCACAAAGGTTCTTTGCTACTCAATTAGTGATGTAGTCGGATCGGATGTTGACTTTATAGATGGATATCGGCAAAAGAAAATAAGTAACTAAATATTTTTCTAAGATAATATTATAAAGAGGCCCGCCCGTCTCAATGAGCATAATTAAATTAGTTGATTTATAATTTAAAATTGATTTTATTAAATCGCTTAATCTAATAATTGCTAATCGCTTAAATTAAATCGATTCAAAAAAGAAATCGGGTATCTATCGATATCGATAATATAATTAAAAATGTACTTAATGTGTTATACAGCACTGATGTGACCTTGGTTGAGTCTACTACTCAATATCTCTACTACTAAATATCGACCTAAGACACGAATGACATTCAACTTATGGCAAACGCAATTAGGTTTACAATTGCGACCATTGAGAATACCACCATCTATGGTCGGGTAGCCGTATTTGCTTGGCAATCGAATCTAGTTTGACGTTAGATTACAAAACGTCGAAAATACTTCTGCCCTAACACAAAATAGATTACCCCACGCACATGCGCCGTACGGACTGGTACTGCCAACAACTCCGTCCACTCCAAAGCGTTATTCGAGCTTAAAATCTAGTAATCATTATTATTAAGGATGTTATGATTTTATTTTTGTATATTGTACATGGTTCATAAGCATATATTTACTACCTGTTTTAAACAGCTAACAACGGTATTTAAGTAATTTTTCAACAGCAATTGTACAAAATTTATCTTGTTCCAAGTACATTTTATAATTTGTTCGACTATTACTCGTAAACTTTTAAAACCTACTTAGCTGTGATAGTTTTTCTTTTAAGTTCGTTGTATATACTACTGCCATGATTTTTTTCACAAACCCAAAAGCAACTATTTCGCTGGCAGAGGGGGGGCGGCACTTAACACTTTCACGTAAACGGATCTCTGAATCGAGAAATGGTTTTAACAAACCTGTAATATTTTTGAATGGTCTATCCAACGTTAACCCCTCCCATGGGATAGACGAGAAAAAAAAACATCCCCACTTTATGCCTACAGAAGGAAACCGAACAAAAATTTAAATCACTCACCTGCGTGTGCAGCAGCAGAGAGTGCGCGCCGTGCTGCGTGAGCAGCAGGTGCTGCAGCTGCGCCAGCGCGCTGCCGGCGCCCGCCGCGTTCTGTGAGGGGGGGAGCACACGGTTAGAGACGAGTGGTAGCAGCGAGGAGCATGCACAGCTCTGCTGGTGGAGGATACTTACGAATACGGCGGCCGTGGCGGCGGCGGCGCTGGCCACGTGCGGCGAGTGCGCGGGGTGTGCGGGGTGCGCAGGGTGCGGCAGCGGCGCGGATGGCGCGCGTGGGGGAGATGGGGGCCGCTCGTCGCCGCTGAGCTCGCCCTCGCCGCTCGCCGAGCCATCTGCGGACAGGACACACCATTACATACGGTACACAACAGGATTAGCAGCTTGACCGTCCGTACACATGTCTATGCTTGTGCTGAGCTAAAGTAAGCTAACCAGGGCGGCACCACGCTTAACCTACTGGTGCAACGCAGGGACCATAATTAAAGAAGGTATCTGTCTATAATTTTCATTATTTGGCTTGCCACAATAATAGCATTGCTGATATAGAGCGAGTACTCGTAGGTAAGAAACGTAAATATTACTTTAGTACTCGTAAATATAAATACACTGGCCTTCAAAGCTTAGTACTACACTTTTGAAATTTCAATTTCACCTAAACTATAGAATTCAGAGTTTTGAAATAAAAAAAGTATGATAGAAAATTTTATCAACTTCTGTTGAAATTATAGTTTATTATACATTAGTAACATTTTTAACTTAAACAAAGATAACTTTAAGGTCTTTGGTACAGTCCTACCAACTTATCTGTGAAATGGCGAAATTTGGAACTACGGCCGTCATGTTGAAATGTTATTCGATTGTCAGTGTCTACTACATTCGGGTTCTCTGGTTGTTTTGTCGTGATATTGCTGAATTTATAAAGTTAAATATGCCGAAAGCTATTAAAAGTGATGCTCGATACATTATTTTAAAGGTTAAAACCTTTTTTGAAGAAAAAGCTCGGGTGGGGTCTCCGATTATTCCATTTAATCAAATATACAAACGAATTTCGGCAGCGACAGGTTAGTGCTGTCAACTTTCTTGTTATAAATTATTCGATACTTAACTAATTATTTAAGTCCACGAAATATTCCTTTCTATTCTTGCTGCAGGTTAGCGTAACGGTAACGTACATCTATTAGGTAAACTGCTAAGTGAGTGAGCAAACTAATCTGCCAGATTTCAAATTTCTACTAACATTTATTTTATTATCTTACATTTCAGGTGTGAGTCAAGGACTAATTTCAAAAATAGTTAAAAAAGGGCACGCAGCAGAAGAAACTGGTACAAAAATTCTGACACCAGGCAAGGAGAGAAAACGTAAAAGTGGATTTGTGCATCTTGATGATTTTGACATGGGAGTTATACGGCGGAAAGTAGATGAATTTTATACTGCTAAAAAAGAGGTCCCTACTGTTAAAAAGCCTCTAGAGGTCTTAAAGACAGAAATAAATTACACAGGACAGCAAAAGAGTGCGAAAGCTGCTTCAGAAGGTGGGATTTCGTTTTATAAAATCTCAATCCAATTGGAAGGTTTTTATGGAGCGTAATAAAATACCAGCTTGGAAAGCTAAGTACTTGCATGCAGTGGATAAAAATAATAAATCTCCCCAGCCCCGGCCCATAATTTATTTAGATGAGACCTATATTCACTTTTCGCATACATCGGGTAAATGTTGGCAAGGAGAGGGTGAAGACGCA
This sequence comes from Orthosia gracilis, assembly GCA_947562075.1. Taxonomy (NCBI): domain Eukaryota; kingdom Metazoa; phylum Arthropoda; class Insecta; order Lepidoptera; family Noctuidae; genus Orthosia; species Orthosia gracilis. Next base: position 26,105,659 of record OX387266.1, read on the forward strand.
GTATTGGAGCCTGTTTCGAAAGGGCAAAGATATATTATTGTTCATGCGGGAGGAGATACTGGATTTGTTACAAATGCACTACTTGTGTTTAAATCAAACTCAAAAAGTGGTGATTATCATGACGAGATGAATAGTACCAACTTTAAAAAGTGGGTTATTGAAAAACTTGTGCCTAATTTACGAGAGCCATCCATAATAGAGATGGATAATCTTTATCACCGTAATTCTGTGAATAAAGTCCCAAATACGAATTCCTTAAAAAAGGAAATGCAATTATGGTTGACCCAAAATAAAATTGATTACGGAGACAATTTGACTAAACCTCAGCTTTTAGAAATAATTAAGAGAAACAAGCCTGAACCTGTACATGAGATTGAAAACTTTTTAGAAGACAATAGACACATATGCTTATATTTACCACCTTATCACTGTGATCTCAATCCCATTGAACTCATATGGAGCACAATGAAAAGTTGCTGATGTAAATATTGCACACAAAAATGCTGAAATTTTCCGCCTAGTTAAAGAAGCTTTTGACGCTATTACAGTTCATGAGTGGGCACACCATTGTAAACACGTTCGCAGGTTAGAAGGAGAATACTTAAAACATGATTTGTATTTAGATAAACCTTTTATTACAGAAGTGGTAAGTGACACTGAAACCGAAAGCGAAAGTGATAATGATGATAGTGGTACGGAAATAAGCGGAGTACGGCCTCAGAACCAGGATGAAGTTGTGTATGCAGGTTCATCTAAAGATCACAATTACTGTAAACCTGGTTTTCAATAAATCATTGTAAAGCAATTTCTTTTTTTTTATTACACTGCACTACCTCTAGGTACCACTGCTAATTATAATTAGTCAAATCTGGTGTTAGGGGTTAGGTACGGTCATAACTAAATGCTAGACATCCAGGTACCTCTTGCAGAGTAGGTACCTACTTACCTTCGCATTAAATGAAAGTTGTATCCTCCCCGTGGAACATTCTATCTGCTGAATTTCCACTTCATTGGATTACTTTTTAGATAAAGCCATTGTTTTTTGCTGAGAGACTAAACTGTTAGCGTTCCTACGTTACTGTAAATTATCAAATTCTTTTTATTTATTTTATTATTTTTATATAGGTATCATTGTTTTTAATTTGTAAAAACTGTAATTCTTATTAAACGATTATGTCTTATGTGAAATATCCTTCTTGAAAACTTACTCAATTTTGGGCACCTTATATTAATTGGCAACACTGAATCGACGGTGCCGTCCTCTTTCAGTTCACAGATAAGTTGGTAGGACTATACCTATAATTTTTCGATTTTCGACACCGATTTCCAAAAAGGAATTATTTTTCTCTTTTCAGTTTTTAGTACCCATATTGGGTTTACTATACACATCTGTGTTCCCCCTAACGCCAAGTGAAAAAATTACATAAACCTACAATCACAGTGATCGCGGGTCGTTTATTGTTTAATTCCATTGTCTAAGTACAAAGATCTCCATGAGATCCTCATATATTATACATTAATACCATCCCTTCCAAATCCCGAATTAAGAAAACCCCTTCCAAATCGGGTTATGTAGCAGTTTTATACCGGTCGAATAGAATACTTATTTTTTTTAAGTCGGTTAAAATAAAAAGTATTTAGGCACTCCTTTGAGTTATTTTCAACGAGCAGCATGATAATTCTACAACTTTTTGGTTCAGATTGTCTATATATCTAGTTATAATTCTCGCCAAACTTCTGGGCCGCCATGTAGTTGGCTTTCCTTTGGATCGGTGCTGTTTTTGTATGAGATTTACTACTGCGCAGCCATAGTAGCCAACTTCAGGGCGGCCAAGAAGTTTGGCAAGCACATGTATAAATGCTAAACTGCATACAATGTATACTGTAAAAGCCTTATCTACAGTAAATTCTAAGTTTCAGTAAAACTGTTTACCGATAAAACCTAAGATTTAAGTCATAGTTAAGTGACAATCCCTCATTTGAGACATTTACTAGCACTCTCGCGGTAAATCTACAGTTTTACCTTATAGACACGAACATTTTCAAAAAAAGGTCATCTACGAAGGTCACAGGTCTTACGATTATTACAAGATTTTCTTGTTTATTTTACTGTTAAATAAATGTAATAGAAAAGCATACCTTCGGTCATTAATTATCACCAAAACTCAGTATTATTTGTATAAATTAATTCCCACTTTGAGCAGCACATACACTCGCATCATTGTCGGTCGGTCGCAGGTTAGCTAGCATTTGTCGCGAACAGAATGCGATGCCGCTCGCTCTTTTATTATTATAGTATCTCATTTAAATTATTCGCCGGCTTAATGACTTTATCCTAATCGGTGATAGAAAAGAAAATGACATGCCTGCGGACGTCGTCGGCTACCTACATTACACATGCATACTCGATTTTGCAGGAGTGTGTTTCCTTGTGCAAGTCAAAGCGACATTAGTATACTTGTGCAGTTCTTTTGTGCGGGACACGTCGTCGTAGTAATACAAAACACATCTGTGATTGTTATTGTGCGCTATTGTTGTCGCTGCAACATAAAGGCTTGCACGCGCACATTGTCGTCGTAGCGTCTCGTGTACCTACTGCCGTCTGCAGATCATGGTGAAGGGGTGAGCGCGCATTAGCGGCGCGTGCGCTTTCTTTCAAAGGGGTGAAGAAGGTGCGCAGTGTATTTTTTGCGTGGTGTGTGCGCCGCACGGGCACCGAACCCGCACCGCAGACGAGGCACGGGACAGGTGCCGCTGAGCCGCGGGGGCACTTTCTAACGATTACGCCAAGATGTAAATAGGCGAAAGTGAAAAAAATTAAGAATAGGCTGAATTTTATTGTAATTGAATGAATCGTAAATGGCGGTGTGTGCAGTACAAGGCGCGGTACGTTCACACACATCGATAACCGTAACATATAGTAATTAGTTATGTTACTAATTACATGTCGAGATATGATCTACGCAGGTACTACGCCCACGCCCGCGCTTAACTATTTAATGAGCATTAACTGTCTAATGAGGACTTTACTCATTGCATATTAATGTGATCCGAATAACACGCACTAAATAAACGCGGAAATCTGATTGTACCTGTGTCGGATCGGTACGAGGGCCAATAGTGCGCCGGCGCAGTTGCCCGTGGACACACCAGCTTGGAGGAGAAGACGAATGTATGTAACAGTGTACCAGGAGGGTTATACTACAAGTTGAACGAATGAATCTAGTAACCAGGTTCAGGAGAAAAATAAGACCGTCCTCGCTAGGTTGTTTTTTAGGTTTCCGTACCCGAAGGGTCTAAACGGAACCTTATTGCTGCCACTCACGTGTCCGTCTGTCTGTCCGTTTGTCCGTCGTCTGCCACATGGGATAAAGGCCAAAAAAAAAAAATTTTAGCCCCCTATAACATATAACAGGCGGAGTGAATAAAAAAATTGACCTACCCCATAGAGTGGGATATCGCTGTTTAGAATTTGTTGAGTAGATACATACTGTATTTTTTTGTTTTAAAAAAATATTGGGAAACATAGGAATGAGAAGCCACCAAAGTTAAGATTTCTTCTAGGCAAGCATGCTTCATCGTCGACCACATCATCGCTTATCATCAGGTGAGATAGTGGTCAAGCGCAAACCTATTAACAATAAAAACATTATAAAAAGTCAGCATTTTTTACAAAATTTTGTACCGAAGAATTTTTTAACTTCCCACTGACCTATGAACTTAAAATTAGGTATTAATGATTATTATTACGTAGAGTTTACTAACAAATACCAATATATTGATAAATCTGATTTTCTCTTTGAAATTCCTTTATTTTTCCTGTTACAACAAACTTAGTTTTGCTGTTTGTATGGAATCCTAAATGTACGAAGTCCGACACGAACTTGGCCGGTTTTTTAACAGACTTCCCTAAAAGAAAGAAAATCATGTTCGACTGTATGTATTTTTTTAAGTGCCTATGTTCACCGTTGTCTCCGTCAATTGGGGTGAAGAAAGTGAAAGTGCTCTTGTGGTGATTCCATTGTCATCTAGTCAGGCTCTTTCGTCATGTTCGTGAACGGGTTCCTTCCGTTGGGATTGATAATAACTTAACTGCTTCGGCCTGCTTTTAATTACGTACTTATTTTATTTTTGAATTGTTTGTTTTACTCTAGACGCTTTTACGTGCACGTCTTTTTCGTCGTTCTCACTTATGTATTTGTCCAACAAGAATAATATTACCAAATTATTGTAATTAAAACTGATGGAAAAGAGAGTCCGTGGAGTTTCTTGCATATTCTTCTCCACAGAGATCTACTGACCGATGCTTGCGAATGTGCAACTAGATTCATATTTTGTTTGACAATTCAAAATTACTTATGTATTTGGTAAGTTAGTACTATTATATTGGTTTAGTTGAATTAAAAATATTTTGATTTCGATTTTTTATTTTATCTAATGATTTTTAATAATCTAAATAAAATTTTAATTTGTTTAATATATTGTATCTTATGTTTTTATTTATTTTTAATTATTATAATGTTTTTATACTAAGTATTTTGAATATTTCAACTTATGTATTTATGCCTTTAATTTATACCTAGTTAATATTTCAAGCAAGCGATATTACTGTAGTAAGCGCTATCTACTCCTTAATTGCCATGTGTATTAGTACCTTAGTTATTAAGATAGTTCCTAAAGTATTGTGTAATGTGTGTGGCAGTACTTAATTTAAATAAATAAATAAGCCATTATATTGGTAGCCCCTAAATTGTTCTGCAATGCAGGCCAGCTTGTGAGCAAAGTCAGTATTTACATATTGTTGTGTACTGTTCATTAATAAGTATTGTTGTCTGCGGTTTTTTGTAAATCTACGGCCACTGCTGGAAGAGTGGTTGCAGGCGTCATTGTTGTTGATAGTAATATATAATTACAGATCGGGAGGGAGAGAGAGCTGGTATATTGGTAGTGGTACTGACCGTGACTGGGCGGCGGCGACGGCGACTTGATGTGCTCGCCGGACTCCTCTGCAACAAACAGACACACGTGTCAGTACTGAGAGTGAGCAGCACTCAATACAACACACTCACACGCACTCAAATGGAACAGTCGAAGAACATGAAGTGTTGTGCTCGTCGTAAACAAGTCTCGCGACAAGTGGTTGTTATATACAGGGTTACAGGAAAAGTCGACCTAGATCCGTTAAGGGCGTGTAGTACACATCATTTCTGAATGATTTCACTATGGAACCCCACATCCTAAACTTAACCGTTTTCGAGATTTTCGAGTTATAATTTTTTTTTATGAAAATGCCCAATTTTTCGGCTATTGAATTGAATATTTTATGTATTTTTTTTTTAGTATGCAGCATTTCCGATGAACCTGTGGCTGTTAGAATATCAGAATATAAACAGTATATTGCCGAGCATTGTCGCAGCATGTCATGAGCCTCGGTGAATGTCAGTTCACAAGCGTTATTAACGAATTCATTTACACCTTATAATAATACTTATAAAATAATACTTCAAATAGTCACAAGACTTCAAATAATCATAGGCGTCAAAAAGGCATGCTTTTTACATAGATCTAAGAACCTGGGAAACTAACGCCCGGCGGCTTCACTTCGAACGATATCAGAAAAAGGTAGGATGAACATTTGTATGAGAAGCCGTCATGTTTATCGTTACGAAATCCACGTTACACGGTTTGTTACGATGTCTATAAAATTATAATATTACTTATGAACATCACAGTTTAATAGAAAACAGATTTAATTTTAATTTTATATCGTGCTATTGTTGCTATTGGTGGTTGTTGTTTTGATGTTTGTCATTCTGAAAATTGCTGCCGAACGGTTTAGATAAACTCCAAGTAATTTTATCGTAAATGAGGCGTGCTGGAGCTCAGCGGAGTGGTGGCCGATAAGTAGGCGATAACACGCTGCGCGCGAGCTAACATGCTAACACCGTGTAACATGCGGCTTGAGCCATACCACCACGGATACCTCGGGCTGGGATCAGCTCATTAGCGCCGAATTAATGCAATTAATAGGATCATCGCGAGGCGTCGGTGCGCACTGGACGCGCGGCGCGCGGGGGCTGCGTGATACGAAGCCACACGGACACAGACACACGGTGATCAAATTACCCGTAATGCTGATTAATGAGCGGATTAGATGCCGCCCGATGTCATCCGCACTTGTGACACTGCCGAGTGGCGAGTTACGAGCGGACGGAACCAGCGCACAAGCATCGATTGTACACTAAATATTCTGAGACATTCACTGAAAGGCGGCGGCGGCGGGCGCTACGAATGTAATGCAGTCGTAGCAACGCTCTACGAGAGTGCTACGTGCTACGCAATTGCTACAAGCATAACAACTCACTTTTGCAATTGATATTGATATGAAACATTTGGGCGCTAGTGAACAGGTAGGTACTAGGTATGCAGTGATGCAGGCTCGCAGTCGGCATGATGCACGGTGTGCGTGGGAACACGGGGAGGTAGGTACCTGCCGTAATCCATGACTCAATGCAAGGATAAAAAAAGGATTTACGTCGACACAAAATATGTTCGTTTATTCAAATAAACGCGAATTCATAAAAGATGTATCCTTTCATAAAAAGCCTCACAAGCTGCAAAAAAGAGCGCTTGCATTGAGACGTCTTCGTCAGTTTTTTGCGAAGGTGTCACAAAAGGGTGCAATCACAGAAATGCGGCGAATCCGATGGAAATGTTCACTAACTACGTAAAAAGCGCCAGTTGTGTGTGTTTTTTGCGCGGGAGGATTAGTTTTTTAGTGGACGCTTCGGCGCCGAGAGCCGAGGAGCGGAGCGGAGTGGAAATGTAAGAGTGGAAATGTAAGAGTGAGTGACGGCAATGGACTATCGCGTGCGCCATCATGCGTGCGCCGGCGCACCGCGGCTATCACTTAGTAACCATTATTCATTGGTTCAGAAGAAGTTTTTCTCGTCTTACAAATAAATGTATTGAATCAGCGATCAAAAGCCGCTACTGCTTGATTACGTCTAATTTGATAGTTTCGAGCAAGCATCGCGCCGCGCCCGCTGCGACTGAGTCGTGGTAGGCAGTGAGTAGTGAGCAGTGGGCACATCAACAGGTTTTTGCAGTTTTCCATTTAATTATTCATCAGGAACTATCATGCTGGTCTTGAAATGCAATTACCACCACTACTTATATTAATATATTACATTTGCTAATAGCCATAAGCCGTAAAGAGAAAAGGCGGAACGATCAAACTGAAAATCCTAAGTAAAAAGTTATAATTCGAGGTTTGGCTCGCGACTATTATTACTGCCTGGAATATTGAATCAATTTATAAGTTATTTAATGAACTGTTATATATTAAGAATATAAACTATGTCCCTATGTTTTCATTAATTATATTTAAATTTGTAAACAGCGCAATGTTGAGTATTTTATTGAGGTTCTGATGCTCATAAAGAGAATGTATTATCACAAAGGAAAACATACCTACATATCTATCTTAAACTTAGAACTTAAATCTTTTGCAAGGGTCAAGCACTATTCAAAGTTTATTGACACTCAAGTGATGTTGATAAGTTCCCAACTTCAAATTTTAATTCAGGATCGGGTGTGAGATTGGCTGTTAGGTAACATCATTGATATTAGGAACTTAGATATGTTCTATTTCTATTTATTACTAGCTAGATATGTTCCAGCAGTTAGCTGATGGTCGTGTGAGGCGCGAGTACCTTCACTGTTCAGTACGTACGCTTTCGCTGAAAGTGTCGCGCGGGACGCGTTTTCAAGCGAGTACACGACCACTAGAAAGCGCTATAAGTGCCTACTATGAAATGAAGTTTATATTGTAGTGTGTTAAGTTATGGAGGTATATATATATCTAGGAGCGATCGATAACATACACAAACCTTGACTCTAGATACACGAGTGTGATTGTTAAATAAATCATCTGCATACAAGACTACCATCAGGAATGCACAAGCTATAAGTTTTCAAGGTGATAGTTTTGTTTGACTAATAAATAATATAGTATGCACAAACAGGTACAAAAAGCGTAAGAACTTGTCGACAAGTGGAATAAATTATTGTTTGGCACTTAAACTTTAAATGGTTGCCTATAAATAGTTTAATTAATTGTATAATAGAAACAACAACATTTGCGGGTTATTAATCGCTATTACGAGTAGTACCGACTTCATTATGTTCTGCATCAGTACCTACATTCCTAGATTGTACGTAATTAAATATTCTAGTATTCATTTAATGTGAGTTTCGGATTATTTACAAACGTGATACAATAGCATAAAGTGTGCCTAAACATATTATGGTTTAAAACAAGTATTAATATAGGCCTTTACAAAAATGAAATGCCTGAAATCCTCAAGAGTTTGTAACGAATCAACTACTGAATCTATCAAAGTGCGACTTTAATTAACATGCGAAAAAGGTAAAACAACACCATAACTGAAGTTGTTAAATGTTTATTAATATTTATAATATGAATGTAAAGTTTTAAAAGTATCTTCACTATTTACCGAAATGTCAGAAAAAAAACATAAATAATCAAATTCGATCTCAGAATCTTGTTAAGTAAACACGTTAAGATCATAAGCTTGTCATGAAAAGCTTTCGAATAGCTCTCCAGGTGATGAGGCTTGACGCCAACAACACGGAGTTTAAAACAAAGCAGCAGTTAGAGGAACTCACGGTAGCGCGCCGAGCAGTAGGCGCGCGTGTCGGCGCGGACGCACGCAGAGAGCACCATGTTGCATGCGGCGGCGGTCTGAGTGCGGGCGGAGAGCGGGCAGCGATGTACGAGCGCGTGCGTGTAGTGCACGAGCGGCTGAGGCGCGGTGCGGGCGCGCGGGTTGCGAGTCGGCACTGCACTGTGGCTGCGCGAGCCGCGGCTCTGCGACCCGGCGCCCCCCTCCTCTCGCCCCGCGCCCCGCCGCGCCGCTACCACCCCGCGCAACCCTCAACCGTCGAATTAAACATTTTAAACTTTTTTGTACGAATCCGTTTCTTTTTCCGCCCTTTAGTGAATTTTTTTCGCGCGATCTCGCCATTATTTCGATTACCTGAGATGAATTTTTTTTCGCTTTCGCCGAACGGATCGAGCGCGATGCGCGTTTAAAAGCTGTTTAATTTTTTTAGGAAAGGGGAGCGACGGGTTTGGCTAACCGATGCGCGAATTCCGATATCGGGTTCGATTGAAATAAAAAACTAAGGCCGGGTTGAGCAGCGTGTGCCATCAGACCATCAGACATAGCCCACGACTCGTCACTGAGCTATTATCTAGCAGATGATACGAACGTTCTCTCGGTATCTGGTGATCATATCGTCGGCGCCGCTCAGCTTCGCACCGCTCCGCTCCGCACTCGGACAGTCAGAACACAACAATCCACAACCTTTGTGTTAATCATGCTGCTCATTGTTTGTCTCAATAACTTTTTATTATAGATCTAATACTCGATTGAACGATTCGTTTTAAGAAAACGAATGAAACAACGAACAAGATGAACCGATACGTTTAAAAGTTTTGACAACAAAAAGGAAGTATTTGTAATAATGGTGTGTTGTGTAAACAGTACACAGCGCAGCGCTCAGTGAGCATCGGGCAAGTGATTGTGTGAGATGAAAGGGCTAGTTCCTGTTTGATGTGAATCTGATGGAATAGCAAGTGCGGCGCGAGAGGACTGACCCCTGCTCCCCGCGCCGCCCGGCACAGAGTCGTGCACGCACACACAAGGCACAGTGCTCGCCAGGGACATCATCTGATATTTATTTTAACTGCATCATTCTCCATACCAGTCAAAGTGTCAGTGTGTCGGTGGTCCTGTGGTCCAGTTATCAGTGAAAGTAACTTAAAACAAATAGACGTCTATAGAATTTTTTTCTTAAGTTTTCTAAGTCCGTCATTTTTCTAAAGCAGTTGACCAACTTCCCGGCAGTACTGTCACTGCTTATACATATCTCAGCCCAGCAATTAGAAAGGGATGCTACAGTGTAACAGTGTGAACCGGGTATCATCTCTGTCCCACAGTGCCAAGCGCTGGGTGGTGGCGGCGTCTGTCGCTTGCTAGTGCACAGCTTTGTGATGCTAATGTGCGCAAACAGCGGCCGATCAGCGATGAAACTTTAATTCAGTGCCTCTGACCCGCCGACCCCCTCCCCCCGCCGCAGCCGCGCGCCACCCCCGCGCCCCTCGCTCATGCATCTCTATCCAAAGAATGCATTTACGTAATGTGGCCGCTGTTTGTTTAGGCGCCAACATATTGCTACTTTGAATAAGAAATTCGCCTTCTTTGTAGAACTCTTCGTATTTTAAAACTGAATAAAGAGTGTTTACTTTAACGGTAACCGCTCTTCGAGTGTTATTTCGGGAGTATTTGTTTGAACAGTTTCTGAGACGCGGCTTCAAATAGCACAATGTGGATTTTGTAATGATTTCTTTTTAATATCTACAAGCAACTTCAAAATAACTGTTTTACGATACGATTTCATAGTATTACAAATCTTATAATTCAATAGCACAATAGAAATCGCGTCTTAAATTGTGATCTTTTACTATCTTTATAATTAACTAATGTAACGTGATCACAATCACGAGGTAGGCCGCGCCGCGTCGTCAGCTGGCGAGTGCTACGGCGCATCGTAGCGGTGCTACGCGGCTCGGCGGCTCGTAGCACTGACCGCTCGACGCTCGTAGCGGCTCGTAGCGGGGGCGGGCGTAGCGGCCGACCCTTCATGTTTTTCCATTCTTATGGGTTTTTTATGAACACTGATTTCTATATTTGTGCAGTTTTATGACGTGTCAACCCTCATACCTTTAGATATTTAATTAAAGATTGGTAGTGTAAGGGTTGAGAGGTCGCGGGGGTGCCCCTGGGCGCAGGGGTGGGTCACTCCTCAGTGTGGAGTGGCCGCGTCGAGTCGGACTCGAGAGGGTGTCGGTACACTTATTGTAGTTATCGGATAACATCTTTATTTTATTAATCTCATTTCGTATAAAATGGTTTGCTCCCGCTCCCGCTGGACACGCGGTGAGCTACTCGCAGCATCTCAGCTTACGTCTAATTATTTGAAGATATAGGGTCCACTGCTGGACATTCCAGCAGTGGACGTCTTTCGGCTGATATGTTGATGATGATCCAACGGAGTATGTAATGAGCTCATCGCCGCACTAGTGTTCTCTTGCTACTTTTTATTTATTTAACGACAGGCTCGCGTTTCACCATTATCACTTCGCTTGCAAAGAACATTGGAGTAGAGTTAGACAAGCTTAGCTCAGTTTTTGTTCTCATACTTCTTCTTCTTCTTTTCGTATCGATGAACTCAAATTTAGTCTGAGTATGTAGCCACCTGGCCTGCTCTGCCATTTGCCACGTACAAATCCTGAAGTGTGCAGGTGGCTACCACGAAGGGCAGGGAATGAGAATGTCATTTGGCATTCTCTTACTACCGATAAGATTCGTTTTGATTAGCTAAACACCGTGTCGGTATGGTTCGGTCCAGCGCGGTGCAGCCGAGACGGGGCGGGTGGAGGCTACATCAGTAGTGATCAGCGAGGGAGCTCGGAGTTCGCCGCCATATTGGATTAGCAACTATTTGCATTAACAATTGCGCAGTTTCACGCGTGTTAACTGGGAAGGGGTGCGCTGTGCGCTGGCTATACTAACCGTACAAGCTGCGACGGCTCGGAGCGGCTCGCGGAGCTTCTCCAGCGACCTCTCGCTGTACATGTTGTTGTTATGAGCTATAACTAACCTGTATCCGTCACGGACGCACGGCGCAGTGGCCTGAGCGCTGAGCGCTGAGCGGGCGTGAGGTCAGAAGGGTTTATTTTGTTTTGGTCAAATAGACTGACTTTCAGTTGTATCGGTTTGACTGCGCTGAGGAATCTGAGAAGCTTTTTGCAACTCATTGCAGATCAACAGTGATGGTGAGTGTTGTCACCTGGGCACTTGCACTGGCAGGCGCGTGGACGAGGACTGTGTTCACATGACGCAAGTGTTTCTCGATTACACTTGTTTGATGGATGGTTTAATTCTTAGTGTGTCCGAGCGCTAGTTAACTGCATCCACATACACTGTGCTGGTTCAGCTGTGGGTTACATTACTCCACATTCATATTGCGTCTCCGACCTACAGCAACATATATGTATGTACGTATCATTAATATAGTATTTAATATATGTATTTTCCCAAAGTTTAGAATTGAATTAACTGATTATGTAAACTAGTGTCATATTTCTGACCAAACAAGTCTTTGGCTCGCAAAGTTGACTGAAAGATAGCAGATTGTCATCGGACTGCAGCCGTTCCATGCATTAGACCAGTAAGGCAAATTGTTGACTAGATTTGGCTAAGCAATCATAATATTATTTCAGTCAGTCAGTTGTGTGATTGTTTGGGCTCGAAGCGATCTCCGTAGTATGAGTTTCTTTAGTGTGTGTGTGTGTCACGTGCCGGTGATTGTGCGCTAATCAATAGCCGTGCAGCTGCACCCCCTCCCGCAGGCGCGCCCCGCGCGCCCCGCTCGCGCCCGCCGCCATCCTCCGCTGTAATTCGAACTATCTCTTAACTATGCCTTAATGAGAGCGCCTCAGTCGCCAGTAACGGTACTGGTCACATTGACACACTCCTCAACAAGGGCATACTGCCGGGCTCCAGTTGCACCAACTCTGTGGCACCACCGTACTCTGTTTGCTGTGCGTCCTTGACATATGACAATAACATGTTATCGGTCCAACAAACTCCCTCTTTCTTCTCAGACTTCTCAGTCGGAGCAATAAGTATTAGAAATAAAGTGCAAGAAGGATTTTTTTAAACATTCAAACAATAGGTATATTTATCATTTTTAGAGGGTGAAAGTTGGTAAGGAAATTTACCATTCTCCTCATTTAAGAAAACTCTACTAACAACGTATTCACACAACGCGACGGCTGCGACACTAATTATCGCGTCACAAAAAATTTTGCAATTAGAGACACTCGCGTCCATACAGAGACACTAGGTTTATATACTGAGTGTACCGTGTCGTGTATTATGTCGTAGTCTAATCTTACCTTTAAAACATTTAGATCTAAAACATTAGCGACAGCACACAGAGCTGATACAATACTTGTGTACCTGACTCACAGGTAGTGAGCTGCAAGTATATAGGATCTAACGCGGCGCATGTCATAGTCGCAATGATTTACATACGTGGCGCCGTATGTAAATCACTATGTAAATGTGTCGCGCAGGGATTGGTCGGCGCCGGCTGCGGCACCCTTTGCCTATCACTCGACGGGCTAAAAAACGAACTGATTTGTTTACGCGGGTCTCCGGCGGGTGCAGGGTGCGGGAGGCAGGGGGAGCGGGATGAAAGGGTTAAGGGTGCGCGCACACTGTGGCACAGGCGCGTGATTTACGAGCGGCGCACGCGAACGGCTTTCATTTTGTAAATTATTCCGTCGCGCGACAATACGGTGACGGGTTTAATTTAACCGGCGGTGATATATGACGCGCAGCCCGCGCCGGTGCCGCCTGCACCCTCATTACAATGTTATATAAGCGACAACATGACGCTCTCGTTACATTTACATAGAGGTATTAATTTATTATTGCACATTTATAACATGAAAATCGTTCTATGGTCAGAGTAGTAAGAAATATTTTTTCAACTTCGACTAATGTCGAAGTTTGAATGTTTTAGAACATTTTAGTGCAAATTAATACATGCCTATTGTTTTTCGCAACAATCAAAATAAATCCTGCCAAGACTGTGGGAACTGAACCAATGCAAAATTGTATTTAACTAATTCATGTAACTAATTCATGTAAGATTAATTAAAGAGTTCCGCCTGTGCCTCGCACGGGTGCGAGCCACCTACTGATTTGGTGATATGTCAAAACTAGATTCTAATTTCTAACTTTGGGTTTTATACTCAAATCAAAAATAATAATTTAAAAAAACTTTTTACAAAAAAATACTACCGACTTCCAAATAAAAACTCTACAAAGTGAAAAATAAATTTGTTTTTGAAAGTCTGTGTCTTTCATAGGTACCAATTTATTGGGTTATGGACACTGACATTCGAAAATAATATTATTTTTCACTTTGTAGTTTTTTTATATGGAATTCGGTAGTATTTTTTTGTTAAAAGTTTTTATTTTTTTTCACTTTTTATTTGTACCTGCCTAATAGGCAAGTTGTTTAGTAAGGTACCTATAACGCCAGAATAGATTACCCGAATATCATGAAACATGAACATAGCCGGTGAAATGAGAGATCTGCGTATCCCTTAAGAGCATACAGGCGTGATGTTATGTTATGAAATGGTATAAAAAATAAGCAGACATGCGATTGCAGCAATCCCGAGAGATTTGCCGTTATTTATTGAAGAGTTCTGTTGTATATCTTCGAAGATTTTCATCAGATCTTCACCAAATTAAAATGGGACCAATTTCGCACAGATATAAATCTAACTAGATGACGCCATTGTATGCACTTCGCGTGTCAAAAAACGGAGTAAAATTACTATCAATGATCGTACTTTGAGCTTTTCATTTAGCACTACCTTCTGCAAGCGGCTTCGCCCGCGTGAATGTCGAAAATAATCATGAGGGAACATATTCCCGGGATAAAAATATCCTATGTGCTATTCCTGACTATAATTTATCTCTGTGCCAAATTTCATCCAAATCCGACCAGCCGTTTGAGCGTGAAGAAGTAACAAACAATGTAAGTTTTAAGCTGGTCACAATCATTAGAATTAATATTTGTTTCGAGATATTTACCATGTATATTTTGATTTTGGTTGAGAGCTCGATATTTCGGCACCGTAATACTCAACCTAAGTCAAAATATACATGGTAAATATCCCGAAACAAATATTAACTCTAAGTAAAAAAAATACAAACACATATGCACTACGTATACATACGGCGATCCTCCGAAATCTAGAAAATTGCCTAATTATGCCATATTGAGCTGTAAAGACTATATAGAAAAAGCTGGCCGAGGCATTGGAAATGTTTTCTTTCATTGGTAAGTAAATTTGTTTTTGAATAGTGTGTGAAAAAGTGGCACGCTTGGTTTTCATACAGATGGAGGGACTTGCGTTATCTATTTATGCTTGTGCACACAGGCGTGAAAAGAGAAATGAATATAAAAATAAGCGTTTGTTTTACGACGACAGATGGATATCATGATAGCCTAAATAATATGCCACTGCAAAATCTGCGGGTTCACTGGTTTTGATTAAACTAAATTTTCTTGGACGATACTTGATAGTAGAATAGATTGCTGCAGGGTTGCCTGAAAATTTAACCCAATAACCTTAATTAAATCAATTAAAATGTATGTTTGATAGTTACATCGACTTTCAGTCTCTTTGGTAGGTACTTGGCAGTCGGTGTCTTTGGTACCTCTATTTTATCATTTTGCAACTGACACCGAGTTCCGAAACGAAAGATATTTTTGCACTTTTTAGTGTTTTGCTTTGGAAGTCGGTTTTTTGTCTTTTTTTATATATTTTAATTTTTATCTTTACATGTCGATATTCTTTCAAGTACCGGATCGACCCTCCACAGGATTTAAACGACCAAAATTCAACGTTGTATAAGTTTTTCAAGAGAACCAATGACATTTGAAAGAAAGTGGTGTTGAAAATAGAATAAAATAAGGTTGCCAGCAGGCTTTCAGTTAGCCGTAAAGTTAGGGTTGCTTAACCTGGTTACCCATAAATGGTGGCTAACTGAGCTTGATGATGTTGCAGACGCACTCACGACACTGGAGTTTCTGCTTATATGTCGTTTTGTGAACAAGACATTCTTATACGGAGTCATTTTATCAAAAAAAAGCTGCAGATTTTTACAGTGGGATCTCATTCTAAATAAGTTTTTGATAAATGCATATATAAGTTTAATTAATTAGCCCATTATATACCTATCAATACATTTGCCATTCAATAATCGCTTTTCAAAATCTCTTTGATCTGGTGAATGCTTTATTTTGAATAGTTCGTAGACAGAAAGAGTTGTGCTGCAAAAGTACAATAGTGAAATCGAAATCTGCAGCCGTGATGCGTGGCGCGTGGCGCGAGCTAGGGTGCGCGGGCGCAGCGCGGGCGAGGGGGCTCAACCCTTTAGCGGCAGTTAACTCTATTTAATTTAACAATCCGATGATGCGGGGGCGACGGGCGGGGAGGGTCGCGTGCCACCGATACCGCTCGCTGCAGAGACACAGACGCATGCGGGTGCCACGACTCGTTACTTACGCTTTAATCATTTATATCGCGGCCAAATAAACATTATAAATTGCTTTAATCACATTTGATGGTCGCTTTAGTCGTTTATCAATAGTAATGGTGAGAGCGAATCAGCGGAGGTTGCAGCCGCTGTGCATTGCAGTGAGGGCCGTGGGTGAGAGACGAGAGGCGACTCGCCTCAGTCACACTGATGATTAGTGATGATACTTGCACAGACGCTCTCGTGTCTAAAGCACTTCACAAACATTTCGAATTCGCGAGTCGCTAATTGATTCTAACTTTCGCTAATCAAGTAAGCATAGTCTTATGTTGGCAGATCCATCAGATCTGAAGGTAACACTGAACTACATGGAACGGATCTTTCGCAAGGACCCAATAAGGCCATTGTATAACGATTGTATAATAAAGGCCATTGCAAAAACTCCGTAAAAAAAGATGAATACATCATTATGCAACGTCAAAAAACGAATCTTTTTACCAAAAGTGAGGCTTACGAGATCGTTCCGTAGAATACCCTTTTTTGTAATAGGTACTACGGTACGGTAGGTACCTACCTACGTATGTTTTGCCGCCGCTTTCCTCGGTTATCTACATACATTTGAATGAGAACTTCAATCGAGGGAAGTACAGTGCCACAATGTGCAGAGGTAGGTATTGTATCCGGTTTGTATGAGCGGTGAGAGGACAGCGTAGAGCTGCGGGTGACAGCGTTGCTCACTGGAGGGTCGAGATCAAAGCGCACGCCGCCGGAGGGAACGGGACTCCTCGCAAATTTAATATGAGTCGCGTTTGTACAGCGTCGGTAATATTTGTGTTCAGTGGCCCGGCTGAACTCGGCTCACATTCCTCCGATGCACTACCCGGTACAGCTCGTGGCCCGCGGATCTACCAGCCTCTGTTTACTAACATCTAATGTGGCGTATAGTTCGGGTCCCAAACGTGACATCGGAATAAACTTGTTTATACAAAATTCTACATTCTATAAATAATTAAATACTTATGTGAAAGCTGGGCAGTTGTTTGTTAGCATGAACGGAGAAATTTAGCACTAAGTTATAAAGTAAAGTCACTTGACAGCCTATCGGCACTTCCTCTTTTTTTATATTAAACAAATTTGAAGTCTGTTGGTGTCACATTATGTATAAAAAGCTTTATTGGCTCTAAGTCAGAAGCAACAAAAGACTTGGTCCCCGTTTTGAGACTGGAATTGTTTTATTGTATGATGTAATCGACGGCGAGTTATCAGGGTCATCTGACAGTTGTTGACAGTGGGCGGACAGCGGACAGGAGCCGACCGGGCGAGTGACGCGATGCGTTCGGGTACTATCAGTAGTTGGGTGGGAACACAATGAACACATGCATTGTTGATAAAAGTATCATGTTAAAGTCCAGTCTTAGACTATTAACAGGTTCTTAGGAATATTTCAAGCTATGGTATAGCTAGTGTGTTTTTACCCGACTGCCGAAGGAGGGTAATGTGTTTATCAGTCGATGTATATATGTTTGTTCCTATGTGGCATTCTGGAGACCAAACGCCTTGGCCGGTTTTGATGATTCTTACGTCAATCGATTCGTCTTAACCCTGCGAGTGTCACTGGCTACATTAAAATTAGAAAATAGAAAAATGGTGGATTTTGGCGCCATTTGTGGGGGCCCAATTTTTTTTTCTTCCAAACCAATCGTTTGGGATATCAAAATAAAGGTTGTAAGGAGATATAACACTTATAAATGTACATAATTCGAAAAAAAAATGTAAACTAAAAGTTATAAATAAAGAAGTTTATGAAAAAAATAAAAAAAACATTTGGGATTTTTGACCTTTTGTAATGTATTTTTTTATTAAAATGATGGAAATAATCTGAGAGTGTGTTGATGTTAGCAAACGGGACTGTATTTTGCAAAATAAAGAAAAAAATGGTCATTCAAAATTGAAATCGTGAATTACTTTCTCTTTGGGTGTGGCTTACAACGAGCCTGAACGATGGATGCTACAGCTAGTGCATCAAATATTCGTTTGGAATGCCACTCTACCTACAAAGTAACAAAAACAAAGTGATTGCTATTTAGAACATAATATGACTAGTTGTAGTGATATAATTAAAAGTAAATAGTGACCCGTCCCGGCTTCGCACGGGTAGACTACTGCATATTATACGTACCACGTTTTTTCTTTCGTAGGATCCCAGGCGACTTGATTGTTGACGAAATTTTCTACAATTAATACAACTAGTTTACACAAAACCTTAAACAAATTTATACACCTAAATCTTCCTCATGAATCACTCTGTCATGGGGTGAAAACCTTTTGAAAAACCGTTCAGTAGTTTTTGAGTTTATCGCGAACAGACAGACAGAAAGACGCGGCGGGGGACTTTGTTTATAATATTGATAAGTACGAGGACGGAGGAGTAGTGTTGAGGTTAGACAGAACAGTGTCGGGTACATATTTCATTAAATAAGACAACTTCGTTCTTTACATTAGGGTACAGTTTGCATTTGTAACCGAAGTCCCAAAAAGGAGGAGGTTATCAATTCGGATGTTTCTATTTTTTTATATTCGGGCATGACTCCGTCAATAAATAGACGGATTTGCAAATTTTTTTTTTTTGAACATTTATATTTTGGAGTAAAACCAAGTCAGAATCTGATGATGGGATTTATTTATTTATTTATATAAACTTCATGTACAATGGTGATACATAGGCGGACTTAATGCAGCAAGGCATTCTCTGCCAGTCAACCTTTGGGTTAAAAAGGACACAACAGTGGTAGGAGTACAAAATAAAAAAGAACAATTATTAAAATCTGATATTAATAAACTATCTAACTAATAAAATACATAAATATTTTCTAAAACAATAGACTAATAAATATTATAATAAATACCATATAATTATTTTAAATGAAACAGAAATTTAAAAAAAAAACTATAACGAAGACCGAGAACTATGAACCGAGATGACCGATATGACCGATATGACCGAGAATCCGGAACTACCGGATTCTACGCTTAAATGAAAATTTATTCTCAGCTTTTTTGATGTCAAGGGGAAGCACGTTCCTGAGTGGAAATCGAGGCAACTCCTCAAATATTATAGGTAGACATATAGCGATTTTGGTATTTTTAGGAAAATGGCAAGTATTTGCACTCAGAAAGTATCACTTGGTGAAATAGAACTGATGAAGAAAACCACAGATGGCCACTGGCACTCCTTAAAAATTATGTCATGGGTTTAAGATATCTCGAATTAATAAGCGACTAAGATAAAGCAAATACATATCAATTAAAATGGTAAGCCTACTGAAGTAAATTGTACCATCCAACTGATCTGATGATGAAGCCGGCAATAACCACTGAAACTCCGTAATAAAACAATGTGTGCTAGTAGTGTTTGAGCTTATCGGCATCGAATTGAGATGTTCTCTGGCTCTAAATGATTTTCATGGTAATATGAGAGTACTTGAAGTAAAAAGATAAAAAAAGCTTTTTTGCAAAAAAAATAAACCGACTTCGGAAAACAAAGTAATTTCTCGCTTTGTAGTGTTTTGCTTTAGAAGTCGGATATTTTTTTTTTGTTAAAAAGTTTTTTTTTTCTGAATTATTCATATTAAAGATCCAGTCCAGTCTTGTGGAGGATCAGAAGACAGTCAGTAGGCCCTTTGCACTAATGTTACAGGACCTTCTATAGGAGAGTCACCAGTTCAAGCGACCGACGGCTACCCGATGCTATTAGTTTTTTTACAGAGAACAACTCGTTAAAAGTGAAATGTTATCCTTTTACAATAATATGTACACGGCGCTACATATGCGCACGTGTGCAGGGGTAGCGGCGGGTGCGCGCGGCGAGGTGTGCGGGGGGCTGCGCGCGCGCACAATGCAACCCTTGCCATTGTCGCGGGTCACCCTTCACCGTTTCACTTTTCACGTGGCGCGGAACAGATTGCGGCAGTTTTTTTATCCAGTTTCCGTTAGGCAGAGCAGCAGGGTCGCGGGGAGTGCGGGGCGGCGCGCGGGGCGTTTTTTAGCGCTCGCCCCGCCCCGCGCCTCGTTTGCATACGTCCTCACTCCTCCTCCTCTCGCTAGCCACACGCCGCCGCCGCCGCTCCTCTCGCACGCCGCACCGAGGCACCGCGCCGCACTCGCGACGGAGACCGCGACACTCCGCTCACTCCACTTCAAAGTGTCAACACTCCAATAGGCATTAAACTAATGAAGAATAGCCGTGTATGACAGTTTTCAATTTAAAACTCCCAGGATCCTGGACCCTGTTCCGTGAAACTTATACGTATGATAAAGACAGATAAAGCTAAATTAGAATCCTGTTCTAGACTATAATACTTCTAAAACTAAGCTAAAATTAGAGTGGAATGCCCTGCCGGGGTCTGTGTTTCCCGATAGCTACAATCTAGGGGTCTAAAGGCCAATCAAGAGTGAATAGGTTACTTCTAGGCAAGCGTGCTTCATCGTCGACCACATCATCGCTTACCGTCAGGTGAGATAGT
Source organism: Orthosia gracilis (assembly GCA_947562075.1). NCBI lineage: Eukaryota > Metazoa > Arthropoda > Insecta > Lepidoptera > Noctuidae > Orthosia > Orthosia gracilis. The sequence goes on from OX387266.1 coordinate 26,126,402, forward strand.
GGTCAAGCGCAAGCATATTGATAAAAAAAAAAACCATTGCCGTAACAACAAAAAATATAGAACACTAATAACCATGCTAGGTAATGTAAACTTATCCATCTTAAAAAATATACTTATAAGCACTTAGCTGCATAAGAACTTGTTATATACACTACTTGCTCTCAGTACTGCATTCAATCATGTAATGAAGGAAGTATTTTGTTTAAAAACTCAATGAACAGCGCTTCCTCGGGCTCTCACTCGCGAGAGTGTAGTGCCGGCATTATAAACATGCAATAGAGTAACACAAATTGTTTTATAATTCTTAATATGGCGTTGCATCTTGCTTTAGGTTACACTATTCGATCAACGTCGAAAATAAAAAATGATATCAATTTGTCTCATCATTATCTAGCCCTGTATGGAAACAAAAAGAAAAAAATAAAATATTTGAAAGTTATGAGCGTCGAAAGTTCCATATTTCAACTCTAATTTTAACGCATCTTTGAAAATAATAATATTTTTATTTTGAAAATATACATTTAGTCGTTTTTTCATTATATCTAGACTCCCAAAGGTCTGTTTATAAAATTTCGCGCTCTCGTTTTCGTCCTAAATCATCATCCATTTCGTTACAAACTTGCAAAAATTCGTACGCGAACTAGCTTTTTATTGCTCATCATAGCATCTATCTCTTTCGCACGTGATGTCGGATGAGAAAGTAAGCATTTTAAACCCGCGCACAAAATAGTTCATGCCGTCGACCAGGGCAACTTTAAGTTAAATACTTATTTGGTTTTCGTGCAATTAATAAAGATAATTCTATACATCATCATCATCATAATTTCAGCCGAAAGACGTCCATTGCTGGACATAGGCCTCCCCCAAGCGTCGCCACACTTGTCGGTCGTGTGTGTTTCGCATCCACCGGACAATTCTATACATATAATCAGAAAATATGTCCAGAAAATCGTAATTAAATTTTCGTAGAATCATGAATAAAAACGATAACATATCACGCGAGCACTGTGGCGCTGGCGACTCATGGCTCTGCCGCGATGCCGCGCCGCAAGCCGGTAGCGCGTCATCAGCCGTTTTTGTAACATCACTAATGTTTGTGAACCCAAGTTGCTCTAATTTTGTAGTTCTCGCATTTTCTATTTTTAAACGATTTTCCAAAAAGGAGGAGGTTCTATGTTCGTTATACATGCAGATCAACGTTCTTTTGTTTGCTTTCACGATATAGTCTGTACGTCAATTTAATTTTAAGATTCTAAATGAACTCAGGTCCGGCGCTTAACGATTTATATATCAGATTAAAAAGAACGATAGAAAAAGAAATTACAGAAAAAATATAATCAACTTCCAAATAAAAACACTACAAAAATTTCAGAAGTGGGTAATTCTGGTTTCATTTCTTCCTTTTTTATAGAATAAATAGAACCTCTTTCTTGTTGGAAAGTTGGTGTGTAATTAGTAATACAATATAGTATTTGTATCGCTGCCATGCAAATCGTTAGATAATGTATTATATTAAGGAAACATTATTTTTACCCAGACATGTTTTTAAGGCGTTCTTCAAAAAACTACTTGTGGATCAAAATATTCGTTATTATTTATATAAACTGTATTTTCATATACAAGACAAGCATACATACAAACCTTGAAAAGAAATACAAATATCAGTTACAGAAGTAGGTATAGAATAATAAAGAAAAACCAAAATTTGGAGAAAACACGGAATCACATGCAAGCGTTTGCACTCGGAAAGTATCATTTGGTGAAGTGAAGCTGATGAAGAAGACCACAAAGGGTCACTGGAACTCCTTAGTGGTAAGTATGTGACGGGTATAAGATATCTCGAATAGTTAACCGACTATGATGAAGCAAATAGGTACAAACAATAATTGGTACTAAAATGTTATATAATTGGTATGAAAATTTTACCATCGAACTGATCTGCTGAGGAAGCCGTAGGTAGGCACTGGAACTCCGAAATAAAACGTTGTACCCTAATCGTGTTTGAGCTTATTGGAATCGTAGTGCGATATAAGCACTTTGTCAATAATAATGTCATAGTACCGAAACTAAAAAAAAACAAAAAGAAAATATTTTTAACTAAAAGATTTAACCGACTTCCAAAGCAAAACACTACAAAGTAAAAAATTACATTCTATTCCGGAGTTGGTGTCAAAAAATGAAAAACAATAGGTACGGTACCAAAGACACCGACTTCGGAAAAGAAAGTTATTTTTTCCTTTGTAGTATTTATCTTTGGAAGTCGGTTTAATTTTTTTGTTAAAAAGTTTTAATTTTTTTTTTGTTTTATTGTAAATACACAGTAGGTGGTGAGAACTGAATTTAATAACTTGTTAGTTTTACAAAAAAATTTTCGGCTCTAAAGAACTTCTCTGAGCAAAATAACTTGTCAGCTAGCCACCAGATACACATAATTTAGTAGGTTACCATTATTTTTAACCTAATGTTTTATGGGAATGGGTTTACTTTTTTATGGAACCAGAATAATCTCCTTAAGGGGTAGATATATCTAGGGGTTTAGGGGTATAGCTAATTTTAAAATGAACTACTCGTCTTTACGGCTCGTCCTGAATTTGAAAAAACATATAAGTAATACATATCTAAAATAATGTCTAACACAAACATAATAAAACGACAATCTCACTAAAATCGAGCGGGTGTGAAGCGCGTGTCTCTTCTACATCCTCAAGGTCGTAGGCGACTGTTGTCACCTTAACATATGAAAAACGAAATACATCAGGACATGGCAAGCTGTTGCACATTGTTTCAAATTACACCTATTGAGAAAAATATTTGCTACACTATCATGTCATAACAGGCGAATGCGTTTCCAGTGATGCAAAGTTACAGAGTATTAAGTTACAAAGTTATAGTACAAATAAGTATAATACTTATTACGAGATATTTGCCCGAACCCTGTTCCTGTTCCCATCTTTTTTCATTAAGGTAATTATACTCTAGCGTCAAATACTAACTCTGTAAATTAAATAAACCATTCAAGTTTCGCTACAAGACTATAATGTCCCTAATCGCTAATCACGCACTTATAAATAGTAATTTATAAGTGTTAACTCTGTAATAAATGCTTGAGGAGCAATGCGGCCGTTAATATGTAAGCAGTAAGCATTGAGCAGGTAGTAATACAGACATCGTCATCGATGACACGCTGGTGACGTGGGGTCAGCTCGGAGGAGGTCAGTCCAGAGTCGAAGGGAGGAAGTAGAGTAAGGAACCGGCCGATAGAGGACACACGGAGAGGAGCACATGCAGTGTGCGGCTGACAGCAGCTGAAGAAGGGTTGCGTCACGCTAGAGCATTCTAGAAGCCCCGCACTGGGTCAGTGGGGCTCCACGCTAACGAGCGATTGTGTTACTCGCCGAATGCAGCTGATTCACAGTTTTTTGGTAAAAACCGTTATTTTGCACATAAATCTCACCCTTCCAAGTTTGAAATTTCAATATCCCGTCGAACAATAGGTGCGTTAGCATCGCATTTTTTTTATAATCGTGGATTTTTTTTAAATGTGGGGTAATGCATTTTTTATTAAAAAACGTCTCCGCGGCAGAGACGTTATTCCTTCCCACGGCCGGGAAATGGGTCAGGCATTGTTCCGCTCTCCGTTTTTGCGCTAAAAAAGAGATTTGGCGGCGAGGCGCGGGACCTGTCGCCTCCCGCCGCGCGCCCCGCACCCCTCTGACACACATTTTTAGGGTAAAAAATGTAAAAATTACGACGCAGCTTGCGATCGAGTTTTCTCAGGAGTATTTAGCGAACGTTTTTTTATTCGCCGAGAAATGTAATAGCGGCTTGTAGTACAGGAGGCTAGACCCTGAAGGGTTGCGGCACGGCGCGGCTCGGTGGGACATCTGTCGCGACGACGATTACAACATTTCAAATAAATTTCAACGACGCTGGAGGGTACAGCACACGGTGTGGAGGGTGCAGGGAGAGGGGGGAGTGCTCGGGGGCGGCCGGCAATAAAATGATTAGGTAAACAAAACGAAGGCTGCGGGCTGTTTACAGTGAAGGCGCGCGGCGGGCGAGCGACCGGGGAGGGGGGGAGGGCGTGCGAGGGTCGCGCCGAGATTACCTCCGTTTTAACGCGCGAAAGATTTCAAAGGCGGCCGGCCACTTCACAAATAATCCATCAACATCTCGTCGCGACCCTTTAAAAGGCCACTCGGCCCATAGAGGGCGCAAATTCGATTCCACCGTAAATTGGAGTGCATATTCAGCTAACGAGGTTTGTGCCCCCCTCAGCTCCGTCCTGCGCGGACCGCACACAATATTGTCCGGTGTCCAGCACCTGTCCGTTGAGACGGTCCATTGCCTGTCGCCAAGGCACGTGTACTTCATATTTTATTCGATAACATCGAACGGTATTGAATGTAACGTAAAGATCCCTCGGAATAGCTTGGTGAGAGGTCCACTAGTTGAGAACATAAATGATGTACCTTACGAGCACGGGTTAATACTTGATTATGACACCGTTGTTTGCCACCCAAATGGATGCAACCGATAGGCAATACTAACCATCATCACAAGAACCAGGCGACGCGACTGTGCATGTATGAAGCCTCTCTCTGTAATGTAAATTTGTCGCAAAAGTCGTAGCTCGTTGTCTATACCAACGTTTTGGTAGTCCTGGAGACCAGGGAATGACGTGCACACAACGAGTCGTGACTCGTCGGCACGCGGCGGTAACGCTATCGCCTGACGTCACAGGTATGACGAGCACATCCTATCTCCGCTTCCTGCTCACAGACACAGGGCGAGCACACACCTGCGCCATCAATAATTCCGACTTCATTATGCTTTATGATGCGGCGTCACACAAATAATTGAAAGCCCATACATATCGGATGACTCGCGTGCGCGCTAGCGGTGCACCGCCCTCCCCCCCGCCTCTACCGCCCACGCGCCCCCGCACTGCGTTAATTAAACCGATGAACACTATTGTGTTGTTTCAGGAAAGTACAATAATCAAAAACAGAGCAACTGTCGCCAGGAGTCGCTCACAGTGCCTGCTGTGATGACCTTAGTGCCACAGAGTTAAGCTACTCAGATATGAATGTGAACGACGCTTTAGCACTTGCACTTTCACAGCTGGTCCTTATTAATCCAAAACTGAATACGAGTTAGACACCATATGCAATATGTAGGTACTTTCACTAAGAATATCCCTGCACGTAAACTGCCCTACAAATGATTTCTGAGAGTAGTTTTAGCAAGACACGTGCGAAACGAGATTATCAGGACAGCGCCTTTATTATAATGAAGATCTCGCGAGTGGATCTGTGTTTAGGAGCGCTGCTGTCAAGCAAACATGCCGTTCACCTTGCCAGTCAACAGCAACATACAGTTATCATCATCACCAACAACACTCCATTGTTTAGTAGCTCGTGTGGTCCACTATGTTCTTTCGGTGACCTTCCGGGTGTGACTTGCGCACGCGTCCGCGCGTCCCTACGACGCGAAGCGACGCAACTGGCCGCCACGCTCGCTGATCTTATCGACACACTGTCACACAGGATGACAACGAAAGCTTGTTATTCTGAGGCCCAAGTACTGCAGGCGTAATGCAGCTGCGTATTTTAATGCACTGCAAAACCTTCCTTTCAGCTGGAAACACTGGATAGAGACACTTGTGAAATCATATCTGTTCGGTGGCGTTGGTAGCCGTATGATATAGCTTAGCTAGCTACAGCTTTGTCGTAGTGTGTACTGTGCACAACTATCATGGCAGTCAACAGCAACATTACCATGCTACCCGCTAGTCTATGCTTGACTTTTATGATTGACTTTAACTTCACCGGTGCGCGGTGTCCAGCTATTATATAGTACTCTTACTCCGTGAGGACGGTTTTATTCACATAAATTGTGCTAATTGTAAAACAAACTTGCTGCTAATTGCTAAAAGTTCACCGGCCAAGAGCGAGTCGAACTCGCGCACGAAGGGTTCCGTACCATTATCACAAAAAACGGCAAGAAAATCACGTTTGTTGTATGGGAGCCCCACTTTAATATTTAATTTATTCTGTTTTTAGTATTTGTTGTTAAAGCGGCAACAGAAATACATTGTCTGTGAAAATTTCAACTGTCTAGCTATCACGGTTCATGAGATACAGCCTGGTGACAGACGGACAGACAGATAGACAGACAGACCACGGAGTCTTTGTAATAGAGTCTCGTTTTTACCCTTGGGTACGGATCCCTAAAAATAGTTGTTTGCTATAATTTGTAAACCGTAGACGAAATTGAATTAGAAATCGAAGGTACTTGATAACCTTTTCGAAAGACGTGGAAGTAAAGAGAGGGCCACAAGCGTCTCTACTCAGGGAAGTAAAGAGAGGAACACAAGCGACTCTACTCATAGAAGTAAAGAGAGGGACACAAGCAACTCTACACATAAAAGTAAAGAGAGGGCCACAAGCGACTCTACTCATAGAAGTAAAGAGATGGACACAAGCAACTCTACTCATAGAAGTAAAGAGAGGGCCACAGGCGACTCTACTGATAGAAGTAAAGAGATAGACACAAGCAACTCTACTCATAGAAGTAAAGAGAGGGACACAAGCGACTCTACTCATAGAAGTAAAGAGAGGGACACAAGCAACTCTACTCATAGAAGTAAAGAGAGGGACACAAGCGACTCTACTCATAGAAGTAAAGAGAGGGACACAAGCAACTCCACTCATAGAAGTAAAGAGAGGGACACAAGCGACTCTACTCATAGAAATAAAGAGAGGGACACAAGCAACTCCACTCATAGAAGTAAAGAGAGGGCCACAAGCGACTCTACTCATAGAAGTAAAGAGAGGGACACAAGCAACTCTACTCATAGAAGTAAAGAGAGGGCCACAAGCGACTCTATTCATAGAAGTAAAGAGAGGGCCACAAGCGACTCTACTCATAGAAGTTAAGAGAGGGACACAAGCAACTTTACTCATAGAAGTAAAGAGAGGGCGACAAGCGACTCTACTCATAGATATTTATCGTAAGAAACGGAAACTTTAAATGAGTAGTTGAGAAATGGACGATGAACTGATGAAATTAATGTAGTTCGTCTCAACGTCAAAACTAAGAGAGCTATTGTTGTGAGGGAGACAGTGGAGGCTGCGCGGGCGCTGCTCGCTGCTGACAATGCGCCGGTGAACAGTAATCGAATCATAATCGTTAATCGCACGAGCTCGAATAATCGGGCCGCGGCCGTCGACCGCGATTATTAATCAAGAGACGATGAGCGGGCGCAGGAGGAGCGCGAGGCGCGGGGGGCGAGGCCGCGGTCACGAGCGCGCCACGAATGCCCAACATCCGAGATTTGAATACTAGATAATTAATATCGCTTTATTAGCGGTGGAAATATCGATTTATGAAGATATTATCCGCTTTGTGGATGCCGGCAGCGAGCCAGCGCCCGCGCCGACGCCGCGCGGCTGTCGCGTCTATCAATGACACCGTCACCGTGTCTGCACTGTTTGTGTGGGTTCTGCACAGCGCACAGTGCGCGCATGTCCGGTGTGACACAGTCGCGCCACAGTTGCATACGCCCCGGCGTCACTCGATAGCATCGCAACGCTAATGGCGACGACGGCGACGCGGCGATGCGCACGCGCACCCCGATCTTATCGGCTCCCGCTTAGTGGATATTTTGTGACGAATTACGGAATCATTAGCGCGTGCTTAGCTTATAGTTATTTTATTGATTTTTTTAAGAGTACGTATCATAAGAAGCCACTTTGCAGCAGATAATAATTGAAGTAAATAGATCGGCAGGCTTACTACGTAAGAAACAGCGATCTTACGCTTTATGACATAAAAGTCGGAATTACCAATAGTGTAGGTTTGGTAGGTCCTACATAATCGTTTGCTAATTGCTCGATGTTCGTCAAATGCACTTATTAAAAAAAAAACTTTTTACAAAAAAATACCGCCGACTTGCAAATAAAAAAAAATACAAAGTGAAAAATAACTTTATTTTTGGAAGTCGGTGTCTTTCATAGGTACCATTTTTTGCGCTATGGACACCGACTTCCAAAAATAAAGTTATTTTTCACATTTGTAGTTTTTTTTATTTGGAAGTCGATGGTATTTTTTTGTAAAAAGTTTTTTTTATTTTTCTCTTTTTAGTTGCTCCTACCTATAATAGGCAAGTTAATAGGCAAGTTAATAGGCAATAGGTAATAGGCAAGTTGTTTAGTAAGTTACCTTAAAGCCAGAATAGATAACCCGAATATCATGATAATTGATCATACCGGTGAAATGAGAGATCTGCGTACCCCTTAAGAGCGTAATGGCGTGATGTTATGTTATGAAATGGTATAATCAATAAACAGACATGCGATTGCAGCAATCCCGCAAGATTTGCTGTTGTTTATTGAAGACTTCTGTCGTATATCTTAGGAATTCTTCATCAGATCTTCACCAAATTAAAATGGGAAAAAACCTTCAGAAGCTCTAAAACTTCTGTGTTGAAGAGCAAATATTTCGCAAAAATCACTATCTTTTTGCTCTTGCAAGAGACGTAGGCTTAGCCTACGGAGTGACACGGTAGAGGGGGTTAAATAATTATATTGAATATAAGAAGCGCTATTATTACATTAACTACTGCTGCCCTGCTGTTAACTTGTAAGATTTATTCTTAACGTATTTCCAAGGCACTGATGCGCTCTATGTCGTGTGGTAGGTATCGGTGCGGGCGCGCAGGTTGCTCAGTCGGCGCTAGAGAGGGCGCTTTGTCCGCGGCTTACTTTAATTTGTTATCTTAATTTATTAATCGGCGCGCGGTCGTCGCCCCCTCCTCCCCCACGCTGTTCCCACCGGTAGATACTCAGTAGTGCTGACGTCACGCGGTGCACGAAAACCTGCGCGTATACACCGCTTACTCGATACTTGTTTTCTGTTTATAAGAGCAGCCCTGCGCCTGCGCTTGTAGCCAGCAAGGAGAGTCGTGCGACTCGCTGCGGTCACCAGTACCTACCGACGCATCAGCAACTTGTGGATGCTTAAATGACTTAGCCGACTTCAAATTCTCAATTCAAAAGTTGTATTTATTGTTTTATGTTCTCTCAAAACTTTTTAATAGGTGAACCGATTTTGATGATTCCTTTTTTATTTGAAACTAGCTGTCCCACGCGGCTTCGCTTCCGTCAACTGGCTACCTACCTACCCATCTAAACCGTTTACGCAGCGCACGCAATGGAAGCTCTCAAAAAAGAATGTTTTTTTGCCCGATTTTGCTAATTTTATATGCTCCGCTCCTATTGGTCGTAGCGTGATGTTATATAACCTATAACCTTCCTCGATAAATGGGCTATCCAATACAAAAAGTTTTTTCAATTCCATTCAGTAGTTCCTGAGATTAGCGCGTTCAAACAAACAAACAAACAAACTCTTCAGTTTTATAATATCAAATAAATCTATACATATAAATAAAATTGGAGTGTCTGTTTGTAATATTGAAATAACCGTTTTTTACTACATGTATATGAATATATATACGGTACATACACCAAAATAACATTCTTTACAATTTTTGTCTGTCTGTCTGTTTGTTCTGGCTAATCTCTGAAATGGCTGGACCGATTTTGACGGGAATTTTATTGGCAGGTAGCTGATATAATAAGGAGTAACTTAGGCTACGTTTATTTAAAAAAAAAAATTTTTTTTTTAAATTTGTTAGGCGGAACGAATTTCTCCGAGTCAGCTAGTATAATATATATAAGTATAGATTTGCTGGTGCTTCTCGTGTGGTCCACACATACAACAGCACATTCTCATTTCACCGGTTATGTTAGTTATTAACCGACTTCAAAAAAAGGAGGAGGTTCTCAATTCGTAGGAATCTTTTTTTAAGAACTGATGAAGAAAACCACAGATGGCCACTCCTTAAAAAGTATGTCATGGGTTTAAGATATCTCGAATTAATACGCGACTAAGATGAAGCAAATACTTATAAAAAAATGGTAAGCCGGAAGGTAGCCACTGGAACTCCGTAATAAAACAATGTATGCTAGTAGTGTTTGGGCTTATTGGCATCGAATTGAGATGTTCTCTGGCTCTAAATGATTTTCATGGTAATTGGAGGAATGGATTTGGCACAACCAAAACTAAAAAGCGATAAATAAAAAATTAAAAACAATAGGTACCAAAGAAAACGACATCGGAAAAGAAAACTATTTTTTGGTTTGGAGTGATTTGTTTTGGAAGTGGTTTGATATTTTTAACCAACTTTTCAAAAAGTTCTATGTTTGACTTTATGTTATTTTTTTGTGTATGTTCACCTATATCTCCATCAATTGTGGACCGATTCTGAAAATTATTTAGAAATGAAATGGTATAAACAACAAACGGATATGCGATTACAGTAATCCCGAGAGATTTGCCGTCATTTATTGAAGAGTTCTGTTGTATATCTCCGAAGTTCTTCGTCAGATCTTTACCTAATTTAAATGGGACCATTTCGGAACTAATTTCTTTCGAACAAAAATAGAATTTTTTAAATCCGTTCATACATGACGGAGTTAAACCCGAACATAAAAAAAATATAAACTTCCGAATTGAGAAGCTCCTCCTTTTTGGGAAGTTGGTTAATAAAACACTACAAAGCAAAAAATAACTTCAATTACGAAAGTCGGTTTCAAGAAACAAAGAAACAGGAACACCGACTGCCGAAATTGAAGTTATTTTTCACTTTGGATTTTATTTGAAAGTCGCTTGTATTTTTTTGTTAAAAAGGTTTTTGTCAACCCCAACAAAATCTGCCTGTACACCTATAGAACAAGCAACACCGGTTCAAACGTAATGAAAGTAAATGTGTTATTGATCAAATAGTATCGTTACAGTGAATGCAACTAATTGTAAGCTCATGTATGCTGATGATCACAACACGCGCCCCCGCGCCCCCGCCTGTTGTCTCACAACAAAGCGGAGCTGCGCGCGCGCCTATTACTGGCATGAGTCTGCGTTTCACAACTCACCAATATTTTATCTCAATTATCTGCTGTAATAGAGTTTCGTGTGGCCGATGTGAATATCTTGTTACAAACCATTCTCGGCGCACTTTATTGGATTACATCGACGAGATACCGTATAACGTACCAGTAACAGTTGCGGGTACCCTACGAGAGTAAAACAAAGTTGAGTGTGTACTGAGCGGTGCAACAAGTGCTTAACGTTCCGGTACCTACTGTGTTCTCACGGGGGCGGCACGCGGCGGCACAATGCTGTTCTTATCAGCGCAGCATGCAGTGTGTAGTTTACATTGAATGTCACAACGCGACACATTAACCTCACTTAGTAATAATGTTTCGAAAAAAAAACAATAAAAAAAAACATGTTTTAATAGTGAAACTATCAAAACATGGTAAATTACGTAGCTTAATTTTGAAAACTAAGCATGTTTACCATTAAATTATCGATCTTAATAATTTTTGACTGATGCAACATAATTATTTAAATACTAAAATAAAAAAAAAAACGCACGCACCGCGCGTTGATGTCGTTTGTAGGGAGCTGCGCGCACGCACCTCGCGGATGTATCACGTTCACGCTTTTGTGGCTCCAACTTGCCTATGTTTGATCTGATCTTATTAGAACCACGAGTGGGGCTGTTGAGATTGTAGACTGTGTTGTTATGGAAAGCAATTACAAATAACCGTTTTAAAACGATTTTTTATCAAAATCAGTAACCGAACTACACCTAAGTAAATTAAGTTATGAAGTTATTGGCAAGGCAACAGTAATGGACCAGCATGTCTATGTATGCGTGCTGTGTTGTACGAGACAGCAGCTTGAGACAGCTTCCAAGCGGAACTAACTAGCGCCACTTGAACTAAACGACTGCATCTGTTGCAGGCACCTGTGGATCTAACAAGACTCGCCATAACGTATAGTCACATTATCAATTTGTCTTCTTAGCTTTATAATCTTATTGGAAGCAGAAAAACTTGGATAGATTGAGAAAAAATATTATTATTTGCTAACTGGAGAAATACCAATTGTTTCACTTAATTCTCCGAATACTTCGATAAGATAAGATATATTTTTTGTAAAACATGAGTATACAATAGATTTGCATGGATATTTGGTAGGTAGGTTTACCCAAGTGTAAGGCTATTTCTACTCAAACACAGACAGTGTTTCGTTCTGTCGGCGCGCGGCGCATACAGTTTGAGTGAGCACCGGCACCGAGCCGCCACACCGGGATCATTACAAATAAACATAACAACGATGTAAGTGATACACACACACTCGTGTGTAACGGTGACGAGCGAGTTGCACTTGTCGCAGTTAGCACAATTAGAGTGCTGCACGGTGTGTACTATTATTTATTCTGTGACACTGTGCGTTGTGTGCGCTGTGCAGTGTGCACCACACAGGTCATTACCGCGCGCAGCAGCCCACGCCAGATAAGCGGCGCCACGTTAATGCACTAGCAAAATACGTATAACATGACATTTTTGTAGTCTGTATGATATGGTAGCAATTCTTCCTTGCTGTCGTGCACCTACTAGTGAGACGAGAAGAATGCTGACCGCTCGTACAACCACTGTATGTACCGGTGGCGGCGCGGGCGCAGGCATGCAGCGTGAAGTGGATTAGTGATGCGCACAATTATGATGAAGTCACGGCGGACACGCGGGACACATCGCAGAGAGAGCCCCTTAATTAGATTTATATTATAATAAACACGAGTGTAGTGCCGCTTCCATTCAGAGCCAACCACGAGCCCCCCTCTGGCCCCCCGGGTGCGAGGCGTGTGTTTGTTTGTTTATCACACCGTCATTACGTTTAATTAGCGGCCAGCGTGTCCGCTGTAATCATCGCGTCCAGGCAGCGAGCCGCCGCACTCACACCGCCAGTGCACTGTGAGCAATGCGCCCGTTGCGCAAGGTGCACAGTCGCGTGGTGGCGCGATGGGAAGCGATTGTTTAGCAGAAACAATGGCGCGGATTAGAGCTCTCAGAACAATCATTTGAATGCAAAATGCGAGAATAATTAGCAACCAGCGTAGTTTTAATTGACACGTGTCTAATGAAGAGACGCAGGCTGCCGCCCCGCAGCCACCACGCAGCCGCCACGCAGCCACCGCGCTAGCCAGCTGGCCTAATGACCGGCCGCGTGACCTTTGTGTTCGAAACATTGTTAGCGAGTGAACGTTAATTGATAGCTAATGATGGCTGCGTCCAAATGTCATCGATCAATAAACAAGCGGACATTAGAGGCAGACGGTGAAGCCCATACAGGTCAGCTCCCCTACAGGGCAGACTGCGCAGTGGTGCACAGATTACAGCAGCACACCCGGCGGAAGGCGCGGCTGCTGTGGCTCGTGTGCTCGCTGGCGATGAGACAACGATGTTGAAAACACTGCGCTAGTGAGCAGGTTCGTGACACACTGTCGGGGGCTCCCCGGCGTCAACGCGGCCCTGCGGCGCCGCACACCGCACGCAATACGCACAGCTCGCAACCGCTGCCCGCGTTCACAACACAGGACACACACAGAAGGCGAGCTGCACTGAACAGCGGGCTACCTCCACGAGTAAGGCTGGCCGAAATGGTCGGTGGTACAGTGAGTGTTCTGAAGTCGGCTGCGCTGTGATCCGGCGCCATTAGCGGCATCGGGCGCACTGCGGGGGCTCCGCCGGCGTAGTGCGAACTGGCGGAGAGGGCTGCTCTGCATGCAGAATGACGCATTCCTCTGTTCCTGCCGCCGGCGCAGACTGCCCGCACTAATTGTTACTGAAGTCTACATTTTAATGATACTGTTAATCACTGCAGGTCCACAGGTACCTACTTTGCTAATTAATGGCTGTCCTCTCTTATGATAAAACAAGTTCAAATCACCAATGCATGGGAAATGTATGACACTGTTAGTATCCCCATGTGCTACTATCATGCCTCACAACACCACACAAGCTGACACACAGCAGTCCAGCAGCCATCGCTCGAAGTCGCTGCTGCGGCATAGTGTACCAGCATGAAGATTGAAAATAACTAGTGTGCGTGTCAGTGTAGGGGGCAGTGGATTAGTAGAGCGGCGCGTGCGCAGATGAGCGATATTGTCGCCAGCTGTCGCGCCCGTCGTGATACTCAGATTATATAATACGCACATAAATCAAAACGTGTTGAAAACATTTGCGTGCGTGCAGGCTAAACCTTCACTCCCCCCTCCTACCCGTTTCGCCAGGACAGTGCACACGCACTCAAGAGAGCACTGTAGGTCTACTTGTAGCGGATTAGAACTCAATAGCAAATTAAAAGTAATGCTCGTAATGGAACCACTTCATGATTCTATGGCAGGACCTGATGCTATGCTAACACTCAGAGACATACCGACATTTACAATAGCAATCAACCTGTCTATATTAGATACTGAATGATCATAAAGTTAGTGAACCTATTGTATTATATGTATGTACATTTGTGCTATGGATATTATGCCCGACGCCCGAAACAAGATAATTTCCAGTTGAATTCTCACAAAAAATCAAATAAGATTGGTGTGTGACTAAAATCTAACTAGATTGTAGGTTCTCACGACAATCCAATCAATTTTGGCTTCCAATTGAACCTCTTTTGGAGTCTGGAAATGGAAACCAAAATGTCATGACAATAGTCTTATTAGAAATTATACAATGAGTATCTAATTCTACGGAATACCATAAATATTAAACAGCAGGCGGTTTTAAATTTAGAATAAACATTTAAGGATTGATGTGTCTAAGTAACCCTCAAACCTTTTGTAAAACAAGTTGTCACTCAACTCGGAATGTGATAACGGTGACTATACTGTCAGTGTTATATAGAAGAGAAACGGCGCAGGCGCAGACAGACATACTAGTGGTAAGTGATCGTAATGAGCGGCGGTCGCCAGTTCGGATCCCGGGCGGTGCACGCGCCGCCGGTTCCCACGCCAGCATTAAATCAAATGACCAACAAATTGGTAGTTCTGGGAAGCGGCGCCCGCGCACTGCCGGAGTCTGTGACCATCGTAAACTGCACACGATTTGACGCACTTGTCACCACCTCAATACAAGCACGTTCGATAGAAGCAATCTTTTCAGTAAATTCTATTTTCAAATTCAGCAATAAAGAGAAATTATTAATTTTCAGCTTCATGGAACATCTCTGGAATCGTGATAGTCGCGTTACGATCTCACAAATAAAGGTAACAAGTCAGCCCGCGAGTGTTTCGCAACAGTCACAACTGGCGGTCACAGTGGCAAGCGATCTAAAACTAAAATAAAACGGTTCGTAAAGTTTTTGTATGCGTTGTGCGGAACAGCAGCGGTGCGGCGAGCGGGTCGAAAGTGAAATCGTGTGTCAAAGCGGGGCGCATCACAAAAATGGCCACTTGATTGGGTTTTTACGGGTGGATTGGCGAGACCGCTAGGAATGCGAGCCGGGATGCTGGGGCGAGGGGGCGAGGGGAGCGCGTGGGGAACTTCGGCACAATTTAAAATTCAGATAAGCGGAATAAACACTCGCCCCCGGAATGTGCGGCCGCTCGCGCTGACGGAGCAGCACGCATCGCTACTCGCACACCAGTTCACTAGCAGCGATCAAGGCCTGATATAGATTTCTGATTACCCCAGGCTAACTTTCAATAAGAGCCCCCCACTTGTCCACCCTGTGCCTATGCTTGCCCAGCCCAGGTTTTTATTTATTGCCTGTTTTCGCAAGTGTAATAGTTCCAAACCTGATGGTGTAATAAGAGTTTATCACGGTTTTAATAAGCACTTTAGAGGCTGTCCAGCAAGAGAGAAAGAGTAAAGAAGGAAGCCGAAAATCTTCCACACTTACTACAGTTCTCTTTGGTATGATGATGTAAAAAATTTATTGAAAGAGCGAGCGAAGCTAGGTCAAAATGTTGTCACCTCAGATTGATTACGTTGTCGACTTATGCAGAAAAAAATCAAGAAAGTCAATGCAAATAATCAATAGAATTTAAAATGCAAAAGCGCGCGAAGCGAGCTTGAAAATTTATAAAAACCTTGCCTCGGATAGATTTTTTATGAAAACTAAAGATTTTATGATTTTCTTTTTCCTTTTTTAGCGATATGAATTCGACTATAATGTGGCTCCAGGCCTAGTTTCAATCAGCTTTGTAATACGTTCAGTGTGTCGTTTGGTTGTAAAGATTCTCCGTGTGCGAGACGTTTGGCAGGTGATCTATGCCACAGGTCACACAGCGTGAACGTAGTGGCCGCAGATTACTTCATAGATAGAGACTACACCTGCGTAGTATTATAATAGCGGCCATAAATTGTACTCGTCTGGTGCTGAGTGAAATGAACTCATAAAACATAAAGCTTTACCATATAATAATAGCCAAAAATCAAAAAGGACAAAAGATTTAATAGTTTCCCAAATTCCTCAAACTAAAACTAGATTTGCAAGCAGGCAAGTTAATAAACGTACGGCATAACTGTACAACAGAATTAATAAACATGTGTATGTTGACAATAAAAATTACCGGGACTGTAAACAAAGTATAACAGGCTGGATAAAACCACTTACTTACGAGGAAACCGAGGCACTTCTGGGACACGATGAGTAGCCGAAACTCATCACATATAATATACCTTAATCTATTACACCACATCCAACACACCACACTACATTACACTACACACAACACTACACCACACACACCACATCACACCCCACTACACTACAAGACACACACCACACTACACTCCACGTACAAAAACAAGTAACTGTGTTATTTATTTTTATTAAATACATTTATCTATTCAATTTTATTTTATTTTCTGTCTTATTTTTCTTTTTAATATTTAAAAATAGAAATAATATTTTTTTTTATACTATTTTAATTTTATTTTAATAATTTAAACTAAATAATCTTAAATGTGACATCACAGTACATTAATTTGTAGTAACTCACAGTTAGTTTATGTAAACATGGCAATGTTATGGCAGAGCGGAGTTTCCTAATACAGGCATTGTTTGCTTTGAAGGGAGGCCCCAAATACGTCTCAATGTACAATATGCTAATTGTGATAATAAACGATTTTGTATTTGTATTGTATTTGTATGATGAATTGTGTATGAGTGAGACGCTAGGCGGTGCGTGTGATGTCTGCGGCCGCCAGAAGCCGCCACCCGGCGGAGACATGTCCGGCGAGATGCAGGCAGAGGTGGCTCTAATGTTCGCTACTCTACTGTGGGCTGCAGTTTACTGTACTTGAACCGACAATAGTACACACTACGGTGTATTTCGTAGTTTCGTTCCTGCGACGACCATTAGTGCCTTCTCATTGCATTCATAGAATATGTGATCTTGCTTAGATAAAAGAAATCCAGACATCGGTTACTTTAATAACAAAAGACCACAGTAACCAGTGACTCAAATATAGCCCGAAAAGTAGTCGAAGAAGAGTGATGTAGTAAATGTCAGACCATATCCGAACTAAAGTTAGTATAAAGCTAGCCTGTGCATCATAACTGGAAACGGCATAGCTCAACTAATACGTCATAAAACTTGTAGATGATCCGATAACAAACATTTACACAAAAAATAATTTAATAAAAACTGAGACCCTACTACGAAACAAACTAGCATGCCACCTGCGGGTTCTTTACACAACAGGACGTTATACAGTCGACTTGATTGAACTGATTGAACGCTGACTTGACTTGATTGAACGCTGTGGTAGACTTACGGTGAAAATTTAATGTACTAAGTTCTTCCCGCGGCTTCGCTCCCTTGGCCTAGCCCACAGTACCCGTTTTCAGGATAAAAAATAGTCTATGTCACTCCGGAACAATGTAGCTTTCCAAGGCTGAAATAATTTTTTAAATCGGTTTTGCAGTTTTTGAGTTCATCCTTTACAAACAATCAAATATTTCCTCTTTATAAGATTATTACAATAGCCACATTATCTATCTATTATTTAACATTCTAAATTTAAACTAAAATAAAAACCGGCCAAGTGCGCTGTATGAGGATGGAAACAAGAATAATGCCACTACAGCACGTTCGACTGCCGCAAGCTTGCCCATAGATGAAACTTTACAAGTTCGTGCTCGTATTGGTTTCAACTTCTTAACACATGATTCCAGCAGCGCCAAGAGCTGCACATATTGTGACACGGCGTCAAATGCGCGGGCGCAATGCAGAGCTGCAAGATACAAAGCTAAGTGCCACGCTGAGCAACAGCAATTATGCTCGCAACACGTTACACTCGGCGTTATAATGATAATTCATTCAATTATAATCAGCCGACGTCTTGAAATTCGTTGTTTACTCACCGTGTGTAAGTATAACAGTGTACTCGGGCGCTCGCTGCTCGCTGTTCGCTCGTCGCCGCCGTAACTTGCGTCGTTTTCTTGTGATTAGTTTATGGTGTCACGCGTCACCTCGCCGGCTTTACTATTATATTATTATATTGACGTGATTGGAACAAGCTGTGGTCCCACATCATGCGCGGGGGTATGTATGTGAGACCAGCACGCCCGCGGCGTTTTCGGAGCGGAACCGCGGCACTATGTAAGCTCATTACCGCGCGCCGGATAATTGAAAATGGCGAGCTCATTATAATATTTAGACAATTATTCATAGACGTAATTTATTCCCAGTTCGCTGCTTACACGTCGGCTAATTACCGCGGCGGGTCAATTATAATGAAGTCCCTCAGTTCGAGTACGCGCGCGCACCTAGATCGTCTAGCTCAGCTGTAGGACGTTCTGAACACTGGCTGGTCATATGTGAGAGATAACCTCAATAATGATTTAGGAATTTGAAGCCTAAGGGCCTTACCATGACGTGTCATAACTATCATGGTGCGACTGTGAAAAAGGGACAAGTCATACACATCTGTTCCTTACACACAATGGAAATAATCTTGCTCTAAGAGGTTAGGGTAACCCCCCTGGACATCTATACAGGGCTTATGTTTAACGATTACTCTTGAGGATTACTTCCACCCCCTTGACACCTAATATATGACCGCTGAAGCGTAGTGCTGGGATGTGAGCGATGACGTCACCGAGCCCGTCACCACCGAATGACAGTCGGCGGCGGGTCGGAAGGGATAGAGGAAGTGTTTTGCATGACATTATGCTAATAGGAGCGGTGCGGCTTCATGGTAATCCGGCGACTTCTGACCGAGCCACACTGTACTGTGCGGCGTACTGCGTGACTCACTGCCTTTTACTGTCGCTGACTTTACTAACTGGATGATTTCATCATCATCATCAGTCGCGACCTTATCCCCTTTACTTGGGGTCGGCCTTATCCTTTTTCTCCATTGTGCACGGTCTTGGGCAATGCTGGTGTCCAAATTTACTTCTTTCAGGTGTTTTTCAACCGTTGTCAACCAAGTGGCAGATGGTCTGCCGCGCCAGTAATTTA
Source organism: Orthosia gracilis (assembly GCA_947562075.1). Taxonomy (NCBI): domain Eukaryota; kingdom Metazoa; phylum Arthropoda; class Insecta; order Lepidoptera; family Noctuidae; genus Orthosia; species Orthosia gracilis. The sequence goes on from OX387266.1 coordinate 26,145,798, forward strand.
AGGACAAGCTACACCATATGACAGAATAACTAGATGATTTCAAGTTCGCATCATTAATTGATACAACAACATACTCGTAATATTAAAAAGGTCATAAGGCTCAATGATAATCTACCAAATATTTTATGAATATTCTGTTGGACCTGTCTACATACATTGTCATCCTGTGTTCTAATATTGTCTCTACTAACACATACATAGATTATAAATAAAATTAGTTTATTTCAAGTAACAAGACTCATACACAAACAGACACTTACATAAAAGGATACAGACAGGATAACAAGTAAAGACAAAAAAAAATTGCAAGGCATTGGCAGATCTATTGTTAGATTGTAAGTTAACTGAAGAACTTGAAAGCATTTGAAAGAGCATAATGTACAAGTATGTAGTGGAGAGCTGAGGGCAAGTGAAGCTCAACGCATGCATTACTATGAAGTGACTCCGCGTGCTGAACGCGAGCGGACCGAGCGCGCCCCGCTCAGTCGCTGCAGCGCTGACTGGCGGCCGCTCTACTTATCGCACCACAGCGCTGGACGGTCGCTATCGGCGCATCTACACACGGTATCAGTGTTCAGTTCTTCACTTAATATTACAATAATTAGTCACTGAGTACCACATCACCCTCGCAGAATCTACAAGGCGCTAACATACTCAGCGCAATTATTTTCTTGGCGAAAGTACAAACCAAAACGTTCCACAATTGTATGAGCAATAAGCGCAGGCCACTGACTTGCAGACTACGAGAAAAAGAAGTATTGAAAGGTCAAGGACTCTAAACGTTGTACATCAAATGCAGATGCTGATAATATTATTATGGCAATGATTAAAAAGTAGCTACTCTATTTTGTGTTGCCTGGTTAACAAACTAAAATACTCTTCAGAAAGATTGGAATACCTACTGGACTATTTCAAAGTAACAAGTCAGCCTGCGTGAACGTTTACGACTAAACGTAGGTATTGCATCTGTCCTCCTAGTGAGTTACAGAGCTGTCGAACACGGTGAAATACGCGAATTGTGACGCCTTAGCGAACCGGACCAGCAGCGTCCCCCGGGTGACGTCACAGACGTACAGGCGAGCATGTTTATGATATGTCCCGTAAAACGGGCGCCGACCGGGGATGCATGAAAACTTGTCAGGTACACTTATAATGAAACTAGCAAACTAATGTGTTGAGACTAATGGGTGCAGAAGCAAAGCAATACTGCGCTTTACGCGGGTATCCAATACAGATCAAAGCCTGACCAATTTGTCCGTGACACTCTCCCATGTGGGACTTTTTTTGATAAACTTTGTCAAAGTTTTGAAATCTTCAGAGAATCACTCGTACCGTACGTCTGTGCATGTGGAACAGTGTTTGTGTAAAGTGGGCGGCCCCGCGCGGCACGCCATTCGCCGCCATTACTGCTGGTCATTCCGAGTGACACGCGACGACCTGACGACGCAACGATGCCCACGCGCTGGAAGCGGTGAATTGAGCTCCCCTGAGCACTGCGTAGTGTGCAGCACATACCGGCGACAAGAGCTTTACACAAATCAAGGATATCCTTCCACCGCCCTTGACACCGCCGTCCATAGCGAGCGATGCGACGCGTAAGCAGGAAACACACGCGACGTCGCTCTGCGCCGGACCGTCATAAAGCGGTTATATTTTCATTCTAAGTTTTATTTTATGGACATGACCCTATTTTTATAACACGATTGGTAGCAGCCGGAGCGTATTACAATAATTCAAAAGTAATTTGTACGAAACAATATGACTGCAGCCGATGGAACGTATTTCCATGCGTGGATGTTAACGACATTGGTTTGTTACGTGCCTGTACCACGAAATACTTCGCTGTAAAAATGTAGCGCACCGTGATCGGATCACGTCCACTCATTAAGCTCAATCCGCGGGAGATGGGGGGAGAGGGGGCACTCACGCACGTCAAGCGAAACAGCACAATGTAAGAGTGTAGAACTAAGGAAGGTAAACTTTGGAAACATACACGTTGATGATAAAGAAACGGTTAGTTATCACATTGTAGACGAACAGTCCGGCGCGTTTGAGGACAGAACAGTTTCCTTTTACCTACTTACAATAACTGAGCTGCGCACACGTCTACACAGCGACACTTTGCAGAAGGTCCACTGTGTGTGTTGCGGCAGTGTGCCACGAGCATCTCGCAATTCCATTTCAATGAGCAGTAGGCTTTCGAATATATGGAATACTTGAACTGACGACGAGGTTTATTTCTTTTGTCAGTGTTTTATTTCTATCGGCATGCGAGTATCTTCTGTGTGGGTAGGTGTGCCCGCGACCTTGACCCGGGCGGCACGCAGTGCAGCGTGCGCAGGTGCACGCGGGCACGCGGCACGCGTCGCAAATATCAACACATGTCACTCACCCCCGATATCGTCCGACTCCCGTTACTCCGACTACTAATTGCACACACTTCGCTTACTATTACGCAACTCGTCTGTTTGAACGCGAGATAACTTGATGTCGCGAGTAAGTGACGGCGGTGACTAGTCCCGTCCAGACGGATTGTATTTTACTAGTGCCTAGCTTTGTACGACGACAACAAATACGGGTGTCAGTCAGTTGTGCCGATTACTTGCATGGCGCACTGGGTCATCATTTCGAAACTAGGTACATAAAGATTGGCAAGTGACTTAAGACAAGACAACTGAACTCCTCTTAAGTATAGTTTTCATGCTCCAGGCCGAATGTTTGTCGTTACATCGCGGGTCCGGCCCGGCTCCGAGTGACATGCGGAACCGCAAGGTCAATCGGTGACAATAACACAACAAAGTAACTTTCTGTCTGCGATAACCACTGGGTTATCGTCTAATCTAGGCCCTCCGGGAACTCGACCAAGTCAATTTCTTTAAAGGAATTTAAAAAACATATATTATTGGTTCTTATAACGTAACAGCAGCTAGTAATATTAGTAAGGACTCCGTGGAATGTATCGGCTCATGTAATAGTGCGTCTGTAATAGTTAGATTAGAATGCGCACGCGCAGGCGGGCGTGGGAGCGGCGCGGCGCGGGCGCGTCATTTGAATGTAAGTATTCTAATGGAGGGCATTTCGCGCAACTGATTGATTTCCTCACACGAAACCTATTGCCTGCAGCCTCTTGCCTGCAGCCACAGCCTGCAGCACAGTCACCGACACACACCGCCAATGTGAGACAACGGTATCAGTGGCGCACGCGCAGGGCAGTCTTTCTGCGCGGACTCTAACGATGATCAAACTGCTTTCAGATAGCCGTTTCCATTATTTTTTTGTCGTATCTCTCGGAGCTCGTTCATTTATCACAGTGTAACGGCAGATTAAGATCTGCCGAATGATCCAGATCGATCTCACGCAGACGAACCGACCATTCAATTTAGATAACATTACAGTAGAACTGCAAGCGACAGCCCAGATCGCTCTATGCAATATTATACATTCCATTAAAAAATGGCGATGACAAAACTTTCATTGTAACCGCGACTGACTGATCAATGATAAAGAACGGTTTAATATTTGTTGCCGTTGCTAAGTAATTGGAAGAGCACGAGCATATTGTGAAACATTATTGACCAAAAAAGTAATTGCAAAGAATTGAGTACTTGTTAAGTGATCTCCTAAAGCGCTTGGGTCCGCTATGTGCTGCGTGACAGGAGCCACTAGCGGGTAGCGGGACCCTAACGTCTGCGCAGGTGCCGGTAACGGGACCGCACGAAAGGTCACCCACCCTCCCCCCGCCCCGCCACGCTCACACCCTCGCCCTTCATGCATAATGTGATGTGGATCAAGTATAATCCAGTCGCGCGACCCCGCGTGCCGCCACTCTCGCGAGCTGCATACTCGTACAGGTACCCACTTAAAACTTTGACAAGTGTCCGAGTGCACCGAGTGGCCGGAGCTCACTTTAAAACACATTACGTGTAGTACGCGAGGAGTCCCGCATGTGTCCCGCGCGCGCCCGGCTGAGGCCCGGCGCGTCTGGAAAACTCGCACTTGACGTGGATGCATGTCTCGCATGAAAGTTTCCCACGTTTCGTGATTTTTTAAAAACGCTCCTCGCCCATTTTTTATCGCATATTGCCCATTTATTAATGAAGAATTATTGAAACAAGCGATGGGTACTGAACGCTGGTCATTGAGATCGTGTTTTCTTTTACGGCGCCTCATTGTGTGGACCCGAGCCCGGCCGGCCCGCCGCTTGACGAATAACGGCGCACACCAACATTTGTGCGATTTTTACTTTTGTATTGTTTTATTGTATTTTTTAACGCTTCCTTCGGCGCTCGAGCAATAAATTAGAAAGTCGCGGCGTCTTTTTGTCACAAACAGAATGATTTTTTACAACGATTGCTTTCTCCGGCACGACGAATGTAATTGCTTTAAAATTTCCCTAATTTGTAAAAAATATAATAAAGTTTGCTTGCAAGAAGTTAAAAATTCAAATAACTGTAAGATGTATATTGTAAGAGCCGGCGACGGCGACACGTTCAGTTGGTACCGTAACAATGAATTTGTTAAAAAGCTTATTACAGGAATTGTGATTATAAAGCTTGCTGTTCTCAAAACAAATAGTAATCGCCATTGATCAGGCTGAGCATGTCGACCTGACTGTTACAAGCGAATGGGGAGGGGGGGGGGGGGGTGGGACTCACCGAACAGCCACCAGCACCAGCGCACTGGTGGTTTGTACCGAGGAGCTGGGCTGAGCAGTCAGAACAAACGGTGTGTCGTGCGAGGACCTGTCACTGTGCCGTGAGACTGTGCTGCATCAGCGCCGAGTTCAGGACAAGCTATGAACTAATGAGTAATGGGACTCACCGGCGTCCATGTTCTCGGTTGTGGCGATGAATGATGCGCGCGCGCAGTCCGCCGGTGAATGTCACCCCTACCCGACACCCCTCACCCCGGGCTAGACCAGTCTAGGATACTTACATTATTCACCCCGCTATTAACGCAAAAACACTAAATGTCAGATGATACACTAGCGGGGTGCAGGAGGGGGTTTGTAACGGTACCTGTGCCGCAGGGTGGCGCGACCTTTCCACCCGAGTGTGTGCGCGCGCCTGTAACGGGCCCTGCGCCCGCGCCGCTGTGTGAACTAGACCTTCTGCGCTACATGTGCATCCTACTGCCCAGAGATAGATATTTTTTCAGTGTTAATGAACAGTGGTGGATCAGTCTGTTATCTTCAGGCGATGAAGTGACGGAGCGCTTTGCGTTGCGCCTCTATTGTTACATTAGCACACAGATATTGGAATCGAATGTTCGAATAGCAACTCGTCTCGTGTACTAATTACGACTTTATAGATTGTCACGTATTGAATGTAACAGAGCTATAACTGAACATTATCTATTAATATGCGCTGGGCGCACTTCTTGTCACAATCTAAATAAATGATCAGCTCATCATCCACACTAGTCATAGAGGCGCAGTGGGCTCAGATCCGCCGACTGATAACTTTTTATTTCGAGTCAAGCTGACGTTATCGTGTACATCGCGTGACGTCATCGCCGCGCTCTCAACATTCAAGTTCACAAACGCACAGTTTTTGTGTATTTCGAGTCAAACAATGTCTGAATGAGTCTCGGATTAGCCACGATATGCAAATCATGTAATTAGTTCGTGTCCGCAGCCGCGCGCGCGCACATACTTGCGCATAATTAACTGACGTGCTCTTATAATATCCAGCAGTCAATGTCACGGTCAATGTGTCAGGAGATGGCGCGCCGCACTGCCCGCATTGCCCGCGCCGCGCTACGGCTCCTGTTCTCATAATTTGATTACTTTATATAACGAATAATGCATATAAGCAAGTTGTTTTTTAAAAGTGAATTTATTACAATAGTAGTTAGCCGCTTTTTATTGAATACCTAATGGAATTAGTATAATGGCCGTGGTCCGTGCAAATATGTCGTTCACCGTGTGAATCGTAACTGTCCCCCGAAGGTTAGCTACTCGGCTCCATCGATCAGTCTCCGCGGACAATTTTGTAAGTTTCTCAGAAGTTTTGAATGCGGGAATATTGTACTGGCATAATTTACGAGCGCACGCAGATCGTAGATTACGACGCGTCTAAGAGGCGCGGCGCGGCGCACACTACACGACACATGGTCCGCAAGCGTGCGAGCTGATGTGAGCTCTATGCACCTGCACAGAAGGTCAGCTCTCCCGCGGGTGCGTCGCTGACAAAGGATTTGCATACGTTAATTTCGCGGAGACTTTTTGCCAGGAAGCTTTTTGTGCGACGATCTGCAGAGGTATCAATCACGGCACACAATGCACCTCTACCTGTGAGCAGTGGGGCACTGAATGCTCCGGACTACGGGCTGCCGACCCTTGCAGATAGATAATAGCGTATTAATTTATCACTTTTAGCTAAATATCCATATCCAAAATTGTGATATCGGAAGCTGATTTCGGTGAAATGTTGTAAATTTCTTTACCGAACATAGGAACTGTGGTAGAGACTACAGAAATACTGTTTTAGTAAACATTATCTGTGTAGCCGCAGGGCACATAGCTAGAGGCCAGATCGTCACTTGAAATTATGATGTGGGTAATTTTTTCTTTTTTTTTTGTATTGTTATGGCCTGGTTGCTAAGACCTTTAAGCCAAGTCTTTTAGATGGGTAACACTTTAACACAATAGAGTATGAACTGCACTGTACTTGTTAAATTTTTTGAATTGTACTTTTAACATATATGTAAAGCGGTATAAAACAGTTCAAGTCTTTTAATAAATTTTTAAGCGGCGGCGGGCGGGAAGAACTATCACTTAAGTTTAGCACATCACTAAGATCAATGGCTAACATTAGTCTGTCAATAAAAAAATTCTGACAACTGAAGAATAGATGTTCCATGTCTGCGTCTTTTTCTTCACAATATGTACAAGTACTGGTTTGAATTATGCCAAGTCTTGCAAGATGTGATGGCACAGTGTTGTGGCCAAAACGCAGTCTATTAATTGTGGTTATAAAGTCACGGCTGGCATCTTTAAGTCGATCGTACTAAGGTCTAACTGGTAAGCTCTCTTGTATGCTTCCATACCGTCTTCCTTTTGTCTCCTGGTCTTTCTTCCACATCTCTATCCACAGATTCTTAATATTTTCATTTATAGAGTACAGATAATCAGTCATAGGCACATATATTGTATTTGTAAGGTCAAGAGCATTAACACCCTCAAATGCAGCTCTATCAGCTATTTCATTGCCAGCAATACCTTTATGAGATGGCACCCACATAAAAGAAATTTCTAAGCCCCTGAGCGAATGTCGATGAATTTGTTCTTTTATAATGTACAAAATAAAATTAGATTTAAAATTTATTTTGAGGTTAAATAAACCTTTAACCAAACTTAAAGAGTCAGTGACAATTAAAAAGTATTTACAATTATTTACATTTTCAATTCGCCTCAGAGCTTGAAAAACTGCATAAGCCTCTGCAGTGAATATCGAACACACATCGTGCAGAACAAAACTCTGAGTAAACTATGTGGGTAAGCATTTGAGGGTAAGGTCTGCATTTGAGGGTAAGTTCAGCGCGACAAATGCGCATTTCAACCTTCAAAATTTTCATCTAGTTGAAAATTTTTCTAGGGTCATCGGGGAAATGTGGTATTCTGCTTTGCAGATCCTTGCATCCTTTTAGTCTACTCACGTTTTTTTGTCACACCTTCATATCTTCATACAAAACACACCTTCATATCTTTTTATATTGTATCAACTCATGCCTCTTTTTTATGTATTCTTTATACTGTTAGCACCTGAAAATCATACTTTTACTTATCTCTGATTGTTTTAAAATGCCTTAACTTAATTTATATTGTTAATTTGTAAAATCTTAGAATATTTTATTCAATTCAATTCAATTCTTGATTAATGGCTTTTGTGGAAGAGTAACCACAATTCTGCCAATATCCTAGAATATTTTATAATCTGACATTTCCTAGTGATCTGACGTCTGTCTGTCTATTTTTTTTCTTAAGCCATAGACATAACGTACCATGGACTAGACCTTCTTTAAGCTAGTTGTACATTATAGTAAGGGCAGCGCTAGACTGCCGGCTCTGTAAACCGATTTTTATTCGTTCTGGTCATATAATTGGGTATTTGAATTTAAAATGTAGAAGATATGACAGAACGAGGTTAAAACGGGCGTCAGCTTTTTGAGTATCTGATAAACTCTTTAAACTGTATCTTCTGCCTATTAATGTTTGTTTCAATTAATCGCTTTTTGATTGTGTGAGCACTGGCGTGATATACGAGCGACACGTGCGACGCGAGCGATCGGCTCGTGACAAGTGATGACAGGCCGCTGATGATACTGATATTAATAATGATGACCAATCTACAGAATTAGCTAGGTATTGAAAAGCAAATAACGGTCAACAAGTTGTTACCCTAACTGCTTGAGGTAATAAACGAAAATAGTGTTTAAATCCATCAGACATGAAACTTTCTACCAAAACATATAACACTGAAACAAAGGACAAGGTCGAGAATTCGGACCTGTAACTAAGTTACTTATTACCATCTATAGATGTATGACCTAATATGCAACGATGCAATCACCCTGTCACTTTCAGATTGCAACTATTCTACAACATTAGGAAAACTTTTTATAATGACGCTAGTAGCCAGTCTGTATCCACGGTAAATATTAATGAATTGCGCCGTATACTGCAGCGTGGTACCTTGTGTAACAAAACGCTTTGCTTCACAATCGCAACACAACTGTTCTGTCAATCAATACATTCAAACCACCTTACATTTAATTGTACCTACAACGAGATTTTTTTTTATATCAGCAGGTACTTATGTTTTCCTACAGAACGTTACAGTTGCTATCTAGTGAATGATATAACCGAATTAAAAGAACACAAGCTACAAAAAGAAAAATAAATTAAAAGTGACTAAGAAAGGAGAGGACCAATTTGATGTCACCTAAAAATATTTGCAAATGTCTGAGTAGCAGTGTCAGTCTAGCAGCCGGTCATACTATATATAAAAAACGGCTTTACGGCGGCTAATAAATTCAATATTTTTTTTCCACCAACAGACCCTCGCCGCTTCCCCTGGTCAGTTGTTGGAGCACAGAAAGCGTACGGCAACAGAAAACTGTCGCTTTTCAGTCGAACGGTACCGTAAGTGAGCACACTGGAACTTAGGTCATCGAATATGCGACAAAAAGCATTAGACGACGTCAACACATTAGCGCTTTGAGAACAATGGATGAGAGGCATCTGCGAAGACGCGCGGGCGCAACTCATTGTCCCATTTCCATTAGCATCGTGCACCGGCAGTCAGCAGCCAGAACATGGTAATATAATAATAGCTAATGTGTATATTAATGTTGCATCTCCCGTTTGTGCTTGCGTCCTGCAACTATTGAGTGCGCGTACGGGACGGGCGGAGGGCAGCAACTGGACATTTACATAGTCGCACTTGTCTTCTACAATTAGCACAAGTCTCAGTCTGGGGCACACTGCCACAGCAGTTTAATAATAATATAACTATTAATATGAAAGCGGCCAGTGCGGTGCGATGGAGTCGTCCAGGTAAGCGAGCTATGTGAGGCGAAAGGTGCGCGCACACGTGACGCGTTTAACACGGGTGTGCATGCGCAGACCATCGCGATAGCCGTGTGGAGTGTGCCCACGTGCACAAGATTGATGAACGCGCTGTGCACACGATGCAGCCGATAAGCAAATTAACCTTATAAAACTATTTTTGAATTGAGGCTTAATTGATATAGTTTGATTGAAAATGTATATATCGCATGGATTTAAACATTTTAGACAGTAAATGTAACATATATTGATATGATACATAATGTAGAGCAGTGACGGGAGCAGAGCACTACACAACACAGCACGCAGCGCCTCGTTACTATGTATAGTCTATGTTACTATCGCCATTAGCAGCCGAGCATTGTGTGGCCGATAGATCCTAATGCATGGTTTGCAATAAATCTCGACTAGAAAAAATCGTATTCACGTCTCACCGGCGCGGGCGCAGCCGCGGGGGCGACAAAAACTAATGGAAATGGAAAGAAATATGCAAGCGATTGTTCGGCAGACGGAGCCGAGGGAAAAAAATACAGGCAGATGCACGCGCAGGTAGAGCGACGCATGCAAATATGTGGACCAGGGAAGTTTGTGCGTTATGTGGAATATTTTCGATTGTAAACCGCCGTGAGTGGAGTGAGGTGCGCGTGCACTGCTCCTGGCAGCCGAGTGCCAGCGCAGGCAGTGCACGGCCAGCTCCATATCGAGGAGCAGGAGACGGTTATCCATCGTACAGCTGTGAAGCCAGCGCGGCTCAAGCAAACATGTAAAGATGAACTATTAATTAGTAATCAGCGAGTAGGCTCGGCGCACACTGCGTCACTGCGGTGCGATGTGCACCAACGACTATTGTGCATTTATGTGTTACTTTGGTAGCTTTAACTTTCAATTTAGAACCTACTAATTATAGAGTTAATATCTACTAATTATATAGTTGTTAAATGTAGACGAAGTGTGAGTTTCACCGATGGCGACGGTCGAAATGCCAAAACATAAGAGATTGATCACGTTACGTGACATTTCGATAGCGCTTGGCTACCCCACATTTCGATAGCGCTTGGCTACCCCACATTTCGATAGCGCTTGGCTACCCCACATTTCGATAGCGCTTGGCTACCCCGCATTTCGATAGCGCTTGGCTACCCCGAATTTCGATAGCGCTTGGCTACCCCACATTTCGATAGCGCTTGGCTACCCCACATTTCGATAGCGCTTGGCTACCCCGCATTTCGATAGCGCTTGGCTACCCCGCATTTCGATAGCGCTTGGCTACCCCACATTTCGATAGCGTTTGGTTACCCCATATTTTGTTGTCTTTCTCCAATCGCTACCACGACGCTTTCGTGGTCACTCATCTAGAGCTTCAGAGGCACTGTTCTCAACTGTTCATTAAGTCTTACTTCGATACTGAACTATGACTTCACATCACATAGCAGCCGCAGCAGGACCGCGCAATTATGTTGTCACGTTATTGATACAGATCCGGTTGTGGATTAAATGATTGCAATGTAGGAGCTCGTTTTATAGCAAGCATCAAGAAAGACGATTTGTTATCAATGAACAACTATCCATCGTTTCAGTCGGAGTGAGCCTTCTACGTAGTGCCCTGCACGGCGGCGCGGGAACACTGCTGGCAGGTTATCATTCGCAGGTATTTACATATTGCCTTTACAGTCACAAGGAATGTGTCGCGAAAAACTAGTGGCGCGTCTTCAGGCAACGGTGACGCGCCTTATACGACGTAACTGTTGTTTGGTCGTGTACCGTCGTGTGGCCAATACGTACATTGTACACAGACAAACTCATTCCTTAATATTCCCAATTGTTACGATATCTCGCAGAGAACTGTCATCTATACTTATTAACAATACCGCGCACAATCACGAATAACAAGCAATGCTGTTTCAAAAGCTTTCAGAGTGATATCCAATAGTTGAAATGTTATAATCACATGATTTTTATTCAAATTAAAGGGTTCTCAACGGACGAGGTGAATAATAATGAAATATTAAGCTGAACTTGGTCCGCGGTCCGCGGGTTTTGCATTGTCTCTTATCACATCACTAATCAAAAGGCTATATTGATATGCGCGTGCGCATGTGACTCCATAATCGCGGCAACATACTGACGAATTGCTGGCGAGGTGTAACCGAACTCCTTTTGTTGTAACAATTTTTATACATTACATTGTACTCATATGTAGCGTGTAGCATTGTTCTCATTTGTAGCGTGTAGTGTAACGTGTAAGTCAGTCGCACTAGCACAGCAGTTACAGCGAGGGCGCGGCGGTGCAGGCGCAAGAACTAGACGCGCCTGAACGAGCACTTACTATTGTAATGAGAGAAAGGGTCAAGTGCACATATCATTATAGTATTATTACCCGACTGTCCCACCAGGACAGGGGTGAGTGCTCATCATTCGATTGGTTAGTAATATCAGTGGTGCCACACTAACTCATTTCAAATATATTTGTGAAACATTAAACAAATCTCCGTGATACGTTTAATGTCTGTTTAATGTGATTGTGGCGCATCACGTATGACAGTCAGCCACGTTCAGAGGTGATTGATCTAAATACTACATTCAAATACATTGGTATTCGATTTTCACACGTTTCCCTCGACTAATGTGTGTGTTGTGGCGAGCATACTAAGTGGGACACTTTTAATATTGTAATATCTGGACACCTTTAATATTGTATTGTCTGGAGCATTTGAAGAACATTATAAACATAGCTCACTCAAGTGTTCGGAGAGCTAAAGTGTAGTGTGAAGTAGCAGTGTCTTGTATGGTGAGACGTGGTGGTTGCAGGAGGCAGCACCGTCGATATGGTCACGAACCGTGGGAGGCGCGCCACCTAATACGAACTGCTAACAAGGAGAGCGTGAGGCTAACACCATGTTTTTATCTTTATTCACTCTAAGGAAATATTGAACGTTAAGTAAAAACAACGTTGTCGACGATGTACAGACGGACGTCGGCACAATCCTTCCGCTATTGAGAACCTGCCCGAAGCTAATTAAAGAAGAATATTCTGAGAATATTTTAACAATTTAAATGAGTAACGGAGCAACAATGCTAATTAATAACTAGAGATGTAATTAGCAGCGATTTGAATGAGAAGCAAGAATACACGCGTTTGCTTTTATTGTAACGGTTACTTAATAACTTCTACTTGTTGTTAACTGTCGTCATTATATCTAATATTCGAATATGTTTTACCGACTCCATTCATCAATTCTTATAGATCATGCATGTTATTTTGTCAGAGTACGCAGTTCACTAAGAATCATCTCATTGATTCTCGAATTCATTGAAATAAGTATGATGTGTCTAGCTAGGTGTTGCTGTACTTCTATTCTACACTTATATTGTGTCCGTTTTTGTTACAACTAGATGCGGTATCAAGTTTGTAAATATTGTGTTAATATGAAATAATATAAAAGCATTGTGACATTAGAAGAAACAGCTGTCATTGCGACTGAGATGTGAAAGCTTTAAAGTTATGTTTAATCCTAACCCTGGTTATGATAATAAATGGAGCAGTTCGTCAGCGCGAAGGTTACGTAATAAATATGATTTTATAACGTAGCGGTGCAGCGGCGCGTCTAACCGCGCCATATTATGCTAATATTAATTATTAATGTAACACAAGCAATATTATGCTAATCGCGTACTTAATGTACATCAGCAATTAAGAAGCGCGTTAACCTTTGGACATCGCTGCAGCGCCGCAGACGTAAGTCAGGGACGACGCACCGTCACGTCAGGGAGATCCAAAGAGGAGGACTGCATGCAGAGAAAGGCGGAGATGATCCTTTAAAAATGTTAAAGACACAGATGGGATGTAGACTACAAATCATCATAAAACTAGATACTTCGATTCTGAGACCCACTTTGTTAAGAATACAGGAAGAATTAATGATTTTTATAGTCATTATTGGAAGACAAACTATTGAAACAGCACATTTTGATGCTTATAAAATGTAAGTGGTTGGCAGCCCTAACTTTGTTTTTTTTTTTTTTGGGTGTGAAATCATCCAATGACTTCGCCCGCTCTGGGTGAAGCGGGAGGGCGTGTCAGACTTTTACTGACTAAAACCCACCCGTGTTCCTTCAGTTGCTTGTGCCAGGGTCGCGGTAACTCTCTTTCAAATTTATCCGCAACCCAGACAGGCATCGACCCTAGCGGACCCCATCAAGTTTTGCTGACATCTCTTTCAGGCGCGCGTGGAACACTACGCGCCGTCGACTCGGGTGGCAGCCCTACCTGGAGTGAGTGCCGAAACCGCGTGGATCACATTATGCATGTATGCATCATTATTATAATTAGCTTACAAGCGCTCATGATACATATGAACACTGGCCAGATAACGTTGACGGCCTTATCGCACACTTGTAGGAACAGCGGCGCACGTCGTAACTCTGTTGTAAAGAGACGTTGATGAGTGCTCATCTGTGTGGTGTGGCATATAAGCACAAGTTGTGTGCAACACGATAGCGGTTATAGACATATTATTATGGAGGCCCTAGGAGCTTGGCAGCAGCATAATGCTACCAGATCAACATTGAATATAGTGAGCACTCTCAGAAAAGAAATGAAAAAGAAGGCGTTATAACGTTTCCAAAGATCACCTTTACTGTTCTAGGCAATAGTTGCGCTTTCCTCTAGATATTTCCCATTTCACATTTTATAAGGTGAGCAGAGCAAGTGTTTCTTACTGCAGCAATGCTAGTTTTAGTTGTTCACAAAAGATGTTATCGTAATCCCCATTTTTTATTGAGTTTGAAGATGGATTACAGCCAAAACAAATTAAATAATGCTAATAAATTTGAGAGAGAAAGGTCTGTAAGGAATGAGGGAGGACGCCTTGCCCAGCAGCGGGACAGAAACGGCTAGATAAAACTATGAAGAAAGCTGTGAAGAGAAGTCAACACTTTACCGATATTAAAGATACGCACGAAAAGCATATTTATTGTCAATTTATTAATTAACAAGCTTTTCGTGACTATATTTTGATAAGTCAAAATTACAAAGATGAATGCATGGACAAATAAAAGTTCAATAAATGCCAGAAATAGTTAATTAAAATAAATATGTAGTTACATACAATTCCAGCCGAAACCAGCCATGAGTGTAACCTAGCCCCAGCGTGTAACCGCTTCGTAATGAGCGTTATTTATAAACTACATAAAGTCACGCACTATTACCCGTTATACATATATATATAATGTTCATAATTTGAGAGCAACATTAACAATTACTTTATTTTACACGCACACTACCTATCCGAATAAAGTCAGACATTTCTGAATAGATGCGCGGGCGCACTACTACGCCGCACCACGTAGCACTGCACTAAAGCACTGTCACATATGTACCTTACTTTAAAACTAACTGACCATTACATTGCGACATTTAAACTTTATACTAATTTACATTTACTTCAAATCAAATTTAAAATTCCGCGTGAGTGGAATAAATCAGTAAGTTTCACACTCAGATATAACTTAGTAATATCTAGTAGTAAATTAAAACTTTTACATTTAAATTATACTAAAGCCAATAACCTCTACTAGCGTGGGTAAGTACATTGAATTGCGTTGTCCAGCCAGTGCTAAGTGTCCAGAGTCCTAACCAGCGGCCACAGCTACATAAGGAACTCTGCAAAAACGCGTGTATTTTCATTGAGCTGCCATAACGGTCGCCATCTAAAATGTATGAGGCATGTGATGGGCACTGGGTAGTGGGCACAGTGCACTCGACACTAAGAGGCGAGACACAATATGGACGCCACTGATCCCTGCGCTGTTTTAGACAATTGTAAAGGAAAAAGTTGCGCCGCTCGCCATTAATAAGGAGAGTGTTAGTGATGAAGTGTTTTTTAAGGCCGTACACAGACCAAAAAACCTTGAGCGCTTATGCGCCACCACTGTGCCGCTAGGGCACAAGGAATGCCCTAGCGGCATAGTGGTGGCGCATTATAGTAGAGAATACGCCCAGATTTAAGAATAAAATCTTTATAAAATCGAATTATGACCATTTGTAAAAATAAAGTTACAACATGATCGCTATTAAATTGTCTATCCATTAGTGTTAGTACAAGAATTAATAAATGATCACTTTACGAGGAAATGCATGCTATCAATCCTTATTTCTCATTTTTATGGTTTTGTTGGAAGGAGATTAGTGAAACATATACTTCTTTAAAAAAAGAATACTACCATTTTGGAATCAATATTATGAAGAAATTTAACAAATTTTTATTAGTTGATATTTCTTTTCGAATAACGAGTAGATAGCTCCTAAAAACTGCACAAAAATGGCTAGCGCGGTGTTGCTCGGGGAGGAGTCTTAAGAGTAAGGCAGGGCACACACTAACATTTGGAGGTCGCGTGTGGCTCAGGCGAGTGGGAGCCGTTGCTACCGAAAAGTAAAAAACGCCAGTGCGTGAGTGACCCGCCAACGACCACCGACCCGCTCGTAATAAGCCGTGTAATGCCAACATTGACAAACACAATACGATTGTGCGCCACAATCCTTCACTGTCCACAAGAACAGCTTTCCAATGATATCACAGCGGGAAGACGTTCTTTCTTTAATTCTAAAGATTTACCTTTTAGAAATTTATTTTTGAGTTAGCCAAATTCACCTGCTTATAATTTTACTATTAAGATGTTAAGATCTATTCGTTCGCGTTTACTGTAATCGATATATTGAGTTATTTCTGGTTAGTTTTTGTAAAAGCAGAACGTATAAAATGAAAAGAGCATATTCAAACAAGGTAAGAAAAGATGCAAGTGAGAGAAGAGTTCAGTATACAGCCGTTCATGAACCCAGCGTGTCGCCAGCCTGCCGCCTGCCGGCGCGCATCGATAAACGTATTGCACAAGCGGGGTGCACAGTTGCACACGGCCGAAAGGCATGGAGATGCGAGCCGCTTTCGAGTGATTACATTTACATAGGAAATTACTGCCAGCTATGTCGAGCAGCCACTGAGCTGAGGAATCCGCTCCGCGCGCCCGTGCCCCCCGTTCGTACTTCGTTAAGCATTTATAGTAGTTTGCCATTTTTGATGAAGATATTTGGAAAACAAGTGAACATGCATCCAACCGTTGCTGACGGGTTAACCAGTGAAACTTAATGAGCGCGCACACTGAACCATGTGTGGTTCAATGAAGACCCGTGCCGATGCACCGCATTTGGACCCGTCATGAAACACAAGCAATAGAAATATGTCTAATTGCAAAATACAAATTAGAATTGTATTGCTGGTGATTTGTGATCCCTCAATATATATGTAAACGGTAACATAACTCTGGTTGCGCAACCCTGTGCTGAGCTATTCTCTATTTGGAGTGCCTCAGGTGTGACACTGATACAACAGCATTTAATAACATTTCATAGTGCACTGTTTTGGGACTCGGAAGCGTCTTCTCGTGATCGACCGAGCTCGGACGTGCTCGGAGTGCTCGGGGCTCCGACGGCTGTGACGTCACGGCACATGCTACATAAAAACCAATTCGCTTCCTATACTTCGCAGATTCAACCTCACACACACAGGACGAAATGATGGAAGAATGTTGTGCAGATAAAGTTATAAAACTCTTATAGTCTGATTGCAGCTCATGAATGTAATACCAAAACCGCGAGTTTCTGAAATGCTCTCTCTAGCAGAACCACTTGACAATGTTGATACATCTTGCTGGAGCAATGAGTACGGTTCCCATACGCACGTAAGACGAGTAGTCGTGTATCGTAGAATAACAAACTGGGCTATAATTTAGTGTAATTCGTGAACACAGGGCGGCGGCGGCGGCAGCGGCAGAGATCGGAAGCTGCTGCGTCACGCGACGTGGGAGCCGGTCGTGTCGCCGCGTCGGACCTATGAGCAGTCTACGATATCGCTAGCGCTTACTCTTTTTGTTTGGGGTCTGAGGAACAATTTCTTACTGAATGAATACACAGTTATACTAATTGGTATTTATCATAGCATACATGAAAACGAGAGTGCCTATTGCAATTAGAATTCCAGTAAAATTTTCAAGCGATTAACACGACGAAATCGAATGAAAGGCTTTGTACAGCAGTCGAGCAGTCGTTTGTCAGAGAGTCAGCGGCACTCAGCGCGTCAGCTAAGGTAATAAAGCGAATCTCTGAATAAAGCGCCGATAAAGAGGATACTGTCACATAAAAACTGTAGAATTACGAGCATGGAGTGTGACAGATGGAAAATCTCGATGTCATCGCCGGAGTTTTTGTTGCTACAGATTTGAATAATAGTGTGATGGCACACAGTGGTAAAGGCAGAAGGCCTACCACACACAACTCGCAATAAAGGAAACATTAATATCGCTATGAAATAGATTATTTACATAAAACCAGTTCACTAGTGTGGCAAGAGCACTCTTTACATCGTTAGAAGCCAACTACTGATGTTTGAGTTTATATAATGTTGCTTAACATTTGTAAGGTAAAGCAAGGCATGTATATAAATGACAAACAATAATAAAGTTGGCCGCAGTTATTGCCCTGAGTGACCACATTCTTACACATTCGAAGTCTAGATCCGGGAGCTCTTTTACCATTCACATCAAGTCTCTGAATCCTATTAATTAAGTATGAAGTAAGAAGATCTAAACGGGCGTCACGGGTTACGGAACCCGTGACGCCCGTTTTTAGTAGGTTGGTATCCTTATTCATGTTTCATAAAGAAAGCAATCGAATGCCTTGATCAAATCACAAAAAAATTCCAAAGCATGGCATTTATCTTCCAATGCATTATAAATGGGGCCTAAAAGTTTAATCAGTAGCTCAACGACCCCTTGTAAGACTAAACTGTTGTAAGACCTCGTTATTAGATATATGTCCTATGTCTGTTTAATATGTGACTATCACAGATGTGAGGTCCGGCGGACATGGCAGGCATTCCGTCTAATGAATTTCCTGCATAACGTCAGTGCTTGCTTGACTTGATGGCCATGGTTACTGTAAGGATTGGAGCTTTTGCGCTGATTTGTGTGGTGCTTACGGTACGGGCGCGGCGAGGCGCGGGGCGGCACGCACAATGTTCCGTGACGCACGAGCATCACAAAAACGCGCCTTCCTCTGCCCCCGCACCTCAGCCACACGCTTTTTACCCGAAGGCCCATTCATCCCGTAATTAACGCGAATAAAAAACGAAGCTAGACGAAAATTAGAAATGTTTCGGTGTCGCCGCGCGGCCGCACAAAAACCGATTCAGCTGTGAATTTATATTAATTTAATTATGTCGTCGTTTTGTCTCGCCGTGTGACGACGGCAGCCACGACTACCGTTCGGCGCCTGCGCAGCTCGGGCTACGATGAAGGATAGTATACTGCCGGAGGAAGCCATAACTCTCACAATATGTTGGTGCCGACACACGCTCGTGACACATCGACAGCACACATAACGATTATGACGCGTGTATTCCACTCGCGCACCAATATTATAATAAGCATGTTGGTACATACCGTTCAGGTCGAGCACCATCTGTGTGTTGAAGTAGTGGCTGACGTCACCGCGACCCGATACTGAAAAACAAGACTAAAGTTAGTTATGATAGGTACTCTATCGTAGTTCATAAATTAACTGCAATATTTATAAAATAATCAACATGATCCATATTTTGGCCCCAGTCTGTGTAGTGTCCCTCGCTTAGCTAGCGTCACCGTACGTCGTACCATGTCCTCAAAGCATGCTCAGAATCGAATCCTAGTCATAACTATAAAAATATTTTATAGAAGATCCAGCAACAGCAAAAGAATACCTTATTAATAAAAATGTCGAAGGAATGTATAGCCTCCTGACCTACAAGGTTCATAAGTTTGAGCCACGTGCTTCCACAGTGCGCCATGCACGTGTCACTTAATGTAGCCAATTGAATGGTTTTTATGTAAGCAAAGGACCAATCGCAGACGCCTGAACCGAAGCCTGCAGGTTTTCTTTAGACGTGAAGGTGTCATTGTGTGAATCTGACACATTTGGATATTTATGTGAGGTAGATCCGCGAAGGGCAAGGTCGCGCCCGTGGAGTATGGGCACAATGGTAGCGCTGACCGGTGGCCGCGCGACTGTCGTGCGCTACCGAATGCGCCGGCGCAGCTGCCGCGCCATTGTCGCGCACAAAGCGCGTATTGTGCACTGACCGTTTCGAAATCATCGCCATTACAATGATGATTGTGCGCCAAACGAGTGGGCGGCCACTCGGGTACCGGGCACGTAGCTGATAGAGCACACGGCGCGGGTACCGTACGACGCGACCCGACCCACCTCCGCCAAATTATTGCTGTAATATACATTCTAAACTGTGCCGACTACCGGGCAACACCAATTACCAATAATTGAATATTAAATTGCTAGCCTTATTTTTTGATAAAACAATAATAGGCTATCCATGATTCGATTATTTTGAACATCTCAATAAATAACACACCTAAGGTCGGTAAATGATTAGGATCCGGCCCATCTACATAATTTAATTATATATTATATGTTTCCTACCCCAATTACTATGAAGGCTTTTGCCATGTTCAGTCAGGAAATGTATTGTTTAGCAGATTGACATAGTATTATATTGTCGATGGAGTCTGATCACGGGTGATATTCTCTAAGGATATTCTCAGTGTGTAACGGGCGCATCATGCATGTCTTGTACAGTGAGCTCTGCTCTTCTCGACTTGACACTGTTTAACTACTTATTGACATGTAGCCCGTTTTATTTATAATGAAAAGATAATATTTAAATGGTTGCTTTTTCATTAAGATATTTACATAAAAATGGGGTTTTGACAATATAATCGAGCATTTTTATAAAAACCGGCCAAGTGCGTGTCGGACTTCGCATATTTAGGGTTTCGTACCAAAGCAACGGAGCAAAATCAAGTTGGTTGTAGGAAAAATGAGAGAATTTCAAAGAAGCAATCTGATTTATCAATATATTGGTATTTGTTAGTAAACTATACGTAATAATAATCATTATCACCAAATTTAAATTTCAAAAGTCAGTGGGAAGTTAAAAATTGTTCGGAACATTTAATAAAAAAGCCGACTTTGATGGCTTCTCAATCTTTTGCTTTTAAATATTAAAAAAATACAGTATATATCTACTTAATGGGTTCTCAACAACGATACCCCACTCGATGGGGTAGGTCAAAATTATTTTTACTGGGCCCGTTTTGCTGTATGGGTGAAACATTTAAAAATATTTTTTGACAACTTGTTTGGCTTTGAATCAACAAGATACTTATACTGCGAAGATTTGAATACCATAGCTCCATCCGTTTGGCTGTAAAACCCGTGTGGTGTGACAGACGACGGACAGACGGACGGACACGTGAGTTGACAGCAATAGGGTTCCGTTTGGACTTTTCGGGTACGGAACCTTAAAAAGCTAGAGGTCACGAAATGTTAACAAGTTATACTCCGTAAGTAGCTGTTACATGTGTGTGTGTCGTGGGGACACTCGGTATAATGATGCGGTAATTGCGTCGTCAGCGGGGGTGGGGGAGGGAGGGCGGTGATAGCAATCGGCGCGCGCGCATACTTCGCGGCCGAGTGCGGTTTGAGTTATACTGGAGCTAACCCGATCTAAGTTACGAGCAGATTCAACCTGACTGGCCTGACGAACATAAAGCAGTCTCCGCGGAGACGAATCACAACGTGATACAGCAGCTAGTAACATTACGAGATTAGCCAACGTTGCTAATCGTTTGTGATGCGAGCGCAGATACAGCTGCCTCGGATGTTGGATATGTACCAACTTGTTGTCGTTCAGTTTTAGACTAACTACTTAAGAATTGGTAACAGCTTTTACGGTTTGAAGTCTCTAACTGTAGCAATTTTACATAGTTTAAAACTGCTGCCTCAAGAACAAGCATCACTTTAAAACAATGAGAAGATTGAATGTTTCACCAAAGGTGCGGGCAAGGTACAACTGGAACAAGGCACATGACATGAGTCGCATGATACGAGTACGACTCCCTACAGACTACTTGTAATATTTGTTTAAAATATTAGCCGAACAGAATGTTTCACGACGTGACGTGGTGCCGAGGGGCGCCGAGGGGACGCACTCGTGCGGACACGGGACGGGAGAGACGCGCTCCGTGCGGACACAGGACCACTGCTGTACTCTAATCAACCGAACCGTTCATCTAACTACTGACTGGAGGTAGCCTCCAATTGTGTCGCGATTGGAAAGTAACGAGCGACATTACGAGCCGATCGATAGCAGCACAGCGGCATGGCGGTAACGCTCAACATTCGTAGTCTGGAAGCGCAACCGCTTCTGTTCAAAAAAACATTTTCCTCTCCGGGAGATTTAAAAGATAGGATCGCATTAACCGGAGAGTATAAACGAGGTGCGGGCCGGACGGCCCGATGGCCGGACCGGGCCGGGTCGGTTTCTATTTAAAGTGGGGTCAGTACGTTCGCCATCGCTCACGGGACGCGCAGTAAATCGCGCGCGTGAATTACTGCGCCGTGCCGCGCGGTCCCGCGTCCCGGACTACCGCGGGTCTCTCCCCCGGGACTGCCTCTACTGCGCTACTCCATAAATTGTCCCCATTTGGCTAACCCGCGAATCAAAGAAAGGTAATTCACAATGTTTAAATCCAATTTGAAAGGAGCGAGCGAGCGAGGGCGGCCGACCCCGGACCCCAGCGCACTTTCAATATTATTGTAATCTAACAAGCTATTAATATACCGCCGACCGGCAGACGATATCAAAGAAATAACTTAACCCAAGTGTTGGGGTTGAACTCAACATAAAACGCTGAATATTAAAACAGCTAAATCGCTTGAAATATGGGGGAAGCTTCATACACTAGAGAAACTTCTAATGATATGCATTGTACCTGCTCTAAAAAAAGTCGCGCTTGCCATTTAGTGGATATCTCAAGTACCTCATCTTACATAAATATTAAAATGTATACTAATTTAATTTAATTTAATCTATTCTAATTTAATTTAATTTATTCTAATTTAATTTGAATTATGCTAATTTGATTTAATTTGTTGGTTGATTTAATTTAATCTATGTTACTTAATTTAATTTTCTGCAATCAATTTATCTTTTAATAGTTTTTTATTGATAAATTCTGTATTTATCTCCGCATAATTTAGTGCATGTTGTGCTTTTCTTTAAGTGATGAGGCACTTAGACTTAAGTTTCAAATGTACAAATTTATAAAGTAACAGTGTACTCAGTGTTGAAAAGCCTAATAATAAATAAATAAATAACGTCACGGCGACAAATGTCGCCGACACAAGACATCCTGCGGGTACGCCCGGGTGCATCGCGCTCCGACGGCCACGGTCTTAGCTAAAACTGCAGTGTTTCAGTTAGGCGCGTATTGAGATACTTTTTAATATTAATGATGTCTAACTGTGAATGGTCTGTTAACTAATCCAAACAATAAATTGTTTGTTTGTGTGTGTGCCTCTTTATATGGCTGTAAAAGTTTATCTCTGGCAGTATCACAATACGATTACGAACATTAATATTGATAGAAAGCTACAAGTGTCTTAAGAAAAGCTTTTATCTCGAAAAATGCATGTTTCCTATTGGATACGGACAGGTCGCGCAGGTGAAGCAAGCTAGTATTTTGAAACCTTGATATCATTATCGTATGATGTCAAGGTTTAGATTAAAAATGCCTTTCTTTCTCGTAGTGTTAAAACATGCCTCTAAATAGTCTAAATATGAAATAAGTGCTTTGAGTTTCAATTCTGTTATTTATAAATTACACCCGTCGAATCATTTCACCCGAGAAGAGCACCTGAACGAGCGCTTTTATAGTCACGTTCAGCCGTCTCACAGGTGACCCCATGTGGCCACATTGGGCACGTCACCCAACACTATTCATCACTTCAGCTCCGCTCAGCTGGAGGAATAAAATAAGAAGGGATAGTTTAGTAGATAACTGAACAATATACGATCGTTATAGGTACCGCGAGTAATGATCAAGATGATTAGTTGTCAGTACGAACGCCAGCGAGTGATTACCGATGCAAATGGCGCTAATGAGAAGCCGCGATTACACTCCGTAATGTAAGCGATATTAAAATGCAAAAATTAGTTAGTGGACAAGCGGCAGGTTTCACTTAGCATCAATCATGGAGCGCAACAGCGACAGAAAAACAGTGCGCCGCGGTAATGGCGGCCAAACAGAACACTAGCTGCGCTCGCAAACTGCGTGGCGCACTTCTTTAAACAGAACACTAGCTGCGCTCACACACTGCGTGGCGCAATTCTTCTTCTTGTCGGGTGACCACATCCCCACCTCTGATTTCAGAGTTAATTAAGCACACTGACGCATTGATTTATTTTAAGTAAACGATGCTTATAGACACACGAGAGTAATTCGGCACTGTTTAATTAGTGCAGCGTGTGAAGAGAAGGCCTGCTGATAATCTTGCACAGTGATAGTATGCACATACAGCGCATACATTAGGCCGCCGCGCACGACATACTTGCTGCGTACGCGCAGTGTGCAGTTTCTAAGAAGCCAGTTTGGAGCGCATCAATATGCGCGCTCATAACGATCACGCGACTGTGCTCCTGATTCGGCAGCCGGGGCGAGAACACAGATTTTAATTGTACATAATTACATATCACACATGAGATGTTATATTTATCAACGTTAAAGCGAGAACGTTCGTCCCTAAGGATCGAAACCTTCCTGTACAAGATTTTAAGCAGAAGAGAGATTCTCTGCTCCTTGCACTCCTTGCAAGCCACAAATGATAACCATCATCTTGAAAATGTTCGAAATCAAAGAACAACCTGTGAGGGGTCAGAAAATGATGACCATTTGGCTAAACAAACATCCCTAGTACAGCACAGGGCTTTACTGCGAAACAGTACATAACTCTATGTTGATCTCGATTTAACAATAAGACTGCGCTCTGAAAGCTAATCTCAGAGACAATAACACAACTGAAGATCAAGTAGGTAAAGTTGTTTCTGAAACTCGCCTTTGAAATCAATAAAACTACATGTAAGTATTTTTGTACATGCTGTGATATAGCTTTTAAAGGCGAGTTTACAAGATATTCTCTCTTCAGGACAATACTATACTATTGGTTGATCTTAACACGGTGCCGGAAAAGTATAAGACCGGGACAGATAGGTAATTAGCGAAAAATACACCTTATTGGTAGAACTAGTACAACAGACAAAGACTCGACAGTAATGACCGACAGACAAGCAGAGCAAGTGATGAGTGGCAGCGAAACAGATGAGTGTTCACAATCAGCGGCTCATGAATGGTGCGTGACGTCACGGATCGATGTCGTCACAATAAGTCGCATGTATCGGAGGATAACGCGCGGGTCGATGACCGCGGCCGGTTAATTGCGCCCCCCCTCCCGAGTCCCGCTCCCGGCCCGGCGCACCCGCACCCCCGCGCCTCACCCCCGGCCGCACCCGGCGCCCGCAGATGAGACCTTCGTGCTAAGAACAACATTTGGCCCACATAGCTGGCCCACTTCGGCATCGATCCGCCTCACAAGTTCACCACGTCACTGATAGTGATAACACGCCGCTACCGCACGATACTACAGCCACACAGCTGTACTGCCAACAGATCGAGACACGACCTTAGCTATGTCTCGCACAGTTTACTGTGCAATGTCAGCCCATCCTGCGAATGACTACTGTTCATAATAGTGCTATCTGTTGTAGTCACTATGTAGACAACACCGGCCTTTCAGGTGAGCGAAATGAACAAGATCTTCTATTTAACGAGGTGCTACGCAATTTACAATTTTAAGAGCTTAGGCCACAATCTATGTAGTAGCTCTTCTATCATTCTTGTTATCTCATTTAGTAATGTACGATGATAATCTTCATTCAAAATATGAGGCAACACGACACAACACAATAAAGAGATGATTAACATCAACATGCTGTAATCCGAGAGAGGGCGCTTTCTACGGCGCCGGCTATGAATATGTAAAGTGCGCTTTGTTTCGACGGAAGCCGAACATAACTCGTACCACTTACTAATTCTATCGGTAACTTCAAGAAGTCGAGGTAATCTCCAGACGATACAATCAACAAGCACGGCTAGAAGGCTTAGTTCTCTTATAGTCACGAATACAGATCAGATCTAGCACATAGGACTGACCAAATGTGTGAAATGTTTGTCTGTAATGTCTACAGACAAACATTTGCGGGGTAGATACAAAATTGCCATAGACTCACACAATTACAATAATTTCAAGTATAACAACAGTCCTTGACTTGTACGAAGACTTACAAACACGACTTTTATTAAAATTGAATTTAGATTCATTTTTGGCAAATATTTTAGTTTTTTTTTTTACGATCGTCTCTCTTTTGACCGCTATCTCGCCTGATGGTAAGAGATGATATGGACTACGGTATTTTATCATTTTGTGTTTAGACGGAAAGATTTGAACAACCAATCTAATTAGCGTTCGGCGTTCATCTGTTATGCTTGTCACATCTTGGAATGGTCTTTCTGCCCTAGCTTGCAGTGCGGTCGGCGCAAAGTTACGATGTTCGGAAGTGTGACCACGAGGCGTGCGCTTTTTACTTTAAGCTGAGTTATGACAGCGCACTCGTGCTCACTTTATACGCTCATAAAACTACAATTAAGTGCCGCCAAGTGACCGATGCGATCATGATTCAGCCTTAGTTGTCCCCCCAGCTAAGCCCTGAGCCGAGGTTCGACTCTATAGGAGGTAGCCCTCAGCGTGGTTGCTTAGGTTAAGTTTTGTGCCTGGCTGGAGACTCTAGTTTAGTCTCCACAGGATCGCCCGGTCAAGCAGTTGCCAATCACTCGATTGAATTGCGAGACGTCCATCAAAAGAAAAGGCCGATGCATGCAATGCGTCCGGGCGGCGCGGCGCCCTGACGCTCAGGTAACGGCATTCATTAGGCCTGCATCTTATCTATATGAATAACACATACTAACGCGATGTGATCAGGATTGAAGCTGCTATGAACAGCGAACGTTCCTATAACGGCCTCACTTGTGGCAAAGCTAAAGAACACTATGTCACTTATAAACTGTTATCAATCTAATTATTCTAAGTCCTCCCGAGGCCTTCTCCAAATTTTTATAAAGAGGGTGCTACGCGAAATACGCCTGAATGAAAGACATCAACGAGATGCTTTTGTTTAAATTAAATTAAAATATTTTAAAATCGGGCGGTGTCGACGCGTTCCGACGGCAAACTATCGCTCATCATTGCCAAACTGAACGTAATAATTATCTGTAGCAAAGTAAAGCAATTGACTAGTCACCTGAAAAGTGGGTGTTTTAATTGTTAGCAATAAGTTAGTAGGAGAGGCAGGAAGCCGAAGTGTCAATATACATTAACGCGAAATATAGCAACAATATGCTTAATGTTAATTTCATAAACGATTAGAGACCGTAGAGTTAAGCGCCATGTGTGCGGCCCCGCGCACTCTGTGCAGTGGGCACACTGTGCAGTGGGCACACTGTGCAGTGGGCAGTGGATGATGGGCACACTGTGCAGTGGGCAGTGGATGATGGGCACACTGTGGCAACGTGTTCGCGCCACTTGTATGCAAATAATCTTGCGTCAGCGTCGCTCTATAATAACATACAAATATTATGCATCGATAAAAGCATAATAATTGGCTCAAACATTCCCGCACTGAACAACCTGGCGAGGGAGCAGCGTGTGTTTACATAATCATCGCATGTTAAACTCAGATTTATAATAAAGATAATTAATGTATTTCGTGTTTTTAAACTAATTGTATGATTATTTTGAAGAATATAATATTATTATAATAAGTTGGTCGCGTCATTCTAATTATTAGCTGGTTGTTAACTGGTGCACTCCCCCCCCTCCCCACACCTCTCGTCCGGCTAGTTTCTATTCTTGTTTATTTTAAGTTTATAATTGTGCTAATCAACATATATACATTATTATTTCAGTGTGCAACTCATTGTATTTTTAGCTTATTAGTATAACTAGCGCATGATCATGTTTCGAGCACAGCGACGCACGCGTTTCTCAAAGTTTGTCAAAGGTGCTGACAATGCTTAACGTATCTATACATTTAAACGTCTTCCATTATTTTAACAAAATAGTTTTTTCAGTCCAATAATAATTTCTATAAGCTAAAAAAGGTTTCATCTTTTTTTTTCTTCAGTTTTCTGAACTTTTTATTTTGCTTTTGTTCCTTGTCTTACAGTCTGTATTTTCTTCCATAGCAATAGTGTAAGGGTTTGTGTCGAATTGAATGACCAATCATTCCTAGTTACCTGCCACGTTTAAATTAATTAACTCTTTCAAAAGTCCTTGAGTTAGCCACTTTTGTGTTAAGCAAGACATAATTTCCATTTACTCATTAAATGGAAATTTAATTATGTTGATTGACTAAAAAAGTATAGAAATGTGAAATGCTTTTAAATGTGCTGCTAATTCCATTATCTTATGAAACAAAATTCCTCCGATTATAATATCAAATAAATCTTATTAATTTACTTACTAATATTATAAATGCGAAAGTTTGGATGGATGGATGTATTTTTGTTACTCAATCACGCCAGAATGGCTGAACAGATATGGATGAAATTTGGCACAAAGATAGATTATAGTCAGGAATAGCACATAGGCTACTTTTCATCCCGGTATAATGTTCCCTTGGGATAAAAATACATTTTTCACGCGGGCAAAGCCGCTGGCAGAAGCTACATGGTAAGTTCTATTTTTAACCAAAGACAAATAACATCGCCAGACAAAAAAATATATGTTGTCACGAAATCATAGCAGATATGGGTATCTGATCCGCACACCCGTAAGACTACGGAACACATCATATTACGGATCTCGTGCGATGGGCGTTGGGACTGACGCGGATCTCATAAAGCTTGCGGCCATCACCTGGATACCTCATGGAATGTTGATGTAATCATATCTACAAATAAAGCATTCTGAGAGGAATCATCAACATGTCAAACGAAACTTTTCTAGAGATTCTATCTATTTTTACTCAGTTTATAATATTTAAGTTGAAATTACAATGAAGAACATGACTATACACATATGTGTTAATACACTTAAATAGTATATGACGAGAATGGTAGTGGCAACATTGAAAAGAATTTCTAGGACATATATTTCATACTTTTTGGCTAGGGAACCTTAAATAAAGCATTGCAATGTTCTTCTTAAATAAAGATTTACAATTAATAATATTAGTTAACATGTTTTTCTATGAAAGATAATATTATTTATAAGTATTTGAGTAATTTTCCGTTTTTAAGTCTGCTTTAAAATGTTATCCCAGTTTCATATTAAAATTATAATCATATTTACAATATCTAGTAATAAAATAACTCCATTATTATAACATTTATGGTTTTAAAGTAATAAAATTGTATTAAAAAATTATGTAATTATAATTGTAACGACGTGCGGCACAGTGAAAGTCCGTGTCGTAGTTCTTACGGCAGCTCCTCACCGGCACGGCATCGGCATTGCAGAGCTGGCAGATAACTTGGACGTTGGGAGCTCTATTATTATAAATAACATTTAAAACATCGGTTTAAATTAGTAAATTCATAAGTATTTTCCTTCGTTCCTTAAGAATGACTACCGCATTTTGTGTTTAAAAAAAAGTCCCTGTATTTGTCTTTGTCCAGCATTCTAATGGCAAAATCCTTGAAAACTGAATGAAACTAAACTTTATAGAAAACTGTATATTTAAACCAAATGGTGACGGATTACCCAGTAGATACCAATCAGATACACTTTACGGTACTATTTCAAAAGAGTGAGTTATTTATTAAAGAGACTTTGACCTCTGAATTTGTTTCGGATTTCTTTTCAGAGTAGTTAGGAAATACCGGCCTCATCTAGTTAACGTTGGCAAAAAGATTGTCTTATTAATTTTAAAACTTTCGCGTTTCATAATTGAAAAACAATACATCACGGGAATTTACCCGGGACCACGGTCGTTGCAACACGGCCGAAACGTCGGGTGAAATAGCTAAATAAATAATCGAAAGCATCGCGTTAAATTCCCTTGGTATATTGTTTTTCAAAGATTGCTTGTTAAAGCGTTAATTTAAGTATTTGCAAAAAAAAATCATGATTAATAATAATAATATGAAATAATATCTGCCGAAACAATAGAGCTTATAAAATACGTGAGAAATGATTTGACTGCCTTGGAGCACCACTGATCTTAATGACAAAAGAAATTAGCATCGAAACATACTGTCAACATTTTGTTTAAATAATGTTCTTGATGAATGTTTTTCCTACTGTTGTTCTATTATACACAAATAAGGTCCCGCCTCGCTCTGGTGTTCTGGCAGTACTGCCCGGGGTACGTGGTCCGTGGGGTGACTGTGCCAGAGCGGAGCTAAAGGGATTATTGATGAGGCGCTGTCGCGAGGCTATTATACGCTACACTTTACGTTTGTGCCTAGAAAGACGTTCAAGTCGTTAAGTCTGCTTTATGATATTGTAGCTTCAGTTAGAGAGGCTCAAACAATAACCATTACAGAGATAATGCAGTACTTCCGAGTCCGAACCGTTACCAGTAATAAACAATCTGAAATAATCAAGTGTGAGTTGATAAACATAGCCGTTTAAAACACTTTACTATACTGTCTATTTTATTGATTTGTAGCTATATGTATAACGGGGAATTGCTATTAATTCTAACATCTCTTCATGCTGACAATTTGTTATGTATGTATGGTACTCATGTTTAAACAAATAAAAATGATTTGATTTGATTTAATACTTTGTTGTTTTCAGGAAGAAAACTTACTTAAGCTTTTACGGTATATGTGACTACTTATATCAATTAAGCTGATTCATTTTTTTACTGAACATTCTATCCATCACCTAATTTTACTATATACATGTAACTACCTTTCTTTCAGTTAAAATTTTATATAAATAGTGTTAAAATGTCTATTAGAGATCTTTAGCACCGGAAAGTCACATTGATAAGAACGCAACTCACTTTATATGGGCTTAATTTTATTTCTGTCGTAATTTCGATTTGAAAGAAAAGACAGACTCATTGTTATGTCGTATTCCAATTGGACATGCTACTATACTTAATTAAAGTATAAAATAAAATAATGACTCAAATGACGTGTAAATGCTTAAAATATCGACCGATATTTTAAGCATTTATACGAGTCATATAGGCTTTGGATTAGGACAGCAAACATGTCACCGATAAGAGGCAACTCCCGTTAAATGTGTACCTAAGTTACGTTTTAATTATTATTTGAAAGAAGGTATAACAGCGAAACATTTGAGCCAAATACTATTGTAGTGCACGTTTCTCTTTGATTTATTATATACTCGTACGAATGGCAAAATAGTTACGTTTACAGTTTGAACTAAAATTAATGTAACAATATAGCGAATATTGTACCCCAAACTGAACCGAAAAACAAAACAGAGTGCTAATAAATAATCGAGGGGCCCGAGCCCAAAGTGAAAACGCAAGGAAAGAATCCAATCAAACGCGATCGTTATGTCGAAAACACAGTGTTTGTGCTGGCGGGCAATTTGGGCGACAGGTGCGCGTGTTGCGTGCACCGTGCCAAAGTTCAGCGCGCTCCCATGCGCGCGCGCAGCTCACTCCGCTCCGCTCGCTCCGCTCCGCCGAGGATCGACCGACACCGACACGTATTATTACACTCGTAAACAACGCGTGACTCCATCACCCGCTAATTCACTTACGTAGATGACATTATTACAACCGAATTACACCTCGCAGCGAGTTCTACATCGATTACATTACCGACGATGATTTGATGCCGTTTCGATCGTAATTTTAATATAATTCGTGGGCAGTGCGATAAAAACGCCATTAGTGTATTGTCTAGCGTTCGGGGAAAGATGAAGAAATTACTGATGATTGGTGTCGCTGATGATGTACTGTTGTTCTGTTTCTGTCGCGGTTTCGAGAAATCTGTGCGCCGCCGCCGGTGTGACAGTGAGATGTTGTCGTAAACTTGTCTTGTCGATGTAATCGCGAACACTATCAGCGAATGATTTGCTAGTATAATGTTATTACGATAAAGCTGCTTATCAGAGCGAGCTGGGCGCACCCACCGGCGTGGTGCGAGGCGTTAGGGCGCGGGTGTTGACTCAATATTATCGAATATTAAACAAACAAATCAGTTGCTGTAGGTGAACACTCAACAATATACATCTTGAGCTACCACAGCGACGCGTGCGGAGCGGAGTGGAGCGAGGCGGGCGGCGCGAGTGGTCGCGAGGTGACAAAAGGCTCGCAAAGAGAGTTAATATTATTTGCGGGGACGCACTGGCACTAGCGCAGGCTCCCGCGGGACAACCCTTGCCTGACCCCGCTAAATCACAATACGCCACCTGACCCTACATAAGTTTCGATAAGGGATTATTGTCGTATTACTTGGAGCAGTTGTTTATAGGAGAGCTGCACCTCACCGTCCGCGTCTTTTGTTACCCGACACCGACACCGACGCCGATGCTGTTTGTTTGGGGGCTCTTTGAACATTTCTGGAGTAGTTTCTATTCATTTATTTTCCTACTTCTAAGGAAATCTGTCAATTAATGCAATAAACTAAAGGAATACTCATAATAGTTTTATAAGAAGTGATTATAATGGCGCGCAAGAAGAATGCTTAGCTACTAATCACAATAAAAATTATTTAAATACCTCATTACAATTATGATTATGTATTTTTTTTTCTAATTAACGAGGGTTAGTTTCAACTTGAGTTATCAGTATCGTAAATATGTTAGACTTATTAAGTCATAAGACTTATTGTTAGTCAGATCTATTTTGTCTCGCGTGATACCTTCTAATGCAAATTTAATATTGATTTATATGAAAGGCAAAAAGTTTATTTAATAAAAATAACTAGGACATACTAGCACATATTTAGTAACACACAATCAAAAGGAAAACTTCTAAAAACTATGCAACTAACACAAAGATAAAAAATGATATTGATTATATTAAATAAGAGAAATGATATTGATTCTGAAAAGTTGTTCAGAATCTATTTCAGAACTAGTTCAGAATCTATATTAGCTAACTATTCATTTAAGCTGTACCTAGAATCTTAAAGTACATAGTAATACTTTTGATCATGTAAAAATATATAGGTACATTTTATTTTAATCAATAATAAATTGACGAAAACCCAAATCTAAATTGCAAGTTGAACTCTGGAAACTGGAACAATCCATGTCATTCATCTATTTTGATGCTATAATAAAAGCAACTCTAATGAAAGACAATTATTTAATAATATTTATTAAATTTTTCAAATAATTTTTATTAGATCTGTAATAACGTGATAAAAGTAGATCCCTGTCAGTATATTAAACATAAAGCTTACCATAGGCGGTGTCGTGATTTTCCTTTGCATACTGATTTAACATTTGCGATTTTATAAACATCACTAATCACAATATATCATATAAACAGATAAGGATTATTTTGGTAGAGGGTGTGCCGAACATGCGAGTTAACGAATTTAAGCGTACATTAGTGTCAAACAAACACTAACGACTTCTTAGACAACTATTTAGACGACAAGTATCGCACTTATCAGTTGCGTACGCGCATATAAATGCGCCTATCCCGCGCTAGGCGCAAGTGAACGGGTTACTGCGAGGTGACTGAGGTACGGTATTGGTTCCGATTGTATAGCGAGTACGAGTCCCGGGTAACAACAATGTGGCCGAGTGACCCTGGCGCACGTGGGTCTCAGCGCGGATCAAAGGCTTAAGAATTAGACGCCGACTTTATGAATGGGGGCCGCGACACAATGGCTGGGGAGCACTGTTTGTTTACCCTCTGGTGGCCGCGAGCGCACTACACACTAGGACGGGGCACTGGTCGCTGGTGGTCTACTGACCGTGGTGTCGCTGCTGGTCGGTTGTGGGCCGCGGCGGAGGCGGCCAGGCGGGCAGCTCGCGCAGGCGCATGGAGCAGTCGAGCGGCTGGTCAC
This sequence comes from Orthosia gracilis, assembly GCA_947562075.1. NCBI lineage: Eukaryota > Metazoa > Arthropoda > Insecta > Lepidoptera > Noctuidae > Orthosia > Orthosia gracilis. Next base: position 26,179,381 of record OX387266.1, read on the forward strand.
GCAGGGCCAGCGCGGGCATGGCGCGGCCGCGGCCGCCGGTCCTGGGTCGCGCCGTCTCTTCGAAGCGAGCGTCCGCCCACCGAGCGCGTCCGTGAGACACTGCCGTGCGAGCGCCGCTTTTTTCCGACGGTTTTTTTCGCGGGGGCGGGGCGAGGCGCTGGACCAATGGCGGCGCGGCCCCCCCGCCCGCGTCCGCCCCCGCACCGCTTCTCTTATTTACGTGCCGTATATTAAAAGGGTTTTCCGCGTGCCGTTATGGATTTTCCTCGGGTCGTATGTAAAGCGTCGCTCCCTGCTCGCGCTCGCGCTCGCTCCCGCGCTCATCGCTCAAGAATATCGCTCGGCTCACAATCTTCATCCACAACAAAAACTTGCTTCAGTCGTCCATTCATTTCGGCGGCGGCTCCAGTTTTTGTCATGTTTAAGTTTGGGTTTCTCAAGGTTCACTGATTTAAATTAGAAGGCACGACAGTCATGCCACCCACCGCGTCACTCACCAGCTCTCAGTCTGAGCGGCGGCGGCGTCATGATGGTGTGTCTCTAGTCTAGCATACGCCGAGTTCACTGCTCAGCGAGTGGGTAGGTAATGAGTGGTAGTTGTTACGTCACGGGCGGCGGGGTCAGTGACCGCGGGTACACGAAGCCTGAACTTGAACCTCTCGCTCGCTAATTAACATGTCACTGCTCACTCATCGCGCCAAACTCACCGGGCTGGGGGCGGCAGAGGCTGCGGGACATGGTTCCTGCAGACAACACGTCTCTAACCAGCCGTCAGGATAGAATCCATTGAACTACCCAGCCTTACTGTAGCCACCAACTATAGCTAAATACGCTTTTTTTTATAAATAATGTCTATCTCTATGAAATTATCTTCGATAAATGTGGGCATACTTTAAAGTACTAGAACCATTACACGAGCATAGTGCAGGCTATATCATTATAATTATATCGATGTAGGAATCTCGAACACTGAAATATCTGGTAGTTTATTTGCTGTAATGAGGGAACGCACCATATACGCGTGAGTAAGCTTCTAGCTACACATTTCACACATAAAGACTGCATTCTGTGTGAGTGACGTGAATCACAACTTTAAGATATCTCTACTGAAATGAAACAGTAAGCTTCTTCATAAATCAATGTTTATTCTACATTTATACAGTATTCTAAATTATTGTAATAACTTCACATTCAATTAACAAGATATTGAGGACCACAATTATTATAATAACAGATAATCATTCATGTCGTGGTTGCCCAGTGCATAAGACCTCTTCTCTCGTGCTTGAAGTAGTGGGTTCAAATCCGAGCACTGTGACTGTGACTTTTTCTATTCATATGTATTTTCTAATGTATCTTGGACATCGCTGACAACGGTGGTGGAAAACATCGTGAGGAAGCCTGGACTTATAGTTAGTATTTATAAGTTTGCGCTCCATTTGTGTAATTGCTGTAAGGCGTTCCAGTGTGAGGGTAAACAAATAAATAAATAAATGTCAAGACATCAGTCGAGTAATAAATGTCTCAAATGTAATAACGAAGGAAAGAAAAATTCCAAAAAATTAAATAATGTTGAAAATTAAAGGGTGTCCCCTTACATACATAGCTGACGCCACCCTGGTTCAGAACCCTTCGTGAGCGAGTCCGACTCGCACTTGGTCGGTTTTTGACAGTGCGAGCCATATGGTCTCGTCTCGGCAACATTTTACATGAAAATGTTTTAAGTGGGATTTCACTTCTTTTTGTATGTTGCTTATGACAGTATTTTTTTTTAAATTTATGCATGTTTTCCTTCTAATTATTTTGTAATAAGAAGTCTGTGTTCTTGTATAATTTTCAGATATTTAGCGTGGAATTAATTTTGTATGCGAAAACCCATACAACTTTCAATTCCCTAATTTAAATAGTGGGGGTTATTTACAAACAATCTTGAAATATGTACATCAATTTTCAGACCTCTAGCATCAAAATATGCGGAAGTCTCAAACAAACTTCCATCCCCTAGTTTAAGGGGTTGGCGGGTTAAAGTTCCATGTTTAAGATTTTTTTGTCTTTTGTGTACTAATACTAGCTTACATACCAAATTTACGATTTCTAGGACTTCAGGAAGTACCCTAAGAATTTGATGATCATCAGTGAGTGATATACATGAGTCAGTGACGAAATCGGGGTTTTTAGATATATCAATAAATCTAAAGTATAAGAACTATGCAATTGCAAGTTTATATGTTTAATAAGTCCACTATTGACATCACATCCCGAGAATTTAGTTTATCTGGTATAATCCAAACCCAAGTTATGAGGGATTAAAAAAACATTGAAGCGCTTCGCTTGGCTCGTCTTGGCGTCAGATACCAGTATTCCCAGCTATTACCATCAACCGGCCAAAAATCCTTTATCAAATTTCCCTGACGTCGAACCCACGAAGGAATTTAAAAAAAACTAGCAACTTAGTTTACAAAAGAGATCACTTGTTCATAGAATCCCACAAGTTAAGATTGTACAAAATGTTCATCTCTTGTGTTCGTCAGGTATGTGTGCTGGACTGCTGGCAGACACAAAAGCGCACAGTGCGTGTGTAATGTGGTCAGGTGAAGGCTCTGCCCGGCGGATAGGACTCCACAAGTGGAGGAGCCTATTAGCCTATATTCAGGACAATGACGAATTCTTTACATTAAGATATTGCCATGTTTAACTGTGAAATTCTGTCATTGTCTGTTAACTTAGTAGCTAATATGTATGTACTCGTAGTTGATAATGATGTCCAAATTAAAAGGTCTAGTAGAGCTTTATTACAAGCTAGTAAAGACACGGTAGGCCTGTTGTTATTAAATCCATTTATCCATTTAAAAATAATCCGATTTTAAAGTATATTTATAACAACCTTATAGTTCCGTTAGTCATATAATACGGAATGTAATAAAAAGAGGAGGATTTAATTACGAGGTTAATAATATATATATTTATAGGGATTTTCAAAAATGTATTACATGTGGAGGAATTTACCAATTTATTGTTACAAGTTGACAAGGAGAGCGGTCAATGAAAATTCATGACTTACTGGGCAAAATAGGAGATTAAATTTTATATGGAAGTTCGAATTATTAGCCGAACTGAAACCCCATCGAACTTATATACCTTACTTATACCTTTGGATGGTGAACTAAGTGCCTAGCTGCCTACATGTCTCAAAAGTTAGTATCATATTATGCAAGAAGAGACTATATAAGGCCTCTACTAGGTTGAGTTGTTCCAGGTTGAGCCCAAGCTCTATATAATATCAGACTTATATTAAATATAATCGCTACTTGAATGACCATTGCTGTGATACCATTGTATTAGCAGAGCACACCGGCCGCGCGGTCGCCCACACCTCACATTAGCGGTATCCATTGACCCGGACCCCCCCACAATACTGCACATTGCCATCACTGTGCTCCACTATTGTGCTCGATTATATGTCTGACCCTCGGCTCGTGCCGCATCCCGTGCTCGTGCCACTCAGTAGCTTAGGTCGGAGTAGATAAAGTCCTAACAACGACCATACATACCAAAACTCGAGAAAAGTTCGACATTTTTGTTTAGTAGCGTGGTGCTTCTGGACGGTATTGCGGTGTATGTTGTAGTCTGTCACAACAGTGGGATGTGGGTCACGTGACGTCGTCTCGCTGACATCTGCCGCCCCCGCACCTGGTCCACGGCGACCCCATCATCCCTGCCCCCCCCCCGCTCCCCGCGCTACACCCGCACACAACGCATGCAGATTTATAACCCCGAAATGCGAAACACACAGATATAGATACAAAAGAAACGACAAAACACGTAATTTTTAAAGTTTTTAAAAGTTCATTCCGCCTACCTATCAACGAATGGTAGATATGTTTGTTTTATGAGTTGTCCCAAGGGGCTGAAGAGAAAGGCCAACGCAAGCCTCCCTTTAAAGAATAGGAGAAAGTACCTTATTTTCTGTAATAGCTAAAATCAGTTAATAACTTAAAATACCGAAATACTGCAAATCTATTGTCAAGTCCAATGCTAACAAAAAGTTCAGTTTTTTACGACAGACACAAAAGGCCCAACTTACGGTACTTACAAGTAAAAGCTCTGGAAGCGGTTCATAAAAAAAACCCAAATAAATAATTGTCGGTAATAAACAGTTTTTGTTAAGTACGACGCAATTGTTAGTTTTTTGTGAGTAAAAAAGCTTTTTAATGTTTATTATATTATCGAAATGTTTATTTCTTTTGTATCTAGTATTAAACTATTACTGTACTATCTATTTAGTTATGTATAATTGGTTTTGAACCTTTCTATTTGCGCAAGTTTAGATCTGCAATCTTACTTAATGCACCGGAACTGCTGAGCGATAATGATCATAATTATTTACTCGCCATTACTAATGAATCAAGATATTATTACTTCGTGTTTAGCTATCATTGACTATAATATGACACGGCTGATATTATTTAATACAATCTGATATACTTTCTTATCGTCTTAGTTCAAAGGATATACAGATTTGTATTACCTTTTCACAACTATCATATACTTTTGCCAACAACAAATTAATTTTCCTGCTGTCACTTCTCTCAGTTGTTACTCAAGGAAGTTTTGGCAGTGGTCTTAGTATTATGTTTCATAGGTCCACTGTTATCGACCACAAAATAATCAAACTAACACACATAGAGACAGAAGAGCATCCAGCAATTCTAAATCTGTCTACCATTAAAGCTACACGTCAGATGTGCGATGTTAATCTGGCGGGACGGTACCGTCGGCAGGCGCCTGCCCGCAGTGCCCGCACTGCCCGCTGACGACTCCATCAGTATTTGTCAAGGTGTCCTTAATTATCACGCTGCTGATAAAAACGGTAACAGCAGGAGCCCAACAGATACGGCCAGGGGTATTAGTAGCTATTGTTTTTATCGATATTAATGTTTTTTTGTGTCGTAACGGAGATGCTTCATTATTATAGATCGATATTACACTTAGGATGTTAGCAACTTTTGATCTAGCTTGCACGATGAACTTTAAATAAGATTACGATCATAGTTTTCTCAATTTGGAAGAAATGACAGTGGGTGAACAAGTCGATATGGATGTACATACCTAAATTTACAAAAATGACAGTTATTCATACCCATGGATGTAATAATAACAGTTAAACAAGCCTGACGGGTTATTGTGTCTGACTTGAACTCATTAATAACATCACTGACACGAGATGTCATTGAGCCACCTTTAGAGGATCACTCACCTGTACCTACTTAGATGTGTTTTGTCGAAAAATAACTACAAATAACAATTGCAGGAATTACACGAATGACAAAATAACTTCTTGATAATTGTGGAAACTATTTTTGAACTTTCACGAACTATAGAGCAAGAGGCCACTGGCCTCAGAACAAATGAAGAACTATGTAGCATAATCTGATGGATACCATACCTTTATCCTGCAGAGAGATAATACAAGCTCATATACATAGGTAGAAATTAAACATGCTGGTGTGCGTCACGGATGGCGTGCTGTCCTCACCCAGAGTCGCCACATCCTGCTGTCCAGATATATTGTATCCAAAAATGGCTCTCTATTGTCTACTCTACTCAATAAATCAGATAAATCATAAATTCTACGAGTGTGCTACTATCGACAGTCTGTAGGTATTTCAAACATCGGCCAGGAGCTGGTCTGCATCGTAATATGACACTATTGTGATTGACACTCGTCGTACCAACCTGTAACGGATGTACAGACGAACTAGCCAGTTTATACATTGGCGGCTTAATGAAACTAGTTGTAAACAATACTATGAGTGTGCAGTACACAATTGTTTTACTTACACTGCTCTCATAATTACGAGTAAGCTTAACAAGCTGTTACGCTTACTATTTAATTAAGTATTGCCAATTTGGCAGTGATGAGAAAACATGAATGTTTTAAAATCAAATCAAAATCATGTATTTGCATAAAATATGATAGGTCCAAAAGATGTCATAAAAACTTCTTTGGTACCTATTTTTTTCGTTTTTGACACCAGCTTACAAACATAAGTTGTTTTTAGTTTTGTGGTGTTTTGTTTTGGAAGTCAGTTTATATTTTTGGTAAAAAAAGATTTTTATTTTTCTCTTTTTAGTTTTGGTACCTTATATTACAATGAAAATACGCATTATTAAGGATAACATAACACTACTCGTCGGATCTTGATCAAATTTAAATGGGAACACATGAGAAGCACCAGCTTTTTAAGTTAAAAAGAATCATCAAAATCGGTTGACAATTGGCGGAGTAATCGCGTAACAGAAACATATAGTCGAAATGAGAACCGCCTCGTTTAGAAGTCGGTTAAATATAAATTCAATGCCAGACACATCCACATGCCTCCAATTAGTGATGGCATGCAAATATAAAGTCGATAAAAGTGTTTTAGTAATAAAGAATTAGTAACACGCAACTATACATAAAGTAATACAATAATTGAGGAACTTAATTCGAGAGTTCCATAGACTAAGAAAAATAACAATGTTTGCCCGGAGGTATCAAATAGCTTGTCCTACTGTACTGATTTTATACTGCAAAGCTCATTACGAAATGACCTCGAACCTCACTCAAGGAACACGATATCATTTAAGTCGAACTCAGCCTGTCCCTCTAATGTTCCAATGCTTTATTTCATTTGCTTTTTCTGGTATCTTCGTTTCAATATTGTTGAACGATAAAGAATAGGCACTCCAAACAAATATGTTTTCGCACCTTGACCTTTCATTTAAACAGCAAGCACATAAGAAACAGTCATTCAATTTTGGTTAATAAGAAGAAGTGCAGACGCGCAGATTATTGGCGGGTCTTATATCGAGGCTAAGGGGCTCGTGGCTCGGGGGACATCCATCAAACAGACTCGATTGTTATCTGATGCAGCCTCCACAAGTAGCTATTGTGTCCTAGAAGGTACCTGCTCCCTGAGAACACAATACGTGTTCCTATCTAATTTTAAACATTATTGGAACAAGTAATTTGTATGGTATCTTACACGTGCTATCACATAACGTTACTAGAAATAATACTGGTAACGACTCGTATTATAAATTCTGCCTATAAGAAGATTGCTTCATATTAAAGTTGACAAAAATAAAAGGCCACTTTTGACAGCTACAAAAATACTCAATAATAATTAAACTTGATGCTTGCGAATGATACTCGTTGTTATAGTGTATGGGTAACATACTAATTAATTAGGATTATGAATTTGATTTTTCAATTTCTTACGTAGAAAGTTATCACGGCATGTAAAATGAGAAACGTCAACGGACTTCTTAGATTATGACGACTTTATAATTCAAATCTATACTATATATAATATTATAAAGCTGAAGAGTTTGTTTGTTTGTTTGAACTCGCTAATCTCAGGAACTACTGGTCGGAATTTAAAAATTCTTTTTGTGTTGGATAGTCCATTTATCGAGGAAGGTTATAGGCTATATAACATCACGCTACAGCCAATAGGAGCGGAGCATCAATGAAAAAATGTTCTAAAAACGGGGAAAATTTATTCTTTTTGAGAACTTCCGTTGCGTGCGCTACGTAAACGGTTAAAGTTACGCAACAATCATGTCTGTAGGGTAGGTAGGGTAGGGTAGGGTAGGTAGCCAGTTGATGGGAGCGAAGCCGCGCGGGACAGCTAGTAGTTAATAATTTAAAGGTGGCCACGCCTTTAAACCAGAAATGAAGAAGTCGATCTCAGTATGACAAGATCTCGAATTCTCGAATTGATCCGTATAATATTTTATAATCTGTACGTCGACAAAATAATATTTAGCTCAAGTTTTGAAAGGCAATTTGTTAACAAGTTAACATGATAATAAAAAGCCGCGACTCCCTCTAACTTGTCTACCCTTTCACTGTAAGACCCCTACAGACTCGACGACGCACAATATTAAGACCCTCGCAGACCTGGCGACATGTCACAACACACAATATTAAGGGACACTTATCTTCGCATTACCCTTCCTATGTGAGATTTTGACATTCACTGTTCAATTGAAACCTTACGATGTCGCATTCAGATACGAGGGGTTGTAATTTGTTTGACTATAATGACATTTTGTTATGGTATCAGTTCGAATTGTATGCTAATTATCCTATTTAGACTCAGTTAACTTTAATTCTGTATTTTTAACGAATTACTCTATACAACAAATCCGGGTGTCGGGTGACAAAGAGAGGGCGACAGTTAGTCTAATTAACCTTTTTATTTTCTTTCAGATGTTGACAAAATTGACCTTTCAATATTGTTGAAATACTGACGTACTCGAAGACCCTAATTTTATGCTCTGCATGTCGGGATAATGAAATCAATTCACTGCGACCTTGCGAGTCCTGCGACGAGCATATTTGTTGGTGACAGGTAACGCGTTCGATTCCCGACCACTTAAGTTGAGCGAGGTGTGCTGGGGTCCATGTTGAACGGTTTCTGTGCAGCTAGAGTCACGATGAAGTGGGCCAGTTTGGCGTAGGGCCAAGTAAGCCCAGCCGCCCAGTGAGTAATGACTGCAGGCCACAGCTAAACACCGCTGAGGTCTACGGCTAGTACCAGGCCGGAAACAGTCCCATGCAATCACAATTGCAGTTTATATATTTGGCATTTTATACACAATGGTCGACAAGTAAGGAGGATTTATTTCCATCAAAGTGCATTTTTTTTCTGGCATTGCAAGAACTGACGTTTAAACAATTATGCTGCGATTTCCATCAAAATATTTTTTTAGATACATTAGAAGGTAACACAGGAGGTACACTGTGTGAGCCCCGACTGCGCCCGTGAGCGCATGTAGTTGCGATATGTCGAGAGCTGCATTATGAACGTCCCGCGAACAGCCTGCCCCATGCCTCATGCCTCTTTCCTCTTGCCTGCCGGCAGTATTAACTAGACTCTAATATTTGCCTACCGCTAGCCGCCCCAATAACTCGCGCTTTGCCAACATGATCAATGTTGTTACTCATATAATTTGTGACTTTTCCTCAAGAGCCACTCTTTAGGGGATACCGGCCGGGAGCGATAGCGAAACCGTGGAATGAATCGAGCTAATTGGTCTTTTTTACCCGACTGCTGTAGGAGGGTAATGTGTTTATCAGTCTATGTATGTTTTTCCTATGTGGCATTCTAGAGACCATGGCCCTAGAGGGAGCCATATTCATTTTAATGTGACGTCACATAGTCTACTATACTATTATTAGCTGACAAACAAGACGCTTCCAACAACACCTCATTTGTCAAATTATGATAAGTAGTTTAGATGTTATGAGGGAAAAGATGAACATACATACATAGATACATACATACGCACGTAACGGTCAAAAACATAACCCTCCTTTTTGTGTCGGGTAAAAATCTAAAAACCTGACTGCTTAAGAAGCGAACTAAAAAGAAAATCATGCTATGCAGTCAGAAGATACATCTGGTGTTGGTCAGCCAGCTCGCGAATATGTATTCTCTCTCGTCTTTATAGTTCACTTCTGAAGCAGCCGGGTTTTTGAATTTTTTTAATTAACTATTTTTATAACAAAACTTTTTAATCTCATGATTAGTTAAGGATTGATTAGGTAAGACTAATGGTTGAGCAATCAGTTGCTGCGCTGCGTGTCGCGGGTTCGATTGTCGCACCGAACAAATATTTTTATGGCCTATACATAGTTGTTCCAGATCTGGGTGTCTTATGTATGTGAGTTTAAATGTTTGTAATCGTACCCGATACAGAAAAGGGGTATCTAAAGTTTAAATATACAAATTCGGTATTCGTCGTTCGTTCGTTCGGTTTCGTTCGGTCGTTGGTTCGTGGGTGTATGTTCGTTATTTATAGATATAAATAGGTGGAATTCGAATTTATAATCTGCTAATCCGTGTTAGGTAGGGTTATTTTTTTTTTATAAATAAGGCTTTATATGTGTGTAAGTAATTTAGAAAATTAGTGCAGAAGAACAAAGTGTTAGCTAGCAAAACATTACGAGTAGGTATCTATTATATTTTCTCAAGTAAGTCCTTCAACTTCACTCTTATCAGCAGAATAAAGAAGCTGCAGTTTAAATATTAGGAACTAACAAGTTTGGATCTATCGGTACCACGCATAATATAGAAGATGATGAAATATGCGCTGGACAAAGCCACAATTAGAGCACTATCAGGCTGATAGTATCAGCCCATAAGGCACATCTTGCAGACAATTTTCACTAATTAATTGATTAATAATTAATTACTATGTTACCCATACACTATAACAACGAATATAATTCGCAAGCATCAAGTTTAATTATTATTAAGTATTCTTATAGCTGTCAAAACGGGCCTTTTATTTTTTGACAACTTTAGTATCCACCACGACAGGAATAGGTTCACAATATGACATTATGTTTAGTTTCGTCATGTCTGCACAAAATGCTAACAATTTATTAAGTAGACATAACGAATACTGAATACGTTTAGTAACCGCTACACTTATTGAAATATATTCCGTTTGGCAACGGTATAACTACCAGACGGAGTTTTTGTGACTGATATTAGACCCACCGGCTCATGGCGCACCAGTATGGCTAGCTCATTTAATTGATATATTAACATTTATTGTGTTTATGATACAGGCTTGCTCCACGTTCCTGATTCAAGCTATAATATCTGTACGGTTGCACCGCACTCCACTGCAACTATACAGAACTGGTGATTGTAGAGTTTAATATTGTAATAGAATTGAATCAATTAAAGAACGTTGAATACAAATGTTGCAATCAATTGCGAATTCAGAATAATATAATAGCGTATGTTCCGTATACGCTATGCTCATAATATATTATTGATTGATTATTAAAGGTTTTGAAAGTTTTAATGAATAAAGCTCCAATCAAAAGAATAAGTAACAAATGGCGAAACTTAACTTGCAAATAAACAAAGTGAAAATAAATTCAATAATTTAACAGAAAGACGTGGCTTTAATACAATATTGAAGCTTCGAGATACTGAGGATTTGAAAGAAGCTAATTTAAAAGTCGTCTATTAATATCGGTATCACCATACGTTGATTTTTGTTGTTGTAGTTGTTGTATTAATATACTGTAGGCGAGTCGTCCATTAGGTATTTCATAGATAGTTTAGTACATAGTTTATAGTTATATATCTTAAAAAAATCATTAGATTAATTTTTCGTTAGTGCAATTGATTTTAGTTTAATCAAAATTATGTAAGTGAAACAGTAGTTCAGTCGACCAAAATGTGTTATAAACATATGTGAATCTACCGTAGTTATATCGAAAATAGTTAGATTAACTTTAGATATTATATATAATACGTAACCGTTTCCCTAACAATTCCCTTATTTAGCCTACTAGGTATATCCACACACTGCGTTTACTGATGGATGACAAATAACATTTCACTGCAGGTATGGACTGGTATGAAGGTCCAAGTAGCATGCAGCATGTCTGCACATCGACTGGCACTTTGGTCACAGATTTGGTTAATCTTCGAGTATTATCGTCTGCAGATGCATAGATCCTTACCCATATGGTCCAATTGCTGCAGCTTCTTCTACTGCTAGTGTAATGAGCAACGTAAGACAAGGCCAGGGGAGGAGAAAGGTTGATTTATAATATAGTTACACAAGGTATAACTTTCTTGCACTTTGGCCTGGATGACGCAGACCTTGCTGCCGCCACAGCGTCACAGTGTGATGGCATCATGGTGTGTCGTTCTATCTGTCTGCGATGTCATCATTTTTTGACGACATAGGTACTACCTATGACGACATTACAATGTGATGACGTACCTGTGATGACGGAGGGCCGGCCCAGCGTCTGCGGCGGGCAGGAGGCCGACTGTAGAAGGCGCTGCAGCCGCGACGCCGGGTACACCAGCCATGACGTCGGCTCGCGTCGTCTCTGCAACGAAAAACGTTAGGTCAGTCATTATCATTATCATAGCAACGAAAAGACGTCCACTGCTGAATGTATGACTCCCCAAATGTCGCCTCATCTACTTGTGCTGTGCGTCTAGCATTTGCCGGTCCTGTATCTTTCGCATCCAGTGGATTCCCGCAACCTCAACCAGGTCATCGGTCCACCTAGTGATAGGTTTTCTAACGCAGCATCTTCCGTTACGCGGTCGCCACGCCAGAACTTTTCGGCCCATCGACCATCTTTCTGCGAGCACGTGCCCTGAACAGCCACTTAAATGTGGAAATTCTTCGGGCTATTTTGGTAAGCCTGGTCACCCTGCGGATATTCCCATTTTTGATTCGATAACGCAGGGGACTTCTGAGCGTAGTCCTCTCTAGAGGTGACTTTAAGCCTTCTGATGAGGTCCATTGTTAGCGTTAGGTCAGTGCTTTGTTATAAGACTAAAAATATTTAGTAATAGAAGAGAGTACTTCGAATTTTTGAACCACCGAAGCTTTTTATAATTCACCCCCTAAAGGGGTTTAACAGTTTGTAGATACCTATAGATATAGCTCGTTATACTTGCCCATGATAAAAACCATCAGGCTTGTATTAGAAGATTCCTTGTTCTGTGTTGGAATACAATCTTCATTCACCTTGCCCTCTACGGTTGCCCACAATTTAACCTTAATCTTTCTTCACGGAACTTCTGACAAAGACTCCTTATTGTTATAATCTCATAAATCAAGTCCTGCACCAAAACGTGTCACAGATTAAGGTCACGTGTAAAAAAAGATATGTCCCATTTGTTTGTATGCCGAGAGCACGCGCAACCCTTCCGCCATGCGCAGGCGCAGGCGCACAGGTGGCGTTAGACACAAGACGCAAAAACCCTTAGAAAAACACAAGGACGCGCGTGTCGACACAAAAAACGAACAACCCTTTGTCCCCGGCTTCTATTGCACGTTTTTATAATACGGTAATTATGTGGCTATCTAACGCCGACCCTCGTCGGAACTAATTAGCTGTTAGATTCCCACGGGGTTTTATTGTAAGCTGCCACCGTCTAATTTTATAACTATAACTCTGACGCGAACCCTTTATAAAGAGGATGTAGCGACGGCTCGGGCCCGGCTAGATACATAATTGAACAGGCTTAAAGCGGTACATAGCGCGAGCCTTCCCTTCAGAGGAATCAAAATATAAAGCAGTGTAAAATACATAGCGCAGGGTGTACGACTGGCGAGGAGGCGTCGCGACGGAGGCGGTGCTCCGTCTCGCTCAGTAATGTATTCACGTTTCCCGAGCCGCTCATTTTTTATCGCAGTCGCGCGGCGCATTAGAATTTCCAGGCGAGAAAATCTCACGCACACCGCAGCCTGGCCCGCGGACCACTCTACTTACAACCTTATGACGAGGATGCACGGTCTGAAGTTCTTTATTTAGTTTTCTCTGTGTGCGGGGGGTGGCCGAAGGTTCGCGGGGAGGGGGCGGGAGGTTCGCTACATTGTAAATTCGCGGGGAAATGCGGGCGGGTTGTGACGCGGGAGGGGGGGGGGGGTGGCGGAGGGGCACTGTGTGCTCGCGGGGGGCAGGGGGCGCGTGTGCGGCTCGATAAGGAGCGTCCTCCGCGTCTTCAACAACGGCGCGGCGATGCTCAACCAGCCGCATAGTATAGGTATGCTAATCACCGATTTTGAATTTCAGACCCCAAGTCCTTGGCTATTGTGCACATTGAGTCTGAAAACAGATTCAGGGTGTAAAGTACATTTGGCAAAGTCTACGCCAGTTATAACGCGTACCTTCCTATGGTAACCTAATAAGAGAACATTTTTCTCCTAATAGGGTAGTTGACAAAAATATCTATTCAGTCCGTCAGTTAGATAACCTGAATATATTGGACACGTATTTTTAAAAATTACGACGATACAGTGCGTTGAAATATCGTGTGACGTCATGATCCTATTATACCTATTAATATTATGACCATATCATAGTACCCTATTATAGTGTAACTAAGTTGCTTAGAGAGAGTAACTAGTGCTCTACGAAAGGAGGAGCGTGAGTCCATCCTTCATTCTTCATGTATTTACACAGGTATGGTATTTAGAGAGAGTTGTATTGAATGCGTTTCAAATATAATAACCCTAGCCTAGGAGTTTGTTTACTTGTCTTGATTCAGACATAAACGCTAGGTTACACTAAAGCGTGAAAAGTGGTTATTGAAACAGCACTTTTCTTGCCTTATGTGTTTGCATGTCACTATCGAATACTGCCCATGAATCATTCTGCTACAGATGCACAAAGTGGCCCCTCTAGTGGAGCGCGCTGGGCCATGCGCGCCATGCCTGGCCCAGCACGATACGCAATCGACAGCGGACACTCTCACGCTTGACCGCTCACACAAGGCCCGGAAACTTTACTTATCTAAATACTCAGACATGGTAAGAAAGATGATTTATAAGAAAATAGGGAAAGCGTGAAAATCTGGTACCAAACAAAAAGTAACCTATCGAGTTTTATGCCTTGCCACAATTGTCTCATTTGTCAGCAGCACATCCGGGATTGCCAGAGTGCGCGGGGAAACATTAAGCTAAACCTAACTTCGGAAATATTTATTATTTGTTTATTTATTATATTATTTATTGTACACCACAAAAATACCGATTTACGAACACTACCTACGAGTATTATGACTTACTAAACTTGTAGTTGTGACGAGCTGCGACAGTCACGAGACATCAACGATTGTTACCCTGACCACAACGATTACTTTGTTTTAAAGCGAAACATTTCATCAATGAACAGCCACTCACTTGGTATTCTGCTCACGTACCCAAACGCAGAAGCAATGAAGTAAAAACTACCTATTGTTACATTTTTACGTGTTGACATTGACAGACTAAAACACGAAGCTCTCCCTTCAACCTGTGACTATTATAAAGGTTGCTTACTTGCGTAGAGTTAACTATATACGTATTAGGTTGTTGTGTCAGTACCCAGCTGATTCTACTTTTACTCGTAGGACCACACCTGGCGCCATCTGCCGAGCTCCTACGAGACATGCCGTGAATCTTAAAGTTCCCTCCACACAGAGCACCTATAGTAGCTATACTCTTCAGAGGAACTATCCAATTAAGTACCTTTAAAGAAAATATTCAGGAAGCGTCCTCGCACCTCGCCGTTCTAAAGCACTTTCAGCTCAATTTGAGAGGCTGCCTTACTGCCGCTAATTTTGGTTTCGAACTGAAGGAGTTTGTCATACACTGCAATTCGTGGGTTTTAAACGCAAAGCAGAGACAGCTCGTCATTTGCAAGGTTGTATGATATTAAACAAAGCCGCGTGCCGTCCAACTTGAACAACCCACCCCCCTCCCTACCCCAAACATACGGGGAGGATGGGAACCCACCCCCACACCCGGGAGCCTCCATCCTCCTTATCTTTTGAAATGTTATTTAACGGGACATTTTGTTTGTTGGGCGCGGGACTTCGGACCATCAATACAAATATATTTCAGGAAGGATTATCTCTTTTGAGTTCTGGTCGCCTGGTAATGTAAACATAGGAACTGTTTTAAATAGCACTTTTAAATTACATATTTACCCAGTTACAAGCTTGAACGCAAGCTTGTGCCAGTTAAAGGGGTGGTTTCAGCTGACAAAATCACCACTTCGTTTCAAAGTGGTGTGGACACTTGTGATCAGAATCGAGCGATGTAACATTGACATTCAGAGACGATGTTTTCCTCGTTGCTAAATATATCCGAGTCACTGTCGACATGTAACTCACAACCTTCCTGAGTAGCGATAGCGGCACACTCATAAATACAATGTATCTCTATTACTTGAGTAAGGTAATGATCGTGATGCGACGAAGCAATATATTGATTTATAAAACAGCTTTTAAAAAACATCAAATCAACGAGGCAGCGTTGCTGACGACGGCTGCGGTCTCACAGGTGGTGAGCCGCATACGGCTGGAGGCTTGGACGTGGCCCTCAACAAGCCGGATTCCATGGTCTTTCATACCCCTGGCGGGCACCACCACCCAATGCCCACATCGTCGTCATGGGGGCTCGAATCGCTGTCGAGTCTACCCTGAAATACTTAGGATTGGTGCTCGACAGCCGATGGGATTTCGGCCCCCCCTTCCGGCGGCTGGCGCCCAATTAGTTGAGCGCGGCTGGGGCGCTGTCAACGCTGCTTCCCAATCTGGGGGGCCCGAGCGCGGCTCTACGTGGGGATCATGCCATCGGCGACTCTACGTGAGGATCGTGCAGCGGTATCGTGCGGTCGATAGTCTTGTATGGGTCGTGATCTGGGCGACTGACCTGACGGCCGACAGCATCGCTGTTTTGCGGAAGCTGCAGAGAGCGATGGCCGTCAGAGTCGTCAGGGGGTATCGCACGATCTCGGGTAGGAAACGCGCTTCTCCAGCCCCCCTAAATGGGCCCTCCACACATCAGGACCCGAGGTGGCGGCGCGTAGTGTTCCACTCCTCTGTCTTTTTTGAAGTCGCGGGGGGAGTCAAACACCTCACTCCTCCCCAAGGAGGCCCGTAGGGGCAGGCCGGCACTAGCCGGGGGTTGCGGAAGTATCGTTATTACCACGACCGACGTAGGTGTGAGATTGAGCACCGGGGTGGTTTTTAGTCAGTAAGAGTCTGACAGACCCCTCCGCCCACTCAGGGCGGAGCTGACATCCAATGAGGGTTTTCCAAACCGGAACAAAAAAAAAGTAAGACGTTGGTAGGGATCTTGACCGTACTTTCGGGATTGTCCTGACAGCCATGGTATAACTCTCCACTCCTCAAGCACCTTCGTTTATGTTGCCCCCTTGGCGCTACGTCACAGAAGTGCTAGCGACTGTTTAGGGAGTGCCCATTAATTGAGTGTGGAAGTCATCGCCTGCCATTTTATGACCGTATAGATTAACAGTGGTCAGGCAGGAGCCAATAGACCTTCTATAGTTTTAGGTAATCGATCCACGAGACCTCCCAATGTGTTTTGTCTCCATATTCTGCAATAGTACTGCACCAGCTGGGAATTGTCCTTGGGTGCTCACTAGTGCACAGGGATAATTGCCGGTTGGTGTCACATTTCATCCTACATTTCTAACAAGGCCTCTGCGAGTTGGATTCGGCTCCTCGTACGCCTTTCAAAAGTCCGGGACCCATAGGGTCCCGAGAATCTCAAAGAAGATATATAAATTACATAAAACTCACAGGGCTTATATGTTATTGTGATAGGTATCTTAAAGACATGTTGTGTTTTATGACAAAGTCTTATCGATACGCTGTAAATACATGCAAGACAAAACTGAGTAATTTAAATAATAATATGTGTATATCTATATAATAATATCGGCTGATTTGATTAGATACGCGGTTGACAAGTTATGTCACTTATAATTATTGTTTGCTAGACTAACGAATGGAAAGTTTATTTTTATTTTTATTTTATTACAAAGAAAGTAATTTCATAAGTTTTTCATTTTAATTCCATAAGTTTTATCATATAATAAAAGTAATGAAAAAATTACAGAATACTGTAGGACCTAAGAAAGAAAAGACCTGAGATTTGTGACTAAATTTATAATCTATACTACGAGTATCTATACTAATATTATAAAGCAGAAGAGTTTGTTTGTTTGAACGTGCTTATCTCAGGACTTACTGGTTCGAATTGAAAAAAATCTTTTTGTGTTGGATAGTCCATTTATCGAGGAAGGTTATAGGTTATATAACAACACGCTACGACCAATAGGAGCGGATCATAAATGAAAAATGTTGTAACAACGGGAAAAAAATATTCCTTTTTGAGAGGATCCGTTGCGGGGTTCCTCTATCTGGCAGAATTTTGCTGCGTAATTTATATGGCATAATACACTTGGCAGAATCTTCTTTAGACGAATATTTTTAAGGCATAAAAATTACTTAATATAATTATCGTTTGGCCGAATGTTTATATGTCCGAATTTACAATGGCATACTTTTAAGATGGCAGAACTTTAGTTGGCATAATTTCACTTGGCATATTATGAAGATGGCAGAAATTCATTTGGAATAAATTTATGGGACAATATTATTTGATCTTCTAGAATCTAATTAATCTATTATACGAGTAAATGAGCACTTTTAAAAATAAATGATGTAGTTTTTTATGTTTAAACTTTATATTAATTATTGCGTCTATATTAGTTGATCTACGAATACATTATAAATGAACTGCATTCAAGGTAACAACATAATTATGTTTAAACTTACTCAATTAATATTTAGTATGCAAAAATAATATTTGATCCTCTGTTATTTATTACGTAACGGTTGGGCAATTTGATAGTTTTATGGTCAATGAATTAGTCCAAGAGCGAGCGAAGCGAGCTCGGGAGCTTAGGGTACCCCGACACGGATAGGTTAGGTTCGAAGGAGATGACGGGAGCTGAAGTGAGCGAGCAAAGCGAGCGAACCTCAACTCCCGTCATCTCCTTCATGTCAGGTTACTTTAGACCCTGCAGACAGAAAAGGAGCCCCGTGCAGCGGGGCTCCGTCGACTTTGTTGTTTAAATACTAATCGTACCTATGTATACTATAAAAACCAATGCCAACATTAAATAGTTAAATAAAACACATCTTTTTATTACCCGGCCCAATAAGTGATGGGCATTATTCAGAAAGCCCAGTCAATTTAATTATTTAAATAGTTTTTATCACATTGCGTACTTATTTTATTTATTTATTTATACATTTATTTCAGGCATCAAGGCCCATATTAATATATACAATACTATATTTACATAAAAAACTTAAAATATATATAACATAATTATCTAAACTAATGCACACGAAGTGTCGGCGTCGTGTTTCGCTGACTGGTGTCATGTAGCTGGCGTTGGCATTTCTATAAAATAGATTTTTTTGAAAGAACTATGAATTTTTTGTAATAAATAATGTGATAGATGAGTATTTCAATTATTATGTCAAAGTCAAAGTCAAATATATTTATTCAACTAGGCCAAAAAGCGGCACTTTTGAACGTCAAAGAATTAAAATTAACAAGTAATAAAATAAAAATTGATTCTACCGTGCATTCGGAAAAGTAGCTTGTTATGGAGAAGAACGCACAAGAAACTCCATACTTAACCTTTTTAAAAAAAAAAAAAAGTTACAATATTTACATAAGTAGTACATACATTAATAAATTCATATATGTGAGGACGATGCACCCATAATAGCACTATACACTATACTACGTAAAGATATCCTGACTACTTGTATGTATTAGCTGTAAGTTTTCTTAAAATTAATAAAAATAAAAATAAAATAAAAATAAATATAAATTATGGATATGAAATGTATGCCAAAAGACGATTCTGACTGTGAACTTTCTTCGATATGAAGATGGTTATGCCTTTTAATGATTATCGATATGAAATTAATGCCAAGATATGATTCTGACTTACAAAATTATGAGTTTTAATGTATGATAAATGAGTGTATGCCAAATGATTTTCTGCGAAATGGCGTTTATGCTATCCGTTGTTATGCAAAGTAATATTATGACTTAAAAAGTTCTGCTATAAAAGGTAGACCCACCGTTCTGTGCGCTGCGTAAACGGTTTAAGTTTCGCAAATATCATGAATGATGAAATTGTTCCTCTTTAAAAATACAAAAAAAAAGTCCGCGACAGCATATGTCTATCTTTTAAGATTGACTCACTATAACCTTTTTTTAGGTTAATCAAATTTGTTCATTTGCGAAGGAGTTTTATCAACATCTATACTAGTATTGTAACCTGAATAGTTTGTTCGTAGGGTAGGTAGGGTAGATAGGATAGCTAGGGTAGCTAGGGCAGGTAGGGTAGGTAGGGTAGGTAAGGTAGGTAGGGTAGGTAGGGTAGGTCGGGTATGTAGGTTAGGTAGGGTAGGTAAGGTAGGTAAGGTAGGTAGGGTAGGTAGGTTAGGTAGGGTAGGTAAGGTAGGTAGGGTAGGTAGGTTAGGTAGGGCAGGTAGGGTAGGTCGATTAGGTAGGGTAGGTGGGGTAGCTAGGGTAGGTGGGGTAGATAGGGTAGGTAGGATAGCTAGGGTAGCTAGGATAGGTAGGGTAGGTGGGGTAGCTAGGGTAGGTAGGGCAGGTAGGGTAGGTCGGTTAGGTAGGGTAGGTGGGGTAGCTAGGGTAGGTAGGGTAGGTCGGGTATGTAGGTTAGGTAGGGTAGGTAAGGTAGGTAGGGTAGGTCGGTTAGGTAGGGTAGGTAGGTTAGGTAGGGCAGGTAGGGTAGGTCGGTTAGGTAGGGTAGGTGGGGTAGCTAGGGTATGTAGGGTAGATAGGGTAGATAGGATAGCTAGGGTAGCTAGGGTAGGTAGGGCAGGTAGGGTAGGTCGGTTAGGTAGGCTAGGTGGGGTAGCTAGGGTAGGTAGGGTAGATAGGGTAGGTAGGATAGCTAGGGTAGCTAGGGTAGCTAGGATAGGTAGGGTAGGTAGGGTAGGTAGGATAGCTAGGGTAGCTAGGGCAGGTAGGGTAGGTAGGGTTGATAGGATAGGAAGGGTAAAAAAAAAAAAAAAAAAAAAAGGTAGTGTAGGTAGGGTAGGTAGGGTAGGTAGGGTAGGTAGGGTAGGTAGGGTAGGTAGGGTAGGTAGGGTAGGTAGGGTAGGTAGGGTAGGTAGGGTAGGTAGGGTAGGTAGGGTAGGTAGGGTAGGTAGGGTAGGTAGGGTAGGTAGGGTAGGTAGGGTAGGTAGGGTAGGTAGGGTAGGTAGGGTAGGTAGGGTAGGTAGGGTAGGTAGGGTAGGTAGGGTAGGTAGGGTAGGTAGGGTAGGTAGGGTAGGTAGGGTAGGTAGGGTAGGTAGGGTAGGTAGGGTAGGTAGGGTAGGTAGGGTAGGTAGGGTAGGTAGGGTAGGTAGGGTAGGTAGGGTAGGTAGGGTAGGTAGGGTAGGTAGGGTAGGTAGGGTAGGTAGGGTAGGTAGGGTAGGTAGGGTAGGTAGGGTAGGTAGGGTAGGTAGGGTAGGTAGGGTAGGTAGGGTAGGTAGGGTAGGTAGGGTAGGTAGGGTAGGTAGGGTAGGTAGGGTAGGTAGGGTAGGTAGGGTAGGTAGGGTAGGTAGGGTAGGTAGGGTAGGTAGGGTAGGTAGGGTAGGTAGGGTAGGTAGGGTAGGTAGGGTAGGTAGGGTAGGTAGGGTAGGTAGGGTAGGTAGGGTAGGTAGGGTAGGTAGGGTAGGTATCGGTACGTAGATAAATAGTCAGTTGACGGGAGCGAAGCCGGGGAGTTCAGCTGGTTATGAATATAGCGATTACAACTCACAATATTTTCTAATAAAAGTTAATTTACTATGTATGGCTCTACTGATTGTCTGTTTGTACTCGTTTTATTTTTAAAGATAGGTGACAACTTAATTTTTTTCAGCAGCGATACATTAAAGTTAGTTATAAACTTTAATACTCGTAAACCAAAATCAGTGATTCAGAGGTAAGTAAGTAGATTCCCTCATACATAAATAAGTAGATTCCCTCTCCGTCGCTCTGCAGGTGAGTAATAGTTAATGGAGTGTGAAACATGGTCAGGTATGCTTCAGCTGGCCCACCATGGCCCACACGTGGGCTATAAGAAAGCATCTACTCTGCGAGATCAGTGTGAAGAGCAGCTAAACGTTCAGTCAGGCTCAGTAAACACGCTACCGAATGAGCTCCATTACGTATTGAACTTAGTTTAAAATGTGTTCTGCGAAACATGTCCGACTCTAGTACGTTATAGCTTTATCTAAAGTTAATCATTGGCTGAAGTTTTAAGTTCTAGGGATTTTTCTATTCATGCTACACAAGCTAAGTAATGGAAGGCCTCCCACTAGGTGGACAAATTACCTGGTGAGTGTGGCGGAAGTCCGCTGTAAGCGAGACGCACGGGCTCAGTCACTGTGGCGAAGCTTGGGGGAGTTGGAGGCGACTA
Source organism: Orthosia gracilis (assembly GCA_947562075.1). NCBI lineage: Eukaryota > Metazoa > Arthropoda > Insecta > Lepidoptera > Noctuidae > Orthosia > Orthosia gracilis. Next base: position 26,201,231 of record OX387266.1, read on the forward strand.
AACAACGATATCCCACACGATGGGGTAAGTTTTTTTTTTCGCGCTTCCCTTTTCTTGTATAGCTAGGGGGGCTCCCCTTAAAAATCTTTAAAAAAAAATGTTAATTTGTATGGCTTTGGGTCAACAAATTACTTATACTGTGAAAATTTAAAGACTGTATCTGCAACCGTTTGGCTGTAAAACCCGTGTGCCAGACGACGGACAGACGGACAGACAGACGGTCACGTGAGTGACAGCAGTAGGGCTCCGTTTGGACCCTTCGGGTACGGAATCCTAAAAAGAAAAATGGAGCCATATTGTGAGGATTTTTTACTTCCAAACCCATCGGTGAGGTATCAAAAATATAATAATTTATGTTTAAAAATAATTCGAAAAAAAACAACCTAACTAAAAAGTTATAAATAAAAGAAGTCGATGTAAAAATAAAAAAGCGAACTAAAAAGACGTTAACAAGAAGAAAATCTTGGTTCTTAAGCAGTCGGGTTTTTTTATTTATTACACTAACTTTTTCAAAAACATCTACATTTATAATAATAAATCTGCATCTACAACTTCTTAGTAAGGTCAAATAGCACAGCCGCATTAACTGCTTATTAGATCATAGAATAAGACTACGATATTTACGATACACTTTGTGGAGATATTGTAGAACCACATTTCTCTATCATTATGCTCTAATCATTCAAGATTTCGAGATACTATGCATTCGCGTTACAAGTGGCTAGCCTGGCAGGGAGACTTGCGCAGCTTGCTTAAACTTCGATAAATTGACTTTTAATACCGCTTGCCATTGTGCTGAGCCCGCGAGGCAACACTAGTGTGTGGATAATTAATAACAAATGCGGCATGTGCATGTGCCGAGGTCAAGGACAGCCCAAGTTGAGCGATTAACTGCCTGCAAAGGTCACTCGTCGAGTAACGGGACCGGCGGCGCCTGCGCACAGCCCCTGCCCCTCCCCCAGCATGCCCGCGCGCCTCCGTTGCCCGCTCATTCACACGACATGTTAGTGTTTTGTGTGAGGCAGTTAAGTGGAGCAATTGACGAAACAGCCTGCTTTATACAGACACGCTACTTATTGTACGCCTAAATGTTACTGTTTCTGGTCATTCATGTAGTCTATGCGCGAATAAAACTGCAGTACAGACTTATGGGTAATGATGTTTTATAAAACTCAAAGAGTACACCATCTATGACTGATTCACACTTACTACATTACAGTTATTTAAATAAGTATAGGTACAAAAGTACCTTATGTGCATTGCTCGTTGTCGTACGTCACCGTTGCACAGCAGATTATGAAAATTATTAAGTTATTATTGTATAATGATCTACTCGTACTTCTAGAAGCTACCTATCTAGAGGAGTCAAGTCCTGGCGAGACTAGTTGTTTCCGCTTGAGTGTAAGTAACAGTCGTGGGAACTAAGTACTAAACCTCGCTGCTGGATCACTAACCAGTGCGGAGTATGTCAAATTGAGACTGTTAACGCAACGTCTCGGTTTATATCGCGTTGAGGATTTGTTCCATCTGCATCGGTGTGAAGGTAGGGCCGGCCGAATGAAGACAGCCAGAAGGCCCACAACACTGTCATTGCAAAAATTCAGCTCCAAACACTTACTTATGTAGAACGGGATCAACTGTAGTTACTGTAAATAATTTTTTTTATTTCAGCGCTGGTACACGAGCGATCAGTAGACATCTCTGTACGAGAGTATCAAGCGTTGCATGGAGTACAACTTCTGCGATGCCTGCACTCGTCCCCAGTGTTGCCAATCAGTCGGTTGCGCATGCGCTAATCGCGTTTAATTGCTCGCTCTGCTCGCTCTCGCGTCCTGCGCTTTATGATGCGCCCGCGCATCGCTATTAACCGCGCTTGTTAACCACCCTGTATGTACCTCGGACGAGTGTGATTACGTTCATACTACATTTTTGGGTCATGGATCTTTACAATTTAAACCGTAGCTTGGAACCTTGGTATTGAAAAACGGCAAACTCGCAATATTTTAGGTGGGTCGCAGATCCCATTACAACCGATGTTCACTGTGAGTGCTGACGGGGGTCTCCAGTCATTGGGACCATAGGAGATACCCATCAGCTCTACCATCAGTACCTACAGGTGCATGGCGCGTCCCATACCAATGATATTGATACGTATAATGATACGTGTCTCACTTTCGGTGATCGGCGGTGATAGCCAGCGATACAATGTGTTCCCAGATACGATCAACGTAGGGTCACCCACCAGGACACTGGTATGTGCTCTATCTGGGCATTTTTACAAACTTTTTGTCTCTTTATTAACATATTTATATATCTTCAGACGCTTTTCCTATCCCAATAAACTAGGGGTTTGCAACCTGTGTCACATTCTGCTTATTTAGACACATCCCTGGCCTGCATTGCACATTTGCAAAAACCGAATAAAAAGCAGAAATAGAGGCCGCTGCTCGATTATTTTCTGATGCAGTCCACATGATTGACGGTTGATAGATAGCTCCATATTTACTGCGCTCAGTGTGACAGCCCTTAGGCAGCGTGTACTATGTATGTGCGGCGCGTGTGCGCGACAATGGCCGTCGCGACGCTTCGGGGAAGGAAGCGCGGACTGCCGGCCACCTGCGCCGGCGCACCGACGACATACCAACCGGCGATGCTGTCGATACAACACAATGTTTCTATCAACTCGTATTAGCATGCGCCCCCCGTCACACTCCTCACGGCGCGTGATTGACGAGCTGCCTTCCACTTACACTCATTACTCGCTACTAAGTGAGTTCCCATGAAGTTTTTGTTTAATGTTGCCGACGATACCGTGAACTTATCGTTCTATAATGCTAATGATGTTTACTTTGTTTGAATACCATGTGCTTGATATGAATAATCTTGAAAGGACTTGAAGCTTATCTGATCCACATGAATTCAGGAAAGCGCTGCACTTCTGCTTCTGCTCTTAAGTAGAGTTTGAGCAAAACCGTGTTATATACCACTTAAGTAATCTGTGCAGTTACTGATAGCTGATAAATCTTACAGTCAGTTCTAGTTCTTGTCTGAACATATCCTAGATAATCCGTTTTTATGTAAATCCATCAGGAACCAAAAATAAATCAAGCCACCTGTGTTATCTATTTCCTATAAGTGAGTATTGTGTAACATTTAGAATGTAAGTCGTGGCGCACATTACGCTAAGTAGCTCGCTGCATACATACGTAATGCCCGGCTGTTCTCCGAACCGAGCTCGTAAACTGAGCATATACCTGGTGACGTGAGCCTCGGCCGGGACTCGAAGCCGCGCCATTGGTCGGCCGCGCAATTACGCGCATCTACATAATGTCACCGAGGCAGACTATTGGCAGAACAGCACTGATTGCTAGGCAGTGCTCAGGAGCTCTGAGTTAGTATTCATATTGATGCCTACGAAGTCCTAACAAAGTGAATACTAATGTGGCAGTCTTTGTTACCTAAGTGCTGCCCCCGTACCCTGACGTGTCAAAACTATCATAGTTCGATTGTAAAAAAGTGACAGATGTATACAAGTCATATACATCTGTCACTTACGCACACTCAAAATAACCTTGATCTAAGAGCTTAAGGTCACCCTCCTGGCCATTTATGATACGGCATAATACCTGCGCAACTGAGTAGCTCATAATATGCGTAATGTACATCTGTACGTAGTCATCTGACTGGGAGGGACAGCTCTTTGGGAAAATAAAATAAACGTGCACAGGTAACAAACGTAATTACGATGCAGAATATTAATTTTCATCTAATAACAATCATCTCTCATACGTTGTAGCAAATAAAATGAGACATACAGTCACACAAACATCTCTCAAGAGAGTGTGTCAACGTATTAATGTGTGAACGCAGTCTGTTGCCAATAGCGCCAGCTTACACGTGATCATCCTAATGTCGCACGGACAAGAGCTTCATCTCAAGTGTAGCTTTGATAACACTTTCGAACAGATTTTTTTATCGAACATCATCTAAATTATGCTATCAAATGTAGAACTATTCTGCTATGAGATTGAGATGACATTTTCTTTATAACCGGGTCTTGTAGACCACAAGATGGTCTACCTTGCTACTTGGTGCCTGTTGAGAATAACGCCTCGCCGACATACAAACGTTACTTGTCGAAATAATTTCAGCTTTATTAGTAATGTTTATTAAATGCAATTACATTTTAATGTGGCTGATGATATTATCAGCAACATTACAATGTTACTGCATTAATATAGATACTATACCTAAATGCAAGCAGTTACAAATATTGAAATTGTAGAGGCGTCTGTCTACGTGATTACTGGACATTTTTCATACAAACTTAACATATGCTGAAATTATAATGTGGTTCTAGCAAATACCACCATTAAGCTCAAACGATCAGGTTTTATCATCAGCGTTGTACAAAAAAGAGAGTAGCTAACTATGTCATTTTGACACATTGATGTGTGATGTACGCTGTACAGTCGATTCATTCAATAACCGATCATTTCGGCGACCTCTGATTGGTCGCGCCATATCTGTCACTCGAACAGGTGTTCCCACACAATTAACATAATTAATTAATTAGTAAACTCATTGTCCCATACAGTGCGGACGCAATCATCGGTTTGGTCTACTTCCTGGCAGATGATCGTAGTGTTATCGTAATGGGCACATTAATTCAGGTGCGAGTGAATCACGGCGAGTGCTCGCGCATGCGCCTCACGGTCCGCGCAGCTGTGCACTGTGCGGCGTGTGCGCAGCATTACAAGCACACCTCCACATGCACACAGCTTACAGACACGCTAAACAAAACCCTATGCACTCGAAAATAAGACCGGAATCTACAATAGAAGGATGTGTTCCCGAGAATTTCGGTCCTGTTATCAAAGTTTACGTACCTACATTGTCATGTAGAGGTGTATTTAGTTTGTTCTCGATAAGTCTCCGCAGATTAAACGCAGACGAGACATGAATATGAAGCAGATCTCGCCAATTGTTTTTACAAACGATTTCATTTGAAATACATTAACAATTTTATAATGGGCTCATTATAAAGTAGGGTTGTCCCTCATCTATCATGTACTTGTCAAAACAAGGATTAATATCCTCTACAATCTTTACTTACAAAGATTTGTATTAAACCAGCAAACATTGATTTCACAGAACGAATGAAAAAAAGACAAACACAAACCATTAATTTGGCGTAGCACTAGGTCTACGATAGCGTAGACCTTCGTAGACCCACGTAGCCGAAATCTCTTACTTTTAGCTACGACTACGTAAATGTTGTAAATGTTGTGACAGAAGTGATGAACTATAAAACGTGTTGTAGTACAAAAATTTAAGCTGTATAAGATATCCAAATTTAAAAGGTTACTATTTAATTATTAAATTCAGATAGCTTTCTGACTCACACTTACATTGTTGATTTTCATTAAACTAGTATTTTAGTTATACGGCAGCCCTAGAACAAGTAGAATCCAATGTTTGCATCGACTTTACTAAGAATCGCCACGTAAATCGTAGGGTGTCGAATATTAACACCACTCGTTAAGGCGCAACAATCGGTGGGCGACGCGATACGACGCTGTGCTTGGCGTAGAGCCAGTGGGAGTGTTCGAGCGCAACTAGCGATCGCCGTGCGATTAGACGCGATAGGAGCGTATCAACCGAATCCGCGTAAATTACACGAGAGTGTTATACGACGATAACCATTCGGTTTCATTAGGGGCTCGCTAACAGCGGAACAGCTCAATCTGAGCACGTCACGGATGATAAGCTGGGAGCTCTATGAACTAAGCGTGCGAGACTACGTGTTGTATTACGGGGAAAAATATAGCTTCACACTTATCGAAAATGGAAGGATCGATGCAGTTTTCGCTGGCAATTATCATGGGGTATGTAATATTGAAGAGCTTTGGAGATATGGGATCACCGTGCTTTACTCCTTTTCCAGTTTCAAAGTTTGCTTTTCAAGGTTACTTTTGTTATATTATATTTCCTTCATTATATTGATATATTCATTGTTTACTCCTTGACTTGATAGAGCACGCAAAATTGCACTGTGGAATATAGAGTCAAAAGCCTTTCTATAATCCATAAAGCAAATATAGGTCGTATTCGTTGTATTTTTCATTGACAAGTTTCAAAGTGTGAATGTGATCTGTTGTCGAAAACTCCTTTACGAAACCTGCCTGTTCTACTGGCTGGTGTTCGTCAAGATACTAGTTAGACGTCTAAGTAGACTCGTTGCAAACACTTTGTAGAGGCACGATGTGAGGCTGATTGGTCTGTAATTTTATACTGATTTCAGGTCTCCTTTTTTTGAAAAGCAAAACGGTATCTGAACATGTCCACTGTTTAGGTATTTCTTTTGTTGATAATATTAAATTGAATAGGTTTTTAAGTGGTGAAATCAGAGCGTTAGTACCGGCTACGGCTATTAACATTTCATTTGTAATTCCATCAGATGTTGGCCTTTTTTCTGGTTTTTGTGACTTTATGGAACATTCGATTCCGATTATGTTAAATTTGGGTACCTCGTCGTTATTTTGAGGGAAGAGATCTTGTTTCTCTTGGTTTGTGATTTTTTGTGATGCATACAATTACTGCTAGAAGTTTGTGGCTATTTGCATGATCTTATCCTTGCTTGTAACCGTAGATTTTTCTCATTTCGAAGCTGGTTCATCACTTGTTTTGAGTTGGTTAGATTTTTATACGCCTTTTTAACTGCTCCAGATTTTGCAATATATTTTTCAATAATACTGAGTCTACATTGCCTCATATTCTTCTTGATCTTTTTATTTATTTGTCTTTGTAACTCGCTAAGTTGCGTTTTTTAATCTAGCTTGTTCTTTAAATATTGTCGTTGTGGACTAAGTTCAATAATTTCTGTTGTAATAATTGCTTTCTTTCTGTTTTTATAATTTGTTGACGCAAACATGATGGTAGAACGTTCCGAGCTCTGTAGTATTGTATTCTCTATAATATCGTAGTAGTTTTGCACAGATTTTGTCATGTCTGGCACTTTGAATTTGTTGATTTCTGTCGTAAATCTTTTGTAATCAATTTGTTTTTGTGCTGTTGTTGATGTTTGCGCTCAATGTTGATGGTTATTCTAACAATGCGGTAGTCACTTGGGTGATGCATACTATTTATCACACTACAATTTTCTATGATGTTCAGTTTGTTTGTGGCAATAAAGTCTATTTCGTTTCGAGTAAAACCATCTGGTGACAGCCAAGTGTATCTTAGTTTACCGAGTTTTCGGAAGATAGTGTTAGCTATTTTCAAATTATTCTCAAGACAGAATTGAACAAATCTCTCACCCCTCTTATTTCTGGTATCCTATCCATAGCTGCCCATCACCCTGTTCTCGCCTTCTGCTGGTTGTTCAATTTTAGCATTCATGTCCCCTAGAAGTATGAGATTTGGGTTGCTTTTTTTCAGTAATATATCTAGGCTGTTGTAAAAGTCTTCTATTTCTATTTCGCTTGCTTTATGTGTAGGGGCGTAAGTTTGGCCGATACTATATAATTTAACGTGTATCTTGATGTGAATTCAGGCGACCACATCTGTTATTCCAATACCAAATCAAGGACCTCTACAGGCGGTTGTTTTTTAACTAGGTATCCTATTCCATGTTTGCCTTTAGTTTGCCCGTAGTTGTAGAGGTAGTATTCGCTTCTGTCTTCTATCGTAAAACCTTGTCGTCTTGTTTCACTGATGCCTATGATATCCCATTTTAGTGATGATAAAGCGTGCTCCAATTCCAATATTCTCGATTCATTTGCTAGGGACCTTACATTGAAAGTGGAAATGTAGAGCTTGTGTTTAAGTTTTATTTTTAATTTTGAAGGGTTGTAGTCTTTCGCCCCCGCGGTGACCAGCCGTATTGGGGGACGTATTTCGTTGTTTCTTTATGCATTTTTATTTCTTGTTCTATTTGCGAGAGGAGGGGGCGTTGATTGCTATACTAAATTTTGATCCTGGTGGTCTATCTGGTTGGAAGGGTTGTCCGTATTCTTGTTTACTAAAAAGTTTAGCATACTAAGCTTAAGGACTCCTTCTGTTATGCTAGGTGATATTTGCAGTGATGAGTGGGTAGGTTTCGGTTTGTTTTTTTTCTCTTTTCCTGTGGTCTTCGATCTACCAATTTGTGAAGGTCCCCTTGGTTAGCTTCTCCAAAACTCTTCATTGCAGTGCTCGAAGACATCTTTAGAGCACTCGACTGGGAAAATAGAGGGATAAACATATATGGCAACCGCCTTTCACACTTACGATTCGCAGATGACATAGTACTGATTCCAAAATATATGGAATACATGATAGAGTCACTCAGCAAAGAGAGCAGGTCTGGAAATTAACAGGGAGAAAACTAAAGTAATGACAAATAGTCAAACTATACCGCGAAAGTCAGATTCAATAGAAATAGAATACATCGAAGACTACACTTACTTGGGACATTTAATATCTTTCAAGTCATGCAACGATGAATAAGTAGAGCGAAGAATCACAGCGATATGGAACAAGTACTGGGCAATGAAAGAGTTATTCAAGAGTAGTCTCCCAGTCACACTGTAAACTAAAGCCATGCAGACGTGTTTTATACCCAGTCTCACTTACGCTTCACAAACATGGTCGCTTTCAACAAAACATACTCACAAGGTTAAAGTGTGCCAAAATAGCATGGTAAAGAGTCTCTTGGGCTAAAACTAAGCGATAAAGTGAGAATTCAAGACATCAGAAAAATCACCAAACTAAAGGACATAGCAAAAACCATAATGATCCAAAAATGGATATAGGCTGGGCATGTCCTGAGATCACCTGGTGACAAATGGTCCAAAATTGTCACGAATTGTTACCCTATATACAAGAAAAGACGAAAAGGAAGGTCATTAAAAAGATGGAGTGATGACATAGTTGCCACGGCTGGAAGTACTCGGCATAGACGGGCAAGAGATAGAGCAAAATAGAAGGAAATGGAGGAGGCTTTCGCCAGAGCGGTCCTTACAACAAAACACGTACAAATCAATTAATTAGTTAAACTAACAAACTAGATTAAGCGAAATATTAACACAACCAGTAATGTATAGAAATGTAAAAGTGTAAGGAATAAATAAAGCTATTATTATTATGTAATATTGAAATTCTTACTTTATATCAACATTTTCCAGTTTCACGACGTTTTATTGTAGGCGAGACTTAGAAACTCAGTTTGATATTTTACTGTGGATTAAATTAAGAATTGACCCGAGCAATTTGACCTGCTTTATTGTTAATATTTGGACGTACATAAAGCGGGTACCTGCGCCCGCGCCGATGCGCGATACTGTGGGTCTGGCGGTGTATGGTAATATTTCGCGCGCTCGTGCGCCGCCGAGCGTTTTAATTATATCATATCGAGCGCACAGGATCTGTGCTGCCCATGCGCAGTGCAGCCGTGCAGAAGGACTGCCAAAATCAAGGTAACTTTACGGTAAACTTGGCTCCACATTCGCCTAAGACTATTTTCATAATCTGTTTGCTACTTGTAGTCTGCCAACAGAGATTGGTAAACGCAAATGTTCTATTGAAAACAGAAGCTGGTAAGCGAAGAGATGAAGAACTTGAAAGTCTAAACTTAGAAGAGCAGACAAGTCCTCATCAAAAATAGACACAATATCCAAAACTTCCTACAGCTCACACTTTACCTACACCGTACCTGATATCTGCTGTCACTACAGCACGTACCGGAGTGGTCCTTCTGCCTCGCTTGCGCTTCCCGCTGGCGGCCGGTATCGTCGACCGCTCAGATAAATCACGCGCGCGGCTTCATAATTTAATGCACTTCCCAAAACTGACTCCCGCGCTAGATAACCTTATCACACGCTGTGCTGCAGGACGCGGCCAGAGCAGCGGAGCACTACTATATCATACGGAACACGGCCTCTTGTTTAATAAGCCACATTAGCCGGACACGCCTCCGATCGTATGATCGCACACAGGTGAGACACAAGAGTATCGTGCTTTATTTATAGGCCGGCTAGTGATTCAGGCAAAATGTATTTATTATTAGTTTCTAAAGATCTTAGCGTCTGTTGTTTCTGCCTACGCCAAATGGCGTCAGTTTATCTCTGTATGTGTCTACCAGAATGGTTGTTAGTAAAAAATACAAGGTGTAGTTAAACTTCGCGATGGAGCATAAACGGAAACATCAAACACTAAATAGAAAGGCAAAAGGCTCAAATAATTTCTAAGAAATTAAGCAACGTGTGAATATTTACACAAGTTGCATATAACACAATCTAGATGCGTCTGTGTGTCACAGGAGACGTGTCGCTCGCGACAATCGCACCATAGTCGCACAACATCGCGCGCACGTTCGTGCCAGACTGCTAGTAGCCCGCAATGATCCCGATGGTGAGTGATAGCTGCTGATAGCCCATCATATTTCCCACGCATCACGCCAACCTGCAGGTGTCACGCGTGAGAATGAATATGCATGGAGATAGCAGGAGAAAGTGGACCGTCATACCGTCACGTCTTCTTGTCTGAGTTGATAGTGCACTGGTGGTGGCTGACGTAAGGTCAAAGCTCACTTGCGTATGCCAAGGCTGCTCAAGCACAAACTTCCACATGAAATGGAAGCAGAGAATTTGATTCCGTATTTGTTGTGTCTAATGTTTTACCTTCTTATTGTGGTCTTACGCTTACAACTTTTTCTGAAGTAATTAAAGCCTTTGTATTGCTTTTACTATTTTGATAAAGTCCTCAATTGGCTTTTGAGACTTTCAAGAGTCTAATAGAGAAGAATTAAAAAACTAATTAAACTGAAAGTTCCATTGACTATCAGCGTAGTTGTAAAACTAAATGTCAGAGCAGCAGAGAATCCGTTGGTGACGTCAGCGCGCAACTGGTGTCCCCGGGCGAAGCCGGCGCTTCGAGCAGTCGCGATGGACGAGATAAAGACACGTCAGCGTATCGCAGATAGCAATGTTGGTACGAGTCGTACGGGGCGCGTACGAGGCAGGTACGAGGCATATTAACACGCGCGCTCCTCACGGCAGATAGTGAACATAACGTCAAGTTGCAAGAATGCCGTGTGAATCGTGTCACTTGGTCAGTTCACAATCAATAAATAAATAAAATCTACAATAATATTCTTCATTTCTTATTAAGTATCAAACATAATTATTATGATCAGGTGTGAGAATCGAACCAAGTGACCACCAAAGAAACAGCTTCAAACGAGTAACACCTCCGCGCAGCAGCTTCAAGAAAAAGCTTAAAACGAATTCACAAAGGTAATTAACATTAGTATGCCTAATACCACGAGGTGATAATGACCACAATCACCTCCAAATCGGTCCATGTTAGGATGCTGCGATACGGCTGCCGAGAAAAACGCGAGCAGCACACGTCCCGGCCATTAATGTGTTGCGCTAAAATGGCGGGTGTCAATACTGGGCCGCCACCGCCACCGCCGCCGCCGCCGCCGCCGCCGGGCGAGACGGCAAAAGTGAGTGTTTGCATTAACAGGGTTAATTTCCGTGAACGTTTCGCTTTTTTGTCGCGCGACGAGCAGTCAGAGCAACGAGCGCGAGCGGAGCGACGGCGCGTCATTAAACGTGTTTCTCTGTTCATCCGCTTTTTATCACGTCGTTAACATATGTGATGGTCGCACGCGGCTTATGTAAACAATGAATGCCACTTCACGAATTTCAATGTGTTTAAGTGTTTTTGACTTTTTAATGTGCTTAATGTTTTATTATTTAACGATCAAAGCGCGGACGCGGGCACACCTGCGCATGTTGCCAATTATATCCCTTCACCTCACTCTCCCTGCTTTTGCCTCCTGCCCTGAGGAACACCACCACTATACCATGCGGTGTACAAACTTGTGCTCGGCTGATGCGGAGCAGCAACTGCAACGAGCGATTATTATGCGCAATGCTAATGAGTAACATACGTGTTAATTACCGCGCGATATTGTTGGAGAGTGCAGTTCTCTGTAGCTCGCGTTATTACTGCGCGCGTTAAACTTATACGAATGCATTACCTCGTTTTATCGATGCGCGCCAGATCGTAAATAACTCTACGCTTTGTTTTTAATAAATACCTACTTGTTATTTAATGTGGGCGTATTTTCAGTCAAATTCTCTGCAAGTATCAAACTCAGTGGCCATTGTTTAGGACGTAAGTGTGTAGGTTTTTTATTTACATAAGTAAACATACATGGATTTCCTGACTCCTGTGCTAGGTGATTGACCTGTGTTTCAGGAGCCAGGAGTTTTCTAATTAGTTGCGCGGGCGCAGGTTGCCCTTTCACATTATTGATGTTAATGGGCGTTTTAGGGAAAGGTCGGGGCCTGCTGTCCGGCTCGGGTCTGGCTGACGAACGACGTTTTACCGCTAATTGTTGCTCACTTGTTATTGTTATTTTACGACAAGTGCACAAAACTGGTAAAATGTTTTCACTAGAAAGTATTATTAACTGACTGTGACGACTGTATATCATTCTGATATTTGCGCGTATGTTTTTTTTTGTGTTAAGATGCAATTATAAAATTCCCGGCTGAAACATAAAAATGATATTTGTTATTAGTCATAAGATTAGTAATATTCAATTGTTTATATTATTTAGTAAAAATAACACTAACTTGTATTTTTTCTAGTTTCGCTAATTTTGAAAATATCATCCTTGTAAATACGTTATACTTTTTAGTAACACGTTTTTATTAGCTTGATATGTATGTATCTATGAATCTATGAAGTGTTTTTGACTTTGACTTTATGTAACAGAATCTTTGAACACGATTTTCACCCCCTTCGAAACCTCGGATTAATTTGAAACTTTGCACACATATTTAAGGACCAATGACAATGCAATAATTTAAACAGTTTATTCCATTATCCTTCCCAGGATCTTCAGGATTAGCGATTATAAAAACTAAAAAACACGCTTTAACAGAAAACCAAACTAAATAGTAGAAAATAATTTTCAATAAATTTAAATTACGAAATGAATGAAAAATAATTTTAAATAAATTTAAATGAAGAATAGTGTGATTAACAAAAAAAATATATTGTAAAAGAGCGTGGGGTGCTGGATGTCAATTGTTGTAATATTTTACTGACAGATATTGGTAAAAGGAGAGTCATTTTGAAAATATCTTATTTTATTTATTATTATTTACTAATAAATTTTTCTATCAATTTTTAAATTCACCAACATTTCGTTGGCCAATTTAAAAGTAAACACTTTTCACTTTAGATCTGGTAAAATTTAATCTCGTATAAGCTATGGAGTCAAGTCTACGTCTATGATTCATATCTCCAAAGTGAAAAAAAATCTTACCACCGGCAACCTTTTACAGCATTTGACCGGTCTAGTATATGCAGGAGTCACCCAGTCAGTGGCGGTGTCGGTACAGACTCGTCTAGCCCGGGGCTCGGGGCGGAGCGCTGTCAGAGTGTGACGTCTTCATCGCGCGGTGATGCAATCAGGGGTAGCCTGAGTCTACATGCTGCAGGGCATGATCTGGTGCACTGGCCACCGGCAGCCAGGTAACTTTTAGTAAGTCATAATGAGACATTTACATTGTTACCAAAGTTTAAGTATTTTGCAACTTAACAATGTAAATACGATAACGAACGATATAAAAAATATATACAGGCGTTATTTCTAATATAAAACTATTAAATTAGTCTTTGTAGGTTATTCAAGGGTCACTTTTTGAGTTTATAAACATGGCAATGTAACGTTTCAAAGATTTCGTATCAAAACCGAAAAATGGATGCGATGTGGACGAATTTTTTGACGCCCTATGACCCCTGCCCTTTTATACGTGTTCGTCGTATTTTATCTTTATTTAAGTGTATATATAGGTAGTTATTATTAATTAAGTATTATATACTATGTAAATTTTAATGATATAATTGAATAAAAACACTAAAAAGTGGAAAATAAAAAAAAAAACCGAAAAAAGACATAAGAGCAGAACGTCATATTCTCAAAATGATCGTCCTTTTAGCAGAAGGTCCTACTGTCAAAGTACAGTTAAACTGAGATGTCGAAGGAATAACCGTAAGAAAAACACAGTTCTCTCACAGATAAAAGCTACAGAGAACTGGATAAGAGAGAAACCTCCATAGCTGGTACTCATACTGAAGTCCCGACACTTTAGCATTGAATGACCCCTGTTAGTGGAACAAAACAAACTTTTATATCTGGGTTTAGTTGTCTCGATTAGATCATCATAATGACCTCTATAATTGAGAGCGAGTGTATTTTACTTCTTTTACTCAGACTATATTTTAAAGAATACTTGCTAAATAATTTTCTTTGAATTTAATAGGTATTGACCTCTATAACGGAGATAACGTCTATTTATTACCCGACTGCCGAAGGAGGGTAATGTTTTTATCAGTCTATGTATGTATGTTTGTTCCTGTGTGGCGTTCTAGAGACCAAACACGTTGGCCGATTTTGGTGATTCTTACGTCAGTCGATATGGCTGCGGACGAATCACCTTTAACTTAATCATTCAGGTTTGTTTAATTGGCAACATTTAGCTTCTAATTCAAATCTCAGTTCGATTTTATTCGATTAACAACACTTTACTTGTCTTATGTCAAAATACTTGATTTCGATTGGATGTTATAAGCTGTACTTTGCCGGATGAGGTTAGTCTCCAATGAAAAGCGAGGAGAGTCCATTCTGGCTCTCTGAGTAGAGTCTCACGCCATGGATCACTTGGATAGAACGAAACGCGCGGGCGCGCGGCTTGGACTTGTGGTGAAAATAGTTGAGCAGTAGCCTGGTGGCGTGTATGCACTTGAAAAAGTGTGTTTTTGTTAAGAGAAAGCGAAACGATTGGTGACCGAATCCGCTGCTTTGTTAATTGGACCAAGGCCTATCTCTAAAACGGCATAAGTTACCTGCTTTGCGCATACATTACCCTCAATAAGCCCACAAGACCGAGGGTATATTGAAGATAGCCCTCCTATTTCCGACATTTATATGTATATATCGGAGATAATTATCAATTAGATTGCGACTACTCGCAATCTAATTGATAATCATCTCCGACAACAGAATTTGTAATAAATTGTTTTCTTATTACTAATTCAAGTCATTTTACTATCAATTATTGCCTGATAAATCGGAACATAATTTATTGAGTACTCAGTGTACGCTCCAATTGATTTTTGGCAACTTATTTTGATTCGATGGTAAAGTTCAAAACAATTGTTGACATGTTAATTTGATTATTCTTTGTGTAATCACCATTGTTTACTTACGACATATTCTTGTATTACTTAATTATTTTAGAATGTAATTCTTATTAGATTAATCACATTTTAGTGTTTTGTATCAAGTAAACACGTGACGTACTTCCGTACGTCATCGGACAGAGTTGTTGTGGAGGGATAGCAAGGTATACTCGTAAAAGAGCTTGCACCGGTAGGAAAGTCAGTCTATCTTCGGATTAGACTCAATAAAGAGCTCCCTGTTCCCGACAAAACTGTTGGTTTATTTGGTACAGCACTGCTGTATATTCACATAGCTGTATTGGCTTGCTGATGGCGAACGATACACTTTGTATTTGGGTGGCTTAGGCCGCTGTACGAACTGTAACCTTATAGGTTTGTTCGATTATCTGTATTGTTGTTACTATACCTTTTTAACCTACTCTATGTTGTTACCGTTTGTATTGTTTTATTAGTGAAACTAGTATTGTAATTAAAAAACTTTACATTGTTTGTAGTGTTGTTTCTCCAAATAAATGGGAACGTCAAAATCCTGACGATATATACTCCCTCGGCCTCTCCTGTTCCTACATATATATATACATTATTTTATTTAATAATCGCACCACTCTAACTGAAATAACCTCTGTTCTCATCTCTATTAATGAAACCTTTATAAATGAGACAGATATTTATTTATACCTGGATATCTGAGACACTGGGTAAGTGGAATACCTCTTTAAGTGAGACAATTTGCATTTCCCTCCATGTCCCAGGTATCCACGTTTCACTGTATAATAAAACCGTGCCGCTAAAGACAGTAGTTATAATTAAAAGTTTAATGTTTTGAATAAATTTCTCACAAATGATCACTACATTGACTGTTAAACCCTCCACAGCTTGAAATATGAAAGGCTCACCTTGTATAACTGGTGACTTAATTACTGTAGACCGACGCTTCATTTACATGTCTCAAACAAAAACTGGTATCGCTTGTCATCCAACTAATTGAATGATAAAAAGCAGTCAATAATCAATAGATTAGACGTTTAACGACGCGGGCAGATGTGGTGCGTGGTTGAGGGGGAGCAGGGGCAGGGGGGGCGACTGAGACTATTACCGGCAATTTCACGGACATCTGTCGCGACTAAACGCAAATGTTTTCACAAATTGTGAGTCGCGCCAACATTGATGGTAGAAATAAAACTGCTAGAATAGAGGTGGTCTCTATTAATTTTGCTTTAACGATAAAATTCAAACTGCAGAACTGATGATAACACTTCAGTTACAAGGTAAGTAATTTTTTTGTAATAAATTATGAAAGCAATGAGCTGGCCAGACGGAGAATTGCTATTAATACAAATGTACAAACTGAAACACCAAAACTGTATGACCATCGGCTAGTGTATGCTGCTAACAGTGGCACATTATCGTATTACGGTTGTGCTACTGTGGCTATGCTTACCCCCTCTATATGGCTTGATTAGTAGTTCAGTATTGACTCACATAGTCTCACGGCTCATTATAGACAGCGGGTAGGCACCATTACCGCGAGCATCCATCAAATTCGTCGATGTCCTGCCAGTGTGCGGGCTTACTACACCACGACAAACGCTATCTCTGAACTTACTATTAGCTGCCATTATTCATTCTCGAAATATATCATATTTCACATATTATGGCGTCATGCAACGTCGATGTGTAACAAGTTATTGCATCCATCCGTCGCGTCATCATATCGCGACGGCAGTCTCGAGGAATTAGCCCAAGTGTGCGCCAGCGCAAGGCCATCGCAAGGCAGTCAATTGACTCATGCCCTGCTGCGGCCGAACCCATTGAATGCACATTTACATACATGCGTCAGTGAGTCATCAGTCAGTGGCTGTCGGAGGGAGGTCTATCGCGACGATCTCACAATCGTTGAGGTCCGGTGGCGTATCTTACATCGACGAGGCACCAGGCAGAGGGTGCAGAAGTCTAAAGACTCACTGTTCTGTGTTTTATGCAAACGAGTTGTCATTTTGTATAGGCAATAAGCATGTTATCAAAGTACCATATTAGTTCCATAGTGCGCGATGATACTCTAGGCATCTTTTCACAAATACAGCTTTAAAATGTCGAGTAAAACTTTCCAAAGAATAAAATCTTCATCTTCCTCCACTGCCCTATTTTAGCTACTGGTTCACTACTGGTTCTTTACTCTTTGCCTCTTATTGCTGCCAGTCTAGTCAGCTGGACTTGTAGAAATCAGAATAATGTCATCTTCCCCTACCTACACTATACCGTACTAACTGTTTCCGTAACTTGTTGTTGCATATCGTTATAACAATCCCTTCTGCTTGTCCCTGCGCAGTGAGATCCGGTGTAGTTGTCGCAGTGTCACAGCACAGTCGCGCTCCGCTGCTCCTCCCGCAAGATGGCGGCGTCAATTAACGCCAACACGACACTGTGCGTGATCCTCAGATTATGACGTCCGCTGTCATTATGCGAATCAAACAATTGTTGCCGAGCGTTTTGCGAACGATTCCGAAATTATAAATAAGACTAAGAGCGCAGTTTTAGTAGTCTAATTAGTTCAATAAATCGCTGTACAGATAGCGCGTGCCGGCCCATTGACTGTGACACCTTGTTTAATTACTGCTATGTTTTGATGCTTAGATACTACTCAACACTGAGAGCCCCATTTGAAATGTTGCTTACTAACGGAATTCTCATACGAACATTCGTTGTCGCAGAAATTGCATTATGATCGTTGTTGACGTAGCGTCAAAATGTTTACTGTTTGCTATTCAGCAAACATTTATGATTATATCTGGCCTACTGGAGTTATTAAAACCGTTGACATACTTATTTTTTGCCAAAATCCCACGGTTAACAAATATAAAACGGTATATTAATTGCATTAATTGAAACAAATGTGCTCTATCTATCGCGGTATACTAAACGATGTGTTTTTTCAACGCACAGCACATTTCCTGCTGATAGACTGGTATCCCGCCAACTTCAAAGTGTAATGCCTAGTGTCGTCTGCTCTAATTACTGCTCAAATATAAAACTCATCCATATTCGTGGCGGCGCGAGCGCGGCGCCTTCGGCAATTGTCGGCGTCTTTCGCAATTGCCGTGCGCCGGCGCATCTAATGGACTGCTTTTTTATTCGAGCGAATTTATTCCATGCCACTGCTGCCAGTAGGATGGCTTGTGATGACTCAACAGAGATGTAGGAATCTTCTAAAGGCAAAACTGCTTAGCATGCAATACCTTGCCCTGACTGTTACCTAGTCAAGTATAAGAACATTCAATTCCATTTCAGTATCTGAAAAATAAATTGTAATATTGGAAAAAGGACTCTGACATAAGTAGGCACCTCTACCTAATTATCTGGTTTCGGAATTGGGTGGAACTGAAACACTGTTTTAATTATTGGCATCTCATAAGAGCTGTAGTGTTATTTACAACCCTGCCCGTACTTGTGTCTGCCCGGTGCAGAGTGCATGGTGACCTCACCTCATCACTCACGCTCTAACGCGGACTGGTTCAATATTTTGACAAGTCACCGTCGTCACGTCGCGCCGGGTTCGCAAGACGCTAACTAGTTCAACTCAACAGGAACGACGAGGTTCATTTAAACCGACACTTCCTCTTGCTGCTGATTATCTACTCGAAACAGTTTGCTAAGCGGTATTTTATGAGAGAACTCAAGTCGTGAACGGATCAAAAGGATACCTAACTATGGAGTATTGACGCCAAATACCGACATACTCCTTTCAACCTTTATAAGGTCATCATCGATACTTTTCCATGGCTTGGCCGTATGCAAATAGAAACAAATAAAAACAATGATTAACCATTGCAATTGCAAGGTACCACCAATTCTTTTTCAGCTTGTGCTAATTTTCGAAGCTTATTTTTCGAACATAGTTAGTAGTAACAACTTGTGCCCGCAGTAATTATGCACGTAATAGGTGTGCGCCTGCGTATCATGAGCGCATTGTCGCAGCGACGCAATTACGCGCGCGCTACAACCTCGCTACAATATCGCGACATCGGCGCATTGTATGCAAATGTCAGACACGTCGTGCGGGCATCTATTACTGCAAATATTTCATCGTTTCAACCAGACAAATCGGCTCGCTTGCTATCCACTCTTGAGGAAAAACACAATTTCTAACGAACATTTTGACGCTGGATTTAGTCGTATATTTCGGCCTACCGAAGTTTAAATGATTAAACGAGTTCGATTGTCTATACTAGGATCTGACCAGCTCGTACTCTTGTAGGCGCCATATTGTCTCTTAAGGACAACTTATCATTTTACCAGCGGCCATTATGACGCTAGAATAAATATTGATAAAACGCGTTTTAAAATTCATTTTGTATGAATGTGAGGTTGGTTGCGCACGCGCAGTTCCGTGCCAATTACAGCATCGGGCATCAGATAGCGCTAACAAGACGATGCGTATCTGTCGCCTGCGCCTGCGCAGCGCACCGACGCGGACGCAACGACCACACCGCGCAAAATTCAAATTCCGATACCAAACGCTAAACTTCCCCGCGACATAAATCTCGCGCACATACTCCGACTATGTACCTTATGTTTTGAACGCTAAAGTTGGCAATTGCTCGCGAGTTTGAGTGCGGTCACTTTGCATGATGAACGCGGTGGCGTGAATTACGCGGCCACAGGTCGTTATTGTGAAACCAAAGCAACTATGTCGCTGTTATCAACCAAACTCAACTGTATACTTCTACCCGTAAGGGTTTTACAAACTGCAGGAATAAATCTGGTGGGTAGGCAGAGTATTGTGGCAGCGGCGGAATATTTCACGGCGATGGCACGATAGAGCGAGATTGTGCGCGGGCGCAGCGATAGCGCTATCACTGACACAGCAGGAAGGACAAACGAACGCTATGAATCAGCCACGCCGACAGCCGCGAGCCGCCACGCAACACACAGTAACTAGAGCTTTGTTCTGGATTGTGTAACAATGGGTGCGATATCCACGGCCTGAAGGCTGCTGGCTAATGGCTAAACTGGACATCGATCGCTGAGTTGTCTTTGTAGGATTAGTGACTGCTCTCGACATATCGATATCGTCCTGTGGATTAGAAAGCTGTCGTAAGTCCCTCGTCATACGATTGTGAGGGTGAAAAAGCTCAGTTGCCGTAGGACACAATATTGATGAGACTGCAAATGAAAACTAAATATTTGAGTGAAACTTATGTCTTCCTAGGATGAAGACGGACGGCACTAGCACTGCCTGCGCTAGGCATAATCAGTGTTAGTTAGCGGAGGTCACTGAGTGGTCAGAGTGGTCAGACGCTGCCGGAGCCAGCGCGGAGGCGGCGTCTTTGAATAATTCGCGGATGATTCCGCTAGATTTATGGTGTATAACCATAGAGCAGCGCGCCGCCAACAATTAAATAATTTGCGTACGCGCGCCCGCGCTCACACACACACACAAGCGCACGCACACGTGTGCCCGCGCAGGCGCCTCTTATTGTGATTTGTGTGTTTAAAGCCGTCGTTTATTAATCATGTGGTCGATTATATGAACAATAACGTTACGTGTGTACCCCACAATTTGACGTCCGTTGCGTTTCGGCGGCGGCTCCCTTTGACATAATTTATTGGTGGGATTAGAAGAAATTGGACAAAAAATATGCAGCGAGGACACACAGGAAGAACGAAATTAAAGTTAAAAGGTGTTTAGTGGCATGTTGAGGTGGTTGTGACTCGCCCAGGGACTTTGAATGCATTTGATTAGAAATCCTTTCGCAGAATACTTGTTGTATCAGTGAAAGTTCAATCAAAGATAATCTTAGTAAATTAGTTCATAAGATAAAGAGAGCAGAGTAGAGTTGGAAACTAAGTTTTACGTAATGATAGTGAAGGGTGGTCATCGTCACTGATTGCAGGGAGCAGCATAATTTGTAGCCCTTTGTTGTAGAAAGCGCTCAGCACGGGCACCGTCGCCTCACATTCACTTATAATCTCACTGCACAAGAAACTGTTAAACTGTCGTTTTGATCAGCGATTAAGATAATACGTATTGTGGGAGAATGGCGTCAATTTATAAGTGGTTTTGTGAAGACAAGTGGGAACAGTCGATCGACAAAAACCCACAGCAATTAGTGCGTGTTTCCCGTGGCTGCGGGACGGTTGCGGGACGGGTGCGGGACGGGTGCGGTGCGGCTGCGGCGCGGATAGTGCTCTGATTGTATAATTGCGCAACGATCAATTGCTGGTGCTGGTGGTTGCCGTGTGAACAGTTACCACTCAGCATCAACAACTGCGTCATCAACAACACAATGGCTCTTTTTACTCTAGATGCATTCCAGAATTGTGTTCCTCGCGTTTATCTCGTTGGCATGGAAAATACACACTATCTGTCATAGATGTGTCTTCTATAAAAATTACATGGTTTAGGGTGATTTTTATAGTAACCTTAGGCACTATAGAAATCAAGAAAGTTAATGGTCATTGAATTACTTTTTTAAGACGTTGCCCTACACTAGGAATTTCTTCCTGTATCGTGGGTGCGTTTACAAACATATAAACTCACATACACAACACCCAGAGCCGAAACAACTATCTGTAAGTCATACAAATATTTGTTCCGAGCGGGAATCGAACCCGCGACACGCAGCGCAGCAGTCAATCGCTCAACCACTGCGCCATCCGTGCGCTCAAATGATTTTTGAGATTCTTAAAATAATATAGAATTTGATTAAATAATATTATTTTAAGTAATCTATCTACAGATCGATTCATAATTTTGTTTCGCCACCAGACCTGCGCAATCGGTACTCGGTGGTTTGAATTTGTTTGCAAAACGTTTAGGGTAATAAAAACCTCCGATTAGTGTAATAAATGTCATTCATAGAACCCAGAAACATTTACGTTCTTATTATAACCCCATAATTCGAACAAGATTAAAGGTTAGTTTGCCGTTTTTTTCTTTAAATGAGATGCTGAGTAGAATAGATATATTTATCAGTAGCAATTGGCACTAGTGAAGGATGCGCGGGCGCAAGCCGGAAGCGCCTTGCTGTCAGATTAATTAATTGATACACGACAAAGTAAAACAACTGTTTACTTAAAAAAAGTAGTCTTAGACACTATTTACGCAGCTAAACTACACAATAATTACTTCAAACAATATAAAACAGTGTTATCTAAGTGTAATCTAGGTAATTAGTTGTTTCAGTAGCCGTAGTAGAACTTACATTTGTAAAACAATTGTTAAACATCCTTCTTGGTGATATGTTTCGAATGACGCTGGAGTGGATTGCTAGGTGTTTAGCACTAACATTATTGTGGCATACATTGATTGGATGTCTGGAGACGTAGTAGACCGGCAGCACACATCTCGGTAGTTGGCAGGCGGCGGCGGCGGGAGGCAGGAGGCAGCGAGTCGGAGGCGGCGCGGTGAACGACCGTCAGCGCCGAGCCGATTAGTCGATATTATTTAAAGCACTCCAATCTCGCTCCTTATTACCGGACGATGCGCCGATAATGCGCCGGCCGCCGCCCGTCCGGCCCGGCGCGGCGGCGCGGGCGCACCGGCCGGCCGGCACGCCACGCGGTAATCCCGCGCTTATCGCAGATGACTTACGATTAGTAAATTGGCGAGCGGAGAAGGGCGAGATCGGCTTTCTAATAAATTTAGTTGGAATTACAGGCGCATCTCCTGCGATGGGCTCTAATCGCGATCGCAACAGATATTCCGTTGAAAATTGTTATTCCAATAAGCGGCGGTTACCATTTACTTAATTGGAAAACTCATAAGTACAGGCACGGGACGGTAACTATGCACTTTGTGTTCGTCCGGCATCTCGCTGCGCCCGCGCGGGCCCCCGCGTCTGCCAGATTAGTGCACGACACGACTCTACTAGTTCATAGTCGGACATGTCTAGGGGTCGGAATAAATAGCACAAGTTAGTGTTTAACATTATAAATTCGTCCTACATGCCTACGGGCCATTTAAGATGACTTGCTGAAAATCAAAATAAATAATATTTTCACTCTGCAACTCGTCCCACGTTACTATCAAAATGAGAAAAAGTACAATCAATGGCAAAAGTGCCAGTGTGAAAAAAAATAATGTTATATTATATTTAATCATCACAACATTATCACATAAGTATAAACAGAAAAGATTAAATCATCACAAATTTGACACCAATTAACACACGAGGAAATAAGAAAAACTCATACATGTTTATTTATTTATTTAAACTTCATGTACAATAGTGGTACATAGGCGGACTTAATGCCACAAGGCATTCTCTACCAGTCAACCTTTAGGTTAAAAAGGACAACTTTGTGAAGTGGGTACAAAACATATTTAAAAATAACAACTTGTAAACGAAAATGTATATACTTACATATACACCGTGAAATTTAAATGGTTGTTTTCCCGCAGCGAAATGGTTTTGTCTATGTAATACAATCGTTTCGTAGTTATATAAAATATTAGAAACAAAAACTGGCATATTTAACATTGTGAAAAACTAAACTCGAAAGCGATCACGATCCAATAGTATACCTCCCGATATCTACGGCCGAACGACAGCAGGCCGTTGACCCGGGTGCTAGGTCACCGTCGAAAGAATTAGGTTCGAAGGCGGCTCCGTTTGATCAGGTTACGCGCGGGCTAGATTATGCCGTATAATTACACGCGAGAGCTTATTTTACTTTAAACATTTAATAAATCGGTCTTTGCTTTGTCGGCTTGTGGCTCGCTCGTTTGTTTTGCGTGCAAACTTTTATGCCGTATCACCACGTGCGAGAGTTTATTTTGGTTTGACATTATTTTGTGCATCGGTTTTCTTTGTAGGTGGTGACACGAGTAGTACCTAGTACCTACAAGTTACGTCCAGAGTTACTATTGTTACTCACTTTTTCGAGTTGATGAATATTTTTTTAATTATTTTAAAACAGAAACATCGTTATTTATTTACTTGAACTCTATACTTCGAAAGTACTCCTTAAGGCAAGTCGTTCTGCCGCGGGAAAACAACCAATTAAATTTCAGGGTGTATATTAATAATACATATATACAAATAAAATAAACTAATAAATACCAATAAAAAAATGAGAAACCTATTAATAATTATTATGACTAAACTTCTGTCTCTAGATGAAGAGCTATTTAGTCTGACTCAAATAGAGGTCACGAACTTTTCTTTTAAAAGAGAATTTGCTTTCAGCCTTTTTAATGCCAAAGGGTAGCGCGTTCCAGAGCTTTATTGTTGAGACAGCGTATGAATTGGACATAAAACCGTTGCGGTTTGAAGGAATTTGGAGGAGTTGATTTTTAAAAGCTCGAAGGTTACGACTGTGAGAACTGCCCAACACTTTGAAATAAGTTTTTAGATAATCGGGAGCACAAGGATTGTTCACAATAGTGAAGAGCAAGCAGAGAGATCTGAGGGACCTCCTGAGGCGGATAGGCAGCCAATTAAGCTGAGAACGGTAGGAAGAAATGTGATCGTATTTACGAAGGCCAAAAACAAAGCAAATACAATTGTTGAGAAGTCGATCCAATTTATTTAGAAGTTCTTGGGATTGATCAGGATAACAAACATCAGCATAGTCGATAATGGGGAGCACAAGTGACTGGACCAAAGTGATTTTAGTGCTGGATGGAAGGAAATGCTTGAACCTATAGAGAGACCGCAGCGAGAACGCGACTTTCTGGCTCATGTAGGTTTAATAATAATAAACCCTAAATAATAACTATAATATTTAGTAGGTACTGATTTTTTACTATTAAATTATCTATGAAAAAAAAAGTAAAAACTATAAATTCTTAAAAAAATATTGTTATAACTTGTTTTACTAACTGTACCAAACGTTGATAAAGTTTAAGGTATCACCCAAAAAGAAACGTGGGACGAGTTGCAGAATGAAAATATTATTTATTTTGATTTTCAGCAAGTCGTCCTAAATGGGCCGTGGGCATGTGAACGAGTTGATGAATTACTCATACCTACGAATAAGTGGGGTTACTTGTCTCTGTTTTGGATACCTTTCATTCTATCTGAAGGACTGTCATTGATGGTCTGCAGTGCAGCTGAAAATAACGGAAAACTCTTTTTAAATTAATTGTACCACCTAAATGAGCTTCTGTAATAAACTATATAATACCATCTGACGATTCAACTATAAACCAACTGCACCTATAGCACAGCCCTAGAGTCGGCCGCGGCCGCCTGGTGGCCACTTACACTATTCATAACATAATGCTAACCAGCTATCAGCGCTGCTCCAACTTGACTGCAGCTAATACCAAGCGCGCTCTAGCAAGATACATCAATCTTATAATAATCTAGATAGATGCTAGACAAACTGGATTCTAATCTGAAGCCGATCGTTGTCTGATAAATAATTATTTCTTACTAGGTTTGCTGTAGGACCAAACTTCTAATTAGTTTATGTATTGAACATTCTAATACGACCACGACCGCAGGTTTTGGTTACTGGAAACGATCGGATCAAGCGTTATTGGATCCGGATTACACGTGGATTAAACATGATTACCGAAATACAGAAGTGCTGAGTACATCCATCTGTCTGTCCCTTCAGAGAATTTTGGCGTGATGTTATAGCATAAATATCATGCCAAATCTGATGTCCAGCACCTGTAGCCAAGTTGACAATCTACAATCGTTAACGCTAGTAGAAAACGAATCAATGTATGGGAATTACACTTCGGAACGTTGAGTCACGTGGTCAGACCATACAAATAGAAGGCGTTAATGATTGTAGAAAGAGATTCCATACGAAGCGTTTGTAACTTGGCTAGGGGGGCTGACTAACATCGACTGCTACACCTGAATGCTACAAGTCGGTTTAATCACATATTCATACTGGCTTACTTTTTGTCATGGTACCTAATTTTAATGTGTCCTCATGACTACATAAATAATAATCATGTGTGTAGGTATATTCTAGTAGCGGGTTCGGTTTATCTTACTGCAAACAGTAAACGGTTGATTTTCTGAATCACTGAGCAACCATGTGGAATGAATATTAAGCACAGCTTTACAACTTCATTGTACTTCCCATTTAAAGGGAAATACACACTGCTGGAATACGTATGTATTATGATTAGCATTATAAATCTTATACGAGTATGTATGTGGTGAATAACAGTGATGCCATTTTATTAAGTCATCTGAATAACGGTTCGAAACGATTTTATCATTCTGAGAAACCTGAGTTCAGAATTATTTATAATCTCGGTAAAAAGTAATATATTTTATTCGTAAAACAAAGGTGTAAATATGTACATACAAACAGTAAACAAAAGTAAACTTTACAAAATTATACTAAACCTAACTACTTACACTATGTACAAAAGAAAGGTTCACTTAGGCGTCGAAGTACATACATACATAGTACATACTCCTCCACATCGCTGTCATCGGGGAACGTGCCCAGAAGACTGGCAGCATTGGCACGTTGAATGGCAATGCTGATTCTTTGCGCAAAGAACGAGCCAGCCCTCTGGTCACGCACATTGTCGATCAGTCCGCGAGAGATCTCCTTAAAAGGAGACGTGCACTCGGGCCCCATGACCCAAGCGTTCCGACCCCAAACGGCTTAAAACTGTAATTACCAATTAGGTTACAGCATTTGCACTGCTTGAGGGCCTCAGCAGCCGCAGCAGCAGCGCCAGCACAGCCCGCCGAACTAGGAACACGAGATGGCGCAAGGGTGTCGAAACAGGTTGCGTCCCACACCAGAGGCCTGCCCACCTTCCACGGTACCAATGTCATGCCATCTGGTCTCTTCCCATCGTAAAGTACCAAACCGCTAGGTTCTAATACAGCTGGTACGCTGCCGGTGATAAGGGCTCGATAAATAATGTCATTGATGCTGGCGTCCTGCTGTGCGTCCTGCACGCTTGCAACCAGACAGGCCATGGTGCCCATGGCTGCCGGCGGCTTCACCACATTGGCACCTATGGTGCCCGTGGTGGATAACGGGAGTGCTTGAAGCTACAAACCCGACTCCCATTCCCCCACAGCCAGCAGACGCGCACGCTCAGCAGTACTAGACGATGTATTTATAAGATTATTCTGTATAATACTGCAGAGCGGCACATTCCATCGTCTCTAGGAGGACAGGTTATCGAGCAAATCCGTAATGGGACAAGCCATTTTCCAAGCGTTCAACGCGTCGGTCAAACACGGTACCTCAAAATCAACCAGTGAGGAAGATAATTTATCAGATCCTAGTTAATTTATCAGTACCGTAGACGGGGAGAGGAAAGCTGGTAAACTTATACTTGATATTTTGCGGACGCCGAGGCTACCCAAACGAATCAAAGTCAAATGTATTTATTTCGACTAGGCCATTAAGCGACACTTTCGAACGTTAACAATTAAAATTAACAAGTAATAAAAATTGATTCTACCGTGCATTCGGAAAAGTAGCTTGTTATGGAGAAGAAGGCACAAGAAACTCCACACTTACTCTTTTTACCCGACTGCCGAAGGAAGGTAATGTGTTTATCAGTCTATGTATGTATGTTTGTTCCTATGTGGCGTTCTAGAGACCAAACGCGTTTTCCGATTTTGATGGTTCTTACGTCAATCGATTCGTCTCAACCCTGCGAGTGTCACGGCTACATTAAAATTGGAAAATAGAAAAAGGCCAATTTTGGGCGCCATATCGTGGGGGCCCAAAATTTATTTTCTTCCAAACCTATCTTGTGGGGTAGAAAAATAAAAAGTTTTTTTTTAACAGTTGGTTACAAAAATATATAACATTTATATGTTTAAGTGTACATCATTCTAAAAAAAAATACGACAAAGTTGTAAATATATTTTTTGTTTTTTTTAAATATTAAAAAGAAAGCTTTTTACAACATTAAAGTAAACACATTAATAAATTCATATACGTGAGGACGATGCACCTAGCACTACTATACTGCATATAAGTATTACAAGCACTAATAGGTAAATTCCTTCGCTTGAAAAATAGGAACATGGTTCTCACATACTAACAAATATTGCAATCATAGGTAAATTACCTTTTTTTTTTTTTTTTTTTTTTTTTTTTGATCTCGCTGGGAAAAAATGCATTACGCATACCCACCCATTGGGGGAATGGGGGGGTATGTGGGACTCCCCGGAATGAATCCGGTATACCCACTAAAATAACCCAGCGGCACTCCCGCATCGTCTTGAATTGGAGGAGGACTGGGAAACTGGCAGAGCCTTTACGTCCAGTCCCCCGCCGACGACCGCCCGCCTTTACAGCGGGGCCTTCACGCCCCTCCCTCAGTGGAGGGGCCCGGGAACGACCGCGAGTGCTCGGCCGTTCCCGCCCGACGAGGGTGGTGACTCGTGCAATGCGAGCGAAGGCGCCCCCGCGCCTGTCGCCCGCTAGTCACCACCAGGAGGTGGGAGGAGACGATCGTACAACCGCCTTCTCCCACCCCTTCTTCGCCTGCGGTGCGGCGGCGCGAGAGGATCGTCCTCCCGCGCCCGCTCCGCCGCCTCCTTTTGCGACATCACGACCTCGCAAAAGGAGGCAACCGCCGCCCAGGCCTCCTCACTCCCCAGCATGGAGTAGACCACGCTGGGAAGCGAGAGGTCCTGTCCGATCACATCGATCAGGGCACGGCGCAGCTCAGCCCAAGCTGGGCACACCTCGAGGGTGTGCTGCGCCGTGTCCTCTGCCGCGCCGCAGTGGTGGCACGCCGGGGTTTCCTCCCTCCGGATCCGGTGCAGGTGCGTTCCGAAACAACCATGTCCGGACAACACCTGCACCAAACGGAACGAGAGGAAACCATGTGGCCGCTCGAGCCAGCCCTGCAAGACTGGCCCGAGCGCGTCCAGCGTCCGGCGTCCAAAGGCGGCGGTGGCGAGGTCCTCCGCCCAATGGAGGACGATGGCGTCCCTCGCCTCCCGCCGCACGGCCTCCCGCTCTTCTGCGGCGGGGCGCTCTCCCTGCGCCCTACGCCGCGCCGTCCACTCGTACACTCTGGCGAGCACCCATGCCTCCAACTCCCAGGGAGGGGTGCCCGCCAGAGCGCACGCCGCCGAGAAGCCCACTGAGCGGTAGGCCCTCGCCACCCGCTGTGCAATGGCCCTTTGTGGCCTGCGGATGGCGGTTGCATTCTCCCTCCTCTGGAGGGAGTCCGCCCAGATGGGTGCCCCATACAGGGCCATGCTGCGCAGGATGCCGGCATACAGTCGCCGGCACCGTCCGCTCGGCCCCCCGAGGTTGGGGAGGAGCCATGAGAGGGCGTCCGCGGCTTTCAGCAGGCGCGTCGACAGCCCGCTAAAGTGCGGGCCGAAGCGCCACCTGCTGTCCAGCACTAGGCCCAGATATTTCATCTGGGCCTTCACCGCTATTCGGACGCCCTCCACGACGATGTGGGCATCTGGAGGGCAGCGCTGCCGAGGCCCGTGGAAGAACACGGCCTCGGTCTTGTTCAGCGCCACCCTCAATCCCAGGCGGCGGATCCTCTCTGCGACCAAGGATCCGCCCGCCGAGGCCAAACAGGCCGCCTCCCCAAAGCTCCTCCCCCGGGCAGTGAGGAGAGTGTCATCTGCGTAACAGATGACACTCGTGCCCTGGAGGAGGGCTCCTCGCAGGAGCCAGTCAAAACCGATGTTCCACAGGGGAGGGCCTAGAACCGACCCCTGCGGAACACCGGACTCCGCGCCGTAGCGCCTGATCCTGGCCGTCTTGTCCACGAGGAGGACCTCTCGGTCCTCCAAGTAGCTGGCCAGGATCACCCGCAGATATTGGGGCACTCCGTGGTATCGGAGTGCCTCCAATATGGTAGAGTGGGGCACGGAGTTGAAGGCGTTGGCGATGTCGAATGACACCGCCAACACTCCGCCCCCCGACTCCACCGCCTCCTGCACCTGGACCTTCAGCAGGGCCAAGGCGTCGACCGTCGAACGCCCCCGTCGAAATCCGAACTGGGCGTCCGACAGGTCCGGCCCTACCTCCCGCAACTGGCTATTTAGCCGGGTGGCGATGATCCCCTCGAACAATTTACCGACCTCATCGAGCAGAACGATGGGCCGGTATGCCGAGGGGGAGTCCACCGGGCGTCCCTCTTTCCGGAGGAGGCACAATTGCCCCTCCTTCCACAGTTTCGGGAACCTCCCAGCCGTAAGACACGCGCTGAAGAGGTCCCGAAACCTTTCCTCCATGAGGGACGCTGCGATGGCCACCACCCGTGCGGGGACGCCATCCGGTCCAGGAGCCGTCTTCTTCGCGCGGAGGCTCAGGATCCCCGCGCGAAGTTCCTCCACCGATACCGGAGGGACCTCCTCCTCCGGCGCTGCCACCACCCCCCCTGGGGGGTTCATCGTTGGTGGGGTGAAGTCGGCCCTGCGCGGAAACAGGGACCGGACCACCCCATCCAGCAACGCCGGCTCCAGGGTCTCCGTCACTGGGGGACCAAAGGGGCGCAGTTGGTTCCGCGCCGCCTTATATGGCCTCCCATACGGATCCCTGTCGAGGCCCTCCAGCATCTCAGCCCTCGCCGAGTCCTTGGCGGCGCACATCGCCGACTTGAGGACCGTCTTTGCCTCCAGGTAGGAGGCGTAGAGGTGGTCCTCCCCGGCCTGTGATCGGTTGGTGCGCCGCCGACTCCGCGTGTAGGCCCGTCTGGCCGCCACGCAGGCGGCCCGGAGCCCCGCCAGCTCCTCCGTCCACCAATATACGGCGCGACGTGGAGGCGGACGGCGTGACCGAGGCATGCTGGAGTTGCATACCTCGGTCAGGGACCCTCGGAGCTGAAACGCTGCGGCGTCAACGTCCAGGGCCTCCACAGGGGGCGAGAGCCAGTCCTGGAGGAACGCCGCCTCCTGAGCTGCCTCTCGGTCTAGGCGGGTGAGAGCCCATCGCGGGAAGGGAGATTGGCCCGAACGGGCCATAACTCCCCGCGGGCCCTGGGTGGAGATGTCGAACCGCACGTAGCGGTGGTCCGACATGGTCTCCACCATCTCCACCCGCCAGTTCACAACGCGGGCGGCTAGCACGGGGGTGGCAAACGAGACGTCAACCACTGACCCTCCCCGCTGCCGCACACACGTGTGAACATCCCCCCTGTTTAGGAGGGACACACCGCACGACGCTGCCCAAAATTCGGCAGCGCGTCCCCGGACGTTGCAAGAGGTGGCCGGGTTGCCCCAGGCCACTGACTTGGCGTTCAGGTCGCCCAACACGACGACCTGACGCGGTGCCGCCCTCCCGACGACTGCCGTTAGGACTTCCAGAAAATTCTCGAAGTCCCTTAGAGGGCGGTTAGGGGAGAAATAGACCCCAACCAGGGCTATGTCTCCCCACGCGGCGGCCACGTATCCCGGTCCCGTCTCTAAAAGCGAGAGGGGAGGGGAGTCCGTGGCAGGCCGCGACACCAACGCCACCAAGCCGTCCCGATCACCCAGCCAATGGCCAGGTATCGAGTACGGCTCGGCAACCACCGCCACGTCCACCAACCACTCAGCCACGGTCTGCATCAGCAGATCCTGGGCCGCTCTGCAGTGGTTGGTGTTCGCCTGGAGGATGCGATGTTCGACCCTTTGCATTAGTCGGACATCGCACCCCCCTCCTCCACGGCCGCCGTGGTCCTAGCCTCTGAGACGGCGGTGGCAGTGACAGGCCGGGTCGTCGCCTGCACTTTGCCCCTCTTCGGGGGAGGATTACAATTCCTCCCCTTCATAATGTGGCCTGCTGGGCGGCCACTGGCTGCACAAACCGCGCAGTGCGGCGTGGCGGCCTTGCAGGAGGCGGCCTTATGGCCCTCCTTGCCGCAGCGGTAGCAGCTGTCCGTCCTGTCTACGCTGGACGGACAGAGGGCCCGGGTGTGTCCGATGCCGAAGCACCTGAAGCACCGCAGGGGCTGTACTGCAAGTGCCCGGACTACACCCGAGCTGAAGCCGACGGCTAGCCGTCCCTTATCGAGGACGGCTTTGGCGGCGGCGACTGGGCACTCCAGGCGAATGGCGCCCATGCCGCCGCGGCCGGGCCTGATGCCCCGGCCTTGCACCGCTGCGACGTCGCAGCCCCCTATGGCTGCGACCGCCGCCACCACCTCCTCTTTGGTGATAGGTAAATTACCTAATTCAACAACAACGAAACAGTGTGCGAGTCATATTTTTTTAAAACAAAATGAGTAGATAAATATAAAATAAAGCGTTACTACAATTATGAATATAATACTAATCAACCAGTTTGACTTTCTCTACACTAAAGATTGCTTTATGGAGCAGGACCAGCATGTTTCCAAGCATTCTTATCTTGAATATAATCATATAATTTGTAATATGCTTCTTTACAAAGTGTACTTTACCTATTGTTTTAAATTTTCTTTCATTTAGTCATAATATCTAACAAGGTATTTTGTTATAGAATTTAACACAGTACCCCATGAAAGAAGTGTGGTGAATGGGAAGCGTGGCTTGTTGACCTGCTCGGTCGTCCAAGGCCACATTTAGGATTGATAGATGAAAGTGTGTTCTTCTGTGAGGAGCTCGTGACTAAATAATAACAGCCGCACGGGTCGATCTTCAAGGTTAAGCAACGCTTGACGAGGTCGGTCCGTGGATGGGTGACCATTTTCAACATACTCGTACCGAGTTTTCTCCGTGCCTCGGAAAGCACGTTAAGCCGTTGGTCCCGGCTGTCATTTGAAGATCTTTGACAGTCGTTACGAGTAGTCAGAAGCTTGAGATCTGACACGTCAGTCTTACCAAGGGGTATAGTGTTACCCAGTTACTGGGTTGTGGAGGTCAGATTGGCAGTCGCTCCATGTAAAAACTGGTACTCAGCTGAATCTGGTAAGACTGGAAGCCGACCCCAACAAAAATTGGGAAAAGGCTAGGCAGATGATGAGATGAAAGTGTGTTCTTTATAATTAGGTCTACTTTTTCTAAGAGTTGTGGGTGTTTCCATAAATGAGAAGAGCAAAGACTATAAGTAAATTTTGGTCCAAAGCAACAATATCGGATAAGTGTGTACGTCGAATGCATGTTAATTTTGAAAAGTCTTTCCGAGACATCGTTAAAATTTTGCATTTTCCGTTCAATGAAATTTGGAAAGGATAGGTACATCAATAAAAAAAACATTCGGTGTCCATAACGCAAAATATTGGTACCTATCAAAGACACCGACTTCCAAAAATAAACTTATTTTTCAATTTGTAGTTTTCTTATTTGGAAGTCGGCAGTATTTTTTTGGTAAAAAAAAATTAGTAAGGTACCTATCATGCCAGAATAGATTACCCGAATAACATGAAATTGAACATAACCGGTGAAATGAGGGTGTACCAAGGTGAACTGTACACATCTGCGTACCTCTTTAGAGCGTACTGGCGAGATGTTATGGTATGAAATGGTATAAACAATAAACAGACGTGCGATTGCAGCAATCCCGAGAGATTTGCCGTTATTTATTGAAGAGTTATGTTGTATATCTCCGAAGTTCTTCATCAGATCTTCACCAAATTAAAATGTGACCAGTTTCGAAACATACTTTTTCGTACGAAAAAAGAATTTTAAAAATCGGTCTACAATTGACGGAGATATCGGTGAAAAAACACAAAAAAAAACTCGCACATAGAACCTCCTCCTTTTTGGTAAGTCGGTTAAAAATAGGAGAACCCAGGAGGTGAAGCGAATTTATCTCTGTCATTTTAATATTAGGTGCTGTGGCGTTGAATTTTGCTAAACTAGTCTGTCGGTCAGTAGTTTGGGGGAGGTAAATTTCGCATTTCGAAATGTTAGTTCCAGCCCAATTGAGCTAAATTTATCATTCAAAAAGGTTAAATCGTTCAAGACGTAGGTGGATTAGATACAGTCTTGCCTTTCAATCATCCAAATACCATACATTGAATTTAGAATTTGGTAGGCGAATTGGGTTTATTGCCAAACTGAAAATGACTGGCCCAAGAGGGTCACCTTGTCGACAACCAACAACTGATTCCAAAAGGTTTTCCTTGTAGAGTACTTAGAGGGGTGCCTATAACATTCATATAGAAAACTGTAAATTGGTATTTCTTTTTGAACTTCTGTCAACAAGGTATCCCTGTTTACGGAATTGACGGCATTTTTATGTCAACCTTTAGTATGACCTCACTTCATTGCTATTCAGGTACGTAGAGATAAGGCGTGTACCGCAGGCTCATAAACCCGAAGCCCAGCTTGTAGGTTGCTGGAATTTGCTGGCCATTGCTTCGCTGTAAAAAGCACAGCAAATTTTGGCTGCGATACGTCTGTAGGTATAACCTACGGCAATGGGACGAATGCTACCATGCTCCTTGCGCAGGGCACATAGATATTCCCCGTACAAAAGATGTTCATATTGCCAGAGAGCATGAGGTTGATGAGGGCCGGCAGCTCCATCAAAAGGGATTCACCAGCTCCCCCAGTGCCTGCGCACATTAAATCTTTCAAATGTTGGGGTGTCAGGGCGTCGAGGCGGCCGGTAGATCCACTCCAGAAATAACTCACGGCTGCACACAATTGTTGGGCTGTAATTTTCAAAATGTTGTTTTCATGATCGGGGGGGGGTGGGGGTGAGTGGAAGGTGAGATCATCTGCCGGGGCGGGGTGTTTGCTCTCCAGAGCTGTAAGTGTCTCTGGAGATTACAATGCAACCACATCGCTGAAGATGATCCTAGGCGCACCTCTGATATCATCTTCACCTAGTTTCGACTCCACATGGTGCAATAACCCTCTTTGGGCAGGTGTGATAATAATTTAGGTTCAAAATATTCGGCCGAAATGTTACAGTTGTCTTTGATTTGAGCGGTTAAAGTTTTTTTGGTTGTCAGATTTTTTTGCTCATATAGAATTCTAAACGGGAAGGTGAGTACTCAATACTCAATACATTCATAAATATATATTTTGTAATATATATATTATATGTATTTTTTTTATAGTAATTGCTCCCACGCACTTACTGAGTTCTCTCGGACGGCGAGGCGGACACAGCGTGCTAGGCTCGATGCCACGGAAGATCTCGCGGCGCGAGAAACCCTTTTTAAGACAGGTGTTGAAGTTTTTAATTTTGCAAGCGTTTGCCAAAGGGGTTGAGGGAGTGAAGGCACATTATGGGATTTGTGTTTCTTACCCAGATGTACCTTCAAACCCCGTTCCCCTTTAAAAAACCATGCTTGGGAACAGTGAGGGCATCTGACTAGGGCATCCGGCGATGTGGCAGGTTGACAACCACTTCATACGGCATAGCTACTGTCGTAATTATTTATCATATACAAGAAAAACTACAATACAATACTAACAGGAAAAAATAATAAGTCATAGAAATAATAAAATACATACTTAAAACTACTGCTACCTACTGCTGTTACCTTATCTGTCATATGGAGCACAAACTTGGATTTTCCAAGAGAGAACTAAACATAAAATTCGTTCGTGCCAGCGTGCTATAGAACGAAGCATGTTAGGAAGTAGGCTTAGCGATAAAATCAAGAGCGAAGATATTCGCAAGAAAACAAAATTAATAGACGCAGAACGTCATGCACAACAGCTAAAATGGAGATGGGCAGGTCACATCGCCCGCAGTACAGACAGGAGATGGACTATACGAGTCACAAAATGGAAAGGACCCAGTGGAAAAAGGAACAGAGGAAGACTTAAAGATCGATGGATCGATGAAATTAAAATACAGCCGGCGAAGACTGGATGACAAAGGCGGCAAATCAAAAACTATGGAAACAGTTGGAGGAGGCCTATATCCGGAGAGGAGCCATGCCCTAAACACATCTTTTTATATATTTGGAGTATTATGTTAGTTTAAATTCAATGTAAGTGCATGGAAATAAAAATGCTTTATTATTTATGGTCTGAAGCAAGCACCGCTCATGTGGAATAAGCGGCTACCTGAATATTTAAAGAAATTGAAAGGATTTCAATAACTGAAATTAGATCTATGTCTGTTTTTGTAAAAGGAGC
The DNA here is from genome assembly GCA_947562075.1 of Orthosia gracilis. Lineage (NCBI taxonomy): Eukaryota > Metazoa > Arthropoda > Insecta > Lepidoptera > Noctuidae > Orthosia > Orthosia gracilis. Next base: position 26,237,416 of record OX387266.1, read on the forward strand.
AATTTATGTCGATGATGGAATTTTGATAGGAAATAGTGAAAATTTATTGAATAAATTGAAAGGACTGGAAAAAGAATTTGAAATTAGAATATTTGACAAAGTCGAGAAGTTTATTGGACTTGATATACAGGTTAGAGAAAATTATTTGAAAATTTATCAGGAATCTTACATTGAACAAATATTGAAAAATTTTGGATTCAGTGACTTAAAAGAAATTATATTGCCGAATATTTTAGTCGATACACATCAAGAGGGGACGAGTGATAGTAGTGACGTGAATCGTTATAGGCAGTTGATAGGGTCTTTACTATACTTAGTAAATAAAACTAGAAACTAGTAGACATCAAGAGTGTCCTAATTTAAATGATTACGCTAATATCAAAAATCTCTTCAGATACCTTAAAAGCTCTATATCTTCTGGTATTCAATACTTACGGGGAAATAGTTTAGTTTTGACAGCGTATTGTGATGCAGACTTCGCTGGTGATCCTGATACCCGGAAAAGTATGACTGGCTTTGTAGTGTTGTACAGTGGTGTTCCCATACATTGGTGCTCGCGTAAACAGTCCGTCACCGCTGTCTCTAGTACGGAAGCAGGATACATCTCTGCCGCAGAATGTATCAAAGATTTACTTTATGTTCAAAGTCTGATTAAGGAGACTACAGGGCATACACCAAAAACACAATTATTTGTTGATAATCAGTCGGCTACTTTTTTAATTAAAAACGGAATTGTAAATCAGAGAAGCAAACATATTGATGTGAAATATCATTTTATTAAAGAAAAGATAGATCAAAATTTAATTGAAATTTTCTATTGTCCAACCAATTCTAGTATTGCAGATATTTTGACAAAAGGATTAGTCAAAACAAAGTTTTTACGTTTAAGAAAGCATATTGTGAGTGATCAGTGAATTTGATGTGAACTTTAATAAAGTGAATTTGTGGAATAATTAGTTAGGTGTTAGATGATATACCTAGTAGAGATATTGTTTTGGAATTGATTTGAAATTTAGGTATTAGTTATAATATAAGGTTGTCTTGATTGTTAATTTCAAATTTATATTTAAGGGGGAGGTTTAATATAATATGAAGAATGTAATGATAGGTATAGTATACCTAGGTTTTTATTTTTGTATTAATTACTAGCTGACCCCCGCGTTTTCGCTCCCGTCATCTGGCTATCTACCTACCTATCACCTACCTGTCTACCCTACCTACCTATCCTACCTACGTACCCACCAACCTTGCCACTACCAAATAATGAATTTTATAGGCAAAATTTCATAGGCAATTTTCATAAGGATCTTTATTTTTTTTTAAATAGTATAGCCTATGTTACTCGGGAATAAAGTAGCTTTCCATAGGTGAAAGAAATTTTAAAATCGGTCCAGTAGTTTCGGAGCCTATTCGGTACAAACAAACAAACACACAAACAAACAAACAAAAAAATCTTTCCTCTTTATAATATTGGTATAGATGTGTTCAGTGTTAAAGTTGTAAACGAGGTGCTTTAGAAAAATATGTCAAAGTTAAATACAGGTTGGTTTTGATTTTATTTGAGACGATGTAAAATTCAGAGGGGATGTTTTAGATGAATTTTTTAATTGTCTACGATTATTGTCTATGTGATGAAATGGAAAAAAAATAATAGGCAAGTACCTATATTCTGAAAAAAAAATTGTTGAGTAATGAAGGTTTTGTTTTCATAAATAGATATAGTTTATTTTTGATAGTAATGTAGGTTTTGTATTAACAGTTATTATTCTCAAGATGAAATAAATGTGTGTGAGAACAATTCAAGAATTATTACTTAATTTAATTAAATCATGGATCCCAAGTAAAATTTATTATATTTATTACGAGACAGTCTTCCCGGCCAGCAACAATTAGTTGCGCTTTAAACAAGCAATTTTTGTACATATATAATCTGAATCTCGGAAACGGCTATAACGATTTTCATGAAATTTTGTATGCAGGGGGTTTTGGCGATAAATCGATTTAGCTAGGTTTCATTTTTAGAAAACGATGTTTTCTCTATTTTCACCCGAGCAGAGCTCGGTCGCCCAGGTACTGGGAATTAAGTGACGACTGTTTATGGTAGGCATTCCTCAAGGAGGAACGATGACCTGAAGTAGGAAGAGGGTATCCGCGCTTAATTTGAGAAGCACGGGACTCGAATTTATTTTAACTTTAAAAATCCGCCAGTTACGAGTTTTTGGGCACTTTTTCCGTCCTTTTTTATTCTTTCGACTTATAAGTAATATGGAACTTATTAGTCGAGAGAATATGCTTTATAAGTTTTAGATTACTTAGTTGCCTTGCTTTAACTGGAAAACGTAATTTCTTTTTCTACACAATAATTAAATCTGCTAGCTAGGAATAAAATTGTATCAATTTGTGACATTCCATTATATATTACGTTTCTTATTGGAGAGTACAAGGAAACGCAAGATTGAAGTTAACTGACTTTATTCTTTTTCCCGGCATATATCGTACATATAAAAAAGTAGCCTGCCCTACACTTATAAGATTGACCTCAAACAGATCCAACTCTCGTAAATTGAATATTCGCACAAACAATAAATATTCAGCTTGGGCAAGTGTTGCACACAACTGGTATCGCACAAGAACACAGTCGCGCGCTAATGGACGCACACGTCGCAACACGTTAATATCACGTCGTTTCGCATACAGCGAGGAGGCAGTAGGTCTACTACACACAAATGGTTGATCAAATAACAATACTGGTTCAACCAGATTGACAAGTCTCTACCACGTAAGAAACGCTTGCAACCTACACGTAGCCATACCTTGCCTAGATAATTTGCACGTAGTGTTGCGTACCTTGTAGTGTTGCGTAGCTCGTGCTATTGCGTAGCACGTAACACTTCGTAACACAAAGCGTTGCGTATTGCGTAGCATATATCGTGGTGTAGCACGAAGCACTAAGCAGAGTATTCCGTAGCACATACTGTTGTGTAGCGCGTAGTACGTTGTGTTGCGTAACACATGGCGTTGCGAAGCACAGCGCGTTGCTTAGCGTAGCTACGTTACATGTACCGTGAAGAACTTGAAACTTTTTATAGTGTTCCTCATGATGTTCAAAGTAACCCTCCTGAGCCGTCGCTGCGCAGTGGTTAATATCTCAATAGTTGGCAAGTAAATCATAGCTGGTTATGTGGACGTCAGTTATGCTATTAGGAGCAACTTCCGGCCGCCATAACCGCATTACAAACTACAAACTTTATCATTTGCACTCTCCTCCTCCCCTCCCCCGCCTGCCACATAGCCCGCGGTCTGGTAATTAATATTGATCGCACAAACTATTGTTTTAACTACAGACAAGACGCGACAGGTTGGCTGGAACTTTCGCTGAGGGGTGCGCGGCGTACCGGCGGCGAGGTTTATTCTGCTCCTACGTGACTGGCAGAGGTCACAGTGGTTGCAACTGAGTAATTGAATGAGCTGAACTGAACACTACGGAAATTAATGGTTTTTCATTCAATGTTATGTGTGGTAAATTGGTGATAGTTCAGTGGGTTATTATTACAAAACGGAGTAGGTATGCTAGTATCTAGAGCGTGCGTGTAATATTGTTCTCAAGATAAATATCAAGCGACGTGTCTTGAGGATCGGCAGCCATCCATCTAAATTATTCAAATGCGAAGATGAGGCGTAAACAATAGTCGCTTGTCGCTAATGTGTTTATAATGTGCCTGCGCAGTAGCGGGCGCGTGGCGCGTGATCATTTCCAATTTAACACGATCGTCTCCGAGCGACACCCTTGCTGCGCACGCGCACCTACAGCACAGGCGACGGGCACACATGTGGGCAAAATGAAACGAATTGGAAATTAATATAAATGTGAATGTGAATGCTGAAGACGATTTCAATTTGTTTTTATTATTGAGTTATCAACATATTAATATAAAGCGTCAAATGTGAATGAAATTATTAATTCGCAGGACACACACACACGTACCCATTCTATTTAATGCTGCGTGTCAGTAACGCATAATAATAAAGTGTTCTGCGAAGTGCGCTGTCTCTGAAATACCTTCAGTTTAATTGAGGCGGATCATAATAAGAGAAAAACCTAATTACATTAAAGATAAATTCCTGTTGAATGACGTCTAGGAATCGAGGATTGAGTCAATCGATAAACATATCCGAGACGCTCGTAAAGCGGTTAATGTGCAAGTACCGTGTATTACAAGCGGCGCGGAGCGATGCGGCGCGGTCGCACGTCGACGCAGATCGGTGCGGCGAAGCGCGCGGCGTTGCTTGGCGCGATGGTGCGGCGCGGACGCACACCGCGCCTGACGAATGCGGCGCGCGGAACGAATGCCGCGATCTGCTCGCGCGCATTATACCGCATTTACACTTTATTACGGCGCGCGCGACTCTTATTTAATTTGACCATGCTCCGAGCGGTGACCGTGGGACCCCTAATGACGAATACGATTCACAACATGCGAGAGACAAATAACTCTACAGCTAACTATCTAATAATTCTTCAAAACACTTTAAATTACTTGTACATACGTACCCACCTACCAGTACGTAATTAGTGTACATCAATGATTTTCGGTTTTCCCATGGCTAGCTATGACAGGCAAGTTTTACAGATTGATGTGTTCGTACGTAGTCACGACGAACAGAACGAGCACTTAGCACATACAAATATGAAGCAAATTGTCAGTTTATACTTTATAGTGTGACTGTAAAGAAAGTCGGGCATCATTTAAAACTTCTTATCATAAAAGCTAGATGTATCTCAAGAGTAACGTTCAATAAGAGTTGATTTGCAGCCTAATTTGCTACGGCTACGGCGTCAATAACAGACTGCCATTCAAAACCCAACAAACCTACTGTGCGACCACTTCAGAGCTTTATTTACTTAAAATTATGCCTGGCTACACCAAGCAGGTCTGATTACCTGAAAGTGTTGTTATAAATTGTATTTAAGTCCAATAAAAACAACTAACAGCCATAAATAAAGTAATTACATTCTAACTCTACGCACACATCAGCGTCGAAAAAAACGCTCAATAGATATCATAGAGCAGCTTCTAATCGATAGAGCTCCCCTGGTTGTAACTATCGCGCTCTCGCCAGAAAGGGTAGGCAGCACATAAACAGTGGCGACAAACTCGCTGAATGCACTTATTAAAACGCGTCTAATTACCTCGCTATGTGTATTGTGGTCACCGGTGTTACTTGAAATTACGAGGTAATTATGATCGAGGGCTCTGTTTACTACATATATACCTACATAATATGACCTACCACATTGCATTTAGCAAGTCGTTAATTTTATTGTATGATCTAATATTTTATTATAGGTAAACTGTTTGAAATTAATTTAGTAAGTCGAAGCCTCAGATTTAATTTCTATAGTCATCAAAAGTCAGTATTTAGACCTCTTCAAAGGCACCACATATCTTGGCTAACGAATGAATTGAAAAAACCTGTTAAACAATCACTACAAGATCACCTTGGATCCCCTTTAAAAGTGGTAGTCTCTGCATCCATCTCATGTCACAACACGTCACCCCCGGCCACTAAACAGTTCTGAACGCCGTCACTTGTCCCGTCCGACCCGTCCGGTCCGGTCGTACCTCGCCTACTTATAACCATTTAACACCTCGTTCAGACGGAAGGGTGCGCGACAACCCTTTTTTATGCTACCTCGACGTCGAATAAGAAATTACAGAAGGTTTGGATGCAAAAGGATTTTTTTTTAAGTGAATATATTCCGTAGAAGCAGTTTATAGGACAGAACTAAACTAAATTATGATTTAATCTAAACTAATATAGATAAAGTAAATGCGTGTCAAAACGAAATAGAAAGAAGTGTAAAGTGGTGTGAAACACAACAATAAAAAACACAACAAAATTTTAAAATGTCAAACAGGTATGCAGTACTCTAAGATGGAGATGGACAGGACACATGTTAAGAGAAATATCTAAATGGACAAAAAGAATAACTGAGTGGTACCCTTGGGACGGAAAGAGAAACAAAGGCCGACAAACAAAGCGTTGGGAAGGTGAACTTAAGCGTGTGGCCGGGCCAGAATGGATGAGAATAGCTAAAGATAGACAGAAGTGGAGGCTCTAAGAGAAGGCGTTTGTCGAAGGACTAGCTATGGAAAAAAACATCGTATCACGTATTTTCTATTTTTATTAACAGTGACCTGGAGTTTATTGGGGAGTGGTCGCGGTCCTTTGGGCTGCAAATTAACCCTAAGAAGTCTCAGGCCATGGTTATCGGCTGCATGCACATGCGGGCTTGATGTTGCGTCGCTGTCTCCACTCTGGTTGAATGGAGTTCAGATTGAATACTCGGGGATTGCTAAAAACCTGGGGGTAATCTTGGACTCGTATTTGTCATGGACTGCCCATGTCGCTGAAGCCAGTCGCAAGGTGCACTACACGTTTCACTCGCTGAAATGCCTCCAGAATGTTTTGCCCTTAACCACCAATATTTCCCTAGCTCAAACTCTCATTCAGCCCGTCATTGACTACGCCGATTTCTATTGTTTGGATGCCACCGAGGAGCTTTTAAATAAACTTGAGCGTTTGCGAAATATATGTATTCGTTTTGTTTTCAATCTTAAAAAGTATGACCATGTTTCTGGCTATCGCAAGATACTCAAGTGGCTCCCAATTCGACTTCGCAGGAACTCTCGGATGTTGTGTCTGCTATTTAACATCCTTTATAATCCTAAAACGCCTCCCTACCTCCGTGAACGCTTCTCCTACTCCCATCCTGCGGATGCAGCTTGCAGGTCGCATCTTAAGAATATACTTGATACCCCTTCCCACACAACCGACTTCACTCCTACTCCTTTACTGTGCACGCGGTGCGTTTGTGGAAATTGCTGCCGCCTGACATTAAGGACTGCCAAACTCTTGCAGTTTTCAAAAGAAGAGTGAAAGAACACTACCTTTCCATTCCGTCATAGTTGCATATAATATGTATAATTATCTTTTTATATGTATTAGTATTTATAAAGTATTAATTGTTATGATAAGTATACTTATATGTATGTTTATGACAGTATATTTTATTTGTTATATTGTAAATGAAATAACTGTGAATTGTTTTATGTGTTTATTTTTCCCCTCCACACACGATGTCTACATCTCTTTTTTATCATATTCCATTCGCAGGTATGCTGGCAGAGATTTCATTAGAAATAAGCATCACCTCTGTACCTATTTTTCTGTTCCTTCTTCTTGTCTTTGTATTATGTGTGTGTACAAAAATTGTTAAAAGAAATAAATAAAATAAAATAATGTCATAACAGTAATAAAGGCTTATTTTATTTATTTATTTTATTTATTAATATAGATAAACACAAAGCATAGGAGGAAGAAGCTACACTGGCCTTCAAAACTTAGTACCACACTTTTGAAATTGCAATTGCTCATAAGATATAGAAGTGAGAGTTTTGAAATAAAAAAAGTTTTATAGAAAACTTCATCAACTTCCTTTTAAATTATAGTAACGTTTTTAACTTTAAAAAAAAATATAAAAAAGATATTCCTCAACAGTGGTGGTGCTTGTTGGCAATTTCGACATTGTGTCGAACATCGAAATTGCCAACAAGCACCACTACTCTCTTTCTCTCGTAAAAATTGTTTGGAATAAATAAATACAAACACAAAGCTCGTCTTCAGTATGCCAAACCGGCTCGAAGCTGTAATCAGAGCCCAAGGAGGCAATGCCAGTTGTTAAAATATAATGGCGTAAAACATAGGTATTCATAAAATGTTTTTAGAGTTTTTGTCAGAAAGTTAGAAATGTTTATTTTTTGGTTTCGATCTTTGATGATTTGAATTTTAACGTTTATTAAATATGAGAATGATCATCAATGTAGAAGGTCGAAATGCCAACATGTAAGGGATTTATAATAACGTGACATTTCGATAGCGCTTGGCATTCCAATACATTTCTAATATTTTTCTAATCGCTGTCTCGACGCTTTCGTTGATAGCATGTCACTTGTCTAGAGCCTCGGGCAGCCTGTTCTAATAAGTTACGGAACTGTCCAATACGAAAACAAGTGTTTTGGAATAATTTTCGCCATAGCTATTAAAATCTGAGTGACTGTTACAAAAAAACACAAAAACAACCTGAGTGATCCCTTTAAAACTAGTACATTACTATTAGGTGCGTGAGCTTAAAATCATGGACTGCATATAGTGAACCTTCTTTGCTTCTTTCCGCGATATTTTCATGAAGGGTTGTGACATAGGGCCAGTGTTTTATGATTGTTATCTGGGCCACAATATGCTGCGCGTCGTAATGGACGTGGTGATGGATGGCCGAGCATGGCCCACGCGTGTACACCACCGGCACCGGCGAATGGATCGGGTTCTGATTGATTGTCTCGGGGGTGACTCGGCTTGCTTTCACGAATATAAATATGATAACTTGCTTAGTTCGAGTAGTCTTGTTTGACAATAGAATGTGTATAAACCAATATCCTTCTGTTGACAGTAACACTCTTCTTTTACTTCTATTAACAATTTACTTTACCGTTGATATTCAACACATTTTCATTAAATTTTGAAGAAAATGCTAATTATATAAACATTTATGGATGACCAATAAAATTCTTACCCCTGATTCTTGAATTAAGAAAACCTGTCAAACATTTTACAGTTTTGACACGTCCCCTCCAAACATCCTTCAAACACTCAATTCTTTAATAATTTTATTAGCTAAAGTATCGTTGCAAAATGTAAGTTAAACCAATGTGCATTTCGTTCTCATACAGTTTCGATCCTTATAATTTAGTATTTTTAAAAGCTCTTACAGTGTAAATCAATTAGAGCTGGAGGGACTTGTTGTAAATGATTTATGTAATTGGTCGACGTGGGTGGTGCATGCTAAAGTTACTGAGATACCTGCAGTACCCGGCGGAATTGTGGCACGTCGCGATTTAGACAGAAACCCGATGTGTCAAATATAAGGGCTTCGACTGGCGAGGGATAAAAAGTGCGCGCGTTTGTGATTGGGAAGTCATTATCAATGAAAGCAGATGTTTTAATGCTGAGCCTTTTTGTTGCGACCTGGGAATCAGAGATGTGATGCGATTTTGGGTGTCGTACTCATAGGTAGCCACTTAGCCAGTGCACGCTGGTGGGAATAGCAGCACGCTGCTGAAAGATATCTTAATTGTTAATCTAAGTAGATTGTGAGTCTGTTCACTAAGTTACTAAGTAGTAATTTAGTGATCTTATAAATTCCTCATTGTTCATTATGAAAGGTCAAGGAAAGTTTTCGTCTCCTTTCACATTACCTACATAAAATGAATCTCTGGAAACTACAGAGTCCGGTCCGTGGCTAACATAACAAGATACCCAGGCGTTTACAAAACAATTACTCATCGATCCTGAGTGTATTCTTTAACAATCAAGATTCGTCGGTGAAATGTTTGGTTTTATCAACAACTTCTGAAAGTTAATAGGAAACATTGCGAGATCGTAAGCTTTTCGTTCCTTGAGTATCAAATAGGTACTTAGTAGAGATACTTCCGTAATATAGGTAATATTCTAAGGTGATGATCAAGCGATTCTTAATCGCGTAATGAAGCGAACCGTTTGATCTGTCCGACACAGCGAGAAGATTCAGAAGGCTAGTACATATCTGCTTACAAGGAACATTACAAAGTGGTAGAAGGGCACAACAGCCGGCAATTTAGTAGATATACATATTATCCGCTTTTTTCACCACACCACCTGGAAAATTATGTTAACTGTATTCTGAAGACACCTCTCCTAATTCCAACATTTTTAACTAACTTCATATGTCATGTCTTTGAAAACTTCGATCTCGTCGCCTATCCCAATAGAACATTGATTTTCGGTAGGTATTAAAATAGCACAGTTTGGTCTCTGGTATCAATGTAAGAGTTTCATTTTGCCTGAACATTCTACATCCACGGCAAATGTTCTCTTTAGCTAAAAAATCTATGGACTGGACTTTCGGCTAATAATATTAGTGTGTAATTTAAGAGCAGCGACCCCGCGACCTGCGCTGCGCGGGCGCATGCGTACGCGGCTATCGTAACGACTCTATCCTCTTCCACTACTCCACTGGTACTGATAACAGTGATAGCCGCACATCGCACACATACACTAATGAACATTTACCACCGGCTAAAGAGATACAAAACGGTACATATATTACAACAGATTACATTTATTGGGCGAGTGATTCCTTGCTATGAATAAAGAAAGGCATAAACTTAATAGAAAGGAAAGTAGTTTTAATTTTTAACCGACTTCCCAAAAAGGAGGAGGTTCTATGTTCGACATTATGTATGTTTTTTTTTATGTATGTTGTATGTTCACCGATATCTCCGTCAATTGTGGACCGATTTTGAAAATTCTTTTTTTTGTTTGAAAAAATATGTACCGACATTGGTCCCATTTTAATTTGGTGAAAATCTGATGAAGGACTTCGAAGATATACAACAGAGCTCTTCAATAAATAACGGCAAATCTCTCTGTATTGCTTGCATTGTTGAGTAAAATACCAAAATCGCTATATTATTTAATTTATCTTTATTTCAGACAAATCTCCATACATTTTTACAGATATATCGTTAGTAGGGTTGTTAGTAGTACACACAAAAATAAAACATAACAAGGTGTTAGTAATTTGTTAGTAAACCAAACAAGTTACACAATAATAATAACTACCGAAGTCTATTTCTGAGCAGGTGTACACTTGCCCAGCACACAGTAAAAGGACAGTTTATTTTCACGCTAACGTTAAGTATATAAGTATGCCTATAATATTTGAGGAATTCCCTCGATTTTTCCAGGATCCCATCATCAGATGTTGACCTGATGACTATTGGACCCTTTCAAACAAAAGAAGAATTTTCTAAATCGATCCAGGCGTCTTTGAGTAATCGAGCAACATAAATAAATAAAAAAAGATGCCGACGAATTGAGAACCTCCTCCTCTTTTGAAGTCGGTTAATAAATGGTGTTGCCGTGGCTGAATTCTGGGCCAAACATAATATTTTTTTTATGTATTTGACACGCTAAGAAGAAGATAAATGCGAAAAGAACTGTCTTTCTGTTTTTCTGTTACCTTTTTACGCTTAAACCGCTGAACCGATTTAGATGAAATTTGGAGTATAGAGATGGGAGGAGGAGCTCGTGGCTAAATAATAACAGCCGCACGGATCAATATTCAAGGTTAAGCAACGCTTGACAAGGTCGGTCCGTGGATGGGTAACCATTTTCAACATACCGAGTTTCCTCCGTTCCTCGGAAAGCACGTTAAGCCGTTGGTCTCGGCTGTCATTTGAAGATCTTTGACAGTCGTTACGGGTAGTCAGAAGCCTGAGATCTGAAACCAGTCTTGCCAAGGGGTACCGTGTTACCCAGTTACTGGGTTGTGGAGGTCAGATAGGCGGTTAATTCACGTAATATATAAAGTACTGGTACTCTATTGCATCAAGTAAGGCTGGAACCTGATGTTTGTAATAGTTGGAAAATACTTTTGAATTAAGTACCTAAAAATTGTATCTGTGAAAATAGTTATTTATTTATTTAATTCATTAAATTATTTTAATTCGTTAGTTATAATTATTAGTAGTTGTAAAAATTATTCTTTTCTGTTTAACATCATCTGTGTCTCTCTCTATCCTGTTGCCAACATTCGCAGTCCGATCGTATGCGCTTGCGCACACGTCAAACTAATTCGTTTTAAAAGGAAATAATAACACCGTCTACGTAGTTTGATGTACCGGTGATTTGTATGCTTATTTGTCATATGTAAATAACAAAATGGCGGCGAATGCTTAACAATGTTCTTTATTCACATTGAAATCACATTTGATTGTATGCTAAAGAATTAGGTTCGATGCTCGGATCATGTATCTGTAATTATTTTGGTTAATGTTGTAAAGTACGTCGTTGATCGAGGTAAAATTGAAACAATAACCTGTGAATTTTCTAATACGATGAGACTAACATAAATAATGTCTGCACTCTGCACACTTATTTATTACTCTACATGTTCAGTCGGATTTTTTTGTCGCATTACCGAGTTAGCAATCAAATTCTAACAGTTTTATTGTTGGTATCAATCTCAAAACCTCATGTGATCTTATAAATACAACATCTACACGATCCAAAATATTACCCAATTTGTTAACTTCGCACATAGTTGCCAAGACAGCGAAATACATCCAAACTTAATCACATCATCCTCAATATTTATTTCTCGAGCTGAATCCGGTAAGACTAGAAGCCGACTCCAATATAGTTGGGAAAAGGCTAGGTAGATTGATTGATGGTATAGAGATGGGATCGGTCAATGTGGCAACGCCTGTGGCAGCCTATGTCCAGCAGTGGACGTCTTACGGCTGAAATGATGATGATGATGATGGTATAGAGATAGTTTGAGACCCTGGAAAAGAAACGGGAAAGTTTTTATCCTGGAAATCATCCTTAAGAGGGTTGAAACGGAAGTAGAAGTTTGAATAATGAGCCAATAATTTCTTAAGTAAGGCACATACCTTTTTTTTTGGTTACTGAGGGAAACTTTCAAAAGGCGTCTGGCATTTTGGGGAAAAGACCAGGGTGTGTGGGATTTTTACCTCACTAAAACCACCCCGGTGATCACCATCAGCACGTAGAAGGGATCCCGTGACCTCTCGAAAGACCTCCCCGCTTCCCCCTCTGTGCAACGCCTGTTAAGGCACATCCCTGGGGAGATTAATAATGTGCCTCCCCTGAGCCTCGATGTGCTCGGCAGCATACTGAGATCACTGTGCCACCGTCTTTTCCGTCAGTCTCTTGATGGGCGGACAGAGTCCCCAATCTGACCGTCAATGACCCCGGAGGCCCGCCTACCTATGGAGCAGGAGGGGTTTCGGCGTTTTAGGCATCGAGGCGGTTGCCTCAACGACGCCTCCTTCTCCGTGTGGGATCGGCCCTCTCACGATCCCGCTCGGCAGCCTCCTTCTGTACCATGACGGTCTCACAGAAGGAGGCCTTTTCCCTCCAGTTTTCTGTCTCTGCCAGCATGGCCCTCACAACTGCTGGTAGAGACAGGTCTCGCCCAATCCTGGCGACCAAGACCTGCCGCTCCGAGGCCCACGCAGGGCACTCTTCGAGCGTGCGCTGTGCAGAGTCAAGGTTACCTCCGCAGTGGTGGCAATTTGCCGTGGTCTCTCGCCCAATCCTATTCAGGTACTCACCGAAGCAACCGTGCCCGGTGAGTACCTGGGTGAGCCTGTAGGAGATGCGATCCTCTCTCTTCAGCCAGGCTTCGAAGTGCAGCAGGACGGCTCCGACAACGCGTTTGCGCGAAAATTGCCTCGCCTTATTAGGCCCACACACCTACAATATTATTGTGAGATATAAAAAGAGGCTATTCGAACTACTAATGCAACGCAGACGAAGTCGCAGGCAAATGCTAGAATATTATAAAACGAAGGTAAATAATACTTACCCTCTGAAATGCCATTACTATCTAGTTATGTAACCCTTCATTAAACGTCAGCTATTTCATTTTCCGCGTGTGGCATCTACATATTTATTACAACATAATGTAACAAACGTATGCAAATATCTGAGACAAAAAAGCATCACACACTTGACGTAAACAAAACTATAGACAACATTAACAATTCAAATAACTCAGAAAAACCTCGTTATGCATACAAAGAGCTGGCTACTGCCATCAATAATATGCTGGTTACATAGCTGCTAATATGTCAATGAGTAAAACATAGTCCGAGGCACGCCATCAATTCTCCATCGAACAGTTTTTCTCCAAGGCTCCATGTTTCACTAATCGATGGTAATAGAGGCAAGCTAGAGGGCTGCCTACACTCATTTGAATAGGCGTCGTGAACACCTGGTCGTAGAGAAACATTTTAATTGCTGTAAACTATAATTGTGGTTACGGACGTGGCATTATTATTGTTTTAAGGTTGTATGTGTTTGTAATTGGATAGAAATACATTAAAACACATTTTTTTCTTTCAATGGACTATTCGATCATTTTTTTAAAGTTCTTGAAAGTCAAGAATGAGCTAACTAAAATATAGAGAATTACAAAATGAACTGTTTTGTTACGTCTTTTCATTCTATAAAAGAATTTCTAAAAAAATCTCCATGTCAATCTTATCATTACAGGAATGCATTGTAGATTATCTTGTTATTAGTTGTTGTCATTTCTACTTAATGCCTTTTATGGTATTATTTGATTTATATTTTATGTGTTGTTAACCATATAATTTCATAGTCTACTTTAGTAAGTAAACTAAGTGTTTTGGAGAGTTTATTAAACATATAACAGGTTCAACACCTAATAAAAACAATGTGTTATTAGATTATTAGAGATCTGCTTATTGTAAGCACCTTAATTCAATATCTTAATATTTGCATGCCAAATTATGGCGAAATGTGTCATTGTGCTAATAACTCATTTATACCATCTCTTGTACCGCATTTAACGCAAATAAATGGCTTTGACTTTGACTTTGCATTGTAGAATAAAAATACCAAGGGTTTATTTAATCAAAGCGACAAGTGACATCTGACAATTTTGCAAGTTTCTGTCAAACATTATCTGCTTTAGTAAATTGTACTTGTCGCAAAAATCTGAACATTATATCATTTTTAGGGTTCCATTACTCAAAAGAAAAAATATAGAATTATTATACTATTTCGATGTATGGGGACAACAATAATTTTCCAACGACAGTTAATTTTGTCCCTCAATCCAGTTTACATTTTCGTTACAGCAATGTTGAGTGCTATCATTGTTTATGAACTTTAGTAATGCTACCTAATTATTTTGGTGAATATACGCACTTGGCCTGTTTTTTTGCTTAATGTGTCGCTTGGTCAATACTAAAATAGGGCCATTTTTTTAGCCTGTAATAAATCTCATGCATACCTACTGCGCTACCACGTGGAGATAGCGCATTTATGTGGGACTCTAACCCACTAAAACTCCACGGTGCCCTCCTGTGCCGCTTATGGCGGGAATACGGGCACGCGTTAGCACTCACCGCGAACCCGCCGCGGCTCTCCGATCACCGGACTCTCCTCTGGGGAGTACCCACATCACCGGCGCACCAGACCACAATGTACACCGTGACCACCCAAGGGACCAAACCAGCACATGGGCGCCAGGCGACCCTGTATATGGCACCCTTATGTGACGGGTCAAGGTCTATGGCCCCGCCACCTACCATTTTACGGCCGCAGGGGATAGGGTAAGCGGCCAACGCAATACCACCGCGTCCGGCATCAGACGGTGGCGACCCCTTCCAGGCCGCGGAAGATAGGGAGAGCGACGCACCGCAATACCGGCACTCCTCTCCCGCCGCGGCCTCCAACCCTCAGCCGTGATATCGTATATGACCTGGGACATTCCATAAAACTTCGCGGCCCGCCTCAGTTGCGATGACGCCTGTTACCAAGCGGCACCACAACCTACTAGTTGGCCGCTACGTAGTCAGCTCAATCGGCAAAAGCCCTGACGAGTGGCCCCTCCTCGGGTTCCTCTTCGCTTCACCGTGGGTGACCAAGCCACGGCTACTGAGTCCCCCCGCCTCGACAATGCGGGAACCCACCGGGGAGGACCAAAATAGGGCCCAGAAAGCAGACAAGTTCAGCTTTCAGTTATTTGGCATGCTTTTTGTCATCGGTAGTAAAAACATCTGACTGATAAACAGCTGTTTAGAAGAGAATTGGCAGGTTCTTAGAGCTTTACAAAAATGTACAGTAATGGTAGTAGGCAAACGTACTTAAAATATATCTGACAGCACACATTTTGTAGCAGCACTTCCTCTGAAACCCCATAGGTATTCTGTCCAAGCCACGTGGCACATGCAAAAAACAGGCAAATTAAATACGCTGGTCTGGTGGAGTTTCAGAAATTTACGAAATAAGAAAAGAGTATATTTGCAGTGCTTGTAAAGTCACTCAAATACACGATAAACTAGTGAAAACCGCTTGCGCTGGTACGAACTTGTGATGAGGCGAGAGGATGGCCATATGACCAAAAGAGTCATGAACATAGAAGACGGAAAAAGAAACCGTGGACGACCACCAATGACCGGGCTACTACCTATCAAGAATGACATGATCACAAGGAACACAACAGAAGCGACAACCCGCAACCGTACGGTGTGGCGCAGAAGTACTAGCAGGGCTGACCCCTAATAAACTGATACAATAGGCAGGAGAAAGAAGAAAGATTAATTTTTATTGATTCCTTGCACGTGTTTCATCATTACTGAGTGCTAAGTGCTCATCAATGGTGGTTGAATTAATTATGTTGAGAACTTTTGCTGTTTTAATTACCTTAGTATGATTCACTAGCCGCGTCACTAAGTTAACATAATTATGTTATGTTTTGAAGAACCATAAATTTATTG
This sequence comes from Orthosia gracilis, assembly GCA_947562075.1. Lineage (NCBI taxonomy): Eukaryota > Metazoa > Arthropoda > Insecta > Lepidoptera > Noctuidae > Orthosia > Orthosia gracilis. The sequence continues at coordinate 26,253,855 of OX387266.1, forward strand.
AGTTCTTCTATGGCCTATGCATCCACAGTCACCACAGTCAACGCCTCAGCCGTTGAGCACAGTTACTTAATTATTGAAACCTCTTGAAATTCTCACAGCATCGCAAGAACACAATAATATGAGAATGATGACAGCAAAACATCACAACATTATAAAAACGCTCGCTCTCGAGACAATACGTTTTTATTCCATGAGCCGAAGAGCGCGCAAAAACTTATAGCAGTCGCGGACGCACTCCCAATTATTACATATTTATTCGATTTTGTTGAAACTGACCGAATAATTGGAACTATAATGTTAACAAAAATACTGTACCTGTTCATGAAGCAGAACGTGTGATAATGATCAGCTGACGCCTGTCAGTCGCAGCCGCAGCCGGTAATTAATAGTTGCTTTGCATCCTAATAAGCGTCGATACGACTTTGTAAAAAGTTAATCAATCACCATCGACATAGTAGTTGGTAAATATTGCGAGCGTTGCCGTGGAGTGCCAATCACTGCGCTCATCTACATACGTGTGCAAATGAGCTGTGCGCACAACACACATGCTATGTAGGCATGTGTCGTGTCGTGTTGCAACTCTAATGGCCGCTGATTAGCATTCGTCGCGATGTGTCGCGTCGCGCCCATTCGCACCAATCGCGCGCGACCTGCGCCGGCGCGGCGACGGCGACGTACGCCTGTCACACACATTTACATACAGAGCGCATGTCACATGAAAGTGCGATAGATGTGCAAGATTAGATTGTGCGACGATATTTTGCTTGGTTGAGCTGACTGGTAACGTAATGTATTGCAATCTTAAGAAAGACATGTTATGTGAACATGAGTCTCCGGAATGTGAGACCGTGCCCTCGCATTGAGTTGTAGATATTAGTGACAATATACCGGCGTGCGCCGGTGACCTGATGCTGCGGCGCGTGTGGAGGTGCGAGCCGACAATCGCTGGAAGTGTCTGCACCGGCACACACTCGCGCATGTGCATAGCAATAGATAGCTTGGCTAGAGAGACGCGCGGGTGCGGGGGCGGGGCGCGGGGCGTGGCCTCGCCTCGTGATTGGCCGCCGCATGCAAATGCGCCGCGCCGCCTGCGCGCGCGCAATCACGGCCGCTGCCATCGCAGACCCACCATTGTTTCTAAAGCAAAAACTGGCGAACTTGCCTGAGCTCGTTTGTCGGGAACACGCAAGAGCAAAAACTAAGGAATGCGCATAACAAGAAACTGCAAAAAAGGCTGGACGACGACGACGCGGCGCTTTTTACTTGCGATTTATATCCCCGCGAGTCTTCTCACCGTCCTCCCCTCCACATGCGTCCCCCCTGCCCTCCCCGGGGAGCGAGCGAGCGCACGCGCAGCTCCCACTCCTGTTAGTTATCCTAACATCGTTTAGCCTGTCGTCACTCGGCCGCATTTTCCCGGCGGCGCAAAAACGCTCCGTCCGGGTACTGAACCCGGCGCGGCGTGGTTAAATTGCGCAGCTCTTAGAGCTTGTGAGCACAGTCAATTGGCAACAGGGCCATTACTTTTAAATCACATTTACATTGAATGCTACGAGCACTCGCAGTCCGCCGCCGTCGGGATGCTACGCTCAATTAAAATACGGCAATAAATTAACAGCGCCAGTACGTGACCAAGCCCTGCTGGTACATTATCGCGCACTGCAGCTCGTCTATCAAAATACAGCTAAACACACAAACTAATACCTATTACAGTCCGAGCCACACCGTCTCTCTAATCGTCCGTGCACTAGGGAACACTACGGTCGTCGCGAGAGCTCAATGGAGCTATTTCGGCCCATTGTGCAATTCCGCAACGGCTAGGATTCCTAAATTAGTGCAGTAAGTAAATTGTCCGGTGGCCAGTGCGGAGCGTTTCCGAGTGGAGCGCACATTGGCCGGCCGCCAGCACCACGCTTTTATTCGCTTCACTCGAACGTTTCTAACACAATTATGTGCTTATTTACATTGGCCAATGTAAACGAATCGTTCATTTTGATTCCTGATCGTTCGGTATCAACTCCCCGGTGACGGCTGTAATATTCCTGTGTAAACTTGATTATGAACTTCAATAAAACTGGTCGGTATGTGGGTAGGTACAAGTACATTGTGTTGTGTTTGCGTAGGTTTGAATTGTAAATAACTTATAATTGTTAGATGAATAATAAAAAAATACGTACGCGATTTTTCCCTAAACTTTAATGGAGGGTTATGTAATATCTTACGAGATTATCTTGAGTCTCATGACCTTACGTCAGTGGACCTTACTGAATATGTTAACTCGATTTATGATATGCGATCACACTACCTATCACAAATAGCATTGTAAGTGCCACATTTACATAATTGTATAGTCAATTTTCTTTTATTCTCATCTTGTACAACTATTATTATAAACCTTCTACCAGGCATAACCCACAACAACCGGACATCTCGAGCAGTGCCACGACAATGTTACTGTGCTGAACAAAAAGTCTCCAGCATGTCGAAGCACCTACATAGAGCGGATGAGAACGTCAAACACTGCAGCATTTCTTGTGACAGTTTCGTAATAAGTTGATATGAATGCACCTGATTACGATGCAGGCGATGTCGCAATAGCCCATTAGACCCTTATTAATATTATCACAGGAAACGCAACATAAACTGTATCGACTACAGAGAGAAAGGAAACTAAATGATTTGAGTGTTTGCAAATATGTTCATGAAGAGCAATCATTATATTTCCAGTAAAGAGTCATCATCAGCAGAGGCTTTTGATCATCAATTTGTTTGACCAACAGGCACAGTGTTGTATTTGAGAAGTAGCTGTACATAAGTGACAATGAGAACATGCAGCTCCCTAGTACATGGTACTGATTCCTAAGTACTTCATTCTAGATGAATAGTCACAGCAGCCAGGCCAGCCAGGGCAGCTCCAGGCGTTTGATGCCTGTATAAATAACGTTCATTACGCGTCTCATCTCAACGCATTAGAATCCTTCCGAGTACGCATTCGTATTCAATTATGCGCTTGCGCAAAAACTAGTCGCGCATTTGAATGACGCGCGCCCGGCCTCGTTACCGCCGCGTCCCCGCACGCTCCCCGCGCCTCGCTCGCAGCCGCGCCGCCACCGCCCCGCGCCCGCGCCCAATTTACAAATAAAACGCAGAGAACGTCCGGCCGCGCAAAAACTGACCGCACTCCTACCCGTGCATATGAATGGAGCGATTTTTTGCGCCCGCGCCGCAGCGCTAAGATGTCACCATGTCAATCACTGCACTCTCTAGACAAGTTATAGTAGATGGAACTGATAAATCCCGAAGGATCAGGTCCTGCCGCCTGTGTAATTATTGGGGAATGCCTTGTCCCAGCAGTGGAAGAGTTGTTGTAGTGGAATGGAGTGGAGTTGGAGTGTGAGACTTAAATGTTGCTGATGGATCGCCCTGACACAAGCTTACAAGTCCACTCTTATTTTTGGTTACTAAAATCTCCAAGATTCTTTCATTCATTGCCGTTGTGCTTATTAAACTTTTTTACAGTCCTGTCACTCTCGTTTGGTGTAAATGACCACAAATCACACGTGGACAGCTGTTCCTGGACAGATATTGCGTTTGTTCCTTTACCTATCATTTCTCCAATCAGGTCAGCCTGTCTCGGAGGCGTTTCTCCAAACCCGGACTTAAACTGACTCCATCTCTAGTGCATGTTATCAATTGACACTGTACACGAAGTTTTCCAACACTCATAAGCTACAGTGGCTGGTTTGCGTGTTTGGTTTGTGTGCTAAATCCAGTCTTTCATTAGTTTATAGATAATCTTTTAGTTTACTTTAATTAGTAATGAATACTTAAATCCAAAAGTAACTGTCATGTCGTGTATCATCATAAATTAACTAGAGACACAATTAAGATTTCGTTCACAATAGAGTTTACATGCAGATGGTACTTAATTTTAATTAGCAGAGCAATCCAACGTTCTCATTTCTTTAAAAGAGGATCTTCGAATGTAAAGGTGTTAAGGCAGTATGTGTATAATGTCAGTGGCAATATGTATGTAGTGTCAGTCTTGTTTTTCAGCCCAACAGGATTAAACTAACTGTTATACCTACCATTTAAAATCTTGAGGAGTACCATCCTAGTTCCAATCCAGGCTCCGGGCACCTGGAGCGCCAGCGTAGCGGCCCAGCAGCGGTCGGCGACAGCAGATCGCCTGATTATGTAACAAGCTCGGATTCACCGCCGCTCGTTTTTACCGCGCGCCGACGACGCATGGAAAATGCAACAGATTATCTCTCCCAAGCTGCCACTCGGCCGCACTGGCCGCAGCCTTCTGATATGAATTTATAATCGCAGCATTGTTTTTAATTTCACTGTCATTTCGTACGCCTCTCATACCAACATATTCGACGTTTTTGCTGCAAGTAATCGAAGTACCGATCTATTCAATTAGTTAAATGGATTCTGTGAAGACAGTGTCAGCTTATACGACGTATAACTCTCTCTGCATGTCCTACAGTGTATGATAATAGCGGCGGAGACACGCCAGTCGCCACTCGCCGCATACACGGGCATGCACGGGCACGCACGCTGTAGCGGCACTAGCATAGCTAATGCTGTATGTGCATAAAAACATACCATTTATGTTGAGGGACCTGTTTTATACTTCAGGGAAGGAGTGCAAGAAATATAAACATTGCAAATATAAGCTGGCATGCAACAGACAAAAATATTGTTCATGTCTAGGCGACAGGTTCTCCCGTTAGAAACGTGTGGGTCGTCATAAACTATTTCGTAGTTCAGTGCTGTGAGTGCTGACTACAACAATGGATGAGTGTCAGTGTCTGACTCTAATTGCATTGCATAGTAACTCGCCTTGTTGTTGCTATTTCCTTTTAGAAAATCATATTTCACTTTGTAACGTTACGTTTAGCTCCGACGAGCTTAAACGTAAGTAACGTTAGTAAAAAAGATAAAAATAAGAAAAGGTATGTTTTGTAAAGTATTTATTAAAATGTAAATAGACTTAAAAACGTGTAGGTCTGCACAGCAGAACACCACATTTTCCCGATGACCCCAGAAAAATTTTCAACTTGGTGAAAATTTTGAAGGTATATAATCCTTGATCTATCACACAACATCTTTCATGCTTTCGTCAAACGCTCTCATTCAATCACACGTAGGGGATATGGTTCACATTCGATGACGCATACTCCACAAGGAAATATTTATTTAAGATTACTAAGGCTTATTTTTTTTAATTTCAAACAGGAGTCGTAACCCGCACCTGTTTGAAAACCCGAAGAATATTCAAATACAAAATACATAATTATAAGAGCCCACGCATTTGGCTTATTTTTAAAGAGTTACGGGACCGCTCTTTGCACATAAGGCTTTCTGAGTTGTGCAAACCGCTCTAAGAGTTGGGAGTATAAGAGAAACCCAAGTTAAAGAGGAACTCAAGTTATAGAGGAACTCAAGTTATAGAGGAACTCAAGTTAAAGAGGTAACTCAAGTTAAGGAGGTAACTCAAATTAAAGAATGACCTTAGTTTAAGAGGGAGTTTAAGAGGGACCTAAGTCTAAGAGGGACCTTAGTCTAAGAGGGACTTAAGTCTAAGAGGGACCTCAGTCTAAGAGGGACCTCAGTCTAAGAGGGACCTCAGTCTAAGAGGGACCTAAATCTACGAGGGACCTCAGTCTAAGAGGGACCTCAGTCTAAGAGGAACATAAGATATAAGAACATATTTACAAGGCATTAGGGGCTTTTTTTATAGAGTTGCCAAACCGCTCTAAAGAAAATAAAACTAAAAAAGGGATAAATAAAGTCGGTTTTACGGGCGAAGATTTTACGTGACAACGTCTTTTTCTCGGTAGAATATTTATTGATATGAATATAATTAAATTGCACAATAGGAACAAGGAATTGAATGATCATAGTTGAGTGGGAGAGAGACGCAAGGCATTCGGCGGGCCTCTCTCTCGTTCGGTGACTCATCGTAACGTTACCGAGCGTTACACTTTTTCATAAGTGCCTCCCAGCCACAACCTAATTTAAGACGTTGTCACGTCAAAAAATTGCCTAATAGGTTAAGTGAATTGTGAAGAATAAAAAAGAAAAGTACTAGCAAAAGTGAAAAAGAAAAATGATGATGAAATGAGGGCCTGAAAGGGAAACCAAAAGTTAGCTTATATACTTGTGCAAGTATGGTTTTAGAATTTTGAGAAAAATGGAAAATCGAGCCCACGTTAAAAAAAAAAAAAAGTAGTGTAAAAAGTAGGTAGAGTGTGGGTGATGGGGTGAGTTCTAGCCAAATTGGGCGCCAAACTGTAACGTTACGTTTAGCTCCGACTAGCTTAAACGTAAGTAACGTTAGTAAAAAAGATAAAAATAAGAAAAGGTATGTTTTGTAAAGTATTTATTAAAATGTAAATAGACTTAAAAACGTGTAGGTCTGCACAGCAGAACACCACAACTTCCAGAGTTTTAGTTGCAAAAACAGACTCAGCTGCAAGTCTAAATGATTGAATTGATGAAATTCAGATACCAATACCTATAGTTAGAAGCAAAGGTATAATAATAACAACACAAAGTTTATCTGGGCTCTGAAACAATACAATGTTTCGACCAGTCCCCGGGGAGCTCCTTCCAATCGCGGGACGCAACGAGGCGCGCCGCGCGCCGCCCGTGACGTAAGCCAACCCGAAAAAAAACTACAGAGATCCAATAACGCTCATCTGCTCATTATCAATCATCTTCATCTTAGAGTCAAACATTTAAATTGATTTCTAGTTTTACTCATGTATTAATGTCTGACAACCATCCTTTCTCCTCCGATTCAAAACAGACTTCTTGTTTTCTCTTAGTCTTCAAAGATGCCTCCTGCTTCAAAGTGCCCATAGGATTTTCTATAACATATCATAAAATCACACTTTTCTTCTCCAAAGGGTTAGGTGGAGGTGTACGTCTGTAGTACTAAAAAATTATTGATTATATTAAGTACCTACTTGAGTAAGATGAAAGTTATTTTTATTTGTGTGCTCCCCAGCATCCTTGCTAACCCCAACGGAACGATAAGCTAACTTTAATTGATATAATATATGATATTAATTGCGATGGCTATCACCGCTGCACCGGTGCCTGGTGCGTCACCGCTCGGCGCGGGCGCAGGCCGCAGTATGTCAGCCGTTCGTGACCGATACACATCGCCAGCACGCGCAACCGACACCAGGAATTATGATGATGCAGGGCAGATGCTGATGGAACAGGCCAGGGATGGCGGACTAATGGTATGCGTACCAGTATAATTCGGGTACGAAAGAGATATCATTTGCAACAGCAGAAATCACACCAACTTTTTCTTATAAATATTTAAATAAACATAAAACTGACAACATTACGTTTGCTCTACGAATTTGTGGTTGCAAGCAAAGAGTTACGCGAGTACTAAAACTTATTGCTATTAACATCCAGTTTTAGTTTAGGTAAATTAATTAACTATTTCAAGATTTTTTAGAGGCAGGTCGTCGTATGGCGACATCGTTTTTACATAAAAAACCGGCACGTTTACCAATAATGATTCGCCATTCCTCGAATCAGCTATCTTAGAGAAGGTAGGAACCAATGTTCTCCCTGATCAGACCATCACACGCTCTGCCTATGGTATCTTATCTTGTGGAGGGGCCGAGAAATAACTCGGATACTTAGACCCATTGGGATCTATTGTGGTCCCCTAAATACCTTACTCCTCCCCAATCTCGTTGAAAAGTCTTTTCATAAGTTTTACAACGAGACTAGGTGATATGAGTGTATAGTCTTCCGGTTTTGGATATCCAACCCCTAAGAGACTCATTTGCTTACCAGCTAGTACATCGCATGTGCACAGAAGGTGCTCCATGCATTCCGTATGTTCCCCACACAATCTGCACATGGGTGTCGCGGCCAGACCCATCTTCATGAGCATGTCGTTGGTTCCAAAGTGTCCAGTAAAGGCCCCAAGCAGGTAGCGGATTTGCCCCCTGCTCATATTCCAAATGCATTTCCGGGCTTTGAAAGTAGAGCCTAGATATTTCTTTGAATGTTGTAGACCGGTATTACACAGCCAATGTGTTCGTTGTCTGTGATCTGCAAACTCACTAAATGCGGCTTTTACGAGACACGTCGTCGGGCCCACAAAATCATTTGCTGAGCCCTCTCTTGCTAGTTCATCTGCCACTTCATTACCATGGATTCCTTTGTGCCCAGGGACCCATATCAGTCTTACCCTGTTATGCTTCCCAAGCCCGATTAGGGTCCGGATAGCATCCAGAACAAGTCTGGAGTCCACTTTGTAGGATGCCATGGCTTTGATTGCAGCTGTCACTAAGAATATATATGGATTTACGGATCCATCAGCATACCACTCCAGACTATCTTGTTCTGGTGGATCTAGTCCCTTCGTCCAGTTCTCTATTGTAGGGATTTGGACCTTGAAAGACCTTTCAAACACAAACATAGTTTGCATTTTATCGGATATCATGCTTGTTACCCGATCCAGGCCTTCATTTCCATCGAACTTTGTATGGTTAGTCTTTGGCTTAGAGGCATCCCATATTCCAGCAACAGCAAGACGATGTAATGTCTTCCTTGCCTCGAATTCAACCATCATATGCAGCGGAGGGATATTGAGGTATATCTCAATCGCTGCCGTAGGTGTTGTCCTGAAAGCATCCGTGAAGCCGAGACACACTGTTCTTTGTAAACTGGTGAGTGGCACTATGCACGAGGCAAGCTTTGTTCTTGGCCACCACACTATACTGCCGTATGTGATAATAGGTATTATCACTGTCCGGTACAGCCATAGTATCACATTGGGCTTTTGCCCCCAAGTTTTACCGTAGGTGGAACACATGCCGAACACTCGTAAGGCCTTTGTCGTAATATTTTCCACATGAGTTTTCCACCTGAGTTCTTTATCAAGCGTTACACCAAGATATTTTACTTCGGTGGACCAGGGCAGCTTTATTCCATTGAGGGAGGGCTCTCCTAGGTTTCCTAGTTGTCTCTTCCTCGTGAATGGAATAATGACTGCTTTGCTTGGGTTGATAGAGAGGTGGTTCTTTGTACACCATTCCTCTGTCATCCTCATTGCATGTTGTAATAATCCAGAGACTATGTTCGGGAATTTACCATTAACCATTATAGCTATGTCATCTGTATAGCCTACTGTGTAGAATGGTCCGGTATTGAGTTTGGTGAGTAGCGAGTCTACTACCAAGCACCACAATAGTGGTGACAGCAGTCCGCCTTGCGGACAACCGCTTGTTGTTTTAGCGCTAAGTCTGTCTCCCATCAGTTCCGATCTGACTATTCTGCTTCTCAGCATATAGTCAATCCAGTTGCACGTGGTATCATTGATGCCATGTTCCTTAGCAGCAATGCGTATGGACTCAAATGTGGTCTTGTCGAAGGCTCCCTCTATGTCGAGAAAAGCCCCGACACATATCTCTTGTCCCTCTAGCGCAGCCTCGGCTCGACTTGCAAAGTAGTGCAATGCCGTTTCTGTAGATTTGCCTGGGCTGTAGGCGCACTGTAGTTTATGTAGAGGGAATACTTTAAGTGGTCCCTCTCTTAGATACCTGTCTACCAGTTTCTCCAGAGATTTTAAGAGAAAGGATGATAGACTGATGGGCCTGTAAGCTTTAGCTTCTTCATAAGTCGGTCTGCCCACCTTCGGTATGAAGGTAACTTTGACCTCTCTCCATGCCTTGGGTAAGTAACCAAAGGCTATGCAGGCTCTGTAGAGCCTACTTAAATGGTGTATCAAAACAGATGCCCCTTCTTGTAATAGTATTGGGTAGATGCCATCCGATCCTGGGGATTTGAAAGGCTGAAAGCCCGCTATGGCAAGCTTCAGCTTATTTTCATCTACCACTTTCTTTGCTTTAACCTATGGTAAGGTTTAAAGTCCCATTAAAATAAAACATAAATAATAATCATAAAGATTATAAGCTTTATCATCCGTCTTACGATGAGGCCTCCTAGCAGTCAACATCACAAAATCAATTAGGAGCAAACCAGCCTATAATAAGCATACTTATAGGTACGCCGGAGGGGGACACCGTGCAGTTTTAGTGGGTTGGAGTCCCACATAACTGCGCCGTGGTAGCGCAGTATGCATGAGCATTTCTCCAGCCAAAAAAAAAGGTATGCTGGTATTATATTATCTGTGTTATAGTATTATATTATCTGTGTCTACTTCTGAGTCCTCCTTTTTTCAGTTTCAAGGTTTAAACACAGAAACTATTCCATAAATCCTCCACGGTGCAGCGGTGCAGCGGTGCAGCGGTGGAGCCTACGACTCAACGTGACAAACATCACGAATAGTTTCGAGTTTTTGTTTGATTTATAAAGAACTAGAATAGAAAGCTATATCTATCTATCTTCTATATATTATATACTAATAAAGCTGAAGAGTTTGTTTGTTTGAACGCGCTAATCTCAGGAACTACCGGTTGGAATTGAAAAATATTTTTGTGTTGGACAGTCCATTTATCGAGGAAGGTTATAGGTTATATAACAACACGCCACGACCAATAGGAGCGGAGCATAAATGAAAATATTGAAAAAACGGGACAAAATATTCCTTTTTGAGAGCTTCCGTTCCGTGCGCTGCGTAAACGGTTTAAGTTTCGTAAATATCATGTGTGTTGGAATTGTTCCTCTTTAAAAGTAAAAAAAAAGTCCACGACGGCATATGTCTATCTTTTAAAATTGACTCACTATAACCTTTTTTTATGGTAATCAAATTTGTTCATTTGCGAAGGAGTTTTATCAACATCTATACTAATATTATAAAGCTGAAGAGTTTGTTAGTTTGTTTGTTTGTAGGGTAGGTAGGAAAGGTAGGTAAGGTGGGTAGTGGTAGGTAAATAGATAGCCAGCTGACGGGAGCGATCAGCTAGTAATTAGAATAAACCTACATTTTGGAATGTACACAGTGTACACTTCAAGAATGCCCATAAATAGATATTGAAATGAACGACTGGAACGTTGGCTTTGAAGTTATTTGATATGGAAATACATAATTATTGGGCGGCGTGCGCAGCTTGTCACAATTTATTGCCAGTTTGCTCGCACACGTTTATTTCAAGTATTTCCATGTAATGAAGGTTTACGGTACAGTTAACCTGATGTCTGATGTACAATTTTGACTTTGACGGGGTCTTTAGTTTGTAGAAATAAGGGCGATTTTCGTAGTATTGTCGAGCAATTGACTATACATATCGTGTCTGATCAAATATGTGTCGACACTACATAAATATGATAATGGGCAGGTTCTCACGCATTTCTTAGGGAGCTATGCAGAGCAGCGCGCGGCGAGTGGTTGAGTCGCGCCCGCGCACTGTGGTGTGGGTAGTGTGCGGTGTGCCCTCTGTGATGTATCCACGACACCTGAGCATTTGTTACTTTGCCGACTGGCTGACTTCTAATATGCTTGTGTCTGTTGTGTATGTGTTATGTGAGAAGTCGCATAATAATAAGAAAATATTGGACATGATTGAAATTGATAGCTCAACATACATTTTTGAACAGTGTTTAAAATAAAATATAATACAACTCCTTGCTGGTACAGTCTGTTAATCTAGCTACAATACCTACACATCCTATCACAGAATAGTTCTATCTCACAGTTCACCTACTCAGTAACATTAACGAATCCACTATCTATTTTTGGGTTGAACGATTACCTCAAATCAAAATAAAAAATCAAAGAATGATCAATCAGCAATCGTCGCGCGATCAAACGTTTTATGTCATAAAAATAGGAATTACCTACAGTGTCGATATGGTAGGTCCTACACAATCGTTTGCTAATCGCTCACTGTTTGTCAAATGCATTTATTTGAAAAAAAAGCAGCCAGAAACTCTAAAACTTTTGTATTGAAAAGCACTTATTGTACAAAATTCAAGCCTACGGGATCTCCTTCCGCCCGTTTACACAGTTAAAATATGTGATAAATATGTGAACATTTTAATAATTTTCACGTGGCGGTAGTGGCGGTAGTGGCGGCTCGTGACCGGACCGTATCGCGATGGTCCGACGCGGCGGACGGGCCGGGCGCGGCCGTCCGGCGCGCATACTTGCGATCATTACTGCGATACAACCGCACTGACTTATTGATTCCACCTTCAATTAGAGCCCGGTACGCGGGAGGCCCCTATCTATCCAGGGCTCCCCTATAAATTGCAATAAAAAAAATTAAAAGTGTATTAAAAACTATAAGTGCTTGCAGCATCGCAGGCAAACTGCCTCCGATAAGATTCTTATTTAACTACCGTAGCGATCAATATGAATGCAAACTGAATACTTACTAGTTAATTCAATTCAAGTAAATTCTTGGCTCAGATCGTGTTACTTGTTAGTGTTACTGCACTTGAACAAAGGACGGCGTAACATTTAAAAGAATGTAGATAAGTGCGGAGACATTTTACATAATATCAAACTATAAATTCAAGTTGAAGCCGATCACTATCGCGTCTATGAATTAACAAGGCGGAGTGTCGCACAGTATATTTATATCGAGCTGAATATTCAGCTGGTCGCAGTTAATAGTTCATTAATAAAGTTATCGCGATGTGCCGAAACGAGCAGCGTGTGGCGTGCGTGGCGTCAGCGGCGCGGGTGCGTGGCGGCGGCGTCTGCGCGGGCGCAGGTGCGCTAAATGTCACGGCGAGTAAGGCGCGCGGGACACTTGACACACTACATTATACTTTACCGAAGGACCACTCCAAAAAGGCAACTAACTGAGTTCACTGCTTCGAGTCAGAAATGACCATTGCTTACCCCGCAGGAACCGGCGCTTCCCGTGATAAAAAATAACCTATAACAGGGGTCACTAAATGGCGGACCGCGGTCTGGATCCGGACCGCCGCCGCCGACCTATTTTGTGTGGACCTTATGTAAACTACAAAATAATAAATGAATAATCAATCAATAAATAATTTACGCGTGTTGCTTGAGCAAATAATTATTTGATATTATATCTATATTTACATATCTAAGTTTATTTTTTTCAATTTTAAAGTAAATACACGTGGCAATGTAAATAGTAGGTCGCCATTACTTCAAAAAACGGAGCCCAAATGAAAGTAATTGGTGACCCCTGGCCTATAACATTCAGATAGATACATTTTACAAACATTAAAGCAAATAATTTTACCTCTTTGTAACTTATGTAAGCCAATCTTAATCTTTTGTAAATTGTTAGCAAAAGATTAAGTTATTTTTTTTCAATAGAAGAGAACGTAGCAGATCGCTGTTTCATGCTCATGATTCCATTTAGAGTGTATACCGTTCGAGTTAGTAGTAATACACAGTGCCTACAAAGCAATCCTTCTGTCCCTCCCTCCGCTGATCGTCGCGTCGGCGCTAACGGCACTCCTGCGCACGTTGATGCGCATTTTTTCCGCTATTTCTCCTTGAACTTGAACTTTTAGCGCAATTGGAAGAAAGTAGCGAAATTACTATTTTTGCAAATATGAAGAGAACTTTCTTTAAATTATGTTGCACCTTGTTGGCAGGAGCCGGTTAATAAACGTTCTACATTTTACTTTTAAGCGATTTTTTGAAGAATGTAATAAGGTCAGCGAATTCGTAACGTTTTTCGAAACAATTACCTATCAGTTAAATGAAAACTTGTTACAGATAGTAGAAGTAGCCGCTTTTGCTATACACATGTTACTCATGCTATGCAGCTAGCTGTCAGAATCATCTTACTACTTATAAAAAAGCCGTGGCACTGGCAGCTTAGGCTTCATAGTCGTGTTCTCTAAAACCCTCAGGAGTTACTGAGGTCTTTAAACGTTTGTAAAGAACAAAATGTCTATTTCATGTTTTCATAACTATACTTTGAAGTTCGGCTTTCGTATTGAAGAAAACTTGCCAGGTTATACTCAAACAAACAATTTGATGAGTGTTGAAAACGCTTAGTTACATAAAGATCATTTTAATCTACAATTATGTTATTGTTATTGTTTTCAAGTGTTTCAAATTATCAGCTCTTAGGCTGGTTTAAGCTACATTTACGGGCCGAGACCAAGTTAATGCAGCGTGTGTTGTATTATGTTGAGGATGAATGATGTGGACCTATTTCGTTTTCATCTATTTGCATGAACTTTCTGACAATTCGGCATGTGTTTAAGATGGCAGCTTTTTGAAGGGTGATATAAAGATTTTCCTTTAGTTCAAGTAACTTCAGACTATGGAGAAGGTGGTTCGGAATAACGCCTGATGTAGAAAGGACTATGTGGACCACATAAACTTTTTCTTGCCGCCATATTCTAACTATTTCGTCCTTGTGCTCTGCGTATTTACTAATATATATTTTTTTTATTATTATACTAATTGGCATGGCGATCCATGTCAATAAATAAAATAGGATAAGAAGTCCGGCTGTGTTAATTATAGACAATGACTTATTAACGCGATAACTTACCCAGTACTCCTGAATGTACGGAGTCATCGTAAACGGTATAAGTTGCCCAGCCTGCACTATCTGCTCTCATGCTCTGCTTACAATCCTAATACTTTCAATAATAGTTCACACATAATACTTCCGACATTGTTTTATTAAATTTATCAAAATCCCCGGTAATGTTGATAAAAGTGTCTAAAATAACTAGCTCTATCAATCACAAACCAATCAGTGTCTTCAGTGATAGCGCAACGATACACGAACACGATGTCTGTTTGTCGGGTTGTCTATTTGTGCGGGTGTCTAGGAGGCACGGAGGCACGGACGCAGGAACGCACGGACGCGGACGCAAGGGCAAACGGACGCACAGACGTTGGGACACACGGTACGCTTTCACCGCGACTGAGCGGCCGCGCGACTCTGCGCCCGCGCCGTTACATTATCACTTCAGCGAATTAAAGATAATAAGCACAATGTTATCGTTACTGCTTAATATAGCGCTTATCTCATAGTAACGTGAGGGTTTCCCTAGGGTTCTAAATCGTTGAGATTTTTCCTAATAATTAATTTAGTATTATTTAAACAGGCTGACATGGTCGAAAGGAAAGAAGGCTAAAGAGGAGGTGGACGGACAGTGCAGATGATGACTATGGATAGTTAGAAATGGGTGAATCTCCGTGAAAAGTCTATGGGAGGAATGGGCATGCAGCTCGGACGCAAATGAATGAGTGTTGATAAGAGCAAGACAATGAGACATGAAGACGACGATGTTGCTGAATCCTATTATACAACTGCTTTTAAGGAACCCTCTTTATTTTAATACGTTTCAACATAATCCAGACGAAGCATTCATGCGTTATGTAGAGTTAGTTTATTAATCAGTAGATAAAGTAACTCAACATAAAACTACAAACAATTGTCACAACCAAATTGATCGAATAGTCTATAAATTGAACAATATGTACCTGTGTTTGTGTAATCAATAACCCTTGATACAAGCATCACACATGCGAGGACAATTCATCCATATTTAAAACGATACATTTCGATTGAGTGATACAGATCAGACGGAAAGTTGCGATATCTCACAGACGAGGACAAATTGAGCCAATAAATAAACAAATTAAAACATTGATATTAATTGAGAGCGATCGCCCTCAATTATGCGTCGGATCGACGCTTAATTAGATAATGGTCGCCAGTATGAGGTAAATTGTGTCCCGCCGCGCCGCTCGCGAGCTGGGCTGTGCTGGTGAGCCACGATGAGCCACTCTGACCTACAGCAAGCCACTCTGAGCCAGGCTGAGGCAGTGCGCATTAAATATCACAAACAAATATAACGGTGAAGAAAAACGCGGCTAGCGTGCGTGCGGCCACCCGGCCGCGACCCCGCGCGCTGCGACACACTCATCACACGTATCGATAAATATGCGCCATTCCCACTCGATAAACATACTCGATAACACACGATTTAGTGTACCTTTCAGTTTGACATTAAACAATTTCTATCGTTCTAGTAATTGCTGATTCAAACGGTGATAACCACAGTTAGTTCTTTACGATCCGTGTTTGAAGTTATCTGCGATCATCGACGTATGTTTCGCTAATAGAAAACTAATCTCATATCAATATCAGTGATTTTATCGACGTGACCTTCAGGTTTACTTATGTCCTTCTCGATGAATAACAGTTGTCCTAACAGCAATAACGTGTAGTTTGATTGTAGAACAGTGTCGAGGTTGGTACGCGGCGGCATCGACAGTATCGCGCGTGGCACATCACTAGGCGGGCGCGCTAGACGACGCGCGGCGCGGGCGCGGGCGCGGGCGCCTTACAAAAACCATCAAACTACTACCAATTACAGTAGCAACTAGTTTTTAAGTCGCGAGAACTTTCTTCCATTTCCATATTCATTACAAAGAAAGGGTGAAATTATACTTGCTCGCCATGAATATGCTAACGGCTGCGCTACATGCTAAATGTTAAAGTTGAATAACACTGCGTCAGCGCAGCGCGGCGGTGTGTACGGCGTAGTGCGCACGCGCACCGTGCGAGCGCTGACGGGCGCGCGCGCTTTGTCGTGCGCTTCTGACGGGCTTAAGCAATCGCCACTACTTATAGAAAGTAATCTACATATTAATTATACCGCGTGCTCCAGAGCAACCATGAAAAACTACAATGAAGCGAGTTCTGCGTGTTTGAATAATCGCTACATTTCATGTTGAGCTCGCCAGTTGCCGGTCGCATACACTGGTGCTCTTTGGGAACTGCTCAAGTATTTATGGTTCATAAAAAGCTTCGCCGGATGCATGCGATGGTCGCTGTAGCGATTGAGGAATCTTTGAATGTTCTTATTTGAACGTAAAATTTCTGAAATAAAATTTTATAACTGCCGTCATGGAAGTTCACAAACAAGGGCAAGCAAATAACCTCGTCTGCAGAGAGTAGCGCTAGGTGTGTGTCGGTGTGCCGATGTCGGACGAGGACGAGATAGAGCCTGGGGGGCTACGTATTGCACCTTTAACAAACTTCTATTCTGTTTGCGCGTTCCGAAGTCGCCAGGTCGGGGGGTCAGGTTTGCTCACGAGGGGGGGTGTGTTGGAGGGGGGTCAAGTAATGATACATTCGCACGCCGAACTGAGGCGCGAGGTAATAATGAGTTATGTACGTGATCCAATTATTTGGGCGCGCGCTCATTACGCGCTAAGTGTGAAATATGGCCGGCTTTATTACTAGCATCGCTGACTTCTTGCCCCCCTGGGGGTGGCCCGGGGTGGTCCCGAGCCGCGGGGGGTACATCTGCAGCGCTGCAACTGTGCTCCACTAAATCATAATAATGTAAGGTGCGGAGCGAATACGGGTCGTGAAAGGAGTTGCGACTATTTTTACGTGATATATAGGAAGGAGGAGGCGCCTCCACCGCCGCGCACCGGCCGCAAGGACTCCACAGCTACGGTGCCCGTATCACGAGAATTTTCATTTTGTTAGTCTGAGTTGTGCTACGGTGTTGATGTATGATGACGACGTAGAGTCGTGAAGCTACGCTTATATTTTTCAAGTTATGTATTTTATGGACCTGTTTCGATGCAGCATTCAATAGTAATCAATTCCCGCGTAACTTTTGTTATTATTATCGAAATCTTGATTACACCTTCTTACATTTCACTTCAAATTAGTTATTATTGGAGCATCATTGTCAACAATAAAAAACGTCACTAGACACATTTGGAGGTTATTCCAGTTCAAACTTCCTGCAGCAGTTCTTTGGTCCCCGATGGCAGCGATGGTGTCATGAGAACCACTTCGTCCATAAATCGAACATACACATTAGTTGGAGGCGATACTTTAAAGATTTGCCGTCGGTGTGCAGCAGAGGGGCGGCTGAACTCGGCGGAGTTATTCCATTAATTAAACCCGGCGGGGCCCGCTACCCACCGGGGCCCGCCACCGCCTGGGCCCCCGCGCCCCCCCCCCCTCCCCCCACCACGCAAAAACAAAGCAAGCAATAACGAGCGCAGGGCTACCACACTACTTCACAACAATGTCGATTTATGATAACTGTTTAAAAGTAAGAACATTCTTTACGAACAATTAGTTATTATTGGTTATGCTATACCTTCACAACTAAATAGTAACGACTGAAGTTGTCGGTGCAAGAATTTTGATATCTTTTCCGATGAGAGCTAATGTTCCTATATTTGTAACTTATTATTTAATTTTAAAAATTGCACCAAGTGCAAACCCATGCCATGTCCAGGCTACCTCTCTCTATTCTGGGTTGCCTGGAAGAGATCGCAGAATGCGATAAGGCCGCCTGTTGTATGTTATTTTAAGGTTTCCGTATGTTATGTTTTTAACTTGTAGTACAATAAAGTAAATATAAATAAATAAATAATGTCAACATTTGAAGAAGATATTTATTTGATCCCCTTTAACGTGGGCAATTGAACTTTCCAATAGATGTTCTCTTGGAATAACAAACCTTACAATTTAACTGATCTCACTTCTTACATTTTGGTATTTAGCTATATAATTTCATAATTTTCTGTGGTCTTTGATAATTTTTGCGGTGTTAGCCCTATGTGCCACAGCCAATACGCACCCCTAGCAAACGGAAACTAGGTACCTATCAAGATAATATCGCAGTAAAACACTGCGACATTTATATTTAAACAATGTGACTACCATCAATCACTATACATAAACTTGCAAATCAAAGTGAACTACCAATTGCTACACAAGATATTATCCTTATAATTTCATAATTTGTAAACAGTCACACTAAGATGTACATTGTTCTCAAAATTGAAAAGAAATTAAAAGAACAAGTTCGCATACTAATATCAGGTATTCATCATAATAATTTATGTTTGGCAAACCAACCTAATAGATAACAATGAATAATGTCACGCCTGCATACCAATGAAGTATCTAATTCTGATTCTTCTGTCATTTAAATACAAATGATCTTCTCATTGAACTCCGCCAGCGAGCGCAGCCCTGCGGCGCAGTCGGGGTGTGGGGTCGCACGCTCTTAGAATAAAACATTATTCATAAATAGGATATTACGGCAGGTGGCGCTGCAGCGGCCCCCGCCCGCCCTGGTCCCCCGCCCAGCCACCCGCCCTGCACTGACGTACTGCTCAACACATTATATTAAGGCTTTTAATACGACTACTTGTAATTTAATAATGCCGAACAATACGTCTGTATATCACATTGTTTCTAGAGTTTTCATATAAAACCTTACTTACCTACGTTACATAATTAGGCCCACTTATGCCAAAAACTTCTCAAAGTTAGTTGCTGACACGCGGTTAAATTACAAATAGGTCGTACATTATTGGCTGTGTTAGCTACTAACTCGGAGTTAGTAAAATAACTTAGCTTAAGTCACGAGTGTGATGACTCCATGGAATGCTTATTGTAAATTATAATTTAGCAGTATGGTATAGGTTGTTATTATACTTATAGCAAGTTACTGATGTGTTACGGTTTATTTTATATTAGCCTACGACCGTTTTATATTAATCTAAACTTATAGTACGTAGAGGTAAAATTGTTTGTTTGTTTATATGTTCGTAAGGACGTCGATTCGACTAGGAAGTTCTTCAACTGAAAGATAGCTTCACTAATGCTTGTTTCATCTAAGACAAAAATAACCAAATCAAGAAAAATCTACTGAAGCCGCACCGTAATTATGTTGAAATGATTAAAAGTTCCTAAATCTAATAAAATTGGGCATAATTTTTGAGGGTTAACAAAAATCATAATTAAGATTTAAAGCGAAGGAGTAGGAGCATACCTGTGGCAGTTCCGATGTTCAGTGGTGGGGATTATTGTGAGTTGTGACACTCCTCGCAGCAGCAAGGGACTGGTCTACGTGACTCAATACAAAGAGTCACATCCGCAGTGAGCCACATATTTGGATTTGCATATGAAATCACGCGACTTCTAAGAAACAACTAAGTAAATAAGGAAAATCGGCGTCGAACGAGTTTCGTGGAGCAGCACTATGCTCCGCCGCCGCCGTATGCGTCTTATTCTCACTGTGAATGCCAAACATTTCCCACATTCATTACTGGCTTTCGAAATTAAAAACACTTTTACTTACTGATTAAATTAACTTATATCCAACGTCTTTTTACTTTTGACTCTGATTTTAACAATTTATTCTTTGTGTGAAAAACAGATAGTGTTTCTTGGGAAAGTCACACATAACTATGTAATAAGAGCTGGCTAACATAAATACATAATATATAATATATGTAGGTACTAATGAATGCCAATCAACTTATGTCAACAGTTATTATTTCCTTACGAGTCGCAAGTTATTTAATTCATCTGCAAGTCTGTTCTTGTATGTCTTGTTGGCGTTTAAATACAAACAATGCTTGCATACATAATGTCGTGCGATTATATTAGTTAATTGCGATGCGGGCGCCGAGAGAAGACGCGCCGGCATGCGCGCGGCAGGACTCGGACGCGGCGCGGCTTTGCATAAACACTGCGTTTGAATGCTCGCGTAATGGTCGCGGTGACCTCACGGACAGGAAAACACACTTGTATGGAAATTATTGCTAACTTGTGATCGTACATACAACGTACACGCAGTTTATGAGTTATGAGTTTATGACGCTAACGGTCAAGTCGAGTCGAGTCTATAGACAATAATAAAATAAATAAGACAGACATTTGTAGCAATATGCTACGCGTGTATGTTCTGTTGTCAAATGGCATTCACTCTCATAATATGTAATCTAAAAACACACATGTTTGGCGTAGTGGTTTAGCGATCGACCCGCAGCACGCTGCGTGTAGCGGGTTCGATTCCCGCCCGGAACAAATATTTGTACGGCCTACAGATAGTGGTTCCGGATCTGGATGTCTTGTGTATGTGAGTTTAAATATGTGTAAACGCACCCTAGATACAGGAAGAAATTCCTAGTGTGGGGCAGTCATTGAAAACAACTTATTTTTTCGTAATGAACATAAGTCGATTGACATTTAAAAACAGTTCTAAGTATAATTTCCGAATGGGAAATGACATGCAACGCGTTCCGGTCAGACCGGTGCGCGGTGCTGAGGAGCGTACACACGATTCCCTTATGCTACTATTCCATTGCCATCGTTGATATGATCATCATAAAATGGTAACTTAACGCTATAAATGGTAACGTTATTAGAATATATAAAAGTAAATATTATAATTAAGTCATAAGTAATTTATTTCGGAACATCATGAATTCTGTAGAAATTTTGTAAAAAATAACATTAAGTAGGTACCATTAAAACATTACAATTGATAAAAAGATATTAAATAAATACATGTCAAAGATAATAAAAAAGAAATAACAAATTATAACTTACATTAAATTACAAATTCAAAACAATAATAATCCATATTTCATTTAAAATAATTATTAATACACTAATAAAACAAATGGTAAATCAAACTATAATAATCATAAATTATAAAAAGAACAATTGCATTATATCTAATTTTCTATGAATAATACAATAATAAAAATAAAATGTCAAAAATATTAAAAAAATCTGATTAAAAGCTCAATAATATTATGACATCTAATTTTCTGTGAATAAAAATAGAATGTCAAATATAAAAAAAAATATATAAAAAAAAACAAATAGTTATAAAAGGTCAGTAATATCTCATCTATTAGTACAATACAAAAGTATAATGTCAAAGATAAAAATTATAATTATTACTAGAGATCAACAAATATGCCATTTAATAATCTATGAGTAATACAATAATAAAATAAAAATTGAATGTAAAAGATCAATGTATAAAAAATTCAATATGATAATAATCAACATACTTAAAATCAAGTCCAATCTAGTACAATAATAATTATTTCATCACACTTGCACGTAAACAGTATCTAAACATACAGGTTAACTTGGCCGTAATGCCCCCTAAAAAAACCCTCGAGCTTTCTTTTTGTCATGAAACCCAAGGTTCGTAAGTAATTTTTTTTTTAATTTATAGCACAGCACACAGATCATGCAAGTTCAAGCAAGGAGTTTACACGCAATTGAAAAATTGTCTTAAAATTATATCTAAACAGGAATTTCTTTGCAATGTCGCTTCATGTTACTTGCATACTCCTCTTATGTTCTTAATAATCGATTTTAATAGTTTTTGTGTCAAAATGTCGAATTGTTTTTTTTTATCCTCCGTCGTGTATACCTACGTAAGCATTTGCCCTTAACGTTTCTGAACGAAACATTTGCATAATCTGTGGTGTGGACAAAAAGCCCGCCATCTGCTTCAAAAAAAAGTTCATGTATTTCGTAATAATTGTTGTGCTGATTGATGTATTAAAGCTATAATTCATAATTATTTACATTTTGTATTTGAAAACAAGTAAAAAAGTTATAAAAAATGTCGTCGTCGTCGTCCGATGAGTGTGATTTAAATGCAACACCGCCAGATATTATCCTTGCAGCAAAAACAAATGATGAAAATCTTTTTTCTGCCCTATAATTTTATTTATTTACTCGCAAATGTGATGAAAAACATTGTATGTTTCACGGGCGGTACGGGAATTACGAACCTCGACTCAGAAAGCCCTCAGTCTTCGACTTCGGGCTTCTACTAGAGCCTCGATCGTAATTCCTTACTTACCGCCCTTAATACAATGTACTATTTAAATAAGTTTGCGCTATTTCTGCTTTTAAATTCTTAGGGAAGCTTGTTGTATAGAAATACTTTTGTTAGGCAAGTCTTTTCTACGTGTATTAACTGTAACTTTTCGTTGGTCATCAGTTTCATATTTGTACAAATTCTTAACAAAGCTTATTAGCAGCACCAGTATATATAGGGATAGCACTGTCAAAATATTAAGTTTAATAAAATGATCTCAGCACGAATCCGTCTGTTTCAGGCGGAGCATTGTCCTTATGGCTCTTTCCTGAATTACAAATGCCGAGTGGATATTATATTTATAGCTGTTGCTCCAAAACTCAATACTATATCTAAGCCTAGACTCAACCAAGGCAAAGTATACCATCCTAAGCTGGGCCAATGTCAATTCTTTCCTCAGGCTTCTGACTGCATAGCATGCTGAGCTAACTGACTTCGTTACAAACGATGTCACAACCTTCCAGTTTAACAATACATCAATATGAACACCTAGGAATTTTATATGTATGGTCAACCACTTCGACTTTGTTGGCAAAATCTCAATACTAGCGTCGTTCCGTACGTTCGAACTAAAAAATACACAATTTGTTTTATTTACATTAAGCTTGAGATTGTTTATTCCAAACCAGTGTTCAAAGGCTTTTAATAAGTTATTAATTTTGAATCCTAATTATTTAAGTTATTTGCAGAAACTGTTGCATTAGTATCATCCGCAAAAATAATGAGACTAGTGTCTATAATACGTTTTTTATATACTCAATTAAATCATTAAGGAATTGAATGAAAAAAAATTGGGCCAGAACAGATCCCTGAGGTACACCCCGAAATAATGTCATTAGATCAGAGTATAATAATTTTTGTTCTTCATCCACTACCGACTTTATCTACAAATTGACGTCTCTTAGGCAAATAAGATCAAAATAGGTCTTACACCATAATGTGCCAACAAAACTTGGGTATGTTTCTTCCGAAATTGCCGAAGTTAACTGAAAAACTAAGACTTAAGTATGTAATATTGAACAACATTTCCGGTGACATAGTCATCATCTTACTTCTACAATAAACGTGGAAGTTTGTCAGCCATCCTCATGGATTTATGTTTGTTACTCTTTCATGCTAAAACTACGCTACTCGGATTTTGATGAACCTTTACTGAAAGTAGTGTAGCTTATACATCAGGATAACACAATATAGGCTATAACTTATAAAGACATTGGGACAACTACTAATACAACACGGGCGGAGCCGCGGGCCACAGCTAATCAATCATAAAATATATAAAGATGATTTACTATATCGACTGTATCCGTAGGTTCATATATATATATAGTGCATACCTACACTCAAAGCTTATTATGAGTTCACATCCTGTGTTAATACTTGTTCTAAAACTAAAAGTATCCTTATGAGCATGCACGGCTGGAATCAATCAATATTTGGTGTGATTTGTACGCACATGCACAGTGCATTGGCAGGCAACGCCAGGCGGCGGCATGCGACTCGCGCCGCGACGTGTAAGGGCATCTGTGCCGTGGGAACCGCCGCGCGACCAAACCGCCACATACCGCCGTAAGCACACTACCCGCCAGCACCACT
Organism: Orthosia gracilis; assembly: GCA_947562075.1. Taxonomy (NCBI): domain Eukaryota; kingdom Metazoa; phylum Arthropoda; class Insecta; order Lepidoptera; family Noctuidae; genus Orthosia; species Orthosia gracilis. The sequence goes on from OX387266.1 coordinate 26,278,053, forward strand.
CCCGTCAAATCACCGCCTCTCATAACACTGACGGCTCTCCACCGAACTGGGAGACGTCTGACGGTAGCTGACCAGCGGTGTACGTCGCGTCACAATGGAGCGTCGCGTCCCCGCCGCCGCCGCGCGGTAATTAGCAGAATGTCATTGCAAATTTTTAACATTCATGTTGCGCCCGGCGTGCTGCGTGATACGTATCGTGGCGCTGCGCTGGCGCATTAATATTGATACTCGTACACTCATACAGTGTATATGGCAGGGCGCTCATACAAACCATATGCGATACCTATATTAATGGCTAACATTTACATGTCGGGCGCTTTTTTGCCGTCGATTTATATGTACTTATCTTCGCCAGTTATTGAATACTAAACAATTACTCCGTCACTCAAGGTTTATGTTTGCTCATAGGACGTGAATATTAATTGCATATAAGTGAGTCTAAATAGAGTAGGCCGAGTAGGCGAGCTAATATCTACCATCGCACGCAAATCTACGGCAAGTTTTTATATCTTGTGATAAAGAAACGCATATTATTAACGATTTATAGCTAAAATTAACGCTATTGTAAAATAAATTGCAACCCTTGCATGCAGTACCTGCATTACAATTAAAACAGACAGTTTAGCAACTTCATCCATGAACCAACTTATACAAGCAGTTAATCATTTGAGTTCATTACAGGAAACATTAAAAACGTTGATTTTATAGATCTAGTGAATGTGTTGGATTCATGGTTAAGGGCCTACATCCGCTTTACTGCCGTAAAACGGTAACTTTTTAAAGCATACTCCTTAGTAACGGCTGGGTTACAAGGTTTGAAAAAAATATATATTAATTATTGTTTCATTTACATTATTTTTGAAACAAGGTTTTTTCGTAAAACAAATAGTTTATAGCAACACGATATTTTTCGCAACTTCTGGATACTCCTCCAAAACTTGGATGTTTAAAAATGTTTTTAGACAGAAAAATTGATGGCTGGTATTTCTTCATAACTGAAATAGCATATGTAAATCTAATAATATTTTGCAAACAAAACTGTTCAAAAGAAGGTTCAATATTGATATTTTGGCATCGAGCAGGCTTACGGCCAGTACTGCGTTTACATTGGAGCGTATATATCGCCTTAAGTATCTTACTATATACTTATCCTACTAATATTATAAATGCGAAAGTTTGTGAGGATGGATGTATGTTTGTTACTCTTTCACGCAAAAACTATACTTAATATTATAAATGTGAATGTAATTTTGTTTGTTACGCTTTCACGCAAAAACTACTGAACCGATCATCATGAAACTTTGTACATATATTCTTGGAGGTATTAAAAGTAACATAGGATATTTTGTATTAAAAAAAGAAAAAAAAATTATGGCTTCACTGCGAGCGAAGCCGCGGGTAAAAGCTAGTAATATTATAAATACGAAAGTTTGGATGTTTGTTACTCAATCACGCCAGAACGGCTGAACGGATCTGAATGGAATTTAGCGCAGAGATAGATTTTAGTCTGGAATGTACGGTTCCGATGGGACAATTTCCGACGTTCACACGGGCGAAGCCGCTGGGTGAAGCTAGTTCTTTGCAAATCACGAGATCTCAGAACAAGATATTCGCTGCTCGGGCTCGGCGCCCGACTGCCGACAGCTTGACATATTCGCTGCTCAGACCAGTTGTTATGTAAAAACTCCGTAATTGACTTTCGCAGATAACACTATCTTAGCAAAAAGTCTATTGGGACATATCGTTTCAATCTCATATTATGACGGCTCCAATCCTCTGTAATGAGTGTCTGCTGCATTCCAGCAAGAGCACCGTGTCACATAGTGTGTCATACACGCAATGTCATGTCAAGTCAACACCGTGTGCAGTATAAGTCGATAGCAGACTGAATTTCATCTTCAGAGGCGCAGCTACGTTAGGCTTTCAGATTAAGATAAAATTATTATGGAAATGTGTTGTGTGACGTAATTTATCTTTTCGTATCAAAGCAGGCGGTTAGCTTTCAGTGAGCTTTGGTCCTTTGGTCCACACGTATGTTAGTGTGTGAGCAGTTAGATGAATGTGGAGGCCCGGCGTATGAGTCTGCACTGGCGCCGCCGTTTCCCAGTATCCGCTAGCAGATATGATTGAGAGACGAGAAAAAAATACAATTCATTAGCAAGTGTGCGCAACACGGAGAATGTGGGCGACAGGTAGCCCGGGCAGGCAGAGGCCGGTCAGGGCAGGCCAGCACTAGGAATGAGATCGTTTGTTCCGCGGCAAAAACGCCGCATGCCGCGACACACATAGAATATATTTATCTAAGCGCACTATTAATATTGATAGCGCACTCCTACCGTCTCCAATAATTATGTGACGTTGAGCGTCTGCCTGAGAGCCGGCCGGCTGACTGCTCAGCGGCTCTGCACACAGATTGTAGACCTACATTCCTCCACGTTCACATGTTTCGTATTCAAACTCTAATTCTTTCTTCTTTGATGATTTGATGTTACGCACATCACATCTCATATCGAATGAAATCTCCGATAGAATAGTCATAACGGTTCTCTGAAGATCTTCAATCCACAAAACTGATTGGCCTTCAATGAATAACGAATGTAAATTACTTTCGAGGATCTACAAGAGAAGACATAGAAGCCGTCATGTATATCATCGTGGTGGTCGAGTGGCGCCTCTCAATGGACGTCCGAGTATGTCATTCACGCGGCTGGTGGCGTGGCGCCATACACTTCACGGAACCGCGAGACGCCGCGCTGGGAACCGTAACAATTACCTGCGCGTCCAGCAGCCGCGCCACGTCGCGACGCCGCGTTTTTACGCCGCGCCTCCAGCCAGGAACCTATGCACATGCATGAGACGGTAACCCACCATTTGTCACGCGTACCTCTTGGGAAAATATTGAAACGTTTCTTACTCGATTTATTATGTTATAATGTCACTATTTATTACATACAGTCGTAACGGTCATGTTGATGCTGGACGAGTGGACACGAAGCTGCTTTCTAAACATTAGTCGGTATATAAATTATATCATTCTGACGGACTGTTATTTGGGAGCAACGTACCAAATTACGAGTAACTAGTTAGTTATCGTGGGATGTAGGGTCTGGGAGCTGCTCATTAATCAAGCTCCGTATTCAAATGACTATAATTTGTGTGGATGTGAGGCGAGCTCTTCTAAACGGCTCGCTATTCAGCCATCGATTAGCATACCGCAGTCTGCATGTTGCTTTAATTCGCCGACGTATAGAGGCTGTGTTGTGATTAAAACTTCTAAACGTTCGTGAACAATTACTCGTATCTGGGATAATAAAGCTGCTAAACAGAACAATTATTTTAACTTCAGTGGCCTGATTTAAACTTATTACGAGAGTATTTAGTGACAATACATTTTCATAAACGATACTTTAGGCGTCATCAGCCCGAAAACTAGATCAGTTTCGTGAACACCTCGCATGTTGGTTAGGGATCATTAAACAGCAAAAAAATAGTGCTCACGTAGATTAAGTTAATAATATTATTATGTATCATTGTAAACAGACATGAGACTGGTATCATCTGAAGACGACACATAAGTCATGAGAATCTTCCTAATGCGTTTTTAATAACCCCACCTCTGCGGACCGTACGACCACACATTACAAAACCACTTCTAAGCTTTATGAAACAGGGTTTGAAATCGTTTGATAGAGAAACGAGGTCAAAAGAATTCCTCTATTAATGAAGGTGTTACCGAATTTAACAATTTTGTTTATGGTGATAATTGTTACAAATTAAGCTTAATCGATGCGCCCGCGCAGGACGCTCGGGGCCGCGCCATTACGCCCGACGGCGGCGCGTATTGCTGGCTTGTGCTGTGCCGTGCCGTGCACTGAAGGACAGCATTCAGCTAAAATGCCACTATCTGACAATTGGCCGATTTTAGTCATCAAAAACTAAAATCTGTCAATTGCCATCGTAATCAGCAAAAAAATCTGTATCGACCAACTAGATTCCGGATAAAAACTAAAAACGACGCCGCCGTTAATTTTGCCCAAATTGCTATGTTACCAAACATATTTTAACAATGACGCCTAATCGAAAGTGTGCAATAAGAAAAATTTTTTACCACCGGAAACTCTCTAATATGATTTATTTTTGATAAACAGCATGGATTTTTAATTATTTCACAGTTTTTCTCTTTTTTAACTCAAAATAAAACTTTATCAGATAATGGCATTATATCTTGCGGTCGGCAGTGCGTACGCTTTGAATACAAGCCGCTATTAGTACAAGATGATATTATTATATAGGAGCATTATCGGCTGACGTCCATTTTAATTATACACACATGTTTTGTATAAATTATGATTAATGTTCTACGATTTCGGGTGTTTTTCTAGTTCTCGATTACAAGCAAATAATGATGCACATACTCTGTTAATTGTACGCAGCTGTAGTATATGCTAAGTCAAGAAGATATTTTGCTTAACTTTTCTCAGTACCTACCTACTTTTTGTACTTACCTACGTCTCTTTTGTAGCTGCCAGATCTTGCTCACAATAAACGTTCATCATTATTTATTCTTGCCATCAGCCCAATTTATTTGGGTTACGCGCATAATAACCTCCTCTATAGTTAAAATTTACTTCACAATAGGCAGACCCTTTCTAGACATATCGAGCCTTATTCAAAATCTCAGTACTGTTTAGCAACTGCTTACAGGTTTAATTCTCTATAGAGATTGTTTATTTAGAATCTGCTGAGCAGTTGCTAAACGCTTCAGAGATTTTAAGGGTGATCACTATTCGTCATACAGTTCATCAATCGTTTCTTTGGTCTGCCCCTACTCTAATGATATGCTCCTCATTTCATCGCATCACATGCCCATACCATAACAACCGATGTCCACACTTCTTGTCAGTCACAGGTGCCACTTGCAGATTTCGTCTGCCACAATAGACGAGCATTATTTCTTAATAAATCATCTTAGCTTGACAGACCTCTCTATAAGTACATAAGCAAACCATGGCTCAGCTCGGTCCTCATAGGCCGTGTCAACATAACGTATGTGTCGTCACACAGAACATCGCACATTTAGCGCGATGCCAGCCGTCAGCCATGCCATGATTGATGACGAAAGTGTTGCGCTCGGGTTACAATCAACATCGAGATGTTACCCCACACCACAGCCCTGGCGCAGAGGCCATGGAGACACTCGGTGTATCTAATGTTGTTTTTATCAACACATTTGGAAATACTACCCCAGTGATGGACAAAGGTGACCTTCTTATCCCTGGGAGTTTACTTTTGTGACACACTATAGCCACAGATGCAGCGATGAGACGTTAACACATAGTACAAGGACAAAATAATGATGTTCGCATAATAGTACTATAGAAACTAATACCGAAAGTCTCCAGTAAAGATCTTATCTAATATCATTTACTGAAAAACTTATGGTGCTTGCAATTCAAATGCAGCTACATTTTTTCGGAAATAGACCGTATGGGACGAGCAGTTTTATTAATTAGTGAGACGCTACAGTCAAATCTCTAGAATATTCGTAGCTCCATAGTCACCGCTAGCGTTTTTTAGTTGTCGACTTGTCTCAACAATTAAACCATTTCGGAAAAAGTGTTGTTTGAACAAATTCTTGTCTTTATCATTATTAGCCAAAACACTTCTGATGATACATCCGCCTACATATACAAGTTAGCTTCTTCCGAGCATGAAGCTTTCTCGCCACGACGACCGCATATCTTTAAACAAAACGTTCCGAATAACAAACACAATGTGGCCGCGATTCAGAACAAGGTCAAAGTTAATGTGCCCCAACAAAAAATGGAGCAATTTTTGTCGCTTAATCCCGGAGCAGCGAGCGGTGAGCGAAGGGCAAGCGAGACATCCCAAATATGAGTAGCGATGATATTTAAATGACTGGCGGCGGCTGCGCGCGCTCCGCTTTGACACAGCGCGCTGCGCCGGCGCATTCCGCGGCTTCAGCCGCATCGACCGCATCGGTCGGTGCTAGAGCGTCCGCAACGACCTGCTGTTTTGCGTTGCCGACCTGTCTATCGCAAACGTGCTCGTGTTCCGATGAAAGGAATTCCAAATCATTTGAATTTGTCGCCCATCCATTGTTATTGGGGAAAGCAAATTATTTTATACAACTTCTTATTTTGATGTAAATTCAAAGTTCTTTGCTTTTCTGCCCTGCTATGACTTTAATCGGCTTAGGTTTGAATTACACGACAGTGAGAGCTGGTTTGTTAAATATCGGAAGTAGTAAGTAATGATTCTTGATCTATCTACAATGTTGCACTGCTGTTCGATCCCATTGACATTTTCTATTCGCAATTAGCCCTCGAGTGATGACAGCGTTATATGCAGAATAATGCAGCAAATGAAGGCATTTATGTTAATTATTCAAAACAGCTATATTCCTTTCATCTGCCGCCACTAACCACAAGCGGCTATTCTTGGTGTTCAATTAATTGACTCACATGGTTGTTTTATCTACTGTTATGGACAAATTGTACGACTGTATGTAGATTCTTGCGGTGCCAAACCAATTACACCTTATAGGTGAAAACGATTCAGCGCTGATGATTAAGTGGCTAAGTGGATGCTAATTTGCTGTACTGCTTCAAGTTTGCCATTCCATGCAACTTCGAATTAAAAAAAAATAGCGCGGAGCCATTAATAAGTTTAAGAAATAACTAGAGCGAGGATATCAGCAATAATTGGATGTTTCCGATTAGTTTAGTCCTGAGGCGACACTTCCTTATGCCTCTCTCTGCACAAGGAGTGGTTGTCGCGAAAGGAAGCAGCTACCGGCTAGCAAGTTGTTCACACCTTAGTGGGTATGCGAGCGCGCACTCCAGCTGTAATGACGCTAACGTTAGCGCGCATGAAGCCATTTGGCCGCGCTGCGCTGAATGGACTCAAACCCGCTCCCACAAGGGCACATCGTTTGAATGCGCCACTTTTTGTCGCCGAGCGCGAAATGCGAGCCGAATGTTCCGAGCCAGTTTTTGGTCAGTTTGACTACATAAAATATTCATTGTATGCAAGTTATCTGAGTGCATAAATTCATATTAATGTATGGAAGGTATCAAGTTTTTAGCATAAAATAACTCATTTATATTTCATGGTCGGGATTGTGTGACATAAGATAAATCTGATGATAAATTGCCGGCTTGAGGTGAATTAATTAACTAAACAAAAAACTTCCCTGTAAAGGGCAGATTCAGTTTTAACACGTTTTCTTGTATAACTAATGCTTAGAGAGTATCTCTTACACAGTATGTCACAAATTGTAGAGCTTCTTGAGCAAATTTTTCTGTAGGTGTGGTAGCACAGGGTATGATCATTGCGTCTGTGTTATTTTGATGAAAGCTATTAAATAAGCCTTAGAGATGCTCTGTGGTAATGCTTGTTTAATAAATGCGCTTTTAAGACACTGAACTGTGTCAAAAGCTTATAAATACGTACTAAATCGATGGAGTGTTTCTTAATCTTATCTTATTATGTATATTCAACTTACAAGAAGAGCACGATAACAAGGCACTTTTTTATTTAAAATATTTAGAATCCCTTTTACATAAAAAACTGTGCATAAACAGAACACAGAGGTATATAAACAAAAAATAAACCAACACCTAACAAGTCGTTCCCAACGCTTGACAGTCGCCGCAAAATGTCAGTCAATTATAATAACTTGGACGTACATCGTCCATCCCCTTCTGTAACGAAGCATATTTGAATGCTCGTCATGACATATTCTTCAGAGCGTTCGCAATGAAATGTTAATACTGGTACGACGCACTTGCGTAAAAATGCGCGCTAACACATGCGCTCACGCAAACCGCGCAGTATTACAGATGCAGAGGATCCTCAGAAATAAAAAATAGTTTCAAATATCTAAAGAACCACGCTTAAATAGAAAACCAAACCAAAAAGTTGAAAATTATTTTCAGTAAATTTAAATTAAGAATACACCCCACGCTCTTTTTATGACAATGATTTCTACTTTTTAGTTTGATTTTCTGTTAAAGCGTGTTTTTTTAGTTTTTCAAACCAATATTTATTTTTAGTTCAAATTACAATTAAAGCGTGCTTTTTAGTTTTTTCAAACCAAAATTTATTTCTTTCTTTTTAGTTCAATTTACAATTAAAGCGTGCTTTTTAGTTTTTAAACGATAATTTATTAATGCAACTACCTCCCCGTGATGGGAGTGGGTAATTAGCTTGCCTACTGCCTGCCTTGGATGTGATAGCCATTTCTCAGGCTTCCTCTCCGAAACATTTAATTAACACGTGTACTTGGCGCAAGCCGTAGTGCCTTGCGCCAAGTGTCTTCGGATATGACTAAAAATTAAGCCATGCCCATGTCTTAGAACGCGCCTTGGTACTTGGCACAAAGACCATCCACCATTGAGTATCTTGTTCCGAGAGGAAAACCTTGCCGTTCCTCATCGTCTCTTCTCCTTCGTTTTCCTCCCCACTCATCAAGTCGTTACGGTGGATCATTTACTGTTCGTGCTGTCCGCCTCTGGAACAATCTCCCTCACTCCATACGGGATAGCCCTTCGTTGGGAATTTTCAAGAAAAGAATAAGGGAACATTTCCTGTCAGCATGACGCATAGATGATAATGTATTTATTTATTAATTAAGGATTTTAGTAATATTTTATATAGTATATAATTTTTCGTATATTTTAACCACACAATGTGAATTATCCAAATATATTATCGCTTGTCCACTTGTTTCTAAAAAGTCAGAAGAGGTTGCAAAAGCCTTTGTAGAAAATGTTATCCTAAAGTATGGTGTTCCAAACACTATAGCGACCGATCGAGGAGCAGAGTTTATCAGCGCAACAATGACGGAGGTATGTAAATTACTAGATATAAAAAAGCTTAACTCCACGGCATACCATCACGAAAGTATTGGTGCTTTGGAGAATGCTCATAAACATCTAGGAGCATTCTTGAGAATCCAGACGGATAATCATCCTGAAACATGGAGTTCATGGTTACCCTATTGGTGCTTCTCATATAACACTTCGGTGCATAGTGCAACAAACCATACTCCATTTGAATTGGTATATGGGAAAAAATGTAATTTGCCTAATAATTTATCAAAGTCAATTGAACCACTTTATAATCATGAGAGTTACCCGCTGGAATTGAAATATAGATTACAGGTGTCACAGTCTGAAGCACGAAATAACTTGATTCAACGAAAAACATTGCGCAAGCAACATTATGATTCCAATATGAGGCCTATCACTTATACACCAAATGACCAAATCCTTGTAAAAAAAGAAACTGGAAACAAATTCAGTCCCATTTATTCTGGACCCTATGTAGTTGTAAGGGACTTAGCACCAAACGTAGAAATAATAAGAAAAGGTAACATTGATGTAGTGCATAAGAATAGAACTAAGTTATATTGTACCTAGTAGATATTGTTATAGTGTCTGTATACCTAGTTTAAAACATTAGAGTATGTGAATAAAAAAAAAAACATTTGTATTTTTTTTTTATTTTATTATGTGGGAGGTGTAGTGTGGGTGTCATAGAACTATGTCTATGTTTGTATGTGTAAGTAGCCTAAGTCTATATATTCAATGGTTTGCTAATAAACACGAGTATTATACATCAATTCGTGTACTCAATTACACCTATCCCTACAGTATTATGTTTATGTATTGTGTGCTGTACACGTATTTGTTTAGTTTATATAGTTAGTAAGAATTTAAATTTTAAGTTTTATTGTGCACTTGAGTATGCTGTCCTCATTTAGTAAAATATCTCTATGACACTGAGGTTTGCTGTAAGAGAACCCAATTATGGGTTAAGCTCGCCTTTGTACATAAGCTGTCCTATTGTATTTGTAAATGTTTGTTTTCTGTACAATAAAGAATAAGAAAAAGACACTCCCGGATCTCGGATATAAAAAACACGCTAATTCTGAAGATCCTGGTAAGGATAATGGGACAAACTATTTAAATTATAGCATTGTCTTGTCATCGGTCTTTGATAAGGGTTTACTTATGATAAGTGTAAAACATATTGCAATAATTTACATTGGTATAACGAAATTCAGCATAGTGATCATTACGCATAATATTTATTACGAGGCAGAAATATTTTGCTAAAATTTATATTATCGTAAATACTTTTGGCATAATAATAATGAAGCACAATTTTATAACGCATAACGATATTTCTTTGGAATAAAACAAACACGTTCGCGGCTCAAGGGTGGCCCAGGGGCCACCCCCACCCCACCCCGCATCTTAACCTAATCCAATTGAGTCCTAACCTTTTTTTTTGAAGTTCGTGAAGATATTCTGGGGGAGATAGTGCAGTTACGTGGGACTCCAACCCACTAAAAATCAGCAGTCATCCGCGAATCTGCCGCGGCTGTCCGTCACCGGACCCTCCTCTGTGGAGTACCCCCCATCACCGGCGCAACAGAACACACTCTACGCCATGACCACCCGAGGGACCAGACCAGCACATGGGCACCAGACGACCCCGTGTATGGCACCGTTGGTCCTCCTGTGACAGGTCAGGTCAGTGGCCCCGTCGGCTACTATTTTTCGGCCGCAGGGGATAGGGAGAGCGGCTAACGCTATACCGACACTCGTCCTCCCCTGCGGCCAAACCACGTCCGCCATAAGACGGTGGCGACCCCATCCAGGCTGCGGAAGATTGGGAGAGCGGCACACCGCAATACCGGCACTCCTCTCCCGCCACGGCCTTCAATCCTCAACCGTGACGCCTCCCATACGACATCACGGTCCGCCTCAGTTGCGATATCGCCCAAGTCAGTTTATCGGCAAAAGCCCTGATGAGCCCTTTTTGGGTTTCTCTTCACCGTGGGTGACGAAGCCACGGCTACTGAGCCCCTCCCGCCCCGACAATTCGGGCACCCACCCGGTGGAATTTACTCCTGACCTAACATTCAAAATAAAATTATTATGACGAATAAATATTATGACTTCAAAATTCATGCAACTCCAAATTATGCCATAACAAATAAGACCAAAAGACAGTTATGCTAACCTTTGCATGAAGCTAAAGTATTATTATCCCACAATATTATGTATTAAGCTAATAAAAGTTATACGAATACATTATGCCAAACAAAATTGTGCCAAAAAATTGTATGCCAAGAGGAGAATTCCCCTTGATAAGTGTGCAAAGTTTCAAATGAATCCGACGTTTTAAAAGAGGTGAAAATCACGTTGTAAGTTTCCGTTACATAGATACTCGTACATGTATACTCGTACCAAGCTAATAAAAGTATGTTAATGAACCGTGTTGACTTCTGACTACGGTATTACACAACACTGTTACTATAAATAGGGACCAATTAATTCAATCAGGTTTCAGGCTGGCTAAAGTAGCATCATCTTTTATGGGATACTATATAAAATGTTACAATATACAACCGACTTCCAAACAAAAACACTACAAAGTGAAAAATAACTTCAATTTCGGAAGTCGGTGTTCCTGTTTACGTTTCTTCATTTTTTGACACCGACTTCCGAAATTGAAGTTATTTTTCACTTTGTAGTGTTTTTGTTTGGAAGTCGGTTGTAATTTTTGTAAAAAAGTTTTTTATTTTTCACTTTTTAGTTGTGGTACATAATGTACCAGTTCTATAGGCTAGGTACCTACGCGTATAGTGCCCAAAGTGAAGCTAGAATAGATTAACCCAATAACATGAAACTTAAACGAAACCAGTGCAACAACTCTCAGTATACCAGGGTGAACTGTTCACACCTGCGTACCCCTTAAGAACGTACCAGTGTGATGTTATGTTATGAAATGGTGTAAACAATAAACAGACATGCGATTGCATCTATCCAGAGTGATTTGCCGTCATTTATTGAAGAGTTCTGATGTATTTCTCCGAAGTTCTTCATCAGATCTTGATGAAAATTAAATGGCACCACATGACAAGCACCCGCTTTCAAATTAAAAAAGAATCATCAAAATCGGTTCGCCCAATAAAAAGTTCTGAGGTAACAAACATAAAAAAAAAAAACAGTCGAATTGAAAACCTCCTTCTTTTTGCGAAGTCGGTTAAAAATACCGCCCCACATTCAAGAACTGAATGAGACGAAATTTAAAACTCGATCAAACAAATAAACAAACTTGTTTTATTTATTAACAATATATTGACAGTTATTATTTTTATTAATGGAAATGTCATGTATCGCATGGAAATTATTTCGCATTATTTATCTTTATATTCCTAATATGTTATCTAGAGCAGCGTATACTCAGCAATGTGTAAGATGTGGTTGCCTGTAATTGGGTGTGCATTGCAGGAAAATTATATTTTGTATGATTTTTTGTATTTTGTGTAAGACGATATTGTATTGTGACACTCGTTGGTGATCCTTAAATTAAATAAATAAATAAACGCACACTATGCAGGCAAGCAATTATAAGTTGGGGGATTACATAGCTGATAAAAATGCTTGGCTAAATGCAGGTCCTGCTCCGCAGTCATTAGTGCGAAAGAACAATTAGTGATGGGCAGAAAAGTTTTGAAGTATTGTTGGACCTGCTGAAGACTGTATGAATATATTTGTATTGTATAAACTCAATTTCTTTTAGTATTATATAACTGCACAGCACATGTGTGAGTACTATGTTCCGACGGTTAATTTACCGTTCATTGTAACTATGTGTCGTTCATTGACTTGTGTGTGCCCTGGCAGTTGAGATTGTGTCACGCTCTCTCTAATATATCTCTGTCGGTGGCACATGTGTTGGATCATTCGGTTCCCTTCATGATGGTTGAGCTGACTGGTGCCGATCCATGGGTCATGTTCGTGAACGGACGCCATCAGTTGGAATTGGTAATAACTTAGCTGCCTCGGTCTGTTATTGTATTTTTTTTATTGTTTGTTACTCTAGACACGTTTACGTGCACGACTTTTAACATCGTTCTCTCATACATATATTGTTTCAACAAGAATGAAACAACCAAATACTTGTAATTAAAACTGATGGAAAAGAGTGTCCGCCGAGTTTCTAGCAAATTATTTCCCATTGAGACCCACTGACACTTGCGAATTTGCAACTAGATTCATCTTTTTTATCTTTTACAATTCACAAGTACGTCTAAGTTTTATTTGAAACAAACTATTTGATTTTGATTTTGACTGATGCAAAAAGAGCCTTGCAAAATTTTTGGGCTAAATTCAGATCCACTTTATTTGCCTGTGGTTTATGGGATTTCTGATACCACACCAGGACAATTCAGGTCTGTAACCAATTCAGTTACAATAATAACAATGACCAACTAATCAATTATAAAATCTGAATCCAGGTTATTATGCATTATAATTTTTGTGCTTTTCATTATCATTGTGAAAAGATCCGTCACGATCGTATGTTCTTTATAGCATCGAATATGGAACATTTCTAAGCTGCCTTATTTTGGGCAGCAGAGATCTTACTTGTCAACAAAAACGGTGTGAAATCATTAGTGTGTTATTTCGAAAGACGCAGCCGACATGTCCTGCTGTGCTGCGAGGTGACTCGCGCGTCTTCGCGAGTCGGCGCAGCGCGTTGCAGGCCGGTGTCGCGACTCGCGCGGCCGCCCCGTGCATACAAATGCGGCGTAATTGTCGCGAGCAAAAACTAAACGCATTATAATCGAGGAAATGCCACCTGAACCGGACGCCGCGCCGGCCGGCCGGGTTGCATTGATTGTGACCGGACCGTCGAGAAAGCGGACTTATGCAATGCTGTGTTGTCCCCGCGGATTATTATAATTGGGGCTGGTCTATGGGCAAGGTGCACCGGATAACGTCTCCAGTTTTAATTATGTTTTTTTGTGTTTTCTTGTCTGCTTACAGATGGAAGTTTTCTTATGATTTTCTAGGAGTTATGCAACACTTGGAAGATCGTCTGGAGTATACGAAACATTACCAACGACCAAGGATTTTCTGTTACTGAAGCAAAACTGAACTAAAAATTATAACTATTGACTTAAGAATTCACAACAATGCGATTGATAATGGAAGAATCTTATATATTTAATACTTCATGCACACAAATGTACAGAGGCGAACTTTATGCCAGCTTATCGAATCAAGTATTCTGTCGTTGTGTTATCTTGAGTGAACGGATCTCGGGAACAAATATTTCGTTTTTATAAATGGATAAAATAAGTACTGACATACCGAAGTGGTTTTACGTTTCTTTCGTATTCAACGAAGACATAAGAACTGCTGCAATCCGCCACAATAACTTCCTCGCGAGCGCTTCCTGAGAACAGTGGCTGTATCATCGGTAACATTCTCGAAGTTCCTGCTATATTGATAACCATCGCTTTTTCAATAACCTGCAAATTTTAGATCAATTGTCTGCGTATTCATGAGGGCTCGGCTGCGCGCACGCAAGTTTTTGTCTTCCCCCCTCCTCGCACGTAGCGTCCAATCGGCGGCGTTTTAATTGCCGTAATCACCGGCTTGTCATTTGCCTCCGAGTGATTTAAGCCGGCGACTTTTTGCCGCTCGTGATACACCGCAGTTCGGCTGCTCGCCAGAACATCAATGGTTTCGTCAGAAACGTTTCTGTGTTGAATAAATTAACTATTCACCTTCATTCAAACGTGAGTTTTCGTTGAAGATAAAGTGCCAACGATTATATCGGAGCAAGTATTCGTGTAAGAAATATGTATCGATTGTGACGCGCTGATAATTATCAAGCTTTACTTATAACTATGTCAGTGAAACGACGGCTATAACAATATATTACGTTCTTCACTTTTTAATTGGAAGTCTGACTTTTTGATCAAATGCCTGCAAGTTCCGTTGCTGTTGAATTCTATTGAATTTCGCAGCAATAACGACTGACACTACAGCTTGGGATTGGAATTGTGTATCTGATGAATCAGAGAGGATGTAACATGAAAAATCCAAGGGTGGTAGGAAGTTGAATCCGATATCAAGCTTTATTACTGGAAGGCTAATAGCCACAAGACCGTTGTCAGTTGGTGTAAACTGCGCCGGCGCACATTTAGAGCAACCGCTAGATCGTGAATCGGCTTTTATAAATAATATTTGTGTAAACTCTGATCAATTTAGCATTGTTACCCGCCACGTTATCTAGACCACCGATATTTACCTTATCCCAATGACGTAAAGTTTAGTTTAGCTTGCTTCAGGTGCAGTATAGTTGAGCATGCGCCCGCGCAGTAAAGGAGTGGATCTTCTCACGCGCTGCGCGGGCGCAGTGGAGGCGCGGAGTATTGTAATTGTCTGTGGTCCCTCCAACCATAAAGCATTGTTCTGAACTTGAATATTGCTATTGCGGACCGGACGCAGATTGTAAGTAGTACCTACACAATTATAATTGTTCATGCACTTGATAAATTTAGATGTCTTTTGGTTAATGGGATCTTATTAGATACATTTATCATGATTGTGATCTTCTAAGATAACACAAACTGGAGGCAAAAAATAAGGCGAAAAAATTACGAATATTGTTTCAGTAGTTTGTATTAGAAAACAGAGAAGTAAATTTAAAAAGTGGACCAATACACGTGTATTTAATTTGATTGCTCGCGGAGCAGCCAGCAGTAAGTTACCGTGGAGCGGCCTGCACTGCGGCCGCGCAGGCGTCGGCGCTGATAATCTAGTTAAATTTATTTATTGAGGCCCGCGGCCATCCTCGCGGCCCCACGCCGTTCATTACCACCACTTCGAAAAGTGCAAAAGAAACATGAGAAAGTGCTACGAAAAATGCAGCTTTGTAGGGAATTGATAAAGGACATGACGAAAATAAGAGCCGAGATTATTGAAACAGTAACAAATGTTGGCAGAATAAAACCATGACTTTAATCACTGATTAGTGATTTCATTAACAGAATTAACATAAGTAATTAGTTGTTTATCACCCCGATCGTCAGATAGCGAGTGATATGGTCTTACATCGGGGCGAGTGATCCGAGCCCGGCGCCACCGCATCGCGAGATAAGTGAACATATCGCGCGATGTGTATCATGTTTATCAGATCCCGAGATATGCGATCTGCGGTGACTACACAACTAAATATGTAACGCAACGTGTTTGATAACAGATAATAAATCAGGACTGTCTAATTAAATTACTTGTAACAGTTACACTGAAGTTTTCATGATTTGCATAATGCAACCCTGAGTTTACTGTCTGTGCTTTATTCAAACAAAAGCTTTTCTCACATATTCCAAAGCTCTCATGATGCCACTAAATCATCACCAGTAGATCCTAGCTACAACTTTCATAAACTCTTATTTGAGAAGTCAAGTTACGTTTCGCGAATCATTTCTAGCGCAGATTTTTCTCCAGTCCCAGATTTATGTTTGTTGCCAGCAAGCAGTCCTGGAGCCGCGCGTTTTATGAATATCGGTGCGTCCTCGCCGCGGGCTTTAGGTCAGCTATCGCGATGCGCGCGCGCACGCCTCACCTCATAACATGCCACGTGATTTACCGCACCGCACCGTACAGTTTCGCTCCGCTCCGCTCACGATGACGCGGTTATCTAACGCCTGTCTCTGCGGCTATTACTTACCAACAATATTGGGGAGCTCGCTGTTCTGTCTTCATTTATAGCTACCTATTTTTATGGTTGTTGAAAGGCCGTTTAGGCCGTGTTTCCTTTCAACTTCTTCATATGCTGTGCACTGCTTTTTTTTATTAGTTATAGGCTCGCGTTTGACCACTATCTCGCCCGATGTTAAGTGATGATGTGGTCGAAGATGAAGCACGCTTGCCTAGAAGTGACCTATTCACTCTAGACTTGAAGAGCCCTAGGTTGTAGCTATCAGGAAACAAAGACAGGGAATTCCACTCCTTAGCTGTACGCACAATGAAAGTATTTTCAAAACGCTTTGTGCGTATGGGTGGGATAACAACCAGGTACCGATGGCGCATTGCCGTACGTCTTGTAGTCCGATGATGGAAAGGGCTAGGCGGAATCAAATTGTGCAGTTCCATCGCACACTCCCCGAAATGTAACCGATAAAAAACCGACAGGCTGACAACTCGACGTCGGTGTTTAAGGCTCTGGAGCTTTGAGTCGACTAGCACATCATTGCCGATAAGTATCTTGACCCGTCTGTCAATCGACTCAAGTGCATCAAGTTGGTACCTGGCAGATTTGTCCCAGAGAGGTGAGAGCAGTACTCCATGCATGACCGAACTTGCGCTTAATACAAGTTGAGCAGCTGTTCAGGCGTGAAGTACCGTCTCACCTTCGCAAGGATCCCCAACTTTTTTGCAGCCAATTGAACCTTTGCCTCAATGAATGGACCAAGATTTTAGGTCGTTGTCAACGTAACACCAAGAAGGTCGAGATGATCCGTTATCGGCAAGGTCACACCACGGAAGAATGGAGCCGGGTGGAATTGGCTCTTTTTTGCGGAAAGAAGACACGCCTGAGTCTTAGCAGCATTGAATCTGACTAGATTGGCATTGCCACATTCGGAGACTGCCTCCAAAGACAGGTTCAATCGCTCAACCATGGCCTCCCGAAGAGACCGGACTTTAATCCCAGTAGCCCGTGCGCCAGACATGTATCTCTCAGCAACAGTGCTGTCATCTGCAAACCCAAAGGTTCCGGGTTTTTGCAGGTCATTAATGTGCAGCAAAAACAATGTTGCCGACAGCACTGACCCCTAAGGGACTCCGGCGTTGATACCTAACTGACCGGACGAGCAGCCATCGATAACCACTCGGATGGACCGATCCCTCAGGAAGTCTGCAATCCAGTCACACAGACCACTAGGTAGACCGAAGGCAGGAAGCTTACCAATAAGGCTCTCGTGCCAGACCCCGTCAAAGGCCTTCGATATGTCAAGGAAGACAGCAAGCGCCTCGCCGTGGTTCGCGATGGCCTCACTCCAGATGTGAATGGCACACGCTAGAAGATCCCCAGTTGACCGGTTTCGGCGGAAGCCGTATTGGCGGTCACTAAGAAGGTCGTAGTCTTCTAGGTATGCCAGGAGCTTATTATTCAATACACGTTCCATAATCTTACAATATTTTTTCTTGATTCAGATAATGTATATTAGTAATTAGTATAATAAATCAATGACATAGAGCTAATCGTTAATCGTTCAGTTAGAAGGGCTGTAATCCTAGTGCTAATACATATTCATGCGCCTTAAGTGGAGACGTACAGAGTTAAGTGTTTTGTTAGATTGATGCGTAGTAAACCCGCGGAATCGGTCAGTATTTATGCATTCAAGAAATACAGAATTCAGTTTCACTCAATAACTTATAGGTTTTGTGTCCTGGAGTGTAAGACGTTCTGCATTGATTAAGTATCTTAATTAAGTGCTTGAGGTCGTGGGTTCGAATCCGGGCAAGTACCAATGTGACTTTTTCAAATTCATATGTACTTGCCAAGTTTATCTTGGACATTGCTGACAGCGGTGAAGGAAAACATCGTGAGGAAACCTAGACTTATAGTGAGGTTATTATAAGATTGTGCTCCATTGGTGTAATTGCTGCAAGGCGATCCAGAGCGAGGATAAACTAATAAATAAATAAATAAATAGATCTCATCATCATAATCATTTCAGCTTTAAGACGTTCACTGCTGGGCATATACCGGGCGGACGGCAAGCGGCGCCACGTCGCGCCAGCGCCGCCGCCGGCCCCTTACCGATTCCTGCGAAATTACTTGCACTCCCTGAAAGAGTAAGACACATTCCCTTTTTTATGGTATTGCGTTATTAATTTAGACAGGGTACGTCCTCAACCCTATATGTTAAATTCACATATCCATTCCTTCCCCTCTCGACTGTATTAAGCAATACGAAAGTCGTTATTTCAAAGGTGTCGTCACCCTTACTCTACGTGTTCTTTGCCGAATTCACTTACTCAATTAGGCTGCAGGTCATCGGTCCACCTTATAAGAGTCCTATCAATGCTATATCTTCCGGTACTTGTAAGAGTCCTTTCAATGCTATACCTTCCGGTACATATAAGAGTCCTATCAATGCTATACCTTCTGATTCTTGTAAGAGTCCTATCAATGCTACAACTTCCGGTACTTGCAAGAGTCCTTTCAATGCTATACCTTCCGGTACATATAAGAGTCCTATCAATGCTATACCTTCTGATACTTGTAAGAGTCCTATCAATGCTACAACTTCCGGTACTTGCAAGAGTCCTTTCAATGCTATACCTTCCGGTACATATAAGAGTCCTATCAATGCTATACCTTCTGATACTTGTAAGAGTCCTATCAATGCTACAACTTCCGGTACTTGTAAGAGTCCTTTCCATGCTATACTTTCTGATACTTGTAAGAGTCCTTTCAATGCTATACCTTCTGATACTTGTAAGAGTCCTATCAATGCTACAACTTCCGGTACTTGCAAGAGTCCTTTCAATGCTATACCTTCCGGTACATATAAGAGTCCTATCAATGCTATACCTTCTGATACTTGTAAGAGTCCTATCAATGCTACAACTTCCGGTACTTGTAAGAGTCCTTTCAATGCTATACCTTCCGGTACATATAAGAGTCCTATCAATGCTATACCTTCTGATACTTGTAAGAGTCCTATCAATGCTACAACTTCCGGTACTTGCAAGAGTCCTTTCAATGCTATACCTTCCGGTACATATAAGAGTCCTATCAATGCTATACCTTCTGATACTTGTAAGAGTCCTATCAATGCTACAACTTCCGGTACTTGCAAGAGTCCTTTCAATGCTATACCTTCCGGTACATATAAGAGTCCTATCAATGCTATACCTTCTGATACTTGTAAGAGTCCTATCAATGCTACAACTTCCGGTACTTGTAAGAGTCCTTTCAATGCTATACCTTCTGATACTTGTAAGAGTCCTTTCAATGCTATACCTTCTGATACTTGTAAGAGTCCTATCAATGCTACAACTTCCGGTACTTGCAAGAGTCCTTTCAATGCTATACCTTCCGGTACATATAAGAGTCCTATCAATGCTATACCTTCTGATACTTGTAAGAGTCCTATCAATGCTACAACTTCCGGTACTTGCAAGAGTCCTTTCAATGCTATACCTTCCGGTACATATAAGAGTCCTATCAATGCTATACCTTCTGATACTTGTAAGAGTCCTATCAATGCTACAACTTCCGGTACTTGTAAGAGTCCTTTCAATGCTATACCTTCCGGTACATATAAGAGTTCTATCAATGCTATACCTTCTGATACTTGTAAGAGTCCTATCAATGCTATACCTTCTGATACTTGTAAGAGTCCTATCAATGCTACAACTTCCGGTACTTGCAAGAGTCCTTTCAATGCTATACCTTCCGGTACATATAAGAGTCCTATCAATGCTATACCTTCTGATACTTGTAAGAGTCCTATCAATGCTACAACTTCCGGTACTTGCAAGAGTCCTTTCAATGCTATACCTTCCGGTACATATAAGAGTCCTATCAATGCTATACCTTCTGATACTTGTAAGAGTCCTATCAATGCTACAACTTCCGGTACTTGTAAGAGTCCTTTCAATGCTATACCTTCTGATACTTGTAAGAGTCCTATCAATGCTACAACTTCCGGTACTTGTAAGAGTCCTTTCAATGCTACAACTTCCGGTACTTGCAAGAGTCCTTTCAATGCTATACCTTCCGGTACTTGGCCGCCACTTTACGAATCCCTATTTGAGAAGGTAATAGCCGCAATTGAAATTAATGACTTAAATCGTTAAATATAGCGTGATCGTGACTTATCTCAGAGTTGCACACATTACATTATTTGGTAAACTTTAATGTAGCTAATGTAAGTTGCTTGTTGTAAAATCAAACATTACGTATGGCTTTATATCGGTGTAGATAGTCAGGTTATCTGCACAAACACGGGGATTATCACCACTTCGCTGAATAGGGAGTGTCCCGCCGAAGGAAAACAACTGACGATAAAGAAATATCCAAGAGAGCACGTCTCTTCGAGTTAGGTTAGGTGGAGTATTACGAACTATTATATCCTTACATACATTTAAACATAATATCAGCCTACCTTCATCGCTAGCACCTAGCTTCGAGTTAAATTAGTTGGAGTATTACATATACATTTGAATATCAGACTACCTCCGTCGCCAGCATCTACCAACCAGCTTCGCTCACTCTGCGCATAGACCACTCAATGCTCCTGGGATGCCAGCATCTTATGGTTCATCTTTCCCAAAAACTGAGGCGTACACCCACACTTCATTAAGTTATAAGCCCCACTGCCCAGAGTCAACAAACCAGCATAATTAGCATATCTACCTAAGTTAGATCCTCTAAAAACTAAGTATGTTCCGTTCAATATTCCCAATAAACTGTATAATCTTGCGCCGAAACCGTCAAGATAGCCATAACATAGATAAATCAGCTCCGACATAACCTGAACTAGTAACTGACTGACCGAGTAAGGAGTTATCGACAACATGCGACCCACCAGCAGTGAATATTAAACCTTAGTGGCTTGCACAATACAGCGAACACGGAAATGTCAGAGTTTCGTCACTCCAACCTACTTGAGCTACATGCACGCCAGTCTCAAGTAATTCCACAAAAACAACTAATCATGTTTGATTATGCATACTTAATGCAGTCAAATGATAGGTTACAAGCAGCTAACCCGAAATCTGTGCGTGTCGGTCGCCGTATCGCACGGTCGCAGTCGCAGTCGCCGGTCGCGGTCGCAGACACAGGCTATCATTTGTAGCGCTTACCTGCGCATTACTATTGCGCAACTAATATTAAAGAATATTCTGCATCGGTTATATTTATCCCGGGCCCTGGATGTGAAAGCATTGATTAATATTGTAATGAGCACGACGAATAACTTCCTCTTTACCACTAAACGATAGCTAAAATTCAACGCGATACATCGCCGGCAAGCTACCCAACAATTCGAATGATCTCGTGCAAACAATTCGATGAATGTTTCGCATATTGCAGCCACAGTGCTTCAGTGTTGTCGAAGGTGTATGTCTGGTGGCGGCAGCGGTCAGTAATTGTGTATAGTTTGAGATAATGGCGGCGCGGCGGTCGCGGGGCAATTATTTCGATCCGGCGTCCGGTCCGGTGCGGGGGGAAGGGCAGGGGCCGTGATTTGCGTACGCGCATTATCCGCCGGTCCTTAATAACACGTTCACGAGCATGCGCCCGCGCAGACCCTGTCCTCTAAATTACACTATTGTTGTAACACAACATTGTTGAGCACATTATCGCTCGATAGGTTGATGACGTCGGTTTAATGACTCTATAACTATCAGGTGTCACCTGTCGATTGTCGTCCGGTGTAAAAGTAACTTCATCAAAAACACACAAAGATATTATACTATTATTTACGCTTTCATCGAGTTTCTGAAGACGCCACTTTCATCTATTATATTAACAACAACCTTTTGTTTATAACCAGCTCTTACAATGTCGAATGACAAAAAGTATGTGCTGAGGAAACGGTTCTTAATTCTTAATTCTTTATTGTACACCAAAACAAATACATTTACAGAAAGTGAAATCAATATTCATGTACAAGATACATACATAAAAAAACTACATTCATAAATACAAATATATATATATATATACGTATATATCTACTAATATTAAGGCTAAGGCCTATGTATTTTCGATTTTTCGCTATGCCTTTAGTCAATCTATTACCAAACACCCGTTTTCTTTGAAAGTGTCCAACTGTCGAAAGCTATGAAACTGCAATTCCCAGCGTGCGCGCACAGGAAACGCCCAATTTGATTACGTAGCAAAACAATAGGTAACATTATCTGTACACAAGTAATGTAATAGGATAATATGTAAAGTCACGATTCTGGTCATTATGTAATCTGTAGAGGGCTGCCACACAGAAGGAAAGAGCAGAATTACCAAAACGTGAGCACGTAGAAGGTCTAATAAGTTGTGAAGGTCAATCACAAGATGGACAGTTGACCTAGTGAAAATTACGAGCATCCGTTGGGTGCAGGAAACACACAGAAGGGGTACGTATTAAAAACCCGTAATTTCATAATAACTGAAAATGACTGATACGAGTATACCGACGTCCAAAACAACGAAATTCAAAATACCGAAAGTTTTAAATGTCGATAGGTATCGGTGGCGTATGGGCGCCATCGCAACTGAGGCGGGCCGCGATGTGGTATGGTAGGCATCGCGGCTGTTGGAGGCCGCGGCGGGAGAGGAGTGCCGGTATTACGGAGCGCCGCTCGCCCTACCCTCCGCGGCCTGCACGGGGTCGCCACCGTCTGATGGCGTACGCGGTGGGGCCACAGGGGAGGAGGAGTGTCAGTATAGCGTTGGCCGCTCTCCCTATTCCCTGCGGCCGAAAGTGGTAGGTGGCGAGGCCACTGTCCTGATCCGTCACAGGGGGACCATACACGGGGTCGTAAGGCACCCAAATGCTGGTTTGGTCCCTGGGGTTGGTCACGGCGTACAGTGTGTTCTGGTACGCCGGCGATGGGGGGTAAACCCCAGAAGAGGGTCCGAAAACGGAAAGCCGCGGCGGGATCGCGGATGTATGCGTTCCCGTATTCCCGCCATAAGCGGTACAGTTAGAGTCCCACATAACTGCGCTATCTCCCCGTGGTAGCGCAGTATGCATGAGCATTTCTCCACGCTAAAAAAAAAAAGGTTAGAATTGTGACCAACCACGCGCGAACCGAGCGAGCGAAGAAAGCGGTGCCACGGCAGCAGCCGGCGAGCGCTTGAAATCTCCTTTTTTGTCAATGTCTTAGAGATTTTAGGCTTTGGAATGTACTCGTAATTTCGTGATTTTGAACTTCGGGATGTGGATCTTCGGGATTTTAAGCTTTCGGGCAAATAACTTTCGGGTTTTAAAACTTTCGACCAAACAATCAATCGGCGTTTAAGTTTTCAGGATTTCTTCTATAGGTATTTTAAAATACGGTCATTTAAATTTCGGTATTGTAATACGTGCCCCACAGAAGAGTAGGTACGTTGTGGTCGATTTTATCGACGCTTGGAAGACATCTTCTCATCATTTCCTGGTGAAGACGGAGAAGTTGGAACAAACAGAATCAATTTCCAGAAGCACATAGGCGACCTCAGAGTTGCTTCTAGCAAAAATGAATATTAATGTTAAACTTTTCAGATTTAGTCAACCAAGATCGTAAGTGTTGCCACTTACGATCTTGGTTGACTAAATCTGAAATGTTTGTGTGTGTTTTTGTTCCAGTTTTCACTGGAAAGTATTTTTAGTGGTGCAGTGTACTTTTGTGTGTAGTGGATATTCTGTAGCTATCTCAAACACGGTACAGCTCTGTTAAAGCGAGCTGCGCCTGCGCATCGCTCTGCGATAGGTATTGTAGTTATTCTTAATTCGCCAGAAATTAAGCAATGGATTTAACAATGTTCAACTTATGAAGAGGCATGTACATGTTTAGGTGCAACAATATTGTTATCATAATCTTCTCATATCATTGTCATCATGGGAGGTGCCAGGAAAAAGTGTCCGCAAAGATATGGGGGAGGTCTTTATCCAGCTGTGGGGCATTCTAGGCAAAACTAAAAACCGTTAAGTTTTATTCCAGGCGACACCAGTTAAGTAAGTTTAGTTGTAGAATTCAGTACAAATATCTACTGATCATAACAAATTGTGCAAGCACGCGTTATCTGCTGAATTAATGGTTGTATGTGATTGGTTGAATGAATTTTCAACAGCCAATCACAGTAGATAACGCGTGCTCGACAATTTGTCACATTAATTCTGCGATAATTTAGAGCTAAGAAACTCGGTGTAAGTCCCTACTTCACTGTCTGAACCTGAGCGTCAAAACATATTATTGTTCCTACTAGTCACATTGTTATTTCCACTGAAATACTCAAAGATTATCCCATTTCGCAGTCGATGTCGGCGAGTTATAATGCATGATCATTACAGCCCTGTCCTGCACTCGCCGCATCAGGTAATCAGCTGCCGCAGCAGGAAGCGCTCTGTCTGATGTAATGCCACAATATCTCTAATTAGAATGATCCAGGCGTCGGCTGATTGGATTCAGTTTAATAAGCATAAAGCACACGCGGTAACCACAGGCCCGCGCACGAGATGTAATAGCCATCGAGTATACGACATGGAGCTCAGAAGGTTTACTTCACGAATTGGAAGATTGTGCCCAACGACTGTTCTCAGACGAGGAGCAGTTACTACCTGCTATTCCAGACTACAACCTATCTCTATGCCAAATTGTTCTTTATGTAAAATAAATAGTAGTCCTAGTAGTGTACAGATGTATTGGAAGCATATTTCTGACATCCAGTCCTCTGTGAGACAAACCCGAGGCAACAGTAACAGAACAGCTTCGATCCGATATGCAAGTGGTCCCTCTGTGCCATATTCTCTAATAATAATATTATGTTGCGGTAGTGCAGTAAAGCGCGCGCACTGATGACGTAATGAGAGGCCATTGTTTAACGAAATCTTTCAGTTATTTGCGTGGACTGCTTGCAGGTGACTCTGCAGATGAGACTGTCTCCTAAACAATATCTATTCGTTAATTATCTTAATTATACATTGCTATATGCTCTATCATGATCTTAATAAAATCAAATCGTTCATAGATCCCTATAAGTATTATTCGACAACACGGTTGGCGTAGAGGTTGAGCGATCGGCTGCTGCGCTGCGTGTCGCGGGTTCGATTCCCGCACGGAACAAATATTTTTATGGCCTACAGATAGTTTCTTCGGATCTGGATGTCTTGTGTATGTGAGTTTAAATTTCTAATAGTTTCTTCTAGTAGTTAGCTTAGTTTGAATTTCTAATGATGGTAATCAGTCAGCTCTACAGCATACTTCAGTGAATATCAAATCAAATCAAATATCTGGCTAAGTAATCGAGGCTGAACTACTTACTATTGTAGGTGCTACTAATGTAGCAGTTTATTTATATGTGAACAAATTCCCAAAAAGTCTGAGGAGCCTTCACGGTAGTTTACGGTTTGCACCAAGAAAACGCCGCGCTTAAAACGAGAAAACCTTTATTTTTTATAGAACATGTCATGAAGTCCCTGAAAATCGTAACACCGCAATGTAGCGGAGAGCCAAAAATGTACAGCACCGTCTATTGGTTTGATGCTAATTTAATAACAAAACAAAAGTGACATTTCTTGATGTTCGAATCTTAACAACATGACAAAAAGCTTGTTTTATAAATCACTCACCAGAGAATCCATTATGTTCTTTGAAATAAATTCACTTCTAACCGGTTATTACGTTATAATGTTACTCATGAATTTTTTTCAGCCATTGTTATCTTCTTAGTTAAAATCTAGAAATGGTGTTATCATCGTTTACCATAAGGTCAGGTAGTGGCCAAGCACGAACCTATCTATAAATAATAATAAAAAATGGTGCAACGCGTCTGCAAATATTTTGATATTGTTGTAATCTGTGCACAAGAAGCATACGATCTGTATAATCTTCCGTTCAAACATCATCGTGTGTGTGTGTGTGTGTGTGTGTACACGTTCATGCGCTTGCGCGGCGGGCTGCGCTGTGATTAATATGATTATTTGATTGTTTAATCACGGGGCACGCAAACCTCCGATATGGAGCCGCCACCGCCAGTGACCGGCGAGCGGAGCCGTGGGGCTAGCTATACAAATAATAGAGCTTGAAAGTCGGATGAGCATTATCTAGTGCAGATATTGTGGAAAAACTAAATACGAGTAGCGTAACCTTTGAACCATTACTTCAATAAGTACTTAATCAAAAATTTTATACCTACTCGTACTAAATTCAAAAAGATGTTACTTTTACTAAACCAAAACTGGTTACATCTAGCTATCTGTCACAGTCCATGATATAGATAGATCGGAATTAGTTACATAAGTTAAACGCTACTCCTTCAGTTATAGATTTCCACAGCATGCACATTTATTTACTAGGCGGCTATATTATCTCAGACATTAGACACAAGTTTGAAGCTAGACCTATAGTGATATTCGCTAAGGATACAGCTCCGAGCTCAGCACTGCGCCAACGACAAAACTTGTACGAAACTAGTAGTTTCGCCGCTGGCGCAGTGCTTCGCTCAAGGCTGTATCCTTAGCGAATAACACTTAGCAGGGTCATTCATTTAGAGCTAGCAGCAGGAATACTCCGCCGAGCAGGCACGATGGCGTCATGGCGTCATAGCGCATCGGTACAAAAACACACATACTTGAGTAATTCCAATCAATTAATAGGAGCGTAGGGCTGCGCAAAAACACAGGCTCCGCGATAAGGCCGGGACACGGGTACACGGCGGGAATCCCGGGCACGCGGTGCGGCATCCCGGACGACGCGCTTCCCGGTAGCGGCCCACCCCGCAGCCTGACTACAGCCAAATTAGTTTATTGGTACGATTAATTAATTAAAAGGATCATTATCAACTGTCCTTAAAAACTTCAGAGCTTGCCATTCAAATGACTGCGCAAGCTGCGCTCGAGTGAAAGGTTGATTTATTGATGTTTGAAAATTGTAGCAGAATGGATTGCACATATATTATAGAGTCCTCCTACAGATTTACAATGGTTTCGTCAATCTGTTACTATAGTTCTAGTTTACAGTTATTTAACAAACTTGTTAAATCTAGTCATTGTGACAGTAACTCGGCTTCCAATCAGTTGTTTTACTGTTTATCGCGATTCGTGGTACAGTGATAAGCTATGTGAGTGCGGGTGGCCTCTGCTCATCATGCGCCCGCGCCGCTCGTCACATCGACACATGCGCGCTGCAGATACCACAATGACCAGACCCGGCACCACAGCCCACAGACCCGAATCGTAAGTGATGCAGTATTGCTTTCCAAATTAATGCACATCCATAAATTGACTCTTAATCAATGAATGTATTCAATGAATTCAATACAAAATATAAATTTCATGAACTTATAATTGCATACATGGTCAGCGACCTAACAATTAATACGTAGATTGGCAACACATGGCTGTGCCGAAAAAACTTCATTAGGTATCATAGTTGAGACAATGGACAAGAATAAAATGTAACGTGTTGTGTCCTAGCGGCGGTTAACCGCTTTGAGCCAACAAAAATATAAGTTTATTAATGATAGTGGTGCGCGCGCGCCGGTCGACTCGCCGCGTGGGGACGCACATCACGCTCCGACTCGCAAGCAGCTAATAACGCGTCCCACTGTGATCAATGATCGATAATGGCCGGCTTCGGGAGCTGTCACTTATTAGTTAAATGATTGTTTGTATTTAAATCAATTGGGAGGTATTGAGCAGTTTTATAAAGCAGTCAGTTTTTATTTTATTTTAGAGAGATATTTTACTGAAGGGCTATTTCCAATCAGTGTCTTTTTCCTTGAAGTTTTGAACTTTTTTTTTTTTTTGATAGTCTTTCGCTTGACCACTATCTCACCAGATGGTAAGCGATGATGTGGTTGAAATTTTATTTAATTTAACAGTACATAAGTATTTACTTCAAAGATTTATAGTCTAATGAATTTCTTGTCACATCTAGATCCCGAGCTCTATGGCGTTTCCCTTATATTCATCGAAATCTCATAAAAGGGTCGCGTTCAGGTGGGTGGCAGCAGCGGCTCCGGGAACCAAGTGCTGGCAAAAACTGAACAATGCGGCAATGGACCCGGCAAGAAGCGAACAGCGTCCATTGATGGCAAATACCGGGAAAGTATAGGAATTTACCATTCAGCGGGCACATTAATATTTCCACATTGCAAATTACTCTACATCGATTGAGCAAAAAGTGTGATTGCTTAAAACTGATTAATTCGGGCCTTAAGTGCGCTGTTTAAATGTTAATATTATAGCTTCACTGAGGACTCACTCGTGCTCACACATCCACTCAGTTTGCTGGGTGGTCAATTAGTGACAAGCTGGATTACCTTCACGACAAGAAACCCTTCAAAATAGGAAGTGCAGCAGTCTAATTTGTATTTTTCGGAATGGGTTTTGGTATTATTAGTTTTCTGGGACCTCCATCACTCAGAAATCCCCTGCCTAATTTCCAACAATTAAAAATCTGAAAAGACTAATCTTATACCCATAATTCTATTATAGGTTGTTTTATTACGATAGTTGACACATGTTTGGCAGATAATTAAGGGAATTAACTTTACCACTCTTTTCACAGCTAACCGACATAACAAATACGCTATATAATCAATCATACTTTTTTTCTGACAAAATAATGACCGTTCTCATCGAATCACCCTTTGCTCAAAAACGTCCACGTATCGATGAAGCTGATCACTATCAGCTTCTAACTAACCCTCGCCAGCGGGACATTAATGAATTAATTGAAAACATAAACAAGGGACATTTGTTTACCGGCGGACGGTAGCCTGCTGCCTGCCCATAGGGGTCGCCACTTGACGGAATTAAAAAGCCATAATGTACCCATGGATGTCACCAGGTAGTTAGTTAGTTAGATCAATGGGTCATACGAAGGGGGAGCGATAGGAATCGTCGAATTAGTTAAAAGCCCTTAACTTAATAATTCGTAGTTTAGTATTCAATTAGTTATTTTGTGACTACAATTACGAGGAGTTGATAAGAATCAGTCGCTTAGCGAAAGATTAATTATCGGTAAAGGTTTTAAATGGACTGATTGTTATTTTAGTAAAGTATAATTTTGTTGGTTGTTAATTGGTCTCAATGAAAATCCTGTCAACTAAGTGGGTTATGCAATTATGATAAAAAAAATTGTCACAATTTCTTGCAATCTTACTATTTTTGGACCAAAGTAGGATCCACAGAAAGTGAAGTAAGGAGTGATGTGATTGGAACTTGGATTTTCATGAGTGCTGCTGAGTCAGATCATGTGTTCGATCCCTAGGTCGGGAAAAGTGCTAATGAGGTTTTTAATTATGATTTTGTTAGTTACAGCTCAGGATTTGTGCCAAGTTTAAAATTACATAGGTAAAATAAAGGTACAGCGTCTAGCTTTAATCAGATTCAGAATCGTCACATTTTACAGCCATCATTAGCCCTTTCTCATGTCTTTTTCCAAAAAAATGCAGCTCGACTGGCCCCATATTCCCAACTGCTCACATACATATTGATTGCGCATCGTTTACTAATCAAGCGGCGACAGCGCATCGGCGCGGGCGCAGCGGGCTATCAGCCATGCATCAGCCGCATCAGATAAGCGCACAGCTGATGACCAGCATCACTCACATCAATATGTCGCACCGATTGAAACAGATGAGCATCACCAGGGCGCTGTAACAACAGGCTGCCATTAGTGCTTTATGCGTCATAGCTTAAAGGGTGAAAAGTGGACGTTTGTAGCATTGCTTTTCGATTTTGATTGTGGTGTCTGTTTCAAAGCATTTAGGTTGATAGGTATTTATTTGAATTAACAACCTATTAATTGATTATAACAGAAAGTTAAAAAACTAATAATTTAAGTCAGTACAATACAGGGTGAGTTTTCCAAATGGGCCGTACATTACTTTACAGATTTCGATCCTTATGAGCGACACTTTCAGATGGTGTATTAATATAGCGGGTGATTTTTTTACAAAATCAACGGGTTAAATTCCTGGCTAGGAATTTAGTTTTTTCAAAATACCAAAGATGCAGTTTTATTTTTATCAAAATCGGGCCCATGACTCCTTTGAGTGTTTTTCGCTATTCCTCATAATTGCGGATTTGGCCGTCTACGCCCACTTAAAAACTCATTCTGTATAATAGTTAGGTAATTAAATAATTGTACATTGCAGGCGATAGCAGCTACTTGTTATAGCCATTGTGTAATCGTTTTTCATATCTATGAATTAAAAAGTATGTTAAAATCTATTCTTCTCTTGAAGTTTATTAATGTCAGTGAAAATTAACTCCAAGACAGATTAAATAGATAGCTAGGGTATTTAATCTGCCGGGTATTTAATTCAGCCGATATTTCGTAAAGGGTTCTTGTAATGGTGCTGTGCAATTAGAATAGGCTCGTGCAATTTTAACCTTAGTGTTCATTGCAGTAGATTTATACATTGAATTAATAATATTATAGATAATAGCAAGTTTTAGATAAAGCAGGTATTATGTTTTGAATTTGGAATTAACTTCGTCCAGAATTGTTATTGTTTGTTTAAAAAACGGCCAAGTGCGAGTCGGACTCGCGTACCAAAGGTTCCGTGCAAACAGCTAGATTCACCAACATAATTTGGAAAAATTCTGACGTTCATAAACAATGAAAGCACCGAACACCGAATAACTTTTTACTTCTCCAAGTACCTACATCTTATAAGTTGGTCGACTATCACTCGGTAAACTTGTAACGCCTACTTAGCTATAATAGTTTCCTTTTAATTTCGTTCCTGCCGTGATTTTTTTCACATATCCAGAAGCAACCATTTAGCTGACAGCGGCAAAATTGACTCTTACAAAAAATTGCATTAAATCAACGCTTTTCTGCCTGACTATACATCGACGTTTTTACGCCTATCAAAATAGAAATATACAGATATTATTCTTCAGGTGGAGTCTAATCGAGTCGAGTGGACACGGATCCATATTTTTGAATGGCCTATCCAACGATACACCACACCATGGGATAGACGAGAAAAATAATACCGTGTGTGCGTTTACAGACATATAAACTCACATACACAACACCCAGAGCCGGAACAACTATCTGTAGGTCATGCAAATATTTATTCCGTGTGGGAATTGAACCCGCGACACGCAGCGTCAATCGTTGCCAAGGAAATATATGTCTAAGCAAAATTCGACCTAATTTTATTAGAATGTCTTTAATAAAATACACTTTAGATGGGTCAAGAATCAACTTGGCCGATAGAACACTATGTCAGTACGTAGGTGCCCACATGCACCTTAGCAAGCTCTTTACAGTAATTCAAAAAATATTAGCAGCATACTGACCGATGTGAGAACGATTTATTACGTTTCTCGGTAAGGAGATGAAATGCTTTGAGCAGCCGATGAGGTCCCACGGTGTACGTGTAAGTACCTCGCGGGGCCACGCTCACCCAGCCAGCATGACCATCGTAACGATCGCTGTCGCCACGCCACGCAAAGCATAGCAATCAGAGCCATCCGCTAATTTATTTTACCTTATTAAACTAATTACCCCAAACAATGGAGTCTGCATTAATCCGCTACAATTTACATTTAATACATCGAGATGCTGAAACATCTAGCATTACTGCGACCAATCAGGCGCGAGGGTTTTGAACTAGGAAATCTGCCCGGGCCAATGGCGAGTGAGACGCGTGCGCGTGCGCCGCCTCGCGCCCGGCACGCCTCCCTCCCCCCACCTAGGTGGTGTCTAGCCGACTAGTTTGAGTCTTAACTATACATGTGTTTGAGTAAAACGATGCCTATTTGCTGAGAAGCTGTGGGCTTGCCACCGTGATGTTGCGACATGCTAGTTAGTAATCACGACTTAGCTAGGTGGCGGCAGGAACAGCTACTTATCATTATACCTGAGCATCTCATAATAAATCTCATTAAGCTGTTATAGGTATTTTAAGAAAGAGCACAGGGCAATTCTTTACCTCCAACATTTGGTTACAACAACAAACCAAGGTGTTTGTAACTACCATAATCATCCATAAATGCAAACTGTCTAGCAGTGGCAATCAACTTGAGGCACCTATTTATCATAGGTCCAATGATTAGGTCATCCTGGTCGAGTAAATTGTGGTGATAACAATCCAGTCCACCTCTAGTATGTTAATCACTTGGTATAGACAAGTAATGCCATCTAGAATTCTAGTTTGCTACTTTTTTTATAACTCGATGTAGAAACGTAACTGATTCACTTACCTTGGATGTCGTATCTAACAGGCTTTCATAAGTGCTGCTTTAAATTATAAACCGATATCAATGCATATGTATTAGAATTCACTTAGTGTCTGTATCCATTAGTTAATGGATAGATACTCTTTCGTTTAATAATGTTTATAGATCTACCTAACGTTTTACCTATAAAAAAATGTATATAGACTGTATTAATTTCTTAAGACCTACAGTAATGAGTTAAATAAAAGCTTGTAAAAAGTCCGAATGTACTACTACTACACAACTAGTGACTATTTGAAAGGGTTACCTATCATAAGTTCGAAAAATTTTTGACCGAATTTCATTTCACCTATAACTTTTCAACTATAATCATTTCGTTTTTTTTTTATTTCATCGAAGTCACTGCCTTAGTTGACCTATTATAAATTCGATATTTTTCTTTACTCCGACGTTTCATTCGGTCGAAAAACTTTTTACCGAAGTTATACTTAGCCGAAATAACATTTGTTCGAAGTATTTATTTTTATATGCGTATCAAAATACTAAGTAAGAGAGAAAAAGTGGGCGAATACAAATGTTTAAAACAGCGACTTGAAACACACAATTTGTCGACAGAGCTCGCTCGCTATGCTCGCTCTTCTCAGCTCCCGTCATTCCCTTCGAACCTAAACTATTCGTGTCGGAGTGCCCTAAATTCCCGAGCTCGCTTCGCTCGCTCTTGGACGAATTCTTTGAAATAAGTAATTAATAAAAATGCCTAATGTACGACAGCTATTGATAAATAATTTGCATGAAAATTGCGAATCCTGGCGTCGCACCGTGTTGGCGGAAGCGACGAGCATCGGTAGAGCAAGGTTGATTCAGTGTTTCATTAAATCCAAAAGTTAATTTCTACTTTCTATATTGCTGAAACCCATGCGCTATCTTTAAATCAGTATTGTAGTACACTAATTTAAATCAATTATTATTCAAAACACATTTCTTTCTACCCCAACTAATTAACATCAAAATGGACTACCAACAATACAAGCGATATCCCAGTCGTTACCTGTACAAAACTTTGGTATCAATCATCGCATAATATCGCTAATTGTTGGTACCTGTGCAGAGGGGCCAATTAGTACCCCATCACCTGTTGGCTGGTATGCTAATGTGGCGACCCCTCGCGGTCAGACCGACACGTGCCGTGATAATTGTGATAGCAGATAACATACACGAACGCTTTGCTATCGTGGTACTAATAATTTTGAACGTGCTTTCCTCGACAGGGATCTGACTGGAGTATGAATGATGCGTCGAGGATGATGGCTATCGTTCCGCTACAGCGACACTATCAAGATATGTAGATGCTTGTAGCTGTTATAATTGTAATAGACGATGATTAATGAGCTGTTAGTTCTTAACATCTTAAACGAGTTTCAAAACGGTTTGATTCATTTACAAAATAATGATTTCGTAGACTTTAATAAAATATTAACTCAAATGCTTATGCTGTTCTTAATACCTTAGTTTCGACGTGCTGTTTCCGCAACTCCACGACTAAGCACGTATTTTGCGTACTTCTTAATACCTTATTCTCTTTATACGATTAGATTAAAACTAAGCTTTATTGAAATCTAGGAAGACAAGATCCAATCCAATCCAAACCAGACCAAAACCCAATCCAACCAAATCCAATTTCTAACTTGAGTTTTTATGGCAATTATCCCAAATACTCCAACCGCTGAAACCATTCTTATGTTGTGATGTTTACATCGCTACGCTGCCGAAGTGACCCGAAGTGGACAGTCAAAGAGACAGACATTGAACAAGGTACTAAACCTATTGATAACGAATTGATCTCTAATAACAATGACTTGACACTCAATTTCATTAAATTACTACCTAAGGCCGAAGCCACGGGCTTCAAACATTCTGACCCAGGCAGAGATCAAATGAGCATTACTGATACATGCACAAAGTTATTATAAATTCAGATTCAAATTGCAGTAATAAAAAACTTCTACTTCTAAAGCAAAACACTAAAAAGTGCAAAATAACTTTCATTTTGGAAGTCGGTGTCTTTGGTATCTCTAGTTTTGATCATTTTTAGACACCGAGTGCTTTTTGTCGCTAAGGAGTTCGGTTGTATACTCCATATCTTGAAAACTTTGAATTATTCCCTAAGTTGAGAGATACTCAATTCATGGCAATGCTGCCAGCGTTCTGGGCACGTTTCCCATTGACATCGATGTGGACGAATTTTTTGATGCACAATGAGCTCTTTTCCGTCTCCCTTTTGTATTTGTATATAGGTTTGTTTTTATTTTAGAATATTGAATTGTATATGTAAATTCATGTATGTTAATAAATAAAAAAAGCGACTTAAGGTAGAAAAAAAAAATCCAACATAAGAATGATCACGATCCGATAAGTAGTTTCGGAGAAATGCGTGAAAAAACATACATACATACAAACAAACTATCATACATACACTTATGAAATTTGGCACACGTGTTTAGACGCCCACATAGAAATAACATTTGTGAATATTGTGCAGTTTCAATAATATTACATACATGCATGTCGAATTGATTACGTCCTTCTTTTTTTTGAAGTCGGTTAAAAGTAATGAAACATAATCGATACGTATAATATAATCAAAAAGAGAGCAAGACAAGAAGTGCTTTTCCCCTGTATACTTGTGCAGTTAGAGCAGCAATGTGTCATAGTGATAGCAGAGCAGTGGCGATGTGTCCGCGGACACATTAGTGTCTCCGGCGCCGTTACCGCGATAGGTGGACTTATGAAGCATGGCCCGAGCTGGCACGGCTCCTAATGACCTGCTCTTTAAGAGCAGTGGTGGTTACATGCATTGTTGGTACTTTTGTAAGGTATAGCGCTATAGGAAGGTACTTATATCTCGAGTAGGTTAGGTTCGTAAATTGGCAATGGTAGCCTACCGAAATTGCTTATTGAACAAAAAGCAGAAGCTATCATATCAAAATACATTAAGACGGTTCAAAGAGGCTTATTTTCTTTGGTTCAGGTGTTACTAAGAATTCATACTCCAACTCGCAGTTTGAGAGTCGCGATTTGAGTCTTTCATACAGTTCTGATCGTCCTCACGGCGAGAATTTGATAAAAAACAAACAAGATTTTACGGTCACGAGCAATGATTATCTTCTATAGACTTCAGTTTAAGTTAGCCTTAATATGGAATACCACTTGCGGGTTTTATAGGCTTTTAGTATTGTTGTGATTCATTTCAGAAAACGAGCAGTGAAGTTTTTAATAGGAAATCGCAATTCAAACTTTATTACATAGAGATTCTCGCCTGGGTATCGAGCAAAAAGACAGCCTTATCAAGTAGAAATACCGCTATGCTACACTGGCCTGCAGTCTAGTTGCGTAAGTGAATTAGGAAAAGAACAAGTGTAGGTAAGGGTGACGACACCTTTAAAATAACGACTTTCGTATTGCTTAATTCATTCGAAAGGGGATCATTCAAGGGGGTCATGGAAAGAATATGTGATTTCAACTCATAGGGTGGAGGACGTACCATTTCTTAATTATTTACGCAATACCGAAAA
Source organism: Orthosia gracilis (assembly GCA_947562075.1). Lineage (NCBI taxonomy): Eukaryota > Metazoa > Arthropoda > Insecta > Lepidoptera > Noctuidae > Orthosia > Orthosia gracilis. The sequence goes on from OX387266.1 coordinate 26,314,395, forward strand.
CATTTAAAGGAATTTGTCATACTTTTTCATGGAGTTGTTCCCCTTGCCCTGCCAAATTCAGTTACGCAATAAGGTGTGCCAACCCGTCTACCTATTATAAAACGATATCCTATCTGGTTAAGTGGAAATTCTTTCAGTTATATTCAATTAATACTCAATCCGGTAAATAGAAAAACAAAACACGCAATTAAAGAAACAATCTAAACATTGGCCAATTATTGCAATGATGAGTAATCAAAACCTATTAAAACATAAACAAATTGAAATTATCAACAGGGAAGTATGTTTCCGGTCGTTTCCTGTAGTTTATCATAAAATATTCAATGTAAAACGAAGCACGAAATGCAATAGATCACTTATGCGCGATAATGTTTGCCTTGTACATGAATTAGCCTAATTACTGATAACATCGGCACTCATCAGATATCTACTAACTAGAACCTTCACTCTGTTTGCGTTAGAAGCTATCGGTCATAATATATTGTCACCTCGCCACTATCTCTTCTGAGAAAATTAAATGAGTCTCGCTTCAGACACGCCTAATAACTATCTATTGTTTTGTTACGTTTATTCGTGTCGGTAATGGTTACCTATGTTGGTACTCTGAAGCATAGTGATCAGTTTCTTCGCATCAACGATGTTCAAAATTAACACATGAAGAAATGCGACATTGGCCCTTAAACAGGCACCAAATTGTTCCGAGGAAACGTTATGTGCAGCGGTGAGTTGTAGAAACGTTATGTGCAGCGGTGAGTTGTAGAAACGTTATGTGCAGCGGTGAGTTGTAGAAACGTTATGTGCAGCGGTGAGCTGTAGAAACGTTATGTGCAGCGGTGAGTTGTAGAAACGTTATGTGCAGCGGTGAGTTGTAGAAAGGAGGTCTTAGACCAAAGGCACAATGCACTTAGATCTAGACCACCAGCAGGTGGCCCAAGTCCAAACGTCAGGTGCAGCGGTTTGAAGAAATAAATCGGTCAGAATTAGACCAAAAACGTAATGGCTTTAAAGTACATCCATGGTGTTGTCAAATCGTGTAGGTGTGGCCAAATTTCGATATATGATAGGGAAATTATTTAAAAGAATACAAAGATCACTTAACTATAATATCCATGGCATTCAAAAAAATTTTTTGGTAATACATTAAACACAGGTTTACGTTATTTTCATGAGGCGTACCTAAAGACTAAAGGTTCAAAATCGAATCCAGAGAGACTCTAGACATCATGTAATTCTGTCAACAATGGCGATTTTAAAAATATAAGAAATTGAGCATGTGACATTTGGATAGCGCTCGGCAATCCCATACATTTTTGACATTTCGATAGCGCTTGGCAATCCCATACATTTTTGACATTTAACCAACCATTTAACCGTCGCTATCGCGACGCTTTCGTTGCCAGATATTGGTTCAACAATGATTAAATGAATTCATCACAAGCTGTTACCCCTAATCCGTAGCAATTCTCGCGATCTCCTAACCGAGGATAAATATGTCTCAATTGTGAGAACTACTTCTTTACGCGAACCATTATTCTTTCTCGTGAAGTCATTATCGCTAGGACACACATCCTGCTTCACGCTGCTCATTAATATTGTTTAATTAAATTGAACGAGTATGTTATTGACTGATTGCGATGTCTTAATTCTTTGAATTTTTCAGTATCCAATCTTTGTATCGAAGTATTCCTGGCATGGAGATCTGATCATTGGTAAAAATTAAAGTAAACTATGTGATATTTGGTCACATAAGTTAATGACATTGGAAACTTAGATATGGAAAGAGTAAATGATGCGGGTTTTGTATAAAACCCGACTCTACGAGTTAGCTGATTCTGTAGCAAACAAAAAGATTGCCAGCATTGCCCTGAAAAAAACACAAGTACAACAAAGTAGGTACTTTCCCTATCAATAAATTATTGACTTACATTATCCTCATATCTAAATAATAATTCTTCACAACAGTATCGACCTATATTTCGCAAGTCGCGATGAGCCCTATCGCTGAATAAACACGCTTCGCTAAGAATTCGCGTTATACTCGCGAAACTGTATCGGAATCAATATTCACTGGATATTACAGAGTTATCGTTGAATAAACATGGCGATAACGTCAGGTGCTTGTTTGTGCTTTGAAAAATAAAAAATATGTGGGTCAGCGACGCACCTGTGGCTGTGAGCCGCTGAGCGACAACCTGCCACACACAAGACGAGTTCAGCGGACGGGAGGAACGATTTACATACTACTTGGTTGACAAGCATAGTTTTAAATAGTAAGAACCCTATAAGTATCTACTATTATATAAGTAAATGTTGTAAAGATAGTATTCTAGGCAGAGCAGCTTATAAACATAAATGAATGTAATCGTAATGGGAAACGTCTGAAATTCTCTTGGAAAATATTTACTTCCCACTTTCAACCACCTTCAACAATCCCATCGAGATCCAATTCTGTCTTTTGGATTTCAATACGTGTGTAAGGACTTAATTAACCCTGTCCGTGAAGCGTAAGCAATTAACTTATGTTTTAAAAGGAAAATATTCAGATATGTCCTGAAATAGCAAACACTAGTTGGAAAATAAAAAGCTGAGCATTCGAAGGAGCAAAATAGACAGAAGCACAAACAGATAAAACCGGTAAGGATCGCTGATTGATTACACAAGTCGGATTAATATGACGAAACAATAATCAAAGTGATTTGTGAATTATTATTGTAATGATTATTTCACGGCATTACAGCAGATTATAGCACTGATCAGTTTGGTGAAAACTCGATAACGTTTCCGATGTTTTCTATTAGATAACGTATCGTATCGACTCGAGGATAATTTATTCATTCGATGGATTTATCGGAAGTGGGTCACGTGAGCCGGCGCCAGCGCCTTACTCGTAAATAAATAGGTGCGGTACCTCCATGCCGACGATACGAAGCAGATTGTACGCTTGTGATTCATTCATCACCTCATTTTATAATACTTATAAATATCTGAATAGATAACGACTAATGTGCTTGGATTACGATGATATTCATAACTAGGGTCGAATAAAGGTCAATTAGGCGGTGAAACATGAAATAAGTAAGACTGAAAACTCCTTAAGTAAACTTTAGCGACCTGAAACCGCCAAGTGGTTGCATCTCGAAAACGGATTGTAGGTAGATGGGTGATAAGAAGGCCACGAAAACACCTCGGAAAATAAGTGAAAGATGTCTTCTCATTAGTACACTCGCGAGCAATAAACTGGCATCACTACATCGCGCGTTGTCCAAAACTATTTTTTACATTTTCTATGCAATTAAGTATGGATTGTGGTATTTAATTTGAAATGTAATTTTGTTAGCTTACAAACGCTATCAAAAATATTTAAAATTAATCTAATTTTCTACCTAAATTTAGAGAATTATTGCAATAGTTCGAAGTTGTGGACTTCCAAAGATAAGTATTGTATTTACAAATTATGTTATTTACACCTCAATAGTTTATTATCCTCCCTGTCCCTATTGACTGCCAGTAAACGATTTCACATTGACCGAATCAATAGGATTCAAGTCAGGACTGAGGTTGGCCAGTCTGTACATGGACATCCATCCAGGAGTACATGGCCTAGCAGAATGTCGTTAATGTATCTTTCTGCTGTTAGCTCCTTCCCCGACCTCCACCAGATTTTCAGGCCGATTTTGCTTCAAAAGAAATTCCCGCCCACATCATATAGGACCCACACCACACCCGTATGCAACTTTTGCCGCAAAACAGCATTGTGCGAATCGCTCCCATGGTCTCTCCGACGACTGATGTGGTCAAAACCCTTTGCCTTGTCGAATTCTTTTACGCAATCAGTCTGGTGGTTCCGTCCGAGAACACGACTCGGCTCCATTGCTCTATATCCCAATCTAAGTGATCGCGAGTGAACTGAAGCCTTGTACTGGGCTTGTAGCATTTACCTAATTGATAAATAACCATGACCGAGGTGAAAACCGAAAGTATTATCAATATCAGCAATAATTAACATTGTCTACATGACTCCTTTAAAACATTTGTCACCGTTTTACAGTTAACCGTGAGTAATCGATACTCCTAGCGTTCCTTATCGCTTCGATTAGCATTAAATATGAATATTTAAATCAACTTCTAGAGCGACTCATACAATTCCTGAAATTCTTTGTGTATTACTATAATTCAATAGCAGTCAGTATCGAATGTGCAATGTATTTGGTTGTTAAAAAAACATTAGAAAGAGATATTTGTTTTTAAATTACAGAATTTTAATAATAATCTCAACTGATATTAAAGAAATAAAAGTCTGTTTTTTTTTCTTTTATATAACTGTAAAAGGGAGTCGTTTAAAGCAATGATCCGATTAGTAAAATACTTTCACTGTTTGGTTTGTAAGTGGACAACTTTACAATCGCCGAGTATCATAGACTACTATTGCTCCCGTTTTACTGCACGGTTCCTGGGAGCTGCGGGACACATCGCGGGTAAAGTTAGCAATTGCATAATTTCGTAAAACAGGTAGGTTAATGTATAGGTAGGTAAATAGGCCAACATTCGTTGCACTTACTTTGTTCACGAGTTAGCAACCGTCGTTACTCTTTTCAGAAAACTCTTACCAAGAGCAATTATAACTATGAGCGCCTAGGTACTTTCATATCAGCTTATTCATCGTTGTCAATGTGGTGAAGCAGTCGACCGCCTCGGACACCATGGCCTATCCTGCTGTAAGAACGCTGGTCGGATAGCACGGCACGCCAACATTAATGACAGCATGTGTTGGGGTCTTGTGACTGCCGGCCGGGGTCCCAGATATTTTAGAACCTAATGGCTTGGCACGCGCTGATGGGAAGAGACCAGATGGGGTTGAAACATTAGGTCCATGGGGTCCGAGTGCTCATAGGTAGAGTTTGTCGAGAGATAAGCAAAAAGCTCGGCGACTCTTCACGTACCCAGAGGGCTGGCCTTTTTTTCAGCCAGAGAATCAGCGTTGTCATTTAACGTGCTAATGCTGCCAGCGTTCTGGGCATGTTTCCCGTTGACATCGCTGTGGACGATTTTTTTGATGCGCAATGAGGCCTTTTCCCTCTCCCCTTTGTATATTGGTTTGCTTTTTTTTAGAATATTCAATTGTATATATGTTAAAAACAATATGACTTATTTAAGCGCTCATATTCTGTGCTATAATGAACATAGAGGAACCTAACACCTAGTACCTGACTACTAGGTGCGATCAGCAACCAATGACGCAATTCTGATGCAACCCATCTCACACTATATTTTGTTATAATAATTTTAAGTTGAATACGTGTAATTACGGTCGACAGCAATAGCACTGTTCCGATCTACATAACGACGTGATATCATTACATTTTAGCAGCATTGCAGTAATTTACGATGAATTGTTAATGAGGACTGCAACCGAGTGATTTGCATAGTATTATGACATTTTGATGCTCGTCACTCATATCTTACGCGGGGACATTCATTTCAAAATTATTATTAATTGGGTTATGGCATTAAGTCATGAGAAAGGTTATTTGCATAATTTAGCTTTTAATTATAATATTAATTTTAGCGATATTAACAGCTGCCTTTTTCTGTATAGGTAAGTTATCTTGAAAAAATATACAAAACTTGCTTCTGCCAGCGGCTTCTCCTGCGTGGAAGTTGGAATTTATACCAAACAAAAGAACTTACTCCCGGGAAGTAAGAAAAGAAAGAAAAAGTGTTTCCTGAGTATCCGATGTCCTTTTTGAAGGCGTTCAAGGACCATTCTATTTGTACTTTTCTTTCACATTAATAATAATATGATCATTAGCATGACTATTACATTAAAGCATGGACGTTTAATTTTAATCATTTGCCTATATATATAGACAGATAGCTAAACCTTCCCAACAGTCAACAATTAAGTTTTACTCAATAATATTTCGCTGAGGCGTGCTTAGTAGTTATTATAAAGTCCATTAGGTAAACTACTAAACTGTTTCCAAGTTTGTTGTATTCAATATTCATGATCGGTTCATAATTCCTGAATGCTTGCCTAAATGAATTAACATCTAAAGAAATAAAGGAAAACTCCGACGTAATCCGACTTGGCATGAACTGAACATAAGTCAGTGTGATAGCTCGTTGAATAGTTCATAAAACATTATGGTGTTATAATGTCGGCGCAGAACTGTGCTCTATATGTGACAGATGTGACACTCCTGAACAAATCCTGAACGTTCTGTTAGTCATTAGATGGAAAGGAGTATTTTATGCTAAAAGAAAACATGGATTTATTGCTACCGTCGTGAAATAGCAATCATATTTGCAAATGTTGACGTCTATTATATGTAAACGATGTTATCTGTTAAGATAAATAATTATTTAAAACTAATTCCATCACAGGTTAGAATAAATACGTACAGTGCAAATCAAAAATGCTTCAAAATTTTCTTGTGCATAGATATGTCAAATCAAGACATCTTCAACCCCATCTACGTAAAGTATCCACCACCAAAGAACCCAAATCTCCTACCTGACTCAAGTCCATAGGCTCGGCTTGGCAGTCTCTGCAGTACAAACAGGTTTGTATATCCAAACGGTCCACTAAAGTCACTGGTCAGTCTACAGCCACACAACGGTCACTCGTGGGCCAGCGGGCACTGGGCACAGGTGTGGTTCCGGCGGCGGCCCGTCGCGTGGTGACGCGCCGCACTCCTGCGCATCGCGTAACCACGAGCGCGTAAACTGTCACAGCGCCGCGGGCGCAGGAAGCTCGCCAAACTTTCCTATCTATTATAACATTCCTACGTTGCTGTTATTTTGGTAGGTAAACGCTGCCTTACGATTGAGAATGGTTTCCGCGAATTTGCATTTTGTTATGTTAATTAAAATGTATGAGGTGTTAATAATATGATATGAATATGTGTAGCGTTGCTTTTGGCGGCTTTTTACACCGTTTATGAAATAGTTTGTTTGTGCATGTTTCCTATATCCTAACGTTTTCCTGGGTGGTTGCTACGGTCCGCGCTGTTTATGCAATGGTACTCCGGGCTAATTTTTATACGCAATTTGCTCGTACTGATTTTTATCGTATCCAATAACAACAATTTTAAGGCGTGTACGTTATTAAGATAAATACGCCAGGGTAATTTTGTTTATTATTAGTATGCATGCCAAAATCATATCTCAATTTCCGTGTTATCTCTAAACAATATTAGCGACTGATAATTTTAGTCATAATTAAAATACTACCATAAAAATGTTACTACTTGAATATACCAATCATCGTTACTTTACAGATACAGAAATTAGTGAAATACAAAATTTCGAGTGACCGTAAAGTTTACGTGCTATGGAGGTGAAGATAGCGAATGTTTGCTCGTTCGATAAGCGCGTATCGAGAAAGTTATCGAGCAGTTATCTGAGCAAATAGCTTGAAAGCGGCGAACACGCAGCCACGCGTTCGTACGGACCGCTCATTATCATACAAGTGCCAAGCATCACCTGACGGCTGACGGACAGGACGTGCCAGTGTTTAGCTCGGTCAGACACCTTTCAGAAATCATTTGATTATTTGGCCATATTATGAATGTACATAAAGTCAGTCTACGAAGGTATGCGCATTTACTACGTGAGAAAATGCCTCTCCGTGACTACAAAAAAAGGGGAATGGGTCTACCACACCACACAAACCTCCTGGTTGACTTATGTATAGAAACATGTGAACAAGTTGGGCGTGACAAGCGACCATGGAATCTGCTTCTTTTCGAGTCAATGGTAACTTGACCCTTCAGTAGTTTGGGTCCAGTACGTGGCTTCGTTCATAGCGGCATTCGCACCGCCAGAGCACAGGTGTATGGGCACCTGGAGCACTCTAGAAAGTGGCTCATGGTCTGGACAGCGACACTGTACTCACTTTTTGTATCAGACGGGTGCGTAAAAGCCCATTATTCCAAGTAGTATTTGCCACGATGCTAAACCAAACGATGGGGATAAGACCAGCAGAATGATAAATAATATTAGTACCATAATAAGGCTGAGAACGAAGTCGAAAAACTGAAACGAAAAGAGAAAAAGACATATCAAGTCGAGCCGATACTATTGGGAATAGGGAGGATAGTAATCATTAATAAGAAGGAAGACTTAGGTCTGATTTCTAAATTGAGTATTAGAAAGGTAACAACGCGTCATACCTTACTGTAGTGCCAAATTTTGACAGGTTTTCAGGGTAAAGTGCAGTTGGACAAATAATCAACTTCAAATGCTTATTCAGAAAAAAGGGGTAAATCTTAACATATTTAGGCATTTGGAAATCAAAGAAAAACCCGGCCAAGCTCGTGTCGGACTTTGCACATTTATGGTTCCGTACCAAAGATAAAATCTGATTTGTCAATTTATTAGTATTTCTTAGTAAAATATACGTAATAATAAAATATTCATAAATATTATTATTAAATATTATCACAAACATTTCAAGTACTTTGGTCAATGGGCAGTTAAAAATTCTTCGGAACAAAATTTTGTGACAGACGACGGACACACAGACGAACACGTGAGTGACAGCAGTAGGGTTCCGTTTGGACCCTTCGGGTTGAACCCTAAAAATTAAAGTTTCTCGATAAACAGTACATAACAGCAAAAATTGGTAAAGATTAATTCTTCTATAATATAAAAATGAATCGCAAAATGTGTTGGTAAGCGCATAACTCAACAAAGCCTGGACCAATTTTACCAATTCTTTTTTTTAAATGTTCGTTAAGGTCCAACTTCCGGGAAAACCCTAAAAACAGCCCTTTTCTTTTTCCCATACAAACGTTTTCTAACTAAATTGACATTTTCATGTGATCTGATGTCTGTCTGTCTTTAGGGTAGGTAGGATAGAGTAGGTATGTTAGGGTAGGTAGGGTAGGTAGGGTAGGGTAGGTAGGGTAGGGTAGGTAGGGTAGGGTAGGGTAGGTAGGGTAGGGTAGGTAGGGTAGGTAGGGTAGGTAGCCAGTTGACGGGAGCGAAGCCGCGGGGGTCAGCTAGTTATGTATTAGAATTTGATCGTCTTTATTTTATATTTACACACTTTTTCGTAAAAAGTTTTAGTTTCTAAATCTAATACCTAAATGATACGTGTCACAGAACTTCTATCTATGAATTTGATATTTGGTAAGCGTGAAGCAATCAATACCTATAAAATATGAAAATTATAACTGTATAGTTACAGTTTTTTATCTACAGCTAAAATTATGCACCTGGGTGTATACTCAGGTGCATGATTTTAGCTGTAGACAAATGTTATCAATGAATTATTATTAAAATTTCATACAAGACATGACCTAAGACAACATCCCAATTACAGGTACTATCAATGTATGCCATATATTTATCTCTGCCTGACCCATCGTCGATATCAGTCGTGATAGTTTCATCGATAATGTCTTGCAAATCCTTCGCCTCAAGTGCGGTACATATTCATGAAGTATTTACCGGCGTACATACACACTGCCGTCCTGAAACTATAATGCCACTATCTGACACAACATACTTTGAGTTAAAGACAAAAAAGCGTAGAATGCGAGAGTTATCGTTGTCAAAAAGTTAATCTAACTGAATGATCAAAAATAGGTTTGTAAACATAACAATTGGTATTTTTTTTTTCAACTTAGATTTGATAGTAGAAAACTACTTATTTAGACAAATTGATACAGATCTTTTTGCTGATTTGGGTGATTTTCGGATAGTGGCATTTTAGCTTAAGAACATCAGGTCACCAGTAGTAGTCAACCGATAGCTCGCACAACGCAAATATTGACTCGCCTCCATTACGCGATATACCACAATATTACTAAGTGCTAATGCCTATTGTTTAACACCTGAGCTGTTTTAATCTAATAAGTATGCGCTTAGGGAAAATACCTTAATACCTTTATGGTTAAGAATCTAGGTAGGTGCTTAGATTTTTTCCGATAACTTTTTCAGAAGGAAATTGCCGCTAACTTTCTGTCTGAGTAAGAATCCCATCGACTATATACTCCAAAATATCTATCTATAGAAGATTCTAGTAATTTCTTCTGCTTAAATTTTAGCCCACTTGCACGTGCACCACAAATTGCACTAAGCGCTTATACGAATGTATATCATCTGCATCGTTCTCTTTCCGTCTATAGTTTGAAGGGTAACCGATTACTTTACCGAATTTTTTTTATTCGAATCTCATTTTACCGAAAACTATTGACCCCACGTCTTTTTTGGTATACAAATTATTTGACATATTTTCAGACCATCGAAGTACCATGTGGCATATGTATTATTTTACCGAACTACATTTCGCCGATTTACAAAATAACTTTTTGCTTTTGGCACAAACCTCTATTGAACTTTTTTCATTTGCCAAATGATTCATTTGCTATATTTTCACAACACCGAAACAACATTTTACGAAATATTATTTGTTCACAAATATATAGCCGGTTAATTGGTAGCATTTTCAATTTAAAATTGAAAAAGTGCCATAAAAAGTCAATATTTTGTGCTACAAAATTTTGTGACAGAAACGCATCGCTGCAAAACTTCGACTTCACGTAGTCTTGTCTGTGTTTACGTATTTCTTTTGAGATTTAGATATTTTTATTAATTAATAATTTAAACGAATTAGTCTAATAGCGAGCAATGCTAGCTCGGGAATTTAGGGCACCCCGACACGGGTAGGTTAGGTACGAAGGGGATGACCATCATCTCCTTCATGTTAGGTTACTTAAGACCCCGCAGACAGAAATAGGGCTCCGTCGACATTTTTTTTTCAATTCGCTGTTTATACACTTGTATTCGCCCACTGTTTCTCTCTTACTTAGTATTTCAGTAGAGTGTTTTAGTGTTTAGCATTTCAGGATGTTCGAGAAAATAATACTCCGATAAAAAAAATATTTCGGCTTAGTGTAACTTCGGTAAAAAGTTTTCCGACCAAATGAAACGTCAGAGTAACGAAAAAAATCGAATTGATAATAGTTAAACTGCGACAGTGGCAGACATGACTTCGATGGAGTAAAAAAAAACGAAACGATACTAGTTGAATAGTTTTAGGTGAAATGAAATTCGGTCAAATATTTTTCGAACTTATGATAGGTAACCCCTACTCGCACCATAGATCACTTAATTTTTATGAAACTATAACTAAGTTAGAACATAGGTAATTGTGTCATGGTCATCTTCAAACGGGTTACCTATCATAAATTAGAAAAATATTTGACCGAATTTCGTTAACAACATAATCGAAAAGAAACTCTCAAAACTTACAGCAAATTCCACAGCTTAGGAAAAAACAAAAAGAAAACGCATCGTCAAGGTAAACGTCTATTTGTACCATGCACAATTACCAACAGACACAGATTGACCGATTCCAGCTTGCACCAGCCGATGTCCGCAGTGGCCGGAGCCCCCGGGCTCCGGTGACCTGCAACAAGATACGTGTGAACTGCTGCGTCATGTAGGCGGCGCTAGTTATCCTCAGCTATGTCAGTGGGTGGAGGGACTGTGGGAACTTGCTCTAATCACAGGGCTGTCGGAGTAAGGAGATGTCGCTTTTTGTGAGACGGTGTTACAAGTCAATTAGATTGATGGTTTTAAAAGCGTTTACGGGGCACGGTCTTTTAAGCCGTAAATCATGTGAATAAATAAACTGACTTTAATGACACTTGACACATCAGTCTCAAAAGTGAGTAAAGAACGTTTTTGTAAAAGAGAGAAAGAGAGAGCGTTTTCGTTTACTAGAGTTTAAAATCGCTCCCTCTTGCTCAAATGTTTGTTACATACTGCGACCTAATGCAGATTTAGTTTAGGGTAAAACCTCTTCGGTATTCAATTTCAGCTAAATTCCTCACGTTCAGTCCTACTTCTTTTGGGACGCAAAAGAATTTAAGAAATGCCAACAGTTCAGATCAGACTAAACATTCACTAATATTACAAGTATCTATGTGGTAACAGATTATAAGTATTAGTGCATCTTAAGTATAAGCACAACCCTGTATAAAACAATGTACTGACAAACGCACCAAAGCTTTTTGTGTATAAATGTAAGTAAGTAGTAATTGTAGGGGGCGCCACCGTACGCACAGTTTGCGTAAATCACGCCCGGTTACTCACGGTACCGAGAAATGTGTCGGTTTTGACTGATCTAGATTGAGCTGTACATAGATTTTAATTGGCGCTGCTTACTGAATTCTTATCACTCTGAGCTCGCTAAACTCTCAAACTTCTATTTCTGTTTTATTGGCTCATATTGCCTCACTGTCATGGATTCCTTATTTCCAATAAACAGCTTAGTACTGGCATAGTGATAGAAAGTCAGGTTTCGGGTCTGAATTGCCTGGGCGGAAGCGAATAATGCTTATTCGTAGGACATCTACCTTCACGATCACAGGCCACGGTAATTCATTGCAGCCTGTCACAGTTAAACTAAGTCATCATTGATAGATTACAATTCATGGGCCAGTGTTGGACTGCAGCGGGGTGCAGGGCGCGATGACAAATTTATCGCGCGCGCGACAATAAAACGCGCTCGTAAAAATATTACTACATAGTACCTACACCACCACCCCGCACCCCCACAGTGCTACACCCCCACGAAGATCCCCTCGGAGGGATCCCGCGAGAAATAACACACTTTGTCTTAGAGAGAATCGCGTTCAATCGCGACTTACAGGTCGGAAGCCGCGACGCTATTGATATGGTAAGTATAGCTGAGATACTATTCTAAGGGGTAACCCTTACAATAATATCATATTATACATAAGTGTACCAGTAGCTTATTAGCCATTAATCTTTTTCCTAATAAATAAGCCTACTGGTCCAACACCTTTTATAGTCCTTTACTTTTAGTTATATTTTCCATAATGAAAACTTAACAGCAACCATAGATCTTCATTAGATAGATTAAGATGTCCTTAACGAGTTAAAGCGACTCATGTCTACATTAGTCGCTTTAGCACAGTGTACTCTAGAGGCCTGTGAGAGCAAAAGAACTAAATTCCTCTTTGTGTTTTACCTACACTTGTCATGAAATACCGCATCGCCGCCGTGTTCCCACTTTCGGCTCTTGCACGTTATGATATGATATCGCGGCGAGCGGATCCAAGGCTCTGTCGGATCCCACCGCCATCGAGCCCGCTTTACTGTGATTGAACCGATACAACACTAACTGCCATTTGATCTGCTATGGCGACCAAATAACAACAAATAAAGTTTTTTTTTGTTTACCTAAACGCCACCGTTTCTTCCAGTCTTCTGTCTTGTCTCCGATTGTGAATGAAGCAGCTTCCATTCGGCAGCACCTCACCATCTGTCGATTGATAAAGTAATAAGCTGTATTATTTAGTAAAATAATAATAAAATGTATACTAATTTAATTTAATCTATACTAATTTAATCTATACTAATTTAATTTGTTCTAATTAAATTTAATCTGTTCTAATTTAATTTAATCTATTTTACTAAATTTAATTTTCTGCAATCGGTTTAGCTTTTAAGTTTTTTTTTTTATTGTTTTCAATTAATAAATTCTGTATTTATCTCCGCAGAATTTAATGCAAGCTGTGCTTTTCTTTAAGTGATGAGGCGCTCAGACATTAGTTTGAAATATACAAATTTATAAAGTAACAGTGTACTCAGTCTTGAAAAGCCTAATCATAAATAAATAAATAAAAAGCAAAATGTTTTATTCAGGAACCTCTTCCTCGGGAGATGGACGTAAAAACCGCGCGATAACATCATACCGAACATTGTAGGGACACACAAGGTGGGATATCATTCCTAGATAGAAGATATGATTGCTTGTTGAATGAATCAAGCCCAAGCTCTCATTGAAAACCGCATTTAACCAGATTTTAGAAAAACTCCGCACAATAACTCAAAGGTAAACGTCTGATATTATAATATTTTTTTACCTGATTTCGCTTCCATAAGACCATAATACCACTTATATACATATTTCAACTGTATTAACATGACCACCGCTGAGTCCGACGCTGTTTAGTGTTTTATGTCGCCTTACATTGTAGGTAATCATTGTAATGTGTCAATAAATAAACATCAATGATTTGCAAAAAGATTGCGTCACATTTTTCTCCCCTTCACGGACCAAATACAGAGTGAAAAGATGAGGTGTTTGGACACAACCATGCTTGTTTATATCCTCATAGACTCCACAGCGCTTTTTATAGCATTATATTATTCAATTCTTAATCTTATTTATATATGTAAAATCATAACTTTCCTAACATAACGGTAATAAGTATAATAATGTTCGTCGGCGGGCGCGCAGAGCGTCGGTCGCTGGTCGTGGCCGCGCGCTCTCTTTACGACCATATTTATGGCTCGGCCGGACACTTGGCCGTTTTTTACGATATACATAAAAGCTGCCGTGAAAGATTTACGCCAAATATATTCCGGCTAATGCTGATTGCGCGTTTCATTGTACTAATGTTATTGCTACGATTTATTGGCGAATTACCTAAATTTTTATGTAGATTATATTGTTCAGGCTCACAAATCATACACAGTTTTGGGTCAGATTGTAACTTCATTTATCAGAATCTTAGGAACTGTGTACGACTAGAGTTTACACTTATTCGGCGGAATACAGGATTTTACAAAAATCTATTGACTTCGCTGTTGGTAAGCTTGTTTAATTCTAAGGTAGCAAAATGCATGTCTGTTTCTATAACTATTGTTGGGTGGAAACTATTGGTCGCAGAAACTCGTATTACACGCCGGAACACAACCTCATACAGCTACCTTAAGGTTTCTCCTAATATCAGAGTGTAGTAATGTGATTGTATTGTAATATCCGATATAGCCTGCAGTGGGAACTATTACCGAACGATTGTGTCCTCATAAGCTAGCGGGCGATCAATTTTTTGATATTGTCAGTCGCGGCGACAAGTCATTTCTTACGACAACATTTGATTTGAGTCCCCGCAAATTCAATTTGTAGCACAATGCCGCTAAAAGTGAGCTCGGCGACGCCGCCATACATACATACAGACGTACACACGAACATACATACATAGAGGATGGCGGCGCGAAGCGCGAGCAAATGGAAAGCAAACTGAAGCCCAAATAAATATTCGCTTTAGCAACAATCGAGCTCGCAACTCACACAATTACGACGGAATGGAAAACCTTAGACAAATAAAATCGGAAGCGGCGAGGGCGCGGGGGTAACAGGGTAGCGGCGCACGGGGGGCACGGGGGAAGTTTTTTCGCAAGAACAGAAAAAGCGAAGGCAGCAAACACAAACATCGGGCGAATGTAGCGAATTTCCAAAGTCCATTCGGTTTATTGACAGCGGAGGGTCGCAACCGAATTCAAATCCCCGCCCGCCGCGATTTACAATAAATTTCAAGCGGAGAATATGTTTGCAATACGTCGGAGGTAGGGCTTCGCCCCCTGCCGCCGCTCTCGAGACCAATTACTTTGCCCTTTCGCCCTCTCGGAGCCCCGGGTGGCTGATGCCGCGGGTGCTTGTGGCGATACTTTAAACACGCTTGTGTGTCGGCAGTTGTTTACAACGTAATCGCATGTCAGACCCTCGACTTTGAATTTTCATTCAAGTTTTTGAATGGCGCTCAAATCGTTTGAATGTCCAATTTTCTCGGCGAACGATTTATTGTGGAAATGTTTTATCTTTATTTATAGGTTGTTTTGAATTATTGTCCGTAGATAAAGTAGTTTATGATGTTATTAAATGAACACAAATATTAGGAATGTATGTATTTACTCTTTGGGTAATATTTTTGAGCCGAGTTACGTTGCTTATTGAATGATATTTGGCAGGGTTACCTAAACACTATGTCGAGCTAAGATATTTGGTAGGGTTACCAGTACACTATGTCGAACTAAGATATTTGGCAGGGTTACCTATACACTATGTCGTGCTAAGATATTTGGCAGGGTTACCTACACTATGTCGAGCTAAGATATTTGGTAGGGTTACCTGTACACTATGTCGAGCTAAGATATTTGGTAGGGTTACCTGTACACTATGTCGAGCTAAGATATTTGGTAGGGTTACCTGTACAATATGTCGTGCTAAGATATTTGGCAGGGTTACCGATACACTATGTCGAGCTAAGATATTTGGTAGGGTTACCTGTACACTATGTCGAGCTAAGATATTTGGTAGGGTTACCTGTACACTATGTCGTGCTAAGATATTTGGCAGGGTTACCTATACACTATGTCGAGCTAAGATATTTGGCAGGGTTACCTTTACACTATGTCGAGCTGAGATATTTGGTAGGGTTACCTGTACACTATGTCGAGCTAAGATATTTGGTAGGGTTACCTGTACACTATGTCGAGCTAAGATATTTGGTAGGGTTACCTGTACACTATGTCGTGCTAAGATATTTGGCAGGGTTACCTATACACTATGTCGAGCTAAGGCTCTAGCTAGACAGCGTCATTCTTTCAGCGATGGCGATTGTGAAGTATTATAATATAAGGGATTGATCATGATATTTCGATAGCGCTTGGCAATCCCATTCATGTCTGTTGATAGTGACACTTGTGTAGTATCATTAAACTGAATAGGTTACTGATAGAAGTTTATAATTCCTTGATTACATGGAACAACTAGTACCTAGTTCTTAGACAACAGTCTTGCCTAGTTCCACGCGCCACTCTGCCACGTGACCCCGGCCGAAATGAAGAAATAAAAACAAAACTGGATAGAGTCGTAAAAAGTTAGGGAATCGTTATAAAGAGCGGGCAGAGTCGCAGGACACGGGCAGTGCGGGTCGGAGGGTGACGCGTGTGGAGATATGCAGGGAACATGTTTGACACCTCTATAAATATATTTGAACAATTTCAGAAACGAAAACTTGCTACCTCGTTTGTTGCGGTCACGATATTGCAGATTTAATTGTTGTTTTTTTTTTTTTATTTTTTTTTTTACTAAAACTACTTGTAAGCACATAACAGCACGCCTGTATAACCCGGTGGTTGCGGCAGAGGTTCGCATATAGTAGGTATACCCACATTTTGACAGTTAAACCCCATTCAAACCCAAAATTAAAGGTGCTGAAATCATATTCATATTTGAGAAGTCACTCCAAAATCTGGACAGGATATCTGTATTAAGATTGGGATGAATATAATTTATACTTCTTATGTCTATGATCCATAAAAACAGCAGAAAGCGGCAGATGTATTCATGACTCGCTGCGGAGCTGCAATAAACCGCCCCGACCCTCGGGACCTCGCCAACTCATACAGATTGGAAATATTGATGTATTCATACCAAGCGAGCGGGTTTTTAATCCGGGTAAAGTGATCAATGAAATATCGCTTGAGGAAAAATCGAGTTTTATATCAGACGAATTCCAAAAAAAAACACATTAAGTAGGAATTGTTTCATTGAAAAAGAGAAGTTAAATTGTTGTTCGATTCAAGTCGTATATTTACCATCAGAGACATGTCGGATCATGATTGATTAATAACGAGGAAAGTTTTGTTGAATCAAAATTGCATTCCATCCCACAATAAACAAAGGCCGTCAGCTAACGCCGACAGTTGCAAAGTTTCCCAACTACCCGCCTACCCAGCCACTAGCCACGACCGGCGGACAGCAACGCAGCCTCATTACGTCGCGGCGGAATTCCACTCTTTATTTATGAAATAAAAATGAAAACATTTCTGCGGAGAGCTGACGAATGGCCGTCCCCCCTTGCACCCCCACTCCATTTCCCACATCCTCCCTGTCCACTAAGGGTAGGAGTCGTAGGACGGGATGCCACGACTACCCACCTTATTGTAATATGACAGCTGTGTGGTTTTCACATTACCTATGCTACGGCACTCGTAGCATAGGTAATGTGCTACGACATTCCGTAGCATAGAAACCATTCTAATGAGCTAGGTGCTACGGCGCGGCGTTTGCTTTTCTATGCTACGAGTTTTGGCTACGTGATTTCGTAGCAGGTATATTTAATTTTTTAAGTGTTGGCGATAAATGATATTAATTTAGTTAATGAGTTCCAAATAACACTTTAACACTTAAAGTTATGTTTCTCGGCAATATGTTATTTAAAGAGCAATTACATTTCAGCAGTTGAAGTTTTAAATTATTCAGTGACATTAAGGTTTTTGGACCTACCCTTTCTCTTGGTAGCGGGCTTAAAACTGGTCAGGCATTTTCATCAAGACTACTACACGACCGGTGAAGGAAACAGTTAAGAATATTTATTATTTTCTCACAAATATAATGAACGTCTGCACAAGTTGACAATAGCAAAAATTCAATACTTTAAAAGCAGCGACGGAAACAATAACGCAACTGAAACGGTATCTAAACTTGAGTATTATCGTTCTTCGGTATTCCGTGGGTTGTTCTTTAACTGACTGTCCAGCAGCAGGTTCTGGGTTGTCATCTATAGTATTTTCGTTGTGCATTTACCAAAAACCTATTTTGGTTTAGGGTATATTTTGGTCCCGTTTATGCCAATAGACGATTTTTCTACCTTTCTTTATTCGCAAGCTACTCAAAAGCCTAGCCTAGTCCACTAGCAGACGAGAAGAAGTTTCATGAATCGACTTCAAAATATTAATTAGGCCATTATTAAGCTATCAAATAATAGGCGATCACTTAGAATTATTACAGTGATCACTGCCCTGAGAACTGAACACAGAGTGGCTTGGCAGTTACTCCTAGACAGGCACGACCTTCAGTAAGGAAGTCAACGAATGCGAAGAGACCAAGAATAAAATGTATCTTAACTCGGATATCTATATTAAACTTGGCACCAGTAAACGTCAACAGCTGCTAACTAGTGAAGCCTCCTTGCATAACTATTTACTCGAGCGTATCGTAGGTACTTGTGCGAGGCGTCCAATTTCCAATTAAACATAACACATGTAATTACACTTAAGTTTAATTCCGCCGTCCGCGAGATGCCGGGGGTCGCAGAGGGTGTAGCTTGGTTGGTGGGGGGCGCGGGGAGGAGGGACCGGAAAGATTTTTCAATTACCAACTTTGTGCCGTTCGCTCCAATCTCAGATTGTAGAGTAGTCGCGCGGGACAGACTCTAAGGGTGGTTAGTGATATGAGGGTATTTATCGTTTGATTTTGTGTGTAGTTTTTTACATTTTGATTGTAGTGGTAACAAATGTGACGTAAGAAACCGTGAACGTTTGATACTCAACATAAAAATTTAAAATTAGTTATTCAAATTAGTCTATGAGCAGCGCTTTTAGAACGTTAAAATCTATAACAATATTATAAAGAGGAAAGATTGTTTTGTTTGTGTGTTTGTTTGTACCGAATAGGCTCCGAAACGACTGGATCGATTTTAAAATTATTTCATCTATGGAAACTACATTATTCCTGAGTAACGTAAGCTATAAATTATTTTCAAAAAAATTAGAGGTCCTTATGAAAATTGCAATAATGTAACCCAAAGTAGCAAAATTTTGCCAATAAAATTCATTATTTGGCGTGCGCTGAGAAAACTATTGATGATACATTAAAATTATGTAGCACATGATTAAAGCACTCATTATCACCTACAGAAAAGTCTGCGAGAGAATATATTGTCTCACTATTATAGTTAAGTCACAATGGCTGCTTTTGTTTTCTAACATTTAAGTAGATCGCTGCCGGTAGAAATAAAAGTTGCTGATATTCGTATTGTAGTATTAATTCTTATTCAAGTAAATAAACACTTTTGCAAAAAAAACGAGCTCTTTAGATTTTTTCTCTACTTCAATGAAGAAGAACAAGAAAGAGGTTTTATTAATTTGACGATGTATTGGCATATCATTTGAAGCATCCTGGCATGATTCTTTACGTTCCAAATTAAAATTTTGAAATTAACAAAAGAAAAATATTGATTATTGTAAAATTTAAGTATTCCCGTTTGAGCACCTATGCTTTGAGCACCAAAGGTATTCCCATTTGAGCAACAATCAATATAATAGCTTGATGCTCAAAGCATAGGTGCTCTAAAAATAGGTGCTCAAACGGGAATACTTCGTAAAATTGCTTTCCTAATGGCGCAAATTAGTGAAAAGATTTTTTTACTGATTACTAAACTTTTAAAACCATTTGGATATTTTCTGCAAATTAAACAATTTAATCTTTTCTCTTTGTGTGGAGAGGACTGACGCCGGCGAGTGCTGCAAAGACCACGGGAACGCTATGCGGAAGTGTGTTTCGAAGAAATCACTCCTTATGGCGGAGGCTCCGTTATATTTTGGACAGCAATTAATTCGACGGAGCGTACGGAGTTAATTTTCATAGAAAATGGAACATTAAATGCACACCGGTACGTAATAGAAGTCCTAATTCCATATGCACAACCCTCATTGACTGCACTTGGGGAAGATTCCATTTATATGGACGACAATGCTCGACCGCACCGTTCTGGCGAGTGGAAGCATACATGCAAGAAGTTGGGATCCGTCGTTTGGATTGACCAGCTCGAAGTCCTGACCTCAATCCAATTGAGCATGTCTGGGATGTTTTCAAGAGACGAGTAAGATCAGTGCAACCTGCTCCACAAAACACCAGGGAGCTAAAAAGAGTCATTGCAGAAGAGTGGGAACGTATTCCTCAAAACGTTATTAAAAATATCGTGGAAAGCATGCCCAGAAGGATCATCATTTATTAACTCATTCATTCATTTAATTAACTTAAATCGAACTAAGCATGTAAATTTCTTTGGTGCCCTTTTTTTTTGCAAAAGATTGTAGTTAAAAAAATGGGTAGGAGTTTAGGATAGTTAGAGCTGGTGAGTAGGTGGGTAGGTAGATAGATAGCTAGTTGACGGGAGCGAAGCCGCGGAGTTAAGCTAGTTTTACATTAAGCCAGTCCCACAAACTCGTATTCCTTTAGTTTTTTGGCAAGCTTAAAGATTCATGTATTATGTTATATATTATACCTTCCTGACCTTATTATACTGACTGATTTCTTTAAGTGACCCAAAATAATAACCCAAAATATGCAACAGTGTTCTATAATTTCAAATCTCGAAATATCAGAAATCTATCGCTCTCTTCAATATTTTTAAATAAACGCCATAGGAGAGAGAGAGAGGAAACTAATAACAATTTACTCAAGCCAATCAAGTACCCACATATACTTATATAAAATTAAAGATCTTCAAGTAAACGTTTTTAAAGTAGCTCACCCTACTCTGTGCTCAGTGGAATTCTTAATATCAGTGCGCGCTAACTACGGCCGTATAATATTGGCTGTTGGGCGGCTGCCTTCCCCGCCTCACTCAGCCCTGGCCGCCCGGCCTGCATCACCCCGCCCGCCCTGCGACGCGTGCACTGACTTAGGCTGGACGCACATGTAGCATGCAGCGTGGAATACTGCATCTTAATGTATTGATAATGAGATGGGATATTTCTGTATCTTGCAAATCTTGCAAACTCCCCCGGTATGTGTAAATAGTGGCAGTCGTCTTGCAAGGTTTGTTTTATAACGCACGAAGTAGCACGGCTGAATAAACTTACGAGTAATGTCTTCAAAATGTCATTCTGAGCTTTTAATGAGCACCTATGTATGTATATCGGCTATGAATACATTATTATAAACGCGTAGATGTTTCAAATATTTCAATTAATTCAAAGCAATGTAAGTAACAGAAAACTATTTGGGAAAATGGTGCAGCATTTAGCCCAAACAAAAACCAAATTAATTAGACCACTATATTTGTTAAGATGATACATCATTAACAAATATAGAATCATCTCTAGAATTCATCATAAATACAAAAAATCTGTGAAGGTATACATGATGGTTGTTTGGGCGTATCATTGCTTTCTCTGTTTTCTTAACAAAATTTAGCTTAAAACTGGACTCAAAAGAAAAGCAACTGAATCAAATAACAAGGCCTTTCAACTTTAACTCCAATTCCTCGTCCTCGCCAGTGAGCCCACAGGTCGCGCGACTGCCGCCAGCCTAACGTCCACTAACGATTACACGCCGAAGTAAACGCTACTTTTAAATTGGATTCCGGCAACTGGGGCCTTTTGTTCATCGCCACAAAGGAGCGTTTGAAGCCGAATTATTGCGACGCGCCGCGACCCCGCCTGCCTCGGTGACTGCCTCGCTGACTCCGCAGTGCAACCGTGTGAGGTCAACGTCAAAGATCGAATAATACGAATAGTTCAAGATCAGCCACGTATGGTTGGGCTGAAAGGTGGTATGTGTTAGCAAATTGTCGAAGGCAAAGTTGTATGTACCTAATTCTGGGATGGCGAGGTATGAAACCACTAGTATACTCAACTTTTATGATAACATGCACTATTTTTACAAAACAAAAATATAAGTAATTTCGAAGAACCTTAAAGACTATAAACTCTTAATCCCTACTCGCACAATCGAAGTTCTGTGAATCTGAGAGCGTAACATTCACGTTAATTACACAATATTAAGAATAAAATCCTTACAGCGCAGTAAAGCGTACATAAACGCCGGTCCAATATCGGAACGGCGTTAAACAGCTAATAAAGAAGGTCATTTAATAAAGCGACGACCGGACCGGCTTCGTCCGGCACGGTACGACACCGGACGGCAACACCGTCGTGTAAAATGCACTTAAATTTATTATTATTGCGGTTTATGAAAGATTTAAGTCGTGTACCAGCGACCGGCGACCAGCGTGGTCGTGTGCTCGTAAACACGGCCACGCTGCAATATTAACGACCGCCGATGACCATAGCTTCGTCATTAATTGACATCAAGATCATGGGAATGGGACTTGAAGCTTGTTTTCCAGAAATTAAGACGTTCTTGTATAGTATTTAAACTTTAGTAGATCTCTTATGGAAGAAAGATTTTCATCAAAGTAAATACGATGATAATTGCAATTTTACGCCTTGTTTTATAATTTTCTTACTTTATATAGGTACTATAGCCAACTCAATAACCATCTTCAATTTCAGAAAACATAATTCGAATCTTTATTCAACTGCAGGTACCGTTCTATACTAAAAACATCACTGGTAAAATAATATTAAAAACGAAACGTCACATTGATGCATAGATAAAACATATTTGCATCTAAATACCTATTGTGCACAATTCATCTCACTGAGTGACGCTCCCCGCTAGTGTGGGGCAGTGCATACAGTAGGCGTGCGGCGTGCGGATCGCACGCTCTCGCACGGTAACGCACGCTCGCACCCCCGCACGGACTATTTGCATAAGCTGATGAGATGCGTTCATTATGTGCCCGAACTCCCCCGCGCCCGGTCGATAACATGTGCACACGTTTGGGGAGAAACGCACGTTTTTCGGATTTGATTGATAAATGTGATTTTCGCATGGACTTGCTGATGATTTTATGTTTGTCGATATCAACTAGCACGGAACATTATTATTCTCTTTCTTAGCTATGAAGTAGAATTTCACTGTATTATGAATACAAAAGCAGTTTAAAGTGGTAATATTATTTCAAACTGTTTTTAATTAACACAAGAAATAGACACTTCAAAATTAAAATCTACTCAGTGTGCCAAAAACATTTAAAACTGAACAAAAATCGCTTTAAAAAACTGCAAATGAAGTCTACTTCAATGTTAATAAACCCGTTGGTTAGTGGATTTCTCAAGTTACGCAGTTGCGTGCTATCACTAATGCATGAGTTCAGTATAGACGCGCAACGCGCATCGCCTCGTGTTCGCATTACGAGGCGCTATATCAGCACATGAGCGCACATTATCATTCAAACGCAAGCGCATATTGTTAATTGGAAATTAACATGTTGATACCGAATTAACATTTACTTCAACTCGAAAAGGTAAGTAATCTTAGGTAACAGAGAACTTTTTAGAATCGTCTTGATTCTGGGGTGCATAAAATCGTCGTAATGTATTCGTATAAAGGTTCCTTTCGACTATTCTAATTAAAGGAACAGACATAAAACACAAACAAACAAAATTGAATACAACAAAGACCCAAAAATTCTCTAAAAACCTATTGATATCTCACAAGTCCATAAACAAATCATCTACGAAAGCACACATCTCACAGACTCAGCACATCCCTCGACAGACGACCCCTGTGTCGCGACTCGTTCACCTCTTCGTTCCCCCTTCGCCCCGG
This sequence comes from Orthosia gracilis, assembly GCA_947562075.1. Lineage (NCBI taxonomy): Eukaryota > Metazoa > Arthropoda > Insecta > Lepidoptera > Noctuidae > Orthosia > Orthosia gracilis. The sequence goes on from OX387266.1 coordinate 26,338,474, forward strand.
GCAAGTAATTAAGCCTCTCGCGACACTTAGCAGCTCGTTACGGTAGGTCCAGCCGAGCACGAGCATCTGTGCTTGTACCCTTGCGTCTGTGTGCATGCACGGCCGCTCCATGTAAATGGACGCTTAGCTCTAGGGCCACGTGGAGGGCTTATTGATTCGATGTGCTCGAATCCATTTTGAAGTTCATTCAGGTGTTATAAGGACCTTCTTTGAGATCGATTCTGGGTCGGCAATCGTTTTAAAAAATATGTCTTGCACTCTTTATTGTTCATTTAGATGTGAACTAAATTGGCTACGAATGAATGAAAAATTTTAAAAGAGAAATCAAAATAATAAATTTTTCTTTTCTTAAAAGTCTCCAAAATCAAAATCAAATAGTTTATTTCAAATAAACCTAGGAGGAACTTTTGAATTGTCAAACCAAAAAAAACAAGTGCGAGCCGAACTCGCGCACGAAGGGTTCCGTACCATTATCGCAAAAAACGTCAAAACAAATCACGTTTGTTGTATGGGGGGCTCCCACTTAAATATTTATTTTATTATGTTTTTAGTATTTTTATTATAGTGGCAACAGAAATACATCATCTGTGAAAATTTCAACTGTCTAGATATCACGGTTCATGAGATACAGCCTGGTGACAGATAGACAGACGGACAGTGGAGTCTTAGTAATAGGGTCCCGTTTTTACCCTTTGGGTACGGAAACCTAAAAAATATGACTCTAGTTGCAAGTTCGCAAGCGTCAGTAGGTCTCAATGGATATTCCATCGTTCAATGTCTAATGATGAACGATACCCATGGCAAAAAATCTCATTTTCTCTTTCGTACTCATTAATTTTCACGGAAATAGATGGAGGAAAATAATAGAAGGCAGTCCACTTATTATCATAGTTAGCGTATCGTAGGGAACTATCTAAGAATTGAATAATATTTGGGCAAAATTCTCCAACACTTGTGATAACATCAGTACCAAAATACTTTCACACAAAGACTTCCTTCTTCAAGACGGTAACAGTTAATTAGGTTCGATTATGAAGGCAATGAAAGTAACAGTCAATCTCTGTAAGTATCACAGCTCATAGTTGGGATCAAAAACTGATTGTATGTGACAACAGCACGGTTTCATCTTTATCACAAACTTCAATCACGTAGTTACCAAACTAAGGATCATTGAATCAATTTAGGAGGCAGGTGGGGGCTGGTCCGCCATCCTCCATCCTGGCAGGGGGATGCAGGGAGGCTCCTAATTAGGCGGCGGATTAGCCTCCAGCGAGGAAATTAACTTGAAACTGGATGGCTTCCGGCCCCGAACCCTATTTTAGAGGCTCGCAGACAATCGGCGGCGCCATTACTGTGCCAATTAAGACAGGTATTCGATTGGCTCCGTTCGGCTGATTGAAAATATTTCGTGTGGCGGGCAGCACACTTTATTGCATTCTGAGATTTAGGATTTGCGCCCGCGTCGTGTTGAGACAAAACAGTGGTGTGTAATACCGTTTGTAATGTTGTGTTGTCGCCGTGTTGTAAATGTGGTAACTGAGGATAAGTTCGTACTTTAGACGACGCACGTCATGTTTTTGATGGATTTGAAAACCAGCAATGAATAAAATGATTATTAATTCTAAAATACTTACACCTCTTTATATTTAAACTAGATTCTGCCAGCGGCTTAACTCGCGTGAATGTCAAATTTTATCCCGGGGGAACATATACCCGGGATAAAAAGTATCCAATGTGCTATTCCTGACCGTAACCTAACTATAATCTGTGACTGTGACTGTAATCTAAATCCGTTTGAGCGTGAAGAAATAACAAACATACAAACACACACACACACAAACATTCGCCTTTATAATATTAGTGAGATGAACTTTAGCTGTGGTTGCATTAGTAACACATGACGAAAAAAATGATTATGTAGTTATTATTATATATTTATTATCTTGTCACACGACACTACCCATTTAAGACCATAAATAAAATCAATATCAGTTCTATGAATATCTGATTGGGTTCCATTTTCGCTGTGCATTTAAATATGATAGTGCAATGAAGCATAGTTAATAAATCCTCGCAAGCGTTCGTCTGCGGCGATTGAGGCTGGACAAATGTGTTCATTGCTAATTAGGTACATCATTATGAGCATGCCGAGAAATCTCAGTGCGATTCGTTTTGCTGTTTAATATTTATTGCGTTTTAATTAGAGTAGAGTAGACATATCACACAATGGCCTATGTCCAGAAGTGGACGACTTTCGGCTGATATGATGATGATAAGACACATCTCACAAAGGTTGATCAGACAATCAACTAGATTTTTTTTATATTATTATTTATTTATGTTCAGCCTCTACTACCTACACCCACTATCAGGCATCCCTTTCTTCCTTTTTATATAAAAGATGTATTATAAAAAGTTAATTAAGTAATGCACAAATTTCAGTCTAACTTAAATTAATTAATCTGAACTTTGAATCTATTGAACTTTAAGTTGAGTATCCTTATCATCTGAAGCTTCTTTTGCAAAAATACAAGCAGCCTAGCCTAGGGACTTAAATACCTACAGACATAGAATGACGATGTGTATCACTATTCTATAAATAAAACTGTATTCATAGCGCAGGTACCGCAGGCTGCCTAGAAGGTTGATTAATATGTAACTATACAAAAACTAGACCCCGATTTAACAGATTAATCATTATTATACAGTTTTATAATTTTCAAATTGTAGCATTTCCGTCAAAGTGTAGTTTAGTTATAGCCCCCCTCCTAAACTTACAATGTAGGTAATGTGAAATTGCCAGGAAATAACTAAATAACCTCGTAAAATGAGGTAAACTAAAGTAGGTATTGCAGTAAGAAAGCGGAACGGATGCGGTCATTAATAAATAAGAATAGCATATTTCATTGTATGAAGTCAATTAAATAATAATTTTCGCGCGAATACATGGCATGGTGTGCACTTATCGCTCTTCGCTATGTCCAAATTCGCCTTAAATTATGGTTAATACGCGTTTTATTACCTACTAAAATTGGACTTTTTAATTCCATGTATTTACCACTCTATAGCTGGACTTACGGCAATTTGGAATCGAATCAATCAACATAACATTACACATTCAAGCGATGTGTCAATACCGACGTAACTTATGTCAAGTACAATGAGCTGTGTGCTGTCGCGGACGCGGGGGTGTGCGGTACGAGGTGACGGGGGGGCGGCCGGTGCAGCCCGTTACCATGGCGACCGCCCCCGTCTAATCAATTGCAGAAATATGTACGAGCCATTACCAGCATAACTTGCCCGCCCCCGCTCCCCGAGACACATTGTAACTCTCGCGACGGGAGAGTGACAGAATGCGCTGCGAGGGCTCATCTTACGCCAGCCGTTTTACACAGCAGAGCTCGGCGACATTACACACACTTGGGAAGCGAAGAAAAGATGTATAGAGCACAAGTACCGAAACTATTACGTCTAACTTGACGACTACGAGTGAGCTTGAATGCTAACATACAACGGTAATATAAAATGTCAAATGGCGTCCATTAACGGAGATGCATTCAGATTAAGATACACAGTTAAATATCCTTTGTCATCAGACAAATTAAGACAGAAATACGATCACGTGTCGGAGTTTCGGACTAAATTGAAGTGGCTGCCGATTCGGCGTCGTCGAGATACCCGTATCCTATCTCTTCTCTATACTATCCTACACAATCCTAATTCTCCTCAATACCTTCGTGAACGCTTTGAGTACTTTGTCCCGAGGGGTAAACCCTGTCGCACTTCCACTTCTCTTCTCCTTCGTACCCCGAGTCACACTTCCAGCCGCTATGATGGCTCCTTCTCTGTTACTGCAGTGCGTCTCTGGAACTCTCTACCACATTCCCTACGCGACAGCCCTTCTCTAAATGTCTTCAAGAGGAAAATCAAGGATCATTTTCTTTCGGAATGACATAATATTAGTATATGTATATAGGTATATATATATATATATATTGTGCCTATTTATGTATAATTGATATTAATATATTTATGATTTATTTTATATTATTCTAAAATTGTACACTGGACTACTTCTCTTCTTCCTTTTGTAAACTCTCTCTATCACTCTAAGGTTTGCTGGTAGAAAACTCTTCTTAGAGTTAAGCTCGCCTTTGTACATCAACTTTATAATCAATCAAGTTGTATATGTTTTTCTTTTTTTTGTGTAGGTACAATAAAGAATTATGAAAGAACACAACGTATATGCAAACAGGTCATATTGTTATCACCTAATTTCACCATTAATTATCCAAATGAGTTTATGCTACGAACCTTGTCTCAAGATTCGGGTGTTCGTAGCGCGTAGCGGCCGCCGACCGTGCTACGCCGTAGCCCGTAGAGTCCGTAGAGCCCCGAGCCCGTAGCACGCTCCGCCCTGGAAAATTAATGAGCCCCATAAATATCAACTGACGTTTCATTACAATAATAACTGTTTCTTTTCTTTGTGTACCTTTATTACTTTCATAAGCTTACTATTTGTTCTACAAAATTATTGGAGTGTCATAAAACCAACGAATAAAATAATTGAATAGCGTAATAAAACATTGTTTGTAAAGTTCAATGTAGTCATTCCGCGATGTTATCTGAGTTTTTTGTGCAAAATATGTAGGTATTTCGAAGTATATTTGTGGTTCCAAAGTAGACATAAAATATTGCTTTAAAATCCGTTTTAAAACGACGAGCTAAAGTAATAAAATACGATGCAGTGGATCTTCGCTAAGTACTATAAAACAAAGTCCGCCGCCGCGTCTGTCTGTCTGTCTGTTCGCGATAAACTCAGATAGTGGTCAAGCACAAGCCTATAATACTACTTAACGGATTTCCATGCGGTTTTCGCCAATAGACAGCATTATGCATGAGGAAGGTTTAGGTGTATAATTTGATAAGATTTTGTGTAAATTGGTTAAAACATGACGGTAATTGTTGGAAATGTCGGCGAAAGTCAAGGCGCCTCGGAGCTTGCATCGAAAACGCTGCCTTTGAGATATAAAATAAAAAGGTTTTTACAAAAAAATGCAATCGTCTTCCAAAATAACTTCAATTTTGGAATTTGGTGTTCTGGTTTTTGTTTCATAGTTTTTTGTCACCGACTTTCGATATTGAAGTTATTTTTCACTTGGTAGTGTTTTTATTGGAAGTCGGTTGTATTTTATTGTAAAAATGTATTTTTATATTTTTTTAGTTGTGGTTCATCTATAGTGCCCACAGTTATGCCAGAATAGATTATCCGAAACTTGAACACAATCGGTGAAATTAGAGTGTACCAGGGTGAACTGAACACATCTGCGTACTCCTTACCGTCCATACCGGCGTGATGTTATGTTTTGAAATTGTGTAAACAATAAACAGACCTGCGATTGCAGCAATCTCGAGATATTTGCTGTCATGTAATAAAGAGTTCTGATGTATATCTCCGAATGTCTTCATCAAAACTTGATAAAATTTAAATAGTAAAGAGAAGCAAGAAATAAAAAGGAATCATCAAAATCGGTTCGCCTAGTAAAAAGTTCTGGGTTCACATAAACAAACAGACGAATTGAGAACATCCTCCTTTTTGAAGTTTGGTAAAACCAATGTAGGGTGGAATTGTTCCTCTTTTATAGTTCTACAGAAATCTATATTTTAATGATAGTATATCTTTAACGATAGCCCTTTGCTACCCGTGCGAAACCGGAGCAGGCCGCTAGTGATATATAAAAATGTCAATGTTGTATTTGCGTTTTTAGTTCGCTCTCACGATTCCTTATACAAGTAGTAGTAATAAATTTAAATACATACCATTGTCTGAGAATCCTCTCCAAACCTAGAGCAAGCTTAGAACCAACCTGTTGTTCCACCAAGTCCTTGCCAAGAGACCTTCGAAGCCATTTAGTTAACAAATAACGTTTACTTTGGGAGGCAGTTCCACTTAAGTCACGCCAAGATTGGATTCTATATTATGTTCCAGTTACATGAATGAGTGATAGTAACGTAATCTGTCGACACCTGAAAATATAAAGTAATTTATTTAGGTAGACTTAATGCACAAAGGTACACAGATGGACTTAATGCCTTAGACATTCGCTTTCAGTCAACCCATGTTGGTGAAGAGATAAAATGGCACTGGCAGGTGCATTGTATAATAATGTAAAAATTTATTAAAGTTAATTCATTCATTCACTCCGGAATAACATAGCACTCTACTGGTGAAAGAATTTTCAAAATCGGTTAAGTAGTTTTTGAGTTGATCCATTACAAACATAACTAGGTACAAACAAATCTTTCCTCCTTATAATAGTAATGTATGAATGTGTAGTAACAGTAAATATAGTTATTTTCTGTTTCAATCTCTGTAAGTATAATTATTTATTTATTCATATATTGCACACAATTTAAATACACTTAACTTAATGAGTGCATTACTCTGTTATTGTGCAGCAATAAATACTAAAATATTGTCTATGTATGTATCTACAATCTGTAATAGGGACTTGTTACTTCTTCAGTTCATCTCTAACTCATAACGCCAGCGTTCGCCATCGTCCCATGAAACGTGGGAGGACGTTTCAACTTGCATTTTATTGAGTTGTACCTTTGGACAAAAAAAAATACGTATAAATCATTGTTTCTCTCTTATCACAAGAAATTAGGACACGTTTTGAAAACTAGTAAAATTATATGGTGTAATATGATGTGTAAGCAATCAAATCGAGGGGCATGCAAGTCATACATCAGTTCTGTGTTTAAGATATAGGATTGACATAATACCCATTCCGACTCAATGGAAATTGGAGTTTTGTTGTGTGCCTTCGTAGGACAAGTCCAATCCAGTCTATTGTTAGGTAGTGCCTCCATCACTATACATTTGCTATTAAAAATATTGACTCTGAGGTGTTTATGAACATGTTATATCCAAGGATATCATCGGATACCTACGTTAAGACATTGTACCATCGTTCGATCGCCCCCAGATCCCGAACAACTATCTGTGTCTTGGCCATACAAATATTTGATCCGCGACACGCAGCGCAGCAGCCGGTCGCTCAAACACTACGCCAACCGTGTCGTCATATAGTTGTGTCACATATTTAATGTACAACAATAACAAAGTATATTCTAGACTAGGCAGAATCAAACTCATTAATATGACCAGAATTCACAATAATACCAAAGCTCAAGTTAATGCCCTCCGAGCAAAACAAAATAAGCGTAGAATACCTACAATTAACATAAATATGAGTGCATATGACAGTGAGAGGTTCATCTGGGAGGGCCCCCTCCCCCTCCTGCCCCGCTGTATAATTACACCACCCCGTTGCACTCCGCTCAACGCTCAACACATTTCTCATAATACCCGGCGATTATTGACAATGGCCGCCACCTGCCGGTGAAGGCTGAGATTAACATCGCTTATTGGCGCACAATTAATCGTTTGTTTAATCTGCGGTCGGCGGACCAAGAAATTAATTATAGTAATTATATTTGTGGCGCCTCCCGACTACCACCGAGCACTCGCAGAGCTCACCGATTCATTCTCAACTACGACTACAGTTGAAAGTGAGCAGTCATTACGTTAATTGCCTGATGTTATTTATCGACACGTTTATTACGCCTTAACAACAACGTCCTGATCGAATGCAGACACAAACATTCATAGTTCACGTATCACGACCCTCGCCCCTTAAAAAATAACTCTAAAAAGGCGAGTACACTCCATTATGTGATTTAAAAATGATATTCAAAATCGCTATTAGGGCCAAAACGAGCGTGGCCGCTATTCTATTACCGACCCTTGCCGGAATAAATTCCATCGAAGCGCAATAATAATAAAAAAATGTCGAGAGCTTGTCGCGTGCAAAAGACGTGCGGTCACGCGGTCCTCCCTGCAGCCCGACACCCTCCCCCCACCTCCGGGGGGTGCTCATACCCCTGCCCCTGCGGCCTCCTTCGGCGCGCACCCTCACAACCACCCCCGCACGAATATAATATGCATTATGCGAAATCCGTAACTCTTATGTCGGGTCCGGAGAATACCTTAAACAGCCATACTAACAATCGATAAGCAACTTTGCACTCTTGACTCAGGGTTCAAATTCAGTTCGGCAGCGCGGCACATAAGACTTTTAAGCGACAGTAGATGTGCGGTTTCCTTAGGGCGGGCAAGGCCTGCACTCTCAAGATAACGCCGGGTATTAATCATAGTATTATCGGCCGGTGGCGGCGTCTTTGTTATGACACCACGTTATTGCAGTTTTTTCTCTATCTACCCTCGAGGAGCCGATAAACGAGTCGAGAGTGAATTTTCCGGGACAGATGTTTTAGTAATCCAGGGAGAGATAGCGCGCATAACGTTACAATAAAACATTCACTATTATGACAATGACGTCACTGTGTGGGGACCGCCCGCGCCCGCGCCCGTTCGCCGAGCTCACATTTATTAAGTCATAAAATCTAAAAACCTTATAAAATGGAGCATGAATTGTATATTACCAATATTATAAAGTTTCATTTTATTGTCCAATGTAATAGACGCTGCGTTTGGACATAAATATTGATAGCCAGCAAGGCCATTTTAATCATGATAAAACGAGGAAAACAAAGAGCTACATTTTTCAGACCACAGTAATAAAAGAAAATCTCTATACTAACCTTGTCTTTTTGCCTTTCAAAAATAAATGCCATTTCACACTGACAAGGAATAATTTTGCACCGTTTAACGTATAAAATAGTCGGTTACCATCATTCATTCGCTTCCAGTCAATGCCTTCACCGAGATAGTGAACATTCTTCAGAGGAGTCTCAATAGGGCACAAGATGACTGGCTCAATCTGAGCTTAAATATCAAGGGACAGGGCGAAGGGACGCAACAATTTGTGTATGATTAATGACCGCGTCAGTCGGGGCCAGAAATCTGGCAGGCCCGCGGGACCGCTTGAAACTATAAAAGTTTTCACGCACCCCGCACATGAAAAAGTTTCTGAACGAGAACGATCGCTTTCAAACCACTCGCGAATATTCCATTTTGAATGGCGGATGAAAGCTATGTTACCTTCGGGGGTACAGTTAAAAATGAACATAGCTTAAATCCAAGTCACCTACATCAAAGTTCATCATCCAAGTTATCTTACTAGACAGATAGGTAGTATTACAAATTAACATAAGCTAGAATTAAGATGTAATCAGTACACCTGCACTCGGTACCTTCCGTCCGCCTAAGTAGGCTACTCATACAAAATACAGTTAACCGAAACTGCTAACTGTAAGAACAAACATTGTAAAATTAAACACCCCGAATATAAAATAATGGTTCAAACAAGCGATAACTACCGAATTCGCACACACATCCAGTTAAATGAGTGTAAGAGGGATTGTGTGTGTGTGTGCAGTAGGATCATTTTTCACGTTTCATGAAGCGGCGGGCGTGGGGCAGTGGATTAAAATACATTTCGCTAGTCGGTGGTGATGGATGGCCTCTCGGAGAGAAAGGGTTGCTACCCTCTGCCCTCACCCTCCGTTCCCTGCTCCGGCTGCCGTTATAAACGAGAACAGTAGCTAGTTCGTATGTATATGAGTGAAGTTTTATTGTTCTATTCTGCTGTGGAGGCAAATTAACAATATCTGAATAAGTTTGTTTCACGGAGGCTTAGGCTAAAACATTTTGAGGATGACTTAGATGCAGAAATAATGGTCCACTTTTTAAGAAAACGTTATTTGTCGGGTGGTATCTCACATCAGTCTCTCATGGTAAGGGTATCTATTAATTCAATTCAATTTATTTCAAGCAACATAGGAGTATAACATAATAACAATGATAGCAGCACACGCATTCACATTAATTAAACATACATTTATAATACAAAAAAAAACAATAATAATTTAATACATTAAATATAAATTAAATAAGATATATTAAATTGTCATTATAAATTAAAATTACACCAAATAAATAAATTACAATAAAATAAAACACAATAATTATAATTTTCTAACCGCATTGGGGCTGGCCCGCACCCGGCACTCCAGGAACGCACAACGCTTGCGCATAGGACCGACAACCATTCACAATTTTGTTTTAACAACTGACTGACTAGATACCTAACCACCGTCAGCTTTTAACACAAAACTTCTGAAACTAATATAATCTCCTTTCAAGCACAAAGCCGTTGACCACATTGATCTGATTGATGTATAAGTGTTGATAGACCAGATCGTAAACAACGCCATATCAGACCTATACATTCCGCCAGCCAATAAGGAAAACGTATCAAACTTAAACCCAATTGCGTAACAAAATGTATCCGCTTGCTAACGTTAAATGTCGTGTCTCGTCCGAATTCAACACTGTAACATGAAACGTCTCTGAAAATAATTTCAGGCAAATATAGCAAAGTGAAGGCAAATACGAGAAAACGGGAATATTTGCGTTGTATCGTGTTTTGGGGAAAAAACGTCGGGTGACGCGTCCGATGTTTGTCAAACGTTAGGTACTTACGCCGCGCGCTGTGACGCGGGACACCAGGCGCACCCGGCGGGGTAAACGCTGCGTTTTTTAATCAGAGTTTTTGCTTAAACTGCACATCTGTAGCAACCAAAGATCGCACCACTGAATTGAAACTAACCGTTGCTAACTTAACGAGGTATTCTTTACTTTACTGGTTTAATCTAAAAACTATTTTGTTTGCTTAGTTTCTTTAATTTCCGTTGAGTTTAACAGTCTTTCTCCAAGCTCACTGGAGTTAGTTCATCACAGTGCGTGTCTTGTGGTGGAAGATCGCAGCGTTTTGGCGACGTGGCGAGTGTGAACGGTCGCTCCGGATATTTCATTTCCTACATAAACCGCGCTCAATGCGCCCATATCGCCGATATTACCGATAATGGCCACAATTATCCAATATTTACACGATATTCTTTCGCAAATATTTAGCTTGGAGACGGTTGGCAACTTGGTAATCGTTTTGTGACGACTTTATTTTATTTTTTTATCATTAATAGGCTCGCGCTTGACCACTATCTCACGTGATGGTAAGCGATGATGTGGTCGACGATGTAGCACGCTTACCTAGAAGAAACCTATTCATTCTTGACTTCCAGGTCTTGATTCCCAGGTTGTAGCTATCAGGCAACACATACTCTGGCAGGGATTGCCACTCCTTAGCTGTACGCATAATAAAAGTATAACAAAGCATAATGCTTTATTTAACCCGGAAATTGGCGTATACAACTTTCCTTGTATTATTTCAGGCAATAATATTTCATTAATGTCATATTATAGCTTTCACAATTAATGGTCTTTACTAATCAAGAGGCGGCGTAATTGGCTCTTAGTAATCTAACGATTCTAACGGTTTTGTCAGTATCTCTGATGTTGAATAAATGAAATATTATGTGTTCATAAAACTTAGCAAAGGTTCCTGTGTAGGTGTCTATGTAATGAACCTACAAAGCTCTTCACACCCTGCTTCTCCTACTTTTTACGAGCTGTTCCATCAGCACTGTAATAGTTCTACTGCTTGATAATGACGTAGCGATTTCTCACATAATTCATATCGTTTCTTCACCTAAAGAACTAGCTACACCCAGGCAGCCTGCCATAGCTCACAGCAAACAAAGGCAGCATATATGCGACATAGGTGCGTCCCGGCAACTCGGCAACATCGCAACACGACACCGCGGCACGTCGCACATTAGCTGATTGTCTGCCAACGCCTCACATATTTGCGCACACGCCTTCTTCCGAGCTTTTACGTAAACTACCCACTTTATGGCGATTAATTTTACCACAACTAAGTAATGGTGGACTCATTTTCTTTTGCTAATATTTTTAACAACATATTATGATAGGTAGGTAGGTATCCATCCGTAGTTTTATATCTACGCTGCAATATTATTAATTGGTTGTTAACGTTTTACAAAATCAGGTTCAAGTTCAGGATAGACAGTAGTTCTAGGTACCTATATTCATTACACATCACTAGGTATTAACAATCCGAAAGGAGCAACAGTTTTTAATTACTTCATTATCAACACAACGACCACACCTCTTAATCTGAACTAATTCATTGTCGTTACACAAACACCTTTCAATACCTTTCAAAGCTCGTAACTCTTGCCAAAATCTAAAACTCACTTACAACAAAGGACTCGTGTTCATGATGAATCACAGAAGATAACAAAAACTTGCACCAGGAGTGTGCTGTGCGACACATGATTTTAAAACTTGATTTTATAACACTCCAAAAAACTGTCGGAGCAAAAAACGTGTCAAATGCTAACGTCGCGTGGCACCTACTAACGCATAATGCTAAAAAACAGCTGCAACCGAAAAGGATTGCGGAAGGGTTACATCCCTTGCGTTCAAACAACCCTTATTTTTTAGCGACACGTGCCTGTCAAATCGAGACATCGGAAGAACCCTTTGTATGCAAAGCGCCAATAAAAAGCCCCGGCGCGTGCATGCGCGTTCAGATTTTAAACTGATTTGAATATAGAACATTTACATAGCCGGTGCGGAGGGCTCCCATTGGCCGGTGATTTGCGTACGGTCTTGCGCAATGCGAGCCTACGCAGATTTTTTAATGTGTCATTTTTAGGAGCGTGGCATGTGATTCGCTGTCGCGATATGATGCCGCGTCCGCGTCGTGCGTATTATAGGTATGTAGATTAGTTTGCATATTGTCTCTCTGCGTGCCATTGTGTGCCATGTGCGCACTATACAAGGGTTATAATAAATGCTGATAGGATAAGGGGGGGCTCTACCTAATGTCTTGCATAGCTATCCTTATGTTTAAAGTGGACGACTATTGTTTGAATAAGTTCTTAGAACAAAACGATTGATAATTTTCAGGTAGATAAGTAAGTAGTTATTGTACCTATTTAAAATTACTAGTCGCAGGTAGATAATTGTTTGGCTAATTAATTCAATTCATATAAAAAGTTGCTTATTAGGTAAAGTCGTTTCTTAATAAATACCTAAGGGCCGTACCTAATTATATATAAGTTTTAATTTACTGTCTTCGAGAGATTGAGCTTTACCATTTTACTTTCTTGGAAAATATTAATAATAACGCTCGTTCTCCCCCAGACATTATCAAGACGCTAACAACGGAACTTTTAATGGGTATACCTACAGGCTACTCGTATAAAATGAACAGTTTTCATTGGAGCTACGTGAGGGACCTGCTACGTAGTCGCTGGTAACAAACACTGGCCTTGGCCGCCCTGGGCAAACATCACAACTTCATGTCGCGGAGGCAGGACTATGAGACTTATTAGAGGGGACAGCGCCCTTTGTAGCACAATCAGGACCCGCCAGGGGGCGCCATTATCGAATTGTTTAAAATAACGAGGGACCAGTCGTTTGTGTTGCCAGTTAGTCGTGCGCGTACATATATTACGATAGATTTAGGTAAAGTCACGTGAAGTAGAGACACTTCATTAGAATGTTGCAGAAAGCGATTTGAAAATTATTACAGAGCACTTCGGTGCTATAATGTTGAAATAAACGCAAACAAAAGAAAGAATAAAATGTGTTTTTTCGTAGACACCAATAACTGTATTTAGAAGAAATTAACAAGTTAAGATGCTCAATCAAAATTAAAGGAACTTCGTGCGCTGGTCCCACGTAACTATAAGAATACCTAGAGATTTTTGAGGACGGAAAAAAGGCAATACCTCTCTACAACACAATAGCGCCCCACTTCAATTCCAATTAAATTCCGAATCAGAGTTCTAACGATTCAGTGAACAGGTGGACCTGTACTGAACTACCGGCGTACAGGAAGAACAGAACAGTCCCAACAAAAAGGAGCCCTCCACACACATCGTTACGGCCTGTTTACACGGTCCAAAGATCACAAAAAACGGACCATTTGGTAATTAAATTGTGCCCCGAGGCAAGGTACCGCAAACTTTAAGAGCAAACAGCGCCCGCTCTATAAAATGTTGCTACTCTACCAAATTGCTCGTCGATTGTGTCCCAAATTGTTGATCTAGGTGGCTGTTGTTACAATGAGCTTGTTTTGGTTTTTTTATATGTTTTGTGTGATATTGTTTCTTGATAATTGTACCTACTGGGTGCTGCGCCCTAGAATTTGCAAATTTTTGGATACAGAGAATACACTGGTGATTTTGTTGTTTTCGTTGATTTTAAATTAAATACATTTTGATATTAATTAAGCTTGAAATATAAATTTATTAAATATTTTCGCAATTTTTAAGTGAAGAAAATGGAAAGCCTTAACAAAAGCCATACATTTTAGCCGAGACGTGTCGCCACGCCGCTCTCACAAGAATCGCGAATAAAATTTGAGTGTAAACAGAATTCCCGTTATTATGAGCGTCCATACACAGCCGAGGGTGCACACAATGGCAGGGGGAGAGACTGACAGGCCTATTTGTTATCACAGCACACATGGAGCTCACACCGCTATGCAATTCGAAGAAATTACAAATGAGAAAATAATTCAAGAGTTAAATTGCATTTTCAAACTAAACAGAAATTAAGTTGGTATTAAAAAATAGATTACGTATACCAAATTAGTTGCACAGCAACTCTTTTACAAAAAACACGTTAGTACCTACATATACTATAAAGACTTATTGTAATTAGGGGTTAGGAATTTAGCTAATGCCAGCCAATTTTTTTTTCTGCCTCAGTCTTATTTTCCCTTAGCCTGTTTGAGGCTTTAACAGGAGTTAAAGCCTCAAACAGATCCTTTAGTCATAGCAGCCACAAAAAGGTGCGTCTATTGCCCACACTCACTCATTGTGCACATTACACGGACCAAAGCGCTTTGTCAGAACAGAAGCGCTTTGTCAGAACATATTACAATACGCTGAGCTTTCAATGGCAATAATTTTGTTAAATAGTAACAGGTGCACGTAGAACTATTGAAAGTAAAGTAGACGATATGTGAACCAACCTCAATGGTAAAGTTCCCCATTAGAATTCGATACGTCATACGTAAAGGTCAGCACGATATGCATCGCAGTCGTTGGGGTATTTTAAATTAATTTAACAGATGACCTAACTAGGCTATTGGCATTTCCAAATTGCCTCAATTTATACTTATAGTGTAGTTTCAAACGACCAAGTATTAAGTAAAAAATATTGACTTACAACAGCTATCCTTAAGAGACATAATTGCTCCCTCTATGTCAAAGTTAATGAGATCAAATACCTACCAGCTAATAATTTCGAATTTAATTTGCTCTAAATACATGTTCGACGGTAACAGTTTTTAGCAATTCATTTCTTCTTTAAAAATCATCACACGAGTAACTGCAAGAATTATTAATAGTTCTAAATAGCGAGAAATTAAGTGCATCCTTTCTTTGTCCTTGAACTGTAAATGTTGCAGTTCACAACCTGCCACTCGGACGCTCTACACTTTAAGGTCCATTATCGCTCGTAAAACTAGAGTACAGTTAGCTGGGTAGATTATCATTAATTAGGAGAAAGTAGTTGGTAGGCAATGGAGTGCAAAAAATTGTGTAAAGGTAAAATGTGTTCATTGCTAGCACGTAAAGGGCACTGGGCTTGTGAGACTGACAGGCTTTCCTCTAATCGTGAATTAATTTAGTGCTAAGAACTAATTTCAGCACGATGACCATACTTTATACGTGCATATTATGGAACATTTTTAATGATTAGGTGGTAATTAAATTGCGCATTCTGCAGGCATTCCTCGCAGTTGATCGACGCTCGCGTGTGGGAGCGCGTCTCTCACACTGACAGCTTTCACGCGGAGGCCACGCCTGCTAACGCCTTCAGCTATTTTACACCAATAACTATCAAACATTTTGAATGTACACCTGCTTGCATTTTCACACTATCTATTTATCTTGCAGTTTAATCAGAATCCAGAGAAACGCCCGCAATCAATGTACATGTCATGGACTAAGTGATTAATCAGGGCACTATGTATAATGCCCGGACATTATGAATCAAGTCAAGTCAAGTCAAATCGGGCAATGTAACGAATACTGATTTAAACTTCCATCATTTATCACATTCGTACCTGCCAAACCGGAGCTTCTGAGGGAAATCGAGACATTCTATGGGCAGTTGTGCACATCAATCAACAAACCCATTGCGAATCTAGTAAACGACCAAAGAGCTAGATTGACCCGATACTATACCGAAGACATCCCGGACGTCAGCCTGTACGAGATTAGGATGGCTCTATAACAGCTTAAAAACATCAGGCGCCGGTTGATGACGGAATCAAAGCCGAACTCCTAAAGCCATCACATAGAACATTACTAATAAATATTATGCTATAGGCTACTAGAGGGCGAATATCTGCCACACCAGCAGATGAGAAACCGGTCCTTAAGGCCCTTCAGAAGCTGCTTGATTCCCTCATACTCGAGGACAAAACGCCACAGACATGGTGCAGGGTTGTGGTGGTACTCTTCTTTAAGGAGGGTGACAATGCCCGGCTGAAGAATTATAGGCCCCTCTCACTTTTTCTTCTTCTCATTTCACTTCATCTTCTTCTTCTTCTCCCATGTCTACAAGTTATTTTCAAGAGTCATCACGAATCGTCTTGTGCGCAGATTTGACGATTTCCAGTCTCCCGAACAAGCTGGATTCCGAAAAGGCTTTAGCACCGTAGGCCTCATACATACGCTGCGGCAGGCTATGCAGAAACCGAAGATATAACCTGCCTCTCTGCTTAGCGTTTGTGAACTGTGAGAAAGCTTTCGATTGGATCGAGACTTGAGACGTACTGCGGTCTCTTCAACGGTGCCAGATCGACTACCGGTACATCGAGGTGTTGAAGTGTTTGTACAAAACGCCACCATGTCAGTCCGTCTTCAGGATTAGACCTCGAAACCAATCCTTCTCTAGCGTGGCGTGAGACAGGGAGACGAAATTTCTCCGAAACTGTTCACTACTGCGCTGGAGGATGTATACAAGGTTCTGGACTAGAGGGGCCTAGGCATCAACGTTAATGGCGAGTACATCTCACCTTCAGTTTGCCGAAAACATAGTGGAGATGGCTGAGACCATGGAGGGCCTCACTACAATGCTCGATGATCTCAATAGAGCTTCCGAAAGAGTGGATCTTAAAAAGAACATGGACAAAATCAAGGTCATGGTCAATGCCCATGTAACACCCGGTCCTATCAAGATCGGAGAGTCTACACTCGAATTTGTTGACTATTATGTCTACCTGGGACAACTGGTCGTGTTGGGTAGGTCTAACTTCGAGAAAGAGGTTAACCGTCGAATCCAACTAGGCTGGGCGGCGTTCGGGAAGTTGCGCGGTATCTGCTCGTCCAATTTACCACAGTGTCTCAAGACAAAAGTCTATGGCCAGTGTGTGTTACCAGTGATCACCTATGGAACGAGATGTGATCGCTCACAATAGGCCTTATGAGAAAGCTTAAAGTCAAAAGGGCAATTTAGAGGGCTATGCTCGGATTTTCCTTGCGTGAATGCATCAGAAATAAGGATATCCGCAGGATTACGTAACGGTTGGGTTACGTAGCAACATTCATAATAACCAGACCATGTGATAAATATAGAAGTTTAAATCAGTATTCATTACATTGCTCTATTTGACTTGACTAGATTCATAATGCCCGGGCATTACACATAGTGCCCTGATTAATCACTTGGTCCATGACATAGACACGCTTCGATCGACAATCTATTGAACACGTAATTATTCCACGATATCTTGCAAAAACAGCCCGATTTTAACAGTAAAACGCCCATGACTTGAAAGGCTGAACCGAATTATATCAAACATAGCTAAAAACCCTCTCGATAAAGTCACCTTTCAAAAAAAAACTATTGGATAATTATGATCAATGAATTATTTCAAGAGCGAGTGAAGCGAGCTAGGGAGCTTAGGGCACCCGACATGGATAAGTTAGGTTCAAAGGAGATGACGGGAGCTGAAGTGAGTGAGCAAAGCAAGCGAACTCAGCTCCCGTCATCTCCTTCATGTTAGGTTACTTTAGACCCTGCATACAGAAATAGAAGCCCCGCAGCGGGGCTCTGTCGACTTTATTGCTTAAATAGTAATCGGACTTACCTATTCTATATTAAAATCAATGTTGTTCAGCGTGTTAAGGTTCATTTTCGGTTTGCACAGAAACTGGAGATAAAAGACGTGTGTTTTGCTTCAATGCTTTATTTGTACTAATTATTCTAACATGACATGCTTCCCAACATACCGCCCACCAAAAGAACTTTAAGTTCTTTTAAACTAAATAGTAACGTTAAATTCATTTACACATTGCAAATAACAATCAAATACTAGAAACGAAATGATAGATACATAGTCATAACTATAACCAAATGTTAACTAATGAAATTGCATGCTCAGTAAATCAATCTTACTTCATAAAATAAAACAATTAAATAAACCTACACGGTATGCATATTATATTTAAACCTTTGCGTCTACAGGTAGGAGACATAATTTACCAATTGATCGCTTAACCATATTGTTACCGGTTTTCACACTATATACTCTAGTAACTGCATCTTGGCCAGGGTGTTTATTTACGATGCGTCCAAGTGGCCATTTCCCTGGAGCAGTATTATCCATCTTTACGAGCACTATCTGACCAATCTCTAAGTCTGGAACTGTCTTTAACCACTTCGGGCGTTGCTGTAGTCTGGCTAAATACTTATGTTGCCATCGCTGCCAAAATTCATTCAAGAGCTTTTGTGTGTGCTGCCATCGAGATAGTCTGCTTAAAGGTACGTCTTTCAAGTTTGGTGAAGGTACGGTGATTGGTGCTTCCCCGATCAGGAAGTGTCCTGGAGTGAGTACTTCCATGTTATCTTTGTCTGTATCAACGAGTTTAGGCAAGCCTCGATCTGGCACAAAAGCGTGGTCGTCTTTTCAAACGTCATGTGACTGTTCAAAACTTTTGAGGTGATATTTAGTGGATTTTATACAGGGCTTCCCATAAACCACCGAAGTTCGGACTGTATCCCGGAATAAAATACCACTGCGTTCCATCCTTGGTCAAAGTATCTACTATAACACCTTCGAATTGTAACCTTGCTGCGTTCCAGGTTTCAACAAGCTCTTTGTTGGCTCCGATAAAGTTTCGGCTCACTCCACTGGTGATTGCATCTTACCCTACGTGACACAAATCTTCTGATAGCTCCGATAAACGCCTCAGATGTCAGTTCGCCAACAAGTTGTAAATGTACGGCCTTAATTGCCATACATATAAACAATGAAATATAGCCCTTGTTCGTTTTAGCGCCTCTTCCTCTGGACATAAGTATTGGGTACGGGTCAGCAAAGTCAACTTCACAGTTCAAGAATGCTCGCGCCAGTGTGACTCGTTCTTTGGGTAAGTCCTCCATTAACTGGGTTCTTACTTGAGCCCTCTGTTTAGCACAAATTAAACATTTATGCACTGTAGCCCTGATTAAATCTTTTCCTTACACAATCCAGTACTTATATCGAATGTAATAAGTACTAACTGTACACCTCCATGCAAAGTTACCATATGTGCATCGGTCACAATCAATCTAGTTAAATATGATTTATTATCTAAGATGATGGGGTGTCATCTATCCTTATCTATATTAGCGTGTCGAATTCTGCCTCCCACTCTGAGGATATAATTTAGATCTAAATATGGATTGAGTGACTTCAATACATTTCTGTTTTTAACTCTACCTTTCTCTGTCAGGTCAAAAATGTCACAAATGTATAAAAATAAAACATTGCTTTGTGTTATTTTTATACATTTGTGAAATGATTTTTCTAATTCTTAAGTGTTTAGACTAATCTGTATTTTTTCTTTTTTCTGGTTCAAGAATTGTCTACAATATGACCCTGCTTGCAATAACTCCTTTAGTGTATCACAGACCTCTAAGTGGATTGACCAACTTTCTCCTTGACAGATTGTTGTTCTCGTATCATGTTTACATTAATAACTTTTTCTTTTCTAGGTCCGTCGAAGTGTTTATGCTGGTAAATATTATTTCCTTTTGTTTCAGCCAGTCTGGTCCTTCCCACCATAATCGACAATTCTTCAACTCTGATAGCATGCCCCTGGATACGACATCTGCTGGGTTTCTTGGGATAGTACGTGAAATCATTTGTTACCGATGTTATCGATTATCGTTACGACTCTGTTCTTCACAAAGGTTTGCCATCTTGCAAGACCTCCTTGCAGTGGCGTAAAAAGCCTTTTCTGCGCCATGTGCGAGCTTCTATAACTGCGCCCTTGTTTTTTTAGATATAGGATATATACCCTAGAGCAATGCTATATATAGACCTACTTTATTTCATTCAGGGTGATAAAATAAAACACAAGGAACTTGGTATTGGTGGACCAATTATCTAATATTTTGGAAGAGAAATCTATTTTTTTAAGGAACTCATGTGGGCTAACGAGCAGATTAGCCATCTGATGTTAAGTGGACCCTACGCCTATTATACCACCCACTGTGTCTCACTCACTAAAACTCAAAAGGAAGTTTACTAGTGCATATGCGTTGCCCACCTGGTTGTGATGCTTTAGATTAAATTTTTGGGTCACTATGGTCTTCATACTTCTATAATTAAATAACACTCTGCAAAGTTTCAGTAAACTGTAAATTAATTTAATTTTAAGTACTTGGCATGGTAGAGTTTTGAATAAGGAAGGTAGCATAATATAAATTCGCGAAATCGTTGATAATCTTTTCATACGATAGGCACCGTCCTATGTCGCGTTTAATCGACAAAATCGCTAGGCCGGTCAACCTTTCTTAGCCAATCTTCGTGCACTGCCTGAAAAAATGAGCGCGATGTTTTGCCTAATTTAATAGACTTTTTTGATGATACTGGTATGTAGGTACGTATGTGTTGGAAACGAGCACTAGGGGCGCAGTGGGAACTTATCAGGAGCAAATGGAAAAAATAATAGCTCTGCCTTGTCGTGGCCATTCTTGCGCCCCCCAGAGTCTAGGCCCTGTGTCTGGGCACCGGTGGCACCGCCCTATTTACGGCACTGCCTCCTTGCAACCATGATAAAACTATGGTCTAGTCTGTCCATGAAAATATTTGGTTAGCAGGAATATGCATGGCTTCGCTTATTTGCTTTAATAATTTTGAAAATAATACTGCGCCGCATAGCTCGAGTCGGGGTAGTGACATTGGTTTTACCAGTGCAACTCTGGATTTGTCAGCAATTATGGTCGTTTTGTATTGATGGTCTTCTACCAGCACTCTCAGGTAAGCGTGTCTCCATATGCTTTTTCCGAAGCATCACAGTATCTGTGTACAGAAGCGGTCTTCATGCTTTCACTTGTGCATTGGAACCAACGCTGCAGTTCAATAACCTTCAAATGTGATAAGCTTTCTTTTATACTAATCCATTCTTTTTCTGATTCAGGGTCTACTTCATCATCCCATGTGGATTGCTTCGCCACAAACTTTGGATTAATATTTTTGCAGATACTATCGCCGGAGCCAGCCATCCCAGCGAATCGAAAAGCCGATGAACGTCAGCCAAGATTTTTCTTTTAGTCACTACTCCTGTCATAAGTAATTAAGATGATAATGAATTGTGTCTTCACCCATATTCCAGGATAAACCTAGTGGTCTGACCGTACCATGTAACTTCATGTCAATTTAAACTTGACTTCTATGCTGTTCAGCTTCAAATTGTTTCAGAAATTTGCTACTGTTAGATGCCCATTTTTGCAGCTTGAAACCTCCTCCTTGCAGGATATGGCTAATATCTTTAGCTGCTTCTATAGCCTGTTCTACTGTATCCTGTCCTGACATTAAATCGTTCATAAAAAAATCATGCGTGAAGCTCAGGACCGATCGCGATGGAGGACTACTGTGGACGCCCTTTGCCCCATCCAGGGGACGTAGGACATTAAGTCAAAGTAAGTCAATGAGCTTGTTATTCACTCTTATCGCTGAGGAATGTGCGATCCTTTTGTATTCGATCGGCCGGTCAGTTTTCGTAACTTTAAAAAACAACTTTAATGAATCTGGTTCGTTTGGACCATGTTCAACGTATTAAGGTTCATTTTTGGTTGGCACAGAAACTGGAGATAAAAGACGTGTGTTTGCTTCAATGCTTTATTTGTACTAATTATTCTAATATGACATGCTTCTATTTAAATGGTAAACAGTCCTTCCCAACAAATGTCAATATTAAAATGATTCAAATTCGTACATCATTTTATTACCCAGCCCAATAAGTGATGGGCATTATTCAGAGAGCCCGGTCAATTTAATTATTTCAATAGTTTTTTTACCATACTGCCTACTCATATTGGGCAATTTTCAAACTGCCCGGGCATTATTAATAATGCCGTATTAATCACTTGGTCCATAACATATACATCACACCTTAACCCAAACAGTAAGTACGTACCTAGTTACATTAATGAGTGTTTACGAACGTTTTAAATTATTTTGGCTGTTGAATTCTTCAATGTAGTTATAAGCAGAACCTATTAACTAATTATAAGTAATTACAACGTTCGATTCTACCTACAATGTAACTTGTAACATCGTTATTAAAAAGGCGAATAAAACTATTGGTTATACAAATCGGGGTCATGGTTGCATTTGTGTTAATAATTAAAGATCGTTAACGATAATAATTCATGGAAACATCACAATCGGACGTCTAATTAGATAAAGCTGATGTTTTTCCCTGCGAGGAGGTCGTTTCAATTCCAACTGACGTTATCATTAAAAGTTCTTATTCACACATATTTCCTTTTTCAACAAATTCTTTACGGTCGTTGTGGTTAACATTCCGTTTTTCTAGAAATGTCCGTGAAACACTAATTGGCTAAAAATAATAATTCCTATTCCACTAATTTGCATTCCGGATAGCATGTAAATTCTTGCTAAATCCTGGTAACAATCTTCAGTATCGTTAGATAGCTAAGTGCTTCATAACGGCTGCACAATATTTATGTTAAAGATAAACGTTCAGAAGAAGCAATTTTGCATAAACCGAACATTACTGAGACAGTAAGCTGCCGCCATCTACCGGCCGTGGTCGTCTTGTGATCGTGCCGCATAATCACTTGAAAAATTTGCCTCTGCGATCAATTTGCGCCCATTACCAGCGGGTCAGAGTTCGACGCCTGACGATCCTAATATGTACACTTTTAAACTTCACCAAACAGAGAAAAACGAGTCTTGTTTTAGAGTCAATAAGATTGAAAATGCAGATTGTTGGCCAGTACTCACATCAATAAAACTCCAGTTCAAGTTAAAGAATTATGAATTTTATAACAGAGTAGATAAGGCTGAAAATACCCCAGTGTCGGTATTCTCTTTGATAGTAGTGATACAAGGCGAATTCGGCGGCGCCTCAGCATAAATATGCTAATTTAGGCAATTGGGAGCTCGCTCGGTCGGCGGCATACTGATGATGTTGAGGATAAGACAGCCTCGACCTGCCGGAGTGCGGCACGCTGGGAGGGTCACACGCGACGGTTTAGGCGCTCAATGTCATGATTCAATTGTATCCGTTTATGTGCCTGACCATTTGTTAATTAGCTATGACGACACATTGCTTATAAAAATTTATGCCACGCAATAGGTAGATGCGATTTGCGCATTCATTTCACTGGGGGCTAGAGGTCACAAAAACGGTTTCACCGAAATCGAAAAACTAAACCGAGGTTTTGATGTAATTTTAGAAACCGGGTTTAAATTTTGAGATTTTTTTTTAAACTGCCGTCATCAGAGTAGAGATGAAAATGGAGGCATAAAAAATAAAAACCTTTTGAAAGTAGGTAACAATAACTTGTTGAAAGTTCCTTCTACGAGTCTTCATCATCATCATCAACCTATTAAAGTTCCCCTGTTCGCTCGCTTTGCTCGCTCACTTCAGTTCCCATCATCCCCTTCGAACCTAACCTATCCGTGTCGGGGTGCTCTAAATTCCCGAGCTCGCTTCGCTCGCTCATGGACTAATTCATTAACATAATTAATTCATAAAAATGCCTAATGCATGACAGTTATTTAGAAAGAAGAGATTTAGAAAGAAAATTAACCAAATAATATCCCGTAAAATGTTGTTTCGGTGTGGTAAAATTAAATCCGAACAAAAAAAAATCGGAAATGTGATCGGTTCCCGGTCATAGCCTTTCGTCTTGAGACACTGTGAAAAGTCTGTCGGGAAGATAACGCGCAACTTTCCAAACGCTGCCCAGCCGAGTCGGATTCGACGGTTGACCTCTTTCTCGAAGTTGGCCCTACCGCACTGGATCGTTAGTCCCAGTAAGACATAATCGCACACGACTTCGAGTGTATAGTCTCTGACCTTCATATGAGTAGTAGTGGGTGTAACATGGGCATTCAACATCACCTTGGTTTTGTCCATGTTCATCCTGAGACCCATTCTTTCGTAAGCCCTACTGAGTTCATCCAGGCCATGACCACTATACCGTCGGCAAACCGAAGGTGAGTGATATTCGCCATTGACGTTGATGCCTAGACCTCTCCAGTCCAGAACCTAGAAGACATCCTTCAGTGCAGTGATGAACAGTTTCGGAGATATGACGTCTCCTTGTCTCACATCTCGCTGCAGAAGGATGGATTCCGAAGTCTGATCCTGAAGTCGAACTGACATGGTGGCGTTTTTATACAAACATCACACATACACACTACAATTCGATGTAGTCAATTTGGCACCGTTAGAGAGACAGCAGTATAGCCCAAGTCTCTACCGAGTCGAAGGCTTTTTCGTAGTCCACAAACGCTTTACAGAGTCCTTAAAATTTTCCTAAATAATAATCAAAATATTATTATCATAAATTGAATCCGGATGAATACCGGATTTCCGCAATTACTCCTCTCAATACCGGAATTGAAATAACAGAAAAATTGTTGCATCCCGAAATTTAGAAATTCCGGAATGCGGCAAGCATTCCGGAATTTACGTTTAGTTTACGTCTAGTTTTCACATATTTCCCATAACATTTCCACCAATTAAATTACTTGAACGGTGCTCAGACTATAACTTTTATGACTGTAATTTGCTCTTTGATACCTGTTTAGCAAGTCCATAAACCGTTGTCTTAATTGTGACATTAAGATAGATGGCAATAATTACCAGAGTTGATGCAGACAACCTCGTTACTGTACTCCTTGTTTAGACTTTAACTCCTTGCCAAGCCCTTTGAGTTGCTAATAAAGTAGAGTGTAATGGGAAAGACATGTTGAAATTACTCTTTGAACATTTAGTATTGAACCACACTATATTACAGAGAATCCTGATTGGGACTGTTATGGACTCCAAACAAATTAATAGCCATTTTTGCCAAAAATCAAATAACCAATTTTTAATCTTGGATTGAACTGGATTAAAACAAATGAACGTTTCGTAGACTGGTAAAATAAATGGACAATATCGAAGACCCAGAAATAAATTCCTAACCTGCATACGGCCAGTACCAAGACAGCTTAGTCAAACTATTGTCAAATCCGCTCTACTAACGAGTCTAAACATTCGTATGCCAAAATTACCCTAAACATTCATCCTGCTTGACCATGATCAATAGAATTCCTAAGTGTTGCATCCCTTTTTTGTCACAGCCATCATCGGAACTAGTCGAACCGCTCCAAATCGGAATGCTGCTACTGGTTTGTTGCGTTCCATCTTTGTTCCGTTAAATTTGAATTCGCGAGGCGAGTGTGAGCGCTCGCGGGGCTATCTGCGCCCGCGCCCGCGCCGGTCGGTATGCGCATGCGCGTTGTCACCGACTGATGGATGACAGGTGACGTCGGCGCCGCAAAGGACCAGGGCCGCCTCAAATAAATATAGTCTAGAAACAGATCAGGAATGTTACAAGACTATAATTAGTCTACTTTAAAGAAATATTGCGACAGTTAATGGCTGATCTTAAATTGGCTGTTCTAGGATATAAATTGTTGTGTTAAAAAAATTGTAATTGTCATCATAGATTAGTCATAGCTACATCCTGCATTTTATCCCGTACTTGGCAAAAATAGAATAGAATATTTATTTCTTATTTAAAAACTATCCTTTCCTGACCACAAAAGCTGGCGCCTATTGCAATTTGATCACCCACGAATTGCATCAATCAATATGTCCTACAGCGAGTGTTGAGGAAACGATTACCAAAATCTATTTCCTAGAAGCGTGTGGTAACCCTACCTGTTCGGAACTCATTAGACATTCGCGGGCTGGCTGAACTCGCCGTGTGTCGGCCGGGGCTCGTCAGAGCTTGCGGTGGTCACAAAGACGCCGCCCGCAGCCACCGCATCTTACACACCGCCACATTTAGCGTAATACCGTGTGTAGCGTAATACGCCGATACCAAATGATAAATCATTAGTATGGTAAGCATTACATGATATAATAAATTGTAGCAATACAGCAGCCCTTTAAACGGCTACTGCCTAGGCACGTAGCGCAGCAAGGCAAAACATAATACTAGATACCTTTTCTCTTTAAACCAACCAGAGTACCTAATAACTTACTAAATTATGCTGGAAAAGACCCTCTTCGATGGGCGGATATACCCAGTCGCTAATTTTAAATTGCCTGTAAGATAATAAAAAACCGGCCAAGTGCGTGTCGGGCCACGCGCAGTTATAGGGTTCCGTAGTTGCATAATAATGCGGGCTAAGAAGAGGGATTTTTGTTGTTACATGAACATTAATACGGTTTCAGCGGCTCGATAACGTCTAAAAACGGGCCCACATAGGACGATGGTAACTGAAGGAGTTATAAAACCCAACTTCAACAAAAATATTATCTGTTTGAGTACCACGGCGGGTAGAAAAAGCGTTTGTTATAAAGATTTTTATCCAGCGTCTCTTAATAAATTTAAATATTGCAGTATTGCCGTTACGGAGAAAGTATTCGTTAAAATCTTCCAATATTTACAAACCGAAAACAAATATTTTTGTACAGTCTTACACTGTACACGTTTTGCTGACGCGGTGCCTCGCACCTTACGTGCGTCATTTCATTACTATAAAACTACATAACTTACATAAAATCACTGAGTGCAATCACCGCAACGCGGTGACCAACATTAGAGAACGGAATCGCCAAACAGTACTACTTTTGTAACGTATTAACATAATAAACATAGTGGGAAACAAGTGATCTTTTCTCTGCGTACTCCAACCAACAACTCTGCAAGTGTACACACTGTACAATTTTGGTATGAGTATTTTCAAACAACCTACTCAACTACCAAAAAGTAAAATCAAATTATTCAATGATAGGAACAAACAAACAACATAAATAAGCTGCAATAAATAATCTATATGAAGGACGTCGATTGCGAAAGGAGCCGATACGACCAAGCGTTACGAGCCACGGAGATTGGTATGATTCGTTTCTGGGTCCTCGCACGCACGCTTCTTGTTTCTTTCTCTTTCGGCATTTGAAATTTAGAATGTATTCACTATTTCGTTCTCGAAAGTTCTTCGTTAATTAATTAGTGATGTAGTCGGGTTGGATATTGACTTTATAGATGGATATAGACAAAATAAATAATTTAATATTTCTATACAATAATATTATAAAGAGGGAAGCCCGCCTCGATGAGCAGTATTAAATTAGTACATAATTTCAAATTGATATTATTTATAAAAAAATATATAAGCCTTCAAATAAAAAAAATTAAAAGTCTCATTTTTAGAATTAAGAAATCGGGTATCCATGGATATCGATAATGTAAAAATGCAATGTGTTATACTGCACTGATGTGACCTTGTTTGAGTAGTAGTAAATATCGACCTATGACACAAATATCAACCTTAAGACAAACGCAATTAAGTTTATAATTGCGACCACTGAGAAAACAGCAATCTATGGTCGGGTACCGGGATTTGCTTGGCAATCGAATCTAGTTTGACCTTAGATTACAAAACGTCGAAAATACTTCTGCACTAACACACAAGTAAAATTTCAAAATTTAAAAACGTCCCGGTGACATTTTTATTTCATGCTTCATAATTTATCTATTACATAGAAGATACGTTTCGATCGGCAATGTATTGAACACGTAATTATGACACGATATCTTGCGAAAACATCCCGTTTCAAACAGTAAAACGCCCATAACTTTTGAACGGCTGAACCGATTTTATTCAAACATAGCTGAGAACACTCTCGATAAAATCACCTTTCAAACAAAAAAAACTAAATCAAAATTGGTTCATCCATTTAGCAGCTATGATGCCACAGACAGACACACAGATACACAGCAATACACGCAGCAACACACGTCAAACTTATAACACCCCTCTTTT
This sequence comes from Orthosia gracilis, assembly GCA_947562075.1. Lineage (NCBI taxonomy): Eukaryota > Metazoa > Arthropoda > Insecta > Lepidoptera > Noctuidae > Orthosia > Orthosia gracilis. The sequence continues at coordinate 26,366,748 of OX387266.1, forward strand.
TGTAACATGGTTATAACAGACCCGTAATATTTTTGAATGGCCTATTCAACGATACACCACACCATGGGATAGACGAGAAAAACACATCGCCTCTTTATGTCTATAGGAGAAACCCATTTTTTTTCATTATTTTATTTTACCACTTTGTCGTCATATCCATGCTAAGTTATAGCTTTTTAGTACTAAGACTCTCTGAGCTAAGCTGCAGATGGACAGACGGACATAGCGAAACTATAAGGGTTCCTTTGTTGACTTCGGTACCCTAAAAAGATAGCTCTTTCCTAAATCAAAGCATTAGAGGTAGGTAATAATCATTATTGTAGTAAATATTAGGTCCTCGACCTAAGATCATTCGAAGCACAAAAAGCAAACTAATTTATTATTATATCTTTCCAAGTAAATATGATTGAGTTACTAAAACCAGACTTTATCGGCGTCAGAACCATGTAATGTGCCTATAATTAAAAAGTAAGGAATGGTACTCATAAGGTCATGAAATAAACTAGCGTAGCCGTGCCGCCCGTGGATCGGCCGGTTGAAGGGGGCGCCGGGAGGGTTGGGGGACGGAGGGGTTGGAGTATTCTGAGAAATTGCGCGTGCGCATCTTAACGATCATAAATCGCTTAGAGGAATTTGGATATAGATAGCACCAGAATGTAACTTGGCTGGGCTGAAATATATAGACACAGTTTTCGGTATGGTATCGCATTTTTTTAGGCTATAAATATTAAGAACTCGCTAGTATGCTACCCACACAACACAACAACGTGGTTATAGTGCTCCGTGATGCCAGCACAACGGTTTGTAGCTAATGAACCTCTAGTATGTCTTTGTCTAAAAAATCCATAATTAGTTATTCATATGGAATGTGGATAGAAGTTTATAATGATATTACAGAAGAATAGGTACGTTATCTTTGTTTTACAAAGAATCACAGCTTACGATACAAAAGATCGTTAAAAACTAAATTATGGTATCCATCTACAAAGCTTAAATAATAAAACGGATTCGAAATAAAATTATGGTCTTTAAATATCAAAAGAAATCCACCGAAACGAATCAGTTACGCTACAAGTCCGTTCGCGAAGCATGCGCAGCGTTTAATTGTGTTTAATAGTAATTAAAGCTATAGTTTATTTGTGGCGCGGCACCAGCGCGGCGCGGCGCGGCATCGGCACGACACAGCACGCACTACACACAGATTCGTATGTGTTGCAGTTCATCGCAGGAAACTAGTTAATGTGGATGTGTTACCGGTTATCTACTTATAATATCACCACCATTACCATTTAGAACTGTATAGTTAAATAACAAGACTTTTATGAGCGTCGCCGTCTCTTATTCTTGACATGGATTGCTTAAATCAGACTGAAACTATGTACCCATACATTATGGGCTATAGTGAATCAAGCACAAACGACCTGAAGTCTAAAGCAATAAGTTATCCTCGCAAATAACTTCACAACAAAAAGCTCAAAGACATAAATGATTCAGCTAAACGGTAAAAACCAAAAACGTTTTAATTTAAGAGCAAAAGAAGACAACGAACAAATTAGCTGTATCTCGCACTACATATATTTTTGTAACAAAAACAAAATCAATATCGGAGCACAGCGCAACTCGCAAGTATTCGGAAGCCCCGACATGTTTATCTATGAGCGCAGCGGGCCCGGCGGACCACCGCGGAGATTGCCCGCGGCCCCCTGCCGACACCCAATATGCTAATAATTGCCTCATAAAAACTGCTGATATTTCACTTGAAACGCTTCATACAAATATGGACAAGGTAAGTAATAAGCAATTATGATTATAAGTTCACGTCACCGACTAATAGAATTCTGGGCAAGCCTATAAATTCATAAGGAAGATAAAGTTTGAAGCTTATGGAGTGGCAAGTAGTGACAAGTTGGAATACAGCTTACCTGTACCTATGCAACACAGAAATAGATTACAGACCAGATCATGAACGTGAGAAATAGAGGAGCCAAGCATCGTAACATCAAATCGGATGGAATACGAATACCACTCAAATTAATTGTTATCTAATCACGTTAATATTAGAAAGGCGAAAGTTTGTGTGTGTGTGTTTGTGTTTTTGTAACTTCTTTACGCTCAATCGGCTGGATGGATCTGGGTGAAATTTAGCACAAAGGTTATAGTCAGGAATAGCACATAGGATACTCTTTATCCCAGGAATATGTTCCCTGGGGATAATTTTCGACTTTCAGGCGGGCGGCAGGCTGGTAGAAGCTAGTATTTAATATCCCTGAGAAAAAACACCTGGAACGATGTAGTATCGTCATTTTGCGACTTAGGTATTTTGAGATTAAGACATTATGAGATGTTAACTAAAAGCGATGTAGTCATTTTGCGACTTAGATATTTTGAGATTAAGACATTATGAGATGATAACTAAAAGCGATGTAGTAATTTTGCTACTTAGGTATTTTGAGATTAAGACATTATGAGATGTTAACTAAAAGCGATGTAGTCATTTTGCGACTTAGATATTTTGAGATTAAGACATTATGAGATGTTAACTAAAAGCGATGTAGTCATTTTGCGACTTAGGTATTTTGAGATTAAGACATTATAAGATGTTAACTAAAAGCGATGTAGTCATTTTGCGACTTAGGTATTTTGAGATTAAGACATTATGAGATGTTAACTAAAAGTGATGTAGTCATTTTGCGACTTAGGTATTTTGAGATTAAGACATTATGAGATGTGGACTAAAAGTGATGTAGTCATTTTGCGACTTAGGTATATTGAGATTAAGACATTATGAGATGTTAACTAAAAGCGATGTAGTCATTTTGCGACTTAGGTATTTTGAGATTACGACATTATGAGATGTTAACTAAAAGTGAAGTAGTCATTTTGCGACTTAGGTATTTTGAGATTAAGACATTATGAGATGTTAACTAAAAGTGATGTAGCCATTTTGCGACTTAGGTATTTTGAAATTAAGACATTATGAGATGTGGACTAAAAGTGATGTAGCCATTTTGCGACTTAGGTATTTTGAAATTAAGACATTATGAGATGTGGACTAAAAGTGATGTAGTCAATTTGCAACTTAGGTATTTTGAGATTTGGATTAAGAGCGACGTGATCAATTTTCGATACGGTCATTCTGATAACAACCCGATTTGTGAAGGCCTTTGCCCAGCAGTGGGACAGTGTAGGCTAATATAAAAAAATCCAACTTAATTGGTTGTCCAATCATCAATGAGTCCCTATAAACCAGAATAGTTACTTAAGGTTACACTAGTCGATCATTCTTCCATACAAACGTAGTCTGGCGATTACTCCACTGTTTGAGATGTACTTTCAAAATAAAATAAAGTTTCAATTCGTCTCATCATTATCTAACCCTGTATGGAAACAAAAAAGTAAAAAAAAAGAAACTATTTGAAAGTTATGAGCATCGAAAGTTCCATATTTCAACACTAATTTTAACGCATCTTTGGGCGGAAATAAATACCATAAGAAGAAGGAAAATTGCAAAACGGCCACCATACAGGGATATATTAGTAATTCAACAATGCAAATAATTTTATTTTGAAAATATACATTATGTCGTTTTTCCATGACATCTAAACTCCCAAAGGTCTGTCGATAAAATTTGGCGCGCTCGTTTTCGTCCTAAATCCACAAACAAATCCATCCATCCTTTTCGATACAAATTTGCAAAAGTGCTAATTCGTACGCGAACTAGCTTCTTACTGCTCATCACAGCATCTATGTCTTTCGCACGTGTTGTCGGATGAGATAGCATGCATTTTAACCTCGCGCACAAAATAGTTCGTGCGCGACTAGGGAACCTTAGAGATTCTTCCGAAATAATTTAAAAAAAAACTGCAAATCGCGTAGGTTCGAATTCGTTATCAAGATCACGAAAACAAAAATAGAAAATGTTTATAAAAGATCCGCATAAATAGTTTGGATCCCGTACGTCATCAATAGGCAGTTTCCCCTCGCGACAGACGCTGATCGGACGTGCAATAACAGAACAATGCCGTGAATGCTAAGTTACCCCCGAGCTGCTCCTAGACGCGAGGTCAAGAGGACTCGGACTAACTCGGAGGGTGACGAGACAACATCGGCACGAGTACAGATGACCCTCGGCTCGAACAGAATCTCGAGTTTCAGTATCTTAAAATCTTAACACAGCCGGTACCTTCTAATCATACATAATATTTGGACGTCAGAGAGAGCAGATATAGCACATCATTTGTGTGAAATCAAAAAGTTACGTAGATACTTAGATACCTACCATCATAACGAAGAAATACATAATTAAATCGTGATAAGTCAACGTTGATCAAAGATAAAAACGATGTAGATCCTTACTCAATCCAGAGAACAAAAAATTAAGAACCAAGATATGAAAATAAGAATACATATTTCTTATCAGCAAGCTTAAAAACCTACTTATAATTATCTAAAGTTGGAAAGTATCTAAGCTATGATGTCACAATACTATTCCTACGCATAAGTTAAGCCAAGTTGCTAATGGTAGAAAGCAAAGGGACGTCCCGCCCATCGTCATCTACCACCGCACAATATCTATGATCCTTAATAATGAGAGGGGCAACATACATATAAAGAATAATAAAGAAAGATTCCTATCTTTATCTAAAGTAACTTCTCCAAAAAATACCCTTACTTTTTGATGCTCCCCTCTATCTACGCATAGTCAATAGTAGAAAACTTAAATCCAAACATACATAAAACATGTCATACGTTTATCACGGCGCGGTCGGGCGCACGCGTGTGAGATAAGTCGCATCAATTTTTTCGGCCGCCGTTCAAAATCCCTCGGCGTCGTCGGCTCATGGCTCACGGCTGGCCGCTAAAATATTCCCCGGTTTATGCGCTGAATAATAAGACCCTTACCGCAGGAGCTGGACATTGGCATAACATTACGTAATACTGACGATTTCAAGCTTGAATGCTTTCAAAGTTATTTTAAACAAAAAACACAAAGATATGCCAAGCTCAAAATCATATTAACTTTGTTTAAGGAATGTTTGATGAAATCAATATGATCGAAGTACTCAAACAATCGGAGGCACTAACCACCGATTTCCGATTAAACCATTTTGAAATTTAATAGATGTCAAACTGTACTTTAACTTGAAAAAAACTTTTACAAAAAAAATAATACCGACTTCCAAATAAGAAAACTACAAAGTGAAAAATAACTTTATTTTTGGAAGTCGGTGTATTTCGTAGTTACATTTTTTTTGCGCCTTCCAAAAATAAAGTCATTTTTCACTTTGTAGTTTTCTTATTTGGAAGTCGGTAGTATTTTGTTTGTAAAAAAGTTTTTTATTTTTCACTTTTCAACTGTACCTACCTAATAGGTTGTTTAGTAAGTTACCTTAACGACAGAATAGATAACCCGAATATCATGAAAATTTAATATAACCGGTGAAATGAGAGATCTGCGTACCCCTTAATAGCGTACTGGCGTGATGTTATTTTATGAAATGGTATAATCAATAAACAGACATGCGATTGCAGCAATCCCGAGAGATTTGCCGTTATTTATTGAAGAGTTCTGTCGTATATCTTAGGAATTCTTCATCAGATCTTCACCAAATTAAAAAGGAACCAATTTCGAAACATACTCTTTCAAACAGAATTTTCAAAATCAGTCCACAATTGACAGAGATATCGGTGAACATACACAAAAAAAAAACACAAGAAGTCGAACATGAGCCTCCTCCTTTTTGGTTAGTCGGTTAAAAACCTGTCAAAATTTGGCACTAAAGTAGGGTTTGACATGTTCTTAACTCCGAATATTCAATTCAGAAATCGGCCCTAAAATGTTATTATAGCAGGTTATTATAAGCTCAATATATTCCTCAAGATAAAAGAATCCAACAGCTTAACATAATACATTGAGATAGGTAAGTATTAAGGCCTAAAGATGAAGAGTCATTTCAAATATCTCCCTTGTACTCATACCTACATTTATTGAGAACCTAAGTATACGAAGAATGCTAACAACGCAAAAATCATGCAATTACGTCAATATATAAAGAATCCTGGTATCGCAATCGACTCCCGGTTGCACAAAAACTGTACAGAAGAAGCTTCAGCAAAAAGCGCGGCTGTGTCGCAGAGACAAAAACGTCGCTCGCGACTTACCAAACGATGTTTATTGTATGAGTCGCTGAATTTCAAGTGTTTTTTCAGCTTTAATGGATTGCGTGCCGTCTCCACCCCTAGCAGGACCACATAAAAAATGGTCACCCAAAATACCTTTTATATTTACTTTTCGTAAAACAAAAACGTTTAATTGATTCAAGTGTTTTATTATAATGTATTTGTAGATTTCAGTACTTTTAGGATCAGACTACCAATCGAGCAAGTGAAAAAAAGTACGCAAACACATAACATACGATTATTAGATATGCGCATATTATTCATGAATAAAATATCCGAGAGCCAAAACAAATCGAAACGACCTGACAACTGATAGCAATATTTTCCATCATAAATCAATGCTTGAAAATTGTCATGTATGTGGGACACTGTCCAACTGTAACATACATACTAGCTCTATGTATGAGATAAGCGATATATTCCGCTCCGTTAAGTCCGGCAAGTCACGGTTCAAATATTAATCATGGAGCCGTTTCAGGCCTCGGGAAATTTCACAAAGAAACTATATGTTAATGGAATAAATTGATTGGCCGGGTGCACAGTCATGTTGAGTCAGATAGTCGGTGGCTTCACGTCAAAATGTGATAAGTGGATAAAAATGTAGCCAGTTTTGTTAGAGCATAACAACGGTTGTAGCGAGGCCAGTGGATAAAATAAGCCTACTTCTAAATCAGAGTTTATACAGGTTTACTTAGGTACAGGACTCAGTAGGAGGAACCCTAAATTCTCTTGTGATAGTTTTTAATTATTGTTAGCGATAAGACCGCCATTGTGCCCGTGGAAATGTTTTTCTAAAATAGTTGTGTTATTTATTTGGTGTACAATAAAGTATATTCTATTCTAAATGCCTATTTCCCATTGTTATATCCCATAAGCTTGGCCTAGAATCAATATCTGTTTTGAAGTTAAAAGAGTCATCTATATCTATGAAATATAGAGCTCCCAGTAAACAAGGCAAAGATTAGTAAATATAACATAAACATGGAACCTAATGGCGATATCAAGTCACGAGGAGACAAAGAGACTCATCCATCATTTACGGCTAATGCGCCAAAGACTCCACAACCCTTTTACTGGAGATCACTTCGGGCGCGTGTCAATACACAGATCAGTCATCTCCATCAGTCATTCATCATTATCTGAATGTAGTGTGGATAAACTTTTACGAAAACAAGCATCGCGAAGCTCAAAGTTGGGTATGCCGCCAGAAGTGTAATGAATTCACTTGTAAAATCCATTCTTGAGCTTATAGTTAGTGATAAGACAGATAATTACGACCAAAATTCATAATCAGCTGCCACCAACCAAACTTGCGGTGAATGTAATTCTTTGTAATTTTGTTCCCATAAGCGTGCGCCCATCCCATAATGAGACTTCGATCATGGCCAAATGATTTCAAATGAATCTTCATTGAAGCATTCCGCTTCCAATTGATTAGGAAGATTCATCAGAGAACAGGTTTTGAATGAAAATCGCCGAGTCTTGCTGGCAACCGATCATTGGAACTCGACACACAAACAATTTTATAGGCTCTGCCAGTGTGTACCATCATCTACGTGGAAAAAGATATAATAAACGTTTTACGAAGCCTAATTTCCGTGGACACGATCCGACATAACATCGTTTATATCCGCGCGTTATTGTGTACTAAGCAAAATATTATAACGCAGTACTAATGTTGCGATACGTCGCCGTGAAAAAACAATAAAACGATTTAACTACAACACGCGTGGCGGCCGCTCTCACTATAACAACGGTGGACAATATCCCATACCATTTATAATGTATCTTTTTTATTACAATAGGGAGACGGAGTGATGTAACCAGTCGGGCAATGTTTTATAACTTGCAAGTTATCGTTTTGTTTGATTTGGGTACCTAAGAATTATGTCAGTATATTCTTAGAAATAAAAGCATGAATTTGTTGGGATCTCCTTAGGCAAATAGAATAAAAAATCCTCTTGAATATCTATGCTAATTGTTGGCGATTATAAGAATGTTAATATCCAAAGCACAAAAATATTTTAGTATAGAAAGAATATAATAGGTATAACGAAAGGTGATGAAGCTAATGATTAAAATTTGTTATAATTGGTCAACCAACAAAAGTATATAAAAAGAATATTTCTTTGCTAGGTTACACATCGCGTTATGGCCGGTGTGGTATTACAGCCGGTTTATGTACTTCCAAGATGTAACAGTAATAGTAAAATGATCTTAATACAGCATAAACCGCACATTACTTTTGCTGGCGACGTTCGGTGGCGATAATATGACATGATATTGCACTTACTAAAACATTGTAACTGTCGCCATTTTGGTCTGGTCTTTACCCAAACTTAATAATGATGTCTTGGGCCTTGTTTGAGCAGTATAACAGCCATTCACTGTGGGTAGGCAGTGTAGGCACACTAATGTAAGGCCTTGTAAATATAGTTTACTAAAAATTAAGGTATAACCATTGGGCTCACCTAAGGCCTAAGTATATATGTTACTGTAAAAGCCCGACCTACGGTACAACCTAGAATTTACCGGTAAATCCTAAGATTTACCAACTCTTACTGGTAAAAGTCTGAGATGATCTATGATAATGGCTAGTTTTGGACTTTCACAAGCAATCACACCGTAAATATTTTAGGATAACATTTGTTTAATGATTAAAAATAATACGTACATGATTTTTAAACATTTCCTGTTGTTTGTTGTTTTTTAAATAATTTTGGAATCTTACTGTTAATTAATGAATAAGTGAAACTAATCAATTAACATTTAATAAAATAAAATACATAAAATATAATACATAATTATATAATATGTTAAATTATATATTTATATAATTTAATACGTAATTGTTCCCATCATTTCGTATCATAGTGTATCACAGACGTAACTGTTGAACATTTTTATGTGTAGATTGGTTTTACCGTATTTCGAGCTTTTACAGTAACATATACCTAGTATCCAAGGCCTTTAAATTTCAAGAAACTTTTACACACATCTGCTTTTTATTTGAATACGCAAAGACTGAAAATCTCCTTATCTTAAGAAAAAGTTATACAGTAGGTAACGGTACTGCATCTCATAATATTATTTATTTCGATTGACATTTCCGTCTTATCCTCTATCATAATCATAAATAAAGCAATCTCCTGCCGAATACTTGTCCTGCTGTGTGGCCACCTGTCACGAACCCACAATAGTTATTGTACAACCGTAACTCGTATGGGTGGATGTAGAAAACTCAATTATCAAGGGCATTTTAAAGACCACGTAGATGCTAAGAAAAGAAATAATCTACCTTACTGACTGCTACACTGGCTATTTGGGCAGTTTATTTAAGTTTGGTGTTTCAATAAAAGAAGAATATTGGAGTTCTTATAACAGCATTTGTGATTGAGGTGATTTTGACTAGGTATGAGAAGTCATATTGTAGGCAGGTCGCTTGTTGTGAGAACTACGATGTTAGTATCTTGGCTAGGGATTGCAATCCGGATTCTTCGATATTAGAAAATGACTAAAAAAATCGGATTTCCTTGACTTTTTAAATCCGGTTTTAATTACTCAAAACCCGTTTATTCGGTTTTATTTCAAAACGAATTTTAACGGATAATATGAGTTTTTATCCACAAATTTTCATTTAATGTAATCGGTAGATCGATATTAACTATTCTAATGCGCAAATCCGAATAATATTTGAATTGGTAGGCTTAGGTTTTATTTTTATTCTATAGATCAACTAGATGGCCGAAAGAGTTTTTCTACTGCTGGCATGTTCTGTAATAAAATAAGAACGCGCCTTAACAATGAGACACTTGACGCGATCATGTGGGAAGTGTTTGCCGTCTCCCTGGACATCTCGAAGGCTTTGACAGGGTCTGACATGAAAGCCTTATTGGTAAGCTTCCTGCATTCGGTCTGCCCAGTGGTCTGTGCGATTGGATTGCAGACATCCTGAGGGACCGGTCGATGGCCGCTCGTCTGACCAGTCGTCGGGTCGGTACTCTCAGCAACATTGTTCTTGCTTCACATAAACGATCTGCTAAAACCCAGCACCTTTGGGTATGCGGACGGCGGCATTGTGGCTGAGAGATACGTGTCCGACGCGCGCGTTACTGGGCCTCAGATCCGGTCTCTCCGAGAGGCCATGGTTGGGCGCTTGAATCTGTCCTTGAAGGCTGTCTCCGAATCGGGCGATGCCAATCTGGTCAGGTTCAATGCTGCTGTTCAAAGCTGACCCAGGCGTTTCCTTTTTTCCGCTAAAAGGAGACAGTTCCACACGGCTCCTTCTTTCCGAGGTGTGACCGTGCCGATAACGGACTGACTTGAGCTTCTTGGCGTTACGTTGAATCAACCCTCAATTTTGGTCCATTCATTGAGGCAAAAGCTCAGCTGGCTGCCAAAAAGTTGGGGATCCTTGCGAAGGTGAGACGGTTCGACGGGACGAATTTGTATCAAGCGCAAGTTAGATCATGGACGGATCTGCCAAATACCAGCTGGATGCACTTAAGTCGATCGAAAAACGGGCCAAGAGGCTTATCGGTGATGAGATACTGGGCAAGTCTAAGCTCCAAAGCCTTGTACATCGGCGCCGAGGTGCCAGCCTGTCGGTTTTTTTATCGTTTACGTTACGAATACTTTCATTATGCACACAGCAGAAGAGTGGAATTCCCTGCCGGAGTCTGTATTTTCTGATAGCTACAACCTGGGAGTCTAAGTCAAGAGTGAATAGGTTCCTTTTAGGCAAGCGTGCCTCATCGTCGACCACATCATCGCTTACCATCAGGTGAGATAGTGGTCAAGCGCAAGATCAATAAAAAAGCATATATATATATCTTAATGAAAGAAGATTGATTAAAATACCTTTAACAGGGCTGCCAAGTCCTGCAAGTTGGTGTTGCGAAGGGCTCGGTTCGACCACACGAGGAAGAGAGACCGTGTATTCCGAGAATTTACAAAAATAATATTAAATTTATTCCCGATCGTCCCATTCAGGATTTAAGGGGGACGAATGGGAATATTTTCTTAGATTAGTGCCATTCGTCCACTTAATAATTTTGTGCGTAAAATTTTTAATCGTTGTTTCGTAGTTTACTTTCAAATTTGTCGTGATATTACATGGTTCTGGTGGGATGCTCCGGCGATGCCGCTAGTTAACAAAAGAGTGCCGATAACTTTGTATTATTTGCGTATTGGTTAACCTAACATTCTCTCCCAGTATCCTTAAATTAGACCGGTCGGGTTAGTGTTGACAAAACAATGAAACTGCGCGGATGTTAATGTAATAATATATATTCTACACGAATTCTGTGGAAAACTACTGATGTAAGTACATTTTTGTTACAAATATCATTAGATAGCCTACATAGTTAATACTATTTTGTCTCAAGTCTTATTAATTTATGCTAAAAATGTACGTTTATTAATGTTTTAATGTATGTTTCAAGTCTTATTAATGTTTTAATGTATGTTTGAATTCTATTTTATTACACACATATTATTAAATATAATTCTAAATTATATTACTAAGTGAGTAATTATTGACTTATGTTTTTTAGAGCTCAACAATGTCACAAGATGTTGATGTTGGTCCTTCTAGTAGTACAGGAAGCTGTTTGTTTACAATATAAGTATACAAAGAAATGGTGGAATCGTGCTTCTGCGTGCTGGATATCAATTTTTGAGGAAAAGGCAATATAAAAGCGGAGCTGTTGTATGGGAATGCCATCTTAGAAGAAAAAATAAGTGCGGGGGGACCTTAACTATTAAAGTAAGTTCTTTTTTAGCTTCTATTTTTACCTAGGTACGTAAAGTTGATTCTGTGATTTTAACTGTGAATTTTACTCCTTAATAAATGACTGATTTATAGTTTAAAATTTGTTTTTTTTTTTTATTGAGACCTACTGACGCTTGCGAATTTGCAACTAGAGTCGTCTTTTATTTTTTTTTGTTTGACAATTCAAATGTACCTCTAAGTTTTATTTGAAATAACCTATTTTGATTTTGACTCATGTGCAGGTTTTTGTGGGGAACATACGGAACGCATGGAGCACCTACTGTGCTCATGCTATGCACTGGCTGGTAAGCAAATGAGTCTCCTAGGGTTGAATATCCAAAACCAGAAGACTATAGGCTCATATCTCCTAGTCTCGTTTTAAAACTCATGAAAAGAGTTTTCAACTAGATTGGGGAGGAGTAAGTCATCTAGGGGACCACAATAGATCCCAATGGGTCGGTGTCCGAGTTATTTTTCGGCCTCTCCACAAGATAAGATAAGAAGGCAGATTTGTAACAATGCCCAACGAGATATTTTATGTTCACCAATTTAGAAAATAAAACCTCCCAATACTTATCAATAAAAAAACCAAGAAATTACGATCAACAATATTTTACGCAAGTACCTAAAACTAATAAAAGCTTCCAAATTGTGCGAACTATAAGCAACAAGGGCGGGGGCGATTTGAAAATTTAAACTAAATCCCCATCGCTAACGTTGCAACTGCAGGGGATAATCGCCTCCGTTCCCAGCATCACATTAAGCACACACAATTGGGGAAACGTAGCCTTTAACACAAACACAATAAAGATTACTCAACAGCACGTTTAAAATAGCCATTGAAAAAATATTCCTTATTCGGCATTCGTCCCGAGCTTTGTGCTTACATCAACTTCACACGAGTAATGGTCACTTGGAATATCGGCTCCATTGTTCGTTACACGATATTTTATACTAACGTGGGATTTTTGCTGAGCAAGCTTATATAAAGTACCTACAGGATAGGGCGTGACGACATCTCAACTGAAATAAATAGAAGCATTTGATGTAGGTACGTAAGCACCTTCTAATTGAACAGCAATAGCAAATCCAACAAGAATGAAATCACAAAATGTGGAATAAAAATGAAATCTCTTTCAATCACAACACAAATCCCACTTGATACAAACACATAATAAAGAAAATTTTAAGAATGTTAAACACAAAACAGAGTAATGCGATCCCTTATTCCCAACGCCCAACATCGGCGCACACCTCCGCAAATCGTAATCCTCTTAGAAAACATTTCCAATTTAAAAAGAATTCCTCTTATCCCTCTGAGGAGGGCACGCGTAAAAAATAAAAGGAAAAACTGTGTGACACGCACTACACAAGACGGTAGATATATAACACGGTTTTTCACTGGGCCCCTCGATTTCTTACAGGTCGCTTCTTCCGTCGAGAAAGCATCTATTGAAACTCCACTCAGGCCGTGTTAGCTATCTATTTAGTATAAAAAGGGTCGAGAATTTTTCGAGATCCTTTTTTATCCGAAGGTGGGCACCCACCCTCAGCAGCCGACCCGCGCTGGGCGCTCGTTCAACCTTACTATGGAGAATCTACTTATATTATTGTATATTTATTTAATAGATTAAACAAAAAATACTTTCTTAACTTAACATTAAACTGCTTCAACTATTAGTAAGATTTTCCAGCAGCAATAAATTGAATATGAGCAATTTGTGTTTTGTGTATCCCCTACATGCCCCATCCCCCGCAGAGGGCGTCCCTCGCAAGCCTCTTGCATCAGTTCAAATATTTAAAGGGCGGCTGAATTTGATTCCATCCGTTTGGATCGCCTCTAGAGCGGTCCGCAATTGGATCACACACGCGGTTACTACGGCCCGTCTCCCAAAACTTGCGAGTTATTTTGCTAAAATCAACTTATCCAAATAAATTTGATTTCAATGGCCCTAAGTAAACTTAAAGTTTCAATTCGACCCAAGGGCTAGAGAGGAACGTGCAATCAATAGAGTAGTACGTAGTGCATCAGTTATTTATGTTTTTAATCTGTGAGTAGTTTTAATAACGTGTGGCCTGCTATTAAAAGTCATTTTGCAAGTTTGAAACTGATGACAATCGAGCATCTCAATATAAAGCCAAATTTACTTAGAAAAACTACAACATAACTTGAAATGCTTGGGTAGTAGGGATAGCTGCAAAAAGGAATGTGTTCTTATGTCAATCCCCGAATAAGAAATACGAAATATACGACTTGTACATACAATCCACATAAGACAGGCGGGGCGCGCCTGGGGATCGGTTAACCCACGTTACACGACGCTCGTCCCAGGCGGAGGATTCCGACTTTCCACATAGAAAATAGCAATCAAAATTTGATTTACCGCCACCCGCGGCCATACATCAAACCGCTCTAATCCGCGGAAAGAGAGAAAGCCTAAAATCTAAGGGGATCCGACGTCGCTGTCGAATTGAAAATCCTAGTGGCACGAACCGCCTTAAATATTTATGACCAAGTAAAAAATACGCGCAGGCCTATGAATAAATATGCGAGAAACGTCGGTGGTGGCCAGTGCTGGGGGAGAGTGTAAATCACTCAGGAAGTAAAACCGATTTGCACATTATACCGAACTTACGTACACACAGTCAAATCTAACTTTCTTCATCTGTGTTAAATACATGTATGTAAGACATGCAGATGCGACACTAAATACATTCACTACCTATCTGATTCGGTGATAGATACTAGCAGTGTGATGAATCAGAGAAGTCAGACCATAGGCAGATACTAATATTATAAATGCGAAAGTAACTTGTCCGTCTTTTAACTTTTCACAGCGGCTGAACGGCTACGGATGGAACATTGGCACATGGGTATACCATATCTTGAATTGGGACATTCTAATCTACGACATAATCACAATTTTCAAGAAGCCACTGGCAGTAGGTAGTAATTAATATCTTTTGCAATATTCATCTAAAGGTCATCTGAACACTATCAAATCTAGCGAAATACTTATTCATTTTCTTTTCCACCCACAGTCCGCCTGACTTACCCATCTCACCCTTCCGAAAACCATTGCGTGTATTTCATTGCAAAATATGTATACTGCCGACTTCTGTTCAATATTCAGTGGCGTATAAAAACTTATCGGACTTTATTGGCAACCTTTGCGTTGCCCAAAATACTAACACTATGAATTTTTAAATAAATTCGTTTTATAAATATTTTTAACCAACTTCCCAAAAAGGAGGAGGTTTCTCAATTCGACCGTATATATATATTTTTTATGTGTGTTCGTGGATAACTTCATCGTTTATGAACCAATTTTGATGATTCCTATTTTGTTGGAAAGGAGATATGCCAAGAGCATAAGGGAACCAGGATCTGATGATGGCATCCCAGGTAAATCGAGGGAACTCCTCAAATATTATAGGCATACATATGGCTAATTTGGTATTTATATCAACATTGCAATCATTTACACTCAGAAAGTGACATTTGATTGAAATTGAACTGATGAAGAAGACCACAGATGGTCACTGGAACTCCTTAATGCTAAGTATGTCACAGGTATAAGATATATCGAATAGCTAACCGACTATGACGAAGCAAATACTTATAAATGTTAATCGTTATAAATTCATCAAACTAATCTGGTGATGAAGCCGGAAGGTAGGCACTTAAAACTCCGAATCAGTGGTTATTCTGAGCTTATTGGAATCGTCATGAAATTTACTTTGGCTATAAATGATTTTCATGGTATTTGGAGGTACCAACTAAGACTAAAAAGAGATAAATACAAAACTTTTTAACAAAAAAATCAAACCGACGTACAAAACAAAACACTGCCGGGGTCCCTCAGGGGTCCGTACTCTCAGCAACATTGTTCTTGCTGCACATAAATACCTGCTAAAACCCGGCACCTTTGGGTATGCGGACGATAGCACTGTTGCTGAGAGATACGTGTCCGACGCGCGCGCTACTGGACCTCAGATCCGGTCTCTTCGGGAGGCCATGGTTGGGCGCTTGAATCTGTCCATGAAGGCAGTCTCCGAATGGGGCGATGCCAATCTGATCAGGTTCAATGCTGCTAAAACCCAGGCGTGTCTTTTTCCCGCTAAAAGGAGCCAATTCCACCCGGCTCCTTCTTTCCGAGGTGTGACCGTGCCGATAACTGACCATCTTGAGGTTCTTGGCATTAGGTTGACATCGACGCTCAATTTTGGTCCGTTCATTGAGGCAAAAGCTCAGCTGGCTGCCAAAACATTGGGGATTTTCGCGAAGGTAAGATGGTACTTCACGCCAGAACAGTTGCTAAACTTGTATCAAGCGCAAGTTCGATCATGCATGGAGTACTGCTCTAATCTCTGGGACGGATCTGCCAAGTACCAGCTAGATGCACTTGAGTCGATCGAAAGACGGGCCAAGAGGATCATCGGCAATGAAGTACTGGTCGAATCTAGGCTCCAGAACCTCGAACATCGGCGCCGAGTTGCCAGCCTGTCGGTTTTTTATCGGTTACATTTCGGGGAGTGTGCGTTGGAATTGCATGAACTAATTCCTAATAGCCCGTTCCATCATCGGACTACAAGACGTACGGCGATGCGTCATCGGTACATGGTGGACATCCCACCCATACGCACCAAACGTTTTGGGAATACTTTTATTATGCGTACAGCAAAGGAGTGGAATTCCCTGCCGGAGTCTGTATTGCCTGATAGCTACAACCTGGGAGTCTTCAAGTCAAGAGTGAATAGGTTTCTTCTAGGCAAGCGTGCTTCATCGTCGACACATCATCGCTTACCATCAGGTGAGATAGTGGTCAAGCGCAAGCCTATCATCAATAAAAATAAACTACAAAGCGAAAAATGACTTTCTTTGCCGAAGTCGGTGTCTTTGGTACCAATTCCAAAGAAACCGACTTCGGAAAAGAAAGTTATTTTTCGCTTTGAAGTGTTTTGTTTTGGAAGACGATTTGATTGTTTTGTTGAAGAGTTTTTTATTTGTAAGTGAATAGCTCTTCTTCTTAAAGAAAAATAATTGTGTTGCAAGCAACAAAACTCTAAACCGGAAATACCTATCAAAGGCCCACCTGCTGTTTCCAAGTACCCAACTAGTTACATAGAGGATATCGAGATAGCGCAATAAAAAATTACGTACTAGAAACAAAAGTAGCATCCCCTATCGGCAATTTTGCATCGAGATCGATCGCCGGAGGGCACCGCGCGGAGGGACCGGTGAGCGATGTCGCATTAGGGAGTTTGCATGGGGTCACCGTAAGCCGTTTCCGATAAGGCCCTCCGGCGACACGGCCGGAGTATTTCGGACTTTCGGCATTTTCGGCTCAATACTCGCTTATCTGCGTGGCACACTCGCCTGCAATATACGTGAGCTGAATAATGCATTCGTCTGTCCACCACTCACACACCAAATTGAAATTATTTTCCTATAATACATTATTGATTGCGTCACATAAGTTCATATTCGGTGGCAGTGCGATTGCTGCGAGTAAGTGTGTTGAGATACCTACTACTATTTTGTTTAAAGGAATTATGTTAGTCAAGTTATCGCCCATATATGCGATCATCTAGGTCTTAGGTAAATTACTTAGCTTTTAACAAAAATGATTACCTACAGTGCTTTAGTTAATAGTTCGTGTGTTATTCTAATTTTACTTTTGTTGCTGACAGTAACTTTAGGTAACCTATCTACTGAGACATTCATAAAGACAAAGACTTATCAGCATCATCATCCACAGCCCAACTTCGTCCACTACTTGGCATAGACAACATAAATACCTATTATATCTTTTTCTCAGTGCCCGAAACGTTTAATACGCTACCTGCACCACCACCTCACACGATTAAGGAGGGCGAAAAAACTTCTTCACGCCACCATCGCAAGATTGAGATCTCGCGAGAGCCGCGGCCACTACTCTCCCACATGACAAATGTAGTACGTTTCCCCGCTTTTTACGCGTCGAGACTCGAGGGTGTCACGCAAAAAAATGTATGAGGAAATTTACCTAATGGCTGCGATTCTTTATTCTCTATCGCCATTGTCGCGCGGACAATGCTGTAATGGGGGGATGACGTGAGTGGACTCCTCACGACACGCCGGGGTTTTATTCTCTATTCATTTTATTTGAAATGTTCGTGCGATACTTCTGAATATGACGCATTACGGCATTCATTACCTTTCTATACAAACAAGACTTTGATCGAATAGACAAGATTTTCGGCTGCACAGATACATTTTATGGCAGCTTTATGTAACGTTAATGTTTTAGATAAAACTTTAAAGTTTTAGCTAATTTTGTTTTGTAACGAAAATAAAAATCAGCTACCTACCTCATTCTGAAAGTAGGCAGTCATAAATCTGGACAGAGGTTTTCATATAATACCAGATACCTTATATGTTTTAATGGTTTTAACGCTCCTTCACTCAGGAATAGTGTATATTTAACACGCTTTTTTAACATGCTTTTATTAGCTTGGTATGTAGGTATGTATCTATGTAACGGAATCTTTAATCGTGATATTCACCCCCTTCAAAACGTAGGATTAATTTGAAACTTTGCACACTTATCAACGAGCGATTACAATGCAATAATTTAAATATTTTGTCCCATTACCCTTACCAGGATCTTCAGGATTAGAGAATTTTTTTTAAATCTGATACCCGGGAGTGTCTTTGTGCCAAGTACCTAGGCGCATGCTAAGAAATACGCATGGCTTAATTTTTTATTATATCCGAAGATACGGTAGTGCCTTCCGCCAAGAAAAACGGCTATCACATCGAGGGAATGCAGTAGGCACACTAATCACCCATTCCCATGACAGGGAGGTAGTTACATTAATACATTTTCGTTTAAAAAACTAAAAAAACACGCTAGAAAACCCAAAAAATAAAGTAGAAAATAATTTTCAATAAATTTAAATAAAGAATAGTGTGATTAACAAAATAATGTATTTTATTGTAAAAAAGCGTAGGGTGCTTTATATATTTTTTTATAATATTTTATTGACATATATTGGTAAAAGTAGAGTCATTTTGAAAATACCTTAAAAAGCACCCCACGCTTTTTATCCGACTGCAAGGAAAGGGTTATGTTTTTTTTTATAATAAAATATTTTTTTTATTAATTATTTTCTACTTTTTTGTTTGGTTTTTTATTAAAGCGTGTTTTTTGTATCTACATTATACTGATCATAAGATGCCTGTTTCCTTGACCTCTCAAAGGCCTTCGATGTCGTTTCCTATGATAAGCTTTGGGATAAGTTGAGAGACAGAGGTACACCTGCTGAAATACTGAAAACTTTCCAGTACTGGTATGACAATCAAAAGAACCAGGTAAAGTTGTCTAACACTCTCTCTTCAGCGTATAGGTTGGAATGCGGTGTGAGACAAGGGGGTTTGACATCCCCTAGACTGTCCAATCTGTATGATGATGGCCTCATCACCGAGCTCAGCAGCATGAATGTTGGTTGTCGAATAAATGGAGTGAGCGTCAATAACATCAGCTATGCGGACGACATGGCGCTGCTGGGTCCGACTGCTGGGGCTATCAGTAAATAGCTCAAAGTCTGTGAGACTTATGCTGCCTCACACGGATTTAGGTATAATGTCAACAAAAGGCCGCTGGTAAATATCCGGACTCTGTTCCTGAGATTATAAAACTTAATGGACTTCACTTAAACAGAGTGTCCAAATTTAAATATCTTGGACATTTCATCACCGGCGACCTTAGGGATGGTATAGACATTGAGAGTAACATGTTGGCGCGTAGATTTTCGCGTTGCTCTGACCTAGTAAAAAATTATCTTTTTAAGGCCTTCTGTCAGAGCTTTTACACGGGAAACCTATGAATCAACTACACCAAGCGATCGCTGGATGACCTGTGCGTGCAATTTAATAATGCTTTTAGGATGTTGTTGCGGCTGCTCCGTTTCTTGGGTGGGGTGATTAAATTGGAAGCATGTGTTCCTAGCTGGTTATCCTCGGCACGCTGTGTTTATAATTTAGACTTTAAATCAATGATACTAACACTAGAATTTAAGCTGTCTGTTATACTAACCTTTTACTATTATTTTTTATTCTGGAATAAGTATAAAAGATCGTGAGGCTTTGCGGTTGCACGGCTGATGGTTTTATGTAAGACGTTCCCATTAAATAGTTAGTGCTTAATTATTTTTTGACTAATATTCTACGAAAATTTAATTCAAAATTAATCTGTGAAGTATCAACACATAGTTCAAAAAACTCGATGTGTTTAGCCACTGATTGTCAATTAGCAGATGATCAATTATTTTTTTTTAGAAAGTGGGCCAACTTTGAAAAATCTTTCTTTTCGTTTTGTTTGAAAGGGTATAGGTTGTCTTGAGTTAGTCGGATTGTCACCAAGACAGAATCTGATGATGGGATCCCATGGTAATCGAGCGAACTCCTCAAATATTATAGGCAAACACATAGCGATTTTGGTATGTTCATCAAAATTACAAGCATTTGCAAGTGCAAATAGCCACTGATAGCCCCTGAAGACCACAGATAGCCACTGGAACTCCATAGTGATCACGTTTGTTACGGGTAGAAGATATCAAGAATAATTACCAGAGTGACTATGATGAAGCAAATACATAATGTATAAACTTGGCTGATGAAAATAGTACCATCGAACTCATCTGATGATGAAGCCAGAAGTTAGGCACCGGAACTCAGTTATGAAACAATGTATCCTAGTCGTGTTTTGGCTCATTGGAATTGTCTTGAGCTGATTCTGGCTTTAAATGATTTTCGTGATAAAAAAAGAAAATCAAAATAAACAACTTTTTAACAAAGCTGAAATTGAATTTTCTTTTCCGAATTCTGTATCTTTTACTTATTTTTCGCTTTTAGGGTTTTGCTTTGGAAGTCGGTTTAATTTTTTTGTTAGTTAGTTTGTAGTTCTCATATTAAAAAATTCACTTACTAAAAAATATACAAAAGCAAAAGGTTGTTTTACGAAAACAAAATATTAATAGATAATAAAAATCAACCAATATCTGACACAACACCAACACACATCACCTTTCTACCAAGATTTTGTTACTAAAAGTGAGCAAAACACAAGGAACCCTTAAAATATATGAAGAGAATTTGACCCAGCAGAGGAAAAAAAATTTTTAAATTTAAATCCAACTTTAGAAAGAATACAAGCAAGGTTTGTAATAGTTTCACAAGTAGAAACAGGCAAAGTTTTTTTTAGGGAGTGGTAATAAATACCTAGGCAAGTATATTAAAATAAATCATTGCACCTCTAAATTCTGCAACTGTTTTGCACATTACTAGGTAAGTATGACAATATGTACATTCAAATTCTCATAACTTACCTGGGTACTCTTATTATTTTTAACAAACTATCTTTACATAAATTTAAGAAGTAAGTACATACCTAAACCAGAACAACTATGTAGTACACATTATCATTAACTAAGTATTATTTTATTATCAACTCTTATTTCTGTCCTTGTACAACGAAAGCTTAAAATAATATGAAGAGAATTAATAATATGACCTTCTATGTTGTTAAAAAATCTAACATAGCTAATAATATTAGTCAAGATCAAATGAATATTGTGAATGATAAAATGAAAATCATTGGTTGACACCAAATTAAATTACTTAATTAGTTGCTTACCCATAGGAAAATAAATTCGTGTAGATATCATCCATGCAAAATAGCATAACAAGTATCACCACACCATCACCTATAAATTATTATAAAAAAGTTTTAATATAAGAATTCACCGACTAACAATATAAATTCAATTATGGAAATCACAATTGAAATAAATCAAGCATTTGTTATATGCTTATGACACCACCCTTATTTGAATACAGGTTGTTACAAGCTCATCCTAAAGGGAACTGAGACGGTGCCCGGAGCACCCACCGAATACAGACCGAGCTACTCCGGACGAATAAAATTCAAAATCTTCCATACCCTGCTCTGCTATTGGACAATCAACCCCTTAGGCTTTTGCGCTTGTGCTAAAAAAATGAAAGGGTTAAAAAAGTAACCCTTTTTTTAAAGCTCCCCTCATTTTGCATCTCTTTCTACACTCTCATAGCCTCACCCATTCTATTGATAAACATAACTCTGATTGGATGGTGTTCGATCATGGAAAGATTTGCATTAACGCGGCTTGAACTGAAAAACAAATTTATAAAATTACACTAATTCAATAGACAATTTAATTTCGTTTTGAATAAATTATAGCAAATCGAAAAGCGTCCAAAGCATGCCAGTATTGTAAATTAAAAAAGTGTATCTAATAAATGACACCAATGTAATAAAATTAACACTATAACGAGCAAAACTATTTTTTTTTTAATCACAACACAAAACAAAAACAAACAAATCGATCTTGTCAAAAATTGGCGCGCTCATTGTTGATAGTGACGTCTAATTTCACGCAAGATTTTCCAGTTTTTCCTTACATTATTGAACTTCATAACCACTATCCCAATGTAATTTGAATAAAACACACTTAATGTGCCTTTATATTAATTATGATAAATAAACAGATAAATATTGTATAAAGCACTGACAAAAATATTTTTATAGGTCATTATTTGACAGACACGGTTGTAGACTTTGGTAAAATGAAACGTTTTTGACGAACCTCGACATGCAGATTTGTTTCACACGAAAATAAAATATTTTAAAGTTTCATCCATTAAGACTGTCTTTTCGTACTTTTTTAGTCAGGCAAATAATTTTTAAATTAAAAAATATAGATTAAACACAACTTTAAAAGAAGCACATATAAAAATTATTTTGTTAGGTTCAAGCTTTCGTTCCTTTCCACTCATTCATAAAATAACAAGATTTTTTTTTTTTTTTTTTTATATTTGTTCCTAACGGAACAGGCTAAGGTCTGAGACCATGCTGCCTAGTCATCAGTATTTTTCTCTTCTTGAATTCTTTAGTATGCATTAGAATGCGGATGTAACAGATTCTAATGCTTTTTTGGAGTATTTGGCAGCAAATTGTATCGAATCAGCCTTCCCAGTAAGCTTTGCAGAGGTAGTCAATACTACAATAAAATTCTCCGC
The DNA here is from genome assembly GCA_947562075.1 of Orthosia gracilis. Lineage (NCBI taxonomy): Eukaryota > Metazoa > Arthropoda > Insecta > Lepidoptera > Noctuidae > Orthosia > Orthosia gracilis. The sequence continues at coordinate 26,389,802 of OX387266.1, forward strand.
TCCACTATCCCGAGATCGCTTCTGTCAATAATTTCACATATTGTCCAGTTGCATAGACAGTTGAGACACAAAACTACACCAATTTTATATCATAATATCCACTAGGAATCAATTTGCAAATAATATTAACAGCCGCTGAACTACACTCGAAAAAATCCCGCCAAAAACTCCAAATAACAAGATTGCACGAGTACTTGACATAGTTGACAGTCAATTGACAACTTGCCGTCTTGCTTGACTGTCAGATTTGCGTTCCAGTAACCGTTTGTAAAATATAGTATTATTGACAAACGAAACTAAAGAAAGACATGGACAAAAGTATGAACTTACGAACGTTAGAGCGGAAAAAAAACATTTTGTATGGCTGTAATGATAGCTGAAAGAAACTTAAATTTGGATGGAATTGGAATGGAACGCATTAAAAGAGACGAATGACGATTAGTAGAGTTTGATGCACTGCAAAATCGAATCTATTTAAGGTTTTAAGTAAGAAAAGCGTAGGGACCCTTTAAGATGACGCTTTATCATTTTGGGAATTGCCTTGCACTGGTGTATGCACCATATCATATGGCCTATAAGTTCTCTGGAATGTAAGTTATCTTTCTTAGGTTATAGTAACTAATGTACGTTTAGTTATTTATTAATTGTTTTTGTCGTTTTAGATCAGAATACGCTACGTTCTCGAAATGTGTGTATGCTGGAGGCCTGTACATCTTCACACAGCTGTGCAAGATGCTGTTGTTGGCTACATTCTTTCCTGATTCCGACAGTAGCCACATAACAGGAGAATATAATGTGTTCTTGGTAATTATGTTATTAAAATTCTATCTTAATTACTTAGCACTGTCTTCTTCTTTATGGCCCTACTCTTAATGATGGTTCTAAAGACTATTTTTTCAGTGATCTAAATGTAGGTCACTGTTATTTATTTTGTAGTCAGTTGTATCACTGATATCAGCGCTTGAAAAGTTCTATTAGTTTGTTAAAGTCTTATTTCTCATGGTCTCTCATACAAAAACACTCACTGTGGTCTCTCTATAGATTCAAACATTTTCTTTCGTCTAGCACTAAAACCACCTTGGTTCAAGCTCTTGTATTGCCTATAATCGACTATGCTGATGTTTGTTACTCTGATCTATCCCAAGAACTTCTTAACAAAATGGATTGACTTCTTAACAACTGTATTCGCTTTATTTTCGGGCTTCGTAAATATGATCACATTTCTTCCTTCCATTCTCAGCTTAAATGGCTGTCTAACCATCAGAGGAGATCCCTCAGATCCCTCTGCATGCTCTTCAACATCATGAATGATACTTGTACTCCTGATTATTTAAAACAATATTTCAAAGTGTTGGGCAGTTCTCATGATCTTAACCTTCGAGCTTCCAAAAACTTACATCTCCATATTCCTTCTCACCGAACTGGGTTTCTATCTAATTCTTACATGTCTCTACTATAAAACTCTGGAATGTGCTTCCACTTGACATAAAAAAAGCTGAGAATAAATTTTCATTTAAGCGTAGAATCCGGAACTATTACTTGTCCTCTCTTACTTAGGGTCAGTCTTCGTCATAGTTATTATATTTAAATGAATGTTTCATTTAAAATAATAGTATAAAATTTATTATAATATTTATTAGTCTATTGTTTTAGAAAATATTTATATAGTTTATTAATATCCAATTTTAATAATTGTAATTTTTTTTATTTTGTTCTCCTACCTCTGTTGAGTCCTTTTTAACCCAAAGGTTGACTGGTAGAGAATGCCTTGCAGCATTAAATCCGCCTATATATCACCCCTGTACATGAAGTTTAAATAAATAAAATATGACATTTATCTCTTAAGAAAGCTGCAATGAGGCAATATTACTAGTTTATGTCTCTACTTTATTTCCTAACAAAATGTTTTAACTTGATTTCAGGAAATTCTGAAAGCAACCGTTGACTTTGCTGATCTCCTGGGTATATACTTTGCACTGAATTCAGTTCCAGGCAAAGGTCATGCCAAAATCCTCACTTCAGCTATTGGATGGGCAAGTGCAGAGGTAAACTAAATGCTGACTCACTAAAGATAAACATTAGCTCTAAGTTCACATTGTGTTGTGATATTATGCTGAGCACGAATTTTTGGGTTTGATGCCCTTTAAGCAAAATGCTTGTGTTCTTCCGTTTGGAATTCTTTAGTACCAGCCCAGTTTCAGTTTCCAGTGGATGTGCGCCCGGTTTATGGCAATAGGATTAGGGTCTTTAAGTCAAGACTGAATAGTTTTCTTCTAGGCAAACATGCTTCACCATAGACCACATCATCAGGTGAGATAGTGGTTAAACGCTAGCCTAAAGATTAAAAAAAAAAATTACATGTGTCTGAAATCCACGCACAATGGTCCACCTGAGAGACTAAGTGCCGGAATCAAACCCACTAACATAGAACATAGATGGGGCTGAAATATTAGGTAGTTACATAGGAAATTGGCGTTTTGTAAGGGAGGAACATAAATGTCTGGCCAGATTCAAGAAAGCTGTAGTGAACGACACCGGCACTAGTCCACCAAACGCTCACAAGTAATTTTTTTTGAGTCAATTTTCGACTGGGGCAGGATTTGGCGACAAACAACAGTTAATAAACTCCGAAAAATGCCTCCAGGTACCCAACAGTAATATCCTGTGACTAACCGTACCTAATTACGCAACATCTTTTTATTTGTATAAGTTATCATTATTGCATGCCACTTTATTGGTATTTAATTGCCCTAAAATTTTTATTTTTTACTCTTTTTGTATAAGAACTTATTATTTGTTACATAACCTCTCATGTTGCAATAAATTCAATCACAAACATATGTACTCCAATAACACTCTGCACAAAAACAATCTCCTTAATCACTCTACACACACTCACAAAACTCCCATACACACAAAAAAGCAAAGCTCTTACTACTTAATAGCACATAACTCTCTCAAACACTTTCAGTCACCTTATATCAAACAATATTTCTGTGTAATCAACAACATAGATCAATGGCTAACATCATTAATATAAACAACGACCTTGACCAACTCTGCGTAGGAGATGCGGCTATCTGCAGCCCTGATAATTGCCAAAAACATGTTAAACTTTTTGACACAAACAATATAAATCTTTTACACATAAATATTCGCAGTATAAATAAAAACTTCGATTCACTTCAAGTATTACTGAGCCAAACTGGTATAAATCATGACATCATAATATTGACCGAAAGCTGGCTCAGCAAAACATTTAATTTACCTAAACTTGATGGTTTTCAATCATACAGTACGAAAACGAATTCTAATCAAAATGATGGCGTAGTTTTTTATATAAAAGAGAGCTTAAAAAGTACAGTGTGGGAACCGGAATTTGAGTGCGGAAATTGCCTCGTATGTCAATTGGATAATAAGCTGGCAGTGGTGGCAGTCTATCGATCGCCATCATACAATTCGAAAGAAAATTATGATAAATTTCAAGCAAGTCTTAATCACGTCCACAGTGAAATATCCTCCTTTACAAATGTCGCTCTTGTTGGGGATTTTAATATCGATATAATTCAAGATAATAGAAACCAGCGAAGCCTGGAATATTTATTGCTTAATGCTTCTCACGGACTTCTCCCTACCCACCTATTCCCTACCCGGCTAGACAAGTGCCTAGATCACACATTCCTAAAAACCAACTTACCTGTTACCACACTCGTGCTGGACTCCCACATTACCGATCATAGACCCACTCTTTTATCTATTGCTCACCCTAAACTTGTTCGAAAGTCACGACACACTACCACCCGTATAAATCATGAAGCTATTGTGCAGAATCTACTAAACATGGACTTTTCAGATATTTATGTAACTAACGATCCAAATCTATCCATGAACAAATTCATCACTATAATAACATCTATAATATCAAATAACTCAGTACAAATTAAAATCCCTAGACGCAAACGAACTATAAAACCGTGGATAACACCGGGTCTTCTAAAATGTATGAAAAACCGTGATAATCTTCATAATAAGTCCAAAAAAGCACCCGATAATCTAATACTTAAGCTAACCTACACTCGATATAGAAACTTTTGTAACTCCTTACTTCGTAAGTTGAAAATTTCATATGAAATAAGTGAACTGGAGAGAACGAAAAACAATCCTAGAGAGTTGTGGAAAACTATTAAGAATATTACAAACACATCTAAAACTCGAACTATACCTGAAGAGCTTCTAAATTTATGTGATAATCCCTATTCTTCCGTTAACAAAATATGCCATTTCTTTGCAAACGTTGGCAAAAACCTAGCGGCAAATATCCAATCCGGTGCACAACCCCCCTTGCTCCCAAAACACCGATCGTCCTCTTGTAATATCTCCAACCCCACTATCAACTCATTGGCTCTGCTAGATGTAGATGAAGCCGAAGTAGAGTCACTTATACTTCAATTAAATAATGACAGTGCTGTTGGCTGGGACGGAATATCACCCTTACTATTAAAGAACTGTAAAAATGTGTTAGTTCCTCACATAACTTACCTTTTTAACTGCTGTTTGCAAAATGGTGTCTTTCCTGATGCCTTAAAAAAGGCATTAGTGCATCCTATTCATAAGGGGGGAGACAGAAACTGTGTCAATAACTATAGACCCATATCGGTGTTACCAGTACTTTCTAAAATTCTGGAAAGGATACTCAACAACCGCCTTAAAGATTTCTTGGATAGGTTCAATATAATCGCTGAGAATCAGTACGGCTTCCGGAAAAGTATATCAACAGAACACGCAGTACTAGACTTGACGCAACATGTAGCGAAGAACCTGGATAGCAAAACTAAATGCTTAGGCATATTTCTGGACCTGTCCAAGGCCTTTGACACAGTTTCTGTTCCCCTACTGATCTCTAAGCTGGAGTTGCTTGGTGTACGAGGAATTGCCCTTGAAATATTTAAAGACTACCTGAGAAACCGCACTCAACGTGTTAAAATCAGTACTCACCTCAGTGATGAAGAAGTTGTCTCCTTCGGCGTCCCGCAGGGTAGCATTCTGGGGCCCAGTTTATTCCAAATTTACATAAATGACCTTTGCAATTTAAAGTTACCACAATGCAAAATTTTTACTTACGCTGACGACACGGCGATAATAGTACATGGACCTACTTGGGATAGCGTCAAAACAGCAGCAGAGTCAGCATTAAGTACCATAATGACATGGCTAAACTCGAATCTACTTACACTCAATCTACTAAAATCCACCTACATGCCATTTGCTATAAGACGTAATAACTCACCATCAGACACGTTCTCGATTACTGCTCACTCATGCCAGGTCCCTTCTAGTACGCTCATATCATGCAACTGTCCTAAACTTACCAGAACAATCAGCGTTAAATATCTAGGTGTACAAATAGATAGTGAACTAAGATGGAATAAACAAATTGAGGCCCTCACCACCAGAACCCTCCGTCTCTTACATATTTTTAAGTCCTTGAGAGAATCTGCTAATCTCGACACTTTGAAAATGGTGTACTTTGGCCTGTGTCAATCGGTACTAGGATATTGTATTACGGTGTGGGGAGGGGCATGTAAAACACTGCTTCTCGTTCTAGAGAGAGCACAGAGAGCTATACTTAAAGTTATGATCAGAAAACCCTACAGATACCCAACAACTCAACTGTATTCCGACTGTAAAGTTCTTACAGTTCGTCAACTCTTTGTGCTCTACTCGGTCCTTAAAAAACATTCATCCCTACCCCCTCCCAACCAGAAAAAACGTACCTTTATCCCTCCAAGTACTCCTCATAGAACAACCTTTGCCAAACATCAATATCTTATTCTCAGCTCTCTCATTTACAGAAAAATTCATAAACATCTAAATATACTTGATCTGACAAAATGGGAAGTTAAACAGAAACTCACCGAGTGGCTACTCCAACAAGATTATGATCACACAGAATCTCTTTTAACTTACTTAACCTAGCATTTGCACGCTCATGCACATACGCACACACATATACACACGCACTCACAACACACGCACTCACATACACACACACACATGCATACACATTACACACTCACAAGACTATCAACAATTTAACTATTTAATTTTATTCTTTGTTATCATTTTCTGATAATTGTTTAATTGTGGATGAATAGATCGACAGTGTCCTCACTTATTAAATATGTAAAATAAGAACTTAGCCTTTTGGCCGTCAACTGTCTCTTAAGATACAGGTATACCCTAGTTTAAGAGACAGGGAAACGTATATTGTACACAGATGTATAATGTACTTCATTTTGTTCTATCATATAATATAGTTCATAAACTTGTAAAACTATCTTGCTGTAACTAGTTTAAGTTCTTTTTCGCACCATCTGTACCTTCTTTATCAATAAACAATTATTATTATTATATTATATTTGGCTGGTTCGCCAGTGTTCAGCCATTTCGATGAGCGTTTCCGATTATTGTACAGGATCCACTTTTCATCACAGATAATGACTCTATTTAAAATCCCTTCATTATTGTGCCGGTTGAGTAATGTAACGCAGCAGTCGACGCGCGTTTGTCGGTTTGCTGCACTCAGTTCATGAGGTTTTTTTTTTTATTATTATCAATAGGCTCGCGCTTGACCACTATCTCACCTGATGGTAAGCGATGATGTGGTCGACGGTGAAGCACACTTGCCTAGAAGTAACCTATCTATGTTCCCACCTTTCAAGCTTTTTCACCTTCCCAATTTGCTTCAAGTGGATTAAAACAGTTTTATCAGTAACACCGCAGCCTGCTGCTAACTCGGACGTGGTTTGCGATGGATCCGCTTTCACAATAGCCTTCAATTCTTCATTATCAACTTTGGTCTCTGGCCGTCCACGGGGCTTGTTCTGCAGGTCGAAATTTCCAGAACGAAAACGTTGGAACCAAAAACGCACTGTGTTTTCTTTTGCGACACCGTCGCCATACACATCATTAATCCTTCGAGCCGTTTCTGCAGCACTGGTACCACGATGGAACTCGTAAATAACGCGATATTTCAAGTTTGCCATTTTGTTAACTGACTGGCGCAAAGAAAAAAACAAATGAATTGCGGTTTTCCAAACACAAAATCATGAGTAAATAGCTGTATAAATTGAAAATTGGAATTCCAAACCAAAGAGGAGATATTTGAGATTAAAGTGGCCAGTACGACAAAACGCCAATTTCATAGGTAAGGACCTAATATAACTGGCAAAGTATAAGTGTACATTAGGTACACCCCTTCATATCCATCCCTGGAATGGAGATGGGTTATTTGTTAAATGTTACATTGTGTCCTTATTGTAAAAGTTAATGATTATGTTCTTATTGTTGAAACTTCTAGCATTTCATAAGTAAGCAGTGCATATATCCCCTTTGGAGAAATTAAGATACCCTTGGAGAAGAAAGCATAACTTGTGTTATTAAGACAGAAACTGATCTGCCAATACATGAATTATGCTTAAACTGAATCCACACACTCTGTTCCCGCCTTTTTATAAAATTGTCTTCAATACCATAATTTACTAATACTTCACTATACTCCATTTGTTTAGGTAGTTAACTAAATGTAAACAATCTTAACATGTCTTTTATCTAAAAAAATGTCTAAAAATTGAATCCAAAAATGTTTACAATTAGGTATTTACATAAACCGATGTTAGGTAAGTAACTAAATTTAAATAATATTTGTTGGTCTTTTATACGATTTATTTTATATAAAAAGACATATCAAGATTGTTTACCTTTAGTTAACTACCTAAACAAATGGAGTATAGTAAATTATGTTATTGAAGACAATTTTATAAAAAGGCGGGAACAGAGAGTGTGTTCGTCTTTGAAAGCTGTCTTGCCAATGATATTCTATAAGTGAACTGTTGCAGGTGGTGGTAAGTCGGTCGGTGCTGCTGTGGGTGGGCGCGCGCGGCTCGGAGTTCGACTGGCGCTACGTGCGCTCGTGCGCCGAGTCCAACGTGGCGCTGCTGCACACGGCCGCCACCGCCGCGCTGGTGTGGCTGGCCACGCGCTCCGACCTGCCGCGCAAGCACTGGCCGCTCGTGGTGGCGCTGCTGGCGCTGTCGCCGTACCGCGCGCTGCTGGAGGAGGCTCTGGCCAGCTTGCTGTCGCTGAGCGCCTGGGCGCTGCTGGCGCTGCGGGCCGTGCACGCCGGCGCACTCGGCTTGACAGCTCTCGGCATGTACGCCGTTCTAGCTCAACAAATAGGAATCTAATTGAACTTCTTATTTTAACATTCTGTTATGTTTGATTGCAGTCCTAAGTTATTTCCATTTTAAGTGTTAATAGAATGTGCGTGATTTGAGTATAATGTAACTTAAAATATTATTTTATTTTTTGTAAGTATAAATACAACCAAATATATTTCCCTTCATCTACATATCTGGAGAAAATACAAATATATGTATGAAGTTATTCTAAATTGATTTTTAAGTTGGTAATCAGGTCATGATAAATAAAATTTTGAATAAGTAATTCATGCTCACTATAGATTATCAACTCATGTCCTTTCCTCTGCTTTCTCACTTTTTCTAGGAATATACGCGTTCGTGTATACAACTTAGTACAAACCCTGGAATTGTGATTATACCTATAGTAAAAGTTGTTCATAATGATGAGTACAATAATCCCTATTTAGGTTTTGTGCTTAGACATGTTGTATATCATTCTGGGTTTTCGCTGTGCAGGGAAGTTGGAGAAGCCTTTCGCTCATAGCCGTGGGTGTTACCGTGGTCAGGAGCACTGGGTAAATGTGTGTTGTGTTGTGTTAATAAAAATCTTTTTTACAAAAAAATACTACCGACTTCCAAATGAGAAAACTACAAAGTGAAAAACAACTATTTTTAGAAGTCGGTGTCTTTCGTAGGTACCATATTTTTGCGTTACGGACACCGATTTCCAAAAACAAAGTTATTTTTCACTTTTTAGTTGATAGACAAGTTGTTTAGTAAGTTACCTTAACGCCAGAATAGATTAGCCGAATATTATGAAACTTGAACATAAAGGGTGAAATGAGAGATCTGCGTACCCCTCAAGAGCGTAATGGCGTGATGTTATGTTATGAAATGGTATACACAATAAACAGACATGCGATTGCAGCAATCCCGAGAGATTTTCCGTTACTTATTCAAGAGTTCTGTTGTATATCTTCGAAGTTCTTCATCAAATCTTCACCAAATTAAAATGGGACCAATTTCGAAACAGTTTGTTTTCGTACAAAAAAAGAATTTTCAAAATCGGTCCTCAATTGACGGAGATATCGGAGAACAAACACAAAAAAAAAAAAAAAAAACGTACATGAAGTCCAAAGAGAATATAACCATAGTGGTTATATCGTCGTTGATGAAGTCGAACACAGAACCTCCTCCTTTTTGGTAAGTCGGTTAAAAATAGATAGTGTAGACGGTGGTTGGCCAACTCCAACTAAAATGAATCGACCTTCCAACAAACTTAGTTGGGAGGTAGGTACTTATCTATAGTTCCCGACAAACTTCTGGGCCGCCCTGAAGTTGGCTTTCCGATGCGCTAGGCACGAAACGGTGCTGTTTTTGTATGAGATTAACTACTGCGCAGCCATTGTAGCTAACTTTAGGGCGGCCAAGAAGTTCGGCAACTATATGCGCTTGCGATCAAGGGCAAACTGAGATTGTAGTCTTAGTTCATTTTCTTTACTTTATATTTGCTTGCACTTAGAAGAGCCAGTCTAACTTTTGCCACCATAGATGCCTACTCTTGCTTGTATGACTGCCCGCGAATGAAAGAACTGGCCAAGGGTCGGACTCGCGCACTGAGGATTCCGTACAAACAGCTACATTCAACAAAATAATATTACTGTAGTTCATAAACTATAAGGGGACCCGAACATTGCTCTAACGATAAGATAAACAGAATTAAGGGATAAAATTAACTTTGCCGTCAGGAAACTATAGTCCCCATACTTAGATATAAGTCGCGGTCAGTTTACCAACTGCAAATAAGTTATTCTTTTTTTTATGTAGGTCCTACAAAGCATAGTATAATAATGTACTCCGTATATACTACAAAGTTACGGTGTTCTGATTTTTTCCTTCGTAAGACATTGCTTCTTACCAAAACTTCATGATTCTATGTCAACGGGAAGTACCCTGTAGGTTTTGATGCCCTTGCGAGTGTAAAATATGCGTCATTAACGGCTGTATGTCTTGATTGCGTTGATCTAGAAGATTGTGTTTTTTTTGCTGCAAGGGGTTGCAAACTTGAGTGTCTATTTTATATATTATTTTGTTTATTAATTTCAACTCGATACCTCCACGCGTTTCCGAGATAAAGGGTCTTGACAGACAGATGGACAACAACGTCATCCTATAAAGTACGGAACCCTAAAAAAAACAAAAGTTGTGTCAATCACGCGACCGTGTAGAACAAAACCGCCAGTTAGCTTCTGTATTATTATATTACTCTTTGCCAGTTAGTTGTCCCAACCAACGGCACCTTCACAGCTGTACCTACCGAATACACTTAATAGAAGTACACTAAATACTAGCTTTGCGCTGCAGCTAGCTTGTTGTAGACTATCTAAAAAACATTAGGATGTGTTACACTATAACTTACCGAAAAAACTAAATACGAGACTTAAAGGCCTTGGTAGCCAATTCATAAAATCTCCAAGTGTCATTCTCGTACACCGTAAAATTTTAAGTGCTGTGTTGCCAACTTAGGTACTTAATAGCTGAAACGAGCTAATTTTTTACATTACGGTCAGTTAAAATAATCAGCTTTTAAGCTACTCAATCTAAACACTAAAACTGATCGTTGGCAAGTACTGATTCTAGCTGACCAATTCTTTCACTGAATGGTTGAATTTTTCACTGAATGACTGAATGCAGAATGACTCTTACTCAATCTAGACCACAAAGGCACATCACTCAGCGCCAACCTCAACGGCGTCTTCACCCGCCATCTCTAGTTACAAAATCTGATTAGTTGATACTGTAGAGGCTTTCCACATAGGACGAGCAACCTGTTCGGCCGCTGACACCTAAAGCTGGCGACTTATAAGTTTGGAAGGAAATCGAAGACAGAATATTTGAAATATATCGAACGCGTGTAGTTTTTTGTTTAGCTGGGACTTCTGAAAAAGCCGCCTGAGGGTAGGCACGTTGTTGATTCAATACAAGTTAAAAGTAATTTCTGCTTATTATTTGAGCTCCCTCTACTTCTACCCCCTTCACAATACTATAAGGTTGGAGTTATTTGACACGAAAGAAAAAGACTCGAGGGCGCTGGCGCATTTTTACTTCATAATTCTGGTCTCCTGGGAAAATTTAATCCATTACAATTTATGATTCCAGCCCCGTTTTTTTAATTAAATGTCTGGTATTTTGGTACTTTGTGATTCTTTACCGCTTAATTTTTCAGCCTGTCTTCAAGCTTCTGCTTCCTCCACTATCTCTGGTAACCGTTAATCCTGGCTTTTAAACCAAAGCCGTGCAAGTTTGTGTTTGAAACACAAACTTACACTATTAATAAAATTATATTTACAAGCCTTTTCCCGCGGCTTCGCTTGCGTTATTGTAAGGTATTAAAAATTAAGAATTTCGTGAGCATGATCTTTATCGATAAACAAAAATACTAAAAACAAAAAAAGATGATTTTCATACTTCACGAAAATAAGCTCAATTAAATATTTAGTAAAAGTATTCTAACGCGAACCGAACGTGATTCTGTGCTGGCGTCTGCGGATGTATAGACGCAAAGATTAAATTTGCATAACTGTATTCTATAATATTTGCCTACCTTGAACAAGTCGTTCTAGTTCGATAAGCTTATGCGTATCGATTAACACTTATCTAGTGCTAATTGCAGTAGGTTCAAAATCGTCTTACTTTTTATGCGTTGGTTTACTGCATGGAGGGTCAGGTAAAAGCTATTACCGATTGTACATAAGTTTTTTTTTTTTAATTTTGTTATGAAAAAGTTCGTTTTCAGATATTTTGCATAATTTTCACACTTGTGGCAACAGCGCATTTTCAAAAATGTCAAAAATTTAACCGACTGTCTCGTAGCAGCCTGGTTATTTTTTTTTTAATCTTTTGTATGGTTGCCGAGATTACCAAAATATTTTTTTCCATGTTTTTAAATGTCACCTATGACTCCAAACACGAAAAGAATGTATCAGAGTCGCCCGGAAAACGCGCGGTCTGGAGAGTGATTTTGATGTTGACGACAACGATGATGAGTCGGACAGTTATTAAAAACTATAACCTACCTATAACCTATCCTACCCTACTCTACTTGCCTACCATATCGATCTACCTAACCCACCAACCTACCTTTTTTATAGTTTAAACTTTCCCTGCATTCTGACATGTATCAGAGATGGTGCTGTGTTCGCAAAAGGTATGGGAAAATATCTCTTTTTTATTTTTTCCTTTCTTTTAATAGATATTCGGGACGGAAATAAATCGAACCAATGAAAAATTATGTAAATCGGTCCAGCCGTTCTCTAGTTATAAACAGTCTATTTGACCCGACTTTGTTTTATATATAAATAAAGAATATCAGAGAATTCGAGACTTGCTGCAACAACGCCGCAATGCGATTTTTAATGATTTCTTACTATTAAAAAGTTGTCTGATTAAGTAGAGTGCGACACTAAATTTGTCTGACATAATTTTTTTTTACGTCTACGCAACCTTTTTCCTCATATCCAAAAGTTTTCAGACAGAATGCTTATTGCTATGTTACCGATGGTAAAATTATTAAAATACAAGATTTTGAAACATAACATAAATTACTCACACTTCCTTCTGAAAACTGATTTATTTTCATTTATTAACCAATGTTCACTTGAAAACATGATTTTCAGAAGGTTTGCTATGGGTTTGTTTTTTTTTTTGCTTCCTATATAATTTTCTCCAATGGTTTACTGGGTACGTGGGACGTTACTCAGCGTTGAGTTTAGTAAAATCTTATTCAAATGATAGACAGCAATTAATTCAAATAAACGGTGTCAATTCGTCCGGGTTAACCGTGAAAATGGGGGTACCCCAGGGTTCAATTTTGGGTCCTTTCTTACTCCTAGTCTACATTAACGATTTACCCCATCTATTGAATAACAATTTAAACATGGTGTTATTTGCTGATGACACTTCTTTGATTTTAAGATAAATAGACGTACGAGTAACGTTGACGACGTAAATAACGTCTTGCGACAGGTTCAAAATTCGTTCACAGCTAATAATTTAGTTTAAAATGCTAAAAAGAATAAGTGCGTAAAATTTGCCTTGCCAAATGTCAAAAGTACTGATTGTGACATTATCTTGGGTAGGGAGAAGCTAGAATTTGTCGATAAAACGGTATTTCTGGGGATCACCTCAAGGTTGCAATGGGGTCCTCATTTAATATCACTTGCAGGGCGGCTAAGTTCGGCAGCTTATGCTGTTAGAAAAATTCGTCAGTTTACTGATGTAGATACCGCGAGGCTAGTCTATTTTAGTTACTTTCATAGTAAAATGTGTTACGGTATCTTACTATGGGGAAGGGCTGCAAACATTGAGTCAATTTTTATTCTGCAAAAACGAGCCATCAGAGCGATATACAATCTTCGCCGGCGCGATTCTCTAAGGGAACTGTTTAAGGACATTAACATCATGACGGTACCTTGTCAATATATTTATGAAAACATCATGTAAGTTAGAAAAAAATTACATCTTTTCAGTAAAAACGGCGATAGACATAATTATGTTTCTAGAAATAGGGACCAATTAATCCAACCAGGTTTCAGGCTGGCTAAAGTAGCATCATCTTTTATGGGGTACTGTATAAAATGTTACAATAAAATACCTCCCCACATTCTAGAACTGAATGAGACGAAATTTAAAACTTGTATAAAACGCACACTATGCAGGCGAGCATATTATAAGTTGGGGGATTACATCGCTGATCAAAATGCTTGGCTATATGCTGGTCCCGCTCCGCAGCCATTAGGGCGCAAGAACAATTAGTGATGGGCAGAAAAGTTTTGAAGTATTTTTGGAGCTGCTGAAGACTGTATGAATATATTTGTATTGTATAAACTCAATTTCTTTTAGTATTATATAACTGCACAGCACATGTGTGAGTACTATGTTCCGACTGTAAATCTACCTATGTGTCGTTCGTTGACTTCTGTGTGCCCTGGCATTTGAGTGTGTCATGCTCTCTCTAATTTCTCTCTGATGGTGGCACATGTGTTGGATCATTCGGTTCCCTTCATGATGGTTGAGCTGAGTGGTGCCGATCCATGCGTCATGTTCGTGAACGGGCGCCATCAGTTGGGATTGGTCATAACTTAGCTGCCTCGGCCTGTTATTGCATTTTTATGTTGAACTTGTTACTCTAGACGCTTTTACGTGCACGTCTTTTTGCATCGTTCTCACATATATGTATTTATTGTTCAACAAGAACGATGTAATCAAAAACTTGTAATTGAAACTGATGGAAAAGAGTGTCCGTGGAGTTTCTTGCAAATTCTTCTCCATTGAGATCTACTGACGTTTGCGAATTTGCAACTAGAGTCATATTTTTTTTTGTTTGACAATTCAAAAGTACCTTTAAGGTTTATTTGAAATAAACTATTTTGATTTTGATTTTGTTACTGGTGTCTTCTTCTTCTTTTCGTGTGAGGATGTGGCCACCTCTGGTGTCAGAGTTAATTAAGTCGCCTCTGGGGACCCCACTGGACCCATCCTTTACTGGTGTCTGAAAATTGTGTAATCGGTATTTTAAATATATCAAAAATCAAAATCGTTCAACTACATTCTGAAAAATCAGACATATTGCTATGAAACACCTAGATATATATATTTTTTTATTTATTTGAAATTGCGGTCAGGTCACATACGCGTCTTGGCAAATTTCTGAAAATATTATTTTTGAAAACAGAAAAAACAAATCTATCGATTTTATCCGGTTTTGCTCGTAAAACGATGAGACAAATATCATGGTCATGAGTGCTCGTACCTATAGCCAGAGTCCCATCTATCTCTGTACCACAAAATTCATCAAAACTATACAGTGAATGAACAAGCGTAACCAACTAAGTTACTTTCGCAAACCTATCTGTTATTAATTAGGATTGTATAATTCCGCTACTTTTTGAGGAAAAAATCTGGCAATATAAAGGTGCTATAATAGTTGGCAATACCAGGTTGAGTGTCAATACTTAACTTGTCAAGTTCTGTTCCATAGAATACCTAAATTTTCAACTTTCTGAACTGAACTTCTGGCTTGTTCTGTCTGACCACAGAGTACATTTTAACATACTGAAGTGAAGTTAAAATGGCGATAGGGGGCGATTAAATAGTTACCTATTTTTTGCAGTGTGTGTGTACTGTTATTGTTTTAGTACTTGTTTCTCAATAATTAGCTAGGTACATTAAAAATACCAATAAAACAACTGATGCGTTATAAACTAATCCGTCAAAATTAAATAGTGTATAGTAAAAAAATCTGTGTTATGTTTATAGTGCCCTCGTCATGATATTATTTACATAATTTCCGCAAGAAGAAGTGATCGCAATGTTGTTTGTCACTGTGTTTTTGGTGTGTTTGTTGAGCCAATCTAGCACCGAACCGATCGGAGTAAAAAGCAGGTGCAATAATTCTTCTATAGAGCCTGATGTTTCGTACGCCACATTCACTCCGTCGGTGCCTGAGGTGCAGGGACGGTACACTGCAGAACTATGCACGTTCAACAAACCCAATCGGACGCATTTGACGATGGACCTGACGTACAAGGAAGACCATGTCGTGTGTGACCAGGAATATCGAAAAAAGAACAATCGCTGGGCACTAAGGCCTGGCCAGCAGCACTCCAGCAACACGGTTGAAATCGCAGGCCTAGCTAACTGTAGCCATGTAAGTATCAATGAACTCAGAGAAATATAAGTGCATGCTCATCCAAATACTTGATTAAAATTAAAGAATTATACAGGTTTTATTTGCTTATAATAATAATATTGTCTTTTTATTGCCTAGCTGTATAAAATATTTTTAAATATATAGTCTAGTTTTAGTAATAATTCATATTACTGTTTTAGTATTATTTATAGGAACCCTGTGATAGAGTTTATGCCTTCTCCATTTTTTTCCTGTCCTACGTTGCTCTGGTGCAGTTTTTATTTGCTTGTCTACTCCTCTTCCCAGTTTAGCTGGGGTCAGGTCTCCTTGTACATCTGCACCAGAGAGCTCTGTTCTAGGTCGTCTATGTGCTCAGTTTCTCTCTCAGGATCTCTTTTTGCATGCTTGACCACCAGGTGGGGGCCGCTTATACTTTATAATAAAGAACAGGTGCAGTCGCATAAATACAGTACAATGTTTTACCCATCAACCACATAGCCACTAGACTCCATTTTCGATAACATTAGATGTTTAAATTAGCCCATGTTACAGCCCGTTCAACCGATTATGACTTCTATTGCGTTGGTGATACAACAAATGGTAGCTGTAGTAAACAGTTGGTTTTGGTAACAGATTTATGCTTTTTATGTCATCCTTAAATTTTCAGGACAGAACTCAAAATCGGTTGAACGGACTGTAAAGATTTGGAAACATGCCTAATGTTATTGCAAATGGAGTATAATGCTTGATCTAATACATCAAAACAATTCTGTCAACTAGCTCAGGTATGAGGAACGGGCGACTGCCCTCCGATTGCCTCTTACGAAGGTCATATGCCTCATTAAGGGTGGGACAGGTTTAAATAAAACCATAAAGGTAAATATTTTTATAAATAGTATAAAAAGCGAACTAATAAGACGTAAACAAGAAGAAAATTATGCTATGCAGTCGGAGGATACATATACGCTAGCTGGCTGACCAAAACCAAATTCCAGGCCAGACCTCAACGATACAATGCTAAATATCTACTGTTGTCAGGACATCCCCTGTTTCAAAACCAACCAACTTTTGATTTAAATAATATGATACAATGATGTTTACATAGAGTGCTGTTAATAGTTAAAACAATCAATTTAATGGTAATAAATATTAATATTGTAATACAATTAATGTTTTTTTTACATAGTAAATTATTTCTTAGATCGGTTTAAATATCTTTATTCACATTAAGACAAATTGTCACTTACGATACAACAATATGCAAACATTTTATAAGTATTATCCCAGTGAAGGTAAAAGAAAAATAAATGATTTGTTGTCGCTTAGATAAGAAACAAATTCAACACATTCCCGAGATAAGGCGGTGGTCCAAGTTAAAATATTTCAAACACTGATTTTAGTTTGTAAACACGATAGAATAAAATAAAAACATTCAATGCAGTGTCTCGTCATTGTAAAACAAACAAAAAAAAAACAAATCATTAACCATATTATTATATGATAGATAATTTGTTTAAAAAAATACTAAATGAAGTTGCTTCTTTCCTTCGGCATGGCGTGCGCGGCGAACAGTGCACAATGACGTAGGTATCGAATTCACTAGCAAAACGCCTAGTTGGTATAAAACCATTGTTTTCATATTCATTCATCATAAACCTTCATTGAGACTGACGTATAAGCGGTGGTCTGCCACTTCATGCACGACTCTTGAGACTTCCTTCTTCCTCAAACCTCGTTATCCAAAGAATCACAGCTCTCCTCCAAAAAATAATAATGGATACTTATTAAACATTTCAAAAAAGCGATTTATTTGCTTAATTCACACAAAAATATCAAGCACCATATTTAAAAAAATTATCACATTATTTTTATAATATAACTTATAATTAATCCGGTTTCATCAGAAATTTGTGATTGTATTTATGCAAGGCAACAATGTGTGCCCTAGTTTCTAAACTTATATTTGCTTGCATTATGATATTCAAATAAACACCGCTATTATAATACCTCGAACGCTCTGATCACAGAACAATAATACTAAAGAGAAGAACGGTTGGTTCATACATTAAGAACGCCTACATGGCTCACTAGCGCTTCAAACGATTAGCAGTCAAACTAATCGGTAACCGCGGGAATATTTGAAAAACAGGGCGCAAGAATTTGAAAAATTCACTACCAGACCGCATACACAAAAACCCCAGAACAAAAATAACTTTTATTGTGGAATTTTTGGAAATCCGTAGACTCATGTTTCCAAGTAAAAGTTGCAATATTAGAAGACACTACAGTAAATTATCTACTGTTGTGTCTAATTTATTCAACTTGTACACGGAATATAGAGGTTACAATTTTTTTTTCGCAGATTTCCATAAATCCCACAACAAAAGTTATTTGATCTGGGGTTTTAGCAATTAAAGCATTACCAACTTTTATATATCCCTTAGGACAGCATAAATAAAACCAATTTAGTAAGAAATTTTTAAAATTTTAATTTTTCTTGTTAATGATTGCTTTGAAGCTTCATCAATAAACCCTCTGTTAGTTGTTATGCAAAATCTTTTAATGCAAATAATAATCGTGGAATTTATAACTCTTTTTATATTTAAATCATCATGCATTTCACATCCTTTCAGGCAGTTTGTAGGTATTTTTTCGCATAATTTTGCTATTTTTATTTTAATATTTTTTTCATGCGATTTCTTTGCTAAAAATTCATTAACCAAAGTAGCGGCGTTTTCAACAAATTTGATAAATTCAGTTTGTACATATTTCAAACGGGTATGATTTAAGCTGTCACCAATTTAATTCATTTTGTGTTTCTTATATAATAGGGTTTGCCCTCAAAATAGTAGATTTGTCACCAAAATGTAGTCACCAAACAATATAAAATCAATTCCACAATAAATTACCGAAAATCATGGAGATATGGGGTCAAGTACCAAATAAATGGTTTTGTATGTATTATAATAGGTTTGTCCTAATAGTATTTAAGCAAACTAATTTAAAGAGATCACCAATAAATCATATATTAGGTCACTAGAAAATTTCATAAAGTTAGATTGGTGTATATGCAACAGAGTCGACGGAGCCTCGCTGCGCGAGGCTCCTGTTTCTGAATGCAGGGTCTAAAGTAAGGCCTATTGTCCACGTAAACCGCACGTCATGCGCACGCTTTTGTCAATTGACGATTGCACGACGAATGCTTGCATCTTGCGTAGAAACAATCAAGACTGTGTCCACGGAGCGGCAACGTCGCGTCAACCTCTCGTCATGCGGTCGCCATGCGGTGCGCGCGGCAGCATGTCACTACTCGACCGACCCGCGAGACGCACACTTGTTGTTTTTTTTGTATTACAAAATTCTAATACAAATTCATCGTTTCCTCCAATATCTCCAATTAATTATTCTGTAAATACAAATGTTTCTGAAGATTTATCACAACTGGAGAACTTTGAAAACTTATAATCGAAACTTTAAAATACGTCCCTTTGAAGTTTTTTCGATATTAAATACATTTTTAACTATATATTTTTAAAATTTTATTTTGTGCTAAAGGTATCCTAAGTCCCTGGGCTCCTAGGAATTACATAAAAAACATTAGTTTAATATTATCAGACCAATATTATGGGTTTTCATTTTTTGTAATATGAGAGAAACTGATAATTTCAACTCAATAATGAATAGTCTAATACTGATAATATTACACAATTTTGTTATGAAACAGGCCCTGGCTACAATAAGTGGTAAGTAGTACCTACGATTATACATTTAAATTATAACTTACCTCAAAGTTATTAGTATCCTTTCTTCTGGACTGACACATTCTCGCATTGCAGTATTTTGTCTTTGTATCAGTGGTCCAACAATAGCAACTAAATTTTGGTACGTATTTTTAGTCATTCGGTAAAATGATTGAAAAACAGAATCATCTTCTGATAACTCTCTGGCTGCCACAAACAATCTACAATTTATATTTCTTTCGATGTATGGATGAATCCAGTACTTTCTTCGCCTGTTTCGTCGTCTTCTAATAAAGTTGTATGCTATAATCACTTCATCATCATCACTTGACATTTTCACAACAAAAAGACATGCTTTCTCAATGCTAGTTGAAAGAAACCTGAGATGTTTTGTAGCGTGATTGACGATTGCATGACGATTACATGAAGCAGCGTGGACATAGCAAATATGCAAAATACGCCCATCGTCATTTGTAGGTTGCATGCATTCGTCAAATGACGCGTCCGTGGACAGTAAGCCTAACCTAACACGAAGGAGATGACGGGAGCTGAGTTCGCTCGCTTTGCTCGCTCACTTCAGCTCCCGTCATCTCCTTCGAACCTAACCTGTCCGAGACGGGGTGCCCTAAGCTCCCGAGCTCGCTTCGCTCGCTCTTGGACCGATTCATTGACCATAATTTGTTATTTTAATGTTGACATTTTCATTAAAATTATAAATTGATGTAAATTAGTATTAGTAACGAATACTATTATTTTAATAACTGAACGAAATAAAATGTAACAAATAAAAAGGAGTCGCAGTCAGGGATCGATAATCGATTTATTTGGTGACAGATCTACCATTCTGAGCACCAAGCTATTATTTAAGTAATAAAACTATTGTTATAAGAACGAAGTTTATATTCATGTAATGCACTACAATTTTATTGGTAATCCATCTCATATTTTACACATTATATTAACAATAATTTGGTAATTCATAATTTCATACCTGGGAACACTCTTTGTTTATCTGAGAACGAAAATATTTCGTGGCGATAGATCTATTTATTAGGTGATACAACTTGATGACAAATATAAATTTTGGTGACAAAAAATATAGTTCCCATTTCAAACTGCATGTTTCGCTATTATATTCTTTAAATGATGTGAATATATGGCATACCTCAGTGTTCGGGTCTGACAAAAATATTTTTTTACACAGTACGCAATTTAAATTTATTACTCTCACAATAAACCCGCAAACGTAAGCACAGGCTTGCATTTCGCCCGAAAACTGAGGTATGTTATTTAAGTTTTCCAGGGGCTCGAGTTCACTACTCACTGGAAAAGAAGGATCAACAATACTTATTGATGAAGTTTCTTCTTCTTTTCCGGTTTCAGGTTGTTTTTGTGCTAGAAAATTTTTGAAATTGCTTAGCATGCAGTTTTGATCATCGGTACAGTTTCGGTTTTTGTTGTTATTTATCAAATTTGTTGTAATGCTAGTTTTTAGAGCTGCTACAAACTGCACTGATGTAGGATTTGTTCCAATTTTCCAGAGGGTCTTGATTTAGTCTTCGCGGCAATAACGTTTTTACATTGTACTTTTAAAAATTTTTACTGTGTGTCCTCAACCAGCCATCTTGTGAGGGATGCCTGGATCTTGCCCCCAAAAATTTAATTTCATTGAAGAATTTATCCATTTTCCCAAATATTTAATAATTGCATTTACTGCCTCATCGGAATGTAATGCGTCTAAAATATTCCTTTTACATTTTTTTGTACTCTTAAGCTTTCTGCGTAATCTTAGGATTTCCGACAAGTTTTTCCTGCATCTTCTATACATTTTTTCTTTTCTAGGTGTTAATTCAGCTAATGACTTAGCACCTATTTCTTCCGTAATACCTTTGCGTGGTTCCTGTGAAAAAGTAACATTGTTTTTATATGTTTAGTCCATTTCACCCTTTGGGTTGGAATTTCCAAGAATCCATCAACAACATTTACAAGAACACCCTACGTACTAAGACAAATGTACCCTACAAATTTCAAGTCTCTACAACCAGCAGTTTAGGCTGTGCGTTGTCTCTAAGTCTTTTTGTCATATTATTTGAAGGAAAAGTGCCGAACTTTCACGAGATAGCACTATGAGACAGTCATGTTGTTTACATCCTTAGTTAATATTCACGCCAAAGAGTTAACGGATCTGTCATGTTGTTGGTACAGGAGGAGAAATAAACAAACCGACAACAAACTAAGTATGTACTGATAACTTTTCCACAACAGTGAGAGTTGGCCTAATAACTTGAACTTATTCATTTTAAGAATAGATACCTTGCATAACTTCG
The DNA here is from genome assembly GCA_947562075.1 of Orthosia gracilis. Taxonomy (NCBI): domain Eukaryota; kingdom Metazoa; phylum Arthropoda; class Insecta; order Lepidoptera; family Noctuidae; genus Orthosia; species Orthosia gracilis. Next base: position 26,411,760 of record OX387266.1, read on the forward strand.
GGCTTTGAGGATTGTTCTCATTGTTGGAGTCTTCTGTAGATTTAGAACACTGAGATGTACTAGCTTGAACTTCTGCGGCCAACTGAAATGAAAGCAATATTTGAATTTGTATATTATGTCATGACCAGATTCGATTTTAGTATTAACATAGAAGTAAAATTATTTTTAGTCAAATACTATTACAATCTGTGAATTACCTTGATTAATTTGGGGCAATGAGGATTGGTTTCTGCCGAAGGTTCTGTATCTTCCGGGCACTGAGATGAACTAGGTCTATGTTCATGTTCTGAACTCATCTGAAATAAGTGTTATTTTGCTTAAAATAAGCTTTCTACTAAGAAATTATGTTTAACAAGGGCCTTGTCTTACAACATTGTCATAATGTGATGCCTTTTCAAAAATCTTTGTAAAATGGTATTAAATACTTACTTGAGTGTCTTGTAAGTTCATTGGTAGATTGCTCATCTCTTCGCGGACTTGGGCTAAGATGTTTAGCTCCTCATACGGAATGACCTGCGAGCGCGCACCGGCCAGTCCAGCTGATCAAGCACTGCATCATTCGCCACCGTCCTGAGCGCGCGCTTCACTTTTGCCTTCAACCCAGTATTTTGACTGTCGACCGTTTGTCATCTTTATTTAAATATAAGTGTTAAACACAAAGTCAGTGTTTGTCCTACCACCACCTTTAGGGCACGAATCACCTTCTTTCCATGGTCCTTCGAGGCGGATCAATCTAACGGACAAATCTAATTAAGGCGTATATATTCCCCAATGATAAGTCACACAAAGTCAGTGTTTGTCCTACCACCACAGTGTCGGTCATCTCTCACCGAAGTACATCGCTGTCGTCGAGATCCTGGTCTCCGGACTAAGTTTCCAGTTTCCCTGAACCTCTTGTAAACCTTCGAGATCCAAAATTTGCTCAGAGGAAGCTGTCGAGCAATAGTACGCTGAATTAACCTTTGCAGGATTAGGATCACGACTTGAGCTGCTTCTATAGGTGTGGTTTCCATTTTCTTTTAGTTTCAGTGTTCTCAGTGACGTAAAATATTGGACTGATGACCAATTTTCATAAACACTCACTTTTTATAGGGTTTCTCAGGACTACTAAACAATATGGTGTTTTGTTTTAATTATTGATGTTTATAGTTTTTAACCGACTTCGCAAAAAGAAGGAGGTTATCAATTCGACTGTATTTTTTTTTTTATGTTTGTTACCTGAGAACTTTTTATTGGGCGAACCGATTTTGATGATTCTTTTTTAATTTAAAAGCGGGTGCTTGTCATGTGGTCCCATTTTCATCAAGATCTGATGAAGAACTTCGGAGAAATACATCAGAACTCTTCAATAAATGACGGCAAATCACTCTGGATAGATCCAATCGCATGTCTGTTTATTGCTTACACCATTTCATAACATAACATCTCACTGGTACGTTCTTAAGGGGTACGCAGGTGTGAACAGTTCACCCTGGTATACTCTCATTGCACTGGTTTCGTTTAAGTTTCATGTTATTGGGTTAATCTATTCTAGCTTCACTTTGGGCACTATACGCGTAGGTACCTAGCCTATAGAACTGGTCCATTATGTACCACAACTAAAAAGTGAAAAATAAAAACTTTTTTAAAACTTGTTTCTGTTTTTGTTTCTTCGTTTTTTTGTGTAAAAAAACGAAGAAACAAAAACAGAAACACCGACTTCCGAAATAGAGGTTATTTTTTTACTACAAAGTAAAAAAATAACCTCGTGTTCTAGTTCCAGTAAGTGTTTTTGTTTGGAAGTAGTTTGTAATTTTTGTAAAAAAGTTTTTACATTCCATGACATAAGGTGAATAGTTGTTGGTTATGATATTGAAAGAGTTTTAAAGCAAACAAAATTGCCTTTCAAATGAAACACCACAATCCATAGGTCATTGCATAGAAATTGTAAACAATTGTTTTGAACAATATGCGATAAAAATATTAGGTACTCTTAATATGCCATGGAATTAAATACTCATAACTTAAATTTTGTGCAGGTATGCTACGCAATGGACTTTGACTTGATATTCAGCAGCTGCTATCTTCTGAAGAGCACTTTGAAAAGTGAACACACGAGTCACTCGCCTTACGACTCCTACTTTCTAATAAACAACAATATCACCAAAGAAATGTTCAACAAGACACCACACATTGCTTTCTCAAATCATGAGTGAGTCTCATTTACTATTTGCTATTATTTACTGCACCACATTCATCTATCTTTCTTACTTAATACTATAAATGCGAAAGTTTGGATGGATGTATGTTTGTTACTCAATCACACGTTGAACGGCTGAACGGATCTGGATGAAATTTGGCAAATAGATTATAGTCTGGAATAGCACATAGGCTGCTTTTTCTCCCGGTATAATGTTCCCTTGGGAATTTGGGATGATGAAACACTTTTTTCGCGGGCGCAACCGCTGGGAGAAGCTAGTCTTATATATCAAAGAAGAAACTGACTGACTGGCTGACTAACTGATCGATCAACGCACAGCCAAAACCGCTAGGCCTAGAAGCATGAAATTTGGCACAAAGGTTCATCAAGTGACGTAAGTGAGCACTAAGAAAGGGTATTTGGTGTTCCAGCCTTAAGGGGGTAAAAAGGGATTTGAAAGTTTTTATGAAAAATCTAATTCATTAGGCTCATATTCTTGTAAATTGGTACAAATAGTAATCTAAGTAAATGATAAAAGTTGTCATTATTATTGGGTTTTCAAAACTACCCCCAAAATACGATTTTGGGGATGTTCAAGTTTGTATGGAAGAATCTTATTTCTTGGGTTAATAAACTGGAAACTTGGCACAAATACTAACCTAAGTTAACAATAAAGTTTCTCATTATAAGTTTTTTGAAACTAACCCTAAAATACGATTTAGCGGGTGTTAAAGGTTGCTAAGAATCTTAATGCACACGGTTTCGTTGGTTTAGTCTAGGAATGACTAATTCGCGAAAGTCTATAATTGACCAATTCTACTAATGACCGATACTAAAATTCACTGATTCTACAAATGACCGATTCTACAATTGACTGATGCTACAAACAAAAGACTGTTTCAATGTATGAACAGTAGTAGTAACAGTAGTAGTAGTAACTTTGATTAGGAATATAGTAAATAAAATGCAATGTAAGGAATGGCGAAACATTTATTTCAAACAGCTTTCATTATAACTAAAGGATGTCGTAAACATCTTATGTACACACAAAAAAGAATGATACTATGTTCTCATTTTACCATATCTCGCACTATATTTTGTAGCGCAAACATAAACATTTATTCAGTTTCTGTCCAAAATATCAACAATTAATAATAATAAACAAAATTTCTCGCTCTCTCGCGCTTGACCACTACCACTTTTCGGCATTTCAACCTGTGAGGTGTTTACAGGGGGAAATTTATTTGTATTTGATATCGAATTCCTTGAGGATAAAGTAAATAATCAAATAGAAATAATAAGTTTTTTAAAATTACCCCTCAGACAGTGTTCCTTTAGGGAATCTTGCTGCGCAATTGGACTAACATAAAGGAAAAATAAAAGTGAATCAACACAACAACTTATTTCGGTTGTTAAAAACTCGACCCTCAACAGGGCAAAAAGGGGGTTACTAAGTTTTAAGGGGAGTAACCTAAAAATATTCTGTAAGTCAAATAACGAATCGTCACAAACCAATAAACCCTAGATATATACGATACCCCATTTTTTATTGATTTAAAAATAGCATCTTTTTCGTTGCCTTCAATAAATGCATATAAGAAAGTCATTTATCGGATAAACGAAATCACGCGAACGAAGTCGCGGGCGGAGTGTTAGTCAATGATATATATCAATTTGATATTTGTATTGCAGAGATTATGTTTCACTGGACTGGTACCTGGAAGTTCCAGCAGTAGACTACAGTGTGAAGCTGCGCAGGATGGACAATGCTACAGGGGTAAAGTATCTCATTTTTAGCAATTACATTTAACATTTCTGTTACTATCTGAGAGACCGCCCGCCAGTAGAATCTAAGGATTGTTGACCCTTCTCAACGAGTTACGGTGGATGGAGTGATTATTTAAGCAAAATATTTCAGATCATTTATTGCGTTCAAGAGTAAAGCTAATTTGATGACCAGCATATATATTTATGTCTCATCTTTGTATATATGTGGTTGGTTGCCAATAAAAATAAATCAAAATATATGTTGTTTATGCAGATAATATATTGGGACAAAAGCATCAACGTGACACAAAACTGTACGCTCCAGCCAGACGTGCGGCAACTGTTCTGCAAGCTGGCGCCACCCTACGGCTGCTACCAGGCCTCGTTCGAGAACGGCGGCCTGTGGACCTCCGGCCTCTTCCACGAGAAGCACTATGTTACTTATGACCACTTGTGTGAGTATAATGTAATCATATCATTATTTCTCTTCCACGAAGGGTTATTTGATTGCTTCAATGGTTATGTTTAAGTTCCACGTGAGCCATTTCCACCTAGCAGATATTAAGCTGCTACTTTGGCTCAGCATGCTTCCCAAGCTTTCCTGATGGAATTTATTAACTTATGCCAGACTTATGCTCCATCTTAGCTATTCCATTTGGGTATCTCGTAACGGTCTGAGTTATTGTTATTCTTTATGGAAGTACATGAGGGTAACAAATGATAATACAGTGAATATTTCAGTGGCATATTTTACATGCAAATAATCTCGCGCAATAACAAACAGTGCCATTTCACAAAATGGCTGGTCACTTAAATATCCAAATCAACTATCTGGCTACGATAAAGCATGGCTACTTATTTATTTTAAATATGCACACCAACAGGATTTTACACTGTCTTCTTCTTCTTCCCTTGCCCCATTGTTTGGGGTCGGGTCTCCTCACTTTCCTGCACCAAGTTGTTCTGTCTTGGGTGCTCTGTTCGGGCAATTGGGTTTGCTGGAGGTCTCTTTCTATAGTTGACCACCAGATCATTGGCGGGCGGCCTCTACCTCTTTTTTGTTCCGGTAGGCTTAGAGCGATTACACTGCACTGCAGTACTTTACACTACTAATTAATAAAATGTCAATACCAGCAGGCAAATGTTAGTATTATTTTAAAGATCAATCTATGGAAAAACTGCATCTTAATGTAGATTCTTGCCTGATAGCTGCTAGCCGAAAGGCAAACGCCTGCAATATAAGTCTACCCATATAGTGCCGAACTCTCACATAGTGTGCCACTCCCTGCTATATCTCACACAGCGTGCCACTCCCTGCTACATCTCACACAGCGTGCCACTCCCTGCTACATCTCACACAGTGTGCCACTCCCTGCTACATCTCATACAGCGTGCCACTGCTACATCTCACACAGTATGCCACTCCCTGCTACATCTCACACAGCGTGCCACTCCCTGCTACATCTCACACAGTGTGCCACTCCCTGCTACATCTCACACAGCGTGCCACTGCTACATCTCACACAGTATGCCACTCCCTGCTACATCTCACACAGCGTGCCACTCCCTGCTACATCTCACACAGTTTGCCACTCCCTGCTACATCTCACACAGTTTGCCACTCCCTGCTACATCTCACACAGTGTGCCACTCCCTGCTACATCTCACACAGCGTGCCACTGCTACATCTCACACAGTATGCCACTCCCTGCTACATCTCACACAGCGTGCCACTCCCTGCTACATCTCACACAGTGTGCCACTCCCTGCTACATGTCACACAGTGTGCCACTCCCTGCTACATCTCACACAGTGTGCCACTCCCTGCTACATCTCACACAGCGTGCCACTGCTACATCTCACACAGTATGCCACTCCCTGCTACATCTCACACAGCGTGCCACTCCCTGCTACATCTCACACAGTGTGCCACTCCCTGCTACATATCACACAGTGTGCCACTCCCTGCTACATGTCACACAGTGTGCCACTCCCTGCTACATCTCACACAGTGTGCCACTCCCTGCTACATGTCACACAGTGTGCCACTCCCTGCTACATCTCACACAGTGTGCCACTCCCTGCTACATCTCACACAGTGTGCCACTCCCTGCTACATCTCACACAGTGTGCCACTCCCTGCTACATGTCACACAGTGTGCCACTCCCTGCTACATCTCACACAGTGCTGCTGGCTCGTAGTTATTTTCCGTCCGTCGCGAGAATTACTTGACCAGCTCTTAGTAGTGGCTGCCTCGCGACCAGCCTACAACAACACAACCAATTGGATAGGTACGTGGTATCGTACTTTTCGATCGGCACTTATATATTGGGTCGTCTTTCGCCGGGCGCCCTTCGAATAACCGGAGGCCTCACCTAGCGGGGTTTGACCGTCAAGGTGTCGTGAAGAATCAGCGCTGTAGGACAGCGCTGCGGCGCCATTCTGAAAAAATTACATGTACACAAAAAGGCAAGTCGTGCATACACACTTGCCTACACCCGCGGCCTATATGGCAACCCAGTGACGTGCCTGATATTTGCGGGTACGAGAACTCTCCCGCGGCGGCGGGACCATAGACTCAGCCTATAACGGAGACTCACATAGTGTGTTGCAGTATAAGTTGTGTATCAGGTCACTTGCCGGTGATTCCGCCGACAGTGGAGCCGCGCAGCTCCGCGCTGTGGTGGATTTGCGGCGCGGCGCTGCTGCTGGCCAGCGGGCTCGTGGCCGCCACGCTGCTGCGCCGCGGCCTGCTGCTGCGCGACTACCACAAGCGCGTGGCCTTCTGGTTCAATAACGGGTGAGTGCCACTACCATGCCGATACTCACCAATGGCTCTCTGGTGAGGTTTCTAGAGTCTGGACAAAGTCACATTCAATTGGCGAGAGTATGTCAAAATCACGGGTCATTTCGATAGCGCTTGTCAATATGAGACATTTAAATCTTTTTGAAAATCTTTATACTCGATAGAATGTTACTTCTCAAACGCCCTCATATCATATTTTCAGATTTATTTCGTTATAGTCTAAGTTCTTACTCTTATTAGGTAGTGTCGAGACAAATGTATAGAGCGTAGGGGTAATATAAATTATGAGTAGTTAAAAATGTTGTTGTTTTTTTAACGCATAGTCTGCTTTACAAACGTGCTTAGAACGACCCTTGATTGATTCTCAACGCTCAGCAAAACACCGAAAGAAATAAAAATCACTTGCGGGTTTGGAGCAGTTTTGCATGGTGCAATGTATTTCATCACCACATGCCTTTAAACGAGCCTAGCCAAACCCTGTTGCAGTTAACTCTGAACAGGGTTTGGCTAGGCTGCTACAGGTTTATGAAAACTCAACCTCATAAATTGTTAGCTGCCATCAATTGTTTGCAATAATGTGAGCATTTATTTTCTTCAAACAATTATCCGTAATACTCGTATCGGCCATATGCGAATTATCTAAAAAAAAAATTGATGTCGTCGATTGACTCGCGTGACATTGCTATCTGTATGCGTACGTGCACTCGCCTGTGTGAGTCTTAGGCCGAGTTTCGGCCCCATGTAGTCCGAACCAACTCAACGAGCATGGAATTATAAACAGGCAACATGCAGTATGGTTATTACGAGATGCAAGTCAATCTCCGACATGTCTATCAACTAAGATGACATGACACGCTTCACACACTATCGACTCGGTTATTAATTAACAGATAAAGATGAGCTTATTATTCATTACTTTCAGTTGTAAACAACTTTATTAATTTCTTATCAGACAAAAGGTCGCAACTCAATGAAGTTTCGTTAAGGAAAATGTGAAGTTTTCCTCATACTTTATGGTTGATATTTGGTATTATGATTAATGAATGTATTTTCTATCACAAGCCTGCCACAGGATAAGGATCGCAAACGCAAATGAGGTAAAAATACATATTATTTGTAGCAATAGTTGGCCTTTGTTGGATAAGCTCATAATAGTCACCATTTAATTACCGCGTGAAAAGTGTTTTCTTATCCCAAGGGAACATTATAGCAGAAAAAAAAGTAGCTTGTGTTCCATTCTAGACTATATAATCTGTCTGTGCCAAATTTCATTCAGATCCGTTCAGTCGTCACACACATCCATCCAAACTTTCACATTTATAATATTAAGTAAGAAGTAAGATTCAAAAAGAGTACAGCAGTATCAATTGTTAGTCCATATTAGGTATTAGTATCAGTACGTAAGTTGAAAATGTGCCAGATACATAAAAGTCCTTCGGCGAATGCAAATGGCCCAGCTGAATATTTGAATAGCTGTGTGTAAACTGTGAGCAGAATAGTATGAGAAGGTTCGAAAGACTTGTTAGTAGCGCTCATATGATGAACATGAGCGTTGTTTGCCTATAAGAACGATGGGTCTTTTGAAATCGTTTAATATCTTTCTGCGACATTCACGGTGACTCGGTGATAGCAAATTGGCTCATGATTTTGATTTGCGTTTAAAAGTACTACGTCGTTCAACTAGTCTTTGAATACCATAAATGGGCCTTTCTTGACATGTACAGTTAGCAAAATAGTGTAGGTGACAGCGAGCACCAGGTCAGCTTTGATCGTGGTACAAAAAACAGTCCAAGTGCCATGCGCAGTAATAGGGTTCCGAAGTTGCATAAAAATGCGGACTAAGAAGAGAGTTTTTTGGTATTTCATGAACATTAAAACGGTTTCAGCGGCTCACATCGTCAGAAAATGGGCCCACATAGGACGATGGTAACTGAAGAAGGATATAAAATCCAACTTCACAAGTGAAGTTAGAAAAAATATTATCTATTTTAGTACCACCGCGGGTAGAGGCAAGCAATTGTAAAAAAGATTTATAATCAGCGTCACTTAATAATTTAAATACTGCAGTATTGCCGTTACATAGTCTTCGTTAAAATCGATATATTTACAAACCGAAAACAAATATTTTAGTATGAGTATTTTCAAACAACCAACTACCAAAAAGTAAAATCAAATTATTCAATGATAGGAACAAACAACCAATCTTAATAAGCTGCAATAAATAATCTATATGAACGACGTCAATTGCGAAAGGTAAGAGCCGATAAGAGCGCGCGTTTAAGCCATAGGGAATGGTATGGTTCGTTGGTGGATACTCGCGCGCACGCTCCTTGTTTATTTCTCTTTCAGAATTAGAAAAAAATAGAATGTATTCACCTCTAATCTGAGGTATTCAGTATTTCGTTCTCGAAAATTCTACGATACTCAATTAGTCATGTAGTCGGGTCGAATATTAACTTTATAGATGGATATCAACAAAAGAAAATATGTAATAAAATATTTCTATGAGATAATTTTATGAAGAGGCCCGCCCGCCTCAATGAGCATAATTAAATTGGTACATTGTTTCAAATTGATTTTATTTATAAAAATACATACAAGCCTCCAAATAAATAAAAACCTATCTTATTTACTCGAATTAAGAAATCGGGTATCTATCGATATCGATAATGTAATTAAAATTGCAATATATTATATTGCACTGATGTGACCATGGTTGAGTAGTAGTAAATATCGACCTATGACACGAATGTCAACTTTACGATAAACGCAATTAAGTTTATAATTGCGACCACTGAGATTACCGCCTTCTATCTATAGTCGGGTAGCGGAATTTGCTTGGCAATCGAATGTTATTTGTCTTTAGATTAAAAACTTCGAAAATACTTCTGCACTAACACACACCCCCGCGCGCATGCGCCGTTTACATACCGGTACTGCCAACTCCAATGCGTTATTCGAACTTAAACATTATTTAATTTAGAAATCATTATTATTAAGGATGTTCTGATTTTATTTTTGTATATTTTTACATGGTTCATAAGCATATATTTACTATCTGTTTTACACAGCTAACAATGTTATTTAAGTAATTTTTAAATGGTATTTGTACAAAATGTTTATTGTTCCAAGTACATTTTATAAGTTGGTCGACTATTATTCGTAAACTTTTAAAGCCTACTTAGCTGTGAGTTTTCTTTTTAATTTCGTTATATATACTACTGCCGTGAATTTTTTCACATAGTCAAGAGTAACCACTTCGCTGGTAGAGAGGGGGCCACACTTGACTCTAACAAAAATTTGCAATTGAAAGCTTAATTTTACGCAAACGGATCTCTGAATCGAAAAATGGTTTGAACAAACTCGTAATGTTTTGAATGGCCTATCCAACGATACCACACACCATGGGATACACAAGAAAAAAAAACATCCCCAATTTACGTCTATAGGTATTTATATATATCCCCAAAACATATATTTTTCATGATTTTATTGTACCACTTTGTCGAGACTTATTAATATGTATATCCATGCCAAATTATAGCTTTCTAGTACTTAGACTCTGAAATAAGCTGCGGACGGACAGACGGACAAAGCGAAACTATAAGTGTTCCTTGTTGACTTGGGAACTCTAAAAATGAGGGAATTTGAAAGAAAATCAGATTTATCAATGTATTGTGCAAGAAAATAATAGGTAGCAAGGAAACACTATGTTATTTTTATATCATACCTAAAAATACCGCATATTTTTAACGAATGTTTAATAACGAGGAAACTAAAATCAACTCCAGAAAGATCTTCTTGATTTCCTATTTTTGGAATATTTGTAGGTATGTGAGAACCATGTTCCTATTTTTCAAGTGAAGGAATTTACCTGTTAGTGCTTGTAATACTTATATGTAGTATAGTAGTGCTAGGTGCATCGTCCTCACGTATATGAATTTACTAATGTATGTACTTTAATATTGTAAAAGCTTTTTTTTTTTTTTAAAGAGTAAGTATGGAGTATCTTGTGCGTTCTTCTCCATAACAATCTATTTTTCCGAATGCACGGTAGAATAAATTTTTATTACTTGTTAATTTAATTTTTTTACGTTCGAAAGTGCCGCTTAATGGCCTAGTCGAAATAAAAACATTTGACTTTGACTTTTCAATTAAGCTTTATTATTCTTTATGAGATTTAAAATTTGCCGCAGATTTTATGGCATAGTGTAAGTGTACAGTATGATAGATAAGTATCCTAGTTCTATGAGTCTGTGGTAATATAGTGTAGATAATAATATGATAATGTAGAAAATAAAAGACTCCCACTAGACCACTAAGGGGTACTCACAATTATAATCTTCAGTATCACAATCACAACACGATGTGGTAATGTAGATGAATGAAAACCAGATATGGAAGGTGCACGGAGATTATTACAAACTAGCTGTGCCCGCGACTTCGCCCCCGTCAACTGCCTACCCTACTGACCTACCTACCCTACTTACTTAGACCTACCTACCTTACCAAGACCTACCTACCTGGTCCAATCCAATGACTTCTCCCGCTCAGGGTTAAGCGGGAGGGCGTGTCAGACTTTTACTGACTAAAACCCACCCGTGTTCCTTCAGTTGCTTAAGCCAGGGCCGCGTAACTCTCTTTTATTTTATCCGCGACCAGACCTACCTATGGGTAGGGTAGGTGGGGTGGGTGGGTAAGTAGGTACTTACCCACCTACGAATTTTTTTCTAGGGTTATTCTGCCGCGGCGAATCTTAACACCGCCATTTAGAAAATGACGTCAAAACAACGCCATCTATCGAATATGGAGTTCAAACGTCCGAGTATCTAAATTGCATGTGTTGTGATATTTTACTTCTAAAACACTTTAAATTCATCCAACTTTAGATAGTGGCAACCGATTCCGATGAAACTAAGTAATACTTCAAAATATGCACATTTTTTTATGTATAAAAGTTATCTACATTGGTTCTAATTTTACGTGATGCTTGCACAACTATACAAACAAACAGACAAAAATGCTGGAAATGGGTTGTGTTGGTTATCCTTTAATACCCTGGTATTTTTTTTGGAAATATTTTCGACTAGCACTTCGCCCGCGACTTCGTTCGCGTGATCCGTGTTTTATCCTATAGATGACTTTTTAGTTTCATCCCCTTAAAGGTTGAATTTCCAAAAATCCCTTCTTAGTGCTCCCGTACATTAAAAAAAGAAGCTCCGTACAGTAAAATTCATCAAAAATCTTTAACACCCCCCTAAATCGTCTTTTAGGAGTAGTTTTGAAAACTAATAATGAAAACCTTTACTATTTACTTCAGTTAGTATTTATGCCAAGTTTCAAATATATAAGCCCAACAGATTTCCACCTTTTCACCTCCTTAGTGGTAGAATTGCCAAAAACCAATAAATACATGAATTCTTTTTATTATTATGTCCTTTATTTCACTATTTTCTTATTAAATACATTTTTAAATATTTTTATATAACATACAAAAAACATTTAAAAATATAAAAAATAGAGGCCCACCGGTATCGGGAACAGGGTCCAAGCTACCGGCGGTCAGGGCTCCAGAGAAAGGAACCTCCTAACAATACGAGCCGTGTCCAGCAGTACTGCTTTCTGGATCAGGCCCTTGACCCAGCCGCCTAACGAGAGCCTCCTGAGGTGTTGGTCGAGGCTCGTGGCTATTAAGCCATTGGCCGACACGACTATCGGTACAATGATCGCTGTGTCCACATCCCACATGTCGACAACCTCGCGAGCCAAGTCAAGATACTTGATTTGCTTATCTTTCTCGGCTTTCACGAGGTTCCCGTCATGCGGTACGGTAATATCAACAATCATTGCACGCCTCTCGATTCGGTCCACCACCACAATATCAGGCTTATTGGCTACAATAGTCCTGTCAGTGATGATGGACCGATCCCAGTACAATGTGATACTGCCATTATCGAGAACTGGGTCGGGCACATACCTGTAGTACGGTACCTCCGATGCCACAAGAGTGTATTTCAGAGCAAGTTGCTGATGGATAATCCTGGCTACAAGGTTGTGCCTATGCAAGTACTCTTCGTTAGCTAGACGAGAACAACCAGAGATAATGTGGCGGATCGATTCACCCGGGCGGTGACATGCCCGACAGATGTCAACCGTGCCATCCTTCACAATAAATCTCCGGTAGTTATTCGTCATGATAACTTCGTCCATAATTGCACAGACAAAACCTTCGGTTTCCCCAAAGAGGTCACCGAAACGCAGCCAGGCTACGGACGCTGATTGATCTACATCGGGCCCATGTAGGGCCCGGAAAAAGCGTCCGTGAAGCTCCTTACTCTGCCATACTTCCCTGCGGTCTTTAATATCAAGCACTACAGGCTTGCGCCAGTTCTCATTCGCCAAGGAGAGCGGGGTGAGTCCCTTGTCCACTGCTACTACATCTCGATGCATACCCACGTCGGTGTTTAGAAAGAATTCCCTGAGATTGCATATCTCGCGGTTGTGGAGGTTTTTGGCATTTAAAAAGCCACGGCCCCTACACTTCCGCGGGATATACAATCTCATGACCGATGATCGTGGGTGATGCATTCGATATGCAGTCAGCAGTGTGCGGACCCGCCTATCCAGGGCGTCAAGTCCATTTGAGTATGCCGAAAGAGTACATCAATACCGGCATGACCCAACCGTTGAAGGCGCGCACCTTGTTTCCGCCCGAAAGAAGGCTATTGAATACCTTCTTCAGGCGGCCAAAGAAGCGCTCCCTCAACGATTGCTTCATGTCAGTAGTGCTGATACCTAACGCTTCCGACATACCCAAATACTTATTGGTTTCGTTTGGAGAGAGGGATCTCAGGTTTACGGAACCCGTGAGTTGAACTCCTACGGATTCCACAATCTCCCCTCGCTTTACATGCATGACCGCACATTTGTCCACACCAAACTCCATCCTGATGACGCTACTAAAAGTTTCAGTTACTTTTAGTAGCTCCATCAGTTGAAGATTGTTGGGGGCGAAGAGCTTCAGGTCGTTATTATTATTATTATTATATACTTTATTGTACACCACAAAAAAAAAAAAAAAATATCAACTAAAAGCGTAATTCTTTTATATCACGTGTCACACTTTAAAGCGTAGAAGTTTCACACAAACTTTCAACCGACTTTTTACTCCCTTTGTGGGTAGAATAGCCGAAACAAAAAACTCATTGTTGTTTTATTAACCAAGAGCGTAAAACGACAATTTCAAATTTTCAAAATTTCACATTAAGTTTCAACCCCCTATTTTATCCCCTTAGGGGAAGAATTTCCAAAACCCAATAAATACATGAATTCTTTTTATCAACCAAGAGCGTAAATCAAAAATTTCATGTGTCCTATTTACAAACTATAAAAATTACTTACAAACTTTGAGCCCTTTTTTACTACTGCCTTTAGAGGGAGAATTTCCAAAAACCAATAAATGCATAAATTATAAAGGTATTGAAGCAGTCTTGAATATGAAGTAATTTTTTGATAAGGATTAATACAAATACCAATACAAATAACTTCATTAATTATACCATTGCACAAAAAACAGGATAGGCAATTTATGGCAAATGACAGACCTATTGCTTTGATACCTGTCTTCTCAAAAATATTCGAGAAAGTTATCTATAAATCCCTATATAGATTGAGAAGTCAAACATATTAGTCAAGGAACAGAAGGGATTTCGTAAACAGAATACAATTAATATGGCCATTCATGATCTACTTCTTCCTGTTCTATCAAATGTGGACAGGAGAAATCCTGTTTGTGCCATATATATGGATCTAACCAAGGCTTTCGATTATGTAGATTACGCAATTTTGTTAGGCAAACTTGAAAAATACGGTATCAGGGGAAAGATACTTAAACTGTTAGAATCCTATTTGGTAAATAGAAAACAATATGTAGAAATCACACAAATTTGTACTAATGATGGTTACGAGAAGAAATATCGATCTAAATGTAGGACAGTAAAATACGGCGTACCTCAGGGCAGCGTCCTGGGACCTCCCCTCTTCTTGCTGTACATTAATGACCTTCCTGGACACATAAACCATCCTATGGTACTATTTGCTGACGACAGCACAGTAGTAGTTAAATGTGACGATCCTATGACTTATGAAAATGAAATAAATATGACATTAAATACAATTATATCATGGTTTGACAAAAATAATCTTATTATAAATTTAGAAAAGACTAAAATTATGCATTTTCACCAGAGAGTTCCGAGTAAAATACCTGACATTTATTATTTAGGGACTCAAACTGAGTCAACTACCGTCACCAAATTCCTTGGTATCTTAATAGACAAAAATTTGACCTGGAGACCCCAGACAGACGAAATCTGTAAAAAAAAATGTAAATTCGCATATGTTCTTTACAAACTATCTAAGACTGTCAGCCTGGAATCGGTACTAATGGCATATCACGGTTATGTTGCATCAACACTTAGGTATGGCGTAATGTATTGGGGTAACTCAGTCGAAAGAGAACCTGTATTTAGAGCTCAAAAAAAATGTATCAGAGCTATGTGTGGCCTAAATAGCGCAGACAGTTGTCAACCGTTCCTTAAAAGCCTAAACATTCTTACTCTACCATCATTGTACATCTATGAAACGAATGTATTTGTCAAAACACACATCTTGAAATACAAAATAGCTTCCAAAAGCTACTATAGAAAGTTACGCGACAAAAATAAGTTAGAGCTCGAAATAATACATGGCAGAGCAGCATTAATGAATAAAAGATGGCCACAAAAATATTTAATAAGCTGCCTGAGACATTAAAGTCATTAAATCTGGACAAATTTAAAAGTGTACTTAAGAAAATTTTAATCGATAAATGTTACTACTCAATAAAGGACTATTTGGATGACAGTACTATAATCCCTCCTTCAGATTAAACATTAGGTCATCATATATATATATATTTTTTTTTTTTTTTGACATGCCTGAATTTATTGCATATTTACCTAATTGACATCACACTATAAGTTTTTACTGTTGACATTCTGGATATTTCATTAATTTTGTACTAGTTTATTAATTAATTGACATTAGCCAACATTTTCTAAAAATTTTTTTTTTACTTTTTTTGACATTTATATTTATTTTTGTATTTCTTGGATTTTTTTTGTGGACATTCTGAAAGTATTTAATTGATTTATTTTGACATTCTTGTATTGATTTGATTCTGACATTAGCCTATTTTTATTTTTATATTTTTTGTCATTTCTGAGATGTTTCACTATTTTGGTTTTGACATTGCAGTTTTCACTGAAAATTAATTAATTGTCATGAAAATAATAACAATATTGATTTATTCAACACTAATTCTTAACATAATTTTGATATAATATTGTGAAATTAATGATAAAACATTTGTACGCCTAATGGCAAAGCATAGAGAACTTACAAAACTGTAACATCTCACACACCTGTGTATCTGTAACCTATGTTTACAAATAACGAATCGGAATCTGAATAAAGAGCCTTTTCTAGCGACGACATTTCAACTAAAATTTTAAAATATAAGAACACTTATTGTGGCATAATTATATTAGTTAGACACTGCTGTCGCTACACTTTTTGTAAATAATGATGTGTTCTGCAAAGTCATAGTACATTATTTTTTCTATCATCAATAGTTTTCGCAGCGCACGCGATTTTAATAATATTTTAGGTAATTTTTTTACACCTAGGGTTACAATATTGCAGTTTTAGTAAGGATCCCAAATTTTTTGAAAATAAAATATAGCCTATGTCACCCGGAGATAGTGTAGCTTCCCAACAGTGAAAGAATTTTTCAAATCGGTTCAGTAGTTTCGGAGCATATTCAATGCAAACAAACAAACAAACAATCAAATCTTTCCTCTTTATAATATTAGTATAGATGTACAAAAACGACTTTTTTTTCTACTGATTTATAATATGTGATAGAATGATATGAGTGATATATATTTACATTAACATAAAATCATATACTTAACATAAGTCGGATGAAAAGAGCAATGGCAGGTGCCCATACATTCTTTTAGCTGAGATTAAATTCCTACGTCATTAAATGAAAAATATCTGGTTTAACTCAGGGTGATGTTCTGAATTAGTTTGTGCAAGAATTTTTGTTCGAGAATTTCGAGAATATTAGATATTCAGTCATAAACTTTTGTAGGTTACGTTTAGGTAAATTTTAATAATGTTTTAATAGGTAATATTATTCAATTTCGTGGCAGTAAAAGGGCAATATCGCATAAGTATTTCCCATACCTACTTATTTCAGCATGAAATGTATAATATACTCTTTGGAAAGAGTGTATTTATTTAAACAACGCGACTTCGACGTGTATCAAAAGTTCGTTGTCAACAACCAAGCTATATTTTTTTAGACTTAGATACTGATGAGAAAGTAATTCATTTATTTCTACTACACTACAATATTCTTACCTACCTGCAAGGAGCATCTACACTTAGGCATAAACTGTATTGCTATCTCATTTACTGCAATAATTACAATAATGGTATTATTACTTAATATAGTTACTACTTGTCACTTAGCAGATAAAATATATAATGGCAACACTAAACTAAAGAAATTAACTAAAAAATCAAATAACTTTTTATTTAAATTGTTTTTTTTTTATCCGTTTTGAACAAGCCCAATTATACTTGACTTGGCGGAACGCAGAGCCAAGAGGCTCATCGGCGACGTTAAACTGGTAAATGCCAAGCTTCACAGCTTGGCTCATCGCCGCAAGGTTGCCTGCTTGTCGGTCTTCTACAGACTGTACTTCGGTGAGTGTGCTCAAGAACTCCACGATCTTATCCCACCAGCCCCCTTCTACCATCGGACATCTAGACGCACTGCAAGTTACCATCCTTACCTTGTTGCCATTCCAACAATTCGCACCAAGCGCTTCCAAACATCCTTTATAATGCGCACAGCGAAGGAATGGAACTCACTACCTGCGTCTGTGTTTCCGAACGCATTTAACCCGAATCTCTTCAAAGTTAGAGTGAACAGGCTTCTTCTGGGTAAGCTCACTCCATCGTCGACTCTGTCTCTGTCATTGACTTAGACTAGAGTCAAGAGCAAACCCATAAAAAGAAAAAAAAAAAAAAAAAACTTTAAAAAACGTATACAATTAATAGAATATCTTTCGTACATAACTCTTTTTCAGACGCTCAAATTTAAGTTAGCTAAGATTTCGCCATTGTTCATTACGTTAGTCGTTAAATTTTTGGTATCGTCTTTTTGTCTATCAGTCAAAAATCGTGCTTCAGTCCAGTCAAGTGACCAGTACTAAGTACCAACTTGTGTATTAAAAACTTGTTTGAATAGCCTACAAGTCTATGACTACGTCTTGTCTTGTACAAAACACTTTGTTACCTTACTTGTACAGTAATAATTATGATTCATATCACAAGATCCACGAAATACCTGAGTGTATGAACTTGACAAGTTGACATTATATAAGGTTCTCGTATCTAATTAGAGTACACAATGGCCACTTTACGACTTGAATTGATTAGGGAGTCACCTTTGCGCATCAGCGCATTAGAATTGCTGTCACGATAAATAATAAAAATGTAATTTCCTGGGACTATGCAATCGAAGGATGATGCATTACAATATGCATGACTTCTTGGGTTTCATATCCCGTTAGGACAAAGTGGGGTTTACGCGACTTAAGCTTCGTACCTACCCGTGCCAAACAAAGTTTGCTAAACATAAGTAGATAACATGTTTTTGCGCGGTATGCACAGGGCTAGCAACATTTCTTAAATTCAGTGTGTAAACCGAAGATCGTGTTATTTGCTGATTTTTTACACATCTTTGATATAAATATAGATCGGCGGTCACAAAATCTTGATGATGTGATAAGTCTATTCATCAGGTCCAAACTTGGTTCACGGCAAATAATTTGGTACTAAATGAAAAAAAAAAGTATTAGATTCACATTGCCGAATGTTAGAAGTAGCGAATACGACATCATATTGAATGGAGAAAAGCTGGACTATGTAAAAAACAGTTTTCCTAGGAATGACTCTAGACGACAAATTACAATGGGGGCCTCACATAACATCTCTTGCGGGTCGGCTCGGCGCTCAGCTGCTTATGCTGTCAGAAAAATAACGGCTATAGAAACCGCGCGTTTAGTCTATTTTAGTAACTTTCACAGCATTATGTCATACGGTATTTTACTGTGGGGTCGAGCGGCTGACATTGAATCCATATTTATATTGCAAAAGAGAGCTGTCAGGGCCATATATAAGTTAAGTCACCGAGAATCTTTTAGGGAGCTATTTAAAAAGATTAATATTATGAGTTTCTTGCCAATTCATTTATGAAAATATTATGTATGTAAGGAAAAATATAAATCTCTTTAGTAAAGTTATTGATAGACATAATTGTAATACTAGAAATGAAGATAAATTAGATCAACCATCTTATAGATTAGCTAAAGTACACATGTCTTTCATGGGGTACTGTGTTAAATTCTATAACAAAATACCTTGTGAGATAATAAACCTAAATGAAAGAAAATTTAAAACAATAGTTAAAAGTACACTTTGTAAACCAGCATATTACAAATTAAATGATTATATTCAAGATAAGAATGCTTGGAAACATGCTGGTCCTGCTACATAGGGTAATCTTTAGTGTAGAGAAAGTCAAACTGGTTGATTTGTATTATATTCATAATTATAGTAAAGCTTTATTTTATATTTATCTACTCCTTGTGCAAATCCATTAACGTAGGCTATCGATAACAATTTCGATTGACGAATGAAATATTGTTATTATAGTTTATTTTTCAATTTGTCAACCGTTTTCACCCGGTTGGAAAATCGATGTGAAATAATGTGTATTACTTATTCTGATTACTTTACAGCGTAGTAGAGAAATACGTAACCAACTTTTTGACAAATAATGCCACTCCAATAATATCAAAGTGTCAAGTGCTGCACAAGTACCTCCACTTTACAGGTCAGTGATTAAACACCATAGCACTAGCAGGGTTCAACAATACCTCCTGTTTCATTACGCTATGAAAGCCTAAACCAAAGTAACCGGATTTTGATTGTTTGAATTTTTTGATTTACTTAATAATTTATATATTTAGCTGCATATTTGTTTTAACTATAAAATTTTCTGGACATACCGTTTTTAATTTATTTTCAAGTACCTAAAAAAAATGTACAGTAATAAATGAGCGAATCGATAACTTTCCGATTTAGTCAATCACTAGCGTGTATGTAAAATAAATTGCTTTTGCACAGCACAACGATAGCGACCGATGTTTTTGTGTGCGTAATTTGTACGGTGATTGGTATATACAATTATACACGCTGTGCTTGAAGGGATAAGGTTTATAATTTACTGTGTAGTACGTTCTGATTTAAGAAATGCGGATGTGTGCGCGACTGTGTATCTATTGCCTTTACTGAACTGTATGTGTAGTATTTGCCGTGTGGTAGGGGCAAATGGAGACACAGGTTTCCGATATATTTTCGTCTACCGGGCATATCTTCTTGTTTATTATATCTATGGTGCAAACAGACAATATTATATTCTACAAGTACGGCTTCATATATTTTGTTCAATACTCGTAGCGTTCAGATGTTAATTGGTCATCAAGGCTCAGCAAACAGGTTGTGTCAATATTGGATAGAACAAAGACACCGACGTGGTCCTTTAAAGAGCTGTATCAAACGGGTGCAAACAGAACAATTTGTACAACTGTCTAGCCGATTGATGTCTTTAGAAATGTTATGATGCATGGCTGTGTATTATTGGGCAATGAAAATTGTGCTTAATTCTGTTATGTGTGACTCGCACTTGGCCATTTTTTGGGGTTAGGCCTTGGATGTCTACGTCAGGATAGACTATCCTGGGTTGTTTATGTTGTATTTTGCTCTGTCAGGTCTCTCTCGACAGTTGTCCACACAAGAGGCTGGTGGTCTGCCTGTTCATTGCATAGTGTTGATTTTGAGCATTGTTTTCATGATGTACCTATCTTCTTGTCTCTTAATGTGTTTCTTGTTTTCAGTTTAATCAGGAAACTACTGTGTTGATCTTCAGATGGTTTCTCCATTGTCCCGTTTGGCGTTATTGTTAAGACGCATGATTAAGTGTTACACGGATGATATTATTATCATCTCATTAAGGTCGCTCCGTCGTTTACGAGCAGTGCTCGGGCGTCACCCAGACATTGTCGCAAACAATTTGAATTATAGTATTTAATGAATGCCTGATTAAAAGACTGCATGCACTTGTATTGGTTCGATTCGATGTCACTCAGACAATCGCACACTGACTATCAAAACAACGTTTACCACCTTTGTGACGATCGGTTCGGTTTTTACCTTGCTCAGAAGTCAGGGTTCCAATTTTTTTGGTGTAAATATGTATTTGTCAATAAAAATATTTGATTTGATTTCATTCAGGTGTCATTTAGTTTACCTTCCTATCTCAATGGCTGATTCGCTTATCAATAAAACTACATATTAAAGTAATCGGTCAATCAGTTTCAAGTTCATTGAAACCGTTGAAGAACCGAGTTGATGAAGTTTTCAATTTTTTTCTTGAAAAAGAAAAGAAACAATAAGAAAGGTCACAGTACCAATCTTATTATTAATAGTGAGCGAAATTCTACCGATCGTAATTCGCAAGCGTTGACCCCACGATAACCCGTATTCCTCGATTTTATGAGTAAAAAAAACACATTTATTTGTTTTTTGTTTTGATTAGATATTTATTATTCCGTTGCCATAATAATGATGTGTTTATACAATTTACGGCAAGTATTAACCATCATTGAACCTACTGATAACACAAATGAATCGGTATGTTAAATTATATTGAATGTGGACCTAGATCAAAGTAACGTTGAAAAATAATAACTGTACACACAAGTAGTGTTTATTTCAAGGAGTCAGCCAGAAAGATACAAGCTGGTTGGCCCGTCCAAAGCATACCTAGGCGCTGTGGCTCTATCTAGCCCGCGAGTCCCAGCATTATAATTAGCAATGGGCGTTTTGCGCGGATGTAACGTATACTTTCCCTACTTATTTGTAATGAAGTTTTTCTTTCTGTGTTTTGTTTTCATTGTATGCGTCGTAAACTCTTTTTCTTTCTATGTAGCTAATCGTGAACAATGTCAGTTCCAGAGGGGCGGAAGTCGAGTCGGCACCGACACCAACAGTGACGCGTGACTCGCGCGCTGTGCTGCTGCTGTACGCGCGCGAGGGCGAGCTCGGCCAGCTCTGCATGGCGGCGCTCAGGGACCTCATACAGCACTCCACCGGCGGCACGGTAACTATCGTTTTGTGTTTCTTTATGTCACAAGGCTTGTCTGAGAATACTATTTTTTTTATCTCAAACAAGGGTCAAATAAGCAACTGACCAACAGGTAAACCTTGGTCAGTTGCTTCTTATTTGCGAGTGCATTACTTTTTGTTCTAAGGCCTTGTCCTGATATGAATTTCTTTGTCCTCTACCGATAAACCCGCTAGGCGCTCTCGGTCACCGCCACAATGACACGTTCGGTTTTGCTGATCAAATGAACGTGACGATCGGTTTTTATTAGGAAAAGACATAAGAGAGGACACAAATTCAGATATTAATGATTTTTATACCATTCCCCCTCTAAAAAGCTTATTTTATTCACTGAAAACAGTGAATAAAAAGCACTTTTAATCACTGTTTTGGTGTTTGAATTTAGAACACACCAATATATATTTGACCTCCATCTCAATGCAATACAACCTACTTGCGCATAAAATACTCGATACAAACTTCTTGTGCAAAGAATATTCGAATTTCAAACTCCTTCGTCGATTTAATTTTGAGTTTGTTTATATTGATAATGATTTTATTTTGGTCTAGGATGTTTAGTGAATACTTATTTGGATTGTAATTCTTATATTAATTGCATTGGTGTTTAATTAATTATAATTATGTAACTTAACGGAGGTGGTCACTGGCCCCTGAAACACAGGTGCTGTTTAGGTAACTCAAACTCAAAGGCTCAGCTTCAATTTACAAAAAATGTGAAGCCCTAAGGTTTCTCATTTTCTGTAAATTTTGAAGGTAATAAACCATTTATTTATTTATTATTATTCCTTGTGCTTTTAGCTTAAATCCTTCTTTTTCTCGAAGTCATGGTATAAAATATAGTATGCAACTCTTGAATAAAACGGATTTATATCGAGGTCCATGAATCACTCGCGTCGTTCAGGATTCTAATACTTGAATCACTCGCTATGCTCGTGATTCAATCATCATGAATCACTCCCTACGGTCGTGATTCAGTTGTTAGAATCCTTCACTTGTTCGTGATTCATCTATGGCCCTCGCTTTAAAACCGTCCTTTATTCACTAGTTGCATAATATACTATTATACCATTCCCCCTCTAAAAAGCTTATTTTATTCACTGAAAACAGTGAATAAAAAGCACTTTTAATCACTGTTTTGGTGTTTGAATTTAGAACACACCAATATATATTTGACCTCCATCTCAATGCAATACAACCTACTTGCGCATAAAATACTCGATACAAACTTCTTGTGCAAACAAAGAATATTCGAATTTCAAACTCTTTCGTCGATTTAATTTTGAGTTTATTTATATTTAGGATTTTGATAATGATTTTATTTTGGTCTAGGATGTTTAGTGAATACTTATTTGCATTGTAATTCTAATATTAATTGCATTGGTGTTTAATTAATTATAATTATGTAACTTAACGGAGATGGTCACTGGCCCCTGAAACACAGGTGCTGTTTAGGTAACTCAAACTCAAAGGCTCAGCTTCAATTTACAAAAAATGTAAAGCCCTAAGGTTTCTCATTTTCTGTAAATTTTGAAGGTAATAAACCATTTATTTATTTATGATTATTCCTTGTGCTTTTGGCTTTAATCCTTCTTTTTCTCGAAGTCATGGTATAAAATATAGTATGCAACTCTTGAATAAAACGGATTTATATCGAGGGCCATGAATCACTCGCGTCGTTCAGGATTCTAACACTTGAATCACTCGCTATGCTCGTGATTCAGTTGTTAGAATCCTTCACTTGTTCGTGATTCATCTATGGCCCTCGCTTTAAAACCGTCCTTTATTCACTAGTTGCATAATATACTATTTTCTACCTGATATTATGACGAAACAAGCATCACAAGTATAGTTACAAAAATAAATACGTAACACATCTACAAGTAGCTACGGATATCTAATCGGATGTCTGTACGGATGTCTTCAGGAATACTGAGCGAGCAATGCGATCTAAATAAAATTCCTTACAAGTGATTAAATTAATAACATCTGGTGCAATTTTTCCTTGTGTAACTTATACAACAAAAATGGTCCACGTGTTTTGATTCTAGCATACACACTCAACCGTCAGTTATCCCGCATTGAACATACCAAATACTTAAAGGTGGACTGGAACTTATCTGACAAAAAATTACACAAATTCTGTTAAAAGGAAAAGTGAAAAAGATCGCGAATAGTGTTAAATTACTTTTTATATTTCTTAGCTTCTGCCAGCGGCTTAACCCGCGGAATTTCGAAAATTATCCCGAGAGAACATATTTCCGGGATAAAAAGTATTCCTGACTATAATCTATTTCTATGCCAAATTTCATCCAGATCCGTCCAGCCGTTTGGGCGTGAAGAAGTAAAAAACACACTCGCAAACTTTCGCCTTTATAATATTAATGTGATATGAGACTGCACAACATTGTAATAATAACAGCAACAAGGCACAATTTTTCACAAAAGAATGGCATTCACGTCATTATCAATTATCTAAATAAGATTGATTACTCTCCACTTTACTGATAAAGCTCGATAATCAATTAATCATTGTACTTAAATAGTTGTTTAACTAATTCATCAAAACAATTGATTCGGAATATTCCATTTGATTACTATTGATATCTGTTATCAAGATGAATTAACAAAAGACTATTAATACAGAAATAACTACCAACCTGTTGATTTCCCACACACAGTCCAGAATTTCTCACGATGTTTTCCTTCAACGTTGTCAGCGATTTCCAAGATAAACTAAGAAAGAACATATTATGAATTGAAAAGTCGCATCCAACTTGCCTGGATTTGAACCCACATCCTCAAAGACGCGAGACGAATCTTATCCACTGCGCCATCACTACACAAAAGATTATTAATAAGACTTAAATTAACAAAATTATTATTATATTTTTTATTTATGATATATACGTTCAAATTGTAATTTTAATTTAGCTTAAAACATTAATTAATATTAATTAATGTTTTAACATTAATTAAATTAATATTAAGTATTAATTTAATTATTATTGTAATTATAATTTTGCATGCCTAAATAAGTGGCAAACGGTTGACTGCGCATTCACCTGACATCTGGAAGTGTCGTTTTATGTACTGTGTTGAGCAATCAATGAATTTGTATTTAAATTTAAAAGCTTATGATTTGTTTGATGATTTCTCCAAAATTTGCATTTAAAACCAATTTGTGAGGAGGAAAATTAGAAAAGAATATATTAAACTATAACACCACAAGTGCCTTCTCCACAGAACATTTAATTTATGCAAATGATTTTCGTGGAGATCGCTCCTTACCGATTTTCCTTGTAATAAAGCTTGAAACTTATTAACTGCCTCAGTTAACATGTAACCAGTTTTTTATTGTTTTTTGCGTTATCCTCTATATTTCAAGATGGGAACTCCACACCATTTTAGTTTGTCGAAAGAAAATGTCTTCATTTTGTATCACAATTAGTACTCCTTCTAAGGAGATCGTAGATAAAATCTATACTTAATATTATAAAGAGGAAAGATTTGATTGTTTGTTTGCATTGAATAGGCTCCGAAAATAATGAACCGATTTCAAAAATTCTTTCACTGTTGGGAAGCTACACTATCGCCGGGTGACATAGGCTATATTATGTTTTTAAAAAAAATAGGGATCCTTTCTAAAACTCCAATAATATAACCCAAGGTGTAAAAAAATTAGGTACCTAAAATATTCTTTACATCGCGTGCGCTGCGAAAACTATTGATGATAGAATAAAATAATGTACTACGACTTTGCAGAACACATCATTATTTACAAAAAATGTCGGGGCAGCAAATGTCTAACTATTATAGTTATGCCACAATAAGTGTTATTTTTAACCGACTTACCAAAAAGGAGGAGGTTCTATGTTCGACTTCAATTTTTTTTTTTTATGTATGTTCACCGATATCTCCGTCAATTGTGGACCGATTTTGAAAATTCTTTTTTTGTATGAAAGTGTATGTTTCGAAATTGGTCCCATTTTAATTTGGTGAAGATTTGATGAAGAACTGCGAAGATATACAACAGAACTCTTCAATAAATAACGGGAAATCTCTCGAGATTGCTGCAATCGCATGACTTTTTACTGTTCATACCATTTCATAACATAACTTCACGCCGGTACGCTCTTGAGGGATACGCAGATCTTTCATTTCACCCTTTGTGTTCGAGTTTCATGATATTCGGCTAATATATTCTAGCGTTAAGGTAACTTACTAAACCACTTGCCTATTAGGTAGGTACAATTAAAAAATGAATAATAAAAAACTTTTTCACAAAAAAATACTACCGATTTCCAATTTAGAAAACTACAAAGTGAAAAATAACTTTATTTTTGGAAGTCAGTGTCTTAGACACCGACTTCCAAAAATAAAGTTATTTTTCACTTTGTAGTTTTTACAAAAAAAGGTTTTTTATTATTTTAAAATTTTAATTGAAATGCCGCTGCTAGAAAAGGCTCTTTATTTGTATCTTGGTATTAATCCTTATCAGAATAAATTACTTCATATTCAAGACTGCTTCAATACCTTTATAGTTTATGGATTTATTGGTTTTTGTAAATTCTACCTTTAGAGGGGTAAAAAAAGTGTTGAAAGTATGTATGAAATTTTTATAGTTTGTAAATAGGACACGTTAAATTTTTGATTTACATGACTCTTGGTTGATAAAAAGAATTCATTGGTTTTTGGAAATTCTACCCCTAAGGGGATAAAATAGGCCTTGAAACTTTATGTGAAATTTCTTCGGTTGGAAGGTAAAACATCTGAAATTGTTGGTTTACGCTCTTGGTTAATACAGCAATGAGTTTTTTTTTTTTTAATTTTGGTGGTTACACCTAAGGGAATAAAATGTCGGTTGAAATTTTGTGTGAAACTTCTGCGCTTTAAAGTGCGACACGTGAAATTAAAGATTTACCGTTTAAAAAAACAGAATTCATGTATTTATTGGTTTTTGGAAATTCTACCACTAAGGAGGTGAAAAGGTGGAAATTTGTTGGGCTTAATACTTAACTAAGTAAATAGTGAAGGTTTTCAATATTGGTTTTTCAAAACTACTCCTAAAAGACGATTTAGGTAGCGTTAATTTTTTTTGATGAATTTAAATGTACAGGGCTTCTTTTTATAATGTAGGTTACCACTAACAAGGGATTTTTGGCAATTCAACCTTTATGGGGATGAAACTAAAATGTCATCTTCTGTAGGATAAAACATGGATCACGCGAACGAAGTAGCGGGCGAAGTGCTAGTAATATATGAACATGTAATGAAGTTTCAACAAACAAATTCGCTATGTTATGAATTTTTGACAGTAATAAAAATTTATTTATTTTTTAACAGACAAGGTCCATGGTCCATGATGGAATGACACCTTCGCCTAAAGTAGCTCAATTCCCCTCTTCATACATCATAAGTTGGCAATTAAACCAGAAAAGATATCCAAACTTTATCAAACTTTTTATCATACTTTTGATAATTGTATATGACACTAGCTTTCCCCGCGGCTTCGCTCCCTTGGCCCACCCCACAGGACCCGTTTTCAGGATAGAAAAATAGCCTATGTCACACTGGAATAAATTCCATAGGTGAAAAATTGTTTAAGTTAAAATTAGTTAAGTTGTTTTTGAGCTTAACCATTATAAACAAAACTTAAAAACAATCAAATCTTTCCTCTTTATAATATTAGTGTAAATTAAAGCAACCGAAACAATACTCCGCAGAAAACAGGCTTCTAAGTTTTACTGTGTTTCTGCCCTTGATTTTAAATCTGTTTTTGCAAGCGTTGATTAACATATGTATAATACAAATATTAAAAAGATTAAAGATATCATCAATCAATCATCGCAATGAGTGACCAGCGTGTGTGCACGCGCAGTTGTAGTAAATGATAATATGTGATAAGTATCGCGGTTCGCAAGCTACGTGCATGTTGCTAACGCCAGCCATTTAGATGATAATTTTAATCTGCTAATGGTCCAGAAATATAGTATTAGTATTTTGGTAACTTTTATCCTTATAATTTATTTAAAAGCAGGTTTATAAAAAGTAATAAAACGATGTTGTTTATTTTCAAGCTGGTTTCTAAACACGATACGGGTCAAAATCGTCGATACATCCTGAATTTTGATTAAAAAAATACCGCTGTCCTACAATTTTCACCGAAACGGAAAAGGATCCAACATCATGACATAAATAAAATAAAAACTAATATAATCAAATACGAAACCTTACAACTTTCCTACTTCTTAATCCATTATTGTACACCAAAAACTACATTAAATACAGTGTGATACATGTACAAAGGCTCGCCTTTGTACATGTATCACACTGTATTTAATGTAGTTTAACCTTCTTTTCAAGTTGATAAAAATTTTGTCAATAATATTCTCACAGATAAGTGGGAAATGATGTTGAATACCGGTAAGCGCAAGTGTAGTTAATGTGTACATTAGCTCAATAGCCGGTGTGACCAGTTACGCAGGTGCCGCTATGCGCAGGGCATGTTTTTT
The DNA here is from genome assembly GCA_947562075.1 of Orthosia gracilis. Classification (NCBI taxonomy): domain Eukaryota; kingdom Metazoa; phylum Arthropoda; class Insecta; order Lepidoptera; family Noctuidae; genus Orthosia; species Orthosia gracilis. Next base: position 26,440,392 of record OX387266.1, read on the forward strand.
ATTTATAATATTTAATCGCAGCGCATTTGTTGTAAGATTAGGTTCCACCGACCACAATTATACAACAATATGGACGAGGGTTGGTTCAAAAGCTCGCGGAAAAATTTCATTAATCTTCTTTTTAAAGAAAATATACCGCAAACTTTGGAACTTTTGTTAACTAGCGTTTTTCGTCTGATTAAACGTATTTTTTTTTTCTGAGAACTTCGATAGCGCTCAGTTCCGTTCCACGGATGTAGATGGTGTTAGCAGTGACTTACTCAGTTTTAAAAGGGTCTACTCAGTTCGTGAATAATTTATATTTTAAATACAGCAACGATTTGTTTTATAGTATTTTTTTTGCACGTTTTTTCAGTTTCATTTTACCAAAATAAAAAAATCGAGTGGATGCCTCAGAAATTTAAACCGCGCCATCTATTGGCATCAATTTTCAAGAGCCTTAAGAGCCTTATTGGCTTCTATTTTCAAGAGATTTAATTAAACAAGAATATACATGTTTTATGATCGTCTCTAGAAAATCTTAATATTTCACAAAACTCAATGACAAATCGAAGCTTATCACGCCATCTAGTGCAATTTATTTGAACCAAATTTTCTTTCTTCGCACTGGGTGCCCGTGGTGAAACTAACTTAGCTCGCAGTGTGAAAGTGTAAGAGTTTAGGCATCGATTATCCGGTATAATAGGTCTGCACGATAAAATGTAATATTTATCGCAAGCAAGTTATGCGAAAATGCTATAAAGATTAGAATTTGAACATTTCAGGCTATTTTTAATATTTATTGCATAAACTTTTGTTAGGTTAAAGATTAAAACGGGCTGGTATCCGCAACTCCAGGACCAAGCGCGTATTTTGCGCATAAACTTTTGTTTCTATAAATAGAAATGGTCCATGGTTTTTCATAATGATCAATATTTCTATAAACTTGTTAGCGTTTCGATATTATTTGCCTGTTGTGTTTTACCTTATGTGGCAGGGCAGGTGTGTTGACCCGTGATAATTAATTGCACTCCATACGACTCCCGCAGTTCGTGTGGTAAAAAACGTCGTTTGCGGCAAGTTGCATCTTTCCTGAATCTGACGAAAATTCTGAAATAACCAACATATTCGTGGCCTTATTATTTGATTTTTGTCATTTCTATTAGTCGGAACTGTGTATTGTACTTTTTTTTTTAGTTATAAAATTTTAGGGTCGTTAAATACACTTTAATTTTATCGATAAACACATCCCATATAAGGAGTCCAATCCCAACACAAAAAAAAAGCATTAGATGCACGTCTCTGTGAGTCCTACATCCAAAGTTATGGTCGTTAGACTATGTGAATATCGTCATAAGTAAGTCACAAAATTGCTGTATCTTTGAAAGGATTGGAATTCGACCCCATATGTGGGGCGTTTTATCGACAAACTTACGTGTTTTTACGGTTTTAAAGTTTATTACTACATAAACGGACTATTATATTATACATATTCTGTATTTTAATATTTATTGATGCAATTTCTACTCAATTTTTATGGAAAACACAAGTTGACAAATTGCCAAACATTGATTCTCGTAACATATTTTTTTATTGGATAGAATGTTCCAACTCTTTCCTGCACGTGTTGGAGCAATATTTCCAGCAAGCATATTATTACCAAATATGTCAAACAATATTGTTGAATTTATATTTCCGATGAACTATGTATTTTAGTCTGCCACATTATTTCCAACCACTGCAACTCCTGAAAGCCAGAATCAACAGTGGCGACCACAAGAAAAGCGCCGAGGCAATGAATCTTGACAAGTCCCGAAGAAGCGATTTATTTATTTATCCTCTCATTGCAATAGCCTTGCAGCAATTACACCAATGAACAATCAATATATATAATAACAAACTAGCTATGAAGTCCAGGTTTCCTCCCGTTGAAGCATGGGTTATGGTTGCAGGTGTACGACGTGTTCTCCCCCGAGGTGATGGCGCTGTGCGGCGCGGCGCCGCAGTCGTGGCTGCGCGAGCTGCTGCGCCGCGACGACGTCAGGGTGCTGCTGGTGCAGTCGCCCGCCACGGCCGCGCTGTACCAGGACCAGCTCTATGAAGACGACGCAGGTCTGCGATGTGAGTACTATCATATAATCCAACATTTCTCGAGTAACGTTCTGAAAGTATCGTTTCATAAAAAAATACGTCACGGATGCACGGACGGGACGGCGACGTTGCGTCCCGTGGCGTTTTGTATGAAACGATTTTTTTTAAACTTATCGTCCCGTTCCTTCCGGAATAAAACACATTACATATGCAGCGACCTTAACCTGGTCAAAACTCTTTGTAGATCAGGCGAAAAAGTGTGATGTTGTTTGTCTAAGACATATTTTATCCGTGATCTTTTCATTTAAGCAGCCGCTCCGCGCCAAGCAGACAGGCAGACTTAGGCTGGCCATAAAAGTAATAAGTCAGAGTTCGTTATTAGATAGTCGGGATCCCAATGTTGGATCAGATTATCGGATACGACTATGTGATGAAAAATCTGACGTAAATTCCCGGCCTTAAACTTGCTCTGCCATTCTTCGGGTGAGGTTAAGGCCATTTCACACCCTTCTCAACAAATTATTAGTGCCACTCAAACAACTGACGAATATGACTATTATGAGATTAACTTTGTTGTTTTCATGACAAAACAACAAAGTTAATCTCATAAGCTCGGCCGAAGCTTCCACCTAAAAAGCGTGACTTTTACCATCCGCAAGCATTGTTGCCTTCTTCATTTTGCTAGCACGAAGATCATTTAACTTTATTTGGTCCAAAACTGCTACGTCCACGGCATCGTCGCTGGCAGCGCATATATCACCTTTTTATGATTCGTACCTCAAAAGGAAAAAACGGAACACTTATAGGATCACTTTGTAGTTCGTCTGTCTGCCAAGATCTTTTATCTCGGGAACGCGTGGAGATATCGAATTGAAATTAATATTGTATACTCAAGTTTGCAAACCCTTGCAGCTGTGAAAAATCGAACTTCTAGATCTAAGCAATCAAGAGATACAGCCGTTAATGGCGCATATTTTACACTCGCAAAGGAATCAAAATCTACAGGGTACTTCCCGTTGACATAGAATCATGAAATTTGGCAAGAAGCAATGCCATATAGCACAAGTAAAGAAAAAAATGAAAACTGTAAATTTGTACCTACATAAAAAAAAATATAACTTATTTGCAGTTGGTAAACTGAACACGACTTATGTCGATGTATACAGTTTCCCAACGGCAAAGTTAACTGCACGGCACGCGTTATCTGCTGTGATTGATTGAATGATTCCTCAACAGCCAATCACAGCAGATAACGCATGCTGCATGCATTAATGCATTAATTCTACGATAATTTAGAGGTGAGAAACTCGGCCTTATCGTTAGAGCAATGTTCGGTGCCCTCATAGTTATAAACTTCATTAATGTTGTTAAATTATTTTGGTAAATGTAGCTGTTTGTACGGAACCCTCAGTGCGTCCGCCTCGCATTTGGCCAGTTTTATTTTTATTTTGCGTGGCTAAATGCTCATGCGCTGTACGCTAATACTGCGCTACTACGGGGAGATAGCGCAGTTCTGTGGGACTCCAACCCACTAAAACTCCACGGTGTCCTCCTGTGCCGCTTATGGCGGGAACACGGCACGCGTTAGCACTCACCGCGAACCTGCCGCGGCTGTCCCTCACCGAGGGCGTCTCTGGGGGCTACCTCCATCACCGGCGCACCAAAACACACTGTACGCCGTGTCTACCCCAGGCACCAAACCAGCACATGGCGCCAGACGATCCCGTGTATGGCACCCTTGGTCCCACTGTGACGGGTCATGTCAGTGGCCCCGTCGGCTACTATTTTTCGGCCGCAGGGGATAGGGAGAGCGGCCAACGCTATACTGACAATCCTCTCCCACTGCGGTCTCCAACCCTCACCCACGATACCTACCACGACATCGCGGCCCGCGTCAATTGCGATGTAGGCTCTGTTGCTAAGCGGCACTGCAACCTACTTATTGGCCGCTACGTCGTCGGCTTATCGGCAAAAGACCGACCATGACGAACGGCCCCACCTCGGGTTCCTCTTCGTTTCACCGTGGGGTCCAAGCGACAGCTACTGAGCCCCCCCGCCTTGACAATGCAGGAACCCACCGAGAGGGAGCGTATATATCACCCTGGCTGTGTTGTCTGGGACACAGACAGAAGACATAAAGTGGAGCATAGTTAGCGACTCAGCTCCACATGTCAGTCCGCACAGCTGGCCCCTATAGCTGATGTTGTCCCCCAGTGCGCGAGCCGCTGCTGGGCCGGCTGTGTGGTCTGGGACACAGACAGAACACATAAAGTGGAGCATAGTTAGCGATTCAGCTCCACATGTCAGTCCGCACAGCTGGCCCCTATAGCTGATGTTGTCCCCCAGTGCGCGAGCCGCTGCTGGGCCGGCGCGCCATGTACCGCGCGCCACACTACGGCGACCAGCTGCTGAAGATGGCGCTGCGCCAGATCGCGGAGACGGCCGACAAGCATCAGGAGTACAAGAAGTACTATCTCGCCACGTGAGTACACACATTACTATTCATATTTATTGCTTGGATAAAAAATCTATTACCTTTGTTTCCTTATTCATCCGTTTTTATTTTTTTGTGTGAGGTCTGGGGAAATAACAACTAAGACTTCTCTACTAAACTATTTATTTTATGTTCATACATGCACGCCGGTTATTCGTACAATGCACAAATAAAGTGTACATATTAGTTTTATGTTATGTTGCAATAACAGTTTAGTATACGTTTAATAAATCTCACCTGTTCTTTGTCATTTAAACTGACTATGTTTTGAAAATGTATGCTATGCTTAAGAATCGTGATTTTTTGTCTGTTTTGTGTACAATAAAGAATATGAATATTACTTTGTAGTAAAAGTGTCTTGACAGCTTGCCTGCTATGCTTTAACGCCGCATGAACCAGTTCTACTGGTATGTATCACTTAACTCTCTCTCCTAACTTGGTCATTGCAGTAAAGGGATATATTCAGAAAAGTCATTAAACACAGCACGAAGTTATGCAAGCAAGTAAAAAGCCTTATCTGGACATGCACATAAAATCTCAATCTTTATTATCTTTGTCTTTCGTATTCAGTCGCATTTAGGAGTGATAGTTGTTCAAAAAAAAAAAAAAAACTGACTAGAGAGAGGGAGAAGTGTTTGTCCGAAATACGAGTAGCGCTGTTAGAGTGAGAGGGAAGAGCCTGCCTACCGCTGCTCTATGCGTGAGAGAAAGGGAAGCTAGACAGACTGGCGCCTTAACGCGTTACGTTACGAAGCGTTTTTCTACCCTCCCGTAGGAAGTTATCACTTCAAAAACTTGGCTCGAGTTATTTCCAAGCGTGAGGAGAAGCTTATATAAAGTAAAATATACACCGGCACAATAAGTAACAAAAGCCTACAACAATGTTACAGATACATTGGGCTGGAGACGGACATCCTGCCTGCGGTGGTGTCGTACCGGCGCTACGTGCTGCCCGACGCGGCGCAAGTGCTGGCCGCCGACCTGGCGCACGCGCAGCCCGACCCCGACAGGCTGGCGGCGCTGGCGCAGGCTGCGCACGCACTGCTCGCGCACGTGCAGCACAACCCCAACTACCTCATGGACGAGATCTTCATCAAGTGAGCCGCCGCCGCCGCCGCCGCCGTGCTTCAAACACCTCCGAAGTGTTACTACTCTCCTGGTACTTCTTACTAATACTTGACGACGGTTGATTAGCTACAATGCTGAGTCCTAGCTGAATCGATGTGACGAATTACTATTGTAATGATCAAATAGACTTTGACCTTGTGTCTGTAACCGTATCGATGATTGTCATCAGATACGCACCATCTGTATGAGCCGTCGCACTCTACGACGCTGTAATATGCGATAGTCTTTACCCAACATTCTTTTCGTTTCGACGGTACATTTGATTTAGTAGGTGGCCACGTTTATTGTAGCGTCAGAAGCGCAATACAGGTCACCTAGGGTGCAAGTTAGGCGACAGTTGGGACACTCAAGCTAGTGGCACATAGCGTGTACAGGGGCACCACACTCGCATCGGATGTTCGATGAATTAATAATCACCCACTTCAACAAAAAAAATATATTTGCAGTGGCCTACTTGGGTACGCAACTGATTCAATGCCTTCTATATAGACCACTGCAATTCATGACATTTACATGGTATTAACATATTGATTCAGCTAGGACAAAAACCAAATAAAATTTGATGATATTCCACGGTTTCAGACCTTAGACTTAATATTGTGGCATTTGGAGAACATTTAGCTCTAGTCGTTTTACTATAAGAGGTAGGATATTCTACCAACCGGTAATTTAGTTAGAAATTCATCTGTAAAATGTGATTGTAATGTTTTAGACGGTTTGTTAGTGCATCCAAGACACTTGAGGTCTTAATTTTAGACGCTATGCGTCGAATCTCCTTAGTAATAAGTTCTTATATTTTAAACAAAAGCGTCTACTTGAACGTTGGAACACTTGTACGGAACGGCATAACTAAAAAACACCATCAGTTAGGTTACCAAAAAATATTCACACCTTAAAACAGTATTTACTACTTAAAAGGGACGTCACAAGTTCCCACTTCTGAACTTTTCTGCGGTTTGTCTTCGTATTTTTTTATGGATTAATAAAGCCAATATTTTCATTTATTTTTTCAATTTTGATAATCTAACTGACAGATTAAATATAATTATTATTTTTTACCCAGGTATCATCCCTATTATTTTCTGGCTAGCTAAAACATTAACGGGTGTATCAGTCCATCTAGCCAATTTTGTTGACGCTATGCTCGGCAGCACAAGCCTAAGTTTGCTGCAGACTTGCAGAGAGAGTGAATGGTTTCGAGCATTTAGTGAGGTCTTTATCGTCGACTCGACTCGACTCGACTAGATCAGTTAGTGTCACGTCCGGCCTGTGGAGGATGGCCTCGTGCAACGATATAAAGTCCCAAACATATACAGCACTAAACTTCGCTGTCTTTTCGTCTAATCCGTACAAAAAACTTACGTTCTTTAGATATTTTATGACTAGCAAACAATACGTTATAATTAAGCTAAACATACATACCTATAACTTGAGTCCAAGGACGATATTGTTGATTGTGACTAATGGGTTGTCTCGGTCGTGACTCTAATCCTGCCGATCCGGTTTATAAATACACATAAATACTATGTATATTTGATGAATACTTTAATAGTTGTACCTACCATACACAATCTTACTATTTAAATTAGCATTTTCTACAATAACTCATGTAGGTTTGGATATACATATGTATTTACCGTTAAGAAGTTTATAATAGAAATAGATGTAAAAACATATAACCTCATCTTACATGACATCTCAAAAAACAAAGTAATGTTGCATTCTAATTTAAATTTAAGTGTCCTAAAAAAATATACCGTTTTATGTAAGTTTGTAATAGAGTGCATAATACACACAATTATTATATAAATATGTAAATACATACAGTTAGGACCTACTTTTTACAGTACACGGTACAACAACTTGGCGGCTACTAAGTAAGTTCTTTTTTTATATAAAACTGGTTTTGAAGTAAAATGCTATGCTAATGGGACACGTGACTCGCCTTATGTACGCCCTGATATGATATTATGATTCAGAAATGGTAAACTGTGGTTTTTGTTGTTAAATACATTCAAATGATAATAAATTAGCAATAGCTTGTAAAAATAAGAGTGTGCAGAGTTATTAACCATTAAATAAAACTCAAATTAAAAATCAAAATTAAAATTTTACTAACTTAAAATGGGCACAACTCATCTAATAGGTAGGGGAAAAAGTTTCTTCGCATTTTTTAAGAAAATTCAAAACATTTTTTAATATAGTTTATTTACATTTAACTAAAGTATGTAGGTACCATTTTGTTCGATAACTTTTTGCCATTTTGTAGGTAGGGACTTGATCCCATTGCTATAGAAATTTTGGGACTTCGATCAAAATACCGCGACAAGTGGTTTTGGCATTCCTCTGGTGATGTTAACCTGACACTACCTAAAGAATTCTAAAGAGACCGAAACAGGTGGAAATCTGAAGGTGCAAGGTCAGGACAATACGGCGGATGCATTAACACCTCCCAGCCAAACTCCCTTAATTTTTGCTGAGTGGCTAAAGATGTGTGAGGTCTAGCGTTATCATGATGAAAAACCACACCACTTCTGTTGATTAATACCGGCCGCTTTCTCTCAACTTCTTGCTTTAATCTCATCAGTTGTTCGCAGTAGAGTTCAGAATCGATGGTCCTGCCTGGTGGTAACAGCTCATAATGAATAATGCCCTTCCAATCCCACCACACACACAGCATCACCTTGTTGCGAGTTAACCCGGGTTTCGCCACAGTCTGTGAAGCCTGACGGGCTTTTGACCACGACCTTTTTCGCACGTTCTTGTCGTACGTGATCCACTTTTCATAACCAGTTATCAGCTTCTTCAAAAATGGTTCGGTTTCATTATGTCGTAATAAAGAATCACAAATGAGTACACGGTTCATTAGGTTTCTTTCAGTGAGTTCGTGAGGTACCCAAATATCGAGATTTTTTGTATACCCAGTTTTTTTCAAATGCACCGAAACTGCTTTGTGGTCAATTCCCAGTTCTTCAGCTACGTCGTAACTACTGATATGCCGATCTTGCTCCACTTTTTTCAAAAATGGCATCCATTTCTTTGACATCAAAATTTCCGGATTGAAAACGCTTAAACCAAATTTGTGCTACTCTCACAGACACTGCACTAGGTCCATAAACATCTCAAATTTTTTTCGCGGCTAGCGTTGCATGTTTACCTTTTTTGTAGTAAAATTTTAAAATGTATCGAGTTTCTTCATTACATTCACTCATCTTGACAGTACAAAAAACAAATGAAAATCACACATTTTCCTAATTTGAATTTGGAATTATGTTCTTTAAAATTTAAACTTTCAATGATACCAAAACCAGCCAGATACAAATATTATAGCCAAAGAGATTTTATTACAAGTTCATACATACTATAATGCGAAAAGACTTTTTCCCCAACCTTATATCTTAATCAAAACACTACTATACAAAGTTACTATACAAAGTAATGTGATTTTTTTAAAGATAGAGTAAACGACGACGTCTGTGCTAGTGTAGTAATTAACTGTGGAACAGACAGGCACAATTTAATTGATACAGTATAAATGTTAATTGAAAATAATATAATATTAGTTACAGCTGTGGTTGGTTCATATTATATTGTTTGACATAGATACAAGTATTTGTGATAAACGTACAACTTTCTAATCAAATAAATCGCATAATTTACCATAACTTTATCTTCGGTCGTTACACGGGTCGGTATTTTACTTTTGTAGTACTCGAGAGTACTTATTAAACTTCCATCAACGACAAGCGTGTACCTTTATCAGTCTTGTACTGCATTGATAACATATTTCTTATGATATTGCGTCCTTAAGGACAATCTGAGTTACATTCATAAGTCCTAGATAATAGTGCTTGTTTTATATTAATACAGATCTTGCCTGTTCAATGAAACACTAAGAAATACATGAATATACGACACAAGTCTGCTTCATTTTGAAAATATGTAGTTTTTAGTTTATGTAATTTATTGTACAGGATGACTCTACTCGTAATTGTTTAGTAACCTTTAAGAGGGTGAAAGTATTTTTTTATTTAGTTCTCTTCGAGTAGATGGTTAACTTTCTAAATAATTTGGGCCTAGTAGTTAACACTTCAATAGCAGCGTGGTGTTCAAGAGGTCTTCTCAAAAGTGCAGTTACGACACTTGTGCTGTTTTTCAGAGTTAATGTATTAGAGAAATTGATCATAATTATTCAAGTTCTTTCACCCCTGAAAGATTGCAAATGAATTAAAAGTCGCCCTGTATAACAGTTTTAGTATAGATGTTGTTGATCCCTTGTTGTCTGTGTCGTTATGTTGTTATATATTCGCATACCTATGTAGTGTTAGCATTTATTATATCAAATTTCTTCTCGCTAGAAAAACAAAAACATTTCGTTTTGTTTCAATGGCATTTTCTCTAATAAAAGTATGTAAACCCAGTGTTCAAAAACCTGCATAATAAATGATTGTTATATAAGTTGTTATTTGTACATATTATACGTAAAGAATTATGTATTTTTACTAAGATGTAGTTTTTAAAGTAAGTTCATTAGCAAATATAATACTGCTAGCTGTTGTTAGAATATATTGTAGTGTTCATAGATTATCTCGTTGTGGTTGTAATTCGTTGAGACCAACTCTTTTTAACATTAGTGAGATTGTTTCCATGTACTAATAGTTTGGGCCACGCAACTAAGTATACGTAATTGTAGCACAATAATGTTATGTTCAATCAGGGAAACGGATTGTTTAGCAAACTGTACTACAATTAAATTCAAACCAAAATTACTGTCATAAAATTGTTCAGTTGTTTGATGACAACAAGTAGTGTGTCAGTCTGTTAGACAATACATTTCTATGGCTAGTGACAATTTTAAAGCATCACAGTGCCCTTTATAAATATTTGATACATTACGTGCTAAGTTGTATATACTGGTAGTACTACTAGCTGCATCCGGCTAGGCGTAGGCTGGATGCCGACACCAACATGTTTGGGAAAATGTGATTGACGGCACATAATGCACGCGTTATCTGCCGTGATTGCTTGTTGAAAATTCATTCAACCAATCACAGCAGATAACGCGTGCTTGACAATTTGTCACATTAATTTTGCGGTAATCGAAACATGGGAAACCGGGGGTAAGTTGTAAAGGGGCTGCCTAATGTTATCGAGTTAGGCCCTGTTGTTGTGAAAACCAACGAATCAAATGATATTGTCAATTTTATCGTAACTTTGATATATAATAAATATGTTGTCTTTTTTGATCATTTTCTTATTTCCACATCTTATTTTGCGTTTTATTTATTATATATATTATAATCGAATATATTAGAAGTTATACGATATAGTTCGGTAAGTATTGATGTCTTAGAACATTATTTAACAAGAATAAGCTACAAGAACTTTTTTTTTCTTAATTACGAAAGCTTTATGTAGCATTGAAAAAAAAAATCTTAATATTTATATTATTATATTACGTCAATACATTTACATAGTTTGGCAGGGCATCGACATAATATCGAGAAATCATCCGACCAAAATAAAATAGTTAGAGACAAATCAAATTCTTTCTGAATGAATGAGAAGGTCAACGGATACCGAATTAGTTTAAAACGGTACCATGCCTTAAGTATCATGCCAATACATTAATTACATCTTCGGTTTTGAATTATATTCGCTGCAATAAAAATAAATTAATCCTTTATTCAAGAGCTCTTCCTGACAGTTCCTGAGTAGCATTAATAACTTTCTAATTTTCTTAAAACATGCATAAAATCTGCCTAAAAATAGTAAGGGATAATAAGCTTCCCTAAAATGCACTGAAATCCAAAATAATAAATCCGCCAGAACCAAGTACAAAGGTAAGCAATTTGAAAATAGCGCGCGGAACCGGCGTGTGAGGGAGAAGCTCTGTGCGAGGGAGACAGCACGAGTGGCAGGTAACAGTAACAGCTCACAGCCATGGCGGCGCTGGCTACACATTACGTTACGTATACGATACGTGCAGCCGCCAGCCGCCAGCCGACAGACTAGGCAGGATGAGACGCCACGCGCTCTAGTAAGTATTGACGACAGTGCGATGGCTACGATATAGTGGGGCAGGGAAATCAATATTATGTATTCTGTTTATAAAGCAACGAGTAAACATCTAGATGATGAAGAACGTGCCTATTTAATTTATGGTAAAGCCACTCATTCATTTAAAAGGAGAATGACAAATATTGTACGGAATATAAATTGCTACTAAAATAAAGAAATGTGTATAAAGACGTTGAGCACTGAGCAGTATTTACACAAGTAAGAGCCGAATAAGTTAGGATTCCGGAATGTGTATGAATCAAACCCGTTGTTGAATTATAAATATTTGCACGGAGTCAATATTTTGCCGGTGGCAGTATGTGACCGGAATGTCCATAGTGTGCTAACATGCGCAACTTTTTTATCAGCGATTTATTATCAGGCCAGTATTATATAACTGTCGGTGTGTATGTTTCCGTCTCGCTCGCACGCGCCCACAGCGCCGGCCGGCGAGTGTGCGAGCGGGACACAGCATGTTGCATTAAATTTCGATCCTATTCTGTAATGTTTTGTCCAATCGCGTCCGATCTCTGCGTGTTCCGGTTCTTTGTCATCAATGGGTTGCCGGGCGAGTCCATTTGGAGTGCTACTTGAAAATGATTTACGCTATATTTAAACGAGATTTTCAGCTATAAAACGATTAGTAATCCGTCCGATGGTTCTATCTATCGTTTCGATCGTGGTTTTCGTCCCGGGGTGCGGTATTTAGTGCGATCGCTCTTAGGCCCTTTCGGTATTAATGAGTCGTGCCCACTTCAGCTGACTGCGTCGTACGCAAGGCTACTCTAACTAAACTAGTAGTAGTCCGGCGTTCGAGGGAGACAGTCGGGTGCGATCGCGTGCGAGCGATATGCGGATATGTTATTGAGGTTTAAAATGTTTTTGGAACGTTTCCCTTAGGCGTGAGGCTGTAGGATCTCGTGCGGTGCGGGTCGTAGTAGTACGTAGTACACGGACAGTCGGACACAGTGCGTGGATAGCTCGGAGCTCGGAGCTCGGACGGTGGGCGACGCTCAATAATGCTCAAGTTCCTGACGCACAAGCTGCGAACGCATTCGTTGAATGAGGAGAGCGTTTCCGAGAAGGTGGGTGGCGGCGCGAGCGGCTACGAAGGTCACTCCGACACCAGAAAATGGCCGCCGAGAACAAAGGAGCCGCGCGGCCGGGGCCCGCCCGGCTGTGGGCCCCTGCGTGCGGCCCCGGCGCGGCCCCCCCAGGCCGCACTGACCGTGTTGTTGTTGCAGGTGGAGGAGCGCGACTCCGGCACCGAGTCCGACGACGAGGCGGAGCGCGCCGAGCCCGGTGAGTACTGGCTACTGGCTACTGACACTCTGCACACCACACACTGCACGCTCTGCACACCACACACCACACACCTGACACTGGCACTCGCCGGCCGGCGCAGCTCTTACATTTTCACCTCAATGACACCCAGTTTATCGGCGAGAAACTGCCGGCTGACACGTTACTCCAGAATAATTGAAAATCGATTTTGCAATCCGTCACACGAATAGGATTCCGTATTTGATAACGCTCAGGTGATAATGTAATGGAATAAAAACAATATACAATGAAGGTGGATAGTTTCCTTGTGTGTATGTTAATCGCTAGTATTATTAGAATCTTATTAGCATACTGACCCACCCAGGTGCGGCTCGTATTGTTTATTTTCCATTGAACCTACCAGAACCGCCTGGATCGTACGATGATTGACAATCAGTTACCTCTGTACATTTCCGCTGTGCTTACAGAACAGTCTTATGACCGGCTGATAAAGGCGCATTTCTTTGTTAATGTCTGGGATGACCTTGACGGGCGACCTTGAACTTTTATCGACATTATCCGAGGTAAATTGAAATATTGCGATGATGTCTATTAAGATGTGTTTCCATCGCTAATATTGAACCCGCTTTTCGATCCACAAAGAGCCGGATAACCTCTGTAATTTGAGTGTTTAGTTTCACATAGCCATACTATCTATTGAACACTAGGCGCTGAGCAGTAACCGGCACAAAGAAATGATAGATACACCTACTAGACTTTTTCTATTGACATCATGGTTTGTTACATTAGTTCCAAGAGTACATGGCTTGTAGTTTTTTGTCGGCATGCTCTGTCATGCCATTCGCCTATACCATAGTATAAGCCAGATTGATGAGTTGTAATCAATTTAAAGATAAATGAAACACCCGGACACACAAATTACCTGGATAGGTCTTTGACTTGCTCCTCTTAATTAGAACTATTTAAACTTAGTGCTGTACTTAGCTGGTACCTTGTAGCTTTAAAAGGTGTTGTTTCTGACAAATATGTATGAGTTAAATAGGAAACCAAAAGACTCATGGAGGCATTACAGTCTACTATTCCTCATTCTCTCCACACCCGGAAGTGTACTTATACTCGTATTTTATTTCTACTACTTCCAATAGTGTGACGTGGCTCGCCCAATATTTTCTCTTGGATATTATGCCGACCGCCCAGAAGCCCTATGTCTTGATCGCTCCCATGAAGCAAGCTATGAGACTGGTTTTATAGCAAATGATTTGAGCCTAATCAAAAAAAGTGTCTCATTTCCTTGCATTCTGCCACTTTTTACGATTTGACGTACTATCAACATTCGTTCACTATTGATAACAGTTAACGCGTTCTCCTACACACAAGGAATGTTGTAGAAATATTAGGAATCATTCAGGAATATATCAGGATCTTTGTATGTTTTCATTACGTTTTCATAGTAAACACACATCGCGCTATCGGTTTTCTTGCAAGACATCGAAAGATTTCGAAAGCTGAGAAATTATTAAATCTGAGCGCAAAGTAAAAACCTATTGCTGTATAATATAATAAACTATAATTATTAATAATAAAGTAATCAGTTTGAGCGAATTTCAGCGAGAAACTTAAGTATTGATTGGCAGCATGGCATAATTATTTAAGTGCACTTGATTAGGTGGATTGCGTTACTGCTCTGGATATTTAACTCTCGGTATATTGGAAAGCACGGAGATTTTCATTGGCTGCAATATTTTATCCGTCTACGACTTATATTATTTTATAGGGAGTAGACAAAGGCTTCTTTCATGGGGAGTGGCCCGAGAGAACATTACTCAGATTCTACCGACATCCTGTAGTTGTGTATATTATTTTGTCAGTGCAGGAGCTTCCTTCAATTTGGTTGTCAATCCTGAGTATGCATCGTTTGTGGTGTGTCTTTGATTGATGGAATGATGTCTTCCGATCCGGACAGTACGAAATGTAGGCCTATATGCGCTTCCTTTTGGTGAAGATATGGTGCAGATAAGTTGATGATAAAACGTTGCTCCATCGACAGACGATGATGGATCTTTATTTAAACTATACTCAATATATTACTGGACAAGCCGCTAGGGTTATGCGATAGTTGTCGGTATTTCCGCACCCAGTCGTCCTTAGCTACATCTGTATTGCCCCGGTCTGTTGAATACATCCAGCCGTAGGTCTAGGTAGCAGGTGCCAACGACCATTGGTTCCGTTAAAAACAAAACAATAAAAGCTGGAGCTGTTGTAAGTTGTTCTGCAATACCTAGTCAATAGTAAAAGGATCTTCAGATAATTGGAATCGCCCAAGTTCAACTGACAGGTATTACATATACATGTCAAATTTGTGATTGATGAATTGAAGCGTTACATAACATATGTGTTGTCTGGCTGTATGTGCAGATGTTAGGAAGCTCATCATAATTGCGTGTGCCAAAGTCTAACGCTATTAAATACACGAGTGATTATCACTCGGTTAGCGAGCTGGACACAGGATCGTTGATAACGTGTGCTCTATGACGTTTCAGTTGGAATAGAAAAAAGACTTGATAATTTAGGGATAAACTGTATTGTCAATCAATATTGTACTTTGCCAGCCACCTTCTTTTGATGGTTCTTCTTCGATTATAGTGTCGCCTAGCTATTTCACTAGCATTTTGAATCAGCCTCGTCCACAGATCATAGAAACAACTGTTGTTTCTATGATCTGTGACCTCGTCAGTGCTATTTGATCCAGGTTTTATCTGCAAGTTTTTATGGGTCCGTGGACCGTTGTAAAGTGACTATTGTTTTAGACCTTTTCCCAGCCGTTAAGGCGATTTATACACCCCAATGTTAACGCAATACTGGCCGTGCGCCCGCTCGGAGCCAAAATATCAATATTGAACCTCCTTTTGAACATATATTATTTGATTTACATATGCTTTTTCAGTTATGAAGAACAGCCATGGATTTTTCTGTGTAAAAATGTTTTTAAACATCCAAGTCCTTTTGGAGGTGTATCCAAAAGTTGCGAAAAAATATCGTGTCTTTAATTATTTTTTAAAGCAAATATAATATTAATACGAAAAAAACTTTGTTTCAAAAATAATGTAAATGAATCAATAATAATATTTCTTTTTTTCAAACCTTTTGACCTAGCCGTTACTAAGGAGTATGCTTTAGAAAGAACTGTTTTACGGCACTAAAGCGGTGGAAGGCCCTTAATATCTAACATCATTACGTCGAGTTCTTGTTGTTCCATTTGCAGATTATTGATGATCATTTCGTGAAGTCCACTACCTACAATTGTATGTTTCCATGTCCTGTATTAGGGTTTTATGTTTATTTTACTTTAAATGCAATCCCTTAATGGTCTCCACGGTCATGCAACTCGGCAATTATACGCTGAATGTTTGAAATAAAATGAATATCTGTCGCTTGCTCTTATTATTGTTAGTGTTCAGCTAATGGGTTTAGTTTACAAGCTATCTTTATGGCTACATCCGTTTCCACGTTCAGTGTAAACATGCAGGCTGACACATGATTACATTTAATTACGTCTATGATATCTTAGCTGTTATGTGTTATTATAAGCATTCGTATTATTTACTTTGACCACTTGTGTTTATCTGTTCTGGCTTAGGTTTCATTCAAGAATAGCTTATGGTAGGATAGAATGAATGATCAAGTCTTGACGTCTGGAAGGCTTTTAGCATAAACATAACATGGCTTCCGTATTAAGAGTCCTCCGTGTTTTATAATTAATTCAATTTTGTCGAAGGTTTTATTTTTGTAGACAAAATCTTAAAAATCTTTTCGATACTTTCCAAAAACCAAAAGTCGGCTTCTACAAAAGATCCAAATTAATTTTGTGTTACATAACGATTGTCATCGGACCACCTAGCCATTAACCATCGGCTATCTTATCTGGCAGATAAGCCATGTCGTTTGTGAGATAGCACGACGTGTGAATCATATCAGTGGTCACTGGTGGTGTACCGGTGTCGTGTTTGATGCTGTCGACTGCTCGTTGCTCGAGGACGGAGGATTTACTGCTCGTGTAAAGGCACGAGGTTAGATGCCTCTAGACTTCCGATCCTTCCTTGAAAATTTGCCGTTTTCACTAACAGCAAAAACACTTTACCTGACTAGACTACCTGAATATTATTGCACTGCATGCAGAGCCGACAGTTGGCCATTGGACAGTGCGCTTTTATTTAAAAATCATTTTAGTGAAAACATGCATGTTTGTGCTGATATACTATGGGGATTTATAAAAAAAAAATCTAAAAGAACAATGCCGAAATCGTGGCTGACTTACAATTTGATAATCTGAAAAAGTGAAAATTATATACGAAAGAAATTCCATTAATTGGCTTCGTTTTTTCAAAGTATAACATTAACTGTAACACCACGGATAAAAATAATCATTATACATGAAAGATATTTGATTGCTTCGTTAACTTTCATTAGCTTAGTGTTGCCATTTTATACTTATTCTGTCAAGTGACAATAGTAACCGTAGTAAGCACATCATTATTGTATTTGTTTTTTATAATTAAACGGAGTAAATGAATCACGAATACCGTTTTGCTTCTAAGTGTAGATGTTCCTTGCAGATAGGTAAGAATACTGTAGTGTAATAGAAATAAATGAATGGTCGGCAAAACTACTAGTATCCAAGTCTAAAAAATTGATTGCTTACGAAAACCATTTGATACACGTCAAATTCGCATAGTATAAATAAATATACTATATCCAAAGTGTATATTTTACATTTCATGCTAAAATAACTAGGTTAGGGAAATACTAATGCGATATTGCCCTTTTTATTTCCTCGAAATTGAAAAATGTTATTACCTATTCAACACATTAAAAGTTACCTACCTTACAGACATAACCTATAAAAGTTCATGATTGAATATCTATTATTCTCGCCATTCCTGAACAAAAATTCACACACAAAGTAATACAGAAGATGACCCTGAGTTAAACCAGATATTTTTCTATCTATCTATGAAGAAATTAACTTTAGAATCTGCTTATCAATGTTTGAAATTGATTAGCAAGTTTTATAAATAAATCTGAAGATTATTAATTTTCGGTCAAGTATAGATTTTGGGTACAATTACAAAAAATTAATAATGTGATGATGAGCGGTAGATTTTCACAAGTCTCTATCGAAGAATAGTTGCTGCTGCCAATTTAAACTCATGGAACAGCTGAGAGCTGGTGCAGCATTATGTGTAAATATCATCAACTGTAAATATGGGCCTAAATATAACATCATAGAACATACTACTAAACACTGTTTTTAATCTTCTCCTTGACGGTGGGCTGTCAACCTTTACACTTTGGCTGCTCTCTGTTCTCTTTCTTAATGACATTGTTGTCCATATCCACCTTCGTCTTGCTTGCCCCTTACTATTGCTGCTAAGTACCAAGTAGCCAGGCGTATAAGAACGGTTGTTGTACTGAGGAGCAGGTCTTAGTTTCGCAACGTGTCCCCAATTACCTCGTCAGTATTGAAGGCGATATTTATTTACTGCGAGGCCGGCACGCAGTCTGCGACTCTTCATCGACAATCCAGTCAGAAGCAGAAGTTCCATTACTGGCACATACATAAAGGCACACCTTTTTCCTATTTGGGTAGGCAGAAACTACAGAACGCCACCTGCTACGTTCCTTACATACACTATTTCTGTCAGAACGCGATAAAATAAACTCGTGAAAGAATTCTTTATACGCCGTGAAAAATCCATGAGACCACACAATTTATAAGACGAGATGACTTTCTTATTATGGCTTTTTTCAATTCTGAAAAACATAGCCCTATTTCCTAATAGAAGTTGTGCTGGTTTCTGATATTAATTGTGATTGGCACCTTTTGAAATGGGACATACGGGACTGCAGTAGACTCAGGTTCTAAATTAGATATCCAGTTTATGCTACTTGACTAAATTCTTATTTCACTTATCTTATGACCTTATAGTTGGGCTACTCAGTGGTATACCGATTGGTTTCTGTGCATTAGGTCTTTGTTTTTTTTTACCTTTGTGGCCTTGTATGATTTGTACAAAGTAGACATTCTGCTACTGTCCTACTATACGACAGTAAGAGAACGCACGCAACACAGAACTAATAACATAATTAGATTGGAGCACACACGTGCGATGCCCGTATCTGCTCGGGTTATGAAATTTTTCCACGCGGCTGATAACGGCCCAAAGTGCTGTGTCAACAGTGTAAGCTGATATCAACTATGTCCTGGTCAGGTGCCCTAGTATATGTGCCGATAGGTGAGAATCGTAAGTTGATTAAATAATATTGGGCCTGTCACCGTCCTGGATATTTCCATATTACTATGTTTTGCATTTGAATTGTACCCACAAATTTTGGCAGCCTATTTTTGATACTAACCCTCCGTTTTATATAAAAATACATAGAATAGCTCTTTTTTTGATTCCTGCTATTTATTGCTGTATGGTGTCCATTTTCTAACGGAACCTAGATGAATAAGGATAATATTGTGCAATCATTTTAAGCAGTAAAACCCCTGCGATTAACTAACAGCCAAGCAGAATGGTGTATTTTTTCAAAAATCTAAGTGCTAAATCCTCAAGTTTTTGTCCTTGACTTGTGAACTGGAACACAATGTTCGTAGCAACCAAATATTACGTTGACCGGCTTTCAAAACGGGCGACTGGCATTGTTCCCCAACCTTGCTTCTTTCGAGGGTCAGAACCTGGGCCACTTGACCCTTCCAGGTTTCACAATGTGTTGAAAAGTCTCACCCAACTTTATTGTCAAAGAAAATGATTTATTTGCCCATTTGTCCCTAAGAATGAATAAAGATTTTTTTTTTTTTCATATATTGTTCTTTGTTCACGATGCAGCGGTGGTTATTCATGATTTTTTAAGAAACCAGTTCCCACAAAAGATGTTTTTTTTTTCTTAACACTGAAACTTATCTTTCTACATAGTTTTGACTAGTGAAGGCCCCTTGTACTCAGTAGGTATCTTACCAAATACACCAAGGACATTACCAACAGTTGCTATCAAATCTGGCCCATACCTCGAGCACGTGTAACTGAGCACAGCCAGCTGCTGTTTACACAGTGGTCAAGATAAAGTTGTTGGCTCGGAGTCTGAGGATTAGCGCCGTAAAACTACACAATTACTTGCACTCCAGTAGAATACTGTGTCTACGTTGTTCAAGTTTCATAGCGAACTGAATGCTTGTACATACATTTGAATTTTATTGGGTTTTAAATCTTAAAGGCTTGCGTTTAGCATTTTTATTGTTATGCTTAGATTTTCTTACTTTGACTGCGATCACAATTTCTGATTAGTTTTTATTGTAATGGCTGAATTTAGTTCTACCATCTGTTTTACAAGTTGGCGATTTGACTTGTTGTATTGAGCCCATCCTCATATTTGCCTATCATATTTAACTTCTTCTGCACCCATATTTCGTAAGTGAATAAGGCAACGCAAAGAGTTTGACCGCTATCCAATCGACCAGCAGTCGTATTGCGTAAGTGAATACGGCAACGCAAAGAGTTTGACCGCTAACCAATCGACCAAATCGACCAATCACATGCGAGATGAATGACGCGAAGTGGATTTCCGTCTGTAAGTTTGAGCAGACCGAATATCAGAACAAACCATTATGTAACTTGACTGACCTCAAGCCATAAGGTCATAAAGCAACGTAACGTGTTCGGAACCTGATCGATAGTGGTAGCTCATTATCAGGCCCCACATCTGCATTGTGATAGCCGTTATCATCACACACGCCTTGCCTTTGACTTTTATCGCCACTTGATCTTGAACGCTGGAAGGTCAAATGTTTCAGACACATTTTATAACACTCGCCAAATGGAGTCATGGCTAAAGCGCTTCTTCTTAGCGTGTCGGTGGCAAATATAGTTTTTAAATTATGTTTGGCCCAGTATTCAGCTACGATCCATGCACAGGTGACAGGGCATGCGGTACGAAACGAAAGGTGAGCCAAGATTTATGTGCTCTTGCTCACTGAGCCTGGACTGGTTTCTGCTCTATGAGTAACTTGGATTTCGATGCGATAAGATCTCTATAATTGCAGTTATTATTATTTTGATGCACAGCGCTTCATTATTACCTTTTGTATCCTGTAGGTTTCAACAACATAACATCACCCCTGCGTTTCCCGAAGGGTTCGGCAGACGTACACCTATAGTACAGCCACAGTTCACTAGTTAGTTTTCTTTGTTATTAGCCTTATGTCACCTTGGTAGTCAAACCCAATCTGGCCAAATGGCGGCACTGCAATCGGGCAAAAACCTGGTTTTGAGTCAGTGAAAAGATTTGGTCTTAATTAATTCTTTATTGTACATCAAAAACAACATTACATACAGTGTGATAATAAAGTACATGTACAAAGGCGAGGTTAACTCAGTGTTGAGTTCTCTTACAGCAAACCCTAGAGATAGACAGAGAATGATGACAAAAGAGGGTAGGAGGGCAGGCGTTAAAAGGAAATGCTCTTTAATTTTCCTCTTGAAGACATCGAGAGAAGAGCTATCGCGAAGGGAGTGTGGGAGAGAATTCCAAAGGTGCACTGCAGTTACAGAGGAGCCATCATAACGGCTGGAAGTGTGACGCGGAGTACGAAGGAGAAGCGAAGTGGCCGGGCGAGCGTGCGAGCGTGCGACAAGGTTTGCCCCTCAGGATGAGGTACTCAAAACTCGTTCGCGAAGGTATTGAGGCGAATTAGGATTGTGCAGGATAGTACGAGTATAGAGAAGGGATAGAATATGGGTAATGGCTTGAGTTCTCTCATTTGAGAATTGATTCATAATGTCCTCAGAATTCCAATAAACAAGATATTTAGCACCTTTATCTTCGTCTTCAAGAAATACAGCCTGACAGTCGACAGCCAACCTTTTTGTAAGCTTAGCCATTAATGTTTGCAAAAACAACATGGTCCTATAAGCTAGTACTACACCTAGCTGTTACAGGTCTCAGGCGATTAGATCTAGGTCTTACTTTTTCTAACCGGTTCAGTCTAGGTAAAGCCAGTTACGGCTCTTAAAAACCGGTTGTTTGTGCTCTTTTACACCTAAATCTAGTACATAGAGACTGAGAACATGCTGGTACCACGGGCTAAATGATCAATACGGTCTTTCAAAGTAGTGTTAATGTCCCTTAAGACTTGCTACAAAGTGAATAGATGTCTTCACCTGATAGCTTACCTCCACCATTCAAATTATGAGCCATCAAAGTATCAAAATCCAGTTATGATCCAGTTAAGCAGATAATTTAAACCATAGTATAGAGACAGTGCTATTTTCTGTAGCCGCAGTTCCAAGGTTATCAAGTAAAAGTTATGAACACAATCTGTCCTAAACATAACAAGTTGTGATAGTCAGAAGCTTCTAGCAAAATGTTATGTAGTCGTTTATCGATGTTATTATATATTCAATCATTCAACATCGTATAATATCGCAGGCCACTGCTGGATTATTATTTAATTAAATCTGTTTACTTATCTTTATATCATTCTTTAAATAGGCCTATCATTACTTATCGGTACTGAAATATAGAGTGACATATACTTGGTCCAGGTGTTGTTACCATTCTATAGTCCTGATCCTAATTTCGTGCATGTTTTTGTCTCCCAGTCATCACTTTTCAATTTGTACCCATTAAATCTGCCACACAATAAAGTTTCTTGGCTCAACTCCTCTTATAATATTAAGTGCACGTAGTCAAAACTAAATCGTTATGCATGGTAAACAAGTGTTATCGAGTGAATGTATTATGTTTTGATATTGATTCGCTATCGAGCGGCGATAACCCGCGTTTGGGTGTATCGAGCGAATGAGCAGTAGCCGGCATGTCGCGGAGCCGACTGTACTGAACACGTATCGTACTGTAATATGTGCTGCTAGACTTACTGCTCGAGGACCTGATGGTGGATATGGGTGAGCCTTGAACATAGTAATTTCTAGGATTTTGGCTGTTCAGCTCCGAATTTGTTGGTTGGAAAGATATGGGTAATAGTTGGTTTCTTTGTGTAAGAGAGAATAATTGTAATTTGGAATGGATGATGTGTCGGATCAGTCCTGATGTTTTTTCATCGTACTACATACTTGTATACAATAATGACAAGCCAGTATTTCGCTAACTGACAGCTAACAACCGGTCAAGGCTTTGCCTTTCTTTGTAGATCTCTCAAAAATAATACTATAACCACACTAACCTCGTAGATAATCCATCGGTTCAAGCTAATATCCGACGAAACAAAGAAACGTATGATGGCAGGGATGAACGGCGAAATGCTCGTCGATCATTGTGGCAAAAAGCGCAGTCGCTGAACAATCGTGGCATCATGCTCGCTTAGCGCTTACACTCGTATCAACTTCTAACATGAAATAAATACTACGTCTACGTCATGCTAGCAGCGAATTAACAGATTATTTTATTTATTTTGTGTTGTTTGTGAAATTTTCTGTTGTGTCGTGCAACTACAAAAGAATTGATAGCACGATGATCTTGCCTTTTTAGTAATGGTCCCTCATAGCCCCCTCTTGGCTTATGGCGTTAAGGCCTTTCTACCTCTTCGTGTCCATGGCACGACAGTATTTCAGATATTGTTGGCCCGAAACTTCGCAACTTAAAATAAGGGCCTTTTTCTAATGAGGGTCGCTATTTCTCTGCAGTTTTCAATAAGTTAAATTTTAGTTTCGTAGAAGATAAGAGATTTTAACATCTGCTTCGCTAAGTTCTACATGAATTCAATTTGTAAGGTGTTACATAATATCGATCTTTATCTACAGCACATTTTAAAACTGCGTTTGCCAAAGGATCGTGTGTCACTCGCATATTTGATCAGCCTATATTTACCTACGCAAAATGTGTAAAAAGCACAAGTTAGTACTGGTAATAATATTGAGGTTGTCCTTGACAGTTATCAGGGAGTGATGTGCTGCGTGGTGTGTGGTGTGCTGTGTGCGGTGTGTGCTCAGGTGAAGCGCTTAGCGCGCGAGTCTCCGGCGCCGGCCGAGCGGCGTGCGCCGGTTGGCTAGCCTCTGTGTTGTCTTAAACTATGTGACATCATGCTTGTAAATAGCCTCATTATTAGACGTGCATGGAGCTTAAATTGTGTCGAGGTACCTCTATTTTATTTGGATGGTCACCTCGTACCTCATACTAGTACCTATACAATCTAGCTGGCTTGGCATATTTTGCGGAATAATATGGTAAACGGTGTTTGACCACTATCTCTCATCATTGTCTACTGTCTGACTTCCCATTAGGCTCAGAGATCCAGAAGATGATTGCTGCTGGTTTTCATTACAATTATTTTTTGCAGAATTCCCTTTTGTCCTCAAGTTCGCCAGATTTTTTTATTGTCTTAGGAATTTGTGTTTGAGGCTTTGATATCCACGATATTTGAATAACAATTGTGTTGTGCTATTCCAATTAGGTACATTGATAAAAATGAATCATCCGCTGTAAAGTTTTAAACATTTTCACCATCAATTATTGTTTTGGCAAGATCACTCCGCTTGCTTAAAAGATGATCTGTATAATATTTTGTTAAGCAACGCAACTCGGACTCATCCGATCCTAAATCTCATTGCACTGAATCTCGGTGCGTCGCGCCGCGTGCGTCTTTAATATTATGAATAAAACATGTCTCCAAAAGTGGATAAATTAATTGATGGGCATTTCTCCGAAGCCTGGCTTACGAGGAGATGGCTACCGGATTCGATGCCAACAGGGCTGGCACTAGCTCTTGGCAAATACTTTTATCGTGCCGGTTAATATTAATTTCGCAATTTTTCTCAAGTGTTTCTTGACAAACAAAAATGTTTACCACGTCGACGCAGGGTGGTCACATTTGTTTTGAATGTCTTTCGGGCAATATATGCACGGTAACTGCAGCTTTTTTCTGCCAATTTTCTTGTTTTACCCATCCATCTACCTACAACTATACGGCAAATTATCCGAAATATTAAAGATTTCTCGTGTTATTCATGTGATAGCAGTCATCGGTGGTAGCCCTGATGCTCGTGAATCGTGTTTCTCCTCATCAATTGACAATTGCGCGTTGAATGGGCCCCCTGCGCGCGCGGACGTACTTTGCGCCGCATGTAGTACCTACTGAGTACTGCTGCAAAAAGCGCCGACGTGCCCGTCGCTCTCTTGTAGCCAGACGGCCACCTAACTGTATCCTGTGGGCTGTGGATACGCCGCACACAACTTACGGGAGCCCTAACATAACCTCTCAGACATGTCAACGGTTATGTTTTTTTTCAAGTCTTTTTTTGCGCAGTGCCCTTCCCCACTTTCGAGTAATTTCATGGTTTACGTACCAACCTCATTCTTCATCCATTAAACCAATTCTATTCTCATCTATTTATGTAAATGAGTCTCAGATATATGATTAGCTAAATTGCTTGGTAAATTCATCAAACGCTATTACCGCGGGTAATTTGCCGAATGTCCGTTCATGGATTGCATTGCTCCGGCATTAGATGCAGTGTTTAATGTTTAGCTTATAATTGACTGCATTCCTCGAGATGTGCTCGGTGGAGTGGCGATAGTTTCGCAACGCGCCGCGAGTCTGGACGTATCGTGGAAGATTACATGCATTTGTAATCGAGTGCTTGTACCATTAGCGCGCCGATGATTCCTGGTCCGCGCGCCGCCGGCAGCTGAGAGTCGTCAGTCGTCAGTCGCGGAGAGTCTCCGAGGTCGTGACAACTAATTCTAACAAACAATGCGCTGACCCAACCGGCGGCGAGCTGATGTTTTGCTCCATTGTAACTCGTAAATGTATTACAAAATATTTATACTGACTTGTTTAGTTGTTTAGGAAATCGTGCGGAGTGACCGGATGAACGGACCGCCTCGTCTGTCGTTCACGATATTATTAAAAACCAAGGAATTCGTTCGACGTTTTGGTCACGTGAATGCTATTTAGAGGTCCTTGCTCTGATGGTCTGATTCTTGCTCGTAATATCATTTATTCTTGTATAAATCGATTTAGAATGTTTGCCATATATGTTCTAATGGAGCTCTCTTTATTATTGTTTACACTAGTTTTGTTATGTTCATAAAACGCGTTTCACATTGACAACTTAGTAAAATTGTGAATGTATAATTTCGCAATGCCAAAATTCAGGGTTGAGCTGTGAGATGTTTAGAATACAAGAAAGGCATTTAGCTGTGATTGTCATTAGGATGGGCGGTGCGTCCGCACTCCGCAGCCCGTACACGGCTAGGGCTAACTGATCGGCATTGCATTGAGCGTGAGCGGGCATTAGGTCTGTGCGCTGGACACGGGCCTTATCTTAATGTGTAATGTGTCCTCGGAGCGTCGCCGGTGCTGCCCCGGTACTGCCGGTCCGGGGGCCTCCGGTACGACCTCACATTATCTCTATCGGGATTACTGCGAGTGCCGTTTACTTTTGTGGACATGACAGTTAAGGGCGTGGCTCTTTAATTAGCGGTGAAAATTTTTTCTGCCGTTCCCATGTCCTAAAATGTGTTTATTTTTACAAGGACTGGCTTTTTAAGAACAATTTTTTTTCGTACTTTTTAAAGTCAATCCCTCAAACGATAGCGAAAATGTGGCAGCTTCAATTTTTAAGAAGTGTCGAATAAGCAAACAAATATTAGTTGGGCGAGTGAGATTCCTTAGTTATTTTATTAGAAGCAGTCAAGGATAAACATATCATGATCTGTTATCTGAATGGAAATTATTAAGGAAAATGTGCAAGTGCCTCTATCAGTAGCTTCGGTTCAATTTATATGAATCGCGACCAGATTTGAAATATCGGATGCAAAGCTGCACCAAGGTGGAACCCTTGTAGTTTATAAGGTAATCGGTCACATTAAGTTAGGAGATAGATACATTGTACTTGCCGACGCATAACATGGACATTTCAAGTCCCAAGAAGCAAGTACGAGGAATGATAAGAGTCGCGTGCGGCGTGGGCAGCCCATTCGCGCCAGATTATGAGGCTGACGACCAATCGGCGCGCGTCGCATGCCCCCCCCCCCCCTCCGTCCCTCCCGCCCGGTCAGCTGGCCGTAATCGACGTATAATCAAAACTTGTACGAGTGATAAACATATTGCGTGGTGCTGGTGACCGACCGCTCGACACGGTGAGAGAAATTTCTACTTCCTCAAATTGTATACTGACTCGAGAATATCGTCCATCCTGTCCCAGGCCTTGTGTTAGTTGTGCTTGCTCGTTCTACTGATGTTGCTCAAAGCTACACTCTTGTGAAGAGAAGCATGTGGGTGAGCGCGACACGTTGGACGAGCACATCTGTTATCCTCTTCTATTCTCTTCAAAACTCGACATTCCATTTCATGTGTTAAGACTTTAATATTAGTTTGAGTGTTTTATGCGTGACGTTTTGTGTGCTTCGTGCGCCGCAACGTATAGCCTTCTTATCTGAAGTATTCTTACAGCTGCAGTGCATAGTGCATAAATCAAGGAACAATACTCTCGTTGTTATGTGGCGACTGACGGGGTTAGCAGCTATTCAGCTGTTCGCATTAGCGAACGCTGACCACTCGCACATCCACGTTGCACTTGTGGGTCATCCGCGATCCGCGATAGCCCAGAGCGACCAGCCCACAGTGTCAGCACCCTGGTTATACTGATGCTTACGAGCTTCAGAGCATTTTTTACAGTTAGTTAACTTCCTATTTAGTTACGATGATGAGAGGTTTACGTAACTCTTTTTGTGGTTGGTTATATCATTATAAAGTGTGCTATTGTTGGCTTTTTACAGATGTGCTCGCCGACTATTGGTGAAGGTTGCTCATAGTGGAACAGGTTTTTGTTAGGTCGGTGATAGGTACCTATCGCAGGCTTTTTTTGTCGGTGATAGCTCCATAAATCAAGTTTTTTCTTCAGTCAGCTATAGGTATCTCAAATTTTTTGTTGATTTATAGAATAATTTGTTTCTGTGTAGGCAAAAGTTGTAAGTACTCCATCGTTCTGAAGGAATCCATACGGAAAGTTTAATGGTGCTCAGCTTGCCTGAAGAAGGCTTTATCTTTAGAGTCTCTTTCTGTAATGAGTGTCCCAATTTGTTGAAGTTGTTTAATCTACACTAACATTATGTTTGATGTAAAGCTGTTCTACAAATAGGTTCTCAAAAGTTTATATTTTTACTTCGGAGGCTCCTCCTCTTTAATGAACCGCGGCAGTATCTCATAGTTAAGTGTGGCCCTTTCGCGTAACTTATGTTATGCAGTTGGGCCGTCGTACCGCCTGCCGCCCAGATAGACATTGCGCAACTTTACATTGCCATCAACTTGATGGGCTCCTCATCTGATATGTTGCAGTAATAAGAGCCTGTGCCGCCCAACGTTACGGCTAACTCAAGATAGTATCTTTCGATATCTTCGTTACGCGGAGGAGGCAAGTCAGTAATTTTAGTAGTTAGTTACTTCAATTTCCTTGTGCCAATGTGATTTTGCTCGAACGAAAAATGCCAGACACTCGCCATGGCTGTATCTGTAATACATGATTATATCTTAGCGACGTTGTTATTAGTATAAGTTATGTCACGGCACCGGTCGGCGCGGTCTCGGGGGCCTGTTTTTACTCGAATATCGTTTTTTTACGCGACGTCCGCCTCGGGCGGGAGCGAGCTGGTGCCGCGCCACTGCTGTACTGTTTGTTATACTGCTCTACTGCTGTACTGTTGTAATGCAACCCTACGCCTCCGCCGACCACTCGATGTGGTTTTAAATGTTATATTTTTTAAGTGGTGGAACCATAAAATTTGAAACCTGTTTAAACTCATCAGCGCGAATGTTTTTCCTCCGTTCTGCAGCCGAGGACTGAGGAGTAAGGACAGTCAACGCAGCTGTACCCGCGAGTTCAGTGAAGCTGTGTTTACTATAGAGTACCCAACAATACCATCTAACAATAATTTATTGCCATATAAATTGATTAGAAACTTGTTTCTGCGGCGTTCGTGATGAAAACGTAAAAAATTCACAATTTAATTGTATGCGTATGAGTGGTGATTGATTCACTTGGGAGAAGCGCTGGTGTCGCTGCACAGTGCACAGCGCACATGTCGTCATTACGCAACGTGTAATCGTTAGTTAACCCGAGCGCATGTTGAGGCAGGTCGCGGCAGGACATTATCTATGGGCGATGCAGTCGTACGTGTTCGCCTCCATGTTCACTATCATCACTCGACTGGCTGACGGCTACGAGTGCGAGTATATACCGCACATTGTGTGCTATTCTGAGCGCAACTAACAATCGGCCTAATGTCAGAGTAAATGCGATTTCATTTGACCAGCGTTTCATGATAGTAAATTAATTGTGAACTGTCTTGTTACCTGTGGTACAACAATACTCTATTATGTTACAAACAGCACTCGGTATAGGCTGGACAGTTGTCTAGTAATCTAGTTTATCGTGCACATTATGAGGCATCGATCGCTCGGCCGTTGGACTGGCATTCGATCGTGAGGCAACGTCCTCAAATAGCCGCTGCTCCTATGCATATTTCATTCGAGAGCCCTACGTGGCGACGTCCAGCTGTGACCTTTTCCCTGTGCTTTTATGACGGGAAACAATGAGTATTGTAAAGCTCTAAGGTGCCATAGTCAGTACGTAGTCGTACTTCTCCCTGCATACCTGATAGCAGAGTTTGTCTTTTGCCTTTACTAGGTCATAGATAAAGTCTATTGTTACACTTCCTGCGCTGCCTGATAACACCAATGATTAATGACGAACCTATTTACGGTAGTCTTTTCTGTTATCACTTCTTCAGCTTACGCCTTAAAGCTGAAAATACAATTTCTTTGTGTAGCATCCGTAATCTATGCTTTAAGGCGCAGATACCCCTCAGTAACTGATTTTAAAATGAGAATCACGTCTAAACGGCTAGTCGTAATTTTTTGGAAAAATATATATGTTACATTAGACCATTTTCTTTATAATTTGATCTAAGAAAACTTTCAGTTTTATTCAAATAACATAGTGTAGGTAATAAATTTGTAAAGTTATGTCTAACAAGGACAAAAACACGACAATCGCACCAAAACCGCTGGGCGTATTTTAATGTAATTGTCACCATCTCAAAGACAATTTTACTATCTACATTTTGATTTATTTTTTAAAGTCATAGAATAATAAGGAAAGTACAAAAAACCACTGAATTTTGTGTCGCGCGGGAGTGAAACGAGTGCAGTTTTAGTACCGTCAAGATCGTTGGCGACTGTCGTCGTCTTAAGTATAATTTTATTGACACATCAAAATGTCCTGGTCAAATTATCACATTATTATATTGTTTATCGCCACTGCCCACCTAAATACCGATATCTGGCGCGATGGACTTGATGTGCCGATCACAACGAGGCATTTGCATTCAAATTGACGTTAAAACCAATGTACAATATGTACAGGAAAACTTCAAGAATATATTCCAAAGTGTTTGGACAGCGATCCGTTCCACCGTAATGAACATCTTGGAACACGGATTCCTATTCAAATGTAAAACATTTTTGTACGCATGCCAAATCTCCTTACGATTCCTCTTTCTCTTACAATTGAGATAAATTGTTTTGGACAACGTCACCCCATTTTATCAATATCTCAGTGCAATTAACACATTTTATTGTTGGGAAACTGTTTGTTTTTTTTTTTTTACTACTATACCAGTTTTGTTGTAGGAATGTCTATTCTTAAAGAATTAATAAAAGTAGGTAAAGGTAGTTCATTAAACCTGTCAGATTTGATTCGGTAAAAAGAATGCCACAATTGCACTTAAGCCTAGAAACTTTAGAAAGATTAGAGAACAACATAACACGGAATTATGCACAAACTAAACAAATTTCAGATTATTAATTTCAAAAATAGAATCTTAAAATTCTGCCAAAAGCCGTTTCGACTTGTCAAACAGATTATTTAGGCGCAGAGTGAGTTTCTTAACAGCCACACATAATAGCTTCGCGTTTTAGCAGTGTGTGTGGTGGGAGGGATCTGGGTGCAGAGCGGGAGGTGCACAGTAGTGTAGCTGTAGGTACTGCGCGGCCGTTCAACTCTGAACCGAAACGGGGTCGAGGAGGTTACCTCGACGCACGCCGCATGCGCCCGCACAGAAACGCAACTGCGAATGGCCCACCAAAAATGTGCAGAAGATGGCCTAATGGTCTGATCTCCTTGACAGTTCTGCCTTTATACTTGAACCCCCCATATAATATGTAAATCGTGTAACTCCGTCCTTTTTTCAAACCCATTATGCGTTGCCAAAATGCAGCGTATTGATTTCCGCTCAAAAAGATTCCATGATTTGTAATAAACGCGAGACTCGTTACGCCTCTTCGTTCCAAAACTTATTTTTCATCTAAAATTATGATATTTAAATGACACTGCACGAACCAGTTTTGGCAGCTTTTTTTGCACATTCTTGTTTACATTACTGTAAAAGTTCTCGTGAGTGTTAATATGCGTGATGTGTTAAACAGTTGAATCACTGTGATCGGTTGCCAGTGGCAGTGGCAGTGCCGCCTCGCACCCGATACGTTGCACCACGTCGCACTAATTATCGGACAAACAAAACACGCTCTTATAAAATTATATCAGATCTTAAGACGTCAGAGCACTGAGACAACCAACAACCCGTAACCCGTAGCTAATGTACTTGGAAAATTGTGTCAACCAAGAGAAAAGGCACTTTGTTACATTAACAGTTTGGCGAAAGGTTGACAACCTGTTACTACATAGAGAACATTTTAAACTACAAAGAATTCAAATTAAGCGGTTTAATCTCCATGAGAGAGATATCTCAAAAAATCATTATTTAACCGACTTCCCAAAAAGAAGGAGGTTCTATGTTCGGCATTATGTTTGTTTTTTTTTTATGTATGTTCACCGATATCTCCGTCAATTGTGGACCGATACTGAAATTTTTTTTTAATTGAAAGAGTATGTTCCGAAATTGGTCCCGTTTTAATTTGGTGAAGATCTGATGAAGGACTTCGAAGATATACGACAGAACTCTTCAATAAATAACGGCAAATCTCTCGGGATTGCTGCAGTCGCATGTCTGTTTATTGTTTATACCATTTCATAACATAACGTCACGCCAGTACACTCTTAAGGGGTACGCAGATCTCTCATTTCACCGGTTATGTTCATGTTTCATGATAAATTTCAATTCAATTAAATTTATTCAGTAACAATTCACATTGCGTTCGAATATAATCGGGTAATCTATTCTGGCGTTATAGGTACCTTACTAAAGAACGCCTCTTAGGAAAGTACAACTAAAAAGTGAAAAAAAAATACAAAAATATGCTACCGAATACCAAATAAAAAAACTAAAAGTGAAAAATAACTTTATTTTTGGAAGTCGGTGTCCATAACGCAAAGAAAATGGTACTTACGAAAGACACCGACTTTCAAAAATAAAATTATTTTTCACTTTGTAGTTTTCTCATATGGAAGTCGGTAGTATTTTTTTGTAAAAAAGTTTTTTATTTTTCACTTTGTAGATTTTTTATTTGGAAGTCGGTAGAATTTTAGTTAAAAAGTTTTTTTTTCAGATTATTACTTAGCTAGAAACACGTATCTTAAAAGTTCATACTAAAATTCTTTCAAGGAGTGTTTCAATCAAATGTAGCCCTGCAACTAACTGTTTAGCTAGAAAAACTTGATTATTCAAACGTATAAACCTAGGTAGTGAGCAGCATTAGCTTGGTCATGTGAGGCGCTGCCGCCGCCGCTGCGGGCTGTTCGTGATCAGGAGAACACGTTTGTGGCTCAGCTAGCGCTAGACGCTTCCCGAGCCAGAGGTGAACGTCCATTCAAATGGCCCACTGCTCTGACGCCTGACGCAGCCGTGACGTCCACGAATATTAAACGACTCCCCACTGTTATGCAAATGCACGACCATTGACAGCAATTTTATTGTTTAAATGCGTTATTGTGCTATTCTTCTTAGCTGCAATTATCGGCAATTGCCGTTAATCTTTGTTAAGGTACGAGCATCTCGACATTGTAACTAGTACATAATTAGGGCTAAGTGCAATCACGTAATCGTTACTCAAGAATGTTTACTGAAGGATAATATTCCTTTAATATTAAGTTGAAAATATTCACTGACGGTAGATTGAGAGGTTTATTATGAAGCTTCATCGACTTTACATATTAATAGGTCAGTTATAACGAAGAGTACTTGTAATAATATAAACGTCATCTTTACTTTTAAATCTATCCACATAACATGCTCGTTGCTCGCATCAGCATCTTGAACGTTATCATAGCGACACTCATGACAATGTTCCCGCAGCGGCGTCACATCACCGCCACATCACCAGCCACTCATCATTACGGGCTAATCGTGCAACACAAATGCATCCATCTAAGCTAATTATTTCGCTATGAATTAGCGAAAGGAGTACGAAATCGCGAGGTCGTCGTCCGGCCGGGCGGCCGTGCAAGTGGGTCGCGGTGTCGCGGACGAGCGAAGCCGCGGGACGACACATGCCAGGCACAATAATTATTTTCAGCCTGTATTGACCCACTGCAGGCCGAAGACATCGATTACTTATTTATGCTGTGGCGGAAACCGCCCTTTCTTTGTCATTGTCTACGTTTTGCTATGTCGTTGTAGTTTTATTGGAAATATTGTGTTGTAGGTTAAATTTTGTGCAGTTGGGACAATTACAGCTGATTAGTTCTCTCCTCCTGGTCTCCTTTGGAGTCTATGCAGCGATGCCAAG
This sequence comes from Orthosia gracilis, assembly GCA_947562075.1. Taxonomy (NCBI): domain Eukaryota; kingdom Metazoa; phylum Arthropoda; class Insecta; order Lepidoptera; family Noctuidae; genus Orthosia; species Orthosia gracilis. The sequence goes on from OX387266.1 coordinate 26,474,189, forward strand.
TGGACTGGCGATACATTCAAGTGCTGAGATGTAGTGTTGAGATGTCTTTATGCAAACGCAACAATGACCGTCCAAAGTCAGGACCGGCAAACTAAGCATATCTCACTGCGTCGAGGGGTTAGACAAGGGGACTTTATCTAGGAAGGACGCGGCATTAATATAAACGGCAAATACATCTCACACTTGAGATTGCCGGATGAAAATGTCACAATGGCCGAGTCGGTCTCCGGATGAACTTGGTCAAAACCTGGGTTATGTTCAATTTACACGTTACTCCGGGATTGATTGTTGTCAATGGCGGTGCTCTCAAGTTGTTCGAGAATACTTTTACCTCGGGCAAACTCTGCAGTTTGGTAAGAACAACTTTGAGAAGGAGGCTAATAGAAGAATACAGCTGGCCTGGGCGGCGTTTAGAAAACTTTGACGAGTCTTCTCGTCACGTATTCTACAGAGTCTGAAGATTAAAGTCTTCAACCAGACACATTGGTTACGACTATGATCGAAGTCTCTCTAAGGGATCGAATACGAGACGAGGTGATCCGGCAGAGAACCAAAGATACCTCATACAATAAGCAAGCTGAAGTGTCAATGAGCCGGCCATATAAGCCGTAGAACCGATGACCGTTGGGGTAAACGTGTTCTTGAGTGGAGAATGCGAACTGGTAAACGTAACGTAGGACGCCCTCAGGCTGGGTGGAGCGACGCCCTTCGCAGGGTGGCTGGTAGCAGCTGGATAAGAGTTACCGAAAATCGAAGCAAATGGCGTGCAATTGGCGAGGCCTATGTCCACCAGTGGATTGCTATAGGTGACGATGAGTTCTCTCCTCGTGATCTCATCCACAGGTGACAAAGTCCGCTTCCTTTTTTAGCTGGGTCTGTTGAAAACTAGGCAGGTATATAAAGCACAATAATCATCAAGCCGTTACCTACATTAACAGGGACATGCATTTCCAACTAATGTTTCCCTAATCATAGCATCACTTAACTCATTGAAGAACTGCATGATGTAATAAAAACATTATATCAGTCAGATCGCTCTCTGATAAATAAACCGTGATGGTAACTCCAGATAAAGACGGCAATATTTTTCAATCTTTCTACAATTATAGCAAAAGAACTTAATGTCCATTGATAATGTCGCATGAATCGCGAACGTATCGCAAACTTAACTGTTTCCTCAAAGGATAGACATGGAGAAGATTGCGACAGATTAGATGAGTGTGTACACGTGTAAAGGCATCGGTTTAGTGTTATCTTCTAGAATGTTTACAGTAATGAATAGTGCGGACAGCAAATAGTTGAAATAGAATGGCTGGAGGTCGCTGCGAGTCGTGAACTCCTCGCTAAGGACGGCCGCGCAGCCCGTCTGCTACTAATTTCATACGACTAATCGCACCAACTGTAATCACGACTGAGTCTTACCCTTTGTGATATTTCTCGTCTTGTAACCATTCTGTTTCATACAGTACCTATTCCTTAATTGAATGCCACAACAACCAATAGGTGTAGGTAAAGTAACAGAAATACAATGAAAATGATGGCAACATAAGACAGAAGTCGCGCTGTGTCGTCAAATTTCAGCAGTCCGTCACATTGTGCGCTTTGCTTTAGCGTATAATCGATGCCATCATTATTATTGCATGTTGCAATAGATACTTGAGTGTGCAAACAGAGTTGTAGCTTATTGACTCGATGTTACTAATTTAGCCCAGGTTAGAAAACATTTATTACCTGATAGTCTTATCTCCAAAGTATAAGTAGATATGTTACGGCTAATACCCGAAGTGCGGCTACACCTAGTATTAGCAGGTTGGAGCTTAGGGCACCCCGACACGGACAGGTTAGGTTCGAAAAAAAACTAGGTGTAGCCGCACTTCGGGTATTAGCACACCTAGTTCTAACCGGCTAAAACTAGGTGTAGCCGCACTTCGGGTATTAGCCGTAACAGATATACTATCTATAGGATAAAATTAGAACAAAGTTATTGTGTTTGTCTTCGTCTTTACTTACGAGATATAATTTATCAATCACAGATATTATACAAATCTGAAGAAATCAGATAATGCCAGACTAGTTGCAAACGACTGACGTCGCGGAATTTTCCTGATAGGAAAGTCGCAATTGCTTGTTGTAAATGTAAAAGGTGGATTTTCACATCAATACAAGTTGAGGAAGAAAGCTTATATTGTGGAGTTGTTAACTACGGTTCTGAGAATGGTGGGCTTTGTCGTTTTAAACTTCACACTACACAGTTGCCACATCTATTATACAATGTCAGGGAAATGTGCGTGTGTCTGGATCGTGCACAGTTAGGTGCGCGGGCGCAGCCGCGTGGCTGCACCGCACCGCGTCGCTAGTCGCGTGTGTGCCAACAGTTAACTCGACGCCGACCAACACTCATTGTATGCAATACAACACATTTTTTCAGTTCCAATTCTAAACCATTATGTTTCATTATAATTAAAGGAGCAGCCATTGTGAAAATTCCCACTCTCACAGATAATAAAAATAATATTCTATGTAAATTTTTGTTATTCTAGATTCAATTGCACAGTGAAATAGAAACGGTGCTTTGTTATTTGTATAAGTTTGTAATTAATTAAAGTTGGGAATGATTTGACTGAATGGGAGTCGCTTGATCGACTGTGACAAGGGCTTGGCAGGCTGATGTATTCTATGTGCGGACTATTTACGGCTTCACAATGTGAAAATAGAAGAATCAGTGCCAACTCTGTGGGTAATATTGTAAACCAGATGAATATCAATGTGGTCTGTTCAATACGAATAGGTTTTACCGTTAACTTCCCCGAGCCATTTAGGTAATTAAATATATGCTATATTTTCTGGAAATTAAATAAACGTTGTATAATTTAGAATTCGTATTTTCCGCATATGTAAGTATATTATAATTTTGAAGTGTTATTTGCCGTATACCAAAGCTGTAGCAGCTAGCAGCTAGTCGCATGAATGGTAGCACTTGTGTAAATAAAGTGATGTGCTGTTGATCTCGATTGTAACGTGGTGTCGTTTGTGATTCCAGGTGATTTCTGCGCTGACGTCATCATGAAGTGGAACGACGTCACGGATATCAGTGAGTTGATTCATTATCTTTACAAACAACGAAACACGCTTTCTTTGAAAGTGAACACGAACAAACAGTGACAACAATTACTATCAGTTAATGGCCTTAAGTATATCTCCATCTCCAGATAACTTGCATGATAAATACGTTCATTCTGTTTTATTTAATAGATAGTGGAAACAGACAGTGAAACAGTGCAAAAACAAAGTTTTACTCTTTTACTCAGTGATTGCTCAATCAAACCCCCAGAAGATGTTGAACTCATCCCAAAACATTACGTTTTGTTCTGCTGCCAAACTTCTAGCATTACTACAATTGTCAATATTTATAGACTGTCTAAATAACCACTAATGACACTGTCAATATGTGCACATTAGGCACTGGTGAGTTTGTTCAACCATAACTTGTGATATTTGTTTACACGAACTTACAGCAGGGAAGTGTTTAGCCAATAATTCGAACAAGGCAAACGATAAGCCAGATATAAATAGTGTTATCATAAAACTTACTATTTTTAATTAAACGATTGGCCTTTTGAACGGCAAATGTGACCTTTCCTGGTAGAAAACAATGCGGTGGTGCGAGTTGAAAGTGTTGTGGCTGTGTGGCATACAGCACGGGCACACGGTAGGTGCGGCGGCGCATCCTACGTATGCATGCGAGCGTCGGCGCCCACGCAGCGCGTACTACACATAGTACGGCCGGTCCAACACACCACACTCCTATCTTATTTATATACCGCGCCGGCACTTATTTACAAATCATATGGCCGAAAGTTTGATACACCGTGCCATGACAATCAAACTAACGACTGATCGGGCCGCCATTACGGTAGAATGCTATTATCTGCTAAGACAATCTAATGACAGAAGAACAATTAGTGACATACAAACCCACATTCAATCAAACATCACCTTATACTTTTATCTACTTTAGAGTAATAAGTCCGAGTCTGCTAGCCGTTGGCATCACAGTCATTACTAAGCCGATTGGTAATGTTTGATTCTAGCTGAGACTGAATACAGTAGCGTTGGGTGTCCTAATGCGATCCTGTAGTTTGGCAGGCCGCGCAGGAACACGCCGTGTGGCCGCCATCGCCATTCATACGGGAATAGCTAGGGCTGCCACATAGGAACACATGAAAATGTTGATCGTTTTCTATAAAGATTTGTATGGTGACAGCTGACAAGCAAGTTGACGTCGGGCCCAAATGACATGTGTTACGGACAGATATTAATTTCTCTTGCCAGTAGCCTTGAGCGTTTGGTGAACTTTGATGATTTGGCATTCTTCAGGTTTCAAGACTTGTGAATACGCCTCAGAAACAAACTTTGATGAAACCAACTTACCAAGGCAAATACCAAGTTTTTCCAGCAATAGTATGTGCTAATTCTTGAGATTTAATAATTGTTCTCCATCTGAATAGTCTCAAATATGCCTCAATGACTTCAATTGCCGAGAATGCAGTGTGAGTTACATGATGTCTGGTTTTGCACTTGATGCATTGCGACCGATAGAATCACATCAGAATGTCTTCAGCGTTACCCTGTCCCTTTCGACAGAGGCTTGTATGAATCTGGATGCACAAGGAAAAACTGTTCTTGTTGCTTCGACAATCCGGCTGTTTATCTTCTGTTCATTCTTCGAGTTACAGAGCAAATGTCTACAAGTCTAGCAGTTTCGTTGATGAGTAACGTTTCCTCCTATGAACACATTGAACACTAGATAGAGTACTGCCAAACATTTCACGCTCTCTCTTCCTAATCGGGCTCTCACTGCTGAGAATCGCGACTCCGTTTCAAACTGTCAGCGGTTTTTATGATCCGACCAACGTTTGGACCATGGGCCTCTAGGTCTTTTACCCTCTGTTACTCCATGTTTCTTGCTCTAACACTAACCAATGGCCACGTGTTAGCTAGCTAGCTGGCATGTGAGGCGTCCGCGCGTCCGGTGTAATCGCGTGTATAACGCACGCTGAGCGCTTGCGGTCGCGCTTGCGCTCGCGCCGGCTGTGAGCTGCGTCCAGCTAATTGCTTGAGCATGTTATTAATATACATGTTACTTAGGTAGGCAGAAAAGCATACATTCAGACAGACATAACTCGATGAAGGGATGACGTTGCAATATTTTCACTATTCTAAAATTGAACACCGATAGACTAAGTTCCGATGTAAATATTGATGCCAGACGTTGTTTGATAGCTTTTTGTATAACTAAAGATAAAAATTAAGTGATCTGTCAACATAAAACCGACACAAAAAATCAAAGAACCCGACTGCTTAAAAAGCGAACTAAAAAGACGTAAACAAGAAAAAAATCATGGTGTGCAGTCGGAGGATACATACTTATTCGCGAGCTGGTTGACCTAAATCAAATATATTCTTACGTCTTTTTAGTTCGCTTTTTAAGCAGTCGGGTTTATTGATTTTTTGAATTAAGTTTTTTTATTTACAACTTTTTAGTTTTTTTTTTGAATTAGGAACCTAATTCCCTTTATTTTGATACCCCACACGATAGGATTTGGATGCAAAAAAAATTTGGGCCCCCACAATATGGCACCCAATATCCACCATTTTCCTATTTTCCAATTTTAATGTAGCCGGTGATACTCGCAGGGTTAAGACGAATCGATTGACGTAAGTACCATCAAAATCGCCCAACGCGTTTGGTCTCTAGAACGCCACATAGGAACAAACATACATAGACTGATAAACACATTACCCTCCTTCGGCAGTTGGGTAAAAATACACTGATTTTTCTCATTCAGTTTTTCCCAACAGACATATCAATGGATCTCTAAATATATTTTGCTAACTCTGTATACTCTGCACGAGTAAGAGATTATTTAAATTAGAAAAGCTGTGAAAACAAACAGTAAGCACAAGACTAGCGTATTGTAGATTTATTTGGTGTCTGTGTTGTTGCAAGCTGTTCAGAGCAGTTCGCACGTCATGCGTTTCACTAAGCAGATACACATTCGGCATCCGCTCGCTGCTCGCCACTAATTCAGGTGCAACTTTCTTGCGAGCCGCAGCCGCAGCCGCTGCGTGCCAACATTCTTTCAGATTAGCAGCTTTGTCGGAACTGGGTTATGTGTAACATTGCTTAAGAGATCTTCCCACATCGACTGCAATACGGTTTGTGTATAAATAACACAATTGGGTGTTTTAAAAAGTTCGCTGTAAGAAATGTTTATCTGAGCGTGACGGTCGGCCATGTTGCGCTCGCGCCGAATTGCAGATTACATCACTCCGCAAAAAAATCGCGTGCGCGTGCAACCGGCGGGCAGAGTAGCCGCGCGGGGGAGGGGGGAGGGCGCGTGGGGCAGAGGGAATGTGCGGGGGGGAGGGGAGCGACCTTGGCCTTGCTCGAGCCGCGGCCAAGGTGAGCGTTCAACTTTATACCGTAATTATACATGCGCCCACCAGTCTGCCGACGCACACTTTATATGTAGCCGCACAGGCGATCGCAACCATACCCGAGGATGGCCACTAGTACATTATAACTAGTCACCCGTTATCCTAGCGCGGCTCAACGAAAGCAGAATCGCACACTCCATTACTTGGTTTCTCTCGAAAATCGGCGGATGTTATCGAAACGGCTTGCGGGAACCTCGATGTATAGCTAAACTTGGAACTCGTTTGGTAGTTGGCTAGCTCGTGCTCGTGCTCTCGCGGCTATGTTCGCGCTCACGACAAGTGGGTGAGCAGTGAGCACACACCACACAGCGCCGCGCTCCCCGTACTGCATTAGTTGCGCACACACCGACAGGTTTATAATTAAGCTGTAGCGGCCAAATCTTGAACAAGCTGCCTTTTATAGATGTTACTTGTTTGAACTTTTTCTTGCTCATACCATTAGTGTCGGATGTTTGTAGATGTATTCACACATTCGATTCTAACATCAAACACGTTATCCGTGAGAGAACATAACTTCATACGGATATCTAATCTTTTATTTGGTATCTGAATCTGAAGAGCACGAACAAGCATGATGAAACAAAACAGAATTATCTTAATGCGTTTTGGATTGTTTGTTTAGCATAAAATATTATTTGTTTGATACTCTGTGAACCGAATCTACCAATCAGATATGGATCAGTTCTCTGAGGACGTTTAGAAGATGGAAGCGGTTGATGCGACCGACAGCGGCCGCAGCGTTATGCACTGTAACGAAAACAGTCGACTCAGAGAAAATAATGACTTAATAACACCGACGTATTCTAAACAAGTTGTCGAGGTGCCCGCCGAAAAAGGAACAAGGGGCATTATGCATCAATAAAATAATGACATTCACTAATACGGTATAATAAAAGGACATATGAGATGTTATCGCGTCGCTCCGTGCGCTGTGTTGGCCGTAGTCCAGCGCTGGGCTTGGAGCAAGCGCCAGATATCACAGTGCAGGTAGATACAGCAGGCACACTTGTCATTTCGCTACTGAAATCACATACTCTTAGATGGTCTAAGCTTAAACGCTACGAGAAGTGAGTCGTGATCATAACTAGTGGAGATGTATACAGAAACACGTTACGCTTACCCAAATACATCGGGATAAGGCTATGAGGATGGAGGACGGTGTCTGAACTCAAAGCAATATGCTTATAAATGTTTATTACTGAACATAGATGCTAAGAAGAATGGACGATTGGCTATCACCATATACAGCACACTAAAAAGACATTAGTAAATTCTCGCACTGCTCATTATAATAAGTACCCTTTGTCTAGCATTGCGTCTATAATGAGCAGTAACTTCCCGTCAGTAGCACATGTGAACCGTATACCCACTATACGGTTCACATGTGCTGTGTCTCGAGAACCCCATAAATACTGCACCCATCCCGTGCGCCGAGCGTGTCATACATCACCAGAACACGTCATCCGCGACCGTCCGAACGATTTATGTTCCTGTGTTTATACATCACTGTAATCATTCTAATTAGCATCCCCAAATCTGATTGTAAGCGGTTACACCTGTTATATTCAGTATTTCCAATGTCCTTTGCATTAAAGGTGCCGAACGCAACGATAGAGCTTGGATAAAGTTGTAGTGTCGGCTCCAAGCTAATGCCACACTATTTACTAGAACAACAATAACCTTTACTAATAATGTAGTTACGTTGAACTAAGAACATTTTGCTCGATTTGAACTCTACACGTTTCGAAATAAAGGGAATTCATGATTGCAATTCGGATTACTAGCATAAACTACACTTAGGAGTAACCTATGCTGAAATAACACGGTACTTGTCAGTGCGTAATTGTTTCAGCTCGTCAATGAAGATTTAAAATGGTTGCTGCAACATTATTTAACAGATGAGTATCTCGTGTGGTGTTCGTTTAGTTGTCGAGCTGTTCGGACGACGCATGCGGCTCACGTACGTGTTGTGGATGTGGTCACAGCGTGCGCCGTGCCCGTGCAGCGCCAGCGCATTACCATAGCGGTGCCGGTGCCAGTGCGCGCTGGACGTTATAGCCACAACAATGCCACGTCGCGCTCATTATGCCGACTACTAAATGGTTCATATTGGCGCAATTTCAACATTCATACAAGTGAAGGCAACTGGAATAGAAATTTTCTCAAATAGTGATGAGTAACTAGCTAAAGATAAGGCAACAAAGTTATTATGATCTTGTTGGAATAATTCTGAAAAGAAAGATGGATCTACACAACTATTATAACATTTTTTTTTTTAATTTAAAAGAATAAAAGCAAAATGTACACTCAATGAGCATAAATAGTTGTAACATGGTTCGACATAGAAAAGGCTTACTTTTATTAGTATTGTAAACACAAGCACGTACTTGGATAGTTTTTGTTAAAAATCTAAACTAATCTAATGACGGAATTCGCATTCCCAATCACCAAATCAGTATTGAAAACGCGAATCAGTTGAGATTTTTATGCAAATCATAAAATGTGTGTTTTACGTTATACACGGACACAGTGGTGGCATACATGAAGTGAACACTCTTTGATATGTATCGCAATTTGAAACGCATTGATACTAGAATAGCAATCTCCGTGTGCTCGTCTTCGAATAGCTCATAGATCACCCCTGCTCCTATGCACAGACACATAATTCTTTACACGCATAAGTATTCCGATACCTACGAGTAATTCGTCCACGTTATCCTCAAGGTCAATGCTAGCTACTCGCGTTCTTTGATCGATCGCTCGATCGAAATTTTCCGATGCGTTCACTCACATTCACAACTGTATTTACAATCATATTTAAAATTCTTATTATAAACATTTATATAACCATATTATTAATCTCTCTGACCTTAAAATTTACATTTCTAATACATCAGTAATCGTTGATGATTAATCGCCGCCATTTTGTTTGATACGTTGACGTTGTTTTTATAGTTGCGCGCCTTGAACTTGACCGGCCGGCTATGCGAACAATCGTGCTGTTTTATAACCTATGAAATATAATTAGTCTTGTAATTATCTTAGGAGATTTGGAAACTCAAGTCTTCGTAAACGAAGATTGGCAAGTCGTTTTGAGTAAAAGTGATATCGCTGTCTCGTTTCCGCTTTCACGTTACTATATTGTTTTCATTTGTTGTGATCCCCAACCAGGAATATGCCAACTCTTACGTTTCGTGGGAGTCGTAAGACGGTTAACAGATTTGATCAGGTAGATGGGTAGGAGTCCATCTGGTTACTAACTACAATTCTCAGCGAGCCGAGCGGTCTGTCTGCCAACATTGTAGCATTAAATATTAGCCCCTAGAGTTAGTGGCAGGCATGTGAGAGTAGCAGACACAGTACAAATAAACTTGCCGACTGTATTCCAGGCACATCGGTTGGTTCCAAACCGGGCCGCTGAACAATACGGCGGCGGCGCGACGTTTATTAGCGTCGCTCGGTTAGTCGGTATGAAGCAGCGAGTGTTGTGTGTACTACAGTACTACACTGTGTACGAGCTGCCATTATGTGCGGCGGCGGCCGTGCGCGTGGGCAGCGCCGCCCGTCCGTGTCACGCCGACACAAGGATCGATACGCATTTGCATCCCGAATGGTGACCATTCAATGACTGATTTGTGGCATTTTTGTAAGAAATGCCCACATATCAGAAATATGTAGGAATTTACTTTTGTACAAGATTCTAAATTAATCTAAAGCTAATAAAATATTCTTCATCAACGAGATTCTTTGACTCTCACTGATAAGTAGTTTTCGTAATTCAACAGACAAACATTGGTGACAGATCTCGACTATTCTGTGAACCCGTTATTTGTCCGAGAGCACGCTACACTCACACGATCATAAAAATAGTATTGTTAAAATACCACTTTCATATGTAAAGAGCAAAGAGTTGAAGGCTGCAGATATTTAACGAAAATACAAGCCGGCACGTGATCGCTGACAAGGCCGAAATAACTGTTTAACTTTGACATTGACCATTATTCAGTTCGGTTCAAGCTCACTGCTTTATTTTCATTGTTACTCTCATAACAAACCTATGATAGCGCTCCTCCGATTGATCTATTTGTCATTTGTTTTATTATTAATCCATTTTCGAACGAATCCTCGGTGAAAGGTCCATTGAAGGCATTCAAGGGAAACGTCTTTTCTCCGAAATCCATGTTCTGATTTACTGCGTCTTGAATTTCACGTCTCCTTCCATTTCGTAATGAAGAGGAACATTCTATACTGCGCAAATACCTGATCAATAGTCACATAATCTAATAGGTACTATCTAGATTATAGCCATCCTATTTTGTTAACGGATCCAAATATCACATATATTCCTTTAACAATAGCGTACTTACTAAATGTGGAGAAGTTATCCAACGTCATGGTTATAAAGCAATCAGTTGGAGCAGTGCGTCTAATAAGATACTGGTGGCTGCGTGTGAGCAGAATGTCAGATTAGCTCGCAAACAGGCCGCGCAGGACTTGATAAACAAAGTCCCGGGGCCAGCGCGACGTATGGACGCACAACTACTCTTTGACGTTTCGTGACTCGCCCGCGTCAACGGCGCATTGAATCTTGATCTGGCCGACCGCGATAACTTTACCTGCCTCTCGTTACTTCTCCTCCAACTTTGAACCGTACGACGTCGACTTTGGACTATACTCCTGTTTGATGGATACAATTGACATTTGGAGATGTAAGATAAGTGGAGAGCGAGATCAGTGCGTCGGGGCAGGCAGGGCTGAGCCCTTTCAATTATGCACAGGCGGAACAGTATTGTGGCACACGTATGTTGTTGCCCTCTGTCGAAGCGGACCTTATCTCCACTTTGTATGCTGCTACGAGCCACGAGCGGGACGCGGGACGTTGACATCGCTACGTGGCTTTCAGCGAGTCTCGCATGGCGCACCGGCATCGCTGCCACTCGCTACTTGTGTGAAGCAATTACTTTTTGCATTATAATATTTGCATGTATTTACATCTTAACTTATTGTTGCGAATGTACAAACAACTGAACTCGCTTCGATTGTATCGTAAACAAACAATATTGTTCTAAATCTAGCTCAGTATTAAGGGCTAGCTGAGACACAAAACAATCCTATACGTATTGATGTATATACCCCGGTCGGTCGCCAGCGAAATTAAAAACTTATTCCGCCGTCTATTTTAATTTGTTCAACCCCGCCGATGAAAATAATCCCTTTGTAACGATTTTTATCGTTATTTTTAAACTTGGTCGCTGGCTGCATGTTCCCATTTGCTACTTTCTGAGTTTTAATAATCCGTATCTTTGCGCACGTTGTTTCACAAGGGGTACCTTACGAGCAGCTTCCTAATTTAGCAGTCCCTACTTTTGTACGCACCCCTTATTGCTGATCTCGGGACCCTCTAGCAGCTATAAAATGATTCTGGGAGAGATCGTACAAAAGGACCAAAACAATAATGATATTGAATTGGATTGTACCTACCTACTTAATAAAGTTCAGAAAGAACTAGTATCAAAGCCAATTCAGCAACAGATTATGGGTTACAGCACTCACAGTATACAGCTAGTGACACGCTGATAACCAATTGTCGTAATGAGCTCTCAAAGCCTGCGTGGATTACGAGGCAGCTGGAACACTCGACGTCGTTGCAACACTCCCAGAACATGGCGGAAACTAATTGGATATTATGCACTCTGTTATTTGAATGTCTCAATTACTGTCACCGGTTCTAGGTGTGTTTGTTTACCGACTTTTAGATAGTCGCGCAACCGGTTCCTATTCTGTTTGCCGTTGAATTTCGGATCCATAATCTTTACGTGGACGTGCCTCGGTTAAGAATTTGAGAGATTTTGGCTGAATGTTGTTAAGTTTTTATGTATATCTGATTCACGATTGTTTTCGTTTTAACCTTGTGGGTTTTAGAGCTGTCTTAAAAATTAAGTTGAATTTCTATAAAGATTTTAGATGCTATTTTTTTTTTTAATCAAATCATTCCATTGATAGACTTAAGCTTCGCCCAAGTAGCGCTACATAACTCGGTCCCCAGCTGATTGGCCAGCTGCTTTCAATCAACAGTAGTCACGACAATGTGTATTTCAGCATTTCAAAAAATGATCCTAAATAGAAAGACCCTAAATTGTGTATTGAAGGTGAACCAGCGGGTGACATGAGCGCCACACCACTTGATCCAAACCGACACGTTTTTTAACAAGTCAAACCTGTTGTTAATAAGGCTAACTGCCTACGTTACTATTGTTGCCTCTTACTCTTTGTTGAAACGGCAACAACAAAAAAATCGGCATAATATTATGGCTTATTGTTTTGTTCGTGTTTTGATTTTATCTACACATTTTCTACGCATCGTAAGCGTATGGAAGATATGTTAGACATGAAGCGTGAAGTTTTAGAATAAGTATATGCGGTGTTTTCAGTTTTTTCTATTGTTAGGTAAAATTCATTGTTCTAAAACGTTTAATTTTACATTTTTGCTGTAATATCTCGCTAAAATGTCGGATCTGAGTCTGATGATTCCAAATTCTAATACAGCTAATGAAATTCGGTTCGGAATTCGGTGTATATTATGTTTAAATATGTTTCCGCATTGATTAGTTCCTGTATCTATAATACCGTGGGGTTAAAAGCGAGCCCTTCATCGGAATCCGGAAGGTCATGCCTCCATCGAACCCTAATCAACTATAGTGATGAATGTGGCCTTAACAAACACATTTATCTTAGTTGGAGGTTAACTGAGAGGTTCAAACAGCTATCCTTATCGGGATCCTCATCCGCTTGCCTTGTTTCTTCCGGCTCCACGAACTTTAGGGCAGGAATCCTCTGGCAAAACAATATAACGAGACTTAGTGTGGAGGGTCGGGCTACAACGCAAGCAAAAAGTAAGACCTTGTAGCGGCAATAGCCTAACGATAGGGTGTGGACGGGCAATCAAGAACGTGCGGCGGAGTCACTCGTATTGTAATGTTTTGCGTGCATAGCGCACTTGAATATTTTACAGTACTTCTTGTAATATTTTCTATGCATACTAACGGGATTGAGAATTTCTACAGACATTTTGATTTCGATCGTTCGTTCTGTTAAATAATTTTTCGATCTTTTCTAGACGATTACTTTGGGTGGTGTATATTGGATTTTGAGTTTCTGACTAAGACATTCTTCCTTACTAAAACTAACAGAAAATTTTATTGTTTGGGTTCCCTAATATAATATCTGAAAGGTATCAAGAATCACGGTAGTGGGTAGTTTATATCGAACACATATTGAAATGTTTACAGTTCTCTCGGGAACATATCTCAGCCAGTATGCGTCTACTGTGAAGTATTCGCATATCTGGGTATTCGTATATCTGCATATCTGGGCAGTTCAATATTTCAACATAAGAGTGTACTCTGTATATCGCCGATCTTCGGATAGAAATAATCTCATGCGTTGTGTTACTTCACTTTATTGCTTTTTGTTTGAGACGAGTCACCTTCACCCTCATCGTGTTTTGAACTTCTTTGAATTAGTTCAATGGTATTGTATGGAATGTAAGTACTGTAAACCGGCGTGGTTTTGGAGTATGATATGAAGTAAAACTTCGGTGGCAGCTCACTGAGATCTCTCCAGGCAATTTCTTATGTTCTTTCCTTTAGTCGAAAACTGATTAAGGTATAGTTTTGGTTTATAATTGATATATTTTCCACTGCATTTGCCTTTACACATTATTGCCTGAATACCTTACTATTCCAGAATATATTATGTTTTCCTTTTGATACAGAGTATAAATAGAGTACACACGTTACAAGTGACTGGTTCCAATTTCAAGTAATTAGCGGTACGAAATTCATAATTCTCAAGTAGGAGGGTAGATAAAAAAATACTTTAATCTTTCCTACACAATACATTTTGACAAAAAGTCATTAAGTCAATACTTTGTACGTTATGGTACATCCAAGTTATCAGTTGAATTAAGTTAACAATCTTTATCTCTACTACGAGTATTTTACTATCTGTATACTGCCGGTTGCATCCGAGGTGCAGTCACAGGCGCCGCGCGGCCTATCGCCGCAAGTTCAAGAACATCCCCTTTACTGCTTCCTGTGTCTGTGCATCCTCCAGCTTCCTCCCTCGTTATGTTCAACGCGATCAATCGAGCTGTACACATAAACGAGCTCGTAATAGTCGTCATAAATTATATCGATATTTAATGTTGTTAAAGGTTTTAATTCAAGGATTACCTGTTTATAATGGAGTATTATCAAATGCTGTTAATTACTATTCGTATTAACTATTACTATTATTAGTTATTAATTCAATTGGTGCCTCATTTTACAAGATCACTATCAGAATCCTTCTACCCGTCTATTTCTTCCATTCTTATAATATGTTTATTTGCGCTCATTTTTATGGTCACTTCCTTTCTACCAGATTTTAGAAGATGTAGGTAAACAAAGTTCACTATAAGTGAATGTTGGTCCTTTTCACATATTAGGAGCGAAAACTATCAATTCCTATTTTGATAATTTAATACCATGGAGTCATGGTTAGATTACGTCAAGTGTCACGTAATGTTGCGCAAGCCATGAGTCCATGAGTCATAGTGTGCGAACAGGCGCGGCACTCGGCAGGCGAAACCCTGCAGCAGACAGGCTGCGACTTGTCTCAGCTCGTACCTAGCCGTAGAGCCGATATCCTGTTGCCTCAGCTAACGGTTCGCAACCTGCCCTGACGACGCCGTCACTACTTACTATTTTTTTCTCAGAAACGTTTCCGTTAATCAAAATAAATCTGTAAGGAGGCACGTGAGATTTTATCCGAGTTAGGTTTATAGATAGTTTTTACTTGTACCGGTTGACTGAAATAAATTATTTCGAGAGAAATATTATTTAGGAAATTTGGAAGATGTCTTTATCAATCTTTTAATCATAATTTTTATTTTCCACACAAAAGCCTGAGATATTGAATGGGTTAATGGTGCTCATTTATATGATGCCAACTCTGATGAATTGTAATAACTGCATAGGTTCTTTTAATTCAGTCAACGTATATAATTTAATTTTAATTCACCATTTAGCAAATAAAATTTGTGATACAAACTTCAATAACAATTTATTTCCATATCAATATTTATTAAATTCGCAAGTAGGTCTTAAAGTCATATTATTACATTATTGTAACCTACTTCCTTGTAATAAATAGCAAAACTCCAGTATATAGTATAATAAACGATTGTATACTTAATATATATAGTTGGGTAATCGTTTATGAAGATTATATGTAGGAAAACTTGAACCATGGCAATTCATAATTTGTTAGTTTGTATAGAAAATAAGGTAAGCTTGATTAAATGTAGGTACAGGACAATTAAACACTATAGCTAATGATGTAAGCATTTAATTGAAATTATAGATATAATAATACAGGAAAATAGTTGAACTAGTTGTGGCTTCAAATAATAATTATTACATCAATAGACTTCAATAACACGTGTTTTAAATCAGTCATCTGCTCGTTTTATATGTGCTGCGGAAGAATGAGGAATATGTGTGAAATAGCCCATTTTGAGTATGAATGTGGATTATTTTATAGAAGAAGACCAAAGAAATGTTAGATTGATTCTGTGAAAGGTGATATGGCCAGACAGGACCTGACTATTGACATGACGGCAGGCAGAGATGAAAACAAAAACAGCAGGAGGATAGCTAGTAAAACTGTGCGAATTAATTTATATACAGCTACTTATTAATTGGCTAGCTGTGCCCGCGGCGTCGTTCCCGTCAACTGCCTGCAGTACCTATCCTACCCTTTTTTTACGGGGGAAACCTTCAAAAGGCGCCTGGACTTTTGGGGAAAGACCAGGGAGTGTGGGATTTTTACCTCACTAAAACCACCCCGGCGATCACCATCAGCACTTGGAAGGAGCCCCGTTACCTCTTAAAAGACAACTCCGTGCAACGCCTGTTAGGGCACGTCCCTGGGGAGAGTGAGAGGCGTCTCCGCGTCTCCCCTGGGCCTCGCTGTGCAGCACGTGATCGCTGTGCCACTGTCTTAACTGGAGTCACTTGGTGGGCGGTCAGAGTAGCCCAGTCTGAGCGCCCGCGACCCCAGTGTCCCGCCTGCCTACGTTGCAGGCGGGGTTTCGGAGTTTTAGGCATCGAGGCGGTTGCCTCCCCGATGCCTTCTTCTCCGAGAGGGATCAGCCCTCTCACGATCCCGCTCGGCGGCCTTCTTCTGTATCATCACGGTCTCACAGAAGGTGGCCATTTCCCTCCAGTTTTCTGTCTCTGCCAGCATGCTCGAACTCGCAACCTTAGTAGGCCACCACGTTTATTATTAGGCTATACAGACGGGTAATAGCGGCAGCGAAATTACGAACCACATTGCACGCACGTTAACGTCATTATTAACATTAGTAGTATGATTATAGACCTAAAATCTCAAAAAACTTATTTTTTTAGTCTCGTGCATTAGGTCCCGAATTATTTTTACTTAGCCACACTTGAAATAGCCCTTGAATGAAGGTATGTCGTTGATTCGACATAGAGCGTTGACCCCCCACCCCCGGTCCGCTGCGACCCGCACGGGGTCGCGACGGGCAGGTCTTGGGGACCCCACCTACCTACCAATTTTTTTCTATGGTCATTCTTCCGCGGAAAATCTTAACACCGCCATTCAAAAAATGACACGAAATGCACAATGCCATCTATCGAATATGGAGTTCAACACTCCGAGTAACTGAATTGCGTATGTTGCGATATTTTACTTTTTTAACATTTTAAATACATCTAACTTTTGATAGAGTGAACCGATTGCGATGAAACAAAAACTGAATATACGTCAAGTTACGCACAATGTATAAAAGTTATCTCATTGGTTTCGTACATTTTACGTGATGCGTGCACAAATAAACAGACAAACAGATAAAAATTTCAAAAATGCAGGATTTGGGTTCTGTTGATTCTCCTTTAACACCCTGGATATTATTTTTGGAAATATTTTCGATGTACAAAAACGACTTTTCTACAGATTCATTATATGTATTGATGATGATTGATGGATACGAGGGCTGCACTAAAAGTATCGGGAATGGAATATTTCCAATGGTTTTAAAAATCGAATATCATTTATTTATTTAAAAAAAGATTCTCGGTCTTGTCACAAGGTTTTGTCAGACCTGTTTAGTCGTTGAGAAAATGGGATTGACTCGAGAAAATTCAAGAGCGATGATTTATTATGACTTTCGAAGTGGTGACACATAAACAGTGTGTTGACCGGATGATTTCTGCATTTGGTGATGAAGCCCCATCCAAAACCACAATTTATCGCTGGTTTGCTGAATTTCTACGTGGACGTGTCAAGCTCAGTGATGATCCCCGTCAAGGTCTTCCAAAAACTGCAGTCACCCAAGAAAACGTTGATGCTGTGCGTAAGCTGGCTGAGGAAGATCGACATGTGACATACCGCGAAATTCAGGCAACTTTAGACATTGGCATGAGTCAAATACAAATAGTCTTGCATGAACAATTAGGTGTAAAAAAGTTGTTTTCCCGATGGATACCGCATTCGCTCTGTGAAGAGCAAAAAGCGACTCGCGTTACTTGGTGCGTCAGAACTCTCGAAATATTCCACGCAGGATCCTCAAATGCTGTATACAACATCGTATCAGGTGACGAATCCTGGATATACGCGTACGAACCCGAAACAAAAAACCAGTCACGAGTTTGGGTGTTCGAAAATGAGTTAAAGCCAACAAAAATTGTTCGTTCACGGAGTGTTGCAAAAAAACGTTTGTCTCCAAAACCGGCCATGTTGCGACTATTCCTCTTGAGGGACAAAGAACGGTTAATCCAGAATGGTATGCTAGCATTTGTTTGCCACAGGTCGTTTCTGAACTCCGTAAAGAGAACTGCAACCGCCGCATCATCCTCCATCACGACAATGCGAGTTCTCACACCGCGCACAGAACAAAAGAGTTTTTCGAGCAAGAAAACATAGAATTATTAGACCATCCGCCGTACAGCCCCGACCTAAGCCCTAATGATTTCTATACTTTCCCTTAAATAAAGAATAAATTGCGTGGTCAGAGATCTTCATCACCTTAAGAAGCTGTGGACGCCTACAAAACGGCCATTTTGGAGACCCCAACTTCCGAATGGAATGGTTGCTTCAATGATTGGTTCCATCGTATGGAAAAATGTGTCAAATTTCGCGGAGAATACTTTGAAAAGCAATAAATACATTTTTAAATAGTAATGTTGTGTCACTTCCTTGATTCCCGAAATTTCCAGTGCCGCCCTCGTAAATATATAGTAGCTACCTACTTGACAAAACAGTAATACTGAAGTTAATGCAATTTACCATAACCAAAACCGGCACCGGCGGTTTAAAAAGTAACGGCACCTTTTTACGAGGAGGATGCTGTCATCAATAACGTCGTAAATCTGCGGAGCATTGCCTCTTCGGTCCAACACGCACGGGAAGTCACGCGACCTATTGAGGGTTTAACGACAGCCTTCGTTATAAGGACTATAATACTAGCCTGTCTGTCCCATTGCAGGCCAAGGGACTCTTCTACAGAAAAGTTACGCTTACTCAAAACGGGTGGGTGATTTCAATCTTATATTAACTATAAGTCCAGGTTGCCTTACGATGTTTGCCATCACCTTTTTTCGTCATTGTAAATTTTATACTCTTCATAGATGTCCATATAAAAATTAACATGACCGTCTTATGAACCGTAGCAAGTCATGTGCATCTGGACTGAGGGCCCATTTTTCAAATCCTTGCGTAACGAAATAAGACTTAAAGGGAAATTAGTTAAAATAGTAAAAACTTAAAGCAATGGGCCTAAAATTTCTTAAACGGGAATTAAAACTGTTATGATTAAATTACTGGGGCCCTCAATCCAGACGCTTGCATAAACTGGCATAGCCTAAATCTCAGAAAGTACTATCTCTGGGTTAATCATTTTAACTTAGGAATTTAGTTAAGAATTTCTTAAATATTTTTAGAAATTCCCAAATCTGTAGAATATGACATTACAGATTTATGGCGATATATCAAGGGCCCTCAATCCTTTAATGTCTTTTCCGAGGAATCTGCAAAAAATGAATTTATCTGAAGAAATACATAAATAGGACTGTAATATACTTTGCTTAGATACCTCTGTGAATTAGTTAAAAAGAAATAATGACACAAAAGTGAATTGTTAAAAAGTAAATGGGAATCGAATTTTACTAAAACGTCTGAACTGAGAGCCCAATATTTTCGGCTTTATTGACTAGGCTTAACCTCATAGATTAAGTCAAATTAAAATAAGTTTTTTTTTACTATTTTTTAACTAAAATGTAACATATCGTCCGTTCTTCTAATTCTAATACTTTAAGAGAAAATTGATTTTTAATTTTTTGTAGGAGAAAATTATGTAGGGTAGATATGATTTTGTTACTTTTTGGGACGGAAAATCATATCATATGTCATCGTTTCCATGGACAGTATATGCAGCACCACAGACGTTGCAATACGCAAATCAATCAAATTCATTTCGATGAATAAAACACAATCGGTATAAATGTATGAAAACTATTTACTTCACTTATATTATGAAATCTAAAAATAGTCTGATATCGTAACATCAGTTTAATTACAAACTATGTAATATACAACTGAAAAAATTAAATCTTAGTTGGACTACCAGAGGGGAAAGATCTTGGCCGTTGACTGGTTGTTAATTGTTTTGTCACTGTTAGGTTTGTTGGGCTCATGTTCGCAATACCCAATTGCCTGAGTAAAATGTGTTATATTTTAGAATGTTGGTCGTTTATACATCACGGCAATTTTTCATTAGAAATTGACACATAAGTTTTGACTTACGGCTAGGACTTACCTAATGTGTATTATAAAATACAACATTTCGGGAAGTGCATGTGTAATGTGACCTTTGTTAAACCCACCCACAGGTATGGGCGGCGAGGCTTGCGCCTGCGCACCGACGCCGCGGCTGCTGCCGGAGCCCGAGCAGCTGTACGACCACCACTCCTCGGAGGAGGAGCTCGAGGTACCTCCACCAGCACCACCAACACTCTGCATGATCATCACTCACCCACTAGTAGAAAGACCCATACTTTTGATGTGCAGTTACGGAAAATTTGATATCAATTAAATTCTGTCGTCCTTTGGCAGTTTCGAAATGGTGAAAACACGCTAAAGTGACGTTTCAATCTGCTAAACAATTAATTTCCATTTCTGTATAATACATTTCTGTTAATGCTTTGGAATATTGAATCAGAATCAAAATAATTGTATCGATTCTTTTTAATATCCCAAAAATATGAAACTTCAATTTAGTATTATGTAAATAAATAGATAATCATTGGATATCGGCCGAGCGTTTTTAAAGGAATAATATTTTCCTATGTAATAGACTATATTATAAAGGATTCTTCTCAATCATTTCGCTGCAGAACATTAACTAGAATAAGAGAATCTAACGAAAATGCTAGGTAATGTAGATACTAAATCAAATCCACGTACCGCGTGAAAACTAGAGACGAATAAATAAAAAAGCACCAATACATTTTCATTAGTTCGAAACGATTTAATAATTGTCCCTAGATGTAGGTCTCACGCACCGCCTATAAATGTAATCTCGCTTGGAATGACTCTCAATCGCGACCTTCAACCAGACGAGACGTACACAACCTTGCAAACACAAATCACAAATCTATTACCATTCAGGACAGATTATAAGAACAGATTTTGCGGATCTTGTGTTGCTTTAATGAATTCTTTTAGTGACATTCACGGCCACGCTGCAATATAATATCGTTTCTCATAATAAAACGCGTAAAATTGGGGTAAGAAGAAGAGGGTCCGTGCCCACACGACCCGCTTAGACTCGACCCGAAGAACCTGCATATTTCGGTTTTGATAGGCGTAAAAACATCGATTTATATATTCAAACAGAAAATTGTCGATTTAACGCTTAAATAATGTTTGGATAAATAAATAAATAATTAAACAGTATTAATTCTTTTTACCAGACTGCAAGGAAAGGGTTATGTTTTTCGCGCGTATCTTGTATGTATGTAATATTCTTTATTACCTCATGTCTTACAAACCACTAAACGGATTTATATAATTAAGACTTCGTTAGATACGTCTTCACCGCCCAAGTGTTCTTAGAAAAGTGACGTTAAAAAAAAAGATTATTGGTGGATTTTGGGCGCCATATTGTGGGGGTATCATTCTTAATTCACACATACTAAGGCGAAAGTTGTAAATAAAAAAATAAAATTTAAAATCAAAAACCCGACTGCTTAAGAAGCGAACTAAAAGATGTAAACAAGTAGAAAATTATGATGTGCAGTCGGAGTATCAGATGGTGAGCCAGCTCGCGAATATGTATCCTCCGACTGCACAAACATATTATTCTTCGGGTCGAGTGGGCACGGACCCGAAGAACAAAATTCTTCAAATAGACACAATTTTTGCTTCAAACTTAAATATTCAATTAACCAAGATACACAGTTTCTCAATTACTACGTAACAGTTCGGAGTTGAACCGAGCTTACAGAGCCGTCGGGTAATCTAGATGAAACGACACGAGACGAGAATTTAATCTACTTTTATTCATAGCGAATTTATAGTTGAGTTATTAAAATCTAAATAAAACTATCTAAGATCTCTCGTAGCGTGAGATCAAAGCGAGCGATTGCAAAAAGAGCGAGATCTAGATCATTCGCTGTTTGATGTTAAAACACTTGAATGGTGTAAATCTCATACAGTGAAGGAAATCTCTGAACATTTTGACGTACATTGATAGTTGACTATTTTGTTTGTTGAAACGTGGTGTAACTGGCAATTTACTTATAATAGTCACAGCGGATATTTGTGTCTCTGTAGTAGGCTCTGCCATCCATTGCGCAAAAACAGTTTGTCATCGAGTATACTCCATAGAATAAGCGAGATAGGACGATGCGACAAACGTAAGCGAGTGAAAGAGACAGTTATAAAAAGCTATCTTCACCTTCAACATTGACACAAAAAAAGGCTACTGTGCAGGGTCATGCGGCCAATTCAGAGACACAAAGATAAGTTGTGAGTATTATAGAAGTGCTCTTAGTTTCTGTTGTGTTTAAAGTGTATCACAATTATTCACAATATCTCATTTCATGATTTTAGATTACCTATTCAATAATAATGATTGTTAAACTCACAAGATATGGCAGAATGTTGCAGTCGAGAATTAATCTTGAGCAATGTTGCCAAAATACCTGACTCACAGATTATCGTCTTCTTGGATCCCTTATTCCCATTTGATCCATTTGATGATTTGATCCCACATTTAATTCAGGCTATCTCATTTGCACACCAGCAAATGTAATAGAAATTATATATGTGCAGAAAAACATATAGGGAGGCGAGGGGAGGGGTGGCAAATGGTAAAGCCAATTCGCTATTGAGAATTGGTTTTTCAACAAACCAAATTCTCGATAGCGAATTGGCAACTATTTTTTTATAATAAATGGAAAGATCATATATAAGTTTTAGTACAAAAATATTTTTAGTTTCTATTTTTTCGCTATTATTACAAAGTAATATCAAATTGAAAATATTTTTATGAATCCAGTACCGAAAACACGCCGACATTTCCCGAACAAACCCGAGCCCCTGTGACGTCACGACGTTCATTTCTTCTCGTTGTAGCACATACCTGATACAGTGTTTTGACTTTTAACCGATTCAATCTTGTTATTATCGTCAATATATTGATGAATATCAAATATATTAATCATAAATATTGAACCTTAAAAGTTATCGTGCTTGCTTCGTACCATTATGTACGAATACTAAAAAAAGAAACTCCCCATTTTAGGTGATACGAGTACGCGCAATAGCGAAGTAGCTAGCGATCTGTACTAAAGTTTTGAGAAATGTTCTATATCTATCTAGATTCCAATTAGAATGTGTTATATATGTTGTTATCTTGTTCTAATTTAGGATTAGATTCGTAATAATTTCTTAAGTTGATCATTAAAGACTGAGGAAAGTATTCTTTTATGATAACTTTCGATTGTTGTATTATTACGTAACTTGCAAACATGATTTTTTATTTATGGAGATATATTCATTATTTCAATCTTAAATGACAGATACAGGCGTAAAACTAGTATTTCTGTTTTAATTGTGAAAATCGGTCGACGCATTTTAGAGATATTTACTGAAGAATAAGTATATTTACTGAAGAATTAGTGTAAGGAAAATGTAGGTACCGAGTTTAGTATTTTCACTTTTTTATTCTATAAAGTTTTTTTAGTGTTTGTAAATATATAATATAGATATTAGTGTTTAATGTTATTAAGGAATATGTAAGTAATGGGGAATACCGAAAATTTTGAGGATATATGCAAAAAATAATGGCTCCACAGATCTTTATATTATTACACTCGGATTGTATCATATTTAGTGCTAATCTAATGAAGTTTATTGATATCCAAGTCGAAGTTTCGAGCCAATTGTGTTTGTTTACTTTTTATTTTATACCAATATCACCTACTACTACCTACCACCCATATGTAAAACGATTATATTATGACAATTATGTTTCTAAATGTATCTGGTAAACAACAAAAACAAAGACCGGTCTAATAACACGTTAAATTCATGACGACTACTTTGAGTATGCTAAAAACTTCCAAATCATCCATCAGATGGGTATATTATCGAAATTAGTCTTTATGAATCCTCTATCACACATCACTAAATAAAGTTTGCTGTTATAGATAATATTTTTGCAATTTTCGGATATTTTTAGTCAATTCACGTGTAGTTGACACTATGTTATCGTGAAATTCCTTGAACGTTATGACGTCACCGACAAGGCGACCAATCGTAGCCCGTTCGTAGTCACGTGGTTCTTTTTAAAATTTTATCGATTTTCAGTTGCTTATAATAAATTGAAAAAAAAAATATTTAAGAGTTTTTTGCAACGACAATATAATTTATGATATGTAAAGTTCCAACTTTTTTTTTTTTTAAAAACAACCCAATTGTTAATGGCGTAATTGATCGGCGCGCTAAACGCCGGACTTCTTGCTGCTAGCCCTCATCCGCCGCCATTGTCACTGCTCGCTGGCTGCTCTCTTAGCGCGCATCCATTATGTCGGCACCATTCTTGTCTTACGCTGACTATCACGCAGTTCTGGAGACTATAATAACTGATAATATGACTATAAAACTGATAACTGCAAATATATGTCTCAGTTTCTGATCCTTCTGAGTTGAAATGTGCCCAGACGAAAATCTTTAATTGATTCCAAATAACGCCGGTCTTTATAATTGCGCACCAATTTAGGTTTCGGAGCTATATTGATTACTTTTATGTTGGCAATTGGCCGTCAATAAAAAGCGGTCGGTTGTGCAATGGAGGCGGTGAGCCCGGCTCCGGCAGTATCTCACGGCGCCGATGTCCGGCACTTCGCATGCCGCATTAATTCGCAACGACACGCCGCAATTAAATTACAGCCGTAGACAACCTCCCCCCACACAGCTCTACACCCCCGCGCACCCCGTAGTGGCCGTCACGGGGCCTATTAGGCAGACACTTGACGTATACCTCAATATTTTCGAGCATGGAGGCAGGTACGGTTCTATTAGGCGGGTCGGCGATATTGGCGAAAATAACGGCATATCCCTCATCGAAAGGGTGAAGGACTTCTTAGAATAGAAAAAGGCTGTACGAGCGGTTAGTAAAATTAGAATATGAATCAATGTTCATAAAGTCGCCGACGGATCGTGTCAGATGCAGGCAGCAGCCAGGCTACATGAGACATGTGAGCCAGTTCGCATGCGGAGGATCTTAGTTAATTGTTCCGCGACAGATACATAGCAGCGATGCAGTTATATGACGTGAAGAGATTAAAAAGTTAGGAGAGCAGGTGAACGCCCCGCGGCGCTCGGCGTAGGCGTGCGGCGTGCGGAGCAAAAAAACTGCCGACCTCATCTACGTAGCTTCATACGTTCTACTAATTTGAATGTTTTTACCGCACTTTTTCTATACGTACAAATTATGTAATTTGCTACCATATGACTCGTGCATTGTGGATCTGCATTCCCATTTTTTTGGCCGTTAAATAAGTTGTTTTTATGATTCTAAGACGGACCATCATTTTACATGTGTAAGTCGAGCTTAAATAGCTTTTGCTTCGCGTCCAACCTGACGATATTCTAAACAGCAGTGGAGAGTGGCAGCACAGTCACAGAGTAGCCAGTAGCGCGCATGTTGTGCAGGCAGCTATCGTCTTCCATTGTTGCTGAAGAGTCTCTGTCTATAGCTACACTGTGCCCGTTTATCTGTTCCGCGGAATAATGGAACCATCAACTTGTCCCCCGCTAAGTTTTGCATCGCATTTCTATACGAGCCGCGTCTGTTCAGTGTTCAAGGGACGTAGACCTCGACCGAAAGACACTGCATTGTGTGAGGCTCAGTTTAGACTGCTCATGTACCGAAAATGGCATGTTTTAGCAAAACTGCAATTGTAGTCAGCGTGCGTGGACAATTGAACGGCGGCGGTGCTACCAGCCTTTAATTAGATCGCGAACCAGATTTACCGCTCCGGTGGTTCGTAAACAAATTAGGTTATCGAGTCAATACAATTATCTGCAATTATAACGCGCATGTGGAGCGCGCGAAATTGTGGATGGATAGAGTGGCGGCTGACATTTTTTCGTCGCCGGCTGGTGAGCTGTACCGGCTGCACGCTACTGCACGGCGCACACGCTCCGTCTTCAGTTGACGCTCGCTACTTTTTTTCAGTACCAAGACAAAACAATCCGAGAGTTTTTATTCATTTTTTCCCGTCTGCCGCCTGCATAACATTTGTTTATCTTGCGCTTGGCTTGAAATTAGAAATTCTTTTGTCTTCGCACTTTTTTAATTGCAAAAAGGAAACGGAAATGGCTTTCTAAAGAAAGAAAAACGTCGTGTGATAATATTAAATGCGTAAAGCCATTCCTGCATTGTTTGCTTTGGTGGAGTATTCAGCGTGGCCGTGCAAAGGAGGGGCTTTTAGCGTCACACGGAGCGGCATGGCAGACGCTACGGGCGTACGGGCGCGCCGGCGGGATTCTCTTGTTTAAATTATTGTACAACGTGATGTTGTTGCCGTTCGAACACTTTAATGACTCGGAAAATCCTGCCCCGCTCTCGAACAAATGCCAATATGCATAAGCTTAAGGCACTTACGTACTCTTAGCTACGTTTGCATATCTACTAGAATTTAAATAGTGACTCTGAATCTCCATTGATGCTCCTTGTTCGGGTTGGTATGTCTGAGACATGTTTTTATGTTCCTCAGCTCCGCTAACCCTAAAAATGTACATAGGTCTCGATGCATGTAAGTTTCGGTGTCGGCACAGAACATACTAAACGTGCATATTGTAGTGTAGTGTAGGTATCATTAGCGTAACCGAGCGTCCTCTTTGTGGTGAGGTGAGGTGTGAACACTGACTGGAGTCAGTGCAATGTATGTGTACGATAACCTGCTGCATGCCTCACGATGCCTGGTCCTGGACTATGTGAGACGTGCCTATTGAGAATAAGCACTTGTAAGATGTCCTGCCATCCGGTCTGACGACGGTATGTAGCTTAGAAGAAAAAAATATCAGTTTGCGAGTGTAACATTTGTATAAAACAAAATTAAGAATGAAAGTTTGTAGGGCATCGTGGTCGCTGTTACGCGTCTCCACCCTCGAGGGAACAAGAACTGAAACATTGATTCAAATTAAAATAAAAGAACACAAATTAAAAGTTACCAACCTTCTTTACAATTAATTTATTTTTTACCCAGTTAGACTTATAGCGGCTTATAACTTCTTTTGAAAGAATTCGTTGAATTTTGCAGTTTGTAAGCTTGTTCTGCTCAGATGTTATCATCAGCAATCATGTATGTATAACCTTTACATTTCGATATTTCTCTTAATGTTTTATGAATTAGGGGTGTGAGTGTGAATTAAATGAAAATGTTGAGAATAGTATATGCCATCGAAACGAAAACGAAAAACTTGGAAGTTACTAAAAAGGGAGAAATATATTCATATAATTGGGTAGGTACAGCGGACACCGGAACTATTGTATAATATTCGCGTCTCGCTACTCGCCGGCCAACAGTCATTGCTCGCTTCATAAAGACGACGCGGGCTTTTCGCCGGAGTCCGCGAGCATCCATAATAGACGAGCGGCGATCGGCGAGCGGCCGGCTTGCAGTAGCACCGACTACCTAGCCACCGGCCACCGAGCTACCGAGCTCGAGCCAACACAGCTCGGCGTCGTCGGCGCGACTTCTCAACGCGTTTCTAATTACACGCTGAAATATTCAGCGCCGTCGCGTACTTCTCAGATGAGAGTTTAGTTCTTATGCTCTTTCTTTCCATTCTTGGTCCTTTTGGACGAGCTCCACCAGTAGACGCATAGCTCCTATATCAACGTTTCGTTCTTGTATGCATTTTCGAGTGCGAGTAGGTGCATTGATGTCGCGTATGTTTCCGGCTCCTGTGGTTCTTTTGTTTGTGAAGGTGCTGACGTGTGCACATAGTTCATTACTTGATAAAAAGAAGAAGTTTTAGCTGAATCTTTATGTTAATATATCACACGATAATACTTACATGTACGCGATAACATTCGTGCTATAACTTTGCGTAGATATTTTCTGACATTACTCTCCGATACTCGTCCGTTATTAGAAATAAAAAAGAATGAAGCTGTAGGACCTCATAGGGGGTAAACGTTAGCTGATAGTGTAGTCATGAGCTCGGCCCACATCTAGCCCCCATTGAATGTGAAGCATACGCATAACGTTGGAACCGGCGCGCGCAGGTGATCAACGGAGCCCCTAGCGGCGTCGGCGCCGGCGCCGGCCCCTTGCTGGCGCTTGCGGGCGCGGCGGAGTCCCGGCGGCGCGGCGCGTCGTCCCCGCCGCCCGCGGGCGCCGAGAAGCGCAAGTGGCCCGCGCCGCCCTACCGCCGCGCGCCCGGCCCCAGCGCGCTGGCGCCGCGCCCCGCCGAGTCCGACGACGACGACACCAAGGTACCCCATCTAACTCCACATCCGCATTAGAAACGTGTCATGTGTGCGCTAATACGATAAGCTTGCCTGGATAAGCGTTTCTAGGTATTTGAAATCTTCAAGTCTCTCAGATCTACTTGTATTGTAATAATAATAAGTCAAATACACTAATGGCAGTTTGGTCATTAAAACTTTGTATCTTTCAAGATTCTCTGTGACTACGTGGTTAAAATTTGTAAGTTGAATCGATTCTTCGAGTCGCACCGGTGCCCGAGATGTCCACAGTCGTGATCGATGTGCTACGTATTGCAGGTGGAGACTCCGGTGAGATTCCGCACTTCGCCACCACTGGAGGCGCTGAAGCCGCGGCGCGCCGGCGTGTGCGCGTGCAGGGGCGTAGCGGGGGGCGCGGCCGGGACCGGGGTCGGGGGCGCGGCCGGGGGCGCGGCGCCGCCCTCCCCGCGCCGGCGCCGCACGCCGCTGCCGCCGCCGCGCCGCCACCGCCCGGCACTGGACTTCGATAAGATGCAGCAGGTAGGCACCTGAGCGCTTGTCTTACAGCTTCATGAGTACGACTCCACTACATACCGAGGCTGCTCCGTACTCCGCAAAGCACGTTAAGCCGTTTGTCCCGCTGACATTTGAAGATCTTGGACAGTCGTTACGGTTTGCGGAAGGCATAATATCAGACAGCTATGTTGCCAGTATCTGTTAGCCAGTCAGTAGGTTGTGGCGGTCAGACAGACAGACGGCCCTGTAA
Source organism: Orthosia gracilis (assembly GCA_947562075.1). Lineage (NCBI taxonomy): Eukaryota > Metazoa > Arthropoda > Insecta > Lepidoptera > Noctuidae > Orthosia > Orthosia gracilis. The sequence goes on from OX387266.1 coordinate 26,503,510, forward strand.
CATACTGCAACTCGATTGAATTCATTTATACTGGAAGCCGCCTCCTACATAATCGGGAAAGAGTTAGGCGGGCAGCTTTTGTCCTGATATCTACGACCTGGAGACTGCTCAATCAAGAGAAAATACCTTAAAGTAACCTCGTAGTTAAGCGTTTTTCATCGCTAACTTTTCATCGCTAACTTTTCATAAAGCAAACGCGAGCCGCGCGTTAAAAACTTGTTATTACTGTTACATGTCCTTAAATATTTTTATCTAAAAGCAAAAGCAACGCAAAACATTTACGTTGTACAATCCTACGCACACTAAAACTTACTACGAAAACAGAGTATCGTAGTCATTCGTAGTAGTGTATGTGTGTCATAATGGGCTTGCCTCGCAGTGGGTCACCCGCGGCGTCGCGAGCATACTAATGCGCCCCGACGACACCCGAATTATCGACTGTCTACCCTCATAACTACTACCGACTGGGGATTGTAGAATAGTACCTACTGAATTAACGTAATGTCCTACAAATTCAAAACAGTCAGTATGCGATTCGGTGCTGGAAACAATACCCTTGACATGGAATGAATCATCTTAAAGGCGTACATAAACTAGTCAACAGTAGAAACAGTAAACACTTGCTAAACAATAATAGTGGTTCACGGCTGGACAAAGGCCTCACTCGCGCTGCAACACTCAACTATTACGCATCAGAAATAGAAATCGTTTAACGATCACTCTTCCCAAATTCGGCACCTTGACTAATTCCGAACGCAAATGTGAGATGAAGCCAGCAGCAGATAATTACCGTTTAGTCACAGCACTCACGGCCGCCGCCGGTTACTTCTGCTCGACAAACTGCTCGGCTGCTCGGCTAACATTAGTTGGGATTGTTTTTATCATGGGTACCGTGGTTAGCGTGGCCAGGTCGCCGGATTCAGCTGAGACTGCGATTCAGCCGGCCCATTTGAATAAACCTATGAATAATTTTAATACTATAACTGGGTTGCGAATTGTTAGTTTGTTTTGATTTTTATTTATACGATTTTCGTGAGCACCAGTTTTGAAATCCATAAAAAAGGCTTTATCAAGGTCACCGACACGTTCAATTATTCTTCCTATGATGCGAAGCGGTACGTTAAAGCTTAATGGCATTTATTTATTTTCACGAAGAGACTTTTTAAAGATAAAACAATAAGTTCTAGCACAAAATAAACGTCGACATACAAGAATCGCTACAGTTATTTAATAAAGCCGAGAGTGGCTTAAAGAGGAAACAATATAAGGTCGTTCGCTAAGCGAGAGTAATGAGTTAACTTCAAGTCTTATTAACTCGTAAGCTTGATTACAGCTAATTCTATTAGTCGCATATTAAAATTAACTGTTTATGGAATTTACAAACGAGAAGCTCTCGCCAGGGTGCTTGTGAAGTTCCTCTATTTTGTTTTTAAACTTCGTTGGAGCATGAAGTAGTTCAGGGAAGCAAGTAGTAGATAGGAATTATTTATGTAATGCTAACGTTTGATTATTGAAATAGATTAGGTATGGATGGACGTAAATACAGCACATAAGACTGGTTCGGCCAGTGTTGTTGGTTCCCATGTGCCATAGCCCGGAGTGTGGGTTTGTGCCCGGATCATGGCTATAGGCTCACACAAATGGCACTTAAACAAATGTGGGTGTGTACAGATAGGCGCACGTCTAGCTGATCCTTTGGGGAATACTGAGAGGCGTGATGTTATGTGTGAGGCTGTCAATCCTCAAGCGTACAGTTATCCCCTGGTCGCCCTTTACAGGAAAACAGGGCTGATTAACTTTGCGTATATTAATAGTGTTGGACCGGCGGCGGCGCACGGTGCTCGTAATGTATATTGTGAACGTTGGCAGCGCAGTATGTATGCGCTCACGTTAGTTACATAGTTGTAGGATATCAATTATAGCGGTAATTAGCGACCGCACAGCGTTCGTACCGTGAGCACATACTCACGGTACGAATATGATTAAAACCTAGAATACCGGCTGACTAGCACACACTAACATATTTATTTAGATTTCATGCTTTAGGCATTCTCTATTAGTCAACCAAGAGTGATGAAGAGATAACGCAGGCGCATTGGTTAATAATAAAAATAAAACCAGTCAAACATAAGTAATAAGTGTCATTCATCATCAGCCTATAACAGTCCACTGCTGGACATAGGCCTCTCCAATTGCACGCCATTTGGTACGATTTTCGGCAACTGTCATCCAGCTGCTATCAGCCACCTTGCGAAGATCGTCGCTCCACCTAGCCTGAGGGCGTCCTACCTTACGTTTAGGTACCAGTTCGCGGTCTCCACTCAAGAACACGTTTACCCCAACGGTCATCGGTTCTACGACTTATATGGCCGGCCCATTGCCACTTCAGCTTACTTATTCTGTGAGCTATGTCGACAACTTTGGTTCTCTGCCGGATCACCTCGTTTCGGATTCGATCCCTTAGAGAGACTCCAAGCATAGCCCTTTCCATAGCTCGCTGAGCAACTTTGAACTGATGGACCAACCGTATTGTGAGTGTCCACGTTTCGGCACCGTAGGTCATAACAGGTAGGACGCACTGGTTGAAGACTTTAGTCTTCAGGCTTTGTGGGATACGCGACGAGAAGACTCGACTCGAATAACTGTCATTAACTCTTCATTTTATTTTAATGACTCAATCAGACGTGACACTTAGGATCAGAACCTCAAAAAGATAAGCTCCCGTATTGAAAATGTTTACCGAACTCTATGTTTGACATGATATTATTGTACTAAAATGATTAATTAAATCATTATCGCAAGTAATAAACACTACTAATAAGGTATTTAACTGCTGATCAAAAAAGTAAACATAAGTGTTTATACCAGATATAAGATCATTATTCAGGCCTGACACTAACCCACTTAGGTAACCTGTTTAATAGATATTTTAATTATGTTAGTTCACGTTTTTTAAGTTATTACTGTAGGTAATGAACGCTATATTCTATTTCGCGGCCACTGTTTCAGGCACTATAGCCGAAACGTTCGATACAACTCAAGACTCAACAATGTTTTTATTATACTCAGAGATATAACAAAGATTTTAGACGTGATCTCTTATTTCTTTTTGTTGTGACACACAATCCTCTTCGTTTTGTGCAAATTGATGACGAATCAGAACATCAATATTTTCAATGATGATCCGAATTCAGTGGTCGAACAAAAGTGTCAACTATACGAATATTTTCATCTTGATCAGAGAAAAAACCTTTCTTGAACATATTTTTTTCCGAATAAGAATCTTTATTTGTAAACATAGGTAGTTACACACGGTGTGCGAGATGTTACAATACTAGTTAGATTCTCTATGTTTTGCCGTGATACGTACAAATAATTTATCATTTAATTTCATTTATTTACAAAAAAAAAATATCAATAAGAAGTCATTTTCAATTATAAGAAGAGCTTTAGGTTTAAAATTTGTTTAGAAAAACATTAACTTTTTAGGGACTTGGTACGAGTAAGATGAACGAGAAAACCAACTAATAGTTACTTCATGCATAATGGATTAGATTCTCCACATGCAGTTCTTTTTCATTCCATAATTCCTGAGATGGAGGTACCATCTTTGCTGGGTGTATTGTGTAGGATAGCGTGATTCGTGCGGCACATGGCGACGCATAATGTGCGCACATGTGCACGCGTTCGTTCCCACGCTCGCACTTGATCGTGAACGATATCTGACGCTAGGAGGTGGCGACGGGTTTATCACCAATATTGGCAAAATAATTTGTTTGGAGGCCTTGTTGGAAGTGCTTTTTTCGGGGACGAAATATGTGCCGTATTTCAACTTAGAACAACTAACTTCTTATTAATCCCAATATTTGTTTTGTAAGTAGGTGTTAGACAATACGGTATGGCACGGGCCTCTCATATCTCCTTTCACTTCCTTCTAACTAAAGCTCCTAAGAATAAGTCTTTTTTAAAGGAGTCCAGCTCATCTTGCAATCTGCATCCAACTTCAAATTTGATTCGCATAATATGTCCTACGTTAACTTGCATCGTTTAAGATTCCTTGGCATTACTCATCATCATCATCATATCAGCCGAAAGAACATAGACCACTGTTGGACATCGTCGCCATATTAACCGGTCCCGTGTGATGGGACCTTTCTGCCCCATCGGCCATCTGTTCTGCGAGCAATGTGCCCTACCCACTGCCACTTAAGATTGGCAATTATTCGGTCTATGTCGGTAACCCTGGTTCTCTTGGCACTACTATTTTTGTGCAGATAAAACTAGTATAGTAAAATTTGGTAAGCTAGATGTACCTACCTATATTCAGCTGCTTTATGAACATAACCAATTTGTTGCCATGCAAGTTGGTGTCGCAACCAATTACTTAACAATTTATTTGAGTTACCTAGTAAAATTAAAATTCAAGAGCGTACGATCCTCCGTCGCCTCTACCAAGGCCGCTGCTATTGATTTGCATCGCGGGGTGAAACTGATTTCTAGTCGGGACATCCCTAGGTTTTGTCTGTTCTTCACGTCGCCGTCACGTTTTCTGTCAAAATTTGCAGAATAATATGTTTGATTCCGGAAATCTGCACGACACGACTTCGTGCTAAATCGTCAAGCACGTTCTTACGATTAGCCCTGCTCTGTGCTCAAAGTCGGTGCGATTGAGAATTGCTTCAATTGTATGACATTTTGTACTAATCGGTACCTTACAATAAAATTGACTGAAAATTGATAGCAATACCTTACATTTGTTAGTCGTTTATAACAATAAAATGACTGAAAATTGATAGCAATACCTAACATCTGTTAGTCGTTTACTACAATAAAATTGACTGAAAATTAATAGCATTGTCTTACATCTGTTAGTCGTTTATTACAATAAAATTGACTGAAAATTAATAGTATTACCTTACATCTGTTAGTCGTTTATTACAATAAAATTGACTGAAAATTAATAGCATTGTCTTACATCTGTTAGTCGTTTCTTACAATAAAATTGACTGAAAATTGATAGCAATACCTTACATCTGTTAGTCGTTGACTACAATAAAATTGACTGAAAATTAATAGCATTGTCTTACATCTGTTAGTCGTTTATTACAATAAAATTGACTGAAAATTAATAGCATTGTCTTACATCTGTTAGTCGTTTATTACAATAAAATTGACTGAAAATTAATAGTATTACCTTACATCTGTTAGTCGTTTATTACAATAAAATTGACTGAAAATTAATAGCATTGTCTTACATCTGTTAGTCGTTTCTTACAATAAAATTGACTGAAAATTAATAGCATTGTCTTACATCTGTTAGTCGTTTATTACAATAAAATTGACTGAAAATTAATAGTATTACCTTACATCTGTTAGTCGTTTATTACAATAAAATTGACTGAAAATTAATAGCATTGTCTTACATCTGTTAGTCGTTTCTTACAATAAAATTGACTGAAAATTGATAGCAATACCTTACATCTGTTAGTCGTTGACTACAATAAAATTGACTGAAAATTAATAGCATTGTCTTACATCTGTTAGTCGTTTATTACAATAAAAATGACTGAAAATTAATAGCAATACCTTACATCTGTTAGTCGTTTATTACAATAAAATTGACTGAAAATTAATAGCATTGTCTTACATCTGTTAGTCGTTTATTACAATAAAATTGACTGAAAATTAATAGCATTGTCTTACATCTGTTAGTCGTTTATTACAAAAAAATTGACTGAAAATTAAAAGCATTACCTTACATCTGTGAGTCGTTTATTACAATAAAATTGACTGAAAATTAATAGCATTGTCTTACATCTGTTAGTCGTTTATTACAAAAAAATTGACTGAAAATAAAAAGCATTGTTTTAAATCCGTTAGTCGTTTATTACAATAAAATTGACTGAAAATTAATAGCATTACCTTACATCTGTTAGTCGTTTATTACAATAAAATTGACTGAAAATTAATAGCATTGCCTTACATCTGTTAGTCGTTTATTACAATAAAATTGACTGAAAATTAATAGCATTGTCTTACATCTGTTAGTCGTTTATTACAATAAATTTTACTGAAAATTAATAGCATTGTCTTACATCAGTTAGTCGTTTATTACAATAAAATTGACTGAAAATTAATAGCATTGCCTTACATCTGTTAGTCGTTTATTACAATAAAATTGACTGAAAATTAATAGCATTGTCTTACATCTGTTAGTCGTTTATTACAATAAATTTTACTGAAAATTAATAGCATTGTCTTACATCAGTTAGTCGTTTCTTAAAATAAAATTGACTGAAAATTAATAGCATTGTCTTACATCGGTTAGTCGTTTCTTACAATAAAATTGACTGAAAATGAATAGCATTGCCTTACATCTGTTAGTCGTTTATTACAATAAAAATGACTGAAAATTAATAGCATTACCTTACATGTGTTAGTCGTTTGTTACAATAAAATTGACTGAAAATTAATAGCAATATCTTACATGTGTTAGTCGTTTGTTACAATAAAATTGACTGAAAATTAATAGCAATATCTTACATCTGTTAGTCGTTTGTTACAATAAAATTGACTGAAAATTGATAGCAATACCTTACATCTGTTAGTCGTTTGTTACAATAAAATTGACTGAAAATTAATAGCAATACTTTACATCTGTTAGTCGTTTATTACAATAAAATTGACTGAAAATTGATAGCAATATCTTACATCTGTTAGTCGTTTATTACAATAAAATTGACTGAAAATTAATAGCAATACTTTACATCTGTTAGTCGTTTATTACAATAAAATTGACTGAAAATTGATAGCAATACCTTACATCTGTTAGTCGTTTGTTACAATAAAATTGACTGAAAATTAATAGCAATACTTTACATCTGTTAGTCGTTTATTACAATAAAATTGACTGAAAATTGATAGCAATACCTTACATCTGTTAGTCGTTTGGCTGGTGTACCTATGCCTACCTATACGGTAATCACAACATTTCCTACGCCGGCGTGCTGCCGTTATCAGGCCATGTGCCTTACATAAGCTTGCTACATGCAGTTAGGCTCATGGTTGCACCTTCAGTGATACGTTATCAGGCCCTTATCGGGCAGCAGGTCATCGCCCCGTGCATGCGGGCGCTTGCATCTGTGGTCCGTAGTTACAGCACTGAGCACACAGATATCGGGCATAATTATGTTTGTTATATCACTTGTTCGTTATATCTGATGACCCATATTGCCACAACAGACAATAACAACATCATATATTAAACGTTAATTATCAAAACTGTACAAAATGACGATAAACTATAAATTAATTATCTGATCGTTTATCTAACGCAATATTATATTTAAAGAAGTTTTATCGTTCGCTCTGGATGATATCTGCCTTTTTCTATGTAATTCATCATCATCATCATCATCAGCCTATTAATGTTACCACTGCTGGGACACAGGCCTCCTCTCTGTGTGAGGGAATGGGCCGTAATCCACCACGCGGGCCCAGTGCGGGTTGGTGGATGTCACATATCTTCGATTTTTTAGTTCTAGGACATTGCCGGTTTCCTCACGATGTTTTCCTTCACCGTTTTGAGAGCAGTGGTGATGAAATAATTTACTCAAAGTAAAGCGCCTGCCTGGGCTCGAACCCACGACCTACAACTTGTAAGTCGCGGCCGATACCACTGGGCCACCACTGCTATGTAATTATTTGTTTCATTTTGCCGATATAACATTTTAAAAACCTAGCAACATTTATTGGGTAGAAAATTAACAGACACAGCAGACAGATGAAGGTTCATAATAAAACCTATCAAAACAATGCCTAATTTATATGATCCATGTAGTAGCAGTTGAATTATTTCGTGCAAATAATATAATACTAGCTGACCCCCGCGGCTTCGCTCTCATCATCTGGCTACCTACCTATCTACCTAACTCTACCCACCTACCCTACCCTATTATACCTCCCAAACCTACCTACCCTACCTAACCCTAACCTACCTACTCTACCCTACCTACCTACTAATTTGTTAAACTATTTATTTGAATAAGAATTATACAACAATACGAATGTAACCAAGTTTGTTTCTACCGGCGATCTAATTAAAATTAAGAACATAAAAGCTGCTATTGTGACTTAACTAGGATAGGTATATTCTCTCGCAGACGTTTTTTTAGGAAATAATGAGTACTTTAATCATGTATTAATAACTTTTATGTATCATCAATAGTTCTCTCAGCGCACGCCAAAGAATGAATTTTATAGGCAACATTTTGCTACTTTGGGTTACATTATTGCAATATTCATACGGATTTGTAATATTTTTAAAAATTAATTATAGCCTGTGACACTCAGGAACAATGTAGCCTTCTACTGGTGAATAATAATATAATATAATTTTCAAAATCGGTTCAGTAGATCCAGAGATTACCCCCTACAACGTCACAAACTTTACCTCTTTATATTATTAGTATAGATATTTCAGCATCGAATTCGATAACTCTTGACCGTCAAGTCACAAGTGTTCCGCGTCCGACCACTTCCGGGATATAATTACATATTGATTCAAGGCGTGCCAAATTATAATTGAACATTGATCTAATTACACCGCGTATGAGTATGAGCAACAAAACTAGTCCAAAAAAAGGCCGGAAACTACTAAACTGATTGACGATCTTTGCAAGACGAAATTGGAAAAAATCTATACAATTTTTCTTCCTTTTAAATACTACCGGCCAAAGCGGTCATAAACATATGGTCACATTCGGTACTCACACATTATATGCACTCAAAATAAATTGCTTTTTTGAGTCTTAGGTCGCCCTTAAGTACCGATTCTAAACCTAGCTGCTTCCTTAACCATACTTAAATTGAAACCTTTCTGAATAAAATATGATGCAAGGTATTCGTATGGTGTATTGTTATGCGTATGGTGTGTGTGAGTGGTGTGTGATGTGTGGGTCCGGCAGCAGTCGCCGCTCAATGGGGCTCGCGTGCTCATTGAGTGCGGCTCGCCGTTGGCCGCATCAATGAACGACATTCCTTGCGCGCGCAGACTGGCTAAACATGGCCGGCCCCTATATGGCGAGACGTGGAATGAAAACTCGATACATTACACTTTTTACCGGCAGCGTACCAAGTAACAAGAAGTGTAGGGATTCAAACGAGTGTTCTTGCGAGGAGAAATCGTTTCGCGACTGATCAACTGCCGTATAGGGGAAGGTTCGCGGATCGAACCTCGGATGCTTTCGCGTACAGGCAATTGGTTTGTTACGAAAACTATAATTTTTAGCCTGACTTGGATATACCGATCAACATACACCCTGTGATTGGATGACTACTTACATAAATGGGTAAAAGAAATATTTAAAAAGTATTACATTTTGACTAAAATATGGTCTTGTTCTACTTATGTTGTACCAACATTTAAGTTGGTACTCCCACCTTGAACACGTTTCTGATAGAATACGAAAATTGGGACGGATATTTAAATTATTGAGATACGCAGTCCCTGCAAGTATAGCCACAAAAGTGGGCCCTAAGAGAAATCTTCTAAATGAAATCTACATAGCCCTTGCACAATCTGAGATAGTCCAGTGCAGTATACCTGTATGCGGTGGGGCATCGACATCAAAATTTATAGACGTAGAACGAGAGCAAAGAGATCTGATAACAATAATGTATTTTAAGAAACGGAGATTCCCAACTGAAAGTTTTTGTGAGATTCGTGGCCTGTAATCTGTTAGGAAATTATATATCAGTGCCACGATCTTAAAAAAGCTTATGACACTTGCGTATGATGAAAGCTTAATTTTAAAAAGAAGAAAGGATAATAATATTATTGCGCAAGTACCACAATCTAAAACCAATAATACGCACCAAGCGTTTCCAAACATCCTTCATAATGCGCACAGCAAAATAGTGGAACTAACTGCCTGCGTCTGTGTTTCCAAAAGCATTCAAAATCAAAATAAAAAAAAAACAAAATAAAAATTTACATAGTATATAATACTTAATTAACAATAACTACCTATATATACACTTAAATAAAGATAAAATACGACGAACACGTATAAAAGGGCAGGGGTCATAGGGCGTCAAAAAATTCGTCCACATCGCTGTCAACGTGAAAAGTGCCCAGAACGCTGGCAGCATTGCCACGTTGGATGGCAATGCTGATTCTCTGGCCAAGGAAAAGCCCAGCCCTCTGGTCACGTGAAGAGTCGACTAACCGCTTGCTTACATCTCGAAATACTCGAAGAGCACTCGGACCCCATGGACCTAATGTTTCAACCCCAAACGGCTCAAATATATAACTTCCAATAAGGTTGTTGTATTTGCGCCGTTTGAGGTTTTCGGCACTAGCAGCAGCTGCCCCAGCACAGCCCGCCGTGCTAAGAAGATGGGATGGCGCAAGGGTGTCGACACATGTTGCATCCCACACCAAAGGCCTACCCACCTTCCATGGCATTATGGTCATCCCGTCTGGTCTCTTCCCGTCGTCGCGCGCCAAGCCATTGGGTTCTAAAACAGCTGGCACACCGGCGGTGACAAGAGCTCGACGTATGAGTAAATAGTAATAAAATAAAAATAGTTTATTTCAAATAAACCTTCGAGGTACTTTTGAATTATCAAACAAAAAATAAAAAATATGACTCTAGTTGCAAATTCGCAAGCGTCAGTAGATCTCAATGGAGAAGAATTTGCAAGAAACTCCACGGACACTCTTTTCAATCAGTTTCAATTACAAGTTTTTGGTTACATCATTCTTGTTGAAAAAAAATATATATGTGAGAACGATGCAAAAAGACGTGCACGTAAAAGCGTCTAGAGTTACAAACAATTTTAACATAAAAATGCAATAACTGGCCGAGGCAGCTAAGTTATGACCAATCCCAACTGATGGCGCCCGTTCACGCACATGACGCATGGATCGGCACCACTCAGCTCAACCATCATGAAGGGAACCGAATGATCCAACACATGTGCCATCATCAGAGAGAAATTAGAGAGTGCATGACACACTCAACTGCGAAGGCACACCGAAGTCAACGAACGACACATAGGTACAATGAATGGTAGATTTACAGTCGGAACATAGTACTCACACATGTGCTGTGCAGTTATATAATACTAAAAGAAATTGAGTTTATACAATACAAATATATTCATACAGTCTTCAGCAGGTCCAACAATACTTCAAAACTTTTCTGCCCATCACTAATTGTTCTTGCGCCCTAGTGGCTGCGGAGCAGGACCAGCATTTAGCCAAGCATTTTTATCAGCGATGTAATCCCCCAACTTTTAATATGCTTGCCTGCATAGTGTGCGTTTTATACAAGTTTTAAATTTCGTCTCATTCAGTTCTAGAATGTGGGGAGGTATTTTATTGTAACATTTTATACAGTACCCCATAAAAGATGATGCTACTTTAGCCAGCCTGAAACCTGGTTTAATTAATTGGTCCCTATTTCTAGTAACATAATTATGTCTGTCGCCGTTTTTACTAAAAAGATGTAAATTCTTTCTAACGTACATGATGTTTTCACAAATATATTGACAAGGTACCGTCATGATGTTAATGTCCTTAAACAGTTCCCTTAGAGAATCGCGCCGACGAAGATTGTATATTGCTCTGATGGCTCGTTTTTGCAGAATAAAAATTGACTCTATGTCTGCAGCCCTTCCCCATAGTAAGATACCGTAAGACATTATACTATGAAAGTAAATAAAATATACTGGCCTAGCGGTATCTAAATCAGTAAACTGACGAATTTTTCTAACAGCATAAGCTGCCGAACTTAGCCGCCCTGCAAGTGATATTAAATGAGGACCCCATTGTAACCTTGAGTCTAGCGTGATCCCCAGGAAAACCGTTTTATCGACGATTTCTAGCTTCTCCCTATTTAATATAATGTCACAATCAGAACTTTTGACATTCGGCAAGGCAAATTTTACGCACTTAGTCTTTTTAGCATTTAAAACTAAATTATTAGCTGTACGACGATAGTCTGCACACTTATGGTAAAAAGATAGAAACCGGGGATGATAATAAAACCGCCCGTGTTGAGTGTAGAAAAATCACTAAATTTATTTTACTTAGTAACAACTATATAAAATGGTCGCGCGTGTGCAAACGCAGCAAAACCTACTTAATTGTACTAATGTGCGGGTTCGCCGTACATACTGCCAACTCTAAAGGAGAAGACAGGAGACGTGTTTAATCCTAGATGATAAGTGGTCAAGTTAAACACATGAAAACTGATGACTTACATTAATGGTACATATTTCAGTTGAAAGATGATACAAGGTGATTTCATTAGGTTTATATCTATGTAACTAATCTAAGTCGTAAAGTCTGTAACATTAAATTGTCTGGTTTCTCAAGTTCACTTTCACTGACGGACCATGGGTGAGGTCCCCTTATCGACACTTTCGGTAGATTTACTTATATCACTAAACTCACTGAACACTGGCACTGGCACAGTTACCCTCACGCTCTCCGTTGAGTTCGGCCCTGCGTGCTCGGCTCGCGCCTCCGCCCCAGGGGCGCGCTCGTCCGGCTGCCCACGTACTTCCACCATCTCGTGCTGCTGCTTTTCAAGTGCGTTCTGACACTTCCCTCTTGTAACGAGGTAAATGCAGGTCCCGCCTAAGATGACAACTAAGGCCAGGACAATATAAGCGACGGAATAGTGATGAATGTCGTGAACGGTTAACTCTGTAGAAGATTGTTCCTTAATGTTTCTTATTTGCTCTTCCAGCTGATTCCACCTGTGGGTGTGGTTTACCGCAGAATCATAATCGATGGGCAAGGTCGTGTTAATGAGTGAGTTTAGAATGGACACCTCTGGGACTTCGATGTTCGATTGTATATTCAAGTGACGTAGAAAGTTGTTGTGCGCATGGATACTATAAGCGTCCGATTTCAATGTGCATCCCTGACCTACGTTAATGATACCACTGCCTTGAATGACTGTAGTTGTTGTATCAGCAATACAGGAAATACGAAGTTCACATGACTCACAACAGGTATAAAACCAGGAGTTCACATTATGTAATTTGACCCAATAATTGTGGCACGTGGATACTTCTTGTTTACAAACGTTTCTGATATCACTTGCATCTTGAATATCACACAGCGATTGTTTTATTTTTAGATTATAGACAGGTTTGTCATAGGTACACAATAATTTTTTGCTCCTTAGAACATGTATGCAAGCCTGCAGGTCACTATCTGATAAGAAGAGAGCGAGGTCCTTTTGGATGTTGTAGGCAATAAATGGCGAGCTTGGGACTGTGCGAATGATGCGATTCGTTCCCCTTTTCTGAGGGATAGGTACGATCCTGTCTAACTCGAAGATGTCGTTGCTCACCAATGGAATCTTTATCTCTATGATAAGGTAGCCTTCATATAACGTTGCTGACGCCTTCATGATTTTGTACATGTCAGATAGGTTTGTTGACTCAATTGGGGTCATTAAGTTTCCCTGCAATTGCCCGGAGATGATATTGATCTGTTGAGCCATTTGTTCTGGTGACAGGAGGTAAGGGTCAATACGACCGTGAACCAATTTTGAACCTGTCGCAAGACGTTATTTACGTCGTCAACGTTACTCGTACGTCTATTTATCTTAAAAATTAAAAAAGTGTCATCAGCAAATAACATTGTTATTCAATAGTTGGGGTAAATCGTTAATGTAGACTAGAAATAAGAAAGGACCCAAAATTGAACCCTGGAGCACCCCCATTTTCACGGTTAACCCAGACGAATTGACACCGTTTATTTGAACTAATTGCTGTCTATCATTTAAATAAGATTTTACTAAACTCGACGCTGATTGGCCTAGCCCATAATGCTCAAGTTTCAAAAGTATAGCATTCAACCTGAATCTCTTCAAAGTTACAATGAACAGGCTCAGCTCACTCCATCGTCGACTTTGTCTCTGTTACCTCTGATCTAGACTAGAGTAACCAAAGCAAACCCATTTCAAAAAAATAAAAAGTTGCCTCGGCTGATTCCAATCTTGGGTATTTAGGGGATTCGAGACAAGTGTCTTAGGGCATTATTAGTTTTTTTTTCTCACAGCCTAATTTAAGTCCTACTGGTGGGCAAAGGTCTCCCATATGTCTTTCCAAACCCCTGTCTTGCGCTACCTCTGACCTTGTTTGACCCGCAAACGTAATCAGAACGTCGCATCACCTTCGCCGCGGTCGACCACTTCGGCGACATTCTCTCTTAGGCGTCTAGTGAGTGATGATCTTCGCCCGTCTCTCACTGCCTCAGGGCTCAGGATGACTATATTGTTTAATAATGTGTGTGTGCGGTGTTTCAGCTCCGCGTTGGCGGCGGCGGAGTGCGCTCATGGCGCGCGGTGGGCGGCGCGCACGGCGGCGAACTGTCCGTGTTCTGTTGGTGATCCGCGCAGCCGGCGCAACCCTCCACGCACCGAGCCAGGTAAGGACTCGCGCGCACGGCGGCGAACTGTCCGTGTTCTGTTGGTGATCCGCGCAGCCGGCGCAACCCTCCACGCACCGAGCCAGGTAAGGACTCGCGCGCACGGCGGCGAACTGTCCGTGTCCTGTTGGTGATCCGCGCAGCCGGCGCAACCCTCCACGCGCCGAGCCAGGTAAGGACTCGCGCGCACGGTGGCGAACTGTCCATGTTCTGTTGGTGATCCGCGCAGCCGGCGCAACCCTCCACGCACCGAGCCAGGTAAGGACTCGCGCGCACGGCGGCGAACTGTCCGTGTTCTGTTGGTGATCCGCGCAGCTGGCGCAACCCTCCACGCACCGAGCCAGGTAAAGACTCGCGCGCACGGCGGCGAACTGTCCGTGTTCTGTTGGTGATCCGCGCAGCCGGCGCAACCCTCCACGCACCGAGCCAGGTAAGGACTCGCGCGCATGGCGGCGAACTGTCCGTGTTCTGTTGGTGATCCGCGCAGCCGGCGCAACCCTCCACGCACCGAGCCAGGTAAAGACTCACGCGCACGGCGGCGAACTGTCCGTGTTCTGTTGGTGATCCGCGCAGCCGGCGCAACCCTCCACGCACCGAGCCAGGTAAGGACTCGCGCGCACGGCGGCGAACTGTCCGTGTTCTGTTGGTGATCCGCGCAGCCGGCGCAACCCTCCACGCACCGAGCCAGGTAAAGACTCGCGCGCACGGCGGCGAACTGTCCGTGTTCTGTTGGTGATC
Organism: Orthosia gracilis; assembly: GCA_947562075.1. Taxonomy (NCBI): domain Eukaryota; kingdom Metazoa; phylum Arthropoda; class Insecta; order Lepidoptera; family Noctuidae; genus Orthosia; species Orthosia gracilis. The sequence continues at coordinate 26,518,703 of OX387266.1, forward strand.
CGCGCAGCCGGCGCAACCCTCCACGCACCGAGCCAGGTAAGGACTCGCGCACACAGCGACGAACTGTCCGTGTTCTGTTGGTGATCCGCGCAGCCGGCGCAACCCTCCACGCGCCGAGCCAGGTAAGGACTCGCGCGCACGGTGGCGAACTGTCCATGTTCTGTTGGTGATCCGCGCAGCCGGCGCAACCCTCCACGCACCGAGCCAGGTAAGGACTCGCGCGCACGGCGGCGAACTGTCCGTGTTCTGTTGGTGATCCGCGCAGCTGGCGCAACCCTCCACGCACCGAGCCAGGTAAAGACTCGCGCGCACGGCGGCGAACTGTCCGTGTTCTGTTGGTGATCCGCGCAGCCGGCGCAACCCTCCACGCACCGAGCCAGGTAAGAACTCGCGCGCACGGCGGCGAACTGTCCATGTTCTGTTGGTGATCCGCGCAGCCGGCGCAACCCTCCACACACCGAGCCAGGTAAGGACTCGCGCGCACGGCGGCGAACTGTCCGTGTTCTGTTGGTGATCCGCGCAGCCGGCGCAACCCTCCACGCACCGAGCCAGGTAAGGACTCGCGCGCACGGCGGCGAACTGTCCGTGTTCTGTTGGTGATCCGCGCAGCTGGCGCAACCCTCCACGCGCCGAGCCAGGTAAGGACTCGCGCGCACGGTGGCGAACTGTCCATGTTCTATTGGTGATCCGCGCAGCCGGCGCAACCCTCCACGCACCGAGCCAGGTAAGGACTCGCGCGCACGGCGGCGAACTGTCCGTGTTCTGTTGGTGATCCGCGCAGCCGGCGCAACCCTCCACGCACCGAGCCAGGTAAGGACTCGCGCGCACGGCGGCGAACTGTCCGTGTTCTGTTGGTGATCCGCGCAGCCGGCGCAACCCTCGACGCACCGAGCCAGGTAAAGACTCGCGCGCACGGCGGCGAACTGTCCGTGTTCTGTTTTGGTGATCCGCGCAGCCGGCGCAACCCTCCACGCACCGAGCCAGGTAAGGACTCGCGCGCACGGCGGCGAACTGTCCATGTTCTGTTGGTGATCCGCGCAGCCGGCGCAACCCTCCACGCACCGATTCCTGCTACTTCTACAGTTTAGCATCATAGACGGAACTTTGCACAACCTTCTGGGAATCATTTCACACCATTAACAGCCAGGAGATTGTGTTAAAGTGCTAAAAATACTATAATTAAAAAATACAACAAAACAAATAGACAGTCCATATAATTTGTGTCGGGTTACTTACCACACGTTCACTTCTTTTTAACAAACCATTATGTATAAAATATAAATTATAAACAGTACGGGCCCAAGAACACTTCCTTGATAAACCCCCATATATGGTTATTCTATTTGTTGATTTGTATATTATAAATTATATTTGTGACCATAACTTGTTTTCTGTCAGTCAGGTATACTTTAATGCATTTAGTTTGTTAGCTATTTTTTAACTTGATGTTCTAACTTATTTAGCAATATATTATAATTTATTGCTAAATATATAAATACGTTATAAAATGCTTTTGATGTATCCATTAGCATTGCTCGGAACAAATCCTTCTTGATTTTTATATCCGTTTTCAAGAATGTTGACTATAAATTTAGATTTATGTTAACAAGTGTGTGTTTGTACCCTGCAGAGTGTCGGCGCCGCTGCGGCCGCGCACATGACACACACGTCACACGCACCGCAAGCCGGACCGCCGGCGCCACAGTACTTACGTCCGCTCGCGAGTGCACCCACTATTCTATGTGTTAGTATATCTGTCTGTAATCATCCCGTTAGCGCCGTAAGAACTTTCGAGCTATGTATTGCATCATACGCAGCTATCCAGCGGCCACGTCTGATGTTCACAGTGACGCCTGCCAGCATGCAGTGTGTCACACGTGTGACGTCACACATATGACGTCATAGGCAGGCGACGCACTACATCCAGTTCCTCTGTAAATTGCACTCTAATAATGATCAAAGTACAAAGTTACGATACTAGAGGCCGAGGCTCCGCGTCCTCGGACCTCCCGGCGATGCGAGCCGACACTGTTTTTCGAAGAATTTACTCGTTTTGAATACTGTGTTTTTATCCATCAGTTTGATACTCGACTAGATTATCAGAACACGGGATTTTTAATGAATATTTAGTTAATGATGTCAACGAAACTACAAGTTTTATACGAGGCCATTGCTAGGGTAACGCTGTGCCCAAAATTACTTTAATTTGTCTATTGTGATAAAATGGTATTGTAATGATATTTCAATGGACTGAAATCGAGCGGCGCGGCGCCGTCCTCTCACTGGCTTGTGCCGAGAGTTAAGTACAGCACTCTGTAGCACTGTGCAGCACTGTGCAGCACTGTGTAGCACTGTGCAGCACTGTGTAGCACTGTGCAGCACTGTGTAGCACTGTGCAGCACTGTGTAGCACTGTGCAACACAGCGTCGGGCGGCGGCGCGTACGTTTGGGTATTAGAGGTGTGAAATTCGATAATCGCCTCGAGTTTTTGATCTCGAATTGCGACTGAGAGCCGCGCGCGCCGGGCCTGCGCTTGCGCCTGCGCCTACGGACTGCCGCGTGACGTCACACGGCGAGCGGCCCGGCGCGCGCGGGCGACACGACACGTGATTCTTTCATAGATTAACGTTTATATTTTAACAGTTTAAAATGTCAATTGATATGATGACGAGCTCGTTGCGCCTGCCGACGGCGCCTGTGTGCTGTGTGTGTCGCACTGTGTCACACTGTGTCGCTCTGTGTCTCACTGTGCATGGCACACCCAGCGTCTCGTCGTTCGTACAAGTTATGTCGGTTGTACTCTAGTTGTATACTTATGTTAGTAATTTTTAGCGGGGCTAAAACATTCTGTTACTTGTATTGTGTTATAAAAGGAAAACGAAAAAAAAACCAATAAAGTAAATGTGGTGCGAGTGGAGTCAGTGAATTTAACGATAAAGACATTTAACAAATTTTCAAATTAATATGATAAAAAGTACTAAGACTTTTTTTAAAAATCGCTTGGATAAAGATATTGTATGTACATAGTGTTAAGTGACGTAGTATAAGTGCAGACTTAGATGTAGTAGGTATAACAAATTGTATGCGGCGCCCCCCGGCGGCGCCCGATCTATTGTTAACGACTTTTCTTTTTAATTGTGTTACTTTTTATTTCTGCTATAGTTTCGTTACTGACGTTCATTGTTATCGCTCAGCTGCGCACGCGGCTCCGCTCGGCGCAACGAATGTCGATCTCGGATGTTTGCGAATTTTCATGATTATGAAGCCTCACTAGATATCAATAATATTAATACATTCGATAACGCCACTCGACATACAAATTACAAATTTATACATGATTATTATAAAGTTTAATTTGTAGAAATGAATATTTTTAAATTCATTTCAATTGAGTGTCACACTACTCCTATAGCTCGCGCGGAACTGATACGAATGCCTAATGTTAGTAACTCGGGATCTGATCCTCAGAGCAGTTCTCACCGCTTCCCGGCTAGTGCATAACACTAATATAATGTGAATAAAGGACATTTTTGTATGGGTTTTCTAGGGGATATATAGCTTATGGCTAGCCCGGTAGAGGTGACAAGAGCTCTAACCTATACACAACTATGAAACATGAAATTACAGATTTTTATTTACTCTCCATTCGATTTTTGTAATGCAAACAGTAAAGAGAAATCTTGCGATTTCATGGTTTTTTGTAGTTATTATTATAATAGACATATTAAACATTGTACAAAAACTAAAAGTCTAACTACAATATCGATGAGTAGCTAGAATCAGTCTCCGAGTGAAGCGCAGCTGTAGTGTGTGTGTGTGTGTGTGCGGCACCCGGGCGGAGCTGCGGCGACTTGTGCAGCAACTATCAGTGGTGATATTTTACAAAATAATTTATATTATGTTTTTATATATTAACAAGCGTAATAAAGAGTGAGCAAAAAGCACATCTTATATTAATGTTTCATTAATCCCTGGTATCTGTAACGTCTGCATTGTGCATTGGTACTCTACCCTGAGTGTCGTGAGAAAACTAGCATGGTTCCACTGTGAGAGGGAGAGAGAACGGAGCTATGTAGCTCGAATGGCCGAAACAGCCCTGAGTGTGGCCCCAGGCCAGGCTCGGCTGCACTGACGGTGTCTGTGTGGCGTACAAACCGAGTGTCTGGCACTTGACGGTCAAAAAATTACAGGAGACAGTTCCTTATTTAATAAGCTTTCTAAAAATTATAATAGTGCGCACTTGCGCACGTGTTGATAAAAATGCAGTTGTTCTCCACAAGGTAGTTAATATTTTGATTGTATTTGGTAGTACACATTTATCAATGCACGTCTTACGTGTTGCAGATGTTCTTAATACCGATAAGTTAGCTGATTTGCTTACAACGAGTCGACGAGTTCAGTGGCGCGGCATGCACCGTGTTGTTATTGAATTGTGTGTAAAATTAACATTTTCTGGAATAGAACATAAACATTGTATGTTCTTGTTTAATCAACTCTCCTAAGCACAAAACTTTGGAATATTGGGCTCTTAATTAACATTTTAAAGATTATTTAAACGAATCATTTAAAATTGATGCCAATAGATGCCGCAGTTTTAAAAGTCAGGCATTCCACTCGATTTTTTTAATTTGTATTGTAACACATTTTGGTGCAATGAAACTGTAAAAACGTACAAAAAATACTATAAAAGAAATCGTCACTATATTTAAAGAAAAAATATTCATGCATAGAGTAAACCCTTTTACTTGCAAGTCGCTGCTAACACCATCTATCTATCGCCATGGAACGGAACCGAACGCGAACGATGTACAAAAATAATCGGTTTAATCAGACGAAAAACGCTAGTTACGTCGGCACGGTTTCTTTGTATGGGATGAGGTACCTGTATGCTAGTATTATATTATCTGTGACAGTACGTACCAGCAAATAACTCAGCTGCGCGCCGGATCAAATTGAAGTTTCATCATAACTTTTTAATTACGTATAGGATACTAATGAAACTTCATTACCATTTATAGGCAGTAATTACCTATATAACAACGTTTCAAATTAAGACGGAACCACACTTGCGTGTCATGGCGTGGCGCGGCGCGGGATCCACCAATCAAACGACTCGGTTCCAGCCTACGTCACAACTCAACGAATTTTGTAGCCAATCAACAGCGTTGGAAGGCGCCACGACACGCCACGCCACGTAAGTGTGGTTCCGTCTTTAGTCTTTGGAGCGCTTATTGGAAGTGCTGGGACATATTAATGCATATTTTTATTTACTAAAATAACTTCAAAACGGTGCATTGTTGCGTAACAAATTACAACTCATGTACAAAGATTATAATCATCCGCTTAGTCAATGCCGAGATGCAGCAATCGTGCAAACGTTACCGCAGCAGGATTTTAAATATCTTCGCAACCATAATATATACAAATACAAATTAAGATGTAACATTTATTTCAAATTGATATCTAATAATTTAGATGACATTTATTTCAACATACCCGCTAGAAAACAAAAGATCTGGCTGCGGTAACGTTACTCCAGCCGGAACTGTTTTTATCAAATAATTTAAAAAAATATCAGCTTACCAAAATAAAACATCTGCTTACCAATTACAGAAGCTGTATATTGCACTTAGATGACGACTTTCTACACTTTCTGGCTGGAGTAACGCACTCTGCATAGCCATATTGGCAATTGCCAAATCGTAGGTCAGAATAAAATGGTTCTGACCGGTATGTTCACGAATATTTATAAACAACTTCAAAAAAAGGAGGAGGTTCGCAATTCGTCCGTATCTTTTTTTTAATGTATATTCCCCGATTACTCAGACGCCTGGGCCGATTTGGAAAAATCTTCGTTTGTTTAAAAGGGTAGGTATACTTCCCAGGTGGTACCATGGTCATCAGGTCAGGATCTAATGATGGTACAATCATCGGCACGGTTCTTGAGCGCTGAGCTTCACGTGCGCAAAAGTGAATTATTGGGTCCCTCTGGTGGTATGAAGTGAGGCGCGGGGGCGGGGAAAGTGCAGTGATTGGCCCGTAGCGTATCGCGTCATAGCCGTCAGTCGTGATTCGTTCTTTACTCTTGTTCACGTACCTCACGACGACGAGTACAATTCCGGCCAATTTAATTGCTACAAATTTTAAACTGCATCATTTTAAATTATCTGGTAAGTTAGAACTCAAATATGTTATGTGATTTTTTTATTAATTAGACCTTTGTTATAATAATAAAAGGTGATATTTATCGAAAATATAGCAGGAAAAAAATTAATGTCAGTTTGTAATTATAGCAAAACTATTATTTTTCATTACTAACTATACTACTATACTTACAAACTATATTGTTTTTCATTTCATTAATGAACAAATGAAATTAGAGGTCAAAAATGTTAACAAAAAAAAGTATGTAGGTACGTTGTAGATTTTTTAGTAATTTTTGACAAACTATAAGAACTAAGTTATAATTTTAAATTAGAAATACTTTTGTTAGTTACCTTTTTTTTTATCTCAATTTCCATTTCTCAATTTAATAAATCATTATTTAATCTTATAAGTAAGAAATTACGTAGACCGTAACTTAGAAAAAATAAATAATAAACGGGTGTGCGTTTTATTTGTCATAAGTGTACGATGCGCAAAGCGATCCCCACTCTGCCGCCGAGCGCTCAAGAACCGTGCCGGTATCTGTATCCTGGAGTAATCGAGGGAACTCCTCAAATATTATAGGCATACATAATAGTGATATTGGTATTTTCATCAATGCAATCATTTGCACCCAGAATGTATAATTTGGTAAAGTGGCACTTATGGCCATTGGAACTCCGTAATGCTTATGTCACGGGTATAAGATATCTCGAATAGAATCAAAATATTTTTATTTCAACTAGACCGTAAATAGGTAGGTACTTTCGAATTGTCAAACAAAAGATTAATCTAGTTGCACAGATCAAATACTTATAAATAAATGGTACTAATGAAAATGGTACCATCGAACTGATCTGATGATGAAACCGGAAGGTAAGCACTGGAACTCCGAAATAATACAATGTTTCCTTGTTGTGTTAGAGCTTATTGGAATCGTTATGAGGTGTACTTTGGCTATAAATATATACCAAAACTGAAAAGAGAGATACCTAGTGGTCCAACGCAAGCCTATTAACAATCAAAAAACCTTTAACAAAAAAACAAACCGACTTCCAAAACAAAACACTACAAAGCGAAAAATAACTTTCTTTTCTTCAGTCGATGTCTTTGGTATACTTAGGTACATATTGTTTTCCGTTTTTCGACACTCGACTTCGGAAAAGAAAGTTATTTTTATATCTTGGTTAAGCCGCCGGCTTTGGTGTATAGGCCTTAAATTGTTGGGAGATGAATGACCTGCCAAAATCTGTAGAGAGTTTTTGCCGAATATCCTGATACGGAGCTGCTGATTTGAGAAAGCTGTGGTCAGAATCAAAATGCTATATTTATAAAATTACAACAGTGTGCTAGATGTTACAGATAGGTAGATCCTCAATGTTTAGCACAGAGGCGTACAAATATATTTTAATTAACATTGTCGAGTTTAAAATACAATCAATTTCAAATAAAAAATTATTTACATGTCAAATAGATTACGTTACATGTCATATTACCTACTGCTAATGTCAAACAAAATTCAAAACATGTTTGCAAAGTTTTTGCTGAATTGTACATGAAGGTTAAACCTTCTTAGTGAGGTAGGTACGAAAGTAGTATTACATAGTATTATAAACAGACATTTTCATCTGAACGTTTCCCTATAAAAAACTGTTTTTTTTTAAGTCAATATCTATTTGCCAAATTACCTGTCAAATGGTTAAACGTAGTTCGGAAATGACAACAAAATAAATCTAAATAAAACCCTCCATACAAAATGGACTCTCTTATAGTTCTGCGGAGACCTCTGAGAAAGACTCAATTGGAGCCGAAATTCATAATACCGAAAAAGACAAAGAAAGCGCTATCCAAACTGGGCGCATTCCCTCCCAGTCCCAGTTGTGATTTGCCTACCATATCATTCGTGAAGCTCTACAATGATGTTTGTATGGAGAACGCTCGGCGCGCGACTGGCATGCACGTGTGGCACTCGCCGACACGCGTGCGGTTGAACGTGCCAGAGAGCGTGTATGAGGAGTTGTCATCCCGCGAGCACTTGCACCGAACGTCTCGGTGCCACATGGAGCTGGAGCAGCCGGAGTGGGCGCTGGAGTCGCTGTGCCACGTCAACACGGCGGCGTCGGCGTCGGCCTCGAGCTCGGCCGCGTCGCTGCGCACCACGTACTGCGCGCCGCCCGCGCTCCGGCAACTGTACCCAGACCTGCCGCAGTCTCGCAAGCCCAGAGCTGAACTTATACTCGAGCTGGATTACAATACTAGTTCTAAAGATTCCGGATTTTACTAGCGATACACTTTTTTTGGTTATAAACAAAACAGTAGCATAATACACTGTAAAAAAATCCAAAACTTATTATTTCGAACCTGGTGTTATAATTTAATTTCTATCAAATGCAAGTGATTGAATGTATCACGTCTCTTTTTGTCGCTCACAATGCTCTTGATTAGAAGGCATCAAACGGATATTACCTACTATGCTCAAATTTTATTAAAGTCTTTACTAAACAAAATCAATACGAATTTAGCATAAATAAAATGTCAGTTTTGTTAGATATCTGCTATACCCCATGGATTTGGTCTAATGGGAATACTTTCTGATAGATCGACAAACATTTAATTTTCCAGGTTTTTTATGGGCGGTCCTTTCGCGAAACTTTTAAGATTTAACTTGTTAGAAATCTATGTAAATAAAAATGCTTTGATAAAAAATGTTCGTATCATGCGATCTCCAAAAAACTACCGAAAGCCGATAAAAGCTAGTAGTGCTATTTCTATGAGATTTTTGTCGAGGCAGGACAACGGGACAGCTAGAAGGAAATAAAAATACATTATACAGTTGTATCATTGATATATTTATCGACATCAATAATATTGTAAATGCAATAAATGATGATTAGGTAATACAATGGAGTTCTGTAGCGCTGACCCTAATCACGTTGTTAATCCATAAACTTGAATGGAAATAAAAGAACCGAAACGAAATACTAATAAAATCAAACATGCACACAGAATTATTTCTATTGCAGTCAAGGATTAAAACATTGATTTGTACTATTTTGTCAAAAATATTATGCAGAAATTAAAGATTTGTATCATCGTCGCTCACCTAAAATTGTCTATACTATTAGATTATCTCGTCTACAATATTATCATAGGAACATTATCACTAGTGCCTATAGCTTGACAAATTCGTACGAGACACTCCCCTGGTCCGCGGGCACGGGACACCTAACACCTGACGGGCACGTCGTCGTACGTGACACTCCCCTGGTCCGCAGTTGCGGGACACCTAATACCTGACGGGCACGTCGTCGTGCGTGACACTCCCCAGGTCCGCGGGCGCGGGACACCTAACACCTGACAGGCACGTCGTCGTGCGTGACACTCCCCAGGTCCGCGGGCGCGGGATACCTAACACCTGATAGGCACGTCGTCGTACGTGACAGTCCCCTGGTCTGCAGGCGCGGGACACCTAACGCCTGACGGGCACGTCGACGTGCGTGACATTCCCCTGGTCCGCGGGCGCGGGACACCTAACACCTGACGGGCACGTCGTCGTGCGTGACACTCCCCAGGTCCGCGGGCGCGGGACACCTAATACCTGACGGGCACGTCGTCGTGCGTGACACTCCCCAGGTCCGCGGGCGCGGGACACCTAACACCTGACGGGCACGTCGGCGTCTTCTTGTCTACATTAAACGTCGGCACCCGCGCGCAAACTATAGGGGTGTCAAATACGAATTTGCCAAGCAAACCGTTTGGTACTTTACAGAATCAAATCATCATTAACTTTATAATAAAATTTTGTAAGAAAGACTTAAAATCATTAATGATTAAATTCATCACATAATAATAATACTTATACTTAAACACACTCAAACACATCAGATAAGTCCAATACTAACTACGACTATTTCTCTTTGACAGTAACATTAAAATATTTCAGTAATGTTCTACTTTTCTTATTCGATTTGGGAGTTTTCTCCGACACGGAAGTTCTCCGCGTTGGGATATTTTCTTTAGGGCTAAGAGGAGCTGTGATGTTCAGTTTGTCGGCGGCATCCGTACACTTGGCCTTCCTCTCGCGAGTGATGCGGATGCGCGTGAGCCAGTCCGTCGTGCAGTCCTTCTGCTTGGCGGGCGACATGAGCCGCAAGTGCGGCGCCTCGCCGTCCAGCACGAAGTTAGGCAGGTTCTTGGTGGGCGAGCTGGACGACACGGACACGAGCCGCCGCTTGCATGCGCCGGCCATAGTCTGCAACTGCACTGGGGACCTGTTGTGTGATGTAGTCGGAGATAGTGGCTTCATGCCTTTCGGCGATAACATTTTGCAGTTTTTGTTTTCATAATTCTTAGTGGGCGTCATGAAGGAGGAGCCCGCCTTAGGCATGTAGCACCAGTCGGTGGAGGCTTCTACTTGACAATTTCTAGGCGGGCTCTGTTCAAGACAGTCACCGTGACGCTTTATTCCTGCTGGCAGTAACTTTGGTTCATTTTCTTCTAGTACAGTGTCTAGTTTCAGTCTTTTTATTGACATTTCTGCATCCTCAGCGTCTTTGGAAGCGTTCATGAGATCTGTGAGGCAACGCTTTGTCTTGCTGACGGACGCGCTGCCGTGTGCGCGCACGCGCATCCGCTTGGCGCTGTAGGAGCCTGGCGTGGCCGTGCTGACCAGCTTGCGCTTGAGCGAGCTGGGAGTCTTGTCCAGCTCGCCCCACTGCGGCAGGCAGCCCACGTCGGTGCGCGGCACCAGCTCGGCGCGGCCCTTCAGCTCCACGTCGGTGTCGGCCAGCTCGCGGCCGATGCGCCAGATCTTGTGGCGGGCGTCGTCGCTGCAAGTGACGAGCGTGAGGGGCGCGCGGCCCGGGCGGGCGGCCCAGGCGGCGCACGTGACCTCGGCCCAGTGGCCCGCCAGGCGCACGACGGGCGCGGAGTACTTCACGTTCCACACGTAGGCGTTCTTGTCGCTGCTGCCGCTCACCAGGTACATGCTGTCGGGGCTGAGGCACGTCTTGATGTAGAACGTGCTGTTCTCGTGCCCGATGTATCGCTGCTCCGGCATGGCGTTGTACGTCGATATGTTGAAGCAATAGATGACATTGTCCATGCAACTCGCGTACAGTCTCACCCTAGCGTCGTCCACGATCAAGTTGGTGTAGCCATTCTTGGTGGAGCTGCCGCAGTAGGGTATGGAGTGCTTGGGCAGCGGCTCCCTCTTGTAGATGTTGTAGTTCTTGCGCAGGTCCCACACCTTGATGTTGCCGTCGCACTCGCCGCAGGAGATGAGAGTGGTGTCGTCCTGGAACACGAGGCCGGTGATGCTGGTGGCGCGCTGCGTGTCGATGCGCGGCCGCTTGCCGTGCGAGCCGGGTGTCTTGGGGTTGAAGCTGGAGTGACAGTTCATGAGGCAGTTGTCCGGCTTCAGCACCACAGAGGGCTGATTGTTGGCTCGAATGTCCCACACCAGTATATGTCCGTCGCGGGCGCCTGTGGCGAACACCGAGGGCTCCTGGGGCCTGAACACTGCAGTCTTCACAGATCTCGTGTGACTTGTAAAGACTAAGACCCTTTTAAGACCACCCTCTGCGACGTCCCACAGACATGCTGTATGGTCACCTGAAAATTAACAACTAAATTAAAATTATTACAACTTTACTTTTTTTTGCAATAATATGACAAGAAAATGTGGTTTACTATTACAACACGCCTCTCCTTCATGAGCTTGAGAGTAGAATCAGAGAGCTTTTTGTTTATATCTGTACGGCGGGTCTTGAAAAACTTAGACCCAACCGTATGGACAGCTTACACGAACTGGTAAGGGTTGCCGTGTGCTTGCCTGAAGGAGATTACAGAATGCGGTAAGGCCGCCTTTTGTATGTTTGTGTTTATTTTAAGGTTTCCGTATGTAATGTATTTATCTTGTTGTACAATAAAGTATATATAAAAAAATAAAAAAATATTCGTCCATGGAGCTCCCTAGGCACTTGAAACGATTCTGGAGTTCGAGCTGAAAGGTCTCGGGGTTTTGGATCCGGACCTGTGCTGGACCGAGCGTAGAATTCATCAGTCGAGACCTTTCAAGCTTGATACTAATGTTCAGCGGTGATCGCTCCCGGTTTTCACCAAAATGATTACAGCGACATCATTGAACATTTGCTTCTTGGTTGACATGATGAAGTCGATCACATTTTTAGTTGCACAATCGGGGCTTTGCCAGGTCCACTTCCTGTGCTCACGCTTTCTGAAGAAGGAGTTCATCATATAGAGGCCCTCCTTCTCCATAAAACTGACCAATAGGTGACCCCGGTGATTCCAACGTCCACCTCCAAATTGCCCCACTTGCAGCTCATCCTCGTCTTGTTTGCCCAGTTTCGCGTTGAAGTCCACCATGACAACGGTGAAGTAAGTTTTGAAACCATGCATGGCTCGTGATATCCTCATACCTAGTCGTCGGGGTGTGCCGAGCAGGGACCGAAAACCTTTATAAATTACGGTACAGGTATCGAGGAATTTTGGCTACCTATACGATTAAGGTAACCGCTATCTGGGTAACCCAAGAAGAAGAATTAATTTTTTTAAGTTAACGTTTTAATCGGCGTTCGCCGGCGCGCGTGTGTTGTCTCGACTCTTTGACACACACAGGCGATGCGCGCCCTTTGACAGTTTGACTAATACCGACGGACGGCACTTATAAGATATAGATAATTTTTATTTCGGTAACCGGTAATAATAAAGGTTATATTCAATATTTAAAAAATAAGGTAACCTTTTAAAATGCCTGTAACTAACCGAAAAATACCGGTATTGGTCGTACCGGTTTCGGTCCCTGGTGCCGAGGCCGGGGCGTAGTCCTGAATGGTCTTCAGCGAATATCTGGAGGATATTCTGATTATAAGGTATGCCACCCTGGTCGACACACTCTCGATCTTCACCACATTGTTCACAAGGGACTTGTGGACGATCAACCCGACACCACCCTGGGACTACCAGTCATCCTCTCGGAAATAGAGCAGGTTACCGGATTTGAGGATTATCGAGTCCTTCCCCTGTCTTCGGACTTCAGATAACCCTATAATACTCCATCAAAACCTCCACATGTCCCTTAGTTGTCCCTTTTACGACACCCATGGGAAGATATGGGATGGTGAGATTCTTTACATCCGACACCATATGGAACACTTATATTATAAAGAGGCAAAATTTTTAATTTTGTACACACAAGGTAAACTCCAGAAGCACTGATCCAAATAAAAGAAAATAGTGCAGGGTTTTTATGTGTTAGGCCATGGCAGCGAAGCTGGTAGGAAAATTACAAATTTAAAATATGCAGTACTACTCTGCAGAAACTGTTTAATTTCATTTATTTATTTAAATTTCAAAAAATTCAAGTCCTGGAAACAAAAATTTGAAGACATGTGATATTTATCAACTCACACTAGACCCGAGTGGTGGATTATGATTGAATTGAATTGAAATTGAATGCCTGTGTCCCAGCATTGGGAACATTATAAGGCTGAAGATGATTAAGACTTCTTGCACAAAGGCACAATGGTGGACATAATGCCTTGACCGGGGATGACGAACCAGTGGCACGCATGCTAGTGTTGAGTTGGTGACACATGCCAATCTTATAAATCTGTATACTGGGTTAAAAAACAATTTATATACCAAAGTTTGTTCCATGTAAGCAGATGTTAAATAATCATCTTATATAAGGCCTAAATATTCAGAATCTAATTTGGTTGTGGGTTTAAACCTTTCTTCAATAACATGCACACATCAACTGCTCTAAACACGGTGAATGAAAGGGCTGTGTCCTACAACCTAAAATTAAAAGACGTGACATCCACCAATCCACACTTGGCCCATATAGTGGAGTATCACTCATTTCCTCTCTCCCAGAAAGGAGGCCTTTGTCTCAGCAGTGGGAACATTAGGCTGATGATGATGAAATAATGTTTTAAGTTATTACCTGAGATAGATAATTATCTACAATTATTTATAGTAATTTTTAATTACAGAGTCCTGAACACATGTCATGATTAAAATATTATGACTAGCCAAAATCTCTTTTACTAATATAGCAAAATGTTAAATGCAGCTTTTATTTTATGCTTCATTCATAACAAAAAACAAGAATATTTTTGATAATAAAGTGTTAACAAAAGTATGTTGCTTTCTTGCTTACCTGACACAGTAACAAAGTTCATGTGCTGAGGCTGCCACGCCAGGTCAAATACAGCATTATTATGGCACTGAAATCCTTCCAATGTGCTAGCAGTTGTTGTATTGGTTGTATCCTGCAATCACAAGTTGTCATTACACACTGAGGAAGTGAGGACAAATAATGTTGTAAAGGCTTCTTTGAAACCTCCTTGCGATCTATTTAAAAAGATGAAGAATTGTCAATTTGTTATTCTTGGTGAAAGTCATAAAATGTTCTACAATTAATTCTTATTTATTTTATTATGTTACATCACCTATTCTTCTATAACTTATTAAATTTCAATGGCCAGGTTACCCAGGGCTAGTTTCTCAAGCTAGGATACCAGATATAGGATAGACTGTGCTAGTAAACCAGTCACTCTGGACTGAATTATATCCTAATATTTGTAAGTGCCAAGCCAGAAACAAACGCCCTACTTGAGTAATAGCTAGGTTCAAAAACTGCCTCGCTGAAATCACGCTGAGCAATAGAGATGGCGTGCACACGCCTTCTTACCTGAATAGCAACTCTGCCATCCTCATTCGCAAGAGCAAGGATGTGCTCGTAACCGGGAGCCTCCGAGAATCGGCACGCAAATATCGGGGGATCCTGGTCAAAGCTAGCCGCAATGTTCGCATTCTGTAACCCATAGAATGATTCCTCGCTGTCCACCACCAGCCGCTTCAAGATGTTGTCGTAGTTCAGCCGACAATCTGCAATAACACATCAGTTACTATCGTAATGATACGCACCCTTTTTTACGAATCCTGATAGATATTTTATTAGTACTTACAAATGCCAAGCTGACGATCGATCAAACACTGAACATCGTTCATTTTCACGCATTGCCAATTACACTGTAAATTCACAATAACATCGTTGCAGTAACGATAAACATTTCCATTAATTTCGGTGGAAAGAAAGAAAACATGCACTGACAAGTAGTAAAGTAAAATACCACGTTAAGGCGCGAAAAAGTAGGGAGAGAGGGGAAATCGAAACGTTACGTCAAATATTGCAAAACAAAGCGTTTTGTTGCACATTAGGGGTCATTCTAGAAACGTTGTTAATAAAAAACATGTTTTAAAAAAGGAAGATCCTTTGTTATTTTGAGTTCTCCTTTTCCTAACACAAAATAGCGCCGCCGCTTACGTACTTTGTGGTAACTATTAGGTTTTATATATTTTTTTTATATGATCGTAGCAGGTGGCGTTCTGTAGTTTCTGCCTACCCCCATGGAAAAAGGCGTGAGTTTATGTATGTATGTATGTAATTAGGTTTTCTTTATTAAACAGCATATACCGGTAGTATTCTTTAACTAAGCATATTATAATATACCAGTACCAGCTAATCATAGACAATTTAAAATATGTTCGTTCGCGTTTCAGTTTCTTTTATAAGATTGGCAATGTATAGTAAGTCCATGGCCAATACCAGCCAATACCTCTCCTGATTCGTTGAAATTTTGACACTTGTTATTTTCTGAAAGATGTCTGTGGTAAGATTCCAAGCGCGATTGCTTTGCTTTACTATTTTGTTGTGGTGATGTGAAAAGAGAAATAAAAATTCAAGTTTTTCTTAGCAATATCCATCATAGCGAACAGAGTTTGGACTAAACGTTCATCAGTAATGTGTTGCTAGTTTTGACACTTATATCTAATAGTATTCTATCAAGAAATGTCCGTTAAAACTTGTGTAACATAGTTGGGCGCCGTACCGCTTGGTTTTCCTTTCGATAGGTATATCTCAGACGTGTAAGTTTCTAAGAAACGAGAGAATTAAAGTGAGCGGCTTTTAGTAACTAGAGCGTAAAAAGTAAGTATACAATGATTTGAATGTTTGAGTTTGTTAGAAGTTCGTTAGATACGTGGGCACAAATGATGAGGAAAATGTTGATATTTCAGGTGTTTGGAATGTGAGTGTTACGTGGAAAATGGAAGAAGGCGGCACTAGCCGGCAGCACGGGAAGTTCGTGCTGGACGGTCGCGCGGGCAGCTCGAGCGCGGAGGCGGCGACGCGCGCGTGCGCCTGGCCAGGCCTGCGCCTGCTGGCGTGCCTGCTGCACTCGAACTGCGCCGCGCTATGGTGCCAGCTCACCAGGGCCGAGCCGCCACCCCAGCTCCGCCAGCTGACATTCCCTTTATGAGCAACATGGATGAAATATCTTATTGGATTTGTACCAAGCGGGCACCGTGCCTGATGAACTATGACAGTGTCAAAAAACAGAATGAGCAAGCACAGTGTTCTAAAAGCAAACCTAAAAGTGTGCCTAGTGCTGCTGAGGTGCCTTCGCCTAAGAAGAAGAAAAAAAGGAAGTTGTCTCTGCTAGAAGATGACTCAGGATCTCTGGATAAGCAGCAAAATGTATATTTTGACACGTCGCAAAAGCAGAAACAGACTGTGATGAGTAGTTGTAAGTCTGACACACTAGGATCTGACCTAGACTTCAATATTAAGAACACCTCTGTGCAAGGCAAATCAAAGAGATCGAAACAGAGAAACAATAGAACTACTTTGCACAAGAAAAATAAAGTGATTACATCAACACCTAAGGTTACGCACCTGCGGAGGAGCTTGAGACAAGCTCAGCAGAGTCTTAACAACAGCCAACTTAATAGTTCCTTTGAAATATTTAATAATAGTGTTATGAATGGTAATAAACATAGTCAAAATGAAAAGAAATCACCCGACAAACTTAAGAAGGCTCCAGAGTTACATGCGGGTGGGGACCAGAGTACCGACAATAAGAAAAACACCTATCTCAACAAATCCAAGAATGAGGTTGTCAATGGACAATTTGAGGACCTCAGTGATGTGTCTGGGTTTACAGCCAACTACATCAGGTCTACAAAACTGCAGTCAACTAAAACTCCTAGAAAATTAAGATGTAAAAACAATAGGAATCTCATGAAAGAATCACAACCAAGTGACCAAAAGGACAACACTATGGTGGTCTGTGTCAACAAGTCTGTGAACACTCACCCACAACAGTCAGCAGCTCTGAACTGCAGCACAGAGTCTGATAATGTGATCAACTTAATATCCAAGAGTATTGACAAGTCTGCCAAAGTTAGCAAGAGCACATCTTTACTCAAATTCATGGATGCCAAAACTAATAAGAGTTCAAAGGAGGCTGTTGGCAACATTAAACTAGATGGCAGCAGAACCAGAGCCAAAGGTAGCTTAAATGTGTCATTTCAAGCACAGATCTCCCCGTCAAGGTATCCAAAACGATACAGGAACCCTACAACACCAGATGTTGTAGAAGAAAACCCAGAAGATGCCAGTCAGGCAGATAAAAGGAGGAAAATTAGTAAAAATTCAAGTGATTTCAACAATTCAGATCGTAAAGAGAATCCTGAAGCTGCAGCAGTGTCTAGAACCAGAAGCGGCAGGAACATTGGACTGACACTGAGGCATCCTGAGAACTCAGTTCTGGTTCTAAGCAATTCAACAGAGCAGGTCAGTTCCATAGTCAGCATGAATGTGGCCAGCACAGGCATAGAGCAAAGAGAAAAATTGAAGAAGAAGAAACTGATCACAAGGCATCAACGTTCAAAGAAAGCCCTGCAGAAACAAACAAGTTTACAAAGAGACTCTCCAAGAGACAAGAGTGGTTTTGCTGCTTGCTTCTCTGACAGTGATGATGATAGTGAACCACTAAAGCAGAGAAAATTCTTCTGTGCTTAAAAAGACTATTGCAGGCTTCCTTGAAGATCTATTTTTAACATTGTATTGTTAGATAAATATTATGAATGTGCACAAGTACACACTTCATGTACAGGGGTGGAGAGTATAGAATGTTGTAAAGAAAACATAAGTATACATGAAACATTTATTCACTTACTGATTAAATTAGATTAGGAACTCCTAAAAATTAACCAGAGACACATTTGGTCTCATTACCAATCAAATGCTTACTTCAGTTCAAGCTTAAACATAAAACCAACTTTTTGTATATACTTTATTCCTATTAAAATAAAGTTCTGAGTACAAAAGCTCAATTTAAAGTTTAAGCCTGAACCAAAGTTGGAACTCGTAATATGATGTTTTGTCGTTTTTAATCTATTAAATTAGATAAAAGGAATCAATTTACAATTTAATTAGATATATAAATTTGCACATTCCAATGAAATGCATATAATGAATTATTCTTGAATGTTGGCTGACTGATTGCCCCCCAAAATTTGACAATTAGGAGCAGATTTTGGTCAGGTATAGCTGATAATGATGTTCTAATTTAATCATTAAGCTCATATGAACCTTCCTCTGCCCTTGTTTGACTTCCATTGCTTGTTGAGACTAAAATTGTATAAATTTGCTCAGTGCCTGTATCGTTATTGCACTCTGTATATTATCGGTATGTATGTCCATAGATTCTAGATAAATGTATTTAACTGATACAGTAGTATAATGCATACAGCATACATGTTATACAACATATTGTAATTAGTTATTGAACACTGATGTAGCTGGGCTGTGGTTTTGAAAATTAAATAATCTTCATTATTGATGAATGTTTAATAGTTTAAAATGTTTTTAGACTATTTTATGATAAAATATTTTGTTTGGGTACAGACGGACTGCAATGGGACTGCAAGCTGGCTTTGAGTAGCATGTATGGAAACTGTTGAGTATTTTCAGTCCATAGCATTTGCATGCTGACAACTAGAGTTGTTTTATTTTGCAGCAATCTTGTGTTCCTAATGTGGACCGTCTGTAAAGTTCCACCAAGAAGAGAGAGTGTTGGCACAATCTGCCATTTTTTCAAAGAAGTATCGTGCTTTTAAATTCTTTCTGATAAGAAAACATAATATTGGAACACAAATAAGATTTGTGTGCAAAATCTTTGTTTTATAAAGTGCCATTGTATATTGTAATGTATTGTACCTATGTTAAGTATCCATGACTTTAGCGCACTGGAGATAGTTCATTCTATATTAAATGTGGGAACTTACATAACTACAGCGATTTAAAATTTGAAGTACATACCAACTTTTTGTAATAAATAGATATAATATAAATAGTACGCTTTTAATTTTATAAAGAAGGCATTGAATAGACTTGGAATACTTTCTATTTTCTATAATTTGAAAAGTATTTTAAAGCAGCAATTTTAGTTTGTTTTAATATTTTAAATCCTAAGGCTTAGCAAGCACTGCGATTTTTATTCGCGCGAATTTTTTCCGCCCATTCTGCGACCTATGGAATTTTATGAAACTGCACGCATTGCGGAAAAAAAAACCGCGCGGAAATAATACTAGAAAAATTCGCGCGAATAAAAATAGCAATGCGTGTTAAGCCTTAAAGTATACCTATTTATAATGACAATTTGATAAATGAGTTCTAAACTGACTTTTCTCAAGATTGTAAGAACTGAACTATCTTTCTTTGGCATAATATTATATAATATCGAATTTTTGATTTTAGGGTAATACTAAACTTTTTATTTAGTTTTTATAAAATTTTTGTGTATTATATTTTTTAGCTTTTATGTAAGTATTTAAAATTGCATAGTAAAGATAATCTTAACTTAGTTCTGTTTTATTGTCGAGTACCATACCAAAAGTACAGTTAGCAACAAAAGTCGATGAACACTGTTTCTTTTATATTTAAAAAACTTATGGACTTCTGTAATTGCTGACCGTATAGTTCGGGCCGGGTTCACTTTGGGGCGTGAAAAGCATACCTCCGCTAGCTCAGGAATAGTTCATTTTGGACCCCAGACTTGCGTCATACGACCTCCTGAATAATAACGTTATTATTTATTAAGGTTCCCCTAGTCGACGGCACGAACTATTTTGCGACTTCGCGTACGAATTAGCACTTTAGCCGATTTGTATCGAAATGGATGATGATTTAGGACGAAAACGAGCGCGCGAAATTTTATAAACATCAGAAATCATGAAAAAAAGACTAAATGTATATTATCAAAATAAAATTATTTGCATTGTAGGTATAGAATTTATTAACATATATACAATTGAATATCCTAAAATAAAAACAAACCTATATTCAAATACAAAAGGGAGACGGAAAAGAGCTCATTGTGCATCAAAAAATTCGTCCACATCGATGTCAATGGGAAACGTGCCAGAACCTCGCTAGAGTAATTTTTTTTCTATGGCCAGAACGCTGGCAGCATTGCCACGTTGGATGGCAATGCTGATTCTCTGGCCGAAGAAAAGGCCAGCCCTCTGGTCACGTGAAGAGTCGACGAGCTTTGTGCTAATTTCTCGAAAAACTCGATGCGCACTCGGACCCCATGTACCTAATGTTTCAACCCCAAACGGTTCAAAGTATAACTTCCAATAAGGTTGTTATATTTGCGCCGTTTGAGGTTTTCTGCACCGGCAGCAGCCGCCCCAGCACAGGGATGGATGGGATGGCGCAAGGGTATTGACACATGTTGCATCCCACATCAAAGGCATTATGGTCATCCCGTCTGGTCTTTTCCCATCGTCGCGTGCCAAGCCATTGGGTTCTAAAACAGCTGGCACCCCGGCGGTGACAAGAGCCCGACGTATGATGTCATTAATGCTGGCGTGCCGTGCTATCCGGCCAGCGCTCCTTCTGCAGGATAGGCCATAATTACCGAGGCGGTCGACTGCTT
The DNA here is from genome assembly GCA_947562075.1 of Orthosia gracilis. Classification (NCBI taxonomy): domain Eukaryota; kingdom Metazoa; phylum Arthropoda; class Insecta; order Lepidoptera; family Noctuidae; genus Orthosia; species Orthosia gracilis. The sequence continues at coordinate 26,539,663 of OX387266.1, forward strand.
CACCACATTGACAACGATTTGGAGCACCGCTAGTAGCACCCAAACACAGACATGTAGCGATCCGAGGATGTTGTCACTCAACGTAGTACCAGTGTTGAGTGACGGTAGTGCCTGTAGCCAGAGGTCCGACTCCCACTCTCCCACAGCCAGCAGGCGGGCACCCTCGGCAGTATTAGTGGACGTATTTATAAGTTTATTCCGTACAAACCTGCAGAGCGGCTCATCCCACTGTCTCTGGGAAGATGGGTTCTCGGGCAAGCCACTTTCCAGGCGCCACTGCGTCGGTCGAGCACGGCACTTCAAAGTTAACCAGTGAAAGGGATAAAAATTTCTGTAGGGTAGGTTGTCTGTCGGTATTGTCACTAAGAAAGTTTTCACATTTGAAGTGGTTGAGGCCTAAGCCGATGGATTTAAACTGCTCTTTTAGGAATTGGAAATCTGCTAAAACGGTGTCTACGTCACCTCCTAGTGTTCCATCATCCAAATACCATAAGTTAAATTTCGAATTTAGTTTCTGAATAATGGGATGAGTAGCTAGACTGAAAATGACTGGCCCAAGAGGGTCACCTTGTTGGTACCAACTGAAGATTGCAAAACATTTTCTTTGTACAATAATTTTAGCCTATACCATTGCCACAAAAAACCGAAAATTTAAGGAAGCTCTTTTTTTGCTTCAGCCAGCAAAGTGTCTGTTAACGGAATTGAAGGCGTTTTTAACGTCAACCTTGAGGATCACCTCACCCTGGCTAGAATTTATGAAGTTAGAAAGAGCATGTACGGCAGCCTCACAGCCCCCTCTAGAGCCAAAGCCAAGCTGTAGGGGCTGGAATCTGTTTGTAAGCCTTTGGCCGTAGAGCTTGCAACAAATTTTGGCTGCCATACGCCTGTAGGTGCACCCGACGGCATAGGACGAATGCCGCCGTCCCTCTTGCGCAGGGCACATAAGTTGGCCCCATACAAGACATCGACGACAGCATCGTTCACGCCGCCGGAGAGCATTAAGACTAGTGCCGCAAGCTCCTTCAAAAGCGACTCACCAGCCTCCCCGGCGCCTGAACTTAAAATATCCTTTAAGTGTTGCGGAGTCAGGCCATCGAGACCGCCGGCGGAACCGCTTCGGAAAGGGCTCACGGCAGCAATCAATTGGGTGGCTGAAATATTAAAAGGAGTTGAATCAGGATTTGGGGTTTCGGGGGGGTCGGGAAAGGTAAGGTCATCCACAGGCGCTGGATGTTTACACTCCAAGGCAGTTATTGTTTCTGGAGAGTAGGTCGCCACCACATCACTGCTGAATAGTAGCCTCGCTGCACCCCTTTTTTTTTTTTTTATTTTTTTTGATCTCGCTGGGAAAAAATGCATTACGCATACCCACCCATTGGGGGAATGGGGAGGCTATGTGGGACTCCCCGGATGAACCGGTATACCCACTAAAATAACCCAGCGGCACTCCCGCATCGTCTTGAAGTGGAGGAGGACTGGGAAACTGGCAGAGCCTTTACGTCCAGTCCTCCGCCGACGACCGCCCGCCTTTACAGCGGGGCCTTCACGCCCCTCCCTCAGTGGAGGGGCCCGGGAACGACCGCGAGTGCTCGGCCGTTCCCGCCCGACGAGGGTGGTGACTCGTGCAATGCGAGCGAAGGCGCCCCCGCGCCTGTCTCCCGCTAGTCACCACCAGGAGGTGGGAGGAGACGATCGTACAACCGCCTTCTCCCACCCCTTCTTCGCCTGCGGTGCGGCGGCGCGAGAGGATCGTCCTCCCGCGCCCGCTCCGCCGCCTCCTTTTGCGACATCACGTCCTCGCAAAAGGAAGCAACCGCCGCCCAGGCCTCCTCACTCCCCAACATGGAGTTGAGCACGCTGGGAAGTGAGAGGTCCTGCCCGACCACATCGATCAAGGCACGGCGCAGCTCAGCCCATGCTGGGCACACCTCGAAGGTGTGTTGCGCCGTGTCCTCCGCCGCGCCGCAGTGGTGGCACGCTGGGGTTTCCTCCCTCCGGATCCGGTGCAGGTGCGTTCCGAAACAACCATGTCCGGACAACACCTGCACCAAACGGAATGAGAGGAAACCGTGAGGCCGCTCGAGCCAGCCCCGCAGGACTGGACCGAGCGCGTCCAGCGTCCGACGGCCAAAGGCGGCGGTGGCGAGGTCCTCCGTCCAATGGAGGATGATTGCGTCCCTCGCCTCCCGCCGCACGGCCTCCCGCTCCTCCGTGGCGGGGCGCTCACCGAGTGCCTTTCGCCGCGCCGTCCATTCGTACACTCTGGCGAGCACCCAAGCCTCTAACTCCCAAGGAGGGGTGCCCGCCAGAGCGCACGCAGCCGCAAAGCCTACCGACCGGTAGGCCCTCGCCACCCGCTGTGCAATTGCCCTTTGGGGCCTGCGGATGGCAGTCGCGTTCTCCCTCCTGTGGAGGGAGTCCGCCCAGATAGGCGCCCCATAAAGGGCCATGCTCCGCAGAATGCCGGCATAAAGGCGCCGGCATCGCGCCTTGGGCCCCCCTAGGTTTGGGAGAAGCCATGACAGGGCATCGGCGGCCTTCAGCAGGCGCGTCGACAGCCCACTGAAATGTGGGCCGAAGCGCCACCTGCTGTCCAGCGTGAGGCCCAAATACTTCATCTGGGCCCCGACCTCTATCCTGACGCCCTCCACGACTATGTGGGCGTCAGAAGGGCAGCGCTGCCGAGGTCCGTGGAAGAACACGGCCTCGGTCTTGTTCAGCGCCACCCTCAATCCAAGCCGGCGGATCCTCCCAGCGACCAAGGATCCGCCAGCCGAGGCCAGACAGGCCGCCTCTCTGAAGTCCCTCCCCCGGGCAACGAGGAGAGTGTCATCCGCGTAACATATGACACTCGTGCCCTGGAGGAGGGTGCCCCGCAGGAGCCAATCAAAACCGATGTTCCACAGGGGAGGGCCTAGAACCGACCCCTGCGGAACACCGGACTCCGCGCTGTACCTCCTGACCGTCGCCGTTTTGTCCACAAGGAGGACCGCTCGGTCCTCTAAGTAACTGGCCAGGAGGTCCCGCAAGTATTGGGGCACTCCGTGATACCGGAGTGCCTCCAATATCGTCGAGTGGGGCACGGAGTTGAAGGCGTTCGCGATATCGAATGACACCGCCAATACTCCGCCCCCCGACTCGACCGCCTCCTGCACTTGGCCCTTCAGAAGGGCCAAGGCGTCGACTGTCGAACGCCCCTGCCGAAAGCCGAACTGGGCGTCCGACAAGTCTGGCCCCACCCCCCGCAGCAGGCTATTGAGCCGGTCGGCGACGATCCCCTCGAACATTTTACCGACCTCATCAAGAAGAACAATAGGCCGGTATGCCGAGGGGGAGTCCACCGGGCGTCCCTCTTTACGGAGGAGGCAAAGCCGCCCCTCCCTCCACAGTTTCGGGAACCTCCCAGCCGTAAGGCACGCGCTGAAGAGGTCCCGAAACCTGTCCTCCATTTGGGCGGCAGCTATTGCCACCACCCGTGCAGGGACGCCGTCCGGCCCAGGGGCCGTCTTCTTCGTGCGGAGGCGAAGAATCCCGTCGCGAATCTCATCCGTCGTCACCGGGGGGATCTCCTCCTCCGGCGAAGCCGCCTCCCGTGGGGGGTGAAGTTGGTCCTGCGCGGAAACAGTGACCGGACCACCCCATCCAGCAACGCCGGCTCGAGGGTCTCCGACAGTGGGGGACCATAGGGCCGCAACTGGTTCCGCGCCACCTTGTACGGTCTCCCATATGGATCCCTGTCGAGACCCTCCAGCATCTCGGCCCTCGCCGAGTCCTTGGCGGCGCACATCGCCGACTTGAGGACCGTCTTTGCCTCTTGGTAAGAGGCGTAGAGGCGGTCCCCCCCGACCTGAGAATGGGTTGTGCGCCGCCGGCTCCGCGTGTAGGCCCTCCTGGCCGCCACGCAAGTGGCCCGGAGCCCCGCCAGCTCCTCCGTCCACCAATAGACGGCGCGACGGGGAGGCGGACGGCGTGACCGAGGCATGCTGGAGTTGCACACCTCGGTCAGGGACCTTCGGAGCTGGACCGCTGCGGCGTCGACGTCCAGGGCCTCCACAGGGGGCGAGAGCCAGTCCTGGAGGAACGCCGCCTCCTGAGCTGCCTCCCGGTCCAGGCGGGTGAGAGCCCACCGCGGGAAGAGAGATTGATCTGAGCGGGCCATGCCCCCCCGCGGGCCTTGGGTGGAGATGTCGAACCGCACGTAGCGGTGATCCGACAGGGTCTCCACCATCTCCACCCGCCAGTTCACAACGCGGGCGGCTAGCACGGGGGTGGCAAACGAGACGTCAACCACTGACCCTCCCCGCTGCCGCACACACGTGTGAACATCCCCCCTGTTTAGGAGGGACACACCGCACGACGCCGCCCAAAATTCGGCAGCGCGTCCCCGGACGTTGCAAGAGGTGGCCGGGTTGCCCCAGGCCACTGACTTGGCGTTCAGGTCGCCCAACACGACGACCTGACGCGGTGCCGCCCTCCCGACGACTGCCGTTAGGACTTCGAGAAAATTCTCGAAGTCCCTTAGAGGGCGGTTAGGGGAGAAATAGACCCCAACCAGGGCTATGTCTCCCCACGCGGCGGCCACGTATCCCGGTCCCCTCTCTAAAAGCGAGAGGGGAGGGGAGTCCGTGGCAGGCCGCGACACCAACGCCACCAAGCCGTCCCGATCACCCAGCCAATGGCCAGGTATCGAGTACGGCTCGGCAACCACCGCCACGTCCACCAACCACTCAGCCACGGTCTGCATCAGCAGATCCTGGGCCGCTCTGCAGTGGTTGGTGTTCGCCTGGAGGATGCGATGTTCGACCCTTTGCATTAGTCGGACATCGCACCCCCCTCCTCCACGGCCGCCGTGGTCCTAGCCTCTGGGACGGCGGTGTCAGTGACAGGCCGGGTCGTCGCCTGCACTTTGCCCCTCTTCGGGGGAGGATTACAATTCCTCCCCTTCATAATGTGGCCTGCTGGGCGGCCACTGGCTGCACAAACCGCGCAGTGCGGCGTGGCGGCCTTGCAGGAGGCGGCCTTATGGCCCTCCTTGCCGCAGCGGTAGCAGCTGTCCGTCCTGTCTACGCTGGACTGACAGAGGGCCCGGGTGTGTCCGATGCCGAAGCACCTGAAGCACCGCAGGGGCTGTACTGCAAGTGCCCGGACTACACCCGAGCTGAAGCCGACGGCTAGCCGTCCCTTATCGAGGACGGCTTTGGCGGCGGCGACTGGGCACTCCAGGCGAATGGCGCCCATGCCGCCGCGGCCGGGCCTGATGCCCCGGCCTTGCACCGCTGCGACGTCGCAGCCCCCTATGGCTGCGACCGCCGCCACCACCTCCTCTTTGGTGACCGAATCGTCCAGATTGGTCACCTCTATGGCCGCCGACTTCACCGGCCTGGCCACCTTGGCCGCGTCTGCGATGACCTCCTGCAGCTTAGCTGCGAAGAGGTCCGCGTTCTTGCCGCCCTCCGCCCCGGGGAACTCGAATATACGAGCTCCCGCCTGTGTCCGACGGCATGAGACTTTGCCGATCCCCAGTTTGGTGGGATCGGCGTTGGTACGCGCCCGCATCATGACGGACGCGTACGTCTCGCCCCGCTCCGCAGCCTCCGCGGTGAGCGTCACCACAACGGCTGCGGTCTTGGGAGGAACGAGGTTCCTCTTGGTGCCGGCTGGGGGGGAGCTCTTCCCCTTCCCCTTTCCCTTACCAGTCGACTGCGACTGGCTGGGAGGGGTGGTGGCGGGGACGGCTGGGGGGGATCTTTTCCCCTTCCCCTTACCCTTTCCCTTGCCAGTCGACTGCGACTGGCTGGGAGGGGTGGTGGCGGGGACGGCAGGGACGACCGCTGCCGTCTTTTTGCCTTTGCCCTTCCCCTTGCCGACGACCCTCGTCCAGCCCTGCTGGTTGGTCGGAGTGGTGGAAGGGAGGAGGGCGTCCTCCTCCTGAGAGGTCGGCCCCGGCTCGCCTTGCCTCTTGTCCGCCGCAAGCGGCGGTCGGAGGCTTTTCTCCGGCAGGAGCCGGTCTTCGATGCCTGCTATGCAGGCTCTGACGAAGGCCCTCTCCTCCACCATAACCTTGCGAAGAGTTTCCTCAAGGTTGATGGAGGAGGCGGGGCCCTCTGCCGCAGGTCTCGGCTCGGCTTGTGTTGGCCGGGCCGTGGCTTCAGCCAGCTTAAGGTGCAGCTGGCTGACCTCCGACTGCAGGCGATCAACTTTCGCCTGCAGTTGCCGCGTTTCATCGGAAGTCTTCCGCTGCACCAGTTCCGCAACGATGCTGCGCATGCTCGCGGCCCGGCATTTTAGGGACTTTTGGAATGTCCCCTTCAGGTTTGAGGACTTGGAGGCGACTTCCACGATGCCCTCTTCGTCCTCTTCGGCCATCCGCTCCAGCTCCAGCAGGGAGTGGTCGGCGTACAGGACGCGGGACGCACCGTACCCGGACTTGGCACGGTTGACGCGCGCCCGCTCCTCTTTGGCCGCAACCTGCTCCTCCAGCTCCTGCTGGAGCTGAGTCCGCCTTGCCAGATCCAACTGACGTTGGGCGCCAGCGAGACCCACGTCGTGGGTGTCCGCTATTGTCGTCGGCTTCTTTGCCTTGACCTTCCTCGCGGGCTCCTTCGCCGAACCCGAGGCCGAGGAGCCATCGGAACCATCCTTCAGAAAGGCCCGCTTTCTGCGCCGAGATTCTCTCTCGGCAACCGTCGAACTCGCGTCCGACATAATGGAGTCGTTGTCGGAGTCCGTCAACTCTACCACCCTTTCATCGCAGAAGGTCCGCCCTTCTTCCGACGCTGAAGCGTCGCGTTGGCCCTGAGAAGGGCCTTTTGGTTGGCCCTGAGAAGGGCCTTTGGGTTGGCCCTGAGAAGGGCCTTTTGGTTGGCCCTGAGAAGGGCCTTTGGGTTGGCCCTGAGAAGGGCCTTTGGGTTGGCCCTGAGAAGGGCCTTTTAAGAACCGCCCGCGGGCGTCCCGCGCAGATTTAGACATTTCTCGGCAATATCGTACACGACAAGGCAATAGATTCGCTACGATCGCACAGTGCACTTTGGCCGTGCCCAGTCTGCCACTCCGTTACGGTGGTCAGAACTGGGACGTTTCCAGGGGATACGACGTGGACGTAAGCACTGTGAGGGGATCCCCCAGCCTCGCTGCACCCCTAATTTAACCTTCACCTAGTTTGGATTCCACGTGAAAACATATATCTTTCTGACAGGTTATTAAATGGTTGTAAATTTTGATCCAAAATTGTGGTCGAATTGTTAGTTTTCTTTAATTTGATTTATGTTTTTTTCAGTGCCAAATCTTTTTTATCGTGCAGAATCCTATAAGGGAAGATGAGCAATTGATCCCAGACACTGTTTGAGTTCTCTTGGGTTACAAGACATTGGATACATTGCGCTAGACTCAAAGCAACGGACCGTCTCGCACCCCGAGGAACTCGCTTCAATACCGGTGTAGAATTTTTTAATTTTGATAACGTTTTCCAAAGGGTCTGTTCAAAAGGTTGGGAAGTAGCTGGAGGTACACTATGTGGTTTGTGAAACTTGCCATAGTGTATCCTCAGCCTAAGGCTAATAAACATAAAAATGCATATTTTGGACACCTAAACGCCCCTAAAGGGGTAGTGGTTTGCTCATTAATTAAGTAACTATTGTACTCAAAGTTTCTAAGAACTATTGCTGGTATTCCGTCAGGGTCGCTAGCCTTGTTCACGTCGAGGTAGCGCAGCACCCTACGGACATCCATAAGTTGGTTGCGAATATCCGACATTTTCGTCTCGCATCCATCAGGAGAAGGAGAGGGCCGCGCGTCACCAGGATTCAGACGCGAAGATTCCGGAAAAAGAGTGACAAATAAATTTGCTTTCTCCTCAGTGGAGTGGGTCAGCGACCCGTCGGGTTTCAGCAGTGGTGAGTATAATAATAATACCAGCCTGTAACTGTCCCACTGCAGGGCAAAGGCCTCTTCTCATACAGAGAAGGCACGAGCATCGATCACCTCGCATGCTCAATGCGGGATGGCGATTTCAAATTTAAATTAACCATAAGACCAGGTTTCTTCATGTTTTCCTCCACCGTTGTCAACGATGTCCAAGATATACCTACTTAGAAACTACATATGAATTTGAAAAAGACACTTTGATTTGCTCGAAAAACGGTTAATAATAGGTACCTACCAAAGATACCGACTTCGGAAAAAGTTTTTTTTCGCTTTGTACCTAGTGTTTTGTTTTGCAAGGATGGATGACCAAGGCCAGGGACAGGTATTACTGGAAAGAAGTGGGGGAGGCCTACGCCCTTGAGGCGACTACTACTTAATCTTCATAATAATTTACTTTATTTTATAATTTTAACATTTTCATTATTTTTTATATGATTTTAACATTTTTATTATTTTTTATACCATTTTAACATTTTATTATTTTTATACAATTAATTATTACACTAGCATAAACAATTTTTATATATTTTACTTTTTCAATTGTGTTAGACAAATAATAAAAGGAATTTTAATTATATTGAATTGATAATGGATAATTGAGATTGAAAATGCAACTGAAATTAAATTAAATTGGAATTTTATTGATATTGAATTATTACTGGTTTGTAATTTATTGAACTAGAACTGGTTTACATTTCAAGACACCCAGATCCGGAACAACTATCTGTAGGTCAAACAAATATTTGTTCCGTGCGGGAATCGAACCCGCGACACGTAGCGTAGCAGCCAATCGCGAAACTCAACTACTATGCCAACCGTGTCGTCGTATTCCTGACTATAATCCATCTGTCTGCCGAATTTCATCTAGATCCGTTTAGCCGTTTTGGCGTGATTGAGTAACTAACATACATCCAAATTTGCGCGTTTATAATATTAATAAGATGTAAGATTACTATAGAAATTGACCACTAACTAGGTGCCACAACAAAAAGATTAAAATATAAACTTTTTTAGAAAAATATAACTGACTTCCAATTAAAAACACTACAAAGTGATAATATCTTCAACCGTTTAAAAAAGAACTTAAAATTTTGGAAGTCGGTGTCAAAAAACGAAGAAACGAAACCATAAACACCAAATTCCAAAATTGAAATTATTTTTCACTTTATATTGTTTATAGTTAATTGGAAGGCGGTTGTACTTTTTTTGTAAAAAAATATGTTAAAACTATATTAAGTTTAAAAAAAATATGAAAATAAAATCTGTTTAAATGTTCAGGTTGCAAGCTCCAAAATCCGGGGCTATCACGCTCCTTGTCCTGTGTTTTGGAAGTCGGTGTCAAAAAACGAAGAAACGAAACCATAAACACTAAATTCCAAAATTGAAATTATTTTTCACTTTATATTGTTTATAGTTTATTGGAAGGCGGTTGTATTTTTTTTGTAAAAAAATATGTTAAAACTATATTAAGTTTAAAAAAAAAATGAAAATAAAATCTGTTTAAATGTCCAGGTTGCAAGCTCCAAAATCCGGGGTTTTCACGCTCCTTGTCCTGGTTGGCAGATTTTAGAGATGGCAACCCTAATAGGGTTACCATCCGTCCGGGTTGCCCCGGATTTGTCCTAGTTCAGAAGGCGTCCGGGGAGCGTCCGGGCGGGGTTTTATTTGTAGTCCGGGTCAAAGTCTTCAAATCACCAACGGAAATTTTCCACCGATGTCTCCGTCAATTGTGGACCGATTTTGATAATTATTTTGTAAGGAGGAGGAGGTTTTTGCAAGGGTATAATCCCGAATTGGTACGATTTAAATTTGGTGAAGATCTGTTGAATAAATTTGGAGATATTCAACGGAACTCTTCAAAACTTATGGCAAATCACCCGGGATTGCATGTCTGTTTACTCGTATTGTCAGAAATAGGAAAAGAGAACGTGAGAAGTGTTTTATCATCCCAAGGGAACATTATACCGAGATAAAAAGTAGCATATGTACTATTCCAGATTATAATCCATCTGTGTGCTAAATTTCATCTAGATCCGTTTAGCTGCTCTGCCGTAATTGAGTAACAAACATAAATCCAAACTTACGCGTGTATAATATTAGTAAGAAGTAAGATTAATATATAGAAATTGACCACTAACATGGCATTTACAGAAAAAAGTGAAAAATTAAACTTTTTACGTAAAAAATCAACTGAATTCCAATTAAAAACATTACAAAGTGTAAAATAACTTAAATTTTGGAAGTCAGTGACAAAAAATGCAGAAACGAAACCATAAACACCAGCTTCCGAAACTGAAAATATTTTTCATTTTGTAGTGTTTTTGGAAATCGGTTGTACATATTTTTAAATATATTAAAACTACCTTTAGTTTAAAAAAATATATGAAAATAAATTAAATGTTGATTTATAACCATCAAAAATATCTTTTATTCTACTGAGTAGGTAACTTAGAAAAAAAAAATCTGTTTAAATGTCCGGGTTGTAAGCTGCAAAATCCGGGGTTTTCACGCTTGTTGTCCTTGTTGGCAGATTTTAGAGATGGCAACCCTATCTAAAACGAATTCTTGCGCAGGCCCATTAAATTTTCAGTTTCGGAACTTCGCTTTTCAGTTTTTTTAAATAGCATTGTACGGACAGATCTACTCTATAGGATAATAAAATATAGAGTAGATCTGTCCGTACAACGATTTTATTATATTTGTCAAGATTGATACTATCTCAACTTGTGATTAATCCTCTAGATCAATTATTACTACTGACCAGTAGTTATTATATACACAGCAAATAAATATATTTTGACGACAAATCTAAATAAATATGACTTAAATATATTATGACTTTATGACTCAAACAGTTCCGCCATTTAGTTTCGGCAATTTATGTTAATTAGAATAACTAGACTTCAAAGCACTGTGTTATTATAAAATCTTAATCTTCATGTTTTATAATACTGTCTCCACTTGACGTTTTTATGACTAATCTTACTTATTAGTTAAGCACAAAAGCACACCGATTAGGATCAAAGCACACCGAGAGGAGACAAAGCGAAGCGGCGCGTCAAATTTTCTAGGATGAGTGCGAATTCGTCGAATTTAGCGTGCATCCTTGCGTCTTCGCGCGCTTTCGCGCATCTCTATGTACAACACTCGCCAAACTTCTTGGCCGCCCTGAAGTACGCTACAATGGCTGCACAGTAGTAAATCTCATATGAAAACAGCACCACGCCGCGCCTAGCGCATCGGAAAGCCAACTTGAGGGTGGCCATGAAATTTTGCGAGTACTGTAGTAGTGAGGAATTTCCAGTTAACAGTTGACTTTATATCGCTTTGATCTGCGTAGATGCGCTTGAGTTCCCGCGACTGCGTGCGCCTCAATTGGAGTTCTTTGTTTGTTGTTTATCTTGATAGAAATAATTATGTTCATTGCGTTGTGGAGATATTAATTATCAATATGGTATGGTATGTACATTTTCAGACAAACGGCGCGTCGCTTCGCTTCGGTTCTGTCCGCACCAGTCTAAAAATGTAATTAGCATCTGACTCTGTCCGAGTGTGCTTTGATCCTGAGTGTGGTCTTGGGCTGTCTCCGGTTATCTTGCGATAAAAACCCAGCAATTTTAAAATATCACCTACGTCCTAGATTGAAGTCATCAATTTTCTTATATCCGGCTCTTTGAGAGCAATCTTTAGTTATGTTTTTTGTATAGCTATTTTTATTAATTGTATTTATTCCTCAATTTTGCAGATATGTATATTTTTTTAGCTCTTATTATTTAAAACCATTTTTGTTAGACCGCCAAACTATGTCTCTCATCGTGCAGGTAAAAGATGCAGAGCGGATATGGAATACTCAATCAATCAAAAGCTGAATGATTTTAAAGAGGACATGAGGAAAATGATGTCCTTTTTCTCAGAAAAGCATGGAAATGAGATACAAAATATTAACTTTACCCTAAAAGAAATACAACAGTCTCATAATAATATACAAAACGATTTAAATTTATTGAAACATTATAAAGAAAATCAATAAACGAAATATAATACAGTACATGATTCAGGAACCCATAGCGTTGGAATTTTTCGCCGGCTTCATCCTAATAAAAAAAAACTTAATTAAAAAATAATTAACTCCATTTCTCACAAAAAAAATACATCAATGTAAATTAAACTCGAAAGCGCTACCTATCAGCTGATTTCCTAAAGTTCACTCTTTGCCGGTGAGCTGACTAAGGAGAATAATTAAAATCTATTTGGTTTAGGTAGGAATCACGATTTTGAAGAGATAACCGTAAAAAAGTCAGTTATTTTGCAAAAAAATAAGTAAATACACAGGAAAAATTTCATCGCTCGGAGTCCAGAATCATGTACTTATCCATGGTACGACTTTTCGCGTCGGTGTCAAAAGGACATCCTGTATGTACATGATGAAAAGAGCCAACTTAACCATAACTTACATCTGTAACTAATTAAAAACAATGTATTACCATTGAAAACGCCCAGAGATATTTATTTATTAGGCGCACCAACAATTGTTAACACTTAAAATTTACAATAATATTCATTAAAAAAAATTAAAACCCAGCACATTTTTATTTCATGCTACATAATATATCTAGTAGTAGACATGCTTTGATCGACAATCTACTGAACATATAATTATGCCACGATTTCTTGTAAAAACACCGATTCAAACGGTAAAACGCCCATAACTTTAGAACGCCTGAACCGATTTTTATCAAACATTGCTAAGAACACTCTCGATAAAGTCACTTATTTTTTATTTATTATAGGCTCACGCTTGACTACTATAACACCTGATGGTGAGCAATGATGTGGTTGACGGTGAAGCACGCTTGCCTAAAAAAAGCCTATTCACTCTTGACTAAAACCCCTAGATTGTAGCTAACGGGAAACACAGACTCCGGCAGGGAATTCCACTCCTTAGCTGTACGCATAATAAAAGTATTCTTCAAACGTTTAGTGCTTATGGAAGGGATGTCCACCATGTACCGATGGCGCATCGCCGTATGTCAGATAGTCCGATGATGAAACGGGCTGGGCGGAATTAGATCATGCAATTCCATCGCACACTCCGCGAAATGAAACCGATAAAAACTTTTTAACAAAAATATCAAACCGACTTTCAAAACAAAACACTTCAAAGCGAAAAATAACTTTCTTTTTCGAAGTCAGTATCTTTGGTACCTATTGTTTTCCGTTTTTCGACACCGACTTCGGAAAAGAAAGTTATTTCTCGCTTTGTAGTGTTTTGTTCTGGAAGTCGGTTTGATTTTTTTGTTAAATAGTTTTTTATTTATCTCTTTTTAGTTTTGGTAGGTACCTCCAAATACCATGAAAATCATTTATAGCCAAAGTAACTCTCATGAAGATTCCAATCCGTGCAAACACGACTAGGATCAACTGTTTTTTTTCGGAGTTCCAGTGCCTACCTTCCGGCTTCATCATCAGATCAGTTCGATTTTAATAATTTCATCAGTACCATTTATTTATAAGTATTTCATTTATCATTGTTGGTTAGCTATTCGATATATCTTATACCCGTAACATACTTAGCATTAAGGTCCAGTGACCATCTGTGGTTTTCTTCATCAGTTCCATTTCACCAAATGATACTTTCATTTCAGTCCGCTGCGCGCGCGCTTGTCGAGCGGTCACGTGTTACTGAGCAAAGTTAAAATATTGTAAACAGTGTTATCATCTTACTACTGAAGTTTAACATATATACAAGTAAAAATGGTTCAGTGCAAGAAGTGTAAACTCTTTGTGTCTTTGACCAAAGATGACTTGCTGAAATGTAAAGGTGCATGTGAGACTGTGTATCACAAAAAATGTATACAAAATAACAGGCAATTCCTGCTGACAGGAATCTGTGATGACTGCCAGCCAGCAAAAAGCAGTCCGTTACAAACTAAGATTGCACAAGATCCAAAGCTGGCGATTAATCCTTGTGAAGTACCAGGCGACAACGTACTGGCTGAAATAAATAAAAAGCTGGAGGTACTTTATAGTGTCGAGAAAAAAATCGTTGATCTTACTGCCAGCGTTGAATTCTACTCCGAAATGTACCAAACCTTGATGGAGTACAAAGACGAATCACAAAAAAAAATCAAGTCTTTAGAGCAAAAAAACGTCTATCTGGTCAAGTGCAACAAAGCCCTGGAGGAAAGGGTACAGGAGTTGGAAGTAAAGGAAACTGAAAAAAATGTAGAAATACATGGTCTAGAGATGCGTGAACAGGAAAATATTAAATCGGTGGTAGTGGAACTGGCCAATAAGTTGAAACTGAATCCAAGTGATATCGAAGATGCACAGAGGGTAGGACGAGAAAAACCGGGCGACACAAGACCCAAACCCGTACTGGTTAAGCTTCGCTCAAAAAGTGCCCGACATAATTGGATGCTGGCGAAAAAGGGAAATAAGATTACCAATAATAATGTTTACGCCAATGGCAGTGACCAGAGAATATTCATTAATGAAGATTTGCCTAAGTATAAGCGTCAACTCCTATGGACCGTTAGAAACCAACTTAAGCCAAAAGGGTTCCAGTACATTTGGGTTCAAGACTGTAGTATCCTAGTCAAAAAGACTAGTGAGGAAAAAAAGATTTACAACATAAGATCAGAAGAAGATTTGAAAAAGCTCGAAGAATGTAAATAAACACGCGCGACTAGCGCGGCGAGTTACACTAGGTGATTTACTATCTTATAACATTCGATCGAACAGCTGATTTTGGCACTGATGTTGTGTTTAAAAGATATTGTGACATAACATCACTATGTAACGATATGACTCTGAATAAAAGATGTCATCATATTTTTCATCTGAACATAAGGTCGATGAGAAAACACTTCAATGAGTTACTTGTCTTGTTGGAAGGAAATAAGTGTAATATAGATATAATAATACTAAGTGAGATAAATATAAAGAAGGAAGAACTATCATTATACCAGATATCGGGCTATAACACATACATACATACGAGAGAAACTACCAGAGGAGGAGGAATATTGATATATGGAAAGGATAGACTTAGCTTCGATGCTAAAATAGTAAAGACTGACGCTTTAGAAACACTGCACGGTCAGCTTAGAACGGAAAAGGAGATAACGCACATAATTGCTATATACAGACCACCTAAGAAAAATAAGTTACTGTTCATAGAACAATTGAAGACTATCGTAAGATCTATTCCTATATTTGAAAACGTTGTAGTGGTTGGCGACACAAACATTGACATTCTAAATGGCGTAGTAAATTCTATCACAACAAAGTACAAAAACGCCTTGTGTGAATGCGGCCTACAGTGCGTAATACCGAGCACAGAGATAACACGCGAAGCTATCGTGGACGGGCACCTACAGTCGTCGTGTTTGGACCATGTGTGGGTGCGAGCGGGGCGCAGTGAGTGCGGGTCGTCGTCGTATGTGCTGGAGACGCATATCTCCGATCATCATGCCGTGGGACTGGTACTGGCTGCGAACGTGGGCAAGACTTTTGTGAACTCGGACACTCGGTATGTGATTAATAATAAGATAGTAGCTGAGAGAATCAATGAGTATGATTGGTCACAACTGTTGTCTATGGTTTGCCCTTTAACTATGTATGATAAATTGCAAAATACATTTAATGAAATCTATGAAAATAGTAAGACTGTGATGCCAAAGACAAAAAAACGGGTTTCACAACCGTGGATAGGTAAGAACTTAAAGAATATGTTGTTGCATAGGGACAGATTGTTTAGAGATTGGAAAGATACACCTAAGAATAACACAAAAAGACTAGAGTACACAAAATTTAGGAATAAAGTAAACAAATTGATTTTTAAAGAAAAAAATAAGTTTCGACAAGAAGAAATAAAGAATTGTAATGGGGACCCAAGAAAAATTTGGGACAAAATTAATAGCTGGACAGGTAGAAAAGAGGCAAATATAGATGATGTAGTTAAGAGATACTTTGCCGGTAAAGACACAATGTATAATATATGTAGTAAATTTGCTGATACATTTAGTGAAGAAATTATTAATATAAAACACAATTGTAATATTAAATTATTGGATAGAAAAAATTATGTTAGGACATGTAATGTATCTTTTCGTTTTAAACCTGTATCCAGCAGTACGGTGTGCAAAGTTATCGATCAGCTGGGCAATGATAAGGCGCCGGGCATTGATTGTATAAGAGCTATAGATTTAAAAATAATCAAAAATAAAATCTCACCAGTCTTGTCGCACTTTGTCAACCTGTGTTTATCGAAAGGGGAATACCCAAGCTCACTTAAAAAAGCGTTAATTAGGCCCATCTTCAAACAGGGAGTGCATTCGGATTTCGCTAACTATCGGCCTATCGCTATCCTGTCAGTAGTTAACAAAATAGTAGAAAAAATTGTTGTCGGTCAGGTTAGCGAATTCCTGGAACAAAATAATGTACTAGCAGATGCGCAACACGGATTTAGGCGGGGCCGTAGTACCATGACAGCGTTGTCACAGTTTTCCGAAGATATGAACAGCAGCCTGGATCAGGGTCATCAGGTCTTGGCGCTGTTCATCGACTACAAAAAGGCTTTCGACACTTTGGACCACGAGGTGCTATTGCAGGCCATGGACGAGTGTGGGATCAGGGGCCCCACTAACAGGTGGTTCCGGAACTACCTGAGTGGTCGAACCATACAGACCTGCATAACTGGTGTGGTAGGTAAAGAGGCTGCGGTTGAGCTAGGCGTACCGACTGGTTCCGTGTATGGACCAGTTGGTTATGTCATGCATGTGAATAGCGTCAGTAATGTGGTTGGGAAGTGTCGTGTGTACATGTATGCGGACGACATGTGCCTTATATACTCCTCTAAGGATATTCAGGAGGTTAGGGCTGTTTTGCAGGCTGACTTCGATAATATTACCCGGTGGGCCCACGATAACGGTATCATACTTAATCTAACTAAGACAAAGGTGATGCATGTGCATTCGCCGCATAACCACGTGGCAAAGAATGTCTGTAGTGGTGATATCGGTATCGTGGGCCACACTTACGAGTGCATGCACGTAGGGAATGTTAATTGTATTTGTCAGAGTATTGAGTATGTCGATAAATTTAGGTATCTGGGCTTGTGGGTGGACCGCAACATGAACTGGAAGACACAGGTTGGCGCAGTGTGCACAAAGCTTAGGTCAGTCTTGAGCAAGTTTTATGTCCTAAAAGCGCCTTTGAGTAGGAAAACGCTACGTGTTGTTTATTTTGCCCTCGCCGAGTCCTTGCTCAGTTATGGATTAGAAACGTATGGCCGCACCTTTAAAACTTATCTTAACAGCATAAGATCGCTGCAAATTCGTTTCTTGAAGTATCTGGTTAGTAGTAAGGTTAAACTTGAGTGTAAAGATAATTATGAAAGGCTCTTTGTTGCATGTAGGGTGCTTCCTGTACATGAGAAAGTCAGATATTTGGTAGTTCTCGAGCAATTTTATAACGACCAATATAAGGTACTTGTGGAAAACACTTACAATACCAAAAGCGTGAGGGAACGTAAGTTCGTGAGAGCACCGGTTAAAAATTATTATGGTAAGAGAACTGACAAGTATCTGACCCCTACTATTTTTAATGACCTGGATTGGCTACGGAAAGAAAATGCGAATACGACTAAGAGAACGCTAAAGAATAAATTGAAAAATGTACTGCTCAAGGAAATAGCCGCTAACTGTGATGAATCATGATAAATAACACTTGTAATTGAAACCTATTTATTTTTGTTTTTTAAATGTATTTACATGATAAACATGGATGATACTCGTAGGAACTTGATTGGTCCTATTTGTTTTTATTGTAAGTATCTGATGTAATTTTATTTGATATTAATGATTTTATCTAATTTGATTTTAATGATACATTTTAACCGATTATTTATTTTATTTTATTGTATTGACATTGTACCTATTTGAATGATTTTATTTAATTTTAATGTTTAATTTATTTTGTTTTTGATTTATTTATTTGTGTGATTTTCAATGCAATGGGTGAATTATCGGAAAAGGAATGAATTATTCTTAATATTAATAACCTTTAGATCTATAATTATGATTTAATACGAGCGCTTATCCCGCCGACAAACTGTTACGCAGTTTGGTGGGTATAATTTAATGTGTAAAAATGTTTGATCCAAATAAACGATTTATTATTATTATTATTTTCCTTTATTTAACTTTTTTCTTATTTAATACATTTTTAAATATTTTTATAAAAGATACAAAACCAAAAAAAAAAACATTTAAAAATATAAAAAATAGAGGCCCACCGGTATCGGGAACAGGGTCCAAGCTACCGGCGGTCAGGGCTCCAGAGAAAGGAACCTCCTAACAATACGAGCCGTGTCCAGCAGTACTGCTTTCTGGATCAGGCCCTTGACCCAGCCGCCTAACGAGAGCCTCCTAAGGTGTTGGTCGAGGCTCGTGGCTATTAAGCCATTGGCCGACACGACTATCGGTACAATGATCGCTGTGTCCATTATTATTATTATTATTATATAGAGTTCTTTAGTTTTCTTCTCTTTTAAGAGAGTATACGACCTTACACACGGGCCAGGACCAAGTGTGTGAGGGGAAAATTAAATTGAAAAGGTGGATGATAATGTAGAGGAAGTCAAGAACTTCCGGGTTACGCGACATGTATTGAGGATGGTGGCTTTTTGGAGCATGTATAGTGTGTGAGAAGGCATGTGTAAAGTGTCAAGACTTTGCGTGAGAGCTTTTGGCACTACACCGGTAGATGAAAGTACTATAGGGACTATGTGGACGGTTTGTACTTTCCACTGGGTTTTAATTTCAATGGCGAGTTCTTGGTACTTACTGAGTTTTTCGGATATTGTTGATTGGATGTTGTGTGAATTAGGTATAGCTATATCGATTAGGTACACTGTTTTATCTACTTTGTCGTGTACAGTGATGTCAGGTCTATTATAATGTATAGTTTTGTCTGTGATTATTGTTCTGTCCCAATAAATTTTCTGATTTCTGTTTTCTAAAATTATTTCAGGTTTATATTTATAATATGGAATCATCTCGTCTATAAAATTATATTTGTGTGCTAGGTGTTGGTGTATAATGGCGGCAACTTGGTCATGTCGGTGTTTATAATCTGTCTGTGCGAGAGATTTACAGGCCCCTGTTATGTGTTGTATGGTCTCAGAGGCGCTGTTGCAATGTCTGCATGTGTCAGTCAGTTGATTACAGTCTTTAATTATGTACTTTCTGTAATTACGTGTTGCAATTATTTGATCTTGGATCGCAAGCATGAAACCTTCAGTTTCGGGAAACAATTCACCTCGTTTGAGCCATTCGTTCGACTTTAATTTATCGACGTATGGCTGGCTCAGGGTAGCTCGGTGTCTTCCGTGTAAAGCTTTTCCAGCCCATGCTGCAATTTTTTGCTGTGTGCTTATAATATTTTCAGTAATTTGCGTGTTTTTATTTTGCAAGTTGAGTGGTGTTAGTTTTTTATCTGCTTCTGTTACATTTTTATGTAGTGGTGAATGTTCTGATTTGTTATGGAAGTACGACCTGAGTGAAAGTATTTATTTGTTGTGTAAATTGTGTATGTCAATCAATCCTCTTCCTCCTTCTTGGCGCGGTAGAGTAAGTCGCTGTATGCATGATTTCGGGTGGTGTTTTCTATGTTTGGTAAGGAGAGTATTGATAGTTCGTAGTAGTTTTTTTAAATCGGTTTTTGACCATCGTATTATTCCGAAAGAGTATGTAAGGATGGGTATTGCAAATGTATTGATAGCTTTAAATGTGTTTCTGGAGTTAAGATTACTTTTTAAGATTAGGTTAATACGATGTGTAAACTTTTTCAGCAGTTCTTGTTTTGTTATCTTTTGTTCTATCTGTCTCGATTGTTTGAAACCTAGATATTTGTATGTAGTTTGTTCATCCATAGGCTCAATAATTTTACCTGACTCGAGTGTGTAGCTGTTACTTTGAATTTTTCCTTTAACTATTGATAAAATTTTGCATTTATCTACCCCGAATTGCATACTAATATCTTTTGAAAATTCTTGTGTTGTATCTGCTAAATGAAAAAGGGACTTTTTATCTGCTGCGTACAGTTTTATGTCATCCATATACATAAGGTGTGTTAAGGTGAATTGGGTGGTACCACTTGTCAAAGTAAATCCCGTGTTAGCTTTATCTAAGAGGTGTGAGAGAGGATTGAGAGCCATGCAAAACCATAAAGGACTTAGAGCATCGCCTTGAAAGATTCCACGTTTTATTTGAATAGGTTCAGTTGCTAAAGCCATGGAGGCTTGATTTATTTTGAGTACAGTCTGCCAATTTTGCATGGTAGATTCTAAGAACGATCTGAGTGTGGGGTGGATTTTATAGATATGTAGGACTTGCAACAACCAGCTATGCGGGACTGAATCAAATGCCTTTTGGTAGTCGATGAACATGGTATGGATATCTTGTTTGTTTTTAACTGCGCTGTTCATAGCAATTGCATCAATAGTGAGCTGTTCCTTACATCCTTGGCTGTTTTTACGGCATCCCTTTTGTTGCTCTGCAAGAAGGTCATTTTTATTAAGGTGTTCGTAAATTACTTCACTTACACAGGCTGTAAGGATTTTATAGAGCGTTTGCAAGCAAGTGATTGGTCGATATTTGGCTGGGTTTGTGGTATGATTCAAGTCCTTAGGTAGCATATATGTGACTCCCTGTGTTATGTATGTTGGGAGCAAATGTGGTGATTTAATGAAGGTGTTTAGGTGATTAAATATGAATGGATGTATGCTAGTGAATTTCTTATACCAGTAGTTGTGAATTTTGTCTGTGCCTGGCGATTTCCAGTTGTGAGAGCGTTTGATGACATCTATAAATGTGTTTATTGGAATGAATTCAAAGTCCATTTCGGGGATTTCTGGTGTTGCGTCACTGATCCAGTTAGCGTTGTTATTGTGAAATACTCGGTTTTCCCATATGTTTGCCCAAAATTCCCGTAATGCTTCGGGGGGAGGTGTTTCTAGTAATTGGCTAGTGGTGTCTATATTATTAGATGTAAGATTCCTGTAAAATATTCTTTCGTTGTTTATAAATTTTGAATTTTGAACTTTGCGGTTCGTGCAAGTAATATATCTTTTAAGTCTACTAGATGCTGCGCTCAACTTTTGTTTTAAGGTGTCCAAAAAGTGTTCTAATAGTGTATTGGAATTCTCGTGTTGCGCGTGTAGTTGGTATTTTATTTTTATTTCTTCTACTGCAGCTATTAACTTTTGGCTTCTGCTGCCATTAATGTATTGGGTCAGTCTACCTATGTTTGCTCTTAAACTTTTGATTTTCTTTTCTAATCTAATCTGCCATTTTGGTTGTCTCGGTTTAAATGTGCCGCGTTCATTTTGAGTAAATAATGATATTTTGGCTCCGTTGTATTTAGCTGCCGTCCATGCTGCACAATAAATTATTGTCTGCAGTTCGAAGAATTCGGTTTCATCATTTACGTGCTTAGGCAGTAAGACATTGTTAATATATGTGACTATGGCAGAAAATTTTCTAGATGTCTTCTGTTTGGGAATGTAAGGCCTATTAGTGGGATCTGTATCAGTAAAATTTTGTTGAGCTTCATGAAATATGGCTTCGATTTCAGGGTTGATAGTATTACTATTTGTTTGCGCAGGTTCAAAGTTACCAATTTCTATGTTGTTCAAGAAATTGTCATCGTCTGTATTTGCGATTGTTTGCGGGATCAAGTTAGACTCTACGTTGTTATTTATAAATAGATCCGTTGTAAGGGTATTTCTGGGCGTGTCAGTAAAGTTAGTCATGTTGTCAGATGGTTCGGAGTCATTTTGCGATTGTGTATTACCTAAATCGTTATAATCAATATTCTGAATGTTGCTATTTTTATTCCTGAATTCTGCAGCTACCTCGTTTTTCATTTCTTCTAATCTGTTGCTGTCTATATATCCGTTATTTGTTATCGCCCTCACTTGGTCAGATAATCTTTGCTCTGTTATATTTGTTAATTCTGGGTATATATTTGTGAATTCTTCATATAAATATTTTCTATAGGCTGTTTTATTTGATT
Source organism: Orthosia gracilis (assembly GCA_947562075.1). NCBI lineage: Eukaryota > Metazoa > Arthropoda > Insecta > Lepidoptera > Noctuidae > Orthosia > Orthosia gracilis. Next base: position 26,561,668 of record OX387266.1, read on the forward strand.
CTAATTGTGTGACAGTGTAATATATTCTAATTAGTGTTTCATTATATTCGTTCGTCCATCTCATGCGCTGACTCGTTTGTGTATTAGATTGTGTTGAGTGTTGCTGTATTTGAGTGTGAACCATTTGTAATTCAGCCCTAACTTCCTGATATATCTGTTCTATTGTGTCTTGTGATAATAACTTCTTTTGTACTATTGCTCTGCGCTGGTCACCTATCCTTTGTCGGCTAACTTGCATAGTTGGGTATTTTTCTAAAAACTTAGTGTGAAGCGATGGAAGGTATGCATTTTTGTCTGTATCCATATTAGTAAGGTGAAGGTAAGTGCGTAGGATAAATTTGTTCATTTCATTACTCCATTTCCTACGAGCTGTTGCAGTCTTAGTGGTGGGTACAGTATCATCGACAAGATTTGTCTCCTGTACAACATCCGCTGACTGTATACTGATTGATGATGATGATGGCGTCGGAGAGACGCGAAAAGATTGTGAAGATGATGGAATTGATGGAAAAAGAGATGAGGAAGATGACGAAGAAAGTTGTGAAGTTCCGTCATCTATTTGAGGCATATTTGCCTGAAGTTGTTTTTTTGTTTTAGATCTAGTTATCATTATGTTCCCACGAGTAGCTAGGGACTTAAGAAGTCGACACACAGCAGAGCCCTGCGTTCACTGCGGCAAGGGTAGATAAAACTGGAGGTCCCCTATTATCCAGAGTTGGCGCACTAGCGACTGAAGCACTCCCCTAGCCATGCAGCCCTCGGCATGCGCAACCTTGGCTTGGATTTGTATCCCTCTTAGTCTGGCCCCTCACCCTAGATCTATCTCGACAAAGTTACCTCTACCGACACAGACCTAGGGTTCACTGGAGCACGCAAGCCCCACCACGTCGTCAACGTAGAGATACGGCGGTGGGGTTATTATTATTATTATTATGAGCATTGTTGATAAAAATACCAAAATCGCTACATGTATGCTTATAATATTTGAGGAGTTCCCTCGATTTCTCTGGGATGCCATCATCTGATTCTGGTTGCCTTATCATGGCATCACCCTTGGGATATCTCCTTTGATATTTATCGGTTCATAAACGACGAAGTTATCCGCGAACACACATACAAAAAAAACATATATTCGGTCGAATTGAGAAACCTCCTTTTTGGGAAGTCGATTAAAAAACCGTCAAGCTAGCAACTCGGCGACGATGTTCAAGGCTTTGGAGCTTTGACTTAACCAGTGCCTCATCGCCGATGAGCTTCTTGGCCCGCTTTTCGATCGACTCTAGTGCATCAAGCTGGTATTTGGCAGATCCGTTCCAGAGATGAGAACAGTATTCCATGCATGATCGAACTTGCGCTTGATACAAGCTGAGCAGCTGTTCTGGAGTACCTCCTCACCTTTGCAGGGATCCCCAGCTTTTTGGCAGCTAGCTGAGCCTTTGCCTCAATGTTTGGACCAAAATTGAGAGGCGATGTCAACGTAATGCCAAGAAGCTCAAGATGGTCAGTTATTGGCACGGTCACATCTCGACAAGTTGGAACCGAGGGAAAATGGCTCTTTTTAGCGGAAAAAAGATACGCCTGGGTTTAAGCAGCATTAAATCTGATCAGATTTCAGAGAAATTAAAATCGGTTCATCCGTTTAGTAGCTATGATGCCATAGACACTACACACAAATAACTTAAACAAAGTACACTCGTCAAACTTATAGCACCCCTCTCTTTCCGTCGGAGGTTTAAAACTACAGTCGAGTGTCACAATTTTTGACAGGTCAGCACCACATTTGCTTAAGTCTTGTATAAACCATTACAATTTACTTATTTATTAGGGTTACAAAATTACATTAAGAATTAAAAAATGAAAAAGTAAAAATTTTAACTAGTACACTACATAACATTATATGTCGATTTACGGAACTTGGTAAGTGAGTCCGCATGTGCGTCAAAAATTTACAACAGAATATAATGTAAATGTAATGAGGGTATTCTGAAATCATGTACACTAGGTGGCATCACTGAGACGTGAGGTCCAAGCTGCTGTCAAATGCTTATGTTTTTTGACATTAGTCAAATTGACGTCAAGCAAGTTGATGTCATAAGTTAAATTTTCCAAGTAAAAGACCTCTCACCAATGTGGCGCCAACTAGTGGCGTGAATTTTCTTAAAAACCCTCATTTAAACTTAGGCTAAACTACACTGACACAAATTACTCGTAGGTTCGAATCGAGACATTTTATTTACTTATCATAAAAGTGTTTATTCTCAAAACAGTGTTCAACGAGGTTCGTCAAAAGACAACTTTAGAATAAATAAAAAAACCTAAATATAATTTATTTCTAAGTACAAAATAAAATTGACTTATCTACTCGTAGTATGCATTACAAGATTATTTCACATGACTTAAAACATCGCGTCTTATTTCATCAAATATCGATTAATTCCTTTTATGTAAAGTGCTATATATTCATCCCAGTTGATATCTGAGGGGTCGCAGGGAAACTGATGTCGGTCTTCAAATGATAAACTGGCGTGCAGTGCGCGCGTTCGATCTGCCTTCATTTCCCAAGAATGGGATGTGAAGAATTCTAAGATATCCCGTCCGGCGATCACTCTGGACTGGATTTGCATGTACCTGGGGGATCGGAATGGTGGTTTTAGTTGAGAAAACATAACACCCTAAATTCCCTTAAGGCTTAAGCAGAGGTGCACCTCTGATAGAACACCCACAAATCGCCACATATATTTAAGTCCTTTGTGAAGAGGACGAGCCTATTACCAACACCGGGCACAAGCCGGCCCAAGTGCTGACTAATGTTTTTAATAAAACTTCGTGGGATTTTGGGGTTTCCTGGGTAGAAAAATGATAAATATATTTAGTCCGTCAGTGAGATTATCAAATAATATTGGCCCGTATTTTTTTTTGGTTTATCAAATAAATAAAAATTTATACAGATAAAGCGCACCGAAGTTCAGATGTGGGTGCTTGTGACGTCACTTTTTCAGTATTAAGTGTAGGACACCGTAACGTCACACGGTATTTCAACGCACTGAAACGTTCAATTTTTTTGTTTAAATGGCAAAAGAAAAAATACGTGTCCAATATTTTTAGGTTATCTAACTGACGTACTAAATATAATTTTTCGTCATTATCCCTATTGTCACAGGTTCTTATTAATAACTAACATTTAGTACGCGCTTAGTGTGACTTCTAAAATGTATCAGAGCCACCTTTGACGTTTATAGGTTAAGCTTACAAATACATTGTCATTTGGCTTGACAGGTGCGTTCTGATTCTAAAACAGGCTGCTACTAATGGCAGGTTTCTGATTTTACCTTTTGAGCGCCACGGTCTTCTATAGGAGACAGTCGTTTCCGTACCCTCCACACCTTTATTAAACAATATCTAATCATAACGTTTATTACATTAAAGTACATGAACAAATGTTTTGTCCGTACTTTTTACTATTGCCTAAAACCCTCAACTTAAATTTTAATTTCATTATGGGTCTTTGTTTTTAATAAAAACAGAAAAATAATACTAGCCAAAATGATTTCTTTGTCCCAGGCGCCGTAGTCTTTATAGGAAGACGTCTAGTGATGTGGTTACTTGATTAAGTTTGTAAAGCGTCGATATACACGAAAGTTTAAAAAACACTTTTATTTCGAATCGAAATGTTGAGTTTCGAAAAAAATGCGATCCTTAAAAGGAATGTACGTAATTTTGCTAGCTCTAACACATGTAGAAAGATTGAATGAAAATTGATTGAAAGATCCTGTCACTACGAAACTAATAGATATCGGTGCCTCGTGTGTCATGAACATGAATAAAAGACACCCAGTGACGTCACACACGTAAGTGCATCAAGGTAAGTGTGAGACTGTGCAGCGCTGCTGTTGTTGATAGTTATTGTTATAAAAAAATAAAAAAATGTGTGAAGCTAATGAATTAAGTTCTGAAGAACATATAAAAATCCTACAAGGTGTGGATTCGGAAGCTGATTCCGATAAATACGAGAGTACATCATACGAAGATTTTAAGCTTAGTATAAATTATTTAACGGTAAGAAAAAACAATGTTATCGCTCAATAACCTAATTAGATCGGCGTAAGTACATGTGAAATTAGTATGATATCTCAGAATACAGAACATATAAAAACTGCGTTCTTAATTTTAATGCATAGCGCCCTATAAAGAAACGAAGCATGTAATATGGCCAAGCAAAATCTATAATAATAATATAATATTTTGTCAGTCATTTAAATATTAAGGTTACACTAGTCGATAATTCTTGCATTCTGTTTGACGATGTACGTTCAAAATAAAAAATATATCAATTTGTCTCATCATTATCTAGCCCTGTATCAAAAAAAAAAAGGAAAAAAAAAAATGACATCTTTGGGTGGAAATAAATACCATAAGAAGAAGGGAACTTGCAAAACGGCCACCATACGGGGATATATAAGTAATTTAACAATGCAAATAATTTTATTTTGAAAATATACATTTAGTTGTTTTTTCATGATATCTAGACTCCTAAAGGTCTGTTTATAAAATTTCGCGCGCTCGTTTTCATCCTAAATCATCATCCATTTCGCTACAAACTTGCAGTGCTAATTCGTACGCGAACTAGCTTCTTACTGCTCATCACAGCATCTATCTCTTTCGCACGTATTGTCGGATAAGATGGCGCACAAAATAGTTTGTGCCGTCGACTAGGGCAACCTTAATGTGTGTTTAGCATAAACATGCAATATTAAAAAAAAAAAAAAAAATGAACATACACATCCCTTACAACAATTGAACTTTAAGGTGCTACGGGCGCCACGGTCTTGATACGAAGACAACTGGATGACGCCAGATGACAATAGGGATGTAGCCAACTTTTTATGGCTGAATTGAGTTATATATCTGTTTTGCCATTATTTATAGTTTATTCTGCTTTTTCTTATCACAGCTATTGTTAATAAAACAAAATATCGAAATATTTAATTATTTTATTTATGTAGTATACTATTAAAAAAAAAGAACATGTGAGTGACATTTGTCGATACTACAATTACCCTCATCACTACTGTTTACAATATATTCGTTATAAATTTATAGCTTGGCGCTAGGGGACACATAGCGTTCGGTACCGCTTGGCGCTCAATGAGGTTAAGAACGTGACTAATCCTACTTTAGTGCTAAATTTTGACAGGTTTTCAGGCTAAAGTATAGTTTGACAAGTACCCAACTCGTTTCAGAAACCGGCCATAAGACTTTCCAGGTGGAAAACCGCTATAGCAGTTTGCCCGACCCCGGCTCAGTAGTAGCGCTTACTAACACTGGACCAACGAGGCTGTTAGTTTTATTGACTGTGCTATAAATTACAATATTGTAAAGATTATCATGAGAATTCATGCTAGGAAGAAACATCATCATGATCTGCAGTTAAGTAGCATAGCTGCATGGATATCAGATGAAGTTTTAATGGTTTTTTAACCATGGTTTTTTTGTAAACTTCGCCCCTCACTAGGAATTTCTTTCTGTATCGTGGGTACGTTTACAAACATTTAAACTCACAAACAGTATGTAGTATACAAATATTTGTTCCGTGCGGGAATCGAAACAAACCATTTTTCATAAGGCAGGCGTTTAACTGTCATTCCCATTGCCTTTAAACCCTGATTTGAAAATGGGAATTAATGTCATTCAAGTAACATTTATTTCTCTAAACAAAAACCCATTAAACCCAACCCGTTTTGTTTGAGTATAAATAGATATACGAGAGGACTACAGTACAACTAGTTTCTTAATATCCCTCGGCAATCATCGACTTTAGCAAGCTTTTCTTCCGATTTTAAAAGAAATTACATTAAGTAAAAAGAGCATTAGCGTATACTCGAAGTTGATTGATAGGTCTGCACCAAGTACAAAAGGCAACTGATAAAAATCCGACCACTGACGAAACACGAAGTTTGCCGAGAGACATTAAGAAAATAGTTGTACTGAACATAACTAGACTAAGAAATATAACACTTACTGTGGTCGCTGCCCTGTCGCTCGTAAATATAAGTCTGCAGCGTAAGAAGGTAAAGTTTGCAGAAAAAAAGTTAGCACCGATAACATCCACTTACTTTTGGTAAATGTGAGAGACATTTGCGAGTCATCTAGAAAACGGAAAAAATAATACAGGTCAACACATCATAATAAAACGTGTATCTTGCAACATTAAATATTTCGTTGTTGCAGGCAACTTGTAAAGCATGCTATCATGGTATAAACTTTTTTTTTAGGGTTCCGTACCAAAAGGGGACCCTATTACTAAGACTCCGCGGTCCGTCTGTCTATCTGTCCGTCTGTCACCAGGCTGTATCTCATGAATCGTAATAGCTAGGCAGTTGAAATTTTCATAGATGATGTATTTCTGTTGCCGCTGCAAGCGCGAGTCCGACTCGCACTTGGCCGGTTTTTTATTAAAAGATAGGTTCGCGCTTGACAATTATCTAACCTGATGGTAAACGATGATTTGGTCGACATTGACTTAAAGACCCCAAGGTTGTAGCTATCAGGAAATAGACACCGGCAGGGAATTTAATATACAGGGTGTTTGGAAGGGAGCTGTACATACGCCTAGGGTAGAAACTAGGGATAGTCTGCTACCTACCCCCGCCCATTATATTGACCTTGGCCTCAAGGTTTTTTTTTAATTTATTATTATTTTTTATTTGACTTTTTTATGATTTTTTGACTAAAACTACCTGTAGCTCAAAATCTATCCATGGGACCGGTCGGCTAATGGTCTTGTTTTAATCGTTAGAGTCTTAGGGTCCTGCAAAAAATTATTTTACACCAGAAAATTGTGGAGAAGAAAAGTTATGGGGCCTGAAGTACCGTAGTAAGGTAAAGAAATAATTTTAAGGGCAACTTTCTATGGGGTTTAAAAAAAAAACTAACAGGGTTGGAGTTCTTCTGATTTTTTTAAAACAACCTCAGTCCATGCCCTTTCTAACGATATGCTAAAAGTGTAATTATCACTTTTAGTTTTAAAGTTATTAATTAATTTCCGCAACTAGGGCACTTCAAGCAAAAATTTCAACTAATGAAAATTAAATGTGTTCGATCGTAAAAGGATGGCAAATGAAACAAAAAATTTGGTAATGACTAATGTCATTAAATTACAAATTTTAATTAATTACTAATTTTAATTAATTACAAATTTTGTTCAAATTGATGACCATTGACCTGTAAACATGCTCGGCACCTCTTCCTCATCTCCACGGTCACCGTTCTAAGCAGCAGTTCCTCGCGCATTGTATCGAATGCGGCGTGGATCCTGTTAATTAGAACCTCCCTTGTTGGTACTTCTTCTGCGTACACCAACTCTTTCGCCCTTCCCCAGACGTAGAAGTCGAGTGGGGTAAGGTCAGGCGACCTTGGGGGCCAGGGAATTGGCCCACCCCGACCAATCCAAGAATTAGGAAAGCAGTTGTCCAGAAGCTCCCTCACTGCTAGGCTCCAATGAGCAGGACAGCCGTCGTGCTGGAAGACTATGGGCCGATCTTCGTCAAACACTTCTTCCGCTAAATCAGGCAAATCGTTTTCGAGGAAATCTAAGTAGTTTTGCCCGTTTAGGTTGTCTGGCAAAAAGTGCGGCCCTATCAACCGATTACCGATGACGCCTGCCCATACGTTCACGGAGAACCTTCGTTGAAAACCTCTGTGCCTCTTGACTCTCGGGTATTCGATACAATGCGCGAGGAACTGCTGCTTAGAACGGTGACCGTGGAGATGAGGAAGAGGTGCCGAGCATGTTTACAGGTCAATGGTCATCAATTTGAACAAAATTTGTAATTAATTAAAATTAGTAATTAATTAAAATTTGTAATTTAATGACATTAGTCATTACCAAATTTTTTGTTTCATTTGCCATCCTTTTACGATCGAACACATTTAATTTTCATTAGTTGAAATTTTTGCTTGAAGTGCCCTAGTTGCGGAAATTAATTAATAACTTTAAAACTAAAAGTGATAATTACACTTTTAGCATATCGTTAGAAAGGGCATGGACTGAGGATGTTTTAAAAAAATCAGAAGAACTCCAACCCTGTTAGTTTTTTTTTAAACCCCATAGAAAGTTGCCCTTAAAATTATTTCTTTACCTTACTACGGTACTTCAGGCCCCATAACTTTTCTTCTCCACAATTTTCTGGTGTAAAATAATTTTTTGCAGGACCCTAAGACTCTAACGATTAAAACAAGACCATTAGCCGACCGGTCCCATGGATAGATTTTGAGCTACAGGTAGTTTTAGTCAAAAAATCATAAAAAAGTCAAATAAAAAATAATAATAAATTTAAAAAAAACCTTGAGGCCAAGGTCAATATAATGGGCGGGGGTAGGTAGCAGACTATCCCTAGTTTCTACCCTAGGCGTATGTACAGCTCCCTTCCAAACACCCTGTATAAACTCCTTGGCTGTATACATATTGAAAGTATTTCCAAAATGTTTAGTGCGTATGGGTATGATATCCACTATGTATTTTAACGGCATTGTACTTGACCAGATTAGCATCATCCTATTCGGAGACTGCCTCCAATGACAAGCTCAAATACTCCACCATGGCCTCACGGAGATACCGGATGACTGAAGCCTAGTAGCCCGTGCGTTTGACAAGTATCTCTCAGCAACAGTGCTGTCGTCTGCATACCCAAAGATCGACCGGGTTTTAGCAGTTCGTTTATATGCAGCATGAATAATGTCGCTGAGAGAACCGACCCCTGATGGACCCCGGCATTAATATCCAATTGGTCCGACGAGCAGTCATCGATAACTACTCGAATGGATAAACCCCTCAGGAAGTCTGCAATCCAATCACATATACCACTGGGCAGACCAAATGAAGGCCAAGCAACACAGATTGGCTGAATAATCATTGTATAAAAGCGTTTCAGTAAACTTCGAGCGACAGTTGACTGGTTAACTTTTTGAATGTTTATGTTAATGAAGAGAGAAAAACGCCGCGTAGCAAATTCCAACAGGATTGCTCCGCCTCGTAGCAAATACAAACAGGGTTAGCTACGCCGCATAGCCGATGAAAATTGCTACGAGGCGCATAGAAAGGGTGTGGAGCGGTACAATGCGTAGCAACTGAAATCAGGTCATCGTACCTATATGTAAACTTGAACTTACCAAATCCATTCTTAACTGCAGCTCCTTTTAAGTAATTGAACATATTTCTTATTGTAATAGGATTGCAAGAACTTGTGCAGCAATTATAAACAGTGACGTTTTCAGAACTGAAACAGTGAAATGCATCGTGAAATTTCAATTAAAACAAAAAAAACTATGATATTTTCTAAATTGCAATACTCTGTGGGAAGTGGTAGGTTCGTCGGTCGTGTTGCAATGTGTTTACTTAATTGAGACCTTTAAACTCATTAAAATATGTGTTGATCAAATAAAGTTACAAAGTTAAGTCGAATTGTGATTTTATTTTGAACGAATGCTGTGAACCTTGCTGTATGTCATTCAGCAGGTTTTGTAATATACTTATTTAAGCGTCTCAACAAAGGTTTGTCAAAATCGACGATCTGGTAAAATTGGTTCATACCAACATAATGCTCAGTGACAACCTACCTATTACACCTCGCAGCAGCCACAAGGGTGAGATTAGCCACATAATCCACTGGCACCAGATCCAGGACATTGTCGCCATGGCCAAGTAACACCCTCATGGCTCCCTTCAAGGATGCAGCTAACATGCCCGTGGCGCCTGACCAGTTGTCCACCCATCCTGCCACGGGCTCTCTTAGTGATGCTGATACTGGAAAATAATAGTTTTCATAGGTTTTTTGCACGGATAGATAGAATAACTAAATTTAGCTTTACTCTTGTGAGTGACGGAACTAATTTTTATTGCATACTAGCCTGTGCCAGCGGCTTCGCCCGCGTGAAAGTCGAAAATTATTCCGAGGGAACATTTTCCCGGGATAAAAAGTATCATAATGTGCTTTTCTTGACTATAATCTATGTCTGGGACAAATGTCATCCAGATCCGTCCAGCCATTTCAGCGTGAAGAAGTAACAAACATACAAACACACACACACACACACATTCTGACAATCTGTCGCCTTTACAATATTAGTGATAGTGTGATTGCAATGAATTGTATGTTTGATATTGGTATATTTTTTAATCAGACTGTTAACATCTCAGAAAAGCGTAAGAAATATGATTCAACACAACAAATTCAATAAACATTAAACCTGTTAAAGCTATTTACACCGTACTCGTTCCAAAACTTAGATATCTGTGGGGAGGAACGTGTAGGTAATTCCATGTACACAAAAAAGTGTCCGTGAAGTTTCTTATTTCCATCAAGACTTTTCAAAAGATCTTCGACGGCTATAATAAGAAACCTAGAACGCTTACCGATGGCTGGTCTAATGATAACTGTAGGGATTTTTCCATGGTTTTCAGCAACATAGGTTTCTGCAAGCGCCTTAGTAAACGTGTAAGTGTTCGGTAATCCCTCTGTAATACAAGAAATATTTTAGGCTTTACATTGATCCAGTATTTAAATCCAGCTCTTTAGTCCAGCGACACAGAATCGATATTCGGCAACCACTAGTCATCATCATCATTGGCAGCCTTGTTCCACCCACTGCTGTGTATAGACCTCCTCCCTTAAATTTCTCTTGTGTATGCGAGTCTTTACCAGGTTTAAAAAGTGGTCTACAAAATCTGATGTTATGTCTTTCCTTTAAAAAGAGATGCATTAAGAGTAGTTGCGTCTTTGCAATCTGTCTTTTTCAATCCACAGGGCCTACCCCGCGTCCTCATACCCCGACTAGTTTTTTTTTAGAGTTCCGAAGTCAACAAGGAACCCTTATAGTTTCGCTATGTCCCTCTGTTCGTCCGCAGCTTATCTCAGAGAATCTTAGTACTAGAAAGCTATAATTTGGCATGGATATACAAATTAATAATTGTGAAAAAGTGGTTAAATAAAAAAAAAAAAAAAAAATTGTTTCGGTTACCTCCTATGGTTAGGATGTTTTTTTTCTCGTCTATCCCATGTTGTGGGTTATCGTTGGATAGGCCCTTCAAAAATATTATGGGTCTCTTAAAACCTTTTGTAGATTCAGAAATCCGTATGCATAAAATTAAGCTTTAAATTGAAAATTTTTGTTAGAGTCAAGTGTCCTGCCAGCGAAATGGTTGCTTTCGGCTGTGTGAAAAAATTCACGGTCGTAGTATATATAACGAAATTAAAAGGAAAACTATCACAGCTAAGTAGGTTTTATAAATTTACAAGTTATAGTCGACCAACTTATAAAATGTACTTGGAACAGTAAACATTTTGTACAAGTGCCATAGAAAAAACACTTAAATAACAACTTTCGTGAACGAAATAGTGAATACGTTCAAAATTTTTCAAATTCCGAAAGAGAAAGAAACAAGGTGCGTGCGTGTGAGGTTCCGGGAACGAACCAATCATTCCCCGTGGCTCTAACGCGCGCTCGCATCGCAATTGACGTACTTCATATAAATTGCTTATTGCAGCTTATTAACGTTGGTTGTTTGTTCCTATCATTGAATATTTTGATTTTACTTTTTGGTAGTAAGAGTAGGTTGTTTGAAAATACTCATACTAAAATATTTGTTTTCGGTTTTTAAATATTTGGAGATTTTAACGAAGACTATCTCCGTAACGGCAATACTGCAGTATTCAAATTATTAAGTGACGCTGGTTATAAATCTTTGTTAAAAACGCTTGCATCTACCCGCGGTGGTACTCAAAGTCAAAGTCAAATATGTTTATTTCAACTAGGCCATCAAGCGGCACTTTTTAACGTTAATTAATTACAAGTAATAAAACATTGCACCTACCGCGCATTCGGAAAAGTAGCTTGTTATGGAGAAGAACGCACAACTCTTTCAAAAATAATAAGTGGTTTACAATATTTACATAAGTACATACATTAATAATTATATTTGTCGTCACAAAGCGATTCTAGATGACAATATTACAACTCGTAGATTTCATAATTAACATAAATAACACGATGCACCCAGAATAGCACTACTCAAATAGATAATATTTTTTCTAACTTCACTTGCGAAGTTGGATTTTATAACTCCTTCTTCAGTTACCATCGTCCTATGTGGGCCCGTTTTTAGACGTTGTGAGCCGCTTAGACTGTTTTCATGTTTATGTAACAACAAAAAACCCTCTTCTTAGTCCGAATTATTATGCAACTTCGGAACCCTATTACTGCGCGTGGCCCGACACGCACTTGGCCGGTTTTATTTTTAAAGAAATGTCTAAAAATTTAGTGTGTAGAGGATTATGATTGTATTCTTATTCATTAGAAAAGACACGACACTTTGCGGAATATAGTTTCATGATAACTTACTGAGTAACGCCTTAACTTGTTTCCTGTCGTATTTTGTCTCCAGAAACTTGTGCACTTTCCTGAGATCAGCCGGTGGAGGATAGATTTTCTCTTCTAGTATCTGTTTGTCTGTGTTGCAGTAAGCCGTGGACACATGGACTAATGCCTGCAATGAAGAGAGGTTTTACTTACTGTTTTAAATCGCTTCAAATATTATTTATTAGGTATCCCCTCTACGCCCAAAACATGCAGTCTTAATGACCTTTGCGATGGTAGTGACGAAGCCGTGGAAGAAGCGTTTGCAAACATAATTTGCTTGACTGAATTGTGCAGTCAAGCAAATTGATTCATGGCCCATTTGGCCTTTAATTCATTTGGAAACTTCAAAAGATTAAAGTGTTTTAAATTAAGAATCTAAGTTTTTCAAATTGCCTGGGCATTAATAATCCCGTATTAATCACTTGGTCCTTAATATATATACCATGGTATAAGTAGTTTATACTAACCTTTATATTCTTCATGCGCTGACACAGATGTAGCACATATTTCGTTCCTCTGACATTCGTGTTTACGGCGTCTTTTAGCTCTTCATTAAATTTTATTGTTGCAGCCACGTGAAATACTATGGACACCTGGTATTTTTATATTATTTGAATAAAAATGAAAAAATGACTTTAAGATAGAAAATTGGATATTTTTAATATGAAAAGCTACTGATTGCTACAGAAATATACAGGGTGGAAGGGACATCGACGCAAAACCGTATTGCCACGAATATAGTTAACGGTTCAGCGTTGGATTTTTTTGTAGTTTTTGGTACTGAAGTTTTTTTTACTTTAACCTGAATTATGTCAATCACATTTTTAATATTCCCGAAAGATAGGCTAAAAAATATCAAATCATCTTAATAAATAAAAAGGCGATAAAAGAGAAATTGAAAATTACAGAACAATTTTGATATAATATTATGTTAAACGAAACTACTGTTGTTCAAAATTTCTGTAAAGTAAACTGCGTTCTGAAATACAGGCTCGGCCTAGCTCAGGCGCAGTTGCTCATCTTACATTCTTGTGCATATTCTTAATAGCTATAAAAATAATTATATATTGTTAAAATTGTACAATTTTATGGACAAATAAATAATATTTAATTTAATTAGTCTGATGTCAAATGTGTACATGATATTTAGGCGAAGGTCATACTGGATAAAATGAGCCCAATATTAAATGAACAACAGCCGGTTGAACAGGCAGGTTTCAGAAAAGGTTCTTTGACTATTGGCCATACAGTCAAACAGGTCATTTAAAAAATATAAAGAATATAATAAAACTATATATATTGCCTTCATTGATTACACTATGGATTTCGATATTTTAAGTTACGAATACATATGGGAAACACTAAAGCAACAAGGAATTCCAGCTGCATACATCAACATCATTCAAACAATTTATGGCAACAGTAAGGCTAGAATTCAATTGGAATCTCTGGGAAACGAATTCCACATAGAAAGAGATGTGAGGCAGGGTGACCCACTATCTCCAAAATTGTTTTCTGCCGTTCTAGAAAACATCTTTCGCAACTTGAACTGGGAAAAGTTTGGTCTATAAATATAAATGGGTTGAAAATGAACCACCTCAGATTTGCCGACGACTTATTAAACTCGAGACGATTAAAGTCTAAAGACCTAGGCATGATTTTGAAAAGAAAGACGTTCAACTCATGTATACTCCCATGTTAAACGGATATACATGATTTGAACAGTGATATACATATGGATGTGAGACAAGGGCACTCACCAAATCGCTCAGAGAAAAAGTGCCAAGTGTCAAAGAACAAAGGAGAGAAGTATGGTAGGCTCAAAGAGATAAGATAGAATAAGAAACACACATCTCCGGGCCAAAACAAAGCTGACCGACATTCTAAAAAGAATAGACCAACAAAAGTGGAGGTGGACAGGCCACATGATGTGAGACACTAAAGGCAAGTGGAGTAAAGTAGTGATAGAGTGGTATCCAAGGAATGGCAAAATAAATCGGGGCAAACAGCTTGCCTGATGGGAGGAGGAAATAAAGCTGACCGCAGGTCCAAACTGGAAGAGGGCACCCCAAGACAGACGACAATGGAAATTGTTAGAGGAGGCCTATGCCATGAGGCACACCGAAATTCGAGACATTTTGTGGTTTTTGTTGTAACTATTATTTTAAAATTTGCTTTGTCTCGTTTCGGAATAAAAGGCTTTATTTAATCTAATACCTTTAAACGAGCAATTCTTATATATATTTATATATATAATCTGAATATCGGAAATGGCTCCAACGATTTTCATGAAATTTAGTATGCAGGGGTTTTCGGGAGCGATAAATCGATCTACCTAGGCTTCCTCTTTAGAAAACGTCGTTTTCTCTATTTTCACCCGAGCAGAGCTCGGTCACCCAGGTACTTATTATTATAAGTCAATTTCAACCCTAGCGTTGAAATTTTCGGCCTACTAGTCCTGGAATATATTCCTGGTAACAGGTTATGCGTCGTGGCCTTCCACCTTCATATAAACAAACGGGTAAATAATTATGCACCTTTTGTAGAAGTATTTCTATATCTTCTGTTGAAATTCCAAGATCGGATTGATTCAGGTCACCCGCTATTGGTATCACTTTCTTGAAGTCATCTGGACGCTCTTCTTTTAATCTTGAGAATAGCTGAAATTATTTTTTGGTTGAACATCCTCCGTAAAAACATTTTCACAAAAAGAAAATAAACCGACTAAAAATTGCAAAATAACGTTCGTTTCGGAAGTAGGTGTCGAAAAATTAAAAATCAAGAGGTACCAAAGACACCGACTTCCTAAACGATAATTATTTTGCACTTTTTATTTCTCTCTTTCTAGTTTAGGTACACCATCACTAACAATAAGCAAGTTCTATAGTAAGGTACCTAAAGGATTGACAAAATACCTATAATAACTCAATTTACACATTCGTGCTGCTTGTCGCTAAGGAATTCAGTTGTATGCTCCATATCTTATATACTGTTATTTTTAAATGCCAATAAATTACAAAATAATATGAAACTACAGTAGTGTCAAATTATTGATTAATTGTCTTACAAAACAAGCTAATTTATCCATTGCGAAATATTGCAATCGACATTTTCTTGGTTCGTCGGCGACATCCACATCATTGTCTAGGTACTAACTTGTCTATTGGTTTAAAGGTATGTCTTGTGCCGCGAATGCACATGCTAGTGGCATGGATTATTGAAATGATGATTCTTGATCTTAGCCAACCCATCACTACACTTAAGGACCTATTCCAGCGGTCAACGATTGCTGCTCCGAGATGTTTTACGAAGGTAGACTTTAACTGTGAAACGAAGACTCCATCAACGGATGTAACAAGAGGGGTTTTTTTTTTTTTTTTTTTTTTGTCGACGGTGAAAATCATCTTATGACAAATCCCGCTCTTGGGTGGAGCGGGAGATAGTGTCAGACTTGTACTGACTAAAAACCCCGCGCCGTTCCTTCTAGCCTTCATACCGGGGCTCTAGCTTCCTTTCGGATAACCCCGAACCCCGGTAGGCTTCGACCCAGCTGGGCCCCTCTCTTTGCTGACAACTCCTTGAGGCGCGCGGGAACAGTGCGCGCCGTCGACGCCTTGGCTCGGTCCGGGTAGTTACCGGACGATCGGACAGCGAGCTACCCATGACTCACTGTCCACGAGCCCGCGTCTACGGTGGCTGGATATCGGGATTGGGATCCCGGCGGCGGCGGCGAGGGCGCCGTTGCCTGATGCGGTCGGCCTCCTCCTTTGCTAGCATTACTGCTTCGCAGAAGGAGGCGACCGCCTGCCACTCCTCCTCGCTACGGACCATGGCCTGAACCAAGGCCCGGCGCGAGAGGTCTCCGCCGCCGATCGCCCCCACGAGGGCACGGCGGTGCTCCGCCCAAGCAGGGCACACCTCGACTGTGTGCTCCACCGTGTCCTCCGGGCGTTCCGCACAGTGGCGGCACCCGGGCGTCTCTTCCGCTTGGATCCGATGCAGGAACCTCCCGAACTTGCCATGTCCGGTGAGGACCTGCGTCATGCGGAAGGTAAGGACGCCGTGAGGTCTTTCCAGCCACGCCTCAAAGAGGGGACTTACCGCCATTATGGTGGCGTGCCCGTAACAAGAGGGGTGAATGTTGCATGTAGCAATTCACAAGCGTTTGAGTATTTTCTATTTTTCTTCTTCGGCGGATTTTAGTACAGAAGCGACAGGGCGTGAAATATAAGAAGGAGCGTCAGTCTACGATACGGATATCAATTTTTTTTATGTATGTTTACCGATATCTCCGTCAATTGTTGACCGATTTTGAAAATTCTTTTTTTGTTTGAACAAGTATGTTTCGAAATTGGTCCCATTTTAATTTGGTGAAGAACTGATGAAGAACTTCGAAGATATACAACAGAACTCTTCAATAAATAACAGGAATCTCTCGGGATTGCTGCAATCGCATGTCTGTTTATTGTTTATACCATTTCAAAACATAACATCACGCCAGTATGCTCTTGAGAGGTACGCAGATCTCTCAATTCACCCTTTATGTTCAAGTTTCATGATATTCGGCTAATCTATTCTGGCGTTAAGGTAACTTACTAAACAACTTGCCTATTAGGTAGGTACAACTAAAAAGTGAAAAATAAATAACTTTTTACGAACGACTTCCAAATAAGGAAACTACAAAGTGAAAAATAACTTTATTTTTGGAAGTCGGTGTCCGTAACGCAAAAAAACGGTACCTACGAAAGACACCGACTTCCAAAAAGAAAGTTATTTTGCACTTTGTAGTTTCCTTATTTGGAAGTCGGTAGTGTTTTTTTGTAAAAAAAGTTATTTTATCCCACCATTGTCGTAGGTGTTTGAGCTTGCCTTGGGTGGAAGAGTCATCTGCATACCAACATTGGGTAGTTGCTTGTTGTTTTTTTAATATGTTTCTTATGGGTAGTGTTGCAAGAGCATACAATGACATGGCAAGTGGATTACCTTGGGTTTCTCCTTCTTTGTTATATAATCTCATATTAGAATCTCGTATTACAAGTTCTGCGTGACCATTTTATGTGTTATATAAGAAACGAACGCAATGTGGCCAATATATTCTTGCTTGCCAAAGAGCTAACTGCCTGTTCATAGAATCAAAGGCATTAATTGCATCGTAGCATTCCCCAGTTAGAGCCTGGTTGGCATTGTTTTTAGAAAAGGTCGTTCATAGCGTGTATAGCATCTTCGATACCGCAGCTTAGTCCACTGCATGAGCTGTGATTGAGCACAGGCTTCGGTGAGCTCAGACCCGGTGCCTAAAATCATGCATTTGGATAAGATCCTGCGTTCAGGCATTCACCAATGCCAATCGGTCTCACACCTAGGCAATTGTCTAGGGCTATGAGTCGACTTGACATAAGGGCTTGAATTTGGCTTCATGGTACAAAATTGTTATTTAAATGCATTGTTAATTGTGCTACTGCAATCCTCGAATGCAGGCTTGCTTCACCAAATCGTAACAAGTAATCTTTCCAATTTTCTGATGTGGTGCCTGTTGGGCCTCCACCACCGTTAATTTTCTCGCAACTGATTCCACATGTTCGCTAGTTATGTCTACTTCTAGTAATAGTGTCAATTTGGGGAGGCCGTCAGATAGTGTAAATAGACTTGAATCAGAATTTAATCCGGGAGGGTGCTTTTCATGCGAAACATCCATGACCGTCTTTCCCGTTACATCAATTTCGTATTCAGTTTAAGGATATAGTTTGTATCTTTTTTCAATAGCCAATTTAGGGCTTCACGTGTTTTTCCTCGCTATATGAGACGCGTGAATTTTTTTGTGGCATAGACATTATTATCATTATATTTTTTCTGTTGTAGGAGTTGCGGAGAGAGAGGTCTGCTTTTATAGCCTCGGTTATTAGTATATCGAAATTTTCGTCATCCCATAGATTTTGGCGTCGGTCAAGTAATCTCGTTATATCTTCTGCTTGTTTAATATTCTTTTCTTTTTGTAACATGACGGCAACTTAAATCAGAATGCGTTCAGAAGGATAGTCTAACTTATTCCGGTGTCTTTGGTACCTACTTCTTTTTTTAGTTTTTCGACACCGACTTCCGAAATGAAAGTTATTATGCACCTTTTAGTGTTTTGCTTTTGAAGTTTTTGCTGTCTTTTTACTTTTAGTACTACACTATTACTAAAAAGTGAGCAAGTTCTATAGTAAGGCACCTAAATGATTGACAAAATACCCATAAAACTCAAATTACACATTGATGCTGTTTGTCGCTAAGGAGTTCGGTTGTATGTTCTATATCTTATAAACTGCCGAACCGATTTTGATACAATTTGCACTATTCCCTAACGTGTGAGATACCAAATCCATTAAAAAAAGAACGATCACGATCCGATAAACAGTTTCGGCGAAATGCGTGGACTAACATACATACATACAAACAAACATACATACATACACTTATGAAATTAGGCACAAATTTTTCGAAGCCCAGTTGGAGTAACAGATGAGTGAATATTGGGCAATACCAACAATATTACATATATACGTGTGTAATTGATTACCTCTTTTTTTAACTCGGTACTCCTTTTTTTGAAGTCGGTAAAAAGACATGGGTTTTGGATATTGTCAAGCGTTATCGAGGTGTCACGTGATCAATCCCTTATGCTTTGGCATTTCGAGCATCGCCATCGCCATGCCATCGCATAGCCATCGCTGACATTGAATTACACTTGTCTAAAGCGTCAGATATATCAATTATACCATTGAAAAACGTTTTACAAAAAAAATCTACCGACTTCCAACTAAAAACACTACAAAGTGAAAAATAACTTTCTTTTTCGAAGTCGGTGTTTTTGGTAGGTACCAATTTTTTTCGTTATGGACACCGACTTCGAAAAAAAGTAATTTTTTACTTTTTTGTGTTTTTAGTTGGAAGTCGGTAGTATTTTTAACCGACATTCCAAAAAGGAGGCGGTTCTAAGTTCGACTTCATGTTTGGGTTTTTTTTTTTTTGTTTGTTCACCGATATCTCCGTCAATTGCGGACCGACTATTTATTTGTTTGATATGTTGCGAAATTGGTCCCATTTTAATTTGGTGCAGATCTGATGAAGAACTCTTCAATAAATAACGGCAAATCTTTCGGGATTGCTGCAATCGCATGTCTTTTTATTGTTTATACCAATTCATGACATAACATCACGCCAGTTCGCTCTAAAGGGGTACGCAAATGTGAACACTTCACCTTGGTACACACTCATTTCACCGGTTATGTTCAAGTCGCATGGTAAGTATTCGGGTAATCTATTCTGGCATTATAAGTACCTTACTTAAGACTTGCCTATTAGGTACAACTAAAAATGAAAAATTGTACCTACCAAAGACGCTGACTTCGAAAAAGAAAGTTATTTTTCAATTTGTAGTGTTTTTAGTTGGAAGTCGGTAGTAATTTTTTGTAAAAAAGTTTTTTATATTGTATTTTTTTTTGGGTAGTATTTAAACGAGCGACAATAAATTCAAGTTAAAGATGTAAAAAATACTGAATATGGCTTACTGAAATACTAAGTGGGCGACAAACAGTGGGCGAATACAAATGTTTAAAACAGCGACTTGATTAGTACTTTGGCAACATAGTCGACGGAGCCCCGCTGCGCGGGGCTCCTATTTCCGTCCGCAGGGTCTAAAGTAACCTAACACGAACGAGATGACGGGAGCTGAGTTCGCTCGCTTTGCTCGCTCACTTCAGCTCCCGTCATCTCGTTCGAACCTAACCTGTCCGTGTCGGGGTGCCCTAAGCTCCCGAACTCGCTCCGCTTGCTCTTGTACCAATTCGTTGAAAACACAATTATACCCGAATTCCCGCGCTGCACAGCGATGTCGCCTTCATTTACGATGAAGAATAATATGCTAATATAGAAAAAATAGAACCCCAAATACAATTATAGTATGTCACAATATTATTACCTACTGCAGCTCACAAAAACCTCCTAAAAGGTATTCCTCAAACCGGATAAATAGTTGCTTACTTGGTATAATAGTCGCCCATTCAGTATATTTTTCACCCGGTTAATTATTTCCCTTTTTTTCACGTTTTAGTTGTACCTTTTAAGCAACTTGCCTTTAGTAAGGTACTTATAAAGCCAGAATAAATTACCCGAATACCATAAAACTTGAACATAACCGGTGAAATTAGAGTGTACCAAGATGTACTGTACACATCTGCATACCCCTTTAGAGCGTACTGGCGTGATGTTATGTTATGAAATGGTATAAATAATAATTAGACATACGATTGCAGCAATCCCGAGAGATTTGCCGTTATTTATTGAAGAGTTCTAATGTTCGAAGTTCTTCATCAGATCTTCACCAAATTGGAATCGGTCCACAATTGACGGAGATATCGGTGAACATACATAAAAAAAACATACATAATGTCGAACATAGAACCTCCTTCTTTTTGGGAAGTCGGTTAAAAACCACTTTTGAACTGTCAAGAAAGATGAAGATGCTCAATTCCAAAGCGTTGGTGATGAAGAGGAACGTGTAGGAACTGGCAGGAAACTCCATTGACACTCTTCTAGATGAAAACAAAAGCTATCACTTACCGGTTTGTCAATGATCTCTCCAACCCTTTGTTTGGCACTAGTGCCTTTTTTATCTCTTATCAATACATAAACTTTGTCAATATCTTTGCAACTGTACAGAAACTTCTCAAGGAACACCTGCAAGTAGAAAATAAAATACAATATTGCAATTGCTTAGTAAAAACACAATCAGTCTATAATGTACCCACTACTGGGACACAAGACCCTCTCTGGAAGAGAGGCGGTCCCACGCGGCCTTTATCCCCCAAGCGGGCCCCGTGTGGGTTGATGGATGTTTTTGGTACTTGGACGCCCTTGTTTCCTCACGTTATCTTTCACCGTGATGAGAGCAGTGGCCCGGCCTATCTTAATTTATTTTGGGACAGCCCAGCATGACTTCTTTTTACATTCATCTCTATTAAGGTGGAAACATACTTACGTGTCGTGGCGTGGCGTGGCGCTTTATGACGCATTTGATTGGCTACAAGACTTGTTGCGATATGAGATGACGTAGGACTGAATAGATTTGTATTATTGATGTATTCCGCGTCATGCCACGCTACGACACGTAAGTGTGTCAGCTGCATAAGCTGTCACCTCATTTCTAGTCGTATCATTTTTCACGCAATAAATCCAACGTGTCTTTTTTATTCATATATTATTACGTCACGTAGGTAATTTCGAGTTTTCGATAAATCTAACGACTAAGAAAAAAAACAGAAAACCAGACTGCTAAAAATGTATAACTGAAAAGAGAAAAACAAGTCCTATAGAAAAAGACATTGAATAGTATGAGGTGCTGCCAGCGGTGACAAACGAAGTTTCGTAGTTAATCTTTGTTTATTAAAGCTCATTTTTTTAATAATGCAATTAAATGAACGGTATTACGTTTCATATCAAAACAATAAAACTCATTTAAATTAAATAAATATGTTTTTTATTTAGGTACTTACAAAAAGTATATTGTTTAATTAAATACCCACATTAAAATTCATCAAATCGTCAGTAAAATTAAATAAAAACTCATTAAAATACAATGCCTATAAATTAAATTCCAGCATTGTGTTGCTGCAAAGATTCCTACGACTATTATAAACGCGAAAGTTTGTGAGGATGGATGGATGTTTGTTACACTTTCACGCAAGTTGCCAGCCTGTCGGTTTTCTATCGGTTACATTTCTGGGAGTGTGCGACGGCACAGCTAGTGTTTAAATAAGTCAAACAGCCAACGATTCATCATTGAGGAAGTACTCAATTTTTAACCGACTTCCTAAAAAGGAGGAGGTTCTATGTTCGACTTCGAGTTTTTTTTTGTATGTTCACCGATATCTCCGTCAATTGTGGACCGGGGTGAAGATCTGATGAAGAACTTCAGAGATATACAGCAGATCTCTTCAATAAATGACGGCAAATCTCTCGGGATTGCAGCAACCGCATATCTGTTTATTGTTTATACCATTTCATAACATAACATCACGCCAGTACGCTCTAAGGGGGTACGCAGATGTGTACAGTTCACCTTGATACACTCTGGTTTCTGCTTCATCTTGATTTCACCGGTTATGATCAGGTTTCATGGCATTCGGATAATCTATTCTGTAAGTACCTCTCTAAAGGCAAGTTGCTTAATAGGTACAACAAAAAAGTGAAAATACAAAATCTTTTTTACAAAAAAAAATACTACCGACTTCCAACTAAAAACACTACCATAACGAAAAAAATTGGTATCTACCAAAGACACCGACTTCGAAAAAGAAAGTTATTTTTCACTTTGTAGTGTTTTTATTAGGAAGTCCTTAGTATTTTTTTTGTAAAAAAGATTTTTTATGTAATAACATTTCTCAATTAATATTTCGTTTAGCGCCCTTTTAAATTTTATTACAGTCATATTTTTTATTTTTTATTATCAGTAACAATTTACATTGTGTTTGATACATTACTTACCATTAAATTACATTCATCATTCATCATAATAGAAGGTCATTTACATATTAAATTGGCGTTTTGTAAGGGAGGAACATAAAGTGGTTTTTATTTTTAATATAATATATTTATTTAATCAAAGTATTTACTATTGCTATTTATGCACTTTTGCCATCTCATAGGTAGTTCCTTGATTCCTTTACTAAAAAAACCATTCGGACGGAAATCAATAAAATCTTTGAAGGCACTTTGGCCTGCCCCATCGGAGTTGAATTTTTTCCCTTGCAAGAAGTTATCCAAATTTCTAAAAATTGTAATCTGTTGGAGCAAGGTCCGGGGAATACGGTGGATGACTTAGACATTCCAATTGAAGCTCCTCTAATTTGGTAGCCGTCTGTTGTGCAGTCTGCTACTTCAGGACAACGCTAGACAACACTCTAGCGTTGTCCTGAAGCAGCAGTGGCCTCGAGCGATTGACCAGTCTCGGCTGTTTTGCAGCTAGCTTTTCCATCATGGTTTGCAGTTGCTGACAATGGATCCGCCGTAATCGTCTGGCCAGATTTAAGAAAGCTGTAGTGAACAATACCGGCACTAGTCCACCAAACGCTCACAAGTAATTTTTTTAATCAATTTTCGTTTGGGGCAGGATTTGGCTGGTTCGCCAGGGTTCAGCCATTGCGATGAGCGTTTCCGATTATTGTACAGGATCCACTTTTCATCACAGATAATGATTCAATTTAAAATCCCTTCATTGCTGTGCCGGTTGAGTAATGTAACGCAGCAGTCGACGCGCGTTAGTCGGTTTGCTGCACTCAATTCATGAGGTACCCACCTTTCAAGCTTTTTCACCTTCCCAATTTGCTTCAAGTGGATTAAAACAGTTTTATCACTAACACCGCAGCCGGCAGCTAACTCGGACGTGGTTTGAGATGGATTGGCTTCCACAATAGCCTTCACTTCTTCACTATCAACTTTGGTCTCCGGCCATCCACGGGGCTTGTTCTGCAGGTCGAAATGTACAGAACGAAAACGTTGGAACCAAAAACGCACTGTGTTTTCTTTTGCGATACCGTCGCCATACACATAATTAATCCTTCGAGCCGTTTCTGCAGCACTGGTGCCACGATGGATCTCGTACTCGTAAATAACGCGATATTTCAGATTTTCCATTTTGTAAACTGACTGGCGCAAAGAAAAAACCAAAAGAGGAAAAAACAAATTAATTAAGGTTTTCCAAACACAAAAGCATGAGTAAATAGCTGTACAAATTTAAAATTGGAATTCAAACCAAAGAGGAGATATTTGAGATCAAAGTGGCTAGTACGACAAAACGCCAATTTCATAGGTAAGGATCTAATATTAAAATAAATTGTAAAAGTACATGCCCCTAAAGTGTATTAAAAAAAAAAAGAAAACATGACAACTAAAAACAATAACAATAAATTGCGTTTTTTTTTAATTAGAAAATTTGAATTATATTATCAAATTACAATTCTTCTATTGAGTACAAGTTTCTATCCAACAGAAATGCTTTGAGCTTAGTCTTAAAAGTTAGTGTACAACAAAATTTTTAAATCCGCCGGCAGTCTATTAAATATTTGTACAGCTTGGTATGTTGAAATTAGGTATAACTTTATTTTTTAAGTCCTTTCTACGAGTGTTTTCCCTGGCTATTCTTTCTCCCCCAGATTCGTATTCATGGATATATATATTTTTTAATTAACTAACAACACAAGTATGTATTAGCTGGGCAACGTTAGAATATGAAAATACTGAAAATGAGATCGACAGCTTTCTCTTTCTGTAATTCTGGCAATTGTACGTATTGCTCTTTTTTGAAGAATGAAGGCTGGCTGAGAATTATAACCGTGGCTTTTCCACAAGAACTTTAAACTGTATCGAAATCTGGATTCGACAAGAGCATAATATACCATCTTTAAATGTTTCGTGTCTATGACGTCTCTCAATGTCCTCATCGCATAATACGCAGATGATATAGTAGAGTCAATGTGTGCTAGTTCTTTTTTCTAATTCAGCATATCATTAGAAATTTGATTTGATTTTTATTACATAAGGTACTTTATTATAAATGCGCGGGACAATACCAAAAAAACTTTTCTGCATAAGCGCGGTTTTATATTTCACATGACACACCTGGTTTAGATATTGAGTCCGTATTGGATTTCTTCTGACTTCCGACAGATTTTTAAATAATTTTGGATTGTTTTTTACAAACAAAGCTGTTTCCAAAATATATAAGGACGGAAAAGTTAAAATTTTTAAAGATTTTAAATAGGGAAGAAAGCTATCTGTTGTTTTTAGACCCAACATTGACCTTATACATCTCTTTTGCATTCTAAATACAAGTTCCTTATCGGTAGACTGTCCCCGGAAATCAATACCATACCTCAAAACAGAAGCAACTAGTCCATGGTAGGCTGTTAGAAGAGCCTGACTGTTGACTTTTTTTGATAGTTGAAAAAGAGCATACTCGTATGTAGATTTGCTAAGTTTTTGGCAAACGACTTCAATATGAGGTTTCCAAGTAAGTTTGCTGTCGATTACTATTCCTAAGAACTTAGCCTCATTTGTATCCTCAACATGACAGCCTTGGTAATCAATATGAACATTTGGGTATTCACTACGTTGATGAAAATGCATTATTTTTTCTTATTTGGGTTTGTTACCAAATTATTATGGGTCACCCCTTTATAGCAGAACTTTTTATGTCATAATATTATTTCGCATAAGAGCGGATAGCATAAACTCCATTTCGCATAAAATCATTTGGCATTCATTCATTTATCATATATTCAAAACTCATAATTTTGTTAGTCAGTATCATCTTTAGGCTTCAATTTCATATAAATAATAATTAAAAAGTATAAGCACCATATCGCAGAAACTTCACAGACAGAATCGTCTTTTGGCATATATTTCATTATTAAATATATATTTATTAAATGAACGTTATGCTAAACGAAATTATGCGAAATTTTAACTTTGACAAAATAAAATTCTGCCACATTAATAATAAGCCATTGTATATTCGGGCATATAAACGTTCGGCAAAACAATAATTATATCATATAATTTTTATGCCTTATGAATATTCGTTTAAAGAAGATTATGCCAAGTGTGTTATGCTAAATAAATTTCGGAGCATCAAGATTCTGCTAGATAGAGGGAACCCAATTATTATTACGCAACCAACGGAAATTCTCGCATGAACTATCGTTACTAATGCTGGAGCCCAGTTAGGTAAAGTTGTTTACTGTTTCTAGGCCCAACGCACCAGTGAGCTCCGACTTCCCAGATCTATCCACCACCATGACTTTGGTTTTTGCCCTGTTTACGGAAAGTCCCATCTCCTCGCTAATCGGCTCCATTTGGTCCAGAAGTGCAGCTGTTTCCGACTCATTTGCTGCAAGAAGAGTAGTCATCGGCATAGCGCAGGTTGCTGATTTGCACACCACCAACTGTGATTCCTCCCTCCCAATTCCCGCAGGTACGTCTCATAATGTCCTCTCCATAGGCGTTGAATATAATGGGCGATAAAATGCATCCCTGGCGCACTTCTTGGAAAAATTTAAAGGGTTTTGAGGTTGTTTTATCAACTCTTACGAGCTCCCTGGCTTGAGCCATACAGGGTGCGAAGTAGGACGATGAGATGATTTGGTACTCCAATTTCTTGTAGGACTTTCCATAGCAACTCCAGTTCACACAATCGAAAGCTTTGCTATAGTCGACGTAACACATTATGACTGGCGTATCAAAACAGAGCATACTGGTGGAAGTACTAACATACTAATTTAATTATTATCAACAAGCTGTGCACGCTGTTTCGCCCGCGTCAACTGCCTACCCTGCCTACCCTTCTTCCGCGTGTGTTGAGATATTTTACTTCTTGAACACTTTAAATTCGTATACATTTTGAAAGAGTGAACTGATTGCGATGAAATAAAAAAAATAAGTTCAAAAACTAATACCCGACTACTGAAAAACCACGCTCTAAAAAGTATGAAACAAGAAAATAGGTATTCTCATCTGAAATATTCACAGAGGTGATCAGAGGGTAATCGTGTGAAACTCTATTTAAACCTGAAAGTCTTTGGTAAAGTGACTTTGGTAAAGTTTGACACGCTCTTAACTCCAAAAATATCGATTAATGACATTCAGATTCGATTTCTGAATTGATAGTTTGCAGTTAAGAACAATCGAACTCACTTTAATGTCAATTTTTTGTCAAGTTTTCAGGCTAAAGTACAGTTTGACAAAAATACAATTTCAAAATATTATTTACTTCAAAATTTTAATACATAATAAATACTACCTTTCCAAGGAATCCAGTCACGCCTGTGATGAAGACGGATTTTCCCGCATAGAAGTCAGCTACAGATACATAGGTGGGTGATTGATCTGCAGTTTCCATTACTATTCCGGCATCTGTTGTTCTAATGATAACTGAAAAAAAAATACATTTTTAATCATCATTTTTCACAGACCGACAGCGCGGCGGTATTTATTCTTTTTTATTTTTAAATACAATGCTATTTGCGTCTCGCGCGGGTTTATTTTTTTTTGGTATTTCTATCTCTTGTGCCAATTACAAATAAAATATTTTTATTTCTTTGTTTGCAGATCAAGATCATCTCAAGTGTACCAACATTCACATTTATGCAGATTGGCTTTTCAATTATTTTTTATTAATAGGTAGGCTCGTGTTTGACCACTATCTTATGATCTACAGTGAAGCGCGCTTGCCTAGTAGTAACCTATTTAATATAAAAATAATATAATATATTTATATAACAATCACAAGGCAGAACAATCAATACAATTTTGGGCGCACGGTTGGCGCAGTGGTTGAGCGATTGACTGCTGCGCTGCGTGTCGCGGGTTCGATTCCCGCACGGAACAAATATTGGGCGCATGCGAGCGGGATGTCCATCTAGAGTTAGTGCAGAAGTATTTTCGAAGTTTTGTAATCTAAAGTCAAATTAGATTCGATTGCCAAGCAAATGCCGCTACCCGACCATAGATGGCGGTATTCTCAATGGTCACAATTATAAACTTAATTGCCTTAGCCATAAGGTTGTCATTCGTGTCTCTAGTCGATATTTACTACTACTGAACCATGGTCACAACAGTGCAATATAACACATTGTAATTTTAATTACATTATTGATAGATACCCGATTTCTTAATTCGAAAAAATAAGACATGGTTTTTATTTGGTGGCTTGTATGTATTATATAAATAAAATAAATTTGAAATTATGTACCAATTTAATTATGCTCATTGAGGCGGGCGGGCCTCTTCATAATATTATCTTATAGAAATATTAAATAACTTTTTTTCTTTTGTTAAAGTCAATATTCGAACCGACTACCTCACTAATTGGTTAGCGTAGAACTTTCAAGAACAAAATAGTGAATACCTCAGATTAGAGGTGAATACATTCGAAATTTTTCAAATTCCGAAAGAGAAATAAACAAGGAGCGTGCGCGCGGATCCACGAACGAACCATACCATTCCCCGTGGCACTAATGCGCGCTCGTATCGGCTCCTTTCGCAATTGACGTCCTTCGTATAGATTATTTATTGCAGCTTATTTACGTTGGTTGTTTGTTCCTATCATTGAATAATTTGATTTTAATTTTTGGTAGTTGAGTAGTTTGTTTGAAAATACTCATACTAAAATATTTGTTTTCGGTTTATAAATATTTGGAGATTTTAACGAAGGCTATCTCCGTAACGGCAATACTGCAGTATTCAAATTATTAAGTGACGCTGGTTATAATTTTTTATTACAATCGCTTGCCTCTACCCGCGGTGGTACTCAAATAGATAATATTTTATGGGACTTCACTTGTGAAGATGGATTTTATAACTCCTTCTTCAGTTACCATCGTCCTATGTGGGCCCGTTTTTAGACGTTGTGAGCCGCTGAAACCGTTTAAATTTTCACGTTATAACAAAAATCCCTCTTCTCAGTCCGCATTATTATGCAACTTCGGAACCCTATTACTGTGCGTGGCCCGAAACGCACTTGACCGGTTTTTTTAGTATGTTCGGTGTGATAGGGGAGGGCTGCGTGTGTTTTAACTCGATGCTCATAATGAATAACTAGCGCACTGTTAGTACTTTACAAGGTTTATAGAGGAGGTTAGTGGGAAAATGGAACGGGCGGATAGTAGATACCTTGAGGATCGTTCTTTGCGCTCTCTCCTATCTTTATTACATGAGGTAATGCAGTAAGTCAAAATTGACTGACATAGAGCAAAGTAAACTTGTCTAAAGTTGTCACAATCTAAGAAGTCCGTTGACGTTTCTCATTTTACATGCCGCCGCGATAACTTTCTCCGTAAGAAATTGAAAAATTAAATTCATAATCCTAATAAATTAGTATGTTTCCCATACACTATAACAAGGAGTATCATTCTCAAGCATCCAATTTAATTATTATTAAGTATTTTTATAGCTGTCAAAAGCGGCCTTTTATTTTTTGTCAATTTTAATTATTAGTGCGTCTGCAATATATCGTAGCTTTTTGAATACGAATGTTAGCTTACGAATTCTATTATTTAAAGCTTCTAAATGTTGTTTAAAGGAAAGGGTGTCATAATGATATCCAGCTATTTTATTTTATTAGTCATTATAATATACACCCACCCTGGCTATCGGTAACAATGAGCTCTGCAACAATGAGCATACATGGTTTAAGCAATATTATATGTCTGTTTGCGCATAGTTATTTACAATATTGAATCCGTGTTGCGCAAGTTTGCACACTTCTTTTTCTGAGTCTGCCGGAAAAAGTAGAGCAGTATCGTCAGCGTATGATACAATTATGCCATGTTCTAGCTTTTGATTACAAAAGTCATTTATGTACATCAAAAACAGAGTAGGCCCTAAAACACTTCCATGGGGAACACCACAGGACGTGTTTTTTTTAAGCACTGACCACATTGCCAATCTTTACGCACTAGGTACGGTCTTCTAAATAAATTTTGAACAGGAATTGAGGATTTTGAATTTTTAACAGGATAGGGATGGAAACTGTGTTAAAAGCTTTGGCGAGGTCCAGGAAAATTCCTACTATGTGGTTACTCTTTTCAAGTTCCTGTGCTAGATGATGTACGGCATCAGTAGTTGAGACTGTAGGCCTGAATCCTGAAACTGCCGCTCGAATAAAATTGATTTAACCTTCAGATATTTGAACAATCTTTTATTGTTAATTTTCTCCAATATTTTAGATAAACAAGGCAGTTAAGAAATAGGTCTGTAATTTGTCACTTGCTCTTTACTGCCGGATTTATAGATAGGAAGAACAACTGCTTTTTTTTAGACATTCTGGAAAAATACCTGTAGATAAACAAATGCGGAAAATATAAGTAAGTGGTGGTACTAAAATATGCCTGAATTTCTTAATAATTTAATTGGATATGTTATCCCAACCAACTGCACAGTCGTCTTTCAAAGTCGTAATTATACTTTCTACCTCAGTCTCATCAGTATCCAGAAGCCCAAAGGATGGTGTGGCGCTACACATAAAAGGAGTAAAAGGAGTGCCTGTTAGGAAATGTGATTGACCCCGAACTTTTTCTGCAAGAAACTTTCCAAAATTAACAAAGAAATTATTTGCCATGTTAGCAGATGTCAGCTTTGACGAATGTGTTTGTAATAAACCTAATGGTGACTCATTTTGTTTCGACATTTAAGATACTTTTTTAATATATTTCTAGATCTTTTTACTATTTGTGCCAGCCTTTTCCAGTTCAGTTTTATCGTAGTTGTATTAAGCTTTTCTCAGGAGATCATTACAAAAGTTTCTGTATCTTTTGTACGACAACTGAAATATTGCATTATCTGAATTAGATTTTGCTTTTAAATGCAGTTTATCTCTATGTTTCATACATCGAATAAGCCCTGTCGTGATCCATGGTTTTAAGTTGTGATTTTTATTGCTCAACTGCGATATAACAGTGTTTTTCTGAATTGCATGTCGTACATTTTCTATTACATACAACATGCAAAACTACGGGTCAGCGCAATTGTAGACTGGTTCAAAATCGATGACGCGTAAATCATCCTCAAGTTTATTTATATTTAATTTTGAAATTGTTCGAGTGTTTAGTTTAGGTAATTTACAATTAAGGGTTAGTAGGGCAGAATTGTGATCGGTTATTGTTGAATTAACAACAAGCGCAAGTGAGGGAAACATCAATTTAAGCATAATATGGTCCAAACAAGAGCCACTTGAAAGGCGCATAAGTTGAGTTAGTCCTGAGCTGGTGCATTAGCACTTCCTGAAAGAATATTGATATTAATATCGCCAATTATAATAGTGTTTTTGAAAGATACAGACAGGCTTTGAAAGTTGTCATTCAAAAAGTCAGTAAAATTGCAACAAGAACCAACCATTTCAGCAAATTCTGATTCAATTTTGATTAATAATCTGTTACACTCGTGCATATTTGGTTCCTCAGCAGAGACATATAAATGATTTCATACATAAGCAATTACTCCATCGTTTTGATTATAATTTATATTACTTCTAAACATATTATATCCCGGCATTAGTGGTATGTTATATTGCTTGGCAAACCAGCATCCAGTTAAAACAATGATATCACAATCTATGTTTAGCCGTTGTAGAAATGTACTGAAGCTATATCAAAATTCTTGAAAATACTGCGAATATTTTGTGAAACACACATTTTATACACTTATGCGGATACTTATTTATAATGTGCAAAACAAAGATTATTTTAGAACAACGACCCCGCGGCTGACAGCCTTTTGAACGGGTTTAAAAGGTGAGAATTGACCACAGCTTTTTAGGGTTCCGTACCCGAAGGGTCCAAAAAGGGAGCCCTATTGCTGTCACTTATGTGTCTGTCCGTCTGTCTGTCCGTCGCCTGTCATACAATTTTGTTCCGATTTTTTTTCAATTTTACTTACGAACTTGAAAGATCAATTACGAAGCTTAGCTGACTTAAATTTGAGCTTCTGAAAGTGAGTTATATACGAAAGAAATTCTTCTAATTGTCTTCATTTTTTGAAAGTATTCACCACGATTTTTTCTCGAACTGAGAGAAAGGATTTATATTTATAAAAAATGTTTGGCTCTGAAACCTTCTACTAATTTAATTATTGGTATTTTTTATAGTTTCAGTTTAAAAGCGTGTTTTAAAATGGCAAGCAACAATATGACCTACCTATGTCAATTTTTTTGCGGGAACGGCTGGAATATATTCCTTGTCTTTAGACTGAGGGTACGTGAAGTACGAGCCGACAGACATACAGCGCCTGTAGACCGCATGCCGCTGCGACGGAGCTCTGTCAGAGACACCATCTGACGTTTCACTACCATGCCACTGTTGCCGTGCGACATACTGGAAGACTGGGCTGTCCTGCCAAGACTGATGACAAACCAATCTTAAAAAAACTTGCCACAGACAAGAATTTATGCATCATGAAACTAAACTGATATCAGTTGAGCCGACATCGCCTTTTAAACCCCGGAACAGACGCATGACCCCTGGTGTACCTGTTGTCTTCGGAATTCAGAACATCTACAACGGGTTCCGTAATTTTTAAACGGCCTGTGGTTTTGGAGAGGTACTACGGAAGGCGGTTTTGTTCATCCAGCGTGGATTCCCGACAGTGGCTGTTATTTTTTTTTTGTTAAGTTTTTTTTTTTGTTTTAGTATTACTTAGCTCACATTTTAAGTTCCCCGAGTAAAATACATGTTTTACCTTACCTATATTACGTTATAAAATCGTACTTTACGTGTATGCTTAAGCCATAAAGCGAGGGCGCGCGCCGCCCCACGCCAACGCTACTGGAGCCATACTATAGGACTAACCTGAACAAGTTTTCCCCCTTGTCACACGCCATAAGATTTTTAAATATAATATCAAATGAGTTAGATATATTTCACTGTAGCCTGATGAAGTTCACAGGAGTAGCACTGAAGTGCATTGAAAAGTGATTTTAATTGAATTTTAATTGGTTTATAATGGTTTTCAATCGTATTTTAAATGGATTATAATGGTATTTTATTAGAATTTTAATTGTATTTTAATGGTATTTTAATTGTATTTTATAGTGTTTAATTGAATGATACTTGGATTTTAATTGTATTTATAATGGTATGATTCATTGTATTTTAATTGTAATATTTGATTGTATTTTTACTTGTTATTTAATGGTATTTTTAATTGTATTTTTGTTAGTGTATAATATCTGTGTAGTAGTAACATCGCATTGGCGTTATAGCTGTAAAGGTATTATTTACATAATTTTGAATAAATAAAAAATTAATAAATCATTAAACCGGTTGCAACTGCGTTGAGGATATACGTACGTATATTCTTATTACCTTTAAACCTTGCTAAAATATCTTTTTTTTAATTAATGTGTTTTACCTTATTCTATTTTTATATTTTCGGTGTATTTTGTTTTAATACAATATTATACGTTATCGTTGCGTTAAAAAAGTTCTTTTTTTATAACGCTATAGTATGTATGTTTGTTCCTATGTGGCATTCTAGAGAACAAACGCGGTGGCTGATTTTGATGATTCTTACGTCAATCGGCCATCCTCAGGGGACCCCGAACGACCGACAAGTTTCTCTCACATTTAAGTTAGAAAAAAAATTTGGCGGGCAAAGTAACAGGTTGAGCACCCGGGTCGAAAATAAAACTTACTTTTGTCTTAAAATTTAAGTCAAAATTGCAAGAGTGGAAGCTACTGGACGAATTGATGGTGAGTTGCTGTCCCAATATAATACAGAAATTAACTATTGGAATAATGTGCTTAGGAGGATTGTTGCAGTAGAGAAATTTTAAGCTTCAAGAGGTTTTGCTTTTCGTGGTGATAATGAGATATTGTGATCACAAAATAATGGAAATTATTTGGGATGCCTAGAACTGATTAGTGAATTTGATTCTTTTCTTGCTGATCACATACAAAACTGCGGCAATCGTGGCAAAGGAAGAACATCATATTTATCTGCAAATATTTGTAATGAATTTATTAATTTCTTCGTTATATAGGTAACACCCTATTGAGAGATGTTTGCCTATGGACAAAGAGAATATTATCGTCGTTGCCTATGGATGAACATAATGCGCAATATATAGCAGATACCATTTTAACCTTTTTTGAAAGCCTTTATATTCCTATAACAGATTGTCGCGGACTGAGCTACGACAATGCATCAAATATATCTGGAAAGTACTCTGGTTTCCACCCAAGAATAAAAGAAGTTTGCGAATTTGCAATTTACGTTCCATGTGCGGCACATTCGCTAAATTTAGTGGGTGTTCAGGCTGTTGAGTGTGTTACTGAAGCATTAGCATTCTTTCAATTTGTACAAAAGTTGTTAAATTTTTCTCAGCTTCAACCAAACGATGGAAAATTTTGAAAGACCATTTTGGTGCAAAAAGAGTCCTGAAGTATCTTTCGGAAACTAGATGGTATGCACGTGCCAAAGATATTAATGCTTTGCAAAATGGTTATTTTCAATATTTCGCAATTCAAAATAACTCGGACACTTCGACCCATTGGGATCTATTGACCACATAGATCGCAATGGGTCGAAGTGTCCGAGTTATTTCTCAGCTCCTCCACAAGATAAGACGGTACTCAATCGCAAGTGACATCAATCAACCAGAAACGAAGCCCAAAGCCTAGATAAAGAAAAATGGAAAATTTTGAGACTGCTCTTCTAACGGAAATATGGAATGATTTTTTGGGAATTATGAATAAAAAAAGTCTAAGTTTACAGAATAGTCTATGACCACAGATATAAATCTAATTAGATGAAGAGATTGTATGTACTTCGCGAGTCGAAAACGGAGAAAAGTTATGATCAATGATCGTAATCTAAACTTTTCATTTAGCATTATTGACACCGGAATCTAGAAAAATGCCTGTATATGCCATATTCAGCTGTAAAGTATGTATAGAAATAGTTGGCCGAGGCATCGGAAATGTTTTGTTTCATTGGTAAGTAAATTTGTTTCTAAATTGTTTGTAAAAACGTGGCACGCTTGGTTTTCATACAGCTGGAGGGACTTGCGTTATCTAGTTAGATTTATGTCTGTGACTATGACCATGGACGTTGTAACAAAACTTTACGTAGGTATCTTTGATCAGTTATGTCAATAACTCGTGCCCATCTATTTCGGTACGCGCTACGCTTGTACCGAAAAATGGCACTCGTATTAAAAGACCGTCCATAACGTAACAGTTGCATAAATAGCCATTCTTGCACGTCTTTCTTTGTTAAGAGTTTATTGTACTTATTTTTACCATTATTTCACATTGTCGGCACTATAGGTAAAACACTTTACGGTATTCAAAAAAGTATAATTATTATAACAAATCATCATCTTCACTAGGCGGACTGATGACCTGGTTAAGAATGCGGGGATGCACTGGATGCGAGATGCACAGGACCCGTCAATGTGGCGAAAGGTAATAAAAATCGAAAAATTTATGGGTAATCTGGAGATTACTTGTAGATTCTGCGAAGACTGCCTGCTGAACTTTAAATCATGGAGGCTGGTAGAAAAGTATTTGATCTGGCTGGATTTTAACACTAATTCGAATTAAGAAGCGCAGTAGTTATTGATTGTCACTTTGCTTCGCGTTTATTATGATGGCCCATTAATCCCGAGTTTCTCAGCTCAAAATTATCGCAGAATTTATGTGACAAATTGTCAAGCACGCGTTATCTGCTGTGATTGGCTGTTGAAAATTCATTCAACCAATCACAGAAGATAACCTGCGCTTGACAATTTGTCATTTTTTTTTTTTTAATTGGGCAATCCCACCGCACTATTCCCAAACCACCTCAGTGTGTCTCAACACAAGCCAGAATCAACAGTGGCGACCACCAAAAAGGCACCGAGGCAATGAAGCTCGACGAAGTCCCGGTGAATGTATGTCGTCTTGGATCACGCAACGAAATTGATCATAAAAGAATAACGGAGGCAAACATAATTTGCAGCTGGTTGATTTGTGTTTATGTCTTGAAGTGTCATGTTCTGCATATGTTACCAACGTATATGGAAACGAACTTTAAGTGGCCTGCCCTGAAGGCATGCCTTCAATTTTATTTCAGGACGTAAGAAACGTTTGGGCAGCCAGGCTAATTCGGAGCTATATCACAAAGCGGCGGAAGATTTTCGGAAGTGTCACAATATAACATCACGCTGGTATATCCCATGGTGTTAGGCAAAGGTGTCCAGTAAAGAATTGCTATATATTAAAACCAAATGAAAAAAAATTAAAACAATAGTTAAAAGCACACTTTGTAAACAAGCATATTACAAATTAGATGATTATATTCAAGATAAGAATGCTTGGAAACATGCTGGTCCTGCTTCATAGGGCAATCTTTAATGTCAAATCAAAGGACAATGGCAGATGCCCATACATTGTTTTAGCTGATATTAAATTTCTATGTATTTAAATGAAAAATATCCGGTTTAACTCAGGGTCATCTTCTGAATTAGTTTGTGCAATAATTTTTGTTCGAGAATGCCAAGAATAATATATAGTAGTCATTAACTTTTGTAGGTTATGTCTGTAAGGTAACCTTTAATGTGGTTAATAGGTAATGTTATCCAATTACGAGGCAGTAAAATGGCAATATGTTATTAGTATTTCCCTAATATAATTATTTCTGCATGAAATTTAAAATATACTCTTTGGAAGACTATATTTATTTATAGTAAGCGACTTTGACGTGTATCAAAAAGTCGTCGCCAACAACCAATTTTTTTGACTTGGATACTATTCCTTTTACCTATCAAAGTAATTAATTTATTCCTACTACACTACAGTATCCTTACCTACCTTAGACATAAACTGTACTGTTAATTAATTAACTCCGTTTAATTATAATAACAAATACAATAATGATAATTATTATAACTTCCTACTACAGTTACTTCTACTTATCACTTAGCAAAATATGTATAAAATGGCAACCCTAATCTAATGAAAATTAACGAAAAATACAAATAACCTTCATTTACAATGTTTTTTAATTACCGTGGTGAACCAGTTAATGTTATACTTTGAAAAATCGTAGACAAATAGTAGAATTCCCTTCATATCAACTTAGTTTCAGACGCTCAAATTAAAGTCAGCAAATATTTCGCCATTGTTCTTTGTTAAATTATATACCTATTCATAGTGTATGTATTCCCTTTTTTCAGAAATTGATTCACACACTGTTCCGTTGTTGTTTAATTAGATATTTTACCTATGTTTGATTTATTTGTAAGTTTGTGAAAACCATTTTCCTATTTATCAAATGAATGAATTCACCTGTTAATACTTTATACATATACATTTATTAATGAACTAGCTGTGCCCGCGACTTCGTCCGCGTGGAATAGTGACTTTTCGGGCAGCATATTTTGAATTAGATATACCGTCGTTTGGGTAGCTAAAAATTTACTTTACAGTAATGCTTCTCTGTATACGATATTTGACGTATGGCCATCGGGGATGAAAGCATACAGGCTCTTAGGATTGCTAACCCGTGACAGAGCCACATACAACTGACCGTGCGAGAAACAGCTGATACTTAGATCTACACCCACAACTTTCAGCGTCTGACCTTGGGCTTTATTAATTGTCATCGCAAAACATAGGCTGACTGGAAACTGGACTCGTTTAAAACTAAATGGAAAATTGTTTGGAATGAGAGGAATCCGAGGAATGAAAACACTTTCACCTTTTCCACACCCTATTAAAATCTCTGCTTCTATCAGATTTCGTTGTAAATTGGTCACTTTTAACCTGGTGCCATTGCAAAGTTTTGGGGGGCTTAAATTTCTAAGAAGCATTATGGGTACGCCTACTTTTAATTTTATTTTATGTGCTGATAGTCCAGGAGCATGGAGGGATTCTAAAAATTCTACTGGGTAGCTTGTAGATTCTTCTTCTTCCATGACTCTGTTAATGGAGATATACTCAACATAATCCCCCGGAACGTAGCTCAATATTTCAGCGTTTATTGTTGCTGCTTGGTCGTTTTGTGGCGTCAAAATAGCTCTTTCGCAAAGCCAGGAATTTTCGCAAGTAAGTATTTGCGTTGCGTTTCCATACACAGATGATATGAGGTCTCGCATTGATGAAACTATGTTGCATAGGTTTTCATTAAGAACAACTTTTCTTACCGATTGCAAGGATCTAGAAATTAGAATGCAATAACAACACACTGACCTATTTCCATTTCTTTTACGCACGGGATGTTTTGCAATGACTTGCGTCAGAGCGGCAACACCGCATCGTAGGTTATACTCAGATTTATCGTTTTAAGCTTTTACGCACGGGATGTTTTGCAATGACTTGCGTCAGAGCGGCAACAACGCATCGTAGGTTATACTCTTATAGACATAATCAGCTGTAGGAAAGATACATCGTGTTCAAACGGGGCAAAAACTTAAAAAATCATTTGCGACTAAACTATTGCTCCTATTTAATTGATTTTTGGTACAGAGCTTGGAAATGGTACCTAGAGTTTAAAGGAAAGCCCCTCTGTCGTATCAACTCGGTATAGCCACGGACGCGCAGGCGCGAGGCGTGTACGTACTCTGATAGAATACCTTAAGGCGCTGTACTTAGTCAAAATAGGCTTCACTAAACAGTTTTTTAGCCAAATGTATACATATTAGAGCAGCTAAAAAAATATATGTTAATCTTGATCATATTTATGGGTGGACCATTGTGTTCAAAACACGTTTTCGGTAAATTATCTCGATAAAAAAAAACATAAAATAACCATTTAAATTGAAATTGTAGCAATTGTAACTGTATTATTTATAAACAAATCTTGATATTAATAATAACAGTGATGTAATATATAATAATAAAGGGAACTGTTGTTTTTATTTATCGATTGGAATAAGATATTTGTTAGGATTAATGTATTTAATGATAAATAACTCGAACGAGTCGAACGAAACGTCGTCGTCGCGCCATCGCGGCGTCTTTTCGCTTCTCTTTCATTTCTACGCTGAGTCGTCTATTCACCGCGCCTTAATAAATGTTCGCCGTGATTCTTTAAATTGACATAACTTTTTTATTTATGAACCGATTGACATGAAATAAACACTAAATGTTAAGTGAAGCTTACTACAATATATTAGTGAAGCTTACTACAGTATATGACCGCATCCAAATCGAATAAGCCGTTTCTGAGATTAGCGTGCACAAACACACAGACAAACAGACAAACCGACAAACAGACAAAAAAAATAATAATTACAGTTTCGGGTTCGGCATCGATATAATAACAACCCCTGCTACTTTTTTTTATATATTTCCATTGTACAGACACCACTTTTCTAGAATTTTATTATATGTATAGATGTACTTATGTAAATATTGTAAAACACATAGTTTTTTAAAAGAGTTCTTCTCCATAACAAGCTACTTTTCTGAATGGACGGTAGAATTATTATTTCTTCTAAATTTTAATTATTGACGTTCAAAAGTGCAGCTTAGTGGCCTAGTTGAAATAAATATATTTGTCTTTGACTTACACTGTTTCACCGGAACTGCCTCAATTCCTTGGAAAAAGGGGCGACTAACTAGTGACCTAATAACGCACAAATCCAGACACCGGTCTGGGTCTGAGAAATTATTAAAATAGGTGAATAGTTAATTTACTAAGTCAACGCTTGATTAAGATAATGGAAATTAATTCATAAGTCTGTTATAGTTAATTTGGTAAAACGCCTGTTTAATTCATTGCACCACGGGTTAATTATGTAAATAATTACTCAAAATAAATGACTTAATTGTTATCGAAGTTGATTGTACTGTCCTGCTCAACAATCACTAGGGCACAAAAACAGGTGATGAGTCAAACATTATTGTTTCGAAGTATTGTTGGACCTACTGAAGACTGTATGAATATATTTGTATTGTATAAACTCAATTTATTTTTGTATTATTAAAGCCCCGCGCGCGAGGGCCGTGGCCAAAAATACCTTAGATTGCTCAAAGCATGACGTCAGCAGTCTAGCGGTGAGGCGCGCTCCACAGCACATAATATATGAATACCATAGGTAAATACTATGTATGTACCAACAGTCAATCTACCATTTACTGTAGGTATCTATATTATGTCGTTCATTGAATTGAATGTACCCTGGCAGTTAAGAGTGTTTCATGCTCTCTCAAATGTCTCTCTGATGGTGTCATGCGTTGGATCATTCGGTTCCCTTCATGATAGTTGAGCTGAGTGGTGCCAATCCATGCGTCATGTTCGTGAACGGGCGCCATCAGTCTGATTGGTCATAACTCGGCTGCCTCGGCCTGTTTTTAATTAATTATTGTATTTTAGGGTTGTTTGTTTTACTCTAGTTGGACGCTTTGAGTTCGTTCATTCTCACATATAAGTAATTTTCCAAAAATAATGATGTAACCAAAAACTTGTAGGTAATTCAATTTATTAATGGAAAAGAGTGTCCATGGAGTTTCTTGCACGTAATTCTCCATTGAGACCTACTGACGCTTGTGAACGTGCAACTAGCTTTATTTTAGTTTTTTTTTGTTGACAATTCAAAAGTACCTTTAGTAGAATTTAAAAATATTTTGTTTTTGATTGTTATTGTTGTTATAAACGTATTATATATATTTACTTGCACTGATCTACATGTACTGCCTCGTTGGTCTGGAAGGCGCAAGGGCTACTGCTGAGCACGAGGTCCTGGATTCGATTCCCGGGTCGGGCGAAGTGCTATTGGGTTTTTCCATCTGGAATCAGTAGCAGCCAGGAGTGTGGACTTGTGTCCGGTTGATGGCAATAGGTTCGCCCCTATTACATGGTACTTAAACATAACTGACTAAATGTGGGTGCACTTTGACCCTTCGGGGAATTATATGAGTAGTGATGTGATGGATTATAATTATGTTTTAATTGTATTTTAATCTACTTTTAATTGTTTTTCAGTTGTTGTTTAATTGTATGTTAATTGGCTTTTAATTGTATTTTTAATTATATGTTTGATTGTATTTTAATTGATTTTTTAATTATAATATTTGATTGTATTTTAAATGTATTTCTGTTAGTCCTGATATCTTTGTGGTAGTAACATTCCATTAGCGTTATAGCTGTTAAGGTGTTATTTACATTATTTTTGAATAAATAAATAAATGTATATTTGATAGCTGTATATAAACGCCTGTAGATGTACTTACAATGAAACAGAGGAGTGTTATAAAATGCTACGTGTGTGTGTGTGTATCTGTGTGTATGTCTGTGAAACCATTATCTTAGCTCCTAAACATATAAACCAATGTTGATTTAGTATTTTTTGTTTTGTTTGATAGGTGACGTAGTCGACAGTGTTCTTCTTAGCTATGTTTAGTAAAAATCGGTTCAGCTGTTCAAAAGTTATGCGCATATTACATTATTGCATCGAGATAAAGTAAATTATTCGTCTTCTTAGTTGGGGGACCACTACGGAACTAAAATAAAAACCAAAATAACAACATGCGTATCCTACTACTATTATAGACGTTTGATCGGTACGGCAGGTGAGTAGGTTGGTAGGTAGGTAAGATAGTTGGGTAGGTAAGTGGATAAGTAGGTAGGGTAGGTAGGGTAGATAGGTAGGTGGTAGGTAGTTAAATAGCCAGTTGACGGGAGCGAAGCCGCGGGGGTCAGCTAGTAATTTATGAAGATATTGGGAGAAGCACACCGCGGGCGGCAGCTAGTACTACTATAGTAATTACCTTACTTACTATAGTAAATCCAGAACAATTATGATGTGGGCTGTTTTATTGCTATTCTTTTACTTAATTTTATATGTTAAGTAGTTAGCATAAGGTTAAGATTGGTTTGTCCTTAGTTCACTATTTATCTCACTACATAGTATAAATCAAAGTCGCTTCCCGCTGTCTGTCTGTCCCTATGTATGCTAAGATCTTTAAAACTACGCAACGCATTTTGATGATTCATGAGGAAGGTTTATATGTATAATACACGTGGGCGAAGCCGCTGGCAGAAGCTAGTTATCTACATTTTAAACATTTTATATAAACATTTAAAATATAAGAAATAGAGGCCCACTGGTATCGGGAACAGGGTCCAAGCTACCGACGGTCAGGGCTCCAGAGAGAGGAATCGCCGAACAATACGAGCCGTGTCCAGAAGTAGTGCTTTCTGAATCAAGGCCTTGATCCAGCCGCCTAACGAGAGCCTTCTGGTGTTGGTCGAGGCTCGTGGCTATTAAGCCATTGGCTGACACAACTATCGGTAAAATGATCGCTGAGTCCACATCGCTCATGTAGACAACCAAGCGAGCCAAGTCAAGATATTTGATTTGCTTATCTTTCTCGGCTTTCACGAGGTTCCCGTCATGCGGCACGGTTATGTGAACAATCATTGGACGCCTCTCGATTCGGTCCACCACCACAATATCAGGCTTATTAGCCATAATAGTCCTGACAGTGATGATGTACCCATCCCAGTACAATGTGATATCGCCATTCTCGAGAACTGAGTCGGGCACATACCTGTAGTACGGTACCTCCGATGC
Organism: Orthosia gracilis; assembly: GCA_947562075.1. Lineage (NCBI taxonomy): Eukaryota > Metazoa > Arthropoda > Insecta > Lepidoptera > Noctuidae > Orthosia > Orthosia gracilis. Next base: position 26,604,173 of record OX387266.1, read on the forward strand.
CACAAGAGTGTATTTCTGAGCAAGTTGATGATGGATAATCCATCATACATAATTTTACAAACAAAACCTTCGGTTGCCCCAAAGAGGTCACCGAAACGCAACCAGGATACGGACGCTGACTGGTCTACATCGGACACATGTAGGGCCCGGTAAAAGCGTCCGTGAAGCTCCTTACTTTGCCATACTTCCCTGCGGTCGTTAATGTCAAGCACTACAGACTTGCGCCAGTTCTCATTCGCCAAGGAGAGTTGGGTGAGTCCCTTGTCCATTGCTACTAGATCTTGATGCATACCCCCGTCGGAGAAATGTAGAAAATATTCCCTGAGATTGCATTTCTCGCGGTTGCGGAGGTTTTTGGCATTTAAAAAGCCTCGGCCTTCACACTTCTGAGGGATATACAATCTCTTGACCGACGATCGTGAGTGATGCATTCGATATGCAGTCAGCAGTGTACGGACCCGCCTATCCAGGGCGTCAAGTTCCATTTGAGTCCATTTGGGCATGCCGAAAGAGTCCATCAATACCGGCATGACCCAACCGTTGAAGGCGCGCACCTTGTTTCCGCCCGAAAGAAGGCTATTGAATACCTTCTTCAGGCGGCCAAAGAAGCCCTCCTTCAACGATTGCTTCATGTCAGTATTGCTGATACCTAACGCCTCCGACATACCCAAATATTTATAGGTTTCGTTTGGAGAGAGGGATCTCAGGTTTATGGAATCCGCGAGTTGAATTCCTACGGATTCCACAATCTCCCTTCGCTTTACATGCATGACCGCACATTTGTCCGCACTAAATTCCATCCTGATGGCGCTACTAAAAAACTATAGTATAACAAATAAAAAAATCAAGCTATAAAAAGCCACAAAATTTTGTTCATTTTAATTTAACAATTAATCCTTTAAGAAGTTCCATGAGATGATATTTAAGTAGGAATATACTTTTTTTGAGTAATAAGCTACTCGGTAAGTAACTTAATGAGTAATAACCGTCGACCATTTCCTCGCTTAAAATCAGGTGGATTAATGATAAAACGCTAAATCAATCAATAAGGTAATAAAAAATATTTAAGGGAACATCCAGATAAAATAACTGGAAAATGGTTTTCATTTTTATAAACGAATGTTTTATTTTTTATTTGAAGGTGAGGCAATCGAAATGTTACCCAAAATCATCATCTACTACCAATTAACAAAAACTTACTTAATTAGATGCTTCTGCGATTCAGCTTTTCCTCAAATGTCAGAAGTCCACCGCGATGCAATCACTGTTAAATACTGCGATTTGAAATTACGATTAAACACTGAACAGTAAGTTAGCGCTAAAAACAGAATGAACTGATTTAATACTTGCACCTCTTTTTAACAGAGTTTTTGAGGTTTCATTTTAGGGTACCGTAGGCTTTTACTTTTTATTACAAGGTTTAATGCTTCATCCGGCGTTATTATACACAAGTAGGTATTACCTTGCTTTGCTTGTGTGTCTGGCAATTAGTAATCTATTTTTCAAGCTGTTGTATCGTCGTATTTTTTTGTTTACGTGGCAAAAGAAAAATACGTGTCCAATACTACACTACGACTAAATAGATATTTTTAGTCAACTACCCTATTGGTACTATGGAGATGGTGTCATGGTGGCGCCGCAAGGTGACCGTAGCAACTCCGCAGCCAGACAAGATAACACTATCATATTTGGGCTCATTGCATGTATATTCACAAATGATGATACATTAGTAGCTCGAGTTTAAGAAGTTTGTATAATTAAACCTATTATATTTAATATCGCAGAAACTTGTGGGATGTAGTAACATTTTCGTTGGGTAATGACGGGGTCGAGGCCACGCATGCAAAGAGGCGGCGAAGCAGGACCCATATTTCGCAACACACTAAATTTCAATCACAACCGAATGAAATTCCTAATCCATTGCTTTTTACTCGACTGCATGATGCAAAGGAAGGCAATTAGTTTATCAGTCTATGTATTTATGTTCCTATGAGGCGTTCTAGAGACCAAAAGTGTTGGCTGATTTTGATGATTCTGACGTCAATCACTTCGTCTTAACGTTGCGAGTGCGTTGCGTTGTGTGTGTTGTGAGCTACATTAAAATTGAAAAATCAAAAATTCATAAGTGTATGTATATTTGTCCACGCATATCGCCGAAACTAGTGATCGGATCGTGAACATTATTTCTTTATTGAATTGAGTATCTCTCAACGTAGGGAATAGTTCAAGTTTTATCAAAATCGGTCAAGTAGTTTTCAAGATAGCATACAACCGAACTTCTCAGCGACAAACAGCACGAGTGTGTAAATTGAGTTATTATGGATTTTATGTCAATCCTTTAGGTACCGTACTAGTACTATAGAACTTGCTCACTTATTAGTGATGGATAAAAACAAGAGGTATCAAAGACACGAAATACGAAACTAAAGTAACTTTTCACTTTTTAGTGATTTAGTTTTGAAGTCGGTTTATTTTTTGAAAAAAGTTTTTTATGTTTTAAAATTCGTCTGCTTGACAAAATTCATAACGGCATGAGGGAAAAAACCGGCCAAGTGCGAGTCGGACTCGCGCACCGATGGTTCCGTACAAACCTCAGCTTAAAGGTATTATAGACCTGAGTATTTGATACGAACTTCAATTTAATACCTCTACGCGTTGATGAGGAAAGGGCTACCCCTTTTAAAGTTTAAAATAATTGAAAATATATTATATGATGTAACTAAAAATTTACGGTTTTCGCAATTTTTCCATTATCTGTGCTAGACGTTGTCTGTTATGTGTTGCTTCGTACCAAATTTCAAGATTCTGAGTTCACGGGAAGTATCCTGTAGGTTTTGATTCCCTTGCGAGTGTCGAAAATTTGCGGCATAATCGACTGTATCTTATGATTGCGTTGGCTTAGAAGTTTGATTTTTTCACAGTTTTAAGGGACAGTAGATCTGACTATTTGACATAAATTTCAGCTTGATACCTATACGCGTTACTGAGAAAAAGGGTCTTGACAGACAGACAGACGGACAACAAAGTGATCCTATAAGGGTTCCGTTTTTTCCTTTCGAGGTACGGAACCCTAAAAACTACTTTTGTTCTTCTATATCAAACGGTGTACTACCGCGAGCCGCCTCTACTGTCGTGGAAATGTGGTAAGCATGCCAATACCTCGCCAAGCTTACTTAGCAGCCGTTGCGCAACCTAAGGAGCAGCAATAGGAAATCGTTTTAACCAAAAGTGCAAAAACAATCGAGGGGTTCCAGCAGTGCAACGGCTTCCAGCAACGGGCCCTCAACCCCGACAATCGCCGTGGCTGTTGTCAAAATTATCGATTTCGGCTTCCTTCCCTTCGACTCTACCGTCACGAAGTCTTCTCTTGTCGAAAATCCGAAATCGATGCGGTACTGCTATGGCGATGGCGGGACCAAATATATTAGGTTGCTGCGTCCTGCAACACCAACGAAATACCTTTACACAGCGTAGTATTATTATAAAAGAGATGTGTAACTTCATTTTTTAGTGTACAATAAAGTATATTCTATTCTATTCTTTACGTTTTTCGTCTTCATCACCCTACAAAAACTGATGACGTCCGTCATAGAGCAGGTACATCTGCATGAAGATGAAGTTGATCCTGAGGGTTAAAAAGTTGTTCAAGTCGTTTATGGCGGGATCTGACTTGGCAACTAGAATTCTGGCCAAAATGTGTGGCTTATCGCCGTATTCGTGGAAGGATATATTTTTAATGACGCTAAGGAACCCTTAGGCACTCGGTGAAAAACGTACTTCACCGATTTTATAAATTTTTATTATACCCACCTAATTTCTATAAAGAGCTAAATAATCTCATAAATAATGCAGATTTCAAAACCAAATTCGATGGAACCCTTGTAAGGATAATATTTGGTGAGACAAGTTTTGGCAATTAGGTGTGGAACATAGTCTGTGACGCATCATTGTGTTTCTTATATGTGTGGGTTTATAAATTTAACATATAATTTTTGTGAGTTCCTATAGATACCTATCTAATGCAGGTACCTAATCTTTTATCTAATCTGCGAAATGCTGAATTTGTTTGTAGTTTTATTATTTGCAGACACATCAAAAAAACTAAATTAACATAATCAACACAAACATGTTTGTGAATTCTTATAGGTACCAAAGATACTTTAAATTAAATAATATAAATAAATAATAATTTTATTTTCTCATCACAAATTATAAACACAAACACTTTTAGTTATAATTGCACATAATTTACAAGATACAATTAAAAACTCAGTCTGTTACTTGTTAACTAGGTACAGGTCTATCGGGAAAATAATCTGAATTCTCTACAGTGAGTGACCGACATTGTTCGAGCCAGTGCCGGTTTTAACATTACCAGCGCCCTGGGCGTTGAAATTTTCACAGATGATGTATTTCTGTTGCTGCTATAACAACACAGAACTAAAAACAGAATAAAATAAATATTTAAGTGGGGCTCCCATGCAACAAACGTGTTTTGTTTGCTGTTTTTAGCGATAATGGTATGGAACCCTTCGTGCGCGCACTTGGCCGGTTTTTTAGTGTGTGGCGTCTCGCAATCAATCAGAGTGATTGGCTACTGCTTAACCGGGTGATCCTGTGGAGACTAAACTAGAGCCTCCAGCCAGGCAACTGCCTTCTTAGCACGGGCTCGGTTGTTTTATAAGCACCGATGAGGACCTCGTCGGCGCGTTCGGCGGGACGAGGAGGTAACACACAGACATAAATCTAACTAGATCGAAGTCCCTCCATCTGTATGAAAACCAAGCGTGCCATTTTTTCACTAACAATTTAAAAACAAATTTACTTACCAATAAAAGAAAACATGCCTCGGCCAACTTTTTCAATAGATTCTTTACAGCTCATTATGGCATAAAAAGGCATTTTTCTAGATTTCGGTGAATTTCTGGTGCCGATAATGCTAAAAGAAAAGCTCAGATTACGATCATTGATCGTACTTTGTTTGTACGTGTTTGTCGTATTTACTCCGTTTATTGGCACGCGAAGTACATACAATCGCTTCATCTTCTTTATATCTATGGTAGCACACGTTTGTTCGACCCGCGCAGAAGTCTTCTTAATGCGACGCCATTGTTGTTGTATTTCATTATAATTATATCAAAAATTAATGACAATTAGTGAATCTTATGTAGGACTTTTTTGTGCACAATTGAATATGATATAAACTTGCTCTGAGCACAAATTGCAATAAAATCGAAACTTTACTGATTTTTGGACCCTTTGACAGCCCATATTTTTTTTGCTCCTTTGCATTTTTTATGGACTTTTAAAGGCAACGTTACTGCTACCATCATGAACGTAATTCCGGTGAAAGTATTTAACAAGGATTTTTTCCGCAGCAACTGTCTTTATATCCTGAAAGTGGTCAAACGCGAGCCTATAGATGACATATTAAAAAAAAACGCGCGGTCGCAACACCGCTGGAAGCAATTTTTTTTATCGTTAATCAAAAAATCTAAAACATTTACATAATTCCGTGATTACTTAGCTTCATGGAAATTAATGACCTGGTGAAGGTTGCGAGGATCCGTTGGGTGCGAGACACAAGGGTTTTCAAAAGTTGCTTTGTGTAAGAAAGAATGGCTTATTTGCGCCAAGTACGACACATACCATAAAAAGAATAAAAAAACTTAATTACAAAATCTGGTACATTTTTTTTTTAATTCAATTATAAGTGGCACTTATGAACGTCTAAATTTTATTATAAAAAAAAATAACAATTGATTCTACTGTCCATCTGGAAAGTTTATTACGGAGAAGAACGGACAAGAAACTCCACACGTTTTTTTTATTATTTATTAGTAAGAAAAATATCTTAATAATTAAGCCTACATATCGACGTTCGAGTAACCGAAATATGCGGTAACAAATTTCAAAATTACATAGCTTTCTTGGTTAAGCGGTATCAACACTGGTTTGTTGTGGCTTGAGTAGCAAGTTCAAACCCAAGCAAAACCGATTTCTTTTTGAGAATTCAAATAATTTGAAAAATGTCATCCAGTTCAAATAAGGGACTAAACAGTGACCGCAATACGTCAGCACAACAAGTCACTTGTAATATCTGCAAAAAGAATGTCAACATAAAAACAACTGCTCTGTGTTCAATGTGCAAAAAGCGATACGAATTTGACTGTGCGGGTTATCCGGAATCAATGTTTCGCCTAAAGGACATCGAAGCAAGAAAAAAATGGAAGTGCAAAATATGCATTAAAAGCAAAACAGACACAGATGTGGTAGCTCCTTCTAATATCACACTTAGGAAAAAAATGCATACTTCTAGAAAACCTTCTTCGCCTCAACAACTTATGAATCCAGCGCAACATTTTGTTTTAAGTGACTATATCTCAAATACTGGCCACTCCAGAACAGTTTGAGGCCAATTATATATCAACCGAAAACTCTTTCGAGTCATTACCGGTGGATGAAGATATCGATGTTTTGTCGCATACGTTAAAAAGAAATCCAGAGCTATTTAGAAGCTGCCCAAATATTAGATCTAACAATTTTGATTTAATAGAAGAATTGGAAAACAAAGTTTCTGTACTGGCGAAATATTTAGAAATTGCTGAAAATGAAATAGTTAACTTACTATCGGAAAACTGTTACCTTAAAAAACAAATGTCGATGTACGGCACAAAAATTAACCAGCTAAAAGATATTTGTAAGTTGACGCCAGGAAGAGCATCACAGAAGAAAAGGAGTATTGGTCCCATGCAAACTAAATTAGACTTTTCCGAGCAACTAATAAGTCCAAACGTACAATGCCCACAAACAAAGGACGACGGGCAGAGTCTGCTAAACCAATGTTTAAATCAGGAAATTAGCAACGAAAATATATCAGTGGTCTCCCCTAATGACGAACATAGTTGCAACTCTAATTATACTACCCAATTAAGTCAAAATGCAATAAGAAATATCTACATAATTGGAGACGAAAAAGTGAGAGGTCTATCAGCACGTTTAATTCACGCTAAGACTGGTAAATGGATTGACAGTTGTAAAATCGAGGGTAAAGATCAACCATATGATGCGAGACCCTACGTAATTTAGATAATATATATTATCACGTACGTAATGATATTGTTGTAATCTCTGTTGGTAAACATGATAAAAATCCCTACATGTTGTTAACTAATCTGTGTAGTGCTTTGTGTAGTTTAAGCAATTGTACAGTATTGATGTTGAATGTCTCAGAAAATAGGTATCTTAATATTAAAAAAACTAATAACTAAAAAAATTAACTAAAATTGTTTACCAAAAACTTTAAGAATTGTAAGTTTATTGAAGTTAATAAGTTAGATGTAAATTATGAAAAGAGGCTCTCAGAATTAGATTTAATTACGTATAAACTTAACATAGAAATTGATTTAATGCAACATGACAGTAGTTCTAAAAAATTGAGTCTAAGTGAACGACACTCACTTCATGGTGCTAGTACTAGTAAAAATAGCAATACATTTTTTCGTTACTAAGTACCCCACGCATAAATCTGCCATTAATTATGACAAACCAAAACAAGATTGCCGACATAGTGATTAGTGAACTGCGAATCTTACACCAAAATATAGCCGGCGTCTGTAACAAACTTGACATGTTGGAGGTAACTTTATCTGAATGAGTAGACAAACATATGGAGGTAGATATACTATGTTTAAGTGAGACTTTGTTGAGTTTGTTAAGCAAGGTACGGAGTCTAACATTAAACTTAAATTAGCTGCATCATTTAGTCGAGATAAGTGTAGAGTGTAGTGTCTTGTATTCTAACAAATAAGGAATTCGCCACCAAAACTTTAAGTATTCCTTCAAATCTAGCCACGAAATTTTATTTTGAATGCTGTGGTACAGAGATTACTGGTCTGAGTCTGATAGTTGTCAATATATATAGAATACCCGATCAGAGAAAGACGCAAGTATATAGTCTATTTCTTCATAAACTAGACAATTTTATATATCACTTTAGGTAAAATACTATAGTCAATCTTATCGTGATAACTTTTAAACTATGCGTTCAAATTACTTAGTGTAAAAGACAAAGTTTATCTACATTAAATATTTAAAGCGACAAATATGTCGAGATTGATAAGAGTTTGATAAGTATTCTAAAATGTGCATTGTAAAAAAATATCCAATTTAATTGTATTTAAGGTTCACTTTTTTGGTCATAGTGGCTTCCACATAAAAGGTAGCTAGCTATATTTGACTTTTATTTAGAACTATTTAAGACAAACAATCCTACGGTACATTATATTTGTGTATCTCCGGTTTAGGCAGCGCACGCGAAGATAGCTCTCAGTGGGCAGATTTTTTCCGACTTTTTTTTTTTTTTTTATTTGTTAGAGGCTGGCGCTTGACCACTATCTCACCTGATGGTAAGCGATGATGTGGTCGACGGTGGAGCACGCTTGCCTAGAAATAACCTATTCACTCTTGACTTAAAGACCCCTAGATTGTAGCTATCGGGAAACACAGACGCTGGCAGGGAATTCCACTCCTTAGCTGTACGTATAATAAAAGTATTCTCAAAACGTTTAGGGGTGGGATGTCCACCATGTATCGATGGCGCATCGTCGTACGTCTGGTAGTCCGATGATGAAACGGGCTGGGCGGAATTAGATCATGCAATTCCATCGCACACTCCCCAAAATGTAACCGATAAAAAACCGACAAGCTGTCAACACGGCGACGGTGTTCAAGGCTCTGGAGCTTTGACTTACCCAAAACAGATGAGGGCCGATGAGCCTCTTGGCCCGCTTTTCGATCGACTCTAGTGCATCAAGCTGGTATTTGGCAGATCCGTCCCAGAGATGAGAACAGTACTCCATGCATGATCGAACTTGCGCTTGATACAAGCTGAGCAGCTGTTCTGGCGTGAAGTACCTTCTCACCTTTGCAAGGATCCCCAGCTTTTTGGCAGCCAGCTGAGCCTTTGCCTCAATGTATGGGCCAAAATTGAGAGTCGATGTCAACGTAACGCCAAGAAGCTCAAGATGGTCAGTTATTGGCACGGTCGCATCTCGCAAAGTTGGAGCCGGGTGAAATTGGCTCTTTTTAGTGGATAGAAGACACGCCTGGGTTTTAGCAGCATTAAACCTGACCAGATTGGCATCGCCCCATTCGGAGACTGCCTGCAAGGACAGGTTCAAGCGCTCCACCATGGCCTCCCGGAGAGACTGAATCTGAGGCCCGGTAGCACGAGCGTTGGACAAGTATCTCTCAGCAACAGTGCTGTCGTCAGCAAACCCAAAGGTACCGGGTTTTAGCAGATCGTTAACGTGCAGCAAGAATAAAGTTGCTGAGAGAACCGACCCCTGAGGGACCCCGGCATTGATATCCAATTGGTCCGACGAGCAGCCATCGATAACCACTCGAATGGACCGATCTCTCAGGAAGTCTGCAATCCAATCACACAGACCACCGGGAAAACCGAATGGAGGAAGCTTACCAATAAGGCTTTCATGCCAGATCCTATCAAAAGCCTACGAGATGTCGAGGGAGACGGCAAGCGCCTCCCCGTGCCTCTCGATGGCCTCACTTCAGATGTGAATGGCATACGCTAGAAGATCCCCAGTAGACCGATTTCGGCGGAAGCCATATTGGCGGTCACTAAGGATATCGTTTGCTTCTAGGTATGCCAGGAGCTTAATATTGAGTACACGTTCCATACTCTTACAGAGTATAGAGGTTACAGATATGGGTCTGTAGTTGGCCGGGTCAGCTCGACTGCCCTTCTTGGGCACGGGCTGTACATTACCTTGCTTCCAAGCATTCGGCACTTTTCCAGCCTCATACGAAAGGCGGAATAGGCGTGTCAAGATCGGAGACAGTTCAGGCGCACAGGGTCTAAGAACTATAGCTGGTATTCCGTCAGGGCCGCTAGCCTTGTTCACGTCGAGGTTGCGCAACACCCTACGGACGTCGTTTGATGGATGCGAATGACCGACATACTCGTCTCGCATCCATCAGTAGAAGGAAGGGGCCGCGCGCCACCAGGATTCAGACGTGAAGATTCCGCAAAAAGAGAGGCAAATCAATTTGCCTTCTCCTCAGCGGAGTGAGCCAGCGACCCGTCGGGTTTCAGCAGTGGTGGTAGTGAGGGGCGGCAGAAGTTCGACTCGACCGACTTAGGCAGGGACCAAAACGCTTTACTACTGCTGGGTAAGAGGCAAGTTTGGTCCCTATTCGGCCGATATGGTCGAACCGAGCTCTTCGCAACACCATCTTGCAGGACTTGGCAGCCCTGTTAAAGGCCTTCTTCTTCTGACCCACGTCACTTGCCTTGCGCGATCGAGCTTCGACCCAAGCCAGGTACGCCCCATGTTTAAGAGCGTCAGCGCGCTTACATTCGGCGCCAAACCATGGCCGGTCTTCGCTAGTCATTGAAACGTCAGAGAACGGAATGTAATACTCCATTCCCCGACGCAACACATCCGTCGGTGCATCCGCGCACGACGATGGATTAGTCGGAGAAAAGCAAGTAGGCTGCCAAGGATAGCATGCGAAGAAAGATCACATACCATCCCAATCTGCTGACTTGTACCGCCAAACCCGCCGGGTGCCTCTTGAGCTGGAATCGGGCGGGGAATAGACGGATACAGACTTCACCAGACAGTGGTCGAAACTACCCAAAGGTGAAGTTATCGACACGGAGTATCTGTCTGGATCTGTTGTCAGCAGAAGGTCCAAGCAATTCGCAGTGTGCGAATCAACATCCGGTACCCTTGTTGCCCCCTGGACCAGCTGGGTGAGGTTTAGCGCTAGCAAAAGCTTACGCATCTCCCGTCCAGCATGATCAGTTCACTGGTATGGGAAGAGCCACTCCTGGTGGAGGGCATTAAAGTCCCCCAGTAACACCAATTGGGCTGAAGGGTACCGCTGCTGTGCCGCATCAGCCGCCTCACTGAGGTACTCTGTGAGCCTGGTTGCCTCCTGATCTCCGCTGTGCGAACGGTAGACACAGGCGTAGATAATTTTACCCAGACCTGTGTCCACCAGAGCCCAGAGGGTTGTGAATCTGGAGTCCTCAAGGTTACGGAGACGCCGATAGCAAATGTCGTCACGGGCGTACATACATACGCCCGCCCGTGGTCTGAAATTGTGCTTCAGGGTGAACCCTAGGTAAGACAAGTACGACACGTCTGACGGATTCGCTATCTGCGTCTCCGTAAGGAAAAAGAGCGCTGGTTTCTCAGCCTCCAGATGATAGTGGACTGCAGTGATATTTGAGTGCAGACCTCTAATATTAGTGAGGTGCACTTTGTGGGGGAGGGGGTGCAGCCGCTGTTTAACTCCAGTATTCCTTTTTCCTTGCATATTTAAAATAGAGTGAATAGATAAGAGGAGTACTAGACGCACTAGGAGTAGTAGACTTACTTGATTTTTATCGTTATATTATGACCAAATTACAAAAAAAAAACATTATAAATTGTAGCCTATGTGTTATTCTTTAAAGTTTCAAAATTTCCGTGTGTTCAAGCGTTTTTGCCATACCTATTATTGCTCACAATGTTAGGACCCATTAATATTAATGCTAATTTTTATCCGTGGCGCTAGGCAACTGGGCTTATCCCATTTGTAAATGACCCTTTGTGCCTATTGGTCTTGTTTGTTCTGTCTCCTGCTTGATATGGAGGGAAGTGGAAATTTGAATTTTTTCTACTCCTCCATTACCCTTTTCTGATTAATTTTGTTGCAGGATCCAAGACAGTTAAATTCATTCTCCGGGACTTCGTCGAGCTTCATTGCCTCAGCGATTTTCTGGTGGTCGCCACTGTTGATTCTGGCTTTCAGGAGTTGCAGTGGTTTAGGAATAGTGTGGTGGGATTGTCCCTATGCGTTTATGTGCTTGAAGCAACTTACAGCATGTAAAAACAGGTACCACGTGGTGGTACATTATGACAGGCATCACCGACAAAAGAAGACACGCATAGTTATGGTTTTTTAGCATTTTGTAGCATGCAAAGATGGTCTTTGTTAGCAAAAGTATTGTATGACAAGCAGCTCACGTTAGGAGAACCAAGTATTATAATAGCGGTTTTATATTTTTAGAACTTTCCTTGACCACCCTGCGAGTCGAGGGTATAAAAATCTTTTTTACAAAAATTACAACCGACTTCCAAACAAAAACACTACAAAGTAAAAAATAACTTCAATTTCGGAAGTCGGTGTTCTGTTTTTGTTTCTTCGTTTTTTGACACCGACTTCCGAATTTTTGTAAAAATGTTTTTTATTTTTTATTTTTTATGGCCACCATGTGCCCACAGTAAATCTAGAATAGATTAACCCAATAACATGAAACTTAAACAAAACCGGTGCAATGAGAGTATACCAAGGTGATCTGTTCACACCTGCTTACCCCTTTAGAGCGTACCAGTGTGATATTATGTTATGAAATGGTGTAAACAATAAACAGACATGCGATTGGATCTATCGCGAGTGATTTGCCGTCATTTATTGAAGAGTTCTGATGTATTTCTCCGAAGTTCTTCATCAGATCTTGATGAATAAATGACACCACATGACACAGCACCAGCGTTCAAATAAAAAAAGAATCATCAAAATCGGTTCACCCAATAAAAAGTTCTGAGGTAACAAACATAAAAAAAAATATAGTCGAATTGATAACCTCCTCCTTTTTTGCGAAGTCGGTTAAAAATAGTCTTTGATAGAAAAAAGTACCACATGAGGGTACGTTATGATAGGCATCTCTCGCGAGAGAACCATGCATATCAGTGGTTTGCCATTATTACAACTTAGCTTGATCATCCTGCGAATTAAAGAAGGTATTCATCGAACCCGACTCGGAATCACGGACAGGAAAACTGAGGTAACCGACATAACTTAATGCAACCAAACTTTGATTGCATTAAGCAGACCAGATTGTTCGCTGAACAAATGGCCTAAGGAACAGAAAGATTCTGGAATGGCGACGTCGTTACTGGAAGATGCAACATTTCAAGGCCTCGCACAAGTTGGACTGATGTCCTGGCGAGGGCCGCAAGTCTGGTGAATCCGAGACCAGAAGACTGGACGCAATTTTTAAGTTGCATAATTTCGAGTGGAGCAAGAATTACTTTAGTATTATTACAATATAGGGCAACGCGATCTAGTGATGAATAGAAGAACTAAGTAGTAACCACTGCCGTCATCAAGTATCGAATAGCGGAACTAATCTTTTCGAAGTTCGTGTCGAATATAATTTTCTAGAAGTTTCTAGTCGCTTCGATGAGTTCGAAAGATGATTATTCTGGAAATTTCTCGAATTATCTAGAACAGTATGGAACGTTCTAGAAACATCTTCCGTGCTATATTAAGAGGTTCAGGGTCGTCGTGAGTCAGTTTTCGATTTGGAAGCGATACCGAAGCGATCTAAAGGAAAATAGTGAAGTAATAGAATTGTTTAAGAAGTGTTTTTATAATAAAGTGTGATAAATTGAAGTCTGCTGTTTAAATAATTTATCCCTGAACCCCAGCTCGTACCAGTATGAAAACGAATGCTGCGTAAATTACGCGACACTAAAACGTCACTAACAACTGATAAAATTACCTACGTTTGTTTGGCTGGGCACTTTTTGTTGTGGTTGCAGTTCGGTAGTTCCAAATCGAGGTAGAGGTCGTCTTTGTGCCGTAAGATTCTTCAAAAAACCGTTAACAACCCCTAAATCATCTTCCGGGGCTAATTCTGAAAAACGTTATTTGCCCAAGGAATTCGATTTTTGATTTTTGAAATTCTAAAAAAAAACTGTTCCTAAGTTTTGAAAAACTTGTAATGGCAATCTTTAATATTTGCTGTTAATATTTATGCCAAGTTTGAAATATGTTTTTATTTATTTATTTATTTCAGGGAAAACAAACAGTTACACAAAACGATACAAAGACAAATTTTTTAAAACAAAAACAAAAGTAACATATGTGTAGCCCACGACGTTATCCACATCTTAATTAAATAATATTACCAATGCCCACGACTGAGGCTGAGAGTAACATAAATAAACAAAGTTAAGTGACCACAATTGAAAAAACTAAATCATTAAAAAAAATAGAGATAGATATTATGTAAAAAATTCTTAATCAAAATTCAAAGTAAATTATAATTCAGCAGATAATTAAAATTCATAAAGTACCTTCTTAATTAAAAATTTCAAAAGTTATTACATTCATAAAATATTAAAAATTAAAAGTTACTAAAATGTCAAAATTAAGCAACTGTAATGTCAAAATTAGGCAACTATAATGTCAAAAGTAATTAAAATTCGAATACAATTTAAATGTCAAAAGTATTTAAAATCTAAAAAATCATTAAGCAATAAATAAAACACGAGACAAAAATTAAAAAAAAAAAACATTTAAAATAATTAAAATTCATGCAACAATAAAAACAATAAACACCAAAATTGAACCACATTCGTACAAAAACAAAATATAAGAAATTCATTCAAGTTAACTTCAGTTCTTGTTGCACTTAACTGAGCCACTAACTAAATTAATCAAGGAGATCCTGAACTTATTCGATGACAACGTAAACAAGTCCAAGTCTATAAGCCCAACAAATTACCACCTTTAACCCCCTTAGGGGTAGAATTATCGGTTGTCAATAGACTCATTGTTTTTTTTTAATCAAGAGCGTAAACCTACGATTTCAGATGTTTTACCTTCCAAACCGAAGAAACTCGTGTATCGGTGTCCCGTGTGTGATCTGTGTTGCCCGATAGCTACAACCTAAGGGTCTTTAAGTCAAGAGTGAATGTGTTTTTTATTCTAGGCAAGCGTGCTTCACCGTCGACCACATCATCGCTTACCATCAGGTGAGATAGTGGTCAAGCGCGAGCCTATTGATAATAAAAAAAAACTTACAAACTTCCAACCCCCCTTTTACTCCCTTAGGGTTGGAATTGCCGGAAATAATTAAACTATTTTTTTTTTATTAATCAATAGCGTAAACCTATATTACAGGTGTTTTACCTTTTAAACCGAAGAAACTTCATATAAAGTTTGAACCCCTATTTTATCCCCTTAGGGGTAGATTTTCCAAAAACTAATAAATACATGATTTTTTTTATCAACCAAGAGCGTAAACCTAAAATTTCACGTGTCCAATTTACAAACTGTAGATATTACATACACATTTTCAACCCCCTTTTTACCCCGTTAGGGGTCAAATTTCCAATAACGAATAAATACATTAATTATGTTGATCACCCAAGATCGTAAATCAAAAATTTCACGTGTTCAACTTACAAACTGTAGAAATTACATACAAACTTTCAACCCCCTTTTTACCCCCTTTGGGGTGGAATTTCCATAAATTCTATCATAGTGCTCACTTACGTCACTTGAGGAACCTTTCTGCCAAATTTCATGCTTAGCGGTTTTGGCTGTGCGTTGATCGATCAGTCAGTCAGTCAGTTTCTTCTTTTGTTAGGGTTCCGTACCCAAAGGGTAAAAACGGGACCCTATTACTAAGACTCCGCGGTCCGTTTGTCTGTCTGTCTGTCCGTCTGTCACCAGGCTGTATCTAATGAACCGTGATAGCTAGAGAGTTGAAACGTTTCCACAGATGATGTATTTCTATTGCTATAACACGCTTTCAAATACTAAAAACAAGTGGTACGGAACCCTTCGTGCGCGAGTCTGACTAGCACTTGGCCGGTTTTATATATAGGTAACCACCCTGCGAGGATAGGGCGAAAAACTTTTATCAGAATAAAAATTACGAGACTTTTATTAAACAAGCAATTATAATTATGACACCTTAGTGATGGAGTTGTAATAAATTAATGAATAATATATTTCTTAGTCGTTTAAAAGATTGAAAGTACTAACACATTCAAATTTAGTCAATGCACTGTCAAATATTTATTTATAAAAAAGTTAGAAGTTTAGAACACATTACCATTATTTTTGTATAAAATGTAGGTAGTTTATAAAAGAAAAATTATAAATATGAAATATTGAAAAGGTAAATTTTACAACTTAACATTACAAACACGACCGACAGGCTTATTACGTATCTTTTGCAAGAGCAAAACGATAGCGATTTTTGCGCAATAATTGCTCTTCAATACAGAAGTTTTATAGTAGTTGGCGGTTTTTTTAATAAGTGCATTTGACAAACAGCGAGCGATTAGCAAACGATTGTGTAGGACCTACCATACCTGCACTGCACGTAATGCCGAATTTTATGACATACGAGGGTCATTCAATAAATACTTAGCCTACAAAAAGTAAACGAAAATTTTGGAAAAGTGGCAATTTATTTTTCAACATAGTCTCCTTTTAGTTCGATACACTTAGCCCAGCGATGCTCCAACTTTTTTCACCCGTCGGAAAAATATTTTTTGTCAAACTCTGCAAAATAGGCCTCCGTGGCGGTGATGACCTCCTCATTCGATCCATATCTGTTCCCGGCGAGTGATTTTTTCAGATTAGGAAACAGAAAGAAGTCACAAGGGGCCAAATCTGGAGAATACGGTGCATGGGGCAGCAATTCGTAGCGTAATTCGACCAATTTGGCCATGGCAGCGGCAGACGTGTGAACCGGTGCGCTGTCGTGGTGAAACAGCACTTTTTTCTTCGCCAGATGGGGTCGATTTTTCTTTAATTCGGCCTCGAATCGGCCCATTAAATCGGCATAGTAAAGCCCTGTAATTGTTTTACCCTTCTCGAGGTAATCGATGTAGATCACACCTTGTGAATCCCAGAAAACGGTGGCCATAACTTTTCCGGCCGATTTTACAGTTTTCGCCTTCTTTGGAGCACGTTCCCCGGTCTGGATCCATTGTTTTGATTGCTCCTTGGTCTCTGGTGTGTACCAGTGGATCCAGGTTTCATCGACGGTTACAAAACGACGCAAAAACTCCGCTGGATTCCGCTTAAACAGCGCCAAACACGTCTCCGATGTGGTCTCACGGTTGCGCTTGTTTTCTGGTGTGAGTAAACGCGGCACCCATCGCGCCGACAGCTTTCTCATGCCGAGTTCCTCGTGAAGAATATGATGCACTGTTCCTTCTGAAATGCCTACAGTCTCAGCTAGCTCCCGAACCTTCAATCGGCGATCTGCCAATACGAAATCATGGATTTTTTTAATGTTTTCCTCCGTAGCAGCTGTTTTCGGTGCACCTGGACGTGGTTCATCAAAAACCGACGTATGGCCACGTGCAAACTCGTTGAACCAATTCTTGACGGTGGCCATCGATGGAGAAGAGTCACCGTACACAGCATCCAAGCGCTCTTTGATTTCGATGCGCGTTTTCCCTTCCAAAAATAGGAATCGGATCACCGAACGATATTGCTCTTTTTCCATTTTTGTAAAACCGATCGACACGTTCGCTTCCATAAGTTGTCAAATTAAAATAAATGAAGGGATTGGAATGAAAATTTGAAAAAATAATTAAAAAAGAATGTGCTACACTGTGGTAAAACTCTTTTGAAACTACAGCGCCCTCTGGCGATGAGGCTAGGTACTTATTGAATGCACCTCGTAGGTAAAGCGTTTGATCGGTATCGTTTTAATCTTGCAAAAGATACTTAATAAGCCTGCCGGTTGCATGTCCCAGGTTCACCATCCCTAAATAAACTACGCTAACACGCGTTATTTAGATAAGCAGCGATACGTAGGTAGGTACTCATTTTAAACACATTCAATTCATTCATGATTTGCAATAATATAAACGGTAGAAAGATCAAAAGTAAATTCAAAATAAAAACCAAACAGAAAATCCGTTAAAAATATTTCGTGCAACTTACGTGATCTAACCCATGGTAACTGATGTTACAATTTAATTTATCTTAGTAAGTTGCACAAAACCATTACGCAAGAAACAGTTTGTCATTGAGTATACTGCATAGAGTAAACGACATAGGACGATGCGACAAACGTAAGCGAGTGAAAGGGACAGTTATAAGTACAATGCTATTTTCACCTCCAACATTGACACAAAAATAGCTACTGCGCAGCTTGCAGTCAATTCAGAGACACAAATATCCGTTGTGAGTATTATACATTAAAAATTTATAATAGGTAGGTACGTGGCGGTTTATAACCAGTGGCGGCGTAAGTTGGGAGGTGTGGGGGCGGTCCGCCCCAGGTACCAGACTACCAGGAACCAAGGGGTGACAACGCGGTCGGGACAGTTGGATTGTGTACCTACACACGTTGCTCATCACGACGGGTGATCATATGGCCGTCGGGAGAGAGTGAAAGGAGGTGCATTTTGCTCCCCGTATATTTTATTGAATTTAATAACATATACATAAACGATCAAAAATCCGAGACGAGTCGCTAAAATTTTCGAGAGGCAGCTTCAAGTGATAAAATGTTTGTTTCTTTTTTATTAAATAGATAACAAAAAGCACTGTTGGTTTTTAAATACATCATGCTGATGTATGAACGCATCTTATTCTGATTTGTTTACGCGTTTATAGTGTAGATATTAGAAACTAGGGACTTCACGAGCCGAATAAATCCGTACAGTCGAACTTCAATGATCAGTGTAGATTTATGTACAGGGGCGTATTAAAAGATATGGCGCCCCCTGTCCTTAAAATTTTGGCCGCCCCATAATTAAAAAAAAAAAGGAACTGTTTAATAGAAAACCTAACATATCCGAGGCAGCGTACTAAAAAAATTCGAGCACAAGCATCCTCGTTTATGAAGATGTTTTTGCATGTGTCGTAATTGTAACTTCTACGAATACAGATAAATAAAATAAAATTTTATCTATCCGAATCCTTGTGCCAAAATTTTAGAGCTCGCTACGCTCGGCCTTTTATCCACAGTCCTCTCTCTTTTATGCTTAGTTAAGACTTCCATGTCAGTCGATACAAAAAAGAAATCAGAGGCAAAGTTTTTATATTTTCAAGTTCGCTTCGCTCGCTATTGCAACATTATTATTAAAAGTCACGTATATTTGTTTTATTTTGGTGGTGCTCAATAGAAAATGCTTCGGGTGCCGATCCATGCTACGCCGCCACTGAGTATAACGCTACTATACTACGTGGATATAGGTATGAAATTTTATAAACACTAACAGGTACCTAAATTAATCCATGTAATCAATGGGAACATGGTCAGCCGTAAACACGTGAAATGTTAAAAAAGAAGCAGACAGACTCTTTTTATGAAAAAAAGTAGCTGACCCCCGCGGCTTAACTCCCATCAACTGGCTATCTACATACCTACCACCAGGGTAGATATACCCTACCTAACTACCTACCCTACCTACCTACCTACCTACCAACCTACTCATCTGCCCTATCGATCAACCAACCTATCCTACCCTATCCTACATACCCTACCCTACCTACCAATTTGTTAAAATATTTGTTTGAATAAGAATTAATACTACAATACGAATTTAACCAACTTTTATTTCTACCGGCAGCGATCTACTTAAATTTTAGAACACAAAAACTGCTATTGTGACTTAACTATGATAGTTAGATATATTCTCTCCCAGACTTTTTTGTAGGAAATAATGAGTACTTTAATCATGTAGTACATAATTTTGATGTGTCATCAAAAGTTATATCAGTGTACGCCAATTAATGAATTTTGTAGTCAAAATTTTGCTACTTTGGGTTACATTATTGCAATTTTAATAAGAATCTCATTTTTTTTTTAAATAAATTATAGCCTATATTACTTGGCCATAAGCTTTACGTAGGTGATTTTTTTTAAATCGGTCCAGTAGTTTCGGAGCCTATTCGGTACAAACAAACAAACAAAAAAATCTTCCCTCTAAATAATATTGGTATAGATTATTTATAGATTAGAGCTTAGTGTTTATTTCTAATGGCCTCCCAGAATAGACAGTACCTAAAATCAAAGACATGAAACAGCTAGATATTCGTCTCAAATAAAAAAAAAAACACAAGATTGCCACAAGTCCTTCTTGATGACGTCAAAGTAAAATATTTACAATATCAGCTTAATTACCTGTCCATTCGTAGCAATTTTGTCACCAAGTTCTAAAATTATAGGCGGTAATTGTATCTCAAAAACTTGAGCTGCTTAATAAAATATGAGGGTACATTCGAACTTATCAAGTCCATTAAGAAACAGTCAGTCAGTCTGCAACAGAAAACCGTGCGATTTGGTTGTGCTGTATATTAATTACTAATTATGTCTACGTATTAAGTTAAAATATTGTGTTATTGGTGTAAAGTCGACCGGATTTTTATAAATGCTTTGGCTTGGTTTCAAAACCGCGTAAACTCATTATAATGGACAAGTCTACTGTACCTATGGACAAGCCTACTGTACCAATGGACAAGCCTACTGTACCAATGGACAAGCCTACTGTACCAATGGACAAGCCTACTGTACGTATGGACAAGCCTACTGTACCAATGGACAAGCCTACTGTACGTATGGACAAGCCTACTGTACCAATGGACAAGCCTACTGTACCAATGGACAAACCTACTGTACGTACGGACAAGCCTACTGTATCAATGGACAAACCTACTGTACCTATGGACAAGCCTACTGTACCAATGGACAAGCCTACTGTACCAATGGACAAGCCTACTGTACCAATGGACAAGCCCACTGTACCAATTGACAAGCCTACTGTACGTACGGACAAGCCTACTGTATCAATGGACAAGCCTACTGTACCTATGGACAAGCCGACTGTACCAATGGCCAAGCCTACTGTACCAATGGACAAGCCCACTGTACCAATAGACAAGCCTACTGTACCTATGGACAAGCGAAATTTACTTATTGACATGGCGAAGAAACTCGATAGCGGTTGTTCTTCATCTTCTGATGAAGAAATCGACTATCGTCCGATGCCGGAGGAAGAACCAAAAGGAGAGGTAGGTAATCTCACAAATCGGTTGTTGGCCAAGGGTTTCCCGAGTGAGAAATTTAAAAATTAGCGTGGTAAGCTTTTATCCAAATTTTTGACGCAAAAAGAGGGTAGAGATGTGTTACTTTTTATATGTACAATTTCTATTCAGTTCTTACCAACGGATGAATCGATTTTTGTTTCATTTTTAGGGTTCCGTCAACAAGGAATTCTTATAGTTTCGCCATGTCCGTCTGTCCGCAGCTTAGCTCAGAGACTCTTAATACTAGAAATCTATCATTTGGCTTGGATATTCCTTATATTAATCACGCCGACAAAGTGATAAAATAAAATAATTAAAACAAAATTTTCTTAGATTACCTCCTGTACACGTACCTAAAGTGAGGATGTTTTTTTTTTCTCGTCTTTCTCATGGTGTGGGGTATCGTTACCTAGATAGGCTTGCTTTTGGAAATGTGAAAAAAAATCACGGCAGCAGTATACATCAAAAAATTAAAAGGAAAACTAACACAGCTAAGTAGGCTTTAGAATTTACGAGTAGGATTATAGTCGACCAACTTATAAAAATGTACTTGGTAAAGTAAAAAAAATGTATATTGATGTATGGTGACAACAGTTTTTGAACTGCAATGTTAATTTTGTACCTCTTCGTTAGAGCAAAGTTCGGTGCTTTCATTGTTTATGAACGTTAGTTATGCTACCTATTTATTTCGGTGTTTGTAGCTGTATATACGGAACTCTCTGTGCGCAAATCACACTCGCACTTGGCCGTTTTGTTCGAGTGCCATTGCTAAGTTTCATGAAAATCGGTTCAGTCGTTAATAAAATTGAATCGGTGTTACTTTGCAAGATATCTTGTTGTAATTTCGTGATTCGATATGATAGAATGTCGATCGTAGTGTGTCTAATCAGTAGGTACAAAATTTACAGTTTAAATGTACCTAACAACCTAAATAACCCCCAAAATAAAGTAAAAATATAACGTGTTTAATTAGCCCTACAAGTTCAATATGAGTACTATAGTAACATTTTTATCGTACTCGTGTCGTGATTGTCGGGGCTGATTTCAAAGTGGGTAGACGACAAGAGTGGTCTCTTGTCGTCTACCCACTTTTCCATAAGATTCGACCGGAGGACGAGAGCCAAAGGCCAAAGTGCTAAACTTATTACGGCGGGAGGCTTTCGCAGATTAGGCCAGACGACCAGAATTAGGGCAGATCAAATCATTTATTGATTTTGGCCGTCTGCCTTAAGCCCGGCTTAATATTAGTATGAGCGTTCATGACCAAGATTTTTGTGTCATCGTTTCACGACCAAAAGTGGATAAAAACAATAGATCAATGAAAATACCTTCCGAATGAAATGAAAATCTGCCAAAAATTCTGACCGCATTTGCAATTTATGGCAAAACATTACCTAGCAAGGTGTTTCATAGTAATCTGTAAAAAATTTCAGAATGTAGCTTTACGATAGATTTAAGATACCGATTACACAATTTTCAGACACTAGTAGCGTCACACCTACCCAGCCGTCTTAATGCGTAATGTATTTGGCAAGAGCAAAGGGCAAAGATTATGAAAAATCAACTAATCACATCCGAGATGAAAGACGCGATGTGGCTTTCCGTCTAGGTGATTGGTCGATTTTTTATTCTCTTTGCCCTTAGCTCTTTCCGAATTCATTACGCAATAAAGCTGGAGACCATTAAAATTTGAGAAAATTGAAAATGATGCAAAAAAATAAACCTGAAAACAATCTTTTGAGAATCTCGGCAACCATACCTACAAAATATTAACAAAAACAAAATAACCAGGCTGCTATGAAACAGGTCGGTTTTGCCTTTTTTGAAAATGCGCTCAGGCCACATGTGACGCGCAAAATGTCTGAAAATTAACTTTTTCATAATAAAATTACGAAACCTATGTACATTTTTAATAGCAGACATAGGTACCTTTTGTAATAAAACCGTCTGCTTATTATTTTTTGACATCATCATCATCATCTTATCCGCCGAAAGACGACCACTGGTGGACCTATACCTACCGCAATTCAGAAATCCTGTCCATAACACTGTGACGTTTCGGGCTGGTACTTCCCAGTTAAGATTCATTTAGTCTAAAGATTATAAACGGTTTTGACTGTAAATCTTTGAAAAATGGTTTTGGTCGTGGTGGTCGTGGGCTCTCGTAGGTACTGTAGGTAATAATATTATGTTTGGCTCGCTCCGTTCAAAGCCTGTTCGTCTACTTAGAGCAGTCCAATGACAAGACAATTATTATTATCCGCTTGAGAGGTAATTAGCTGACACAATAGTAAAACAATGGCGTCAAGTGCCACATGTCCATGCACATGTCCCTTTTAGCGATCAAGTGGAATAAAGCGTCTCAACAGCTATTTAATTTAGAATCTTAATTCTTTATTGAAGTTCCTATACAAAGACGAGCTAAACTTGTTGTATGATTATTTTATCAAATCTAAATTCTTATCTTCATAAAATTTTATCTTCTAAATTTAACGTAAGTAAAAGACCGTAAGAAGCGTGAAATGGAACGCTTTATAGATGATAGTATTATATTGTCTGTGCTTTTTGACGCTTAATCGGTGTTACCATCCCAGTAATAAAAATATTTCCCGTAATTGCCGTAAAATATAATACTGCTTTTCTGTTAAAAAATTAAAGAAAATTGTTTATAATACAAAAAAAAAACTATTTATTTTGACAAAATGACGAAAATAAAGGACATTTGAAAGTTACAAAACTTCAGCTTTTTTCTTTAACTCGAAGATGCTTATTTGGATTTGTTTAAAGAAAAATGATGAAAGTTTAGTTTTTGATATTGCAACTCTACTGTCCTCATTATTGTGAATTGGAGTCGAGTGTTTTTATTTATTTTTAAAGAGGAAATCTTGAAAAGTATGGCGTAAATCTATTATTCCACGTATTTTCGTTGATCTCTAAGTATATTTTCACTCCTTGGGAGTCCTGTGTACTCATAATGTCGAGATCAAGTTCTACGGAAGATATTCCCGAACAATGTAAAGTGAGTTAGATGTTTTTTTTATTGTTTATTTATTCATTGTCCGTCGTACGTCGTGACCTTTGCTCACATTCGCTGTTTTACAAATAAAATATTTGTAAACAACGCTGTAATTATATGGTATTTACAAAGGATTTATTTGGTATTGCGTTATAAAAATGCTCAGTTTTGTGTTATTATGTCGGGCAGGAGATTCTCGATCACAACTTAGTCGCAATAGACGCGTTCCAACAAGACAGGCATGTTGTTTTTATTGTTGATAGGCATTTTGTGTATCCTCTAGTCTGATCGTAATTATTTCATATTAAATGCTGAGTCAACAAAACTGCAATAAAATAATACTCAACAGAAATGATTATAAATCTATGTAGGAATAATGTTACCTAGTTTTTTCTTTGCCATTCATGTAAACACAAGACACACCCATGTAAACACAGTTTTCTAAGTGGTTTTCCTTCCTAAGTTCACCATTAACATTTTTCTAACTGAACTAAGATTTTAATCAAATAAAAACATTACTGCTTGACATAGTCTTTACATAGAAACTTATCTTGTATAAGCTTTGTGCCATACCTCTACTCTCACCTATTTAACTATTTTGGGAGATGAATTGTCATAAATTCTTCCTTAGGGCTCACGTTTGGTAAAAAGGCATCCTTGTGTAATATGTTATATTTCTAGATCTAGGTCAGGTAGCCTACATAGGCGTTGCGCCTATACATTGTTGTTGGTGTACCTAAATTGTTTGTCCGTCAGTGAATTAGGTTTTTTTTTTTACCTAAATGGGTTCACATTATTTCATCCTATTGTTTACCTACAGGTAGAAGATAAATTAATAGACAAGGCTGTCTGGTGAAAAACTATTATACCTATCTCAACTAATTGAATTAAAAGTATTTTTACTCTTAGAAACTAATAAGAGCATGCTCATTTATCATTGTGATATTCAGTGTCAGAAAAGTTGAAAGGGAATGATTTGTCTTGGTATGATCATGTAAAGAGCAGAGAGTCATATTACCAAAAGAGGTAAATCAATCTGCCTAGCTTTTTTCAAATAGGTATAATGAACTCAGAGCTCTCCTGACCCCTTGGCAAGACTGGTTTTTTTTTAATACTTAGAGGGTAGATACAATAATTTATTAAAGAAAAATCACATCACATCACACTAATATTATAAAGGCGAAAGTTTGTGAGTGTGTGTGTGTTTATTACTTCTTCACACTCAAATGGCTGGACGGATCTGGATAAAATTTGGCACAGAAATAGATTATAGTCTGGAATAGCACATACATACACAGGATACTTTATTACCCCATGAACATGTTCCCCTCGGTAATTTTGGACATTCATGCAGGGGAAGCTGCTGGCAGTAGCTAGTAATAATTAAAATTTTAAGATTAACCGAGCAGAAGACTGGTGTGGCTCAAAAAGACTGAGTGGTAGTGACTCCCTTTTCCGCACTTAGACTCGAATTTGGTCCTTTGTGCTTGGGGGCACTGGCTAACATAGCCAGCCTAGCTCTGTCCAAAAGCACAGAAGCTTCCTATCCAAAAAGATTGATGGTAATTGTGAGTAGCTATGAAAGAAAAATGGAGTAAGTGATGGCATGGTAGACAAAGGCAAGAAAATGATGAAGAATACGCTAATCCATTCACCATAAAAAAAAACATATGTATTTATACCTACATTTTCCTCATGATAACATTTTGATTAAATTAGTTATCTTTTGTTGTGAATATAAATTAGCTATATTGAATTTTCCAAGTGGTATCTCTTTATCATTGTAATTTTTACTCGTCAGATAAAAAAGATAAATTTATTAGTTGATTTGTCAGAAATAGGTACCTACAATATTTTCAATAATGTTTTGAATCCAGACATTGTAAAGATAATTCTAAATGGGTTTATTAGTCAACCGCAGCCCGAGTCCGCTTACTGCTGAGCATAGGCGTCTCTCTTCTTGTACCAAACCCCACGTCCATGTGCCAGCCTCATTCAGGTTCTATCTGCGATGGAAACTATGGCGTCTGCCCATCTCGCTGCCGGACGATTGAAACTATGGCGTCTGCCCATCTCGCTGCCGGACGATTGAAACTTCACCAGTCCTTGGATGCACACACACCATGACATGACACGATGCCTATGCCGCCTTATTCCATCTATCGTCACCGCGCCTCGCCCAGCTCCATTGCTTGTAGTCTAATCCTAACATATTAAATATTATCTTTTTTCTGCAAATTCCATGAAATTGTTCTGAATTTGGTCAGTATACTTCTGGAGATTATGTTTTACAAACATGTAAACAATCGTGAAACCTTTTGAAAATGTTAGTTTAGAAAACGCAACAATAATATTTTATGTCTGTCTGTCCATTTAAGCAGATATTTATAATTACTATTTAATTTGAGATTATTTTCATCATCATCATCATATCAGCCGAAAGACGTCCACTGCTGGACATAGGCCTCCTCTAAGCGTCGCCACATTGACCGGTCTCGTGCGTCCCGCATCCAGCGGTTCCCCGCAACCTTCACCAGGTCATCGGTCCACCTGGTGGGAGGCCTCCCACCAACCCAACGTCTTCTGGTTCGCGGTCGCCACTCCAGAACTTTTCAGCCCCATCGGCCATCCGTTCTGCGAACAATGTGCCCACTGCCACTTAAGTTTCGCAATTCTTCGGGCTTTATCAGTAACCCTGGTTCTCTTGCGGATCTGTACATTTCTGATTCGATCACGCAAGGATACTCCGAGCATATCCCTCTCCATTGCCCTTTGGGTGACTGTTAGCTTTCTGATGATGCCCATTGTGAGGGAACACGTCTCAGAGCCATAGGTTATCACTGGCAACACATTGGTATGGATACCGCGCAACTGCCCGAAGAGATTATTTTACTTTTTATTTCTTTTTTATTTATTATAGGCTCGCGCTTGACCACCATCTCACCTGTTGGTAAGCGATGATGTGAAAGAAATAACTATAACACACATTTATATAGAATAAATGTGTGTGTAGAAATAACCTATTCACTCTTGACTAAGATTAATTATAGCCCCAGGCTGATTTGGTTTTAAGTGGAGAAAAAATATACAGACAGACATATACCATGTATTTCTATCCATATTGAAAATGTTAGGCAAATGTGTATATTTATGCCCCATGCATTGGAGGCAAAGTTATTGCCATAACCTATGGCATGATTATGACTGTGACTGACCTACAACTGAGAAATACCATATAGAAAAACCTAGTAACACTGCACAATGAATCAATACATTGGTATACTAAATCTGTAGAAAAGTCATTTTTGCACATCGAAAATATTTCCAAAAAAATATACTTAGTCAGGTTGTTAAAGGATAACCAACAGAACCCATTCCACCATTTTCAGCGATTTTTGTCTGTTTGTTAGTAGTTGTGCACGCATCACGTAAAATGTACGAAGCCAGTATAGATAACTTTTATAAATAAAAAAATTACGTTACTTGAAGTATTATTTAGTATTTGTTTCATCGCAATCGGTTCACTCTATCAAAAGCTAGAAGAAGTTAAATATCACAACACCGTTAGACTCCATATTCGATAGATGGCGTTGACATCATTTTCTGAATGGCGGTGTTAAGATTCTCCACGGGAGAATGACAAAAAAATTGGTAGGTAGCAAAGCAAGGGAAATAGGGTAGGTAGGTAGGCAAGTAGGGTTGGGTAGGCAGTTGACGGGGGCGAAACCCCGGGCACAGCTAGTTATGAATTAATTGCAGCAGTTAGATTATAATGACTTAGGCCTTGCACTACGGCACGCTAATTCAAGGTCATTTTTCTTTACCGTGTAAGTATGAAAATTCTATGCTTATCAACAAATATCAATTGCGTGCGACTGAAAATATTTGTTATACTGATAAGCTTATCTGAATTGTAGATGTTTTTTCCAAATTTAGAAGGGTAATTATGTAACATAAGTATATAAAAAATTGAAGGCCCCATGGATGGATGCTAATTGATAATTGCAGCTTGTGGATAAATACCCACCTTATTACCGACTTCAAAAAAAAGGAGGTAATCAATTTGACACGTATGTATGTAATATTGTTGAAATTGCTAAATATTCACATACGTTACTCTATGTGGGCTTCTAAACACGTGTGCCAAAGTCATAAGTGTATGTTTGTCCACGCATTTCTACAAAACTACTTATCGGTTCCTGTTTTTTTATTGGATTAGGTATCTCTCAATTTAGGCAATAATGCAAGTTTCATCAAAATCGTATCAGCAGTTTTCAAGATATAGAAAATACAACCAAACTCCTTAGCAACAAACAGCATGAATGTGTAAATTGAGTTATTATGGGTATTTTGTCCATCCTTTAGGCTACCTTACTATAGAACTTGCTCACTTTTTAGAATTATTGAAATATATAAAATGAAAGAAATAAAAACTTTTTACAATACAATAAACCGACTTCAAAAGCAAATACTAAAAAGTACAAAATAACTTTCGTTTCGGATGTTGGTTTCGCAAAACGATAAAAAAAGAAGAATTAAAGACACCGGCTTCCGAAACGAAATTTATTTTGCATATTAGTATTTTACTTTTGAAGTCGGTTTATATTTCTGTGAAAAAATTTTTTAAATGGCAAAATCTTGGGCGAATTTGTCCAAATTATGCTTTTAGCAGAAATTGGTAATTGTGCTAAAGGGCTAGAAAGTTATTTTTTCCTTATAATTATATATGTAAAGTCTTTAAACAAATAAAAACCTATTTATCTTCAATTTATTAAAAAGGAGCAAGCAATTTGTTGTTTCTCGCGGTTTCACTCACTTCGCTTATCCTGCCCGGAGGAACTATTTAAGTGTAGCTTTCTAAAGTAGGTATTGTTAGTAGTAGTAGTTAGTTAAGTAGTATTTTGGAATCGCATCTACGAGTATTTATTAACTTTTACAATCATGGAAATAAATGGTGATCTGATGATAAGTGGTGTAAAATGATGATCGAGTGGCGTCCAAGGACTGGAAGAAGTGTTGGTCGTCCGGCCGAGATGGGCAGTCGACATTATTGCCATCGCGTGTAGAACCTAGATAAGGCTACCACAGGAAGGTGGAGATAAGCACAGTAAAAAAAAACCCGACTGCTTAAGAAACGAACCAAAAAGACGTTCTCTGTAAAGTGCAAAAATAAATAAACAAGAACAAAATCATGCTGTGCAGTCGGAGGATACACATTCGCGAGCTGGCTGACCAAAACCAGATGTATCCTCCGACTGCGACTTTTTAGTTCGCTTCTTAAGCAATCAAGTTTTTTGTTTTTTTGAATTAACTTTTTAATTAACATTTTTTTTTCTAAATTAGGTACCTTTAAACATAAAAGTGTCACCTTTTAAAATCCTTTATTTTGATGGGTTTGGAAGAAAAATAATAATTGGGCACCCACAATATGGCGCCCAAAAGCCGCCATTTTTCTTTTTTCCAATTTTAATGTAGCCAGTGACACTTGCAAGGTTAAATCGAATCGATTTACGTAAGACTCATCAAAATCAGGCAACGCGTTTTTCTCTAGAACGCCACATAGGAACAAACATGCATAAAAACATACATACATAGACTGATAAACACAATACCCTCCTTCGGCAGTCGGGTAAAAAGAGGCCTGTGCTTAGCACTGGGCGAAGTCGAACTGTATATGATGAGAAAACAAACAAGCTATTTTAGTTTATTTCTTAAGTTAGGTTAGAATTTAAAATTATGTAACAATGGCACTGTTGACAATTCAAATTCGTACATTGTAATTAGGTAAAATTCGTGGAACGATGTCATGACGCGCCAACAGCTTGGGAACGCCGTTGGGGCTTCGTGGGATTCTCTCAAGTCTAGATGTGTTTATTTATTCAACGAGCTCACTGTGACGCCGCATGATGTGTTTTTGACGAGGTTTTTTCAATTGCTTTTTAGGGTTCCGTTCCCGTATTACTAAGCTTCCGCTTTCCGTCAAAATGGCTATAACAGGCCTGTATCTTTGGGACTGTATTAAGTTATTGCTAGATACTTAAAATTTTCACTAAACATGTGTCAAGGTGCTATGGCCGTAATAACAAAAAAATATTGTGTGGGGCCCCCATACAAGAAACGATTTCTTTTCGCTCTGCCGTAAAATCTATCATACATAAAATCAGCAATCAACTTGGAAGATTATAGGACTAACATTAAAGTATAAAAACAAATAATAACAAATGATCATGTATCAACGTATATATTTCGATACTCGCAAAACCTACGTGCCCTTGCCATTGACCTAGAATGGAATCATAAAATTTAGAAAAAAGCGAAGTCTCTCAAAGGTACGGAACTTCTCGTATGCGACTCGCACTTGGCTCATTTTATTTTAGTATTTTTTCCTATCCATTGTTAGTAATATCATTGTTTACCTACAACCACACCGGGCGCCATGTTTCATAGACTCAAAACCAAATTGTTGTGGCAGCAGCTAATAGACGTTAGGAAGACTTGTTATTGACGTATTCTGAAGTCTTGTATTCTGACGTGACAAGGAACCGTCTATAGGCCAATCCAGTCCTCTCAGGCCATTGTTTTTTGTGTATTAAAACCCCTTCATCTTTTCAGGATCTGTTCACCCAGGATGGAGTCCTCCTCAAAGCGTGTCTGGGTAGACCAGTCACTGACCTCAACTCCATCGGAATGCTTTGCATCGTGCAGAACCAAGACGGCACCAAATGCATAGAGTGGAGGCCCAATGACCTGATCACCATTGACTCGGATACTACAGATCAAGAGTGGGCGGTCGTCAACACTATTGGTATGTCTTATGCTAAAAGTAGATTTATTAATTTGTAGTTTTAGATCGCTGCTACGGCGGCGAGTGGTGGTGTCGTCACTTTTTATCAAGCTTCTTTAGGTCTTATTGTTGCGGAAGCCACGATTCGGCAGTTCGGTGTACGGTAAGCGATCTGCCTACAGCCTAATTGCTTAAGTGAATTCGACAAGGCAAACGGTTTAACTGCCATCAATCGACCAATCACATACGAGATGAAAGACGCTATGTGGATTTCGGTCTATGTGATTCGTTGATTGATGGCGGTCAAACCCTTTACCTTGCCGAATTCGCTTACGCAATTAGGCTGCTGAAGTCTCGACGCTATTCGATTTTTATCACACCGAGCGATTTTTACTGAACGAACAAACTAAATAATACGTGCGCGATATCGTTTATCCCACATTGCGTCGCGTTATCAGGAAAATCTCTTAGTGCTGCTATAAACCTCGCGATGGTAGTGGGAGTCACTTGATACTTATTTTTCTTAAGAGGAAATGGGGTCGCAGAGCTCCGGCTGAATTTCTTTAGTAAAAAGTCATATTTCGAGGTTTGGCTCTCGTCTATTTTCTCCTCCAATATAGGATCAATTTAAAAGATTTGCCATAAACTGAAAAAATAAAGATATATACTGTGCCCCTATGTTTTTCTTTTTTTTTCTTTTATAGTTGTCAAATTTCTACACTAGGCCTCTATTGACAGCGCAATTTTGAGCATTTCATGAGGGTTCTAGTGCTTTTAAAGATAATGTAGCACCAAAAAGTAAAACATAGAGGCACATTAAATATCTTTCCCTACTCTTAAGCGCTGCACTGGACTGAAATGGCACTGGTACACTTACACCTGGGATCACAAAACTTCTGTGATGACATCCCTTTAATCCTTGCATTATGAACTTTATGCACAAAAGTTTCTATGTATGTAATGCTTGCTTTTCACGACGGCGTAGGCCTTTTACTAATATGCATCTACTTGACAACAGGTGATGGTAAGCAGCCCTGTAAATAGCACAATTTCAAACCTTGGGTTGCTACTGAGTATTTTGCCATAACCCAAGCACAAACCAGTATTTGTGTCTATTACCTCTTTCTAACAGATTCTTTCTTCTTTTATTTCTTTCCAACAAAAATTCTAAAAGATTGTCTGGTAAAAAAATGGCTGAGGTATTAATTTCACCTCTGTACGTTTGTGTGCATGAAGTATTAAATAAATCAATTCTACCTGTTATTTAGTTGTAGCTGTAAGTTTAAACTGTCAGTCTTCTCCTTATCAGAATGTTAAAGAGAAAACGTAATTGAATAGCCTTCACCTTAACTAATATGATACCACCACCAGGTCGCCGTCAGCGAACCTTCAGTGGCAACATAACGTCGGACTACGCAAACGCCCGCGCTCGCATCATTAAGATACCCATAGAAGAGCTGAAAACCTTCAGGGTAACCAGAAACAACCAGCAGATGCAATTTTCAACCAAACCAGGAGTCTGGCAGAATACATTTTACTTTCAACACGGCAATGCAGAAATCTTCGTCGCGTATTTAAAGAACCATGTGAAAACAGCGAAGACTAGACATGACAGAAATACTTATGTCGTTGTGGAACCGAATATGGAGACCCAAGTACTGAATAAGTCATTTGCGGAGCTGGATATTTTTACTGAGAATACGACGGATGTCGTGTGGAATTTGGTGTCGAATTTCAAGCAGAGGCCCTATGAGACTACTATGGAAGCATTTTCGAAGCTAACTGATATTGGTAAGTATGCATTTTTAATCATTGGTCTCCTTAACAAAAGCTTAACTAATCAGCTTTTTAACGTTCCCACTGCTGGGATACAGGCCTCTACTCTGTGAGAGATGCAATGGGCCTTAATCCATCACGTGGGCCCGGTGCGGGTTGTTTTTTTTTGTTTATTATCAATAGGCTCGCGCTTGACCACTATCTCACCTGATGGTAAGCGACGATGTGGTCGACGGTGAAGCACGCTTGCCTAAAAGTAACCTATTCACTCTTGACTTAAAGACCCCTAGATTGTAGATATCGGGAAACACAGACTCCGGCAGGGAATTCCACCCCTTAGCTGTACGCATAATAAAAGTGTCCCTAAAACGTTTTGTGCGTATGGGTGGGATGTCCACCATGTACCGATGACGCATCGCTGTGCGTCTGGTTGTCCGACGATTGAACGGGCTAGGCGGAATTAAATTATGCAATTCCATCGCACACTCCCCGAAATGTAACCGATAAAAAACCGCCAAGCTGGCAACTCGACGATGATGTTCAAGGCTCTGGAGCTTTGATTTGACCAGTGCCTCATTGCCGATAGTCTCTTGGCCCGCTTTTCGATCGACTCTAGTGCATCAAGCTGGTATTTGGCAGATCCGTCCCAGAGATGAGAACAGTACTCCATGCAAGATCGAACTTGCGCCTGATACAAGTTGAACAGTTGTTCCGGCTGGAAGTACTTTCTCACCTTTGCAAGGATCCCCAACTTTTTGGAAGCCAGCTGAGCCTTTGCCTCTTTGCTTTTGGATGTCACATGTCTTCGATTTCTTGGTTCTAAGCATGCCGGTTTCCTCATTATTTAGAGCAGAGGTGATGAAATAAATTACACAAAGTTAAGCGTCTGGGTTCGAAGCCACGAACTATGACATGTAAATCCGGGCCCGTTGCCACTGGGCCACCTCCTGGCTCCTTAAAGGTCTAAAAATCTTCGTATCAGTTCAGAAATAGAAAACTGCAATCCGTTAATGCTATGCAGCTA
The DNA here is from genome assembly GCA_947562075.1 of Orthosia gracilis. Lineage (NCBI taxonomy): Eukaryota > Metazoa > Arthropoda > Insecta > Lepidoptera > Noctuidae > Orthosia > Orthosia gracilis. The sequence continues at coordinate 26,637,647 of OX387266.1, forward strand.
AAACCTCGTAGAAGTCTTCGAGAAATTATACTGTCAAATGTAATTCATGACACCTTCCGACTTCTTGAACTATAATAAAGAAAGGTGGGTAAAACCATGTGCAGTATGCACATGGTTTCTTTACCCACCTTTCTTTTTGTTATCGGGAGGAAACCTTCAAAAGTCGCCTGGACTCTTGGAGAAAGACCACAGAGTGTGGGATTTTTACTTCAGTAAGACCACCCCGGTGATCACCATCAGCATATCGAAGTCGAACGCACATCATCGAACTCCCCGGAAGTCCCTCTGTGCAACGCTTGTTAAGGCAAATCCCTGGGGAGATAGTAAAGGAGTTTCACCTGAGCCTCGCTTTTAACTTTTAAAGGATTTGACCAATTTTCTTGATTGGTTAGAATGCAAAAAAACTCATGATAAATACCACTGGTAACGCTATTTCTTCCTTCTTTCCAGTATACTTCGGCAACGAAGAAACGAACGGCAAACGTCTCGTCTCAGAAGAAGTAACAGATTTGCTAACAAAGAGTATGAGTGGCATTGAAGATGCTACCACAGTGACCAGGAGCGAAGAATACGAGGTCATCAGTGTGAAACCTACACTGCCGCCGCGGCCGTGTATACCTAGGTAAGAGTTGCTGCCAGCCTAGCCTAATGATCCAGGCAACGCTGACTGTGGCTGCAAACCAGCACTGGGGCTCTGTCTCGCACACGAGTTCCATCTGGCCTTTCTAAAGAACATTCCCAATAGATCCGTGTATATCCTTCTTTTGCCTTAAATGAAGACAGAAACGAATGGGAATGAGAGTATCAGCATTCTCAGCGCTTGTCATTCGAGTGAATGATTTGCTTGCATTATTGCACAATTTTTATATCCAAAGCGGGCTTAAGCGGGTAATAGTTTCTGTTCTTAACCTGAGCCATACCTACTCGTATACTACACGGTCAAGATAAATGAGCATCCGAAATTTCAATGTGACTCTGATGTCAGATTGTCGCTATTAAAGCGAAGGCGGTGCGCCGCAGGGTGGCGGTTAGCAGTCAGGGAGTGGCATCGTTTGATATTGCGGGTGCCCAGTTATCTTGAGCGTGCGGCGTGCTCTAGTGCAGAAACCTAAAGATCTTCTCCAAACAGTAGCTACTGAAATAATAATGGAAGTGAAGGTTATCTGTAATGGGTCATTGATACTAAATACCGATAAAGCAAACTGCACGTGAATTGATATAAAGACTCCTTAGTTCAATGCTTTCTTATCAAATGTGACTCATGTGTCTAAACGATACGAACTTATGATTATTAAGACATGAAAGTTGATATAGTTTACTTATTTTTAACCGACTTCAAAAAAGGAGGAGGTTTCTCAATTCGACCGTATATATATATATTTTTTATGTGTGTTCGCGGATAACTTCGTCGTTTATGAACCGACTGGCTTCTGCTAGCGGCTTCGCCCGCGTGAAATTCTAAAATTATCCCGACGGAACTTATTCCCGGTATAAATAAGTATCCTATGTGTTATTCCTGGCTATAATCTATCTCTGTGCCAAATTTCATCCGGATCCGTCCCGCCGTTTGAGCGTGAAGAAGTAACAAACATTCAAACACACAACACTCACAAACTTTCGTCTTTATAATATTAGTGTGATTTTGATGATTATTTTTTGTTAGAAAGGAGATCTTGATAAGGAAACCAGGATCCGATGATGGCATCCCAGTGAAATCAAGGGAACTCCTCAAATATTATAGGCATACATATAGCGATTTTGGTACTTTATTAACAATGCAATCATTTACACTCAGAAAGTGTCATTTGGTGAAATGGAGCTGGTGAAGAAGACCACTGATGGCCACTGGAACTCCTTAATGCTAAGTATGTCACGGGTATTAGATATATCTAATAGCTTACCGACTATGAAGCAAACACTTATAAATAAATGGTATTGATGAAAATGGTAACATCAAACTGATCTGACGATGAAGCGGGAAGGTAGGCACTGGAACTCCGAAATAAAACAATGGATCCTAGTCGTGTTTTGGGCTTATTGGAATCTTCATGACTTTTACTTTGGCTATAAATGGTTTTTATGGTATTTGGAGATACCTACCAAAACTAAAAAGAGATAATTAAAAAACTTTTTAACAAAAAATCAAACCGACTTACAAAACACTACTAAGCGAACAATAACTTATTTTTCCGAAGTCGGGGTCGAAAAAACGAAAAATAATAGGTACTAAAGACACCGACTTCGGAAAGGAAGTCTTCGGTTTTCGCTTTGTAGTGTGAAAGTTGATATAGTTTACTTATTTTATTTAGTAGTAATTTTTTCTGTCTACTTCCATTTTTATGATGTGAAACATTAATGCGGCGAGGTGAGGTTTCGATGTTTCACATGAGGTAAAATGTTTTTAAGGATTCCATTCCTTAAAAAAGAAAAAAATCGAAACCGCGACGCGTAACTGGGCAAACGGGAGGATGAGCTGCAAGTGGGGAAATTTGAAGTTGGACGTCGGAATCACCGGTGTCACCAGTATTGGCCAGTTTTATGGAGAAGGAGGGCCTGTATATGATGCATTCCTTCTTCAGAAAGCGTGAGCACAGGAAGTGGACCTGGCAAAGCCCCGATGGTGCAACTAAAAACGAAATCGACTTCGTCATGTCAACCAAGAAGCAAATGTTCAATTATGTCTCTGTGATCAATTCGGTGAAAACTGGGAGCGATCACCGCATGGTTAGAGGCACATTGAACATTAATATCAAGCTTGAAAGGTCTCGACTGATGAAGTCTACGCTCCGCCCAGCACAAGTACGGATCCAAAACCCCGAGACCTTTCAGCTCGAACTCCAAAATAGTTTCGAGTGCCTAGGGAGCTCCGTGGACGAATACAGCGATAGGTTTGTGGAAGCAGTTCATACGGTCGGGTCTAAGTTTTTCAAGATCCGCCGTACAGATATAAACAAAAAGCTCTCTGATCCTACTCTCAAGCTCATGAAGCAGAGGCGTGAGATGATCCTGCAGTCTTCAGACGATGCGTTGAAATACCAGCAGCTAAATAGACGGATCCCAAAGTCCTTAAAAAGCGATCTCCGCCGCTTTAATACCGAAAGTACTAAAGAAGCGATTGAGCGGAATAAAACCTCCAAAGTCTTTGCAAGAGATCTGTCTATTGGGCAGACCGCCAAACCGGAGCTTCTTAGTGAGATCGAGAGATTCTATGAGCAGTTGTACACATCAACCGGTAAACCCGTCGCGAATCTAGCAAATGACCCTAGAGCTAGATTGACCCGACATTATACCGAATACATTCCGGTTGTCAGCCTGTATGAGATTAGGATGGCTCTGAAACAGCTTAAGAACACCAAGGCACCGGGTGATGACGGAATTACGGCCGAATTCCTGAAGGCGGAAAACCAGTACTAAATGCCCTTCAGAAGTTGTTTAATTCCGTCATATTTGAGGAAAAAGCGCCCCAGGCATGGTGCAAAGGTGTGGTGGTACTCTACTTCAACAATGGTGACAATACCCTACTGAAGAACTATAGGCCTATCTCACTTCTTAGCCATGTCTACAAGCTATTTTCAAGAGTCATCACGAATCGTCTCGCGCGCAGATTTGACGATTTCCAGCCTCCTGAACAAGCCGGATGCCGCAAAAGGCTTCAGCACCGTAGACCACATACATACGCTGCGGCAGGTTATACAGAACATCGAAGAGTACAACCTGCCTCTCTGTGTAGCGTTAATGGACTATGAGAAAGCTTTCGATTCGATCTTGACTTGGGCTGTACTGCAGTCTCTCCAACAGTTCCAAATTGGCTACCGGTACATCTAAGTGTTGAAGTGTTTGTACAAAAACATCACCATGTCAGTTCGACTTCAGGTTCAGACCTCGGAACCCGTCCTTCTGCAGCGAGATGTGAGACAGGGAGACGTCATATCTCCGAAACTGTTTACTGCTTCACTGGAGGATATCTTCAAGGTTCTGGACTGGAGAGGGCTAGGCATCAACGCCAATGGCAAATACATCACTCACCTTCGGTTTGCCGACGATATAGTGGTCATGGCTGAGACCATGGTGGACCTCAGTACAATGCTCGATTATCTCAGTAGAGCTTCCGAAGTAGTGGGACTTAGGATGAACGAAGACAAAACCAAGGTGATGTTGAATGCCCATGTTACACCCACTCCTATCAGAGTCGGAGACTCTACACTCGAAATTGTGGTCGATTTTGTCTACGTGGGACAAACGATCCAGTTGGGTAGGGCCAACATCGTGGAAGAGGTCAACCGTCGAATCCTACTCGGCTGGGCGGCGTTCGGGAAGTTGCGTGGATCTTCTCGTCCAATTTACCCCAGTGTCTCAAGACAAAAGTCTATTAGATTAGTGTGTGTTGCCAGTGATCACCTATGGGACTGAGACGTGGCCGTTCACAATGTGCCTCATCAGAAGGCTTACAGTCACCCAAAGGGCAATGGAACGGGCTATGCTCGGAGTTTCCTTGCGTGATCGAATCAGGAATGTAGAGATCCGCAAGAGAACCTGGGTTACCGACATAGCCCGAAGAATTGCGAAACTTAAGTGACAGTGGGCAGGGCACATTGCTCGCAGAACGTATGGCCGATGGGGCAGGAAAGCTCTGGAGTGGCAACCGCGAACCGGAATACGTTGCATCCCACCAGGTGGACCTATGACCTGGTGTAGTTTGCGGGGATCCGCTGGATGCGAGATGCACGGGACCGATCAATGTAGCGACGCTAGCGGGTGGCCTATGTCCAGTCCAGCAATCAAAAGAAACGTTTATGCCGCACCAATCTAGGAATTTGTTCATGTATCGTGGGTGCGTTTACAAACATGTAAACTCACATACACAAGACATATAAATATTTGTGCCGTGCGGGACTCGAACCCGTGACACGTAGCGCAGCAGCCGATCGCTCAATCACTCCGCCAACCGTGTCGATTCTTATCGTATGTCGTGATTTTGACACTCGCAAGGGAATCGAAGCCCGTACTTCCCGTTGACCGTTTTTTTTTTGAAGGTATTCTTTAAAAAACAAATTAATATAAAAACAACAAACCCGACTGCTAAAAAATAACAGAAAAGAGAAAGACAAGTACTAGATATAATTTATACATTAATTATTATAAGGTGCTGCAGGCAAAAATTATAGAAAAACCGACCATAACTTCGTTTTTTACCGCTAACGCGTAAAAACCATAATGTTTAATGTGTTGTTTTTTTCTTTTCAGTTGACTATTTTTTAGCAGTCGGGTTTTTGTTTTTATAATAATTTGTTTTATTTTAAACTTTTTAGTTGTGGTAAAAGATTAGTTATTTTGCTATCAAAGTAACGCTTATCTTAAATTTGTTCCAAAATAAGAACATAAAGGTGTTACAATATGTATATTTTTAATTAAGCTAATAAGCTTTCATTTAATACCCATATTATTGGATACAGAAAAAAAAATTTATCACCCCCTTTTTTAGGGGGTAGGGTGCTATTTTTAAAAATCAGCCTATGTCACTTTCACAATTGAGACCAATCCAACGACGCCTTATATGTCATAATCCGATAAGCCGTTTGGGCTGTAGAACGTGCTATAGAAATGGACATACACACATACGCTCGAAAAACATTACCCTCCCGCAGTCGGGTAAAAAGAGCTAAAAAGCTACACAATCGCTTTGTGTCATAGGCATTTTTTTTAGCTCGGAAAAGTACAAAAAGTGTATTTCTTAACGGGAGTGAAACCGCAAGATAATGCTATATTTAATATATATAAGTCTGCCTACATAATTATATAAAAGGACACTGTATACCAAAATGTTAATATGATATTGTTTCTTTATTCCAGAGGTACTCCCTTATCGACCGAAAAATGGACTGGACTTCAGGATACAGAAGGAAGGATTACAGAAGTTGAAGGAGTCAAACAGTTAATATTCAGAGGGGTGAGTATACTATATAAATTGTATCATGTACACAGATTATATAATACTAGCATACAGATGTCTCATCCCATACAAAGAAACCGTGAATTGTAAGTGATTACCTTAATGCTTTGTTAGTAACTTAAGACCATCTCAAAGAATAATGGGTTTTAAACATCGTTATTTTTACAAGCTTTTATTTAACTTGCAATGTATGTATGTATGTAAGTGTGTTCAGGTCAAATCTTGCAACTAAATTTTAAAGCAGTTATCCTTCACTGAAATTTTGCATACATGTTAAGTTTGGATGACAATGCATGGTTATCTAAGTGACGTCATTCTTAACCCAATATGGCGGAAGGCGCAAAATGGCGGACTAATATAATTTTCATGATATGGGTATCAAATGAAAGGGCTTGCTGAGAAAAATACGAAAAAATCTTGTTTAAAAAAATTTTTAATGAATGATTTTTGTACTGTGTTTGTTTGTTTTTTTGTTCAAACAGCCGAAATAAATTTATGAGATAAGTACCCGTGACGTGCTCCCAATTAAGTGTCAAAACACAGATTCTATCACAGTTGCTATTGAAATCATTTGCTGTTGACCTTTTAAACTGTTATGTTACTTAGTTTCTTAAAACATGATCAAATGGTGTGGCATGCTGTTCCTGTTTTCGCTTCTTCGTTTTTTATTTAATGATATTTTAATATAGAGGCGTTACTTAATTCTAAACTCGCCAAACATTGCCGTTTGATGGCGTGAGGCGCTCTAACATCACAATGCACCACCTTACGTACATACCTACTACTACTTATATATTAATCTTATACAATGTACATATTTAGTTCTGTACAGGATAGCAATCCTGTAATACGTTTTTTTTTTAATTTTGTTTTATTTGTTATTTCACTAAATTTTACTTTTTCTCTTAATAAATCTGTTTAGTTTTTTTTTTTTGACACTGAATTCCGAAAATGAAGTTATTTTTCATTTTGTAGTGTTTTTATTTGGAAGTCGATTGCATTTTTTTGTAAAAATGTATTTTATTTTTCACTTTTAATTGAGGTACCCAATTGGCACGTTCTATAGTAAGATACCTATAATGCCAGCATAGATAACCTATTCGAGTTCATGAAACTTGAACATAACCGGTGAAATGAGAGTGTACCAAGGTGAACTGTACACATCTATGTACCCCTTTAGAGCGTACTGGCGTGATGTTATGTTATGAAATGGTACAAACAATAAACAGATATGCGATTGCAGCAATCCAGAGGAATTTTCTGTCATTTATTGTAGAGTTCTGTTGTATATCTTCGAAGTTCTTCATCATGGGACCAGTTTGGAAACATACTTTTACAAACGAAAAAAGAATTTTCCAAACCGATCCACAATTGACGGCGAAATCGGTGAATATACATTAACGCATTAGAACATACGATCGGTGAACATACATTACAAGCTCTACTGCTGTGAATGAGGTCCTGGGTTCGTTGCCCGGATCGGGGAAGTGTTATTGGGTTTTTCCATCTGGAATGTATCAGTAGCAGTCCGAAGTTATGAATTGTGTCCGGTTGATGGCAATAAACTCGCCGCTATATATAATATAACTGGCGATAGTATACTTGCACCCCTGCCAAATCCCTCGGGGACTACAGGCACGGTGTTATGTTAAGTGCTAGTCGGCCACGCACAGAGCTGTCTGATTATTTGTATTCTTCTCCTTTCTCTGTCATATATTTGATATTTATTAGTATATTATAATTGCCAAGGGGTACCGTTTTACCTTACTGGGTTGTGGAGGTCAGATAGGCAGTCGCTCCACGTAAAACACTAGTGCTCAGCTGAATCCGGTAAGACTGGAAGCCGACCCCAATAAAGTTGGGAAAAGGCTAGGCAGATTGATTGATTAGTATATTATAATTATAGTATTGTATTTATGTATTTTATTTTATTATGTGTAAGTTATATTATTTATGATATATTGTACACTGACAGCCCTAAATTCATCTCCTCTTGCTCAGTCCATCCAAAGGTTGTCTGTAAGAGATTGCCTAGTGCGATAAGACCGCCCATTGTACACTTGTTTTTATTAATGTTTGTCCTGTATGTTTTTGTGGTGTACAATAAAGTATATAATAATAATTATACCCTGTAAAAAGCGTTTGTAATTTATGTCTTACAATCTTCTGCCAGCGGCTTCGTCCGCGTAAAAAGTGTTTTCTTATGCCAAAAGTACATTATACCGGGATGAAAAAGCCTATGTGCTGTTCCAGACTATAATCTATATCTGTGCAAAATTTCATCCAGGTCCGTTCAGCCGTTCTGGCGTGATTGAGTAACAAACATACATCTACCCATCCAAACTTTCACATTTATAATATTAGTATGATTAATTTATCAATTGTATGACGTGTATTAAACATGAAAATTATTATTTTTTCTCAGGGTGTAGCCCATTCCATAAGGCAGTCGGTATGGAAATATCTACTAGACTACCATCCGTGGCACATGACGCACACACAGCTAAAAGCACTGACCAAGAAGAGAACTGAAGAGTACTTCTCTATGAAGTTGCAGTGGAGATCCATGACTGAAGGGCAAGAATCCAGGTAAGAATAATTTTCTATACCTGGCATTTGCAGCAAGATCTTTGAAAACTATGAAACTAACACTCAAGACGATATATTCGCATTTGCCTCTGGCCACCATCTTGGATTTCAATTTTGACTTCATTTTCGGTATAAGAACCGTTTGACTCCAATGTCAGTAAAGACAATATGTCATGCCGTTACCATAGATTTTGATACTTACCTAATTTCGAGCTTCAATAACGCAGAAAAATAAATTGCAATTAAGCAAGCTATTTCGGGTATCTTCTATTCTATCATCAAGACCGAATAAAGGATTACAAGACCGAACCTTATAATACAATATTTACCATCTTTTGTTCTATTTTTTCTCCAGGTTCTCAGAATACCGAGACAGAAAAAGCCTAGTAGAAAAAGACGTGAACCGAACGGACAGGACCCACCCATTCTTCGCCGGCGACAACAATCCTAACTTAGTAGTGCTACAAGACATCCTGCTGACGTATGTGATGTACAACTTCGACCTGGGCTACGTGCAGGGCATGTCGGATATACTGGCGCCGCTGCTGTTGCTGATGGGGAACGAAGTCGATAGCTTCTGGTGCTTCGTCGGCTTTATGGACAAGATTGTGAGTGAAATTACCCTTTTAAACTATCATTTGTCGGTTTTCGGATTTTTTACGCTAAAACAAGATTTTTGCATCATGAGAGAGTCCATTGCTACATAAAGGGTTGTCGCAGGAAAGGTAACTTTTGATTATACTGTATTTATGGTGTCTATGAAGCCATCATATGGTCATGTTCTGGTGGTCATTGACTAAATAGCGCCTGGTCACCAAGACGAAAAATCAGGTAGTCTACTCTATGGCCTCTATAAAACTATTAAATTCTGCAAAAATTGTTAATCGAATTTGATGGTATTGATGGTTGACAACAACTATGCATGGAATGGGATCTAATTCTCGAGCCTTGGATCCTATCATCGTGTTTCTAAGATTATGACACGTGCGTTTGCAGTATCGTGTTTAATGAAGGTATCTAAGAAATAAACATGTCTTGCCTGTAAATTTGCACAAGTCCGTCTCAATCAATCGCAGGACTTGTCATGCGGTCACAGCATCAAAATCTGGAGTTTGTTAACAGCTTCTTTATGGGAGTCCGTTAAATGCTATTAATTCTTATAAAGTTATCGTACCTTTCAAAGACGTGGACCCCTTTATGTGACTAAAACAATCAAAAGAAAGAAGGGTGTTTTAAATAAGTCTACAATAATAAGCCGAGACTTTACTAATTATCAGTAAAGTACATCATACTAATATTATAAATGCGAAAGTTTGGACGGATGCATGTTTGTTACTCAATTACACCAGAACGGCTGAACGAACCTGGATGAAGTTTGGCACAGAGATAGATTATTCTCTGGAATAGGAAATAGGCTACTTTTAGTCCCAATATAATGATCCCTTGGGATGATAAAACATTTTACACGCTAGTAGCTTCATATGTCCTTATTCTATTTGAATCTTTTCCCCTCAGGCGTCAAACTTCGACATGGACCAGGCGGGCATGAAGCACCAGCTGCTGCAGCTACAACAACTGCTGACATTCGTGAGCCCCGAGCTGGCCAACCATCTCTCGCAGAAGGACTCCGGCAACATGTACTTTAGCTTCCGCTGGCTACTCGTCTGGTTCAAACGGGAGTTCTCGCATAGAGATATTATGAGGTGAGATTATAAACTTTTATCAGTAGGGATGATGACGAGGTAATGTATATAAAATGCATTGAACCTGCAAATTTGCAGTTGAAATGCAGTCCGTCTGTCTAGCTCTAGAGCCTTAAGGCCAAATTCACCATTCACTATATAAACTAAGTTCAACTGAATTAAGTTTAGCGTAATCTAGTTTAAAGATCAGTGTAGATCTCGTTTTACGTCAAACCGATTCCACCAGTACAATATTAACTGCGTTTACCAAAAGCAAGTTTAAATGGGCGAGGCCCCAAAAATGTCGTAACCGCGTTTTGTATTTATATTTTAGCCCTTTTTCCTCCCCTCTTTGTATTTGTATATAGGCTTGTTTTTTTATAATATTCAAGTGTATACTTATATGTTAATATATTTTTTACAACATTTATCAGCGACCTACTGCACTTACAAATGTGTTTTAAAGAAGCAATAACGAAACGCGTTTTCATTCGTTCACAGTGTTACAAGCTCAGAAAATGTTTTCCTAAAAATGGGTAGTATAATACAAAAATAATTTGAACTAAACTAAATAAAGTCAAATCATGTGGTAATTATAGTACGATATATTGTTTAGTTCATCATTTAATAGACACTATTTACAAAAAAAAAGTAGTTAACCTGTGTGGTACCACATCTATTAATGAGTATTAGTCAAACAATTATTCAATAAACTCATTCAATATTGGACGACAAACTATTTCCTCTTCATCATATCTTTCATCAAAAGCTAGTGCTATCGCCCTTTTCATTTTTATTTTCAACGAAATGACAAAAAAAAATCAAAATTAACAAAACAATATTAAATTAAAGCTTAATTTTACGCAAACGAGTCTCATAATTTTTTTTTCTTGATTTTATTTGACCAATTTGTCGGAATTATTATAGTTTTCTAGTATTAAGAATCTGTGAGCTAAGCTGCGGACGAACAGACGGACATAGCGAACACTTTAAATAAGTTGTGGAGTTAATTATTTGACTATTTGTTAAACTAAAAAATGATGAATAAACGCGTTTCACCGAAATTTTAAACCATTATTAGCATATTTTACCATTATTGGTTGAGTTAACTACGGATCTAAAAACTGGGCCTTAGCGCGAGTTTTCATTCGCGTTAACGGTTACTATTGTTTAGTTTAACTTGATTAATAAAAAAAAAACAGTTAACGCAATTTTTTAGTCATGCGTTGCTTGTAAAGTTCTCATAATCCTAATCCTAAATTATAGTTATTCGTTCTATTTTCAGGCTATGGGAAGTATTATGGACGTCGTTGCCATGTGCAAACTTCCACCTATTGATTTGTGTTGCCATACTCGACGCAGAAAAAGAAATTTTCCTCAGTAAAGATTATGGATTTACTGAAATTTTGAAAGTAAGTTCCTACTTTATTTAATTCTACGTCTAACTTTTTATTACTAATCGTTATTTTCCAGCAACTTGAAGCTAAAGTATACGCCAGATATAAAAACAATAAAAGTCATTGATCCGAATTTTACCAAAAAGTATAATTACGTAACTTAATAACATGATTTTTTGTTTATGGAGATATTTTAATAGTTTTGGTCTCAAATGAAAGGTATAGGCGTAAAACCATTATATCCGTTAAAATCATGTAAATCGGTTCAAGCGTTTATGAGATATTAACTCATTACTGAACGCCAAGTGAAAGGATCAAGAGCGCTCCTTACCGCGATACATTTGTAAGATCGTGTTAGCGACACTGCCTTTACAATTTTTTCGTATCGTTTTGAAATATTGGAATATATAGGTAGGCAGTTGTTAACGACTTTTATTTTTTTATTATCAGGCGGTGACTTTATACACATAGCGTATATGCAAATGATAGGCCACATCCTTTAGGTGTCTCGCAAGGATACCTACCTACTGATATGATGTTATACATCTGGAAAGCCGGGTATGGCTGTTTATCAGTAGATTATCCTCTTAGACTTTTCTAAAAGTGCTTTATTTGTGCTGTTCCTAATTACAAACATTTTGTGTTGTTAACAAATAACAATTTTGGATGACGAGTGTCAAGAAGGACATGAAGAAGTGTGTTTCTACTGGCGATGCTTAAGGTTACACTAGTCGATCATTCTTCCATACAAACGTTGTCTAGCTTATTACTCTACTGTTTGACGATGTACGTTCAAAATAAAAAGTGATAGCAATTTGTCTCATCATTATCTAGCCCTGTATGGAAACAAAAAAGTATAAAAGAAAAATATTTGAAAGTTATGAGCCTCGAAAGTTCCATATTTCAACACTAATTTTAACGTGTAACGGGACGTGGCGAGGTGTGCGAACAATAACAAATAATAATATAATATTACTAATTCTGTTTTTCCAGCACGTAAACGACCTCTCAATGTGCCTAGACGTCGACAAAATACTCAGTACAGCAGAAGGCATATACCACCAGGTGGTTTCCGCACCACACCTCACAGACCAGATCCGCATCATCCTAGGTCTCCCGACCCTCGGCATCACCACCTCCAGCTCCAGCCACTCTGACGATGAGCAACCTTCCACCTCGAAGGTCGACTCAAATGGTACGGTGAATGTGGATGAAAAAACCGGCATGTTCGGGCAGGATATGGACGAAGTTATGTATCAAATAGGCTTAGACATGAATTTTTAGGCACGGCGGTGATTATATGTTTTTATGTATATTTATGTAGTGGATTGGGTCGCTTGTAGTTAGTTGTACATATTTTCAGGCTTCAAACTAATGGCTGTAGCTTTCAAATTGAAACATTGATTTCAAATTGGGCGTTTGGTTAGCGAATTGGCATAAAAAAAAGCTGAGAGTAAATTTTCATTTAAGCGTATAATCCAGAACTAATATTTGTCCTCTCATATATAGCTCGTTCGTTATAGTTATTATATTTTAAACTCAGTCTTATTTAGAATTTGGTATTTATTAGTTTATTGTTTTATTTATTATTAATATCCGGTTGTTCATATTTTTTATTTTGTACACCTACCAGTGTCAAGTCCTTTTTAACCCAAAGGTTGACTGGTAGAGAATGCCTTCCTGCATTAAGCGCGCCTATGTATCACCATTGTACATAAAGTCTAAATAAATAAATGGGAAACAGTAATGCCATTTTCAAAGGCATGTCTATTATCTCAATAAGTGAATCGTCGGGCTATTTGTCATGGCTACCTACTAGGCCAAAATCATACACAAAAATAACCATGACCTTGAAATAAAGCGGCAGCAGTACATATTAACTTGATTTGATTGCTACTAACATTTGAATTAAATCAAGTGATTTTAGTTAGCAAAATGTATACTCACGGCGATGTTTTAACCAGGGACCGAAAACCTTTATAAATTACGGTACAGGTATCGAGGAATTTTGGTTCAAATTCAAATTCAAATTCAAAATTTTTTATTTCACATAGGCCTACATGGGCACTTATAAAACGTCGGCAAAAGGTTACCTATACGATTAAGGTAACCGCTATCTGGGTAACCCAAGAAGAAGAAACATATTACCTTTATTTAAGTTAACGTTTTAATCGGCGTTCGCCCGGTTCGCCGGCGCGCGTGGGTTGTCTCGACTCTTTGACACACATACAGGCGATGCGCGCCCTTTGACAGTTTGACTAATACCGACGGACGGCACGTATAAGATATAGGTAATTTTTATTTCGGTAACCGGTAATAATAAAGGTTGTATTCAATATTTAAAAATTAAGGTAACCTTTTAAAATACCTTTAACTAACCGAAAAATACCGGTATTCGTCGTACCGGTTTCGGTTCCTGGTTTTAACATATATAAATAACGATGCCATAATTATGTTCGCTTTTATATAAAACCTCAATTGCCACTGTGTATATATTTAAAGAAAAACAAAAAAAGAAAAAGATTTAGTTGCAAATAACAATGTTACAGTATCAACTTCAACGTAGTTTTGGTTTTTATAGCCTGTAATAGGGCTACCATAACTCAGTCTCGATCAGTGGATTGGTTTGCCTACGAAATATTTATGCATGCTTTGTATTTTAATCGCAAGAGTAATTTGTAGCGGCCCAATCCAAAGTACCTATCCAACATTTACATAGCTTGCTAACATATACATACACTATACATAGTAGATAATAGATTAGAAACAGCTAGGTACATTTTTTTCATAAAACATTTCAGGTAAAAATGTAAAGATTTGATCTAATTTTATAGGTAAAACATTTCAGGGCATTATTTTTAAAAGTTGAGATTAGCAATTGCATAGCAGCTTCTAAATTCTCTACAGACAATTTTAATATTCAGGGTGGAAAGGTGTGATAATATTTTAAAAACTGCTTCAAACCTCTTAATTGAACAACTTTCTACAAGAGTCTTTAGCTGAGTATACATTAGATCATTTTCGCGAGCATTACAGTGTAATGTAACGTTCTTACGAATGTTCGAGCCTGCTTTCAATGTTACACCAAAATGTTCGTTGGTTTTAAAAATCAGGTTTTAACAAAACATCGGGCGTCATGTTCGAAGTGTAGTTCGAGTAAATTTAAAAAAAGCGAATGCTCGATGTTCTGTTACAAGTAAATTCTCAAATATATAGGTACTAACCTATAGCCAATTGACAAAAATAAAATGGATTTTCATAGTAGACATACAGAGTTATCATCAGCTGACCAAAATTTTTTTTTATCATCACCATCATAATTTGAGCCGAAAGACATCAACCTCCACCAAGTTTTGCCACACTTGTCGGTACCGTGCGTCTCACATACACCGGAAAATTTGTATGGAAGAGATTTTTTTTTTGAGAAATGATTGTTACTTCCTATGAGAAAGTTGTTCGTTTACATGGGCTGAAGCAGTTTTTAAAATATGATCACACGTTTTTGTTACAACCTGTAGAATGTGTTAAGCAATCCTAAACAGTGTCGAGATTTTTATAAATAAAGGTGCTTGTAAGTTGTACAGTAGTGCTTGTTAGATTTATAGTATATGGTTTTTTTTGTGACTAACTTTTGCAACATGCAACAGAATTGCGCAAGTGCAATCGGCAAGGCGAAGGGTTTGACCGCTATCAAATCGACCAATCACATGCGAGATGATTGACGCGATGTGAATTTCAGTCTGTGTGATTGGTCGATTGATAGCGGTCAAACCCTTTGCGTTGCCGTATTCACTTACGCAATAGGGCTGCTGTTATTGGTCAAGTTAACGAAATATGGTAGGTCAAGTTAACGAAATATCCATATAAATTATGATTATTATAGTTGCCAGCAAATATTTTGAAAATGCGCAGCCATTTGAAATCCTGTGCAACAATTTTTTTTTTCAAGATATTTGCCGGGAATTCTGTATTTATTTATTCTATTGTATACTTTTTATCAATATCCATAGTTCCTTTTTGATAAGGCGTTTACAAAAACAAAATAAGTTCATAAACTACGATTTTTGAGGTACAAATTAAACAAACATCCACCTACCGCTCAGTCAAAAACTTCATGTTTATAGAAAATAATATTAAAAATTACAATAGTAGTAATAATGTATTTAATGATTTTCTTATTTAGACTAATAAGATTAGCACATAACATTATACTCTGGTTTTCTTGTTATAACCGCATCCTGATAGCACTGGTCTTGGGAATTGTCTAGTACCTATATCTTGTAGAGTTTTTCCTTCTAAAGTTTTAGCAGCCACTTCTAAACCAGTGTGGTTTGCGGTTGCATTAATTTACAATCTTCAAAGTTGCAAAATTGTTGTGATCTATGAAATTATTTTAAATGGTTGTTATCTATGTAAATAAAATTGAACTTGCTAATATCTATTTATGAGTAAAGCATTTGCATGTGGCAGCACCTAACATAAATTGAATATTGCCAGCATTAAAATTTATCAAAAATATTAAAATTATCTATTTTTCTATTTCAGGATACACTCGAATATAACGGATTTGAAATATGTATAGTTACGAAAACTGTATGGGCTTTACTTGCCTAGACAATTCGTACATTTCGTACCTACATTTATGACGTTGTTGGTATACCGACTGGACAGAGTGATATTTTTTTATATTTTTATAAATACACGCTTTAAATCTATGTAAGTTTGACTCCTATTCGGATTCCGCACTTTAAACACGGACTGACGACTTCTGTGAGTCATGCATGAAGGTAGAAAACCTAAACAGGTTTTATTTTGTCTGTTATAATATTTTGGCTTTGATTTCACATAAAGCAGGCAAGCTTTGACCCGGCAATTTCTCAACAAAGGAGAAAGGAGATAGTGTGGCATTTTCCTAGTGATGGATTCTGTACCTTTGTTATAAAATTTGCTTGAAAATCATCATCTACCAGGACAGCAATACAGAACAAGTCTCATGTCTCTTGATTGGCGCAACAAGTTTTGTTCCAAGCCGTCCTGTCAACTATAATTATTGTTTCAATATATTGATAATACATTAGTTATTTGAGGACATGTGACACTTACCTATCGGCACAGGATTACAGACTACTCCCTCTCACGGAAAATCCTGTGCCCCGTCAGAGAGAACATAATAGGCTGATTATATTTATAATTAATAATTCTTTCAGTCATCAACAAAGGTATGGCAGTAATTTTTGATCATTCTAAATCGCTCCTATTCAAGATAAGCCCACCAAATAGATTGGATAGACGTGCCATCGTTCCTGGTATTAAAAAATGAGGTTCCTACATAATTATATAAATAGTTTATTGTATTGTATTAATAAATAAAATACTATCGGATGATTAGGAGTACTTAGATTGAATTATTGCCAGTTTTTAAAGGCATGCAGAAAAAATAGAGATGACATTAGTATAGGTACAGTGTCAAATCAATTTCGCTTGCGAAACTCAGCTAATGTGATTAATATTGTATTAAAAACAGCAGTGCTATTCTGTAAACATGTCATCCTGAAAACTCAGGTGTGAACAACACATCTGATGACTGATGATTCCATCCATAACTTCAGGAGGAATGATAGTACACTTCACCCAAGTTTTCAGTGACATTTTAACAGAATGGCAGTCTACCGCACCGTTTCCTGTATCTACAACACAGCTTTATATCTCACGACAACTCTTCATTGCAAGTTACTACAGCTGACTCTGAGTCAATAACCACTGATAATGTAGTTACTTGAAAATAAGAGTTCAGAATTTCTCACTTTTAATCCTAATTAGATATTGATACCAATCACATCTGCGGGGTGAACTTTGATTTGACCTTTAGAGATAAAATCGTCGGATCGCAAGACAATAGAAAAGTCAATTAACTAATCTATACCTGCAATGCTTCAATGCCTTACACTTGGTGCTTATCAAAACTAATGAATAGGAGTCAAAATTATTAATTATAATAATTATAATTGTGTAACTTTAACAATCTTTTAACAATATTATATTGTATTTCTCATCACTCAATTTTATTTCAAACACAAATTGTATTAAGTTAAATATGTAAGTGCATCATTTCGCCATTTTGTCTTTATTTTTTATTGTAATTAATTACCTATGTTGTGATTATATTCAAATTATTTTTGATTAAAGTTTCTGTACCTGCACAGTGAAGTTGTATTATTTACTAGCTTCTGCCTGTGGCTTCGCCCGCGTGAAGTATTAATCATTCCAAGAGAACATTATACCTGGAATAAAGGTATCCTAGGTACTAATCCAGGTTTGGTGTATCCATATACCTACCAAGTTTTATCTAAATCCGTTTGTAACAAACAAACTGACATGCATTCAATCATTTCATTTCATTTTCAACATATTACATAGTTGTTTCCTAAAATGGTAGAATGGTGAGTGAAAAAGATATGTTCTTCCAAAACTATATTCATATCTACAATAATAAATAAAATTAAATGAATTCATTAATAGACACTTATCTTAAATAAATGAGATCAAATTTACATTTTTGTACTTTTATAAATTTATTATGTTCATATTTATTGGTGAATGTGATTTCAAATGCACATTCAAACCATATCTTGTTTGGTAAGACTTGTCACAGAGATGGCAATGGAAGTTCTTAACTCCAGTGTGGGTCAGAGAATGTCTTTGTAACTCAGATTTTGAAAAGAACCGTTTTCCACAACTGTCACAGCCATATTTCTTTTCTTTTAGATGGTTTTTTCTTATATGAGAACTTCTGGAACTTGAAGATATGAAGGTAGCATTACAGACTTCACATTTGTGGTTCCTCGTTCGCTTATGGTTCCATAGGACATGAGAATGGAGGCCTCCTGGTACTTTGAACTTCTTTGGACAAAACTTACAGCTGTATGGACGATCATTGCTGTGTGTTAACATATGGATTCTGATGTAGCCTGGCGGATATGACTTCCCACATTGGTCACACTGACGCAGTACTCTTTCAGACTTGATTTTCTCTTTATTATCTAAGTTAGGTTGACAGCAATGTGTGTTCAGTTCATCTTGACTGTAGAAACCCTCCCAGCAGTTTTCACATAAAAACGGTTTTAAATGAAGCTTTCTGTGTAAGACTAATGAACGAAAATCTTCAAATTTCTCATTGCAATAGTCACAATCTCTTCCAATTTCTGATTTAGTGGGATGATTATTTGTGCAGTGTTCATTTAGCAGTTTGACCGAATGGAATTCAGCTTTGCATTCAACACAAAACAGCAGACGAATCTCATCATCAATATTTTGTTCGATCTTCTTTATTTTTCTCTTTTTCATGTTTATTTGGCAGTCTGGTTTTTGGTCATCAGATTCGTAGTTACAGTCATAGTTGTCGCTTGTTGAATCAAGAAGGGATAGGTTGTCCATCAAGGTTTTTGAACTGGAATCTATCAGGACTTTGAAGGAGTAAGTGATGGTAAGTTGATGGACACAATTGATGCAAATGTTCTCTGGAAACATTGGGTCTGGGGCAACCTAGAATCAAAGAACATTGAATAAAATTTAAAAAAAAAAACATTGGGTTACTTTACACATTTTTCGACAGCTGGACATAGGCCTCCTCCAAGCGTCGCCACACTGATCGGTCCTGTGCTTTTCGCATCCACCCGACTCCCGCAGCCTTGAGGAAGGCCTTCCTTATAGTGCAAATGAGTTATTTAATTATTGAAAATAATATGAAACACATTATAGTAGTGAAACAAATGATAGTACATAATCAAATAAAGTTGAGATTAATAGAGATAATACTTAAAATTGAGAATATCGATAGCCTTCATTTCAAATCGTTTATAGGTTCTCGTTACGATAACAAGTCACAAAGCATTATAGCTCCCTTATATCTCGCTAGTTAACTGAAAAAGTTACTTTTGCCGGGGCGACGCACTTTCGGTGAACTGGCTATAGGCATGGAAAAATCACGATTACGGCTGCATAAACTTTATTACCTTGTAATTATAAAAATTCTGCAGAATATCTGATAAATGTACCTCCTCGCCAGCGATTCTTACACGGGAATGTATATGGCGCATTTCTTTCTCGCTGCCTAAACATGTCCGACAGCAGTTCTTATAATCCATTTTTAATAGTACCTATTTTGTTTGTTTGCGCGAAATTTTGATTTTCTCTTTTTATCAATATCTATTCGTAACCCTAAACGTCACTTTTGAATTGATTTCTTTTCTATTCTAATTTTCTTTAGTTTTGTTTGTTAGACTTTGACATTTTTATCTATGATTCCCCGTTCCGTTACCAGTTAACACCCTTCCTGTTCGTAATAATGTATTTTACCAATATAGGTTACCAATAATCTTAATTTTATTAACTAACTAAATCATTAAGGTATCGAGATCCAAATTTATCTTTACATACTAATCGTTAATACGAATCGAATACATCTTATAAGATACTTCATATAAGTTAAACTTCTGATAGCTTTCAATCTCTGCGTTATGTCATTATGTCAAACTGACGTTTATGTTCATGTTGTACGTTAAGACGGAACCACACTTACGTGGCGTGGCGTGTCGTGGCGCCTTCCGACACAGTTGATTGGCTACAAAACTCGTAGCGTTATGACGTAGGCTGGAACAGAGTCGTTTGATTGGTAGATACTGCGCCACGACACGCCACGCCACGTAAGTGTGGTTCCGCCTAAGCCTGTCAAGCGCTATTGGTACTGTATTGATACTGACAGCTGTCGCAGAGATCAAGCTATCTTTGAATAAACCATCGGTGAACATTGAGGTATTAATGTACTGTAGTACATAATATCTCAATGTCGGTGAATGCTTCTGTTATTTAGTGGTAACAGAAGCATTCACCGAATGCTGCAAGAAAAAGCTATTTGCCCAAGTGCGCGACGCAAAGGAGGGTTTTTTGTTTATCAATCTATGCATAGTTCTCGCCAAACTTCTAGGCCGCCCTGAAGTTGGCAATGTAGTAGTTCAGGTGGAAACATACTACTAAAACCAGACGCGACGTGACGTGTTGGCACCCAATGCGAATCGTGCATATATACAACACGCCACGTAATGCTACAACACGCTTCGCTAGAATCATAGCATCGTTTCTAATATTATATCTAATACTATGATCACGGTATTGGCCTGAACTCATATCATATAATACTGAATGTTCTTGACTGACTGACGCGTGGCGTCGGGTGTTATCTAGAAACACACTGCGTGTGACAACACGCTGATCCGACCGACTGGATGTTACCGCTTGGGAATGCATGTGATCACATGGCGTGTTGTCTATGTGTTTCTGACCATACTCAATATTTGTCAAAGTCAAAGTCAAATGTTTTTATTTCGACTAGGCCATTAAGCGGCACTTTCGAACGTTGAAAATTAAAATTAACAAGTAATAAAAATTGATTCTACCGTGCATATGTGGGATTGATTAGTACTGCAATGCTTCGGGTGGCGTCAATATCCATGATGGGCATTTTTTAGGGCCTAAAAAAATTTGGGCGATTTTAGGGGCCTAATATTTCATACATTACTAACGAAACCGGTTCTCCCTTGTAATGCCGCAAATTTTGTTTTTTAAAGATGACACGATTCATTCTAAAACGAGATCGTAGATCATTTGTTACATTTACCCCATTTCCGAAAGTTGTTTGTTGTAAACATGTATGACCACAAGAATTCCGAAAGCTCGACCTCAAGAATTCGGAATGCCAATTCGGAACTAAAGTTGTCAAAAAATAAAAGGACCGTTTTGACGTCTATAAAAATACTTAATATTATTTAAACTTGATGCTTGCGAATGATACTCATTGTTATAGTGTATGGGTAGCATAGTAATTAATTAGGATTATGAATTTGATTTTTCAATTTCTTACGTAGAAAGTTATCGCGGCATGTAAAATGAGAAACGTCAACTGTCTTCTTAGATTGTAATGACTTTAAAACGATTTATTAACAATATAAACATTTCATTCGTTATATTATGTTCTAATAAAAATTAGTCATAACTAAGTTATATTTTATTTACCCTAGTAAAACGAGATACTAAATTTTTATTTTATACTAGCTTTCCGCCCGCAGCTTCGCCTGCGTGAAGTACACGATTTTGGCCGTTTCGTTTTTTGCAGTTCTGGTGGGATATTGCAAATTATTATCCAAACATAGCTTTCCGACCGCGTCTTTGTTTGATTAGACTACAAAATTTGCTGAACTTTATTGTTCAACTCACGGTCGTGATTTAAGATGGGTTGATGTAGCGTAGGTTACACGCGCTTGGAGGTTACCAGCTATATTTTGTATCTGTTCACTTCACAAATGTCGAAGAAAAAATTATAGCATCTGCCGATAGAGTGATGAGTTTTGCTCCATTCTGTACAGTTTAGATATGGGTACTGCAATTAGTGTACGCTAACATAGTTGTCGTAGGAAGTTAGAATTTAATTATCCATTTCTTTTGTATTCCACATTGGTGGTTTTTCTGTCTGGTGCCGAAATGACCATACTGAATCTGGAACAGGCAACGTAGAATTGCCCGTGTGAGATGCAATATTTCCTTAAATCTATGCATGCCACCCTTAATGACTGACCCTGAGATTCATTTATGGTCATTGCAAAGCAGACCTTAAGGGGGAATTGTAATCGTTAAAACGGAAAGACAGTCAGAGTGTATCAGTGGTATTCGAGGTATGAAACTGATTCCTCCTGAGCACATCCAGTAGGTAATCATTCATACAAATTTTAACACACTTTTTTACCCGTTTAAGGGATGAAATTCAAAAAATGCTAAAGTTCGTTTTTCTTTAATTGTATTGAAGAGCAGAAATACTAAGTTTCAAGTCAGTTTGATGATAAACAATTTATTTTTCTTACAAACTTTAACACTCCTTCTTAACCCTTTAAGGGATGAAATACAAAAAAACCTTCAAAACGTGTTTCTTCAATTGTATTAAAGAACAGAATTACTAAGTTTCAAGTAATTTTGATGATAAACAATTTATTTTTCATCAAACTTTAACACCCCTTTTTACCCTTTTAAGGGATGAAATTCAAAAAATCCTTAAAGATGTATTTTTTATTTATATTTAGAGACTAAATACCAGATTTCATTCATTTCAAATTAAAAATGACACGAGTTTCATACTAATTTTCATCCCTTATTTGACTCTCTTAGGGGTTGAATTTCGAAAAATCCTTCCTTATGCCTTGTCTACATAATAAAGGAAACCTCTGTGCAAAATTTCAGCTTTCTAGGTCCAAGGATTTGAGCTGGGCGTTGATGAGTCAGTCAGTCAGTCAGGACTTGTCTTTTTATTTATATAGATATTTTTTTCAGTCAGGATTTTGGGTAATCCAGACCATGGACATCGGCAACAATGACGACTAGTCGTAGTTGGTACGGCCAAACCAGCCGACAACCCTACACATGTCCGGATTTGGTACGGAGCATACCACATCCGATGGGAAAGCAAGCGGACCGAGACCGACCACTCTACCCACGCTCGGATATGGTAATTGGTAACGGCCGTACTAACTTCGCCCAGAAATCCGTGGTCCGGCCGGACCAAATCCGCACGTGTGTAAGCAGTATTACTTAGATTCAGTACGCGGACAAAAATTCACGCTTATAAAAATTGTAGTGCGTGCGAAGCCTTAAATTCAGTACGCGGATAAAATTCAAGAGAATAAAAATAGCAATGCGTGCTAAGCCTTACGCGCCTGCTTCTTCCTAATGTCATTGTCAAACAAATTTGACAGCTATGCTTTGATTATTGTCAGCAGTAACAGAATGAAAATGTTTTCCCAACCACCTGACGAAGAACCGGATTGTATTTGTAAAACTACCAGCAAAACAGTTAAAACTAAAAGTAGACAAAAAAAATTGAGACGCAAGAACAGACTAAAAGCCATAAGAAAAAAACAGAATAAAAAACAGAAGGTGCCAGTACTGCCAGTTCCAAGTGTTTCAAGACTTCCAATTCCAAGTGTTCCAACTATTCCTATCACGATGTCAACTTGGGCTGAGGACTTTACAAAAGCTGCTACATGGCAACTGAAGAATGAATTAGCTTACTGGAAATCTAAAGCTAAGGCATTGGAGTATGAAAACAATATTTTGCATAGAACTATACGTCAAAATAGCATTGACAAGGATGCTAGAATGAAAATACGTAATAACACTCATGATGAGTTCCAGTACGAACACAATTTAGCGGATTTACCGGACTCCTCTGAAGATGAAGAAGATTTTGATGATGAAGCTGCCCCTGAAAGTGGAGCCTCTGGTCAAGACCGATTTGAAGTGAGTGAAGAGTACATACAGTTCTTGAGGGACAATCAGGTATACAGAGACTTTGCTAGGCAAGAAAGAGAGAGACTAAAAGCTGAGAATGATACTGAAAAGAAAAATATAGAGGTATTGGAGGCTGGGCCTGCAGAAAATACGGAAGATCATCAGGAAGAATTGAAGAAACTGTATGGAGATAGTTGGGAGAGGATATCTGCATTAGAAATGTCTTTGACGACCCAGTTTATTACAATATGTGATCAGGAAAAACCAATATACTGGCCAAATCTACCTTTTAATTTTATGTACTAGTTAAATTTGATTTAAACTGTAAATATGTTAGAATAAAATAATAATTTTTATTTTTTTACAGTTAAATTGTCCATTTTGATAAGTTATCAGTTTTTTTTTTTTTTTTTTAAGTGTGAATTTTCTACATTGTCTAATTTTTTTATAATAATTTACCAACTTCAACTCTATAATGTACAGTGGTCATCAAGTATTCAGTGATATGCAATGATATTTTGAGTTAACCTTGTTACAGATGTTTAGAATATAAAAACCTTATTTTGAGATCTTTTTGCAATTTATCCATATTTAAAGGTTTGGTTGTATATGGACAGAGGCTATTTAACATTATAATAATAAAAAAACAAACTGGGAAAAGCTAGCACTGGCTGCTAGTTTCAGATATAAAAGGCACAAGATTCCCGATGTAAGCTTTGCCAATAACCCATCACAAATATGCTTTGAGAGCAAGAGTTCAACATTACATTGGGAGGTTCAAAAGTTTGCAGAGTATTTTCCTTAAAATATATCTTTATAAGGAAAATATTCTGCAAACTTCTCCACCTCCCCTCGTCGAGAGAGAGCAAGTAGTTGGTACTGTGTTGGATCAAATTTTTTTTTGATGTATAACAGTATCATACTAACAGACATTACTTTGTGTATGATATTTCATAATATGGGCACAGGAATGGCCAGTCTCCGTTTAGCTTGGCCACTGACAGTAATTCAGTCTATTAGAAGAGTATTTGTTATTTAAATGTAATATTGGTGTTTAGTAAATTTGAATTTTGATTGTTTGTTTCTATGGCCATCATAATTTCTACAGTTTTTGTGTGCTTATAAAGTCAGAAACTTGGTTTCATGATTATATTGGGCCCACTTTGCGTTAATATCCAGACTAAAAATATTAATCTTTCCCTGTATTGTAGTGTGTTTTAATACTCAGTGCACATCATAATTATCTCAATGAATTTAATCTCAACATTGTGTGAACTTATTTGACTCGGAATTTATTTGTGCCTGAAAATAAATAAACAGATTACTACACCTATTCACTTTTTTTAATTTAAAGCAACAATCCTTCTTCCTAATAACATAAAACTGAAAGTTTTTTCCTGTTTGTTAAGCAATCCAATTGCTGAATGAATTTGGATAAGTGTGACTTACACTGGCATGACCACTATCAGGGCTTTTAATAGAACTTGACACACAAATAGACCATGATGTCCTGGATGAGGTTATGGATACTTATGTGTCCTGGTAGAATATGCCCAATAATGTAATAAGAGAAGAATGAATAAACAAGTGTTATTTAGGTCTATTATGTACATAACAGAAGCTTGTGGGCAAATTAGTTTAATTTACTCTTAAATAGACTGTTGTATGTTTTGTAAACTGGAAAACATTTTTGGCTTCTGGTTGAAGCTCATTCTTTTCCAACATTACACCTCGAAAATTTTCTTGTAAACAGAGAGAGCATTCTGTACTTAGTCTATTCTCTATATGAGACAAAATAAGTAATGTTAGTGTTCTTGCTGGCTCTATGATCGTGTTTTGATGTATTCCCGTTGTCCCCGTAACGGGGACAACGGAACGTCATAAAATTTCCTTCCCGTTGTCCCCGTTATGCACTGTTCATAATTTGTTTTGACTGACCACCACAGTATAACAATCAACACACATAGACGCACAACAAGTTTCAAACATACTCGATAGATGGCGTTACTGACAATAGTTTTTTTTTTAGTAACAGTGAGTAAGGCAACACACCTTGCACCGGGAAGAGTGGAAGCTATGGAGACACCTTTGCCCAGCTGTGGTGTGGTTGGGTAAGTAAAAAACCTAAATTCAATTATCGATAAGTCAAAGTAAAAATGTTTGTTTAAAATAATGTTTGTAATTGGTATTCTCTGGAAGTAATAGATACGTACTGAAGGATTTTTTGGGACCGAATCACGATTTCGAAAATCCTTTCACTCACACGAAGCTACACTAACGCTTAGTGCTACAGTAGGGTGTTTATCCCGCCCTTAGTAGGTAATAAGTAAAAATATATATTTTATAACAAATACCTATTAGAATAAACAAAAAGCTTTTTGAACTGAAAGGTACAGGCACAGATATAAATCTAACTAGATGAAGCGATTGTATGTACTTCGCGTGTCAAAAAATGGAGTAAAATTACGATCAATGATCGTACTTTGAGCTTTTAATTTAGCATTATCGGCACCGGAAATCCACCGAAATCTAGGAAAATGCCTAAATGCCATATTCAACTGTAAAGACCAACGACGATATAACCACTTGACGGCGCATACAGTGCCCCGACGCTCGAAAACTATTAGTATTTTGTCGCCTATGTAAAGGCTTCGGTACTAGTAACCATTTTAGTTGTGTCCAGTTATTAGACCTGTATGCACGCTAAATAAATACAAATTGTTTTATCTTTTTATTGCAATTATAACGCATAAAAATGCCCTCATGCGCCGTAAAGGGGTATGGGAAACATGCCAAGACATCTAGTTACAAAAAGGATGGCATAACTTTTCATCGGTAAGTAAACAGTACGAAAATTATTTTTAATTTAATCAGATTATGAGACACCGCAGGGATCTAGTTAAAATGGTGGATGGGGTAAACGAGCACAATTTTGAGTCCCGCGTTGATGTCTTTTGGAAAAGTCTCGCTCTTTCACTAGACAATTCTAATGCTTCTATCCCTTTCTCTCCCTTTGTATTTTTATCGTAAATATCTGTGCTGTTACTTTTAATAGCTGAAGTCGATATCGATAATAATAAAATTAAACTTAATAAAAAATGTATCAAAAAATATCTATCTACTTTTAACCGACTTAAAAAAAGGAGGGTGTTCTCAGTTCGTCGAATTTTCTTATGTATTATGTTCCCGGATTACTCGTAGACGGCTTGACCGATTTGGAAAAATACTTTTTGTTTCTCTATGTCCCCGACAAACATATTTATATTTGTAATTGATTGATTTTTATTAAATAATATTTATATGATTTTAATTGAGTATTTTTAATAATGTTAAAATCCATTTTATCGATATCGACAATTTTCCCTTAATCGCGTTGATCAACCCTAACGATAGCCATACCTACGCAACTTACTTTGAACTGACCAATTGCAACCGCGCGTTCTTCCTCGTCTCCCGGCCCGCAGTAGTGAGTCGTGTGCTTCGAAGAAATCGGCCTATAAGCTCTCTAGTGGTTATATTCTCTTTGGTAAAGACTGTATAGAAAAAGTTGACCGAGGCATTGGAAATGTTTTCTTTTATTGGTAAGTAAATATGTTTTTAAAATGTGTGTGAAAAAGTGGCACGCTTGGTTTTCAGACGATGGAGGGACTTGCGTTATCCAGTTAGATTTATGTTTGTCGGTACATGTGATACACATCCAATGAGCCAAAACACGATGGTGCTATCTGGTCTGTTGAGTAGCTGCTATGGCCCTTCCGACTCCATCATGAGACCAGTTCCATAGTGCCATATTAAATGTTTCCAAAATAACTAATAAATAGGTAGGTAGGTACTCCAAGCTTCAGCTTAATCAGATGACAGAAAGAGCTTGAAAAATAGATTACCTACTAGTTGCCGGACATACACGAAAGCAAGGTACCTAATATAAAACTTGTAAAAATGCCCAGTTCTATTGGGAATTGGGCACCCACGGGAAAAAAACTAGTAACAAAGAAGTAAATTCTCGCTGAAAGTTCTGAGTCGATAAAAAAAATATCTTAGGGATATCAAGCTATACCATCGATGATTGTCATCTTTTTCTTCCTGGAAAAAGGCACCGTTCTAGTAGGATAGGATAGATGTCGTGGTGGTCCAGTGGCTAAGATCTCGCCTCTCGTGATTTAGGTCGTGGGTTCAAATCCGGGCAAGCACCAATGTGTCTTTTTCCAACTTTCTAAGTTTATCTTGGACATCACAGGCAACGGTGAAGGAAAACATCGTGAGGAAACGGGGCTTATATAGTTAATTACACTATTCTTAGTTTTAACATAATCTATCACGTAACATATTGACTTAGAATTAAATTGCTTATTAGTCTTTTAGGCTAGATCGTAATTAATTACCTATTAAGAATTTTGTTCTTATTAATAATTTTAAAAGTCAAGTTCTTAAAAAAAAATGTTAATTTAAGTCTCAAATAGCCAAGTCAGAGGCATGTGGGATTTACCAGATGCGGCTTAATTAACTCTGACACCAGAGGTGGCCACATCTCACACGAAAAGAAGAAATAGGAAATTTTACGGGATAAAGCACGTTAATAATAACTCTAACGATGAGCATGAATGCATTTGGTCGGTTGGTGTTATAGGGTTTTCAGTCAGTAGTGGTCTGCAGCCTATTGCCGGTGATTGGTCGATTGATGGCGTCAAAACGTCGCCTTGCCGAACTCACATAATTCGGCTGCTGGTTTGCAAAGGCAATAGGCTACTGGCGAAATTTGGGTGTAGGTACCTCTGCCTAAATCGTGATGCGATACAGGCGTGATGTTAAGTTAGAAAAGTTTTTGCCTTTAACATAAATTTTACCCTTGCTTCCTTGCTCAAACTAATGCAACAACAATCAATAAAAAATGCGGTCTCACGGTTGCACCAAACCTCGGTCGATCTCAGCATGCGCTCGACAGTTGATGCCTATCGCTCATGCGTTTTTGTGCACTAGGAACTAGTCTTAGAGCTTCCAAAGATGCATTAAGTAGCAAAGCGGTGCGCGCGGAAAATATCCACCAATGAGTCCATTTCATTTTCTAAGCCAGGGTTAGCGCAGCTCTGGTGGAAAAGGGCTGGCAGAGTTATACTTTTATACGCGAAGGGCACACGCACTAACGTGCTATATAAACAAAAACGTACAAATTTCAGTAAGTTTATTTTTATCATTGATACATGACAAACTCGCGTTTGTCCACTGTCACACCTGATGATAAGCGATCATGTGGTCGACGAAGAGGCACGCTTGCCTAGAAGTAACATATACCACAGATTACTTATTTTTTTAAAAGAGTAGGTATGGAGTTTCTTGTGCATTCTTTTCCATAACAAGCTACTTTTCCGAATGCACGGTAGATTCAATTTTTGTTACTTCTAAATTTTAATTATTAACGTTCAAAAGTGCCGCATAACGGCCTACTTGAAATAAATACATTTTGACTTTGACTTTATTAACGACACTATCGAATGGTGTAATAAAACAGTATGTGTTTTTGTTTTCAAAATCAACGCGTTCGATTCCTGGCTAGAAATATTGAGTTTTTAATAATCCAATGATGCAGTTTTAGTTTTCATGAAAATCGGCCTCGTGACTCCTGTGAGTGTTTTTCGCTATTCCTTATAGTTTCAAATCAAATCAAATCAAATCAAAATGTTTATTTGCCAGAAATACAAAGTTTTGAAGGGAAGATGTTAAAGCCTAAAAGTGACTGTATTCTGCCTGCAAGCAAGCGTGCAAATTATTTATATAAAAAAAGATTGTAATAATATAATCAAATTAAAAAGAAATTATAACAACATTCATGCATTCCAATGAATTAAATTACAATTGTCCATACCGAAACCCAGTTACAAAAAAAAAAAAAAAATGATATTTAAAAAATGGTTGGCACACTGCCAAGCTGGGATTGTCACGGTTTGAAAATTAAATCGATAACAGCCCACTTTGTCGTTACCTATCGCTGTGATTGTGCTCTTGGTTTTTGGCATAATGTACTATGATTGTCGTGCGTCATTTAATTTAATTGCGTATGTATTAAGTATGTATGTATTTATGTATGTATTATTTAGCTTATGTATGTATTTGTGTTTCTAGTAAGTATTATGGTATATATATTTTGTGTGTTGTTGGTTGGGTTGTCTATATTGTGTTTATAAATAAATAACGAATCGATTGACGCCTTATTCATTAAAATCGGATGAATAATTTAAGTGCTACGGAGGAACATACGCAAATACAAACATACATAGATAGATACTTTAAAACTTTCGTGTTTCATAATTGAAAAACAATATACCGAGACACCAGTCTAGCCGGGACCACGGTCGTTGCAACACGGCCGAAACGTCGGGTGAAATAGGTAAATAAATAATCGCGTTAAATTTCCGTGATATATTGTTTTTTCATACATGCATACATACACTGCTAAAATCATAACCCTTCCTTTTGGACTCGCCATAGTCGGATCAGAACAAAATCCTGTATAAAAATAGCATTTTATACAGGATTTTGTTCTGCGCTGGTGATCTGCGACAGTATATCGTGAGTCGTGTCAGCGCGTTCATGATTCCGCTGTGAAAAGGATAATGCTCTTTGTCCTGGACAGCTCCGTCTCCTTCTCACAGTGGCACCATGGTAACTTTGATGTAAAATAATCGTTTTTTTTTTTTCTTGGCGATGCCTTCAAAAGGCGCCTGGGGTTTTGGGGAAAAGATCAGGGAGTGTGATTTTTACTTCACTAAAACCAGCCCGGTGATTACCATCGATAATTGCCGTCCTATAAAAGTCTGTTTCACTCACGAAGAGGGAGCCAGATATGTTCTGCAGAATAAGGGGACAGTTTTATCCGATACTATTAAGATTTACTCAGACCAAACACCGCAACAACAGAAATACTTGAAAAAAATAAAAGAAGAACTAGAACAAAGGATTCAGAATGGGGAAACCAACATCAAAATAAAATACGTGAAAGGCGGTCCAAAAATTGTTATGAAAACGACTCCAAAAAACTCAAACCCGAAGTGCAAACTAAACTCCACCCTATCGTAAAAGCTGATAACGTAAGCTACCAGATAACAAACAACTACAAAGATATCGTTACTACTAAAAAAGCATTGAGATGTCTGTATGTTTATGTCCGATCTATAGTTAAACCGGGAAAATTTGATGAGCTGGCTTGCGTGGTTGATTCTTTTCAGAACATTCTTCATATTATAGTACTATCAGAAACGTGGCTAAAATCGTAAGCCGAAGCTGAACAGTTCCAATTAACTGGATACACACACTACTATAGTATCAGACCGAATGCAAGAGGAGGTGGCGTGTCAATTTTCATACGCAATAGTTTAAAACATTGTTTAATTGAAGAGCACTACTTGAATGAGAATAATTTTCTCTGGGTATACTAATTATGCAATTTTGCCTGGATATTGGTGCTATATACAAGCCGCCCCGTACTAACGCTAAAGACTTCATGGACAACTATTCATCGCAACTACAAAAAAAGAAGAGATCCATCGTGTTTGGAGATTTTAATTTAAATCTACTTAGCTCAGAATCTGACATTAAAGAATACAGGCAAGTAATCCGTGAAAACGGTTTTAAAATAATGAACAAAATAGAAGAAGATTATTGCACGCGTGAAACTCCTACAACAAAAACACTTCTAGATCATGTGTGTTCAACTTTGCATGAAAACATATTTCACTTTGCTATTATAGATAATCCAATGTGCAAAATCAAGTAAATTATCCCGTGAAAACAATAAAATACAAGGCAATCGAATATAGTAAATTATTTGAAACTTTTAAAGATACCACAAGTATGATTGCTGCAAATACCTACGAGGAATTAGAAAAAACCTTACTAGACTCTATTCGAACAAGTCAAATTACAAGAACTAGACCATTGCACTCGCCAAAAGATGATTGGATTAAACCCAAATTGATACAAGCTATAGAGCAACGAAATAAACTATGGAATAAATTAAAAAAAAACAACCTAACGAACAACTTAAAACTGAATTAATCACTTAGAGAAACCAAACAATTAAAACTATCTCTATCACAAAAACAATATTACTTAAAATCATTCCTCAATTGTTCAAAAAAACCATTGAAAATGTGGAAACTCATAAATAGTTTATTAACAATAAAATTAAGCAGACCGATGGTGTATCTAGGTTAAATATAGATGGTAAAATAGTTACCGATGAGCAGCAAATCTGTAAATGTTTAACGAGTTCTTTTCGACTATAGGCACACAGCTAGCCCAAAAAATCCCACAAAAATATCACAACAACAGAACTTTTACTCTAGCAAACACTAAACATAGTAATATCGAAGAATTATCCATTCTACAACCGACTAATGTCGAAGAGATTAAAACTATTATAGACAACTTAAATACTAATACAAGTACGGGTATTGATGGTGTAAGTACTAAAACTATAAAGTGCACCTTTATTAGTTAAAGATTTAACAAAATGCATAAACAAATGTATTGAAGAAGGTACTTTTCCGGATACGCTAAAACTCGCTAAAGTAACTGCTATTTTCAAAGCTGGCAACAAAGATGATCCTATTAATTATCGTCCAATATCAGTTTTACCAGTGATCTCAAAAATATTTGAGAAAGTACTTTACAATAGGCTTGATACCTATTTGAACAAAACAGACTTTCTTAATAAGAAGCAATACGGTTTCCGGAAAAGGTCTAACACACTTTCTGCTACCATTGATCTAATAACAAACCTAAAAAGTAGAATAGAAAAAAAACAGGTCTCATTAGGTGTTTTCATAGACTTGAAAAAAGCTTTCGATACAGTAAGTCACGAACTGTTATTGGAGAAATTAAATAGCATAGGTGTCAACGGAAAGGCTTACTCCATGTTCAAGTCGTACCTAACAAACGGATTCCAGGTCGTAAAAATGGGTACTTCTCAAAGTTGTACGTACGGGGCCGATCACTTGCGGGGTTCCGCAGGGATCCATTCTGGGGCCACTATTGTTCATTGTATACATAAATAATATCTACGAACTTGACCTTAAAGGAGAAATCACCTTATATGCTGATGATACCTGTTTATTTTAATTTGGGCATTCTATTGACGTTGTTATTGAAGAAGCACAAAAAGATCTTAACTTATTGAATGTCTGGTTCCAATGTAACTTACTAACTATAAATACATCAAAAACTAATTACATTATTTTCAAAGCTAAAAATAAAAAAGCTCAAAACCACTGGTCACTTATTATAGACGGTAAAGTCATAAACAAAAATAGTACAGAAAAGTAGGTACCTAGGACTCTTACTCGATGAACATTTAACATGGAAACCACATCTTAATAAGCTGCGCTCTAAAAGAGCGTCACTTTCTGGTTTATTACGACGTATTACCGGCTGTCTACCACGAAAAGTACGATATGTCATTTACAACTCTCTCGTTAAACCACACTTAGATTATTTGATTGAAGTGTGGGGCTCGACCGCAAAAACTAACCTTCAAAATATACAGACAACACAGAACAAAATTGTAAATACTCTATGTAATTATGACTACTTAACACCGACTGCTAATTTATATAAAGATACCAAACTTCTAAACATCACTCAGAACTACAGATATAACACATGCATATTAATATTTAAAATTATAAATAACACTATACATAAGCAAATAAAATTTACCAAAAACTACTCAATACATAAAAAATGCCTCAGAAATGCTCAAGACATCCACCTTCCTTTTATCCGAACTAAGCATGGAAAATAAACCTTAACACACGAAGGTGCACAAATATTTAATAAACTACCAAAACATATTAAAGAGTGTAAATCATTACGATTATTTAAGAAACTACTTAAACAACACATTACTCAACAAAAATAATAACTCGCAATTAAAGTTCGATTACGCTCAGCGTCAACATAAATGGCGCTTCTTGTCAACTCTTTACTAATTCTTTGTAATGGTTTACTTCTACCTACTAAAAATTTTGTAATTTTGATTTAGTTTTGCGAGTGTTTTGTTTGAGTCAAATTTAGTAATTGAAATTGTGTATACCTTGTTTTGAAAATATGTAAACCTATGCTGTGTTCCTTTTGTGGTCCTGTAAGTACGCTCAACATAAATTAAATTGTTTAAATATGTAAGTTTCTCTTGTAAGTGAATGCCATTGTAATTCTTTTGACAAATAAAGATTCTTCTTTAACCGTACCATCAGCACCTGGAAGAGGCCCCGTCACCTCTTACATCAGCACCCCGGAACCCCCTCTGTGCAACGCCTATAGGGCACAAAAATATTACCTAATTACGAAATTGTAATAAGAATCGGCAATAAAAAGTTTAACGATTTCTTAGTGGCACATTAATTTAAAGGTGTCTTATAGTGTTGCTCACTCGGTGCCTGCCTGAACCTGGCGAGTGATTTGGGAGCAATACATAACTTGAAACTTCGCGATATCTCCACCTCGTTAAATCTTCTTCTTGAGTCGATGGAAAACTCTTTAAATATTTGCCGATTGCGGTGTCAGTGGCGAGCTCGTGGTCTTCCAAAGTGCACTTGGGACACTCCAGCATGTGTGCCTTATTCTGCAAAGGGACACCGCACTCACAGTGAGTCTGAGTATCAGATGGATCTGTAAAACCACATTTTGCCAAATTGTGTTTGTAGCGGCCTAGCTGGGTTTATAACCGATTGAGTGCTTCCATACATAAAGCCACGTCACGTCCTGGTGGCAGGTCATCAGTTCCTGTTATTTCATCAAATAATCTTTGTTTAGTTGGAGCCAATTTTCTTTATTAAACCTCTGGTAAAAACTTGCGGTCCGACTTCTATTACAACTCGTAACTAACGTGTAAATCCGCGGGCAACAGTAACTATGTAATAACTTTCATAGATTCCTTTTCATTTTTAATTAACCATGGAACAGGTTATTCAAACGGACTACTTAGTAGCTTATGATCTATGTATGAGCACTAACAGACAATTAGCTGAGTACTACTGGTCTGACATGCGTCTCGGACCATAGACGGAGAGGTAAACCTATCACAGTACTGCTCACCAGTTTATATTCTACTTGGTATCTTATTTTACTTCTTACCAATATTATAAATGCGAAAGTTTGGATGTGTGGATGTATGTTTGTTACTCAATCAGGCCACGCCATTTTTTAATCACCTTTTTTATACTAAGTCGAATAAATCAAGTCTTGAATAATTAACCTATAAAGCCTAATCTATCTTTAACATATAATAAGGTTTAAAAATTTTTGGAGTCGGTGCGAAGCCAAGTATCTGAGCATATAATCCATTCTCATTATTTTTTACACACTTTACGTAGGTAATTAGATTAACATTATTTTTATTTATTGTATTATATGTGTGTTAGTGAAAACTTTCAAGCGTTCATATGAGAAAATGTCCCGCGACATCGCGGCGCTCGTTACGTTAAAGTTACCTCGTGCCTGTCCGTGCGCATACGAAATACGTTAAACTTAGAACTGGCAAAATTAAGTTAACTTTTGTCCTAACGAACTTCTAGCTTCCTTCGGTACATTCTGTTTGCTTTCATTTTAAATTGTAAAAAATAAGTTTTTATGTTTATATCAATTTCTTGCTTGCTTTAGTAGTTTGTATTTTTGTGTTGAGTAGTTTGCATAATTTACTAAAAGATTACTATTAATCTATCGTATAAGGGCTTGGCACCGGCTCCAAAAATTGTTAAATTTAATATATGTTAAAGATAGGTTAGGTTATATAGGTTAATTATTTAAGACTTGATTTATTCGACTTAGTATTAAAAAGGTGATTAAAATTAAGAAGTTTTATCTAATTAGGTAGGTATAAAAAATAATTTATCGTATATTATTTAAAATCAGTGTTCATTTTATAATTGGATGTTTAGTTTAGTTGATTTTTGCACTGCAATTGTAAAATAAATTTGATTTATAGATTCGGGTAGGAAATGTATGAAATTATTATTTGGTTTTAAGTTCCTGGGTGTTTTTTGAAGGCGTTTTTTTTTATTTAAAAATAATTTATTTCTTGTTTTTTAGTGTTGTGAATAATACAATAGGTACGTAGGATAAAGTAGGTGGTACATGATGGGGAGACCTTCCTTACGTGCATCTCGTACGAGAAAGCGTCGAGCACAGGAGTCTGAATATTGCAAAGATGAGTGCGTAAAGCGCAATAGAGAAAGAAATAGAGCACAGCTTCTCGGCGAGTCTTTCGAAGACCGTGAAGAAAGGCTTTCTCAAATGCGCAATTATGTACAAAGAAAATTGTCAACAGAGACCATAGAACAACATGAATATCGGTTGTCGCTTCTTCATAAGCGGCTGTCAAACCAGTCAGCTGAGCAGCGCGAACATCGGTTGTCGCTTATTCGTGAGCGGCTGTCAAACCAGTCGGTTGAGCAGCACGAACATCGGTTGTTGCTTATTAATGAGCGGCTGTCAAACCAGTCGGCTGAGTAGCGCGAATATCGGTTGTCGATTATTCGTGAGCGGCTGTCAAATCAGTCGGTTGAGCAGCGCGAACATCGGTTGTCGCTTATTAATGAGCGGCTGTCAAACCAGTCAGCTGAGCAGCGCGAACATTGGTTGTCGCTTATTCGTGAGCGGCTGTCAAACCAGTTGGTTGAGCAGCGCGAACATCGGTTATCACTTATTCATGAGCGGCTGTCAAACCAGTCAGCTGAGCAGCGCGAACATCGGCTGTCGCTTATTCGTGAGCGGCTGTCAAACCAGTCAGCTGAGCAGCGCGAACATCGGTTGTCGCTTATTCGTAACTGGCTGTCAAACCAGTCGGTTGAGCAGCGCGAATATCGGTTGTCGCTTATTCATGAGCGGCTGTCAAACCAGTCAGCTGAGCAGCGCGAACATCAGTTGTCACTTATTCGTGAGCGGCAGTCATACCAGTCGGTTGAGCAGCGCGAACATCGGTTGTTGCTTATTAATGAGCGGCTGGAAACCAATCAGCTGAGTAGCGAAAATCGGCTGTCTTTGCGCATTTTAGACGCCGCCGATCCGCTTAAGTACGACTTAATGAAACAGCAGAGGAGAGGGCGATTCGTCTCAGTAATGTGCATGCCCACGATAACAGAAGATTGAAGAATGCTGAACAATTTAAATCAGCGATAAATGTGTTTGCTTATGTGGCATGCAGCATTTGCAATAAAATGATATATCCGCAGCAGCGTACAAGACTACCAACTACCAGTCTAGACAATTTACTTCCAGCTGATTTAATTACTTTGGGTAATA
Organism: Orthosia gracilis; assembly: GCA_947562075.1. Classification (NCBI taxonomy): domain Eukaryota; kingdom Metazoa; phylum Arthropoda; class Insecta; order Lepidoptera; family Noctuidae; genus Orthosia; species Orthosia gracilis. Next base: position 26,674,888 of record OX387266.1, read on the forward strand.
TCGTGACCTGTACTCGTTGTGCAAACAATATTAAAAAACTATATATTCCTGCTCGGGCATACTGGAACAAAATGATCGTTCAGCTATTCCTGAAGAATTAGCCAATTTGACAGAAATTGAAAAGAGATTTTTGTTGAGAAATGTGCCGTTCTTGCTAATTATTCGGGTACAAACCGGTTCAGTCAGGATTGGTGTAAGGGGTAAATTATTCTTTTCGCCAAGGATATTATCGAATTGGCTGAGCAACTGCCGCTTCAACCACAACAAGCTGGGCTAGTTATAGTCGCAGAAAATCTGGAAAACTTACAACGATCAAGGGCATTTCAGATTGTTACGGCAAAATTGAATCAAGCATTGCAATGGTTGTTGGTTAATAATGCGCTTTACAGAGATGTTCGTCCGTCATGTTCAAATATAATAGATCTCTCTGCAATAACACAAATTGCCGAGGTACCTGTTAATATTCAAACAGAGTTAATAGTAGAATCAAGACAATTAAACACGTATAACTATACTAACATCAATGAAAATTTATCTGTATTGCAAGGATCTGTTCATCAAGAAAATGAAAAATTTTGCCCAGAATCACGCGATAAGCAATGTACAGTCATTGCAACAGTCACCTGCACCGCTTTTAACATTCTCGTTACCAATACGTGGTGTAGAAATGACATCGATTATATTGTTACGAGTATATTGGGAGGTAAGTACTATCATGTGTGTATTGTTGCTCGAGTTAACCCAGACGATCGTGAAGTAAATCATGAGTACTTAGCTGTGACAGTGACAGAGTAGCTACCAAGAATTATTTTTGACAGATGGGCTGTGAATATTTGCTTTTATTATAAGGCAACATTTAATGGTCATATTTAGAACGACAACAGTAGCGAAGGTTTCCCTAACTTGAAAAATGCATTACTGCAATTTTTCGAGGAAAATGCTAACAAAGGCCTAGGACTATGTAAAAGATGTGGTTGCCTATAATTGAGTGTGCATTACAGGATAATGTTGATGTACTAATGCAAAATACAAAAATGTACCAATTTTTGTATTTTGTGTATGTTTATTGTTTTGTAACACTCGTTGGTGATCCTTAAATAAATAAATAAATAAAGGCGGAATATTAACATGCAGAAATGAATCGGAAATGTCTTCATATTGGTTATTCGATTCCCATACCCGCGGTCCTAAACGGTGTAAAGCCCCATCAGGGGGTACGGCTTGCTGCATGCGATTTAGCTGTGTAGAAAAGTTGTATGTCATTTCAGATGTAATTTATATATTCCTAATAAAAACAGTTCTACGAATTTCATAATGTTAAACGTATATTCACTGACTCCTATTATGATATCACCAGACTTAGAACAGTTGGAATATCCGCCAGGCGGACAGCCGATTATTGAGGATTCGGTTTGAAGTAACCATAAATCATATGCTGCTGTCTGGTCACCTAACCCAATTCCAAGGTGTTAACCCAATCTTGCCCCAGGGTCATAGCAAAATCACTAACACAGAGACCCAATATGTGTATACAACCAGCATGCTACACACTATTGACGAAGGGATTCCTGATTTAAGTAACGTTGTTTCTGTCAATGGCACGTTATGCCGTTGGTCCCGGCTGTCATTTGAAGATCTTTGACAGTCGTTACGGGTAGTCAGAAGCTTGAGATCTGACACCAGTCTTGCCAAGGGGTACCGTGTTACCTAGATACTGGGTTGTGGAGTTCAGATAGACAGTCGCTCCATGTAAAACACTAGTGCTCAGCTGAATCCGGTAAGACCCAATCCGGCTGACCCCAATATAGTTGGGAAAAGGCTAGGTAGATTAATTGTTTCTGTCAATGACCATGATGTAGAAACTGATGTGAGGTTGGCAGAAATCACCCGTAAAACCGCTCCTCCTTTAAATTTAGAGCGGGAGCGTAGAATGGAGGAACTGGGTTGGTATTTTTTGTTTCCTGATGGAAAAAAAAGGCTTTGGAGAAGAAAGAGATATTTCAATTACGGCTTTGGACTATTTCCAAGAAAGAGTAATGGGTTCACAAGTATGATTCCAGAGTGATCTTTTTTGCTTTGTCTGTTGTAGAATAATTTCGTGCCAAACCTACCATAGGTAATTCCGACTTTGTTTTATAGATTTTTTTTATAGATGGAGTGATTCCAGTGATTACTCTACATGTAGGAACAAACTCACAAAATTCGGGCACCCTCTTAATAATATTAGTTAAGATAGCCGGAGAGTCTATTAAACAACGAGAAATCTAAATCTAAATAACTTGGTAGTTATACGCCTACAAACATCGAAATGATGTTCATAATCAATTCCTTTATACTCGTATGTATGAATAACTCCTGTGCTCTTGAATTGTTGTCAAAATTATTGACTGTCGAAAGCATTGCCACCGTAAGTCATTTATGCAATTTGGCTGCTGAGAACTGTGACCAGGCTCGCTCACCAGTCGTGTTTGAGACCTCTAGACAGACGAGGTAAAGTAAGGCCTATATTCTAAGAACTTTTGAAAGAACTCCACTCCACTCACACACAACCGACTTAGTTGCCGTGGCAGCGAAAAAACCCTAGATTTATGTCAATTTTATTTGTAAAACAAATGTGTAAATATATACATACTTAAACACTCACATACAAAAGTAAACTATACAAAATTATACTAAACTTAACTACTTACACTATATACAAAAGAAAGGTACACTTAGGCGTCGAAGTACTCCTCCACATCGATCTCATACGGGGAACGTACCAAGAAGACTGGCAGCATTGCCACATTGAATGGCAATGTTGATTCTTTGCGCAAAGAACGAGCCAGCTCTCTGGTCACACACAGTGCGATCAGTCGGCTAGAGATCTCCTTAAAAAGGAGACGTGCACTCGGGCCCCATGACCCCAGCTTTTCAAGCCGAGTATCGACCCCAAACGGCTTAAAACTGTAATTACCAATTAGGTTACAGTATTTGCGCCGCTTGAGGGCCTCAGCAGCCGCAGCAGCAGTGCCAGCATAGCCTGCCGAACTAAGAACATGAGATGGCGCAAGGGTGCCGACACAAGTTGCGTCCCACACCAGAGGCCTACCCACCTTCCAGGGCACCAATGTCATGCCATCTGGACGACGAAAGCTTCCCATCATCACGTACCAAGCCGCTAGGTTCTAATACAGCAGGTACGCTGGCGGTGATAAGGGCTTGTCGATTAATGTCATTGTTGCTGGCATGCCGTGCTATGCGTCCTGTGCTCTTGCAACAAGAAAGGCCATGGTGCCCAAGGCTGCCGACAGCTTCACCACATTGTCACCGATGTCAAGCAACATAAGGTGCGCCTAAGCGTAGACAGGTTGCGAGCCAAAACGAAGAGTCATCCATCATAGTGCCTATGGTGCTTGAAGCCACAAAACCGACTCCCATTCCGCCACAGCCAGCAGACGCGCACGCTCAGCAGTACTAGACGATGTATTTATAAAGTTATTCTGTATAATACTGCAGAGCGGCACATCCCGTCGTATCTGGGAGGACAGTTTGTCGGGCAGATCCGTATTGGGACAAGCTCATTTTCCAAGCGTTCAACACATCGGTCAAACACGGTACCTTAAAATCGACCAGTGAGGAGGATAATTTATCAGTTCCTGGTTAATTTATCAGTACCGTAGACCGAGGAGAGGAGGGCTGGATCATGTCAATAAATTTTAACAACAGCTACACTACTCTCAATTTGATTCAGCTCGAGTTTAAGTTTGGGAATATGACTTGTGAGAGTTTGGAAAAACATTTTTTTTATTCACTATAGGCTCGCACTTGACCACTATCTCACCTGATGGTAAGTGGTGATGAGGTCGACGGTGTATCACGCTTGCCTAGAAAAAACCTATTCACTCTTGACTTAAAGACCCCTAGATAGTAGTTCTCGGGAAACACAGGCTCCGGCAGGGAATTCCACTCCTTAGCTGTACGCATAATAAAAGTGATCCCAAAATGTTTTGTGCGTATGGGTGGGATGTCCACCGTGTACCGATGGCGCATGGCCGTGCGTCTGGTAGTCCGATGATGAAACGGGCTAGGTAGAATTAGATCATGCAATTTCATCCCCACCTCGATAAATGCCAATAAATAATAAATAAACATGTTTATTTGACACAAAGGTAAGTCGTAACATCATGATGCTAACTCCCAAACTAGGAATGAGCCTGTATTTTGGAGGCTAGTGACCCATGGTATTAATGTGAGATGTGTTGCTACATTGTCTAGTGATCAATTTAAAATTATAATCAGATAAATAAAAACCAGATTAAATCCAAACCAAATTAATTAAATTAACAGAATCAATTATGATTAGAATAAAACTAAAACCAAATTAAATCAAGTTAAAATCAAATAAAAGCCAAATTTAAAATCAAATTACAAATGAAATAAAAATAAATTCAATAAATTGAATTAAATGAAAATCTAATTAAAATTAAACATAAGTCAAATTAAAACCAAACTAAAAACCAAACCAAAATAAAATTTAAATCAAACTAAAATCAATTATAATCAAATTAAAATCTAAGTTATATGAAATTAAAATCAAAGTAAATTTAAATATGCATAATCAAACTAAAATCAATTTAAATTCAGGCCAAAATCAAATTAAGGACAAAATAATAAATCAAATTAAGATTAAGATTAACTAAAGAATCAACGTTAAATCAAATAAAATTCAAACAATATTCAAATAAAATTAAAGAGGGTAGACAAAACAACAAACATAGCTGGTTGTGAGTTTAGTTGAGATGAGTTGAGTGTAATATGCGTAATGTGAGTGAGTGAAGTTGGATTCGCGCCCTTATTCTCGTGTATTTTTTTTTTTTTTTTTTTTATTGTATATAGGCTCGCGCTTGACCACTATCTCACCTGATGGTAAGCGATGATGTGGTCGACGGTGAAGCACGCTTGCCTAGAAGTAACCTATTCACTCTTGACTTAAAGACCCCTAGATTGTAGCTATCGGGAAACACAGACTCCGGCAGGGAATTCCACTCCTTAGCTGTACGCATAATAAAAGTGTCCCCAAAACGTTTTGTGCGTATGGGTGGGATGTCCACCATGTACCGATGACGCATCGCCGTGCGTCTGGTTGTCCGATGATGGAACGGGCTGGGCGGAATTAAATCATGCAATTCCATCGCACACTCCCCGAAATGTAACCGATAAAAAACGCGGCCGTGACTGTTGAAGTTGTGGTTATGTGGTGAAAGTAAATAACCCTTCTGTCTCCTGATAGTCTTGTGTTTGGAGCCAGTGTGACAGTTAGTAATAGCTAAACTACTGTCAATTTGATTCAGTACGAGTTCGAGAAAATGACTTGCCTGATTTTTTCAGTAAAATATATGGATTCTTGCGTACAAAAGACATCAACGCGTCATGAACTTTACATTTTTGTCCGTTTGTGAGATTAAGCTCCATAACCAAACCAGCACTCAGAAAGGTATGATATTTTATCTGGGGTCATAAAGGAATTCCCCTAGGATGCAGTGAAAGTGAGTTTCTTGATTGTTTGACTAGTAGATGGTTTTTATTTCATTGGTTAGGCATTAAAACTTCAAATAAAATAATTTAGGACTCCGTTTTGCAGCTAAAAAAATGTGTTTAAATCAATACAGAACATGATTTTCATGCTTTGTAGATGTAGAATATTGTTTGAGCAACGCTTTTAGCAACTACATCCCCCAATTCAATAAAATAAAGTTGCCATACAACCTTCATAAAAACCCAAAATTTAATCAGAAATACCAATGACATACTATTACGCCTATCCACCCAAAGTGCCAAGCAGATATGTACACCTCCAAAATTTCGTCATTCAAAAAAATCTTCCTCGAATCCCCAAACATCCTTAGCCAGCAGCATCTATCAACATTTATAGTATCAATCGTCGGTACCAAAGAACGTAGAAATTGGCGCTCAAAACGGTTGAACGCAACCTGTTTCCGAGAGGACCCCCCCCGTACACCCCCCACCCCGCAAGGCGTACCCCGCCAGTGCCATCAGAGCCTTCGTCGAGCTCACATGCGCGCGCGCACCCACGCAAACACAAAAAAAACACGTTTTTCTGTGATATTTTTTTTTGATCAGTGATCCCCGGATTGCAGTGCAGTGTCTTTTTAAATTGGTAGAGTTTCTAAAGTATTTTCTGTGTGAAAACAGTGGACAACACGAGTTATGTTATAGTGTTTGTGTGTGACAGAAGGATTTTGGAGGTAAAGCTTTTGAGGATATCTCTCCTATAAGCTCTTTAGATACTTCTCAAAGGAATGAACCAAGTCTCTACTATGATATTAGAGCCGACTCTACGTATTTTAAAATGGCTAGCGGGTCTATAAGTTGATGTAGAGAATGCTAATGACATTTCATACAGTTATTCCTATCCCGTACCTAGGATATTTTTGTAACAAACTTTTTCTAAAACTTTTACATTAAAATGTGAAAAAAAAACTGAAAAACTAAAGTTAGTATTTTCTCTATAAAAATGATATTAATATTTCTAACACATATCTAAGATAAAGCCGATCTCTAAATTGAGAATTTTGAGTTAAGAGAGTGTCAAACCCAATTTTAATGCTAAAGCTTGACTGCTTTTAAGTCAAAGTAGAGTTTGAAAAACGCTCAACTTCATCAGAAATAGGATTATAGACTCAACTTTAAATCTTAGGAAAATCACTTACCTAAGAGAACAAAAAACTTAATCACAGCTTAAACGTTTTCCTAGAAAGCGTAACTTAAAGTTACGCTAAGCTAAGTAAGCGTAGGTTTAAGTCGCGTCGTTGTAAAGTTGCTTATAAGTTATAAGTCATACAACTAGTATTTTGCCCGCGGCGTGGTTTGCGTTTCACTATTCATCTCATTTGTTAGGCCGCCTGATATATGTTGATGCCAGTGATATTATAAGTCATTATAATTTGCAGTTGTTGCTTTAGTTAGCACGTTTTTGTGGCGCTAATGAACCTGAAGTTTTATTCTGAAAATAAATCTCAAAGAAATGAGAAATTAGGGTAGTATTTAGTATCAGAATGGTTTAGAAAGAAGTATTACGAAAAAAACTAGTGGTTTAATAAATATTTGTGAAGAAAAGGATTAATAGATGGTTGAAAACATAAAAGCTTTAAAAAAAGCTTTCATACTTATGTTATAAGTCTTATAACAATTCGAGCTTTTGTAGCCGCAAGAGATCAAATTGTTTCAGGTAACAGTGAATGGTCATTAAGGGGTTAAAGAAGTAATTTCTATTGAATAATAAAGAAAGGGTATAATTTAGACGGTCATCAAAAATATTTTTAAGACTCTAAGCTTAGGCACCAAATAAAATAATTGGTTCCCAAAATGGATCAACGGTCACCAAATTCTATCCAACTCAAAGATTAATATACCGGGTGTATTCGTGTTTTTAACGAATTAGTCCAAGAGCGAGCGAAGCGAGCTCAGGAGCTTAGGGCACCCCGACACGGACAGGTTAGGTTCGAACGAGATGACGGGAGCCGAAGTGAGCGAGCAAAGCGAGCGAACTCGGCTCCCGTCATCTCGTTCGTGTTAGGTTACTTTAGACCCTGCGGACGGAAATAGGAGCCCCGCGCAGCGGGGCTCCGTCGACTTTAAAGGCGTCCATATATTTTTTTGGCAGTCAATAATACGAAAAAATGGATTTATTTCATAATATTTTAGGAAACGTTATTTGGTGACCATTTATCCATTTTGGTAACCGTTTAGAATTTTTTTGGTAGTAAAATAGGTACTTTTTTGGGCGGTGTTTAAACACAAGCCATAAAGAAATTTAGCAAAAGTTAAAGTTCTTACCAACAGGTGAGATAGTGGTCAAGCGCAAGCCTATAATCAATAAAAAAAAGTGCCTACTTATTTAAAATAAACACACAATTAAATTTCGAATAGGAAGACCGTTCTAAAGATCACACAACAACAAATATAACGTTGACGACTAATATACCGACTAAAAGAACATACTTTTTACATTTCAATGTTAAGCGCAGGTCTCCCCGTTACAGTTAGGCTACAAGCACTTTGCCTGTTTTTAGTTTTATAAAAACAATTTTCCGTCGCACCCTGGGCCGTTTGCCGAGATGTCTGCTCAAAGCTCAGCCTCCGACAAACTGAAATTGCTTTTGAGTTGTTAAAACGTATTGGCGACAAAATTTTCTGTCAATTTAATGTGCCTTCTATTAATTCTCCAATGGAAACCTTAATGGTTTTCCATGGTCGGAGTATGTACAATTTAAATAATTACATGAGGAAGATAGTCTTTTTCCATCGAGTTAGATCTTCTTATATTTCAACATCCTTTAATTACAATATCTTTGTAACACTCATCTAAACCTATGTTCTTTTCATGGCCACGGTCCTAACTAAGAATTTTAATGTAAAAGGCATAAACTTGAAGCCTTTTATGTAAGAGTAAATGACTGTGAAGTTAACAAGCGCGTAGCACCTGTTATTATTTATTGCGTTTTACTATTTTAAACTTGCCACGACTTTTAAGTTCTTACTTGACTAGTCTACAAAGTATGGTTAAGGAATTCAACACAGTTTTGCCTTGAAACTTTGTCTAGGCTTAAAATTCTAATTTCTTCTTCATCTTCCTGTCCTTATCCCATGTTACTTGGGGTCGGCCCAGCATGTTCTCTTCTTCCATACCGTCCTGTCCTCTGTCACGCTATCACTAAATCCCTTTTCTCTCATGTCACTACTTACAAAACGTGTTTTATTTTAATTTCTCCTTAAATGAATGAAAGGATATACAATAATTTTTCATACCCATTTTTATCGATTGCTGTATAGAAGATTCCTGAACCATGATTTTGACCTCAGTCTTCCTGTACCTTCATTTGATTTGAAAAACAAATAATGTTGATTGTAATTCCTAATTTGTTGAGCACAGGAATGACAAGCAAAAGATAAAAATCACCGCAATATTTATTAGAAAAACCCAAATCTTAATAAAACCAAACTTCTGTAACTAAACGATTAATCCATAAGATATTTATTTCTCACACTAAGTAATAGGTTCACATTTATTGCACTTTTAATTGAAAAACCTTGTATGGGGATGACGATTTTGTTTTATTTTGACTGTATCTATGGTTTATAAAAATACCGCAAAGGACTAGGTACTTAATACCTACCTCCTTTAATAAATCGTTTTATTTTTGAGTTGCTCTTCTTGTAATTCAAGTCTAGAGGACGATGTTAAATATATTATATATTATTATCAATTATTATAATTAACAATTTTAATTAGTGCAGACAGAAAGATTAATAGCAGAAAAGAAAGAACTTATCTTAGAGATAAGCTTTTAAGCTTAAATCAATATGTATCAAACCAAGAAAAAAATACATCACAGTCTTAGACCCAAGAGTTTTAGGGATTCTTGTATAACTATAAGTATAGTAATTCGAAGTTGTAAGCAAATACAAGGGCCATGAATTTATCTGTTAAAATCCTTTGACCTAAATCGAGCAGGTCACAAACAAAAAATTCCTATTTATCTCGCAGTTGTAATAAAATATTTTAACCTCTGGAGCGCCCAAATGTAAAATGTCATTAGTTACGGTTTACGTAATTATAAGCACTAAAATACAATTGTTTCAGAAATCGTACTACTGCACCATTTTTGTGAACGTTTTTACTTTTTAAATAAATTATTCTTATTCTAACAATGGTAAGTGCACCATCTGGGATTGTATCGAAATCAGATAAGACTATAAAAACTTTACAATACACTATCATTCTTATATTCTTCTTCTTTTGTTATCAGGGTCTTATTTATGTTTAAGGGAGGTTAAACACTACATCCCATCCGTGTCTTTGAAATTTTGGTTCCAAAGTAGCCGTAGTTTTTCTAGTAGAGAAGCTTACGCACTTCATCCGAACGCTATCCGTCACAAACTGTCATAATTCAGAGCATTTTGAACTCGGAACTTAAATCACGGACACGGATCACGGACACGGACGAATAGCGCGTTACTGTCCTAGCTCTCTTAAACTTTGCAAAGCCTTTGGCATTCCTTCCTTATTCGCCTTCTTAGGTCGCTGGCATGTCAGTCATTCTAATTAGTTTGGCCCAAAACGTTGCCTTTACCACGGCATCGTCGGTGTCAATGGGGGCTACCATTTTTGTGCCCACCAGTTGTCGTCACTGGCGAGTTAGGTTCTTATATATAGCTGTTAAACATTGTTGTTGCCCGCACGGAAGCAAAGTTTAAATTAAAATTAATTCTAATGCCGTATATCTGCGATTAAATATAAAATCGAGTACGCTGCAGCTTCGCTTTTTTTTTGCGAAAGAAAGGTTAATAAATGATAAATGATTTTATTTCTGTAAGTAGGTTTGTACAAACACTTTTACATGTCGATCATATTTTTAAAACTAGATGAAGTCGGCGTTTCCTATCTGACTACTCTGAGAAGAAAGGCCGAAACAAACTCAGAGGTCACAGTCTCTTTTAAGGCCCAGACAAAATCTTTGTTAGATCATGTGAAGACCATGTAGACTGAAGTCTGAAATGGTCTTTTGAGGAAAGAACCAGCCAGATGGAGTGGACCTGTCCAGTCAGTGCACGCATTTGTCAATAACCGTGCAGCTCAACTCAGAATTTAAGGAGCTCAACGATTCGACGAACAATACCAAAGAAAGGACATTCGGGTAGGCCGCATAAACTACTCAAACTGCCAGACCATGATTAAAACTAATTTGGATAAATTAAAATTAAAAACAAACAAAAATTGAATCCACATAGTCTTCACATTCACAACAATTAAAATAAACTTAAAATTAAAATAATATAATAAAATTAAAATAAAGGTTAAAATTTTCCGCATCGTGAAACTCTATTAAAGCAGTGGTTGGTAAAACCCGGACCTATCTTAATCTGCCATACTTGGAAAATATTTACAAAAAAAATACTACCGACTTCCAACTAAAAACACTACAAAGTGAAAAATAACTTTCTTTTTCGAAATCGGTATCTATGGTAGGTACCAATTTTTTTCGTTATGGACACCGACTTCGAAAAAGAGACTTATTTTTCACTTTGTAGTGTTTTTAGTTGGAAGTCGGTAGTATTTTTTTTGTAAAAAAGATTTTTATTTATCACTTTTTAGTTGTACCTATTAAGCAACTTGCCTTTAGTGAGGTACTTATAATGCCAGAATAGATTATCCGAATGCCATGAAACTTGATCATAACCGGTGAAATGAGAGTGTATCAAGGTGAACTGTACAGATCTGCGTACCCCTTTAGAGTGTACTGGCGTGATGTAATGTTATGAAATGCTATAAACAATAAACAGACATGCGGTTGCAGCAATCCCAAGAGATTTGCCGTCATTTATTGAAGAGTTCTGCTGTATATCTCCGAAGTTCTTCATCAGATCTTCACCAAATTAAAATGGGACCAATTTCGAAACATACTCTAACAAACAAAAAAAGAATTTTCAAAATCGGTCCTCAATTGACGGAGATATCGGTGAACACAAACAAAAAAAAAACATACAAGAAGTCGAACATAGAACCTCCTCCTTTTTGGTAAGTCGGCTAAAAATAAAAATGTAGTACATAAACTCGCACTAAAAGCCAAAAAACTGACATTTAATCATCTTACACGAGTCACATAGGTTTTAAAAGCAAGCTTTTGGTAAGCTTTCTGACAAAATTCTTGGTATCCTTGCACTATAACGTTTTTTAAATAACCCTATCTGTGCAGCATGACATTAAGAGCTAATTTAATACAATTACCCCTTTTCCATTCAACTGTCAAGTGTTCAAAACAAAATTTTCCTCAACATGATATGCTAAAATAACAAAAGAAAATCACAGTACAAAACAAGGATGACATAGCATAGCATGTGTTGTAATAGCCTAAGATCCCACTTCAGAAATCTGCAGGTACATATTTTGTTTTAATAAACTTAATTTACATGAATGATACTTTATAGTAGAATAGATTGCAGCCGGATTGCCTGGATATATCAAGCTGCAATTACCTTTATAAAATAAATTAAAATTTATGTATTATAGTTAATCCCAGATAAGTATATAAGCTTTTCAAGTGAATCCAATGTCATTTGAAAGAAAGTGGTGTAGAAAATAGAAATAAATAAGGTTGCCGGATCTCAGTTAGCCGCAATGCGCAGGTTGCCAGTTTACGTGCTATACCTGGTAACTCACGAATTTAGAGCTAGATGATGATCCATGCGCACCCACGATACAGGAAAAATTCCTAGAGTAAAAAAAAAACCCAAATTATCACAAAAACAAAAACCCGATTGCTAAAAAGTAATTAAATGAAAAGAGAAAAACAAGTACTAGGTATAATTTATACATTTAATAGCCAGCGGTGACAAACGAAGTTTTGGTCGGTTTTTCTATAATTTTTGTTTGTCCCCGCCTGCTTTTTATAATTTTCCCCCTTTTTTAGGGGAGGCGCTATTTTAAAAATTATATAGCCTATATCACTCCCACAATTGAGGCAAATCTAACGACATCTCATATGTCATAATCTGTCAAGCCGTTTGAGCTGTTGAACGTTCTTTAGAAATGGACATACATACATACGCTCGAAAACCTTACCCTCCCGCAGTCGGGTAAAAAAGATTAAATAAAAGAAGCGAAAATTGTTTGCGGCAGATCAACTCAGCAGTATCTATTCTACTATCAAGAATCATTCATAATAATCGAGTTTCATCGAAAACAAATTACCTGTAGATTTTTGCAGTGGGATCTCATACTACATTTATTATGAGTTTCATTCTGCAGTATACCCAGGGCGTGGCAACATGGTGATACATGTCGTATGATTACAATCATATAGAATACAAAGAGGCACACTTTTATATAGGCTGTGGACCAATGGTCATTGTGCCGTCTTTTGTGCTGTGACGCGGATAAATTCAATGGAGTTTAGTACTGTTTTTGGTTTGAAATTGATATTAGAATTGTAAATCAGATTTGTGAAGTTGTGAAAAATTTGCTGTGTGGAACAGTATAAGTAATGTTGTAAACTGTAAAAAGAACCTAATATTATGAAGAGACAAAATTGTTCGTTCGTTTCTAGGAGGAATTAATTATAATCTCTGGCAGTACTAGTCCCATTGCGAAAATTCTGTTACTGCTACACTATCGCTTAGTGTCATAGAGTATAATGGTTGGGAGAAAAAGTACGGATCCATGGGACAGGCCACGAGCGAAGCCGTGAAAAATAGCTAGTCAAACATATAGAATATGTTGTTTTAATCCCCGACGGAAAAAGCGGTGTTATAAGTTTGACGTGTGTATTTGTGTATTTTAATTTTCAAAAGTTATGGGCATTTTACTGTTTCGATCGGGGTGTTTTCGCAAGATATCGTGTCATAATTAGGTGTTCAAAAGATTGCCGATCCAAGCGTGTCTACTACTAGATAAATTATGTAGCATAAAAAAAAATGTGTCGTGTTTTTATTACAACAATAAAATATTTGTTGAGTAATGGATATGAAACTTTGAAAGTACTATAAGAACAGTGTAAATCCAGAAAACTAACATTGTTTGTTACTTGTAAGTGATTTTCAATAATATCTTATCTTTATAGTGTGAAATAAAAACACAAAAACGTGCAAGACTTACTTGTTAAGAAGTCAAAATACATAACAGCGTGATCAAGTTCAATATTAAAACGAAAAATATCGTTATGATGTCTTGTTGCATAATTTATTCAAATTCGTTTCTATCAAAGGCGTGGGTTGTTCTTCTTCAATTCTATACGTTTATCAGATTAGGATAACTTAATTTATTTCATGCAATATCGTAACTTTCTATTATTATTTTCGCACAAGAAACAGACATAAATTTTTGCTTATTAAACTTGTTAAATTATGTAAGGCATGTAATAATTGGTTCACAGAATAAAAAAACTAGAAGCCTTCAGCGGCAGTAATTATGCAAAACCTAGAATTATATATTAAAAAATAATAAGCTCAAAAAGGAGCTCAAAAATTTTCACATCTGAGGTGTGTTAAAAAGCCTTTTTCAGAAAAAGCGCATAGTTGAGATTGACGCGCCTGGCTTTGCCCACGGCTCCGTCTCGATATAACTCATTCGTGCATAGTTCGTGTTGACGCCCGAAATTCGGCATTTTTGATGTCCGCCGCGCCCGCCGCATGTGCTGCATTTTTGACGCTAATTCGTTTAGAAATCACTTGTTTTTCTGCTGAGATTTTGGGGTTGATATTTTTAGGGTTCCGTATCCAAAGGATAAAAACGGAACCCTATTACTAAGACTCGGCGGTCAGTCTGTCCGTATGTCTGTCACCAGGCTGTATCTCATGAACCGTGAGACAGTTGAAATTTTCACAGATGATGTATTTCTATTGCCGCTGTAATAACAAATACAGAATAAAATAAATATTTAAGTGGGGCTTCCATGCAACAAACGTGTTTTTGCATTTTTTGCGATAATGGTACGGAACCCTTCGTGTCGACTCGCACTTGGCGGGTTTTTCTGAATCATTTTTTGGGTGAAATAACAAATTAATCCTAGCAGGTTAAATCTAAACTTATATTAAGCAAAGTTTGTGTCTGTTTGTAAAAAGTCATTTTTGTAAGTACTAATTTGATTTAAAAAACTCACTGATATAAAATATATTTCGCAATGAAACTTCATCATCATCATTTCAGCCGAAAGACGTCCACTGCTTGACTTAGGCCTCCCCAAGCTTTGCCAAACTGGTCGGTCCTGGTCCTGGGCACTAGGATTGAAAGTTACACAATCCTTTTAACTGGAAAATACTCGGTTCCCTGCGGAATATGTAACTGGAGCGAAGCCGCGGGAAAAAGCTACTGTGAAATAATTATTATCTGAAGATGATTACTCATTTACCTATAAAAGTATAGTCCTCCAAACATCTGCCTCCATAATTCCCCACAGTAAGAACATATTCGCACTTGAAACATTCAAGCACTTAGACCATTCTTCAACTTGCTCAAGATAAATGGCGCTGACCGCATCTCATCTACATTTAGAGCCAGTCTTGCATTAAAACTTAGTTTTTACGAGCGATCCGCGGCTTGGTTAAGCTAGAGATGTGATCAGGATTGCGATATCGATGTAATGCGCCTCTAATACTGGTGTATATGTAGATGTCGCTGTGCATGTAACATTCAGGTTCGATGATATTGTATCGCTGGGAAAAGAATTGTTGTAATATGTTGTAAATTAAGTTAGGTGTTGTAGTTTTTAAGTTTTGGAACTATGTAAGCTGAAATAAATGATTAGTAAAGCTTCATTATTTGGCCTAAAGTTTGTATGTGCGCTGTTAATATAAGTTAGCAATAAATAAAATTTAAATGTCTGAAATAACTAAATAAAAAAAAAGAAAACATAGTAAATACAGTAAAAAAAATGCATTAAAACTATTTTACTATAACCATTTTAATTAGATCAAGATTCTTTCCATTAGGTTACTTTAGAGCAGGTAACTAGATTTTAAATCAGAAGTTACATATAGTTTTATTTTATAAAGATTCTGCAATCTTCAGACAAATTGCATTTCTCTTTACAATCTAAAGCATAATTGTCTCATTCTCATCTCATACTATAAATAATGCGGCAATCAGAAATGAATAGTGAAAGTAACCATATTAATAAGTTCACTTTTAATTCGCCACGCTAAAAATATAATCTGTTCATAATCTTTAAATGCATAACAGTTGTACATACATTGTTTAGAACGTCCACTCAGTGCCCTACTGAGAAAAGCCCTACCGCCTAAATTTCAAGTAAATATATTTTTGGCCTAAATGGATCCCAAAATTTCTTAAAAAGAAATTGTCAAAGAGTTTTTGTCAATCTCTTAAATATTTTAGAGCCTGAAAACTTGTCAAACTTTGGCCATTCTAATTCACAATTGAGAAATCAGCACTTAGAAGTATTAAAACAAATTAATTACTTTTTAAATTTATTTATTATCCGAAACAGAAACTTATCATATTGAAATACTATCAAGTTAAGCTTTAGAGAGGGAATACCTACTTGACCAATCAGTCATCTATATATTTTCTGATCCAATTTTCGTCAGGCCTAAAAATAAAAATGCGTTGACAGTTTTATTACCAACTTAATTTTTATAAAACTCAACTAATATTATTAAGAATTTTAATACTAACCAATTTGTTAAATATATTTCTTACTTCATAACTTGTTTTTGTCTGCGACAAAAGAACATATTGATATTATCCCGGCCGAGTTAAGGCAATTGGGAATGGCCGAATGGCTATTGTCCTTGTAGAGAATGGGTATCTTATTACTGTTAATGCGGTTACCTTGAGTTTAAATTAACCATGTAGGCACAGGGTATAAAGTAACCTATCTACTGTTAGTCTGGCCAGTAAATGTGGTTCTTTTTCAGTGTGTAGTGTGTAGGTATGTGTGTGGATACTGTGGAAATACATAGTCGTAGCTTTTAGTGATTTGGATGAAAAACAAAAAGCAACCATCTGCGTATACATCAAAGGCATCCAACGTTGGATGGTTTATTAACGAGTAATTGTTTCAGAGCTTCTTGTAAAAGACTTTCTTCTTGGTTTTTTATACGTTAATATCCAGAAAAAAATATAGATTCTTAAGATATTTTAATTCTTTTTCTTCAGATGATAATGAGAAAAGAAAATAGTGTAAAATAAACTTGAGTTACCACATAGCTACCTATTGTAATTAAACTTAAAAACATGTAAATTAATTAATTCATAAACGATTAAAAAAAATATTGCGTCAGAGCCATAAACTGTTTCATTAAGTTAAAAAGGGATTGTTCTAAAATTTACTAAAATTCATTCGTTTTCTAAATCTTGTAGAATCAAATTTCATGTCGCCTACTCCATAATACCAATGTCAACTTCTACCATCCCTTAAACTCATCCACCCTCACGGTATAAAGTGCAGTAAAACAAACAGTTTTGCTTTGAATAATATTATTACTCAGAATAAGTGTTGTCTTTGTTGAAAGCCTCCCAAAGTTTACCTTAACTCAGGTACTTTGACACAGGTAAAAAATACTTGACTTTGCTCCCTCAGGATCGGATAGTTGATTCGATTTTAATGTTCTGCATTTGAGTTTGCAGAGATTCTATTTTTAAAATGTAAAATTAAGAAGTAAGAATGTCTAAAGTATTGAATTTTTAATTAGATTCTATAATCTATGTTATTATTTACTTAAAAAAGTTGGGTTAGTTTCACCATTTATAACCCAAGAACGGCTGGACCAATTTTAATGATCTTTGATTTGTTGGATTTTTAGTCACCTCAAATAGCAGAATGCCTAATAAAACATCAGATGAATAAACAAAAAAAAAATATATATACAATTCATTTTGCCAAACAATTGTCAGTGGTGTTACGAGTTGCGTTTCATTATAAATCAGCTTGTAAATAACTAAAAAAATATCTTTGGGATATTGTTCTAAAGTAACAAGATATTTTTCTTGAAGATTCGTGCTTATGAAATAGCACTATAAGATTTTTATTAAGTATCTAAACTTATACCTCCATGTTTTTAATTTACAAGCGAAGAGCAATAAATATTACTTTTAAAATGTTGCATTTTATGGTCCATTACAAGTTTTCCTTAATTGAAACCTAGTGAAGTCAACATTTTGCATTAGCAGCATTTTTATAACGTCTGTCTACTATTTAATTACACCCAGACACGATTTCTATGTAACGTTGCCAATTAATTATTTTATTTTTAGTAATGACTTGACTAATGCAAACTAGAAAATCTATCAGTCATTATTTGTATACAAAAAGTTTAAATCTGTTTATATCACGAAATTATATAGCAGCTATAAAGTGCAAATGAAGTTTTGTCATTTATCAATTTATAATCCTTAGGCTAGGAGCCCATGAGTGATTTTGTATTCATCTGACTGCAGGATTAAAAACATGAATGATTTGATGCATAATATTTTTATGTCTATGTTTGATTGTTTAAAAGTGCTTTTATTACCTTCTCCAAGTAATTAAATGAAAATAATAACTAAGTAAAAAAAAAACATTCCATTTATTAAAAATGTTTGGAAATTGTTTCTGTTAACATTTTAGTTAATCATAAATGATACAAACATTGTAAAAAAAATAAAAATAACAACTTCACACGTCAAACTTTTTATCATTTTAAACTAGTTGAGTCCGGTATCATTACTACTACAATTTTTATTTTTGAGCCTTATATTCATCAAGTTTTACATCAAGGTTCATTCAGCAAGCCTTATACAAATAATATTTTACAACCAAGTAACGTCATGCGCATGCATATTCACACACACCAATGAATTATGATTATTTGTCAGAGTCAGAAATGATAATGAATTTCTGTACTGAACCAACCTATACTTAAATCTTTCAAATAATGCTCGTGTATTGTGCCATCCCATAGCTAGTGTCACTTGCCGACACTAACATATTTTGATTTATAGATAAAATACCCTTTCAATCAAAAGAAGAATTTTCCAAATCGATCCAGGCGTCTTTGAGTAATCGGTGCACATACATGAAAAAAATACAATTTGAATTGAGAACCTCCTCCTTTCTGGGAAGTCGGTTAAAAAGGAAAAATGCCAAATAATAAAAATCGATACTGTTCATCAACTATTTATATTATATAAACTTTTTGTGTGATAGATCTAATTGCGCACTTTCGAATGGGCATATTGTTAATTGAAATCAGTTACATAATCTTATCAAAAATAGGTTTGGAAACAAAACAATTTGGGGCGTCTTTATTTTATATGCGGATTTTATTGATAGTCGTGGTGGCCCATTGGTATCGGCCGCGACTTACATGTTGTAGGTCGTGGGTTCAAACCAAGGCTGGCGCTTTACTTAGTGTAAATTATTTCATCACCACACCTTGAAGAAATCGGCAAGTCCTAGAAACTAAAATTTGAATACATGTGACATCCACCAACCCGCACTGGGCCCGCGAGGTGGGTTACGACACATTCCTTCTCGCAGAGAGGAGACCTGTGTCCCAGCAGTGGGAACGTTAAAAGACTTTAAGGAAAATACTGCTTAGAGAGATCGCTAGAGTTGTTATTAATGATTACAGAGTTATCAAAAACTCAAAATCGACCAAATATGACATTTAGTCATAGTGGCACTCAAGCTATAGGACGGCAGTATTCCTTTAAAACGAAGTTCTGTTACAACCCTTATTACAAGGCAATAAAGCCGACAATTGCATTCTCTAGTTAAAGTCTCAGTTTTCATTGCAAAGCTAATGCTGAATAGCAGTTATCCCACATTGGCGGAATTTTAATATTAATTTAGTTAGATTCTGGAAGCCGTCGCGTAAACCCAAAATTCTTTAGACTTATCTCGAGAGGTACAAGAGATTATAGAAAGTTATTATTTTGGTTGGTGTATTAGCGTGTATTAAGTAGTAGAACATTAATCAAAAGTGTGATTGTGGATTTTTGTAAATATACAAGTGGTTTGGTTAGAAAATAGGTTTTTTTTTAAAGAACTACGGTGTCGGCCGTGTAACAGTTCGTATATTGAAGATGCGATAGTGAAGCGGGTTCCTCTTCGAGCATATTGTATGGTCGTAGTAAAGTCGGCGATTCGTGACGAAAACTTGCATATTATGCACCTTAGTTTAAAGGCCGATTTTAGTCGGACGACTTTATTGTGTTGATGAAAACTTGTGTGTTGTATTGAATTTTATTTACAACTAGCTGACTCGTCGAACTTCGTTCCGCCTAAAAAAAAAAAACTAAAATAAAGATTTTTTCTAAAAGTAACGTAGCCTATGTTACTCCTTATTACATCAGATACCTGTCAATAAAAGTACCGTCAAAATCGGTCCAGCCATTTCAGAGATTAGCCGGAACAAACAGACAGACAGACAGACAAAAATTGTAAAAAATGTTATTTTGGTGTATGTATCGTATATATATTCATATACATGTAGTAAAAAACGTTTATTTCAATATTACAAACAGACACTCCAATTTTATTTATATGTATAGATGTATAGATTATTGTTTTACCACAGTCGTAACATGTACTGTACTGTCACTTAATTGTGACTTTCGAAATGTGAAATCTAGTGTTTTATTGTATTCTAAAATTAAAATGTATCGTTATTTAAATAAAATATGTATGCAAAGCTAGACTTAGGTGAGATTAGAAGCAATAAAGAAAATAAAAACAAATGCAACTTTGAAGAGGTTCAACATTTGACTTGTGTGTTCCTATCCTAAATCACCAAAATATCTACATATCGTCAGATTAAACGACAGGTTTTTATGACGTCGATGACAAATGAAATTCTTAACTTTTAATCATGAGACTGTATTCATATGTAAATTTAAATATTAAAGTCATTTGATTTCGTTAATTTACTCCATGCATTTGATAAAATAAAATAATATAGTAAAATATAATTAATATTTTTTTATTTACTAATGGTGGTAAAAACTGAAGAATAGAGTTACTTAATTGTAATAAAAATCCTTCTGCTAGCTTTGTGTTAATAAAATAGAAAGTGAATTAATAACAGAATTATAATTACAAATTATATTCTTCTCTACACAGCAAACTTTTAATTACCCATAAAGGTTAAATAAATTTAACTCTGTTCCTGGTCTAAAATAATTGTATATATAAGCATAATATCATCAACATCATCAGCCTATTAATGTTCCCACTGCTGGGATACAGGCCTCCTCTCTGTGAGAAGGTATAAGGATAAGTTCTTATTATTTAATTTGAAGAAGTTTAACTTTAAATTACTGTTACGTTTGTTCAAAATATAAAGTTTTAAATCCTGAATGATAAATTAAAACAGTATCAAAATCTAAAAGTCCAAACCAGTCTTTGAAATAGAACAGAGTCAGAGACTAGTTTCAATAAAATCAGGTTTCATCAATCAACTCAAAGCTTATCTAAATGTAAGCTTATCTTAAATCCTGCCAACACCGTTGAAAAAACAAACCTGCTTCATAAAAACTAAACTAAATTGCAAAACCTGGAACACTGTCAGTCAACGCGGATCATTTACAACATAAATTTTGCGCCAAGGGAAGTTAGATATAAAACATATAAATATTCATAGAGAATGATTACGAATACTGTCTTGTAAACTAGTGTAGCAAAAACTAAATAATGTCACTTATCGAAAAGGAAACCCGTCTGGACCGCATAATGTTATAATTATAGCGAGTATGCATCATTCATGAATTTTCCTTTGGCGGAGTAACGCTGAGAGTCCTAATCGACGGTAATAGACGTGGAGAAATGTTGCCATTTGTAAAAATAGTGATCGATTGCGTATTGCCTGCGAATCGCCACATTTTCGTTTTTCAACTTCTTCGAGAAGGCGAGTGTGATAGTCTATTGTAACTTCAATGATTTCTTTCTTATTTTTAAGTGCATTCTTTAAGTTTACTCAAACAATTTTAATTAGTGACACTGATTAAGGGCCCGTTCGTCCAAGGTTATATATGCGACTAGAAAGTTAATGAAAGTTCATATTCACTTTATGATTGTTAAATCGGACTTTACTACTGCTGCATCTGTTTCTTCCAGAGTGAGATTCTTACGTATCAATTCGAATTGTCTGCAGAATTGTTCGATTCATTGTATCGTTTCTTTTGCAGGTGTGAGTGACAATGTGTGTGCGGTGAGTGATAAGAACGCGCGATGTTGCGCGTGATCACCTGCCTGCTGGTCGCGACCGCGGCGGCGGAGCACGTGCGAGAGTTCACCGTCAGAGAGAACGCACGCGCTGAGACCCTCGTCGGTCACCTCGGAGACGAACTGCCCGACGCAGCCCCGCCATACACTATCGTCCCCGTCCCCGGCAGCGCCGTCAACGACGACCTCAGGATAGACCCCCACACAGGAGAAATCAGAACCCGAGGCCCTTTAGACAGAGAAAACAGAGACCATTACGCTTTAGTCGCCATCCCTGCTAGCGGAGATAACATCCGCGTTGTTGTCAGGGTACTCGACGAAAACGACAATGCTCCTACATTCCCTACACCCGTCATGAACGTGGAGTTCTCCGAAAACACTCCCAGAGACGTGAAGAGGAAACTAAACCCGGCCAAAGACCAGGATTTAGGACCATTCAACACGCAAAGATACAATATTGTATCTGGGAACACTGATAATGCATTCAGATTGTCTTCCCATAGGGAGAGAGATGGGGTCCTGTATCTGGACTTACAAATTAATGGCTTCCTCGACAGGGAGACGACTGACCATTATCAGTTAGTTATAGAAGCGTTAGATGGTGGTACTCCACCGCTCAGAGGGACTATGACTGTAAATATTACCATTTTAGACGTTAATGATAATCCTCCTGTGTTTGCTGAAAGTGTTTATTCTGCAACAATACCGGAAAATGCGACCGTAGGCACTCCCGTTCTAAAAGTTTCCGCAACCGACTCAGACTCTGGTGAAAACGGTTTGATCGAATACTCGATAAACAGAAGACAGAGTGATAAAGAGAATATGTTCAAAATCGATCCAGAAACTGGTGATATTACTGTAAATAAAGCATTAGATTTTGAAACTAAGGAATTACATGAACTTGTAGTTGTAGCCAGAGATAAAGGTGCACAACCTTTGGAAACTACAGCTTTTGTGTCAATAAGGGTTACTGATGTAAATGATAACCAGCCTACTATAGACGTTATATTCCTAAGTGATGATGCTACACCAAAAATCTCCGAGTCAGCACAGCTAGATGAATTCGTGGCTAGGATATCAGTGCATGATCCAGACTCCAAAACCGAATACGCAAACGTAAACGTTACGTTAAGCGGTGGGGACGGGCATTTTGATTTGCGGACTCACGACAATATAATTTACTTGGTAGTAGTTGCATTGCCACTAGATCGCGAATCCCGTTCATCTTACACATTGAATGTGGTAGCAACTGACAAGGGGTCTCCTCCATTACACGCGTCTAGGATTATCAGTCTGAAAGTGACTGATGTGAATGACAACGCACCAGTGTTTCTTGAATCAGAGTATAAAGCGAGTGTACCTGAAGCGGCGGCTCCAGGTACACCGGTGGTGCAAGTATCGGCTGCTGACGCTGATGAAGGAGAGAATTCTGAAATTCGTTACTCCTTAATGCCGACTCCTCAATCAGATTGGTTTGCGATTGATGAGCGATCAGGGTTGGTGACCACTCGTGCTCGGGTGGATTGTGAGACGAATCCGATGCCGCGGCTGACGGTGGTGGCTCAAGATCGTGGTAATCCTCCAATGTCCTCAACAGCAACGTTAATAGTGACAGTGTTAGATGTGAATGATAATGAGCCGATCTTCGACCAGTCCTTCTACAATGTCTCCGTGTCGGAGAATGAAGCTGTTGGCAGCTGTATTTTAAAGGTGAGTTTTCTATTAATCACTTTGCTGACTATATTTCCATCATAATATGTTTAATGTTTTGTGTGCATCAGGGATTGAGCATGTACATTTTCAGTTCAGTCCATTATCTTTATATATTTAGAATCATTTTATCTCTTATATCTACCATGAAAAGCTGTAATTTCATATCAAAACCGTTGAATACTTTGTAACCACACTTAATGCATGGTGCATTGTAATATCATAAAGCAAATGTGTGTCATGTGCCTTTGAAAGGCGTTCGCCGTCACGAAAGGTGTAGGCATGTTCAGTTTATATAGCCTTTTCCCCATTAGAAATATGCAAAGTTGTGTGCAATTACTACCCATTTATTACAGTTGAGTTACATCTTACATTTACATATTAAAGACTAGCGTTAATAGTGGAATCGTCAATACGTTTGGAAACAGCTTCATCTGACTGGTTTTCACTAGCTAATTTCCAGATCTTGTGTAACAGCTTATTCTAATTTAAATTATCTTCGGCTTATCATTTTCATTTGAAGTCCACTTTGCAGTAAAAATCCTTCACTTTTTACATAATTCAAACTTTTCGGTCATACGCTAAGCCGTTGCATGAGGCGTTTTTCAGGATTGTCGATATCTCTAAGTTTTTGCAATCTTCAACTTATTTTAAATTGATTCCTTAATAGAGATTTTATAACATTAACTTACTTTATTACTTATGTATTCAAATATTAATTTATGTATATGGTCCAATATATTCATATATTTTTCGATTCCGATCTATGAATCTCCTATACCCTTTCGTCGCATTTTTAAAAATGTTATTATCTGCCAACATTTCTATTCGGCTTTGCATTATTTGTCTGCCATATGAAGTCAGAATATGTAAATAAAATATTTTCAATTCAAACGAAATTTTGGTCATAAATTAACAGATTGTTATATTGTGTCAGTTTTACGGTAACATATCATAAAGATGTTCTTTTTATTAGTATTTTTTTGTAAGTCGTTGCGTTTTTCGTCATTGTTATGTGAAATAAGTGACCTTTTAGTTTTTCATTTATAATATCTGTGTTGTGTTGCCATTAGAATATGATTTATACTGTCAACAACGTATAAAATATATTTATATTCATTAAGTGTAAATATCAGTTTATTATATAGCAACAATTAGTTATTGGCAACACTTGAGAAATCGCGTCCTATGTAATGGAAAGTGTGAAAGACACAGTTACAGATAGTTATACTATTTTACACGGGCAACTTGATATGAAAACCAAAGTATATGTACGCATGGAGTCATAATTATAAACAATAAATTAAAACATTAAAATAGTGAGAAATATAGCTGATTATTATGCTACAAAAGATGATATAAATTTAAATGAAAGAGATCAAACACAAGCCAAAACTATAACGAAATGACTGAAAGAAAATCATAGTTACCTGGGAATAGAAACCAGTGACCTAATTCTCAATAACTTCGCATGAACCAATCGGAGCATATCCAAAACAGGATACTCACATACACAAATCCGTACAGTGAAAGTCCAATTTGCGTTCACTAACAATTTGCCAGAAGTGATCTACGGCACTGGCATTATTCTGCATGGAAATGCCAAAGGTAGCGACAAGGCAGATGATGATTCCATACGGAATCCCATTAGATCCCATATATGCAAAAATGGGACATATAGTCATATATTACAGTCTCACAAATAGGCATTTGTGAGTTAAAGTGGTCGAGTAATGTGTCGATAAGTAGATAGTTGACTGTACGCGTTTTGAAAGTTTGATTGGCAGGTAGGATGCATTTCGAAAACTGAATCTGATGTTGATTGTAAAAGGTTACAGATAACGGTTAGTTTACTATGCTTTTATTTAACTGGTTGCTTTGCCTTTATATTTTGGTTGGTGATATTATGGCAGTTATTTACGTTTCTTAAGATATGTCGTTCTAAGAAAATAACTCTTTACTGTAGTGACATAACAGATTATTTCATGAAATAAATTGTAGCAAGTCAAATGACGTGATTGACTATTGACAATTCATAGTACACGCACGCAAATTGTTGATACGCTTCTGAAAATTTGTCACATTAATTTTACGATCATTTCGTTTCAGAAATAGTGTTAGGTAGTTTATTATAGTAGTTTATTAGAAATCAATCTTTCTTTTATCATCACAGAGGATGCATAAGTAAAGTGGCAGTAAGTTCAAGTTATACCAGAACCTAGTAAGACCGATTTGAACGAGCTGGTCATAAAACCAGTTTCTATAAGCTAAGTAAACCCGAACAAAAGCCCAAGAAAATGCGAGAGACAAGAAATTATGCTTATTCCGTTACAGAAAAATATTACGTAACTAATGTAACGCATACTCATTCACGTTTATAAGTTTAAAAACAGATTCTTTCATACAAAACTCATTTTTCAACGTTAAATGTCTTGCCGACAGTTTTATATTACGTTTTCTGTGTTAACATGCAGTTTAGCGTCTTAACTGGCCATAAAATTGTAGAATTGCATTATTACTCTCTATTTCCGTTGGGATTATGTTACTTTTGAGATCTACCCAAATTTTGTGTCTGTGGTCAATGATTGAAGAAGCTTTTATATAAGTTACAAGGGCTTGTATTAATAAGGTTTTGCCTTTAGTTACAAGGATTCTGCAATAAAAAAAAAAATGAGAAAAAATTACGTTATCTTAACAAAATACCAAGGATACTGTCCTCGGTCGAAAATACCTGTCGAAAAAAACTTGAACAATAAAGTGGATTGCGCAAACTTCGTACCAATTAGTTACAACGGACAGATCAATTCCGCTTATCTCAGTCGGCCACACCCGCACTTGACGAATTTGTCGAGAAAAAAAAACTCAATTTTCATTAACTCTTATCTTGAAAACTCGGGCCTGGCTCGTAACTTACACGAGTTAATTTCTTTTAATATATTCCACGTATATTTATAAGTGCTTGTACATAAATCTATCGTATGGAGTGATGCCAGTTTGGGCGTGCGGCGCGCGGATCGCAAATTGCGATCTAAATTGAAAATTAAACAGTCCAGTGCAAGCCCGGGGAGCCCGCGGCTCCCGCCAATGAGGGATTCGCAAACTATGCATGCGCACGTGTGCCTATTCTGAAATAGCATTTCTATTTTGATATTTACCGTAATATGAAAAGAGGTTTAATATCAAGAAATTTTGATAAACAATATAATAAAAGAACGTAGGATTTCTGAGTAGTAAAATTAGTAATAAACTATAACGACTTACGTGACTTACTTGGGAAATCTGTTTTAAGGTATTATACCCATCCGGAGCATTGAAATCAACAATCAACACGTATCTACAATGACTTATCAATGGGTGGAATAATTGATTCCACAAATATTGATGACATTTTCCAAATGATTATTTTTTCTTAGGTAAATCATCCAACGACTTCGCCCACTCTAGGTGAAGCACGCTCTCGCTTGTGTGTCAGACTTTTACTGACTAAAATCTACTGGTGTTCCTTCAGTTGCTTGTGCCATGGCCGAGGTAATTCTCTTTCAAATTTAGCCTCGACCCAGACAGGCCTCGGCCCTAACGGACCCCGTCAGTTTTGCTGTCATCTCTTTGAGGCGCGTGTAGAACACTACGTGCCATTGACTTGGGCATTTTCTTTATCGGACGGCGAGCTACCCATTACTCGCCGTCCGCAAGCCCACGCCTACGGTGGCTGGGAATCGGCTTGCGACTCCCGACGCCCAGAGCGTCTCCTGCAGTGGCTAGGGGCGTGAGGGCAGCTCCTATGCGTCTCCTTCATGCGTTCCAACCCCTGCTTTGCGAGCATTACTGCTTCGCAGAAGGAGGTGACAGCTTTCAATGCCTTCTCGCTCCGTACCATGGCATGAAACAGGGCCAGACGCGAGAGGTCGCCACTACGTTCGCCTCCACGAGCACAAGGCGGTGCCACGCCCTAATGGGGCAGACGTCCACCGTATGCTACACCGTATCCTCCGAGAAAGAGGTCACTCTAATTGTAAGAAAATGAAAATTTCGAAATCCATATTGCACCGACAATAATATCAAGGAACCGTGAAATATGCAGCAACTAAGTAAAATGTCTACATAAATAAAAGCAAACAGAGGCAAAATTAATAGAAACAGTTTCCATTAATCAATATTCAGCCCAATTAAGCATAAAATTAAACAAAACCATAACGAAATTGCGCCATAGAATATAACAATTCAATTCCATATCAGATGTTAGTCTATGAATTCTAAATACCGAATGCACAATTGAATTGTTGCGTTTTTCGTCACCTGCCTCTCGGCGTCACGAACTCACGACTAACTCGATTGTTATTTGGTTATTCACATAAACTTCTATGTGTTTCGCTTTTAATAGAGGTTAAGTGCCGCTAAAAGATAGACAAATGAACTTTGACTGATGCCTTTGCTCGATTAAAAAGAAACTACTTTCTCTATTTGTATCTATAATCTTATGTTTAGTTTAGTGCGAACAGTAATTCATAATTCTTAAAAAAATACTCATTAAATAAATTAGATATAAAATGTTAATGATGACATTAAACAACCTTAATATGACAGTTAAATAATTATTTTATAATTTTGTCCTACACGTTTATATAACCTCAAAATTTGAATGCAACTATGTCCTTCTTGAAAATACAAGCTTCTCAAAAACATATTTAATACATTTAAGTATAGGTTAGACGCTATCCGGTCTTATTATAAGATAATTATGTTGCCATAAATGTAACCAGATATTGCGAAATATTTATTTTAGTCCCCTAAATTGTTTAGACGAAAGGTCAGGCGATGGTCAGTTACAACTATTTTTTTAATGAGTATTCTGTTGCTTATTATAATAATACCGAGAGAGATTAATGATATTCATGATCTTTTTGTAGAATATAATAAGCCAATAACAATAACACAGCTGAGCATCATATCTCTGAAACCAAAGGGAATATGAAAACCTAACGAAAGCGTGTCGTCCAAGGTAGTTTTATATCTCACAACCTCCGATTCTAAAAAGTAGTTTGATTCATTCGAAACCTCGAAGCGTTCGAATCACGTATTTTTTTTATTAGATTTTATTTGAAATTGATTACAACGCAGGGATTACCTTATATGTCTGTTATTACATTACTCCCTACATATTTCAGTAGCGGGCTAGCCCGAGTTAGCCTCCAATAACCTGATAAGACGGTGCGGCCATATTGGATTCCGGTACGCGTTGCCATGGTTACAGCTTGATTGCGTGCGTAGGCGCATCAGGAGCGTATCGACATTTTTGCTCGGTCCTCTTACTAATGTACTGTTTTAATAAGATTATTAGTATGTAATGTTTGTGAATGTTTTTATGGTTTAATCCTTAAGTATCTGTCGATGGTCTATCTGTAATAAATGCGTTTTTCTTTTTTTGTGCTTATATTGCATGTTTTAATTTATGATGTACGTAGAGTTATTACATTTTTAATATTCAATTTGATATAATTTTTATTTATAATGCGCTAATATTTTTAAATTGCGTTAAACGTGTCGCACGACGCAATATCGCGACGGAACGGTATCCATCATAAACACGATTTTAGTGAAGTTCACCATAAAATTAAAACAACACATTATCTAATCTAAGTGCGATTAATTTCATCTGTATTCAGCGTATAATAAAACTAAGTGCCTATCAATAAATCGGACGGGGCAAAACTTAAATAGTTGCTAAACACTCGAGGACAAGTTCTCTTATGGTTCCCAGTCACGCGATACCGCTAATTATGTAACAGAATTAATTTATTACCTCAAACTTATAAACGAAAGGCGAGTTTAGATGTTAATGGCATTGGCAGAATAGTTTAATGTCTTTGAAAAAAAGTTAGGTTGCATAATGCATATTCATTCGTTGTATGTTGGCAAAACAAATAAGTTATAAATTATTTTTTAGATTATAAAAACATATTATAGATCAACAAAATAATACCCATTTGATTTATCTTAAAAAAAACTATGCTCGCTAAAAAAAGAATGCTCAAGATGCTTTTGAAAGTCTTAGAATTGTTAACTCGATAATGATTGAAATCAACAATTCTTACAGTAGCTAATTATGGCAATCACGTAATTTATGTAATTTTCTATTTTCACTGTCGGTATCAGCAGCCGTAATGTTGTGACGAGATGCATCTAAACACGCGAACGCACCGAAACGTAACGTAATGCGTTGCATAATAACGTTATCTTTCAGTTATTTGTTAAAATAACGTTATAAAAAACGATGAAAGCGTACATGCGGGATTTACGTTTCGCTAATTGTTAGACGTTTATTGCTTTTTAAAGCGAATTCAAAGTATTTTTGATTCTCACGCGATGATTTATGTAATTAATAAACAGAATCTTTTAAACGAAGCTGCGTGCGAAGTTGCCTTTCGATGTCAGACCTCATATTTTAATTGATGTAATGCGTTATGTATCTCGTGCATGTTATTCGTATTTCATATAATTATAATTGATTTTATATAATTTTAATGATCGAGTGCTCTTGAAAAAAACGTTTAATCATGGCATTTAAAGTAACTTTTTATTTATAAGGAAAAATACAAAGTATTTACCAGCTCACCAATAGGTACTTCATTTATTTACATATACTTTATTGTACACCAGATTTAACAAACAGAAAGAAAACTAATAACTGAAATACATACAATTGGTGGCCTTATCGTATTCCGCGATCTCTTCCAGGCAACCAGGATATGGACAGTGATTGCCTGGACATAAAATGGGATTATCATTGGTGTAACATGAAACAATACCAACTCTTCTTCTTCTTCTTCCTGCCCTTGTCCCATGTTACTTGGGGTCGGCGCAACACGTTTTCTTCTTCCATACCATCCTGTCCACCGTCACGCTATCACTGACTCCCTTTTCTTTCATATCACTCCTCACACAGTCCATCCATCTTTTCTTTGGCCGTCTCCTCCCTCTCCATTTATAATAATAATATAATGGTTATACAAATATTATTAAAAAAAATAGTTAATAAGTAAAGTATTCTTTTTCGATATTTTTTTATTTCTTTTAATCAAAGTAATCAGTGTAATCACCCATGCAATCGATGCATCTTTACCAACGCAGTAGCATTTTATTTGATTTGAGTTTGTGGGACAACTATTTGTTAAGCTTTTTTACCTTGCCGAATTGACGCAAATGGATCAATATTATTTTGATGCTAACCTCGAAAGCTGCTACTAATTCAGCGTTAGACTGAGTATTAGCAGCTTCCACAATCGCCTTTAATTCATCATAGTCAACCAAAGTTTTCGGACGACCACGGGGTTCATTTTTCGGGTAGAAATTTCCAGAACGGAAGCGGGCAAACCAATAACAGGTAAAGCGTTCGTTTGTAGTGTTTGCTCCGTTAACGTCGTTGATGTTGCGTGCCGGTTGTGCCACTTTGCTGCCACGACGGTACTCTTAGTCCATAATTACTCAAATTTTATTGCCATGATGACGATAAAGATTTAAATGCGATGAAATCATAAACTAATCAATAAATAAATGACTAACTTTGGAATAAGAATGCCATGTTTTTAAAATAGTATTTATTTGAAATTAGAATGCTTAGCCAGATGGCCATTAATGGCAATTTAATAGGTAAAGACCTATTACATACTTAAGCTAAATAACATAATTATAAATAAATACATACATACTCAATATTACAGGCAACGAAAATAAATGACGACGTAATGTTCCCCTATGAGTCGACTTTCATAAATATCAAAATAAATTAGATACGTATTAAAAAGAGCACTCGCTTTTGTTTTTATTAATCGTATGCACATTTAAAAACGTCAAGAAAAAAAAAATCAACGTTGCCGTGTGGCCAACTTGAGTTTTATAGCAGTAAGAATTCGATAATTAAAACTCTTTTTTTTTATTAAAAGCAATCTTTGGATTCAAGGGATTGGCTTTGGTGCCAGCGGACGGAGAGATTCCTACCATAGCGGAGCTGTCCGCTCCGCTTTAAGTAAAAAAATAACTACTAGATTAAACAGTAAATTGTCTTTGTAATCTTATAATTAATAACGGACCGTTCATGAATCCACGATATCCAGTCCTATAACTATTATCTCAAGTAAAATTATCGTAAAAACATTTTCTTGTATCGTCGCTCGCATTATGACTCAGGCTTAACATCGTAAAATCATACATTAAACCGTTCTCGATGTCTCCCGTCAATCTTGATGAAAATACCATTCAAATGCTCTTTAAATTATGTGGAAAAATGTAATTGAGAACGAAATATGTCGTCGAGATGCTTTTAGGGCACCACTTAGGATTCTGATCCATTCCGATCCTTTAATGGACGATTCCTAAGAGTCTATAATCTCCAAAAGGTATCGCAGAAAAATGTGTGATTCTACACTAAATCTGTGAACTAGGTTGGTGACAGTATACTTGTAGGCCTATGGCGCCTGGTACTTGTAATTTGTTGGAGTCATCAAGTGATTAGTGGGACGATAACCGCACTTTTACGTATGTTTTTTATCTTCTTCCTGCTATAAAACCAGCATGCATACTACTTAAAAGCCTTTAACATGATTATAATTACCTCGTATGGGCTACGAATACTTAGTACGTCTATCTCCTACTATCTTAGTGTTTACTGTTTTTACCAATATTGATGTTTTATGACCACCTCATAAAGTTTAAAGTATACTTTAATATCCAGTGTGCATTAAAGTTCTGTTTTATTCAGATACTAGATTCCTTATTAGCCATAATAACTAAAGCAACAAAATAAAACTCAAGAAGCGTTTTATGTTAGTCGCCATCTTTGCTGGTATCGGAACCTTTTAATTGATATTAAGAACCGTATAAAAATTCTATTAAATTTTCTCTGTTATAATAATAATATGGAAATAATTTAAATCGTTGGCTTTGAAAGAAAGAATAATATTTACGGAATGTAACAAAAAAAAAAAGAAATAATAAAAGTACTTAATAACGATATTATAACTTTAACGTTTTAAGTTAAAGTTATAACTATATACGACATAATTACTCGTATACTTCTCAGCATACACAGGGACTCAATATCTTAAAAAAATTATAAATTATCGACTCCACACAATTCTTTTGCAACTTGTCAATTCCGCACGATGTAATTATTTCTGACCTTTTATTAAATGCGGGTTTTCATTATCACTACTTGTTATTAATAGTGTAATAATAATCAGGGGACAATATATTGGTTGTATACGAGAGGGTATTTTACTTATCTGCCTAAAATTGATTATACCAGATGTGAATTAAATTGGTTTCGCGGTATATAAGAAACGTCAAGAAAAACGTTGGTGCCAAATCTGTTATACAGATAAAAAAATCAGAGGCAAAGATTTTCGCATTCTGCCAATTATGTCAGTCACGTCAATGCTCATTTTCTATCGCGTTCATCACTGATTGCTAGATCGTCAACCTCCACACGAAAGATACTTTGTAGTAATTAAACGCAATTCCATCTCAATGAATATTCAACGCTTTATTGATGTTAATAAAAGGATTTTCTACTTTTTTTATAAAACATCTCAGCCGTGGACGTCGTTGATCGATCGCGCGTGGATTGACTCAATAATTTACTTAGTATTTTTTATTTTCTGATACCGCTTTCAGTTTTTATATTAAAGGAGTATCAATAGCGAGATTATCATTCTAGATTATGAAGATAGTGAATGAAAATTATGTTTTTTTGTTAATTTTAGGCATTAACTGATTTGAGTGACCATATAGTGTGCTGAGAATGTAATAAAACAAGGTAATGTAAAATATGCGATTACTTACATTAACGTTGGCTGAATGTTGTCGCTTGCCAGTGCATAAGACCTTATAAAAAAAAACAAGTTCTCGATTTAAAATTCAAAATCTTGCTATTCCAGCGATCACGACCTATCGTTGTTTATTTACGTTGCATTTTAAATAAAACCTTAATATGTGATATTAGAGTAGATTTTTGTATAGTTTTTATTTTTTATATAATTATGTTGTGTTTAAGTATATAATAATAGAGGCAATGTAAATTGTAAAGCAACTTGTCACTGCTTCGGTTGTTATGATCATTTAAAGTCAAGTTACTTTGGTTTACTTGACAGAAATAGACATACTTACACCTAGCTTGCCAATATATCTTGATATTTAATACTACCACTAGGTATTATTTATGAACTTTTAACAATTTGACAGATTCAATAGTTTATTAGGTTTTAGTTTTCAGTTAGGTTTCACCGTCATCTAACGACATTATCGGGTACTGACAACTTCGCTTCCTCAACTTTCTCAACCACACTTAAAATCTTTATTATTGCTAATAATCATATTCTTTGGCAAACATGTCCCTATTCTAACGGAATCGGGCTTAATAGTTTCTCTTGGTTTTAAAACCTAACAGAATATCTTTCGCAAAAAATATAGCATACTGCATTTCTCAAAAATAAAATAAAAATGTAGATTGCTTACTTTCCACATAAGTAATACCAACTCTAACGACCTCAAGATGGAGCTGCACTATCGATATTGCACATCCCTAACCCGATTACCTTTATTATCGATATATCTCAAAGTTAAGCATCACCAAGTTCCATACATGTTATTTCCACGCATGTCCGGTGTGTTTAAACATCGGCCAATATAGCAAAAAGACTGTCTTACGAGGTACATTCCCACAGTGCAGAGAAGGTTTTTTGCTAACACTGCCTAGGGTTGTGAGAATTGTTATTTAATTTACTTAATTATTCTTCTTAGCGTGTCGGTGACAAACAGACTATATTTAGTTAAATACCTTGCCTGGCTTCAGCCACGGCAACGACACCCCGCCCACTGACGCATTTACTTAATTGACTAACGAAGTGGCAAACCTCATAGTACGATAGCATTTTCATTTAGTTGGCAGGTACTCCATTATTTTAAGACAGTTTTCCCTAAAGACAAAAATAATTTGATATGTCAAGTAATCCAATTCCTTCAGGGATTTGGATTTGAAATCTGTCTGTAAAAGGTTCCACCAAAAAACACTAGCAACAACGTCAAGATTTTCTGTCATGATAAATGCTAATAGAACCTTAAAAACCCCAGATCTTTAAAAGATAACTGTAAACTGAGTTAAATTAAACGAACTTACGACGTATTGGACACTGAAATGAGCTTCAAAGCTCTTAAAAAGACAACTAACAATAAAGTGCTACCCGTAGACTATAAACTGATACATATCCAGATCTTTGATTGAAACTAATTCCATCAGGAAGCCTGTTCTTGCATGTATTATGCAGATTGCTAGTGGTTTATTACCGATAATGTGCTTGATAGAAATAGGCCTCCAATGTGGGACAAGCCTTATCGTTAGGTGGCGAAACATGCATCCGTTATAGTCAGGTTAAAATCGAAGCTATGATCATTATTTGATAATACTTAATAAATATAACTAGCCTATAAAGTTTCTGCTGCGACAGAAGTCCTCATCTCTTACTTACGGTGTTTTCCTTTACCGTTTTGATTATTCATAGAAGACCATCATTATAACTAAAATTATTGCCACAGATATAAAATAGGCTTGGTTAAATCTAGATGTCTCCTACAATATCATCATCACAATAATAAAAAGACACATTTAGGAAATAATATTAAATTACGACATTATCTGTGACACATTATTGAGGATTTCGACTGATTGATTGAAACATTTACAGTGCTCAAGAATTTTTTTTTGCGAATCTAACTACCTTGACTCTGCTATTTGAATGCTGTATTAGCATAAAATAATATTTCTATCAAAATATACAATAAATGCGATAACAAATCACGGATTTACATCGATTACGAATCTTCTTAAATTGGTCGGGTATTGTTCAACAATGCGGTCATGTGTTAGCCAGTAGCATAAACAGATATTGCCCGGTAACTTCAATTGAACATTAAAATGATGGTGCATCCCTGTAAATCCCGAGTCCCAACACATCATTTACTCCACTTCGCACGTGGCGGGCCGTGTCCAATGTTGTCAGCGTCTGTGCAGGGCGGGAAAGTCGGCGGCCATTTTAAAAAAAGTCGTTCGACTAGTGTCTATGGCCGGTCGCATGTGGAGTGTACCTTTTTATATTTTTTAATTGCGCTCAGTTTCTGATAGATTTATGTTTTATTGCATATATTTTATTTTTCATTGAGGAAAAAAATGATTTATTTTATTTATTGGCTGGGTATAACTATTAGGGATTGATGCGTTTTCCCGTTCACTTGAGATTTAATGCGGTTTAGAAATTGTGGTACAGCTGTTTATGGGATTGATCAGATATTTATGTATGAGAGCAGAAGTCGTTAAAAATCGGAGCGAAACATTTCAATGCTTCCGAAGTATATAATTTTATTTCATAGATCAAGAACATTAAATGAAAAACAAAAACTGTATCATTAAAATAACTTCAACTAGAGAGTCCCCATTTACACAGCCACTATAAAATTCATCCAGTTTTATAAAACGAGTACTCCCTTTAAATTCTAAAGCGCATTTTATTTCTACAAATTAACAACAAACAAAAAGGCTGGCCATAGGTATTGTCCGTCTGTCATCGGTCACGTTTAGTGATGTGGTCGAATGAAGTATCGATTTATTAAAAAATATTACGCGACATCGATCGACGGGGCGCCCGATTACTCGATTACCCACTGCTCGAGGTCTGTAAGGTAGCTTGGCTTGTGGCGCGATCAGCGAGTTTTTAATATTTTTATTTTACGCTGTGACGATGAGCTCTTTTGTAGAAAAAGACTAGGTGTACTAACTACGACTGTTGAGTATGATTGCAATTTGCGTTTTGGACAGAATGACATACTTAGCAACCAATACCAATTTAACTCCAATCCTTATCCTAATGATATAACAATACTGCATGTCGCAGTCAAATAGATCACGATGTAGATAAAGGCCATAAAATAGAAAACATTATTACTGTAAATGATTAATTAGTCTATTCGAGCGTATTCATAAACTAGGCTGAGTCATTCGATACAAAACGATCTATTGTTGGTAAAATAATATATTAATTCAATCGGTACCGATCAAGATATACAGTGTACAAATATGTACACAGTTCACTCCCACCCGCTTCGCTTCTCACGGTAGCGAACCATTTATTTCGACTTCATGTATATGTAAACGATCCTAAAAAGTTCCTTTTTGAGTTTGACTCGTAATTATCGACCTTTTTTCAAATAATATGTTATAACAGCTAACATTGGAATGCAAAAGAATTTAAACTAATTCCAAAATTCGATACAATTCACGGGCTTTTTTATTCGATTATGAATCGTTGAGAAAATATCGATATATGATTTTAATGATAGCGGGCACTTTCAAATTCCTGCAACAAAAGTGAAACTTGGATATTGCCTTATTAATTAGTTTACTAATAATGGAAAGAAGCAAAACGGTTGTTTTTTAAAGTGGCACCGCCTAATTTAGACATAAGATATTTTTATCAATCATCATTTCAGTCTTTCGAAGGCCATCATGAATATAATAAAATGTTTTAAAAACTTTATAGGCGAATGGCTGAGCTGTACATTAATGTATCTCGTTTGCGTATAATTATAGCATAAGAGTTGAATATGGCATGCTAATTGCTTTTAAATTTCGTTGCGACTCCACCGAAACATAAAATGAGTGTTTACGGCAAATGGTTTAAAATAAAAATGTACCGGTAAACATGGATGAAATCGGTTAAGGCGCGCAAATTCTGATAAAAAATATGGTTTTTATGTAAAAAATAAAATGTTAAATGGATAATCTGCTAGGAAATGATGTTGTCGTCATTTTAAGATCCTTCAATCATCAGTCAGAGGCATAAGTTGGCAATACCACCACTCTTCAGCTGATACACTTTTATAGATGTAAAAGATACCTTTTAAAAATCTTCTTAGTTATGTTGTGAATATCCACCGCTAGAGAGGATAGAAACCACCCATTAGTCTCATAATTTAAATATGTTGTGGTTTTATTGTGGGTCTGAAGCGCAAATCAGCGATAAAATTACAATCGTCACTGCAATTTGACCGATCTCTATTCAAATCGATTAGCTCTGCTTTTTTGTCGTTCACCAAAATAGAACGTTTGATCGCGAATCGTCAATTCGTCACCAAAGTCAATGGTTACTATCTAAACAAGATTAAGACTTAATAATGAATTGTTTTTAATCGAATTCTCGATTAAAATTGGAAAATTTTGTGGCACCGCTTTTTTCTGGACCGCCTCTAATGTTGCCATTTAAGGATCCAAATGCTTTATTTTAAAAGTCTGTTTACCTGTATCCAAGTTGGATATGGATGTGTTAAGAATAGGTTATTATAACCTCAGCAACTTACCGGGCTTAGATTTCAACCCAATCTTTAACCAGTCGTCACTGTATCCGTTAATCCATTGTCAGTCATTGTATACCTATTCTGAATCGATTTGAAATATCGATAAGAATACTTTGTGCTGCCGAACGAAAACGTTCATCGCTGGTTTTTAATTGAGGTGGAATCATTCGATTTACATATCGAGAATCGATATGTTAAGCAGTTAGTAGATTTCGATTTTTATAAAAAGTTTAAAATGCTTTTCGAATGAATGGAGCATACCTAGTTGGTAAGGACGCTTGCTTGCATATATTTCAGAATGTATTCATTATATTTTATTCTCATGAAAATAGCTACGAAAGCTTTTATGTTCAAGAATTTTAGTGAGTACAAAAAGCCAAGATATGGGACCAGGTTTAAGAAATTTATATGAAAATTAAATGAGGTTTTAAGGGTTTATCTTTTCAATTAATCGTGCAATAATTGGTATGTTGGAGGGAATGTTTCTTTTTCCTCGGAAGGCATAAAAACCAGGTTAAGCAAGCAATGTACATAATGTAAGGGAAAACTTTTGTTCTTTACCTCAGCTTGCTACGAAACCCAACCAAAACCGCTTTTCGCGTTCTCAATTACTTAAAATAATAAGCCCACATATACAGAACCAGGCCTATCTCGATAATTTTACATACACGATCGACCCGAATACCAATCGCCGGGACAATTTATTTAAACAATGCCATGTAAAAGGTTTTATAGTTAAATAATAAGTACATTACGCTGGCGCGCCGCTGCGTATTCAAATTATATGATACTCTGGTCCTTTGTGCAAGTCCAGCGGTCCAGGGCCCAGATGATTATCGGAACAGTTACAGTTTTAAGGTCCAGACGCAAATAAACGTCTTTTGATATCGGTCGATGACGTTTTAAAGCGTCATTCTTTTTTTGAATGATGTTTAATTGCCAATGTGTCAGCGAATTTTTCGGTACAGTTCTGTCGATAAAATGCTTGTCGTCATGTGTCGAATTATGATAATGATCATTATGTTTAATGTCTGGATGATAGTTAATTTCATTAGACATTTAGTTGTCTCTCTCGCGTTTGAAGTATTAGTAATGTCATCTACATAGTAACTTGCAAAATTATATTCTATGATTTATATAGATTGTTTAGCCAAGATTAGCGACTAGGTTAAATATGATTAGAGTTTGGTTAGGTGATGTCATGTTTTGTTTCATACTTCTAAAGTAACACTTGTACTTAGAAGTTTCTCAATAATATTCCTTTCGGTGAACTTGCGTCATGTTTAGACCAATATTATAGTCTATTAAAAGTTACGTACTATTAAAAGTTCTACCGCTTTTAAAACTCACCACGTATCGCAATTCTTAACACAACCGGCCCCCTTCAAAGCCAAGTGATACTAAGTATAACTTTGTAATTCCAAAGAATGCAATGCTCACAAATGATAGGTTACTTACCCAGTTTGCGCACTAGTGCCAAGAACCATTTGTATAATCCCTACTTGCAGGATAACCAGCTGACACGGTACTTTACTTAAGAACCATCAGATTGTTTTTACCTTCGCAAATACTTAATTTATTCATTGGCATCCTTTCATACGAAATCATATTGCCATTTATGCGCAAAGGTCAAAGATTAAAATATAGATGGCAGATATTTTCGGTTCCTGCCTACGAGGTTGCTACGAGGGGGGATATGGTACGTAATTAATTCCTGGCACGATGACGATTGGGTATCGGAGTCGTAAAATTAATTCTATGCTGATGTGAACTCAGACCAGATAATCAATTTAAATGGTCGTTTTTTTAAAGCATGCCTATCTTTACCTACCGGTAAGTAGGTTGCTATTGCATAGGTTGCGATATATAAAGCTGCGTTTGAGCGTCTTCTTACACATTGTTGCATTTTCTTGTTTTGCAAGCCTGTTGTGGTTTATTACCTGGGACGGTTTCGAAAATACAATATGACACAGCTAAGGTGTAGCATTTTAGAATGGTCATTATTTACTTATTTTAAACGCATTTTGACAAAAGAATAGAGCATTTCTGTTTGTATTTATTTAGGAATACTTAGCTTTGACAGCTTTAAGTTGACTGAGTTTTTGTTAATAGGTAAATTAATGTCGAATACCTGCGAATATGACATTTATTTTATCATCTGCGGCTCAATTGCGACGGGTTATACCAGCAGCCAATTACATTTTGACATTCTCGAGCGTGCATCATAACATGTACTTATCAACTTCTTATTAATTCAAAATAACTAAACACAAGGAGTACTCTTAATTCAGAAACTGAGTAAATTTCGTCGAAACTCATTTCTTGAACGTCTTCTTTTAATAAAAGTCTTGGCGATGCGCGGGAGTCAGAGGGGGAATAAAGGGGTACAGAGGGGCCTGGCCGGTCGGAAATTATAGGGCTGTCTGCGTTCACCGGCTCGTAATGATGGATGGAGAACGACTACGACCGGTGTGGTTAATGAGAATGCGATGTGGAGGCAGCCCTGTGATGCGCGGCTATTTTAATTTTAGAACTATTTTGCCTAATTATTATTGTCGAGTCTTTTTTTGTTTTGTTGTTCAAAATGAATTTTATATTATGCTGCGACTAGAGATGAGAAGCAACTATGCACGTATAATTTTCAATAGTAATCTGTTCTTAAAATACCTTAAGCTTTACAATTTTCTGCAACGTGTTTTCCAAGCAGCGTTCAGATTCGCACCGGATTACCTAAAGTTTATTTCAAGCTAAATTTAACGTAAACATCGAGCCCCACACTCGCATTTTAAACACATTTAATCAACATTCAGCCTATAAAGTACAAAAAGTCCGTACCGTAGACATTATCAGTCGGTGAGTGCGAGTTGCACATTGCTACATTATCGTAACGCGATAGCTCAGGAACATAACTAACCAGACCCGGGTTCTATTCCCGGTGATAAAACTTAGCGAAACAATATCGACTCGATACTGAATATCGACTAAGTTACGAGCAAGTCTGCAGTCGATAAATTTCGGAATGGGTGAGGTTTTGTTTAAAAATTACTCGGGAGTTTTGTGAGGTAAGGTTAGTAGCTTTTATACTCTGTGGTTGCAATGACTTTTCTAGTTAACAATATGGATTTAAAGCTCAAGCCGGTGGAAGCATTCGACTTCGTCTTATAACATCTACTGAAATAGAATCAGTTTTTCTGTGGAAACATCGATGTCAATTCCTGAGTAACCGCGGTAGGCTGTATATAACTTGCAACATAATGCTAGTTATATACAGCCTACCGCAACACAATTACGATTAAGCTAAACGTGATGATTTGATACAAACGCCTTCGTACTTCTTAACCAGTTATTTGAGTAACGTTAATCTTTCCAGTTTCCACAATAAAACATGTTATTCCATATTTTGAATAAAACCATAAAAGTTTTACTGTTAACATATATCACTGAACTCGTATGAGATGAACTTAAATCGCTGCAAAATATATATATAATTACAATAATATATTACACGTATATTTCCGCACTACTGGATACGATTCCATGTAGACGTAAACTTATGATTTACTGCTTTTACTTCTAAAGCTACTAAGGGCACTTACTGCCTTACAGAATTTATCATAAAGTCGCTACTATGCTGATGAATCTGGTACTAAACTAGATACAATTGAAGTTGTTTTTCAGTAGTCTAGAAATGGAAGGTAATAATGAATAATCGAGGTAAAAATTTATGAGCTAATTGAAGTATTACAGGGTTGTATTATATTCATTGAGTTTTGAAATGCTATTGAAATAATTAGATAATTCGTAGAAGTTTCAAGAAATAAATTAAATTCTTTAATATCTACATTCAGTACACTCGGTCTCTCTGAACATACTTCTACGTGTGATTTGATTACAACCTGGACGTAGACCCAGAGTATAGTAGACCACCTGTAGTGAAATTGATTCCTCTCCAATCTTTACATAGAACACAACCTTTACACCCCCAAGATTTAATCTGTAATGGAACAATTTTCCATGAAATCGCATAAAGAATATTTAAGAATTATCGAATAGAAAAAGATGGAGCACCATCATAAAAGTTCTATTCGTGAAATGAATAGGCACATAAATTTGCAGTAAACCTCAGCTATACGGCTATATCCTGATTCAATATAATTTAGA
Source organism: Orthosia gracilis (assembly GCA_947562075.1). Taxonomy (NCBI): domain Eukaryota; kingdom Metazoa; phylum Arthropoda; class Insecta; order Lepidoptera; family Noctuidae; genus Orthosia; species Orthosia gracilis. Next base: position 26,716,881 of record OX387266.1, read on the forward strand.
ATTTCCCCGTGTGCTACAGATCTATCTCGCATGCATTTACGATGTCATGTATCAGTTTATACCTTTATGTCATTTAAGTGATGTTTTCTAGGAAATACAATCGTATGGAGATAAATCGTGGTAATGCTATTTTTTGCATTAAATCTGTGCGCATCATAAAAATGCTAATCATTTTGTTTGTTATGATAATCTTTTCGGAGTGCTTGGGAAATTTTTTGAAGGTATTTTTCGATATATAATTAGATTTTATGCTAAACTAAAAAAGCCGGCCATGAAAATAATCAAAGAAGGAATAGCATTAATTATATTTCCTTATTTTAACACGGTATGCGTAATAAAATTTATCGAAGGTGAGATCCAACATATTTTGTAATGTAACTTCAAAAGCATAGCGCGCGAAATGTCTTAACTCACCATCTCAAAAATTTATTAAATCTAGATTCGTAACGAACATACTTGAGACACTGAGCTTTAATTCCATCTTCGGTTACTCCACGCTTCATCGCCACTACCATTACGATTACGAAAAGTTTCAAGTTCTTTGAACCCGTTAAAACTGGCAGCAGGCAATTAAATCATAAATTTTGCATCGATCGAACGCAACCAACAATCACAAAAGATATCGATACAAAACGAATCGATTGTAAAAAAAAGTCGAGTACAACTCCAGTGTTGCATGCATTCGATTTTGTCTTAGGAAATTAGCGGGTATTATTTTGAACTTACAACACTAACGGTAGGCGTTCTTACATATATAAAATGGAATTATTGATTTATTCGAATCGGAAAACGATTCGATTCGATTAAAGTTTTCGTGTAATTAAACGGTTGGAGAAAAATAAATAAAATATGATTAAGTAAATGGATATTTTTTTTTAAGTAAGGATTTTTTTTTGTAAAATACAGTGTTTATTGGTGAATGAATTGAACTAATAAACAGCATAAAACGTCATGTTTCAGAAAAAAATCTGCCGTTTATTTTATGGAACGGCTGTTCTTTAGTGTTTGCATCCTAATTAAAATTTATTAAGGCTGGGTGTAAAGTTAAAAATAGAATGACTGAATAAATACGGCGGTCACATATATTACTTAAAAACACAACGTTAATGCGAAAAAGCTCCTAATTAACGCTACCTAACCTAATGACACCATCAAAATACTCTAAATAATTATTTACTGAAAGGTTCTTTTCGATGCGCGATGTAACGATCCGAATGTTTAAAATTGTGCAAACATTTTTTTCGTGGCTGATAAAATCTATGCTGGTTTGCCATACTTTAACATTTCATCGGCGAATATTTCACTGGATTGTTGCCCTACCTTCTTTGATTATAGGATTGATAATATGCAAATGAACGAGTCGACGATTTTAAAATAAAAGGATTAAGATAGGGATCGTTGCCCTCATAAGTGACCCAAATAAGATAATTTCGAACGACATTAGACGCCGCGGCTGTCAATAAGAATTAAGGATAATGTTGCTAGCTTGAAAAGTATTTTTCAAGTTTGCTGTTGACCGAAAAAAAGGCTTTATTCTTTTTGCTTGGTGTTAGGTTATAAACGATGGAGGGTTTTGGTTAATTTTAGTCATATTCAGAGACTGGTGCAGCTTCAAGTTTAATTTATATCGTAGGATGGCTAAAGATCAAGTCTATTAATAAATAAAATAAAAATAAAGGTCGTATTTTATGGTTTAGGTTTTGGGTGCCTATTTTTACAAACAAGACGTAAGGTTTGTAATCAGCTGATAGTTGGGGTCATGGCTACCTATTTGAGGTCAGCTTCTTATCTACTAGCGCCGATCTTCTGACTTTTTATTTTATTCAAAACTATTCGATGCATTCTAAAGGTAGCTTAGGAAATTGATGTTTTATATGTTCTACACCGTCTCGATTGATGTCAATGGACTATCTGATTGATCAAAAGCAAACATCGCATAAATTAAAGAGAATGTACAAATTAACATGCCACAAAATCCGTTCGTCTTTACAAATGTTCAAAAAATTAACACCTCTATTCTAGGTATTTTAATACCAAAGACAATTTGTTTAACTCAAAAGTCTATTTGCGAACTACGTGTATGGATAGAAACAATACGAAAACAAGAAGTTTGCTTAACAAAACGGGTTTTTTATCCAAAAAAGCCTCGAGTTTATCTTTCGAACATTGCTAATAGATATCGAGCTTAGAGATTCATAAATAAACATCACGTAGGCTGTAAATGGGTAAGCAGAGTGGGCAAAAAGAATGAAATCCCGACAGGAGATCCCAGGCTGATCGCAGACTAGTTTTTACATACTGTTTTACTCGCGATAATTTCCTGGTTTTATTCTTATGGTAACTATGATATAGAACCGTTTTTTTGTTCGTCTCATTCTTGTTTTCGATTTATGGAAATGTGAAAACGATTAATTTTAATTTAAATGATACAGTTTATAGATCAAGGTGTCGAAATGTTGATCTACAAATTATGTCATAAAATCAAAAATTTTCGTTAAAAAATAATGCATAAAATAAAAATGACAAACTGAGCGACACTTCTCTCAAACCTTTTTGTAAACATCGAACAAATCTATGCCAACTGTCCCATCAAAATCGCCTCAGTAGTTTTTGAGTATAGCACAGAAAATGTTAACAAAAATCAGTAGTAGGATAGTAATAGGCAATTACTTTTTATCAGTGTTTAAACCGAAGCCTATTAATTCTAAAATGTTTTTATCAAGTTTGGTAGCGACAATATTTTATGACCACGGACACAATTCAGGTTTTTTTGATGTCCCAAATGGAGAAATGTCATTAGTATGCAAAACTTTTTAGTGCCATGCATGTTTAGTCAGTCATTTTATGAATAATATGTAGAGTTTAATTTGAAGGGATCAAGGTTGAATTTGGCTTGTCGGTAGTTATAAATGAACTAAAGTTTTTTAAGTGCTGCGATTTTTATAAGCATACCTACTTTCGCTGAATTAATTAGAGATATTATCAAATGCCGTTATAAGTTATAAATTTTGATCTAATGTCAAGTGTTGGGAGTTATTTCTGTATGTGTGCTGTAATAATAAAACTTATTCACACCTTGACATTTTTCACGTATTTTATAATAGGTATGCACTTATTTTAAAAATTTCCGATTTTAACGGTGGCTAAATAGTTTTAGATATTTTAATTATTTTGTATTTTTTAAACCTGATGAATAGACTTGATCCCAGTTCAAGTATTTTCTTTACGTCATAATTATCTAATACGGTTATAATGTGGTCATATACATATTCATTAAAATGTCAGGTTTCTGATATTGTTTTATCTTTTGGAATTCTTTTGGCGTTATAGCACACCCAGGTTAATCCATACTGATATTATAAATGCGAAAGTAACTCTGTCTGTCCGTTTGTTATCTTTATCTTTTCACGTCTTAACGGCTGAACGGGTTTAAACGAAACTTTGCACACACACATATCATATTTTTGATGCCAAGATCGATGGGAGTATGATTCCAAAATTCATGCGGACGAAGCCGCTGGTAGAAAATAATAGTTTGAAAAATCTACAAGATATCATTGCTTCAAATAAATGCTCCTTATAAAAAAAAACAACTTTTTACTCAGAAAATTCCCGTCTAATACCACACGTAATACTAAATAGTGCTGTGCAAGCCCCAGGCTTCATTATGTGCGCGCCATGCCATAGTCATAACCATAACGGTATCTGAACTGCCCAGCACTAACCTACATCACAGGTATTACAGGTATATTACAGGTAAAGGTACGAGTATATGCCAACATCTAGTTTGCTTATAAATATCTGATATGGATGTGATTTATTTAGGTGTGTTTGAAATATTTTTAGACATAAATGTAAAAAATATTTTTATTCATGTCCACATTATTGTCACTCTAAAGGTAGAATTAAATATATCTGCTGTACGTACATATGATAAAATCTAATAAAAAATCTCTGTCTACTTCATGATTTTTCTTGGAATAGAACAAAATTACATACAAAAAAATCGCCACAATATAGATACCTAATAAAAATAATCTCTTAAAAGTTTCAAGTAGAACACTTACGTCACCAAATAAATATAAAAATCGTCTTTTTCTTTTCTGAAAATAATAAAAATAAACAGTATAAAAATAATTATCAATGACAGTAGCACATCACTACAGCTAATAAAACCTAAACTTTATTTAAAAATGATAATTATTTGACATTTGCTCATAACTCGGAGTATAAATTATTTCCTTTTTCTTCTAGCTAGCGGGATATAAGACGGTCTCGCATAAATCTAGTGCGAATTTAGGTTATTATAACATAAGTCATCTCAACAATTTGTCTTAAGTTGTTAATTGAATTTTTAATTAGGGTGCTACGGAGGTGGTCTGGTGTGACTAGAGAAATTGGAAAGTGGTACCTACCTACTACGGTAGTGGTACTATGGTCGTAATTAATTTAAGTGTTTTAGCAGATTATGATTGTGTTTTATGACTTCCGAAGTATTTTGAGGCGTTAGTCGGCTATGTGTTAAAATATTTTCATAATCACACCGACTTTTTCGAATTAATTGGTTGGTATTCTAGGTTACCAATTATCACAGGAAGGGACCAGTAATTGTAGGTGTGTTTATGCTAATGTCGAAAATCAGAAAAGTTACTTTGATATAGATTTTCACTTCTTCATTTAAAAGTAGGCTAATAGTATACTAGATGTCAACCAAATTTATCATATATCATATTCCGTGTCTTATCGAGACGGAAGACTTTGTAATCTCACGCGATTTATTACAAACCTACGGTGTTTCCAATAACTCAACCTTTTTTTACAAAAATTACAACCGACTTCCAAACAAAAACACTACAAAGTGAAAAATAATTTCAATTTCGGCAGTCCGTGTTGCGTTTTCGTTTATTCGTTTTTTGACACCGACTTCCGAAATTGAAGTTATTTTTCACTTTATAGTGTTTTTCTTGAAAATTCAAACTGAAACTTCAAGTAAAAAAGCCCAGGTATAAATAAAATATCTAGAAATAAGCCGATTTAAATGCGAGCTGTTCAGTAAACAAGTTTCACTTCAGTTTAGCGTCCAATACTAAATAAATACCATTATTCATTGCCTTACAATGTTGGGAAAACCGTTTTTTTAAGTTTATTATAAAGGTCTCCTTTTTGTGTCAAAATTTTTGTGTAAATTACCAAGCTAGGACTCGTATTAATATACATATATATGAGGTATTAATATATATGAGGTCTGTACACGTTGGTCGATGTTGGTGCATAACTTTCCAATATGAGCTTTTAGTTTGCCTTAAAGTTAGTCGGTTTCCGAGTTCAGAATTTGAAGCTGAGAACTTCTGGAACCCTATCTTAATGCTTGAGATTGATTTGTGTTCTTGCTAAAGTAGACTTTGACAATTCGTTACCCAGAAACCGATTCTTGATGCGAAAGCAGCAGTTGATTCGTCGTTGGTTGTTGATTTTAAATAGGTAACAAAAAGATTAGAATCTAAAAAATGTCGAAGCTCGTAGCAATCCTTCCATATTACGCTATTCTTACTACCAATTTGTAGACTCCAAATTACAATCCTAACCCTCTAAAAAGCCATGAGTTTCCTAACATTTTTCATAACACCCAACATTAGGCCCACATTCGGCTTTTAGTGCCCTCTCACGAACGATCCACATTCCATGTTACACCCGTCGAATAATTTTTTTTAGAAAGCTTATTACAGAGAAATACAACGTCCCAGTTGATTCCCAACCTTGTGTCTTTCAAGATACGGTTTATTTTCTCTTGGTTTCGGATTTAAAGGTTTGTAATTAAGGGCCATGTCGACTGCTCAACACGATATTGTTTTTATGGTACGATAGTGGATCCCATAGATTAAAGTATTTGATGCGCTTCTATACAATGTTGGATTTCGTTTATTAAAAGATGGGGAAGTGAGTGAGGTTTTGTAGGTTTGTGAGGGAATTTTCTTTTAGTTGGATTTAGTTTCTTGGTATCGGTAAGTTTAGGATGAGGAAAATGATCGTTGATGTCGATTTTCAAATTTAATTTTACTAATTGATAATCAACACTTGTAAAATCCTTGTCTTTATCATTAGCGTTAACATCATCAGCGTTATCAAGAACTCTCATTCAAGTTTCAACGTTCACTGCTAGTCATTGGTCTTTTATGAAGCTGTTGTTGTCATCTATAATGGCTACCCAATAATTCTTGGGTTATATTGCTTTATATTATCAGTCAAGGATGCTTTTGCTGGTCCCGTTTTTTAATCTCATTAATCTCTTTCCTATCATTGTTATTGTCGTCTGGCTTCCGTAGGGTTAAACAAAAACTATAGAACCCCACCTGCGACCAATCTGTCTTTCTTTAGTTTCGTCTAAGTTCAAACATATTCACTTATATTAAAAACTGTTAGCATAGGTCAAATAAATATTGCTGCAGATAAATACCCGTTGTTGATTTCTAACGAAAGTAAATCTACCTGTCATCTAGCATAAACAACTAAGCTATATAGGTAATTGGGTTGCACGGCCCGAAGAGCCAGTGACCCGTAATTTATGCAACTTTGACCTTTAATACGCCGTCTTATGGGATAGTTTTCGTATAATAACGGCATGAATCGTTTCTAATGCAGATACAATTGTTTTGATACTTATCGGTGGTTCTGTTCTGTTTGTAAAAGTATATAGTAGAATTTTGATATTAGTTTTATAAATATTAAATATCACCTTCTACAAGCATTGACTTATACCAACTTGATAGTGATCGCTACTGTTTGTCCTTCAATCGTTATCCTTCAATCGCCGATACTTGTGCAAAGTATGAAGACTGCGAATGTACCTATCAGTATATATACCTGGGTAACCTCTCTTTTTAATTGTCACTGATGTCTTAAGACTTCTAGTAGAAGCTATAAAGTGACAAGGCTCTTGAAATGTATTTATATTTGGGCATATAACGCTGTCTTTGAAAATATATTTCCATGAAAAATTACTATATCTATTGGAAGTATAACTATCGCATCTTGCTCCATAGTTCTTAAATTAACTAGATTACTAGATCAGTCGAACCACGGCAAATCGAACTCACTTTTCTAACAACTTCACTCACATTTACCTTACATGGGAACTTTTCACTTATCAGATATACATATACTGCGAATTTGAATAGCTCAGATTCAAGTAGCTGTATCATGGCTAGAATTAATTATTACGATCGATAGTGGGCCTCCGGTGGGTAAGATCACTATCGTTGCTGACCCCTGGGTTCAATTATTGTGAATTGCTGGCTTGGTCAATGGATCTCAAAGTGGTTTTGATTTATTGAGTCGTCTGCTGTCTGTGAATTTGACTGAATGAGTGAATGTATCTGCGAATTTAGTGCTTTGATTTTGATGGTAGCTATTGGAAGAGATTGAATGTGGTATTCTCAATTTGGTTAAATCAGCAGTGATGATATCTTCAATTATTTTATCATTATTCATCTCTGATAGATCGGAAAACGTCTATTTAAAATTTCCAAAATCTGTTTCTCTAGTATGGTTTTGAATTTCACTGTGTAATTCTGTCAATTTTTTATGTAGCGAACCTTCCGTCAGTAAAACTTATAATATCATATTACTTTTGATTACCCATTTCAATTACCCAGTTACACGAAACTTTAACAGCCTCTGTTCTCCAATATAGGCCACTGATAGTAAGATCAACGTGTCTGTTATCTCTAATCTCGATTATTCAGCCTTTAGCGAACACGACGCAGCCTCTCGGATGGTATCGTACCATCTTTTTATGTAGTGAAAGTTTATTTGGATATAATGGCTCTATTTTAGGGGAATTGTGCTTACAGATTATATGGCAATATCTCTGGTGTTGGTAAAATAGAGCATTTATACTATATGAATCTTGAAGCTCTAAATCGGCAATGTTTCTTTTGATAACTGTATCAAAAGAAACATTGCCATATAATAGTAAAGCTTGCTGCTTTACAAGATCATCTGCATCATTTGGAGTTGGAACTCCATCGTTTGTTTTGCTTAACTTACACTGTCACATTGTTGGTTAAAAGCCTCCCTCATTATTGTTCCAGGTGTTTATATCTCTTGGCTCCGGTCCATCTGTCTGTTTTACGATTATTCTCTCTCCTCCATCTCACCATTTTATCTATCCTTAATATTATTAAGAGGAAATATTTGTATTTTTGCATGTAACGAATAAACTTAAAAACTACTGGACCGATTTCAATTTTTTTTTCGTTGGGATGCTACTCTATTCCCGGGTCTTTTATCTCTGTAAACCCACAGAAACGGGAAATACGCGAGTGAAACCGCAAGGCGTCCGCTAGTTAATAATATTTCTTTAGAATTCATACTTGGAAGGTCCTTTATCCAATCACTCCGAAGTCGTCAATGCACATAATGGTTATGTTATTACAGACACAGATCATTAACCTATTGAATAGAACTACAATGCCACTCGACCGATTATAGACCCTTGTTAAGTACTACGAAGTTAAATTCTTGACATTTCCCACGCGTAGCATTTATAACTTAACTGTTAACCTAACTACTGCTGATAACAATGCGGTAACTGTTTTTGAATATATAATAACTCTATCTGAGCTGTGTAGAATTAGGACAGTTTAAATCTCGATTACCTGCTACAGTCATTAGTTGATTTGTTATAAGTGTTGGTTCACATACTATTTTGCAGGCTGGAATTTCATTGTTTAAATTTTTGTTGTTAAGGCACGTGGATGTTTTAATCGTCCTTCAAAATATTATTAGTCCATATAGCAGGACGAGGTTGACGTCTGTCGACAGGATTGGTGCACCATTGCCCAAATCTGGAAGAATAAAGAAATGTCTTTGCCTTGCAGAGGCGCAGAACAGGCTGAAATAGGAAGGTAGATGGGCTAGACATTAATCCAGTTGAACAGCCAATGAGGTTAATAATAAAATCTGTAAACAAATAGACACCTACTATTATTACTGGCAAAATTGAGTTTCTCCTGAATGTCGTTTGAGATAAGTAGTTTCTCATAAACTAAGAAATCATGATAATGCACCAAGTTTATTGTTAATAAGCAAAGTATAGGATATCTAAAGTAATTTAACTAAAGTACTGGATTTGCTCATCTCGTACTTGACCACAATGTTAAGATATTGGAATTTATATATCTTTAGCTTTATTACCTGGAGTTTCACTCTCCCATCAGTAAAATAAGCTTGAAGATACAAATGAACAATCGATATTTTTTGCCACTAACTCCACTATCACTGAATTTTCAACTCTCTCACTTGAAGTCACAGTTCAAAGTTGAAAGCACCTTATCAAAATTTATGTGGTTCTGGTTCACAAGGACAACCAAAGTAATAAATTCCGCCGTAAGCAGTACAAATTCAACAATTGTTTGCAAACATACCGATTATACGATTGTAATATTCGATTAATTCTATAGAATTATTCGATTGGCAAATTTCGCATAACTTTACACAGTTTTATGGTAGCTATTAATATGAAAACTATTATTATTTAATATTAGCTTTTCCCCGCGGCGCTCCCGTGGACCCACAGGAAAAATAGCCTTTGTTATTCAGGAATAATTTAACTTTCTGCTGGTGAAAGAATTTTCAAAATCGATTAAGTAGTTTTTGAGTTTATCCATTACAAACAATCAAATCTTTCCTTTTTATAATATTATAGTATAGTCATATTAGTGTGTGTAGTAAGGTTAAGCAACGCTTGACGAGGTCCGTCCGCGGATGAGTGACCATTTTAAACATACCGAGTTTCCTTCGTGCATCGGAAAGCACGTTAAGCCGTGGGTCCCGGCTGTCATTTGAAGATCTTTGACAGTCGTTACGGGTAGTCAGAAGCTTGAGATCTGACACCAGTCTTGCCAAGGGGTACCGTGTTACCCAGTTACTAGGTTGTGGAGGTAAGATAGGCGGTCGCTCCTTGTAAAACACTGGTACTCAGCTGAATCCGGTAAAACTGGAAGCCGACCCCAATATATTTGGGAAAAGCCTAGGCAGATTGAGTGATATTAGTGTAGTGTTATAATTTTCTTGAGGACTTAGTTAACACCGTGGAATTCTCTGCTAGTAGCAGCTTAGTATTTGTATTTTGTGCTTTATTATGTTTTTTATCTTAACCGGGTTCTCCATCGTTCTTCAGCCTCTAAGCGCCTATTGCTTCATGTAGCCTTTTAAATTCTTCTTGCCATTATACTAAGTCCTTGTGTATTTTTGATCACATTATCTTTAGCCATATCATATAATCCATCTCCATCACAGAATTCTGCAATTAACCTGATACACTTAGCCTGCCTTAACCTGCCAGATTGATGCAAATATTCAATTACTAAAACTGACATCTTGTCAATTACTTATCCAGCTATCTGACAGATAACAAATAGGGTACAAGAGCTTATGTAGCGATACAAATAGCGTCCAATGCCAGTATAGTTACACTGCATTCGCTATTTGGTTTCCGAACATGTAAACAAAGATATGATTTTGAAAATAATACTTTATTGCGGACTCATAAGTTCTGTTTTCACTTCAGCTTCAATAAATTATTGCTTTTTTTTTAATAGTACAAATCAATTTGAAATCATTTTTATTACAACTGCTATAAAGCTGTTATTCGTTTGAATAGAAATCATATGAATTGGCAACAAGGGTTCAAATGTACTTTAGTTACAACAATTACTTGCGCTTGCGCAACGCTTAACTATAAATTTAATTTGTCAATAACGTAAGTGGGCTGTGCGTATAATTTGACGGGCGAAGGTCGATTGGCTGTCTTATGCCCTTAATATGAGCGTGAAGCTTGTCTGTCTGTGTGTCTTATTTAATTTAATTTTAAATTAATTGGTTAGCGCGGCGTTGTCTGTTTTTGCTTCTGGTGCTTTTGCAAGATCGATTTTGTATTTATCTGTAAAAGTCATCGCAAGACTTTCATGTTCATCCATGTTCAAATTTAAATTCAAAAACTTTATTTCGAGCGAAACTCATCTAAGGTTAGTAACAATGTGACTTAAAAACTAGTGTCAGAAAACAACACGATACGGTGACACATGTACTCGTAACAGACAGCAGTGAACTATATACAGACAGTCCACTCTGTCAGCAATCATTTTCAGAACCCTGTTAGGGCTGTCCATAACTTTCCGTTTTCCATCTTCATTGGATGGAAAACGTTCAGGAGATAGTCTGCTTTGTGGTTACATCTCAACATTTTAAAGGAAAGTTTTAAGCTTGCCTTGATTATCCTGTATTGTATTCAGCATTTATTGTATCTCACACAAAGAAACAACAACCGATATAATGAACGGATTGTTTTTTATATAATTGGGAATCCACTATATATTCTTATCTTTATCTTCTGCTCCAAATATGCCATTTCTAGTATATTCTCTATGACATGTATCAAGCAAATCCTTAAACCATACTTAGTGCTGTATTATCTCTAATATAATGATTTATGTAGCACTTCTCAAAACTGCCCGCTGAGTGTTGTGCCAAGTCGTTACATGTTCAAATATTAATTGTTCAAACGCTAGCCTTGTTGTACGTAATGTTTAGCGTTCGTTTTAGATGTGTTGGTATTTAATTTAATCATTTTAGTGTTAGCTTTTATTTGTTTAAGAAATTAAGATAAGTACATTTGTAGAAGCTAAAACTGTTATAGTGTCTTTAGTTTCGTTAATGTAAAAAAAATCATAAGATTGAAGAAAACATTGGAGGATTTATTTAAACCTAAAAGATACATGGTATGTCTAAAAGATACAGCGATATTCTATCAGCGATAGCGATTGACGAAATGCCAAAATTAAGAGTATTGGTCTCGTGACATTTTGATAGCGCTTGGCAATTAGGGCTACCGTTTGTGTCCACCAGTTGCCACCACTGGCGAGTAAAATGTGGCCCTTAAATATAATTGTAAAACGTTGATATTATGCGCACAGAAGCTAAGTTTAAATTAAAATCATTTCTAATGCCATAGAAGTACGATTAAATAAAACATCTCTAATCCTTTTTTTGAAATAAAGGAGGATAAAATTTGCCGAAACATAAAACTCTTTTAAAACTGATTGATAAAACAAGTACCTATTTTAATCTGCCATATTTGGAAAATATTCTCAACAGTAAAAAAGTAGTAAACAAACTCGCGCTAAAAGCCAAAAAACACATTTGACAGCGAGCCCTCATTCTCGAGGAGCTCGTGGCTAAATAATAACAGCCGCACGGGTCGATCTTCAAGGTTAAGCAACGCTTGACGAGGTCGGTCCATGGATGGGTGACCATTTCAACATACCGAGTTTCCTTCGTGCCTCGGAAAGCACGTTAAGCCGTTGGTCCCGGCTGTCATTTGAAGATCTTTGACAGTCGGTACGGGTAGTCAGAAGCTTGAGATCTGACACCAGACTTGCCAAGGGGTACCGTGTCACCCAGTTACTGGGTTGTGGAGGTCAGATAGGCAGTCGCTCCACGTAAAACACTAGTGCTCAGCTGAATCCGGTAAGACTGGAAGCCGACCCCAATATAGTTGGGAAAAGGCTAGGCAGATTGATTGACAGCGAGCCCTCATTCCATATATTTTTGTCATTTTTCCAATCAACGGCGACGCTTTTGTTGATGCCACTTGTATAGAGTCTCTAACACGCCTCTTGGCAATCCAAATTCTGGAATGTTGCTGACAGAATATCACTTTGTCTAAACTATAAGTATAAAATATATACTGTTTGCTGGTTATTTTAATATTAGATCAAGCTGCCTCTGTATTCTACCTTTGTATATCCGCCGTTGCCGCTATATTTCTTCATTGCTCCGGTTTCCCTTTTAAAACCTGATCTATTTAACTTCCTCCACAGCTTGGTTCTTACAAACTCTTTTAATAGTATAAATTCTACTTTCAATTACCTATCTAATCAATTATTAGATAAAAAGAGATCTAATTAAAAAAGATTTAGAATTGCTTTTAAAACCCTTCTAAGACATACGTGCTCAATTAAAATAGACTAAGAGGGAATAATTGAAAAATACTGAGAACCTGATGGTATACAAGTATGGTCATATTTAGTAGTGATGTTAAAGTTTATCGTTACTACTGGTTGTTGCACAAGATTTGTTTCCAATACAAACTTCATTGCCAATATGAGTATGAATGAGTTAGTTTACGTATGCATTATCTTAATATCACAAATATTTCTTTACCATCTTTTCTAAAGAATTGCCTTTAGTAATTCTGTCATCAAAAAAGTATTTTTGGCGTCTAAATAAGCAGCTATAGCGATTTATCTTTCTTAAGCCGTCATTTCTTCAGTGTTAGGGCTATATTATGTTTCCCGTCAGCAAGTCGGTCATCTATATATATATCGGACATTTCTACTTTTCCGTGATATTTATAACTTCTAGCAAGATCCAACGTAATTGGGAATAGTCTGAGACTATGGCGACACTGGTTCAGTCCCGCAGGTGTTAAATTAGGACTTGTAGGCACTCTTGCGCCATCCATTTGCGAATCCGGTCAAAGCAGTTGTTTACGATCGGTGGAATAAATTTGTAGGGGCTGTTAACTGGTCTCTGATATTTACCACATCTGTTTAGGTGGCAGTGGCGAACCTAACGTAATTGGGAAAAGTCTAGACATAAATGATGACACTAGGCTTAAAATAAATTACGACTGTCACTTTCACGTAGGCAAGTAATATGTCTAACATTTCAACTCCGATTTCAACTCTCTATTTCTTGAATCGAATAGTATACCAATGATAAAAAGGTAGAATTGATATTAAAGTTCGTGAATACAAACAAAATAATGTTTCAGCATCACGGCGGGCATAGTTTTTAAGGTAACTTAACATTCTTATTGTATAACACTAAACACCATTTCAATCTTTAAATGTTACAATGTAACTAATCGATACAGAATAATGTATATCTGTATAGTTGTTGCCGATAAAGTTGATGATCGATGTTTTTGGAAAACAACCATTCTTTTTTTAATTTTAATTTATTATACAGTTGTGTGTTTAAAATTAGAAAGCATTAAAAAAAAAATCAAGCCTCCAAAGTTGTGTGTTTAAAATTGGAAGACAGATGGCTGTTAATCGAATTTTGGAGTTATATAATAAAACTTGCGCTTAAATATAATGTAAAGTTAGTACGTCTCGTGCGAAACGTTTTGAATTCTTGCAAAATTCATATCGCTAATAGAATCAGTTACGTCGACGCATTGTTAAGGGTCAGACTTGTTTATATAACCGACAAGCTTATAGGAACATTCTGTGGCGGCCTGTAACAGTCCCACTGCAGGGCAAAGGCCTCTTCTAACATAGAAGGAATGAGCATTAATCACCACGCTTGCTCAGTGTGGGTTGGTGATTGTTAGTCCTGGTTACTGAATGATGTTTTATTTCACAGTGTTTCAGATAGATTTCTAAAGAAGAAAAGTAGTTGAGTATGTAAAATATCTGAATTTGTCTTTGTTATTATTACTAACGAGGTTTGAAACGTCGTCTTTTTATTTGAAGAGCAGATTACTAATACTCCAGGTCAATAGAAATGTCAAGGTCAATAGTCATGTACATGTTATTTCCTTTATTTGGTGTTTAAAAGTCTATAATAGTTTCGTATACCTACTCTCCGATGACGATATTAGGATCTAATGTTATGGGAGGAGAACCCATCTTTATGTCATCAGCTTGTTCGATATCGGCCCATTAAGCTTAACTGCAAAACATCTTAACTAAACAATACTTCGACACCGGACAATTTTACCCATCATTTATTAATGCCCGGCGACGTCCTGGCAGACACAGACAAAAGATGACAGAATCAGCTTGACCCCTGTCGACAGGATTGGTCTACAATTGCACTAAACCGGTAGGAATGGAAGGACGAAAGGTAGGAGTTTGCCCTGCAATGGGGCAGATCAGACTGAAGATAAATAAAATAATACTTTTTGACATACTTCAACCCGCACTGGGAATGTGGTGAACTACGGCCCAGTCCCAGGGGGAAGGCATGTATCCCAGCAGAGGGAACTTTATAGACTGATTTTGCCTACTACTTTATTTACAAATTTTACTTGACAGCCAACTTAAACTTTTGAAAGCCATATTTTTTACGTTACCTACACCAATCAATAGCTAGTCTAGGACTATCACCTAAAGACGTTTTAGACATTGTACCTGTAACATAAACATGTACCTTTACTAGGTGTTCCGCCTTGCTCCGCTCGTGCCTACGCTCACTATGCTAATACAGAACACGAATGAAAACAAAATGGATGCGGTATATTTTTAGAAAATGAGAGTTATGCTAATATGAACGATCTTCGCGTGAGCGGGGTTGAATAATTTGTTTGTATTGAATTGTTGAATGCAATCGATGACTGGTAATTATTATTCGTTAGAAGTATTATTTGTATTTTTATAAAGCGTTCCAAGATTTATAAGAATTATATTTTCTCCTCATTGTTCTGCTTCTACAGCTTTCGTTATGACTGACAATGAATGTGATGAATCTCTTTTCTTGCCCTCATTCCAATTTATACGGGGTCAGCGGAAAATGTCTTCTTCTTGCAATCTTTTCATTAGTCATGATCACATAACGCTTCACCGATACGGTTAAATGTTTTTTTATAATGCCTTTAAACGAACAATTCTTGAGTATATATATATGTATATAATCTGAATCTGGGAAACGGCTCCAATGATTTTCATGAAATTTAGTATGCAGGGCCTTTCGGGGGCGACAAATCGATCTAGCTAGTTTTTATTTTTACAAAACGTTGTTTTCTCTATTTCCACCCGAGCAGAGGTCGGTCGCCCAGTTACTATTTTTTAACCTAAAATACTGTCCCATTGTTATGCAAAAGCTTCCCTCAAATACTTCTACTACTAATACCACCGTCACCAATATATCTAAAATTATTATGTATTACCTAAGTAAATTCCAGAACATAAGACCACGCATCTGAACACACGCACATCCTTATAATACAAATCCCTACAACAAGCGATGACGGGCCGAGATACTGTGAAATCATAAATACGCCTTTTGCAGTCCACCGCTTTGTCTCTCCTGCCTTTTTGCAGTTGGTTAAGCGTATGTTCCAGCGGAATGGTAACATTTAGTTAGACTTGCTGTATTAAATCTTGACACGTATTATTTGAAACGGCTTTTATATTCGGTGCTGTTGCTGTTTTGATTTAAGTAGTTGTTTTTTTTTTTTTTTGTATATTGTGGGATAGATGCGTTAGAATTTATATCTTTACTGACAGCGTTATTCTGAACATTTGCATCATCACTATCTTCTAGAACTTATCCTAATGTATTTGAGTTATGGTCTCCTTCTTCCAATACATATCTATCAGCCGTCATATCAGTATTTATAGCCATTTATCACCTTTCACAAATATTGTGCCTCCTTTATTTATTAATAATATTTTTTTAATACTTTATTATACACCACAAAAACATACAGAACAAACATTTACAAAAACAAGTGAACAATGCTCGGTCGTATCGCACAGGGACATCTTCTCCTTTCTTAAGTCTTCCCCTATTCTTATAGTCATCCACATCTATACTCAACTCTCTTCTTGCGATATTTCATTCAGTAGTCATAATAATATCTACATCATTACGTCATTTACTGTTTACAGTAGTTAGGACATCCTTGTTCAGAAGTTAATTCTGACATTTACGGGTTTATGTGTTTGCCTCTAATAGTTCTAGTATGCTAACTTTAATGCTGATTACCCTTCAGTGGTTGCGTATTATTAATTGCTTTATTGTCTGTGAGGCAGTTAATCTTGTGTAATGTATATGCGTTCTTTTTGTCAACAAGAAGCTCTAATGTATTTGCAGGATAGCCATTACGAATTATGTGGAGAGATAGGCAGCTGTCAATTTCTCTGTATGTCTTATTAAATTACGATTTTAGATATATGTGTAGTTGTAAGAAACTTCACTCTGCATATCTTTAGATTTTCATATTAATATAATGTTAAGTTTTCTCACAAGTTCATTGTTGGAGCTTCACATTTGTTTGCACCGCGCATACGTGAGCTTTGCGTCATTGATCAGCTGTTTGGTACCCACACTACGTAAATATGCTTCAAATGCTACTGTTTTAATAGCTCTATGTTAATTTAATCAAAGTTATATGGCAGTTTAATTAGTTTTATGGCTGTTGAAGGAGTTAGACAGTTATTTGACTACTTACCTTCTTAGTTATATCATTATATGGTATATTTTTAAACTGTAGAAAAGAAATCTATGACCGCCCATCGTTTTATTGATTCATATGGGGTTTTTATGTGACTATACTGGGTTTGGCATGTTATAGAAAATAAATTTGTTATTTCATATTTATAAAAGCAACCTAAGTGAAGGGAATGTTGAATGTTAGATTATGCAGAAGACCCGAGACTTTAAAGAATTTGCTGAAGATATGACAAATTATGCAATATTCGATAAGAATAGACAGACATTAACCAACCGGCGATATGTAATATAGGCAAAGAGCCAGCAAACATGTTACGCACAGTTACGATTAACCATTATTGTTGCAAGTTTAAAGCATAACCAACAGAAGTGTAGAGACCGCTGCGGGCGCTTATAAGCGATAAAAGCAATAACATATTCAGTTTGAAGATAGCAATACGACATAAATTATAACAGGTTCTTAGCTCTTTGACTACAAAAACTGTTATATTAAACCAGTTTTCTGTATTCTCTTTTTTGTTGTTTTGGAAAAAGTGTTGCGTTGACAAAAGTGTAAACAATGTCGTGGTATCCTGCAACGGTACCTATATCTCATTTTGAAATTATTTTGCAATATTGCAGATTCTTTATTTTATAATATGGATTCTTTACTGCATGTGAGACCGAAAGCGACTTAAAAGTTCTCAAGAAAATCCCTTAAAAACTCCTTTACGATAAAACAGTAAATGGTAATGGCCATTTTGCTAGTATTATTGGTTAGACAGATGATTCCTGATGGCAAGAAGGTTTATTTTTAGCCAGGAATATAACGACACAGGTCAGTGAGCTTTAGCTGGACTTATATGACGTAGTGTCTAGAATTTATTTCTGTTTTTTTTTAATCTCTTCCACAAATAACCACATATTGCAAAATACGTGCGTAAAATAATCACGAACTAAAAGAATTACAAGTATATTTGAAATTAGAACTGTCTCGTTAAGACTGGGTCTCGTCTTTTTTGTCGCGCTGACGGCCCTCAATCACGTGCGCCCACGAACCGACGTTGTTAATTAAAATATATTACTGCGCCGCAGTCGCAATCGATGACGTCGAGAAGATGCCGTGATTAGAACCCGCCTTAAGTTAGTGACTTGTATATAGAGCAGAGGCAGGCTCAGTAATGTATGGTCGTATGTGGAAAGTATTGATGGGAACTTTCGAGAATTATTTGAAAATCTTGCGTCGTCTTCTTGTGTAGTCTTAATTGAGTGCTATAAAGTTTGTTGGTAATTCGGTTTGGATGATTCGGTAGGGAACATTGATTGGTGATCTTGATTATTTTTATGGCGATCTTTTACTTTTGGAGACTGCATAGTATTCTGCTAGTTCTTTTCGGCACGCATCGTTAAAATCTATCCTACCTGAAATTTACTTTACATTCCTGTAAATGTCATATTGCCTGAATTGTAAATCTTAATGATTAAATTAATCTTTCATCCATTTCATTTTTAATAGGGTAGTTGACAAAAAATATTTATTAAGTCTGTCAGTGAGATAACCTTAAAACATTGAACATGTTATTTTTCTTTTGCTACGTAAATAAAAAATTACAACGATACAGTGAGTTGAAATATCGTGTGACGTCACAATGTGTCACATTTTATACAGACAAAGTGATGTCACAAGCGTCCACTGCTAACTTTGATGCGCTTTATATTTGTCAATTTTTATTTATTTAATAAAGCAAAAAATACGGGTCCAATATTATTTGATAATCTCACTGACGGACTAAATAGAATTATCATTTTTCTACAGAGGAAATATCCCTATTCATACATTTAGCATTCATTCTTTGTAATTGTTTGATCTTAGATAAAGTGATCAACATTCTCTTGCCCTTAATCCAATTAGTTTGGGGTCGGCAGAACATGTCTTCTTTTTCATTACTTTTTCTGTTAGTCGTCATCTCAGTGAACTTATTCTTATATAGCAACCCTTTCTGTACTATTTCTTGTAAAAATGTATATGCCTAAGCATGCCCAAGTTCCTTTATATAGTACCATGCTATCTTAACACTTCATATCTTGTCCTCACCTCCGCATTTCATGTCACTGACAACTCCATTCTGTTACCATTTTACAGTTCTGTCTGATTTAACTTAGCCTAAGACTTGGCAGATAACTTATCTGCAAACTAAGTTCCGTTTGGCAACTCCAAATTACTTGGTACAATAATATTGACATCATAATTTTAGATAATCTTGGTTTTGGTTCTGTTGGTAGGATTTTGAACTTTAGGGTCAAGGGGGAGAGTGTGTTTTTGAATGGTAGTGGATGATCATAAATTGGTAGATTGTTGAAATTTTGGTGCAAGTATGCACTTATTTGGGGTGACCATTTATTTATTTTTAACCTTATTGTTTTTTTTAACAAAGGTCTCGCTATTTTCTTCCTTCAGTGAATAAACTAGATGAAATCCACGCTGCAAATAAACTTGTTTTGCAAAGTACGCTATGATACATAAAAGTACACTCTGGTAAGTCACCAGATTTGCTGGCGCCTCCACCAGTGTCGGCACTTTTCGGAATATGACTACCCCGCCTCCTTCACCATGTATACCGAACTTCAGCTCTACAAAACACAAAGTCAATAGAGTAACCGTTAGAACGTATCAAATGGAGCTTTATCTCAAAGCTTTTTCATTCCACTAAAGAAATCCGACTATATCTCACAGATAAGACAATCTCACTAATTGGCCTACTGCCTACTCCAGTTCTGATACACCGAACACTGCCTCTATTGTACACCGGAAGAGGCAAGTTAACACTTTAAATATTGACTTCCTGTCTCTTATTTTCATTAAAACTTAGTAGGTATGTGCGTATCTTTATTGTAATTTGGTTAATTTTATCTGTAGTGGGCTGTTTCAACTTCAGTAGGTTCGCTTTTGTATATTCCTTTTAAATAATATTTTTTTCAGGATTACTCCTACTGATTTGATTTTTATATTCTTTCTTCATAACGACATTATCATAAATGCATCATCATCATTTCCTTTATCCTCCTGAATTAATTCTAAATAAATTTTGATCTTCTGGTTCCACTCCATTACGACTGAGTGACGACTGAGTTATCTCTCAGTTGTCTTTCTTGATGCCCATCAATTCTTGTTGTCGTTTTAATACAATCCAACCGATCCTCCTGAGGTCTTTCTTTTGTCCTATGCCAGCAGAACTAATATAATTAATTATTTAAAGAATTTATTTCAGTTGTAGTCCGCAGTTATTTTATTATTGGTTATGTAGACCACTGGAAAGGATTTTGAAACACTCACTTTAAAACTACGTCATATTACCATAGACAGATATGTACACCAAACCATGGCGACCCTACCATGCCGGTAGCGGTGGGCGTATGGCTAAGAGCTGAACGGATTAAGATAAGCCAAAGTAAACAACAGACTTAGATTCGGAGAATGTTTCACGCCAATTACAGCGGAGTTCTAACCTGATCTACATCGTATGGAGTGTAATGATACCAGCGTCTAGGTAGACCGGTTACCGTTGTTACCATATTTGGTTAAAGCATAGGATGATGGCTTATAAAGCAAATAATAATACAGCGAGAAACTTAGATGAAAGAGATCGTTGAAGAAGACTTGGGCGCTAGATCTCTTGAGTTTGCAGACCGAAGATAGATTAGTTAACTTTAGGCAAAATTATGCTTTAAGGTCTCCCAAACGTCAGAGTAGTATCCATTTAAAAGAATGCGGAGATATCTGTATTTTGTATTTAATGATGAGCTAGCTCCTGACTTCGATCACGCCTGATGGAATGAGCGTGCCCAGAAGATTCCTGTTCACTCTTACTTTGAAGACTGACGGGTTGTACTCATACGGTTCTTCTGCTACAGAGATTCTATTTTAGAAACAAATGAAGTCGACACACTCATAGTGCCATATTAGGATTCTCTGTAGGTGCTGTTGCACATAAATTGCAGTAAATAAACATACGGACAGTTATCGTCAGTAAATAGTAGTACATTTTTATATAACACATAATAAAAATAAACCTTAGGTGCATGTTTGTGTTATCCAAGTACTGTAATAGCCACGGCAATAGCTAAAAGTTTGCGAAGGGCTAAAATAGAAACTGCGTCGTAAGTGCGACCTTTGTGTTTTTGGCTCGTGGGTTTGTTTTTTGTGTAAAAAAAAGTGTGTGATTTTCTATCGAAAATTCTCAGTGTCTTCCTAACACACATAAATCTAACTAGATAACACATATTTCAAAAACAAATTTACTTAGCAATGAAAGAAAATATTGCCATTCCCATTCTGTACAGTTTGTACAGCTCAATATGGCATAATTAGGCATTTTTCTAGATTTCGAAGAATAATGCTAAATGGAACAGATCAAAGTAAGTAAGTAGTAAATACGTCCTGCGGATCTGTGAAACTTAATAGTGAATGTCCATTAATACATAATGAGAATGCGGTGAGAACCAATACATCAAATAAGCACATAAACAATACACTCCTACACAAACACATTAACATAGCAATACATAATAATTACACACATTCGCAAACTTACTTCACACATGTTTGACCACTTAGTTAAGACCCCTTAGGCGGTGTAGTCCATGAGGTGAAAGGGGTCTAGACAAGCTGGCTAGGTATTGATAATGCTGTAATGCAAGTCGGTAGACTGACAGACAATCGAGGTCGATTTATTGGAAGGGTATCCTCAGAATACATTAATAGCATCTACATTGTTTTGTTTAAATCGGAATGTTATTGGGAATACCTTTTTGTATAAATGAAAGTAAGGAGTTGGCAATATACGCAAATATGCCAAATATGTTAGGAATCGCCAGTTTAGTTCAAAATAGTCTTAAAACATCACATCATCATTGTCATCTGAAATAAATCTGTGTGCGTTTTAAAATTCCATAATGGCCAGATGCCACAAATAAATAAGTACTTACTGATTTCTTCATCATGATAATTGGGGGTGTATTCCCTTCTATTCTCTTCTGCCACCTGCGTGCTCTCTTCTTATATCCATTACACAATCTATTCTTGTTCTATGGTCTTTGCCCCCCTCCAATTAGTAACATTTTGTATTCAACACTTCCTTAGTCATCAATCCATCAACTTCACTCTCTTAGTCATAATCCTCACATTTATTTCGTATAGTTATTGGCACAGTTCATGTACTTAAAAGAACTGACCAACCCGTTCACTTATAAGCCTCTCTTCTTATTAGTACCTGTGGCTATTTCTGGTTTTCTTTAGACCGTCTGCAATCTGACCTCTAGCCCAGATAAACCAGGCATTCACAGTCCGAATATATCTTTAGTAGATGATTCAGAGTTTATATGTGACGAAAAATTAGAAGTACCCATTAAGATTCATATATATATCCTTCATGTATTTTTCTATTGAGAGACTCGTCTTAAAAATGGAACAAAATCTTTTTTGTAATTCTTTTCATGATGGAGATTTAATATCTACGTTTCCTAAATAAAAAAGAAGTAATTCTAACAGTTAAGTGTAAAATAATAGGCGCATTTTTGGTAATTTCTTTTATACATCAGTTTGGTATGCGATCATTAATCACGAGTCTTTATAGCTAGGGCTACCAGGGAATGATTTTGGCTTTCATTTGAATTTAATATAGCAATTTTTGTTCTGACTTTGAGGTTTGCTAGTTTAGATAGATCAGAACTTTATATACGATACGATATGCAAGCAAAGAAATTATAAAAAATGTTGCTAGACTCCTTTCCAAAAGACTGATCTTGACTTTCTAAAGATCGATAAATGTGGAAAGAGGGAAGAGAGGTCTCAGCATTGCAGTGGAATAGTTTAGGATCACTACAATAAAATGATAACAACCTTTAAATTTCATATACTTCAGTAGTTAATTATCATTTATAAAGTTAATGCAAAACTAAAGATAAGATCCCAATCGCCCATTATACACAGTTTGATTAAAAAGTCCGAAGAAACATGCAAAAATCCTATCTATTTAGCAGTTTACAGCCCGCAACCACCGTAAACTTGACATTTAAAACCTTAATAAAAATTCCGTCTTCCATCATAAAATTAAGTTAGAGGTAGCCCTAGAGATACAATGGTCGGCAAATTATCGTGTAGTGTGAGATGAAAGGCAACCTTGTACAGACAGCTACACTTATTTCTAACAGTTTGAGTTTGACAGGAAACTTTATTTCTTGGTACTGAGCAAGTTTTTGTAGATCATGTGTTATTATGGGGTGTGGTTGATTGTACAAGGCCTCATAGGAGTCTGACTCGACTTCAAATAGTTAATGGAAACCTTGATACTTCGTATGGAATTGTATGGAAAGATTATTATGGAAGCCTTTTTTTACAATCCTCAATCTGTGTATGATTTGAACTCATAAAGAATTATTGTGTGTACGGTTTATGATGAATTTTAGTTTCGGTTCCTGAATATTTTATTTTTTCAGATAACTATTTTGCTTGTAAATTATTTTACTTGTCTTATATTATCTTTAAGTTGAGAAACGATAGTATATTTTGGATCCTAATGATAAGCGATGTTGTGGTGGGCAATGGAGTAGGCTTGCCTTGAATTAACTTTTTCAATCTTGAACTTTTTCATACATATTTAAAAACCAATGTTATTTTCTTTTGCTTTCAGGTATTTTCACACCATTTACAAAAGCTACTAAGAATTAGTTCCAAATTATAATTAATTGGTAAGTTTTGTCTCTCATCGCAATTTTCACAACTTTGAGCAAGAGATTATTCTGTTTCGAATGTGCGCGACATTACTGTTTTAATAAAACGTCAAAGTGATTCACTATTACAGTCGATGGATGCCTTGATGGATGATGGATGATTAAGGCGTATAATATTTTCCCCAATGGTAACGCAGTACTGTCCGTGCGCCCGCTCGTTGCCCGGAATTTCAATATTGGACCTCCTTAGGCTCCTTAGTGCCTGAACAAAGTGACATTCTATCAACGGTAACGATCGTCAAACTGCAAAATCTTTGAGATTGACCTAATATTTCTGTAGAGCATGTCAACCCCACATCCTATACACTTTGGACTGTAAGAGTTTATACTATAGGTACCGCTGGATGTATGACTATTTTCCTCAGCCCTCTGCATCATGTACTTGCTTTTGTGTCATGTTTCTTGGGGTCGGTGTAGAAGTGTTCATTCATATTTCATTCCGTCCTCTTAACCCAGCTGTCATTTATACCCTTTTATTAAGTCGGTTTAATACATAAACGTCCGCTTGCACGAAAATTATCACTCAGAATTAGTTGCTTACACGAGGTTAAATAACAAATTTGTCACACATAACTGGCCGGGCTAGCTACTAACTCTGAGTCAGTAAGATAACCCAGGATGGCGTAAGCGGGTCTAGTACTGCCTAAATTTCAACAACAAGCTACAGTTTCCCTTAAAACTTTTCAACTCCAAATCACATAAGTAGTCTGAGTTCGGAGCGAATCTAACAACAATACAAAAGACTTTCTGTGTCGGTATGTGGCCCATAATGGCGTGCAATGGCCCAACATCTACCATCTACCTGCAGTTGTCAGTAATAATGGCAATTATTATGGGTACAATTTAGGTAACTGAATTGTACAGGTAGGGCTGTTGTTAGAGACTGTAGAGCCTGTGGTGCACAAACTTTTATAACTTAGTTCGATTTGTAAAACATTTTGCATAAGAGAACATGTTCTTTAAGTAAATACAAATGGTAAAATAATTATTGCATGTAAATATCTCTGTAGTGCATTTCGGATTCTCAATTATGACATGGTGCGTTGAGATTTTGATAAAGAATCTACGGTTTGTGGTCGAAGTAGTAAAGTAAGTAGGTATTCTCTTTTTGTGATTGACTATACCATTTTAGGGAACAGAAAAATAAAGCCTATATAACTCGATATTAAGTATTTCTATTCAATATTGAATACCCAAGAGAAATACTGCTTAGCTTAACTAAAAAATCATCACTTGGAACAAACCATCTTCTTTTTAAAAACACCATTTAATTTCAAAACTTTGAACACCTCTGACCAAGCAGGTACTCTAAAATCATTGGCGCCAGACGGTCACAGTTTTTTCTATTTTATTCTCAAAATATCCCGTCATTGACTGGATGTATCTTTTGTGTAGCTTTGTAACATTTGTGCATAGAAGTCTGATCTCTCAAGTATAATGATACCCTTAGTACTAGTATTATAGGAGTTCTTCTAAGTATTTTTGAATGGGCTTTGGAAATAAAAATTTAAATCAGCTGTTAATGACAGATTTTTTTGTATTTAAATAGAAGGAACTTGGTTTCTGAAAATCAAGTTAATCAATCGAGTTCAATCTAAGTCTATCTTGGACATCGCTGACAACGGTGAAGGAAAACATCATGAGAAAACCTGACCTTATAGATAGTATTAGATTGTACTGATGCAATGTTTTTTAATGCGAGACTAAACGAATAAATAAAATAAATATTATTTCACCTACGTATATGGTCAAAATCTCTCAAGAAAATTTCGGGTTGCAGATCTAACCACCGGCGAATTGCTCGGACACCAGAAACTTTATGTCAACTTAGCAATAAAACTCGATTATCGATGTCAATGAAGCCACGTGTAGTACCACAAAAATAGAAGACGTGACATTATCAAAGATAATTCAGGCAATTTGGTGACTAAACCTTATTAGACCTTACCACAAACAAAACCACTAATTTAATATATGATGCCAATAAACTACTAAGGTAGAATCATAACCTGAATCTGAAGTTATTGAAATAGCCATATAGCCAACTGTCATCCAAACATAGCGTGAAAAGTACCCGTTAGACTAGAAACCGTTTGAGCAGCTTAAAGTCAGATTTTACCCTGATCATTAACACTACCTTTGACAAGGTAGGGTTAACGATCAGGACACAGATTTTGCCCTTATCATTAATACCTACTCCTTTTGACAGTGTCAATGATCAGGGCAAAATCTACATCAAACTTGCCATAAACGGTATGAAACCTAAACAGCTATCAATTAAAATGCGTGGAACCTAACTACCTAACTTTTTGACCCCGCCTTCCGCATACTCCATATTCATGTAAAGTCGTGATATGATATGCGCGGATTGCATGCGCGGGAGTCGTTTAGTGATGCTCCTCGCGTTACAGCGCGTAAGTCGCAGAAAGTGGTTATGATGTGTCATAGTTGAGTTAGCGTGGTGCAGGAAAGTAACTGTTTGTTTGGTTTAGAAGTGGTGGGTTTTGCTAATTCTAAAAGAAAGGGCATTTTCCATTGCTCCATTCAGTTATCAACGATTATATTTAGAAATATCTCAATATTCAACTAGGTGGTAATTTATCTCCCAAATTATTTTTATTTACCTACAGTTTTTAATCCTACGTATTACTCACTGAAAATTACGACAATTTTAAAACTATCATTGAGTTCTGATTTAACACATTCACCTCTAAACCTTGGGTTACCAACTTACCATGTCTATTTTAAACCTCTCTAATAAATAACGAAGCAGGGAATATTAAAATCAAACATAATCAAGAATTCTCTCGTGTACATTGTAAATACCCAATTATTAGTGAGATCTTGTGGTCCATCATTATGTATTGTAAAGAAATAAACATGGCTAAGTGTTGGTATAACAAAATTGCGAGCATAAACTTTATTCGGAAATAATTTTCTAATGTTTTTAGAGCTTTTTATGACTATTGCAATAAGAATGATTACTTTTTGTTATTGACTTAAATTACTGTTGGATTGACGTTATTTGAAGAGATTATCTGTTTTAATAGCTTGTAGGTCTTGCATGATTTTAATTAGTTTTATATCAATACTACTACATACATTCCTATTTATTGAAATTTTACCTTTTAGTATTGAAGTTTTCGTTTTAAAAGTAGATGATATTGAAACATATACACTGAAATATCTATTAAAAAAACTTAAAATAATAGTGCTGTTTTGAAACAAAAAAAAAAAAAACAGAAACTTACAAAGTTAAAACTTGGTCCAAAGTGTAGGCTCCAACCCTGTTTTACTATCAAGTAAATATATGGCCAAGTTATTGCATATGAATTAATGTTAGGGTTCTGTATGCTATGTTATATCATGCTGTTAAGATAAAATATACTCTTTCGTGTAAGGAGGAGCGTCAATGATGGAAAACCAAAAAAATAGTTTGTTTAACCACTTTGCCAAATTCTAGACTACTTACGTTCGGTATTTTTAATGGATAACCGAATCAAAATAACGAACGCCGTCACCTAAGATTTCAAGCAACATAAAATAAAGAAACTTTGTAGTCAAAGTAAAGAAAACTTTGTTTTCTTCAAAACAAAGTGTGCTCATATTGTTTCACCACTAAGTCTATGCTCATATCTCATGATACAGTTGCCTAGTGGTTACGGAATCCTAAAAAAATCCTCGGCCGCTCTATAAAAGTAATTAACTCCGACTGAAGATAATTGATGAAGCTCAAAGATTACTACCTTAGTATTCCATCAGACACTTCAAACGAAAACAGACTGTATTGCCTAAACTTACAAGTTCGGTTTACAATGCAGGCGGTGCCGTAGACCGTAATAAACGTACCTACGAAGATGGGCGTAGGACCAGACGAATGGAGGAATAAAGTTTTTTTTTTAGTAGTTATGGCGTAGATTCCCCCTCGGTATTATTATAAAATCGTCAAGTTAGACCATTTTTGTTTGGCTGTGTGACGGATGGTGTTTTGACCATAGTGCAGGTAAATGCAACGGTTTGTGTGTGTGTGTGAATATGTGTGTCAGTAATTTTGGTCAGAGTTTTGAGCTCGAGGGCTTAACGTAATGATCATTTGTATGTGTATAGGTATGGGTATAGTCCAAAGTTTTTACTTTTTAATGGGTTAGGAGAGCATCGAAAACATGACCATAGTGTAGAACTATGCCCATGTTTTGCTCCACTTTCGCGCGAACGAAGAAGTTTAAAGCTAGAGAATAATTACAAAATGATTATTTTGAAAGTCTAAAGATGTTTTGATTGGTAGCAATTTGTAATGTTTTTATAATAATAAAAGCAATGGTAGTCTGGCAATTATAAATTGCTTTTTTTTATGACCACGCATTTAATAGCCAGGCCAAAACTAGGTCAAAGTGACTGGCAAACTTGTTGTTTAATCTGTTGCGATCAATTCTGTCAAAGTGTTATCCTAAATCTATTACAAGAAACGGCAATTTACTTCTAATGTCCAATAAATGGAGTATTCCTACATAATTTCAAGCTTGAAGAACCGTTTTGCTATTTACAATGGAGAAATCAATTGAAAAAACCACTGCATCATCGCTTTACAATTTCGCGCGCATTCTAAAATGGTCGCTGTGTTTTTTTTTTTACTTCGTCACGGGATATGGTTATTCAGCCTTTTGTACCTGTGCGTTATTTTTTTAATGGGCCCAAAGTGATTGGTTCTTCTGCCTTCGGGCTTGCGTCTAGGAATGCACTGCCATAGAGGTATACTCGTATTTCATGGTCAATCAAACTAGATACAGGGTCATAAAATATATTAGAACAATCTAAGTATCTGTTCTTTTGTATTATTAAACAATTCAAAATTCACTTATTAGCTTAAACTTATTATTGATTTTACATACGAAAAAAATATATTTATTTACAACACTTTTATATTCATAAACATTTAAAATCAAACTTTATAATATCCACAAACAAAAAACTTCTGTCGGCATTAGAACCCCGTACGTGTTAATACGCGGTCCCTAGGACAAAAGGGTTGTTTTTTATACCCCAGACCAGGGTTGGAATACAACCCATCCTTTATGCATTTATGATGTCCGGTTGTAAAACAGAAATCTCCCATTAGCCAAGATGCCTCGGCATTTTTCGGGTAACATCGGTAGCAAGGTGCTATGTGAGTTCGTGGAGGTGAGATTTTTGAGCATCGTGAAGGCTTCAATAATATGAATGTTTTTAATTCTGTAAAGGGTAAAGAAATTCAAGCCAATATATATTTAGTACGGGCTGGTAGTAACAGCCTCCCCGAATTACGCGTCTATAGCGGTGGGTTCAATCCCAGGTAGGCGCTTTACTTTGTGCAAATTATTTCATTACCAATGGTGAAAGAAAACATCGTGAGGAAACCGGCATGTTCTAGAACCAAAAATTCGAAGATATTTGACTTCCACCTACCCGCATTGGGCCCGCGTGGTGGATTACGGCCCGTTGCCTTTCACAGAGAGGAAACCTGTGTCAAATTAAAAGGCTGATGATGATGATGATGATGAGGTGGGATGATAAAAATTAATAATGATCTTGATGTCGTCGATATACTTAAATAACAACGTACTAAAAGTAAATTTAAATGTCATGTGATCGGATTAGATTTCAATCTAGACGGTAATGGTTAAACTGAAAGAGAAAATATAGGCTGACTTAATCCTTTAGGCGTTCCCTACCAGCCAACCAAGACTGGCTGAGAGATAACATGGTAGGTACTAATAAGTATCGACAAGATATACCATAGAAGCTCGAGAGTGAATCTGTAACGAAAAATATCAGACACTGGACTGGCCCTGGCTCTTTACTGGATATCAGATTTATAGAAACTCATCAGCCAGTATAGTTTACGGCCGGTCAGGGTCAAATGCATTGAAAGGCAAATCGTTTAAGGGATTAAACATTTATACTTTTTTTTTCTTTAACACTCAGAGGCAAACACCAAAATTCAAGCAAAGTTTCCTCTTTAAAGGCTGTCATGGGCCAACTTTGACAGCCCGCCAAAATGGTTTCTTAGAACGCAGTACTTTCTATGTGTGGCAAAAGTCAGCTGTCCCAGGGATATATTGCGCTATACGCTATAAGTTGAAAAGTCACCGGACAGATAATTTAACTTGGTTCATAAACCTCCTATCACTAAGCGCAAAGATCCTCAACCAGTGCTTCCTCGACCGTACTAAATGGCCACTACAAGACTCATTCTCTAAAAACCCCATAAAATTGGGTAGCCCGTTGAGTTCCTTCAATCAAATAATTTATCGGAAACTTGAATTGTCTGTCAAACAATCTTACATGACATATAAGGGAATCTAAGTAATTTTCTGCCGTTGGCCATCTTTATTGATGTGTCAATCGAAGCCTGATGATAGATGGAGGCTTTTAACAGCTCCATCAGCTGCTGTTGGAAAAAATACCGCGGTGTTTGTTCAGTAATAGTAGCGGCTCCTTAAAGAGGAGTATTTACTCGGATTAGAAGCCTTTTTCTTGACGTTAAGGTAGTGGATTAGACAGTTAAAGCTGCATTTGTGCGGTAGGGAGTTAGAAGATTCCACCTGCACATCGTTAGTTGTATAAAAATAATGACTGAATAGATTCACTTCAATGTCAAGCCTTGAAACTTGGTTGCTAAGGTTTCATGATATATGTTCCGTTCAGCAGTAGGCCTAAGTTTATTGAACTACCTTTAAGTATCTAATTGTTCCTCTGCAATCATCATTACATCACTCACAGGCTCTTACTCAGAATTCTGAAATGATATAGCCATAATAAATTCAGCAGTTTATGTCTTCTTTCCACCATACGAAAAGTTATAAGTTGATGTTCGTATTCCTACACATGTACATGTATAGCCATGACCACGTACCGACTAATTATGACTATCAAATTAAAACCACCTAACTTCTCAACCTCATGAAAAATTCCTGTATCTCTTCGTACAGCATCTTAAAATTCCTACTACAGACTTCGCAAAATACTTGCTTACCTCCAACAAATGTGTCAGTACTGCAGCAGCTGACATTCATTGAACTGCAATGCGTTTTTGCTGTGTAAATACTCGGTTTAGTTTCTAGGCAGCCATTAACTTACTGGGAAGTATGCGTTACGAGAGATGTGTTTTGTTTCGGATGAGGCGGTTCTGTGATTGGCTTTTGTTTTTCGATTCTTGATTTGAAATCTGTTGGCAGTTGGTAGGTTTTCGTTCTCACTTTGTTAGGTTTTGTTTTGATTAAAAATAATATCAGTCAGAATGTTGTGTGTTACAGAATTTATCGTCTTTTTCTAGTAAAAGTAAACACAACAAGCGCCCGTCTTAAAAGCGTACTTTCAAAAAAAAACACCAAGTTTCCTCTGAATCTCTTTTCTTATTGACATTTTGCGTGTAATATTATTTCTTGTGTAATATTATTTCCAAAAATGTCTCAACATTCACATTAATTTATTCTTTGAAAAGTGTTCACAAAATGTATCCAACTTCTAAATTCGTTTTCCCATTCGTAAACGTGTAAATACCACATCCAATCCATCCAACATCTTGTAGTGATGAACTACTGAGTTTCCGTGAGCGGCCATTTGCGGAACCGAGTGATGTTATTAAGTTTTCTCCACAATTAAACTTTGCATTCTTCGAGTAGTTAAGTTAGAAAGCTCCCCTTTGATATGGCGATAGTTTTTTGTACCGACGTCTCGTTACTGCGGTTTTCTTGGCACTTATTCCGTGTGATTGCTTAGGAGTGTTGCAGTTTACTTTATTAACACTTGCTAACTTCCTTTTTAGTTTTTTGTTTAATTACGGGTTGAACTTGTTTAGGTTGGTAAGATGGGAGAATCTTGTAAAGATGGTAATGTGAAGATTGATGAAAGGCTGTGTAGAGAGAAGATGTTTCTGAATATGAGTGATGGTAAATCTCAAGTTAAGAGTATTGAAGGCGGAAACATCGTGCGTGATGGTTTTATAAATAAACTGAACCCGGTTATAGCTAAAGATACAAACAGCACTATCAATATCTATCTCCACAAATCAAACCACAATCCTAAAGGATCTGCCACATAAAATTCAATTACTTCATTTGTAGCTGCTGTAACCAGCACAATATAGCCCTGGGGCCCTTAATAGACACTTTTACAACTTGCCTTAAACAAGTGTCAGCCCTTGATAGATTTCTCTAGCCAACTGCCCATATTGGCAGTCCGTACTTACGTCAATAGAATCAAATAAATCATTGCTTCAAGTTCAAATCTATCTATCACATATCAGTTTTTGCTTATAAAATGCGAAAGCACATATAATGAGACAATAACTGGTATTTACCGGTTTTTCCGGTGTCTACGTGAGCGGTGATTGGTGAGTTTTGCTTAGATAATGATGAAATTGTTCGGTTGATGGCTTTAGCTGCTGTAAGAAGTGAATTGCTGTGATTAGGTTTGTGTATTTTTTGTTGGATAGGACTTTTGTTTATGAGGTAGTACTATATCTGAGTATATGCCATTATTTCAACCATTTGTATAATATTATGTCCAGTTTTATGACGTTGTTAAAAAAGAGAGTCCATTGTTGAGATCTTATAGAAAGACGATCGTAAGGACTTCTTTATGATCACCATAAAATGCACCAAAAAATGGTTTTACCCTACCCATTATACCGGGATCCGGAATAGCCTATGTACTATTCTAGACCATAGTCTATCTCTTTGCCAAATTTCATCCAGATCAGTTCAGCCGCTCTGGCGTGATTGAGCAACAAACATACATCCATCCATCCAAACTTTCGCAATTATAATTATAAGCCTTTAGCCGATCTTTTCTCCTAACGTTCTCATACATGGTGCAATTAGAAGCTATTCTTAGTGAATACCCTGAAAAGTCTGCCCCACCACTATCGGAATGGCACAAAATAAGCAATTATAACATAGCACAAACTACATCAGAATCTGTCTATCTAATTTATTTTTAGAATAGCTCATTACAAACATGATGACAGGGAGACAAGACCGCCAAAACTACCAACTCTTTCGCCCTCTCGGTATACTGAATATCGAGTGACGCTGAATGTCGAGTGACGGGAGATAGTGGATGAAACACATTAGAACCATAATAATGAACTATAGTTTCTTATCCTTTCGAGTGTTTAAGACATGGATCCACGCGAGATAAATGGCTTTTCTATTGTTTCGGTTACTAGTGGCATATGACCGGTTCCACGTACGATCATTTACGTATCAATCGATGGCCTACCTCCTGCATAGCTCATTCAATTACCCGATAAATAACCAGTTATACCCTTAACAATAGCAGTTCCAATGACAGGTGATTCTCAATACATTACGAATGTAACCTATTTTCCTTCTAGACGAGTTTTACTGCACATGAAAGTCTAACCTTAACTTTCACTTATGAGGTGGGTTATAAATATGGTTGGACTGCTGTATGACCGTTTGATGTTTGTGCTACCTTCTCAATGCTAGCCTTTTTGAAGACACACATTCAACTGAGGATGAACTAGGGCTTCTTCTTCGAGTCGATGATTTCATGTTCAATGGATTGAAGAAATAGAAAGAAATGAATTCATATATTGTGATTCGACCGGAATTCAGTCACGTCGACAGCTTTTGCGCTGGCCTAGCAAAGTTCTCTGATGCAGCGCTGAGACCCCGGTGGTCAAATAGTCCACATTTTTCGAGATTGATCGCATAAAAATTCAGAAGCACTTGTCAATCCCATAATACCCATTCTAGCGATTATGAATATCAAGATTATAATTGCTAGAATCGAATATTGCTTTGTCTTGATCGTTGATCGAAAATGGGGTTGATAACCGTATCACCAATACGATTTTCGATCAACAATTTCTAAAGCGTGGATTTAGGCCCTAACAACTATTTTACCTACACCCAGCATCGGGACACGTAGAAACAAGGCCTAGAAACCTTGTTCTACCTCCAGCTTTGGCCATTAATAATACTTGTACTCCCTTATCGTTCAAATAGCGATCAAACCCAATATTTTATCTAAAACAAATTTCTACACACTCGCCTTCCGCGTTTTGATGCGAAAATTCATTTAACCGACGCAACCGGTCTAAAGTAATGTAATGAGTTTGTAAATTATGTGCCATTCACGGTATGAATTGACCTAGAGAACGCCTAGCGGATTTAATGTAGCGTCATTATTTATAACTAGCTTTTACCTATTACCCGCGGCTCCAGCCGCGTGGGATTCGGGATAAAAAGCCTATGTACCGCAAGAATGTAGGCCGAGCCACATCCGTTGTGATTGACATGAAAAATGAGTGGATTTTCAAGAAAAATTGTTAAACGTTTTATGATAAAAGTGTTTGCTCGAAATTTCGGTCCTGGGTTGGATCATGAATCTTGCTGAAGCTCAGATCGAAGTTCTTTAGTTTATTTGCGGACAGGAGAAGGTAGTAACTTACATATTCGTCACGTCATTTGAACTATCGTACTTCAATCATTCAATAAAACTTTTCACTGGTCTTTTGAAAATTGTTGGCCAGCTTTTGACTGAGATTCTCACGCAATCTAAATCGGTGCTTTCATAGATCGAGCCCGATGACAAATAGGTACCAGTATAATTGTCAATGAATGAGAAGTGGATGTCATTAAATGTGTAATTTCACACTTTCTAACAGTTAACATTTTGTCCTTTTACCACGCTTTAAATATTATTATAATTCGACATAAAACGACACTTTCCACGAGCTTTCCGGCTTATCTAAAATTAATAGTGTGACATTCTTTTTCGTAAACGTTAGGAGAAAGTGTAATTACATACAGGTGTTATTTAAACTAAATTAACGCCAATTAATTTAACGCTAATTCTACGTTTCCGTTTTCACTTATTTTGTTTTAGCCAAGAGTAATGGCAATCGGAAAACCAAATTACAAAAATGAACTACTTTTTTTTTACTAAAAACTTTTTAAATGAAACTGTGCCCCGGAATTCTAGAAAATAAAATATTTAAATATGGAATCGCGCGGGTTTTTAGTTTCCCATAGTGATGGCGTATCATACAACATTGAATGGGTGATTAATGTTTTCACACAAAAGCCGTGTGTGGGAAAACATTTATGCAGTGCTTCCAGCATATCTTGACACTCGACAGTGGAGCTAGTTGCATAGGCAAACGTCAAATTTATGAGAAATCCAGTACATTTAAAATTAGTTCACTTTCCGCCGCCAGTCAAAATAGACTGGACCCTATGTGGCATAGTTCTAGACAGTAAGTTGTCAAAAATTTCTTTTTACCATGATGAATTGTAATGTGTTCAACACAATTTGTGTTTTAGAACAAAGTTTACGATTTTACGTGGGCATTGAGATACATTTTTGTAGCTGCTTTATCTGATTAGATTCAATAATTAAATTATTCATTTTTGTACGCCTGTTATCCGTAACGAAGGGGAGAATAAAAGATGTTTTCGATTCACTGATGTTAAGAAGATAATTTCATCGACCATAACATCTATTGTCTTATTTATATTATCATATCACTATTATTATAATCGTTACAATCTAAGAAGTCCGATGAAGTTTCTTACTTTACATGCCACGATAACTTTGTACGTAAGAAATTTAAAAAGCAAATTTATAATCCTAATTAATAACTACGTAATCCATAAACTTTAACAACGGGCATCATTCGTAAGCATCGAATTTAATTACTATTAAATATTTTTTTATAGCTGCCGACTTCTTAGATTGTCACGACTATAAGCAGTGCTCAAAGCTACCCGTATGTGAATTACAAGAGCCATATTTATTATAGGCAGGTAAAAAGCGGCCAAACCATAAACAATGATAACCCATCAACTTACTGACTGCATCAACAGCAGCTTAACCTCACAGATTGCCCAGACTCATTAAACCAAGATACCCTGATTATTAGCATCCTATCAGACTAATAAAAGCCTGTCAGAATCTATCAAACAGTAGCACTATTAAGAATGTGACAAACTTGGCTATCCACAGAGATGGTGCGTTAAAGCCCAGTAAATGAGACTTAGAACCTAGAAAGCAAGCTTTCCCTCCAATCTAGAGATCTAGGCTGGATATAGACTTTTTACGATGTAGTTACTATGCAGAGTAGTATATTAAAGGTTGGTTATTATATGTAAAGTAGGCTTGTAATCTGTGGCCAATCGGACTTGAGGCAATGGATTTGTTTGTGCTACTGTAAAAGTCGACATGTTTGATTGGATTTCATGCAATCTGCGAATGTAGCCTTAGCCTTCCTAATTTAAACATCACACTGAAGTTTTACTTCCACTAATTAGGTACGTATAGCGAAGAAATTCTAGAAGAGGATTATCTTACTAAAGTTTGGATGGATGGATGTATGTTTGTTACTCAATCACGCCAGAACATCTGAACAGATCTGGTTACAATTTGGCACAGATTTAGATTATAGTGTGGTGTGGATTGGTATGTGTGGTGTGGTGTGTTTAAAATAAATAGCAAATAGGCTACTTTTTATACCGGTATTTTATTCCCTTGGGATGATAGAACACTTTTCACGAGGGCGAAACCGCTTGCAGAAGCTAGTAACCCCATATATTATTATATTCCAAGTAATAGTCTGTAAACTCGACTCAATCAAATTCTTAAGGTACAGTGAGATATTTACTGACATTAATCGCGAGTGTTTATGCGTTGTTATTGCTACTGATTTAATTTAAATGGAGGATACTTCCATATGATATTCGACCTATGTGTTATTAGATCTGGGTAATATGTTTCTTAAGCTTACGTTTAGTCTACCAGTTTTATTATTAACAGGCTCGCGTTTGACCAAATATCTATTATCTCAGAGATGATGTGGTAGAAGATGGAGCACACTTGCCTAGCAGCAACATATTCCAGTCAATATTGCTTTCATTTGTCGATCTATTTATTCTTCAAAGATAGATCTCACGCTTCAAAAACGTTTCTTTAACTGGTAAAAACTGTTCGATCAACATATTGGACCACTTTTAGAGTAAATACCAATGTATATCGACTTAATACGGTATGCACATAATGTTTGTCATTGGACATTTACGATCCCAAATATTTATGTTGCCAACGTATTTATCTTTTATTTAGAGAATACTAATAAAGGGACATTGTTGGAATTTTTGTGAACTTCTCTAAATATAATTGTAAGGGTTCACAGAGTTTATTTTAACAAGGATGTGTGTGTAACTACAGGCGCATGCAAAATAAAAAAAAATCATCATAATCATCATCACCAGTTTGGCGAAAAACATAGGCATAAAAATCAAATTAATTTTTAGTATTGTTAATCGTCAATCTTACATTAATAATGTATTTAATCATTGACAAGTTAACATATGAGATCCCGCAAATATGTCTTCAGATACAAGCCATATTCCAAGACTGAGAATTTCACTTACGCCAATTCAAAACCAACAATATCTAAACAACGTTTGGTATAAGCAAGTGACAGTGTTAGCCCGACAGTAATGTTATTTGTGATGCCCAATTTACATTTAAACATATGACTATCTTGGTTTTAATTACTATAAGTAGGACGGGCTGCGTGCTTGCGCTAAACTTGAGAATGTTTTCCCGTCTTTTTATGGTTTTTGTCTATTAGTTGGTTTAGCATTTGTGGAAACTAAGTTGTGTGTTTTGTCGTGTTTATCTCCCGAAATACTGGGCTGATTTACTTGTGATTTTCATACACTTATAAGCTTGGTGGTATGTCTTTCGAAAATTATTTTGTGATAGACTTCTTTGAAGAAATTAAAACGTAGATAAATAACCATTTATTAAACCTAATAAAAATATTTATAATGGTTTATATGGCATTATATAGAAGGGGTGTAGTCACTTCGAGCTCTAGACATTAATTTCTGAATCAATTTCATTCGAAGCATTAATGGTATTGCAACGATAGTTTTATTATCTTATTATCCTGTCTCTCTAAACGGATTTATTTCCAAACATTAATTTACTATCGTTATATATAATTTTAAGTATAAATTATATTCGTAATATATATTATTTGAGATAGTTATCATTGCTGAAGGAACTAGGTTACTATGGCGTTCGCTCAGAAAGCTGACCAATCGGAGCATGTTACACTATTGCTATATTTTATCCTAGACACGCATTAATATGACTTCCAGTCTGTGTTTGTATAAATAAGGAATCAAAATATAGGGTATCTAAGATAGATTGAGATGTTTGATAGTGTCGAACATAGCCAATTTATTCTCAAGGATATGTTTCAAATGCTTTTTCGGACATGCAAAATTCTGCAATTGAATTTCACTTCTGACAACGATATACACCAGGTTTACCGTTATAGTGTATTATAACCTAATAGTTATTTATTTATTTATTTCAGGTTAGCTTACAATTGTTAACACATAACATTTCATATAATTACACGATATACATTTTTAAGTGCAACAATTAATTACAAGCTAACACCTCATGCACTTATTTGATTGATTATAAATTCAAATTATTATTATTACAGTTAATTATGGATCATTATCCATAATTAAGTGTAATAATAATATTTTATTTTTATTTTTGAATGATATTTTTTTTTTTTCATAATTCCATTGTCTTTCACACAATTACTCAACAAGTTATTCAGCCCATCGATCTTCTTAAGTTCTAAACCAGTGTCCCTGCTATACAAGCCCGCCGTCATAACATTAGGCCGGGGCACATGATCTGAATACCGCGGAAGCTGACGTCACGTACGCCAACAATGTAGCCTGGCCGTATTTACTGTTCCATTCAAAGGCTTTTTAATTATTTAGTTCAGAAACTTAGAGATTAATTGAGCAGATAGTATTATGACTTCGTTAGGTTCTTGATGGATGCTGGGGGACTTTGATACCTAGATAAATTAGGAGAGTAATGTGTATTGGCTTGAGAGGTATTGACTAGCTCATCTCTTGTCGCAGTTTGTAAGGGATAAAAGAAGGCCGCTCAAGCAGATGTAAACCTCATTAGTTTGCGATTATTCACGTTAAAACATAGTAGATATTATGAAAAGATTATTTTAATATGTATATTGAGAAATACTATTAATTTCTTCTTCTTTTTCCTTCCCTGGCCCAATTATTTGCGGTCGGGTTTTATCATTTTTCTGCGCCAAGTTATTCTGTCTTGGGTTGTCTATTCGGGCAATCAGGCTTGCTTGAGTTCTCTTTCTATATTGAGTAAGTACTATATAGAAATATTATAATACTATACTATTTATTTATTTAAAAATTTTCGTCCGGAGTTTTCCATATGCGAAGTTAAAGCAAGAACTTGTACAAGATAGGAGAGGAAAGAAGAGTGAATAGGCTACTTCTAGGCAAGCGTGCTTCACCCTCAGATCAAATAAAAGTCAAGATGGAACGTTGCAAACAATACGAAGACGGTTAAAACTACGCTTTGCCGTATACATACACAATTACACGCACACACGTACTACGCTTTAGCTTGTCAATCGAGCTCTCAGATCAAATAAAGAGCTCGACTGACAAGCTAAGGCGTAGTTTCGTTTAACATGTGTGCGTGTAGTTGTGTATGTATACGGCAAAGCGTAGTTTTAACCGTCTTCGTATTGTTTGCAACGTTCCATTTTGACTTTTTATTTGATCTGGGGCTTCACCGTTGACCACATCATCGCTTAACATCAGACGAGATAGTTGTCAAACGCGAGCCTACAGATAATTAAAAAAATAAATAAACTATTTTGTTACTCCACGTCAAAAGTTCAGGCATGGAGATTTTAAAAACCCTCTTCCTCAATCATCAAACTAGGTGTCAAAAACTAGCTGCCAATCTAAAAAGTATCATTTTTCTTCTTGTTTAGGTACTATTTTTGCCTAACGGGCATAACCAATAAGATGCCTCACGTATCTAAAACACACAGAGTGAGAAGAATGCGCCAGTTCGACGTATGTGCATAGCTCAGCTATTTAGCGGTAACCCCTGCGCGCTGGGATGCGCCGGCGCATACCGCGATACTGATCGAGACTTTACAGTTAAGACTTTGTCGTCCGTGTCATTAGCTCCTAGTTCAGGGATGGCCAACTTTTTGTAGCTAAAAGTAAAAAGATGGTCATGATGAAAATGAAATGTAGATTACAGCCAAAAGACGTCCACTATCGTGATACGCAGTTACTGGGTTGTGGAGATCAGATAGGTAGTCGCTCCATTTAAAGTACTGCTACTCAGTTGCAGTTAGACTGGAAGTAGACCCCAATATACTAGAAAAAGGCTAGGTTTACTAGTTTAGGATTGATTGATGTAATGATGCAACAAGAGAATGCATTATACCTTAAACCTTTGGATCAAAAATACTATAATAATACCTTGCCGAGAAGTGTGCCCAAGGTTCACCATCCCTGTTCTTCTTTATGTATACTGCCTGAAGTATAGTACATATACTGTGATGTAATCGAGATTATTTACTGGCTAGAATTTAACTTGTGTGGCGCCTGCAACATGATACATGATCAGGAAATTAAGCGTTTGTTTTAGCAGTTTTCATAAGTTTTTTTACGATTAGAGTTTTTCTTATGCTAATTGGTTAAGTTCTCAGCCGTTGTTTTATGCTTGAGATTAGAACTCATTATGTTAAGTGATGATTGTTTTGATGCAGTATACGAGAGAGCTTAAATTTACTTTTTTACGAGTAGTTCTTCTTGAGATATTTTACGTGAAATGATAGCCAGTCATTAGGGAAAATGCGAAAATGTGATATTTTTAACGTTTTTTGGCGACCACCAGAAAAGTGCCGAGGCAATGAAGCTCGGTGAAGTCCCGGAGAATGAATTTACTGTCTTCCCGCAACGAAATTAATCAGAAAAGAGTAATGGAGGAGTAGGAAAAATTCAAATTTCCACTTCCCTCCATATCAAGCAGGAAACCGAACAAACGAGGCCAATAGGCACAACGGGTCGTTTACAAATGGGATAAGCCCAGTTGCCTAGCACCACGGATAAAAATTAGCATTAATATTAATGGGTCCTAACATTGTGAGCTGTTATATTTGATTCCAATAATAGGTATGGCAAAAACGCTTGAACGCACGGAGTTTTTTTATAGTTTCTACAAGGCCCGTATATTAAACAACTCCTGATGCAGCCTGTACATTATTCAACATAATATATTTAATGTATTTAAAAAATATACGCATTCACTTTCATAGTGAATGAAAGTGTGATAGTTGACGGGGAAAATGTAAGAAGAAAACATTTTGAACCAACCCAAATAACATGGGACGAGAGCAGAAAGATGATGACGTATCAGAGACATGTTTTCCATACGATCATACGCAGGAATGATTGAATCTCTGCCTTTGAAGTGCAACTGCAAGTTTAAACAATTCCGGGGTTAGACGGACTTGCCCTTCTGTCTAACCCTCCTCAAGCCACGCTAAACATGATCAAATGATTCCCAACATAATTGCTATATTAAATAGGAGCAGGATACAGTTACATAGCTTCGGGCACCGCGCATAAGTGCGCAACCGAACGGACATGCAGCTATTGTGCCCGGCCGATCCGAGATACGGGCGAGTTTCAAGTTTTACAGTTACCACGTTATGCGCCGCGTGTGTGGCTGTCTTCCAGCTGATAAATGGCGGGGATGTGGGCTGCTTCTAGCTGGTGTGGGGAATAAATAGGCAATATTGCTATGTGACCCTTTATGACCTAAGTTCTAAGCTATAAGACAAAAGAATGAACAATGTAGGTACAAATAAAAGGCAACTTATTTTTTTTTAAATACATACATAGTGTGTCCCGCGGCTGCGCCAAAAGGATCCAGTTCAGCAAAATGCAAGACAACTTGGAGTTGCCTGACGGTGACGGTCACGGTGACGGTGGCGGTGGTTTTCAACTGAACCTTACGTTGAAGTGTATGGATGTGTATCAGTTTATACGGTGTTAAATATACAGGTAAATAGATAAATGTTAGTGTGTTATAAACGATATATATGTATAATAATTTGGTGTGAATCATTGTGCCATGAGCAGCTGAGCGAAATAGACAGATTGCAAGTAGCGTTTAATATCAAAAGTTGTTTGAGATATGAGGAAGTGAAGATCGATTTTGGAAGAATTTTGGCATACTAATAGATTCATTTGTGTCTAGCACTTTGGAGATCACAGGCGTGATGTTATGTTATGTTACGTTTGGATAACAAAATAATTTGAAAACCAAGAAGAGAAACAGGATTAAGAAAGAGTGAGAAGTATTTGTAAGAAAAAAGCGACCTGCCCCGGCTTCGCACGGGTGTAATTAAAAACTTTATTGTATATATACAAACTATATTAGGTTAGGATTTTTTTTTATATATTAGGTTTTATTATATATATACAAACCTTCCGTGAAAAAATATCTAACTGATTGTGAAAACCATCAAAATCCGTTGAGGAGTTGGTAGATATAGAGACAGACGCGGAAAGCGACTTTATTTTATACTGCTCTTATTGACAGTATGTTATTTGACTGTTGTGAGCTGTCATTTTGCAATATAAAAGTAGAAATATGGTAATGATGAAAATGAAATGTAGAATAGTTTTTGAAGAATTTGAATAATGGAAATAGAATTAAACAATCATCATCATCATTACAGCCAAAAGACTTCCACTGCCTTTTAAATGTGAACATGAAATGTCCTGCTTTTTAATTTAAAAATCCTTTGCCCAATGTAAAATTTCAGTCACATAAAACAAGCAGTTGGAAGAATCTCTTCTATGAAGCACGCCTTGCTTGATTATGAGCCTTTATAACATTTCTATATCTAGGTATTGTAAGCACTAAGTTTGACAGCTGAATATATATCCGCCCATGATTCTATGACGTCACCATTCACCACGCAGGTGGATGCACCAACACCCACCAGAACATATCCTAACAAAAGCCCGTTTACCAAGCGAACAATATTATTCAACAACAAATTCTAGAATCTAGAACCTTCCCTCGATCAGAATATTCACAATGCCAGCAAATAAAGTAGGTGCAGTCCGGCAAGACTAATTCTTTGGTTGCTAGTGGTACAAACGCCTTTTGTGGACTTCAGGGTGTACCTAGAGAAATTCTAGGACAGGGCTGGCGAAGATTTTGGTTTACATTTTATATATTGTTAGCCACCTTGAGACAGAATATAGATATTGTAGTTTTTGTGTCATCAATAATATTTCTAATAGTTCTCTAGTTTCTAGTAGCACTTTTCTTGAGTCACACAGGAAAGCCTATAGTAGTGCTTTGATGTCTTAATTTTGTCAAATAAAATTAGTTAGAAGTAATTTCATTTCACACTGCAGACGGACGCATCTCTCCAAAACTTATTTTTTTTATGATAATAAGTAGATTACATTTATATTTTTGCTTTTTCTTCTTTGCTTACTCAGACTTTTGTTTAGATCCAATTTCCAGTATAGTGGCAACTATGTTGCAGCCTAGTTTGGGTTAAGAATAAAGCTTGGTCAAATTCATACCTCAGTTTGACCATCCCTACAAATCCTAACGTTATAGTTAATATTTAACACAGCTTTCTACCATTTTATGTAGCGATATTGTTGGTTAGGTATTATTTATAGGCTGAGACGACAGTGCCTGGTTAGTTGTAAGGGTAGCGGTATATTACGGCAAGCGCCGGGAGAAATTGTGAAGATCTTATGAAAGGCCAGAATTTATTCTGTGGATTAAATTTTTTGATGATGATATGTGTAGAAAGTATATGACTACTGAGAATATCATAGCTATGATAGAAGAAGACATGGTTCTCCAATCTTAAAATAAATGTAAATAAGAGAGAAATTATGAGGATCTTATGGAAGGCTATCTACAGATTAGTTTTTTTGACGATGATTTGGTTAACAAGTAAAACTAAAAAAAAAACACCCGACCCATTTTTATTTCACGCTTTATAAACTACATAACTTATCTATAGACAAGCTTTGATCGATAATCCGTAGAACACGTCATTATGACACAATATCTTGCAAAAATACCCCGATTCAATCAGTAAAACATCCATAACTTGTGAACGGCTGAACCAATTTTTAACAAATATAGCTAAGAACACTCTTGATAAAGTCACCTTCCAAGCAAAAAAACTAAATCAAAATCGGATTATCCGTTAACACAGATGTGCACATGTCAAAATTAT
Organism: Orthosia gracilis; assembly: GCA_947562075.1. NCBI lineage: Eukaryota > Metazoa > Arthropoda > Insecta > Lepidoptera > Noctuidae > Orthosia > Orthosia gracilis. The sequence continues at coordinate 26,761,081 of OX387266.1, forward strand.
AACACCCCCTTTTTTCCGTCGTTAGTTAAAAAGGATGTAACTTCTGAGCTGTTGACTAAAAGAGATTGGAGGAGACATGCCGCGTGTTGGGGAAGAAATACAGTACATATAGAAAAAGGTCAAGAAAATAATTCTGAAATGCATGGAAGAAGAAGTCAAAAGGCACCGACCCTAAACAAGTTGGCAGAAAGAAAATGATGAATAGTTTTTTTTAGAATTAGCATTTAGAAACGAAGAGTTTGTACAGGTGTGCACTTGAGTTTACGGAAGTCAAGTAGGTTTGTTAAGTAATAGAATGAGTTCATTGTGATAAACTACCTCCTGGGAACCTACCTGTGTTTCTTGAAAGAAAGGTAAGTCAGCCACTAAAATTACAGACAAATGAGGTATTGTCTGTGTTGTTTATTTCTTTAGCTACCTTGTGAGTTTTATAGTGTTTAAAAATCCTAAGAATATCTCTTAATATCCAATTGGATTGAAAGCTAGCGTTGTATTTAATGGCATATTTTCTATTTGGATTAAAGTTCGTTATGACTTCAGATCTGTATGATTAATGTTTAATGCACGTGAATTATAAAGCTATTTACTTTTGAAATTCTGCTGCAGCAGTGGTCGTTTCTTTCGAGATATTTATTGTACTTAGCTTTGATTATTATTATTCTTTCTTTCAACCGGCAAGTTAGTGTCGTTTTCCTGTATGGTTTTTTATTGATTTCACAAACACGCAGTTCTTCTGTTTTGCATGATGCCTTTTTTTTTTTTTTTATTGTATATAGGCTCGCGCTTGACCACTATCTCACCTGATGGTAAGCGATGATGTGGTCGACGGTGAAGCACGCTTGCCTAGAAGTAACCTATTCACTCTTGACTTAAAGACCCCTAGACTGTATCTATCGGGAAACACAGTTTCCGGCAGGGAATTCCACTCCTTAGCTGTACGCATAATAAAAGTGTCCCCAAAACGTTTTGTGCGTATGGGTGGGATGTCCACCATGTACCGATGACGCATCGCCGTGCGTCTGGTTGTCCGATGATGGAACGGGCTGGGCGGAATTAAATCATGCAATTCCATAGCACACCCCGAAATGTAACCGATAAAAAACCGACAAGCTGGCAACTCGGCGACGATGTTCAAGGCTCTGGAGCTTTTATTTGACCAGTGCCTCATTGCCGATAAGTCTCTTGGCCCGCTTTTCGATCAACTCTAGTGCATCAAGCTGGTATTTGGCAGAACCGTCCCAGAGGTGAGAACAGTACTCCATGCTCGATCGAACTTGCGCTTGATACAAGTTGAGCAGCTGTTCCGGCGTGAAGTACTTTCTCACCTTCGCAAGGATCCCCAACTTTTTGGAAGCCAGCTGAGCCTTTGCCTCAATGTAAGGCCCAAAATTGAGAGTCGATGTTAACGTAACGCCAAGAAGCTCAAGATGGTCCGTTATTGGCACGGTTACATCACGAAAAGTTGGAGCCGGGTGAAATTGGCTCATTTTAGCGGAAAAAAGACACGCCTGGGTTTTAGTAGCATTAAACTTGACCAGATTGGCATCACCCCATTCGGAGAATGCCTGCAAGGACAAGTTCAAGCGCTCCGGCGCGGTGCTCCGCGGCCCGGTAGCCCGTGCGTTGGACAAGTATCTCTCAGCAACAGTGCTGTCGTCTGCATACCCAAAGGTGCCGGGTTTAAGCAGATCGTTAATGTGCAACAAGAACAATGTTGCTGAGAGTACCGACCCCTGAGGGACCCCGGCATTAATATCCAGTTGGTCCGACGAGCAGCCATCAATAACTACTCGAATGGACCGATCTCTCAAGAAGTCTGCGATCCAATCACACAGACCACCGGGCAGACCGAATGAAGGAAGCTTACCGATAAGGCTTTCGTGCCAGACCCTATCGAAAGCCTTCGAGATGTCGAGGGAAACGGCAAGCGCTTCCCCGTGCCTCTCGATGGCCTCACTCCATATGTGAATGGCATACGCTAGAAGATCCCCAGTAGACCGATTTCGGTGGAAGCCGTACTGGCGGTCGCTAAGGATATCGTACCTTCTAGGTATGCCAGGAGCTTAGTGTTTAGTACACGTAAGACGTAACAGAGATGGGTCGGTAGTTAGCCGGGTCAGCTCGACTGCCCTTCTTGGGCACGGGCTGTACATTGGCTTGCTTCCAAGCATTCGGCACTTTTCCAGTCTCATATGAAAGGCGGAATAGGCGTGTCAGGATCGGAGACAGTTCAGGTAACACCTGGGGTTAGTCGCTACACTATGTTTGAAAATATCAACCTGTACTGTACAGGTGTACAGTGACAGGACTTTTTTAAATCTCCTATCCCTTCCCTTCTTCCTATGTTACGGATTTTAGTTTAAGCTCATAATTTGTATGTATACTTATCGGTACTGTTTAAGCCCATCCTCCCCTATCATGAACTCTATCAAGACAAGTTCTTAACTTATGAGCTACTAACCGCACTTACCATTTATTAAATCTCCTGCCAACCAAGAATAACTTAAAACCTCATTTGGACCTATAACCTTCGTACAGCAAATCAAGCATAGCTTAAGGCTATGACAGACTTGTCCACGGTAGTGTGTCATCAGCCTTAGTTTACGTACAAAGACTTATCCGTTAGACTATTTATTGTGACATGTTTATGAAGAATATTCATCTCTGCGTAATATGCATATTTGTTTAGTGGAAGCTGTATTTTGATATATGATCAGATTTCAGATGTTTTGAACGGGATATAAATAGTGGTCCTAGAAACTAGTGGTATTGATTTATACTGTTAGGTTGAAAATGCTGAGATGTAAAATTTAGGCAATGATCAAAACACACGGATCATCAAAATACAAATTACCTCGCATTGTATTGACTTTCCGTATAATGAGAGATCAGCCTGTTGGGTATAACTGATGTGTAGATATTACCTGTACTTCAACTTTAAATAATATGTCGATGATAGAGAAGTGAGGTCTGTTAAGAGAATGCTAGTACCAGAACAGATTGCACTAAGTTTCTGTAACGTCAGTCACTTAAAGTACAGATAAAGTTGAAGTTTGGACTCACGACCTCTGAGTAGACAAATACAAAAATCCATCGGTTGATTTTCAAAACATTGTCAAAAAATATGGCGTCTATTTTTATAATACTCGTATAAACCGCCAAACGACAGAATCTCTTTTATAGTTATTCCGTACCTTGTTATTCAAATACAAGCTATGAATTCAGAACCAAATTGAAATTGACAAGGTTTATTACCGTTTTGAATTCTACAGAACACCTGATAGCTTGGTTTAAATAAACAGCAATTACTATTTGAGAACTATAGACCATTAAATGTTATTGCTACTTACGACTCCAAGTGTGGCTCAAGTGAATCATACTGCAGACACACGTGAGAAAGATCACCCAATATAGATCGCTACGTCTTGAAACTTTCATTCTCATAATAATATTAAAGCGGATTCAAACAAAATGAAAATAGCATTAGAATACGAACAAGAGTATTCTGTTCTTGATATTTTTGTCATATTAGTAGATGATGGTTCTAATAAAGACTGTTCACACAAAAATATTATGGTTCTGTAGAGGCATGCAATATGTATGCACTCGTTTCGTTCCTGTCAGATACATCCATTTTCCTGACGTTTTCCTGTGTTCTATTCTGCCATTACGTATCAAACAAGTACTTGGTCTACGAATATGCACTAATAAGTAATTTTTCCATAAATTCTTTAGCTTTAAGAGAGTGAAGAAGTCAAGAGTGTATTGGTTACTTTTGGACAAGCGTGATTCACCGTCAGACATATTGTCACTTACCATCAGATGACATAGTGGTCAAGCGCGAGCCTATCAATAATTAATAAAAACAGAATCTGTACTGAGCCTTCGCCAATATACCACAATGTCAATCTTTCTATCAAAATCTACCAATAAGAATGTATAGACCAGATAGACCTATCCTATATTTATATAGTCCTATTCTATATAATTTATTCTCTCCTGCTCTGTAACTACTATTTATGCCCGGTTTCCTTAACGTTCATTGTTAAGAATAGACTTGCTTTTGCGACTGTAACGTACACTTCGAACGTTAACTATGTCAACTTCTACATTACTCAACGGAGCTTTGGTATGCTGTCCATACCGTAGAGCTCCTTATCATGTCATCTGCGCACACGCACTTATTCATCATATTATTATGATAGTAAAATCTTCTGCATGGCATATCTAAATAACCGTTATAATTAACGTTCATAATAAAAGTTGCTTAATTAAATTACAACAATTTTTAATTTCGATAAGCTTTGGACAGCGATTTATGCTTTACCAAAACCTCGGGTAACTTTTGACACAAAATGGCCACGTTGTACGATCGATGTTGTTTGTGAGTGATGATTTAGAAAAGCATATTTTAATCAGCTCATAATGTTCCCACTTCTGGGAGACAAATTTTTTTCTCTGGGAGAGTATCTGAGCTGCAACCCAGTGATGATTTAAGTAACTTAAACATAGACTATGATGACCAAATTCCTGACATAACATCAGTCCAGTTTTCCCAAAGGGATTGCCAAATGTGTTCCAACAGAACGTCCACATTTTGCTAGTTTTGTTGAAGTCTCATCCACCAAAACATGGTTGGTCCATGGTTTGTTCGAAACATGATTTGAGCCTGTTGTCACAAGTCCAGACCAGACTGATACTGAGAAATATCTGATGGAAAACTTTTGCCCAATCTGAGATCAAACCCAGGACATTATGCTGCTCAGCAGTATCGATTGGGACAGGTTATACTCTTGTTAACCTGTTACCATACGCACGGGACCGGGACCAAAGGGTGGCCAACATTCTATCGGTAATCACACACAAAGGAAAATTATTACCAACTCGCCCGTAACAGTAACACAATACTTTTAAGGCAGTATTCGTTAGCCGAACATTTTTGCTTACTTATTTTTACTTCGTATAATATTCGGTTCGTATAATTTTCGGTTGGTATAATTTTATCGGGCGCGTTGTTTTGTGAACTCACAGTTCAGTGGTTTCGGCTAGTAGGGTTTCTTGTGACTACGCTTTAGGTCTTTTTTTGTACTTCGTTTTATACGGCGCGATCTTAGTATTTGGTTGCGAATGCCGAAAAGGGAGGACCACCTAATAAGGTTTAAGGTATGATTTAATATTTAGGTTTATTGGGCTGGTCATTGTTTTAGAATTAGAAAGGTTCTATTAGATTACGAGGCGAAGATCTTGAATTCGACTTGTCAGAGTTAAGATACTACAAGAACAGCAATAAAAAAAAATACCATTACTGTCAAGAACTGAGAACCCTATACATATACATCTTCCGCATCCGTTTCTATTATATTAAGGCTCTTTGTGTACGCCTGCTTTAGAAACGCACCTGATCATTTTGAAGGACATCAAGTACAATGAGCTGACCTTCAAAGCTTAGAGAGAAGTACATATCTATTTGAGTATTTTCAATTTTTGTGAAAAAAAAACAAAAGTTTATGGTATCACCCATTTCTATTCTGGTAATTGATATTGCTTGATTAGTGCCTCTAGACTAAATTAAATTTTATCAGCGATAACAGTCGTAAAGTTAAACGTGTATAGTATGGACATGGCGTGATATCGAAATGTGGCGTGACTATCGGAATGTGTATCGAAAGGGGACAGTCGCCACCCTCTAAGACCATCAATATCAACCTGCACGCCTAAAAAGCCGCAAAAGCTTCCTGAGACATACGACCTTCTCGGAAGCCAACGCAACTGATGAGAGATGTAAACTGTTGAAAAACACACACCCTGCCACCCCAAATTTCATCACTCCGACAGAGTATCTACCCCCTGGACACGATCTGCAGTGGCCAATCTGGAAAACGCTAAATCGATTGCGGGCCCGGGTTGATCACGGTAGAAAAACCTGGCCAAATGGAGTCTCATAGACCCATCTCAAACACAATGCCAGTGTGGGCCCCCCTCGCAGGATATGCTCGCCACCTCCTCGTCTGCACTCCGTGTCCATTTTGCTCCTTTCGGGATCTAAACGTGGCGAATGACAGAGCTATCCAGGTGGCTACATACTGGTACGATAAAGTTTGAAATTTGACTTAATCGATACGAGAAAAATAAAAAGGACTTAAATGTGGCATGGTCAATCCCAAACACGTTTTTTATCACCGATAAAATCACTGTGTCTTAAGCCCTAGTTCAGATCTCAAGGCTTTATACATAATTTTAATACTATTCCCTACTCTTGAGTCAGTTGAAAAATAGCTTAGCCAACTGATCTTAATCTGCCAAAGCTTTAACTTAGAAAGGAGCTGTATTATATTACAAACATAGTTCTTATGCAAATTCAATTATTCCTTGAAGAGAGAGCAACCGATGACTTTCATCTGAATATAAGCTGAATTGACCACCGAGATGACCCAGATTTAACTAGAAATATCTTTGTTAAATATATTTTATGTGCCTCAGTTTACTTGCAAGCATAGATTTAAATAGTAATGGTACGGCCGTCGGAACGTTGGATACGCGTTCAGCATATAAGAAACACGGCATTTTTAATCTCTCGGGCACAAGACCGCTCCCGAAGATAGCCGACCGCTTGCGAATTTGATTCAGTCTAGAATAAATAAATGAAATGATGACCATGATGAATTCAAATTCAAAATAAATTTTGACTATATTAGTCAATGCTTGTGCTTGTCAATGTATAAATGTTTGCTTAGAGAATTATTTAGACGTGAGTAAGAAATCAAATCAGTTGGAAGAGGATACTGCATCGACCCTAAATTGATGGTATCATCACTCGATGACCTTCTTCCAAGATTAGTTACTCGTATAATATTGGTATTAAAGAGGCAGAAATAATGCTATATCTTAGTTTGGTCCTTAGGTCCTACGTATTGACTTCGTGATAGGTTAACGAGATATTTTTAAAGCACAAGTCCTAAGACCCATTTGCCTCACATGAAACGCCCTACTTCATCACTATCCTTTCTTTAAGCATCATCATCATTCTTCCCGAATATTTAATCTCAATATTCACCCGTTCCATTATCATTAAACAACTAGCACAAAAAAGGATACTACATTTCAGTGGCTCACCGCTAATAACTTACCATTTTCTAACTGACAGTCCAATCTTCGCTTCCAAAGACCAATCCGAACTGGTCCTATTCCGCTACACTGCAACTGTTTGCAGCCTCAATACTAGAAACGGGCCAACTTTCCGCTGAACATAAATAAGTTCCAACTTGGATACCGGAGACATTCAATAACAAATTCTTAACCACGATTGTCAAGCAGCTCTAAATAATTCACTTAGATGTGGGCGTTTGTAATTTCACTTTGTAACTAGTATGATGTTCACTAGGAACTATTTTTTTGTGGTTGTTGTGGTCGGTTAGTACTGACAACAGGCTGACAAAAGGAATTCAGCCTGTTCAGAAGTTTCTTAAAAAAAACATTATAATCTAATCAGGTGTCAACGCCGTCATGATTTCATTGTGAGAAAGGAATATTGCTATTCGTCTTGTATGCGTCACATTGGAACCAAGATGTCTTCAAAATTTATTAGTATCAGCGCAGCCATAACATTATTTTGTCAAAACGATGGTGTCCACTACAACTCAATCAAATTACGGAAAGTAAACGAAACTGTCAGAAAAATCGACTGGTTTTGTGAATAATCACTATAATATACCAGTTAACAAATTCATAACAGTCAGCAGGTGCATTTCCTGAATTGAAACAAATACATAACTTAAGATAACGTTAACACTCGAGCCAGATTACGACACACAGCAGGTCAAAAGATAGATCAAGACAACAACAATCTTTGTCCTTTTCCCACATAAAGCTTTCGTGGACTTCGCTGTTTTTCTCTTTCTAAAATACCATTGCGAATGTATTTAATCGGTCACAATGACATGATTGACCGAGCAGCTATAACATTTTATTATAATATTGTAGGTTTGTATCTGAAAGCGTGAGGGTGCATACATTTCTGCCATCAATAGGCAGACACTAAGAAATTCAGATAAACTAACAGAGCGTAGGCGTAGTCACTTCTCTGCAATGTTATAGTTGATTTTTATTAGACTTTCATATAATGTAAACAATGTAATATTGTGTAATAGACCGATAGCCCTGGAGTCATGAATATACATGTTTGTGGCATCTAAGCCTTTAACTTACGACTGTACTGGTATAGTACAATTATTGTGCTAATCGTGAAGACGATTGGCACAATAAATTTCAATTATTGAAAAGAGTTTTACGGGTTTTGTTAAAATAGCTATACAACATTATATGTTGCTCCATATCTTCTAGAATTTTGATCTTGTATCCTATTTTTCGTCCTCATATTGGCGAAGTCCATACTTTTCATAACATTTCAGAACAGAACCGGGTTATACTTTTTAATTTAGAATTTGAACGGTAATCGTATGAAAACCGGGTAAATGGGACCGTAAGAAGTGTTTCGCTGTGTTGTATCGATCAGTTTAGGTTTTGCTGTAGTAATGGTTGTTAGAATAGTTACCGTATTATATGTCTATGTTATTGTGCCAGTAGGTTTACCGGTTACACGAAATGATTGATGTGTTTCTATATAAGATTTTTTTTTTTCCGAAAGACGATTGTATAACGTAGTTTATTTCTAAAATATATATGTGTTCTTTATATACTTTGACTCTATTGATAAACATTTCTTGCAAAGCTTGTTTGTCTAATATAATATATATAGATGTCTCTCCAAGCTGCCTAGCCTTTTCCCAACTATATTGGGGTCGGCTTCCAGTCTTACCGGATACAGCTGAGCACTAGTGTTTTACGTGGAGCGACTGCCTGTCTGACCTCCACAACCCAGTAACTGGGTAACACGGTACCCCTTGGCAAGACTGGTGTCAGATCTCAGGCTTCTGACTACCCGTAACGACTGTCAAAGATTTTCAAATGACAGCCGGGAACAACGGCTTAACGTGCTTTCCGAGGCACGGGGGAAACTCGGTATTTTGATAATGGTCACCCATCCACAGACCGACCTCGTCAAGCGTTGCTTAACCTTGAAGATCGACCCGTGCGGCTGTTATTATTTAGCCGCAAGCTCCTCTAGATGTCTCTACGTCTAATGGATATATAGTAGAATAGTCATCTATTATTTTACGAGTTGTATAATCATCAATACTCCCATAATAGTGTTTAATGCGTTTTAAAATAAAATCCATTTATCTTTCCAATAATAACTTTACACGAATGCCCATTACTCCACCATCTCTGCGGTTACTATGTCCAATTTTTATTGCTTCATATAATCTCGAACTTAAAACACGCATTAAGTCTATCGACTAGCTGAATATCAAGCACTATACTATGGCTAAGTTTAACATCAATCCTTACTAATGCTCTAAGTTCTACGGTTAGTTTGTCTGTTCCACTATTGTAATGCGTATTCAAATGTTTTACATAGTTTCTCTTGTTAACTGGAAATTTATTGTCTATAGGAAAGATATATATTAGTTAACTGGGTTTGTAGTCTTAAATCTATCCTTCTTATATCTATGATGAAACTTGATCTTGATTAAACCACCAGTGTCTGCTAAAAAGTTAAACGTAAAATAGCTTTTTGATAATTTAGGAATTGCTTGATTAACTATGTCGAAAGCTCTGTTTCTAGTAAATGTTGTTTCAGCGTGAGAGTTTTTAACTTGAGACGTTTTAATTTCTTTCTTGTATATATTTCATACCTAGTTAAGTACGTCTTTCATCTTTTCTGTTATCACAATCGTTACTTTCATCTTTTCGCCAGCTCTTTTTAGTTCCCAAAATTTCTACAATCACATTTTTATATAAATTTCTAGTTAAACACTTTTGAATCTCGTCAAGTAAAATCAGGTTTCAAGTTAGTTCCCAACCTAACGGGCACCTTTGACTAATGTACCCACAGGGGTACAGTAAGTGCGTTTTACGTCGCATAGCGATTGATGACGCTTTCTATAGCTTCTAGATAGTTCGCCTTTATTTATAACAGCTGCTGCCTACAAACTACTGAGTTTAAAACGCTTGCAATCATTGAGAGTTTTAGTTTTCTCTGATTAGCTTGAAATATTTAGTGTTACTATGTTTAGTGCACTTAGTAAGTCATCTGGGCTATGAGAGTGGGACCAACGAAACGATAGATGGACTGTATCGCCACTCCACTATGGCTGCAGTATATATAATAATATTTCCCCCGTGCCTCGGAAAGCACGTTAATTATATATAACATAGGGACGAATAGAAAACAGATATTATATTGTGTTTAGAATGATGATGAGTGATAAATAAGTTGTCTGTAATGATTAAATTATTGCTATGACTGTTGATTTCTGGGCACTACAACAATACGCGTCTTGTCCTAATTGGTTATGCAGAGGTGTGCTATTTATGATAGACCACTAAATAATTGGCCTATTGTCTATTTTATCTAATCCCCTTTCCGTGGGAATTTGACTAAAATGGATAGAACAATATATTCTTTTAGAAAAGATTGCTATCTGTATCAATATATTCCATTCATGGGTATTGGAATGATGCCATATTGATACATGATGATAGGCCGACTTCCAATCATTGATGGACTGTGGGTAAATAATATTACCGACCTATAGAGCACTTATAGTCCAATGAATTTCTACTCCAAAGATTTTTAGTTGTATTGAGAAACTACGTGAAATATCGTTAGAGCTTTAGAATCTCATCGTTTTTACTTTTTTAACCGACTTTCCAAAAAGGTCTCCCCTTTTTGGAAAGTCGGTTAAAAAAGTAAAAAGTAAAATTTCTGAATTCGACCGTATATATATTTTTTTTATGTGTGTTCGCGAATAACTTCGTCGTTTATGAACCGATTTTGATGACTCTTTTTTTTGTTGGAGAGCAGATATCCCAAGGGTGATACCATAATAAAGAAACCAGGATCTGATGAGGGGTCCTAGAGAAATAGTGATTTTGGTATTTTCATCAATAATGCATCATATTGCACTCAGAAAGTATCATTTGGGGAAGTGGAACGGATGAAGAAGACCGCAATGGCCACTGGAACTCCGAAATAAAACAATGTATCCTAGTCGTGTTTGGGCTTATTGCAATCGTGATAAGAGAAGTACATTGGCTATAAATGATTTTCATGTTAATTGGAGGTACTTACCGAAACAAAAAAAATGAAATAAAAAAAAACTTTTTAACAGAAAATCAAAAAAGCTCCAGATTCTCTAGAAAATGTGATATTCAGTGTCTTCTGTTCCTACCAACCACAAATGTACTGCGTTTCTACTAAGAGTATATGCACGTGAAAAACCGTCGAAAATAATTTACGTTCAACTCAAAACCCGGTCACACTAACAACATACCCCATAACTTTTGTCCCTAACAACCTTTCTAAATAACTCATTATCTATTCAGCATCCTAAATCTTACTCACTTAACCATTCGTTAGACACAAGCTTTACTATCCATTCTATTCACATAAATTGTACAAAGTAAGCGCTATCTAGTTACGATTGCACCAATTTCACTGTAACCTAGTGACACGCGTCGGGTTTCTAGTAGGCGACGAATCGTTTACCGTCAGCCGCAGGGTTGGGTTACTGGCTGGCTGGTGTCAACGGATACGTTTGTATGCCGGGTTGGGTGGTGGCACCCAGCCAAACGTACCAGTTATATTTTTTTGACGGAGGTCGATTTTTGAAAATTTCGTCTCAATAACTATGTATGTAGGTTAAAAAAAAAATTATATTCTTATGGTTTAAAACAACACTGAGTTCAGTTGGTGATGTTGTTTATGAAAACGGAAACCATAAATTAAAGTCTAGATTTCAAAAAGATTAAAGGATTTCAAAAACATTGAGTGTACATACTATGGTACATACTATTCTAAACCCTGAGTCACTTCAGCTACAATAACAATGCAATTCATTTAAAAAAACTCATCAAAATCAAACAATCCGATTTCACTCAGAAACCCTATAATTCTATCTGCCTACCTACAAACCATCCTGACTGATAGCTCATCATTTGTTCTACGCTATCTATTAGCTTGTACTGCGCCTGCGCCGTGGGCGAGGTGAAATATTGCGCGCTTCGCGTAACGTGGTCGCGCGGCCATTTTTCTTTTCGCTACCGAATCGAGGTGCGAAGTTTTTGAGGTCATTTGTTTGCGTTTGAGTTATCGGTTGTACGTAAGTTTGAGTTGAGTAAAGTTGCTTGACGTATGGTTGAGTTTCATCTATCTCTTCTTTAGCAAGTCGGATGAGGTTTTTATTATTTTAAGCTTTTTCTTACTGCCTTCTTGAGACCTAGATTTAATTTAATTAAGCTCGTAAATGTGTGTGTGTGTGGCTGTGAACATTTTTTAGTTTTCTAAACCTAAAGGGTTAAAACGGGACCCTATTTATAAGACTCCACTGTCCGTCTGTCTGTCTGTCTGTCTGTCACCAGGCTGTATCTCATGAACCGTGATAGATAGACAGTTGAAATTTTCACTGATGATGTATTTCTGTTGCCGCTATGACAAAAAATACTAAAAACAGAATAAAATAAATATTTTAGTGGTGCGCCCATACAACAAACGTGTTTTTTTGCCGTTTTTAGCGATAATCGTACGGAACCCTTCGTGCGCGAGTCCGACTCCGGCCGGTTTTTTTATATACATTTTAAATGACCTACCTCCTCTTAAATCTGACAGCAAAAATATTGATAGAACTGGCCAGGCTAACAGAAATTGGGGAACAGTTTATCACCCAAACCAACGTGTAACAATGGTAGTTATCATGCCGTTAACATTTTTCAAAGGATTAAAAATGACTGTATCTCAAGACCAACAGAATAAGTAAAGAGTGGTAGCGTTATGATGATGCATACACATTTTTTCTGACAGTTTCCTGTTAAGATAAGCCAGGGCCTTATCTAAATCGTTTAACAACTTTGCTTTAAAAAGATAAATTTAGTTGAAAGTACATTTTTGATGAAGTCATTGTTGGCCTTTGAAGATAGTAAGGTGTTGCTTATAAAGCTGTCAGGATTTGCCACGTGCTTGGTCATAAAGAGTGATTAATATTTTTTTAGATTGATGTACATCTACAATGACTGATGAGATGATGCACTTGAATCCAATGGCTGGGTTTATTACTGTATTTTTATCTAGGAATCTATTTTCGCACGACATACTCGTATTTAAAGCCTTCACAAATTAGGCCAGTTAAGTTTCAGGTACAAGCCTAGTACTGCCCAATCTTAGGTGACATCATGCTACAAACGCTACAAACAGCTAGTGCTTCAGGCCTCCATTAACCTTAATACAAAGCCAAGATTCTCAACCAAGAAAACAGGTCTCACATTTCAAGACCTCCAATATTTCTGCATAATATATTAAGATAATAATTTTATATAAGATTCTTAGAAACGATAAGAGATAAGCGAAGTTAAGTTATAATCTCTAAGCACGTGAATGTTGGGTATCACACAGAGCAATGACGTATCGGTCGTACGTTGGATGGCACGCACATGACGGCTCTAACCATCGCTCACTACTGTAATAATAACGGGAAATTCTGCTCAGGATCACATGTAGTAGATATGCTGTTTTATTTATTTAAAGAAATGGGAGAAAAATCGTCTCCACTGGTGCACGTTTCTTCGTTTTTAGTGCAATTTTAGACTTATTGGGCTTCTGATACGAGTTTTGAGTTTATTCGAAAAGTGGTCTTTAAAACCCAAATGATGGATACTCAGGTTATAGTAAAAATGTGCATTTATCACTTAGAAGTAAAGGATCAAGATTGATTTTAGAAGGAATGCAAATGCGACATGTAATTGGTCATGGACGCTTCGGAATAGTGCTAGCCACAGATGATTAAAAAATAATAGCTATCTACTGAGTTGAATACAGTCCTGTTTTCGAAACTATGTCAACCATCTTGTTTGCTGACATAACCTAAATTCTAAAGGGATCACGTATGTCAAGGTCGGTATCCAATCAAAAATTGGACCATATTTCCGGCCAAAACACTCTTATAGTCAAGTGTCTTCCACTGGAGAGCGCTCGTTCGCTCCGTAACCTGCCTTTGCAGGTTTTTTACCTTTTTAGCAACCCTCCAAACAAAAAACTACCATAAAATGATAAGTATAGGGCTTAAATTCTAACGGGATACGGTTTGCAACCACGCTCACTCTTATTTAAATAAGGTAGTCGGTGTTAGAAAGAGATAGGTGATATTAGGGATGTGCAGGAGAAGGATGGGAGATGGCGATGTTGCCACGCTTTTAATAGTGATGGGATTTGTCGATGGTTTTTTGGGATTTGAAATTAAATTGGAAATCTATTAATAGAAAGATGTCATCGTTTTATTATTCATGAAAAACAATATGTGACAAACAATAAACTAAAACATCATCCATACATGTTTTACCATGAATTGAGATATAGGTCTATCCATTAATTCAATGAGACCACCATTGAATACGGTATTCTAAATAAAGTCATAAACAAAATTATTTGTTAGTTTTAATGGCCGCCATAACCATTCATATGTTCAGATGTATTTTGATACTAAATAAATATAAATAATTATAGCATTTGCGGTACGAACCATATGTATAAGGAAATCACTAATTCAGTAAACACATAATGAATATTTAATTGATATAAATTAAGAATTTCTTGAAAGTATTTAAAAGAATTTGTTATAATGAATTTGTTATTATAATAAAGCAATGATTCATAGTTAATAATGTAAATTAATTCTAAAGTTTAAACGGCTTTTATTTGCAACTATATAAGAATTAATTTAGGCACAGAGTATCGTTTTAAACTGGATTAGATATTTTGAGCTATGATGTGTTGAAATATATGCATTTCAAATGTGTTATGAATAGCATACCATTTAAGCAATGTATATTAATGCTGTGACCATATACATAGGAGAATATTTAGATATATTATTTTTTATGTTTAATTTAAATAAATATTATGCCACCACACAATGCAGACGGTAGTCAAAACAAAATATTCAATTGATTAATTCTGAATAGGTTTAATTACTGTTTTTGGAATTTATAAATATCTGGTTTCGTTTATAAATACTAGCTGTCAGGATTCCACGGTCTACGGAAAACAAGAATTTAGTAATTTGACCATAATCATTAAATTCTACAAAATAATGTTTTGGAATATAGTCTAAGCTTTCCTTTCCCATTGTAAGAGTTACTATATTATTTTCGCCATTATTTAAATCTTTCAATTTGCCTAATCTTATCTTATTAGCTTTATATGACGCACCACTGTGTGAAAGCCTCACGCCTCGCACACACGTCTGTCCTCGTCTCTCCATTGCGGGCCAGTCTTTTCATCCTTTTTTTATATAATAGTCTTGCGCTTAACCACTATCTCACCTGTTGGTCGACGATGAAGCACGCTTGCCCCGAAGAAACCTATACACTCTTGACTTAAAGACTCCTCGGTTGTAGTTGTCAGGAAATACAGACTCCGGCAGGGATTCCACTCTTTTGACGTACGCATAATAAAAGTATTTCCAAAATGTTTGGTGCGTATGGGTGGGAAGTCCACCATGTACCGATGACGCAATGCCGTAAGTCTTGTAGTCCGATAATAGAACAGGCTAGGAGGAACCAGTTCATTCAATTTCAATGCTCACTCGCCGAAATTTAGCCGATAAAAAAACCGACAGGCTGGAGACTCAGCGCTGATGTTCATTGCCGATGAGCCTCTCGGTCCGTTTTTCGATCGACTCAAGTGCATCCAGCTGGTATTTGGCAGAACCACCCCAGAGATGACAGCAGTACTCCAAACCTGCAAACAAATAATACCAAAATCACCAATTTTTAAAGCTCAGCTAAAATCTCGAAAGAAAAACTGTCGTCCTAATCCATATCGATACTTTCTCTCCCCATCCCTAACAGCCAGATGGCGTCGACAGGCGCTGCGAGCCGACAACTCGAATTCGGCCCGTTCGGAATTCCTCGCGTCGCCTTCGCCCTGTGATGCATGCACGCCGCGAGTTTCGGGGATTCGGCCGAGCTCGCCGGGATTCTAGAGGCATCGAGGGCATCGGCAGTTTAGGATCTGGGATTTTTAGGCAGAATTGTTTTTTTGGCGAGCGTGGGTAGGTTTTTTGTGGAGTTGGGAGGGTTATTGAGGAGCTAAGGAGAATTCAGATAATTTTGGAGCAGGAAGAAAGGAGGAAAAGAGGGTCTAGAAATGGTTCTAAAAATATGTGAAATAAGGGGTATTATCCCTGGGTACGTGAATACTAAGAGTACTCCTCTTAGTATTCACGTACGTAAGTATTTTTATGATTTAGAGATAAAGTTCAGGAGGAATAACGTTTTGGCAGAACAGGAGATAAGGAAATTACTCTACAAAATGAATAAGAATTTCTCGTCACGGAACTTATCATAGCGGGGTGCACAGTTTTTTTAATAACTTTGAAGTTTACTAGCATGACGAGAATGCACAGTCAACCCTGCAAATGCCGCAGGGTCAGGCAACTTATATTTTTAACAAATGACAAAAATAAATTTTAAAATCGTATTTAGCTTATTATTCACGTCATCTTGCAAGCAGAAGCAGACACATGTACATTAAATGAAGGATGGAATTTCGCACGAGTCCTTGTGAATCATGTCTCGTGGACGATGTGCTACGAATACAAAATCTGGGTTTTAACATCAAATTATAGACGGTTTGTGAACTTGTGACTGTGATCGTGGATATCATTTTGAAGATTGTTAGGTTTTTTTTTAATGAAGTTTGTTTTAATGATGAATGCAATCCTCTTTATGTATATTTTTGCTGCATATGCTTGGTTGTGATTCTGTTTCTTGTATCTTTTAAAAGCAGTACAGAATGATCTATAAGTGTACACCGCACATCTCATCCTGCGGTTCTTTTTACTACTTTTCTGGATATGTTTTTTTTCGGAGTCCTTTTTACAGAGTCTTTTTTATCTCCTTACAGATTTTTCTCAAATTATAACCCCGGATGATGACGAAAAGTTTCTCCATTAAAACCGTAAGATTTAAATAATTCCAGTAAAAGTAGAAATTCCATGTGTTAATTGTTCTCGTGCGTGTACGCAGCGAAATGTCGGGGGCGCGGGATTGTGTAACTAATTCACACTATTAGTTGAACCAAGATTATACCTACACACGGGATACGCGGGATTCAAGGGGCATGGCGCAGTTGAAGGTTAAGAAATTATTTTAGTATCAGACATAGTTGTTAAAATATTTGTTTTTTTTTAATTTGTTACTAAACTTAGAATATGTAGTGGGAAAATGACAGTTAAACAATGTTAAAAAAAAAAGTATTCTGTTTGATTTGAATAAGTAAATTATTGATTAAAATAAATAACACAAATTTCTAATAAATATTCTGATATTTTTTTAAAGATTTTTTGACTCCAAAGGCAATATAAAAAAATAAAAACTATTACCTTACCTGTGGTCTCACATTAAATATCAAAACTTTGTAAAGATATAAAAAAAAGGCTCCCTACTCTCTTTTTTCAATCTTACTCCAATAATACTATCAAACCAAATAAACCTTGTATCCCGTTTCGTAACAACAAACCCATATCCTACAGTAGCGTCTATTTGCTTAACCATTAACACTGCAGGCTCTAAACGTGGATACGCCGCAATAAAAACTGTTTTAACGCATGCTACCCACTCCATAGCATTGTCTTATAGAGAACGTTTTAAAAGGAGAGGCTTTACAATAATTAGAAGTGATCTAATTTGTACGGCTTTGAATCGTTTCGTTTTTGTTTTTTTTTATTCGGTGGAGTGGTGCAAACACAGTACGGGGGCGAAGTTATAACTTTGCCCCCGTACCGCTATTAGTGAGGTAGTATTTTCTAAAAAGCGTAAAAGTTTTTCAAGGAGTATAGAGTTTGTACATTCAAACACGTGTGATATTATGTTGGGATTATATGACTACTAGCTTCTAACAGCGGCTTCGCCTTCGTGAAAACTGTTTTATCATCCCAAGAGAACATAGGGATCCCTTCTTTTCGCATAATGTTCTTTATCCTAATATACTTCGACATAACGATTTTGGCATAATTTGTTTTGGCATAATAATACTTCGGCATAATTTTTTTAGGCATACATTTTATGTTGGCATAATCATCTTAAAGACTAATTTGTTTTGGCATAAATTTGATTCGCATAACGTTAGTAGGCCTAATGACTATTAGCATAATAATATTTAGGCATACAATTAATATAAATAACAAAAACAATTTTCATGCGAATGATTTATTATACATAACATTATGTAACTTAAACGATTTTTCAATCGCGAGATAACTTTTATCTGAAGAATAGATGTTTTGACAGTTTTTGTATAAAAAAATATGTCAATCAGTTAACTTCTATTATGAGAAATAAATATGGCGGTTATTCCTAAGATAGAAGTTAACTGATTGAAACAGTGGTCCTTAATTATGTATAATTATTTATTTTAGGTGTATGTTTTTAGCAATTGCTTGTAAATATGCTAGTTTAGAAGTATACTCATCTTTTTTACTAATAATTTTTTCAATTCTTTTGGTTTTGTCCGTGAATTTATTCTTTTTTTTGGTTTAAGTGATGTTCCGACATCCAGTTTATCTATTTCAATGGTTTGATGTTTTATTTCTTGAACGATCTTTTTTGCCAAAAAATAAAATCCAGGATGGTGTTTTCCCACAAAATGTGCAAATCTATTGTGCCATGCCTCTGCATGATTTTGTGTCCTAGATCTATTTTCCTTTTCTAGTAGATACGTACTCCAGACTTTGGATGGAAATGGTGGTGGTGAACTTGTAGTGCCCCATACATAATTCTGATCAAACCAATTTGCTATACTTTCTGTAACAATTAAATAATATTGTTGGTTAAAAATTTAATATGATGTGCAACAAAAGTTAGTGACAGAACCGATTTGCTGCAAAACCGACTCTACGTAGTCTTGTTTGTCCTACCCCTAGAGTGTAGTTTAAAATCGCGTAGACGCGTAGGGGCGAGGCGGCCCACGGGCTGAGGAGCAGGCGGCTGCGAGCGAGCCACCGCAGCTTCGGCTTGTTGGCCGGCTCCGCCGGCCAGCCTCAGCCGCGGCGGTGAGCGAAAGCCGTCTGCGACGATTAGCACGCGTGGGGCCGCCGGAAGCCCGCAGCGCCGGAGCCGAGACAGAAACCCTGCCTGCTGCATGTTGCCTGCTCGCTTGAATGCTGCATGCTTACTTGCATGCTGCATGCTTGCTTGCATGCTGCATGCTTGCTTGTTTGCTGCATGCTTGCTAGCATGCTTGCTTGCATGCTGTATGCTTGCTTGCATGCTGTATGCTTGCTTGCATGCTGTATGCTTGCTTGCATGCTGTATGTGTAAATAAAATTATGCTTTAGGATATTATGCTTAAAACAGTTATGCTTTAGAACTTTATGCTTAATAAATTTATGCTTTAGAATATTCTGCTTAATCATTATTATGGTTAGAGAAATTATGCTTGAAAAAATTATGCGTAAGCTGTTATGCGTAATTATATTATGCGAAAATATAATTATGCCAAACAAAATTATGCTAAGATATATTAGGTCTTAAAATTTTATGCAAATGGATAGGGAACCGAGAACA
This sequence comes from Orthosia gracilis, assembly GCA_947562075.1. Taxonomy (NCBI): domain Eukaryota; kingdom Metazoa; phylum Arthropoda; class Insecta; order Lepidoptera; family Noctuidae; genus Orthosia; species Orthosia gracilis. Next base: position 26,780,761 of record OX387266.1, read on the forward strand.
TAATACCTGGATAAAAATATGTTTGTTAATCAATCACGCCAGAACGGCTGAACGGATCTAGATGAAATTTTGCACAAAGATAGATACTTTTTATCCAGGTATAATTTTCCCTTGGGACGATAAAACACTTTTCACGCGGGCAAAGCCACTGGCTGAAGCTAGTGGATATTAAAGGGTTAAAAGAACACTATATTAGATTGAAGGCATACTCAGATGTAGAACTATGTTTAGTACTAGATCTTATCCAGGCCATGCTAGAAAACTACTGTAGATTGCTTACTTATTAAAATGATTCAGCTGAGAAAACTTCTACCTCGCATATTACATGGAAACGTATTTTATAAGTGAGTTGAATTTGTGCACAAAATGTACAGGCTACACAAAGTTCATACACTTCTGCCATTACAAAAGGTACAGTTCTGAAGAAACATTTGCTCCTACCCTCCCACGTACGGACCGGGACGCGGACGGAGCACGTCCGGCTGAATTACGATTCACAGGAGACGCCTGATGTCGCGTCGTGTCTCAAAAATATTTTTATTAAGAACAAAAGATTTTTTGGTAAGCCCATGTTGAGAGCGGTAGAGGTAGCGATATTTGCAAATTCAATTCATTCTGTTAAAATTTATTATCTTATTGACGTTTAATCGTCTGTAATATCAATAAAATAATGTTTTATAGGATTGCAAATCTAATACCTAAAAATGGTATTAAAATAACCATGTTAGCTTATAAGCGCAAATTTGGCTGCCTTAAATGTAACTACTAACTAAATTGTCAGTGACCTTGGGTCGCGGATAAATTTGAAAGAGAGTTACCGCGTCCCTGGCACAAGCAACTGAAGGAACAGAGGAGGGTTTTAATCAGTAAAGTCTGACACGCCCTCCCGCTCCACCCATAGCGGGATAACTCATTGTATGATTTCCCACCCACAAAAAAAAAACCTTATTCAATTCAGTTTTTTTTACTTAGCGTTCAATTTAACAAAGAAAACTTATATCGTCATAAATTATAGCCACTTTGATCTTTAGTAAATTTTAAAAGTGTCGTCTTTGCGGTCCCGTATCAATTCCAAACCGCTACCATCCTCGCTCCGCTTAACACTTACACCACTCACGACGGAACAGTTCCCAGTAAGAGGTATCTCGAGGATTTATCTTCCACGTTCATCTGAATTCGTGGGCTCACCACTTGGTCTAGCTCATGAGAGAATTCCGGCACGGTGATGACATCGCCTCGGCTTATTGAAGGAGTGTAATGTAGTGAGACAGATATGGAACATGCATAATTTTAAGATAGATGTATTTTTGCTGTGCATTCAGTTAACACAGTCAATTCAGCCGTTGTATTATACTCGTAGTACGTAACTATTATTTTCTTAGGCGCACTTGCACAAAAACTTACCTCAGATTTAGTTGCTAACAAGAGATTAAATTGACAATTTAACCTTGTATTCGCAACTAATTCTGAGTTAGGTTTTTTGTGCAAGTGGGCCTCAATTGTTAAGTATAAAGAAAATGGCAGTAGCAATAAAACGGTTGAATTGAGGGTGTAAACTGAGTGCATATCGAAAACACATGTTCTAAGCTCACCTGGCTTTCGCTAAACAGCAGATTGTAAGCTTGACTTAAAATCTTGTGTCCTACATGTATAGGGCAGAGAGCGTCCACACATTTCGTCCGTAGACCTTTATCACGCAGGAAAGAAGTTATATAGGGTATCTACTAAAATTCTGTGAATTTCTTTTAGATGTGTCCTTTTAAACTTACCTTAGCTTGTGGCAGTTACAGGTAACAGCGAAGTTATGTAAAAATTAGTTTCAACTTTAACTATATGTCATGTTATTGGCAATCTTTATTCATCTTCTTCCAAAACGTGGTCCTTTGGTCCCCTAGAAAAGATAACAACAATGTTCCCACATGTTCATAGAAAACAAAATTGCATGATGTTTTCAAATACTAATAAAATGTGTTTTGTTTTTTTCAGGTAAGCTCGTGATATCATCTTATAGAGGTAAAATTTACGATATAACTTCTCGATAGTCGCAACAAAGGATGAAACAGACGGTGGGTGAAAAAATCCTTTATCCTTTATTGCATATTCTATGCGCGTACGCATGCATGAATCATTCGTCGTTTTTAATAGGAAAAGGTACGCTTAATTTGGGTATCACGATTTGGTCATATTTTGAGAAAGTTTTTTTTATATCATGTCATAAAAAATTATGTATGATTTATTTTTTAAGTGGTAAAATACGGGAGTTTCTAGAAAATCATATAGGTGTAAGTTCTTACAAATATATCAATAAAAAATAAAAATATTCAGTAAAAAAATTTAGAGAGCTATTTTCATTTTATTTTTTTATGTGGATGATGAACTTTTGTCGTTTACTGTACACAGTGCTAAAAAGAATGGTCGTGCACTTATTTGCAAGGCAACCAGTTAATTTACCCCGACCGCAAAAGCGTGGCATTTCTTACTTTTATTTAAATATATTTCAAATGTAATGACAACCCGTGTGGTCCTTGCAAAGGCTAGATTATCTTGTATAAAAAAGAAAGAAAGGATTTTTTTACTGTGGTGAAATTAATTTTAAAACAGGAATTGGTTTTTATTAAAAAAAAGTGAAGGATGGTTGAGGTACAAAAAATAGTAATGTAGTTGTTGTAGGTACAAGATTTTGAAAAGGGGTCTACATTTTATTGGTGACTTTTTACAATAATCCTTCTCTATGCGCTTTCTTTCTTTTTTTACATCTCATGAAATATGATAAGTATAGAACAATGTTCTATTTTAGAATGTAACAATTATTTAAAAACCAGAAACTTACATAATTATTAATAAAAAACAAGCTTCTATATAAAATTCGGAATAATTTGAATAAATAAATAGGCGATCGTTCCGAAACCATAAATCCTTTTATCGATATCTAAGATCAGTTAAATGACATCACTTAGAGAAAACGCTTCTTGTTTTAGGCGATCTTCATACCGGAATACATACATATTTAAATTTTTTGTCCAAGAGAATAATATCACGACTTTACGAGTATTTCTCTTACTTCTGTAATATTGCAAGCTTGAGCATAAACATATTTCAGTTAGTCGCTAAAATTTCTAATATATCTAACATAAGATGTAAAATATTCGATGTCTTACAATTTTTATTAAAGTTTTAGGATCAATGTCGACTACATCAAAGACAAACAGTTTTATTGGTATTTGAAAACTGTAATCAGCTACTGACATGTTTCAGCTAGAAGTAAAGTTTACAAAAGAGAAAACTGAACATTACAATAAATTACTCTATTCCAGGAAATGTTGTAAATGAATGTGAGAAGCACAGATTTGGTCGATGTGGCGACCGACGCTTAGGGCTGGGCCATGTCCAGCAGCAGAAGCCTTTTCGCTGAAAATAATGACGATCATTTTGGTAGACCCGTATAAACTATTTTAGTTGTAGCCCATTGTGTAACCGGCCTAACATTTTCTTATCAAAGGAATTATAATAAATGTATAAAAATTACTATGAAGCCTTCGCTTAATAGGAGCTTTGGTAATTCCGCGGCATATTTGTAAAGTATACACATTAAAAAGTATATAAATGACCTCAATAAAGAGCGGGTTTAATTTCCAAATGAGCATAGAGATGGCAATTTGTATTTTTTATTGATTTTTATCGGAATGAGATATAGCTGCAATATGTGTTCGGTTCAGTTTGTGGTTTCTGTGTTTAGTGTTAGGGTGATTCATACTGACTAATGATGGGATTTTTTTTGCAATATCCTGCAGGATTTTTTTCTATTAGGCACTTGTCCTACCGCCGGCGACGAAGCGATTAGCTATCGACTATTTTATTGCTGAAGAAACGAACATAAGATACAGATCCCGTGTCAATAAAAGGGACACATATATTTATAGTGGATCGCTGGCTGTTCACACTGATGGCGAGTACTCTGTCACCACAAGTTTGTCGCAGCGACAAGAGCTATCAAAGATAATACTCGCTCGGCGATGCGCGCTTGGCGGTCAGAACTCACACCGAGAGACCAACTAACCAACGCCTGCAGCAGCAGGACTTACCGCCCAAGTGAGTGGTGCGAGTAATCGCTTTTCGACAAAAACACCGAGCGGTACAACTATCGGAACTACACACTCGCGTCTTACTGCTCGTCAAATCGTATCTAGGTTCTAGCTCTACTTGCTGCTCGCTGATCGTCGGCGGTGGGAAAAGTGCCATAAAGTGATATTTTATTGGACCAGATTTGGGGCAAGTATGAATCAAGAGGATTGCCTATGTTATGATCAAACTCACGCTTTCTTCCCACGTGGGTGTCAATGAGAAAAATCCGTGCGATTTTGTAAAATTTTTTGGGATGGAAGATGGAAGAGACGGCGACAGCTCGGGCGGGCTAGTTAATAGCTCACTACATGTATTTATCATCTCGGACGTTTTCGCACATTTTAACCATTAGAATGCGATAATATGGTTTGATTAGTATCTTGCAATTTAATGTTTCCTACGTTTTACACCTAAAATCTGAGAAACTTTTTAGTACATCCGTTTGTCTATTTAATTTTATAAACCAAGGGCTTTAGACAGATGTCATTAGATGTCAGGATAGGTCACGTGATAGAGTTTCACAATCACAAACATTTTTGACATTTTTCAATCACTATTGTTGATAGAATTTTACTTGTATAAAGCCTCAACAAAATGCTTTTGAATGCCCAACTCAGGAGGACCCCAAGTCTAAATAGTTTTTAAATACCCGTGAACGAAATTTTCTATTATTTTTGTCTTAAATATTCTATGATACAATACCCAAAGTATTATTTACTGAAGCATATCATTCCATAGACGCTACCACTTGAGCAAACACATTTTTATTAGCCATGATATTATAACACCAACGAACATATAGACCTGTCACTCAAACCTTTTGTCAAGAGATCGAGGTCAGGTTATAATGGCCACGTATTTTTGTCTTCTAATACGCCGAAAGACGAAACAAAAACTGTATATCGTTCCTTTTGGGGACTTTTACGTGTTCGGAATAATAAAGGAGAAGATATCTTGAGGTTACGTTACGAGGATGGTGCGTGTGAAGCGATAGCAATGCATTTATAGTTGTGAGAAAGCCCCAAGGTTTGTCCCTATTTTATTTGGTATTCAGGTTTTTACAAGCCTTATTAGTGTCACACTCTAAAATAAGATAACAAAAACCGGTAATACTGGGACCAATTAATTAGTATTTGCCTGAAAGACTGATGCCTAGAGGAGGTAGAAATTTATTTAATTTATTTATTAGTTTATCCTCGCACTGGAACGCCTTGCAGCAATTACACCAATGGAGCACAATCTTATAAACTCACTATAAGTCTAGGTTTCCTCACGATGTTTTCCTTCACCGTTGTCAGCAATGTCCAAGATAAACTTGGAAAGTACATATGAATTTGAAAAAGTCACATTGGTACTTGCCCGGATTCGAACCCACGACATCAAGCACGAGAGGCGAGGTCTTAGCCACTGGGCCATCACGACGATAAAAATAAATATCTTTCTTTTCGCAGATAAATATAAGTCAACAAGTTGCATAGAATCACTAATAATAATTCGTCTACTAGCTATTATTGTAATTTTAAAAATGATTGTAAAAGATGTGTAGAAAATCCTGATCTTATTAACGCAATCGATATCCCCCATCACGTACGTGATGTACCCCAACGTAAGCTAACCATAAACCAGCTATACAAAGATCTGTTTGTTTGTTTGTCTACGTTGAAGTGTTAATGCCAGTCTTAACACGTATTGAAATTATGAATTATTGAATAGACGCCGGTACTAAACAGTGTTATAAGAGGAATGTTATATTAATGTACCGATTTCGTGATGTTTTAGGATTTTTTTTTTTGGTTCTGTTTTGGTACAGAAAGTAAAGTAGTGTTATGAGGGTTCCGTACCCAAAGGGTAAAAACTGGACCCTATTTCTAAGACTCCACTGTCCGTCTGTCTGTCTGTATGTCTCTCTGTCTGTCACCAGGCTGTTTCTCAAGAACCGTGATAGCTAGACAGTAGTAAATTTTCACAGATGATGTATTTCTGTTGCCGCTATAACAAAAATACTAAAAACAGAATAAAATAAATATTTTAGTGGTGCGCCCATATAACAAACGTGATTTCTTTGCCGTTTTTACTGAAAGTGGAACGGAACCCTTCGTGCCCGAGTCCGACTCGCACTTGGCCGGTTTTTTAAATTAAACTCGCTTGTTACTGTTACCGAATATGTTTACGGATTTTTGAGATGAAAAGGACCGTGTGGTTTCAAGTGCTTTTTTGGCTGAGGTATAAGAATCTTCGATAAAAGCAAAATGTTATTATGTGAAAATCTTGTATCTGTACTAAATGTTTGTAGTTATAAAATATGATGCATAAATAAAATGATATAAATAATGAAAATAATAATAATAACATGAGGTTGTCGACATGTGGGATGTGAATACAGTAGTCATTGTGCCAGTATTCGTGACGGCCAATGGCATAATAGCCAAGAGCCTCGATGAACATCTCAGGAGGCTCTCGTTGAGAAAGCGGTACTCCTGGACACGGCGCGTATCGTTAGGAGGTTCCTCTCTCAGGAGCCCTGACCACCGGTAGCTTGGACCCTGTTCCCGATACCGGTGGGCTACTATTTTTTAATTTTTAAATGCTTTTTAATTTATTTTTTTACAGAATAATATTTAAAAATGTTAAAATATATAAATAAAATGAATAAATGGAATAATAATAAAAAAAGGAACTGGAGACGAAATTGAATGTTATAATTTTTAAATATGGTGTTATGTATATGTATGTAATGCATAACAAAACACCTGCATTCCCGGAAGGGTTAAGCAGAGCTGCACCTACTATAGTACATCATATTTCATGAATATATATTATAAACTCATGAAAACATTTGACCTCCATCAGCATCTTAAAGATCAAGTTGCAAATTCTAGCAAATAACAAAAAAACTGCCACGTTTTATCAAACGGATTGACACACAAATTCCACAAACACAGAATATGCAAAGCTTATTAAAAAAACGCACAAAAAATGCTAAATTTATGTGTGAATACGTAACAGCTATGTAGGTGTCATACGTTTGACCTTTACCTCTAAAATCTAGATCGATCAATCATAAACCTAGAATATCATGTTTCATAATAGACTCTATGATTGCATAATATATCTATGATCAAAAAACCATTAGATTTTATTGTTATATAAAGTAATATTTTTTAAACATGATCGGTTTTTAAGGATGCCATTTTGCATATTTGATTTGATTTTAGCATTAAAATTATTTGTCTGGGTTTTAATAATTAATTTAGTATCTGTTTTAATTTATGTTGGAGGTGAATGGAATCAAAGAATAAGGAAACTGGACAAAACATATAACATAAGGTCAGATCACACTAAAATTAAGTTATTATGCAATGAATAAATGGAAATGCCATGATGAACTCACATATTTAATTTGGCCATACTTTTGATTTAAAAGTTTCCTTGGAATTTCTGGTCCGTTCTTCTTCAAAGAGATTTACGCTTTGGAATGGACCTCATAGCTGGGTGTTTTTTTTTTTTTTTTTGTGTGTGAATATAATCAAAAAAATGTATTGAAGTGATCAAACTAGTATTATTATCCTTGAGCAACATTTTTCCAGGTGGATGTCAAAATTTCAGATCATAATAATAGGTATTAAAAAAATAAAGATGTTTACTTCTTTAGTCTTATAATATTTTCTAATAGCAACACAAGCGCGTAACAAAAAAAAAACATAAACAAGAAAATACTCACTCATATTTACATTTTCTAGTTGCACAATATCTTAATTACTCTAATTATGATTATAAAATTTTACTCTATTAAAACAACGAAATCTATATAGATTTCGTTGTTTTAATTATCTTCTGTGAAACAGGCCTAATATTTTCTTTTTGTTATTGTTTGTGATATTGTTCATTTTTGTAACAGTATTCGTTTTTGTTTCATTTTTGTAACTGTACAATTTTTATTGAAAATCACTCAGCTTCATCTTTATGATTGACTGATTTTTGAATTTTTTTGTTAATATCTAAATGTTATAATTGCACTAATCTAAGATTTTTTTTAACTTCATGACCGCATCAAACGACGATTGAATATTGTATTCAAATGTCAATGCCAAGAACCGTTAGCTTTAATATTAAACTAAGTAATATTTTAGATATACAACTGTAATCTTTTATAGCCACAAATAAATTATGTAAAGATATTAAAAATTAATCAATATGCACAGGAATTATTTTAATATTCATAGTGATAATAAATCTCGGGGTGGTCCTACAGTACAATACTATCTATACTGCTCAGAGAGATGAGCAGGAAACAATGACCAGTAATGTTTTGTGAGTACCTGTGTAAGCGTATATACCTATATATTATATATTAGTCGTATATATAGTACCCATGTATGCCCATGTAACTCCCACTCCTATCAAGATCGGTGACTCTACACTCAAAGTTGTAGACGATTATGTCTACCTAGTACAAACGGTCCAGATGGGTAGGTCTAAATTCGAGAAAGAGGTCAAACGTCGAATCCGACGCGGCTGGGCGGCGTTTAGGAAGTTGCGTGGTATCTTCTCGTCCAATTTTTCGCAGTGTCTCAAGACAAAAGTCTATGACCAGTGTGTGTTGCCAGTGATCACCTATGGGACCGAGACGTGGTCGCTCACAATGGGCCTTATCAGAAAGCCTAAAGTCACCCAAAGGGTAATTGGAGAGGGCTATGTTTGGAGTTTCCTTGCGTGATCACGTCATAAATGAGGATATCCGCAGGAGAACCAAAGTTACCGACATAGCCCGAAGAATTGCGAAATTTAAATGGCAGTGGGCAGGGCACATTGCTCGCAGAACGGATGGCCGATGAGGCCGAAATGTTCTGAAATGGCGGCCGCGAACCGGAAGACGATACGTTGGAAAGCTTCCCACTAGGTGGACCGATGACCTGGTTAAGGTTGCGGGATTATTGATTATTGATTATTTATTTATTATTAAAAAAATACAGAGTAGACTTATAAGCTACGCACACTCCCGCAAAACTGCACATACAGTTTGACTGCGGGATCAATCATACTCGCTTACTTAGGTAGGTACATAAGGTGGATGCGAGATGCTCGGGATCGGTCAATGTGGCGACGCCTGGGGGAGGCCTATGTCCAGCAGTGGACGTGTTTCGGCTGAAATGATGATGATATAATACAATATACGACTAATGCTGATGACCTTTCATGCATTAAATTTTCATAAGGTAAATGTGCAAGCGCTGTTGCTGGCCTTGAGATCTTGGGCTCGATTCCCTAGTCAGGGTTTTTATTTATTTATTAAACTTTATGTACAAGTACAAAGGCGGACTTAATGCCTTAGGCATTTTCTACCAGTCGACCTTAGGGTGGTGTTGGTGGGTGGTTTTTCTATCTGGAGTTTCTGAGGCCCAGTTTTTTCATCCCTAGTTAACTCAACCAATGGTTAATTAAGCTTACCATTGGCTTCAAATTATGATGAAATGTGTTTTATATCAATTGTTAGCCTCTCAAAGGGTCAAATAAGTTGGAGATTGAATTATTGGACCATTTTTTTGACTAGCGATTGATGAATAAACGCGTTTCATCGAAATTTTAAACTATTGGTTTAATTAACTAGGGATGATAAAACTGAGCCTTAGTGGCAGCCCGGAGTCTGAATGTATGCGTTTAGTATGCGCCTCATATTCGTGGGACTTTAACATATCTAGCAAAATGTGGGTACACCAAAGGTAACACCTCTACCAAACCCTTCCCATCTTATATATTTGACGAAGAGTAGGTACTAGATTAGTGAGCAGTTGCCATGGTTGCCATTTGCCTAATCATGTACCTAGGTATTTCAAAATCCGCAGATTCGTTTTCTATTGTTGTCATTGCAGATTCAGAAATTTTATACAGAAATAGTGTTGTGCAAATCTCGTCACGCCTATCTGATATCGACAGTTTCAGTCACGCCACTCATATTTGTTATTGCCGGATTTCTAGTGATGTTTGTCATATAAGAACGCCTTATCGATGGTTATGAAATACTTTACTGACATACTAAGCTGTTATGAGCGGTTAAATTTGATTTTATTGGGGTGTAAATTGTATTAGTTAAAGTTCTGCAGTGATATTTGAAAAATCCTTATTATTTTACTGCTTCAAAATGTGGTCTTCATATCCGAAATAGAAGTTATGTCGACTAAATAATAGATCAACTAGTACAAGAGAGCTAAACATGTCAAAACCAGTTACGAATATTGATTAGTGCGTGCAATAAAAAGTAAAAAAAAAACATGTAAAACTATGACACAATACGTTAATTTCATAAAAACTTTATTACCTTAAATTAAATGAGAACTAAATAAAGCATTTTTGAGATAAAACTGTCGTAAACATAACAAAAGTTTGACTAAAACTTCGCATTCTAAAAATACATTTATGCAAATTGTACAGTCATAAAATTATGTTAAGAAGATCACAAATCAAAGTGAAGAATTACGACCTGAATCGAAACTGACTTGTCTGTTATGCATGAAATAAATTATATTTTAGACATTATGTGATGATTAAATTGAAACTTTTATGATCAATCTAATTTTCTGTTAGGCAAAACATTGCCACATAAAACTGATATTGTCGAGACTGTTGTGACATTTTCTAAATCGGTTATTAAGGATTATGACATTCGTGATCTTATTTAATAGTTTTATTTATTATAAATTAAACGTGTAATTCAAGAACGAGTGAAGATTGTACTCGGAATTATAAAATATTTTATGCAAAGTGGAGTTGTTCAATCTTTATAAGTTTAAAATGAATCAAGTCATAGGCAAACAATAAAACCTCAACTACACTGGAAGACACTCCTCCATGTAAATTACCATGACAATGCCATTTCAAAATGAGCATCATCATTTCAGCCAAAAGACGTCCACTGCTGAGGGTCTACTCTCTAAGCACGAAATCAGGTTCGTTCTTCGTTACGGGCATTTTCTACTCCGTATCACATACAGACGAATGATTCGTTCGGTGCCCGAACTAAGAATTAATGGTATCACAATTCGACAGTTGTGCATACTCCCGGTGTGTTTTTACCCGACCGAAAAATTGAACTTAACAATTGTTTTTTTTTTCACTCCGAAGTTCCGGAGTACTTTTGGACGGGCCCGTAACTTCTTTGGCGGGGATATGGAGTAAACCCACTGGACATAGAGGCCCCAGGTGTCGCCACATTGACCGATCCCGTGCGTCAATTTTAATCTGCTTATCCAGAACAAAAATATTGGAAATATGTTTGCTTCAAATACCTGTTTACCTTTAATTTTCTAACCAAATGAAAACACATTTCCGTGTAAATTAATGATCAAATGAGTCCCTCAAACCCAAAAGCGCAATATTTAAAACTAAGCAGACAACGAGAACGATCTTCTTAAAACGAGAACCGTCCTAAATATGGTTAATCCACATATTTATATGTAAATGTTTTGCGATAATTGAAACGAAAAATATCATCGCCATACTTTCTTTATTAATAAAAAAGGAGCCGCATCACAACACGTTGTATTAACACAAAAGTTACGCACCACGATCGTAAAAATAAGATTATTATTGCCGCGATCAAAATGTCGGATGGATCCATTTGACTATTTAAGTTCACGTATAATTGCACCGGCTTTTAGCGTCGACTTGATATAATCCTGGGAGGCATCCTTTTATCCAGTCTCGCTTCGTATATAGTAATTGCTAATATGAAAGTTTTTTTTTGCCAAGACCGGTAAGTCGACACTGTAGGATGCCGCTTAAAAGGGAAACTTAGTAATGCCTTTACGCCAGTCGACTCGTGTTATGTCAAAGTGAGAAGTGTATATTTTTTATCGATATCATTGGGGCAACACTATAGTGCGTTTTAATTGGCATTAGTCTGTGACATGTGATGACGGGTTGGGAATTGTAATGGTGTTCTAGTTAAGTTTTAGAGGGCTGTAAAATGTTGTAATTGGCTACTAGAAGTTCAACTGCCTTTAAATGGGGCGTGAATGAATGGATGAATATAGTTAGGTAAACGGGATTGGTTAAGATAAGATTCGATTTTATCGCCTCTCAACAAAGTTTCACTTCTACATTGTATGATAATGCGGATCTGTATTAGGAATTAAAATATAAGTGTTTTGCTTGCCTTACTAATTTTATAAGTTACCTATGCAATAATTCATTACACTTCATACACAGTCACAATGATGACAACACTTTTTTTTGGTTGTGACATAAAATCAGTTAACTATTACGTTAATACTTCTAACACTTCATTTTAGTTTCAAACTGTCTCCCCACTATCACATAGTTGTCGATGTTAGATAATTCTATAAATTACCACCAACTCAGCCGGTTAGGATTTGCATATACTAATATGATTTGGTTACGATGCAGCTATACGAGGATATAACGTATAGAATTCATTCGCCTTTAATGCGATTAAACTTCCTATACTGCACCCACCGACACAGTTTATGTCGATAATCATAGTTTATCGATATGCTAAGTGAGTGTTGCACAGCACTAGTGTTTAGTTACACTTTGCAAAATATTATGTGGAGTAGGACTCAAATTGTGGTAATCACAAAATGGAGCGTCGCGAATTGTAATAAGTGTTTATAGAATGGTATTTGTGAGCTTTCATGAGATCAGATATTATTGCAGCTGCACTATTAGGTTCATCTGGAATTTCATAGCAGTTCAAATCCGGAGCCCAGATTTGTTGATGGCTATAGTGTCGCCCCCATGTAATATGTATTTTAACATAACTGGCTAAATGTGGTTATACCTATTACAGGTGCACTTTTGTGGAACGCAAGTGTGATATTATGGTTCTTTTTCAAGTCTATAAGCGTGCACAAATTCGTAGAAGATAAAAAACTTGGCAAGTCAATAAGCGGATTTTTAAAGTATTTTGGCTATGGGGGTCTGAGGTATCAGTTCATTTTGGAAAAAGGGGTCTCTTGCCCAAAATAGTTTGGGGATCCCTGGTTTAGGACTACTTTACCTGCTCTACAGTCTGCAGTGAGAACAGGTTTATTCAGGTAGGTGTAAAATTCTGTTCTGATGATTTGTTCTTCTCACTATTTGCCCGTTTGACCTATCTAGTCATCGCTTACGTACACGCTTTCGGTTTGGCTACCCCTGTGTACCATCCCCACCATTCAGAGCCCCATGGTTATGGAGATATCCATGTTTAATCTTTTCAGGTTAGAATTAAAATTTCCGTTAATGTCCATCGTTTTAAGGTGCGGGGAGAGAGGGAGGGAAAAGGAGTTGGGGGGCTATCCCACTGTACCATCCCCACTCCACGGAACCCCATGGTTATAGAGATATTAGATATATATATACTAAAATATATTTAGCGAGATAAAAAACATGAATTAGTCCAAGAGCAAGCGAAGCGAGCTCGGGAGCTTAGGGCACCCCGACACGGATAAGTTAGGTTCGAAGGAGATGACGGGAGCTGAAGTGAGCGAGAAAAGCGAGCGAACTCAGCTCCCGTCATCTCCTTCATGTTAGGTTACTTTAGACCCTGCATACAGAAATAGGAGACCCGCAGCGGGCATCTGTAGACTTTGTTGCTTTAATAGTAGTCGTAAAAAATTTAAGAATGGATATCTCCATAACCATGGGGTCCCGGGGGGTGGGGATGGTACAGTGGGGTAACACCCCTATCCCCCTTTCCCTTCCTCCCTCCCCGCCCCTTAAAACCGATGGACATTTGCGGAAATTTTTATTCTTACCTGAAAACTTTAACCATGGATATCTCCATAACCATGGCGCTTCGAGTGGTGGGGATGGTACAGGGGGTATCCAAAACTCCCCCCTCCCCCCCCCAACCTCCCCGCGCCGAAAATCAACGGCCCATAGTGGAAATTTTAACCTTCGCTTCGTCCGTTCACTGTTGAGTGTAGAAATATAGACCCCCTTTTTCGCTATGCTTTCCTGAGGCCCTAGACAAGTGACATTCTATGACCGGAAGCGTGGCGATAGCGATTGTCAAAAATGCGAAATTGTATGTGATTGACCAGCGATATCGAAAAATCACGTGATCACTCCCTTACATTTTAACATTTCGACTATCACCTTCGCTGACATCGAATGCCACTTGTCCAGAGCCACTGGTCTGTGCAAGTCACCTGATATGGACTCTTCTATACCTAAACACGACCAGCATGGGCTACTATGTACTCAACTTTGAACAATGTATTCGTTCCGTCCGTCCACTATTAGGCTCGTCTTTTTTGTGTCGTTGTCTGTGCAAGTCTCTATCAGAATTTTATACCAATATATTTCAGCATAGCCCACTATGTACTCAACTCTGAACCATATACCAACCATATCACACGGCCATTAAACATACAATCTTGTAGCACTCATACCTCGAAACATTCCGCGGCCCACAATTGGAATTAAGGCAACATTGTACACCGCAGCTCTGAAACAATTTAGGAAATCATTTGCGGTGCATCTGCAATTGTGCCGGGTTATACCGCTGCGGTGTGCTCCTCTGTGGTTATTTGCTGCAAGGAGGAAGATTTTAGCGAGTTTGAAAAATCTTTTAATTTGATATAGATTTGGTTTTGTATTTGCAATGCTTCTAATTTTGGTCATCATGGTTAGGATTATAGATTATAGGCCGCTAACATTAACACAATATACCTATATTTATTCCATCATAATCATCTTAGTACTAGAAATAAAGAATAATAATAAATAATTTGCAAAATTTAAGTAAATACGGTGGGAAATCGTATGAAGCTGTAGAGCAAATTCATATCAACATCGTGAACCGCTTCATCAAGCTCTGAATTGGTTATCCTTTTTATTATAGGCATATGAATACTCGGTTACCTCCAATGCAGCAAAAACAGGAACTACTCCGTGGTGCCAAAGCTATTTTCCCTAAAACTTGTAACTTGCCGCTCTTAACTTAGACCACCCATAAAATAAAACTATATCTACGCAATATGATTTATGATTCAAATACAAATTTCTCTATTAAATAATATTATAGAGGGTATTACGTGTTCTCACTTACTTGTTTATCTGTTCTATGCATTTGTGGGTAGGAAGAGAAATCAAAAGCCAAAGGTAATCTTTACCTTAGTAATTTTATTACTTCCTTTAATATTAACGTAAATCGGATTTTGCTATTCATCGTAGAGGTTTCAGTTTCAATTGAAATTGTTCTAAAAATGTTATCCGTAGAAAATATTTTAATTTTTTTTTGTCGACTCTGTCCTACATTTGGGCAAAAGCCTCTGCCAAATCTTACCAGGTATTCTTTTCCTGAGCCAACCGGAACAATATTTCTATGAAAAATTTTGCCCGCTAAGGTCATGCTTCTTTCAGGATATGAGTTTTGTAAAATCCGTCTAATTGCACCACTCATGTAACGATATGCCCCTTCCATATCAATATTGTAGTGGTTTTAGTCTTTTTGCAGATAGAAATAGAAGATACAGAAAACCTTATAAGTAATCTATATAATCAGCGTCATCAACGGTTCAAGATATTGTTTGCGTAACGTGAAATGTGGTCTCAAATAAATTGGGATTTCAATCCAAAGTCAGTTCTTTTTAGTCTTTTAGTATCTAGGATGTAACCTCACGGTTACATCCCAGATACCTAAGAGCTCATTTAACTGATTTGATTTTCAATTGAAGATATTGTTTGCGTAACGTGAAATGTGGTCTCAAATAAATTGGGATTTCAATCCAAAGTCAGTTCTTTTTAGTCTTTTAGTATCTAGGATGTAACCTCACGGTTACATCCCACATATCTAAGAGCTCATTTAACTGATTTGATTTTCAATTGAAGATATTGTTTGCGTAACGTGAAATGTGGTCTCAAATAAATTGGGATTTCAATCCAAAGTCAGTTCTTTTTAGTCTTTTAGTATCTAGGATGTAACCTCACGGTTACATCCCAGATACCTAAGAGCTCATTTAACTGATTTGATTTTCAATTGAAGATATTGTTTGCGTAACGTGAAATGTGGTCTCAAATAAATTGGGATTTCAATCCAAAGTCAGTTCTTTTTAGTCTTTTAGTATCTAGGATGTAACCTCACGGTTACATCCCAGATACCTAAGAGCTCATTTTAACTGATTTGATTTTCAATTGAAGCTGTTGTTTTTCGAAAAAAAAATCTTCCAACGGAACCCTTGCACTCTTTAGAGCCATTTCACTCTTTAAATGGACCATGTAAAGAGTGAAATGACACACATTTAGTATATCTTTAGGTTAACCTTAGGTTTCTTGAATAGTTTTATTCCTTACGAAACTAATTCACTCTTCCTTGCAAGATCATTTTGATTTGCCACAGTATTTTCTTAGCTATACTTAATCATTCCACAAAGTTACGAGTCGAAGCACTCTTTGATTTTAGACTTTACGAATCAAGAATTACATTGGCCTTTGTTGTGTCTATGCCTCTTCGGCGTATGTAATAAGTTGTTCTCATTTTAGTACTCTCGCCTACGCAAAAGGAAATTGATTCTGAAAAGAATTTACTATTCAACGAGATGTGTCGGTTTAATGCTTTACAATCGGAATGTATTGTAAGATATAACACTCTAGGTTATGGTACTTGACCCACCGCCGACGATCAGCGAGTAGCGAGTAAATCTAGAAATTAAAAACGTGTTGGCGAGCAACGAGAAGCGAGTTTGTAGTTCCGATAGTTTTCTCGCTCGGTTATAAGCGGGTGTTCTTGTGCGATGGGCGATTACTCGTATGACTACATCGCGTTCTGGCCGCCAAGCGAGCAAGCGAGCATCACCAAGAGAATAACTTTGATAGCTCTTGTCGCTGCGACAAACTTGTGGTGAGAGAGTACTCGCCGGCAGTGTGAACAGCCAGCGATCAACTATAACTATATGTGTCTCTTTTACTGACACGAGCTCTTATAACTTTTGTACGTTTCTTCAGCGATAAAATAATCGTTAACTAATCGCTCACTAATTGTCGGCGGTGGGACAAGTGCCAAAAGTTCTATCAGCAACATTGGTTTTCAAAAGTTCTGAATAATATGTGATAATAAATAGTTTTTGCCAACGGCTTCCGCGTGAAAAGTGTTTTCTTATCCCAAGAGAACATTATACCCGGATGAAAAGTAGCCTATGTGCTATTCCAGACGAAAGTCTGGATAAAAATCTAGATCCGTTCAGCAGTTCTGGCGTAATTAAGTAGCAAATATACATACATCCATCCAAACTTTCGCATTTATAATATTAGAAGAACAAGAAGTAAGATAGCCTATGTGTTATTCTGAAGTATGAGCTATATTTCTGTAAAGTTTCATCAAAATCCGTTTAATAGTTTTAGCGTGAAAGAGTAACAAACATCCATCCATCCATCCTCACAAACTTTCACGTTTATAATAAGTAGTAAGAAGTAAGATTGATGACGTTACTGTCAAATTCTGTGTAAATTATTTTGATCGACTTTTGTTTTTACATAACTAATCACAGATCGCTATTAAAGTATGAATAGGCTTCCAGTACGGAGAATGAGAGAGATAATATACACCTAATATTTCGCAAATGAACAGTTATATATTTAAAAGGGTTCCGAAAACAAAAGCCCAAAATCTCAGCCATGGAATTAATGTGTTTAGCGGAATCTTTGGTTACATAATTATATACTCCAAAGAGAAATTTAAACTGTTTTCGAGAATACGATTACATTGTATTTTGCTTTGTAATTAAATCATCTGAAATGTCTAACACTTTTGTTTTCTACCTAATGATAAAGATTTTGCTGTCTTTATTTTAGGTATAGGAGGTTACAGTTTTGGTCAGTTTTTTTCCTAAGTTATTTGAGGTGACCCAAGGTTATGGATTAAGTTTGAGTGTGATCCTAGCATTAATTGTACATTTTTGAAGTATGGGAAATACTGTAAAGGACTGGTAATAATGATTGATTCAAATCTATAATTATAGTTATCGCTATTAATTTAAGCATCTTATTCTTAACTTAAACAATATTACAGGATGTAACGGAATGGTGCGATCATATTTTAAATACTGCTTGTGCCCATGAACAACTTTCGCCACAGAAGAATATAGATGCAGAAGAATGAATAATTGAATTTTCCATACAGAGTTGTCGAAATTTGTATGGGAGGTACAATTTTTTTTTTGAGAATTTTATACTGCTACTGCAATTATTGCAGAAGCAGTTGGTAAAACTATAATCGCACCTTTCCATTACTCCATGTACAAAGAGGTTAAATAAATTAGTTGTGCTTAAGAGCTGGCAACCTTAATTTTTCCTATTTTCTACACCAGTTTCTTTCAAATGACGTTGGAATCACTTGAAATATTTTTATATTGGGTTTAATTATCAAGCATAAATTTTAACTTATTCAATTAAGGTAATTGCGGCCAGATACTTCCAGGAAATTCTGCAGCAATCTTTTCTACTATCAAGTATCATTCATGAAAATTAAGTTTTTACAGTCGGATCTTAGGCTACAATACCCGACTGAAAATGCGTCTCTCGATCACTGTGCAACCGTCTTTCCCGGAGAGTCCCCAATCTGAGCACCGGCGACCTCGGCGTCCCGCCTGTTTATGATGCAGGCCGGGGTAATGTTAGACATCGAAGCGGTTACCTCCCCGACGCTTTTTTCATTGAGCTATAAGAAGGTCTAGACAAAGTTAGGTATCTCACGGGTCTTCCGTGCTACACACATGCTAGTGTTATTAATTTTAGCTAGACTTTATGACACATTATTAAGTAGAACTCTTCATTTTCCCACCAACTCTAACTCTGCCTAACTCTCAAGACATACAAGCGCGTGTCTTCACAAAACAACACTGTCCAGCATCCATCCCGCGGTTCGTTTATTACATTATGCGTACCAACGAGCCTGGTAACCATGGCAACGACTAACGGTCTGCGCAGACGCATAGAATGTATAGAAACAGATTTAAGACGAAACTACTAGTGTATCTTGAACTATTGATCTCGATAAATGGCCTTTCAGTTCGGTGAATTCGACATCAATCAAAATTCCACTTTAATTCAGCGTCATAACGCTCACAGACCTTTGAAAATTAAGTTTTTCATAAGCAAAATTAAGTTGGTATTAAACAGTGTTTGTCTGAATTTAGTTGGCTCGTTAGAATACTAGAAGTGTTCGTGTATTAAACGCTGGTACTGAATTATTACGAAGTTATTAGGTAATAGCTCCATTGATACGGTTTTGCTGGAATTTGTTCGATGATAAGTAGGGGAGACCTGTACAAAACCGTATACCGGGGTAAAACAGTACAGCATGTCTATTCTTGTCAAATAATTCAAAGTTCCCGCGCGCCAACTGCTCAGCGGCGTCGACCAATCGGAGCTATTTGTCAACAAACACTTGTCGCTGCATGCACGCGCGTTATCAAAGTAATCGATTTTATTGTTTTTCGGTGTTACTGATCTTATTTTTGTGAAGATTCAATCAATAATAGTGAAATTTACACATATAACAGGTAAGTGTCCAATCAACTATGTTAAAGTGTGTGTATTAACTCGTAATTAACAAATATTTGAATAGGTATAATCGGTTTGCGTATGTAGTAGTGAGTGAGATATTTAAACATCGAGTCTTGGGTCAAAACCGTACGGGGCAAAACCGGCCACTATACGATTTTGACCCGCATGAATGAATATAAACTTACTTATTTTTTTTAATTTTAGGTGCAGTTTAAATGCCGCGTAATTATAAAAGGACTACTTCTAGACAAGAATGGGATCCGGATAACATGAAAAAAGCCGTTCAAGCCGTATATGATGGCACCATGGGTTACTTGAAAGCTGCCAAAACTTTTGAGGTACCGAAATCAACATTACAAGATCGAGTAAACCGATTTAGACAGAACAATGACCTGGAAGGTTCCACACGCAAAGGCTTGGGACGATTTAAACCGACTTTTTCGGTTTCTCAAGAACAAAGTCTAGTTGAGCATGTCTTGATCATGGAAAAACGATTATTTGGTCTCACGTATAAAGATCTTCGACGCTTAGCGTATCAGCTCGCTGAAGCAAACAATATTGACCATTGTTTCAATAACGTTTATAAACTAGCGGGAGAAGATTGGCTGGCTGGGTTCATGAAGCGACACCCACAATTATCACTGCGTGCTGCCGAGCCGACGTCGGTGGCAAGAGCGATGGGATTTAATATGGTCAGTGTCAACCGATTTTTTGATTTGTTAGAGGAAGTTATAGATCAATATAAATTTTTGCCTACGAAAATTTACAATGTGGATGAAACGGGCCTGACAACGGTACCAAAAAGACAAAGCAGAATAATTGCTTTAAAGGGAAGAAAACAGGTTGGTCTAGCTAGTTCAGCGGAAAGAGGCCAGCTGACTACCGCTGTCCTGTGTGTGTCTGCTTCTGGAAATTATATTCCTCCACTGCTAATATTTCCACGAGTTCGGATGAAGGCTGAACTTCTAGATGGTGCTCCACCAGGGACAGTTTCGGTTTGTCATCCAAGTGGGTGGATACAAAGTGATATTTTTGTTGAGTGGTTTAATCATTTCATATCATCAGTAAAACCCAAAAAAGATGATCCTGTCCTTCTTTTACTCGATGGACACTCGACCCATACAAAAAATCTGCCACTGATCGAAAAAGCTAGGGACAATGGAGTTGTAATTTTAAGTTTCCCTCCTCATTGCACCCACAGACTTCAACCGCTTGACGTGAGTATCATGGGTCCATTAAGCACATATTACACCCAAGAAGTGAACGCGTGGCTACGGAATAATCCGGGTAGAGTAGTGACACAATTCCAACTGGCAAGACTTTTTGGAGCAGCGTACTGTAAAGCGGCAACTGTACAGAACGCCGTGTCTGGCTTTACTAAAACAGGCATATTCCCAACGAACAGGACAGTATTCGGTGAAACAGATTTTGCCGCGGCTGAGACAACGGAAATACCTTCTACAACTCCATCAATTTCCGCTGATGCAGATGTCAACCCGACACCATCAACTTCTTCAGCGCCACTCGTTCACTTAACACCATTAATTTCTGCGCTACCCATTGAGCCGACCCCATTAACTAACACAGCATCGCCAGTTATTACTACGTTGAACCAAAATCGTGTAACAGTGTCTCCAGCGGATATAATGCCAGTTCCTAAAATAAGCGTGGAGCGTAAAAGAGCAAACGATAACCGAAGAGGAAAAACTGCAGTTATCACTTCCTCCCCCTATAAAAACGAGTTAATATCCATCTCACAAAATAAAACTCCTAAGTTTAATTTGACTCAACCTTCTAAGGCCAAAAAACTAAACCAAAAAATAATAAATTACAACATTTGTTTGTACTGCCTGGAAGAATATGGTTCAAGCCGCATGGACGAAGGTTGGGTGCAATGTAGGGAGTGCAAAGGTTGGGCTCATGAAGGTTGCACAGGTTATGACTCCGACGATTTAGATGATTTTGTATGTATGGGATGCGTTGCTTCTAGATAATTTCGGGGGCAATATCGTATATAATATACGGTTTTGCCCATGTGTCGGGGTAAAACCGTAATTAGAAGATGTTTATTTTTTTTGGTTTTTATTGTTTAAGATTTTAATTATTCCAAATATTTTCAAGTGATTATGTTCCATATGAGACTGACTAATTATAATTGTTGAGAAGATAAATTAGTGTTTTGAGATGAAAGACCTACAACCCTAAACCCTTAGCTATACGATTTTGACCCGGTCTCCCCTACTGTTTGGTAGGAATATTAAGAAATTCGTAGGTTTAGCTAAGTTATAGACGGATTTGTGATAACGACTGACAGTTTGTGCCACTTTTCATTGCTTTAGTAACACTTAAAGGCGAGAAATAATGGTTATTTCTGCTCTAAGACAAACTTGAAACAAATGTTGGCTATATTACTAAAAGTCTTGCTTTTTTCTGCGGCTTCGCTGCCGTGCGATAATCTTTAAGAACTATGCATTTTAATAGCCTCTGGTATTCAGGGATAGTGTAGCTGTTGTGTAGAAAAGAATGCACAGCAGAGTAACGTAATATTTTTTATATAAATATAAACTCCGTTGGCCCTTCTGGCGTAATCATGATCATAATTTCAGCTGAAAGACGTTCACTGCTGGACATAACCCTTCCCCAATCAATCCGTAGCACAAACTAGCAAGTTATACTTACACCAATTACTATACCTAAAGTCCCATACAAAAAAATCTACAATTTCCCTCTATTCGGCTAAAACGCCGGAATACCAGCTACCACATCTGCCAACCTCCTTGCAACAATATCCGTACATTCAGCGTTTATATGCGCAGGCGCAGGAACACGCACCAATTAGCACAGTCGTCGCTTGCCGATACCGACTCATAAATCGAATGGACCGTTACTGTGGGGCCCTGGAAACAGCGGTTTTCGGTGTACCGGGTAAACAAATAAATGTTGGTATGAAAGGTTATGTTACAACCTAGGAATCTTTAAGTCAAGAGTGAATAGGTTACTTCTAGGCAAGCGTGCTTTACCGTCGACCACTTCGCGTACCATTAGGTGAGATAGTGGTAAAACGCGAGCCTAAAAATAATAATAAAAAAATGCTGGGTAAAATAAACAAATGACTGGTGATATTGGAAGACTGTGTTATGAGTAATGCCCTGGTCACTAGGAGAAGAAACAAATGAATGTAAATATTGGAAGATACGTTGCTGTGAGTGAGGGTGAAACAGCCATGATAATCAGCCTTCAATGTTCTCATAGATAGGATATTGGCTTTTACTCTGTGAGAGGTCTTCTACCGTTCCATCAGTGTAGTTGGAAGCAATTTGTCTTCGAAGTGATTCTTGGGCACATACCAACTAGCATTGGATACCTCACGCTGTTTTCCTTCACCGGTTTGAGAGCTGAAGCAACGATGAAGATGGCAAAAATAATTTAGAAAATTCCATAAGCAAAATAAGGGGCAATTAAGTAACCCCAAATCAATTATTAATGAACTGAAAAGTTTATTTCGACAGGAAGTAAAATGCAAAACCTGACCCGTTGGTTAATAAAGGAGGAATGATTCACTTCTAAGGGAAGAAATATTTTATTGGTGAATATTAATGAGGTTTCTAATTCTACCGTTATTGCTGTGCATTGGTCATGTGATATGCATGTTATTCGTAAAGTTATATAAACAATCTCGCAACTCGGGAAGTCTTCAGTGCCGCTGGGTGTAATAAATTCTGATGGAATTCTATTAATTATTTCAAGGAAATATAAATTGATAGTTTCCAAGCTTCATGTGCCTATAAACTATCACTTGTTGCAGCAATCCAATCTACGAAATGGCTTAATGACATTTTCGTGGTTGATGTTAAAAATTTTATTGTGAGTGCAACCGATTATGATTTTAAAAGTCATGAAGCAATCAAGTTACTAGAATTTCACTGAGCCAATATTAAGCCAACCCTCCATGTCTGGTCAGTTCTACTTGACTTGAACAAAATCTGTACAAGGAAAAGTTATAGATGGGCTTCAAAAGCGATTGCCTTCGACTACGATCAAAGAGACTGATTAGTTAGTACAAATGATTGTTTTCGATCGATCCGTGTATGCAATTTGATCTCTCTCTCTGCAAGCCTTAAGGCTAACAGTATAGATTTATCTGTTTGTACTCAAATAAATTCATTTATTATTATTTTGCCGCTATCTTTGTGGCCTCGGCTCGGAAGACCCCTGCTGCTTCGGCAGTCTTCGACGAAGGTACTCAAAAGAGAGCCTCTCTGCCCATCCAGATATAAGAATTCCATACATTAAACGTAAATTATAATAGTTTTGTGCAACATTTATTGTATTATATGAGTTTAATATAAAATTTTTGTGTCAAACCTTGTAATGGCGATTTCATGTTAATTTTACTTTTGTCTGTAAGGCGACACGGTTAATAAATGGTGGTTGCTCCATTATGGGCATGATTTTAAGTAATATATTGCTAGTGTAACTCCATAAAAATTCCGTCATATATTTTGAGAATGAAATAAAACAGGTGTTTATCGCCCATTTCTTTAAACACCTGAAAAGTTTAAAAATTGATATTTAGGAAATGGGATTTGCCGATGCAGAAATAAACATTAATCAAAAGTGACAAAATTACAAAAAAATATTGGTCTGTCGGCTCACTATTATTTGATAGTATTAATATTCACTTTTTATAGCAGATTTGAATAAAATCCCAATAAATCATACGAATCCAACATCCGATATCAACGCTGCATAAACATGTAACCATATACACATCCCATTGAATACATCCAACAAAAATGTACGCTTTAATCTCAAAAAATACTGTTGAATAATTTTTAGGTATTTCACAGTTTGTCGTATTAAGATTATAAAATAAAAATTACTTCGACATAAGTTTGCCTCCGACCGCGTCTTGTCATTTTAATGCAATCTTACGACCGATATATCGTCTCTTTTTTCCTTATGAAACATATATTTTTGTCCCTCTTTAACAGTATATTTACTTATTTGGTACGATATTGTTAAATAAATTTTCGAGTTTTTGGAGTCCTGTGAGTTTTATTTTCGGCCATTTGTGCTCCGCATCTGATTTTATAATATTGTATATTAAGTTATTATCGTAGTATATTATTACAAAAACATAAAAAAAATGTTAGGAACCGTATCTACTAGAGACCATGGGACCACAAAAGATCATAGTATATAATCATCTGCAGATGATGAACAGGTGCATATAAGACAGATTAACGATATCAGAACCAATTGTTATAACGCCAAAAAAGAAAGAAAAATCATGTCCTCAGTCGAAGACACGGAAGCATACTAAAAAACATTAAAACAACATCCCACCAATCAAAACATACACTAATAAAAATAAATTGTAAATTAATGTTTAATCGATAAGTTGATTTACGGATTTCATTATGAATGCTTTAATAAAATTGTAATTTATCCGTGCAGGGGTTGCCATAAACTATTATTCGCAACATTGTACGGAACTGGTTGGTCCAAAGAAACAGGACCAAAGATTGGAATTGGGATTGTTGCTTCTTTGTAGAAAAATAACCAATTAAGTAAGACAAGAGTAACTTTAGTTTAGTTAAACTATGTGTCAGAATGGATCGTAAATGTTTAGTGTAGTGTAATTTCTTTAAGTACAGTACATCTTCGTTGATTGGTTTTTGCAATCTATCCTGACTGTGTTGTCACATACAACATAATATTATTGTTACTAGTTTATTGCATAATACTAAGTCAGCTTTATTATTTCCATGATCAGTGCCAACTTGCTTCCATGCTAAAATAGAATTTGACAAATTTTTAACTTAGAATTTTTCAATTCTTTAACCGGGTATGACTTGCTGAAATTTCTACGAGAAACATAAAATGTTTTATATATCCGAATCAATGCTTCAGAAGTCAGAATATGCAATGAAACGTTTCACCACCCAACTTCCAACTATAAACGTCACTGCCTTCCAAGATTCTTATTCACCCGGAAGAAGGTTTAGCGTTCAGTAAAGTTAATGTAAGCAGCCGTTCAAAGCCTCGCAGTAAACCATAATAAAGGGCACAAGTTAAACATGCAGATGATTTGATGGCAACTCACGTCATTTGACATTAAGTATTGTATATTTTAGCTCAGCCATTGTCCAGACAGCTATGTTGGTAGTGAGATGTTTAAAGTTCACGTTATGGGCAAGATAGGAGCTAGGAGCCGATGCAGATTTAATGTCAGTTTGGATGTCAGATTAATAAATCATTTATTTAATTCAATGGGGTTTCTAGAATCGACGGAGTTTTATATGCGTCTCTGGAATTGATTTCCAATAGCTTGATTGCGATCTAAGGCAGAATATAAACATTCTGTCTCGCGTGGATTTCTTCTCTTCCGTCATTGCTAATCAACATCTGTAATACACGATAATGGCATAAAACGAGTCTTTTACAGTAGAAATCGCTCTGAAGCCGTAATCAGCATTTGAATTCAAACATGCAGACTGCGAAGATAGTCATTAGTCATTAAATGTTGCATATTTTAGCACCATCTTTACTCGTACCGTTAGGAAATAAGTGAGATATTACTTCCTAGGGTTGGTCCTTGGAGCCAATACTGGGTTTGATCCTTTTAGATAGAGAAGTGTTGGCTCCAAAACTTCGTTGATCACTACAGAAATACTTTTCTGGATTTTCATTCATCAATGAACTTTTTTAAATGAGGGCCCCATTCAAAATTTCAAAGCAGAACATAATGAATTTATTTGTTTTTCTTGTCGCCTGATAAAGTCCTGACATCAATATGATTCATATAGTCCTAATAAATAAGTCGTTTATAGTACCAAAAAGCAATATCGTTTTAAGGGCCAATATACCATTGGCAAACACAATTGACCGGAACATTTTAGTGTACTTTAAAAATGCTTTAAATAAATGACCTCTAAAACGAAGGGTCTCGTAAATCAATCAAAAAGCTAATTAAAATCAACTGTAAATACTGTAGGACGAATTGCAGTTGAGCGTGTAACAATACTTTGGTTATTTTTATGCGAAAATATGTAATAACCATCGGAGTGATTACAATTCTTGAATGTATACGTCTGTTGGTTTTGAAGAGCTCTTGAACATTTTTACCGCTTATTATTAGTGACCTGTCTGGCTTAATGTTATGACAGAAAAACATAACTACTTGTATTTATGGTTCAGACTCTAATGTAGAAAAAGATCTTTGCCTTTTTCTTTGCTCTCAATTTGCAAATTTCATTTAGAAACAGCAAAATAAAAATCTGATGTTTTCGGTTCGTGATTATATCGGTTCTATTCTGACATTAGTGTTTGCTGGTTCTAAGACTGAGAAATAACTCTTCTTTTGTCAGATGGATAGAAGATCGCAAATCGCTAAGCAGCAAATAAGAAGAGGTGATGTATATATAGCTCATCTAGTTATCTCATTGCATTGGGTAAGTCAAGTTTTCATAGACTGACGACAATTTAACTAAGAACACTAAATGCTAGAAAGTAATGACATTATGCAATGAGGAAATCCCATCAATACTAAGTGTTGAAACTTTATCAAACGTGTTTACAATTTATGACTTGTTTTAAACAGTAAGAGAAAACATTGAGGAAATCAACGCTGCAATCAATAAACGTGTGTAATGGCCTTAGGATAGAAATGAGCAGTGGTGTGTATAACGGTGGCTAGTTAGTTTTGCCAGTGGAAAGACTTGGCTCCTTAATCATAAAAACATGTATTTTATATATGCTTTATTAGTGCTATATATCTTTGGCATTTTCTCATGATCTTTGAAGTGACAGGGCTATCGATGTTTAGTCCAGTTTCATAATTGGATCAATAAGGTATTACATGTGTAACTTTTTTCCGGATTTCACTTCTAAGTTTAGACGTTTTAGGACATTCTTACTTTACTTAGCGGTTCAAGGGAATTTGCGGATTGAAGTTTATTTTTGTTATGAACTGCGATGTATTATTGAGAAATAGGAGACTTAAAATCATTTTCACAGTCAAGACGGTGAGCATCATGTTGTTTAATACTAATGTTAATGCTGTTCCTAAACTTCATCATTATCCATCTCCCGGTTACAATTCTGATGACCAAGTTTACCTGAATCCATAAAATGATCACATTAAACAAACTAGATGGCAGAAGATACACAGGTACAATATCTTCATATCGTTAACTTATTTGTCCTTATAGAGCACGCAGACTACCGAGTGAAACGAATCAAAGACGCGAATAAGATGTGCATGCGCTTTCAAACCGTCTGCAAAAGCAATTATATTTTATGTTCCGAACACGAAAGAATTATGAGAATAACTATAATAATACTCTTCACCGGAATCCACAATTTGCACCAGAACCACTCCATTCCTATTGTTGAGTACAACAACCAACAATCTTTAGCAACGTTACGTTCTGTTTCATTTTAAATAACAATGGTACGCGGAAGAGCATACCTATTCAGGGAAAACATGTTATCCAAGCCATTCCATATTCCAGCTCATTTCTTCAATCTTCTTGCATACGTATCCCGATCATAAACGGCTGCTGGACGCATTGCACACCCGTGTGTCCACAATAAGGGGACCTCCCGTAAAAGCGAGTTGATTTTATGATCATACTAATTGGCTATACCAAATAAACGTGGAAATATGAAATGCATAAAACTCGGTTTCGATTCCGTGCGCAGTTGTACCGGGTAATGGATTTAGCGACATTTAAGCTGTAAAACGTTTTCTGGATTCTCATTAGTTTTGTTGTGCGGCTGCCGCGAATTATATTACGTGTGTGAGGCGTCTATTTTTACACTTGTGTTTATAGTTTTGTGAAATCTGTCTCTTGTGTCGAGAAGTATTTTAATACAAAGTGAATTGCAAAAGCTTTTGAGAAAAAGATGAGGAGTGTGAAATGTAGCGCGCAGTCCTTTGAAGAATGCTAGGATATTTATTTACTTGAAGGTTGATTTTGATGGCATATGAAGGCTCAGGAGCGATTTAATCAATAAATTATTGCGGTTTTTAATACAGCTTTTGGTATTGCCGACATATTAAGTGTTAGTCATTGCGAAGCCTTTTGGTAGGGGCTTATTCGAAAGCTTTTATAAGTCTGCCAAATATTTTAAAATGTTTTGTGGTGGATTTCGTCAGATAGGGTGTTTCATGTCTAATAGACACAAAGCTAGATCTATGTAAGAATATTTTCCCAATGAAAAGAAAATGCCTCCCTCTTCTTTTTCTGCACATGGAATCCTGCTAATGCGGACCAGTCCTATCGGTGTGAGACAAGTTCGTCCCGCTATCTTGACCCTGGTCTGCCACGGTGTCTTGGTATACCGTTCAATAGAAATTGGACAGACTAGGTAACCACTGAATGAATCCTATTGTGGGCTAGACCATAATAAAAATTCTGGCTCAAGCCCAGACTACCCACAAACCGTCAAAGGTAATTTGTTTAACAGAACCTAACAATAGTTTTTCGCATAACTCATAGTTAAAATGGTGGTTAAATTTACGAGGTAACGGGGCAAAATAACCAATGAGTTAGTCTTCATTGTTAGTTCGCAGGGATCGAAAATAAAAGCATAAGTAACTGACTAGTGAGGCTTTTGGATTTAATGATAATTATTCAGGTAAATCAGGGTCTAAATTATACGGTGTGAGACAAGATTGTGTTCGATAGGTAAATACATGGTGTTAATTTTAACTGACAATTAATGTTATTTCTAATTAACATGAACGGTTAGCTGCTAGTGGTAATCACAAACTAGAATTTACTATACCAGATTTGAGACTATGTCTGATTTTCATCTTACAAGGCCTTAAATTATTACTAGGACAGCTCTTATTTCGACTATGGGATGAATCTAGCTAATAAGAAAAAATTTAGCCGTTTGTTTTATGGTCAAAATAGATCGGCCCGACCTTTTCACATCAACATTTCTGTGTTTCAGCGTGGCCTTTGAAACCCTTAACACTTATTAATCCTTATTCCTTAGAAATTATATCCATCGGTCACGAAGTCTTCCCACAAGAGGCATCACTTCACACACTGACAGACTCACCATCAAACAGCCTCACTTTACCGTCAGCAATCGGTAAAACACAAAATCGCCTTCATATTATAATTCAATCCGTTACTTTGTAGGCGTAATGCTTGCCCAGCACTGATTTGGTTTTGTTTATTGATACTTATTTGTTCGGTAATCGAGTTATTTATTGATAAAGCCTGAAGAATGTCGATATGGGCACGTCACTTCACCGTAATGATGCAATTGCGTTATTCGAAGAGATGATTTAGAATATTTATGTGAATAATTAGATTGTGGGACAGAATTTGATGGTTTGTGATTTGTATACAATGGTAAATGGAGTTTGTAACAGTGTTATAGACTGAATTAGTTAAAACATTGTAAATGAGTACGTTACATATTCCAGTTGTATTAAGGCACTGTATCTTTGGGTCAGACGTCTGTCGTTTAGCCAGATAAGTTGACGTTGCAGAAATATAATATTTTGAAAATTAAAATATGTCTACAACACATACAACTTAAAATATATCTATTTTTCAATGAACACAAGTATTTGAAGTAATAACTTTTGAAGTCACCCTTTGATCACGGAATTGATTGAAAAATATCGCAAAATTTGCGCTTTTAAGCTTCAAAGTGACTATAATACAAAATTGCATATATTTCAGGGCAATGGACATCTGCTATTTCAGCGAAAATATATAAGATCCACAATCACTTTTATTTCCACAGTTGTTACAAAAACCGCTCACCAAGTTTACAAGATAAACCCAACCAAACATACAAGCCCGACAGATGCACTCAAGAACTTTGTTCATTAATACACAGTGATATAAGTCGCTTGTCGTCATGCGCGAGCGCAGCAAATAAATCTAACAAGAGCAATGGCTTGCATAGTACCTCTGGGCAAATCCTCGCAGCTTATTAATATTTACGGACAATTGTAGTCACCTCACTAGTTTACACTAATGTTGTGCCCTAAGATCACTAATAATCATTGGTTCCGGATGAAGATAAATTAGACATTTTAGACTGGAAATGGAAGTTCACTTCTGCGGTCATATTCCTGTAACGGTAGGTAAATAAAGGACGAAGCTGTGGGTATTGTTTCCGCCATTGCTAACCTGATTACAGGACACGGTGCTTTGTTATAAATAGTTCAGGGTTCACCAATAACTTTCATTTGGAGTTCGTTTCTTAAAAGTAATATGTCACAAATGGATGGGGATAATTGTTTTCAATTTCAGTTGCAAGATTTGACCCAAACAACAAGGCGAGTTAAATAAAAAGTTTGTAAAAACATAGAAACTCTAGCCAAACAAAAGATAAACCCACATTTCTTATACGCATCTCTCAGATACATTTTATTGCATTACGTGACTCACCTTCAAGGCATCTCATCTTCATACAAACCTGGACATCTAAGGAAAAGTCGTGACATCCCATAGGACGCGCCTAAATTCTGTCCGCATACGCACTTATTGACAAATTCAGTAAGCAACGCTAACAGGCTGTATAATGCGTGAAAACATAAGTGCGGACACAACACCCTGTATAAGGCCTCGTATAACTAGCTCGGCTTGTTAGTTGGGCCCGGCGTGTAACTCAAAACTTACATAGTTACTTGTAGGGCTGGAAGGAATATTTTTGTGTAGAAAAAAAACACATCATGGATTCGAATATTTATTTATGGTTTCATCGAAGGATTTGGGAGTGAAGAGCGACATGAAATTGAGAAAAACACAGCTGTTTATATTTTCGAGAAGCCAATAAGGTTTATGAATATTTCAGAAACAAATGAACCAAAGATCTTCGTAAAATTTAAATTAAATTTTGAAATTAAATTTTAAAAAAATGCTGAATATTTGTACCTATCATCTTGAATTTTTCTTGTAACTAGTAATTGATCTTTTGAATTATTTACCCAATAGAAATATTTTAGAAAGGAATCTAAAATATTTCTTTTTAAACCTTTTCTCATATTTATGTCCCTACAAGTCAAACTCTTCGTACCAACCCTATTCCTAGATGTAGTGACAGATTTATTCACAAAGAACAAGGTGGAGATCAACGCGGTGCACATTGTAGGTTACTGTTGATGCAGGTTCAGTATGAGCCGGAATTACCATTTGTTAATTAGTTAAATTAACTGTGATGTGATTACTTGTTCGATGTATGAATAACTCGATCCTATATCTTACGAATCGGTATTAGTAAGACGTATCCAATGGCTTTAGGCAAGGTTACAATCTACCAGCGATATCGGATATGATAATATTTGAGATTGACAACATGACATTTTGCTAGCGCTTGTTAATCCATCTCATTTTGAACTTTTTGACAGACGTTATCGCTGAAAAAGTGCCACTTTTTCTAAGGTTTCTGATCAAGATCAAACCGTAAGTCCTTAACTGAATATATGAAACCCGAGTCCCTTTAAACCTGGATTTTGGAATTCTTCCATCATTTTAACTCCAGTAAAATCTTATTCAAGTCACATAATCCTGCTTCATAAACCAAAGCAATCAGTTTGTGCTTGTTTTCAATAGCAATAACATCTTCCATATACGTAAGCAGTTGTAAAAAATATTAATCTGATACCTTACAACAATTTTTCGCAATCAAGATTATGATTTAATTTTATTACGAACGGAACTCATGCATAGGATATGAGAAACCTATGCTGCTATTAAAATCTCTGATGACGCTTCTTGAAACAATACCTATGTCTCCGAAAATTCTTTTGGAACTGAAGCCGAATCCAATGGCGTTTTTTGTCTTTATCATCAAGCAATCACAAAAGCACTATAATATTGAGAACAGCAATTTCATTGTCAAGAAGGACATTATCACAATCATAACCTAAATCAAGCAAGCGAATCTTCATGAAACATGTCTAGCTAGTCCTTTAATTAACTGTGATATATTTTTTCCTAGACATGAATGTAGCAATATACTTTAAAACAAACGACCCCAGGTTTAGCCTTCCCCCATTACTTACGGGCGAAGAAATAAAAGTTGTGCTGACATTATTACTGGCTGAACGATATATAATATGTAGGGTATTATTTTAGAAATATTATACGCCTTATAAAGTGCATCGTATTGGATGAGGTGGTCTTTAGTTTTGTGTCGTTCTTGTTTCTGTGTGTGTTTATGCGTTTTGCGTAGATCGGGGTGATGATTTTGTGGTAACAGTTCAAAATACGATATGATTTTTTCAGTCTCCCCACAAGATTTTTGTAGATATTATATATTTGTCTATACCTACTTTGGGAATAAGTTCAATAAATTTGGAAAATAAGTGAAAGATATAGTTTTGAACCGACTTCTCAAAAAGAAGGAGGTTCTCAATTCGGGTGTTTCTATTTTCTTTTTATGTATGTTTGGGCATAACGCCGCCATATATAAACGGATTTCTAAATTTTTTTTTGTTCGAATTAAGTTTGTTTCGAAATGTTTCCATTTAAATTTGTTAAAGATCTGATGAAGAACTTCAGCGATATACAACAGAACTCTTCAATAAATGACGGCTATTCTGGGGATTGCTGCAATCGCAAGATTGTTCATTGTTTACACCATTTCATAACATACCATCACGGCAGTATGCTCTAAACGGGTACGCAGATGTGTACAGTTCACCCTGGTACACTCTCATTCCAGCGGTTATGTTCAAGTATAGTACTCGCCAAACTTCTTGGCCGCCCTGAAGTTGGCTACAATGGCTGCGCAGTAGTAAATCTCATACAAAAACAGCACCGTTTCGTGGCTCGCGCATGCGTAAATCCAACTTCAGGGCGGCCCAGAAGTTTGGCGAGAGCTATAGCATGTTATTCGTGTAATCTATTTTAGCATCACTGTGAACATTATAGGTACCTTACAATAGAACTTGTCCATTATGTCCATTATGTACCTAGTGGTACCACTAAAAAGTGAAAAATAAAAAACTTTTTCATAAAAAATACAACCGACTTCCAAATAAAAACACCACAAAGTGAAAAAAACTTCGATTTTGGAAGGCGGTGTCAAAAAAAAAGAAACGAAAACAGAAACACCGACTTCCGAAATTGAAGTTATTTTTCACTTTGTAGTGTTTTTATTTGGAAGTCGGTTTTATTTTTTACCAGTTCCATTACGCGAAGAAAGTATAAATGGAAATCTTTACCTTCGCTGCTGCATATCAACAACGTTTGTTTCATGACTTACCTGGCTCATAACATACGAGGGGATAAAAAACCTTGCTTGTATACGAATGTTAGTTCTTATGATAACAACTACAGCTTAAAAGTTTTCTAAATTTTTGCAATCAACCTTTATAAATAAGGCACTTTCAGTTTCCATTCAAAACCATATTTCACCACGCTTCGATCACGGAAATCTCTTGTAAATTTTCAATTATAGCGCCGCGTATACACCGTACGTAGGTCCATTCGTAGTAGGTACATTAGAACAAATGCGTCGTTAAAGCGGAATATAGCGTGTACCCTCGCCTTGTTTCCTTGCACATACTGCTAGACTTTATTCCTTAGGCAGGTTGATACATACAGACCTGTATAGCGAAAAGCAAATTTGGTAAACTCATAATCAACAGCGTTTTTAAATGTTTCCACTGCTGCGACACAGGCCTCCTCTCTCTGAGAGAGGGAATGGGCCTTATTACATCACGCGGGCCCAGTCCGGGTTGGTGGATATCACGTGTATACGAATTTTTGGTTCTAAGACATGCCGGTTTTCTCACGATGTTCTCCTTCACCGTTTTTATAGTAGTAATGATGATTTCCAATCCAGTCCAATTGCAGTCGGTGTGCAGTTCACACGACTGCACGCCGACTGCAATTGGACCGCACGGTTGGTTTGCAGTTCTATTGCAGTCGTGTCAACTGCATTCAAACTGCATCCGAACTGCAAATTTGCAGTTGAAATGCAGTCCGTCTGTCTAGAGCCTAAGATATCATTAATTTGCATCTAGATAAGTGTATTGGATTGACAGTAGTGAAAGTTGTAAATCCGCATTTCCTAAAAATTGTGTTAGGTGCTGTTTGAATTAATTAACCTAGTAAGTAAAAGTAAGGAAGTCTGGCATTGAACTGAAATAACAACATTGTTTAATATATTTGTTAATGTGTATCACAAAAACTGTCATTGCAATACGTAAGCAGGTTAATTAAATCGAAAGTATTCGCAAAACTATAAAGATTCACAAATAAAATATTAAACATAAAACCTTTAGTTTGTTAAGTTATTTACTTATTTGTTTACCCTCGCACTGAAACGCCTTGCAGCAATTACACCAATGGAGCACAATTTTATAATACTATCTATAAGTCCAGGTACATACTCGTATAGGCATGTATTACCTACAATGGCTTTGAATTTGACTTTGAAAGCACACCGAATGAGATACCTTATTCTGTTCTGTTGCCCGTACTTTGACTCCGTATGTCCGCTAACACACACCCTTTGCAGATAATCCAGAGATCCAGAAACATTCAGATCCCATCGGATACCGCGATATAGTTACAATAGTTGTCGTTTAAAGGACAAAATCTTGTTATTTGGACGCCTACGGCCACATTTTACATCGGCCATGGGTTCTAAGAGAGGTACTGTACAGACCTGTTAATGTTTAGATATTGCATATTAATAGTTTCTAAGTTCATGGTGGAACGTGTTTCCTTAAAATAGAACTAAGTCTTTTCGAATAAGTAATGTTGAACTGAACAAGGGTGGTGTTTTATGATTATTACGTACTTTAATGTTAACTCTATTTGCATTCAAGATTTGGTTTTGCATTGTTATTATAGTCCATATATTCTTATTTGCTATAGTGATGTTTCTATAGTTATTAGGGCCTGTATCTAATAGCTCAGCTGACGTAAATCTTTTTCCAATATTAACCTTTTGGCAGACCGTTATCTATTTCAACTTCAGTATTATCAGTTTGTACCTGTACAATGATCTTTTGCTATATATACATATAAGTATAGTTTCTACTTTACGTTCTATACAAATTTTTGATGCAAAAAGGCCACTACCGAAAATCTCATTTCCAATTTTCATTTCGCAATACACGTCCCAATAAAACACAATCACCTTGGTAGAGGTGGTCCTCTACACCTTCCAAACTCTACATCAGTATTCCACAGCGTATGTTCTATCCGCAGTGCGCTCTATATCACATTTTATCTCGCGCGTCGAACTTGCACACGCGTATAACTCAACCTCCAGCCGGTGTTAAGTGTTGCAATTAAATATTGCCCAGCTTTGTTTCAGATGTTGATTTTATCACGACTCTTTTGAGGGTAGTGGAGCTGGCCTTAATGTGGATGTTCGGACAAAAGATCGCGGTGTTATTGTTGGTAGGGCTTGTGGGTATAGTGATGGTGGAGATTTCAATGAGATAGGAGTAGGTGGAAGAAATAACTAGACAGTAGCTAAATGTTATTGTCTGTTTTGATATTTTGCTATAGGATTAAGATTCGTTAATAATAAATGTATGATATTATGAAGTGTCAATGCCAATATAATTACTTTTTGAAGAAGCGCTAGTGCTATTTGCCATGTGTATTTATTTATTTATTATATACTTTATTGTACACTACCTAAATAATTAATTAATAATTTATTTCCGTGTTTAACTTATACTGAAACAATGATGGCGTTAACACTTTATAGTAAGACCCCAAAATTTTCTTAGGTTTTCTTAAACCAGGTATGACGATTTATATTCTGATGCATGCTAATCGTGCTCACAGTTGTCAACGTGTTTTAAACTTATATTTGTCTCCTGAATTTTGTTCTCCAAATTCCTTTTTTGAATTTTACGCAATAACATTTATTAGAAACGCCATCACCCCATCGACCGTTACTAAATCTACTTTCCTTTCACTACATTTCAAACAAACAACTCTCTATAATTTCATCCTATACATACCTTCACACATATAATTCCACGATGCCGTATTCCCATTGAGTGGCATAACGCGTCGAATCAGGAATGCTACTGGTATCAAAAACACTCGACACAATACGAGACGGGTTAAAATCATTACCAGTCAACAAGGCATAAACACATATCAGCATAATATTACGGGGATATGGTGGGGCGTTGAGAGCAGCGGGGAGAGAAAATCATTTAAGTTTTAGTAGAAATAATGAGGAACAAGTTAAAATTGTTACGAAGAAAGTAAACACGTAGGTGAAGACTGCCTTAGATGGATGAAAGAATAAAATAGAAGAAGAAGTTTTAATAATTATACATAGACGTGTCAATGGTAATGGAATGGGAGGAAAATGTGACGTTGCATAGAATTCAAAAAAAGATAAAAACGAATATTAAAGAAATAATATAAAAGAAGAAATGCTCATAGAAATAAGCGATACAGATGATAATATTGAGTCACTGATGTTATGTAAAAATGATATAATGACGACTGATAGGAGGAATGATGATATAAGAAATGAATAAATTTACAAAATCAAATTAAATAAGTGGGCTCGATAGCACGGGTAATAAAACTGATATATTCTTACTTCCCCAACTATAAAACAATGCATCAGATAACCGATGAAAGTTTAAGTAACTAACTAATCGCCACAGTCTATAACTGACGCACACCTATATCCAAACTCCATTCAAAGGGACTCATTTCAATAGGCGCCGAGACCACCTAACACAACTTGACATGTGCCCCACTCCCTTACCTTACAATACCAACGAAAACGGGCCCCAAATAGGCTTTACCAAGGACCTTTTTACACTGGCCGTTGATCAGTTGACACTTCATAAGGTCGCGTCAAGTGACCTCTCACATTGCGACTCCACCCTTATAAGTGCGTTCGTGCTTTCACTTAGAAATGTTATGTCAAATTAACATATTTTAGATACAAACTTTTTGTATATTTTATCTATGTTTCGTGAAATAAAGTGTATATACTAAATCTCATTAATTTGATGGAAATGTGAGTAGTTTTGGTAAGGTGTTAGTGATTGTTGAAAGTGATTGCAATGGTTGGATACCAAATTAAGGAATTGACAGCAAAATAAGGAAGGAAGCGTATTTCAATTCCATACATTTTGGTTTTTTCGACAAGCGCAAGCGTATTTTCAGTGAAGTAAAAACGTAGAATTAACCTCAAAAAATAATCAAGAACATTTTAGTTAGACATCGTTCATCTTCATTTATTTACACTTAACCCAAGGTAACAATGTGAAATCGAGTCCAAAAGCAAGCTTGTATTGCAAAAAAGGGAAAAAAAACAAGCGTTTAGATTGATTTGAACTACCGCTTCTGTCTATTTAACTGCTGTGACCTCAAAACCTGTAGAAATGATTTTGTTAAAATCTTCACTAATAGATACTGGACCTCAGTGAATTCTACGATGGAAAGCGGAGGCAGGAGCTCTAGCTAGTAGATAAAGCGACATTCTCTCAACAACAGCGATTATCACAATGATTGAAATGTGTGGGATTAACATGCTCTATCGAAATGTGACATGGACAATCCCAAACATTTTGGCACATCGACAATATTGCTATGCACCTACACTATACATCGTATTTATTTGTATATACTTTATTGTAAACCAAGATAAAATTACATACGGAAACCCTAAAATAAAAACAAATATTCAACAAGCGGCCTTATCGCGTTCTGCGATCTCTTCCAGGCAACCCATACACAATATTAGATACATGTATTATGTACATGTGTCATACATGTATTTAATATAATATTAGATTTTATTGTTTGTAAGTTTGTAAATATATTTATAATATAAATTATAATATATATATACCAACCGACCGATCGATTTGACCGATTTGTTTGCTTGTAATAGATAAACTCAAAAACAACATATGGTGTGACAAATGTTATTTTTTAAACGGGCTCTGTGGGCTAGCTTTTCCCTGCGGCTTCGCTCCCCGTGGTCCATCCACGGGGAGCGAAGCCGCAGGGAAAAGCTAGTCGCTAATAAATTGATACTTTGTCTAGAGTTTTGTCAGCTTTAAATAATTGGAGGAGGCCGACCGCATCAGGCAACGGCGCCCTCGCCGCCGCCGCCGGGATCCCAATCCCGATATCCAGCCACCGTAGACGCGGGCTCGTGGACAGCGAGCCATGGGTAGCTCGCTGTCCGATCGTCCGGTAACTACCCGGACCGAGCCAAGGCGTCGACGGCGCGCACTGTTCCCGCGCGCCTCAAGGAGTTGTCAGCAAAGAGTGGGGCCCAGCTGGGTCGAAGCCTACCGGGGTTCGGGGTTATCCGAAAGGAAGCTAGAGCCCCGGTATGAAGGCTAGAAGGAACGGCGCGGGGTTTTTAGTCAGTACAAGTATGACACTATCTCCCGCTCCACCCAAGAGCGGGATTTGTCATAAGATGATTTTCCCCGTCGACAAAAAAAAAAAAAGCTTTAAATAATTGTATCTAAATAAAAAATAAATTAGGTTTCTACAAAATCTAGACTGGATTTTGTCTCTACTAGTTTTGTAATCTCAATCAGTAGCCAAGTCATTGACCTCACTAAAAAGGAAATTTTATTTGTTTCAAGTATTTTTAATTAATGCGAACGATTGCATCTAAGCGGATGGGGTTATAAATTAAGTGATTAAGTATTTCGGTATTTCGCAAACGGTTTTATGAATGTGAAATAAAAGAGCTGATGAAGTGTAAAAAAATTCTCATTGGGCACATTGAAACAAAAGTATAAGAGTTTGATTTTAAAAACATTAATATGTACTTAGATGATGTTTTTTTTATTCTGGATTGCCATCAGAAAAGATAACTTTAAACTTTGGATTAACTGTTATTACGTCACATTAGCTGTATTTAAAAGACTCGTAAAAGACCATTACCTGTCACTGTGATTGTCGTTGGTCAACATTTACTTACATTGCCTATATATATTGAATATGTATGTATTTATGTATATATTATACAACATATGTATGTATTTGTGTATCTGTAATAATATTATTGTATAATTATTAAAGTAAATATTCGTAATTTTGTGTGTTACACCAATGGCAACCCCATTTCATGTCCAGGCTATCACTATCCATTCCAGGTTGCCTGGAAGAGATCGCGGTAAGCGATAAGGCCGCCCATTGTATGTATTTTATTTTTAAGTTTCCTTTTCTATGTCTTAACTTGGTGTACCTACAATAAAGAATATATAAATAAATAAATAAATAAATTAGCATGTCAATGACACTGACGCGAACCCATGAGTTTCGCCCCTCACAAGAATTGCTTATCAAGTCTGAAGAACTTATTTTTCAAAAATGAAAATAAGTTTAACTCTAGTTGAAACAATCGTGTCAAGAAAATAGATTTTATTTATTGAGTTTCACAAAACCATTTCTTCAACAGCTTGCCACTCCATAAACTACACCTTTCGAAGAACACATAAATCGCCTATTACTCGAATAAATTGCATCTTATTTTAATGTCACTGAAAAATGAAATAAGAACAATAACGAAAATTCAAAAACAATTTTTTAATATGCACAAAACGATTGGACTTTCGCGCGTATTGTAATAATCGAAAAACGCGCGTTCCGAACGCGGCTTGCATTCTACAAGACTCTATTAAAGCCTTCATCAGAACTGGCAAGGGACATGCTGCCTTAGTTTAACAACAATAAGGTGCAAATATCAAGGTTTCAGAATCTTGAGAGTCCCCACATTACTTTTTTACTTCTCATCTCAAAGAAATTGAGTCTCATTTACGTGTTACGACACGATTACGATACGATTTTGCTTCATATCTGTTTTATAGAGGATTTTGTATTTGATAGTAATTATTGTGGTTTAATATACTTATTTTTAGGATTCAGTGCTTATACAAGTGGCTAATACTTCGGTTTTGATTTGTTGAAAGATGTCACAGTTCGATTTTCTCGTATAAAAGTTGTTTAATGTAAGCTATTTTTATAACTGTATTATTATTGCATAGAGTACATCACATAATATATCGCACCATTTCATAATTTGTTAAGGCGGAAGCAAAAAAAATGTAAAATTTTGCACATATTATTAATCGTACTGCAACATCTATTAGTAAAGACTTCCCTAAGACTTCCTTCATCTTATCTCTGTGTGCCTATGCCAGTACAAA
Organism: Orthosia gracilis; assembly: GCA_947562075.1. Taxonomy (NCBI): domain Eukaryota; kingdom Metazoa; phylum Arthropoda; class Insecta; order Lepidoptera; family Noctuidae; genus Orthosia; species Orthosia gracilis. Next base: position 26,821,559 of record OX387266.1, read on the forward strand.
AGGTTAATTTTTAGTTTTATTAAGTTATGTCGTTAATCATAAAACTTCCCGTCTCTTGTATTAGCAAAAACTCTCGATGGGCTTCTACATTCCGCCTGTTGCTTAGATCCTGTGTAATTTATATTGTGGTAAACCTCTCACTCGACTTCCTGATCTGCCTCTTCAACAATAAAGTTTACAATTGATTGCACTTGACATGCACTCAATACATTGTCGTACTGTCTTGTGCCGGTCATATTACATGACAGAGAATTAATTGTCATAGTGTTGTACTTTGTATTGATACAAGTGCTTAATGACGTCATTATTTCTAAAGCTTACGCTAGTGTGAAGTGGATATATCTTTTGAAAGTAATTAGTACTTTTATTTTTTGTTTGTAAGCAGAATGGTTGGTACGAGAACCTAATAATGTCGCGTTCATTGTAAAACCTGAATCAATCCTATCACTGTTCTTAGAAGACGATTTTATTGCACTTGGTGTGGCCCGTGTTCAAGAATAATCCAATCCTACTAATGTCATATAATGTGAAAATCTATACGTCTGGATATTTCTTAATCAATCACACCTCAATGGCTGATCGGATTTAGATGGAAGTTTTTATACGGGTAGACCATGACCAGGATTTTTGGTTATATTATTTTTTATCTCTAAATGAAATATAATAAAAAGATAAATATATTGCCAAAGATAGCCGTGGATCCTAATATGCTCACGACGGTAATACATCTACTAAGAGAATGATACTACAGAAATAAACCAAGAGCAGTAAATCTATAAATGAAGCTGATGTTAAGAGTGTAGTTATTAAAGAGTTAAAAGACTTAACAGTAGCTGAACTGATACAACTACATTTCGAAGAAGGAAAAAGTTGTTACTTAATCGTGTTCACATAGTCGATTTATTCCAATACAAAGATATAAGAGCAAACTTAGCCTATGTACTTATTAAATGTAAAAACAAAACACTTAATAGAGAAAATAAAGAATACAGATAGGAGAGCACAAAGGTATTTCTTATTGCAAAAGAAACTACCAGCAAATCTGCGAGAGGAAAGTTGGATATGAGACAATATGTAGAAAGATACTAAAAAATATAAGATACAGTATTTTATATGTATAACGTATCTGGTATATAACATTAAGTAGTAGAGCTGGCAACCAACTGATTGATACAGTTTTTAATTCCGCGATCGACAAAATTATTAATTCTCACAGAGTAGAAACGGAATTTTAAGACAGTAATTATAACAGCGAGTCTTAAGAACAACTGGTAGCAATAGTCGGCATATCAAAGTAAATCGACACGTTAATCAATAGGGTTACTGTTATTTAAAAGGTTTTTAATAGTTGAGTTATGATGGAAACAGTTTATTGATCAATCAACGAAGGTTTCTGCTGCGATTGGGCTGAAACTAATTATTAGATGTTTGGTGTAGTGATGTGCTACAGTTTGATGAAATCGGGCATTTTGATATATAATTTCATAAAGACCGAGTCTGTACTTTGCAGAAAAACTAAGAATACCGATAAATAACGAGAAGAATAACCAAACTTAACTGGCAGTGGGTATGACACATTATTTGTAGAACGGATAGTTGTTGGGGCCAAAAGGTTCTGTAGTGGCGACCGCGTACCGGAAAACGAAGTGTTGGAAAGCTTCCCTGGTGAGGTGAAGGTCGTGGAATCCAATGGATCATGAAATGATGATGAGTTTCTTCTTATGCTTTCTGTCGGTCCTTCAGAATTCAATAAAGCTGGAGCAGAATTGATTAATTTCTAAGGTTAGTCAAGCATTCTTATAGCATGGTCAATAAGCATAGAAAAGTTAGTTGGTCCTCTGGATAATCTAGGAAATGAATGATTCAAATATGAATACAAAATTAGATGCACAAATGCGATAAAGTGAATTAATTAACAACAGTGAAAAGTTCTCTTATCAAAGTAGTAAAAGATCGTATTCAAAATCAATAGCCAAATCGCTGTTTGTAAACTGGTTGCAGAATTTCTGACTACGGCTATCGGCACAACACTAAAATGACTTGATTTATATTATGTTTCATATTTGTAATCGATAATAAGTGGCTACTGATTAACTGATCGTAATATTTTTATGTGGATCATAAATATTGAGCTCAATTACTCAAACAAACTTTTATAAACCTCATACGGTGTCTAGGTAGGCAGACTTAACGGGTTTTTCTTGATATTACGCGTGTCAATCAAGGCCTCAAAGATTTCACTTCAATTTATCATGTTTAGTGTTATTTAAAGATCTCTCCTCTTTTATTTTATATGCTTTTTCAATCTGTTTTTGTCTATTCCAATAACTTTTGTAGCTTTTTCAGCTAGATTTGTCTTTTAAAAAATAAGCTTTCTGGAAAAATATATTTATAAGTAAACAAAATTCTTTATCCATAAAACAGTGAGCTCCTGGTATTACTCACGGCGACTAACGGCTGACCTTTGCAACTTCCAGATTTTAGTAATACGATATTATCATGTTACTCTTTACATAATAACTTAGTGACATTTGCATCACCCCCTGAGAATTTTGTGATATTTGAGTAAAATAATAATACTTTACACAGTAAAATAATTCAAGCGGAATTTTATAGGCATTATGATAGTTTGTAAAGCTTAATTATTCCGTTTATAATTGACATATCGTGTATGTAGAATATGTTCTTAGCTTTTGGCTACTGTCGACGTCGTTACAAAAGATAAGAATACGAATTTATTATAATTATAGCCAGACATAACTTTTGGCTAAAATCTAGTTTATTGTTATTTTATTCAAATCGAGAATATCGATGACATTGTTACTAATTTATGGATGTGCTGGATTTTTATGCTACATTAGTCAGAAGCATAGGCGATGGGTTTTTAAATTAGTAATAGTCAAGATGGTGTATTAAGATACTTATTCTAGTTATGTGTAAAATCGACCCGTTTGCTTATACGGACAGACACAAATAAAAATAGTGGACACCTGAGGCAGCAAACACTATTTCTTTATTCATCATCAGGATTATTTTAGAACTACGAAATTAAAATTAAAAATATATGTAATTGAAATATTGATTTACTATTTATATTATATCTACAACGGCAATGTTATAATCGTAAAACCTCCATATCAACATAATATTGGTAATTAAAATAAGGAGAGAACCCGTTTTTACGGGCAAAGCCGTTCAAATTTACCGATAGTCATGTGATATGCAGAAAGAGCTGAAAAGCGCTTTTTTATCTTTTACCGTCAGCTGAAGATTCGAAGTAGGTATGATTTTAATAAAGATAGGCATAGTTACATAACCGGGATCTTGACACAGCATTAATTTTGCTCTTTTCGTGTTATAATTTATGGTCAATATAGTTCCTTACGGGATCCCTATTTGATTATTCTCTTTTCAAATTTTGAAACCAGATATGAACTACATACTCATGATATACGAATATGTGACCTTTACTTCATTATCGTTCGTTTATGTTAACTTTCTTGACAAAGTTCTTCATATAAGCCACGTATTACGGCATCGAACGCTTATTTCAATTTAAATACAACATGTGTAAGGTAAGTTTAATCCAGATAATTTTAAAATAAATTAAAAAAAACAGCTGACTACCGAGCGACTAGTTGATAAATGTGCTGTTCGTTTTATTTTTTTCTTGCGTTAAAAGGATCACTTATCGTAATGTCTTGGTCACGAGTTTGTAAAAATTAAGATGTGTCTGTTTAGGTGGAGGAGACATATTTGTTGAATCACTTTGTTTAGATTTTCATTTAGGTTTAAAAGGCAGGAGATTAAATAATGATTTGTTAAAGTGAAACAGAAGTTAAATGTCAAAATGTTTATGAAGCTACTGATTCATTTTGATGTAGTTATTTATTTGTTTGTATTCCTTTAACTAATTTATGTATTCATTTTTTCCAGGTAAGAATCATCTTTTGACCGTCTTCATATTCGTTATAAGGTATTTAGCTAACATTATTGTGTAGACTGTTCTTTATTGCTTATCTTTATGTACAAAACGATTTTTTCTCGAGATTGTGAGTTTAACAAAATTTCAAAATTCCAGAATATTTACCTAATTAGAATTTGAAAACAAAAAGTCATCCATGTTTCTTTAAAAAATTATATTTGGAAATTCTTTCACACACTTCCCATTGTCATCAAAATATTTGAACAGCAGGAAACACTTTCTTAAGAGATAGTCGATGAGTCAGTCAGCTATCCAGTTATTTTTTAGATTAGGATTAACATTATCAATAGAATGCATTACACCGCACCTATTCTCTTCATGTTAATAAGACCGTACCTTCTTTGTAAGTCAGTGCCGTGGTTTTTCATCCTTTTCTAACTTAACATGACAGACGGAGATAGATGTATGTCGCTGGACCAGCTAGGCAGGCGTGTTGAAATACTTACACGAAGCGTGGATTAAAACTTGAATGTTTGATGTACTGATTGCATAAAAAGCTTTGAAGAATGTTGGGTTGAAATTAAAATGATTCTGAGTGTTTTAAATGAGTGAATAAATTAGGTTTGTAATGTAAACTTGTGTTTAGAAATAAATTCCTTTTTAGTGAGATGGAATTGTAGAATATATTTTAGTTTGATACTGTTCCTTTCTCACCAATCTTCATCAATACTTAAAGTTCTTATTGCTTCCAAACATTCTGTACCTTTTACAGTTGATTTTTTTTATTGATTCTGAATAAAGTATTGACTTACTAAGTTAATTTCACTGCTCACTCGATTAAAGTCAGTCAATGATTCTAAACTAAGATTTTTTTATTCTGAAGACACTTCAATACCTTTTTCTAACTCTCACTGTTGACATCACAAGAACATGCAAAAAGAGTAATATTAATATTAAGATAATAATAATAATTCTCTGAAATGCTAATAACTTTACTAAAACTCATTCATGTACATATTTACCAAAGCTTTTAATTAATCTTTTTCGTCATTATCTTTCTCTGTACACCCTACAACCGGCTCACGGGACGTTAATGCCCAAAGTAAAACTGTCACAATGGGTACTATTTAACACTACGTATCGCTGGGATCAGATAACGCCCTGTTGATAACACTGATGATCGATGACGTCAAACTGTTCTATAAACTTGTTCTTCTATAATTTGTTAAGGCGCCGTGGGAAGTTGGGAGAGAAAGGAAATGATTTTTGTAGTATTGGTGGTCCATGTTCGTTCGTAGCTCTGTTAGTGTTATAGTTATTGATTACGGGATATAAGTGGGGATTGTTCATTTTATCATAGCAAACATTAAATATGACAAAAACTTTTAAACCCAGTACAATACTGGATTACTGGATTTGGAGTCAAAATCAAAAGCACTAAAGAGAAGTCGGAAACTTTTACAAAACCTCTATGTTTTAGTTTAAGTTATTGAAAATTCCAAGCAATTCTAGTGTGTGATATAGAATCCCGGTCAAAACCCAACTAAGCATAGCATAGGTACTATTTCTTATTGTCCTAAACCATCCAATGCAAGCTCTACAATAAACCATACTGATCCTTTAACGCTTACAATATAGGATCACAAGCAGCTGATATCTTCAATACATTTCGATCAAAAACTTCAAAAAGCTCGCACCAAATTCACGAGAGCATCATCCGTACTTTCACTCAGACAAAAAACAACCACGAAATGAGAATCTACCCCAAACACATGCCTTTTCATACATTTCGAACTAAAATATAAAAAAGGAATGCATAAAGAGGTCCCTATTCTGTTAGCGCGCGTTTCCTCTCAGTTTTTATCAAGTTCACACTACGTAGAACAAAAGTGAGCAAAACAAAGCAACGCCGCCAGCGACACCTGACGAAGTGAGAACGAAACTTGATACCCCGGGACGACACCCCTCTATTCAAAATCCAACTCTATCAACTCCGAAATAAAGCACAGAACTCCACGATGTAATCAATATGAGGAATAAAATCCAGCAACAATTGAATCTGGACTCTAAACATATTGAAATAGAGCAGGTTTCACGAAGCACTTCAAAATAGTATTAAGATTCCGACCGCCACGTGATACGGTCTACCTTTCGCCAAGTAGTTTTGTATTGGAATAATTTTATAGTTATTACTTATTAGAATGCTATCGCGGTTTCATTTGAAACTGAACCCTACTACGCTGTAATAAAATGTGATTTTAAATGTAGAGTAGGAAAAGAAAGAATCGTCAATCGAAGTAGAAATACATGATCTAAAATGAATTGTCAATCAAAAAGTTGGATGTTTGGAAATTTGACTAGTGCTACCAAATTAAAACTTTGAATAATAAATTATAACGGGTGGGTCCGTCGTTTGAATAATGTTGAAGATTGTAGTATATGTAGTTGTTCGTTCTGATTTTTATTTGAATTATGCTTAAAGTTATTTGCTGGGCGTTTTGTTTGTATGTATACAGAGTATTTTTGATTAAGATTTTTGATTTATTAGTACTTGTTCTTAAGCCCCGAAATTAATAAAACATTCCTCATACAGAAATTCCTTCGCTATGACATTCGCCTTCGCATCATAGTGGTCAAGCAATGATACTAGCTTAGTTTGAATCACTAACTGAAACGATCAAAGCTGGCATATGAAAACAGAAATGCATCATCTACATAGTTAATTTATTCACAGAGGATATACAACTAGAACTAGCATAACAAATAGGCGAAACAAAATAAAACCTTAACTAATATCATGATAAAACGACTTGAAAACCACCCCTTGTACCCATTAAGATAACTCACGAACTAAAAGACTAAGGTTTTCGATAAAAGAAACATGGATATACCTATGTCTTTTTTTTGCATATTTTTACTATATTTGTCCAGTTTAAAATGCATAACGATAAAGTATGCCACGGAACGAGTTTTTTTGGCATGATATGCGTAATAAAGACATCCAATGCTTGATCTTAATTACTATTTTCGAGAAATACTAAACGTAATTTGTGATGCTGCAGTTTAAGGGAGAAATCGGTAGTTTCAATACGTAATCAGTTATCTGTTCCTAATTTAAGAACTTTACTTTCCTCAAGATTTTCTTAATGAATTTGTTGGAATAAAGGGTTCTAAATCCACAATTCACTCTTTTATTACTTGCCGCATGTTTCTGTGTAACAAAAAACAATATAATTTTATAAGCATCATATCTTTGCAAAACTTACTATTATCTCTTTAATGGAAACTTTATAGTAGGCTGGGCATTAACCTACTGATACTTTGAAAAAAAGATTAATTTATTATCTCAAGGAAAAAATTACAGATTGTTACTCAAGGTTTTTTTTTACACAAAAACGTTTATATAATAAAGTTTATAATACCGACAACTTGTTGCCAATAAATCCATTAAGATCCTTTTTACAACTTCAATGTAATCAAAGAATTGAGCAATCATCGGATTCCAAATTGATGGTTATTTGTGTAAAAATATTCAATAGAAATGAAAGAAGAATGATGGAAGAAATATGACAGCCTCGTATTTTATTTTTGTAAACTTTTCAGTTTATTTAATGATTTTAGTGATGATCCTCAAATTTACTTAACCTACAAGTCTATTTCAAACTATTGACTCAACAGGCATTTTTCATATCCACCGAAACTTAACTTTACCAACCACCTTAATATGAATAGTTTAAAAATTCCTTCCATAAAACGGAACCGGTTAATTTTTTACGCCAATCTGAAACTTCGAATCTTTTCGACCATATTGACGATTTTTAATCGGTATAATAGGTCTATGTGTCTCCATAAATTATTATTAATAGTGCTTTAAATAGGAAAGAATTTGCGAAAATAGACTCTATTGCTTCGTCATAAGGTTTAACTAATAAATATGACAGGTCGATGAAATACCGATTTATTATGAATTGCCATATAGGCAGGTTTCGGTTTAGTACTACAAGGCGCATATTTATTCATAGAACATTATTTATAACTTTATGTAAAGAATGTGCTACAATGTGGATATTTTTGTTTACTCCTACATATTTTGTAGAACATAAGAAGCCTCCTTGTTTCGTGCTTCTTCTTCTCTTGTATTGACATGTTATTGTACTTTGAATTTGCCAGGAATGTGGGACGAGTGGTGACTTTAAAACTCAAGTGGGACGAACGAGGAATTCTTTGGAATGTGGGACAAGATAGTGGGACGACAGAGGCACAAATCATATATTTATCTCAACAATTTTTTATATCTGTTGTGTGAAATTTAAGAAGTGATTCCCTTGATACTGATTTACAAGCTTGGTAGTCGAATTCTAAATTCACAATAATGTTATCATTTTGTGATGAATGGATAGATCTCACAAAGTTATCCAAGGCAGCAACAAAGTGCTCAGAAACATGTGCAAAGTATCAATTGAAATATAATAACCGTAGTGAAGAATCTTGCAATTAATAATAATAATAATTTACTAAACAATGCACGCGGTGACGGCTATAAATTGTGCGAACATGAGCACAATATGCTTTTCCATGAAATTATGGGAAAGATAAACATGCTCTGCATTACTGGCTTGTCATCCAATGTTATTAATATAGTAGATTATGTTTTAGGTCAAACTCAAGCTAGTAGGCTAATGAACGATGGTAATTCCCCTTTTTTTTTTAAAGAAAGAAGAATTATGAAGCTTCCTGAATTGAACATGTAGACGATATAACCTAAATGCCTAAAGATGATCGTGTTGCAGAACATCCACACATTTAGATGATGTTCATTTCAAATGAACATCATCTAAATGTGTGGATGTGCTTTGAAAACAGCAAATTCAATTTCGAAAATAGATACTGAGATAGATAGATATTTGTGACATTGTTAATAATTTCAACACCATTCCAGTTTTCAATACTGTTAAAATATACAACAACTTATTACATCGTGAAACAGTCGCACGCATTCAAACCAAACAATTCACCAATACCATTACCAGTAATACCACCAACCAAGATCTTATTAAACTTTAAATTTATTCAATTAACCCCCAAAGAGCAAAATAAACGTTCACAGAATATATCAAGCTTGGAACAACGGTAGCTGGACTGAACTTGCTACCGATAGCCCTAGGTCACACGATAGGATCACATCGGGACATTCTCCCCTTGTTAATTGTGCGCGCACGGTTTAATTGACACCGTTGTAGCCTTTACTTTTGATGCTCGATTGTTTGTTTTGTTTTGGTGCTGGTGAGACAGGAGAGTTTGAGGTGTGAAGGGAATGCGGTTGTGGTTAAAACAAGAGCCAAGTATATATATCGATATATAGAAAAAGTTTTTTTAAATGATCTTATTGGAGTTTGCCACTGATTTTGTTTTAAGACGAAAATAATGTCACAGCCTGTCTTATTAAAAAACAGGGCGTCGCTAACATAAAAATAATCTCTTTCTTGATTGTAAAGTTTTAAATATAGATAGGCATGAATCAGATCATAATAGTTCTTGTGTAAAAACGAACCACTTCTTTAAGTAAGAAATAACGGTAATAATAGATTAAAATAATCATCTACGTTCAAGCGAATTTATTTTTTTGCAACCAGGCCGGTCCATGCGTATCTAATCACACATTATTTTTGAAGAGTTCAATTTCATGCTCTTTTTTGCAAAGGAAATAATACTGAATTCAAGAATAGTACAAATTTACGCACTTCGCATTGTCAGACTGATATCAGTGAACCGATATTCTAATTATAACATTTTAGATGCAATTTTAGTACTTAATGTTTGTCTACTGCCTTTTTCAAAAGCTCAATATAAGAACATGTGTAGATTTCTGGTGTTGTTTTATTTTCATTTTGTTGACTGATAAGCAACTTATTTACTCTAATTTGGACTTACCTTCCAAATCTGCGTAGAACCCTAACAAAACGTTTCGAATTATCAATTCATTCGAGTTTCGGTTGCTGGCAATAAATAGGGCTCCCGACAGACGAAAAGCCCGGTACATGACATAAATACTACATCCCAGCATCCATAAAAAGTCGAAACCCCTGGAGGTACACAACCAAAAAGCAGTTCTATCTTTTGGGAAGCAGAGTTGAAATTCCAGTGTGGTGAATTCCGGAGGTACGTAAAGGGTATCAAGTAACCGACTTCAAAGACAATGGTATATCGCTTTTGGAGACAAGCGGAGGTGACAGCTTCGGCTTTGGGTTTTAATTTGCGAAATTTTGTGTACAATGGCCAAAGAATCGTGAATGGGTGACGTTGACTGATGAAGGGCTTGAAAAGACTAGATTTCCAGAAATTCTGGTGATAAATATGGTGTGTTTTAGTTATCCAAAATGGAATACTGCAGCAATCAATTACTGCTTTGGTCAGAATTTAAAATCACTCTGAAATAAATTTGAGACTTACAGTATCATTACAATGGTTCATTAGTGCGTCAGTAGGTACGATGACAAGAGCTGATCAGTGCATCTCTTTACAAAATCATTGAAAATTCTGTGCTGTCAATTTACTAAATCTTCAAAAGTATTTGTAGCTCGGAAAAAAAAACATACATTTTTAAGAAAAAAAATCTTCGACTCCCATATTTTGCACTTTAGAGACATTCCGATGTATTGTAGCGAACAAGACGCGTTTGTTCGTCGATTTGCATAAAAACTAACTTATCACTATACTAAAAATGTTAGGAAGCCGCAGCTATTTTGTTTTATCAGTAAGCTATGATTATTTATATATTTTTTATAAATGATTTTAACCTTTGTTTTATTATAATTTGAAACTTAATATCCATTGAGAGTTTTATCTTTTTAAGTAAAGGAGGAGGCGTTTCGAAAGTTTAATACCTATGTTATTTTGAATTAATGAAGGCTATAAAAATAGGTATCGGTATCAGAGAAAAATATGCACAACGTTTTTTATGTTAAATCCATAATAGTGTTTGTTGCCTCGATATTTTAGCTAAAAATCATTCCTCATCTCACTTAATTTAATGACTGTACTAACAACTCTCGTATTATTAGATCGTCGATGCCAATATTTAGTTTAGATTATTTCACAAGTTGTATTTGTTTTGTTTTGTCACTATAATATCATAGGGGTGAGAGGACTCATGCAATTCAGACCCATCGTATTTCCCATTGAATCTATAAGGGATGACTAAGAGGAATTTCAAGGAATCCGAAACGGAAAGATATTAGGATGATACTAAGAAATTAGGTATCGTGAATGCGTAATATCATCCACATAATCTGATCATTAGAGTATTTTTTGGCTTAAAAGTTTTCCAATATGTTTGGCGAAATGAATATAGCAAATTCAACAGAAGATTATAAACATATTGTGTGAGTGTATTTTATACTCCAGCGTACCTAAAAAAGAGGCTGCGCTATGTCACCCATCATCACCTTAACCTGGTGATGCTGCACTGCACAGATCCAAACCACCCGATAATCACCACACGAAACAAAAAGGAATGAATTTCATAAAAATGCTTTATCACACCCCATTACGGAACAATAACAGGAATCCTGCACAAAAACTAAAAAAATAAACAGCCAAGTCTCCTCTTACATAACGCATATGTGGTACGGTCAGCACAATAAGTAGCCAACATTTATTCAGAATACCGGGCGAGGCAGGAATTATCTGGCCGAGTATCAAAAAAGGCCGACCCAACTTAAGGAATAAAAAAAAGCATAAAACCCGACAAGAAATTATGATACTACCAAATACGCGGGTAAAAACTCGATTCTATATACTGTTGTAAGTTCTACAGTGGATTCCGATCCAATTATCTGGTTTTCGGTCGGCGGATTGCATTCGTTGCGAAATCATTTTGTCTACTCACTGTTTTGCTGTCTGTACTTAAGTATTATTGCTCTGTTGTTTTCGACACTTGGTTGGTTTTTTGTTAGCGTGGTTTAGATTAGACTTGTTATACGAGTATTTTCAGTTAAGTGAATAGTGATTGTTCCGGGAACAATTAGGTCTGGTAAGACAATGTCGAGAACTTTACAAGTAAAATTTATCTAAGATAACAATTCCAATGTTTTTTTGTGTAAGTAGGAAGTCATTTGATAGAATTACAATACAACTGGCAGTAGAATACAACAATAATGATGTAACAATAGGGATCACCTATTTATTGAGAAGATTAAAGGTTCTTTTACGAGAGTATTCTATAGCATTTTTAATTTCGTACTTTATTTCAGTCGATGTGGCATTACTTTACTATGCCTCTGTTAAGTCTAAGAAGAGAACGTAATAAGTTAGTTAAGAGGTGATAATAATGATATTCAATAATACCTCTTAATTTGAAACTTAAAGCGAATAAGTAATGCAATCAGGACATTAACAACACTCGCATTTATAAAATGGGAAAATGATACATATATTTTATTGTACGTTAAAATCGTAATACTGCATTTTAACAATATTCTTAATTCCATAGATATAGTTGCATTCTTATTGCTGATAGCGAATTCCACCAGACAACCGTAGGCGACTTTAAACTTAATCAAAATTTTATAGGAGAGTAGAAACTGGGGTAACATTTATTGAACAAATATAGTAGAAGACGAAGACCTTCTTGATTGACGTAGAGCTTTGGATATAAGGAGTTAAAAAAAAAACTAAAGAAAACTTTTCTAGTCATCAAAAGGCACGATGCAATAAGGGCAGTCTTAATTTCAAGTAAAACCTCACCCTTTACTTTAATTCCACCTTCATTTACACCGTTAGTCCTATCTTAAGATAGATTGTATGTACGAAAAATCACGTTTCGCATTAGATTGAAGAGCAAAAAGTAATAGAAGCTCACATACCACCAATTAGTGACAAAAACGCGATTTGTCTTTTTAACTAAACACAAAACACCTCATTATACTAATTAGCAAGAAAAACTAAAGAAGAGACGTCGATCAGCGCGGACAATTCCGGGTAGCCCCAGTAGTCTTAGCCAAAGGGTTGGCAACCATTACTTGCTTAAACAATATTGAAAATTGGATTGGTTCTGCATTATAGATTCAAGCTGTAGAAATCATGAAGTTTTATATGACTAGAAGATAAAGGGTGGCCTTAACTAAAGCCAGAAAGAGCGCACACCTTCATATTTCGCTTCACAAACATGAAACAATAAATTCTCATCATTGGCATGACTAGAGCATACCAATCCAATTCTTCTGTCATATTTACCGAAACAAAACACAACGAAATAACGAAAACTCATATTGTAGAGAAAATATTACCCAGTTAGCGATGTTGCCAACTCTCAGAAAAATACACTGGACGAAAATAATAACACATCAGGACTAATTTAGCTTAAAGTTTATTTTTTTATGAATAGTTACATCGTATATCTATGAATTATAACATAATTTTCTTATCTGAAACAATTTTGTTCACAAGTCCTGCAAGAAAACTCTCTTCACCTACCAGCCCTGCAGTTTCTGGCACCATCAAGATATCCCGGTGGCTTGCTAATGAAAAGAACTTGGCTCCCTTTATTAAGTCTAATGTATTCAACTGATCGGCTAGACGATTGTGAGCCAAATGTCAGTGTGTGTTTACTTTGATACTCGGCTATGTTGATGACTTCTAAGTCATAATGTACGTTTATTAGGTACATGCTGGAAATTGAATCGTAGGGGTAAGGTGGATTTGTGTTTAAAAAAAATTGTATTTTGATTTGGCATGTAGTTGCAGCTGTTTTCATTCAGCTATAATTATTTCCTTATACGCAGAATGCCTATAAAGAAATAATTATAGTAGTCGTCGTGAGGAGTTTTCATTTTTATCCAACTGAGGCGAAGCCAAAAAGAGGTTTATAATTTTTGATGTAAGCAGTTTTTTCGTTAACTATTGGTTGAATAAGCTTGATTTGATTACCTTCTGGTAAAATTGTATTAAATCAAATATATTCAGCATTTCCTTACTTCACTCCTTATCCAAAAAGTTATCTTTGCGTTGTGTTGTACTTCGTAGCACGACCATGAACGCATTCATTATAACTATAGATGGTACTAAAATCCTATTAATTTGTACTATTTTATACCACTAATTTGAAATTTTATACCTCTCAATTATAGCAGATATAAAGGTCGTGCTGGCAAGATTCTTTCCCAGCACGACCACGTTAAAATTCCAGCTGGCATAGAAGTGATGAAACGGGAGCATGCCTAAAAAATTGTACTCATTATGTACTCTTATTTCATTAAGGTAAATTGTCGTGATTTTTTAGAAAAGCAAAAAATCATTTTCTGCCTATAAGTATGTGATTTGTGTATGTGATTTGTATGTTACGGCTAATACCCGAAGTGCGGCTACACCTAGTATTAGTGCGGCTACACCTAGTTTTAGCCGGTTAGAACTAGGTGTAGCCACGCAACATAGCCGACGGAGCCCCGCTGCGCGGGGCTCCTATTTCCGTCCGCAGGGTCTAAAGTAACCTAACACGAACGAGATGACGGGAGCTGAGTTCGCTCGCTTTGCTCGCTCACTTCAGCTCCCGTCATCTCGTTCGAACCTAACCTGTCCGTGTCGGGGCGCCCTAAGCTCCGGCTAATACTAGGTGTAGCCGCACTTCGGGTATTAGCCGTAACATGTATACTTGATACTATATGGCAGAAAATGTTTGTTTTTGCTTTTCTAACAGTTTACCAATAATGAAATAGGAATATATAATAATGAATGCGTTTATGCTCGTGCTACGAAGTACAACACAACGCAGGTGTACCAGTGTATTTACCAGTAATGAAATAGGAGTATATAATGAATACACATTTTTAGGCATGCTACCGTTTCACCACTTCTATGCCTGCTAGAATTTTAGCGTGGTCGTGATGGGTAAGAATCTTGCCAGCACGATATCTGCGATAAAGAAGATTTTTTTTTTGAGAAGTATAAGATTTCTAATTAGTGGTAAAAAATAGTACAAATTAAAAGGATTTTAGTACCATCTAAAGTTATAATGAATGCGTTTATGGTCGTGCTACGAAGTACAACACCTCTGCGTTTAATTTTTCCTTAGTCAATTTATCATATACGTCTTCAAACATGTTAGTGTCCAAGAAATAGAAAGAGCGTGTGATTACTATGGAATCTACGAAAAAAAAAACCTCTAAATGCTCTCAATTTGCTCTCCAGATTTATTACCCATAGTCTTCCATAACTTACACCTTAAAAACTAGTACGCAAACGAAATCGAATGAATAAAATGTGCTACAAGCATATGAACAACATTCCACTACCGTCAATCTTGCTTTTATGGTGTTAAACAGTACAGTGGCGAACCCCATAGGCCTAGAAAGGTTAGCACCATAATAAATCTTGAGTTTATGGCGCTTGCAATGACTCCTGAATTCAACCTTTTATATCAAAGATTGTGCTTTGATCTCCCATAAAAGTACATGGTGAAATAAGACATCGGTTAGAAGCATAGTTTTCTTTTAATAAGAATTTGTTCTGCTAAATGGTGTTCGATCTTGAAATTATATTGATGCTGTTGTATTAGTCAGTGGATGTGCTGGTGCGAGTCTTATCGTGCTATGACAGGAATCGACTCTCATGCGTCATTGTGGGGATATCCCAATCCTCTATCTTCATAGACCTATAAACTTCGTTTATTGTAGCTGTCGCCCATATTTAGCCATGGTTGCTTCCGGCTTATTATAATGCATAATGCAATCCAATTCTTCGTGTATGTCAAAAGCCAAAATAAATATTTCCAGAATAAAAATGAGGGCTCCTGAACAGCACTGACTGAGGCCACACAGAGGTCGTCTTTATCCGGGCCCAATAGATGATCCAGTATTTAATGCATACTTAGAAACTTAATATATAATCTCCCAATCATCTTCACAATTATATCTACTGTTCTATTACCCGAGACCAAACTTAATTTAAAACTGCTATTTCTTTATAGAATTCCGTTTTACAAAAACTTAAATCCTAAGACCCTAATAGGTACATAGCAATGTCGTTTTATCACGTTAACAAATTGCGATCGTCGCCGTCTCCTTGCAACCGTGCCATTGGTCGGCAAAAACTCGCGCATGCGCGGTAGCCGAGCCATTAGCCCGCCATTTCAACCTCTATCTATTGGCTTGAATTAACAAACAAATTACATGTTACTTTTCGGCAAGTCATTTTAATAAGGAGTTGTTATTTCCTGGTTGTTAAGTGTGGTTCGGTTTTGTATGTGGTTTAAGTGGTATTGTGATACTGTCGTCTAAAAATCTTAATTACAGGAAACTAGATTTATTCCTGTAAAGCTATCAAAACCAATGACTTTGGGTTTAAAGTGACGTAGACTACGCTTTGTGGTAGTAGGTGCCTAGATTTCCTTAAAAGAGAGCCAATGTTAAAGCCACGTATACTACAAATTTTTACGAACAAGATTAATTAGATTGCGAGGTACGATTGAGCGGTTAATCACATAGCTCGTATACCTCGGTAGTGTTACAACGAAATACAAGTTGCACGTAAGCTGGTTGCACGTGGAAACGTGGCCTAAGTCCAGGTCCAAGGTAGGTGTAAGAATTTTTCAATCGGTCCAGTAGTTTCGGAGCCTATTCGGTACAAACAAACAAAAAAATATTTCCTCTTTATATTATTATTATATTATAGTAAAGATTCTACAATGTTTGTACAAAATAATCACTCGTGTAGAAATAAATTGCAAAGATTGGAATATGCTATTTGAGACAGTGGATTTCGATACCAAGACTTTCATACAAGCGTACCAGTCAAACAATTTTTCGAATCAGCGTGTTCGCGACAACGTCATTCGTTATAGCGGTTTTCGACTCAATGTGTTTTCGAACTGGCGTACCACTCGTAAAGTTTTTCGGAATAGCGTGCGTCGCAGTAACGTCATTCGAAACTTCATATCACTCCCAGTCCAGGGAGTGATATGAAGTTTAACATCGAGAATGCCTCATCAGTGGACACTATGAAGCCTCAATAAATTTAATGTTTTATACCTCACACTAAAGGCGCAGTTTCTTGACTATTACTTCTTCTAAGCTATGACTAGTATTCTAATAATTTACTTGTTGAAGTTATTGCCTGCTGTTTAATGCTTATATTTTCATGAATGTTGCTCAGAATCTTTCGTTTTAAGAGCTTTTAACATCATAGCGGATCTTGACTTTTATGGTAACATCACTGCAACATTGCAATTCAAAGGTGGACAGTCTTTACTTTGTTATGGGCTATTTTTTACCTGATAAAATATTAAGTTGATCACATTAAATGTAATTTACTACGAGTATTTTACAGCGCCCTTTATAATGAAACGTAGCCAATCTGGTCTTTTTTTTCGAAAATCTAACTAGACGAAAACCTTTTTGGAACTGTCATTAAAGCTATGGTGCAGATTCAAACGTGTTGGAATACAAACCGTAGGTATTTTCATAGCCACCACGGACATTCCATTTAACAAAAAAGCTGAAAGTAAATTTTGATTTAAGCTTAGAATCCGGAACTATTATTTGTCCTCTCATACATAGCTAGGCCTTCGTCATA
This sequence comes from Orthosia gracilis, assembly GCA_947562075.1. NCBI lineage: Eukaryota > Metazoa > Arthropoda > Insecta > Lepidoptera > Noctuidae > Orthosia > Orthosia gracilis. The sequence continues at coordinate 26,839,050 of OX387266.1, forward strand.
GTTATTATATTTTAAACAGTCTTATTTGGAATTTGGTATTTATTATAAAGTTTATTGTTTTAATAGTTATTTATGTATTTTATTAGTTTTAATTATTGTTCATACTATTCTTTTACCACTGTTGTGTCCTTTTTAACTCAAAGGTTGACTGGTTGAGAATGCCTTGTTGCATAAAGGCCGCTTATGTATCACCATCGTACATGAAGTCTTATTTTTTATTTGATGGCAATTTCGACGCGGAACCAGCAGGGTATAGACATTTTTCCTTGCTACAAATATAATTTTGAAAAAAAAAACCTCCTACTGTTTACAATAATGTCAAACCAAAGGCTTTCGTCAATTAAAATCAACCAGTAACACAAGAAGCCAGAAAGCACCAACTACATTAAAAAGTTGTTTAAATTAAAAACGAAAAGAACATTACAGCCAATCCGTATCAATTCCGTAGTATCTGTGCCCAGAGATTACGAGTTCCGCAAATAATTTTATTAATATTCCAAGAATATGGGCTGTGTGTTTGGTAATAATTTCATTTGGTAAAACCTTGTCCATGCAGGCACAATTCACCACATCAAATCATTATGAAACGTTTGGATTTTGGACCCGGAAATGAGTGCCCAAAAATTTGGCGACGATACAGAGTCGCTCAGTGTGGTCAAAGCCTAAGTTTCAAGAACATTTTTATAATCCCACAATCGCTTGAATTAATGTTACCGATTACAAGTTCGATGTGCCGATATCATTACTTGAACTTTTATTGCTAACAATAAATTTATTTTAAGGACATTTTATGATTGCGAAAAAAGGGAAAAGCAATTAACTGTTTCGCTAAAAGGATCGCCGAAACAGTTATTTGTAATTAGGACCTACAAATTAAGTCTGGATTTTACTGTCTATTAATGCATGAACTTTAATGTGCCGTGTGATTTTCTGTCAGAGTAGTCGATTTTTTTATTTTTTTTTAATTGACTAAGAGCTGACCGGCAGCATCTGTCCTTGCCCTTTTAATGTTTTATAATCAAATCTGTTCTTGAGGCTTGGTTGTTGCGATTTTTTCTAATGAGTCTGAGTAGGTTTAAGTTTAGCTTTCAACGATGATGGCCGGTTTGGGCGTCAACAATCTGTTTGTTACGTATTGTTGTTTTGGTTGTTTAAAATCAGAACTATACTTTTAAGACACCCACTTTCAACAAGAGCTCTCAGGTTGAAATTGGATTTAATCTCTTGGTATATTAACTGGCGATTTCCTATTAGAATCCTTGCCTGTTCGTAGTTTAACAGGTTCACTGTCCACATAGCATATACAAAAGTTAAACAGTCACGTAAGTCATATATGACTCATTGGACAGGGAAGAGGTTAAGAGACCTATGTTTGGCAGAAGCTTCTAAGCAGATTTATTTATCTGATACTGAGAATGCTGAATATAGTCCGTTACACATTTTTTTTCATCCCGTGACCGTTGTTTAGAGCTTGTTGACTAAATAAACACTGTCTATTGTTTGAATAAATATTGGAAAACAAAGGAATGAGAAGCAACCAAAGTCACCTTTTTTTTAAATTTTTGTTCGGAAGCATTTTCTAACTTCTCATTGACCTATGAACTTCAAATTCGGTGATATCGTTTATTATGTATGTGTGTTCAGATTTTTCTTTGAAATACCCTTATTTCTCCAACACAACCAACTTGTTTTTACGGCTTGGTACTGAACCCTTTTTTTTTGGGTTGGGATATCAGCCAGTGACTTCTCCCTGAGTGAAGCGGGAGGGCGTGTCAGACTTTTATTGAATAAAACCCGCCCGTGTTCCTCCAGTTGCTCTTGCCCCGTACCATGCCTGGACCAGGGACGGTCGCGAGAGGTCACCTTCGATCGTCTCCACGAGGACACGGCGGTGCTCCGCCCAAGCGGGGCAGATCTCCACCGCATGCTCCACCTTGTCCTCCAGGCGGTCCACACAATGGTGACACCCGGGCGTTTCCGCCCGCTTATCCTGAACAGGAACATCTCGAAACAGACGTGTCCGGTGAGGACCCGTGTTAGGTAGAAGGTGAGGACGCCGTGACGCCTCTTAAGCCACTCCTCAAAGAGGGGTCTTATCACCGCAATTGTGTCGTGCCCAGCGCTGGGTTGCGACAGTCGCCATCTCCATGTCGCCATGAGATCCTGCCGGAGCTCTGTCCGCCGAGCTGCGATTTGTCTCGGCAATGGAACGGAACTCCAAATTTGCGAAGTCCGACACGCACTTGGCCGGTTTTCAGATGAGTTGACATTCTGGTACTTCAATAGCCTGTCATCTCAAGTTTGTACATGCTAAATTCACAGCTGGACTTGCTAAAGAGTACATGATCATTTCTTGTAACTTTCTCCCATTAACTTTCATGTCTTTTGCAAGATAAGTAGCAGTAACTGCGATCGTGTGGCGACGCTTGGGGGAGGCCTTTGTCCAGCAGTGCACATATTTCGGCTGATATGATTATGATGATGAGCAGTAACTGTGGTGGTATTTTTATTTCCGTTTTAGCATTGCTAACATAAGTAAAGAATCAATTTACTAAATCCCATAATTTAGAATTTTTTAGAGGAAAAGTATTATCTGAAATAAGAATTGAAATCAGGGTTACAAACTTTGAGAGTACTTATCCAATCCATCCGGTTTTGCAATTAAATAAAGGTACTTGAAAATTCTAAATTAGGTCTCTGGTTCACTAACAGATAACACAGCTTAAACCATCTGGTCTAAAAGCATACAATTTTGTGTAAGCGTACTCTTCTATATAGGTGAGCTCCAAAGAAGTATTTTTGAAAATACATCCCCTAAAGAGGTTACATAGAGGACGAAAGTTTGTATAAGTTTCTTTTTTACCCATGGAAAATCCCATCAGGCACACGCCTTTGTAGTAACAACATTATTCCATGTTAACATGTTGCCATGAGAATTGTACCCATGACCCTTACAACAAAAAAAGACCCATTTCGCTACACTTTATTATATTCCCTAGAACCCGACCTATTATTAGCACAAGCAATATATTTCTCCGATATCTGAGCAACTGGCGAGCGAGAGCTTTATTCAACCTCTAATTAGTATTGTTTTAGTTCATAACAAATTAAAGAAACCTAATGAACAATGAACATTAACAGCCGTGGCAAATAATAACCCGCGCCCGCGCTTCGGACCTTTGGTACTTGCTCTATAAGCCTTGCAGTACAGATTAGGGCTAAGAGAAAAGCGGGTACAGTACTCGCTAATATTCCTGACTGTCCTGAAGTTCGTTATGATGGCTGCGCAGTAGTAAATCTCATACTAAAACTGCATCGCAGCTCGGAAAGCCAAAATTTCAGGACAGCCATGAAGATTTGCGAATACTGTACTAGGGACGTATGAAGCGCAAGACACCTCAAAGTTCTCGTCTCTGGTATATATGGGGAGTTTTTATTACCTAACTCAAAGTCATGAATCAGTCAGTCGGTAGACAGCAAACCGAACGCGCGCGCACTTACTTGGTTACTACTACTCGGCGAAGAATTGGTGAGTCACTCAACTTACGACCACCCAACTGCGTTTTTCAAACTTTCCAAGATGTTTACCTGTAAACAGAGCTATGTGGATACCAGAGACGGCGTCAGCTGTTCTGTATGTGCGGGGCAGTTCGACTGCCCCTGCTCAGGCATCACGGAAGCAGGATGGAGAAGTCTAAGTCTTGGAGAGCGTAAAACGACATGGAAATGTAGCAGTTGCAAAACATCGATGCTGGCGGGTCCCCGAGCTGATTCTGACAAAAGTTCACCAGCAGACGTGGAAACTATCATAATTGAGCTCAATAGGCTATCTTCATTTAAAAAAATTCAACATTTGCCGGTATTAATTTGAGTGCCGATGCTGTTTTGATAGTTATTCTTTCTCTATTTACTTACTTATGTTATAATCAATTAACAAGTCTATCTTTCACTACTTAGGGTTTACTTACCCCGTTATAAAATTCAAAACTAGAGCGGACTGCGGAAGTCAATAATGAGCAATAAAAACCAAATAATGATGAGCTATAAAAAGTAAAGACCACATTCATTCTTCGTGTAAATCTCGCAGTTAACATGTTTATTATCGCTGTATATGACCATAATTAAGTTGTGATTAATCCAATGATAATGGCAATAATAAAACTACACGTAGAAGGAGAATTTTAAATAATAAATTTAATGTCCAAGGTTATTTTCAAAGTTATGATGATAACAGTAACGGATTAAACTACAAAAAGGATTATTTTCACATCGGTACTTGATAGCTACTTAGAAATAGATTGGAAAACGATTTCTAGAAAGTGGCAGACCTAAAATGGATACTTGTAGCAAATAACATCGTTGTATATGACCATAATTAAGTTGTGATTAATCCACCGAAAATGGTAGAAATAAATCTACTCACAGGAGGAGACTTTTTAAAGCCCAACGAACAGCACTAGATACTGTACAGTGGCGAAAATCTCACGATAAAATAAATAAATCTCATCAAAATATCGATTATCGGCGCTCTCATGGCCACAACCTAATAAATAATAAACAATTTCTTACAATAGAAAAAACAAAAACGGAAAATGTCAACAAAGCCTACTGAGACCGACTTCGAGTTAAAATAAATATTCAGCTTAACTTATCTTTACCACAAAGTCACAAGGTTCACTTTCAATTAATTCAGTAGCAAATAGAGTTGGCTGTCGTAAACCCTACTGCATCAACCGAAGCTATGTTGCAGTTTAAAAAATATTTCTCTTAAAAGTAATTTGTTGGTTTAAGAAACTATTTCGAGAATTCAACACAATTTATTTAAAGTTTCGTTTGTAATGTGTGCATTTTGTACGCTACGCTGTTGTAGGTTGCAATATAATCTAGCTTAGCAACAAATTTTATATATATTACTTGTAAATTGTAATAAGTTTTCGCAGAAATCTCGAACAGGGGACTTTATTAGAAAATACTCATAAATTTAGTAAGACATAACTTCAGCCTTGTGTTTCCTGAAGGTTTAGTCAGAGGAGTATATGTCATGGATCAAGAGATTAATCAGGCACTAAATATAATGCCCGGGCATTATGAATCTAGTTAAGTCAAATCGGGCAATGTAATGAATAATGATTTAAACTTCTATATCAATCACAATCATTGTCTGGTCATTATGAATTTTGCTACGTAACGGTTGGGCAATTTGATAATTATGGTCAATGAATTACTACAAGAGCGAGCGAAATGAGCTTGGTAGCTTAGAGCACCCCGACACGGATAGGTTCGGTTACTTTAGACCATTCAGACAGTAATAGGAGCCCCGCGCAGCGGGCCTCCATCGACTTTCTTGCTTAACTAGTAATCGTACTTATTATTCTATATTTAAACTAATGTCAACATTAAAATAGTTAAAAAAAATATATTTTTATTACCCGGCCCAATAGGTAATGGGCATTATTCAGAATGCCCATTATGGTCAATAGAATTATTTCAATAGTTTCAATTATCATATTGCCTACTCATATTGGGAATTTTTCAAATTGTCCGGGCATTATGATTAATGCCGTATTAATCACTTGGTACATAACATATATATAGTGCACCCACATTTCAGCAGTTACACACAAAAAATAATGATTTTCCATACAAAGCTGTCGTCAGCTAACCAAAACGTGTATGGGAGATACAGTTTTTTTGAGAATTTCCTATGTTTTCCTAGGAGAAAGTTGTTCTTATACATGGGCAGAAGTAGATTTTAAAATATAATAAATCCTTTGCGTTACACGCTGTATTTATGTTTAGTAAATCTTTTTCTATTTTCGTTTTCCTCTGAAAAATAACGCCTACTGCAGACCGTTTGACTGTAGCCGAACTGTAGCTTATAGAATATAGATATGTACGAGCCTCTAGCACAGGCCTTTATAAATTCTTCTCCGCTTCATTCAATTGTTTTCTTAAATAAAGTCCGCATTACTAGCAGATCTCGTCGAGCCCATTAGTATCACAGTTCCTGATATGGAAAGCTTCTTGTTTTACGCTAAGAAACTGTTGGTAGATCCTTAGGAAGTTGATGTTGTTTTTATTCAGATATGAAAGGTAGAAAAGAAGGTTATTTGTTTTCTTAGTGTAGCGGAAACGTTTACTACTGTTTTGTAAGTGAAGTAGAAACTGAAAGGATTTTGAAGAGTAAGCGTCTTTTGGAGCTGTCTTTTTCAAACAATGTTCAAAAAGAAAATATTTTAGTTAATTAAAAATTGTATGTTTGTATGTATCTTTCTAACCCCGTAGGAAAAAACCGCCTTTCCTACTTCCTGTTACGTCGGTCACAATCTCAAACACCCAAAGTACAACCCTTATCTGGCTTATCCCACCAATACCACTCAATCATCTTTTATAGTATGGCATTTAACCCAACAAAGATCATATCTTGCACATTAGACTTACCAATTACTCCCGAATCCTTACCAGATGAATATTCTTTGATACCGTTAAAATCCTCTCCCCTCCCCTCGCCTCTCCCATTTCTAACCCCTAAATGGGATCTAAATAGGATTTAAATAGGCTGAGGGCTTGTAGATGTCGCATTAGAGACCAACGATACATGTTCCTGGCCTGCGATGGTGTGCATTCCCTAGAATTTCCAATTACAGCCTTATTGGGCCATTGGGTATTGTAAGGCGCGCTGTAAGGCTGAGTGTGGAGGGGGCGACTTTTTTGACGCAGGTCTTGAAAATCCAGAGGCGTCTTGTCAATGATCTGTAGTTGAACATGATGCTAATTGCGGTAAAAATGTTGATGAGATTAGAAAATTAGTTTAGAAGCTAAATGCTGTTTTGTATTCATCGCTTCATCGTTACACTGATAGAAGTACTCTCTATAATATTAAGTACTTGGATGTCTATCCCCACTCTCAAAAAGCATTTGATTTGAAGCCAGGGGACATCATTTGATTTGAAGCCATCTTCATGGATTTTTTCTAAATACTCTCAGACACAAGCCCTGAAGTAACTAGATTTCCATGTGACTTACTTTTGCACATGTTTTAAACACCTGAGCAACTACTTTCTATCAAATTGCATTTCACATGCATGCACCCATTTAACGTAGTCACATTAATATGAGTTGAATAATTCCTTTGCGATTAGTCGCAGGTGAGAACGCAGCTTAATTTTCAGATCGCCATTCAATGAAAGGGATAAAGTATTAGTTGGGTACTGATTAAATCTTGTTTTAGTAATAGAATCTAGGAATTAAAGCTGGTATAGATCATTGGGAACGTTGCGAATCGATTAAAGCGAACGTTTATTACTTGTACGCAATAAAATTGGCTAAAAAGCACACCCTAATTATAATGTCTAATTCGTTTTTGTTAATCTTTTTTAGTGATGTGCAATGGTAGTTACTTCGTGTTCGTTCGATTGGTTTCATGTTAGTAGCAGTACTCGAATACGTCCCGTTTATTATCCCTATTTTCCGGGTAACAGGCAGATAGTAGCTTGAAAGAGATTAAATTGAAAATACATCAAACCAATCAATAAGTAATCAATCATCAATAAATATAGGTAACTATAACGATAAACTTTATGAGAAGATTTTTTCCCCATATCATCATCATCTTCCTGGCCTTGTCCCATGTTACTTGGATTCGGCGCAACACATTTTTTCTTCCATACCGTTCTGTCAACTGTCATGCTTTTGCTGACTCTCTTTTCTTTCATTTTACTCCTGAAACAGTCCACCTATCTTGATTCTTTGGCCGTGCCTCCCTCTTTATCCATCTTCATTTATAGAATAAAGAATTTTCTCCAAATAATCCCTACTTTATTTTATTCTTTCTAATAATACAAGCTACATTATCCTGCGGGATATATCCCCATAAAGACTCAAACACTATCACTTAAACCTTACAATGCCGGGGCCCATATTTCCTACAATCCAAAACCCAGGGCGTGACTCCATTCCCTCTTGCGGCCCATATTAGGCGTTAGGCAGGGCCCATTTAGCAGCTAGCGACAATTAAGGCTTTCCCTAGTGAGATCACGAGCGTTATTAGCATGTTTAGTTTTTGTTTCACGGTTTTAAAGTTATGGTATGCTATGGTGAAATGTTAAAGGCTTTTTGAAATAGTTTTTGATATAGTCAGTGATACGGTTAGAGCTTTCGGTCATTTTATGTCCATTTCGGGGTCTGTGAATATAATAATATGTAACTGTTTCTGGAGTTCTGGACTGCTACTGAATGAAGAGGCAGAAGGTTAAAGAAAGAAGGAACAAAGAATGGATTGAAAGAGCAGGTAGTGAATAATACTATAATGATTGACAGAAGGAAAGAAATAAATGTATTGCGCTGACCCCAAGTAATATCGAACAGGGGCAGAAAGATGGAAATGATAGTTTTAAGTCAATATGTGTATTTTCCAGGACGTGATGTAAAATTGAAAAACCGTTTTTATAGTTTGGTCTTTCCTGTAACATACTAAACTGGCGTAAAATTATCTTCATCCTAAAATATTTTAAATATATTTGTCATGTTTTTTCATGTTCAAGTGTTTTTTCTTAAGCCTTATTTTATTTATCTGCCTGGTAACAGGTAAGTTACGATATCAGTTCCGTGAAAGCTCTTGTTTTTCCTCCACAAAGATTTTATCGGAGTTAGAACGAATTCATATAGTAAATCTAAAACTTATGTTTATGCTAAGAGGTGAATAATATAGTACTTTGTATGCACCTTTGTTCCTTAGCTATTGGCGCTGGAAGTAAACACTGTCATCCTTTGGGAATTAGTATTTTATGGGAATTGTAACACTATTGGTATTATACAGAGGGAATTTAATGGGATTTGTAACACTATTGGTACTGTACAGGTTGAAGAAACACTGTACGGCTGTTCTGTGGGTTGAAATATTGTACTTAAATATTGTATTTAAATATTTGATGTACCTGCGGATATAGTGATGCTATTGATTTGCATAGTTTCATATATTCTTATACCTGTCTGCTAGGGCTTTTCTCATTTTAACTTTGAATATAAAATGTCTTGCAACACAGAATAATTAGAGGTGTTCAGCCCTGCGACCAGTCATCCCTTTTGATGTTCTCATGGCTATTACTTCAGGAGTTAGGACACTGGTTATATTTTTCTTAAGTAATAAAACCATACCGCAATCATCAATCCTTTAACCATTCCAGTAGATTATTGCTGTACCATAGTAATTATCATGACTGTTGGTTAGGAGATCTTCATTCTGAAGTAATTTTATTGTTAATAGGTTTGCACACTATATTTCGTTCTTATTCTTAGTTAACCTAAATGTCATCGTCAGTATAATGACTGGTCGTTTCCTCCAACATAAGCCATGACTTTGCATCGTAAACCCAGCGTCCAATTAACATGAATACATTTTTATTACATATAATTCAATTGCTTCTTGCAATGAAGATAAAAATTGCTTAAGACCCTTACTCCGCTTTAGTGTCTACGTAAAACTGTTACTTACTAAAAGCTAACTCCTTAGTAACGGCTTAGTTAAAAGGGTTTGTAAAAAAAAAATGATTGATTCATGTACATTATATGACGATTATTGGCTGCGCTTGTCGCGTACAGACGTGCCCACAAGCAATATTTAGTTGAAATAAATAAATTATTAATAATAGTGACCTCCTTAGTGTATTGGTAACTTTGCACTTTTAGTTTAGCTTAGTATGTGTGTATTTACAAACTATGAACAGTTAAAAGTGATTTAGTGTATAAAATGGAAAACAGACCCTCGAATTCAAGGGGGCCAGTGCTCTCCTTTGCTTCGCCTGTGACGGCGCCACCTGAAATCGTCACTACGCCCGAGATTCAAAAATGGATGTCTTCTATTGAGTTGCATCTGAATGAAGTCTGCTCTATTGCCGCGGATGGGAAACTGAATTCTGAGCAGAAAATGAAAATCGCAAACCTTTGCCGTAAAATAGGATCCGGTACCTCACAAATGGCAGTACTATACCAGTCACTGAAGGCTAGATCACTTCTAATGCACAATGCGGTTGAATCCCTTACTGAAAAGTGTGACCTGTCAGACCACATTATGGAACTAAAGAAGACGATACAGGACTCAGGTACTGCGGAAAATGTCTCTTTTGCCGAAATGGTAAAAAAGGGAGCAAATAACTTTATTCGCCCCAATAATTTAAGCTCGGTAGCAATTTATCCCCAAGATAAATTGAAATCGAGTGACGAAACAAAAGACCTCGTGAGAAAGATCATACGCCCGGAGCAAATGAAACTGCATGTTCGTGGTGTCCGGAAAACAAAAAACGGAGGCGTAATTATCAGCACCGAGACCAAACATGACGCTGATAAAGTAAAGCAAGCAGTCCAGCTCTCTACTTCAGGACTTATCGCCGACGAACCCAGCAAGCGCAAACCCCGGATCGTGGTCTTAGGAGTGCCGACTTCCATGTCTGAAAATGAGGTCTTCAGATGCATTTTTGAACAAAATGTAGCCGACAAGTTTGAAGAAATGTCCTTAGAATCCTTCCTGGCCTTGGTAAAATTAAGCCACAAATCTGGGAAGAGAGATGCGTCGACCTGCAACTACGTCATTGAAGTACCAGCTGATTTACGTAAAGCCCTAATCGCTCAATCGAGACTTTTTATTAATTGGACGTCCTGCCCTGTCAGGGATTTTACACTGGTCACTCGGTGCTACAAGTGCCATCAGTATGGTCATGCAGCAAAAACGTGCAGAGAGGTCAACTCGACGTGTGGGCATTGTGGTGAAACAGGGCACTCGATGACAGAATGCGCGAAGAAAGCTGATGTACCAAAATGTGCAACTTGCTCACGCTTTAAAAAGCTCAGCAGTCATAAAACAGGAGATCCTGAGTGTCCTGCAAGGAAGATAGCGGAATTCAGATACATCAACTCTGTCGATTACGAGGGCGCCTAGAGCGTCACACTCAAGGCCAGACTTCCGTGTTTAACACGTGATGCCGACTCAACAAGAACAAGCCACTGCACTGACCTACTTCGCCTGGATTTGTTGCTGTCTCAGGAAATTTGCCGCCGTTCGTACTTTGGCTTGAAAACATTTTGCAATAGTGGTTAACCCAGCTCAAATATCTGCTGACGCTCAAAGTTCGTTGTCCGTGTGTGTAAATAATTAAGTGCAATCAATTTAACGTTATCTAAGCTAAGTTAGGAATCATATGTTTATCATTATTAATAGAATTTAATTTTATTCTGTTTTAGTAATTAAGATTATCAATAAATCAAAATATCTCTGTCACTATTCTAATGTTAAGAAAATATTGTAAAATTCCTTGTCCTTCCAATTACATTGTTTGAGCCCCGCCGCCTGTGATACAGGATTACCTAGTACAGGCACCTAACATTGTTGTACCCACTTTATATATAAGACCTATTAGTATATTTTACCAATTTCAAGTTTGAATAAAGATTATTATTATTATTATGGTTTTTAAATTTTAGTTTCTCAGGTAAGAACCTGGTGTTTTTATAGGATATCACGGGTGTGAACCAAGGTGAAATCCTAATTTTCTATTTGAACTGGTAAATTGTTTTGTACTGCAGTGAAATTGTAATCTAAATCTAACTGTAAAAATTTTCTTACTATTCGGCAAGTGTTTAATATGGCAGCTTTTTGTAGTGTTAGGTATGTGTATTTTGATAGATTGAGAACATTAAAACTATTGTATATTTGTTTCGGAATAACACCTGTTGTTGATATTACTATTGGGACTATTGTAACTCTATTCATTTTCCAAACTCTGGTAATTTCTTCTTGTAACTCTGTGTACTTCCTAATTTTTTCCGTGATCGTTTTTTGTATATTATTAGTGTTTGGGACCGCTATATCTATTATGTATGTGTGTTTGTTTTCTTTATCAACAAGTGTTATATCTGGTCTGTTGTTATAAATAGTGTGATCTGTAATTATTGTGCGGTCATAATATATTTTGTACAGTTGATTTTCTAAAACAGCTCTAGGTGAATATTTGTAATATGGAGTGTACGGATCCTGCATGAGTTTAAGTTTGATTGCAAGTTTATTATTATTATATTATTATTATTATTATTATTTGTGAATCATGTTTTTTTTTCGTATGAATACCTTTGCTTTAAAAAAAAAAAACAACACGATATTTTTTGGCTTCTTTTGTTAACTTCTCCAAAACAACGAAACTGTCCCAAAGTAGGTGCAATGTTGATATTCTGGCACTGAGCGGACGCATGGCCAGTACTGCGCTAACATTGGGGAATATTTATGCCTTAGGTGGCGCGAGCAATTTCATAAGTACGTTATTATGGCAAAAATGATATATTTTACGATTATTGTTTTCTATTATTGTGAAATAAATAGATATTTACGTATTAATTGTGCTGTAAAGTGGTTGTTTATAGGTTTTAGGGAAGGTATCATTAGGTTTAATGGCAGTGGTTTTCACAATGTGTGTAGATTTTTGGGCTTTGAGAATTATTTGGCGACTATTACCAGCTGCATTTTTATAAGATCAGATAGAAAGTATAACAATACAAATTAAGCGTCTGTATGTAATATCAAAATGACAATGTTTTATTGAATGCATCTGAAAGTATATGTTACTAATAACAAATACGCCATTTTTAAGATTTGTATCTGTCTGTTTGTTCCGCGTAATCTTCGAAACGGCGAGATCGATTTTGACTTGACTTTCATTGGTAGATAGCTGATATTATAAAGAGTAACATAGGCTACATTTATTTTGGAAAAATATATAGGGTTCCGCGTAAAAAAATAAAACCCTTAATTATTTTTTAGTTTTACGGGTTTGACACGGATGAAGTCACGGGTAACAGCTAGTTTTTATATACATATAGCTTCAAAAATATGACATATAATTTTAATCGTATGAGCATCGAATTAATCGATTATCTATTATATTAATCGGTTACATAAATTTTAAGACCGTCGTCAACACTTGTGAAATGTAACAATTTCAAATACGTTCAAAGCCGAAACAAACGCATATAACCGCAATTACACTTAAACTCGGCTTCCAAGTACACAGTACCCAAAACTAAAGTAAATCAACTGGTTAAAAACTCCGTGAATCAACATAAAAAAATATACACCTATATAATAATTGGCAGTTGCTGCGTTGAAATGATGATTCGAAAGGGACGGCGAATATGAAGATACTGATGATGAAGATGATTAGAAAGAGACAGACGATACAAGGGTAATAAACGCGGTATAACGTGAGAGACTGGGTTTGTTCGCAAGCTGAGCATTAGCGTCAATAAAAATCATTTCGTTTTTTTGGTTTGAAGTAAGAAATGGGTTATTTACAACTTCGATGAAAGTCAGTCTGTAAGATTTGTTTTGTTTCTTTTCATGTATTGTGTAATGCTGAGTTTCTATAAGTCCCGGCTTCTTCTTGATGTCTAACACTGAACTGCTTGAACGACTCTTATTCTTGTACAGAAAAAATCTTCGGTGATGAAAAAAATGCTCTTGAAAATTCATTCAACCAATCACAGCAGATAACGTGTTCTTGACAATTTGTCACATTAATTCTGCGATAATTTTGAGCTGGGAAACTCGGGGTTAGTGTTTTATTATTCTTTAATGTTATATACGCTAACTAGGACTACCTAGGTAGCGTATATAACATTAAAGAATATATTTGTATATTTTTGTGTATTTGTTTGAGAATGTATTTGTTTTAGTAGTGGTTCTAGAAGCATTCCGCAAAATGCAACGATCTGACAGTTGAACGATTCAAAACAATAATTAAGAATGTTTATCGAACAAGTTGTACGAACAAATTCAGATCAATAGGTTAGCGTGTTCCTTCTATACTTAGAGTCAGTAATTTGATGTTATAAATCTTGCACGAACGAGCATTATGTAACATGAACCACTATAACCACAACGTTTTTACTATCAAACAAAACCTAAAATTTATACACAAGAAACGCTAATTTTGCATACCTAACAAATTAATAAGAAAAAAATCTACAAATCCTCATAGTTTTAAAATCCGTGCGTCATTCTTTGATGACTCCTACCACACTTTAGCAATCAAAATTGGACTTTAGTCCCGAGAATTTAAGGTTTCAATTAAATTGTATTTTGGGAACCGTCCGCTATTGGTTGTGAGGATGACTTTTTTTTCTGCTCAGGCCTTTTTATAAGCACGGGATGATGGTTAATGAGAGGCTTGGTAATTTTGGCTGCAGGAGTGTGGGGGAAGGAGGGGTAATTATAGTGGCAGGCTGTGTCATTGTCTGTCTGTATATCTCTGTTCTAACTCGTAACGATATTGAAAAAAATATGGAATTTTTTGATTCTCAGTTTCTGTGTTGATTGAAAATGAGGTTTCGGGTGAATTTTCGGTTTTATGTTTCTGTCTTAAGGTTTTATATTATGGCGATTATGTTTGTGTTATTTGTGGTGCGTAATGACTGTTTCCTGAGGTTTTTATCCCCACTAAGATGATCTGAATGTGTTTCGGAGAATTATTGACGGATGGCTGTCCAATGAGGTGACGAATTGCCGCCATTTCATTTATTTTTCATTTCAATTTATGTAAATCTTTAGGATCTTAGGACAAGGCCCGACTACTGACTAATCTTGATAAATAAGGCAAGGTGTTAAGGTTGGAATAACTTCAATTCATACTCCTGCAAGATGTCAAACAGCTGAACATAGTGCCAAAAAATAAGTAATTAACTAAGTGATTATTTTATTCGTATTTTGATTCTCTAGACGTTTCTGATTACACTTTAGCAAAGTTACATTTGATATTTTCAACTATGAAGTGAACGTACTTTTAATAAATACCGAATCAATGCAAGTGTAGAGTCAAAGTGTCCGAGGAAACAAAAAACATAAAGTAAGCCATGCTTTGAAACATATTTATAACCTAAGGCTTAATTCCAAATCACCCACTGAAACATTTTTCACCTCTCCAAATAAATCCTCGATTTACTATTAAAACATCACAATGATGAATAAGACCGATTACATAGATGCTGCCTCTAGAATTAACCTCAAAATATTCTTACGCCCAAAGCTTTTACTCATCTTTTTAAAGTTGGTAATGAGTAATAGTCGTACGGTATGACTGATGACTTCAAAGTCTCGAATAGTGGTGATAGATAGATCGAATTAAGTTCTTTTTTATGTTTTTTTGCTGTTCGTAATCACCTAATCACTGGTCCTGTGATTATTAATTGGTCTTGTTCTTTGGCCTAGTGGTAAAAAGAATTTGGCCGCTAATGCGTCTGCGATCGGTTGCTGTTAAGGGAACAATTAGATCAGACTTAAGTTTATTGCAGTGAGTTTAATTTGGCGTTATTGTTCCTAAAGTTGCTGTTAATCAAGATATCAAAATTACGTTCTTTTTCGTCTTCTAAACGTCCGGTAAAGATTATAAATTGCAAACGTTCTATTTTCAATTTGACTTCAGAAAACCGTTATTTTCTTTAGCAATTAGTCTTGCACGTACGAACGTTACATGTACGAAATACATACAATTCACAAAACACAAATTGTAGACACAGAAAAAATGTAAAATAATTGTGACGAAACGTCATTATTTGAGAACCGAATGATACATCGCTAGGTATGTTAATAGGGGCCCGAAACCCAGCCATGTAATTTTGTTTCATATCATTACTGTGGCCATCGAGGGATCCGAACGGATAATGGCAGCTGAGAAAAAAACAACAATAATTACTTTAAAAAAACTACCCGCCATCTTTGTCTAGCGGTCAGTTCTTTTTTTGAAGTTTTGCTTTTATTATAGGCTTTTTTTATGGTAGTCGTTGCATTGTTATTTGTCATTTCGTTATGGGCTTATGAGTTCTGTCATCGGTGTAGCGGTATTTGTTTAGATTTATGTTGTAGGTTTTAGGTCATTCTTTATGAAGGTTTTAATCTGTGACCTTGACCTATCTTTATCAAAGACATGTCGTATTGTAGTTTTTAGTGGGTCTTCTTTTCGAACGGGCAGAGTATCATGTAGCTACTAAAAGGCATGTATAGCATTTCGGGCTTAATTTATTCTTCTTCTTTAGATCGAGAATGGGTTGCTTTACCTATCTAAGTTGTAATAACAAATGAACATATTTTACTAATATCCAAAATTTTATATCTTCCTAACATTTTTAAGTCCCACAAAACAATATCCAGCCTGTATCTCACGCATCTAATCACCTACTCTATCGACTGACGGATCGACCTTTTTTATCCAAGCTTCACAAAAAATGATCCTCGGACGCTACTCCGAAACTTAATTCGACAATAATAAACCACAAATTTCTTTGTAATGACACGTTTGAGGCCAATTTTGAGATCCGAAAATCAAAGGACGATGGGACGAATGGGTTGAGGTCAGATGTGAAAAAATGGTAGGTAAATGTAAAATAAAAAACTTATGTCAACTTGCCATCTTGTCTCGACAGAATCACAATTTATCTTTTGACTTTATATAAACATATACGTTAGGTGTGCTCAAATAAAAAAAAATCTATGAATTAAAAATAATTTCCAAAATATTGCAAAAAAATTAACAACTAATGCCTAATGATTGACACTAAGCATTAATTGATGTATCAGATAAAATAAATATAAGATCAGATTAGATTGACAATAAAATTACAAACATGTTCCAAGCGTGTAGGTTGTCTGTGACATTGCTTTAAAATTATAAAGTTGAATATAAAAAATTAAAGCTTGACAGGGTCTTTAATTACAATCAAGTCACGCTTGTGATCACAGAAAGGCAAAACAGAGTTAGATAATGTTTGCAACAGTAATTTAAAAAAAAATTTTGGCACTCCTAAAAATTGCTATAACAAAACGGAATAGAACATTTCTTTAAAACTAACTAAACAAAGTTCGTCAATGCCTTTAGTCTATTTAAACGATGTTCTCGGAATGCCTTGGGGAAGTATATTTATAATTAAAAAAATCTTTTTGGTACAGATGTTTTTAATTTGAAGACCAAGATATAACCTAGCGCAGGTAAGGCATATCATTATCCCAATGGTATGTGACATGCTACACCCAGGAAGAGAATTATCTCAGTAAAAAGAGCTAGACGTACCTACTCGTTTGTCTAACATTGTAGGCTATAATTTAAGTAATATTTACTTTAATCCAAGCATCGCGTGATATGGTAGCCGTATTTAATAGCGTCTTTTCGAGAAATGACCGGTTAATTTGGTCATTTGTTGCGAATGTAATTTTGATGACGACATTTTTAATTCGATGGATGTTCGTCCTCAAAGAAACTACCCAGCCTCTTTTATGACAAACATAATTTATAGTCAGTAAAGGAAAAAGCACGAAACATATAAGAAGAATAAACACAATACTTTTTTATTTCACTTAACGTATTTGTCAACAGCAAGAGCAAAGATTATTATTTAAATTAATTTCTATGCAAATTGAATACTAGTCCTGATGTAGTTTTTGCTGGATGAATTTATTTCATTGCTCTATGATTGTTTGTTAATAAAAATAGTCGTTTACTTTAATTCTCAGCCAACAATTTTTAGTACAATAATTGTACTAAAAATTGTTCTTCAATTTGCTTTAGTTTAAGTGCGATCCATGAATGAGTCTTGCATCCGCTTTCATCAGGATGTATGAATTTTTATCTTAGTTAGAAGCATCATGACGTAGGTTAGAAAAAAAAAATGGTTAGTTTTACGGTGTGATTCTGTTTGCGTATGAGTGCGATAAATTAAAAAAAAAAATCTTTAGGAAGACACCAAAGATCATGAAAAAATTATCGTAATCGATTCTTGGAACATGATGCAGTTCTGTGATAGGTCTCAAAACTATCAACCTTTGCAACACTTTTGTTGCCTCTACTTATTTTCATTTCAGGATTTGCACCATAACGTAGTTTTTAGCATACCTTCATTAGAAATTGCTTTTTCTAAAATTGATCTCAAATGTACGCCATCATGGAAACATGTTCCCAGACCATTAAAATACAAAGTGTTCTACCCGACCCCGAAGAACTTGGTCATATTAATACGGTTTTAGTATTCAAGTTTAATAACATTACGGCTCTTTAAGACGGTACATTTAGGGGCTGAGCACGGATGGAGGTAGATGTTATAACCGGTTTTTTAATTTTCTTTTTTTGTCATTTCAGGTACGTAATTGCTATGGCGATAGTGATGCGGTTTGCGAGAGTGGACTGTAATTCGTTGGATTAAATGCGAGGATTGATTGGTTTGTATGTATTTTTTGATGTTTCAGAGAGTTATATGAAGTATCGTAATGTCCTTTGTGATCCAAGTAGCGCCTCTTATCTCGGCAGTAATCAACTATTTCATTGTGTAGGACAGAAGTCTAGATCTAATTCAATTTTCTTACTATCATCAGTCGGCTATAAACAATGAATTTGTATTATTTTCTACAGTCATAGCTTTGATACAAAAATTAATGCTAGCTTTGTACCTCGATTAAGAACTTTTCTGCTCGCTTGAACAAATTCTTTTTAATTTTGCTAACCAATAACCATAACCTTCAACTTCAAACCGTGTGACTTGACTAATTAACGAGTAAAATAAAAAACCAACCGATTGGTCACACACCTTGATTTAAAGGCTAAACCCGTATATTTCATGGTGTACAAAAATATCTAATTACCTATATTTTTTGTATAGATAGTATTACAAACAGAAATTACCGATTCAGTCACGGCATTTACTTAAATATTTCAACTCTAACAAATAAGTTTCATGGGAAACCAGGTAACTAAAATGGCCGCCGTCAAATAACGGTAACGTATTCGATTGATTTCTTTATGGCCAAATTGTTTTTGATATTTTTTTATGATTCGTTAAGGGGAAGACGTTGGTGTGATTGTGGGCCTAAGTTTCTGTGATTGTTGTACAGATTGTACATGAACTAACCGTTTACTAAATAATAATATATTTCATGGTGTTTAACAATCTAGAGTTCATGGACTAAATTGAAACTAAAAAATTGTTTATTATTAATTGAAAAATTCATCACAGTTAATTAAATAAAACTAATAAAAACGAAATAGGTATGAGTCACAAATAGATATGGTGTTAAAAATATCGACGCTCTACAACTAATATAAATATTACCCTTATAAACTAGGTTTACCCTACCCAAAAGGAAAACTCTACTCAACCCCATCTTTACCCCACCTCTTAGCCCCAAAAACACAACCATCGCCTTAACAGAAGCGGCATGCTCAAACACGTTACAGACATTATAAATTCGTTACCCCTGTAACCTAACTCAGTAATAGATCCGTGGCACACATCGTCAATATAATTGCTACAGAAATCCGTGGCTTACATCGTCAATATAATTGCTACAAATTGCTATTAATGATCGATACTGTGTTGATGAACTCGATAGTTGTTGAAGAGTTGTTGTGAGTTGTGTAATAGGCTGTCATTTCAAGGGTTGAGTGTTGATTGGGCTTTTAGCATTCTTGTGGAGGCGCCGTTGATTAGAAGGATTTTGCTTGGTAGGCCTCTGATTTTTTAATGGTTTTTTGCTTGTTCGAAGAGTAGTTTAAATTAATACTAAACTGTGATTTCTTTGAAGGTCATTAATCTTTTTTGTAATGTTGAGAGATTCAATAAAAGGCAAATATTTGGAGAGCTGATTGGGAAAACGTTATTGGTAACATACTGTGATTAGACATAGATGATTCCTGATCTGATATCATTACTAATGATGGTATTTTCCTTATCTATAGCAGGCTAGAATAATATTGAAGTAATAAATACTATAAGCTCCACTACACTAGCTTTATTGAGATCATAGATAGGCAGCAGATAAAGTACACTCAAGATTCTGCAACAAATTGTCATTCTAAGGTCATTTGTTTTACAATTAAACAAGAAACGCATTCAGTTTACATGCAAACCTAACTACAAAACCAGAAGTCATTATTTTAAAACCTATTCATTGAAATTCCTAAGAGATAGCTTAAAGAGCCGATACAGTTTCCATGAACACATAATAAGACAAAAGTCGCCTGACGTACATGCGATAAATTTCAAAATTTGCATAAGACTGAACCGTTTGCTTAGCTCTACAGTGTTTGCGAAATTGGGATTTGTTGAGGTTTTAGAAACTTGTTTGTTTTTGTTTTTACCCTATATGGCCTGTTTATGGGTAACCCTATTTATAGGTGGAGTAAGAAGTAAAATTGGTAGAATATATATTTTTGGAATACAATTTATTTGCTCTCTGTTTGAAAAGTTTTACGATTGTAAAGCGCATGCTCAGGATATGGCCTTATGAGATATTTTTCTCTTTCTGCTATTTATATGGCTCTTCTTAGTACACATGATAAGGCTTCCTTGAAGGTATGCACTAATTATAACATTTTCTTATTTTTCGTGCTCAATTTCATTAAACGCTACGTACCTAGCTAGGCTAATCCTTTTGCATATAAATTATTATTATTATTTATTTATTTATTATTAAAGGTCCTAATTAAACAAATCTATGAATAAGTTACGTTTATTAACGATAGATTTATGTAATAAAGTGTCTTCCGGAAGCATCTCTGCAGATGGTCACTCTTTAAAATAAGACTGTAAATATCTAAGCGCCGCTGTAAAAGCCTCAAGATTTCCCAATCATTAATAGGTACCGACTATTTAATTGTTAAGTCGTATTTTCTTGAAGACCTTCCTTTATCTAGTTCCTGGTCTCATTCAATCTACCTAGCAATTTCCCAACTACATACAGTAAAACTATTTTGTTAACGTCTCTCGGCAATCATCGCATTTCCGAATACAAACGAATGCTACTTTCCATGTCCATCAATTATTAGATTCATCGTGTATAATCATTTGAATTCAGAACTTAGTACTTAGTTTTGATTTCCGTGTGAAATATATAGAGCTGTTAAAATAGCAGCTTTAGCAGTTTTCCTCTCCCATTTTTTAAATATCATACATTATGTTAAAAGTGTATTAACAACTCTATATACTTCCAAGTTGACTGAGAGCGTCCGGTCTGCACCAAGTGCAAAAGGCAACTATTAGAAACCCGACGACTGACTAACCACGAAGTTTGCCGAGGGACATTAAGAAAATGATTGTACTGTACCTATATTTGGGTCGGCTTCCAATCCAACCCGAATCCCGATGCAGCAGAGTACCAGTTTATTTCAAAATGGACTACTGCATATGACCTCCACAATCAGACTGAGTTCAGTCACACTGTTACCGCTAGGCAAATTTTCTGACTACTGTTACGACTGTCAAAGATGTAAAAAAGGCAGTAGAGACCAACAACTTAAGGCTTATATATTCCCCCGCCCGCTCGGAGCCAGTTATATCAATATTGAACCTCCTTTTAGACAGTTTTGTTTCCAAAATATTCTTTGATTTACATGCTGTTTCTGTTATGAAGAAATTTTAGCCATGAATTATTCGATGTAAACATATTTTTAAATATAAGAAATCGTCCTAGTCGTTTTGGAGGAGTATCCAAAAGTAGCGAAATAATATCGTGTTGTTAATAATTTTTTCAAAACAAAACTATTAGTTACACGAAAAGACCAAGTTTCACAAATAATGTACATACTTGTATCAATAATACAACCTTTTTTTTTTCAAACCTTTTCGTAGGAGTATGCTTGAGAAAATAACCGTTTTATGGCAGTAAAGCTGTGGAAGGCTCTTAACATGCTTTCTAAGACACGGAGGTGTCTACGGTATGTATGTAATGAGTGATCACATCCACGGACCCGGCATCCGGAACTGGAGAAGCGTTGCTTAACCTTGACGATCCCATCTGGCTCTTATTACTTACCCACGAGTTCCTCCCAATTCGACCAATTCTCAATATTGAATATTATTTCTAAAATAGTCGTTAATAGCAATTTTAGGTAATTCGTTTTTTCTGTGCGGTGGAGCCTTAAAAATAATATTTATGAATTAAATTAGCAAAAACAAAATATAAAACAAGGACACCATTTTTTTTGTTTCTGTTTATACGAGCTCTAATAAAAAGTCATCCCACGCAATTTTCTACTATTATGGTAGATTTGTATTAAAATATTGGTACACAATTTATACCTCCTGCTGTCATTAAAATAAGTTTTGTTGGAAGTTTCGGCGCGAATATTGTGTGTCTTATTCTGCGTATGATACAAAGTGTTTATAGTAATAGTCATATAAAAAAATATGATTTAAACCATTAAAATCAACTACTTTTTATTTTGGCTTCTTTAAATATACTATAACATTGAACTTAATTTTGACAACTTAAAATGCTTTTCGTTAGTTTTGTCCTGTATGACAGTCATCATTAAATATGCTATGCGGAGTACAAGTCTTCCCTCTCCCCTTTTTGCCACACAATTCTGTTTATAATAAAAAAACAGAATAGTTTAAAAACGTATATTCTATTTATTTTTTCTCTGCCAACCAAGATATTTCCGACCCTCGCGATTTTTTATGGTCAGTATTTTCCGATCAAGCTGCTGTATTTTCATTACTATTTTACCAACCGAATCTGCGTGTCCACCTAGTCTAACAATAAAAAGCCCATTCACAATAAATCAGGCACATTAAATCAGATATTCTTCTTAGATAATACTCCTGCTCGAATATTTTGTAGTTTCGAGATTGTCTTAAGAATTTTTTATAGCTTTTTTACGACTCAGATTCTACGATCGGCTGATTAGTTGTCTACCGAATAGAAGGTCATATAGTGCTGATATTATATATTTCAATATCGTTTTAATAGATTATTATTACATTTTAATTGTCGGTTTTTGGTTTTAACACGTTAAGTTTTAAAGATATGGTTTTTATTTATTATTATTATTAAAAATTATCTTGATTTCGCTTTCGTTTGAGATGGTCTTAGTGCTTCGATCAGTTTTCTTCGGAAGTAATTTTTGTTTTAATTGATTAGTTGTAGATATTTTAGTGTTTTTCAAAGACTAAATACCTATTTATCTATGTTTGACTATGTATTAGATGATACCATTAGCGAATTCTAAATAATGTGAAATATAAAACAGAAATCGCAAAATTTTTAGTTATAGCTGTAAAGTTCTCGACTATGTAAAATATGATCAGTTTTTGTTTGACTAGATTTTTATCTCACAAACAATAAAAGTAAAGAATTTATGCATCTGATGTAAGATTATCTAAACGGGAATGAGAAAAGTCCAAATTTTGTCGAAAATCTAGAATATTTACGACTAAATGAAATCGATGACTAAATAATTATGTCATGAAGATATCTAAATCTAGAATAAAAATTTGCTTCGATTAATCATTTGATTAGATTAGATTGCTATCCTTGAATCTCCATTTGGACAGAGTGAACATAGAAAATCTGCCTCGTTGGTCTTATACTCGTAGCTGCTACTGTTCAACATGAGGTCTTGGGTTCAAGTCCCGAATCGGGGAGAGTGTTATTAATTTTTTTCAGGGGCATGGGACTTAAGACGTATATATTCCCCAATGTTAACGCAGTACTAACCGTGCGGCCGCTCGGAGCCGGATTATCAATATTTAAAGTCCTTTTTTAACCGAATTACGAAAAAGGAGGAGGTTCTATGTTCGACTTCATGTTCGTTTGTTTTTGTGTATGTTCATCGAAATCTCCATCAATTGTGGACCGATTTTGAATTTTTTTTCTTTTTTTGCAAGTGTTTGGTTTCGAAGTTGTTCTCATTTTAATTTGGTGAAGATCCGATGAAGAACTTCGGAGATATACATCAGAATTCTTCAATAAATAACGGCAAATCTCTCGGGATAACTGCAATCGCGTGTCTGTTTATTGTTTATAACATTTCATACAAGTACGCTCTAATAAGGTACGCAGATGTGTACAGTTCACACTCTCATTTCACCATTTCAGTTTAACGATATTCGGGTAATCTATTCAGGCATTATAGGTACGTTACTTAACTACTTGCCTATAAGGTAGGTACAGTTAAGGCCACAAGTGCATTCACACTACCAAAACAGCAGAGGCAATTTTTTTTTTTCGCTGATGAATTTTAACTTTTCACGGTTAGAAGGTATAATCTATAATTTAATGTCAATGCAACATATTAAATCAGTTGTGGATAATTTAACTTCTTCTACAACAACTAGCCATTTGAGTTTTGGAAAAGTAAGAATGCACTTTTGACCCTTAACTGTACCTACGTTATTAAATTAATTTATTTTTGGAAGTCGGTGTCCATAACCCAAAAATTGGTACCTACCAAAGACTACTTCCAAAAATAAAGTTATTTTTCACTTTGGAGTTTTCTTATTTGGAAGTCGGTAGTATTTTCGGTAAAATGTTGATAGATATGAAAAAGTTCTAGCCATCAATTTTTCTGTGTTATAATATTTCATACATCCAAATCGTTTTGGAGTTCTTACACGAAAAAAACATGTTTTACAAATAATGTTTACATTAATCAATAATAAATATATATTTCTTTCAAACTTTTTCAAGTAGCCGTTACTAAGGAGTATGTTTTAGAAAGTAACCCTTGTACGGCACTAAAGCGGTGGAAGGCCCTTAAACAGAAGGAAAAATAACCATGCCGACCTACCTTTTAGTAGACATACTTCAGTATAACAAAGGTAAAGCCAGCATAAAGGGTCCAGTTTAATAAAGCTTTTAGGATAGTGTTGGGGCTCTGTAATGCATCGGGGATGTTAGCAGAAGCAAAAACAGATAGTTTTCAGGCGATAATGCGTAAAAGGACAGCATCCCTGATACACAGGATTCGGGGAAACGCAAACGGTATCCTAAACATTATTGCGGATAAACTAGACTGCCCTTTCCTGGGGTACGATTGCACATCGGCGGCTCCAGTGCAACGGGCAATAGGTATATGAACTGATTGAATTATTTGCAATTTATTTATTTTTGTTGTGTGGATGGATTATTGTTTTTAACATTATAAAATTATGTAAACTTACTAACATCGTCGTATGTGTATTACTAACAAGTTATGGATCCTGGTCCGAAATCAATGATTGAATTGAATAACCTTTCGGGGAATACAGAAGTGATCGTATGTCATATTTACTATGTGGTTTACTTTAATAACAGTAACAGTATACCAAGTAGTACCGCACCTGCCGTGATGAAACAACTGGCATACGATAATAAATTAATACGCCAGGAAATGTCGTAAGGCCTCATTTTCAAATCCTCCTATTAGGGGCAAAACGTATCGTTACTATCATTAATTCAGCCGACTTCGCCCGTCTCCCTGAGTGGCAGAGTAATGAGTTCGGTTACCTGCCGTCAACCCTAAGTGGTTGATTGTGGTGAAATTAACCTACGGATTACCGTTAAGTGGGCATTAATAGTCTGGCGTTAGGTGTTGAATATTTTCTGTTTCGTTGTGCAAAAGGATTAGTGAAGAAATATAAAAAAAAAGAAACATACCAAGATGACGATGACCTAGTTACGATTGAATGTCTATTGTGCTTACGAGAGAAATAGGTAGGTCAAACAATTGAAAACTATTGAAATATAAGGATCAGGATAGAAATTGACACTACAAGCATACAAGTATATATAATTAGATTTTCTGCGGTTACCGGCAGCCTAATTGCGTAAGTGATTTCGGCAAGGTAAAGAGTATGATCCCATAAAATAGTACGACATATTCTCTTTAAATATTTAGGTATTGCCAAAAAATATTGGCTTCTTTCGAAAAGAGTATCTTCGCCAATAAAAGTGTCTAATATTTTTTGGCAATACCTTATTATTTATAGAGAATTTGTCATACGCTTCCACGGTGTCATATCCTTTGCCTTGACGATTTCACTTACACAATAAGCTGCAGAGCTTATCCCAAGGGTACCATGTATTTTGCCGGCATAAAAAGTGGCCTATGGCGATCAGCGATAGTGTACCTTAGGGTCAGTAAAATAATTTTTCAACATAAACAGTCCATGATGTTCCCTTTGCACGCTGGGCTCCAGTCTTCTCTTTATGAGAATCTTCCCTAATCCTAGACCAAGTACTGATTGGGTGACAGTATTAACTGCCCTATTACTACAAGTACTTTATCAACTATTCATTGGAATGGATTTTATTAAGCGAGTGTTCCGTCAGAGAATGCTTAGAAGCTGGATATATTCCAACACCGGCAAATAACAATATGGCACCTGCATACGTCAAACGACCACACACAAACACATCCCGGATTGACACAAATACGCATAAAAACGTCGACCAAGAAGCTACTTATACCAAGCGTACATGAACTTTAGCCATCTTCATTCCGTCAGCGAATCACTATAAATAAGACAATTTGAATGTCGCTGACAAACCTGGGTTCATTGCTAGTGGAGTCACGATCCTTGATATGATGCAAACGATTACTGTGCTACAATGTTGCGTGTTTATTTGCTATTTTGAGGGGGTGATTTAAGTACGAAGGTATTATTAAAAGTAAAGAAAGTGTATTGGATACGGCTCCAGTAAGTGCTGATGAAAGCTATGTAGATGCAAAAGAAATCATCAACATCCTTTTGGCCGAAAGACGTTCACAAACATGACAACCAGTTGCGGAGACATAGGTCTGCTCAAGTGAAAAATTACTTTAAGTCGGTGTCCATAACGCAAAAATTGGTACCTACCAAAGAGTACTTCCAAAAATAAAGTTATTTTTCACTTTGTAGTTTTCTTATTTGGAAGTCGGTAGTATTTTCGGTAAAATGTTCTTAGATATGAAAAAGTTCTAGCCATCAATTTTTCTGTGCAAAAATATTTTATACATCCAAATCGTTTTGGACTTGTTACACGAAAAAACCATGTTTTACAAATAATGTTTACATTAATCAATAATAAATATATATTTCTTTCAAACTTTTTCAAGTAGCCGTTACTAAGGAGTATGTTTTAGAAAGTAACCCTTGTACGGCACTAAAGCGGTGGAAGGCCCTTAAACAGAAGGAAAAATAACCATGCCGACCTACCTTTTAGTAGACATACTTCAGTATAACAAAGGTAAAGCCAGCATAAAGGGTCCAGTTTAATAAAGCTTTTAGGATAGTGTTGGGGCTCTGTAATGCATCGGGGATGTTAGCAGAAGCAAAAACAGATAGTTTTCAGGCGATAATGCGTAAAAGGACAGCATCCCTGATACACAGGATTCGGGGAAACGCAAACGGTATCCTAAACATTATTGCGGATAAACTAGACTGCCCTTTCCTGGGGTACGATTGCACATCGGCGGCTCCAGTGCAACGGGCAATAGGTATATGAACTGATTGAATTATTTGCAATTTATTTATTTTTGTTGTGTGGATGGATTATTGTTTTTAACATTATAAAATTATGTAAACTTACTAACATCGTCGTATGTGTATTACTAACAAGTTATGGATCCTGGTCCGAAATCAATGATTGAATTGAATAACCTTTCGGGGAATACAGAAGTGATCGTATGTCATATTTACTATGTGGTTTACTTTAATAACAGTAACAGTATACCAAGTAGTACCGCACCTGCCGTGATGAAACAACTGGCATACGATAATAAATTAATACGCCAGGAAATGTCGTAAGGCCTCATTTTCAAATCCTCCTATTAGGGGCAAAACGTATCGTTACTATCATTAATTCAGCCGACTTCGCCCGTCTCCCTGAGTGGCAGAGTAATGAGTTCGGTTACCTGCCGTCAACCCTAAGTGGTTGATTGTGGTGAAATTAACCTACGGATTACCGTTAAGTGGGCATTAATAGTCTGGCGTTAGGTGTTGAATATTTTCTGTTTAGTTGTGCAAAAGGATTAGTGAAGAAATATAAAAAAAAAGAAACATACCAAGATGACGATGACCTAGTTACGATTGAATGTCTATTGTGCTTACGAGAGAAATAGATAGGTCAAACAATTGAAAACTATTGAAATATAAGGATCAGGATAGAAATTGACACTACAAGCATAAAAGTATATATAATTAGATTTTCTGCGGTTACCGGCAGCCTAATTGCGTAAGTGATTTCGGCAAGGTAAAGAGTATGATCCCATAAAATAGTACGACATATTCTCTTTAAATAATTAGGTATTGCCAAAAAATATTGGCTTCTTTCGAAAAGAGTATCTTCGCCAATAAAAGTGTCTAATATTTTTTGGCAATACCTTATTATTTATAGAGAATTTGTCATACGCTTCCACGGTGTCATATCCTTTGCCTTGACGATTTCACTTACACAATAAGCTGCAGAGCTTATCCCAAGGGTACCATGTATTTTGCCGGCATAAAAAGTGGCCTATGGCGATCAGCGATAGTGTACCTTAGGGTCAGTAAAATAATTTTTCAACATAAACAGTCCATGATGTTCCCTTTGCACGCTGGGCTCCAGTCTTCTCTTTATGAGAATCTTCCCTAATCCTAGACCAAGTACTGATTGGGTGACAGTATTAACTGCCCTATTACTACAAGTACTTTATCAACTATTCATTGGAATGGATTTTATTAAGCGATTGTTACGTCAGAAGATGCTTAGAAGCTGGATATATTCCAACACCGGCAAATAACAATATGGCACCTGCATACGTCAAACGACCACACACAAACACATCCCGGATTGACACAAATACGCATAAAAACGTCGACCAAGAAGCTACTTATACCAAGCGTACATGAACTTTAGCCATCTTCATTCCGTCAGCGAATCACTATAAATTAGACAATTTGAATGTCGCTGACAAACCTGGGTTCATTGCTAGTGGAGTCACGATCCTTGATATGATGCAAACGATTACTGTGCTACAATGTTGCGTGTTTATTTGCTATTTTGAGGGGGTGATTTAAGTACGAAGGTATTATTAAAAGTAAAGAAAGTGTATTGGATACGGCTCCAGTAAGTGCTGATGAAAGCTATGTAGATGCAAAAGAAATCATCAACATCCTTTTGGCCGAAAGACGTTCACAGACATGACAACCAGTTGCGGAGACATAGGTCTGCCCAAGTGTCACCATGTCAACCAGTCCTGTCTGTCTTGTATACAGTGGATTCTCGCAGTATTATTTTTAAAATGTCGGCATCATTATATTTTAGCCGTGTCAGAGCGGGTGCTCCTTATCCCTCCTACAAGATATAAAGATTATACGTTCAATAGTAAAGCTTCAGTCAAGCGAATCAGTGGTAACACTGGCACTACAAATATTGCTGTTAGGGCAAAGACAAAAGAGCGCTGTCCATGTCAAAGTGTTACTACTGAATTGATGTAGTCTCTCGTTTTCCATTCAGCCTTTCCTAAAAGAAGATATTCTAGTATTAACAAAAGATGTGCTTGTGCCAAACTAAAAACAATTTCAGCTAACAGTTTATAGTTGTTTTGAAATACTCATACCGTGGAAACGTAAATCCCAGTGAAAGAAAAACACAAATTAACCTCCTTATCATTCCGCACTCATATTAGGACTCAAATGTAGCAGATATCGTGATAACCGTGAACTTTTAACTGAACACGTTCGTGTTGCGACCTCAAACGATCCTTTGATAGTTGACATTGATACTGCTTGAGACCTGAGCATTAGCTGACCTGGTAGCTAAGAAAGCTACTTGCGAATAACATCGAAGACAAACATCTATTGCTGCTGTGGTCGTATCGGCTAAGATTTTTACAGCCTTCTATAATATAATTTCCTTTTTCTGTACCTGTTCGTTTTTCTCCTTCTATGGAAACTAAATAAACTGAAGCAGTGTTAGAAGT
Organism: Orthosia gracilis; assembly: GCA_947562075.1. NCBI lineage: Eukaryota > Metazoa > Arthropoda > Insecta > Lepidoptera > Noctuidae > Orthosia > Orthosia gracilis. The sequence goes on from OX387266.1 coordinate 26,868,776, forward strand.
ACCTAGTAGTAGCAAGGTGGCTGCACCCACACACCAATACATTGCCTCTCAAAAATTGATGCCGCGTACCTACCAATAACTTGATAAGTGATCCTCTCCATTTTACGAATTCGCTCTGCTCTACCATTACAGCATCCCTAAAGTCATCAACCTTTAAAATAATCCTTCTTTAATTAAAACACTATCCCAATCAATAGATTCAAGAAACAAGGAAGTAATAATCCCTACAACATAAAATAGCTTTAAAATACCCTCACAGCATAAACAGGGTGTGAACACAAAAACTGTCTCCGTCGGGCCACTGACTCGTGCGCGTGCGTTCGCAACTCCTGCGCATATAATTGAACCGCGCATTGTTTGAGAGCGTCGCCAGGGCATGTGATTTGTAGTAGCAACGTTTTTTTGTTTGTTACAAATGAGTTTTGCAGTGTCTTCGGTTGGCGGTTGGTTTTAAATAGATTTTTGTGTTTGGGGTGTTTGTTAGATTTATTACATACATATCTTAGATTTGGTTAAATTGTATCAAAAAGATTTTGAAAAAAAAAAGAATTGTTAGCATTAATACATAATGTCTCATTTTGTGCGAGCAATATATTGGAGATTTTTAGTTTCAACAACTCAGAAGTTGTCAAAAGGTTGCTGCCAAGTCTGAAAGAACATGAAGTTTGATTGTGACTTTATTAATAACATTCACCCTGAATATCCCTCCCTGGTTATGAATAAATATCTTTTTTAGTATGTAAGACACTAGCTAAATTACGACCAAAATGCTCTTCATAAATTCCAACCTATTTACACTGCCCAACAAAATTAGTAACTGTAACCCGGTAAGCTAACAAAAAAAGTATTTCATAACGGCTTGATTTAATATACGACAGCGTTCCCGTCATCGGTTTTACAATATTAAATGACCATTTTAGCAGTAACCGTTTAATAAATTACCAGGGAACCGTGAGAGGAACCGAGAGAAATGAAAAACGGTTCTGTAGCTTCTTTTGAAGGGTTTTTATTGTTTACTCATATAATCTAGACGGATTCCAGTGCTAGAAATAATGTTTGACTAATAAGGTTTGATATTCAAAAGGAGTCTATGTAAGGATCGTAGCAGACGGCGTTCTGTAGTTTCTGCCTAACTACAAGATAATAGGGTATGAATTTACGTATGTATATTGTAAGGTTTGATATACTTGTGACCTATTTTGTAAAAATAGAGTCGTGCTCATTGTTTTGCAATCCATTTTTCCACAACTCATTTGCAAGTTGCCTCGTTTTCCGTGTAACAGATTTTGCTTTGCGCTATATTAATTAATTGTCACTTTTCCATTTATCTCAAAGGTCCCTAAAACCGAATCCCCGTACCCCGTTCTGGGTGTTCCTGAGTTCATAATTTTTGACCGATGCATCATTGAACAAATTAAACTTGGTGCCAAAAATAATTTATCAGTCCTCGCCCCAGTCGATTATTCACGCTTATGACAAATGGTGGAGAGCTGGGCAGTATATTTCATGGATTTGTGATTTGCAATACACACGTTCAGCAATGGAGATGGTCCGACATGTTTTATTTATAACTTCATACTTTTGTCTGGCCGGATTAGTAATTTTTGTGAGTAATTTTTTGATATTTTTATTTTGATATTACCTTTAAAAGCACAGATTAAACGGAATTAGAACAACAAAGAACAAGCAAATAGCTCTTTATCTAAATCTTTTTATCTTCATAATAATTATGATTTAAACACCTACGGCATAGACGTATCAAAATAAAAAAGATTAAAATACTAAAGTAATACACGGTGCGAAAATAAAGGTACAAGGGCACTAACAATCCATCAATCAGAATGTGGACTCTTAAACGAAAGGTCATGACTTCAAATACGACCTTAATACACCATTACTATAAACTCTAGTGGAGATGGACCTTATATCGAAGATGCATCATAAAAAAAAAAACAAACGGAAAAAACTGGACCAACAACATCGGTAAAAATGTTTGAAATGTGCGCTTTATTTATATATCCACATTAACATATTAATATACGACGAGCCTCTAATCACAAATCTGATAAGTCCGATATTACCATAATTACGAGAAACCGAAATATACTGTATACGAATAAATCTACAGTAGATATTAATTAATTAGATACTCACATCAACTTCATAGATAAAAGTTGCAATATTAACAATTATTGAGGGCTAACGCTAATCCATTGCAGGTTAATTGTGGATTAAGTTGATTAGAATGCGTACATAATCTTCAATGGATGAGCGACGCATCGATATCATCTTCGCGAGGATAAGATGAGAACACTAATTATGTTTCTATGGTGCGCGGACGCAGGGAGGGGCGGCATTCCGCCAGGTTTTTGACCTCTCCCACAGACCAACAGGTCCGCAGAACAACCAAAAAAACATAAATTGAAATATATATTAATGATTTCTATTAATTATCGCACGTATAATAAATTATTCGACGTTTTTGAATTATGTGTATTTTTTTTAATATGGAGTCCGGTATTAATTAGAGTTCAAAGCGCTTCTATTTTAGTAATCATTAGGGTTTCATTTAATTGATGTTGCAGTTTCTTAACAGCTGACTAACTGATACAGGAGTGATGTCTTTAATGGTCAATTAATTTGACTGTTTAGTTGCTAAGTGACGTAAAAAAGTAAAGTTTGCACTGAAGTCAATTGAACATTAAGTAACTAATTATCTTGCTGCCGCAAAATGGGAACAATTAAGTTTTACATCGAACATAAAATATATGAATAAAAGATAAAATTAATGTTTACGGATCTACAGAAATATTAATGGCCTGTTTTACTACCGATTGATAAATAATTTGCGCTGAACTTAGCAGTACTAGTCTCTGGTGCATACATTCTTGGCATTTCTTTTTCAATGTTTAATTTATCTCATGAAACTAATATAATAATAATATCAGCCTGTAACTGTCCCACTACAGGACAAATGCCTCTTCTCATACAGAGAAGATACGAGCATCCATTACCACACTTGCGCAATGCGGGTCGGCCATTTCACACTTACATTAACTGTAAATCCAGGTTTCCTCACGATGTTGTCCATCACCGTTGTCTGTGATGTCCATAATAAACTTAGATACTAAATGTGAGTTTGAAACAGTCACATTGGTACTAGCCCGGATCTGCCAGGAAACTAAACCTCAATATTTTAATTTATCCTTCTATCACATCTAGTCTTTAAATATTTATGTACAAGCTAAGCTAAAATATGAAAACCTCTAAAATGTTCCTCTGATGTAACTTTTATCAGCAATTATATATAATTTTTATATCAGCGGTCATTTCACGACGTTCGTTAGTCTGTAGAAGGCAGCAGATGATATACAGTATCACAGTGTGCGGCGCAAATGTGCTATCTCAAGCTATTCTGTTTAGAGACAATCGTACGTTTTGTGAGAAGCCTTTTTGAGCACCGATCTGACATTGATGGAGTTTAAGGCCGAGTGGCATAGATCTTTTGAGGTATTTGAGAAGTGAGACCGTTTGATGTAAGGTGGGGGTCAAAGCGGTTATTTTGGAGGGCAAAAGTAGTGACTAGGTAATTAGATATTATTATGGGGTCCTGTTAGATAAAAATCATCGTAATAGTTTTGCGGAGTCTGGAGTCTAGTATGTCAAAAGTTTTGTTTTTTTTCGTAATTCAAGAAAGGAATGAAGGTCGATGGATAGCAATGATTAATTTTAAGTTGAAATGATGATTACGATGATGAATAGGAACCTATATGTTTAGAATTTGCATGTAATGGTATAATAATTAGACGTTTTTAGGAAGGAAGAGCCAAGAATTAAATTCACAGCTATCGGCAATCTATAGAGTAAGCGTGAAATTGATGTCCCTACACTTACTCGGTAAAAAGACTCTTGGTGCTATTTTTATTTTCCTGAGGATATCGAAAAAAGCGACCGTTATGTAAATAGCTGAAATTGAAATTTTCCGACAAAAGAGAACCAATTTTTGCAGGAAAGAATTTGAATATAAAAGCCAACAGACATAAAAAAATACAATCAGCTTATTCAAACAAAATTGATTGATCTTGCTATCTAAATAATATTATATCAAAACTATCAATGTCGAGTATTTCAATCTCAACTCTTGATTTTTTTTAAACACTTCAGTGCAAACAAGTTTTTATATCAACAGGAATTATATGAAATTTTAAGATGGTTTTATATGAAAAAAATGGGCAGCTAGTATTTGAAGTTTTAAAAGTTTTTGCCTCTTAGGAAATATTGTAATTGGTCACGGTGTGAATGTAAAGACTTTGAAGAGTTAGGATATATATGAAAAAGTTGTTATTGTAGTCATTGAAAATTAGGTTCAAGTCGTTGTGTGGTCGTGTCAAAGGAAATACTATCTTTTATTAACATTGTAAAAAGTATCACGAGCTGTAACTAAGTTATTCAGATAAGTAGACATCTATACCTGAATACCTCCCTAAAGTGCCTAATATCGTAATTTCATAGAAATAATCAACAGTTGAGTTGCATGAGAATAAAAATAATCAGAGTTGCATGAGAGGTAGTGCAGGTGGGTAGGTAGGTAGGTAGTTTAGGTGGGTAGGCGGATAGGTAGATAGGGTAGGGTAGGTAGTGTAGGGTAGGTAGGTAGCCAGTTGACGGGAGAGACTTTTGGCACAATTTTTGAAACAAACAAGAGAAGTTGAAAATCTGTAACCTGACTACGGTTTTTTTTGCCTTTGTTACCCGTGCCATGATAACGAATCGATTTACACCTTATTCATCAAAATCGGAGGAATAGTTTAGGCGCTACGGTGGAACGGATGTAAATACAAACAAACATATATATATGTTATAATATAATATGTATATATATATTTGTTTATATAGACTGCTAAAATTATAACCCTTCCTTTTGGCTTCGCCGTAGTTGGGTAAAAAGCAAAAGTAACATTGACCAACATACAAAAACTTCGTTATGCAAATTCTATTCACACTTTCATGACAAACAAACGTCATACAATCACCACGTTCAAGCTAGCTTTAACTTCAAAAACTACAACAGTACATGTTCTCACTGCAAGACCGAGTCAATTATAGAACGGTACTCTTAATTAACTAAGCTTGTAACTTTTACACAGTTTAATATTCGTGGGATTTATTAGTTTTTTTTTTTTAATGGATGTTAGTGAAGCTGGAGATGTTACTTTTGAAGATAGATTGTTTTGTTAGTCAGTCATAAGATTAGTATATATTACTGGCTGACACCCGGGGCTTCGCTCACGTCAATTGGCTACTTACCTACCTACACTACCTACCCTACCTTACCTACCCTACCCTACCTACCCTACCCTACCTACCCTACCCTACCTACCCTACCCTACCTACCCTACCCTACCTACCCTACCCTACCTACCCTACCCTACCTACCCTACCCTACCTACCCTACCCTACCTACCCTACCCTACCCTACCTACCCTACCCTACCTACCCTACCCTACCTACCCTACCCTACCTACCCTACCCTACCTACCCTACCCTACCTACCCTACCCTACCTACCCTATCCTACCTACCCTACCCTACCTACCCTACCCTACCTACCCTACCCTACCTACCCTACCCTACCTACCCTACCCTACCTACCCTACCCTACCTACCCTACCCTACCTACCCTACCCTACCTACCCTACCCTACCTACCCTACCCTACCTACCCTACCCTACCTACCCTACCCTACCTACCCCACCCTACCTACCCTACCCTACCTACCCTACCCTACCTACCCTACCCTACCTACCATACCTCCCCTACCCTACCTACCCTACCCTACCTACCCTACCCTACCTACCCTACCCTACCCTACCTACCCTACCCTACCTACCCTACCCTACCTACCCTACACTACCTACCCTATCCTACCTACCCTACCCTACCTACTCTACCCTACCTACCCTACCCTACCTAGCCTACCCTACCCTACCTACCCTACACTACCTACCCTATCCTACCTACCCTACCCTACCTACTCTACCCTACCTACCCTACCCTACCTAGCCTACCCTACCCTACCTATGAAAAATAGATAGTAGCCGATTCTCAGACCTACTGAATATGCATATAAAATTTGGTAAAAATCAGTAAAGCCGTTTCGGAGGTAACTACGGTAACTAACATTGTGACACGAGAATTTTATATATAAGATAATGGTAGAAGGGAAAGCCTAAAATTTAGATTAATACACTTAAATAATAACATAACTTTACCTTTTTTACAATATCTAGTCAACTCTATGGCCTCAACGGTGGTCTTATAGCTGACAGCGACCTGACAACCTTTTGGCGGACTTTACTCGTTCTAATTTAATCTACATTGCCGTTTCTAGAGGCATATAGTATTTTTGTACAGTGAAATCCACTTTAGAGCCACTAAAACCTTTTTTCTGCATCTGAGGTTCGGGACTTTCTACCTTTATATCGGCATTGCTATTTCGAGCATTATATACAGTAGTATGGGGTACTACAATATTTTCGTACGAGAAAATCAATTTTAGTGTCGAATGTCATCGCCCATGTATCAAGGCAGAAAAGCAAGGTTTATCTTTCGTTTGTAGACCATAAAAACCAAAAACCCAATGTCAACTCGATTCGAGTCGTCACCAGCAACAGTAACGACGCTTTACAACTACTAATATCGATAGGTAAAATATGAAAACGGGGCATTCTAATAGCGATGGAAACCCACGCAAAGCATCCTAACCTGATTACCTCATTGAGCCCTGTTTCCTAGATTAGAACGCGAAAGGAGAATCTAAGATTTGAGAATCCGATGCGTACACCGTTTGAAATCCGTTATGATGCAAAGGTATACAGGGTGTGTAACGGAACGGCGGGGTCTTATTTAAAAAAAATATTCTGCCAATGTAAATGAAAAAAATTGTCTAAAGATTTCATAGGTTATTCCAAAAAAAAATGGCTTTTCCATACAAAGTTATCATCTTGACCAAAATATGTACTACTACTACTTACAGGAGAACCATTTTTTTTCACAGAATTGATTATGTCTTTGTTGTAGAAACTAATTCATTTAAATGGTTAGAACACATACATAAATCTAACTAGACGACGCGGTTGCATGTACTTCGCGTGCCAAAAAACGGAGTAAAGTTACGATCAATGATCGTAATCTGAGCTTTTCATTTAGCATTATCGGCACCGGAAATCCACCTAAATCTAGAAAAGTGTTCTTTTATGCCATATTGAAGAATATTTAGATAAAGTTGGCCGAGGCATTGGAAATGTTTTTTTTTTAATTTGTAAGTAAATTTGTTTGTAAAATGTGTGTGAAAAAGTGGCACGCTTGATTTTCATACAGATGGAGGGACTTGCGCTACCTAGTTAGATTTATGTCTGTGGGGTAGAAGCAGTTTCTCAAATATGACCCCACCTTACAGTTACACCTTGTTTACACATATGGTAGTAACCGTCTCTGATAATAGATAAGCCTTGACAGGTACATAAATTAGCTTTAGTACTGATCCTTTATATTTTACGGGTTAATTAGAAATAATAATGGGCTTCATACTCGTTTATAAGTTGACCCATTTTCACAGTCAGCGAAGAACCGTTACTTTATGAATACTTGTAAGGTCCTTTACTATAGTCGAAATAATGGATATTTTCACAATTGTTTTCACGTTTCTAAGGAAATGTGACTTTTTACTGCGATCTTTGAAAAAACTTAAAGGTCAGAACAGAACTTTCCGAAAAATTACATACAGACATAATCAACGAAACAATTTTATTTCTTTACAATGTTAAGTTTAGAAACGTTTACTTTAGTGACATCCTTGGCAATTATAGATCAAATAAATGCCTATCAATAACCTAACCCAATATTTTATAGGTTATAAACCTTTGAACTTAGTCAAAGATGCAAAGATCAGCAACATTAGAAGTCAACTGAACGTCAAATCTGCAGACTTTAAAAAAGGCCGCACATTAAAAGTATTTAATCAAAGTCAAAATAAAAATAAAGATTAAAACGAAATACATGTGCCGTCGTCATTCGGATGATGTTAAATATTTTTTATCGGACCAATGAGTGACACTAAAAATTTTACATTAGAAGACCACAGATTTGTAATAATTTAATTACTTATGATCATATTTCAACAGATTAATTATTGTGGCAAAAAAGTTACAAGCTTATGCAATCTGTCTTGCATAAACTAGTTTTTTTTTGGCATAAATAAATGATTTTTTCTTACAGCTGATGAAATGTCTTCATTGACAATTTAATTCGTCATTCAATCATTTCTTGTTTTTTTATTAAACTTTTAAAACTAATTATTATGTTCCACCCACTCATAAAATGTAAGTACATGAGTAGATGTAAATAAATTATGTAAATAACTTTCTTATTGATATTTTAAGTCCTAACTACATAGTCCTATATACATATATACAAAGCACATTTATAATTGATTCCAATAGAAGGCCTCTATCATCTATGTCTCTCTCTATCCTGCTGTCTACATTCGCAGTCCGATTGTATGCGCTTGCGCACACGTCAAATTAATTCGTTTTAAAAGAAAATAATAACACCGTCTACGTAGTTTGATGTACCGGTGATTTGTATGCTTATTTGTCATATGTAAATAACAAAATGGCGGCGAATGCTAAACAATGTCCTTTATTCACATTGAAATCACATTTGATTGTATGCTAAAGGATTAGGTTCGATGCTCGGATCATGTATCTGTAATTATTTTGGTTTATGTTGTAAAGTACGTCGTTGGTCGAGGTAAAATTGAAACAATAACCTGTGATTATTCTAATAAGATAAGAATAATAATAATGTCTGCACTCTGCACACTTATTTATAACTCTGCTTGTTCAGTCGGATTTGTTTGTCGCGTTACAGAGTAAGTATTCAAATTCTGACATTTACTGTTGGTATCAATCTCAAAACCTCATGTTAACTTATAAATACAACATCTACACGATTACTTATCCAAAATATTACCCAATTTGTTAACTTCGCACATAGTTGCCAAGACAGCCAAGTATATCCAAACTTAATCACATCATCCTCACCATTTATTTCTCGAGCCAAAAACACAAATGCAATCTCATTGGACTCGCACATGCATTATAAAGGCCACCTCATAATTTTGTTTGCAGAAAAAAACGTACTTAAAAAGCGTGTTTTAAAAATATCACTTGGTACCATCGCGAGTCGTTTGTAATTAAAAGTATTAAAGGCGACTTATGGTGTGCTGATTAAAGATTGCTATAATACAAGTGTTCTTGAAATATAGCGTAGCTGGTCGGAAATAAATATGCTGTGCACGGGACACTGATTGGGGGCAGGAAATCGTGATACAAGGACTTGAAGTAACTGTATGTTTGGATTAAGTTGTACGTTCGCTTTAAGTTGTATTGGCGGTTTAATTAAGCTAGAGGCAGGGAGGAAGAAATATAAAAAGGTATCTACTTGAGTGAACTTATTTAGTGTTATATACTTGCGTGCTGTTAAGTAGGATGTGTTGAATTAATTTAAAAATATCATCAACACTGAAAGTACTTAGATTCTCATAGTTGTAATTAAAATTAATGTACTCGTAGTAGGTATAATTCGAAGACATGTGACTTTTACCAACAAGCACTGGGCGCGCGTGGTGGATTACGGGCCATTCCCGCCTACAGAAAGAAGGCCTGTGTCCCAGCAGTAGGCTGATGATGTTATGATACATGCAACTGGTAAAGGATAAAACTAATAGATATAAGCAGTATGTGGACTTGTGGACAGGGTAACCCAAGACAACACCAACGATGGATTAAGTGAACCGAGAAAAGCGTACTATTTGATATATACATTTAAAACTTTTTTATGCGCCTAAGATGTGTATTGTTGTGGCAATCGTAACAAGCTACATACAAGAAAAATAAACGGTACCATGAAATCATCTTCATTTATGAATAAAAATAAACATAAAGTGAATAAAAATAAAGAATATTTAATATCACTAAGCCCACCGGACGATAAACTTCGCTATTTATAAACTTTTTTTCAGTCATAGTCTTCATAAGAACACTATCAACATTCGCTATCGCTTATGATTCGCACGCAATCGGCAAACGAATGATCGGTCTTTGAAAAAGTGATAAACGTCCAATCCAGACGTTATCTGATATTACTAATTTCAAATAATTAGAGGCATAAAAGCCGCATTACTGCGTAATAAGGCCCCGATCTGGCTTATTAAAAACTTTAATGGAACTGATAAGTCTATTTTAGTATCTGCACAATGTGTATGAGAAAATAATTATGAGTATTATTTAGACAAGATTCTTGGTTACGGTGGATTAATGCAGCCATTTATTTTAGTATGAAAGGATGAAGTATATTTATTTTATTACAATTGTAAATTGAGGCGTTACTTTTTGCAAAGCAAAAGATAAATGATATGAAATGCAATATTTTGTAATGCAGTTGACAATCAAGAGTTTTATCGCGCACTTTATTCGAATTAGCGTTTATTTATTCAATTATTAGGCGTTGATAACACTTGGAGTTACTCGTATATGTCTACAAGTCATATACAAGCTCTTAAAAATAACAGTAAACCATTATACTAAGACATAAACAAAATTAATATATCATTTACACTTGAACTGCTTTCAAAAAAAGAATGGAACACTAGTTTTAAAAGCGTTAGTGGCCAGTGCTAAATAAAAACGCGTTTAAAATAGCGGTGTGCGTCTAAAACGTGGTGTCATCGATCAAAATCATCTGCATGTGTTTGACCTTGTGTTAGTACTAATACTAAATAGTTTTTGTTACAAAAGAACTGTTACAAAAAACTATACAATAACTACACAATGAGAAAATTCCGTTTGAATATTAAGGGGACACGCTTGCGTTTGTAAGGTGACTTTTTGAAAGAGGTTCGTCAACATTATGTTTAATGGTTTGCTGTATTGAATTAAATTGTTCCTTTTTTTGTTTAATGTACTACGTATGTACGTAACTACTGTCTAGATTATTTATTTTGTAAATCTAAACTTAGTAATTTACTAACAGGTGAAGTTGTTTTCCAGTTTAAATGCTTATAAACGGTAATATCTGGCAGTTCTAAACCGAATATGAAAATGCATACCCAGAACAAAGTTACTTTACCTCTGAGCGTCATAAGCTACTTTTTATCCCGCAAAAGTATTCGGTTCTTGTCATTAATTTGCAACACTTTCAATGTATGTAGTATCTTCATAAATACCTATAGTAGTACGGGCTTTTTAAAAAAAAAAACCTTCACGATAACAACTTCCCCATCCCCAGCTCGTCTTCGCCCACTACTAAAAATAGGCCTCCCTCTTCTTTTGCCAATTTTCTGTACCAGCCTCATCTAGGATCTAACCGTGATGGCAACAGTGTCGTCTGCCCATTTCGCCCCAGGTAGATCGATAATTCTTCGTGCCATACTTCTCCTTAACTAACAGTTGTGCTTTGTCCAATCTTACGGATCCCCGATCGAGCTGATAAAAACACCATTAAATTAATATTACACATTATGTACTGCCCCGCAATAGTTTTATATTGATGAAACAGCACAAAAGATAGTTCTTACCATGATGAGTTTAAGATGACATACTCATTAAATAAAGTAGTGCTACGTTATTGAAGTAGGGAGTATGTTACTATGTTATAAGAAGGGGGGGGGGTAAATATGTGTATGAATGTGCAGGCAGGCCCTTTACTTTGTGTAAATTATATCATCACCACTGCTCTCAAAACGGTGAAAGAAAACATCGTGACAAAACCGGCATGTCCTTGAACCAAAAATTCGAATACATGTGACATGCACCAACCCGCATTGGCCCTGCGAGGTGGATTACGGCCCATTCCCTCTCACAGAGAGGAGGCCTGTGTCCCAGCGGTGGGAACACTAAAAGGCTGATGATGTATGAATGTGTGTAAATATATCCGATGTGCCAGTACTGTTCATATTTGAGAGCATAGTAACTGCAAGTATCCATCCGTATTGACATCACTGGCTTTAATTGAGTTGATGTTGAGTTTGCATATAAAGGGCAGCTTTTAATACCTATAACTATAGAGGTTTTATACACAGTTTACTGTGTTGCCACTTTAAAATCTCCAGATGACATAGAAGTTTAAGTAATAAAAACAAAGAAATGCTAATTTGCTACTGCCAATAAAACTTGTGAAATACCGATTTTTAGCCATAGGTATTTTGTTAACTAATACTCCTGCATTTTATGCAAATATATCTGTATTTACCGGTTTTAAAATGCAGTTGCCAAGAAAGTTTCCTTTTTTAAATTTATTGCTCTACAAAGATCTTGCGCAAATTGATTATAATTTATGTTCTCTTTGGAAATTAATGTCTCCTATATAAACATTGGCAAATTAAGCTGGTCTCAGACTTGTTTACGACCTAGGATTTAATCTACGCATTGATCTAAAGAACTACTAGTTTTTTATGACTTTGCCTTTTCATGAAAAATCTGGCTAACTCCGACTCTTTACGAAGGCATCGAACGTTCAACCAGATGTGTACCTTTTTAGTACCCGTCTACTTCTTTCTTTTTCTCCACTTTCTCCATATTCATTTTCCATTCTAATTCTTGTTGTCGTTGTCTCTTTTAATCTTTCATTTTTTATTCAGTCAAACGGACTGTTTCTCATTCTCAGATCACACTGCTACCTAGTCTTAGATTTTAGCTTGTATGTAACCCAGCTATAAACTGCGTAGGTACAATCAATTTGCAAGTTTGATTAGCACTCTTTGAATATAATGACCTGAATAAGAAATCATTAATAAATCATACCGCCCCCGGCTTTCTCGGAGTGTTTGAAAGTTTCGCAATTTACCTTCATATATAAATTGATCGATCATTTATTGATTCGAATCGCTTACTGGACTCGACTAGCCGTACTAACAATTTTAATATAGGTATGTTTCCGAATGACTAAATCGCCGATGATGTTATATATATACTGAGATAGATACGTTTTATCGACGTCTGCGCGGCTATACAAACACAAGCTGACCAGCTTGAGTGAACTCAGTCCGTCCTGCGTCTGGCCGCAACGCGAACGTGCGTTTGCGGGGTCCTATTTATATCTCTGTGATATTTTAACCTACTCAGTGATAGAAATAAAGTTCCAAGTTCCATAAGTCCTATGTAGTGTAGCGTAAAAAAAAAAAAATTGTCACTACATGTGTCACGTTTAATTTTGACGAATAAAAGATAAAATAAAAACAAACATTGTTCAACATAAAAAATATACAAAGAAGAAAGGAATGGCGACGTAAAGGAAGACTATCGGTAAAGTTGGGAAATGGATTGTCTAGAATAAAATTTGTAATTTTGGAAAATAATGCCTATAGGAGAGAAGGGGTTGCAACCGCTATCCGGCCCTAGGCGCGATTAAAATATAACCGTGCATAAATGTAAAATTAAAAACGGTTCATTTCACGACCTTTTGACACGAATAGGTGATACATATAAAAAACTATTCAATAAATACTTCGCTATTGCTACAAATTATAAAAAGTGAATAGGAACAAAATTTTGGGATCACTTGACGCGGAGCGATGTCACGACGTCCTCCCGGGGTCTTCACTCGTATATTATGGAGTCACCCCCGCAAGCACACGCTTCCCGAACTCAGTCGGTGTTGAAATAACTCGGAACATCAGTCCACAGCTTGTTATATATTCCAAGAACCGATACTGAGCGAATCTATGGTGAGAAAATAAAAGGAAATAAACACCACAATACTCAAAACAGAACCTTCCAAACAGTTAAAATTTAAAATGTTTTAAATACATACCGGTTCTTTGTAACAGACGGCCTTATGCGCCGGTAACTCGGAAACAAATTAAATTCCTGGTGAACAATTGACACTCTCAGAAAGAAATGTCCAATAATGCTGCAGAACTAAATGCAACATATTGGTTTGCATGGACGCAATGCGATATAAATCCAACGATTTGCACTTGAAATTTTCTTAAAAAAATACTAAACGTGTTACTTCCAAGTAGATACGTCGCCAATTCACAAGAAAAATTTTCTCTGTCATCCAATGGAATGATCAAACTTCTAAGTTTGAACCGAAATAAGAAAAAATTAGAAATGAGGTCGACTTACACGAACGGAATAGTTTTTATTCAGCCGAATCAATAGGCAGCGTGATAATGCTGCAATACCCCCTTTCTAAGAAAAAAAGGACGAAAGTACGAGTGAGAAGAAAGATAAAGCTGGAACAGGCAATGACAACAGCAGGAATCATTTCTGAATCAAACGATATCGAAGTGCAAAAGATACTGAATAAACACGGTGGCCACCACATCTAAACGTTATCCGCGCCAACTCGCGATATCTCGATTACATCTATGGAGAATATGAAAGAAAATAACAAACTCATAAATCTAAATATATATTGTTCAATTAGAGACAAACACCAACAACTACCACATCCTAACAACTATGAAGAACAACCAGGGAACTATACATCTAAGTAAAGCTAGCCTAACTTAACATAAGACTTAACTATTACCTAACAACAATAAGAAAAAACCCGGGGATCCCCAAAAAATAAATAACGTCAACACGTAAAGTCCAACCTTAGTTATAGAAACGAAAGACAAGTTGGACAAAAAACAAAAAAACAAGTTTGAGAAAGAAAACTTAAGTCAATTAAGTCAAAGAAGAATTCAAGACAAAAAAACTCAAATCAGAGAACTCAAGTCAGAAAACTCAAGTTTAAATTCAAATTAAATGTAGAATGACACACCATTTGTGTTAAACTAAAAGAAATAAAATAACCTGAGAACACAGGTTGACACAACACAGAAATAAATAGATGTCATTATTAACAGATAATTCATGAAGTTTTTAACATAATCAAAAACTTATGCAAAGAAATATTCCCATAAACCAAAGAGGAAAAAGGTTTAGAAAGCAAATGTTAATGTTAAAATGGAACAAAGAGAATTCAATCAAATTTATTTTAAGATATCTTTGATATGATATTGTCCGGAGTGGACTGAATCACAATCCTGGAGCAAATATGTGGTCCTAGAAATGACTCTTATTACACGGCACTTAATAAAACGTGGAGCAAGCTTTCCAGAGAAAAAATCATTTCCAGAAGACTTGGAAAAGTTCTTTCTCCATACAGTATCACCAATATTCAGAGTGATAGCTGATCGATTAGAATTATATGCACGAGAGTTACGGAGGAAAGCTAAAGAAAGATTATCAGCTACCTTTGCATAAACTTCGCTGAGAGAGGATAGGTTTGAAGCATGACGAGCCCGACTGTCTGCCAAATTAGAGCTTCGAGTCTGACTATCTACACGACTGCTATCCATAAGGACCTCTCTACCAAACATAAGAAAGTTAGGCGTAAAGCCAGTAGCTAGATTAACACAAGAATTGAGGTAAAGCTTAACTTTAGGTAACATTTTAGCCCAACTTCTTTGGTTTTCACCAACCAAAATACCTAAACACGTAATAACACTTTGGTTGTATCGCTCAACCGTATTTGCTTGGGGTGTATAATATGGCGTAAAAGTAGGTGATTGAATATGAAAAGATCTGAGAAAATTAAGGAATTGATTACTACGAAAAACTGTAGCGTTGTCGCAAAGAATAGTACGCGGAACCCCAAAATTAAAGAAAATTTCAGACTCTAACGCTTTTATAACAGAAAGAGCGTCAATCCTTTTCAGAGAAACTAGCCAAACATATTTGGAAAAAACATCTACCATAGAAAGGATATATTTATAACCATAATAAGCACAGGGCAACGGACCAATTATATCGATAGAAATCATCTGTAAGGGCAAGGAAACCTCTTTAGGGTAGCACATCTGACCGCGAGGTTGCGTGTTCGAGATTTTATAGGCTTTACAAACCTCACATTGACTTAACGTCGAAGTAACGTCACGGAACATATTTGGCCAGTAGAACAACTCCCTAAGCTTTAGATACGTTTTAGTAACACCGGGATGTATCGAAGGAAAACTATTGTGAATTTCCCAAATAGCGTCTGGAACCTTTTCAGCTGGTAACACCACGTGCCATGGTTCAGAAGATAAAGGACTAGTAACAGGCATGCGTCTCATAAGGATACCGTTATTTATAGCGTATGCTGGGAACATTTGTGGCGTGTCTCGAGCACCTATATACACCTTCTTATACCAACGGTCATTAGTATGTTCAGGACCCTGGTCAAACGACACAGGATTAGCATAGATCCTGGATAGAACATCGGGGACTATATGTTGCGAACCTTTACGATGCACAATATCAAAAGTATATTGGGAGATAATAGTAGCCCAACGAGCTAAACGACCAGATGGGTTGTTAAGAGTGAGGAGCCACTTAAGGGCCATATGGTCTGTTATGACTGAAAACTTCATCCCATCTAAATAACATCGAAAATGTTTAATTGAATCCAAAACTGACAAGAGTTCACGTTCTGTAGTACTATAATTGCGTTCAGTTTGAGTGAATAAACGCGAATAATAGGCGATTGGGTGCTCAACATCGTCTATCTTTTGTGTCAGTACCGAACCAAGACCAACAGCTGATGCATCACACTGCAGGATGAACGGCTTGGAGAAATCAGGACATGCCATAACAGGCGTATCGATTAGCGCTTGTTTCAACTTAGTGAAAGCCTGATCGGCTGCATCATTCCAACTTATTGGATCATTACCCTTTCTCTTACCGATAAGGGCAGTAAGCGGAGCAATTATAGAAGAAAACCCTTTAACGAAACGCCTATAATAGGAACACATACCAATGAAACCGCGTAATGACTTAGCTGAAGTGGGAGTAGGATAATCTTTAATAGCATCAAGTTTGCCGGGATCGGTTTGAAGTCCCTTTTCATTAACTATATAACCCAAATATTTTAGTTCGCTTTTGCAAAACTCGCATTTTTTCAAATTTATAGATAAGCCTGCTTCTTTAAGTCGAGCAAGCACCTTCCTGAGCAGCGCCATATGACCAAAGAAATCTTTAGATACGATTATCAAGTCGTCGACGTACCCAAAAATACAGTCGTCACTGGTAGAAGTAAACTCGAAATTAACGATCATATCAGTAAGGCGTTGCATCTCCGAAGCAGCGTTCGTTAGACCAAAAGGCATCCTAACAAACTCAAAGAGACCACGTTGTGGGACAATAAATGCTGTTTTCTCACAACTTTCTCTATCAGCAAGTGGAATTTGCCAGAAAGCACTTCTAAAATCCAATGAGCTAATATATCTAGCACCACGAAGGTTGTCGAGGATATCGTGAATACGGGGAAGAGGATAAGAATCTCTGATTGTCACACTATTCAGTTTTCTACTGTCGACACAAAACCGAACAGAACCATCCTTTTTTGTCACCATTACCACAGGACTAGCCCATGGAGAACGAGAAGGACGAATAACACCCATATCTAACATTTTGTCAATCTCTTCATTGAGAATCTTCAACTTGACTGGGGATAAGGGATAATATCTTTGACGGATAGGGTATCCCGTAGTATTAATTTTATGGGACAACCAAGATGTCTTTCCAAGACCAACTTTTTCCGAAGAGATAACTTCATACTCCTTAATAACTTGTTGAAGACAAGACTCTTGATCCGGCGATAGGATGTTACGAGGATGAATATAACGAACCTCACTAACAGAGGAAACTTGAGGGGGAGAGTGCTGAACAGAAGGGATAAACATATTACCATCAATATTTTTATCGAAAGCCTGACTAAAAATAGACGTCAAACCGAATTTATTCCAAAATTCGATACCTAAAATAACAGAAGATGACATCGAACTTGCCACTAAAAACTCATGAATAAAAGTTGTACCGTTAAATTTAACTGGAAGATGTACAGAACCAAGAATATCAATCGGTGAATTATTAGCCGATATAACACGGGGACAAGCGTCTTTTGATGTCAAAGAAATACCAAGTTGCTGAATAAAATTATCGTTAACAAGCGAAATCTGAGCACCAGTGTCAAGCAATGCTTTAACAACTCTACCACATAATAATACCTCTATAAACGGTCGGTTATCAAATGAATCTGTAGTAAACACTGGGGATACTGTACGAAAAGAAGCGTATCGCCAGTGGTCTATGCATTTTTTGGATTACATTTCGGACATTCTCTAGTAATAAATCCAGGAGTGCGACACTTAAAACAAATCATGCCTGTGATCTCTGGGCAAGAGCGGTAAGAATGACCAACTTTGTTACATTTTAAGCAAAGCTGAGGCTGACTACAACTAGGACAAGTCCGAGGCTTACTAGTTGTTGGTTGATGGGAAGTTTTGTTCGGCCTGGGTTTTGGTGAGTTAACAGCCTGAGAAGTCGACTGGTCGGCAACACAATCGAAACTGGCTACCGCCTTTGGAGGTTTTAGAAAGGACTCGAAATGAGTAACAGCTTCGATTAAATTATCGATGTCATGAAATTTTTGGATGGACAAGCAAGGAGTGTACTTTGGCAACATGTTGTGAGTGATGATCTGCAACAACTCCGATTCTTCAATAGGCTTGCTCAGTTTAGCATTTAAGTAAGAAACCTCGATAATAAATTCTCTTATTAGCTGTTCCGGTCTCTGCTTGAGGTTACGGACCTCCTGGCTTATCTTAAATTCAAAATCGGTCCTACCGAATGTCCTAAAAAAGGCTTCTTTGATCTCAAAGAAGGAAAGATCCGGACGACGGATTGACCTAAAATATTGAAGTGCGACACCTGACAAGACTTCATGGAATCGCCTAACTAAGTAACCATCAGACAAATTGTCGGCCTCCCTGCACTCTTCTAGACTCGTGAAAAATTCCCGTACGCAGGTCTTTCCATCGAAAACAATCTTCCACTTAGTAAGAGAGAACTGCCTGGTAAATTGTGGGCGTTCATCAGATCTTATTGGAGAAGGAACAACACTTTGTGAGGAAGCGCGAGAAGCTCTTGGCTGAATGGGACAAGGTGGTGGTCGCGAAATGATGGGACTATCACAACGTGGAGTCTCACCAATAGGGAACTCCTCTTCTGACATGATGTAACTAGTATAGACCTAATAACGAATGAAAGAACAGACAAAGGACGATTGAATCCTAGCGAAAAATAAGCACGGCATGAACAGCTGGACAAAAATAATCCAGCAACCAGCAGTCAGCGAACGCCAAGCTAGTAAACAAAGATCTAGGCTAAATAAGGAGTAAAAATCAGGAAACCTATCGTTATATTTGCTGCCATAAGTGGATAAAATAAAAGACGGTTATGTGTACTATAGTTCACAAAATTAAATTCCATTAAAAAACATTACATTTCATGAAAAAAAATATGTCAAGGAAAATAACAGCTTCACAGATCTGTACTGGTGGTATAAATCCTAGAATACCTTTCTTGAATGGAAGAATATCAGCGTCCTGAAACAAATAAGCTTAAGAATCATTAGCTCCCAGAGGGAGTGACCATCCTCAATAAAGCAAAAAAAATAAATTATGTCGAATCATTTAAATTTCAAAGTTATTAGGTAAAAACACTTACTTTAGTTGTTCGGGCGCCAATTTGTAGCGTAAAAAAAAAAAAATTGTCACTACATGTGTCACGTTTAATTTTGACGAATAAAAGATAAAATAAAAACAAACATTGTTCAACATAAAAAATATACAAAGAAGAAAGGAATGGCGACGTAAAGGAAGACTATCGGTAAAGTTGGGAAATGGATTGTCTAGAATAAAATTTGTAATTTTGGAAAATAATGCCTATAGGAGAGAAGGGGTTGCAACCGCTATCCGGCCCTAGGCGCGATTAAAATATAACCGTGCATAAATGTAAAATTAAAAACGGTTCATTTCACGACCTTTTGACACGAATAGGTGATACATATAAAAAACTATTCAATAAATACTTCGCTATTGCTACAAATTATAAAAAGTGAATAGGAACAAAATTTTGGGATCA
Source organism: Orthosia gracilis (assembly GCA_947562075.1). Lineage (NCBI taxonomy): Eukaryota > Metazoa > Arthropoda > Insecta > Lepidoptera > Noctuidae > Orthosia > Orthosia gracilis. The sequence continues at coordinate 26,888,796 of OX387266.1, forward strand.
CTTGACGCGGAGCGATGTCACGACGTCCTCCCGGGGTCTTCACTCGTATATTATGGAGTCACCCCCGCAAGCACACGCTTCCCGAACTCAGTCGGTGTTGAAATAACTCGGAACATCAGTCCACAGCTTGTTATATATTCCAAGAACCGATACTGAGCGAATCTATGGTGAGAAAATAAAAGGAAATAAACACCACAATACTCAAAACAGAACCTTCCAAACAGTTAAAATTTAAAATGTTTTAAATACATACCGGTTCTTTGTAACAGACGGCCTTATGCGCCGGTAACTCGGAAACAAATTAAATTCCTGGTGAACAATTGACACTCTCAGAAAGAAATGTCCAATAATGCTGCAGAACTAAATGCAACATATTGGTTTGCATGGACGCAATGCGATATAAATCCAACGATTTGCACTTGAAATTTTCTTAAAAAAATACTAAACGTGTTACTTCCAAGTAGATACGTCGCCAATTCACAAGAAAAATTTTCTCTGTCATCCAATGGAATGATCAAACTTCTAAGTTTGAACCGAAATAAGAAAAAATTAGAAATGAGGTCGACTTACACGAACGGAATAGTTTTTATTCAGCCGAATCAATAGGCAGCGTGATAATGCTGCAGTAGGTAGCTAAAGTAAAATATCGCCATGTTTTTATTTTTTTGAAATGAGTATGACGTTTCTATTGGTAAAACTTATTTCAACAATCTTTCTATTTCGTTCGCTTTGTTTCGTTTAAATAAGTTTAGCATTTTATGCAATCAGTGTATTGTGGTGCAAGTGGGACAACTTGATTTAACTGCCATATTCTTTCTGCAATATAGATGAGTGGTGTTTTCGGGCGTTTGCTTAAGTTATAATTATAAAGTGCAAAATAAAATATAGGTACTCATAGATTAAAACACTACAGAATGTACTAGAATCCTTATAAATAAAAAGCTGGCCTTGTAGTAGGACCGTTCAACTCTCATTTGAAGGCCCAAGAATATCATTACACAAACCGAATGATCTGCGAACACAATCCTAATCTCACGATCTCAATTCTTAATTCAGAAGCCAACACAAAAATTCCAAGGCAAACACTAAAATGTATGATTACATACAAGTTTCTAAGCCTATCCTATAATCCTAACGCACAATATATAATGAAGATACTTATTTTTTGTTCGTTCCCTCCATGTCAAGGATGGAGGGTGTAATTTTCTTAATTCATATAATCTTGTTGGTAGCAGCTGAGCTGGGATGCTGTGTTGCAGGATTTGGTTCGACTCTGTTGATGTAATTAAAATTGTTCAAGTTTTCTGATTGGCTTTGTCGTGTAACGGAGTTAGTGATCAATTTATGAATTCTGTGATTTTATTTTAATTACTGATGTGTTTTGAGTGGATATTAATTTCTCGGTAGTTTTAAATTCTGTATTTTTTGGGCTGCTATGGCAGTGCTTTGTGTGAATTATATATTTCATCACCACTGCACTAAAAACGGAGAAGGAAAATATCGTGAGGAAACCGGCATGTTCTAGAACTAAAATGCGAAGACGTGACATCTACCAACCCGCACTGTGCCCGCGTGGTGGATTAAGGCGCATCCCTCTCACAGAGAGGAAGCCTGTGTCCCAGCGGTGGATTGGATTGGAATTGATGGATTAAAAGTCTGATGATGATGGCATGTATCACGTTTAATTTTTAATTTGTATAGTAAATAACTTCATTTCAGAAATGTCTTATATTATTGTAAATCAAAGTGTCTATAAATTAAAGTATCAATATTCCTAGGAACTGCTTAGTTTTATAATAGTCGATAAGAAAAAAATGACCTAGATGGTCGGACAAAAAGACCGACACATGACTAAATCTACAAGTTTTCAGTCGTTTTCATTAAGTTGTACGGAACCCTATAAAGATTTTTATTTGAAAATCATTTCTAGTTGAATACGCCAAGATTCTTTCACAGAATTCAATCATAATAGCGAACAATAAAGCAGCATTCCACTCATAAGTAGTTTAGACTTTTACATCCTACACGATTTTCTATAGCCATTTTCAGAAACAGATCTGTTGGAATGTAATCTTCGAGATTTTCCCACGTCACCGTAGGTAATAACATTGATATATTCAGGGAATGCCTCTTGGAGGCGATAAAGAAACACGGGTCAACCGATATTGTCTTCAGGAACCATTTAAAGTTGCGGTACTTTGCTATTTTCTGACATGTAGGTGATGGGAGATCAGGATCGGGAAAGTATCGATATCTGATAAGATGATATCGATACTTCTTATAGATGCTTCGAACAGATTCGATCGATTTGTCGGTTGTCAAAAAGTTATATGTAAGATCGGGCTGTCGGGCAACAATCTTGGTTGCTGCAAACCTTCGCAATTCTTGAGTTGAACGATATTTAGATGAGTCAGGACATTGGTATTGTAGAGCAGGTACTAGATTCTTGATCGTGACTAATTTTTGCTACTCCATCCGATAGGTACATCATCATCGTCATTGGTTTAGGTCATTTTCTCTTGATATACACTTAAAACTGCGTAACTTTACATTATGTTTTTAGAGTAAAGTCAATCTGCCCAGTGTGTTCCCAACTAAATTGGAGACGTCATACGTGTTTATAGTAAAGTGCTTATTTTTATTTCATTTCTAAAAAAGTAAGTATCGGTACTTTTACTCCGACACTTAAGCCCATATCGATACTTTTTCCCTTCACTAGCACGTAGGTACGGTTAGCAAAAGAGTTCATTAATAAACGGTCATAGTGGAGCGTCGAGTAATGGACAGAGCTCTGTCGTGCGTGCATTGCTGGGGAAATTAATTAGATACAGTGCGGTGCGGAAGGGCGGAGTACGGTTGGAGCATAAGGTTTTTGAATGTGGTGGTTTAGGTTTTAGGAGGCATAGCAGTTTAAGTGCACCTTTGCCTAACGCTTCGGTAAATATCCATCCAAACTTTTGCATTTATAAATCATGCCTGATGATTTATAAATGCTAAAGTTTGGATGGATGGATGTATGTTTGTTACTCTATCACATCAGAATGGCTGAACGGATCTGGATAAAATATGGCACAGAGATAGATTATAGTCTGGAATAACACATAAGCAAATTTTTATATATTTATTATGTATAATGTTCCCTTGAGATGATAAAACTCTTTTCACGCGGGAGAAGCCGCTGGCAGAAGCTAGTGTTACATGTTTTTGTTCTATCAAGCAGAAGCCAATCCAAAAATTGCTCGAAATTCCTACTCCTGATTCTAAGATTAATTTTCTGGTTTAGGTCAATTGTGTCGTTTGTTTTAGTTGAAAGCCATGGTAGATATTGTTCTTATTACTGATGTTTTGGGGTTTTAAATATTATGAGAAAAAAAAGGAATTTAAAATAAAAAAAGAAATACAGAAGCGACCCGATGTTATTTTTTTTATTAATTAATTTTTGAAAAAAAAAAAGATCTTCACACGCCTCTTTCGCCTCTCATATGAGACTGGAAGTCCCGAAGGCTTTGGAGCAAGCCATTGCACAGCCCGTGCCCAAGAAGGGCATTTGAGCTGACCCGGCCAACTACAAACCCATCTCTGTAACGTCTTACACACATACTCTGTAAGAGTATGGAGCGTGTACTAAACTCTAAGCTCCTGGCATACCTAGAAACTAACGATATCCTTAGCGACCGCCAATACGGCTTCCGCCGAAAATGGTTTATTGGGGATCTTCTAGCGTATGCCATACACATATGGAGTGATGCTATCGAGAGACACGGGGAACGCTTGCCGTTTCCCTCGACATCTTGAAGGTTTTCGATAGGGTCTGGCACGAAAGCCTTATTGTTAAGCTTCCTTCATTCGGTCTTCCTGGTGGTCTGTGTGATTAGATTGCAGACTCCCTGAGAGATTGGTCCATTCAAGTGGTTATCGATGGCTGCTCGTCTGACCAAGGATATTAATGCCGGGGTCCCTCAGGGGTCGGTACGCTCAGCAACATTATTCTTGTTGCACATTAACGATCTGCCTAAAGAACCCTAAAGGTACCGCCTTTGGGTATGCAGACGACAGCACTGTTGCTAGAAGATACTTGTCCAACCCATGGGCTACTGAGCCACAGATCCGGTCTCTCCGTGAGGCCATGTTCGAGCGTTTGAACCTGTTTTTGCAAGCAGTCTCCGAATAGGGTGATGCCAATCCTGTTAGGTTTAATGCTGCTAAAACCCAGGCAAGTCTTTTTGCCGCTAAAAAGAGCCAATTTCACCCGGCTCCAACTTTCCGTAATGTGACCGTGCCAATAACGGACCATCTTGAGCTTTTTGGCGTTACGTTGTCGTCGACTCTCAATTTTGGCCCATACATTGAGGCAAAGGCTCAGCTGGCTGCCAAAAAGTTGGGGATCCTTGCGAAGGTGAGAAGGTACTTCAAGCCGGAACAGATGTTTAACTTGTATCAAGCGCAAGTTCGATCATGCATGCAAATACCAGCTTGATGCACCAGAGTCGATCGAAAAGCGGGCTAAGAGACTCATCGGCAATGAGGCACTGGTCAAGTCAAAGCTCCAGAGCCTAGAGAATCGTCGCCGAGTTGCCAACTTGTCGTTTTTTATCGGATACTTTTCGGGGAGTGTGCGATGAAATTGCATTATCTAATTCCGCCCAGACCGTTCCTTCATCGGACTACCAGATGTACGGCGATGTGTCATCGGTACATATCCCACCCACACGCACAACACGTTTTGGGGACACTTTTATTATAAGTACAGTTAAGGAGTATAATTCCCTGCCGGAGTCTGTGTTTCCCGATAGCTATAATCTAGAGGTCTTTAAGTCAAGAAAGAGTGAATAGGTTTTTTCTAGTCAAGCGTGCTTCACCGTCGATCACATCATCGCTTACCATCAGATGAGATAGTGGTCAGGAGGAGCCTATAGACTATAAAAAATGATTTCGATTTTTCTCAACTTACAATATTCCAATTTTTCTTCTTTATAATTCAAAGAGACTTCAACCGTCTTTTCTCAGAACACAATATTATTAAATAGATCAGTAAGACAACGTTTTTGCTGACCATACCCGGTACAAGCGGCACAGATAAGTGTAAAGTTATTATTAAGTAACCTGGAGTGGAGTGACTTGGATTGAAAGGACCTAGGTCCGCTAGAGGTCCTAGGTAGTCTAGACGTCTATGCACAGAACCTATGTTGGTACGTAGGTTCTTTGTATAGACGTAACTTACAGTAAAATTAAGTAAAGTTCTCTTCCGTGCTTTGTGTTAAAAAATGTTTGGTAAAGGAATAATTCTGAAAATAATCCTGAAAATTCTGAACCGATTACAAAAATTGAAAGGCACACAGACTAACTCCCAATGTCATAGGCTATTTTTAATGCCCAAAAAGTGCAAGGTTCTTGTGTGTATGTCTGTGATACTAGCTTTTGCCAGCGACTTCACTTGCTTGAATATCAAATATTGTCAAAAGGGAACGTACCCCCTGCTTTCTAAAATCCAGGCCAAGTTTCAATTTTCATAAAAAGGTTCAGCTGTTGCGGTTTTAATGATAAACAAATATACATAAGTACCTACAGACTTTCACATTTGTAATACTGAAATTATTGAAATAAAATCAACACTTTCCTCAAACTAAGTGTAGTATTGTGATCTAGAATAATCTAGAATAATATCTTTAATTTTAATAGCAAAAGCAGTTAAATTCATAATCTCGTTGTGTTCGAATTTTATAGCAAATCTTATACCTACTATTAAAATTAACTGGCTTTGCGGTACTTTCTTTATCTACCTTACACTTGCACCTGAACTGGGTTTCTCAATATTAAGTTTAATCTTAGGAGCAGGGATCCTATTTGACCACACTTAAAAAATTGCGAATGTTACTTTATTAATACGGCCAATCTTCGTCATCACCCTTTTAATCTGCCCACTGCTGGGACACAGTGCTACTATTTTTGAGAGAGGGAATGTGTGCGGGTTGGTAGTTGTCACATGTCTTCAGATTGTCGGTTCTAGGACATGCAGGTGACGGCAAATATATTATTTAAAGGATTGTCTAGTGTAAACAATTGTTTTTCCATCTGGAATGTCTCAGTAGCAGCCAGTTTATCGTAATAAGCACACCCCCTAATATATAGAAAACAAAAATAACCGAAAAAATGTGGGTTTACTGAACCAGGTCTATAACGACCCTGCTTAGCCTAATCCAATGGAGAATACATTCGTGATTTTATGAAATGTTAACAGTAATACAAGTGCCTACATAAAATTCCTGTTATGTCTTCTTTCGAAAATAAAGAACCAAACGTTTATTCTTTATTATAAAACAAAGTTCATTTAAAAATTATCGCAAAAGAAGCCAAAGTGCCGACATTGAGGCATCGCTTAAGAAAATTGCGGTCGCTTCGATTCGACACGAAAACTTCATCAACACGTGCGTGAGTGCCTTCAAGATGGCGGCTTAGGAACGGTGCAGACTATCTTTCCTTATAAAATATGTATAAAGAATGTATAAAGCAATAAAATATTGGTAATTTGTAGAAAAATCGTGGGCCTTAGGCCTAATAATGCAATAGCGTATGTCAAAATGTTTGAAATGGTCCACGTACATTTTGGTAGCACATGTCAATCCGATACGTTTTCGACTTTTTGACAGTTGCTAGTGGATTGTCACTTTGTGTATAAAAGCAGTCTTACACAACATTTTAATATCATAAAAATGGTTATTGTGATTTAACCTTAAAACAAAGACCTATAAAAGAGGAACAATTCCACCATACAATGTTTTTTTATGTCTTAAAGGGATTAGGCCGCGTTTTTGATGAAAGCTTCCAGGCGTCTTGACTTTTTTTTATTTCAACCAATATACACAAAACCTTAACAAATTATACATTTAAACCTTTCTCATGAATCACTCTGTCTGTTGGTGAAAATTGCATAAAAACCGTTCAGTCGTTTTTGAGTTTATCACAGACAGACACGGCGGGGGACTTAATTTTATAATATGTAGTGATAGTGATGTAGTGATGCCATTTACAAATTTTGCACACAGGTAAAATAAATCATAAAACGTCGAATTACCTAAAAGCATTAATTTAACAGTTACCTACCTACCTAAAACCTACAATCATCTGGTCATACTCAAAACAGGAACTAATAAACTACAGACTACCATTACGGCAATTCTTCATAATTTTATGATCAAGTATTGACATTCAGTTTGGACAGTCAACTACATGCCAATTTCTAGCTTCTAAAAGCGTCTTTATGTTCTAGCAAAAAGTCGTTTTCCGTGATGTTAGTGTTTCTAATTTCATGTGTATGAGCATACCTACCCATCTTGCCAGGTTAACTATTAATAGTTGTCGTCTGCATGATTGAATTGACTACTTATACATGTAATTTGTTACAAAAATGATACCTATTAAAAAAAGGAAGATCCGTTACTTAACCGAACCGTGGTCTATAAAAATAATTATTGTGTAAATATTATACTTTTATTAATAATGATGATATAATAATGATATAATGCGTCTTTGTTTACAGGTAAGCACTACAGTAAAACTTTACACTTTTCATGAAGAAAGAAACTTAAAGCTTAATTACTTCTTAAACTTCGAAGTGCGAATGAGGTAAGTGATTACTTTTAATATTACTCTCTGTGGGCATCTACTGTTTAATGAAGCTAAAGTCCTAGAACATGAAAACAATTGAAAATAAATTCTAGGTTCTGTACCTAGAATTCAATTCCCAAACCAATTCATAACGTATTTTGTTGCAACGTTTGGTTTAGTTTATAAGCAAGAAGCTGATAAAAATATCAACCCATCCTAAATTTACACAAGAGAATATGTCAATAGTATTTTCAGAAGCAGTGCCTACCTTTGAATGACACCAGAGACATAAAAGTTGAAATGGAATAATTTTGTCGTATATATTCAGGCTTAGGATGGAAGGAGGAGAGGGATGAAACGGATGAATAATTAAGAAAGAGGGAATCCAAAAAAACGATGGATGTGTTTTTAAGGAATGATGTGAGAGGGTAGACAAGAGAGAATCATAACGTGAGGTTTGAGGGCGGAGAATGAAAGAAGAAAAAACCTTGCAGCGCCATTAAAGTGAAATGGTGAAAAGGCAAGAAGATGCTGATGAGAATCTTGTTCATCATTTTGTCTTAAAACAGCAGGAATTAATTTGTCTACTGCTTTCCCAATGGCAAACTGCATTTTCACTCCCAATTACATCTCCTTTTATCAGCCGATACGATTAAAATCTAGGAATAAACTTGTAGAATGCTAGATAAAGAAGTCGTTTCAAGTATTTAGTACTAATAAAAGACGGAGATCAAACCAACCGATTACACGGCCAAACTATGATTGGCTGGATTTTATAATACTTGATAAGCTGTTAAGTGTTGCGTTAACCTCTTTCTAGAGAACTTTAGTGCATACGGCACTTTCTTCTTTGTGTTGGTACTTTCATAGATTTTTTTTCTAGTCTAGATGTAAAATAATATTGGTATTGGTTGTGAGATTTTCCATAGTATTCAAGGAAAATTTGGAAAAAAATTGTTTTCAAGGATAGTGTTGAGCAAAGCGAAGCGACGTTGAACCCATACAAACGTATTCCCTTGTTTTCTCTCTGGAAAATATATCGCGCTATTTATTTTTCTCCATAATATATTGTTTATGTTCATCCCTACCATTTATCCATGTTTCGATTTATTTCATAAAATTATTACTAAACATATGAACCCAGAATAATGGCCGAAATTGCATAGTTACATAGGCCAAAATTCATTGATTTGCTGAAAAGGGTAAACAAAAAAAAACAGCTGCAGCAAAGGACATAGGGACAAGTAATATACACTTCAGTATGAATTTAATATAACGTTAATAAGCTATTCTATACAAGCGCACTATTAGCAACGTAATCAACAACGGCTCAGAATAAAAAAATCTTTCATAGTCCTCATTCAACCATATTCAAACACTTCATCCTAAACACAATTTATCGCCTCTCCAAGACAAAAGCCGTCCAATCAGCTACCTTTCCACAAATACTTCTTCAGAATCACCATACTAGGAAGCATGTCTCTCAGAAGCTGTCGGAGAGCACAGATAATCCCCAAAGGGACATTACTCATAAATATCTGCCCACTGGATACAACCACCTTTTAATGCTAAGCTGGTATAACCGATGAAGGCTTTCGTCGATAGTTGACTAGGAGAAGAAAGGTGTAAGTGTATTGTGTGGGATCTATTGTTGACTATTTTAAAAGAAGTGAAAGACTTTCAACTGGAGAACTGACTTGTAAATTGTAGACAAGAGCTTCTTTATACTTATTTCACAATTGCAATAACTAAATTATATCGGTAAATGATAAAGGATTGTATGATGTATGCTAAGAGCACGTTAATTTTATCCCGAAACACTCGATAAAACTCTCTTGGGACAATCCAAAATTCAATTTACAAAGCTTACTGAAAATTCTAAAATAGCTTGTCATGTTTTACATAAACATTATTTTATAAAACTTACGCTATTTATAGCAATTCTACGAGCAAAAAAACATTATTACTCAATAAAAAAATTGTGGCCAGGATACCTGTATGTTTCAAACAATAAAAAAAACTTGTAGTCCTCTGAGTACAAGGGATCTCTTGGTACTCTTACCATGAGATCCCATAAACCCTTTTGCTTCTGTCATCCTCCAAATAAATATGTACATCGAAGCCATAAGGAAACCCCGCGACACTGACGATAATAGTGCGATCAGTTTATATTGTTAGTCTGTGGCTGCTTCCCTGACCTTTGGATCGCGAATCCGACAGTCTAATAACTACGAGTAATATCAGTAAGGCTGCCTGCAAACGCTCAGTTAGTATTGACAGCTTTATTTGAGTAAGGTTACAAGTTATGGGCCGTTGTAACGGTGGTTGGTTGTAACAGTGCGTTGGGATGGATCAATATGGAATTTAAATGGATTGGTTATTAGGAATAAGTCGCAAAAAATACGCACTTGGCAGATAGCTTCCTCAATAGATGATCCGGAGATGTACGATATGTCAAGCATGTGAAATCCACAGTTGCCTTTTCAGCACGAAAATAACAAATTTTAAAAATTATGTAAAAATGATGCCTAAATTCTAGTATCGACCGACCATTTTAACCAATAATATAAATTGCCAATCTCACATTTTAATGTGTTATGAAAAACGGTCGGACACTTATCAGTCGCCAGTTCACTCGTCACGCCACAGCATAGAGGAATATGCAAATGTGCAGCTTATCAAGCCCCCTGCCTAGACCGACTTTATGACGGACACGTTCCCTGTCGACTTTACGATGCATACGCAAAACAAATAGCTGGCCGTGATTCATCTGCGAAGTTTATGTTATTGCTAGGCTGTGGGCTGGTGTGGTACATGGTGAGTGTATGACAATAATAGGTGATTTATTTTAATTTTGTTGACGTAGGGACGTATCCTTTCATCGGAGAAAGCGATTTTGTACGATCAAGTTCAAAAATCGCAAAAATGTTGGATGACTGTGAAAATGTTGTAGCATCTTCCTTCTTACCTACATACGACGCCGCCAAAAGGGGGGTTATGATTTTTCTTTTATAAGCATTGGTTGTTTGTCATGTCATGTTAAATGTTCTGTAATTGTATGATGAATATGCATGTAAACATGAGAGGTAGGGTTGAACTTACGACCTCTAAAACGTCAGTCACCGCCTTATTATCATCGGTTCAGACAATTGTTTTGTTGTTTTGAACTTTCAGTTTGTTTAAGAGATTGTCACACGGCATAGTAGTTACAAACATGTGTTTTTGCCCTTCATAATATCAAGCTCATATTCCTCGATTGGGTAGAGGGTTCCACATCGTTCTCATATTTCGCTACAAACCTAGAATCCGGGCAAACACAGAAATAATACGCGACTCGGGAATCGATCGCAGGTCCTCAAGCTTAATGTTCACTATCTAGACCAATGAGTTAGTATTTTTCTTCATATTATTTTATATCTCCCTTGTTAAACAAATATGTACACACATTTTGCTTCAAGCAAGCCACAATCGCCAATCTCAAACTCACACGCAGCCTTACGACTCAAGCTTCGCAGCATGCTGAGCGCAAACCATACACATATTTCTGTTACCCAACTGCGCTTGACCAAACAAACCGTTAACCATTATAGTGTTAGGTACAAGCATTCTTCCGGCTGAGGTTCAAGTCCAAACTTCTCCGCAAAAGCCACAAATCAGGAGGCGAAGTCAAAATTTTACCGTGTTGCGCCTTGTGAATTTGTTGCACACAGAGTACTTGTAACAGCTGAGCAAGCTGTGGTTATAAGAAAATAATAATTTGCTTTAGCTAAACTTTGCCACCACTTTGACGATTAATTTTCAAGATTTTGAATCATGATTGTTGGCAAGAATAAGCAGTATTCGATGTTTCGTAATGATGATCTTCAGATGTCAACAACTAAATGAAAGTTCATGTGCCATGGTGCATAGGTTGATTGAATGCCTCAAGATATTCTCTACCAGTCAGCTTTTGCGTTTAAGAAGGATTAGAGGGTGTTTCATTCAAACAAAAACTTTCAGAAAACATTCAAAAACAGAACCTAGGAACCTAGGATACAGGCAGGTGAAAGATTTTCTGAGAACTGAGATGATGATTAATATTTTTACGTATTTGAGAAAAATAGTTTGAGGAAACCGGCATGTCCTAGAACCAAAAAATCGAAGACAAAGATATGTGACATGCACCAAGCCGCACTGAGCCCGCGTGGTGGATTAATTCCCATTCCGTCTCTCACAAAGACCTGTAGTGGGACCAGTAGTGGGAACACTGAAAGGCTGCTGATGACATGTGAAAGAAATATGGCAGAAGAAGATTTAAATTAGTTGAGATACGAGAGTGATGACCCGCGACAGTAAGCACGGAGTACCTAGTTGCACAATCTTGCTGACTGGCGAAATATTGTTACCACGTCATGAGATTTTATTACACAATCCATGCCGATACAAGCTAAGAATGTTTTCCAAACATCCTATTGGCTAACAGAACTATTATAATAGATAATCGTCACACTTCCTGAGTATGTAACAAATAATTAATGTCCCATGTCCCTCGTCCGTTTGGAATTAAATGTCCCGTGTTTCAGTGACAGCTTGGCAAAGAATATGGCGTTGTCTTTACAGTCGAGGGACAAACTATTGGAGATATGGTCATCAATCATTTTATTCGCTACATAGATGTATATTTGTGAATGAAAACTTATGATCATGCGTTTAGCTATAAAATAAAAGACGCTTAGCAATGTTGTTGTCAAAATCTGTATCCTTCATTAAGCCATGATCTTGGCTGAAATTCCGGTAGCAGCTGAATAAGAGTGAAATAGGCTGATAACGAACCAGTAAAGTTAATCCAGCATGGTGATTTGGATCAAAAGCAAGTGCCTTGTATTAAACACCATTCGTTCAACCTGAAATGTTTTCACAGTCATTATTTATAACATTACCAGTGTCGAAACGATTACATAAAGAACGATTACAGTAGCTTACGTTAGCTTACTAAGTAGTAGTACAACATGCTAGTACTATGGCGTACACAAGACAGTAAATATGTAAGCCAGTAAAAGGAAGCAATTACCAGAGACTTCCTAATACATGACTGCACTTTACTATTTAACTAAATCAATAAGCAAAAAACTCTTCAGTGTCACTTTAGCGACAAACTTTTATTTCTCATATAAAAACAAAATCACCATCTCTATCGTTATGCTTATCTAGGAAACTTGTAATTTTTCCTCTATATGACCAATAAATGAAATACTTTTAAGCAAGAAGTATTTATTTCAAAACCCATAGACCAATAGCTGTATATTTACGATTATTTTTACGATCGCTTCTCTTTGGTCGAAAAAGCATGTTTTTATGGCGCCGGGTCGTTCGGTTTTTCTTCGGCAATTTCCGTGGATGACTAAGTTTCAGTTTTATATCTGTATGCGTTTCTATGCGAATATGTTACTTTGTAGACAATTTTCATTTAAATAACTTGAATAATACATATTATGTATATGGTTCAATATAAAACAGATTCTTTGATATTTCAGGTTTCATTAATTCCCTTTTATTTTTGCATAACGCCTTCAGTGACGTAACATGATAACTTTGTTACCTATATACAAAATCGTTCATTGAATTATACGTGTACTTATTATATATAAAATATTTCATTGAGTACCTACCTACCACAGTTTAAATAATAGAACTTTACTGACTAGCCGGCGAACTTACACTGGCATTAAATTTACTAACAAGTTTCAGTATAGTTGGCTAAGCGGTAAAACCACTATTTCAGTGTATTTGTTAATCACTTACCAACATATAAAACTTTATTCTTTTGTAAGATATGTTAAGTGATAAACTTTTGTGATAGTTTCACACATTTGCTTTGCTGTCATTTTTAGACTTGGATATTATGAGTTCTTGTTAAGACAACCGATGTAGAAAGGTCCTTAATGTTCAGAAATACTTTTTTTATAATAAAAGAACGAATAGGTTGTTACTAAAAACTGGTCAAGTGCGAGTCGGACTCGCGCACGAAGGGTTTCGTACCATAATCGCAAAAAAAAAGGCAAAAAATTCACGTTTGTTGTATGGGAGTACACTTAAATATTTATTTTATTATACACTTAAATATTTATTTTATTCTATTTTTTATTTGTTGTTATAGCGGCAACAGAATTACATCAACTGTGAAATTTCAACTGTCTAGCTATCATGGTTCATGAGATACAGCCTGGTGACTGGAAGCCAGACAGACGGACTGTGGAGTCTTAGTAATATGGACCCGTTTTTGCCCTTTGGGTATCCTAAAAGCATGGTTAGTATAAAATTTGTGTTGAAATCTTTACGCAATTGGTTTTATTCAATACTAGCTGTCCCCCGCGGCTTCGCTCCCGTCAATTAGTTACCTATCTACCTACTCTACTTTACTTCAAAAAACCTAATGTCACAGCATTTACACACATTTCACCAATCACAAAATAATGATAGCACACTTCAATTTGTAACTTCATGACTAAAACATTCGCTCAAGGAGGCTCTGCGGCGGCTGCGCCGTTTTTTATAGGACTCTATTAAAATAGTAGTGGATATTTAGCGCAAAACCTCACGAGAACTGACGAGACACCTGCATGAGATATCGGGCCAACAAGTTAATTACATTTAAGTGGGTGACACATGGGTAACTGAGTGTCGAACATTTTTTGATCGGAGGCAAAAATTTATTTTAGAAAATTGATTTTATTTTCCTGTTATGGTTGTAAATAATGTTGTCTGTGCATAGAATGTTGACTTGTTCCGTTGCCGCTCTAAGGGTAAAAACAAAATACTCAAAACTTTAGTTTTATTAGAAGTTTTATAGTTACTCGTAAAGTTTTAACGAAGATAAAGAATAAATAAAAAGCTGTAGTTACTTCAAATTACATTATCTTTATTTGAACCATTTTCTGGTTTATTCGCAATGAGAACTACAAAGTAATCGATTCATTAGTAAAAGTGTCATACTCGCCAAGGCTCTCTTCACATAAAGACAAGAGATGAGTTTTACATCACCATACTTATCTGCTAAGTACACTTTGGCCATTTCAGACAGTAAAGTGCAGGTTTTATCACGATGTTTATTTTTACCAATATCAATATGTTTTTCCTATAGACCTGGCCAAGTGATCTATTGATCATCAATTATATTAGTATGTAAGTTACATAACAAGTTGGCCAACATGTTGGCCCAACTATCGGTCCATACATCCCCACATAAAGACCATACAAGCTTGGTATATTTATAGCTAGTTTCAACACCAAGTGTGGACACCATACATCACTTTCAAACAGTTTAACCAGTTTTAAATAGCTTATTAAATCGTCGCTGAGGTCTTTGCGTTAGAGCTTGAGTGGCTAAGCAATTGGCTGCTTATACACATAGTGTATTTAGTTTGTATAGTAGGTGTTTTTTTATATCCCATTCTCAAGGGTAATTCTCTAGGCTTTTGAATTATTTTTCAAACATCATTTTATTTTTTCATACAAAATGTTGGGAATAATCACGGCATCCGAAAAAATAAATTTTTAAATAGGTATGTAAATTAATTTTGATTTGATTTTGATGATTTCTTCGAAACTTTGCATTTTTAGATCACATATTCTAGGACTTTTTCTATTATTTTAACTTATAGAATATAGTAAAGACACACACGGTATAGGGCTGCTAATTTGTTATTTAATCAGAAACTCTTTTCTTGGCTGCATCGGGTTTATCCTTATGAATACTGTTTAGTATTAACATCAAGTTTCTATATAAAGAATTCTTAGAAGGTGTACCGATGATCGGTTGAGGGACAAGGAGTGCACTGAATGCGAGAAGCACAGGACAGATGTGACGACACCAGGGTGGGTCTATTTCCAGATAGGGACGTATTTCAACTACACAACTTTCACTACCACTACACTAATGACTGCTACAAACGCAACATTGGTGTATACAGGTTTTGTAAAAATATCGCTGAAATAATACCAATGCCTTTTGGGTTTTGGTGCATTAGTAATTTTCTTGGAGTATATTTGACTTGTTACTAATTTTAACTTTTAAGCCCACTTATTTCTTCTTTGCCCATAAGTTAGTTAGATAAACATGTCATGACAATGCCTTCAAAACACAGTATTTTCCATTCCTAGCTTACAATTTGCCCACCTAACACAAAACTTTATGTACAGGATACTGATAAGAGTCAGAAACATATATACATCTGATAAGACGACCAATAAAAAAGTATATAAACTAACTTTTCCCAGTTTCCCTACATGCAAACCGCGGGCGAAATACACCATTTAAATTTTATCCATTGCTTTATGGAGGAAACTAAGAGATTCCAGTCTAATGAAGGTTTATAACACTTTTTATGATTTCAATGCCAATTTTACTTGAAAATCTGCTCAATTGCTATGGCTGGATATAATTTTTTATTGCTCGGATGCATTTAAGTCTAGGTTTGTCTATGAGAGACTTTCAATGGCACAGAGCTAGCGAACATCACCTGGGCAGACTATAGACCCCATTACCAGTAATATTCGTGCCCATGTACGTTGATCACAAGTTTCGACTGTCACAGCAATAGACAGAATTGACTCGGGCTGGCAATTTCTATGAGTTGACATAGAAATTGACAGCCCAAGTCAATGTCATGACGGTGACTGTCGCTGACTCGCATGGTAAATATGTAAAGTTTCGACAATGCCATTTCTAGCAGTGGCCGCTGAGGTATCTCTTTGTTCTGCAAGTAAAGATGTTTTATGTAAAGTTGTATTTAAGTGAAGTCCCCGACTCTAGTGCTAGGGTATTAAACTGTGTTACACACAATCAACACGTCTTGTTGTCAAATCTAGCATTCTGCGTCAATCATAGACATCTCCTGTCTATGATTGACGCAGAATGCTAGATTTGACAACAAGACGTGTTGATTAATACTGTATGATAGATAAAATCATCATCAACATTTTAATGTTCCCACTGCTGGGACACAGGCCTCCTCCCTGCGAGAGGGAATGGACCGTAATCCACCACGCGGGCCCAGTGCGGGTTGGTGGATGTCACATGTCTTCAAAATTTTGGTTCTAGAACATGCCGGTTTCCTCACGTTGTTTTCCTTCACCGTTTTGAGAGCAGTGCTGATGATATAATTTACACAAAGTAAAGCGCCTGCCTGGGTTCGAACTCACGACCTTGTGAGTCGCGGCTGCTACCACTGGGCCACCACTGCTCTGTCTCTCTGATAGATAAAATGATCACTCTTTATTACTGATCCAGTTAAACCCGGTGATACGATGGGCGGTTTTATACCAACCATTGATTTATACTGACAACCGGTACTTATGATTTTCCTACTCTCGTAACGGCAGAAACGATAAAAGAATCCAACTTCCTACTATACATGTAAATGTCTATATATTTTTAATGTCGAAAAATGATAAAAACAAGACGTACCAAAGAAACCGACTTCCGAAACGAAAGTGTTTTTAGTGTTTTGATTTTGAAGTCGGTTTATTTTTTTTGTGAAAAAGTTTTCTTTGACCGGTACTCGTTGATAGCCTTAGCGCTGGCCTCGCAAAGGTCTTGCATGGTGCAAGTGTTTTTACATAGGGGCAGGACCGGATATGGGGCATAGTCTGTGGAGTGGTATCGCAGTCACATTGTGGCTGATCAGAGTACTCCCATCTGACTAAGTTGTTACTTAAATCTTTCTGTTAGCAATAAACTTATCTCCGTCTAGTCTAGGACATCAAGGTCTTACTACGAGTATGATAATGCGAACTACTCAAACCAAGATTGGTAAAACTAATGATATCTGCAAAACGATTACCGATGCCACTGTAACAGTAAGAATAGAAGGTTGAATTTGTACAGTTCAAGATAGTTATTCAAGGAGCAATAGATTCGGAAATTTATATGATGTCAGAAAAGATACAGTATGACTGCAGCGGCTATGACTGTTATAGCATTTTTTTCCTGTTCCGGATCCTTGTCAGGCTTCAGCATTACTTATGGTTATCGAGTTACTCAGTATCTGGGTTCAGGAGCTACTCAGCTGAATCTGAATAGACTGGAAATCGATACCAGCGTAGTTCGAGAAAAGGCTACGAAATTAAGTGTTACGAAATGAAATTAAAATTGTTTCTAGTCATGATTTGTAAAATTACTGCAGAGCTTTCAAAATCAAATTGTTTTATTTCAACTTAACCATTTAGATGTATTTTTGAATTGTCAAACAAAAGATGAATCTGGTTACACATTAGCAAGCGTCAGTAGGTTTCTATGTAGAAGAATGTGCAAGAAACCTCACTGACATTTTTTTTTCATCAGTTTTAATTACAAGTATTTGGTTACATCATACTGTAGTGGATCATAGATACTGCTGCAGGCTCTACCAAAGATAATTCAATAACCGACTCCTTTCAGCTGGAACGCAGCATCAAATACAAAAATTGAAGATTTAAGTAGGACTTCTAAGGAAGTTGTTCTTACTTAAGCATTTTCCAGTATTTATATATCAACAAGTAATAAGCTTCTGTACCAACTTGCATTTACCAATCAGCATCCACATGATCTAATATTAAACTGCAAATAACTGATAAAAAGGCGACTATAAACCTTATCACGCAGTTAACATCGGGTGGGTAGGCAGGTACTCAGATAGACGAGAACAGGTATATTATGAACTACGTTTGTAACATTGATTTTATCGGCGTATCCGCTAGGAGGCGTGGTTAGCTGCGTAGGAGATTATCAAGAATATACCTCCCTTAGGGATGGTAGGGTATGAAAATCTGTGGTATGACCTCCTAAACTGTCAATTAGATACCTAATGTGCGAACTAAGTAACTCACGCCTTACCCCATTGGGATAGGCAGAAACTACTAAACGCCACCTGCTGCGATCTTCATATACTCATTTTGCTTCGTTTTGGTACGTTCATGCATCTCGGACAGGCACGTCTGATTATCAGACAGGTATGATTGTTTGTTGGATATTTAATAAGTTTGTTTTTAATGTAGCTGTGAATTGAATTCGTTTTGCTAAAAAGGGTTTGTATGGGATGGTTTTGCTAAGTTCATTTGTGTGATAAAATTATACGCCACATTTTTAACGTTCAAGAAACAGTTGATGGAAAACAAAAAAGCAGCAGTGGGTCCACAGGCCCACAGCTTAATACATATTAAAATAATGTATGCAAAATATCTCATTTAAAATATGATTCATGTATTTTATAGTCGGATTTAAAATATGTAGCCGACTCAAAGAGTCGAATCGCTTACAAAAAAAAACAAAATATCGACATATCTTTTTCATGAATAACGAACGAAGGCGTTGATGTGACAAGTACATGACACTAATTAAGGACGTAAAGCTCAATACGAGAGAGGTTTTGTTCAGAAAAACCATCCATCTTAATCAGTCTCCATAACCTTTATCTCAATGTCATAAAACCCAAATCTGAATACCACAGATGTAATATAAACTTGCTCTAAGAACACAAGAGTTTAAGGACCGTATTTAAAAGTGATAAGGTTGATATTTGTATAGAGGAAGTATGAGAGATGTCACATGGATACAACGTTGACAATGACCACCGATTGAGCGATCTGATCAGGGGGTAATCGATAAGAGATCGAAATCGAGAGGGAATCGATTCAATCGATTGGTCTCATTATTTCAGACGTAGGTAGATTATTTATTGATTATTAGTTTAAGGATTATACTTTGTTATCTGATGGTAATGTTTTATCTTTTAATGATAAGGGTATCAATATAAAACATACTAATGAAAACCTGCCCTACATTAAGTAACAGTTTCTGGAACGAATATTATCACAAAATTACTGTAACAAATGGTCAAATGAGCTTCAGCTGCTGTGATTAAATGAATTTTCAGAAGCAAATCACAGCACTTGAGCTTAATTTGTGAAGCATCGATAATTTCTTCTCATAAACCGGTGGTAAATATAAGAGAATTAAGACACTGTTGAAAGTACGTCTCTCCAAAGCTGACATTCGGTATGTTGAAAGCTCAAAATGGATAATAAGTCATAGTCAGAGAATTTATACACAACTTAAATGAAAAACACTAAAAAGCATAAGAAAATGATAGCCAGGGCTAAAATCTGACAAAAGGTTGCCTAGATAAATTAAAATCTTCGAAACGAGGCATAAAGACAAAGTCTCGGATGTTTTTACAACAAATTAACTACTGAATATGTACTTTACCATAAAAAGTATCATCTATCGGTTACTACAGCTATGTCGTAACATCTAAAAGGTATTTTAAGAAAATAACACAAGACCCACACCAACAGAACTTACATGTCAATGCACATTCGCTTCAAGAAAGACAATATCAACGCTGACACTTAAAAACAAACTTAAACCCAACTATTTATACACCAAAAATCAAAGGAAAATTAACCTTAAGACTTTGGCACAAGAGTAGGGAGCAAAGAAGTGGGGTACAGGAGAAGTTGGTTGCCGCAAACCGCTGAAACACGATGCTATGCAACCAAACTCACTCATTTTTAATATTTATAAGTAATCAGACAAGTTTATGTTGTTTTTCGAAGTTGCAAGGTATCCTTTCAGTACAAATATAAAGGGAAAATATATTTTTCGAAACGTAAACCATCGGAAATTTGATGGTTGATAATTTAAACTTAGCTTCTATCCGTAATTCTACATAGCTATGACAACAGCTAGAATTTATCAACGGAACCTATCTATAATTTTTCAAAGCTTCCTTAGTGTGTAACTTCACGCTATGATTCAGTATCAGTATGTCTTCTTGGATTTTTTTTGATGATTTCATGAGCGTCCAACTATTATCATCTTCTGCCCCAGGTTTTGCATCTATCAAAGGATAACGTATTCCTTTTACGCTATGCTGGACTTCACAATAATTCTCTATAATCTGAACAGCTTTATAGGGATTAAAAGATTTTTTTTACATCCCATGCTACAATTTCTCTCTAACATACTGTCCAATTTCTTCCACCACCATTTTCCCCCTTTTCTCGTACAATATAATTCCACTCTACACCACTAATGTATCAAAAATTCTTACACAACAAAAAAAAGCAGTTTCGTAATTCGTCGCAATTCCCGAAAACACTTCGACAACTTTCGGGCCGTTACGTCATCACCGCCATGTTTAACCGCGCAAAAACCGTGTCGTGCGCTTGCACATGATCCAGGCATCTCTCGTCGCCTAATTGGGTAGTTCTACCGCCGCGCCTGTTCATTGGACAAGGGGCGGCGCGTAATTATTTTAATAACCCCACCCCCTTTTAATTAAAGCGAATTGCACATGAAGTAATGTGGTTGAGTTTAGTTATGATTTTTTTATGTTTCCGTTTATGATGTTGAGCTGTTTGCGTAACGGTGTGTGATAAGAGGTAGGCAGGACTGTAGTTGGGTACTACCTGTATCTTTATATAAGTGGTATTTATATAAAATAACTTTAATGTTTGAAGGAGAGGGAGAGGAATGACGAGATTGGACTGTGTGAAGAGTGATATAAAAGAAAACGGTCCCAATGATATCGTGACGGTGGGCAGAACGGAATAGAGGAAAAAAAGCGTGTTACGCCGACCCCAAGAACCTGAGAGACGGGCAGAGGCCCTAGACAAGTGACATTCTATCATCAAAAGCCTGGCGATAGCGATTATCAAAAATGCAAAACTGTATGGGATTGACCAGCGATATCGATACATCACGTGATCACTCCCTTAAATTTTGATATTTCGACTATCACCTTCGCTGTCATCGAATGCCACTTGTCCAGAGGCTCAGGAAGATCATGATGATGATGATCTTTGATGTTTGAATGAACCAAGTATCATCAGTGACAAGACAACAACCGTCAATTCAATATTTGGGTAGTGGTGAATTGGATGAGAGCGGTCACCAAAAGATGAAGATCCAATGTCATTGCTATACGGGAGACAGGTTAGAGACTTTGTATCTATTTCGATCACAGAAAAAATCTGAACCTTTGATCTCTAAGAAAATAAACCTAGACAGAAAGACAATTGTACTAATAGGTTAATTTAAGTTTTAAAGATCGGCAATGTCTGTTACTCGCATACAGGATGTAAAGAGTACCATTAGACGGTACCTTCATCGAAGCATCCTTAAATTTATATTCCTGTATAATATATTGTGACAAAATTGAATTTGTGAAATTTTCCAATCAATTAAAATATGATTGGAAATTAAGAATTGGATAAAAAAATATTCGTCAGACATTAAACCTTACAATTTCAAAATAAATAAGAAGAATATAATATTTTAATCCATTCGTATAAAATGTTATTGTTTTATATAAAGATTGTACGAATCTAATTATTTTATTAGTACCATTTTCGCATTTTATCTTGTGCTTGGATAAGATTTTCTTGATAATATTTTTGCAGGTACGAAGCTTCATCCTCATGTGCAACCAGCTTTAACCGCTGCGTTTGTGCATCGCAATTGATCGAACACGGTATCTCATATGAGACGGGTGTGGTCGGATGCCAATGGTTGCGATTACCATTAAATTGTGGTAACCTCAACCTGTTGGGTTACCCACCCCGAACAACGTGAGTGATTTTGGGTTTTGTATATCCTGTTATGTAATCGGAGGGTAGATAGAAGTTATAATCTCTTCCTTGTCAATTTTGGTAATGCCTTCTTTGTGATCGTTTTCCTTGTTTTCTTTAATATTCAGAAGGTGGACGTCTTGCAACTGACATGATGATGATGATGATGACACTTATCATCATCATATTTTTTTTAATCATTGATCATGAATATTTTCAATCATTAAAATTTTCCATTTCGATTATCAGTACCTCTCTTGTTCACTCTCCTCCAAACTATATGATTGGTTTTGCCTCTAGTAGTTCAGTGTTTCTCTCAATCAAGAGCTCGTAAATGTTAATTCTTAAGACGTTTCACTTACCCAATATTAGACCTAGCCTAGTACCACTTCGTTATTCCAATATAGTAACCAGGTTATAGTCATTGGTTGCAAAACGACAGTTTTGTTAGTAACTAAGGATTTATATGGAACTATAAATCATATTGTATTTTGAATGAATATTTATCAGACTTGGGTTGGATATCTTCATTGCTCATGCTTTACAGCATTAATTCTCATGAAGATTTTATTAAATACAGCATAATGTGACGGGAAATAAACTGTCTTATTTGTAAGTATACTATCTTCAATTTCTAACTTCCTGTTTACAAATAACGGCTTTTATTTAAAAGCTCCGCAGACGGGTGGCAAGCAACAGATGGGCAATATATCCGTAGAACAATCTGTATAAAATTAAGTTTAATTAAGTTCAAAAATTAAACCCGACTACAGAAAAATCCCGCTCTAAAAAGTATAAAACAATAAAATATTATTTTCTGAAATTTTCATGTACAAAGTATTCTATATGTATCGGGTATTATATAAAAAATTACATGTAATAAATATTTTATTGTATTTCATACATATTCACAGTGGTGTTCAGAGGATAACCGTGATTGTATGCCACCTACCGTACCGAAACATTACATTCTGCAAAGTCTCTCATATTTGCTTAACTTTCGTTTTCAATGTCGACAAGGATTGTCTCATTAGCCATACGTCTTCAAAAATTTAGGAAAACCCATCACATAACTTGTACTCGTTGTGTAACTCGACATGCAGTAGTTACATGATAGCCAAAATAATATGTATTTAGTATTCTATAGACCTATTCTCATGGTATTTCAAGTCGTTGTTGGCAAGAATTGTAATAGGCAGACATGGGTCTTCCCGACGGTTCAAGGTCATATTATTGATATTAGGTATTGTTCTATTATGGTTAAACACGTATTGGGTTAAAGTCTAGACGTGTCTATGATATGGGTTAGTTGTTTCCTGGCAAATAATATTATTATTAGAAGCTACTTCATATAACACCACTGTCTGGTTAGTCTAAGGTGGCTAGTACTACTGTTAGGTGTGAGGTCCTGGATTCAGTTCTTAGCTCGAGCAATGTTTTTCCATCAGGAGTTTCTCAGCAAAACTGTAATTTTGATCCTCTTTTTACACAAGACTTCTAAATAACTAGCGAAATATCGGTACCGTAGAAACTCCTCTCCCTAATCCTTAAAAAACCAGCCACGTATCGGACTTCGTACATTTAGGGTTCCGTACCAAACCGCAAAATCAAGTTGGTTTTAATAGGAAGAATGAGGGATTTTCAAAGAAAAATCTGATTTATAAATTTTTGGTTTTGTTAGACAAATATACGTATTAATAAACATTACAAAGGCTGATTTTGGTGGCTTCTCATTCCTTTGTTTTGCAATAATGTTGAAAACAAAATATACAGTATTTATCTACACAATGAGCTCTAAACAAGGATTCGATGGGGTAGAATAACATTTATTTTTGCGTCTCCCTTTAAGCTGTATGGGAACCCCACTTAAAATATATACATATTTTTTGACAATTTGTATGGCTTTGTGTCAGCTAGATGCTTGTAATGTGAAAATTTAATGTACAGTCTTCAAATTTTCCTATAAAACCTGTATGCTTCAATCGTTATAAAACCTGTGTGACAGACGACGGACAGACAAACGGACACGTGAGTGACAGCAATAGGGCTCAGTTCGGACCCTTCGGGTACGGAACCCTAATAAAGATGAAGGCCTTACACACTAGCAAACATTCTGGTTTATGGTTGTAAGTCTAATTCTGTTAAAGTTATGACAGCTGGATGAATGATTATTCTTGCATCGGTTACAACCGTATCGGGCAGAAGCTGTACGTATCATTTATTGCGTAAAATTGAAGTATACTAGAAGTCTGGCGTTGACAAAATATACCAATTTGTACTAAACCACATAAAATAGACCGCTCTAAGTAAGTCAATCATTTATTACACAACGATATTCAAATTCCATGGCTACTTTGTTGCCGTTTGTTAGCTAAGATAGGCCACTTATCTAGCTCGGGTTGTAGGTGTTACCTGTTCTATAAGCTGTCTATGAGTGTCAAGGGCTACGGGTGTTGAACCAGGTGTAACTTCATTAGTTAGTTGTACCTTTGTTTTGTTAATCGTTAACTAATTATAACATTGTTTGTTGTGTAATGGGCAAGCATTGTAAGCTTGATTTAAATTATTATTTTCTATCAAACCTGGCTTTTGTTTTTAAATTTTCCTATGTGCAGAAAAAGTTTACTGTGTTGAAAAATAATTTCAAGACTTTGAGGAATGAAACGATTTCATAATTATTGAGGAGTGTTGGTGTTTAATTTTATTCGCGTTTGCGGGCTTCAACCAAAATCAGTAGGCGATAAATTAATAATACACACAGCACTCAAGATTGACGTGTGCCACCCAAAATAACTCAAAATATACATTGTTAAAATTCGTAATAAGTTCATTGTTTCTCACGGCCACGTCTAGCATATCCCCAAAAATATAAAACAATTGTTTCAAGCCGTAATCTCGCATAACCACGTATAACTAATCTAAAAACCAGAAAAAAAGAACAAAAGAATCCAAAACGCATCAGCAGACTGTAATGGAGATCACGTAGCCTCAGATCTCTGATTACCCCTCTCACTTTAATTTACGACCGTTATTCGAGTGCGAGCGAGATGGAATTAATAATGGTCTAACCGCAACCCGGACTATCATTAGGTGGTATTCCATTTATGAACACTGTGTCTCTTGGGCGTCCGGAGTGAGAGAGTTTTCTTGTGGGCTGGAACACAGTGTCGGTTGGTTTCAGATGGTGTTGAAATGCTCTAGAGGTTGTTATGGTGGCGGAAACCGTGGTACGTCGGTACAGTAATCGTACAACCGACAATCGTAAGAAATAAATGAATTTTTCCTTTTTTTTTCTCTCCGAAGCCTCAATTGGTTTTTATATGTTTTCCTTAAGATTTTTCAAGACAATTGGCCGTGGTTGGTGTGATTATGTATAATTTAATCGATGGTTATCGATGCATGCCGTTGTCAATGCGTGATGCCATTATAGTTGGCTATAAACGCAATTGTTTTCTTTTCTGTGGAGTGAAAAACCTGATGGTGGTAATGATACGCATTATGAAATAAAAAATAAATATCAGTAGAATGGTTGGTCGTTAAACGTAGTACAGTTGAAAACACAAGTATTGGAATCTACCTAGATATTTATTTACAATTACTTCGTTTTTTTTTTGCTCCGAAGAATCCGAAAGTAAAACTCAAACTCACACACACACACACATATCCGTACGAGGGCCACACAATGACTCTTTGATTTGATTTGTAAACTTCTTGAAATATATCTTTAGCTTCTAGATTCTTTTTTTGCTCGGATCGTTAAGAATTAAGTTAGGTTGTGAAAATTTTAACTATCGCTTTTGAATTAAATGCTCAGTTCTTGAAGAATTTCAAATTTTTAGCATACCAGCCTTAACTTCGAACTTTCTCTGTTATGACAATGTCGTCAAACTAAAAGTCAGGGAAGCACGCAAAGCAATTGTCGTAGTGTAATTCGACAATAAAGCCCCATCCATTTGCAAGATATTGGAGAAAAGACTCTATTATTTTGTATAAAAGCTCTCTTAGTTAGTCGTATGGCAATGTTAGTTGATAAGTAAACGGAAAGCCGTTAGTAACCTTGAGTACAGTTTCAAACGTGAGGTGCACATTGGCAATCTTCTTGTTTTTACGATACAGGAAGACATGTATTTCCTTTTTGCAGGAATCCGTAAAAGATTATCTTTTCAGAGTGTTTTTGCGCAGTATTTAACTTTCAGCAGAAATTCTTTCAATGTCGACAAAGATTACTATTATGTTGGATAAAAGGGATTGTGTTTATGTTTATATACGACTTTCTCTCTTAGACATGAAAGTAATACATATTTATAATTGCTGTTAGAAGATAAGTGTACGCTCCAGGAGAAAAGTGCCGGTTACATATTATACAGAGATTTGTAAGGAAAAGGTGACAGCAGTACGCCTATGAAAATGTACATTTTCCAGCTTCTTTTCAAACTACATTTTTTATTAGTTATTTATTTAAAATTCATGTACAATGGTGATACATAGGCGGACTTAATGCAGCAAGGCATTCTCTACCAGTCAACCTTTGGGTTAAAAAGGACACAACAGTGGTAGGAGTACAAAATAAAAAATAAAAAAGAACAATTATTAAAATCTGATATTAATAAACTATCTAACTAATAAAATACATAAATATTTTCTAACAATAGATTAATAAATATTATAATAAATACCATATAATTATTTTAAATGAAACAGAAATTTAAATATAATAACTATGACGAAGACCGAGCTACGAGGACAAGTAATAGTTCCGGATTCTACGCTTAAATGAAAATTTATTCTCAGCTTTTTTGATGTCAAGGGGAAGCACGTTCCAGAGTTTAATAGTAGAGACAGTGTAAGAATTAGATAAAAACGCAGTGCGGTGAGAAGGAATATGGAGAAGTAAGTTTTTGGAAGCTCGAAGGTTAAGATCGTGAGAACTGCCCAACACTTTAAAATATTGTTTTAAATAATCGGGAGTACAAGGATCGTTCATGATGTTGAAGAGCATGCAGAGGGATCTGAGGGATCTCCTCTGACGGATAGGCAGCCATTTAAGCTGAGAACGGAAGGAAGAAATGTGATCATATTTACGGAGCCCGAAAATAAAGCGTATACAGTTGTTAAGAAGTTGATCCATTTTGTTAAGAAGTTCTTGGGATAGATCAGAGTAACAAACATCAGCATAGTCGATTATAGGCAATACCAGAGCTTGAACCAAGGTGGTTTTAGTGCTAGACGGAAGAAAATGTTTAAATCTATAGAGAGACCGCAGTGAGAATGTGACTCTCTGGCTAATCTGAGCAACCTGCTTATTCCAGCTTAACTTGTCATCAATGTATAGGCCCAAGTCTTTAACGTGAGGTGAGAGAGGGATGACGGTATTGCCGAAAATAAGCGGCAATAGAAGGCTGGTGTCCAAGGTTCGTAGAAAATACAAGCTACCAACAAGGATAGCCTGACATTTACTGACATTGACAGCAACCCCAAATCTACTAGACCAGTCAGCGATTGCTTGAAGGTCAGCATTCAACAGTGACATGCAGTTATCCAAATTGAGAATGTCAGATTGCGCGTAGAGCTGCAGGTCATCAGCATACAAATGGTAGGAGCATTTGAGAATAGTAGTAATAGAGTTAATAAATAAAGAAAATAAGAGTGGAGAGAGTATACCGCCTTGTGGAACGCCTGTTTCCAGAGCGCACCAATCAGATAATTTCTGATCAGCACGCACCGCCTGCTGGCGACCACGAAGATATGATGAAAACCAATCCCGTGCCGACGAAGAAACCCCAATTTGAGACAAGATGGCCAGGAGAATGTCGTGGTCGACGGTATTAAATGCATTGGAGAAATCTATTAAAACCAACACCGTCAACCTCGAACCCTCCAAGCCGTTCCTGACGTCTTCAGTAACTTTAAGCAAGGCTGTGGCTGTACTATGGCCTGGTCGAAAACCAGATTGGAAAGGGGACAATAGGTTATTCCGGGACACGAAGGAGGATATTTGGTTCAGAGCAACTGCTTCCAGGATCTTAGATAGGAAAGGGAGAATGGAGATTGGTCTGTAGTGATTAGATAAGGTGGGGTTGGAAATTTTTGGAAGAGGGATGATGAATGCCTTACGCCAGGTGGTAGGAAACTCACCAGCCAGCAGAGAAAAGTTGATGATGTGTGTGATAATGGGGAGGATACTTTTAAAAATGAGGGATAATATGGATCTGCTCACTCCATCACAGCCGACAGCCTTGGACTTAATTGCAGTGAACCTTTTGAGGATCTCAGCGTCGGTCACCGGGGAAAAAGAAAAAGATTCGGGAGGTACAATAGGCATGGAAGTAATATCACGAATAGTATTATTCTTAACAACAGCCGTGAGCAAAGTTGACGATGAAAAGTGATTATTCAAATCATTCAGAGACATATGAGATGATACAGTATGAGAGGATGATTGCGTGATTCCAATTGATTTGAGAAACTTCCGTATGTCAGCCGGTGAAGAATTAAGGACATTTTCACAAATGTATCGGCGTTTAGAAGCTCTTACCATCTGATTACAGCGGTTTCTAGCCAACTTGTACAGGCTCCAGTTCTCCTCACTGCGATCCCTTCTATATCTCCGAAAAGCCCTGTCACGCCGTCTCATCGCCAAACGAACTCCAGGACTAATCCATGGAGCCGGAGGGCGCTTAACACGGACAGCTTACATTCAATTATTACCGTTGCGGTTTTTTTATAATCATTATTTCAGCTATAAAACGTCCACTGCTAGCTTGAAGTGTCTCCTAAGCAATGCCACGTTGAGCGGTCATGTGTCGTGTCTTCAAAATTCTGTTCACTTAATTCGCAATAAAGAATTTGAATTAGTGCATTTGTATTAAAATTCCAAATCTAGTACCTAAATGTTAATGACTAAATATCGATCACCAGAAAAGGTACCTTTGTCTTAATGCATTTTCAGTAAAAATCTAAAAGTAGATTACCAAGCGTTAATCATTTATCATGTTGACTGACATTCAATTAAAATAATGATATGTACATGCCTATGCCAAAGCTACTTACTTAAGATTATAAACATCTATTTTTAATTTTCCGATACGAATCACAATTAATTGGAATAATCCCTACTATAACATCGGTAGCACAATACGCTTATTTAGCTTGTCATTTTGCGAGCTTTTAACTTATAGCAAGCATCATTCATGCAAAGTTGGCCTATGCCGCCAATGTTCTGCAAACATTGCTCTACCCTTCCGAAACTTCCTGCCATTAGATTTTGAACCTTATAGTTTTATCGTAAAGTCTATCATATAAACTGGATATATTTTCAGGGTTGCAGCGAAGTAATATTTTATCCTTATTGTAGGCTGTCATAATAATCTCCTTTACGTTGTTATCGTATTGCAAAAGAGTTAAGTGAGCGCGTGTTTTACATACGCAATCGTACTAATATTATGAATAAACGGTTATTTACTTTATGGAACTTGGGAGGTGGAGTGGCATTTGCCAATGAGGCTTGAACTTCTGTTATTTTCTATGGCAGTGTGTGGTCTATGATGGATAGGCTGGCCTTCTTTATGTTGTCTGAGCGATCTATAGAGTTATAGTCTGGCTTTTTGTTTGGGCAATCATTTAGGTCTCACCTTTTTTTTTGTTCCGGGTTGGAAAATCCTCATTGGATGTCCTCCGCCCTGGGGGGACGAAGGGGTCTGTCAGACTCAAACTGACTAAAAACCACCCCGGTGTTCCATCTCACACCTACGCCGGGAGTCGCGGGAACAACGATACTTCCGCAATCCCCGGCTAGTGCTGGCCCGCCTCTGCGGGACTCGATCTCGGGTTGGGGGGGAGTGAGGTGTTTGACTCCCCTCGCGACGTCTAAGAGGGGCGCGAGTGGGACACCACGCACCGCCACCTCGTGTCCTGATGTGTGGGGGACGACGGACGCTCACCTCATCAGCCATTCTTCTTTAAGGTTATTTTTGGTGACCACTAGGGAAATAACATGGTAACAAAAATGTACGCTTTAGTGCTAGGAAGCTATCTCTTTCCGCGATAGTGGGAAAAAGTTGGGAAACTGAGGCTTTCTTCAATAAAAACGAGTCGAATATGTGCGCCGCGGGTTCCGTACCTACCCATTATATCGCCATAATAAAATTGGTATAATTTTTGATTCTGGGTCAACGGGAACTACCATATAGGTTTTCGACCCAAAACCTATATATACTTCCGGTTGGCCTAGAATTGTAAAAGCAAGGTAAATGGAAAATTCCGAAAAATAAAAAAGTTGATAGTTAAGATATATTTTTAACTTACAAGTTCTCGTGAAAATCTTAATTTGCCCATATCTTTTTATCGTTTTGATTCAGGAACTTGATTTTTATACACCTAATAGGGAATCCTATTAGGCGTATAAAAATCATATATCCTAAAACCTCAGTATCTGGTATAAATTTTAACTTACTAGGTTCAACCTTACCTGAGAAAATTGGTGATTTCGCACGGACAGACAGAAGGACAAGAGAGTGTTCTTGTAAGGGTTACTTTTTTACCTTTTGAGGTACAGAACCCTAAAAATCTATCGTAATCGTGTTAATACTTACAGAAACCAGTTTTTACAAACATAAGCAATCAGACAATTTTACTTGTTATATATTTTTAGTTTAGAAAACAAGAACAAAACAAAATGTTCCAACTTTAAAAAATAATCCCCTTATAATCCCAAAAGGATTCAAAACATTCCACATTTGAACAAAACAGTACACTTCGTTAATGTTCGTATCCTCAAGATTGCCGAACGGTTCTTAATTTGAAAATCGTTATGGCGTTAATAAGTGACGTCATAAAGGGAAGATTGTTTTACTGGCTGATATTTTTATGATATTATTATGGGATGTTGTTGATTCCATCGTATCTGGATTACGGTTTTTCTAATATAATAGTCAGAGTTAAGAATCTTCGATCGAGATCTACAGTTTTATGATAATGGATAAGGGTTTATGATAATTTTTATTAAAAGCTGTTTGTCTTCTTGCTTGCACGTATTTTGATAAACTTTATATGGTAACTGTACTTTAGCAATACCTGCAAACAGAGAAGGGACTAGCAATTACTACTCAAAATATTTTCGAATGGAGACATTATTGTACATTTTTGATTGAGTACGACAATCGTCTTAGAAATATACGGAAAGTCCGGATATCTAAATTATTTACCTCCTTCTCCTATTTAAAGCGTACACAGAAAGCGAAAAATTCCTTACTGCTTCTCACCAGTCCACTAATAAATAATTAATTATACTGGGTACCGTTTAAATCCGTCGCCGAGGAAATGCCGTGCTACATACAAGCACAAATTACCACGAGTTAGCCTCCCTGACATGGCTGTCACTGATACATCATGGCTGATCTCAATCGTGCCTCTTTGTGATTCTATGTTTATTGTTTCCCACACTAGCTAAACACGCGAGCTTACTTGTAATTTCTTTCAATTATCATATCAACGGATGTTTGGATATGGTTGCTGACATGCAAAGTTTCGAGTGGTGAAAAGGTGGGGATAATACTGTACAAGTAGATAATAAAAAAAAAAAATATACTCTTCACTCAGAAATATCAACTCTACCTATAGATAATTACAGAAAAAATATAGTAATCATTAACTAAAAACCATTTTTAAATTTTATAAAAAAAAATGACATATTAATGTTGTTATCTATCAATTAAGATAGTTTAATTCATAAGGATTTAATTTAATTCGTACTAGGATAAAGTGAAGCAAAGAAAAAAAATTATAAGTTAAGTTTCAGCATTCCGATATACAAAACAAGCTGTTGCTAACTCTCGTAAGCTAAAATCCATAGAATTATCATGAGTATTAGTACAAAACGGGACACCATTAAAAGTCATCTGCTGTTTCGTGTAAGGAGCTTACTTCTCTCTATTTCCAAAACACAATAGATATTATACAAAAGATAACTCTATTAATATTATTTCCGCGCACAGACGAACGTTGTTATACCATTGTTTATGGCAAAAATGTGGTCGTGATCGAGAAACACCGTGGGATCTGTCGTCCCGACGATATATGGCGGAAAGCTACAGATGAAAATTTAATATTTTGTCTCACAATGCGGTTTAAACAGGTACACGATAGTATGTTATTGATAATGTATGTCTAGCTGTTGCTGAGAGTTAGGACTAAGAAGTTGTGGACAAGACTCCGCAGCCTTGTCCACAATCTTTCGTAAATCCTGCGATTTACGGAAGATTTGAAGATATTTATTTGTCTTATGCCCTGGTGAGAGTGGACCATTGAAAGGTAGTGTATGGTGTAAAAATGACGACGTTGATTTAGCTAAACACGATATCCTGTATGCCTTTATTTGATATAAACACAGCAAACAAACGAAAGTTAGGAATGGTTTCAAATCAGCTTAAAGCTTTTATTATTTTTGTTCTCAAACTAATTTTTTTCTTACATATACAAAGAAATCATTTTTGGAGCAATAATTCGATCAATGTGTTTTGATAAACACACAAACATTGTGTACCGGTAATGAAACACTGGCTAACATATTAATAAGGTAGACATACACCAAGCAAAGCTTGCAACTGAAAATGCCACATCCACTAGACTTATTATAATATTCTCGTCTCTTTACCAACCAAGTATTTCATAGATCTTACGCTAACCTCACAGTTATATTATGATTTCACTATTCACAAGCTGTACCGACCGTAGGGCACCGCTACACCGTCCTGAACTTGAAGTGACGTAGGGTTACTTTTCTTTAGAAAAAATAGAGTATATAAGATAAAAGAGTACATATTTATAATTTGTTTATTTTTTGTTTTTAACTGTTATTTTAAAAAAAATACATTGTAAGCATTTTTTGTTCTTTAAAAAATGTTGTACGATTACTGGACATAAGTCTCAGTGAAACTCAATTTTGACCGAGGAGACAAAAAAACCTCGTGGTGAAATCGCAGGAATTCATTCAGTTGGATTTAAATAGAGTATTAACATGTACTCTATTGTTTTCGTAGATTAAAGAGTACATCATCATCATCATTTCAGACGAAGACATCCACTGCTGTACAAGGCCTCTCTCAAGCGCTCCTACACGAGGAAAGGGTACTTCTATGCGAAATAGAGTACAATACTCCATATTAGAGTATGGTTAGCAACCCTGTACTGACGTGTAGTACAACATTACTTGATAGTAAAATATTGTAGGACTCTCTCCTTCAAAATTATGGAGGTTTCTCTCTAATATACACTGTGTTTTAGGGTAAGTTTGCTTGAAAGTGATGTTAAGTATGAGTTATTTGTATCCGGGCTTTTGAAGTTATGCAATTGGTATTGGCTTTACATACTGATGATGCTAGTGCCTGTTTAAAATAAACATCGTTGCTGACATCCTATTTATGTATCTGTTTGCTGTAGGTATGATTAGATTCTCTTTTGTTTTTGGAAACCAATTCATAGCTATTTATATAAAATTTAATAGCGAAGTTAAGTATTGATCTGGCCTTCAGGAGCCGAGTGTTAAATACCGGTCCAATAATTTTGCGGAAATGTAAAATTCACGGTAAACAGTATTTTCATAAACTAAACGTTGACATCTAGGGTCGTACTGTGATTTGTCAATGCCTTAATAATTTCACTGTGAAAAGGGATAGTGCTACACGTCCTGCATAACTCTGTCTCTGTCTCACACAGGAAGCAGGATGGTTTTTAGACATCATAGTATGACAATACAAAAAAACAAAAATTGCGATGGCTTGACTCCCGATCTTAAACATTATAAAAAGTATTGCAGTATGCCGTCTTACCAAGTCTTCAAACAAGTGTTTAAATATTTCAAGATCTGGCGCCAGCTTTATCAAAGATCAGAAACAATATAGGTAACAATGTGACACTTGATTAATTACAAGCCCATTAAATTATTATAATTCGTAATTTAGCCAACTACTTGAATTACCGTTAGGACTTATATTAGTCTTTGTCTCGATCTTATCTTATCGGAATTGTTGAGTTGCAGACTTAGTTACCAGTTTAGACTTTTATTCGATAAAATGTAATATTTATAGTGATAACTAGCTTTTGCCAGCGGTTTTGCCCGCGTGAAAGTCGAAAATTATCCCAAGCGAACATATTCCCGGGATAAAAGTATCCTATGTGCTATTCCAGACTATAATCTATCTCTGTGTCGTGCATTCAGATCTGTACAGCCGTTTGAGCGTGAAAAAGTAACATAGATACAAACACACACACACACACTAACTCACAAACTTATTTGATAGATACTGCCTGTAAAATTATAGTTGGTGATTACAAATAGGTTGTTTTACCACAAGCCACATGTCGGTGGTTGAGCCTCCACCACGGTGGTAACACCACCTTAAGGTTAAATACTACGCTAGACCAGCCCCCAGCCCAGCGTAGTACGGGGTTACAAAATACCCGCATATACCGATAAGTGTTACCACTGACGATGACGTGTAGCTTACTTTACTTAGGCAGACAATAGGCCGCAGTATCTGGGGAGGCACTTCTTCAGTCTCACCAGAGACGTGCCCTAACAGGCGTTGCACAGTGGGGTTCCAGGGTGGTCTTTTGAGAGGTCACGGGGCCCCTTCTACGTGCTAATGGTGATCACCAGGGTGGGGTTAGTGAGGTAAAATTCCCACACTCCCTCATCTTTTCCCCAAAAGACCAGGCGCCTTTTGAAGGTTTCACCCCGTGAACAAAAAAGAAAGCCTCAGTATCTAGTACATAGTAGGTATCTAAGTACCCCATAATAAATACTGCAAACCAAGTTTAAGGAAAACTTTGGATTCGTAGAACATAGTCTCTGTCGAGCCAGAAATCTGTGTGACAACCTGAGGTCTATACTTACCTACCAATAATATATCTACCAAACAATATATTAGAAAGGAATAGATTTAATAAGCAAGATATAGGTATACCTACATACTGTCCATCAATGGTCACGACTCCACAAGATCCCCACGATTCCCATAGGCACCGTGATATCCCATAACGTATGGAATATTTTATTGCACAGGAAATACCTATATGAACGAAAGACTAGCTGTTTCTTGCCCGTGACTTTTTTTCCAATCTGTCCAAAAACCGCTCAAAAATAGACTTCTTAAAAAATATAATGTTTAAAGAATCTATAATAAATGATGTTTTATCAGTATTTTTTTTATAAATAATAGATTCACACGAGAGTTTTTTTTTAAATTATGAGTTATATGCTTCCTGGCTTACTACTCTGGCAAAATACACTCAACTCACAGATCAATCTCTTTTAAAGGCTACACAATTACATGTATTGGTCAAATCATGATTATATCAGAACCATGGACAGAAGGCTAAATATCTGAGCTGGTTTCTCGGTAACCTCTCTTCAAATTTTTTATCTCAGCAGTTCAACATCATTAATTAATAACTGGTCTTTCAGAACCTCTTAGAAAGTTCTGAGTTATTTCAATTATTGCACCTTGCATTCTGATACTTGCAATTTATATTGTTTTAACGTATGGCCGAATCCTAAACTGAGTAGATTTATATCTGAGGGTGGTAGGTCCTTAACTCCAAAGAGTTAAGGGCCTGCCACCCACAGATATAAATCTAACTATATGACGCAATTGTATATACTTCGCGTGCCAAAAAATGGAGTAAAGTTACGTTCAATGATCGTAATTTAGCATTATCGGCACCGGAAATCCACCGAAATCTAGAAAAATGCCTATGTATGCCATATTGAGTTGTAAAGAATGTATAGAAAAAGTTGGCCGAGGCATTGGAAATGTTTTATTTCGTTGGTAAGTAAATTTGTGTTTAAATTGTTAGTGAAAAAAAGGCACGCTTGGTTTTCATACAGATGGAGGGACATGCATTATCTAGTTAGATTTATGTCTGTGCTTCCACTGCTTTAGTGCCGTAAAACACTTACTTTTTAAAGCATACTCTTTAGTGACGGCTATGATAAAAGTTTTGAAAAAAAAAATGATATTGATTCATTTTTTGTGAAATATGGTTTTTTCGTGTAACTAATAGATTCGTTTAAAAAAAAAATAATAACATCATATTTTTCCACTACTTTTAGATACGCCTCCAAAACGACTTGGATGTTGAAAAATATTTTAACACAGAAAAATTAATAGCTAGAATTTCCTCATAACTGAAATAGCATATTTAAATCAAAGAATATTTTGCAAACAAAACTATCCAAAAAGAGGTTCAATATTAATATTCTGGCTCCGAGCAGGCGCACGGAGCCAGCATATTCAGAAATCGGTGGTAAAACTGGTAAAAGTGACAGGATCCCTCCATTCGATATGGTCTTTAAAAACAAGGTAGCGCTTGTAATTATCACGTCGCTATCATGACCAGTGGATCCTTTAATGGACAGAAATGATCAATAAAATGTTCTGTAATTACTAGTTAATTGATATAAGGCACTTGACTTATTACACGTATTGTTTCATAGATTGGCTGCCGTAGATCGTCCTCCGGCAGAGAGACACTCTTATTACGCTATAAATTCTTAAAATGGTGTCTTATGGATGAAAATTTATACAAGCTTTTTACTTTTGATCTTTCGAAGTTAGAGTCAAGGCAATAGGTCCGCCATTGTATCTTTAAGCATGAAGTTTTCTTTAAAAAAAAAGAAATACCAGTGAGTATAGAGGATTTTAAACTGAGTAAGGAAACTTGGCCTAATTGTTTATTTGAAGTTTGAATAAAGAATGGTCTGAAATTGATGCCAAGAGAATAACCGTGATGTTCAAAGATCACTCAGTTTTTTTTTTACTTGACGAATATCGAATGGTTACTAAAAAAATGGCAACAGTAATCAAATCTACAGCACTCTACGTAAATATTTCAAAGGTATAATAACAAAACTTACAAACAGACATCACAATTTACAAACCGCAGAAAAACAAAAAAGCATTTCGAGATCAAAACTCCTTTTGACGATATTATAAGTATCGTGTTTGTAATGACGACAGATTTCGTGTAATCAAAATGTTGAGTTTCGATGATTCAAAAGTACTTTTTGTTTTATTCGGTACTCATAATTATGGACGTGGATATCTTGTGTCAGGTGTGTAAAAAACCTTGGTTGATAGGTGGCGAAGTAATCTTTGAAAGGAATGTAGAAACTGACGATGCCACATCATCGTCTGCCTTCTCTGTTCTTTACTAAGTTGTGAATATTTGCTATCGGTTTCTTGTCTAATCAGATGTAACTAAATTCTAAAATTTTACACGAAGTGACTGCCTATCTGTTCAGTTATTGGTTAACAGGGTAACGCTTGCTAAGATTACACTATACAAACGATGAGATTTAGTCTATCCTATTTAACTTCATACAAAATTATGATTATAAAATGTACTACCTGAAAAGGATGACATTAATATTGTTGAATAGTTGTATTAAATTCATTATTATTGATAATTAATTTTGACATGACTATAATTTCTCAACTTAATTGTATTAATGTAAAAGAAAATAATTAAGTAGTAGACTACCAAAGATCTTCTTATGACAGCCGGGTTAAATTACAAACACAATTTCCAAGATATATTACATTTCATTCACATTTTTTACATTCATTTACACAGCTTTCCAACAATTTTCCAGTTCTAGAGACAGAATAAGTTTATTAGGTATATATCAAGCTATGTATATTTAAAACACTCAGCACACACACACTTTTTTATTTCCTAAACGGATTTTCTGAGACTTCAAGTTAAAGGCCTAAAGCGGTGGAACCTCTGAAGTGCCATAAAAAGCATACTTTCTTAAGCATATTCCTAAGTAACAGCTAGGTTAAAAGGCTTGAAAAAAAAAACTAATTTTTTATCCATGTAAATTATTTTTGAAACCTTTTTTTTCGCGTTGCTAATAGTTTTGCTTTAAAAAAATAACTAACGGCACGATATTTTTTCGCAACTTTTGGATACTCCTCCAAAACGACTTGGATGTTTGAAAATATTTTTACACAGAAAAATTGATGGCAAGAATTTCTTCATGACTGAAATAGCATATGTAAATTAAATAATATTTTGCAAACAAAACTGTTCAAAAGGAGGTTCAATATTGATATTTTGGCTACGAGCGGACGCACGGCCAGTATTGCGTTAACATTGGGGCGTATATGTCGCCTCAATGCCGAATAGCAATAGTTACACCGTTGTCCAAATATTTTCCAGTTAGCAAGCCAGGCAAGTTTAGAGCGCGCCGAATGCAAGCATCGTTATTCGTGAAAGCTTTCCCCAATACAAAGTACACCGTTGTGGTTTTGTCTACCCCATAACAAACTAACAACCGTTATGTTACTGATTATTTCCTCATAAGGTGTCTATTGTTTCATAATTCACCGCGTATTAATAAATGAACAATGCTAGACAATTCGCGACTTGCCGCCTAGTTTACTTAATAAGCCATATCAAATTGTGAGCAGAGAGGTAGTGTTAGGGTTGGTCAATGCCTCTGTGATGTAGCTAGGCATCTGTTAGGTATGTTTCTATTGTAGTTGGAATATAAGTATAGACAACTTTATTAATTTGTTGTTAGAATTTTGTTGAATATTAGGTATCTAAATAAAATCAGCCGTGTATATTGCCACACCACGGGTAAACCCGCGATGGTTTGTGTTGGTGTGTACATGTAAAACAACATGTCTGTAAAAAATCTTAATAAAAAAAAAATGTATATATATATATATTTATAATTTTCAGGCAAAGAGACCACTGTAAATCTATTAAAGCATAGAGCACAGTTAATTTTACATTGATTTCATTTCCGGGTTGTACTATCGGTCTCATTACTATTCCTGCTGAAAATTACTTTGTGTTTCCAACATGTTTCATAGACCAATTTTTCGTTTCTGGAAAACTTGGTCTATGAAAACTCAGTGCTGAAAGAATGTTACTGTCAACGTAAAAATAATGTTTGCTGACCATATCAAAATAAGATTTGATTGTCCTTTTTTTAGATACTTTTTTACAGAATATAATCCTTGACAGCCCTATAGTGACGTAACGAAGTCACGGTGTGCACGCGTCACGTGCGACGCCATGTTATATGAATATGTCATGATATATGAATATATTGTGACATTTCATCATAATAAGCTTAGACTTACTTACTTTCATGCTCGATCTCTTTACTCTGGCACATGCCCTCTTGAATGAGACTTCACTTGAGTAAGGTGAAAGGCTATGCATTCTTGGAGATAATGTTTGACAAAGCACAGTGAAGTAAGCAGTCTCTATGTTGTGCCACTTTTTCTTTGATTTTCAGGCAAGCAATCAGCAACCCTTTTGGTTCAAGGCAGATTTATTTTTTTCCAATCCTGAATCAGATATTATGTTCAGTTTTCACATTTTCCATCATCTTAAGTGGTTTGTTGGTATTTCAGGATTCTAATAGTAGCATCATCTTATGTGTTACTGCTTTTGTTAAGACAATTTACCGGCAAAAGCTCAAAAAAATAATTGCTGTACAAAGTTACTGAAAAACATAATAGGCAATTGAAAACAGTTTTATTTTTAACAAACTATCGCAGCTCATCACCACTTTCCTTTGATCATTAGCAGTTACCTCAAGACATAAAAATTATCATTTCTAACCCCCATCAATCCTTCTTACCGCACAAACAATAAACAATATCCAACAAGCTAAAAACACCCGACTCCTAGTCGCACCTCGTCCGCCATTTCGTTTCGCGAACGCAGAACAAAATGGCCGCGACCATTTCGGTTACAGGAAACGCGTATCTGTCAACACGGCTGCATCGCAAGTGGCCATTGTATGATAATCGTGAGCGCCGACAAAGTTTAAGTGCGTGGCTAGGAGGTGAGCGGGGTAGGTGTCGAGCGTTTTAGGGTTAAGTGTTGGTGGGTAGGAGAATGCGAAACTTGGGATGGTTGAGTGTTTGGCTAAAAGGATTTGGATAAAAGAGTTGAGAATGTAGAGGGTGGTCGGCAGTCTTCAGCAGTGGTATAAAGTTGACATTGGCACCGTCTTAATGTCGTAACAGTCAGGATGGTTTTCGTTGTGCCATTGATGTTTGCTTAAAACTATTTATGTAGCAAAAATTTTTTGGACTGCACTTTCTACAAATATTGCCCAATTTAATCTGAAAAGTTTATATGTCTGCCAATTAAAATTCTGATGCAATTTCTGTGGGGATTAGTTAGAATTGCACTTCATAAAGCCCAAAACATTTAAAGAAAGAAAGAAAATAATAGAGTTTATGTACTTGAAGTACATAAATATTTTCTTTCATTCAACTAATAGTGGAGGATCTTGCAGTTAAGTACATCGATTGCATCCATTGAGTAGGAACTTTAACCATTCATACCCATTATATAGCTACTCAACCATATTTCCCATGCTCATATCACTTTAAGATTAATATCAAGGAAACAATAACAGCGAGACCTCAACATTAATTACCGTATAAATCAATCCAAACAATTTCGAATTACCCAAATGTTTAGAAGATATATTTACTTAACTGACAGCAAGCTGAGAAAACATTAATTCACTTAACAATGACATAAATAAACCTGGAGCTGGGTTAGGTAATACTAAATATAAGGCCTTTCTAAGAAATAGTTACATAATTTTAAAGGCCT
The DNA here is from genome assembly GCA_947562075.1 of Orthosia gracilis. Classification (NCBI taxonomy): domain Eukaryota; kingdom Metazoa; phylum Arthropoda; class Insecta; order Lepidoptera; family Noctuidae; genus Orthosia; species Orthosia gracilis. The sequence continues at coordinate 26,929,647 of OX387266.1, forward strand.
AAGCTGAGATGCGAATTCTACGTAATCTTAGGTACATTCATGTTTCTTCAATGATGCTATTACTGGGCTTAGGATGTTTAATTTAAAGAGTGAGGTGTTATATTAACAGTGCATGAAATATGAGCAAACATGCCAATGTTGATGCGTGCGCTATCCAAGATTCTTCTCGAGATACTGAAATATGTAACCGAGATCATTGTCATTTTTATATCATATAATTATCATAACAGTCCTGCCGTTTATTTATTAAATTAACATCCTTTTATCAGTTGTAACACGTCACTGCTAGATATGGCCTCCCATAAGCGACGCCATGTCGATATACATAATGAAAACCAGCTGTACATCTAATAGACAATTATAATAAAACTAGTAGGTACTTCGCCCGCGACTTCGTTCGCGTGATCCATAGTTTACTACAGATGACATTAATTTCACCCCCTTAAAGGTTGAATTTCCAAATACCCCTTCTTAGTGCTTCCCTTCATCATAAAAAGAAGCCATGTACAAGTAAAATCATTAAAAAATCTTTAACACCCACCCTCTAAATCGACTTTTAGGAGTAGTTTTTAAAATCTAATAATGAAAACCTTTAACCTTTACTTAGGTAAGTTTCAAATTTATAAGTCCAACAAATTTCCGTCTTTTTACCTCCTTAGGGGTAGAATTTCCAAAACCAACAAATACATGAATTCTTTTTATCAACCAAGAGCGTAAATCTTTATTTCCACGTGTGACACTTAAAAGCGTAGAAATTTCACACAAACTTTCAACCCCCTTTTTGCCTCCTTAGGGGTGGAATTTCCAAGAACCAATAAAAACATGAATTCTGTTTATCAACCAAGAGTATAAATCTAAAAGATCAACTTACAAACTGTAGAATTTTTTTACAAAATTTCAACCCCCTTTTGAACCCCTTAGGAATAGAATTAACGAAATTGAAAAAAAAAACTCATTGTTTTTTTATTAGACAAGAGCGTAAACCAACATTTTCAGATGTTTCAGATTTACGCTGTAAATAAAGGGGTAAAAAAGGGGTTGAACGTTTGAAATTTAAATTAGACACATGAAGTGTCCAATTTACAAACTGTAGAAATTCCATACAAACTTTCAAGCTCTCTTTTATCCCCTTAAGGGTGGAATTACAAAAACTAATATGTACATAAATTCTTTTTATCAACCAACAGTGTTAATCTAAAATTTCAATTAAGATTTAAATAAAATTTGTTTGAAATTTAAATTCTATAAAATTCCATACAAACCTTCATCCAACCTCCAAAAATCCTTTCTTAGTGCGCACTTACGCCACTTGAAGAACCTCGATGCCAAATTTTATCATTTACATCAAGCGGTTTTCGATATTTGGTGATAGGTGAGTGAGTGACCTTTCGCTTATATATATACATATAGATAATAATAATAATTTTACTAATATTTTTCTTTCTTCCTTTCTTTCAAATTGGAAAAATAGGGTATGTCCTAGTCAACCTATCCTTTTGGACTTCTAACCTCTGTCTACCTAAGGAAATGCCAAAGTGAAAGCATTGTTCAGATAGTAGCAATGGTTTCTTACCTAGGCTGATTTCTTTACAATGGAATACTATCTCGTTGACTCCTTTTTGTTCTTGGCGACAGACCACTAAACATTGACTTCTTCCCTTTCCCCTATCGCCTTTCTCCGAGCCCCATCCTAATTCGCGTCTCGGCTCGCGTTATTCCCTTATTCGCAAACGAAATATGGATATTATTGTTATAAGAGCCGACTTCGTGACGAGTTCAGTGATTATTGGTTGTTTCGAATATAACAAGGTGTTAGCAAGTTGCAAGGGACGCAGAATCTGTGTGTGTTGATTTTACGAATAACTGCTGTGTAAACTTAGATTTACGACCGCCAATTGTATGGTGTAATAGTCAATTTAATATTGAGATTTGGTTTTGTAATTGATCGGTGAATGGTTACGATCTTTTACTGTTGTGTAATGTAAGGAATTTGTGGTGACAATTTGTTTTTATTGCTGAAAGCACAGGCATCTTCTAGGCACGCTCAGTTCCATCCTAGACTCTATCCATTAGACGAGACTAATTAGGTTAAAAGTGGCCCATTATGAAAAAAAAATCATTTTTGCAAAGTAAAGAAAGTCATTCACAGTCACTCAAAAGTTATGTTCGAAGTTGAATCTCATGGAACTCGCTAGCTATTAATATACGAATTGACCAGCGATCAACTGAAACTATTTATCTTGGCACAACCAATTTAGAATACAGTTCTCATAAGAAAGTTAATTTCCTGAATAACTGTTTTCTTGAGAACTAGAATCCGAATGACATTACTTTTTGCTCCATATTATTGTCTGTGCAATTTAATTGTTAAAAAGAGAACTAAGTTCGCTGATTCCTCGAATTATTTAAAAAGTAAAGTCGTCGCCATTTTTTTTGCAATCGGCATTATTCGGTATCCAAGTAACTTCGCACAAAAGGTGATAAAAGCGTGAAATTAAAATACTTTAAAGCCTTGATTCCCTATTTAAAACTTGGATACTTACATTAGAATTACACAATAGTCGCCATCTTGGGTAAATTGTTGACTAAAGTAGACAATAATTGTCATTTAATTATATCCGTTTGTATTCTAAGAATGCCGATACTATGTTAATTTTATCAAGAAATAATAGGCCGACTATTATGTTATTGACTACCAGTCCAAAACTGGTAAATATATAGGTACCTAGATTTTGAGTAATAAAGCTTTTGGAAATATTGTGTTAAAACTTGCTTAGGGACATAACACTGATATGGAGGTTTTATCATTGGCAATTTATTGGTGTTTTGTCATACGGTATTTTAATTTGTTTGGCCTTTGTCTAGTAGTTAACTATCGTATGATGGGTTGATTTATTTATAGTCACTCAGATCAAATAAAAGTCAAGATAGAATGTTGCAAACAACAATATGACGCCGGTGAAAACTACGCCTTGTCGTACACATACACAATTACACGCACATACGTACAACGAAACTACGCCTTAGCTTGTCAGTCGAGCTCTCAGATGAAATAAAAAGCTCGGCTGATGAACGTTCCATCTTTACTTTTTATTTGATCTGAGTATAGTCATATATAAAATTAAGCATGGCAAATTTTGATACGTTTCTCCTTATTTTTTAGAATCCCACTAATATTATAAATGTGAAAAATTGGATGGATGGATGGATGTTTGTTAATCAATCACGCTAAAATGGCTGAACGGAATTGGATGAAATTTTTCACACAGATAGTTTATAACCTGGAGTTTATTCCGATAAAGTTGGTATAATGATCCCTTGGGATAATAAAACCCATTTCAACCGGAGAAGCCACGGCCAGAAGTTCCTTTAAAATAAAAATGTGGAAGACACCAGTTAGGTACTGTTGTCTTCTACATTTACAGTGGCCAATAAAATTCCTAGCAAAGCGGAAATCGTGTCAATGTCAAATAACAATTTAAAATAATTTAACTTTCAAAGTTTCCCCGTGACACCTAATCTATTGTATACCTAAGTTAATCACTTACATATGTAACGAGCCCTAGACATACTAATGTTGACATCCGGCGTCGCTTGGTGCCACTCGCGCTTGCGTGCCCGCGATTTGATTTGCAGATGCGTTTGCGCTTTAGAGTTTGTGGTGCAAGTTAAAAGTTTATTGACAGTCTTGAACTTGGACGAACAGTAATGTCAACGTTTTGGAAAGAATTAACGAGCTGAAAAAATATTACTTGAATTAATTGTATTTTTGATCTTGTGACCAAGAATTCGTTCTTACTATTTCATAATTGAAGGTTTAACAACAAAGAATAATGTGAAAGACGTTAGCAAACAAATCCGTGGCTTTCTTAAGGCCCCTATATAAATAGTTATTAATAAACAGTTTTATCTACGTGGAGCCTTTAGGGCAGAAATATGCATGACGTTATTTAAATCAAAGAGTTACAATACAAAGCTAATCTATCTTCTCCAAAAAAATGCTTCTAAATTACCAACTTTCTTTTCCCTTACACCCAACGCTAACCAAACTTAAAACAAGTCGCAGAACAAAGGCACTAAATTTCGCAGTCCACGCCTTCGCGAAGATTAATTAACTGTATTTACTATACTAATATGAATTGCAGATACGACAGTCTCGTTCGTTTGTATCCGGTGTTTTTAGCGACCCCGCCCTTTTTAGGAGAGGACGGCATTAAGGGAAATTTTATTCAGGAGTCGGTTGACGGGTTGAGTGACAAAGCTTGTCCGTACTGCTTGAAATATGCTGCAGTAAAATGTTTTCAAATAAATCTTAGTGTTATAGATGTTTACTTTTTTAAGTCAAACTTATCTGTTTTACTGATTTAAAAAAAGGAGAAATATTTTTAAACTTTAAATAGGTATTTTATACAATTTTGAACTATCTGACTGCTGGCGAAGGTCTTTTCTCGGTAAAAGAATTCAGCATCCTTATACTACTTTTTTTTGTTTATTTAATACTGACCATTGCTTTTTTTTTACAGGTAAGGGAACGAACTTCATACAGAACTGTACTGGGCAGTCATTCGGGTGTTTAAGAAATCCACGGGAGACACAAGGGCTTTTCAATTGTTTCGGTAATTACGGCCACACGACCGGTGAAGTCATAGAGTAAGTAGACATTATTTACCTCAATAGGTTTAAGTAAGTTTACATCCGTCAACATACAACACGTAGGTAACAAATCCAAAATACCCATTTACAATACATTTTAAAAGAACTTGGCGGATGCACTGCCGTGCACGCGCCGCGCATACTAAGCGATAACCTCACTTATTCGCAAATTCCTTGCAGTTCGTCGACATTACACAACACTATTATAAACTGTAGATCGACTGACGATCTAGTGTTGGGCTGATCACCTGTACAATGCATACAAATTGGGAACAACACTAGCTTTCGCCTGTGAATTCACCTGCATTTTTTTAAGCTTCCGGGTTGGGCGATACCATGTTTCCTAATTTTTACTGTCCAGTATTATTACTGATGTCACGGAGAACACCTGGATGCATCCCTCATGCACGGATCCGGGATGTATGACAAAAGAAAGGAAAGACAGTGGATTATTCAGTACTGAAATGTTGAAATGATAGTCAACGATATGTTAATGTTGATTGATGACCTTGATTATTCATAATCTGATAATTCATATAACTTACTGAAATACGAGAATTCAATCAAGCCGTTATAAACAAACAAACACCTAACTATATTCAATATTGGAAGTTCAGAATCTTAATGTACTGAGAGTCTCGAGCATTTACTGTTGTTCTATTCAATGCATTGGTCTATTTTTGCGTCTCATTTCACTCGAATAGAATATAAATGTGGCGATACAAATAAGTTTCAATTGAAATTTAGCTCTGATATAGATAGAATGGTACAAAAACTATTTCAAATAAAATTAGTTTTTGGCAGTATATATGCACTTGTTAAATCATCATTATCATTCATAATCATCATCATATCAGCCGAAAGACGTCCACAGCTGGATATACACCTCCCCCAAGCGGCCACATTGACCGGTCCCGTGCGTCCTGCATCCAGCGGATTCCCGTAACCTTCACCAGGTCATCGGTCCACCTGGTGGGAGACCTTTTAAAGCAACGTCTTCCGGTTCGCGGTCACCACTCCAGAACTTTTGAATGAATGTGCCCTGCTCAATGCCAAGTTTGGCAATTTTTTGGGCTATGTTGGTAACCCTGGTTCTCTTGCATCTTCATCATTATTATCCATACCAGTGTTTTACATGTCGAAAAGACAGCAATCGTAACAGCATTATCCTAAAAATAACATAACATTTATTCTTAAGTCTACATAACAGAAGCAATAAAAATAAATAGATGATGTATCAATATCAGCTTTTTGTATAATTCTACTCCAAAAGTGACAGTCAAACAGACATGATGTTTTAACGTTTTTATGATTGATCGTGATATCACGATTCTTTTTTGAGGAATAACAACAAATATATGCCTCATCCATTAACCGAATAACTCGGCTTTATTGATTTAAAAGTTGATATCTTGCTTCTAATAAAATCATTTCCAATAAATTATAATTGATTTCAATTGATTTGTTGGTTCTAGAAATAACCAGGCTTGTATACCAATTCTTGAAAGCTTAAAGCACAACACTGTTGCCATCGTGGGAAGATTTTGGATGAAGCTGGTAAAGTAGCGTGGGGATAGGCCCAACTGTGAGCGAAGTCACGCTGTGGATAATAATGACGAACCTTAAACTACATTAAAACATTATGGACTCAAAATGTTGCTTTCCTCGAAGCCCCTGGATATCCTAGTCAAACTTCTAACCGACAATGATGTCAATTCACAGCTAGATTCTAGCTACCTACTATAAATAATTGTACCTCCTGCGTAAACCAGTGACGTAAGTACTGGCTCTTTGCCTATAAATGACAGATTGATTGATCGTAAGCCTTAACATAAAAGAAAACTAGTAGGTGTACCCAGCAGTGTTTAAAACATCATTGAGGTATTTTATGGACACTTCTTATGGAACCTATGGCCTATCGTAATATGCTAGATCAGGGATGGCGAGCCTATGGCACGCGTGCTAAAGGCGGCACACGACAAAAATTTTCGGGCGCGCCAATATAAGGTTATTTAGCATCTAGATAATTTGAAACAGCAGGCATGACATCAACTTCTACTTTTATATCGACAAAACATAAATCTATAAATAATATTATTGCTGTACGAATTTTGGGTTGAAAATAAAGAGTTCATTAGTAGCATTGTTTTTATTAAGTCACCAATTCAAGATTCTTTGGCGGCACGTCATCTTCACATTTATAAAAATATATAATTTAATAGCAGACCCCAACTGGGGTAGCCCTCAGCGCAGTCGCTTAGGTATAGTACTTTTGAAAGCCTGGCTGGAGGCTATAATATAGCTTAGTCTCCACAGGGTAGCCCGGTTAAGCAGTATCCGGTCACTTTGACCTAACTGTGAGACGCCACGTAGAAAAAAAAAAAAACACGTTTTCTGATAAAGGTTCGCCATCCCTGTGCTAGACACAGTAGACGCAGTTTGATAGTAAATGAAGGGTGTATTTCTGTAAGATGACATTTACGTCATGTATTAAAAAGGCTCGAGTTTTCTATTGGTATATGATCAGCTAATAGTGACCATCAATTGAATTTGAAACGCCTTTTCATAAAGAGAGATTAATAGGGGATCCGCGTTTGAATTTGCCGCTAGAGGCGCGGCTGGTGTAGTGTAAGGTATCCGATATGCCAAACCCACTCACAACGCAAACAGTAGATGTTTGCGTTGTGAGTGGGTGGGTTTTTACCTAATTTTATTATTGTTGTGAATATTTTGCGATACTTCAGATTACTTATGTCAAAAATGAGTAACGTGTCAATGAATTCCAATGATTTAAAGTATTAACTATGTTTAAAATGTAAACTTGGTTTTCACGCCCGTAGTAGGTACGTAACAAACTTTGACAGCTAGACTTCTGGACCTTAATCAATGTTCCAAGTTTAAACTGACATCTCATCTCATCTACATTCTCATTGGTCGCAGGCGTTACTGCTGGTTCGATTCTAAGATTGGCCAAGGTTAGTCTGTTTTCCATCTGCGATATCTGGTTTCTGGTTCTGGTGGTGGATGGTTGGTTTTTTTTGTTGAAGGGTTCCCTCGTCAACAAAGAAAGGTAGCAGCCCGGGGTACGGGTTTCTGCCCAGTTGATAATAAAAGGCTCACAACAAGGCAACTTCTTAACATAACTAATGTTGCGGTTATATTACACAAATGTTACCCATCGAAGAATACCAGGCGGGATTTTAAGTAATGAAATAGAGAAATAAACACGTAGCACTTTACAAGACCTAACTTTTCGCGATCAACCTAAGGAAAATTGAGCAAAATAGCCAATAAGACAAAAAATAAAACAAATTACCTATAGTTCGATAGTCATGCTTTACCGATAAAAACCCGAGCAATTGTTAATAAAATCCCGAGAGTTTTCAATAAACGTCAACCGAACGATTCCGTGAACTTTCCCGTGTCGATTTATTTTATTCACGACTGAAGAAAGCTAGCCAATGTATTAATAAACTGTTTACAGTTTACCTTATGGTAGGTTTCACCTAGATTTTCGATGAAAGCGGGCTATTTTGATTTATTGCAAGTAGAATTTAACTATACCAAAAGATTATTTGAAGTAAGAAAGAAAACATGTACATTATACAAAATGTACAAACAAAACAAACATAGTAATAATTAAAAATAAAACAGAAACATGAGAGAAAGTGAGGCTGTATAATAACCTTCTTTTTCGGGATCTTAAAATAACAAATGCCAGTGTATTGTTGTCATCTTTTAGACCGAAAATAATTTACTTCAGGTAAGTAACTGTCAAAATAAAGTGTACGCAGCGAAACAATAAGCCATTGAACAAGGGGTATCCACCGCCGGCACTCATCATTTAGTGATTCCGTTCTGCGGCTCAAGATTTTAGACTCTAATCTTTTCTTTTACTTTGGTGTCTTGAAAGACGCGTTTCTGTAAATCCTAATATCTCTTAGGTATCTATCCTTCTTCACCTTTGTTTGCCGTTATTAAACCAGTCATATCATCTAACGTAATGTATAGCTATAATAGGTTCAAGCAGTAGATTACTTCTACCAGTTAAAATCATAACAGAGGCTCTATACTAGTCTATACCTAGCTGAAATGCCAAAATTTAAGTGAGCAATCACGTCATATTTCGATAGCGATTATCAATCCCATATATTTACGACATTTAATTGTTAATTTTAATTGTTATTTTATTTTTAATGTATTTTTTTGTACTTTTGTTTGCATTTTTATTGTATTTTTGGTAGTCAATGTAAATTAGATGTACTCGTATGTGTATCATTGTGGTAGTAACATTGCATTGGCATTATTGCTTTTAAGGTGATATTTACGTAATTTTGAATAAATAAATACAATTTTACCATTCGCTATCGCGACGCTTTTGTTGATAGAAAGTCTATTGTTTAGACCCTCAGGACCTAAGAATTCTTTTACAGCGCACACTAAACCGATTCTCGTAGCTTTAAATTAGCACTTTTCCTTTTTCTCAGCACTCTCAATGCGCAGACACATAATGCTATTGTGTCCAATAAAACGGAGATTATGCAATAACACGCGGCTCTTGAATATTTATTATGTCTGTCTGTGTGTTCCTGCGGGCACAGAGAATAGCATGGAGTGGGCTTGTTTCTTAGATAGATGTTTGTGTGTTCATAAAGTTACTCGTATAGGAAATGGCATGATGTTCAGTGTTAATGTCTTGGTGGCTCAGTGGTTTAGACCTCGCTTCTCGTGCTTGAGATCGTGGGCTCAAATCTGGGCAAGTATCAGTGTGACTACTTCTATTCATTTGTGAAGGAAAAACATCGTGAGGAAACCTGAACTTATAATTAATTTATATGCTCGTGCTCTATTGGTGTTATTGCTGTAAGGTGTTCCATTGCGAGGGTAAATGAATTAATCAATAAATAGTGAAGGATTTTTGAAAATTGGTGGAAGTCGTATTTGTTTTGGAAAATGAATTAATGCGCTTTGACTATTCAGTGTATTCTTCTGTTAAGTTCACATTTATTCCGTTCGCACATTTATATAATGTTTTTGAAAGGAATAATGTTTGGAAACACAACATTTTGATTTGATTTGAAATAGTTCAAAAGTTAAAAGTTCAAAGTAGTTCAAAGTTTTTAAAATGTTCAGTGTCACCAGTCTTAAAGAGCTTTCGTTAAACTTAGATAAAGTAATACCTTAGCAAAAACAAAGATGATTCATAAGAATATCCATAAAACAACAACACTTAACTGAAATAGATACTACAATGAATCGACAAGAGAATGACCACAACCAATATATATAGACATATATATATAAATAGACAAACTAATTGCTTGTTCGCAGCATCCAAGTTCTAGATTCCTTTCGCAAGATTGGTTTATCCTTTGTCACACAGAACAAAAAAGAGACCACAAGCCCACAAACGCTGTAGGAACCCTCAATGAGCCAACCCACACGTCAATCCTATAACTACATTTTAATGTGAATAGTTTGCAACAGTTGCGCCATCTGTCAAGTCAGATATGAACTACTGCCGTAACGCGGATACGTTTGACTAACATTATTAAATGATATTATGTAAGATGGTATTTATATCTGTTCAGATAGAAGTGAAGATATGGTACTTCAATGGCTAAGGCTTATTACCTACTCAGAATATTGAATAGGTCTAGCTTCGGTCTAGTGTACACACAAATTATTTGTGAAATCACTTGGGTCTATGCATTAAATTCGAATCATAATAGACAAGGCACAAAATCAACATCAACATCCAAGACTGGCCGAATTACCATCGTCATTTCAATTGTCTACATGTTTATCGTCTGTCGAGCAGGGATGTTATGGATATGAAATTTTGGATCTGAATACGGATGCGGTTACGGATATGAAATTATTTCGGTTTATCCGTTGCTTCGGATATTTTCGGTTACGGATATCAGATTTTTATAATAAACAAACATGCAAGCGACGCGCGCTGCTAGTTTATCGGCTCGGCCGGGCAGTAAAACCTGTCATAACGTGTCTCATAGACAACAGGATTCGGTTACAGACAAATTTTTATTTCGGATAGCCGATAGATTCGGTTACGGAGCTCCTCAACATCCCTGTTTCGAGCCTTTACTTACATACTTTGGGGTCGCCATCCCCTCAAATCAGAAGCAGATGAATGCTAATACAAGGAGCGACAGCCTTTCTGATTTCCACAATCCAGAAACTAGGTTTTTTCTTATCGTCTCTACACACGGGACCGGTCAATGTGGCGACACTTGCGGGAGGCCTATGTTCTGCAGTGGAAGTATTTCAGCTAAAATAATGATATTAATGATGATCTCTACACATACGTATTTTACATGTAGCAATTGACTATCGTCTGATCTACTCAACTGAGTTACTTCTTCAGTGAGTTCTTCTTCATTAAGGCGTATATATTCCAAAATGTTAAAGCAGTACTGGCCGTGTGCCCGCTCGGAGCCAGAATGTCAATATTGTACCTTCTTTGGGACAGTTTTGGTTGCAAAATATTCTTTGATTCTATAATATAATATTATTTGATTTGAAGAAAATCTAGCCATTTTTTTGTATAATAATATTTTTAAACATCCAAGTCGTTTTGGTTTTGGTATGCAAAAGAAGCCAAAAAGTATCATGTTGTTAGTTTTTTTTTTTAAGCTTTAACTATTAGTTACACGCAAAAACACATATTTCACCAATAATGTTCATGAATCAATAATAAATATTTATATTTCTTTAAGCCTTTTAACCTTGCCGTTACTAAGGAGTATGGTTTCGAAAGTAACCGTTTCACGGCACTAAAGCGGTGGCAGACCCTTAAGCTCAAACACACCGACAGATCCGAATAGAAATCGCACTGATCCTAAACACATCCCTATCGCACTTGAAAGTGAATCAGTTTCCCACCAGCGGTGAAAGCTGAGGTCACACTACAGGAACCGTTGCCTAGCAACGCGTAGGCTCGGCTAATTTACGCTACGATCTGTAAATCATCGCTAGAAAGTGATTCCATACCATAATACGGTCTGACCTCTGCTTTATGCCAACTAGGATTAGTGGTGTAATCATGTAATTTGAATGGTGATGGTTTGTAGCTACAGGTTCGGTTTTATAGATGCTGTGTTAATAGGAAGGTAAGTAGATAGAATTTGTTGGACGTTTATCATCTTGGAATTGAGCGTGAAAGTCGGGTAAGGGAAAGCCTTGTCTATCAGTATTTACAGCAAACCTAACACTATCTTATATGGCATAAACCGACCAAATAGGTAGGTCGTATTTAGGTAAATGATATGAAAAAAGAAGAAGAAGAGAAGAGGTTGACTGGGATGGTGGCAGAAAACGAGTTACGGCGACCATAAGTAATAAAGGATTAGGACAGTAAGATAATTGCAAACCAAAACATAATTTAAAAGTATTTTGTCTGACAAAGTAAGTAGGAAGTAATCAGTCAGTCTGCCTAGCCTTTTCCCAACTATATTGGGGTCGGCTTCCAGTCTTACCGGATTCAGCTAAGCACTAGTGTTTTACGTGGAGCGACTGCCTATCTGACCTCCACAACCCAGTAAGTAGGAAGTAATCGACACTGCTAATAAACTCGACGACAGTAATCGATGACTAAATCCTCATTACATCTCGCTAGCTAAAATAATCGATTACGTTTTTCAGAAAACAATCGCTCTCAAAGGATAGCACCTGCTTTTCAACCATGTCGGTATGACTTTTTTAAATAAAAACACAGGAAGAGACCAAACACCTCATTATATCTAAGAAGCTTACGAAGCAATCACTTAATCATTTCTCCACCTTTTCAATAAGCGGCGAAATAAAAACAATCTAACCTGATCAACGCTTTAAAGTATCATAGTAAAGTGCAAAGAAGACGTTAAGTGTACGACACGGAGTAATGTATGAAAAGGAATAATATACGATGCAAAATAGAACAGAAGATTGGCTTAGTACGTCGAGCAAAAACATATGAACACATAGACACGCTATACGTACAGCGACTGCAAACGCTCTTGCAACTGGCCAGATAGTCTTAAATCCTGATTGTACAGTACCACAGATGATATCAAACTAGTATACAGTGCGAACAGCTGATCTGTCACATACTAGGAAGTGTTGACGGGCACGTATGTTTTGGGGGACTGTAGAACTTTGACGTTCAAAAAGTGCTGGCTCTCAGCTTTTAGTGAATAAATGTTTTTGTCAGTAAACAGCTAATGCCTCTAATTTGGTGTGGCAGTAGCTCGGCTTGCTTCAATAGCTGACGGGATGAGAATTCCTTATTTTGACTCTGGTTACTGCCAAACTAGAGCTACTGCTGTCTGGCTTACTAGAAGAAGGCGAGTGTCGTGTAGAAACATTGTAGTACTTGGATGCGAGCTACTCACTGACTTGTACAAGACAGTAACTTGTATGATGCTTGTTCACACGGTGCAGGAAGTCTACCTCGCACTGTTTAATCAAGTCTTGAGATCATTGCTTGCCCCGGCTTACGCTAGTTATCCTTCTGTGAATTTCTGTATCATACGACACATAAGATTGAACCGTTAGTTTTTCTCGCAAACACACCGAAGGAAACTCATTCACAGAATACCTGAACGATTATGTCTTGATTCAGACTTTTTTAGGATTACTACTCGTTAAAATAGTTACCAACGGTTTTTATTCAATGCTCAATATGTAGTATTTGATCGGCAATCTTGTTCTTACATAAATCTTTGTTCGATACTTAGATACTGTTGGAACTGTCTGTTTGTTTGTGCGTGGTGATGTTGGGAATAGCGGGCTTAATTTTCTGTCATGATAAAAAAAAAAGAATTAGAGATGCAGAAACTAATTTATGGTACATGTTTTTCTGAGGGCGGAAATACTGACGTTATCAGATAAATTTTACATACCCTTGTTAATATTTTATAGTTTCTAATTTGTAATTAAATTTTATGAAAAAAAAAATGAAAGAAAATATTATATTTTAGTACAACGCCTTTTTCCAGCAGCACGTTATAGAAAAGGCAGAGCTCTAACTAAAGCTTAGCGATGACGATATTTGCAGCTCGTAAATATTTAAATGATTTCTTGCTAACGATAACACTGCCTTATTAGCATAGAATGTGAGAACTAAACACCTGTGAAAACAATCCTACAGTCAGTAATATTAGTCTGACAGAGTATTTTCACACTGAGATTAGTGATACAATGCCGTTACCAATTTTCCGGATAACTCGTTCACTTTCGTCTTTTCATGGTTCTACTTCATAAAATTAAACCACGTTAATTGCCAGTTGATCTAAAGGGGTATCTAAAAAATTGCCAACTTACTATTTCAACAGGTTTTCGCTAGGACATAAATTCACCGTTTGTGATCACCCGATGAGAATGATCTTTCAACAACAAATAAAAATCTCAAGCAGAAAATAGCCGCTCGTCGCTCTCACATTGACACCTACCTTACTCAGCATAAAATTCCAGGCAATTTAGATTTCTATCCAGACGGTTCACATAACGCGGTCACACGCAATCAGGGGGTAGGCAGAAGACTATTATTAAGAGCGGCTTCATAATTGCCTTCTTAGAACTAGTATCTAAGTGATTTCATTAAAGAATACTGGGAAGAGGTTTATTGATTTTAAAGTGTAAAGTTACAAGTAATAGTGGTGACTAGTATTATTGTCGATAAATGTATGGCGAACTTAAGTAATGAAGGTTTCTGGGAAAGGTGCTATGGTTTCTGCGGACGTAGTACTGTAGTAATTTGAGGCTGATTAGGTAGCTGATATAAAACTTCTACAGTACCTCGGATGAGAGACTACGACATTTATTTATTATTATTACAGGTCGTCATTGTCGAAAATTCTGAAGAATTAAGAGTGCTATTTCAGTCGGTGAATTGGAATTTTAATAAATTCAGTGCTATTTCAGTCAGTGAATAGGAATTTTAATAAAGTCAGTGATATTTCAGTCAGTGAATTGGAATTTTAATAAAATCAGTGCTATTTGAGTCAGTGAATTGGAAAAGCTAAATATATTCTTAACAATTTCATGGTCCTGTCGAGTTTATATTTATTACTAGATAAGTGTGAAAATGAAAATGTTATGTTAAAAATAGTGAGTCTTAACATAAATTTGGAAATATATTACCCGCCAGGGTAACACAGAAGGAAAAACTAGTGTTCATTGAATAAAATGATTCGTTTCAAAACTAAACAGGCTTGTTTATAATCACATTAATAACCGTCGATATAAATGGTCACACACTCGAAACGTTAAAAAATATTTGCTCCAGATATTTGATCCAACACTGGCTATTTGTTAATTAATACATAACTTGGTTTAAACTTAAACTAAAAACTTGACTGGAAGCGGTAATTGTCGATAAATTGTATTTTAACGAAGTTATATTTACTGGGTATTCTAACTATGAAGCGAAACCATAATTATGACCATAAATATAATAGTTGGACACTTTAGTATTAACTTATTACTGCATTCAATACGAGATTATGATCTTTTGAACTTTAAAATAGGTATAATAGTTTTAATACTATATATGATACGTTGTTTTAGCTTCAATGTGT
The DNA here is from genome assembly GCA_947562075.1 of Orthosia gracilis. Classification (NCBI taxonomy): domain Eukaryota; kingdom Metazoa; phylum Arthropoda; class Insecta; order Lepidoptera; family Noctuidae; genus Orthosia; species Orthosia gracilis. The sequence goes on from OX387266.1 coordinate 26,944,880, forward strand.
AGGTTTAGTGAGTTTTAGCAGTTTTATTTAATTTAGAAAAACTGAGATGAAATCAATGCGCTAATAGAATAATTATTTTAAGCGTTTGATTTAGAGAGGATTTCCATATAAATACTAACAATAATAAAAATCTTTTGATAGAAGATAGTGTTAGTAAAACCTTGCACAAACACTGAAAAACAAGAAGTCGTCAGTTTGTTCTTCATCCTTTGCAATATTTCATTCATCCTTTGCTGGCACATTCTTGAAGAGCTAGAACTCCAGTAATTTTTCTTCCAAATTGGAAAGTTTACATCTCTTTCTACCCCTTCGAGAAGATAATTTACGACCCATTAACTAGACCAATGACATGCCTACCATATCTTAGTAGACCGTCGACAGTCTAATTAGACCATCGTTTACTTCGACGCACACTTTCAACAACCCAGCTTTTCAATCAGAATCACTCAGCGAGCTCCACTAACGACTAATTATTATCTTTTCAACATCCATCGTACGGAATCACTTGATCACTCTCTTGATGTGAATGCAGTGGAGAATAAAGGTGAAGGCAGAAAATTGGTTAGCTTTTACCCGCGACTTTGCTCGTGGCCTAGATACTACTGGGACCGTACATTAGTCTGGGATAAAAAGTATTAACCCCTTGGGTGCCCGACACGTGAAACAATTGCTTTTTGTTTCGGTATTTTTGTCATTCAACAGGTTACTTTATGACCTATGACAGTATTATCGTGAGAATTTTCGTAATCGAATCTACTACCTTTTAGAATTATTATATTTTTTTCAATCGCGTATTGAATCCGTAATATACATACAGGTGGTAAATATAAGTTACAGAAAGAATTATCGATCCTGTGGGGCACAGTAACATTCTAGATACAGTCAGTGTTAACATTTCAATAATATATTTCCTATACCGTAGAATGGGGTTACATTGAGATCTGGTGCAACTTTGATGATAACTTTATTTTTTTAGGTTTTTAAAGCTAATTCAGTGAAAACGGAATGCACCTCAATTTTCTTTTTAAAATTTGCAACTCTGACAAATGTCAGCCATGTTTTTCATCAACCTCAGCGCAAGAATACGATTAATTGATGCAGAAAAAATAATATTAAATTGTACAGTGTGAATTCATTAAAAATAAATTGTTAATTGGGGTTACTTTATATTGCTATGAAAAACAATGGGGTATCAAAGTAACCTCATTTTTATTTTAACGTTCATAGGATCGTTTTTTTTTATTTTATCCCAAACTATGGAAGAAATTTATTTTTTAATTTAGTGTATAAATTTTTTTGTAAAGTCGCCAACACTGCATTTATTTCATATTTTTCAAAATATAATTGAAGTAGTTGTCAATTTTAAATTTCAAAATTAATCAATTTAACCTCGTATTACCGGTATATCTGTTTTTATATGGTTTAATTTACTAATATCTATGTATCGTTCTATATTTATCTACATATGTTTGTTTATGTAGTTGTATATCTTTTTGTTGTGTTCCTACTGCCTAAATAACTGAGACAATAGATAGGGCTGAAACTCTAGGATTCAAATTTTAAACTTTTTGCTAACAAATCTAGTGTTACTGAGTCTGAAAAATTGAGCATTAGCTGAAGAGAAAGTCATAACATCATTAATATTTTCATACGCATAGGTCAGGTTAGGTAAGCCTTCATAAGATTTTATCATTGTAAACTTTTCTCAAGTTTACATAAGATAACTTCCGAATTATCTAGAACCATTGACATTTTAAACAGTGCTACTCGTTCTTCATCATCATCATTTCAGCCGAAAAACGTCCTCTGCTTGACATAGGCCTCCCCTAAGTGTCGCCACATCGATTGGTCATATGCGTCTCGCATCCAGCAGATTCCCACAGCCTTAACCAGCTCATCGGTCCACCTAGGCTCTAGCTCCTCCTCTAGGCTTCTCTCTAGTTCCTAGAGGAAGGCCTTCCAACGCTGCGTGTTCCGGTACGCGGTCGTCACTACAGAACTTTTTGGCCCCATACTTCCCTTCTTATAACTCTCAAATTAACCTATTCTAAGTACCAATCTGAGAGTACAAAGTAATCAAGCTTACAAAATCGATGCAAAGCGACCAAACCAATCAATTTCGGCGTTACTTCTGCCACAGCCTAACATTAACACGCTTTTAAACTCGCTTATCTACACAGCATAAATAAATCAGTCACTCGAGCCTGATAAATTGTGAAATCATTGCACCTATTATCGCTCTGGTGGAGACAGAAATGGACCAATGGAAATGCGATAAATCGTCCGTGTACATAGATAGTCGGAAGATGATTGGCTGTCAGTGATGATGTGATAGGTATACTGTTATTACTTAGGCTGTGGAGTGCGGAAGGAAAGCGGTCCAGTTTGTGTGTCAATGTATTTAATTATATGGGCAAATTGTGGCTTCGCATGGATTATACAGCTTAGCTGCTTTTCATAAGTGGCGATCTTGAACTGGTGGTTCTACTGACCCCTATGTATTGCTTTGTGTTTTAGAAGAATTACCCTAGATGTAGGATGTTTTTTGCCCTAAAAGCGGTAACAGGGCAGTGAAATATCTCTAGCAAAAACAAACATAGTACCACACCGTACATCATAGTAACATAGTAAAATATATCTACCTTTAGGTAGATACCTTTAGGTAGATATACGAGTATTTCGGTGATATTATTTTGATATATTTAAAGGTTCTTATGTAATTGTTTCCTATAAAAATATTCATCATTAACAGACCAACTCCATTATTTAGTTTTAAATTAACTAGCAACCCGCCCCGGCTTTGCCCGTGACATTTTATACATAAAAACCTGCCTCGTTAGTCACTCTTTCTATTGGTGAAAACCGCATGAAAATCCGTTCAGGAGTTTTTGGTTTATATGTATTAATATGTAGTGATGGTGCCTTTTTTATTCTTTTAAAGATTCATAATTTCACAGCTAGCCCAGTTACTTCACTTTATTTTAAGATTTTCCAAAACAAGTGAAATTCTTTGTCAAAGCTAACGAAACTTCTTTTGTTCAATCCTTAACATTTTTGACTTTACTACAAATGTTTTCGCTAATAGAATGTCAATTAGTCAAGATTGCTCTTGATTTCGAAACTTCATAGCAGTTCCCATTTTCTTTCTAATTTTCTCATAAATCTATATAATTCATCATCTACATAGGATGCATCGATCTATCGAGTATGGTGGATGACCGGCTGTCAACTACGTCAATGACACGTTACCAACTGTTATTAATACTAACAAGCTGGTAAATGATCTCGTTTAGTAAATATACAGTTTCTAGGAAGACTACTTGTTATGTGGTAAACCCGTCTTTGACGAGTTTTTTTACTACATTTTATATTGTCCATATTGGTTAGTGCTCGGTTAATAAGACACATAAATGTTTATGAAAACGTAGTTTTGTGTCAAATAATTGTCAATTCATTTTTTTACAATTTATTTGTTTAATCTAAAATATTCTCAAATAATGGAATCTTGTTCGCTATTTTACAGCATTCTATTATTGCACCAAACTTTTTGGGAATACTTTTATTATGCGTACAGCTAAGGAATGGAATTCCCTGCCAGAGTCTGTATTTCCTGATAGATACAACCTAGGAGTGTACAAGTCAAGAGTGAATATGTTTCTTCTAGGCAAGCGTGCTTCATCGTCGAGCACATCATCGCTTACCATCAGGTGAGATAGTGGTCAAACGCGAGCCTATCAATAATAATTTAAAAAAAAATGTAAAGTATTTTTATAAACAACTAAAGAAGCAAAGTTACAAATACAGGTTTTAATATTCTAGATATTCGAACTAAAATTACTGTAAGTTTAACTTAAATCATATTTCCGAGAATAAATGTCAAAAATTTACTGAATAGAAGGTAATTTACTTGAAATTAATAATAATATTTAATTGATAATTTAAACATTGTAAATGTCAACCTAAATCGTATATTACCCACACAGGTCAAACATGAACCCTTTTAATAATAATAAATCATATTAGTGTTTATGAATGAAATAATAAATCATAATAATAACTGTTAATGAAGTATTAAATCATATTTTCATGTTTGGTGTGAGACGCTTGAGCACGATTTCAGATAAGTACTAAGTACATACTTAGATTTACTTGGGCGTTTAGGTCTTATATTTTGATCTGAGATGGACCATAACATCCGGCTTGTAATCTTGAAAGGAAATAAGAAGATTCAAAAATGGAATAACAAAGTTATAAATACGTTCGTTCTCACGAGTGATGAACCTTAGGCTATCAAACAGTACAAGTGCAAACTCGGGACCGCTACCAAGAGTTTTCTATTGCGAAACCAGGTAGCTGCCTAAGTAGGTAGGTTGGCTGGAACAGACTAAAATCAGAAGGCGGAAAATCATGTTCTATTGTGGATTGTCCAACCTAAGGGTAGGCTAATTTAATTGAATCGTCAAAACCAACCGTCCCAACTATTCCTCCACTTCCACATACAATTTACAAACACGTCCTTTACAACGACAAAACATAGCTCATCTCGCTATTAAACTATACCAACATTACCTAACAGTCTTACAATCTACCACCTGACGCGGCCTACATTCCGCCTAGATTTATGTCTGAGCCCACAACGCCTAGATCTCGCGAGCTACCAGAGCTCAATGCAGGGAAATGTTCAATTTTATGTGTACTAATACCGTGTTTAACCCAGTTTGGAGATTGATTTAGACGTCCTTTTTGCTTTATAATAAGTGTTTTATTTGTTGAGGCTGTGATGTTGTTGTTTTTTAATTTTTGTCGAGACAATAGGTAACCATTCAGAAGGTAATATTTGAGTTGTTTTGCGTTGTTGTATGTGTTATGTGTTGTGTAGTTATGAGTTGTATTGGTATGTGTTGTGTTGTTGTTATTGGTATGTTGTGTGTGTTGTTTTGTGTTAATATGTTTCTTTGTTTATAGTCGATGCAGCCAATTAAGAGATCGAGACGTCACATTAAATTGATTACTGAAGTATTGTAAAATGGGAGTCTATGAACAATAAAAATCAATCAGTGTCTTTTAAATATGCAAATATTAACTTGTCTTAAACGATTTTGTCACGCCTTTAGAGACTATTTATTTTTAGCCTTTGACAGACTATTTATTTTCGCATCTTTTTTCTCAATTATTTAATCACTTCGCTTATCTCTCACACCTCTAATCGTTAAATTATCGCGTAGCCTACAAATCAAGATGGCGCGCGTGACTTATATATTTTTAACGCCAACCTTACGAAACGGCAAGCCTGACATTTAGACAATTTAATTTATAAAGCCGTTGACATTACCCAATAGATAGTTTAATTGAAACAGACCCCTATAAATATTTATATATTTTATCACGATTTCTATTGAAACGCTCTGAATGACTGATTTTATTTCTCAACACCTTATTCGATATAGTTGAATATTGATTATCATTGATAGGTTTTCCTAGTACTTACTTTAAAAGCCTGGTACTCAGATAAGTTAACATAGGACTATTTGCATTATCAAGCTTCCTTATAAGCAGGGGGATTAAGGCTCGTACTAATTTTCTAGTCGGTTTAGTTGCATGTTTGATGTATAGGACTGGATGAAAATATATTGGTATATTGTAGGTTTTCATCCAGACTGCGGGTAGCGATAACAATTGTCAAAAAGTCACAATTTATGGGATTGACATGTTATTATGGTACTTACCGAAATTTCATGTAGTCATATAAAATCACAGCATAAAAATTATATTTTAGACGTTGAGCATTCGTTTTCCCTGCTAGTATGTCACATTGTTTTGAGCCCTAGTCACTTCGTTTAGATATCTAGTCACTTTGACTAGAGCCCTAGTTCTGTTTCAACTTACCATTTTTGAGCCTTTTCTCTGAAATGGCCTTTACACTAAACAAAACAATCAAACAGTTTCGTAATAAAATGTTTTTTTTTTCTGTTTTGAACCAATTCTTCTTTCGAAAGTGATTACTCTATTTTCTACCCTATCATAATTACCGCAACATCTTTTTCTACGTTTCAAGAAATAACCAATGATTGACCATAACCAGGCTAGGCTTTACAAAAGTGTTGCCATTTACATAGATAAGACTGCAAACCCATTGACACCGCCAACACACCAACGCCAGTGTACTCTAAAAACAAAATCTCCTTAAGAACATGTTCTAAAACGACATTATTGCACAACCTAAGCGTTAATTCAATTTATTAGCTTCGAAACTAGATCGACCGTTTAGCGTCCAATCTAAGTTATGTCCATGAATGTATGAGAATTTGTAAGATTGCCGGTGAACGAGTGAGTGATTTGGCAGTCGGCAATTAATCGGCCGTTAAAGGAATTCAAGGACGATCGAGTGAATGGTTCGAATGATTGAAATATAATGAGTGTTGGATTAAATGAATGGGCTTGTACCTGTCGCTAATTGGTGTGGTTGAGATTTTTAGACGATGTTGTGAACTAGTGTTGCCTTACCGATTTGCTTTGCGTTTTGGAATGTCTGGCCAGAGGTTCTAGACCCTTCTCATTCGACGTCAAAGATGGCGACCATCGAAATGCCAAAATTTAAGGAATTGTTCGCGCTTGGTATTGCCGTACACAGATTTTTGACATTTTTCTTATCGGTATCGCGACGCCTTCGTTGGTAAAATTAAATTTGTTTAGGGCATCAGGTATTTAGGAGTTAATTAAAAAAAACAGGGTTTGATTGGCGAGTAACTTCGAGTTAACTTTATCTATGTAGTTACGTAGGTATCTTGCAATTGTTGAATGGTTGTTTAGAAAGCGATACAAAGATGGCTTACTGAATAGAATAAAAATAAGTGTATATGTCCTAATTATGTTCGGTGCGATTGTAATGTGTAATTATTTCTGAAAACAAAGCAAAGTTTTTGAACAGAAAATCTTGGTCTTGGTTCAAAAAAGCCGTTTCTGAATATTATGCAGAGACATTGAAGACAATTATTGTTACAGTCAAAGACATTTCTCAACTATCGACCAAATAAAGCTTAAACCTTAATTTTACAACAACGAACTAAAACTTACAATTAAAATCAACGTCGAATTTCCAATTTTACCTACACAAATTATAAATGATTACAGAATTACAAAATACAACAAAAATATAATAGTTATCTACAATTAAACTAACTAAGATCAGTGGCTCAATAAAGTACGGACAGGTGTTTTGGATGTGTCGATAACAAGTTATCGAGTAATTGATTTATCGATATCGATACGTTTCGATTCGGGTTTTATTAGCCGTGTTCGAGATTATGGAACATTAGACTGAATCGGATCCAGGTATTTACTTAGATAGGTGTAATAAGAAACTGATAATGTTGGCATGTATGCTGGCCGGAGTAAGGTGGAGCTGGAATTGTTTAAATAGATGGCTTTCAATTCTTGAGGGCTGTGTTTTCGAGAAATTCACAGGCGTTTTATTCAAATTTAGATGCACAAGGTTGCCACTAATTACTGACGTTTATACAGTAAAAAAAGTGTGTAAGAATCGTAGCAAGAGGCGTTCTATTTGTTCTTCCTACTGGAAAAATGCATGTTTTTATTTAGGTATGTATTAAATATTATTTTTTAAATTAAACCTTCTCAGGAAGTAAAGGAAATTCTTTAGCACTCAATCATTCTATAAGAAACTGCTCCACTTTTTACGGTGCTTATAAAACTATAAAAATCATTAGCCATGATTGGTGTCTCTGCGACTTTTTATTGTAACCTGACTCATTTATTGAAATAAATGAATTTATAGAGGAAAGCAATGATTGCTGAAACATTTTAGTAATCATAATCTTTATCTCCAATGCCGTGTTCTATCAAGATAATAAATGGAAACTAGAGCGATTCTTTTATTAAACAGTAACTCGCAAGTACCCACGTAACCCAATTCCAAAAGTAAGTACATATAGACATACACGCGTCAATTTAAACTTTCACACGAGCGAACTCGAAGGCAACAGTTATGCGGAGCTTTATCAAAACTATTACCATACAAAGTCACAGGTCGTGACGTCAGATACGAACGTGCGCAGGAGTGGAAAAAAAACCAAGAAAGTTCTAAGATTCTGCCAAATGTATGCAAGATTATATCAGGCTGGGGAACTAGAAAATGGGTATTTTTAAAGTCGTGATTGCGTATTTTGCACGTTATTGTGGTGACAAGATTTAAAAGGAAGGTAGTTTGGTGGTCGTGGTTCTGTCAGAAAATGGCTTTGACGATCTGTTGGTGGTAGAACAGGCAAACAATTGTACAGAATAACAAAAAAAAGACTTTATATTTCATAAGTGGAAAGTCAATGCAAGTTGTTTATTTGGCTGTTAAACATGGTTTTCACTTCATTCATTTCTCTATAAGAAACTATACCATAATCTAGTTGAAAGTTCACAACAACACAACACTTTTCAACAAAAAACTACCTTTTTTCTAACCTTAGTCTCACCTCAAAAAACCATTACGCAATTCTCTTACTCAACCACGATCCCAATCTAAAGTTAATAAAAAATTCAACATAGGTATTACTTTAGTTGAAATTCCAAGAAAGATCACGTTGGAGAGAGGAACCGCAATTTACCTGCCCTCCCCTTCCCCTAGAAGTTAATACTTTATGACTGCGCAAGCGCACCGAACCGCTGATGTTTAATTAAAAACGGGATTTAAAAAGATGCAAGCTTTATTTGAAAAAGTTAATTTTATACAACTGTGGCGGTTTTTCTTCTTCTTTTGTCTGAAGTTCTGAACAGTGCGGTTCGCTGTCTAAAATTATATTAATTATTCTCTCTGGTCTATGTTTGCGTTTATCTCGCTTTTATTACAGGCTTGTAACAATTATTTAAAGATAATTGTGTTTATAGTCGCTCGGTTTTAATACATAAAGTACTCAACTAGCAATCTTACAGTTATTAATTTTGCAATAAAACATTTCAACACTACTTTCGAAAGAAATAAACATAGGACTTTTTATGCAACGCGCAAATTGTCAACTGTCATCAAAATCTGTTTGAAAATAATTGAATACCGAAAAGTTTTGTTATTCATTTTTTTTAAATGCCTCAAGGTGATGGGCTAACAGGCATCCGTCCCTTTCGCAACTTGACGGGACGTATTAAAACGTAAAAGCCAACAAGACAGCCCGGTTACCTCTTGACATGCAATTTTCGGATATCCATTTATCAAGTAACACAGCTCAACCAGCTCAACACTAATAAATATCGATCATTTTTTGTCGATAGTTTCACAGCACCGTTACATATTGATTTTATTTTAATAATTTTGTACGGTAGTGGTCTCGGTTTCAATTAAAAATAATCATTTAAATATCTCAACATGTATCTACAACAGTTATTTGCGAATGATATATCGTACAAAAATTGTTTAAGCACGAAAGAAAAAACACTTTGATAGAGTCGCTCCATAATAATTTTACGAGTTAAAAATTTTTTCGCTATCCTACCTCACATGAAACGTTAATCATAAAATACACGAATGCTTAATTTAGTGACGTAAAGAGTGATGGAACACCAACACATTTTTATTGTTCGGTATCGATAAAATAAAAATTGGTATCGGTACCAACCTTGTTCCAATCGGAGGTGAGATCAAAACAATTATCTTTGTGTTACCAGATTTGAACCCGACCTTTTTTGAGGCAGCTAATTTAATCAATTTGCAAACGATACCGGCTGTCTCTAAAATAAGATTGGATTATGCATTGTTCTCAAAATTCCAATATGTCTTGTTGATTATATTTTTGTGTGCATTCAATTTTATTCCAATGTCAAGATGGCAGACGCTACCATGTTGTTAATATAATATGTTATTTTGCTTATTTACTTATACATGTGGTTAATATCGCGTTTCTGATCTCTAGCAGACAAAACAGAGCTTATTTATTACTAAAAACATGTTTGGCATACATGTTGCAGCTAGTTTACAGCGCTTAGCTATAGGTTTTTAGCCTTTTAGCTATCTAGAAGTAATCTTTTACTGTTGTACCATAAATTTTACCTAAAATCAACAAAATTGTGCCGCACATTGGAATTTTATCTCAATTATGTCTCTGAGGCGAAAATGAACCTTTACATATGTTTTTATATGTTGACGTTATATCTGAATATAATTGGAACAATCATCCGCGCCAACTTTACAATCCAACCCGAGATTAATAACAAAAATGTCAAAATAATTATACACTAACCAAAATCCGAGCCCAACTTCAAACATTAAAAACGAAAAAGCCCTAAAAAGTGTAAAAAAAAACCAACAAAAATAATGACTCGGCGAGGTTACGCTTTGTAATACATTAATAATAGTTTTATACTTACACAAAATGACCCATAATCATATGGGATAGAAAATTGTTTTCAAAATGATGTCGGAGATGAAAAAAATTGATGGAGTTTCGCATTACGTCGCGTTGATGAGACCAAAAAATAGCCAATGTGAATTTGGTCGCAGTTTGTTGATACATTCGGTTTCTTTGATTAGTGTTGTGGTGTCGGTCGATGAACCTTTGTTATTAAGTGTCCATCTGAATGGTGGGAAGTGTGACGTCACAAGATAGTGAGCCGTTGACTCGCGGTAATTATACAGTGCTTATATAGTGGCGGTATCTTTTGATTGTAATAGTTGGAAATGTGGAAAGACGTGCCTTTTAGATACATGTCTGTGTAATATTTTTTTGCGTTTGAACATTCGTTTTGAGTAATTTGCTTCTTTTAATAATGAGTTGCTATTTATTTTAACTGTTTGGTTACATTAGCGAAACAGATTCCGTGTGTTTTTGCTTCTTGGAAACTATAAGCGAAAACACGACTAAACTAAGCCTAGATTAAAATCAGAAAAGTATTTTAAACTCATTCATGTGAGTACTATCAATATTTTAGAAACCAAACAAACGTAAAGAGCAAACTTCCTCTTTTTTGCTTCTTCTTTTTTCTCAATAATGCTAAAGTCCTCTGTAAAGAAAGCACGACATGATTACGCTCCAGCTATTCTTATCACCTATCCCTAAAAGCACGACCATCCTATCACTCCGACAAAAAATCTATAGAACCTCTTCATAAAACATAATCATGATGACGAATTTAATTGTTCAGGGTCTGGTGAAAGTCAGTAACAATAGGTGCATTCCATCTGAGACGGGAACTTTTCAATTATCTTCCATCATTGTGTTAAAGTGGACTGTAGTAGCTATTATTTTGTTTATGTGGGTATGATTGTTTTTTTTTTGTGTAGTTGGTAGATGACTGACGTGATGGTGAGGTTTTTTGAAGGTTTGTATTGCGTTTTTGTCATTCTTCAAGTTAATAGACGGGGTTAGAGCTTTATTTTCTCCGTCTGAAAATCTAGGCTTTAGAAATGATTAAACGGAAACTGGGGTATAAACAAATTAAGAAAAACTTCTAGCCAGCAATATCTGGTATAATTATACACACAATATAAACACAAATAAACATAAAACATATGTAAACCCTTTTTCAATGATTACCTAACGGTAAATAAGTTTTAAAATTTTCTTTTACTTGATGAAACAGATATTTTTTTAGATTGTAGGACACAATCTAAAAATGTTCTTTGATCAAATTAAGATTAAGGGATCAGATCACCAGTCACTATTTTCCCAAGAATATCGAGCAGTAAAAAAAAAACAAATTACGTAGTTACCTACAGATTTGCAGCTGGTTATCAAGGCGCGAAAGTTATAAACATTGAATCGTAGAAAAGGTCACAAGTTGTACCAGCGCAGATAGCAGACGTAAAAGCAATAACTTATGTTATTTTATCACTGACAGTTTCGCTTTCCAAGGATAATTCTGTACTAATCAAGACTCCTGGTAGAAGTATAATTTGATTATAATTGTACATTTTAAAACCTCGTAAAACATACTCATATAAATTCCACAAACTAATGTTAAACACTAACAAGAAAACAACAAAAAAGTTAAGCGCCATAGACAAGGGTATTACAAACTTTATTGTGCATGAAATTTTTAAAATATTCAAATGGTATTCTATTCTAAATACAAAATTATCGTGTTCCAGATTCAAAAGGTCGTTTATATGCTGATATAAGGTAGAAAAAAAGTGCAGCGACTAACTTATCTTCCCGCACAGAGCGAAAAATTTAAAGTTATGTAATCTTGTAATACTTACATACTAAAGTGTTATTACCAACACTACAATAGCCTAAAAAAGTAAGTTCTGTAGTAAGTATATTGGCCAATGTAAGGACGATATAGTAAACAATGAGATATTCCTGTTTAGGGATAGACGAATATAAGTATCGTAGTGATATAAAAAGGCTTGGGAAAGACGTAGATGGACATTTATTAAGCGAAAACGATTGTTTTAAGAACAAAAATATATAGGCTCACCTATACTATGAATGAAGTTGATGAATGTGATGAATGAATCATGTTGTTCGACTAATAAATAAATTTGAAATTATACTTCCTCGTGGGATTTCGGTAGCGGTAGCTGAGAAATGGTATTTCTTCAGCTGTCTCTATTAGTAAGCAAACCTGGCTGACTTTCATAGTTTCCTACAATGCACATGACCTTTAGGTAAGGAAAGCGAGCAACAGGCAAGGGAGCTGATAGGACACAATAGATATGTAAAGGTTACTGTACCGATATCCATCTACTAGCGAAATGATGGAATATCGAGGTCATTACTACGTAGCTTATCGTATTGGAGCTAGGGATGGGACATTTCTAATTTATATCTAATAGAAAGTAGATGTATTTTCCGGTTTCGATAAAAGAAAATGATTATGGTCGTTTAAAAAATATATAAGATTTAAAACAATACAAGGGCAGATATAAGGTTAGATAATGTTTACAATAAAATATATTCTATCTAACAGCGTATGAGTCTGAAATAAATGTAAATAATTATGATAATTGTCATCGGTCCCAAATGCAAAAGAAGTTTGTGCATTTTCCAATTGCATTCATCTTCACAGAAAATTGTACCTGCATCATTTTATTTACGAAAGGCCCAAGCCATACTATCTTAATCATAAACATAACAGGAACTTTACGACACACATATATTATGTACTTACAGAGCAGAAAAATGTAACGAGACAGCCTACACGTTCACAATAAAATCTAACAAGCGTACCTCGAAAATTGCACATAAGTAACATCGCTTACAGATACATTACAACAAAACAATATCCCGAACTATCCTGTCGACATTTATCGATATTTCACATCACTGAGCCGGCCACCCCGCCGTGTCAATATAAGCCAGCCAATTGTGTATGAGTCGGCTACAATTCACGGCTATTCAATAACCTCCTCGCTCACCACAGATTGGTATCGGTAAATATCAAGCACAACACTAGCACACGGGAAACAAATCTTTATTTTTATTCTACTTAGGTCGTTTTAAAGCGCAAACGCAAAATTGTTAAAAGAAATAGTTTGTGTATGAGCGTAGTGAAATTCTCTATGTGCGAAGGTAAAAAATTGGTGAGAAAACCTAATGACTTGGAAGCAGCTGTTTAGGAGCAAAAAATTGAGTATCGATTTATCAATTCAAGTTTTGGCTAGCTGGTATCGGTATCTATTTGGACCGTCACTATTTTGATAGAAATGTAACGCCTCTTGCTATTGAAATTTTTGATATTATATTTTTTATGATTCTTGGTACCCTTTTTATCGAGCGAGGTGAAATAATGAACGCATGACTTGTGAATTGTAATAAATTGCAAAATGTTTTTGTGGTGCCCTCTTGCATCAAAGACTACCTAGACAGTTTCATGTCTCTCAGTGATGGTGGTGGTCAAAATGTAAGGGATTTATCTCGTGACATTTCGATAGCGTTTGTCATTTTTTCCAATCGCAATGGCAACACTTTCGTTGATAGAATTGTCTAGAGCCTCTGAACCAATCATATCGCTTCTAGCTTCTAAGGCACTTGTCCCACCGCCGCCGACGATCAGCGAGCAGCGAGTGTGTAGTTCCGATAGATTTATCGCTCGGCTATAAGCGAGTATTTTTGTGCACAGGCGATTACTCTCACCACTCGCTCGGGGTGGCCAGTCTTGCGTAAACCTGCACGCGCTATTGGTTGGTCTCTCGGCGTGAGTTCTGACTGCCAAACGAGCATCAATAAGCGATGACTTTGGTTAGATAACTTTGGTAGCTCTTGTCGCTGCGAGAAACAATTTGTGAGAGAGTTCTCGCTGGCGCGGTGTGAGCAACCGGCGATCAAGTATTAATATATTTAATCCGTTTCTTTAGCCAGAAAATAGCTGATAGCTAATCGCTTCCTCGTCGGCGGTGGGACAAGCTTCTAAGGAAAAAGTTCCACCCACATCCACAAACAGACGTTTTTGTGCTAAAACATCTGTTTCCAGCAACCAGTAAGTCACCACCTACACACGACACAAACCATAACCCTTCACTTCCAATCTGATAAGTTAAACCGTTAAGTAACTGTGAAAACAATATAAAAGTAAAACAATTGTATAAACCACTATTCTAACTGCCTTTTTGGTCTCTCTCGCATGCCGCTGCCGTTGGTTACGTCCTGTTGCAATTACTGTTGCTTGTTGCCGAATTGGGCTTTTCCGTCAGTAACACCCCGGATTTCATCATGATGATTTAACATAAAGTCTTCCACTGCTGGACATAGGACTCCCGAAAGCACCACCACATCGTCCAGTTCTGTGCTTCTCGAGTCTTATTCTTCACCAGGGCTTCGGTCCATTTTAAGGGGTCTTTCTATGGTACGTCTTCTTTTACCTGGCAGCCAGTCCAGACTCTTTCTGTCCCATAGATCATTCATTCTGCGAGCAATGTGCTTTGAGTATTTTTGATTTTGATTACCACTTCAACCTTGATTCTCTTCCAGATCTCTTCAAGTCTTTTCTTTCCTAAATGCTGCTACAACACCTAGTCCTCGACCGATTTTCAACGGATTAGCAAAAGGAAAACTCCTTATTACTACGTAGAACTTAAAACTGTCACCAGCGTAATGTAAGCCATGCCAGATGTTTATAACTCTAATAAAAATGTTTCCACATAAACTAAACTTAGATTTACGCCGTCGTGTATCAGAAAGTTTTATTTCGAATGGTTTCTAGTAAAAACGGAGAAAGATTGGCTGTACTCCAATGTTAAGTATCCTATTCGTAATCTTCAAGACCTTGGTGTAATTAATAAGCTATTGATGGACAACACTAGCTGACATCAGCCATTTATTATTTTGAACGACCATCGCCGAACGAATCTTAAGGAACACTGCCTATTCTCCTGTATAATTTGTTTCTACAGGTCATAAAATTTTGGGTAAGATATGTTTTGCCTAATTTAGAAACCAAATTCTCAGCAGCTGCTTCATATAATAACGATATCATTTGTGTTCTTGGCCAATGAAGCGATTATTAAATATGAAATACCTTCACACAAATTCACATCGGAAACAAAAGAATCAATTTTACTTTTTCAAACGTTCGGAACACGTTTTATTTCAAAACAGCATTCCATTAGTCTTTACCTCGTGTTAGTGATGTGCGCATTATCGATAACACTCGCTTTCGGCCGCCAGTGCAGTGCCCCGACCTCGACTAACGGTACCAGCCGTCAATCTTACATCAACCATTTTACGACTGCTGTTGCACATCCCTATTATAAAAAGATAACCTGTAATTCTTATATCATAAAGTTCAAATTAGGAACAATATATTTTTGTCCGGTTCTGCTTTTGGTTCGAATGTTTCTAGGTGTCGGATTGACGTATCGGGTATACCTATACTTTGATTGGTTCGTCGTTTTTTACGACGTAGATAACGAAGGGTTAGTAATAAAATCTCAAAAGGATATTGGAATGGTTAATATCATTACCCTTTAGAGATACCGCCTCGTTTGAAAACTCTGGTATTTAATTTTAAACTTCCTCTCGAGCTCTAATTAAGTTTGATAGGATATATTGTAATTTACTTCGTTGGACCGATGACCAACATTACCGGTAATCGATGGACTCTGATTGGTGAATGAAAATGGACTTTTCTTAATGAAAACTTTAACTGGTTCGACTTGATACAAGGACCGATCTTACTAAGTGTAGCTTCATGATGTCGAATCAACTTTGCCACCGTCAAAAAATCAACTCATTCAACGATCTCGTGAATCAACTTTAGTTACTTATTTACTGTGGTTATTGTTAGTGTTTATTATCAAGTGAATGGACAGCATCCTATAGCACACTGATAATTCTTGCGACCCAAAGGGTGAGAAAGCCAGAACTTTTTATTAGTCAAGTAAAACCTCGAACATCGCATACAGTTTCATACTGCAAACGGAAAAGACTGAATAAAAACGACTTTAGCAGCACTTACCTTTGTGCTCTTTTATCTACATTCCTTCTGTTCTCTGTTAAGTGTTATGTGTGTACATAAATAAGTAAATAAATACAGTAATGCCAATAGAAATAATTCTACATTATTCTGACCAGGAAAAAGCTTGATCAAAGTCAGCGAAAAGTATTAAAAATAATCTTAAC
The DNA here is from genome assembly GCA_947562075.1 of Orthosia gracilis. Taxonomy (NCBI): domain Eukaryota; kingdom Metazoa; phylum Arthropoda; class Insecta; order Lepidoptera; family Noctuidae; genus Orthosia; species Orthosia gracilis. The sequence continues at coordinate 26,961,439 of OX387266.1, forward strand.
CGCTATTTAATAGGACTGCTCATATAAAATACTAGCTTCTGCCTGAGGCTATGCCTGCGTTTAGGTCGAAAATTATAGTAAGGGAAAGTAGATCTGTGATAAATGTATCATATTTATGGTACACCACATAAAAAAATTAAAGGACAAACATAGATGTGAATACTTTACAAATAGATATACTTAAATATAAGTAGATTTACGAGCTGTGGTGGCCCTGTGGTAACGGCCCCGGTCTTGAGTTCTAACCAAGGGAGCCGCTTTACTTTGTGTAAATTATTGCATCACCATTGCTCGAAGGAAAACATCGTGAGGAAACGGGCATGTCCTAGAAACAAAAATTCGAAGACATGTGACATCCACCAACCCGTACTGGGCTCGCGTGGTGGAATAAGACCCGTTACCCCACTCACAGAAAGGATGCCTGTGTCCCAGCAGTGGGAACATTATAAGGCTGATGATGGATATAAGTATGGCTTATAACGTATATCATGTTTTTCCTTTACACTTTCTAGCAAATAAATAATTGGAAAGTAGATGGGAGCTAGTGCGATAATAAAGCACAAATGAGTACGCGTGCGATTACAAGCGACAGGCCGGCGACAACTGTGCCCGTCGCCAGCCATTTTTGTTAAGGGCTGCGCGACATGGGCGATTTTACGATTATGTTAGGTTATAGTTGTGTGTTTTGCTGTTTTCTATTATGCTAGTTTACAGTTGTGTGTTTTGCTGTTTTCTTTGAAGGTACTGGGCAAGATAATATGGATCGACAAAGGATAAGTCATGAGACGATGTCTAATAGTGACGTGTCGAGGATATAATGTCACTCTGGTTCCAAATAAAATGAGGTAACGAAAGGTTGATGATGATGCTCTAAAAGATAAGATTTCAAGTCATATGTTGTTTTTACATAAGCTCGCGTTTAATTGCCTTCTCACCTTGTGGTAGTCGATGATGGAGCACGCATGCCTGGAAGTAACCTACTCACTCTCGACGACAAGTGACATTGTCGAAGAAATAAATGGGAATGTCAAACGCTATTGAAATGTCACGTGATAAATCCTTTACATTTTGGCATTTCGACCAGCACCATCGCTAACATCGATTGACACTTGTCTAGAGCCTCTTGTTGTAACTAGCACAAAACATAGACCCCGCGAACTTATTTTTTCAAATCTGTTTTTTGAAAACGTGCCTCCTTCCACTATTGAAAAACACAACACTATTGAAATTTTTACTTACTGTCTTCATTTTCCTCTATCTACACCCTAAATTTAAAAGGCAACATTAAAAGTCTTACTTGTATATCCAGCCTTACATCTTGGCCTGCGAGTTCCGTGTGGGCCGCCCGTTGTACCGTTAAGGATATTCTCTTAATCTTTAATCGTACAACTGTTGCCGGCCTTAGACAATGTCGGATGAGTAATGTTCCTAGTATTTGCTAATGTCACATCTTGTTATGATGCTGGGCTGTGTGAGTAAAGGCCTAATTGTTTCGATTTGGATGTTCTGTTTGTGTGTGTGTTTCGCATATTGATATTTTGTGTGAGGAAAAGCTGAAAGTCAAAGTCAAATCATTTACTTCAATTAGACCATTAAACGGCACTTTTGAATGCCAAAAGATTTTTTTTAAACATTATAAATTGAATTTACCGTGCATTCGCAGAAGTATAGTACTCGCCAAACTTCTTGGCCGCCCTGAAGTTAGCTACAATGGCTGCGCAGTAGTAAATCTCATACAAAAACAGCACCGTTTCGTGCCTCGCGCATGCGGAAAGCCAACTTCAGGGCGGCCCAGAAGTTTGGCGAGCACTATAGTTGTTATGGTTCTTAGACAGTCCGATAGTCACTGCCGACCAAAAACTTGTTCTACAGTTTTAAAAATAATGGAAGAAGGGGTTTCCAACTCGAGAGACGGAGTTCTTTGTCCAAATTTCTCGGCACCCGGGCTCTCCAGACTGATTCAAACGTTAAGCATAGCATTATTAGCTTACTTATTCTGTTCATACTGCAGGGAAACGGGCCTCCTCTCTATGAAAAAGAGTGGGTTGTAATCCACCACGAGGCCCCAGTGCGGACTTTGGTATATGTTTTCAGTTTTAAGACATGCTAGTTACCTAAAATGCTTCTTCTTATTACCTAAAATCAAAATCTGTAGCTGTTGCAGTGCTTCTAAGGTAGAAGTTTTGACAAGGCGTTTTAGAAGAATACCGCCTAGTTCCGTAGTCTCCCAAACTTGGGTTTATCGCTATCGGTAATATTATGGCAGCCATGTCTTCAGAAACCACAGACAAGCGTGCAAATTAAGTGGGTACTTAGCAAAATGCTTTGATTTTATGTGCAGCCTTTAGCTTCTCATAAACTGTGCTAGCGTTGAAATTGTAAAACGGAGGTGTTCTGAACTTTCGACCTATGAAATATCATTGGGTGATATTTAGAACTGTGTGTTTAAAGTCGGAAAGTATTGGAAGGTTAAAATGGCACAGCCAATGCTGTGCCATTATCAATATAAAAGAGTATTGTTTTGGATGAGCGGGATTCCTACTTAAAGGACTGGCCAGCGATTGTTGTAGACCGGGAGAAGTGGAGGCTGAGAATAGAGCCCTTTGCCCTGCCGTGGGATATATTTAACCAGCAGCCATCTTTAATATTTGCTGTGTATAACTTTTGTGCTTGATTAATATTCAGCCGAAAGACGCCTCCCCCAGGCGTCGCCACATTGCCCGATGCCGTGCGTCTGCTTGAGTATATTCCTTTTAAATGTGTCATAATCCTACAAACTGCAATCAGAAATTCCATTTCCTAGCATTTTGATGAAAGAAACCCATCTTTCAGCTAATCGTTAACTAATAATTACAAATCAGACATTAGATAAAATGTTAACTAATCATGATGTCGTTAAGTTATTGCAATCCAATCAATATCTATTTTAAGCCCTATTTACAACTAACATTCCAGTATATGCACGGGCTTCATTTGTAAAACCTACGCAGGGTAATTTTATTAATCACTTATAGGCTAATCGAGGTGTAAACGGACTACCAAACAAGATTGTATATTATCTTGTATATTGACTATGAACGGTAAAGCCCAACGATTTAACTAACTGCTAATTTATTGTGTCATGCTGAGTTACTGTCAGGTGGCTGGTTTACATTGGTTTGGTTGAGTTTACCATGTTTTTAGATTGTCATAGCAACCTGCAAATGGTACAACTGTTTCTGAGACTTTTAAAATTGCTAATCTTGTTATAATCACCACACTTGGTTATAGGATTGGTAATGATTTATTTTTCACTGCTCATTAACGTCACGCCGCTAGTATACTTTATACTGCCTAAGTGATGTCATAAGCCCCCACTCCTGAACTTTGATGCGCTTGAACTTTGTAATTTTTATTGATTTGGTAAAGCAAAAATAAGTGTCCAATATTATTAGATAATCTCACTGACAGATTAAATAGAATTATTATTTTTCTAACCAGGTAACATCCCTATTGAATGAAATAATGATAAATATAAAAGTAAAGGGTGTGAATAATAACGTGACGGTGTACAGGGGAGAATGGAAGAAGAAAACGTGATACACCGAACTCAAGTTACATGAGAAAAGGGTAGGAATACAAATGACAAGAACGCTGGTTGGTTTAATGTTGGCGTTACCGCTAAGTTCTTTCTTGTTATTATTTTATCCTCCTTTTCCTTTTCTAGGAAAACTATCCATTTAGCCATTTAAACACGACAATCTTTTCCGTCACTCCTGTCAACAATTTATTATTAGGAAGGAATACCACCCAAGTGATGGGCGTACCGTAGAATACCGTAAAATTTACGCGCTAGTGATGCACCTGCGAATCGATACTAGATAATTATCGATGTATCCAATGGTGCAGCCTTTTCCTTGTTTGATCTCCGGACATAGCGGGCCGCAAAATTTATTGCTGATTTTAATTGGCAACACCGTTTATACGGATAGTTTGTGAGGGGATTTATGGAGTGTTGCCAGACTTACGGTTACGGTACGTCAATATTTCCTTGTGGTGTTGCTATGACTGTTAAATGTTTTTGTCGTCTTATGTTACTTCTTGTTTTCTGCGTTTATTATTGGAGTCTGGTTTGTTCACAGCATTGGAAGTAAATACTGCTTAGTTCATTATAAGACATTCGCAGTGTCTCCTTTTCGTAAAGCTATTATTTCCTAATAGGGAATACGCATGTATATATTTTTTTAAATATTTTGATCATAGACCAAGTCATAAAGCGTCAAAGTTAAGAATTAGAAAGAGAAGTCCGACGTGCCACATAACATCAGATGGCACGACGCTCATAGAGCTGCCATAGCAAACAGCGTTGTCGTAGAGAGGGACATAAACTTCTTTAAATTGTTATATTTCTTTCGTTTTTCGATAAATGTTGATTCTGTTTTCACTAATTTAATATTTTATATTTTTATCGATAAACTGGTCAACTAACAAATATTTTTTTCAGGCATATTCCTTATTATTTATATGATAGCCGAGACATAACAAATCTTCTTGGCACCAAATTGGATTTCAAGCTTTTCCATGTAACTTTTGTTATTACATGATCTAATAAGTACAAGCGATAAAATAGATTTTTCGTTTCTTTGTAGGATACCTGGTAAGTTTCTGATCCCATTCCAAATGATTTTAAAGCTACTTTGTGGCCGACTGATATACGTTACTTTTATTCAGAAAGCACAGTATCTGTGGGATGGGCCACATAAACGATTCTAGTTACTGATACATGTGATTGCCGATCATCATCATTATTATTTCAGCCAAAAGATGTCCACGCCCCCAAGCGACTCAAGCAGCCTTGACCAGCCGGGCGAGCACGGCCGCTGTGATAGGCTTGAGTCACACATTTTATCACGGTTTTTGCTCCCAAACTGTGACAAAAATGTGTGAGTCAAGCCTGTCACAGAAGGCCGTGCTCGCCTGGTATTTCGTCGCACCAACTGGAGGGTGAAGCGCCTTCCAAGATTTCCGATCATCAAATCTTAATCCAATGTGTCTAAGATTAAATTAGAAACTGGTATTGTGAATCCCATTGGCACATCCTTTACGAACTATTGGTATAATATTATTAAGCCGTAAGTTGAGTTTATAAGACAATGTGTGTTCTGGAGAACAATGGCTCGTGCGAGCACAATTTACAAGTACTTTGGGTAGTACAACCGTTTGTATATTATTGAGGCTTTTATAGTGAGTGAAGACTGTCCCGATTTTAGAATGGTTATGTTTGATGGTAGTAAAATGATGATTGTGTGTTTGAGTTAGTTTTTGGTATTGTCACTGCTTTTTTTGGACGTCTAAAAGCTTTTTTGGAACCTTTCTAGTAGCTGAAAAAAAGTAAAATTAATCAATTTTACCTTGCTCTGAAATAGCTAAGTTAGTGCAATTTCAGTGTTGAAGCATAGACATTATTTATCTTACTGACCCTGTAGTTTTAAGATATAAACTATACGACCCTGGCTGTCCAGCACCATAATTTTGTGTAACATTTTCTATCACAATTCAAAGGGTTTTAAGAGACATTTCTGACCCATTGCTTCGAAAAAGTCGTCTAGTCTAAAACGTAAACAACGAAATTAATTTGATTGAATTGCTAAAATGGAAAGGGTGTGCTACCTTACCTCGCTGATCATCTAGAAATTCAAGCCCAAGTAAACTCACAAAAAGTCAACAAGATTCAAACATCAATATAAAGGCCTAGACAACGTAGTCTCTGACAAGCTAACAAGCTGTTAGTACATTTCCCGATGACGCAAGCGCCTGTTGTAAATAATATTAACACATCGCGGCTGGGCTGTGTTCGTCGGCATTTGCAGAAAGCACGATGACGGTATTTTGGTGTAGAGTGGCTGTGGTGGCAGTGTCGGCGAGTGAATTTGATCTCACAAACTCCTTTGCTGAAATAAAACTTCTAAATTCAGGTTTAACTACTTGAATCACTTGACTTAAACATCAAATTCAGTGAGTGCTGTTCATTTGTTTTCTGTATTTAGTGAAATTTTGTAAGATTGTATTGTTTATAGCACAGCGTTAATTGAATTTACAAAAACTTTATATTTTATTTTATGATAAAGTACCAGTTCAAAATTTTACCACACTGTGCAGGCTACATTGCAGCTCAAAATTTTACCAGACTTAAGCAAATAAAAAGTCTTGGTTACAAGGTTTTGTTTTCACTAACAAATAACTATACAATTGAATAAACCGCTGTAACTAAGGCCCTACAAACTATAAAACGTTGTTTTCCTTTGATTACAGACGAAAGGGGGCTGCCCTTTTGTTCGCTCGCTCATACATAGGGCAAATATGAGTTAAAATAACAATTCAGTAATATATTGTCGCTTGTAAACTATACGATAAATATTTTGCAATATGGCGGTTGTGAATAGAGTAGAACTGGGAGGGAATTGATATTGTATTATTGTGTATTCATTCACGTTCATACCAGTATCGTATTAGCGAAGTTTACATATTTGACATATTTTAAAAAGACATTTTTTTTTTAATGTAGTCTATTGATATGCCACCTTAATTATATTATTTTATTTATTGTTGCTTGCTTATACTAATTTAGTACGCTAGATATTGGCAAAACATAGTGCACATATTTTAACACCTGTCATCATAGCAAAGTTTTACAAAAAAAAATATTGTTTGATTGATTGAAGTAGACAGCCGGTATAGACAGATGTATATAATATACATGCCTGTTATTTGTGCACGTTTGAGGATTTATGAATGTTTTTTTTTTACTAATTTTAACTCCAAACAAGTCCAAACTTCTATATTTTAAAAGAGAGAAAGAAATATATTTATTTGTGACCCGCACAGGAGACACGAAAAATAAGCAAAAAATTAAACAATAATAAAAATAAAACCCCGTGCCAGACCAAAAAGGCTCCTATATCAGCATATGCAGTGATATCCAAAAAAAGGGAAATAACGCTGCGTTAAAATTTGCCAAATCCATGTTTTTAAATAAAAACCGAACCATTAAAAGCACCTTTCCACATAATTACCACCACACACAAATAAATTTATTCCAGCATTTCACTGGTTGCTACACGCAAAAATTATATCGATAATAAAATCGAGTAATTCGATCTATCGATATTGATGGGACGCGTCGCGACCCGCACGACACTAAAGGCGTGTTAGAAATACTACGCTCATTTAGTTGGCCCTGACATTGGAATTTTGCGCTAGGGATGGGCAACGCATTGTGGAATTAGTCGACTAAGCGACTGTTGAAACTAAAATATTAGAACATGTGTATATGTGACCGTTTGTCCTGTATGTTTTTTTTTGTGGTGCACAAATAAATATTAGTCATTTATTTAATTAATTGGTACGTCTTCAGATGCTGATTTATATAAATAGATTTATATATTTATAAAAAAGTTTTAGTGCGTACAGGTGCCTATCTACATATATTATTTACACAATTCCAAAACTTACAAATTGTTACGTAGCCTGACCATTCTCAGGAAATTAACTATTTAACTGGCTTATTAAAAAGTACTTATGATTTAATTAGGTTTAGGTATTTTATTCTAGTTGTTTAACAGTATATAGATATATATTGTATTTAAGTCTATGAGTGGGCTTGATTTTTAATTGATCACTCACAGTTGATAAAAATGTTTGTTTATAAAACAGCATCGCTGATAGTTAGGATAGATGGACCCCTTTTTCCGCACCTAAACTTCCATTTTGTCCGTAGTCCGTTGTGTGTGCAGGCCTCCTCTCTGTGAGAGGGAATGGGCCGTAATCCACCACGCGGGCCCAGTGCGGGTTCTTGGATATCACAGTCATGTCTTCTAATGATGAAATAATAAACACAAAGTAAAGCGCCTCAATTTGCAGTAATTTAATTTAACTAGCTGATAGTCTACTACTACATACTAGTATAGCGATAACATAATTTACATAAATTCAAATCGATTATTATTCGATTAAACATAATCGTCTAAACGTAATCGACTCTAATTCGTTATCCAACACGTCTAGATTTATTTTAAAACAGTTGTATGAACGTCAGCACTAGTAGGTCCGAGGAAATAATTTAATCTGCTCGAAGTCATAAATATTAAAAAGCATTCACTTTAACAACTGCTTAAGAAACGGTATGTTTTAATGGAAACAAGTTGTGTTTAAATAATGTCATTCTTTTGGAGTCAAAGATTCAATGATACTTCAATGGAGCAAAGGCAGTCGGTAAACAGACGAGATTTTTTAAATAAAAACCATAACACTTATTTGGCAATATTCGTTTATTATTATTTCGTGTACATTCTTATTAAACACATCTTCTTCGTCATATCTATGATTCAAAATTAAATACGTTTTGTCCAAAATTCCGCCACATTAAAAACTTTTGTATATTTATCGTCTGGCTTTACAGACGAGGTATGGCTCTCTTGTTGGAGCACACGCGAACACTAATATTTTTACGCATTAATATTAACTAACACAGTTAGTTTAAGTATTAGCCTAGATATCCTCCCTCATTGTACTGGTTACCGTAGCCGGCCTGGCCAGCTCCGTAGGTGTTCTGACCATACAGGTTGTGGCCTCCTTGGCCAACCACTGTGGAGCCTCCGATGTCGTGGCCAGACGACTGGTGATGCCGGGTTTCCTGGCTGAAATCGTTTTCTTGATGTCCAATATTGTGTCCAACATTGAGCGCGTTTCCACCATATCCGTTGTTGCCATAGGCGTTGCTTCCTTGATTGTAGCCGGAGTTTCCGTAACCGCCTCCTGAACCGTAACTGCTGCCGCCCAGGCCAAGTCCTACTCCTCCTCCAAGGCCTACTCCTCCTCCAAGTCCTATTCCACCCACGCCCAGTCCACCCTCGAGACCAAGACCTCCGAGACCAATACCAGCACCTCCTCCAATACCGTCGAGTCCACCGCCAAGACCGAGGCCAGCTCCGAGCCCGAGACCGCCGAAAGGTTTGGCCTGGACTACGGCCACAAGGGCCAATGCTACGATAGCGGTGCACTTCATTGTCACTATTGTATCACAGCTGTTCTCACAATGTCCAAAAGTACACTCCACCTGTCTTATATACCTCAATAATTTCAAAACCTAATTTTTTATTAACGATGTATTAACGACCCTGGCTGACGACCCCAGTAACGACCTCGAGTTTAGGGAATCCTGTCGCAAATTAGGTTTTTTTTTTCTGGTAAAACCTTAATCGATGTGGTTTCCTAAATTGTGCAGTTTAGCGGGAACTGTGACGTCATCAGACCTGATTAGGAAATTGATTTTTTCCGCTTATTAGATGCAGTTATCGAGTGTTTACTTGTTTCTGTCTGATGTGGTATAGGCGCAGTTTTAGTTCAAAAAGTGACGTAGTTAGCTACCTAGACACTAACCAATTTTGTTGTCTGTACATCACATAAAGAATATGACAGTTTCAGTTTTATTGAGTGGGTTCCCATGGATGTTATAAAAGGACCCCATCTTTTCTCCTCCCTCTATTATTTTAGTAGGTCACGATTCAGATTCATTCCATCCATCTCCTTTGTGGTCTGCCAATTTTTCATTGCACCAGCCCTTATCTACAAGTAAACTGTTGACGTATCTTGCCAACTAAAATTAAACAGTTGATCTTCATTATTCAGACGTCAAAACCGACAGCTTTATTAGAATAATTGATATTATAAATCTACATCATCTAGAACTACCGTACCTATACATATTTTAATTTAACAGCCTAGGACGTTATTGAACCTTTGAGTTATGCTCTGGCATTAAACCTAGATTCTATTGAAAATTATTCCACCAGGTTTACAACAGAACTGTAACTGTTGCGATATAAGGTTGAAATTCGCTTGCATTTTCCATAAGCTCAATTTCATATAACGTGCTTCAAATCCGCATATTCCTCCCTAATAAGCTCCAGAAACATGTAATACTTATTTATAGTAATATAAAACTAAATAACCAATGAGTATACTTGCTATTGTTTCCTAAGTAGCATAAAATAAATAAATAGTGACGGAGTTAGGTCAAAAATGTAATAGAAATTGATATGAAAGTGTCGGTTTGTTCGTTGAAGTTATAAATCGTTATTGTTTACCCTGTTGCCGTATTGGCGTGAAATCTGACTGTTCATTGGAGGTCTGGGTTTTATATACGGGTGTGCGCATACAGGGACAACGTGCGTAAAGTGGTCACTAAAGTTTTGAGTTGATGAAACTTTCCTTTGAGTTTTTGGCTGACGAAACAAATGATACGTGACTGCTATATTTTTAAAATAGATATGCAGCACCAGTTTTGATTATGAGTTAAAGAACAAAACAAAAGAAGACTGGTTGAATAAAAAGCTCCAAGAGCATCCTTTAAACATCTTTCAAAATATTGATTTAAATATAACTGGGTTTTTGCACTGCTATAGGGTTGAAGATAAAATTCATATCTATTAGCCATAACGATTGTCGGAAAACTCAAAAAAAATAAGGTATAAATCACATGAAATTTCGGTACCACTTGTAAAATTCATTAATTTTTTCTAATTACTTTTTGATAATTGTTGTTTCTGCAGAAGGCCAATAATTATTTTCCTAATTAAATTGTTTAATCACATTACGTAATTTATGACGTTTTGCAATTTTATTGATAATGCTATTGGAATGTAATCGGTTTATAATTAGGAGAATAGACCTTTGGTAGGCGATAGGTATCTGTAATATTTTTTGGTCGCAATTTTTTACTTATTCACAGTGAGAGAACACCCTTACCCAAACAATCCTCAGTTAAAAACAGTGAGCGTGTGAAAACCGTTCCAACTTTTATTGAGTTTTATTCAATAAATAAACCAACTCGATAGACTTTATTCAATAAATAAACCAATTTGAGAGGAATTTATTTTATTGGGTATTTTGAAATTTGATTTAAATAGGCGCTAGCCTTCCTACCTATTAGACCTTGTTTATAAATGGTACACTTTATTTGCGATTTCTTGTTATAGTAACAATGGTAGGAACATTGTACTCTTGGTCAATAACGTTAGTAAAAGAACACTTAAAATTCCATAAGGGTTATGCGGGGTTCAAGCTACTTGTTAACTTTGAGTAGCAATTTTCGGTAAAATACAAGATTTTAAAACTTCCTCTAGCCTGTGCTGCCCAAAATAATGTCAGCTATAAAGACTATCGGAGAGATTAGAATAAAAATCAAAATGTAAGGCCCTTTCCTGATGGTGCAATGCAATTCAATTTATATCACCGATAAATGATTTTGATTAAGTGAAATTGCAAGTTTGTTCACATGGACGCAATGCGATGTAATTCGACCAATATCTTCTTGAATTTTTCATAGAAAATACGTTCGCAATACCGCCTGTCGACGCAAAATAAATTGCGTCGCACCATCGAAAAAAGGGACTAAGTTTTTTTCCTTTATTTTACTTTTTCTAATTCACATAACTGATGTACAATCACATGTGCAAAAAAAAAAATAAAGTTCGACACGCAAAAAGGTTCGACAAATTCTGATTGACATCTACTAGATGTGAATCTTACATGCACATCTAAAACGCTTACTATTAAAAGAATTAAACAAATCAAATCAAATGAAATCCAATTTTCTTTTCATGGCACGAAAATATACAGACATTATAAAATACCTATATGTACACTTTTGGCCAATTTATTTGAAGCACGTTTTATTTAAGATAAGAATGACACGAAGCGGGCCACATCAAACGTTTAAGGGATTTTACGACAGATGCATACTTAATTTGGCCTCCAGTGTATTTTTTACATTCACAAAAGTGTACTTACTACTTAGTTATCTTTAAAACTCTTGTTAACCGAGTAAACGGATCTCTTAAAATAAAATAACTCCTTGAATTTCAGCAGTCTTTTACTTGTTTATTAAACCTCTAGAAATACAATCATAGACATTGGAGCAGGATTTTTTAGGGATACTTTATATATGAAATTGTAAGTTTGGCCATTAAAAAATACTTAACTAAACTTTTTTTCTTAGAAAAAAGGTTGTTTTCCTATGAATCAGCCTGAATTATTAACGTTTCCATCATATGAATTTTACTCACTTCATCATCATCATCATCAGCCTTTTAATGTTCCCACTGCTGGGACACAGACCTCCTCTCTGTGAAAGTGGATGGGCCGTAATCCACCACGCGGGCCCAGTACGGGTTTGTGGACTAGAACCAAAAATTCGAAGACATGTGACTGTTTTGGAATTTTTGGTTCTAGGACATGCCGGTTTCCTCACGATGTTGTCCTTCACCGTTTTAGAGAACAATGGTAATGAAATAATTTACACAAAGTATAGTGCCTGCCTGGGTTCGAATCCACGACCTACAACTTGTAAGTCGCTGCCAATACCACCACTGCTCTTAGCTTGCTTTACTCACTTACAATTTTATAACTAACTTAGATCCTAGTGCCAAGTTTTGACATATTACTCTACGCAGCAACATGAAGAATACAAATACAAACAGTAATTTCCAAGTAAATATTGAAAATCTTATTATTAAAACCTTCAACTCTCAGGTCAGCATTTTGACATTCAAACACACGATCCCTAGCTGTGACGTCATAGCTTCACGACTTTACATTCGGTATGCACACATGCACTTGCGATGAGAACATTTACTATCATTACCATCGTTGTCATAAAGATATTTTGATGGTACGTTGGGATTTTTCAAGCTTTTTGTAAGGAAAATATTATAAGGTATAAAACGTACCTACTTACTTGCTTTGATTGTAGACACAGCAGAGGCGGGTAGGGGCGGGTGGGGGCTTTTGGGTTTTGGGGTTATTAGAAGTTCAACGTATCTGACAGTTTGTGCAAACAATGTTTTAATTATATCTAAGCACCAGCTCTTTACCCGCGGCTTCTCTCGTAGGTCCCATCCCATAGAACTTGTTGATCTTTTCGGGATAAAAAGAAGCGTATATAACTCATAATCGGAATAATGTAGCTTTCCATAAGTGAAATCATTTTAAAAATCGGTTAAGTAGTTTTTTGTAGTTTATTAGTTTATTGCCATTACAAACAAATATTGCCTCAAATCTTACTAATATTAGAAATGCTAAAGTTTGGATGGAAAGATGTATGTATGTTTTCATCCTGGTATAAGGTTCCCTTGGCATTAAAAAAACTCTTTTCATGCGGGCAAAGCCGCTGGCAGAGGCTAGTAGGTAGTAACTAATATTTTGTAGGAGTGTAGATAATGGCTACCTGGTTGGTCATTTTTTTTTTTGGGTCGCAAATCCTCCAATGACTTCTCCCACTCTGGGTGAAACGGGAGAGCGTGTCAGACTTTACTGATTAAAATATACCCTTGTACCTTCAGTATATCCGCGACCCAGACAGGCATCGGTCCTAGCGGACCCTGTCAGTTTTTGCTGACAACTCTTTGAGGAGCGCGTGGAACTCTACGAGCCGTTACTCGGGCCTGGTCCTTGTCGGACGGTGGGCTACCCGTTGCCCACCGTCCGCAAGCCCGCGCCTACGGTGGCTGGGAAACGGCTTGCGACTTCCGACTCTCAGGGCGTCTCCTGCGGTGTTTTGGGACGTAAGGGCGTCTCCGTTGCGTCTCCCTCACGGGTTCCGCCTCCTCCTTCAGAAGAAGGAGGTGACAGCTTCCCATGCCCAAACATGTGTGTAGTGGAGGTCGCCACCGCTGATTGCCTCCACGAGGACACGGCGTTGCTCCGCCCAAGTGGGGCAGACCTCCACCGTTTGCTCTACCGTATCGTCCACACAATGGTGACATCCGAGCGTTTCCTCCCGTCTTATCCTGAACAGGAACCTCCCGAAACAGCCGTATCCGGTGGGAACCTGCATCAGGCGGAAGGTGAGGACGCCATGACGCCACTCAAGCCACTCATCAAAGAGGGGCCTTAACGCCGCAATTGTGGCGTGCCCATACCTTGCGGGTCTAGTAGTTGAATTTGCTACACTCCTGGCTTCGATTTCCAAGTCAAATAAAGTGTTATTTTTGGTTTTGCCATCTGGATATATCAGAAGTAGCCCGGGGTCTAAGTTTATCCCTGTTCATGGCAATAAACTCACCCCCCTATTATAAGACTTAAACATACATGGCTAATGTGGGTGTATTCTATGAGGGTACTTTGCCTTTCGTTACAGTTGTGGTTGGCCAATAAGCACCATTTTAAACACCCTCTGTAATAGCAAAACTAAACTCAGCTAGCAAAGTAGGTTAAGTGCGTAAGTTCAAATGAAATGAACGAATATACGAAATAAAGGGCGAGGTATACATATTAAAAAGTCATAACCGCCATTGATTCGTTGAGCTGCTGGTGTGATAAAACAGATGCCCAATGCTAGTGGTTTGCAAAGGGCCGATGAGGGCCAAGACTGACCTATCACGACCAAATTGAACGTGTTTGTAAATTACTTGTAATAATTGTGTACTTAGAGATTAGGGAGTTCTGAGAGCCTGGTCTTCTGCTTACCCTGTTTTGAACACTATGCCATGATGAGGTAGGATATTTAGCTGTTGATTGTCACCTCTGATTAACCATTCTGAGAAAAAGACGAGATGTTGTGCTGTGGTCGTTTTTAGAGTTCCGTAGTCAACAAGGAACCTTTATTAGTTTCGCCATGTCAGTCTATCCGTCCGTGAGTGTAGTACACGTAAAGTGAAGATGTTTTATTTTTTCGTCTAACCCATGATATAGGGTATCATTGGATAGGCCATTTAAAAATATTACGGGTCTTTGAAAACTATTTTTTGATTCAGTGATCCTTTTGCGTAAAATTAAGCTTTAAATGGCAATTTTTTGCTAGAGTCAAGTATCCCCGGGGCACTGCCAGCTAAATGGTTGCTTTTGAATATGTAAAAAAATCACGGCAGTATATATACACGTATATATAACGAAATTAAAAGGAAAAACATCGCAGCTAAGTAGGCTTTACAATTTTACAAGTAATAGTCGACATACTTATAAAATGTACTTGGAAAAATAAAATTCTTGTATATTGATGTATGGGGAGAACAGTTTTCGAAAGGCGTAGTTAATTTTGTCTCTTCGTTAGAGCAATGTTCGGTGATTTCATTGTTTATGAAGACTGGTAATGTTACCTATTTATTTTGGTAAATGTTAGCTAGCTATTTATACGGAACCCTCTGTGCGCGAGTCAGTCTCGCACATGGCCTGACTTTTTTAAATAGTAAAAAATGTAGTCGGCAATGTTTTCAGGGCCAGTTTTGGATATAAGTCTAATTAGCCAATTTCTCTTTAAACCTTATCAAAATGACTAATGAATAAATAATTCTTGTTTCAGGTATGCAAATGCGAAAGAAAAAATCAATCCATTTTACAAGGTGTCGTAAGTAAATTGACAAAAAATAATCTTCGATAATTTAGTCAATAGTAATTTAAATCTATTGATTTAGCGATTTATATCTATTATTTTTTTAACTGTTTAATAGTATTACAGGCTTTTACAAATGTATGATGATCTGTTACATTGTAAATAATAGGATTAAGTTCTTAGGAAGATTAAAGCCTCCGTATCTATTGGTAACGATCTTGAGCAGGATGTATATTGTTTGATTTATTAATCGTTACGTTCGATTGATAGACACGTTCTCAAAAGGCTGTTGGGTTTAGTTAGGGAAATAATACAGGCAGATGTTAAAATGGTCGCTCAATGATGAATATATAAAGACCACACAGCTGCCGCTTGAAAAATAAGGCTTATCTAACTTGAGTTTAGTTTAAAAACCGCGTGCGGTTTTGAAAGTAAGAGATTTTTCCCTGGTTCATCTATAAAATATCGATACGAAAACAAAGACTAACAAAAATAGTGTAGAAATATCAAAAAATATAAAATTCGAAATTAAACATTAAAAAAAAAGATGTAGTTACCTAACTAAAAATCCGACCAAGTGCGAGTCGGGCTCGCGCACGAAGTGTTCCGTATCATTATCGCAAAAAACGGCAAAAAATCACGTTTGTTTTTTGGGAGCCCCACTTAGATATTTGTTAATTTCTGTTTTTAGTATTGTTGTTATAGCGGCAACAGAAATTGATCATCTGTGAATATTTCAACTGTCTAGCTATAATGGTTTATGAGATACAGCCTGGTGACACACAGACAGACGGATCGCGGCGTCTTAGTAATAGGGTCCCGTTTTTACCCTTTGGGTACAGAACCCTAAAAAAGTAACTATAGTTGCAGTTACCCCGATAAAAACTTTCTCTCAATCATTCATTCTACATACATCGATACTTATTCTTCACCGGACGATCACTCACCAAGGCGATACCTACTTCACGAACAATCTTATCTTTCTATTTCATATTTGACAACCGAGATAAATGTGACAATCCACGACACATAAGCGCCAAAGAGGCTTATCTACATGAAACACGTCGAACCAAAAAAGTGAATGATTTATAAATATAATGTCTTAATTAGCTAAAATAAGATTAATTAGATACCAGATCGCGGATGTCTGTGAAACTCTTAAAGTGTTAGTCGATAAAAGGAAGTTATTAATTTGAACTGTCAATACTGTGCCATTGAACTTGGCCCCAAGTGCTAAAGATGGTGGAGAACGCTGCATACTTAAATGAAGAAAGCATCTTTAATGTCTTAGCTTAAGTGGTGTTAGGTACCTGTTATATCTGCTCAGCCGAAGAAGACGCCTATTTTCGTTTTTAGATGACTTCTTCAGTAATCTCTGAATGTTATTAAGACGTCCACTCGTCTTAATATTACCGACAGGAAAAAAGAACCATTTGTAAAATAACAAAAAAAAAATACTTTAGGCTGTATTCAGATCATGTTCATGGTTGCTTTTATTAAGCATTAGAGATAACAAAATATACTGAAAATTATATACATACAGTCCACAAAACATCAATGCAAATAATTTCACATTCCTATAGAATCTTGGTAAAGAACGTGTAAAATGCCATTTGTATCAATTCACCTTTTAAAACCAGTCGACACAGGTAAATAAACATACTATTCCCACTTAAACAGCCATTGGAATATTTTTATACTGGCATTATTAGCAATATTGCCTCCCACAGGACATGCCAACTCACTGGGAGTTACAAGTACCTACGTACTCTGAAGCCACGTATACACTAGGCAACATTTGACGTGTGCGTTACGTGACGCTCAACATGTTCGTGAATGACGTTGCCAGCTGCCGCGAAAAATGGCGAGCGGCTGGTTGTTTGTTTCTGTAGGTACAACATGCAGTTGAATTCATTAAGAACCATTGCTATTTTGGGTGACACACGGAGGTTATTGAACAAATTTTCTTTTTGTAAGTCATTTGTAACCCTCCAACTCGGTATTCAATAAAATTGTAAGCCTTGCAGCGGAAATCATCACTAGTTTCTCTGGCAACATGTTATCGTGCGTGCACACGAAGTTATAACCTCTGAGTGCCGAAAACGTGGATTCAAGCGAAACATAATGGTATTTTCATTGTGTCGGTAACCTAACTCAGGCGTTTAATAAAAGTTCCTCTTTAGCTTCCAACATGATGAGAAACATGTTGAGCATCATGTCGCGCGTCAAATTTTGCCCAGTGAATACGAGGCTTTAGACCTTACCGCACCTCTTGCGTCCCACATTACTACTTGAAGATGAGAGCAAACTTCAAGAGTACACTACAGTACACGGTATAGGAAAAAAGATGGAGACAGGACTCAACAGGTAGCGGTTTATAAAGGTGTTTATGTTTTACGATATTTCGTTGACAAAAATGTTAATACACTTTTCTTTTCTAAGAATTTGTTTGTTTATAAAGGAAAGCAAAGGAAAAATAATTTGGAGAGAAAAGACACGATCCTAAGCGCGATAGATTCTTCTGTATTGAATACTTAGGCAGTTGTTATTTTGTGCAATGATTATTACTATAAGCTTATATAAATCAATACGAAATGACTCAAAATTCTTTCTGCGTCTTCCATATTCGGGTCTCTGGTGTGATAATCCAGGGCATTATTCTGTTTTTAGAGTTCCTTGCCAAATGGCAAAAAAACAGAACCCTTATGGATTCGTCATGTCTGTCTTGTCTGTCCGTCCCGAAACTATTAGAACTAAGCTGTTGAAACTTGGTAAGTAGAGGTATTCTGTGAACCGCATTAAGATTTTCACACAAAAACAGAAAAAAAACATACTTCCCCTTACTTAGAACTGAAACTCAAAAATATTTTTTCATCAACCCCATACGTGTGGGGTAGCTATGGATAGGTCTTCAAAAATGATATTGAGGTTTCAAATATCATTTTTTTCTATATTGAATAGTTTGCGCGAGAGACACTTCCAAAGTGGTAAAATGTGTGTCTCCCCCTGTAACTTCTAATGTAAGAGAATGATAAAACAGAATAAAAATATGATGTACATTACCATTTAAATTTCCACCGAAAATTGGTTTGACCGAGATCTAGTAAGTAGTTTTTTTAAATACGTCATAAATCATAAACCGCAATTTACCAAGTACGGAATCCTTCGTGCGCGAGTCCGAATCGCACTTAGCCGTTTTTTTTATTTGTGAAGTGGATCGATTGAACAATATTGCTTACAAAATCAGAAGTTTCAGTGATCCATTGTCGACTAATATAGATGTCTCATCGGTGATACCTAATACTTGTTTCCAATAAATACGAAAGTCGTTAACGTGTCGTCTCCGTAACATGTAATTCTAATACAGAAATGCTAATAGATCGCCATTTAGAACTCCGCTTACAAATATAAGTCCGGCAAATACATTTTTGCATTCCACTTATTGAACTGGCTTCGAACTTGAGAATCTCTGGAATACCTTTTAAATATCTTAGCGAGACGATAATTATTAGTGGTTATTTAAATAAAAAAAAAGTATGGTTCTGGAGTTTAAAGCCTGGGTTAAGTCAGTGACACTTATCACACTAATCTTACTACTATTATAAATGTTTGGATGGATGGATGTGTGTGTGGATGTATGTTTGTAAATCAATCACGCTAAAACAGCTGGACGGAGCTGGATGAAATTTGGCACAGTGATAGATTATAGTCTGAAATAACACATAGGCTATTCCAGGCTTTTTATCCAAGTATAATGTTCTCTTGGGATGATAAAACACTTTTCACGCGGGTGAAGTCATTGGCAGAAGCTAGTATCACATCACACTAATATTAAAAAGGTGAAAGTTTGTTAGTGTGTTTGTATATTTGTTACTTCTTCACGCCAGAACGGCTGAACGGATCTGTATGAAATTTGGCACAGAGACAGATTATCATCAGGAATAGCACATAGGATACTCTATCTCTTCTTATCCCGGAAATATGTTCTCTCGGGATAATTTACTACAATCACGCAGATGAAGCCGCTGGCAGAAGCTAGTGATTTACAAAAAAAAAAACCCGTTTACTTTACCATAAGAAATATAGGTATACTTTAGCGCTGCTGCTGAGAATGCGGTTCTGGGTTCGATTCCTGGGTCGTGCAGTGTTATTGGGTTATCCCATCACGTTTTATTCAGTAGCAGTCGAGCGTCTGGGTTTGAGCCCGATTGGTGGTAATAGGCTTGCTTTGAAACTTAAAGGCCTTCCACCGCTTTAGTGCTTTAAAACGGTTACTTTCTAAAGCTTACTCCTTAGTAACGACTATGTTAAAAGCTTAGAAAAAAATATATATTTATAATTGATTCCTGTACATTATTTGTGAAACATGTTATTTTTTTGTAACTTATTAGTTAGTAAACTATTGTTTTGCTTTAAAAAAATTGTTAACAACACGATATTTTTGGCTGCTTTTGGATACTTCTCCAAAGCGACTTAGATGTTTAAATTTTTTTTTATACAGAAAAAAATATGACTATAATTTGTTCATAACTGAAATATATAAATCATAGAATATTCTGTAAACAAAACTGCCCAAAAGGAGGTTCAATATTGATATTCTGGCTCCTAGCGGACGCACAGCCAGTGCTGCGTTAATTATTGTTTTGGGGAATATATACGCCTTAAACCTTACTGGTGAAATTTGAGAGTCCTGACGGTAAACCTTTGCCCAACTCTTTGAGTTATACTGGCGTGATGTTATGATAATATTTTTCTTATGTAAGGTTATGAAGGTAGAATTGAATAGATTTTCTTTGTGAAATATTGCGAGTGTGTAGTCCGTACTATATTTTTAAGTGAAGTTTAGTTTGAAGTCCGGAATAGTCTTTTAAGAGTCCATTTTACAATGTCAATGCAGCTAGCTTTAGGTTGATGTGTTTGTTATGAGCTGTAGCGATCTATGCAGGAATAACCTCGTAATACCTTATTTATTATACTGACAACAAGTCGCTGCAATCCGTTATTAATTTTGATGTAGTTAGTAAAGACTTTTCTTTAGTAAACACCGGTATAAAGAATTTAAATACTTAATACAGTTTTTTTCTTTCTCTGCCTTCGATAAGATTTTCTTTCATCATTGATTCGTCACTTGAATATGTGATTCAATTTTTTTTTACATAAAAACTGAAAGCTAAAGTACATATATAATAAATAAAAAGCCTCTTCATTCCTTATTAATTTAAAATAACAATTATTTTACTTAATACTAATATTTATAATTCTTTATGATTAACATCATGACTTTCTAGATTTTGTAATAGTTTATTAGTATTACAGTACATATTAGCTACGAACAAACCAAGCGTAGCTCTTACATTTACGAGGCAAAGACCATCCATAACCAACAATTTTGTTTCGTCTTTCCTACTATTGAAATATTTATTAAAGCAAATAATGTGTTTTAAAAAAATAATGAAAATATATTAAAGTCGCTTCCACCTACGAAACGACCCACAGACAACAGCAGCGGGGTAACAGCGGCCATAAAAACATGCATTTACAACGTAAATACAGAAAAGAGGATGCCTGCGCAGTACTCGCTATTCTCAACCGAGCTGCGCTGAAATATTACATTTTAAACATACCTACAGCCGGCGAGTTTTAAAAAGTTGCTGTAATAATAGTTGTTTGATGCTAATAGTCAGGTTCAATGTGGACGTAAACATCTTTTGATGAAATATAGGGCACTTTGATCGCCAATCTGTTAACATGTAGAAATTTCTAAGTTCCAGTTCTTATTAAAAATAGGCCCTTGCCTACTAAAATATGGGTAGGCTGATTAGGTAACCCGATGACATGTAGGCCAATTCTCCTAATTATAAACCAGTAACATTCCTATAGCATTATCATTAAAATTGCAAAACTTCAAAAATGATTGATAAATTAATCATAAATGATAAAGCGATTGGAATGTAATTGATTAATAACTAGGAGAATTGACCTACTGGTGTAAAGGTCATGGGAATCCACTGAAAATTTTAGGACCAACCACTGTGGTGATGCTTGAGCGAGGCCTGAGTTTGTCCAATGGTGCACGTCTTTCGGCTGTATTGGTGACAATGGCGAAAATATGGGCTCATAAAGAAGACCATAGTCTTGGATCTCTTAGTTCCTCTTCTTCTTCCTTGCCTTTTCCTCCTTTAGATGGAGTCAACTCTCTCTTTTTCAAGAAATTCTGTCGACGGCTGTCAGGTCAGGTAATTTCTTCTTGAGAAGCTCAATCAGCTACAATCTCCTTAGTTGTTGTTTTGAAAACCGTTTCTAAAGAAGGGTTTGAATTGAGTAATTAAATGAATTGTTAGCTCGTGGTTCTACTTCTAACCATTTCATACGCTCACGACACGATCCGATGAAAATCAGCGCCTCAATTGCCGAGGCCGCGTTCTCTGCAGATTTCTACCTCCACGCCTCCTACAATATTATTATTTGTAACAAAGTAAAAGCCTCCCTACACGAAACCTAACAAATCTTGGGTCTATGTTATCTCTATTCATTCCTAACAATAGGAACAGTCTCAGACATAGCCGTTTCTCAGCATAACATTAGCTATTTATGATTGCATATCTAAACTAACGGTCCAGCCAGTCTGCGGTTCAGCCTAGAAACGTAACTTGGGCCTTGATTTAGACATATAATTTTATGGAACTAAAAATAACAGTTTTTGATTGGAATCGGCAACTGGAATGCCCATTTTTGGAGTAGACAGTACGTTTGTTTGGGTGTTTTATGAGATTTCGATTGGTGTAAATGTGAATTTCTGTTTTCAGAACTACTTCTTGTGCGAGTAACAAATGAATATTTTTGTTTCTTTTCTTTGATTTCTTTCAGATTAATATTGAGTATGAAAGACGCAGAAATTCTTAACGTCATTCTTGGATTTTAATAAGCTCTTCTCTTCGTTTTATTGATTTTATGTTGGTTAAAATTAACATGTGATCAAAAATTTCTTAATTCTGACCGCATAGAGAAAAATAGGTATATTCCCAGTAGTGGGCAAATTAGGCTGCGAATGATGTAATGACCGCATAGATACCTTTTGCGATTGACTAATTTTCCTATCTTAAAAAAATTTTCTTCATCAAAAATATAACCAGGCCATCTTCAACTCCTGCTTATCCCTTTAAATCCAGCATCATAAAGAAACACATACACAACAATTCTTAAGTGGAAGGCACACAGCTCCAGGACAGGGGACACAAAGAGAAGTAACACGCGCAAAATTCCACGATAATCCAGTTTAAATAACTCGGAGCAATTACTCGGCATAAATGTCTTGCCGCGTTGTATCGAAAACGAAATGGAGGACGATGTGTGTGTTGTGTGGGTTGTGAGGGTTCCGTAGGCAGGAGTAGAGGTTTTTATTAAAAATAATATCGTAAAAGCGATGGCGGTGATTGAAATGCCAAAATGTAAGGGATTGTTTACGTGACATGACGTTGCGATAGCGTGCGGCAATCTCATATATTTTTGCCAATTTACCAATTGCTATCGTAAGGCTTTCGTTGATAGAATAACACTACTCTATAGACCCTGAATATTATTAAGAAAAATTAAGGGGATAAAAATCGGTAAAAAAAATCCGTGATAGTGAATTCCTTCCGATGCCGTTCATCTATTCTCTCTCATATTCACACATCAATTGCCATTTCATATTTAATGCTTAGGTTCAGAGAGATTTTTTTAACCGTCGGTTATGAACATATAGCCAATCAGCAAACATCTCATTTGATCTTAGTACAACAACTAATCTATTTATTAACATGGTTTAGGTTTTGACACTAGATTCAGATAAGGATTATAGAAACCATTCATTGTATAATTGTAACTGCTTAATTTTCATTCGCCAAAGTCTCACTCAGTAAACTAATATTGACAGTTAATCTCCAAATGCGATTTTGAACCACACCTCATGAAACGTGACTGCAGATCCCTAAAATAAAAAAAGAAACTTCAAAAATCTCGATAAGACCCGCGTGGGGCGGTGACAACAGCAAGTAAACAAAAATAATACAAATAAAAGGCCTTAAGTTGGACCTCAGAGGTGTCGTTTGGACCTTGTCGCCTTATCTCTACTCAGACCCAGATCGATCAAAGTTCCTTTGAGGAAATTTAAAAATTCAACAATGAGGTGTGTAAGGTTTGATTGAGAAAGTCAGCGTTATTAAAATGTGTTTATTATTATCTTGTCGGCACAAAGAATAATAATAATGGAGAATGTCCTGTTAAAGGTCTTTGGCTGTCAGCCAGTGTGTTCGGAGAAACAGGTCTGCTAGGTAATGGCGCCGTCTGTTTCCGGGATGAATTAAATGAAATTGAAATTAGAATACAGTAGTTGAGTGACTAGATAGCTACTAAGTCAAGAACTCTGAAAAGTGGGCGAGGAAATGTAAGTGTCATCCGTCTAATGTATGTTTTGCCGTATCATTCATAAGTATCAAATTTATACTCTGCATCAAAAATGACAATAACTCCCAAAAAAAACAATGAAAACCCAAATGTTCCCATACCATTACACTCCGCATAGTTTTCATAATAAAGCGCTAAATTTTAATTAAAAATCACTTGCGCCCGCGACGCGCGCGCAAAAACCGGCGAGGATCAAGGTCCGAAGATGCCCGAACGTTGGCGATGTTACCCGAACACTCGTCCACCATTACGTGTAATTACTCAATCGCCGAAACGTGGAATGCTTTCGGCCAACTTTGAATGCGATGGGTTTTGTGTTTAACGCCTTATACGGCCAAGAGATTATACTTGAATCATTGATAATGCGAAAATTGGGATTTCGTTGCAATGTCGTTAACTGTTTGGAAGGATGGTGTGAGGATATTTGGCTGAACATTTATACCTTTTTATGCTCATCTGACTATAAAGGTGACCAAAGAGATCGTCAAAGTCAATATAAACCAGATATCTTCATTTTGTGCTCAATACAAACTGTTTAAGATATCAAATAAGTAGTAAATGTCATCATTGACCGAGAATATAAAACCAAAGCTGACTATAGAAGTAAACAGCAAAGCGAAGGGAACTGTGAGAAAATAATACTTATTATAAAACCAACAATTACTTTAATACCTGCTCCAGCTAATATTGCAAATAACTTAACTTAAACAGATCTTAAGCATTGATAAGTAAGCGGTGTAATTAGAACTTTAAACACTATGCAGATTGCAGACCTTATTACTATTACAGCAATGACCGTGCATGGAATGTAGGCTTCCAAATGCCAAACAAAATTAACCAACCAACAGCAGAAATCCGAGTTTGTGTCAAAATTACATACAATTTGCAGTAACAACGTATTATTAGGGAGTAGTGTTGAGCTGTTGACAAGTGTTCCACAGTAAATCCTGATAGCATCAAATATATGGTAATTTATGCAGTTCTTAATTACTAAGTCGCTGTTAGATTCAAATTTTACTGTGGATATGAAATCATCGAAGCAAGGCTGAGTGGCTGTTGTGCTTAGTCATGATCTTGGTTTTATAATTGTGCAGCTAGAAGCAGTTTTGATGAAAACCAATTAATTGAGATAGTTTTTAATGATTCGGTCGTAAATCATATTGGAGAAATAAATAAATGTTTATTTAGGAACATAAACTTTAAGCCAAACGTTGCAGAAGAGGTTATTACATATCTCAAAAAAGTCAAATGAGAAAGCATACAGTTATTCTAGAAATGCAGACGACATTTCAAGTAAAAAGAAGATGAAACGGATCCCTGCAGAGTCCAAACCAAAAGCTACAAAGACAATGAATAAAAATTATCCACTTATCCATATAAATAAGCATTTTATCAATGGCATCATACAACACAGGGTTGACTGTGACAAATCGCGCAGACCGATGTGCCTTCGTAACTGGTTATTAGAATTTATCAAAACCAATGTTACTGACGTAAACCATAGTTAAATGTCGGGTTAAAAAATGAGCCAGGAAAATGTGCAATCGAACACTGTTATTGAATTATGATTCATGCTCGTGAATGATATTTATTTTAGTTGTAACTTTAAGAGGTTTTTCCGTTATACTGATTCCAGGAAATGTCTCATCAGGTGTGACATTTTCAATTACAGCTACTTTCTGAACTCAAGAGGTTTTTCTAAAAACCGGCCACTTAACTGAGACCGTTCCTCAAGCAGCAAGAAAAAAGTTGACACCCATCAGAGAACTATCGGCTGACAGG
Source organism: Orthosia gracilis (assembly GCA_947562075.1). Lineage (NCBI taxonomy): Eukaryota > Metazoa > Arthropoda > Insecta > Lepidoptera > Noctuidae > Orthosia > Orthosia gracilis. Next base: position 26,987,033 of record OX387266.1, read on the forward strand.
TCGCTACACCCACTTTGACACTAAGCCCACCTATGTACTTTAATGTTGCATGAAGTTTTAATATTACAGCTACATTCTGAACTTCAAGGTTTTTATAATTGAAAGATACTTTACTATAAATCAATATTGCCTATATTACAATTATTTTACTCTTCTCAAGGCGTAAATGAACGAAATGCTTATTATATATTATGATATGATTTCGTTAGATTACAATGATCCATGATCGTTACTATTACTCCAGAAAAACCATAACGATATTCGTTTTGTTTCTCATTCATTCATATTTTCACTACCACCAGATTTTCTTATAGAGTCATTTATTTATATTTTACTTCAAATGGGATGACATATCCACTTTACATCAGTTACTTAAATAAAACCCCACCATAACATGATTCAAAGACTTTGAACCAAGTTCAAAAACACAACCACCTTTAGAACACACAAAAGGAAGTTCTAAACAACTTGCATTAATACCAGGAACACACTATAATTTACTTCGTAAGTACTCCAGTATAATTGAAACGGCTTTCTGGCCATAATTCTGGTCAGCCAGTCTAGCTATCATCGTGCAAGCGTCGCATAATCCCTTGAAACCAGTAGTGAAGGGAAATGGTAATATATCGTGTGTTTTAATTGCACATTATTTGATTAGTTGGGAATGTTTCGGTTGGTAAGTTTATAATAGTGATGTATTGTTAGAATGACGCATGGTCGCTTGGTGGTGGTTAAATTGAGATGTGAGTTTGTTATTCAAATAATTATTATTTAAAAGGTATTTTTCACCTATTTTTTTTGTATATCATTGAAATAGTTGACGCTAGCGGCTACACCTGCTCAGAATTAGTAGAGTCCAATCTTTTAAATTATAGCCTATGTGTTGTTCCGATGTGTAAGCTATGTTACTGTAAAATTTTAGTAGTACTTTTTTCAGATTTCGATTCTTCAATAATGATCGAATCATAGAAAACATAAGTTAGTTACTTACACCCGTAAAATATGAACGTGCCTATAAAAAAACAATGAAGGTTTTATACATACATGTATCAGATACAAAAAGTACTATTAATATTCTAGTCTATGCATCTTTTATCGAGAACGTTAAAGACGGGTACCCTGACTAGGACAGAGGATGGAAGCCCAACGATAAGTCTACTATACGATTATTTTTTTCAATTCGCACAAGATTCAAAAGCTTTGATTTAGTTTTTACTTGACTCTCCGATCAAATCAGCGTAGAACTAATTATATTTGATGCACACAATAAAATTATAGTGGCTATCTCGTTCGCAATATATATTTTATTTGAATGCAATGCAAGTATGAACCTTTTCTTAATGGTACAAAGTGTGAATTTGATTGAATCAAACAAAGACTGGATGGTAGAGGGGTGGGCAGAGATTGTAGCAAAGATAGCGATATTTATGTAGATTTGTAAGTGTCGATTTAATCTGGGACAGGTGTTAATGGGTCTTTTCATTTTAATTGAAAATAGATTTACAATTGCAAAATCGGGTAAGCTTTCATTAAATACCAACTTAATTTGTTCTAATAGGTATTAAATGTGCTGAATGCCAGACACCATTAATTTTAAGAGATTGACTATTATTTTAATGACGTGGCTTAAATCTTACCATAAACTTGTAAGCGCCTGATATCGTTATTTATCTTTTAAACAAAATATTGAAAATCTCTCAAGCATGTCGATTCTGTCTATCGATTACTCCTTACAATACCACCGTGTCCCAGCACTACGCTACCCGTTCTTACAGAGAGTGCGCGGGCGTGACGAAGTCTCTATCTGCCAATAATCTAAACTGAATAACTAGTACCTTCACTCGGATGCTCTCGCTATTGATCTCTGTCTTCATATAACTGAAACGTCCTCCCACAGAGGATTGTGTTTCGTTTTTATTTTCACGCTAATGTTTTATGGGGTGTGCAGGTACGATGGTAGATGATTCTACAGTTTTTGCTAGACTGTCTGAACATCGAGTTTGCAGTCACTCGTATTTAAAAAAACTTCGGATTTTATCTTAGTTTTCTTTTAAATCATTCGTATGAAAAAGATCCGTTAAACCACGCGGTTAATTTAACAAAATTACTAGTACAATCGTGATTAAATTTTCAGTTTATGATACCATACTTTTTAATTAACCACTCGTACTTAAAAAACTTTGGGTTTTTATCTTAGTGTTCTTTTAAATCATTCGTATGAAAAAACTCCGTTAAATCACAGATTATTTTAACAAAATGACTAATACAATCGTGATTAAATTTTCAGTTTATGATACCATACTTTTCAATTAACCAAAGATTCCCATCGGTCAGTCGAAAATAACATAGAATTAAAATTCATTCAAATATTTCTGAGCAATTGAATTATCTGACCTCATATAAACTCTAGTTCACGACCGCATGAGGAAACGTTCTCAAAATACCCTAATTACCTCATAATGACCCCAAATTACAGTACTCAATCATTTAAACTATCTTAAATGGCAGTTGTTATGCAAATTGAATATCAAAATTGTAAGTAGCAGTGGGAGATTTGAGAAATACCGCTTGAAAGTTTTTTTTTGATATATGGTTCTATGTTATTCTTTCTGGCTGCAGATTTATCGGCTTACTATTAGCTTTCTTGCTTTGTGTTATTTTACTGATGTTAATTTTATAAGTTTTGATTGCCATTAAATGTTATTTAATCGATCTTTCATCTTCTTACATAAAGTGAAAAAAAACATAATTCTAAGAGTGACCGAAAATGCATCTTAAGTCAATTTCATCAAACAACTGAATGGCTACGTTAAGTGTGAGAAAAAAAACACTACATAAAAATGAAATAAAATTAGCTTTTAATTGCTTAAAACAACTCATCACCTATCATTATTTCGTGTACTTGTTCAAACATATCCTGTAGTAATTGTTTAAGTAATTGCCCGTTTTAATGTGTTTTAGTGCTGATTACATCAACATGGCTCTTAATTTTCATATTATTTGACCGTGGGAAAGGCATTCTTTTGATCTGTAGATTTGCTTGATAATATTCTTGAAACGAATTTTTAATATAGTCACATTTCTAAAAATGGCATTATTAAAACGATACTAGCAAGTGTGTTACAAAATACGATTTTAGTATCGTACAAAGTTCAATGTGAGAATAAATATTCAGAGCCTTAGAAAATACATACATTAAAGTTGACTTCACATTAAGAACTCTTAATGCACTGGTAGGCCAGTAAAAGGCAGTAACTTTAAACTTCATACAAGCTTTTGTAGAATTTTGCAACACCCAGCTCGTCATCAATGTAAATTATTTACAAAATCACTATAAAAATTAAACGAAATTACTAAATACTTCTAGAGTAAGCTATAAGAACCAAACTACAGTTTATTTTAATATTCGCATGATACATCCACATGCGTCCGCTTAGTGTCATACTTGTTGTTAAAACATATATTATTATCCTGATGGTACCCATAGTTTGTATCCAGTCACACCGATAATCTAGACTTTCTAAGAAAAAAAATTTAGGTAGTTGAATCAAAGTAGGGTTTTAATTACCTAGTAACATCTCTATTCAAAACTAGTTTCACACTATGTCAGAAACGTTAAGAAGTTATCAAGGTACTAATTTTAAAGGTAAAGAGAGAAAATGACCTAGCCGGTAGAATGGAATATTTTCTCACAAGGGAAAAGAGAAATTTTGTGCTTATAACCTCATGGCTTGAAAGTTTATTAAATTAATGATTGTGAATTCTGTTTTCCTACAAATATCTGCGATATTATTATCGATATCGTAGATTGTCTAAATAAATTAATAGAAATATGATTTATATCTATTGCCCACACTATATTAATTTGTAAACCACCTAATGCTGCTAATACCTTATCCAATCTCCATACGTCAAGAAGCTTAATATATTTTAGCGTATCACACTTTGAAACACCCACTGACAATTCTCATTACCCTACTTTCAGTAGATAAACAAATATTGTGATACGCCTACGATTCTTCACTACTAGTTTTAATAAGCACAAAAATAAATAAAACGCATATTTTGATAAGGCTGAGAAAAAGAGGCGGCAAACTTAACTGTCAATATCCACACCTTTACATAAATTGGTTTCTAGCTGCATATTTTATGTGAAACCTGTTACTGCTTTGTTAAAAGTTTTTCATTGCTAATTCCATCTTACTTACCATGTTAATGGTGTTTTTTTTACTGTCCAATCTCTGAGATGATTGATAACAGCAGAAACAATGAGAAATATAAATGAGAAAACTGAATTAACTAGGTAATTAAAAGACAAACCTATAATAATTACCATAGAATAAATTACGAGAGAAAACTAACAGTATGAGAGTAAATGTCGGGAAACAGGAAGCTATGAATATTAGCACAAGAGACAGTAGCACATATCACAGTAAACCTAGATTTAGAACTAATAGTGCGTTATGAATCAGAACTGTTATCTTTACACCCTTTGTTATTAGTATTCAAAAAGTAGTTATTAACAAGAAGGTAAATGTAACAGTAACTGCACATGTGCATAGAAAAAGAGAAGTCGTTAGCATAACAAATTTATAAGTTTTGAAATCTGTATATAACTTTACAAAACCCAACACTTTGTCTATCATTGTAATATAAAATAAACTCGTCAATAATAAGTTTAACAAAACAGTAATGCACACCCAGGACTTCATTACTACACCAGATAAATTAGGCACTGAAATCAATCTATCTAACATTGCCACATAAAGCTAAAGTTTATTAGCAATAATTGTGCCCTTAAGTATAATAGAAACCACCACATTTAAACTATTAGAACTTACAACATTCGCACTTCAGTCTCCTATCTGCACTATCATTTACAACCATTTTCTATCATGAATCATTAAAAATACTCTATTAAGACCAGATCATTTACTAGTATATTTTGTACCAGGCTAATTCCCGACTACCTCAATCAGGAGCCCAGCTTTAACTGGTTTCCTCATATCTTTTTATATACCAAACTATATTTCACACCTATAGGACGGATGCAAACCATATCTGGAACACCCATTGAATGTTAAACTTTATATGTGCAAGATAAAGTTTAAAATAGATTGCACATTGACAACAACATATGATTTCATGAGGCGATAATATTGTGTGTGGAAATTGAATTTTATGAAGCTGAAGATAAGGTTGAATGTTTGAAGTTTGGAATGCAGCTTGGTCCTATCTTTATGTCAATTTCTAAAAGAGACCCGATATTAATTGTTGGTCATTATTTCGTAGTGTAGAAAGCGGTGAGTTGGTCGGAAGTTGGTCGCCCTCGCATTAGGTACAGGGTCGCAACGCTTTAGGGATATTTGTGACTTGTTTACTGTAGCTTAGTTATTATAGACATTTGTAACACTCTGTGAGAAAGTGTTGGAGAATCCTTAAATAATGGAAACTATTGCCTGAACAATATTATAAATGGCGGGTGGAAAATTGGAAAGATGTCTTTAAAGTTAGTAGAAGCGATAGAAGACACTAGCCGAACTAAAATAAATGTAGATTTTGATAATGAGCACAAATAATAATATTCGGTTTATTAATCATATAATTTTATACATGCATAGTAATAACCTTACATGGGAGCACTATATTAAGCCATCAATATACATAAAAAAAACCATAACAAAACTAAAGTAACTGTTTCAAAAGCACAAAAGAATAGATGTACACGCTTATTTTCTAATCATGCGGTACAATTAAATAAATTGTGTCAGTAGCACTCGCAAGAGTTCAATTTCCGACTTATTACGGCTTAAGAGCAGTAAATCTTATAGTACATTACCTTTCTTATTCGTGGTTTTAATTAAGTCCACCGTCCGCATAACAGAGACTTCTAATAACCTCTCTATATTTCTAATTCTGTGCGTGGTTCCAGGTAGCATGTTGGGTGACATTTATAATATTTCTAGTTGATATACTTCAGGTTGATTTCTAAAGTAGCTGCGGTCTCGTTTCTTGATTCGTCTCCCAACTATTGAGTATGTTTACAGATAGTGTCATTTTACCATGATTGTCTTTATTTGTGTTATCTTTATTATACAAGAAAGTTATTTGTATATCTTACTTTTCTATATCTGTAATTTCTTTATCGTCATTATTATTACTATACATCTCTCTCATTATTACTCTCTTCTAAGTTTTATAGAATCAACTTTATTTAAAACACCGCTACCCATGGCCATCTTACCCAAAGTACCCATTAACGCTTTGTACTGTTAAGACATAATTGTCAATGGTTAATAGCCACCATATGTTAGACTTTCTCTCCTACACTGTTCTGTAATGTTGCTTCGGATCCTGAGATAAAGACGTGTTGTGTTCTTAGTATAGAACTATCTTTCCATACTTGTTTGTTTAGGTAATACATTTCGTACAGTTTGGTACACTAGTTATATTAAGAGAATTGAGAGTTGAGGGACACAATTTGTAAAATTTGAATTTCGGAATTATTTTATTATAAAAGTCGATTCTTACATTGAAAATTTCGAATAGAGAAAGAGGAGATATAAAAATATATATTATGTTATATATACCAAAACACAGTATGTAAATACAGATGCCTTTTAAGGAGGTATCCTTATACTTGGTTGTAAACCAGCACATCCAAACCAGTGTCCTTGCAACATTAATCCTGGACGAAACATGTAAATTGTAAAAACCTTTCCGATGCCCTACCATAAAATTCCATTGCCAGCCAGACATTGAGTAGCGTCTGAAGGCGACTCTATTCATAAATCGGTCCACAATCTCCTTTTATATGTAAAACAGATGTTTCAGAATCTACGCGAACTTGGGGACGTATTTCTACGCAATTTTTATGCCCCGTCAGACTATGTTTACGCATGGGGCCGAGATGAAGGATCCAGCTTTTGCAAAAAGTCGCACTAGTATGTTCACGTTAAAAATCATTAAAGAGTTTCATAAAATTGCTGTTCTTATTTGAAATTATGGGACGTAATCAACATTTTATGAAATTACTTTATTTATTGGCAGGATGCAAGTTTGTCATAAACTCGTTTCTTGCTAATACTTACTACTAAAAAGACGCAGTTGCGGGTAAATATATTATATTTCTCTTTTATAACCATATCGGCATGCAGTTACTCACAATTACTTACATACTATTTTTATCAACATACTTGCAATGTTGCTTGAAAAAGCTTACTTTATAATAAGCGCTTAATATGGTTTAGGTCCATTAAATAGCAATTTGATTACGTGTACTTCTTTAATGTCACATTTACGATTTTAGCTTTAGCATTAACGTTGACACTAAATTTTGTGTGATCATTATAAGCTTTTAACGATAAATAAAACATTTGATGCATGAGAACCCGTGGCAAAAATAAAAAGGTAAGAAAGAATAATCTTTCTTACCTTTTTATTTTAAAACTAAATGTTTCCTTATTTTTCTTTCGTAGATATTCAAAATATTGTTTTATTTCGATTTCAAGCTTTAAATTGTCTCTTTCTTAAAAATAAGCTATACCTACTACCTCATTTGACATTAACAAAATAAATTAAAAAGTTGACCACTTAAGAAATTTTGCCAACTACATCCAATACCTTGAATTCCCTTCAAAAATTACATCCGAAAAAAGCTACCACAAGTAAAAGCTGGTTCAATATATTTCACATCGGACTAGCTTCACAAACCACACCGACAGTCCATATCTATATGTAAATACGACGACATTTTTGCCTCTGTGCGTTTGCATCTAATATTTTACTGTTGCGCATCTTATTTATGCAGCCTATCTTGAATAAGACGTATCTGTCTATCCAGTACTGGTTTCGGTCACTAATGATGTGGGTCTCAACCCTTTTTTGTCGTGTCTAACTAAATAATGTGGACGTGCGCTGGGTTCTTGATTTTGCAACTATGTGTACGGGAAAATTTGATGTGGGGTTAGGTTCGTTGATGGATCTGATGTGGTCTTTCATTCGGTCATTAGTATAGTTCTGTAAAATTTCTAGCTGTTTTGTCATCGAGATAATTTAACCATGTCTAATACATACTTTCATAACGACGACTTTCAATCGAAGCGGAGAATACTTAGACCTGATGCTAGATTACAAAATTCACATTAAGTATAATATTTCTTACTGCCTATCCTTAACATAAATACATACCAAACCGACGGATGCAATCCCAATATTAATTGCAACTTTATTACGACAAACCCAGCCACAAAATTCTACAAGGATTTATTCCTTGCATGCCCCACCTATACAACGCCCATACATACACAACTACAATTCAAGTGGGTCAGTGTAAATGCAACACAGTATACACCAATTAAACTGTTTCGAGCAAATAACTTCAATTAAAATGGCGTATTATAAATCAAAATTGGATTTCAATTAAGCATCCCAATGCTTTGGTGGCATTAATCATTGGAACTAATAGAATGGCTCGGATACGGTACTGAGCCACCTACGGCTGCTGCAGCAAGGATTTATTATGCTGGATGTGGCTTATTTATATGTTGTTAATGTTTGTTTATTGTGTGTGAAATTGTTACATTCTCTTTCGCCTAGAGGTGGTGGAGAAAGATGTAGGTGTAGGAAACAAAAATTATATTTTTTTTTGCTTGCATTTGGGGGGCGAAGGGAGGCCTTTTCCCTACAGTGGGATGATGCTAATTTAGAATAAATAAATTAAAAAATAATAATATTTGCGAGGCAAGTCATATCTTAAAAGAGTTTTGAACATGCAAATTGAATTATTTTGCTTATGGATATCAAAATTACTATTTTAGTATTGGGTTTTAAAAACCTGGGCAGATCAAAACTACATGTCTATTTAAAATTAATTCTTAAGACTACAAACTCTCGTAATCTAATTTCAACCACGGTCTTCCCATCTGATCTTCTTCGCTTAGCGCTTCCATTAACCATAACCTCCGATCCATATTCATGGTAAACCAATTTAGTAAAACATAACTGTATAATGTATGATATTTGAACCGGATTTGAATCAATTAACACTTTCGTTAATGAACATCTACTTTATGTTCGTGAAATAACAGCATGTTAGCTGTTATATCTTAAGTTGTATTTATGCTAACCTTGGCAGGATTTAGAACAACATAATCAAAACTAGACTTAATAATTGTAATCATTAGTTTATTAATAATAGTCACCTAGACTACAATTAATAATAAATAAACCAATGATAATAAATTGACACCTTGGACCACATCATTTTTCATTTCATTGCAAATTTGCTAGCAATCATTTTGCTAGCATAGATTGTATTTTATTCTTAGGAAAAGGTTTACCTAATGTCCTTACCCTGTTTCTGAACCTGTCTATGTCTATCCATAAATTAACTACTGACCGTGTTTTCTTAAAAATGCCTTTAGTAGAAGGAATATCATAATTTATCAGCATTGATATTTTTTTTAATATATCAATGTTTATCAGTCTACAAACACCTAATACTTAATTAAATTTCAACGAATAGTTTTATCACCAAGCTTGGTACTTAGGCAAATTGGAACACTAATGAACTGTTCAACTTCAAAGAGGTCACCAACAAACAATGAACGTGAACGAACTGTTCAAGTTCAACGAAGAATGTTTGGTAAGCAAATTGTTGACCACTATCAGAAACGAACAGTCCAAAAAATAGCTTGGTAGGAACTCTGGCGATTGTTGGTAACATACCATTAACCTATTAATAAGGCTTATTTACCGTCGACTTCCTCCATGTAGATTCTATCCGACATCATATTACACGGTCTATTTTTGTCTTCAGTGTATCGCCGGCCTTATAAGGCTGTATCTACATCTAACACCACTGTCCTAGTTTCGCGAGCTAACCTTCGGCGTTATTAATTTTCTGTACATCGTCCATTCTTCCGACTAGTGAAGGGAAAGGGTCGGTGTTTTCCCGGGACCACTCGACTTGAAACTTATTTAAGCGGTATTAAAAGTTTCTGGTATGTTAAAGACATAATTAGCTTATTACAAAATATTGCTAATTGTTTTTTCTTAGTAATTTTCGTGATATTTTCATTTATTTTCTTGGAAATTATAATATTTAAATTCCGTAATATCCTTAAGTATGTAATCCTATTGCCCAATTTTATTTATCATATGCGACGCACCTAAGACTTTGGAGTGGACATTGCATTCCACAGTAATTACGTATCAATAAATTCAAAATAATTGTGTATATTGTTAAGGACTTTACATACGGTAAGTGGTAGCCTACTAACCTCTCACAAAGAAGTAGTACTACTAGGATTGCCACATAAGACATAACAATTGTGATCTCTAACCTGCCACGTTGCTACAACATTCTTCGGCTGACTTCAAGCGATACACGCACCTAGCATTGATACTTGATACCACTTGACTGAAATGTGTGGTAACTGTATGGGAAACGCATGGAGATGGTGCAAATTACTTAAAATATGAATTATTACTAGATATGAAGTAGGCTTTCACGGACATCGGGTTTGTTCTTTGCGAGATAAAATTTTGTAACTGTATTGTATCCAAACATTTCTGAATTGGATTTCTAATAACTCCTTGATCGATTTGATAATTAACCTAAATTGTCAAAGCTACTCACGAACCAAACTATATTCCAATTTATGTCACAACAAATAATCGTATCAAAATATCCCGATACCATCAGCGTGTCATCCCTACCCCGTCCATACGCTCCCAACCCGGTTAGTACATCGCCTTCGGGTAAAACACTAAGGTCTGTGGGCCGACCATTCAGTGGGACGAATCGTTCTGAAGGGGTATTAATATCATAACGGAATAAGACTGACTGTATTGAATTAAATCGATGAGGAAAATTTATTATCGCCTCATTTTAAGTAACAAGTGTGGTTGAAGAAAAGGAGCCTGGAGGTATCTTGAGTGGGACATGTAATTGGAATATGGTGGTTTATTGGTATGACTTATTTGTGTTTTGCTGAGGTTTTATGACCATAGTGTAAATCATTAGAACCTTAACTAAAGAGATGTGTTCACGATTGCAGTATTACTCATTGTATCAATTTGTTTATTTTCGAAACAGTTGATTTATTAAAAAAATCTGGAATTTTTAACCCTTTTTAACATTTCAAGTAAATTATATCACGATTTCCACGTAATGATTTGCCGCTTTCTTTATGAAGCATACAAAAAATCAACGTAGCATGGCGTATATCTCAGAATTCGCAAGAAAAACCATTCCATAATAATCATAATGGGACATACAAAATTCTACCATCAACGGATATTCTAACGACGCGGGATTACGCACTATCGAGGTCAAAGATAAACCACGGACCAATCCCGGACTTTCTCAGTTGTACTCATAATTTGTAGATAAGAGTGCGTGCTGGCCTAGTGCGGTGCTTTTCACGGGACTGTCGCCCGCAGGGTTAATATTAAGGCCAGTAAAGGGTGATAAATGACAGACAGATCTTAAGATAGTGCTGTGATTTAACTGTAGATGCCACTGTAAATAAATAAACGCATGCCGTCACGCTAGGGCTTGCCGTGAATAGTCTACATTTCCAGATTTTCTTGGCAGATTCTGTGTGCGTTTCCTTATAATTATGGTTGGTTGAATGTGTGGAGATTATATGGTAATTGGTGTGGATATGGAACTTGGTAAAGTGTTTACAGTGTATAGCGGAATATAGAATCTAGAAGAAGTTTTTGACCTTAACCGTGTCTTTATAGTTGTTAGATTCAATTCATGAAAACTGCAGACCAGTGATTACAGAATTATACTTCACAACTACAAAATCAAACATTAAAATATGTTACAAGCTAAAGAAAACCCAGCAATTTGTATTAAACTATTGCGAAACAGCATCTTCGTACAGTCGTCGACAGCTTGAATAAAGCTAGGCTTTTAATCTAGCCTTCTAAATTATTACTGGACCGATACAACCCGGTACCCATCTACATTTCCTAGCGTTTCTAGTTATTGTGTAACACTAATTAAATATAGAAGTAATTGCTTCCCTGTTTGTCGGACCTCTGGTTCGACTTGTCTTCATGTTAAAGTTTATGCTGAAGTATTGGCATGTAGTTTGATAAAGACTGCTTATCAAAAGAAAATTCATTTATTGCCACTTATATCGACATGAAATGAGGAATATTTATTTAGACTATAATTAATTGTAATTGATATATTGAAAAATGACACACATACATACATAAACGTCTTTATTCCCATGTCAGTAGGCAAAAACTACAGAACACCGCACACATATTCTCTTCGTTTACGTTCATATATATGTAGAATATATAAATTAATATGAAAATAAAAGAAACTTTACTGCAAGCGTCACGTTAATATTTTATTTATTTCTTGAAATTTTCGACATAGTCAATTTGCAATAATAATCCAGTCCCACTGAACGGCAAAGGCCTCTTCTCATGTAGAGAAAGCATGAGCAATAAAAAAACCGCGCTTGCTCATCAATGCGTATTTGTGATTTCAGATTTATATTATTAACTTTAAGTCAAGGTATCCCCACGATATTTTTCTTCACCGTTGTCAGCGATGTCCAAGATAAACTTAGAAAGTACATATGAATTTAAAAAACTCATATTGTTCAAATTTCAAATCCGGGCATAATATGTACAATTATTCAATTGTATGCTGCAGCCTGAATACGCTGCAGCACACAATCTTCCAAACTAGTTTTCCTAATATGTGTAAAACCTTTACCCAGTTTAATATTGAAAAATGTCACAACATCTACGACGATTTTCCCACAAAATAACATGCTTAACTGCTGGAATTTCCTAGATAAATGGCTACATTAGTAAGATATCGCTACTAGGAAAAGCAGTTAGCCATATTATTAGATCATTCATTTGAAATCGTTTTGTACCGTTGCCTCCTGAAATGCGTGATCAATCATTGAAGATCTAATGTGGTGATAGCTCGGTTTCCGCGTCATATATCTAACTCGGTGATAATGAGAAATGATTTCAGACTGGTTATTAAAAGATGTAACTAAGAATTTAATCAGCAAGCTTAATAGAAGGAAATAAGCTACCTTTAAGTTGGTAATAATTATTTTGTTTGGACGCCATTTGAATGGAAGGGGCTGATGGCAATCGGCTTTTGTGAATGTTTAGTTTTGCTATTTTTTTAGACATATTATCGTGTTCATTAATCAGGTATTAGGGCATCATATTATTATTGTTTCTGGTACCGTTAGCAGATATATTAAAATGTTGTTTTCTGCATTGGTGGTTGATTTCAAAATTGACACTGAGTTTACAGTTCGAAAGAATCAATAATATTTAATTTTTTTCCATAAATAAAATCTTTGACGGTCACCGGGAATTAGCTGGATTCAAGAAGACAGGACCGGTCGATATGAGACGACGCCTGGGAGAGGTGGATGGTTAGCAGTGGACGTGTTGCAGCTAAATTAATAGGCTTGCGCTTTACCACTATCTCACTTGATGCTAAGTGAAGATGTGGTCGAGGGTGAATCACGCTTGCCTAGAAAAAACATATTCACTCTTGATTTAAAGACCCCTAGATTGTAGCTGTCGGGAAAAACAGACTCCGGCAGCAAATTCCACTCCTTTACGCATAATAAAAGTGTTCCTAAAACGTTTTGTGCGTATTGGTGGGATGTCCACCATGTACCGATCGCGCATCGCCGTACGTCTGGTAGTCCAATGATGAAACGGGCTAGGTGGAATTAGATCATGCAATTCCATTGAACACTCGCCGAAATGTCACCGATAAAAAACCGACAAGCTGGCAACTCAGCGACGATGTTCAAGACGCCAATGGGCCTCTTGGCTCGCTTTTCAATCGATTCAGTGCATCAAGCTGGTATTTGGCTGATCCGTCCCAGAGATGAGAACAGTACTCCATGCATAATCGAACTTGCGCGAGATACAAGGTGAGCAGCTTTTCCGGCGTGGAGTACTTTTTCACATTGAAAGAGAACTATTGCTGGTATTCCGTCAGGGCCGCTAGCCTAGTTCACGTCGAAGTTGCGCAGCACCCTGCGAACGTCCTTTTGATGGATGCGAATTTCCGACATTCTCGTATTCAGACGCAAAGATTCCGCAAAAAGAGAGGCAAATAAATTTGCCTTCTCCCCCTAGCGGAGTGGGCCCGTCGGGTTGCCATACTACTTACAGTTCCCATATATTTATAAGGAAAAATAATGAAGAATCAACACAACACTAATCAAACTTGGACACCATGTTTCGCAATAATATATCCCTAATAGCACGCACGTAACACATATTTCACCATACATAAAACAAAATAAATAGCCAGTTTTGAACAACAATAGCCCAACGGTTAAGGCACTAAGTTATCGCAAGGTCATAACCTACCCCGTTGAACTATTCCAGTAGCACAACTAAGTGTTTTCAGCTTAATTGACGGGTGTTAGGTACCCATTTGTAATGTGTCTGTGGCTTCCGGCAGTGGGTAGGCTTTGCTTTCCGTGAGTATCTACGGGGAATTGTTTTTGAAGAGTGTTAGTAATTTTCTGCTATAAAGTACTGGTAGCAATTTACTGCGATTTTTAATCGATGAAAACATCATCGGTTATCATTGTTCAAAATTTTCAGCATCATGTCTCACTGCAGGTTTTAATCTTTCTCATTTTAGATCATGCTTACCTCTTTGACCATATTTACCTATGTGGTCCTAATAAAATATAATTGAATAGAAGAGGGACTTCTTTTTGCGCATTTAGACTTCCATTTGATCCGTTGTGCGTGGGGTTTCCGGCTAAAGTAGCCAGCCTAGCTCCGTCCAAAAGCACAGAAGCTTCCTGGGGGCTTCACAGGCTTCGTGGAGCGACCTCAGCGTTCCGAGGATTTCTTCACGTTGGGAAACTACAACCTCGCAGTCCAGGATGAAGTGGGCGGCTGTTTCCTCGGCGTTAAAACAGCCCCAGCAAAGTGGGCTGTCTGTGGCACTGTTAAAAAGATGTTTGTTAAGAGGGCTATGACCCGTTATTATCCTTATGATTATTCTGAAGATATTTCTACTTAGGCTGAGAAATTTTTTGGTTAATCTCGGGTTTACGGGTGTGGTCCTACTATGTATATTCGAAAAAAACACGTTTTTGTAAAAGTAACTAACTTCCTTTTAGTAGTAGCTTCCTTTTCAAAATGGCTCACTTTTATATTAATCAAATCAACCAACCTTTCTCCACTTCACGTAATTGAGAATGGCGATGAAATAATTACATTTATTTATTGATCACATACAACTTTTTTTTAACTATACGCCTTAGCTGTCAGTTAATTTACAATGAATGGTCTTTGTTCTATATTATCTTACATCTGTACAAACACTCTTGTATTGTGATGATTAGCTCTGTTGCAAATGTTAATATGGCCAATGTTGATATGTTGATTTTTATTGCGTAAGTGTTTTTGTACGCTACTGAACGTGGGCGGTTGTATTAAGGAAGTGATTGTTTTATGTGTCTTTCGAAAGAGTGTTGACATTAGTGGACCAAGAACTTGACTTGAAGTGATAGATTACTCACTCAACAGTAGTATGTTCTACTTTTGTGACTCCTACTTTCGATGATCCGTCATAACTATGTCCGATGTCCATATTGTCGGTGATTTTATAGAAATTGGGTTGACTCTTTCACAAAAACTGGGTCTAGATTATCCAGAATTGAATTTGTCTCGTGATATTCCAGCGTTTTATGCTCTCAGCCGTCCAAATCTCTTTTTCTGGAAGTTGTGGTTTTGTGTCTCTTGATGAATAAAACCACGCACGTCCCCATTCCTTCATCACCACAGATTAATGTATTAATTAGGCGTATCTCACTAATTAAAGGAAGGATTTTTAGAATAGGTTATTATTTTGATTATGAAATTATTACGTAAATCGGAATACCGATTAACGTAATAATTTTAAATAAAACCAGCCCCCGTACCAAGACGTGTCAAAAGTCAAAATCATCATGGTGCGACTGGGAAAAAGGGACAGATTTATACAAATCATATATGTACATCTGTCCCTTACGCACACTCAAAATAATCTTGCTGTAAGAGCTTACAGCTACCCCCCTGAACCCGTAACTATCCAAGGTATCCATCTGAATACTATGGATAGTTGTGGGGTCTAGTTTTGTTTCCCGTGAGTCGATTACATTTGAAATATAGTGATGAAGATTCTCATCACAATTATATTCGGTCTTCGGGAATAAAATATAGGTAAAAACATGATAGCAAGTAAAATTCCTACTATACCATTGTCTTAAAACCTAACGAACTCATGTTCAACACAGCTATCTATAAAACTTTTATTATAGTAATTGAAGCGAGATGAGCGTGTAAATGAGCAGCGATACAATAATAGCGGGATGCTGGCTGCAATGGCGACTGCGTATGGCGGCACGCTATCCCTCATATGGTGGTGTAATGTTTCACTGTGGGGCTCACGAGTGGATAGGAGATTGGGTGGATGTGGCATTATCTAGTAAGCAATTTTCCTATATCTGTGACACTGGACCGCTTTTTTCGATAGAGATGTGAATGGTCATTATTCTAGAATAAAAATTTCTTTGCAATAACTCTAATGTTTTGGATTGCAATGAGTCGACCAGTGAGAAAGATGAAGTTGTACGTTCCTAAGCGTATTTTTTGTTGGAAAGAACGTTAAAGAAAATATTTCCAAAGCAGGTAAGCTGTTTTCTGATAAAATAGGAAACATATAAGAAGACACTGAAAATTGCCTGCATAATAAGATGTTTAATCTTTATTTACTATTCTAGAATATATATATACTATATATTGCTGTTGTTTGCCAACAAGTATTAAAATTTTCACCTCAAATATATAATATTAAATGTTTTGAAGCCAAGCCTAAACTTTACAATAAAAATTGAGTTAAGTTGTTATAAGTTGCAACTTAATACATCAATCTCTAACCAAGTATGTACTACTAACACGTTTAATGAAAACCAGCTACTTCACACACTTACTTTTTCATATAAATCAGCATAAAAGCCTTGGCCATGTATTAATTAACTTACTACCAACAAAATGTTTCAAATGGTGAATATACCAATTTAAATAATACATACCACATCTGCTGGCTACTCGTCGGCGACTGATTCTAATTAAGCAGCAAGCTAGAGATTTATAAGATATAGAGGCATTAGGGAGATTTATACCTAGTACTGAATAATGAGATAACACTAATGGTAGACTGTGTAGCTCATGCGCTATGAGATTTGATTGTATTATATTGGATTACATTAAATTTTCACTTAAATATATATACATATATGTGAAAATTTTAAAGATTTATTCGAGTCTTGTAAAGAAAAGTTACAAAACTTAAATTCTAAGCTGGAGTTGCTTTATATCATAATACTAACTTCTGTCAGTGGCTTCGTCCGCGTGAAAGTCGGAAGTTGTAAAGTTGAGCATATGTGCCATTCTAGACTATAATCTATCTCCGTGCCAAATTTTATCCATCCATTCATTCATACATTCATCCATCCATCTAAACTTTCGCAATTATAATAATAAATGTAAGTTGGATTAATGATCAAGGAAAAATGTTGCGAAGATTAAAAACCTTGGCAACAGTAAGGGATAAGTGCCTTAAACCGACACTATACTTGGCAAAACATCATAAAATATTTGAGTTAAGTTGCATAGAAAATGAAATATACTATTTCATTTTCTATGCAACTTTACTCAAATATTTAGAAGCAAACATAGCCAAATCTTATAGAGCAGAAATTGCACCGTTTCAAAACCTTATGTCTTGGTTTCCATCTAAATAAAAACCATCTCATAATAAAGCTAATGATGTCATACAAAAAAAAAACCGATGCAAAAAGTTCTCAGTAGGTACGTTTAAACTCTAGTCATATAAAAATATTTACAAAATTCTGTCAAAAACCAGATTTTTGCTAGCCTGTTTTGTTTTCCAAACAGATGCTTCCCGTTCCTCCTTCTAGTCAATCATTTATTACGGACAATCCATAATTTATTAGTAATACACTTAAGAGACTATGTTAGTAAATTTGCATAATTTAATAATGTCATCCTAATAAAAACAAATAATCCAATCGAAATAATCCATCCACACAATAAAAATAAATAAATAACAAATAATCAAATCAGTTCATATACCTACCTATTTCCTGTTGCGCTGGAGCCGCCGCTGTGTAAGCGGGTACTTCAGAAAAGGGCAGTCTCGTTCTTCCGCAATAACCTTTCAAGTCAACTACTGTGAAGGTGGTGTGACCATCAGAAGCTCTGGACAAAGATTTCTATTAGGGATGCATCCCATACCGATACTGATATATCGGCGATATCGCAACTTTTCGGATATATTGGAATCAGCGATATTAAATTTCGCGCTAAAGGCAACCCATGTGAACGCGCCATCACCGCGCTGAATGCGTTCATGTAACTTGCGCTGCCCAACTCACGGAGCCCATTTCATTTCGCTAGTTGCTTTTGGAACGTAATAATTTGCATTTCTTTGTGGTTGTGTTTGTTACGCGATATTGTTTTCATTAAATACGTACCAAATAGTGGCTACGTGATCATAGGCGTGGTATAAAACAAAAGCTAATTCTGATCTGTTATCAATTATCATTTCTAATTAAATATTATTACAAGTATGAGTAATTTGGTCTGTTTTTAAAGCCACAGTTTTTTTTTAGCTTTCTTTAAATCTTAACTGTAATAAAAGTATCGGTATCGTATCGGCTGAAGTGCGTATCGATGCATCCCTAATCTCCATAGCGGTTTGGAATTGACTTCCATACATTTCTGACAATCGCTATAGCTGAAAGAATGTCACTTATCTAGAGCCTCTGATACCGTTAGCGGGTCAAACTTGACCAGAAATTAAAATTAATTTATTAAAAAAAAAAACTAGTTAATCTTAACTACAGTTAAATCGGCGATTAACAAATAATGTGTAGCGCATTAACGTCGCGTTTATCAAGAGAGATTATGTTATATTATGCGTTGCGCAAGCGACTGGTTTGTATCGGAATCGTGAACGAGATTCTTTTAGAATTCTTTATGGTTATAGCGTTGTTTTTATTTTAGTAGGCCTGTTTGAAGGGAAATGTGGAGATTCAAAATAAGCTTAAAAAATTGCAAAGAGAAAGTTTGCTGGCACATCATAAAAATCAGAAGAAGTTATGTAAGCTAATCCTTTTTATTCCTTTAAGTTCTTAAAAGTTTTATTTTTACATCTTATAAGTTTTATATCTACTCGTATAAGTTTTTCTTAGACAGCTGTTAGTGGCAAAAACATACAATATGTAGTGATATTTTTTTTATCTATTTATATTCACTCAAAAATACAACAAAAGGTTTTATATAGTTATTTCTTTTCGAACTACACTTTCGATGCTTTTCTGTATATAAATGCTTTTTTTTTAACTTTTGTGCTATAATAGCAAAGTACTAAAATATCATCACAAAAACCGCCATCATCTACCAACATTTACCTATCTTTATCCACTTCATCTTTACCCCACTCCGCCACTAGCGCCACGCGGCCAAACCCAGCAACTCCCTGCGCAGACGCAACCCACACAACTAACGTTCATTTTCATAACAGGTCGCGCCGGTAGTTTTTCTTGTCACCGTGTTTGTTGCTTTCGAAATTCGTTATTTTTTATTTAGGTACAAAACGTTGCCCGTAGGGTGTGCAGAGGTGTAGTGTATCTTGTGTAAGTCTTTACGGCAAAGTAAAAGGGTTTTAGTGCTGGTAGTATCATAAACAGAGACGAATAGTCTGTTTCTCATCGCCAACAGTCTATTCGTCTCTGTCTATTTCGTTTTTATCATCTTCATCTTCATTCTGAAGAGTCTCTTCCTCTAGACAAAGGGATATTCTGTCAGCGATCACGATTTTAGAAAAGTCAAAACGTTTGGTACACACCGCATGACATTTTGGTAATGTATTACAATACCTTACTTTTGGACGTTCTGTTTCTTTCTTTGTAGTTGCCCGGACCAGACACAACACCCGTCTGGTTTGAGGATCCTCCCATTTCAATGGAGGTTAGTGGGATTTCACACCCTGTTCCGCACCTTAACACGTTCAAAGGGTGTTAGTCTGATGATCTAGTGTGATGATCTGAATTAAGAAATTCTTATTTTAAGCTTTTACGAGCTTGTAGCCAGTTTGATTAACCAAAGGAAACGTTATCGCTCGCTCAATTATTGCTTTGAGTCCTATCTGACTGCCGCAACCCATTGGGACTGGTTTTTCTAGACCACATAAGTTGTGAACTATCTTTAAAACTATTTCTACGTCATATTATTACAATTTATGTAAGACAAGGTTTTATCTATAGTTGTTCGTGGCAGCATTATAATAGTGGTAATTGTCATTTATTTAATATAATCCGCAGGATCCCAAAAAATACAAAACGATTTTTTTTTCAGGCGTATAAAGTGCTGAGGATTACAATAGATGTTGATTTTGTTTTTAAAATTACCTAATTTCATTAATTACAGGGAGGTCAATGACCGCTATTGGTATGCTAAAATGCAAAAACTATTGTAAATTCAGAAAAGAAAAATAAACTCCTCAATTATATATAAATTTGTTTGAATTCAAATAACAGTAAGAAATCAAAGCCCATTATTTTTACTATAATACCTCGTATAACAATGTTTTTTTTTTTTTTAAATAGCTAGATATCTATCGTTGTTTACTTGTTGGGCCGTGGTTGTACCAAATAGACGAATGGTTTTAAGTTACTAATGTACAGTTGTATGACTCTGAATATTATGGTAAAAATGTGGTGTAAAGCTTAAGAGGTAGCGGCAATTCCCGAACACTTTAACATACTGTCTCTCACACAGTGCCCTAGTTTGAGAGGCAGGGTTCATTGACCAATGGTTACAATAATAGTTCCTACAATGTGTGTGTATGTGTGTGTGTGGTACTTATGTGTATTATTGTAACCTTTTTTTTGTACCAATAAACATGTTATTATTAATATTATTTAAACCTTAAATATTCATGACACACATAAAACAGAACATTACGCCTGTAATCTCTAAAAGTTTTGGCAGCAGCTGCAGCTACAGTACATACGCATTACGCCAGTTATGATTAAGTGCCATATAAAAGGGGCCGTGCCTGTACACAGTATTTATTTATAATTATTATATAATTTAATATAAAAGGGGGACATAAGAATTCGTTTCAATAGCATTTTAATGTTAGCAATCTTGATGCAAGGCTTTTCTGTAGTGTAGACTGTAGAAGGTATTTAATAAAACACAATTTTCCATTTATTAATTAGTAACCGAAGAGTGCATCCTCAGTTCTCATAGATTTTCCAGGAAGTACTTATTTACTTATTTAGAATACCCTTCATAATTAAATCACCTATTAAGAACAAGGAAGCCAATCTAGTTTTCAACGCTGTAAGCTTGTTACTCAGACCAAATCACAGCAATTTGAGAAACGGACCCGTAAGTCAATTAGCGGTTTGTCTCATCACCATGTTTTGAACAACATTAAGATAATTCGCTGCACCGTTGTGCCTAAGTGTTAATAGAGCGAGGTAGTACTCGCTGGTTTTATAGCCTCTCGTTGTGTAATGCATGGGCCATGAAATTAGAGGTTGTACACCGCGGAATTAGAGTGCAGTTTGTGTAATGTTGTTTTATTACTCGGTAATAAAACTTTGTAAATTGGAAAATCAATTAAATTTTTTCTTGATGAGACATTTTATTAAATATAAAATTATTCAAATTGACTATGCCATATAGAAAGAATCACCGTTTACTTATTTTTGGAGCATGTAAATGACCGAATAATTTTAACATCTGACAAGAATTCATTTAAAAATTCGTAATTTCGACAAAGAAATTATTCTTCCTATAATAATTTATCGGTCATAAACTAAAATCATACAGATATTATACGTAATAAATCCATTATTATAACCCAATTTAATAGTAAAGAAATATTGCACAGACATAAAAATATTTTTTTTTGCAAAATGATTATAATATTTTTAGTGCGGTCCTATTTTATAACCATTATCACGATTGACAGTCGTAAAGTTTATTTTTAAAACCGAATTGAATCGTTTATGTTAAGTTATTGCTTGTAAAAGTCTAAATAATTGTAAAAAAAATAATATTTAGAATGTAGACGCCATCTTGTTTTTTTGCACACATGAATTATGTCACTGCGGGAAGCCTAATAATTTTGAACATAATTAAGGATGTTCAAGTCTTATGATTTGATAATAAAAGTCTGAATCTACGGTTACCAGTTAAAAAAAAAACTCGGTTTTTTTGGAAGTTGACCTACTGACTCTATCAACACATTGTTTAATTATGAGAAGAAAAATCTTAATATTATTTTAAAATCCCAATCATAAAAAAATATGAAATTGAGGTAAAAAATTTACATAATATCATGTATTCGTTTTTTTGTAAATTTGTTTGTCCTATAAATTGCATGCATAATAATTTTATCAAAATATAAATATAATATCCCTTTGTTGAGTTAAATATACTTGTTGGTAAACTGATTAAAATCTTTGATAGTGTTGTAGTTTCGCGCGTCGATAAATCATAAATTTAAGCCTAAATTATTATATGCAAATGCAAGGTAATGAAATTTACACAATTCGCCCACACACATATCATATTTTTTAAATGTCACAAAATGTAAAATTGTTGTCACTCGTAGTGTGAAAAAGATTTTATTTAATTAAAATTAGACTTGATAATAGCTACAAGGATTTATTTAAGGACGGCAAAGTGAAAGTTATTTAAAAGGGGCAAAACAAAAATAAAAATTGCTTAAACTTACTAATGCAAACTTTTAAATTTTGAGTTACCTCTATAGAAAAATACAACTACATAATTTTCATACTTTTTTAATATAGCCTGCCGGTTTGGCGTGGTTCTGACGCCTAACTGCCAAGCCTTAAGGCAATAAAATAAAACTAAATTATTATATTACTTATTAGTCATCATTAAAATCATCTATTTTAGACTCCAAATTGTATTAAAACCAAGCGTTATTTCAATAAATAAATGTCATACTACATTTTATTTTTACAACAAAGCGCCCATCTTTGTCAACCGTTGACGCCTCCGAAGCGAATGAAATTCGATCTTCTTCCTAAAAATAAGGCTCCGTCATCACTCAACGATTTTTACAAGTCTTCGCGACTTTGGAAATGTAAATAAATAATTGTTGTGCCAAAAAAATAAACAAAATGACACTTGCGTCCACAAATTTTATACCAAAATGGGTACAGACGAAAATAAACGCACTTTTGTAAATGAATACTGGCCGTTTTTATTTGACTTTTAATTAATTGAGTATGTTGTTTTTTTATATTTTTTTCCGCTCGCTAACAGAAATGAATCAGCTGTTTATCTTGAGTCATAAAATTCGATTGTGGGATATGGTCACTGCTACGGTGTAGGCTTGATGGTCGTTTAAAGTTAAACTGATTAACTGATGGATAACTCTGAAATCTATAATTTATTTTCTATTTTAGATGTAAAAGGGATCATGTAACTGTAATAGCTGTCAAACAGTTAGTTTCATCTTGTTCCGCGCTACCCCAACAAGTTTTCAACTCTATCAATCGAAGAATTTAGTTTGTGTTTGTTTAATTTTTTGGTGTACAATAGAGCTTATTCTATATTATAGTTCCTTCTATTTTAATTACTTGCTTTGCTAATTTTAAAGTCAAGATCGGAATGGTCGACATTGGTTTTACCTATCATATAAAAATATTGAATAGAATAAATAATGAATATCTTACACTAATAGAATTTCAATCGATTCCCACACAACACTAAAACATAGAGACAAATAATCCAAAAAGCGACAATGGTTGCTCATCGATGATCACCACGCGACCACAACGTACGCATGACACCATTGACACCGCTGACAATCCGATATGGGGTATCAAGTGTCAATGTCACTGCTCTTCCGCAAATACATTCACACACCGGCTGTTGACACGGCCTGACACTTCACATGTAGCAACTGTTAAATTAACTTTTATTATGGCTGTTAAAGTTTTAATTAGTAAAGTGGACGGAAATACGTTTGGTGAGGGTTGTAAAAAATTTGAAGTAGACGAAGAAATATTTTAAAACATTTGATATAGACTCTTCTGTGTTTTGGAAAGAGGCTTATGTTTCTTTAAGATAGCTGTTTAGAATAATTTATCAAAATCAAGATTTTATTGAATTTGCCAAAATTACTGACAACTCAGTTTTAATGTTTTGCATCTTTAGAACAGCTAGATTTGACTAAGTTTTGAGACAGATTTACCAACTAGGAGAAAACTTAGGCTCTAGACTAAATGCAATTATACCAGCGAAAACATTTGTTGTGGACCCGTCGTTCTATCTCAAACTTTGGCTTTTTGATAATAATTTTTGCTGAAAGGATGCAGAAGCCTCTTTACACTAATACTTTAATAACTCATCCCTTTGCTGAATAATAATACTAATAATAATACACAAGTGCTTCTAACATACATGGTACTCCACAATCCTTTTCACACCGGTTCCCCCGCGAACTCCCGGCATCCCATTGACTTGCCGCGACACCTCGCAGTACACGCGCACCATAAAATCCACATGTTTATCCTTCTGCTTTACTCCCACACGACCATTTAATATCTCGATATTTTAATACTTTTGTGAACATTTATAAGTCCTGTGTTGACTGAGGTGGTCTGCGGTTTTGAAAATGTTGTTTGAGAGAATTTTAACCATCTCAAAAATAAAGTTTTATTTAAAATATCAAATTCATCAACTACGCAAAGCATTTGTTTTTAATTAAAATTGCAGCTTTAATTAATGTCACAGTTAAAGAATCTTTTAAACGCTTCAAACAATACTCTCCCCCCCATATATCGCTAATTTATCACCTTCGAGCATTTAGCACTTTTATTTTAACTCTAGCAACACAGTAAATAAACTTCCATTTCAGGAACAAAAATACCTTGGAGCTAATGAAAAGAAACTAAGAATCCAATCTATTTAAAAACAATAAGATTCCAAAAACTAAAGAATCAGATTTCCACACAGATACAGAGAGTTGCTAAAAACAATAATATAATTCCTTTTAATTCTTTAAAATAAAGCTTCGATATAAATTGGCTGGACAATGAAATGTTTAATGAAACCGAAGGTAAAGGTTAACTTGAAACCGCACCTTCAATTAAAGAAATATGCGATGAGCCGATGTCCAAAACCGTTTATTTTGGCGTTTCTGGTATCGTTATGCTATTTCTGTTTAAAGAAGAACAAAAGATATGAATGATATTATAGTTATTCGATTAATTGGGCAGCATCTGAATAATCGTTTTGAAATGGAAAGTAGTCTACATACCCTTGCATTTAAATTTTATTTTGTTCATTTAAAATACTTCTGCATATACCGTTAAGCTACGTTAGGATTGTTGAGATTGTGAATCTGTCTCACTGATAAATGTGCTACATAAAATAGCATCTGTTTGTAAAAAGTAGAGGCATCTACATTCCGTATTCGATGGAATTTTAAAGCACACTCCAGCTGAAAGAATTGTTTTACTAAATAGTTATTGAAAATCTTTGCTAAACTAACTTCAACTAAATTCAACTGACCATTCGTTCCAAAGAAAATAAAGGCCGCTGAAAATACACATCTTAAGGTTTGCTCTAAATATCATCAATTAAAACCAATTACAAAAGAAAGTGATAGTCGCCCAAGTATGCAGGTCACAATTTCTGATTCATTTTTTAATTATCTACAGTTTTATTTGCCTGTATTTTGGACTTTATATATTTCGTTTAAAGTTGGGAATTCATTGGTATAAAGCTGTCGTTGTTGAACTAATGGCACTACAAATCCTCGGCAGTCCAGGCCAGGTATTGTCCTCTGAAAAGTTTATTTGCTCCTTACACCACTGTCGTCTGATCGCCTTTTTACTTTTATCTCAGACAATTTTTAAATGGTTTATGTTTGATACCATTATTGTGTGCCAATCAGGTTGAATTACAATGTCCTTTACCAACGGCCGAACTGAGTAAGAATTTCTTTATTATTTTTGTTACAAATCATTTTATTTTATGCCTTTTTTAGTTTTAAAGTAAACAAGGCAGATGTTCGCTTTATTTAGATGAGCCAGTCGAATGCGTAAGTTGAATTTAAATAACTCGTGTTTGAATTTACGGATGCTTGGGGACATGGAAAATTGTGGTGCTTACCTTACTTTTTCTCTCTTTTTACTGGAATTTATGTATCTTTAGTTTTGACAAGTTTACTTAAAGGATTCTAGGAAGAGGGCTACTTGTATGTAGATTTGTGGGGTGGTCAATCTTGTGGATGTGATTGTTAAGAAATCTCATGTATTGCAAATTTTGCAAGTTGATTGGGTTCAAAATCAAACATTTGGTTTTTGATTTCATTTCCTTTGCTCGGATCTACTATATAAAGTAAGAATTCGTCTCTTGATCGCGGACGATATTGAAATATATATTTGTTTAAAAAGCGTGCATTTTCGCCAACCCCTTCAACATTTTGTTAAACGTGCTCTCAATGACAGAGATCCCTCCGATCAATAATCTGAACATTAGCGGCACATAAAAGTCACTAATTGAGATATCCCCAACAATTTGAATTCACCTTTTTTAAAGTGTTAAGTAGTGTTTAGAGTGTGCAATAAATCTTATTGTTGGCACTCTTATCTACCTCACTGAGGTAGCCGATATGGCCGTCGTCATTGAAGAAAATTTAAATATATAACGTAGTGCTGCAAGACGAACATGGGTTTTATCTGCGGTCGGTCATATTTTGAAGTATGTGAAACGTTTGCACTTTGTAGCCGAGTGAGCAGAGTATTTATATATATATATATATATATTTGCCTATGCAGTCCCAGTGCTGGGCAATGGCCTGCCCCAAATCCCAGATGATGATGTTCGTAGGTATATTTATTTCAAAATATAGGTATTTTTAAGATTTCAATATAAAATTGTTGATATATCGTCAGTAGATTAACTGTTTTGAAAGGAAGTTATCACAATGTAAAAAACTGGATTTGTTTTAATTATGACATTTCCTTATTCAATGACAGTAACTCAAGCAAATTACAAAACAGACACTGATTTAATTCCAAAAATGACACATTTATATCACATAAAATAAGTTATCAAAGTCAGAACCGATATAAATAAAGATACTAAAGATTACAAAATCACTTTAGTTGAGAAAGGGATCATCGTGTGTGGCACTGACGTACGGTAAAGACTTATCGAAGAACTCTTCATTAAAATCTAAAATGTGAGATTGTTTCGACTGTTTGTAAATTTTCATTGAAATGATTTCACTGTAGATATCCTTGGAAATAGTGCTGTTGCTCGAGAGAGAGTGTTTATAGTGAAAATAAAATTGAATTGTTTAACAACATATTAAAAATGAACACACATCCTCTTAATTCTACAATATAATTAATTAATAATTCTGGGCTTTCCTTATTCGCGTCGCGTAAGTGGTTTAAAGCACAAGTTCTGCGGATAAACCGTTAGACATCAACACAGTATATTTCAACAGCAAGCGAAGGGAAGACAGTACCAATGCGAGAGCGAGACTAGTTGGCTTTTATTGTAAATTTAACAACTTCGTCAGAAAACTATTAAACAAATTCCTGCATTTCCTTATTTGGCTCACTGAGTCAACCACCGCACTCGCTATACAGTAATTTACTGTACGTACTAATAAGAAAGAAAATAAAATAAATCCCAGAAATATATCCATTGGATCTGGACAGGTTTGAGCCAAGATCTCTCACTAGGGAGGAGCACAAGGTTTGCATGCAACGTTCAGCGCATCAATCAGTGAATCGTATTCTCAATAATAATAAAGTAAGCTCATCTGTTTCGGTGATCTGAACAAATGTTTCTGAGAACGTTGCGTGTCCCCTTAATGATCTGAAAAAAAAAGTAAATGTTTTGAACAAAAGCTTTCTAAGGTTTAATTAGGTTGTATCGGGGAAAATCAGTATTATGCTTTTTGCAATGATGGAGCACAATAATGTTAAATCCTTTTGTAAAAAAATAAAAAAAAAATTACAGACTTCGGTGTGAGTCTTAACAAGAAGTGATATGGAAATAACAGTAAATCATTTATCAATTTTCTTTAATTACACTGAATCACAATTATTAATAGGTGTGTAAAGAACGTGTTAACATGATTAATATAGGTACAAAAAATATGATTCCGACGGTCAATTGTAAGAACTCTTTTTTGCATACAAGATTTACTGTCCACTTGATATAGTGTGTAACCAAGAAATATTGTGCACATTGGTATAGGTGATACGTTTCGTTCGCATTTAGTGCTGATAATACCTGTTATATAACATTAAAATGATTATCTAAACGTCTCAATATTAAAGCAATTTATATCAATGATTGACCAACAATGTTAATAAGACAAGATACAAGAATGAAGCCATTAGCGGAATCGCTAAAACTAACACTGTTTCGCGATCTCATAAATAACAAAGCAATTTGGACCTTATCATTAACTTGTCAGAGTTGAAACTTCTGTAGCATGTATGTGAACAATTTATCTTAGCGTTCGACGTGGATGCAATTAATCAAGAGCCAATGTCACGTACGTAATATAGCCGAGGTAAAAGAGAAAAAGATGATTTCAGGCTAATTATCTTTGATGTTGTTATATTTTTATTTTGCCACTTAACACCTACAGAGGCAATTTGTCGCTTGTTACGTTACGCTATTGAATTTTCGGGGTCCTGCATTGTGTGACTACCGTCTGTTGAAGGCAGTTGATTTATTTCTCATACGTCCACTATTCAGTACTCATTTATCATCGTTCGCCTGTATTTAGACTGTTTATTTTTATAATGAGCTCTCGAAAAGGTCAATTTTGCGTTTACAGTTCTTTTTTCTTGCGCCGTGAGGGTGTTTATTTATTCTTAAATACGTTTAAGATCAGTTGTCGTGTTCGCAACCTGATCTCATTATTCGGGACACGTAAGAAAAGGAAGGTGTGAAAGCTCGGAGTATAAGCAAATATATGCATTATTTATCGATGCCTACTTTTAAATAAAACCATGCAGTTTAATTTATATGCGGCTTCCTTGAATTGAGCGTCCATATTCTGGAGAATTTATTAAGTTGCTAAAAATATTTCTAACGTTTCCTTCCTGGGAATAATAACGTAGAATGCCCATTCCAAAAGTAACTGAACATTAGAATATATCGGTGTATATTCTGATACAATGTCTTGTAACTTCCTATAGCTGTGAGACCTCACAGGGCCTTGATCAATTCATCGAATTAAATACCTTTAATTAATTACGATAGCTATCTCAGTTTGTTCTGTGGATGGCAATTAGTTGTAGTAGGGTTCCTTTGTTACGAGTAACATGACGGCTGTTAGGTTCCTGTTTTAGCAGGGTTCTAAGATTACAAGCAATAAATAGGGTTGCTGATGAAGCATCCTTGTTTTCATTAACATCTGGGTGTGATAAGGATTAGTTTTTGGATTTTGTCCAATACGTAGGAATGTTGTTTTATTTGCAGCATTTGCTGTTGTGACCGTTTTTTGAATCCCTGGTTGTTGATCAAAATGAGAATGGTGTTTTTGGGAAGTCGGTTTCGGAATTGAATATTTGTCGTTATAAACGACTCAAACTCTACTTTTATGCCGAATATATTTTTGACATGTTTTCAGGCTAAAGTGTAATTTGACAACTACGCAACTTTTTATTCTTAATCCAGAAGTTGGGGTAATATATGGAAAGGACTTAAACAGATACTGTTGTTGAAAAGTGTAAAGTTTTTAAGAATTTATGGAATATGTTGAATATCTCAACTGTCCATTAAAGTCAATCAAAGCCAGCACTCTTTCTCCAAACACTAAAGGGACGAAAGGTAACCGATTAAATAACAGAAATAAATTATCCCGTGTAACTTTTAATTGTAAAATATGGCCTACGTGTACATTTCTCTAAAACATGTACCTTGTAGGCGACGCAGTGGTAACTGCCACTACTTATGAATTATCACTATAGCTAGCGTAAAAAGTAACTATTTTTACTATATATGTGTAGAAAGGAGATTATCTCATACTTGAAGGATGACATCTAAGTCTTGATTGTGAAGCTGGATGATAAAATTAATTACGATACTTGAGAATTGTGGATGGATATTTATTTCTTGATTGATATCATCGATTAAATCATTGATATATAGACATACATATGTCGATTATAACATTATCTAATAATTTGCAGCAATTACTGTCCTTAGGGGGATCTGTAGATAACTTAGTACATTATGACTGGCGAAACTTTAGATGGGACATACTTTAGACTCATGTGTGTATTTCATCTATATAATATATATATGTTTGCCACTCTGTTTCGTCAGTCTACTTGGATGATTACATATGACTGCAGTTTTTCAAATTATATATTCAAGAAGTTTTCCGATGGCTAAACTCAAATTGTTCTTTTTCTTTCTTTTGCAGATGTCAGCCATTGACCCTGACTGCGGTGTCAACGCCATTGTCAACTACACTCTTGGAGAAAGCTTCATCAAACCTCAGTTCTCCGTCAAACCTGACTCTGGGGAGCTGTGTGTGTCAGCTCCTTTGGACTATGAGGTACATAGCGACTTCGAGTTTCCAGTCATCGCTACTGATAGAGGTTCGTACGAAAATCTGTTTCTTGTTAATTTTTCGAAATCTGTAATATAATTGTCCATTGTAATGGCTTTAAACAGAGTATCTTGAATTTCAATTTAATTCAAGACTTTTGAATGTTACTATTTTTATAGGCTAAACACATGTTAACTTTAATCGCTAACACAGTTATTTTTATTTAGGTTAAAATAACTGTATAGTCTATGCTACTCGTTGCAATGTAATCAAATCTTATTACTTTTGAATGTACATTATGGAAAATTAATATCTAAATCAAAATTAATATTCAGAAAATAGGCTTTGTTCAGATATACCCATAAATATTATTCTATTCGATTAAAACATGATGGTTAGGCCTCGCCCATTAATTAACTCGTACATTCCGAAATGTAATGTAAAATATTAATGGTTTGATTCTGTGAACTAATAAGTGGGTTTATGCTACGGACCAAACCCTTTTGGCTAACTTTCTGAGGCTACAATGTATTAAAACATTCGCAACTATGAATAAATAAATAAAGGGTCAAGACAGTCCCATAATTAATATAGTAGCAATCCGCACCGGCTTGGCACGGGATAAATTAAAAACAAAAACCACCCTGGTTTATCAGTCTATGTATTAATGAAAAGCGGAGCGGAGAAACAGAAATTACGTTGATAGACGCGGATAGCCACTCTATTTTATACTAGTTAATGAGTTAAAATTCCATAACTTACAATAGTGACCTGGAGTAATATGTTTTATCCATCATTAAATATGTAAAGATTTATTTTATTTATTTATTAGTTTTATCCTCGCACTGGAACGCCTTGCAGCAGTTACACCAATGGAGCACAATCTTATAATAAACTAACTATTAGAGTCCAGGTTTCCTCACGATGTTTTCCTTCACCGTTGTCAGCAATGTCCAAGATAAACTTGGAAAGTACATATGAATTGAATAATTCACATTGGTACTTGCCCGGATTCGAACCCACGACCTCAAGCACAAGAGGCGAGGTCTTAGCCACTGGGCCACCACGACACAAATATACAATACAAATACAAATATTTATTGGAACAAAAACATAATACAATTTTTGTGTACGTTAATACTGCGTTAGTTTAGTAGGTAACTGTGTCGCAGTTACGAGTATTAGCGCCCAATGCACAATCCCATGCCAGAGAACAATCAGAATATTATCATAAACTTCTAGCAAACTATTATTACAAATGCTATTTTATAAATAGAACACCCTTTAAAATACCGTAGAATCAGGTTTCCACACTATTAGTAAACATGAAACGTCGCTACTTATTTCAAAATGCCGCCATGACTTCCAAACTTATTTGTGCAATAATGTACTATGTTCATTTGCTCAAAGTGGGTTAACAGCATTCCCTACGCAGACCTTTATTAATTTTCTAATAATTAGCTCGATGCAATATTCTCTAAGGTACACGTAAAATGTCTTACTTTAAATTATAATGCGGTCCTACTTGGCCGAACTTACAGGCTTTAAGCTGAGATTCTATTTCCTTCACTTTGATAGTTTTTCCTTTTGAATTATTAGTTATAATAATTAAAAAGTAATTTCAATCAGCCGTCGTTTAATGACTATTATATTGCAGTCATTAAAGGAAGTCTCCAAATAGAAAATGTGAAGTTTATACATGAACATATTTACCTAATAATATTGTAATGATAGTGCTTAACCAATGTTTAATGTTAGCATAATACTTCCGAGATTCTCAATTTGCTTGTTGTTATGAAACTATGGATCATCGTAGTCAATCAGTGATAGATGTGTTTCAAAGTATGAATGAACACGACACACTTTAAGAAACGTAAACAAAATTGGCAGACTATTACCATCAAACAGTAATTATTTATTTTTTAATATTGCAATCCATCCAAGAAAATCTCCAGCAATACATGAAAGCATTATTGCTTGTTAAAACAAGAAATACAATGAGCTCCATCAATTACAGAACACCAACTATTTTGTTTTTAATTTACATTTCTGTTTTAGTGCTAACTGCTTTGAAAATAACTATTTACTGCAGTAATATTAAAGTCGCATCTGGCACGTTGGACTATTAATATACTGAAATTACCACTGTTTAAAAAATCATAACTTGTTGTTAGAAATGGATTTGAAATGAAAAATATTTAATAAAAAAATTGATACACGGCAGTTAAGAATTTTATTTCTGTGTATCCATAAGATTTGGTTTTGTAATTTGTCCAGAATATCTTGTTTCCTTTAAAAAACTTGGCCTAACAATTGCACGATTGTAATACTGATTTATTTGCAATAATTATTTTGTCACGATGCTTTTAGCTACATAACATCATCAAGGCAAACCGAACTCGGAGTAAAATACGAAAATCTTTAAACCATCCACGATTTGCAGCGATTTCGAAGGACCATCACATTGGCGGGCCCGAAATAAATTCCGCCAATGTCTGTCCACGGTCCGAAAGTCCAGTTCAAAGATTTATGGGGAGAGAACAGTGCAACTATCACTTGGTGTTTTTATTTCGTTAGCTTGAGCGGCTACTTTGTCTTTTGAAACGGAATTTTTGAGAACTTTTGCCAGTTTTTAATGCTGTGACGACTGTGTTTGGGCTACGAAATGGATTTGTTTTTTAAATTTGTGGTTATTGAAAGGGATTTTGTAATCAAAAGATAAATTAATATTTTTTTGCTGGATGAGTAGAGGTAATTTAACAAAAAATAAACAGTGGAATACGTATGGATGTAACGTAATTTCTTTAAAAAAACCTTTTGGAAAAAAAAGACTTAGTATCGAAAGTGGTACAGTCGTAGAAATGATTGTGATTAAAAAGTTACCTACAAATAAGAGCTAAAATATTATAAGCTCTATCCATTTCATTTCAGTAACCAATAAATAATGTACATTCAAAAGTAAAACAGCAAAAAAAAAACATTTACAACCACAAGCCCGCTAAACGCGTTGACAAACGCATAAATCAAGCACCTGCCAATTAGACATAGAATTACAAACAATACGAACAATCAATACCATTTATTTATTCGCAGGAGGCCTGTCAACGACCGCTATGGTGAAGATCCAACTCCTCGATATAAACGACAATGTACCAGCATTCACAGTTAAGGATTACAACGTGTCTTTGAAAGAAGGACGGATCTCCTCGGAGCCGATTATAGCTGTGTCCGCCACGGACTCAGATTCAGGAAGATTTGGTTCTATTACTTACAGAATTGTGAACGGGAATGAGAATGATGTCTTTAGAATAGATAGGAGTACCGGAGAGATTTTGGTTACGAAACCAGCTTTGGTACAAGCTAACCTAAACTTCGATTTAGAAGTATCGGCAACTGATGGTGGAGGTTTAAGTGCCCCTCAAAATGCTGTGGTGCATGTGTCAGTCATGCCTACAGGGATTGGATCAGCGCTGTTCGATAAGCCGAGATACAATTTCCGTGTGAAGGAAGACGTCAGGATTGGAACTGTTGTTGGGAATCTGAAAGCAACTGTTGGTGATAGGGGTAAGTTTTTTTTTTCTGATTTTGTAAATATCCTTAAAATACCCATTCAGCAGACCATTTAACGTCGCAATGAATGTATTTGAATAGTCCGCTATAAGAAAAATAAACTGGCAGTCATTCTGATCCATAAACATTCCATACAAAGTCATTATTCACTGATGCTCATCATCATTCCTATCTAAATCCATATATTGCTATATTAATATTCGTTTGTCTAATTCTAGTTACTCTCTATAGCAAAACAAAAACATACAATCCGGAATCAACTTTTCCAGGATATCACAGCATAAAGTACAAACGACTCAATGATACAACTACCGTTGACCGGCATCACCTTATAGCTTCATTTCGCTTTAACAAATTTATTGAAATCGTGCTCAAGTGGTTACTATTCAAATGAAAAGCTTTTAGCGTCTTCGTAAAGTCTCCAAAGGTAACTGGGCTAGGTGAATAGGTCTTCAATATAAAAGTGCATTAAACTTTACATAATTACAGTCTTATGTACAAAGAATTGTATTTTGTAGTAAGCTAGTCGGTGTTTTATGGAAATCGTGGTGAAATTCGCGGTAATGGGCAAGCTGGAAACTGTCGTGTAGTTTATTGGTCTGGGTACTGAGAAAGTCATTGTTAATCCTAAATATACCGTTGTTTTTTCACAAAATTAGTTTTGACGGACCATATTTTTCTAAAACTGAGAATACGATTTGTGGGTCATTGTCCAAAAATTAATCACTAATGCTTGGCTCAATGTTAGCTAAGTTTGATATTCCATAAATAAATTATCCTTCCGTGGTACTCACATAATTATGGTGGTTCAAACAATTCCAAATAATATAATTTCACAGTTTTGGGCCTACTATCGCTCCCAGTGGAACTCCTTTCCCTTAGACCACTCCCTCGGACGCTAAGATGCCTATACAACAGTACGTAATCGCCCATTGTCTTAGCGAAGATCACGAGCTGATGCGAGCCCGTGGTGCATCCACTTGGCAACTTTTATGAGCCGTTTTGAATTGCTGATGCGATTCTTTACCCATTTTGAAAGGACAAATAATTTACACGGTGAATGCGACTGCATACATATATTTTTAATGATAAGTTCTTCGATGCATTTCGTATATGCACATATAAAATGTTAGGGTTTTGTTAGAAATAATTTATTTATTTAATACTTTAAGCACATAAACGTACAGAGGCGGACTTAATGTTAATGCCTTAGGCATTTTCTACCAGTCAACCTTTGGGTGATGGAGAAACAAATAGTGGTAGGTGCAATTATGATAGTAAAATTAATTTGAATACAAGGCCTAAATATAAGCTATAAATAAATACAATTCAATTATACAATAAATACTAAAACAAATAAACTAAACACAGGTACCACTCAACAATTATTTGAAATAGACAAGGGAGAAAAAAATAATAATTCTGCTTTAAATGTGAATCTTCATATTGATTCAGAAAAATATCAAAATTTTGTTAAAGGTCTTTCAATGATATTGCTTCTTTTATATCTTTTACTTAAGTTTCAACTCGCCCATGGCTGGACAAAGGCTTCTATTGAGCGGCACAAAAACATCCAGTTTCCGCATTGAGCCTGTCTTCATTGTGTCATTTCTTAGATGCATACAAGCTTCTCCATACACTCCGTCTTCCTGAAAACCCAAATCATCAACTAAACATTGATCATCACTATCAAGATTCTTAATATACCATACATCAACATCGTCGTCACTAAGCTCGTCTAACATACTATAACGTAAAGCGACAAGTATGACGATAGTACTTTAATACTGCAGAAAGCCATTCGCATAGTTGTGAACATTCCTGTTTCAATTTATGCCGTTAAAGCTATAATTATCTAAAGGTGCATTGGGTAATTTTCCCATATCTTCTAAGGTGGAAATGCAATAATTTTGTATCAATGCTCATGCGTTCTACTGTGCCTGAAACGGCACCTATCGCAATCTTTGTTTATGGTTGTACTGTTGAGTTTGACCCATTTTGCTGTTTGAATGGTTTTATCATGCATAAGTTTATGGAAATCCATTATCCATTGGAATCCATCTTTATCTTCAATTTTAATTTTGACAATAGTCTAAATAGCATCTCTTACTGGATCTGTTTCTACTATATATTAAAAATTGTGTGAGTTCTGCAGAAATAATTGGGTGAACATGTAATTTCGCACAGACAACCCGTTAGACACCGAAAGCAGAATTTTAATATGTTATATAACCGTAATAACCCGAACGTGATTGATTGATGTTTTATCACAGATAGTACTAGCAAAGCAATAAATTATTTCCTTTCGACAATTCTCACGACGCGAGCAGCTGATAGCCACCAATTTTGATTCTAATTTTATCGCGGAAATACAATATCTTGAGAAAAATGCTTTAAATAAATCCCTTTTCACTAAACGACAAATTTATTGATACAGATTGTCATCTGTCAAAATCATCATTAAATTTTTAAGTCACATCAAAAAATTTCGTTTAATTAATTTGTGACTTTGTCGGTCGCGGAAATCGAGATACTGTTTTTTTTAAATGTGCTTTTTACAACTTCTAATCATGCATTAAAAAGTAATAACATATTTTAAGTAAGTGCAAATCGGGGTTATAACCCACATCAAATGGTTTTATGGCTGTATTTATGTACTACCGCAGTGTTTTAAATGCATATAGATAGGATTTTAATGTGTTATATATGCATACAAGGGGTCACCAAACTATAAATAAATGTAGATAATTTTGATGTAACTAATGGATTGAATTTTTGTATCTTTACGCCAACGCCCAGCTCGTAAATGTATTACGACCATATGTAAAAGCATATGCCAGTCATTGGTGAGATACACCTCTAACTTGTCGAGTCGTAAAATGCAACCAGATGTGTTTTTCAGAAGCATTGGTAGCATCATGCTCCTGTCTTATAACAAAATCAAACATTGTGAGCATGGAAACTTGTATTTTTGCCAAGTATTGGCCACCACTGTACCCATGTTTAGGACATACGCCATCGTGAACATAAGTAGACTATTCTGAAAGATAACCCACTGCCTACGTCTAGTCCTAATAGTTTAAATACAATGTTTCGATACGAGTATTATACACCTAGCTTAGATTCTTGTTCAACCTGAAAATTGCCCTCTGTTACAGGTTTCCGGAAATATTACAAATCATCGCAATACATGCGTTTAGTTTGAAAACAACGGTTAAATTTATTTGTATATCATTGTTATATTACGTTTTATGCTGTTATATTACAATATAGACAATAAAGCATGTTCGGTATCTCACTCGCGACGGTGCGTTTGGATAATATTTATACAGGTAGGTCCCGGGATGTTGTTACACCGAAGAGGAAAGGTGAGAGTAGTGTAAGAAGTTATAATTTACAGTAATAATGACTTAATTAAACACATAATATTTTTTTGATATTGTCACCATAGAGTGCATGTTAGTATTATCAAAGCTTCTGTACCAATCTGTTTTATGTCTGCTTCTATGTGTAATTATTAAAGTATGTAGTAATCAATTGGGGAGTGTTATTTGAAAGAACATGCTTTGAAATTTTATTGATTCTATAAAACAAAGAAAAAAAAAATGGCAAATAATTTGGATAATTTGACGTAAAAATTTAACCTAATGAAAACATAATTCATTAAGAGATTCGTCAAATCCATCATCGGACTAGTTTTTGGGACCTAATGTATCATGAAATATCTCATTCCTAGTTCAAAAGTGTGTGTGTGGCAATAATGATTCGATTTTTGTCACTTACTTCTTCCTTCCAATATTAGCTATGCTCTCAGTACTCAAGTTACAATCCAGTGTAATATTCCCCACAATACTGGCCCACGTATTCTGTTGTAAGTTCTAGCTCTGTAAATCACTGAATTGCTTACTCTACCGTTATAGTACGCTGCGCACTTGTCTATGGGAATTCTACGCCATGACTTCACCATTGTTAAGACATAGATAGCGGCCGCTTAAGATTCATGGACTTTGAAATACTGGTATATGTATGGATATTGAATTATTGTGGTGACCGTTTTATTTGAGCATTTATACGCTATTAGATGATATTGCTTGGTTACTTAGTCAGGGGTATCTTTATCGAGCCAAGTACCAGTATTCATACAGGCTTTTGTATATTCCGTCAAATTTTCTTGCAATAGTTCTTGCTTGCTTAAATATATTTTATTGTCACAGACAGTGTAATTTATATTTTTACCATGTTTGGGTATTATTTGCTACTTACTGCAGTATGGTGATAGGTACTTGCTTGAAAAAATTGCTGCATATCTGTTTGACGAAATCACTTGGAAAGTGATAACAGCTTAAAGTATAATAAGGGTCATTCATATAGGTTTAAAAAAGATTGATGATTGTTAAGAATACGTAACGTTGAAAATGATCAAATAATTAAAATGTAGATGAATTATTTCTACGTAAGCCCAAAAACTTTTTTTATCTGCAACAATAATTAACATTATTAATCATTGAGACGAACTCAAATAATAGACTAAATCGAAGTATAAGACGTATCCACGAATAGCACCGATACAGTTAGCATTGAAACCGTTGCACTCATTTCTAAAGCATTAATCAAGAAGACCTAATAAATTAAATAAACGTACTATTTGACATTCCACAATATATCATTTATTAGATGGTGACTTATTACAAACAACAATTCATATTTATATCGTGTGAATTATAATTTTATTTTCCATGGGAGGTTACATTGTGCAGTAGTAATATTAATAAATTTTAAACTAATTAGCTGAATTACAATACTGGTATCAACTACGTATTGCAAATCAAATCTTTAGATTGAGTTGATTTTATCTTAAAAATCACATTGTATTTTTAGCTCCGACCCAAGTGATAAGCGATTATCAAACATACATATTTGCACGATCAAGTAGGCCCAATGATGTTTTTCAAATAGGACTATGAATCACTGAATTCTATGATGGTGATGTTTTACAAAACAGGCTAAAAAAATTTGAACCTTCCATAAAAATTTCAGCTGACGACATCTTTGTATGGAAAATCCAATTTTCTTTTTTGGGTATTGCCTACGACTTCACTGGAGACAGTTGTTCATTTACACGGGCAGAAGCAGTTTTTAATATATTATCACGTCTTACTGTTACACCCTGTATAAACCGCTGTTTAGCGAAATGGAAAAATATTACTGCGTGACATTTAATTTGCATCGAACTGTGTGATTTTTTTAATTAATTAGAATAAAGTACCTATTAACTTTTTCCTTAAAGTTTAACAAAATATTATTTAATAAAATATTATTATTTGTTTTGATAAAAAAACTGCAAGCGGTGTTAGAATATTCTTAAATGCCATGAATAAATTTATACTCAAAGGTCAAAAGTTTTAATTACCAAATTATTGAAATTAGTTTTAACACCAGCTAAGGATGTAGCTCAATTACGAAAACGCTAGCGCAGAATTCCTTAAATGTTGCTATTGAATACAGGAATTGGTTCAAGAACTTAATGTTAGCTCCGATTTCCATCAAAGTAGAGAGGAAATTAATTAATCTATCAACCGATATATTAACACCTAGCTTGAACCGTTCTATAGTTTACTAGACATCTCCTGTCGTCACCCCTTTTGGTGGCAATCTGTACTAAAGTTGGTATCCCGCTGACACTAAATACTTAGCCCACACCTTAACCCGCTTTAAGTTTAATTAGAAAGAGCTCCATAACGCCTGTGTTCAATATATACGCACGCCCCTTTAGATTTATTGCAGCAGGCCCCGAGATAAACGTCCATTAATTAAAAAATATTATATATTGAAGTTTACGGACAAAGAGAGCAAGTTTTTTGAATGGGCACTTGCCAAATATTGCGATCTCGTGATAGCCCTGGTTATACCAAAAATGCGAATGGATATCGAGTTTTTTCGTGGTAGGTAAACAGTGCAGATTTTTTTGGTTCATTTTTTGTATAAGTAGGTGTGTCTTGAGTGTCTTATCTAGAAATAAGATCAGCAATCCGGGTCTTAGGTGCATCGAAAGTTTGATGGGGGTTATACTAATAATATGATACACAATACCAACGGACAACATAATTGATTATTTTTATGATTAGGTTCTTGCTTTGTTTACTATGTTTACAATAGAATTTATAACATACATGCTTCTAGTCCAAGTGACTGCGGGCGTCTGGTGGATGCGAAACGCACAAGACCGATCAGTGTGGCGACGCTTGGGGGAGACCTATGTCCAGCAGTGGACGTCTTTTGGCCGAAATGATGATGATGAATAAATCTTTTGAAATAATTTTGTTGAATTATGTCAAAGCTCGTGTCTGTTTTTATAACTACATCTACATCGATAGCAATGTCGTTTATTAATTTAATATGATCAACATCTACTATTACCAACTCTAACTGACGTGCCAAAACTTCATCTACAAATCTAATTATAATTAAAATTTCGATTATCGATCGATACTATAATTAAGGTTCGATCATATCGACTAATCAAATATCGATTTGACGCGCACCACCGTTAGACCACACATGCTTATGTATTATATTAATTTATCACATATGACAGTTAATCTTGTGAATAATTCCAATCGCCGTTACCATGCGCTTCTGCTAAGAATTATTTGGTCGTAATTCGATGGCGGTCGCCAAAGATGCTTTATACTTTACAGCATCGATCACAATTAATATTGATGTAAAGTATAAGGAGATAACCTTTGGAAGGATCTCACTTGAGGCCACCACTTTAAAATTGGCTTTACTAGAGATCATGAAACTTGAGAGAAAACATGTTGAAGATAGTTTCTAGCCTAAAAACCAAAAAAAAGCTGAAACATCCAATAGAAACATAATATCGTATATAAAAAACAGAATTCTCACAAAAAAAGAAAACCAATGGAGAGACATGGTCGCGCAATAATATGAATAGCATTACGCAAATTAGAGCCGATAGCTGGACACAGAGCCTTTTGTGTAGACACACAGACAGGGACTGTCTCAGTTCTTAGACATAAGCAATAGTGATTTAAAATAGCCTGGAAATATAAAGAGAGACGTAAAAAATAGTAAAAATAAAACAAAAAAAAAACATGCTTTAATAGAAAACCAAACCAAAAAGTAGAATATAATTTTCAATAAATTTAAAGCGTGTTTTTTGTTTTTGTAAACTATAATTAATTTTTAATTTTTGTGGGCTTATGAATTGATTGGGACAAATTATAAAAAAATATTGCATTGTCATCGGTCCTTCATAAGTGTGCAAAGTCTCAAATTAAGCCGAAGTTTTGAAAGGGGTGAAAATAATGTTCAAAGATTCCGTTACACAGATTCATATTTACGTAGATTAATACATACCAACTAATAAAAGCGTGTTAAAAGTGGTGTATTTAGAGGTAGAAGTTAGATTGCAGATCGTAATGCCAAAAATTACAAAGATGAGATTGAACGTTACCTATCAATGAATGAAAATCAAGTTCTAGACAAAGTGTCCATTTTATTAACGATGGGGATGGTCAAAATTCCAAATTGATCACGTGAGATTCCGATAGCACTTGGCATTCTTGATTCATTTTTGATATTATTCCAATAGTTATATCGATAGAATGTC
Source organism: Orthosia gracilis (assembly GCA_947562075.1). Classification (NCBI taxonomy): domain Eukaryota; kingdom Metazoa; phylum Arthropoda; class Insecta; order Lepidoptera; family Noctuidae; genus Orthosia; species Orthosia gracilis. The sequence continues at coordinate 27,028,948 of OX387266.1, forward strand.
ACTTGTATTGCCTAAGGTCTGATAGGTAATCTTGTAGAAATTAATAAATTTTAATAATGCAGAACATGTAATCCGCTATGATTTAGACACCAACCGTCCTCTAAAGAAGCTTAAAAACAAAAAATACTGGCAACAGCATAAAATATTTGCCAATAATTTTCCATGGGTAGATCGCTTAATATTGCTTAATATTTTTTGGGATTTTACACAATAATCCTTGGTCAGATTTAAACCTACACTTTATGAACATTAGAAGGATTAAAGTAAACCCTTGCCATTTTATTAAAAGTTAAAAAAAATAAGCTAAAAATTTCACGCTCCCTCGCAATCGAACAGTGACTGAAAATTTGAAATTCGAATCTGGAGAAATCCAAGGAGACGTTCGGATCTGAGTGCGCTGGCTTCGGGTAGGGTGGCCAGTATTACGGGATTATGCGAGTCAGTCTTTTTTGTCATGACTGATTTAATCTTAAAGGTGAAAGGTTGTATGAAAATAAACTTCTGCCTTACCTTTTGGAGACTACAGACAAGTAGTGATTTAGATTTTCTTTACTTTTTCTTCATTTGCTTACAATTTTATAGTTGGATTCAGTTTGTTTCTTCATTTATTTAAGAGTAGCAAATTATATTTGCTTAGTTTAAATTAAAGTAAAGTAAATCACATACCATTATTCGACCTCGGGTTATCATGACAATACCAGACGTGATTCAAATCGAAGTTCATTAATTAAGTCCCAATTAAAATCAAAGTTGTAGAGGCAAATTCCGTTTTAATAAGGGCAGATCTCGACGTACCTCTCACCTTTGATCGCAGTGTATTAATTCAATCTTTCATAAGAGGATTTAGTGGTAGCCCTACAGGCAGCACACCCAAATAAATCCATTGAGGTCGACGAACTCTTACTGCGGCGACAGTTTTTGCCACGTAAACTTTTAGACCTTCTTTTTTAAAAGTCCTGTAGGTACCTCAATTATTTTCGACTTTTTACACCCGCGTTATTCGGACTTCGTATTTGATTCACTTTATTTTACCGTGTAGGTGTTGAATAGGTGTAATTTTGTTCCCGACAATGTTGTACGTCAAATAATGTGTGAATAACAGATGTTTGTACTTAGATGTGGAAAAAGATTTAAGTTTTTGTTTTGAATTTTGGCGATTTAAACATATTTAGGTATATTTTTCGTTTATTATTATTTCATTAGCTATTTTTAATGCGTCATGGTGAGTTTTAATATATATAATTCTTACAACAGTGTTATACTATGAATTGAGTGAAATTGCAATATACACAAAATGAAATTAATTTATTATTATACTTAGTTTGTACCTCTTGCCCTCTATCATCATTCTTATCAATTTTGCAAGCTTTCTACAATTCCTATTAGAAATACTAATTGAGTTAATCGTGTGGAGTACATAGTCGAAATCGATTAATGTTATGTGCCATTCATTAAACGTTGCATTCACTAGAGTTTGTAATTCATAACCTACTTTCATTCATTTGCACTGCATTATATGCCACCAAGCTTGATGCAATATTTCAAGGAAATTGTACATACATGAACTCTTTACCTATTTTATAATAAACAAGCAGTAGGTGAAAAATATTTATCAAGAATCTTATTGGTAATAGACACATAATAAAAAAAAATAACTTGTAAAGTTGATGGTATCAAAGTAAATAGATAAAATACAACGGCAAAAACACTATGTTCACCTATCAAACGAACCACCAATTACACTGAAACTCCCAACGAGCATCACCTTAAAATCGTGGACGCATTATTCAAAACAAAAGATAATCACATTAGATAAATTAATTCAGTTAAATTAAAATCTAACAATCCGCATAGGTGGAGAGTTACAAAGCTTTAATTGAACAAGGTTCGGGCCGCGTGAGTAAGATAATCAGTTTAGCCGTTAATGATTTCAATTTAGAAGGGCCAAGATGCAAATTTATTTTGTAATGCGGAGTGGGACGGTATGCCACGACACTAACAGGGTTGTGACAAGGACGAACAGGACTGATTTTTGTCACAGGAATGTTGGTAGGTACAAGGGCAAAAGAAAATAATTGTGAATCTGTAAAAGTCGATGAAAGTAGTAAGCACGAAGCCAACAATGTTAAATAATATAACCATGGTATTCATTGATGATACTGCTAAAATGCCAAGTGAAACTAGAGAGTCAAACAAATGAATTCGATTTAGTGTTACTAAAGATAAGAGTATACATACAAAAGTGATAAAAAATATAAAATAATAATATAAAAACCACTCCTTTCCCTTTTATTACACCTGTAACATGTTATTTCCTACCAACCCCTCCAGTTCATAACTGTGTGAGGTGTGGGCTAACTAAAGTTCAAAGTATTATGATTTGAACTCGCGACCTCCATCGTCAATCAACGCCTTTAGCTGTCAAGACAGCCACTCCTAAAATCGCACATTTATATAGAAATTAATTCCATTGTATCCGAATGTAAATGTTCTAGACTTGAGATTATATGCGACCGAAAAAAGAAGGTATTAAAATCACGAGCAGCCCTGCCCAAGATCCTCTGATCCCTAATGAATTGACTAAACACTCGGGCCAAATTTAAGCGTTCATGACAAAACTTTGTTGTCGAGCTTGTACTTTTGCAGTTGTCCTGTTCCTAAGTCATATTACTAAAAGTTTATGTTTGTCTGTTTTGGAATTTTTTTCGGTCCAATTATTCAACTATAGCTTGTGTCATTTTCGGATTTATTTTATTTTATAGTTTTTCATAAACTTAATTTATGTATAACTAGCTTCTGCCCGCGGCTTCGCCCTTGTTTTATCATGCCAAGGGAATACAAACTATCCTTTATCCTTCCAAAGGTCTCAAACAACCATGCCAAGTTTCATCTTAATCAGTTCAGTAGATCCAGAGATTACCCATTATTTGTATAGATAATATCAATTTCCCAAGGAAATTCCTTTAAACGATTTTGATAAAAACTTAGAATTTCCACTATTACTGTACTGGCTTTGTAGGTCCGTCCTAAGGCATGCTTATGATAATTTAAAAGAGTCATGTATTTAGTCACGGGGAGGCTAAATCAAAAGTCTGCTAATCTTCAGAGTGACATGGACCTGATTTCGATGCAATTTTGCGTTGTAAGACTTATTAAGAAACAGAGATTTTTTTTTGCATAAGCTCCCGCTTGTCCACTATGTCACCTAATGATACGCGATGATGTAACCTGATGGTAAGCGGTGAATTGTAGGTTATTATTCCAATTTTAATTCGAAATGAAATCGAATAAACCTTAAATGCATTCGATTTTTTACATGGTATTCTGATGTTGGTGCAACTAGTTAATGTATTTTTTCATAAACCTATATTAGAATGATGAAGACTTAAGATTAAACCTTATCATAAAATTGAAGAAATATAAATCTAAAAACCTTTATTCAACTGATTCACACTAACATTAAAACCACCAACCAACACTGAATAGACGAACAAATCGCCGCTGTCTCCGAAAAAATCTCCGAAAAATAAAGACAAAAACAACGGTTACGCCAAATCCTGTGAATCCAGCCGAAAATAAGTTCGCGTTTGCGCATCGCCGACTGTATAAAGAGGAGAGACAAAGGGGCGACGCGGGGACAGGCAGGACAGAGGGGAGAGGGCCGAGACCAGTTAAACAAAGACTCCGGAGCATGTCCACGAATAAGACTGTATATCAATCTCATGTCAGCAGACCTGCCCAAAACGACTGGCGAAAAAAACGCGCGCCGCCCGCGTAAAAAATACGAAACGCTGAAAAAAAATTTCGACAATGAACCCCTTTAAATTGTTGTGAGAACTGCCAATTAAAAATTGATAGTTAATAAACCGTTTTCGGTGGGTTGCTTATTTGGAAAAAAATTGTGTGTATCTAGACTTAATATGTTATTGAAATATTTAGTAACTAAAAATAAATAATCAAATTTAAGAAGTCCTTAGTGTTATTTATGTTGCAAAAATTTATTATAGTATTGTGTCCAGAGAAGATGACAGACACAATTTTGTTCTGTGTTTTAGGGATCATTGTGACCGCAAATATTACTTCATTATATTTTAAATTTGTAACAAACCCTTCCTTTTGGCATTGCCTAGTCGTATAGAAAGTAAAAACTCAAAGCTTAGTCAAGAACCGCCACACAATTTCAAACTAACAAACAAAATCTATCCCAATGACAGAAGCGCGCACTCGTTAAACAATATTAACATTTATTCTACATCATTTCGAATTACCTTACGAACCAAAACAACTAAAGAATACTTTTGTATGTAAATCCCGTATCAAACATAACAACGGACAATTAGCAATAAAAACGTTTGGAAAATAAACCAAAAAGTTTTGTGAGGGACATTACAATAGTCGGCGCAGAGCATGCCAGACATCCCAGTATTAATTAAGTTCATATAATTAGTATAGACGTGATGAAAATAGATCTGAACTAGATATCGGAACTGGTGGATGTTATTGTTGGTACTTTAAAACTGGTAGGTGATGTTTTGGAAGATTTTTTAAAGAAAATGTTGTATTGGATGATGCTGTATAAATATATGTTGGGGCTGTATAAATATTTGCAGTTGCTCTTAGTGTCCCAGATACTGAAGGGATTAAATTGATTATGAGAATTAAAAACACTGTTAGTTTCCAGAAAATTATGAATGTTGACAAAATTTTTATGATTTGCTTTTGATGTTAATTTTGTTCTTTCAACCTGTTTCATCAGTTTTTCTCGGTAAATTAGATGTTTGTGATGGGCTTCTGTTTCGGGGTAGTTTATTTTTTTTAATAAAAATACTCTTAGGACTTTCTTTCCCTTTTACAAAAGATAAAGATACCTGATCAGCAACAATTTTAGAAGTCGCAAAACAATGTACATGAACAATAATGCTGTATGAAGTGTAATCTATAAATAGTTATGACGGTCATTGAGCGTTGCCTATGAGCTTCACGACATCAGCTGCTTATCCGGTTACGACTCGCGAAACGATAAGCACTATCTGTATTTCTGTACTATAATATTGACTGGTTATATTCTATCACCCACGAGAAAATAACCTTGCTGAATGTAGTTTTTGAGAATGCCATTAATATAACATGCGCGGCATTTCATTTATTTTGGAAGCGAGTGTGATTCTGGACGTTGAAATTGTTGAAGATATCGCAATTATGATTTTTAGGTTAACACCGGTTATGTTTACAGTAGTATCTTTTTTTTGAGAGTATCAAGAAAACCATCACTAACGTCTTATCCTTTTTTCACATTTTGTTGTTTTTGTATGTGAGATTTGTATTGTTCGTGATTTCATGCTTATAACCTAGAACTAAAACTTTGTCTTGTTAGATAACAAGTCTGTCTACTTAAATCGAAATAATATTTCATTACACTGCATACCTGAGCGCAAAAAGGCGCAATGATTAGATGTGAACCAAATATGCTTTTAAATAATTAATATTTTGCATTTGCATATAAATTGCTTAAGCTTCATATGCGAATTATAGTCACGAAATTAGGAAGCTATTTTGACGATCAACAAAAAGCAATAGTGTATAATTACAGGAGAAATAAAAGCATGTTGTTATTATGTTATTAAAAGAAAGATTAATTTGATAGAAGCACAGTACAGCAGAATAGAAGTGAATTTTGTTGTAGAATAAGTTAGTTTTAACAGTAGAGTCTGAACATGCAATTTGTTATAATGAGTTGTTTGTTGAGATAATTTGTAATATTAATTTTAATAAACCTGATTTCGAAAATGCTGTTACTGATGATCATTACGAAAGCAAATTACTTGTTAATATATTTATTCTCAGTATAATAATTAATTGACAATAGACCAATGTTGCAAGGCATTTCTTCAATTTAAATACAACATTTCCCACAGCATATTTTCTAATATTGTATCTAACATTGAACATAAATAGTTTCCCAGAGTAAAAGACAATACGAGTCGGAAAGTAAAATGATACCGATGCATAAATATTTACGAGGTCTATAAACAGTGGTGCGTTCAATTTCGCTGTTGCCCACAATCTGGGAAAATTGAGACGATAGAGTTCGAATTTGAGGTACTCGGGTACCATGTGTGTGCATCTATGGTTTATTTTATATCAGAATGACAAGTCTACCGACCTCAATGGTGATACTATTTATAAATTGCGACATATTTTTGTACATTGTAAAACTTATCCGATTTGCTTAATAAAACTTTATAATTATGTATCATCATCATCCTCCACTGCTGGACATATAACATAATTACGTTTATTAATGTAGGGTTTATTATTATTCTTTTAAATATAGTCTCTCTCTTCGGCTAAAAAAAGTTTTAATAAAGTTAGCCCACCACACGTCTTTACTAAAGCCCTTTTAGTTTTGAAATTTTGGTCGCTTTTTTTATTATCTTTGCTAATACTCACATTTCTGTCACCAGGTCAACAACCGCTACGATATAGCATTGTCTCCGGAGATCCTGACCATCGGTTCACCATCGAGCCTCTCACTGGAGCCATCAGAACTGCTGGACAGCTTGATAGGGAGACCAGTCCGTCATATCTGCTGAATGTTAGAGCTGCTACTGGCAATCCTTCGAGTTTTGATCAGACTCAGGTAAGACTAACAGATAAAAATAACAAAAGAAAATAAATTCAGTGTTTAACCACTTTAATATAAACCTAAATACCGGAAATTATAAGATGCATTCTACCAATAATAACAGAATACTATGTTAAATAATTATTAATGGTCTCTCATCTACATTGATTTTTATTTTATTATGAGTTTTAATATGTACCTCAGTTTTAATTTTACCCTGTTAATCTGCATAAGAATAAATTGTATTTGATCCCCGGACGAGGGCACTGGCTCCTGTAACACAGGTCAATCACCTAGCACTTGAGAATTCATGTATTTGTATGTTTTTCTCATGTAAATAAAGTTTTTATACTATATTATATTATAAGCTTTTTTCTGCTTTCCATTGAATCATACCTGTATTTATATGCTTACTTAACTCTTTTTTTTTGCCACCAGGTCCAAGTCACCCTTGAAGATATAAACGACAACGCTCCGGAATTCGGTACATCATCAGTCAGGGTATCAGTGGCAGAGTCAGCATCCATCGGTTCTGTTGTATATGCAGCAAAAGCTGATGATGAAGATGACGGCAAGAATGGAGAGATCAACTACCATCTGGTTTCAGCTACGGGACCTCCAAACACCTTCGCTGTGAACTCTCAGCATGGATTGGTTACTCTTTTGAGGTTAGTTAAAGATGTAGCGATTTTTGTAGATCAGTGTTTTAGAGAGTATGATTTACTGCAGAATTAAAAAAGTCTGCATTAAATCTGCACTGCAGAATAATAAAAGTCGTGGACGGAACAATTGGTGCAGTGATTGAGCCATTAGCTACTGGGCTATGTTGCAGGTTTATTTACATCATATATATATTTTGACTGTAAATGCAAACACGATACAAGATTTCAGTGTCATCTGGCTCTAATAAAGTTTTAAATAAAAACTACGGTCAAAAATGATAACTATTTTATATTCTTTCACAGATCTTTAGACTACGAGAATCTGGTTCGCCATACCCTCATCATCTCGGCAAGAGACAATGGTATCCCATCTCTCGGCGCCAACTTGACCTTGGTAGTGGATGTACAGGATGTGAATGACAATCCTCCCGTGTTTGAACATGAATCATACAGCGCTAATGTCTTGGAGTCGGAAGCTGTTAATACTAAGGTGAGATTTGTTAGAAAAATTATTTTTGGTCAAGAAAATATGGGCAGTTTTGTAGAAAAACTCGGCAAAATAAATGGTACGTAGAATGGGGTTACATTGAGATCTGGGGCAACTTTGATGATAACTTCATTTTTTTAGGTTTTTAAAGCTAACTCAGTGAAAACGGAATGCACCTCAATTTTCTTTTTAAAATTTGCAACTCTGACAAATGTCAGCCACGTTTTGCATCAACCTCAGCGCAAGAATTCGATTAATTGATGCAGAAAAAATATATTCAATTTTACCCTGTGAATTCATTAAAAATTAATTGTAAATTGGGGTTACTTTATATTGCTATGAAAAACAATGGGGTATCAAAGTAACCCCATTTTTATTTTAACGTTCATAGGCTCGTTTTTTTTTTTATTTTATCCCAAACTATGGAAGAAATTTATTTTTTATTTTAGTGTATAAAACTTTTTGTAAAGTCGCCAACACTGCATTTATTTAATATTTTTCAAAATGTAATTGAAGTAGTTATGTCAATTTTAATTTCAAAATTAATCAATTTAACCTCGTATTACCGGTATTGAAGTTTCGTAAACAACACTGTTGATTTTGATTGCATTTGTCGAACCAACAAATAAATTGATGATTTTAAAGATATCCTTTTATAACAACAACATAACATGTTGATATATATAAGACGGTCGGTTTAGGTATTATAATAATAATTGTGTCAAAAGATTAAATGCATGAATGAACAATATTCAAGCATGAGGAAAAACACAAGATGTGTTATTCTTCATCATTTCAATTAAAGAGGCAAAAATAACATCATTTCATCCTTTTGTATAGATTAAAGTCATTACTTATTCAACATTTTGTAAAATAATGTTATTGGTACTTACATCCGAATGCAAGAGTGTCGGATTAATAAAAATACGTTACAATACGTACATAAATACGGATTAATCTCTATGTAGAATTTATTGGGTATCGTTTAACTGAACGATAATAATCAAAAGGTATCGGGTTAACGAGACCACAACTAAAAATAAACTATATAATTTTTTAAAGTGAATTGAAAGTTGGACTTTGAATGTTAAAGAGAGTGATTGTTTGTTGTACTTTTTTAAATTCTTCATTTATGAAAAAAATATAGTAATTACGCACACGGATTTTGGAAGCAAGTTCAAACTAAAACCCTTATTTAAAACTGACGGATTCTTATTTAAAATCTAGATTCTTGCCTGAGCAATATTTTATATCTATGGGTCTTGGCATCTTCCATAAAATAGGAACTTTATTTGCTTGCATGTCAATTCGTCTGACTTTATAATAATATGCACGAATTTAGGTCTGCAGTTGTGAAATTGTGACTTTTACTCGCCTATCTAATTAATTTGTAAGATTGTTTTGTATAGTGCGGGGTGAGATAAATTTAATGGATTCCGTAATTAATTAGACGTTTTATCTGCAATGAGTAATACGTTGTAATCAATGAAGTACAGACCAATATCCTGGTTCGCGTTCCAAAGTGTATTTTAGTTCGCTATGTCCAACTACAATATATTGTTGCCAATTTTCTGTTATCTTTTTGTGAGAATGAGTTTAAATGAATCTAATACGAGGAGCGCGAGGTTGGCGCAGTGATTGAGCGATTGACTGCTGCGCTGCGTGTCGCGGGTTCGATTCCCGCACGGAACAAATATTTGTATGACCTACAGATAGTTGTTCCGGCTCTGGGTGTTTGTGTATGTGAGATTATATGTCTGTAAACGCACCCAAGATACAGAAAGAAATTCCTAGTAAGGGGCAAAGTTAAAAAAAATACCCCAACTTTGCACTAGAAGAACATGAAACTGCTGCCTACAATAAACTTAAACTTTTCTTTCAACAGATCCTAGAAATCCAAGCAATAGACAAAGACACGGGCAACAACGCACGTATCACATACAAGATTGCCGCAGACGCCAATTTAACTGACGAGTACTTCAAAGTACAACCAAGCACAGGCTGGGTCTACCTCGCCAAACAACTTGACAGGGAAACAACGGCAAAACACAAAATGGTCATAATAGCTGTTGACAACGGTATACCACCGCTTTCAGCGACCGCTAACTTACTCGTCAATGTAATAGACGCAAATGATAATGATCCAATGTTCAGCAAATCGGCTTACGAGTTCCAAGTTGAGGAGAATCAGAAAGCTGGTGCATTTGTTGGAAAGATTGCAGCGACTGATGCCGATTTGGGGGACAATGCTGTTGTGAGATACAGCCTGTTTCCTTCCAATACAAGTTTTATTGTTAATCCTATTACTGGTGAGTTTTTGCTTCTATTGTTATAATTACAGTCCTTTTTGAGTTTTGTGTTTTTTTTTTGTATCAAAAGCTGTTTAACCAAGAACGAAATGGTTAAAAAAAACGTTAATAACAAAAATGGGACTCCCGTATAAGATAAATAAATTTGAACTTCATATTGAAAAGCCCCAAAAATCTGGCAAATTCATTTCTAAAAAACCTTAACATTTATATTTCCTAAAACCTTGCACTTTGAACTAAACCGATTTATTCTACCACGTTTTTGCATATAATACCCAACCTATAATTCAAACCGAGATTAAAAATCAAAAACTCATTTTTGATTAATTACTAACATTACTTCGTCTACCATAAAATGCTCATCGGATGTGACGTCTAGCTGTTATTTATCATCTTAATCCTCCAAAAGCCACCGTCGAATATTGACTCGGCAACAATGACTACTGACAGAGCCAAGGTCGAAAGATTTTTCAAGTGTAGACCACACTCATTTCTCATGAGATAAGCTGGCTTGAATGCTCCTGTTGATATGAAAAGTTGGTAATGATTGTCTTCTGGAGTTGACGAAATTATCGATATGGAGAAAGTAGTTGTAGCATTGGTGATGTTGTAATTCAGACTTAGTTTTTACGAGTCATGCTTGAACTGGTAATAAATTTATAGAAACTACCACTCTGATGCGAGTTCATAAAGTTCAGCCTAGAATGTGAAATTACAAAATAAGGAAACTATATTACGAGAGCAAACACTGGCGCTACATGGATCATTACATCGTGTACAGAACTAACTAAGAACAATGATATTTTACCGTAATTCCAAATACTCGTTCATATTTGATCAGGCAAGCAACTCCCAGTCGACCACTTGCCCTTTGTTTAGCTTGCCGGCACTTTTGAAAGCTAAAACCCAAAGTATGTAAGTCCCTTGAAACTCATTGATAGAGCAAACACGCTTTGTAAATACAGCCATTTTAATACCTGCACAATTTGAACTTATGGGGAGCAGATCCGATGGCTTTATTTGTTTTCGACCTTCCCATGGACCGCTTTCTATGCTTCTATGTATTAATGGAATTATTTCGAGTGTCTGCCTGATGGGTTTATGGGATAATATTTATAATGAAGAAGTTCAGAATAAGAGATGTTGAACAATATTGTAACCGATAGTTGGTATCCTACTCACGTTGGCAGGGTCAACCTAGTAATGTAGATTATTTCAGGTTTAATGAGCCAACAGCCGTTTACTACGGAGGCACGATCGTGATCTTTGCTCTGGACACTTTTGCATGTGACTTCGAGTAGTGCAGACGCACTTTGGCTACCACTTAGAACCTCACCCACCCAAATAGGAAAAACAAGTACGAGGAGTAGCAAAAACTATTCCATGTTTAGCCTTGTTTACACCGACTAAATTTAATAAGATATGCACATAAGAATCCTCAAGCGATCTTATCCAAAACGATGGTTATCGTCGAAATCGTGCGAGTATTAAGCATGGCATAAAAAGGGTCACTGGCAGTTCGTTATTCACAATAACTGACTGATGAATGGTGGAGCTTTTCGTCTCAATTCGGCTTATCGGCGATCACACCCAAACACTCCCGAGCTAGTTAGCAAGGAGCGCGTGAGGGCTAAATTCGTAAATCATTTGCGACGGCTGTATGTGGTCCTATTGGAAGATTGCGGTCTTCAACAGGTGCACCCACAATGTTTTCAGTGGCAAAAACTCTGCCATTTATGAGCATTGATAGCTGTTGGTTCGTTTGTGATCCTTGCGCTTTGGCATTGATAGAACTGGTCGGTAGGTTTGGACCACAGATATAAATTTAACTAGATGACGCGATTGTATGTACTTCACGTGTCAAAAAAAGGAATAAAATTACAATCAATAATCGTACTTTGAGCTGCTTCATTTAGCATTGTCAGCACCGGACATCCACCGAAATCTAGAAAAATGCCTAATTATGCCATATTAAGCTGTAAAAACTGTACAGAAAAAATTTGGCCTAGGCAATGGAAATATTTTCTTTCATCGGTAAGTTGTTAAATTGTTTGTGAAAAAGTGGCACGCTTGGTTTTCACACAGATGGAGGGACTTGCGTTACCTCGTTAGATTTATGTCTGTGGTTTGGAAAGTAATTGAGCTGAACTGATTGTGTAAACATTTGTGAGATTTAAAACACGAGAGTTCAACGAAAAGACCATAAAAGTTGCTTGTAGAACTCAAGTGTCTTCGTGTGTTAAAGATAGTTCATAAGCCATCAATATTAAGACAAAGTATAATTTTATTGCTGCGAGTAAAGGTGCCTATAGATTTCCATGAGCAGTATTGTTGCCATTTCATACGTCACACATGAAAGCGAGTCACCATTAGTAATGCTTTGCTCGATGTATCTGCTGACTCATAATGTAATACTAATAATTCTTCTGTGGCACGACAGAAGTTCACGGCGTCTGAAGACTTATAAGGATACAAAAACGCTTTATCATAATTAATTGTGGGTGGACTCAGATTGAGTTGATCAGTGTTTTAAGATGTTTGGATTTTAAAAATCAAAAATAAAAAGATAGGATGGTTATTTTGAGTACAAATTTGGCTGGAATGGGGAGCCAGTAGGGTAAATGCAGAGTACAAGTGCAACTGAGAACTGAAGACCATATAACTTTTCATAATAAGTTGCAAGATAAGAGCTAATATTTACAATAATTATGATAGTCAAGTCAGTCGTTAGAGGAAGCCTTATGAAATTTTCCTGGAATGAAATTCGATGATCAATCGAAACGGTGACGGCAAATTTTTATTTAAAAGGTCACGCCACCCGCCGGCCAAGATCCCACAACGGGAGGCAACACAATGAATTTATGCGCGTCAATTGCGAGTTATAAACGTCGTCGTCGCTCGCGCATGCGCCATGACCCGCCATTAACTATTATTAAAATATTGCTATGTAGGAGCCTGGCTATTCTCTACCATGTTTTATTACAAGCCCCACCAGTACTAGATACTGTCGTCGGCTATTTAAAGCTCATATGTTACAAATGTTCGTGTAGGACGCACTGGGCTCTACAACTCGTTCTGTTGACGGATATCTTTTATTTTCATATGTTCTCAAATGAATTATAGGTGTAAAATGTTGCTGGCATCTTACTGCGGACAGAGTGCTATAAATTGCAGCAATAACAAACAGGGCTGGAACAAAAAAGGTTATTGTGACCGAAGATGACGCAATTGTAAATGATTTGGTCTTTTGTCTAAACAAAGTCACACGGAATGTTTGGGAAACGCAAAGTTGGGACGTAAATTTTTCTCTTTATGGTGTAACAAATTTATAAAGATGTGAGTTTAAGTGTGGAAAAGGAATTCGATTCGAATCGTACACAATTTACTGCTACATCACAAAAACATATATGTTCAATGAAAACTTATAATAATCGTCATTCTGTATTTCCAAAAACTAGCAACAACTCTGCAGATCCTTAATTTTATAGCACAGTTGAAGAACGAGTATTAAAAAAAACGTCTAATGTCGTATATTACACGTAGAAATACAAATCAAAAGCTTGATTTGATAAATTATACTCAACGATTTAAAGCTACCCCTATTTATGACTGTGTCATCATGATCTCTGCCCTCCCGCGCTGAGGAGAAATTGAAGATACCTTACACTGCAACAAGAATCTTCTTACAAAAAAAGAAATCAGCTATCATGAAGAAAATATCATCGTTTACCACAAACGCCGGAGTCAAGAGTGTTCAATATTTGCGGTGGAAATAACGATGAATACTTTTTTCTATAGCTCGCTTCCCATCACTCATTACAGCGGTTTCTGGCACATCCTATTATCCTCCTATAATCTCAACTTTGATATCAATGGAAACTTTAATTGCATCTTCTTTAGGTTCATTATTGTTTGCATCAGAATCATACCACAATGTTAATTTCGCTACCCTGTTTCTGACATCACAATTTTTAGGCTCTCAATATGAAGTTTCAGATAATCATAGTTATTCTGTCCTGAGGCGATCTCTTTTATGTACACCTAATTTCTGGTTTCAGTCTTAAAAGTAATTTATTTGAAATTGTCAAAATTCTCCGGCCATGTGTTATAAGGGGAATTTGGTTAAAGGCGTGTGTAGGGTTCATTATAGATTAAGAAAATGAGAGTACTCATACGAAAATTGAATTGCCTGTTCTCCAGATAAGTTTTCGATAAATTATCCTGTTTCGAGGATAAATGCCGATAAATGACATTTAATTTAATGACTTCGTCTCTATTAATTTACGAGTCTATTTATTACTTGCTATCGGATTGAGTAATTAATTATGGTCTTTTATATTTGTTAATAAAGCTCAGGCTTTTTTCTTATTGAAATTAATTACGTGCTTAAATAATTCGTGATTTTCATATTTATTTATTTTGTTATAGGAATAATAACAACCAAAGAAATTCTGGATAGAGAATTTAAATCTTCTTTCTCCTTATTCGCTGAAGCAAAGGACCAAGGAACCTTGCCTAGATCGAGTCGAGTTCCTATTGCAATTAAAATTACCGATGTGAACGACAATCCTCCGGAGATTATTGACCCCAGGGAAGATGTCGTCAGTGTAAGGGAAGAACAGCAACCTGGTGCTGAAGTAGCGAGAGTGAAGGCTATTGATAGAGATAACGGACTCAACTCTACTATTCGATATTCCATACTGAGTGAAAGGGATATGGATGGCGTTGGTGTCTTTGTTATTGATGCTAATACTGGAGTAATTAAAACTAGTACAGGTAATTTCAACGATACCTTTTTTATATTTCGTTATTAGAGTTCTGAGAATGTATTATCTGAGTAATGTTGTGGCATTACCTATAAGAAACAAATGTAATATAATTGTTTATTCCACAGTCCTGGATCATGAAGAGAGATCTATTTATCGACTTACTGTGGCAGCAACTGATGGAGGCACACCACCAAAGCAGACAGTCAGGCAACTCAAGGTTGAAGTCTTGGATTTGAATGACAATAGGCCTACATTTACCAGCTCCAGTTTGTCTTTCAAAGTAAGTAATCAAAAAAATCGAAAAAAAAATATAGTAAAAAAACAGCTTATAATATTTTCAGAGATGATTTTGGTTGTGAAAAGAAGATGTTTGAATATTTTTTCATAATAATAATCATCCTTTTCAGGTAAAGGAAGACGCCAAAATCGGCCACATTGTTGGGACTGTAGCATGCTGTGACAGTGATATTACTGAAAACTTGGTAAACGATGATGATGAGAAACAGATATCGTATCTACTCATGCCTCTCACAACAGACCACTCTCCTGGAACCTTTGAAATTGACCGTCGGACTGGCTCTTTAGTGGTAGCCAGACAATTGGATAGAGAAATTCAAGACGAATACCGGCTAGAAGTTAGAGCTTTAGATACTTCAGCAACGAATAACCCTCAAAGCAGTGCGGTGACTGTCAGAATAGATATTGTAGACGTCAATGACAATTCTCCACAATGGCCTCAAGATCCTATAAATATCGAGATACCAGAACTTACTCCAATCGGTATGATAGTTTATAATTTCACTGCAAAAGATGCTGATTCGGGACCTAATGGAGAATTGAACTTTCGGGTGGTATCTTCATTACCTGTCACTAAGAATGTGTTTAATCTGGATCCACTTACTGGTTCTCTAACACTTACTTCTGCATTGGATTATGAAAAGCTGAAAGAATATTGGCTTATTATTGAAGCAACTGACTTGGCCACAAATGTTACAGAAAGAATGGCAACATCAGCAACAGTCCATATTTCTGTTACCGATGCCAATGATAACACTCCTACTTTTGTATCTGCCAATAAAGCTACAGTCTCACTAAACACACTATCCGGAACTTTATACCAAGCTCTAGCAATAGATGCAGATTCTGGAGAAAATGGTAAAATATCTTACTACATATCAGGTGGAAATGATCAAGCCTACTTTTCTATGGAATATGATGTTGGGAAATTGACGTTATCTAACAAATATTCGCAAGACATATCCAGAGTTAGACCAGGACAATATAAACTGAATCTTACCGCTTCAGACCATGGTATACCATTTCCAAGGCAGAGCCACATGACTCTACAGTTGACGCTGCAAGAGTCAACGAATATTCCACCAAGATTCACTGATTCTTTCTACAGAGCTAACATCACTGAAGATATTCGACCGGGCAGTTTTGTCACAAGACTGTCTGCTAAATCTTCAAGAGGCAGTGCAAGTAAGTTATTCCGCCAAATTTAATTTATTTATACACCAACTATCTGAACATTTGAACAGATGATACTAGTTGAATAAGGCACTAATATTACTGTTAATTTTTCAGGTAATCTAACTTACATGATCCCTTCTGGAGTAGCAGATGACAAGTTTGCTATAGACGAAAGGCTCGGCACCATCACTGTCAAAACTAGAATTGACAGAGAAGAGAGAGACCAATTCATTTTCCCCGTCTACGTAACTGATTCAAGCACTTTCCAATCTACAACAAATTTTGATGTTGCTACGGTCACAATAAGCGTTATGGATGTGAATGATAACCCACCAAATTTCAAAACAGGATCTTGCTATCCTTTAGTTGTTCCTGAAAACAATGATCCTGAAGTGATACACACTGTATCCGCAACTGACAAAGATATTGGAGCCAATGGAGTCATAACTTACAGTATAACATCGGGCAATAATGGGAACAAGTTCTCAATAGATTCAACTTCTGGAAAACTGACAGCAAGGACCCTTGATAGAGAAACACAATCGAAGTATCACTTGACGATTACTGCCTTTGACCACGGTTCTCCTGTAGCGTTGCAAGGTTCCTGTAACATCACAGTCATAGTTGAAGACCAGAATGATAATGATCCAGTTTTTGATACCGGTCATTACTCAGCTGCGATACCAGAAGATGCTATGATCGATACGTCAGTCATCAAAGTCAGAGCTACTGATGCAGATTTGGGTTTCAACAAAAGGATTGTGTACTCATTGGCTAATGAAAGCCAGGGTCTGTTCAGGATTGATAACAAGACTGGAATAATTTTCACAACCGGGTAAGTTTACACTCTAGCACAAGTATTATTATCAAAAAGTTATTTTACTCATTTTTTTTAATAACTTATACTTTTCTTGCAGAACTTTTGATAGAGAGAAAACAAGTGTCTATCATTTTGAAGCTGTGGCAACGGATGAGGGGCGATACATCACTCGATCACAACGAGTATCAGTGGAAGTTACAATCAATGACGTCAATGACAACAAGCCCATCTTTACAAAGTACCCTTTTAAAGAACAAGTAGCCACACTAACACCGCCAGGTCAAAGTTTGCTTCGAGTAGCAGCAATGGACAATGACATAGGAATAAACGCTGAAATATTATACGAACTTCTGGATACTTCAAATCACAAGTTTCGCATCAATCCTACAACAGGTGTACTCACGGCCACACAAAGCTTGGCAAGCGAAAACGGCAAATTGATCCACCTAAAAGTGATCGCTAAAGATAAAGGCAACCCACCCCAGAGCGCCATAGGACTTATAGAAATACGTGTTGGCGATTTCTCAGATCAAACACCTACATTAAATTTCCAAAATGCTACATACAATGTAACTATTGAAGAAAACATGGCGTATGGAAAGGACGTGCTCCAAGTTACCGCAGTTAGGAGCGACGGGCGGCGTCAGAGAATAATTTATGAAATCGGCAACGGCAATGATCAGTACGCTTTTGAAATAGACTCTAACTCAGGCGTTATAAGGGTGAATAACTCTGTGAATCTGGATTATGAGTCGTATCCAGGCCCGCGGAGGCAGCTTGTTGTAGTTGCGCGCACAGAAGGCTCGCCCGTCCTATACGGCTACTGCGACGTTATAATAAATCTGATCGATCAGAACGACCACGCTCCCAGGTTTACGCAACAACAGTACATCGCGAATGTCCTTGAAGGGAACACTAAGGGTGAATTTGTTGTACAACTCGCGGCTAAGGATGGAGATCGCGGTGTGAATGCGAGGATACTATACCACAT
Organism: Orthosia gracilis; assembly: GCA_947562075.1. Taxonomy (NCBI): domain Eukaryota; kingdom Metazoa; phylum Arthropoda; class Insecta; order Lepidoptera; family Noctuidae; genus Orthosia; species Orthosia gracilis. Next base: position 27,047,084 of record OX387266.1, read on the forward strand.
TGTCGATGGAAATCATGATAATGCATTCATTATAGAACCGGCATTCTCAGGGTCGGTGAAAACAAATATAGTCCTTGATCGTGAGATAAGGGAGACGTACAAACTAACAGTAATAGCCACTGATGAGGGCGACCCGCAGATGACGGGTACAGCGACGCTGAGGATCAACGTCGTAGACGTGAACGACAATCAGCCAACATTCCCACCACCTAATGTCATCTCTGTATCGGAAGGTACGTTTTTACTCGTTTACTCCGTATTCGCTTTCGGTTTTTAAATTGCCGTTGTTCGGCCTATCGACTTTTCGAAATAAATTGGTAGAACAAAAAGCGTACCACAGAGAGGGAGGCATTTTACATAATTTGTATTCTCGACTTGGTAACATTGCGACTTTTCGATTCCAACGCCGAGATTAAATAAAAGGGACTCCTTTAGGATCAATATTTATTGGATGGTATTACATTTTTTCCGAGTGCATGTTTTAGCGGTTCACCAACGGTCCACGGCGTTCGCGTCGTTTTTTATTCGTTTTTTATATCATTGTAAGTCGACAGAGGTTTTGTTATAGAGAATTTTTATTTTGGCGGATCGTTAAAACGGCAGTCAAACGGACCCGTCAGTATATTTTGTTTTTGTTTTTAGGAACGGAAGTTGGGACAGTGCTCACATCTGTTACTGCGAATGACGTTGATACGTATCCGGCACTGAAGTACTCGATAATACAAGGGGACAACAGTTTTTCTGTAGATAGATATAGTGGAAAGATTGTGTTGAATCGACCCCTTGACTTCGAAGCGAAGAAAATGTACGAAGTGAATATCACAGCATCGGATAGCGAACATGTTGCGAAGACGACGCTGACGATAAGAGTTACAGATGTAAACGACAACTCACCTGTCTTTGATGATATCTCGTACAACAGAATATTACCTGGTAAGTTGCAGTAGGAAATATAAGGCTTTTTTAAATTAAGTTGCAGTTTATAGTTAAATAACATTTTAGCTAGCTTAGAACCTTAATCATTAAAAAATAATATTATTACACGTTAAAAATTATGACGCAAGTCTCATTAAACCTCTTCTCAATTCCAGAAGGCACCGACACTCTTGAAATCGGCTCAGTCAGCGCCAAGGACCGCGATGATGGAGACAACGGCAAGATCACCTACTCAATTCTTCGCCCAACCAAAGGATACTACATAGATGCAGTATCTGGAAGCATTTTCGTGAACTACAGTGCACTACCACCGAATCAGAGAGATACGCAACTGGCTGTTGTAGCCACAGACCACGGCAAACCTAACAGAAGTGCTGTTGCGTCTGTTAGGATCAGTACGGGAGCATCTTCGGAGATCAAGCCTTTTATTGGACAGGATGCTTACAGGTAAATATTTTCATTTACAATATGAACAAGAGATACCTGCAATCAACCAATTAAATCTCTACAACGATAGGGTGGAGACTTCTGAACTAGACAAACTAACTATCGATTATAACTTAGATACGAGTATAGTGCTTGTTCAAGAACAATATCAAAAGACGCGTTGACGTCACAAAGTAGTACCGTTGGATGGCAAAGCACGAGCTGAAATTATGTCAGACACGTTCACTTACTGTGCTGACATTGCCATTGGTCTTGGATCTATGACCAACATACGTAGATGTAATTGATGGCTACCTAACTGAACAGCATAAAAGTTATCACCGAGCGCGTAAACGTCTTCACAAGCCTAAAAAACGTAAGGTCACCGGTGACCCTCTTTCCATTGCGATACATCCGTTTAGAGTTGTCAGGTCCCGCTACAAAGCATCGGTGGAAAAATCTTAGGGTAATTTATTGCGTAAAATAGTAGAAAAATTAGATAAAGAAGGTCCGTGGTCTCCTTTATATCATGAGTTTAAAGCCAATCGATCAGTCGACCTCGCATTTGTTCAGAACATTAAAGTAAATAATAAACACACCACCAGTATTGATGAAACAACTGAAGTTTTGCTGACAACTAACATTACTTGCATTTTTGGGAAAAAACCTGGAGCGCCTTATCTTTCCACGTTTGCTACCGGACGGACCAAAATTTCATAACAATCAATTCAGTTTCACTATTGGCAAATCTACCGTAGATGCGGCCCTCACTGTTAGGAAAATAGTTAATGCATCTGAATATATGTACGTAATTGGGCTTTTTCTTGATATTTCTGGGGCTTTTGATAACGCATGGTGGCCAAAGCTATTACTTAAATGAAAACTCGGGGCTGCTATAGAAATATATGTACTTTTCACATGTCTTACTTTTTAAATGGTTCCGCGAAACTCAAACTCGGCCATCATTCAGGTTCGCCTTTATGGAATTTAGGTTTTGATGATTTCCTCGCGATTCCGCTATCAAGCGGCTGTTCATTAACCGGTAACACGGACGAAGATCTTCTGCTCGTTCAATCATGTACTCGAGCTGGACTTGAGAACTTGGCTGACACTTGCCTACGATTAATATCTCAGTAGGGCGACCAAAACCGCTTGACCATTGCTCCGCACAAAACTTATCAACTCATTTTGAAAGGTAATCTTAAATCATGTCCTACTTTTAAATTTAATAATGTTCCCGTAAAAAGGAAGCGGTTCGTGTGTTATCTTGGTCTAGTGTTAGAGAGGAATTTTGCATTTATAGATCATATTAAAATAGTCGGTGAAAAAGCAAATAGAATTTCTATGAATTAATGAGAATATCTAAATCTACGTGGGGTCTGTCTTTTTTAACTTTAAAGACTATTTATAGGACTACTCACTTGTGTAGTATGTGCTATAGAGCGCCTGTTTGGGCTGACCACCATAGGGGCGGTACGACGTAAATTACTTCAAAGTCAGCGTTTAGCTTTGATATTCTTATACAAAGCGTATAGGACGGTTAGTACTGAGACCTTACCGGTACTTGCTGGCGTACTTCCGGTCGACCTTGAAGTGCAGCGACGTGCATGTACTATTCCGCACGAGAGAGCATGGACGCTGACTTTTCAACGCGGAGTGACTGTGACAAAATCTCTAGATCATGTAAACCACCTATTGAGGTCTGGGAAGATTTTTTATTCAAATGGCAATGTAGGTGGGATAATTCCATCATGGGCCGACACCTCCAACAATTCTTTCCTTCCGTTCGCGTGCGGCTGGCCAGAAAGTGGCTGGAGGTGGATCACTGTGTTGCCAAACTTCTCACAGGGCATGGTAACTTTAACCCTTAGCCAGGCAGTGATCACATAGCGACCACATGGATTTTTATTTTTTTGTGACGAGCCGATGTCGTATAGGAACCACAAAATGTCATTATTATTTTGTCTATGAAACGCAGTCGATTTCTGAACGAAAAAAAGTACGTGTATAGGAACATTTTTTTTGACATTTTGAATGTCAAATACAAATCTTGCCAAAAACGGTTGTTTTCTTGTGTTTGTGTTCATTATAAATGTGATTATGCCGAAAATAAATATGGTAAGTGCTATTAATGACTACTTTATGATAGTATACAAGTTTATTCATCTGTAATATTATTTTATTTATCACTGTATTTGTTTTTTTGTGAAATATTTACTCCTAAAGTTTGTGTCCCACATATAACCTCTGCCCATATAGAACAAAGAAATGTGGTCTTTAAATGGCCACTGTCCTGTAAGTTGTCTACATAATTATTAAGGGTAAATCTCCTAACAAACACTGTTTGATCATTTCAGAACCAGGAGGCGATGTCGCTACTGCAGCACAAGACAAAAACCCCAAAGGTCAAAAATTATGTGTAAGATCTGCCAAGTACCGTTGTGTGCAGCACCTTGTTTTGATGATTTTCACCAATAAACATTATTTTTCTTAGTTATAGGGTGGTTTTATTAATTTCTGGAATTCATTTACAGTGAGTAGTCTAACCCTTAAAAGCTGCGTAAATGAAATGTAGGACAGAGGCCACATACAGACCACATGTCTGTATGTGGCCTCTGGGCAGCACTGCCCGTTGCTCATGGGCAACGGGCAGTGGTCATATAGAGACCACAGGGGTTTTTTTTTTCAGGAACAGGAAAAAAAAAAAAACAAGAAATTATATTTGTTATAACCCTGTAATCTACCAAAATCAGCATTCAAAAGAAAAAAAATGGCTAGGCCTGGCTAAGGGTTAAAAGTAATTTATTTTCCTTCAAGCTCGTTGCCTCGCCTTTATGTCAGTGTTCTACATCTGACTGCGAATATGTACAATCTGCACATCATATCTTATGGGAGTGTATTCTTTGGCAGAATGAACACAATATTATGTTGAATAATGTACAGGCTGCATCAGAAGTTGTTTAATATACGGATCTTGTGGCAACTAGAAATAATTTCCGTGCGTTCAAGCGTTTTTGCCATACCTATTATTGGAATCAAATAACACAAACACACTAATACAATGTTAGGACCCATTAATATTAATCCTATTTTTTTTTATCCGTGGTACTAGGCAGCTGGGCTTATCCCAGTTGTAAACGAACCTTTGTGCATATTGGCTTTGTATGTTCTGTCTCCTGCTTGATATGAAGGGAAGTGGAAATTTATATTTTTTCCTACTCCTCCGTTATTCATATCTTATTATTTTGTTGCGGGATCCAAGAAAGTTAAATTCATTCTTCGTGACTTCGTCGACCTTCATTGCCTCGGCGCTTTTCTGGTGGTCGCCACTCTTAATTCTGGTTTTCAGGAGTTGCAGGCGTTGCAGTGGTTTGGGAATAGTGCGGAGGAATTGTCCCTAAAAAAACAACCAAATATAAACAGATAAATTAGACACTATCATTAGTTATTAAAAATCAAAACCAGCTCACGGTATATGAAAAATAGGTTATTGAAAATTCATAATTTAACTGTGCGAATGAAATAAATCTGTATGATGTTGACCTTTAAAATAACATGATCTCATTTTTAATTTCAGGATCACTGTAAACGAAGGCACCGAGAAAGGATCAACGCTGCTCCAGATCGGCGGCATCAACGACGTTCTTAAAAAGTACAATCTGGACATCCATATCACATCTGGCAACGAAGGAAACACTTTTGATGTCACCTTCGAAGGAGCTCTGATTCTTCTCAACAGACTTGACAGAGAAACACAAGATTCTTACGTACTTGGAATAGCTGCTGTTGAACAAGGGAAAATGCTAACTCATAATCAGAATAAGACCTCGATCACAGTATTTGTCACCGTAGCAGATGCTAATGATAATCCACCAGTGTTTGCTATTAATAATTTTGAACTGACTGTAAGTGAGGATGTCAAAATCGGATACACACTGACTAAATTGACTGCAACTGATGCGGATCTCTACGGAACTCCAAACGCTGCTATCGTTTATAATATCACCTCTGGCGATGATGAAAAACTGTTCTTCGTTCACCCGATAACAGGCCTTCTGACTGTCAATAAAACTCTTGACTATGATGTTGGAAAAACTGAATACAAACTTGTGATAGTTGCATGCGATCAAGGGGTGCCGTCACTATGCAATGCTGTGTTTATAAGTGTTGGCATACTCGATGAGAATGATAATGCTCCGACGTTTCCCGTCAATGAGTATTTTGAAACAATCGGTGAGAACGAAAGAGTCGGTACCTCCATTTTTACAGCCAGAGCCACAGACTTAGACAAAGGTAGATACGGTCAACTAAATTACTCAATAGTAGCCTCACCAAACAACTACAACAGAAACGATGACTCCTGGAAAATGTTTCTCATTGATTCTTCATCGGGATTAGTAAACTCTAATGTTGTATTTGATTATGAGGTAAAGAGTAAGTACGAATTTTCCATCAAAGCTTCTGACTTAGGAGGAAAAAGTACTACAGTAAAAGTTCGGATTGATATTGAAAGCAGGGACGAGTTCTATCCTCAGTTTACACAGAAGACTTATAAGTTCCGTGTACCGAAGTCAGGATCCCTTCCCGCTGGCTATGTAATTGGACAAGCTACAGCTACCGATAGAGATAAAGGTATTGATGGAAGAATAGTTTATCAGCTGTCCACATCCCATTCCTACTTCAAAATAAACCGAACGACTGGCGTTATTATTTTAAAGAAAAAAGTTGATTCTGTGCAAAACCTTTTCGGCTTAGACAAATCAATAAGTTTAGTAGTCACGGCTAGTTCTGGAAGGCAAGGCTCTTTGACAAACAAAACTGCTGTAGAAATTGGTATGAATGACGTCGCATTGGCATCGGATGCAACTCAAGTAAACGATGCTGCTGCGGTCGCAAGCGGGGGCTTATCTGATTGGGCCTTAGGGTTACTCATTGTTTTCATTTTCATTATTATTATATTTGCGGCAGCATTCCTATTCTTGCACATGAAGAATAAGAGACACAAAAAAGTCAATAAGCCTGGACTAAGTTCCGAAGGAGTCGGGGCGACGAATAGTTACGTAGACCCAAGCGCTTTTGATACTATTCCTATACGAAATACTGGTGCCGTCAATCCAGCTCAGTTTGCGCCTCCAAAATATGATGAAATCCCACCATACGGTCCTCATACAGCCAGCTCCAATTCTGGAGCAGCAACTACTTCTGAACTCTCTGGCTCCGATCAGTCAGGATCCAGTGGCCGAGGCTCTGCTGAAGATGGTGAAGATGGTGAGGACGAGGAAATAAGGATGATAAACGAAGGTCCTTTACAGAGAGAATCTGGAATACACAGACAATCTAACGGAGTTGACGATGACAATCTGTCTGATGTATCTGTACATAACACTCAAGAGTATTTAGCAAGACTGGGTATCGTTGATACTGGAACTGGTGGTGGTGCTTCGACGTCATCAAGGAGATGTTCAGAAAACGTAGGAAATAAGGACACCATGTTACATCACGCACCCATTGATTCGATGCACATATTTGACGAAGATGGTGCTCATGAAAATGATATTACCAATTTAATATACGCTAAACTTAATGAAGTCACTGGTAGTGAAAGAGCGAGTAGTGCAGATGAAGCAAGCGCAGCGGTTGATAGAGCAATGGCTCTCGGGGCTTTCTCCAGCGCTCCGGGAGACGGCAACGCCGTGCCCACCGCAGGGCCTTCAATGACTGGTAGTCTCAGTTCCATAGTTCACTCTGAAGAAGAATTAACTGGTAGCTACAATTGGGATTACTTACTTGATTGGGGACCTCAGTATCAGCCCTTAGCGCATGTATTTTCTGAAATAGCTAGACTAAAAGACGATGCGGTGTCATTGCAAAGTGGTAACAGTGGGGCTTCAAGTGCAAAGAGTAAAGGAACTTCCATATCTGGAGGGAAGAGTGTTCCACCGCCGTTGCTGACGACTGTGGCACCTAGAAGCTGTCCAGCACCATCGTTATCATGTAGGCAGCCACAGTTACTATTGCCGAGGTCACCAATAAGTCATGATGTTCCTGGCGGGTTCTCTGCAGCAGCCGCCATGTCACCTTCATTCTCGCCTTCCTTATCACCATTGGCAACGAGATCACCATCAATGTCACCATTAGTAGGACCCGGGTTGCCACCAGCACCCGCCAATAGGAAACCTCCACACTCGACTATGAGGATATGAAAATATTAGTATTGTAGTATATTCAATACTGTACATATGGACGACTGTTTTGCCTATAGTGTAGTTAGTATTATTTATTCGGCCGATCTGATCGGCTTTACTCATTTTGCGCATATTGATATTTAAAACGAACTTCCCAGATATGCTCAAAGTGATTACTAAGCGCTTATTACCGATTTTTGCGGTAAATGTATATAAATAAAAAATCGGGTGTATTTTTTAAGTGTACATACTTACTTATAATCATTGTAAAAAATATATAAAGACTGCCATTTTTTATTTTTAACAAAAAATACAGCTTTACTCTAAGCTATAAGTATTATTTTTAGGAAACGCAAATTGTACGATGCGTCAAATTGATTAATAGATCACGTGATTGTTATCGATTTGGTGAATCAATGTTACTGTAAGCTTTATTACACGGAGATGTATGTACTACTTCATATTGTAAAATTCTGTTGCAAATATAATGTAATATTAGTTTTCAGTGAATTGAACGTTGATGTTTCGTTTCTCTGTGATTTTGATGATGCCTAAAGATTCAGTTCCGTCTTTTTGCTACTTATTATCAATAACATAACCATTAACTACCTTTTCTTTTAACTATACAAATAGTTTAGCTTTACTACAATCAATAGCTGATATACAATTTCAGTACATATCAAACATTTTGAAAAATATTTTAACAATATTCAATCATTTCACTTTTGGATTTTTTATCACCACCATTTAGTTTTTCTGTTGAAAACCTTTATTGCAGTAAACAATAAATAAATAATTTTCCAAACACCATTCATGATAATGTATCAAAAATTTTGGACTGATAACTAGTATATTGAATGTAAATACTTATCTTAGATTACATGTTAATAAATTAGTCGTAGACTCCACCGACTGTATGAATATTGTTTAGGTGGAAATAAAATGGAATTTAAAAACAATTTTGTTTGTTTTATTTTTATGAATTCTGCCATGTACCCCTTATTGCCTCTGTAAAGAAACTAGTGCGTGTGCATTTGAAATATCAAAGCCTAATGTAACTAACATAACTATCCTAAAACGACCAAAATACTTTAGATCTTATTTATCCAATGAACGCAACTGTTAGAAAAAAGAGTAATGTTATAATAATTTACTAGTCTGCAAGGCTCCAATGGGACTGAGAAGTTCATACTTACAGCATGCTTTAAATATATGGACCAGAATCAACACACACATAGATGTAGTATGACTAAATCTATGATCACACATTGGGTGATTAATAGCAGGCATCGCCGTTGGCGTGGCGATTTGAAATCGTACCTGTCATATACGCCATTTGGTTTACTAACAAAAAACTTATCAAAGTTTTCTAATACAAGGTCAAATAAAATAAAGCTGAAAGAAAAGTTTTGTTTATTAAAAATGATTATTTTATATTACATTGAAATAATACGTACTAAATATTTCAGAGGTCAGTAATTTTGCAAAAAGTAGACTTGATTGGATAGAAATTAAATAGAAACTAACAATATCTAATACTAAATATTTTGTTTAAATTGACGGAAGTAATTTTATTTGACTAGTAACTATTACTAGCAGTGATGAATCATTTTTCAGCACTATGTTTTGCAAAATTACTTGTCCCTATAATAATTACATTACAGCTAAATTATGACAAAATGATAAATTATACATTATTATCACAGTTGGAACTACAACTACCAATGATATCATAATGATTACCAACTATGGTAATCTAGGTAAGGAAAATATTTTAGCAGGTTGCTTTTCAGAAATTGAAGATAGTCAAAATATATAAGTCAATCATAATCATAACACTACAATTCTCGAAGAACTACATAGACAGAACACTGACATCGAACAATAAAACAACTGATGATGACAATATTGATAACAATCGTAAGGTTCCAGCTATTCATCAACGTCCAATAGTTCTTGAAAGTGAACCGTTAAATAATAAAGAAAAGTATTCTCAAGATACATAGATATGTGATAGATAAATAGATCAAAACCATCAAATATGTTTTAAAAGAAATTGAACATTCTAGAAAACTCCAAAGCCAGAGCATAATATGGCTGTTCTTCACTTTGATGTTTTATTTGTACACAAGATTGTTTTGGTCTCTTGATTGATTAATTGTATTCATAAAAAGAATAAGTGTTCTGTTCAGTCATACTAAAATTAGCAGGAATATAAGCGTAGAAAAAAGTAACTTGTAGTGAGCATCTCTACTCAACCCATAAGGGGGAAAGCGTATGATATCTATTACAGCTATATTATATACTATTTTTATAATTATATTCATATAAAATGCTTACGAACACTGTGGCCCTATTTAAGTTATATATTTAGTTTTTATTGGTGTTAAAAGTAGGGATGGATTTTGATATCTTTAATCCCATAATTTTATTATCTGACAGAATACCTAATATTGTGGGTATTATAAAATATGATGATCAAAAACAGGCATCAGTTTATGGTTCAAAATTCTGATATTAAGATTATAAGGCAAAATTCTCAAGCGTAAAATATATTTTAGAAACTGCAATAATGACTACAAAATCCTAAGTTTCACACGCAATTATGTTTATTTTATTATCTTTTGTCTTTATTATACTGGTTACTGGTTTTTCCAAAACTCCTGTACGTTTTCCAATGCGGTTTTCTCTCATAATGCCTTTCAAAAAAAGGTAAGGCCGTCTTGTGTCAACCCTGTCTATCTAAACATGCTTATGCCTACTTATAAATGGGCTGCGGGTCTAATGATACGATACTCAACACTTTTTAGAATAATTTTAATGATACTCATTTCCTTAGTATCGGATAGGGTGCTTTATATTATAAAACTTTTTTCATGATTATTATAAAAGATTTTTTTTTATGTGACTTTTTCCATTATACATTAGCCATAGAGAATTTATATTATTCATTCGGACACATTTCTTTGCTTCATAATGTCTTCCCGTCATAATCATTTGGCATCATATTTACATACTCTTTTCATATATTCAGCTCTATGAGCCGTGAAGCCGAACAATTTAACTCATTCTACATTCTCTACTGGCTGATATAGGCCATTCCTTACTTTCCCATAGGTTGAGTACAGCTGGTCTAAAGGGTAAATGAATAAGGGTCATAATAATCACTATATTCGCTTGATGGATTTCTCCGTGTGGTTGTGTAAATGCATGTCTATGATAACCTCATCGGAGCCGATGGACTTATTACTGGGGGTCACTATACCAATGTCTACGTCAGTGTTCGGGGTCAAACCGTTGATAGGGTCCTGGAATAAGATAAAAGAGTTTTAACCAACAAAAAAGTGAGAATAAAAAGGTCACACAAGATTATAATAATTCTAGAGACGTACAAAAAGGACACTCGCTGCCTCAGTAAAGTTAGATAGTTAGAAAGTGACTCAGTTTTTAGTTAGAGCAAATATTTTAAAGTAGAAATCGTTGTCAAAATAGGATTGACTGAAGAAGTTGGTAGGTATAAACCTAGGTGTGCTTGAATGATAAAGTAATTTTGGATGGATAACTAGTATTAATAAAGGTAAGTCTATGTAATTTCATATCGAGAAGGAGTCGAAAATTTGTTAAAACTGATCAATTTCTGACTAATGTCAATCATTCGATAAATTTAAGTAATATTGCAAGAATTGTGTTGTTGTATTAGTCGTTTGGCTGACTTTGTCAAAGATAAAGAAAAAATACCGCATTAAGAGCGTCGCAAGCCATGAGTTCATTCTTGGACAAATGTTCAACCACAGCTGCTGCATAACAATCACCGAGCATGTTGTTAGTTGTCCTGATACGATCACTGGAAAAGAAACAAAAAATATTAAGCAGAGATAACTATTTTGCAAAATTTGTTTTTTGAATCATTGATGAACGATTATGAATAATTTCAAAGAAATACTGCAAGAATCACAAAGGAATTTCAAAAGATTTGCAAAAAAGCTTTGTGATTTTTTGGTATACATTATTTTCAATACCTACGTCAAATTACTAAGCGGTCTGTTTGGTAAAATATAGGGCTTCTACAATTTTTTAAACGTTGGCCTATACTATGAACACACACAGCTACATAACACTAAAAAACCTTAAAAGAAGTATAATCATACAAAGCAAACGATGAGAGAAGAAGACTGTAAGAACACTTCAGTTACTAAAATGGTGTTAATGAGATAAAATGTATGCTCACACGAGCCAATCAACAGCAAACAGTAGCGACACATCGTGGGTAGGAGCATCCACTGCAGCCAACACTACCAATAGTAACACCATAGCCGCCGACGGTACTGATGCTGAAGACACTGAAGCTGCCGTTGAAGTCAAACTGGAATTAAAAAAAAAACAGGTTAAAGTACTGCCAAATAAATAAATACATATTGCTATCAACCAGTCATAAGTCCAGATCTCGGTCGGCTTCTGAGAAAATCTAGAGTTATAAATCCAACAACACATGGTCCGACTGGGGAGAGGAAATCAAACCCAAGACTTCATGCTCAACAGTAGTTTTTTCTACCACTAGACCAACGAGGCAGTAATTATTTAACTGGGCAGTTGGTTAGGCAACATAATTTACTTTTATCTTCTCCATTCGTCATTTTAAACAGTTGCATATTGCAAATACGTATCAGGCTACGAAAAAAGGGTGAGTTTTAACGTCTTTCCAGTATGAGAATTGGCTTGTATATTGCTATTTTAGCATTTGTCTTATTTTCTACCGAAAAGAAGGAGGTTCTCAATTCGATTGTATGTTTTTGAATGTTTGTTACGCGATTGCTCCGCCAGTAATGACCAAACTTTGGCGATTTTTTTATTTAAAAACTGGTGCTTCTCATGTGGTCCCATTTAAATTTGGTCAAACTCTGACGAGTAGTTTTTAAATTATCCTTAATAATGCGTAATAAGATCATCATCATCATCATTTCAGCCGAAAGACGTCCACTGCTGGACATAGGCTTCCCCAAGGCATCGCCACATTGACCGATCCCCTGCGTCTCGCATCCAGCGCCTTCCCGCAACCTTAACCAGGTCATCGGTCCACCTAGTAGGAGGCCTTCCAACGTATCGTCTTCCGGTTCATGGTCGCCATTCCAGAACTTTTCGGCCCTATCGGCCATCCATTCTGCGAGCAATGTGCCTTGCCCACGGCCACTTAAGTTTGGCAATTCTTCGGCTATGTTGGTAACTTTGGTTCTCCTGCGGATATCCTCATTTCTGACATGATCACGCAAGGAAATGCCGAGCATAGTCCATTGCCCTTTAGGTGACTTTAAGCTTTCTGATAAGGCCCATTGTGAGCGACCACGTCTCGGTCCCATAGGTGATCACTGGCCACACACTGGTCATAAACTTTTGTCTTGAGACACTGCGGTAAATTGGACGAGAAGATACCACGCAACTTTCCGAACGCCGCCAGCCGAGTCGAATTCGACGGTTGACCTCTTTCTCGAAGTTGGACCTACCCAACTGGACCGTTTGTCCCAGGTAGACATAATCGTTTACAACTTCGAGTGTAGCGTCTCCGACCTTGATAGGAGTGGGTGCTACATGGGCATTCACCATGACCTTGGTTTTGTCCATGTTCATTTTAAGACCCACTCTTTCGGAAGCTCTACTGAGGTCATCGAGCATTGTACTGAGGCTCTCCATGGTCTCAGCCATGACCACTAAGTCGTCGGCAAACCGAAGGTGAGTGATGTACTCGCCATTTACGCGGGAGGTAATAAGATACCAAAACTAAAAAGAGAAATATAAAAAACTTTTGACGTGACAACGTCTTATAATTCGATGGAGCCGGCTGCACGCACGAAAAAACATGACTCATGCGGCGTTACCTCGCTCTGAGGCGTTCCATTTAAGGCTTGGAGTGCAAGCGAGAGCGCGGAACGAGCGACAAAGAGGCACAATCGGCCTCCGCGTTCGGCAGCGTTCGACATCTGTCTCTCTCCTACTTGAGTGAGCGATGCGTCCGCGTGGACAGCTGCTATACAATAATACATTTACATGTTTTCGTCAAGTATGAAGTGCAGTGAAAAGTGAATGTGGTGTCAATTGTTTATAGCAACGATAATTGCGGCGATAAAATGCAACCATTCCATCAGTATTTTCTTATGACGTTGTCACGTTCAACTGTCGTCAGTAAACCGACTTTACAGACAACCGATTTTTTTTTAATAAAAACCAACTCCCAAAAGAAAACACTAAAAAGCGAAAAACTACTTTCTTTCCGAAATTCGATTCAAAAACGAAAAAAATAGGTACCAAAGACAACGAATACCGAAAAGTAATTTTTTTTATTGGTTTGCAAGTAAGCTAAAAATAATCATAATATATACTGACATGGTCTTGGCAGACAAATTAAATTATAAAGGAGAATAAGAGTCATCATTACAACACATGGGATGTTTAACGAATATAAAGGCTGTATGCACAAACCTTTCTGATTGTGACTACAGGGTATTATGGTCTAAAATCCGATATAAGAAATACATCTAATTATTCCCTCATATCTATCTATCTAATCTAATATTTTTAATTGAGCAATGCTGGTATGAAACGGCTCCAACTGTAACGGTTTCGTTACAATCTTCCCGTACTTAACTTCATCTAATTTAAATTAATAACTTAAAATATTCTAATTACAAATAAAATCAACCTTAAATTCACTAATAAATACTTATAAAATAAATCTAATCCTATTTATACACATAATTAATAATATTCTAATTCTAGTAAAATCCATACAGTTAATTACCTATCAACGCAAACGAAGTTTGCGAACGAAACGAGTTGAAGTTGGTGCGAGCTGCGAGGAACTAAAGTTCTTGAACGAGGATGTCATTGCATTTTTAACCGTGAGCGAGCAGACAACTTGCACTGCACCGTCATTGTACTCACAGTTCTATCCAAACAAAATAATTGTTGTAAAATATAAGTATTCCAACAATAATTGGCATTCTTCCTTCTTATAATAAATACGGAGTTCACCCCATAGTGTTGGGTGAGTGTTCAAAATTATTATGTGTTATGTTTAGTGGTGGTATTGGTGAGTAGTTTTGTACTTTGTACCTAACGGCCAAATACTCAGCTGTCTGGTAATTAAACTGTTTTTCTTGTATTGCTTCTCATTGTAATTAGTTGTGTCACATACTGATCATCTTTTATTTTAAATCTTATTCATAAACGCACACAACTACCCACATCATATTTTTATACTAAAAATATCATCATGACTGTTACTTTTTATAATCACCTACAGCTATGTTACAACCGTATAGACATTTACCGCTTTTATAGTGGTATGCTGTCATCTAACTAGAACATTTTTATTGTTATAAAATTTTACTAAACAGTAAACAAAGTTGATGTGCGTTAGAATGGCGGAACCACTCTTTCTATTATTAGTGTTTCGATAAAAATATAATTTTAACAACTATTTTCTGCCTTAAAACTACAAGCACTAATTAGTGCTAATTTGTAACAATTAGTGCTAAATATTTATTGTCATCTCCTTTCATGTACATATTATTATCACTGTTTGACTGCCTCATCATAGATCACTATTTTATGCTGTTAGTTACCATTGCGCTTTTGCTTTGAGGGTGAGATGTCGCAGTCAAACAGGGAATGTGGATTTTTCTTGAGTTGTCTGGGAATGAATTCCAGGGTTCCTATTCCGGCGTCAGTTCAGCTTCACGCTACTACCTAGCGCGTGTGTTGGCCTACCCCAACGCACGGTTAGCTGCCTACTCCGTGTCGCCGAGCTACGGGTCTACCTACCACCTACTCTGCACCACCGCTTCCCGGGACCTACCCCCGAGTGGAAATTTTACTGCACATCGCCGGACGCCTCTAACGCTAAGGCCAGTGGTACACTATCTTGTGGCTACGCAACGTACTTCGGACCGCGAGTGACAACCCCGACCCTGAGGTCTAATAAAATTTGTTAACCTTCTGTTGGTTTTTTTCCTACTACCCTCGAGCTACCTGGTGGGGAGGTAATCCAGTAAGAAGCGCTACACAACGATTTTCATGAAATTTAGTATGCCAGGGGTTTTGGTAGCGATAAACCAATCTAGCTAGGTTTCATTTTCAGAAAACATCGCTTTCTCTATTTTCACCCGAACAGAGCTCGTTCGCCCAGGTACTGTTATTTAATTATGATAAGGATTATATCGTAGATAATATATACTCGTACTTAGATACATCGCAAATAGGTTGACTAGCTAAATCACGTACCCGTGATGTAAAATAATAAAATGTAGGCAACCATAGATTCAATCAGCTTTTTAAAAAGGCATCCTAATACGGTTGGATTAGGAATAAAGTTATCTTTCATTTTATATGTAATTCGATTAAGTAACTGATGATCGTTTTTCGATAACGCTTACTCACCCGTTTATACATGGCAACTTCATAGTTGCGCAGATGGGAAGATAGGCAACTTTTATTTGTTCAGCTCCTTGGGATATATTCTTTTGGCTACTGCTCAATTTTCATAAATAACCAATCGAGGAAGTTCGCGGACAGCATCAGTACGCGGTATCAAATATTATAATAGATTATCCCTATTTGCGATGTATCAATGTATATATTATGGAACGCCCCCTCATTGCATAATATTGTTCAGCATAACGTTTTCGCATAACTTTTATTAGAATAATAATACTTTGTCATAATGTAAAAGTTAGCATAACTGTTATTTGGTCTAATTTGTTTTGGCATAATTTGGAGTAACTGCATGCATTTTTAAAGCAAAATATTTTTTGAAGCTGAAAAATAAAAAAAAATAGATTTTATGTACTTACATTATATATTATTATTTAGGAATTACTCTATTGGATTAGGTTAAGGTGCGGCGGTGTAAAGAGAGCAGTTGCGGCCTAGCTGCATCGGCCGCGACTTTTGAGTTGTAGGTCGTGGGTTCAAACTTAGGCAGGCACTTTTTTTGCGTAAATATTTATCACCACTGTTTTCTAAACGGTGAAGGAAAACATCGTGAGGAAACCGACATGTCCTAAAACCAAAAGTTCGAATACATGTGACATCCACCAACCCACACTGAGCCCACTTGGTGGATTACCCATCCCCTCTCATAGAGAACAGGCCTGTGTCCCAGCAGTGGGAAGATTAAAAAGGCTGATGATGAAGGTGCGCCCGCTGCAATATAATGTAAATATCTTATAATGTGTAAATATCATTATGAGTAATTAACATTATGCTTTAAAAAATTATGCTTCTTTATTATTTTGCCAACAGTTTAGATGGAAATAAACAATAAGGCAAAATATTTATGCACAATAATATTATGCGTAATGATCATTATGCTGAATTTCGTTATGCCAATTTAAATTATTATGCTTATCATTAGTATACCATATATTTATCTATTTATCCTTATCATCATTAAATAACAGATGAGGTTATATCTTTTACCGGATCTTGCACTATTATTATGTAGGGACAGAGTCATAGTCAGGTATCTAATCAGGTTCTTTAGAAGTACTTTTAGGACCTCTTTCATCATCAACTAATTTGTTTGTGACTTTGGATTTTGCCGCTATTTTTACCGATGAATAGTTTTGTTACCTTATTTATGCAGGTTTTTCTACGTTACGTACCTGCCTATTAAACCTTCAGTGATAAAATGATGATTATTATTTTCAAAAGATAGCCGGATTCGACAACTCAAGCATTGCAATATATTCAGCATTAGATACAATAATTTTGATTCCGTTTAAAATATTCTCCAAAGATTTGATTCCAAATGATTGAGATCGATTCCTGGCTAGGAATATTGATTTTTCAAACATCCAATGATGCGGTTTTAGTTTTCATTAAAATCGGCTTCGTGACTTCTTTGAGTGTTTTTCGCTATTCCTCATAGTTTTGGATTTGGCTATCCACGCACACTTGAAAAAATCAACCTGTATAAATATGTTATCAAAATTCCTCATGTAAGTAAAAAACAGAGCAAAAAAAAAACAAAGTCACGTGAAAAGTTATCGATGATCGACAAGGTAATACTTACAAAATAGTAGCCAGCTGAGCAAAGCCAAGATGAATATTATTCATCTGACATACAAAGACACTGGCAACAGACAGGAACAAAGCGGTACCATCCATGTTGATGTTACAACCAATAGGAAGCACGAAGCGCGTGATGCGAGGGTCGATCTGTAAGGGACCTTCCATCGCTCTGAACGTTACTGGAAGAGCCGCTGCACTGGAATAAAAGATAATTGTTTTGGTGAGAATTTTTGCATGAGAGACTAATTATAGATTTTTGCTTATCTGCTGTAGGTATCATATATGTCCTCCTGACCGAATTTTCATCCTGGTAGTCAATCCCAGCGGAGACTGTAGCCATTGGCGAGGGAGATACTTAAAATATAATAGAAACACAGTGCACTCTCTCTTCCATCACTCTCATAGCATGATGAGACGGCAATTCGAAACCGGAGAGAGATCAAAGTCCTACCATGAGCTTTTAGAGTAAGATTATTGCCATTATGCGTAAGGGCCAGAAGTACTTGCACTTGCATACATCTGTTCCTTAAGCACAATGACTAAGTGCAGGTAGTGATCCAGGCAGTACCAGATAATTTGACGTTAGATTTACAGGAATGAAATAGATCGGTTACGACTCTTTTTAATATAATAAATATTTTGAGAGCAATTTTATTTAAAAGCATTTGGGTTTCTCATGAATAAGTATTATGCAAAAACGTTAAAACAACTTTGTTATCGACGGAACTAAGTTCTAGTGTTTTGTTTGGCAATAATATTGATTAGATATTAACGTGATTGAAGTTTAAGTATAAAAACTCGTGAAGTATTATTTGGTGAAACCCACTACAAAGATCGACCCCAAGTTATTGATAAAACCATAGAAAACTAAAAATAGTCTTCACATTGCGTGCTTCAGACTTATTAGCAATAGGGAACTGCAAAATTATTTCCTACTGCCATTTACTACAGTTTACGTAACCTTGTTGAAGGTTTTATAAAACTTAAGTCTCATTTATATTCTAAGCCTTGATCGCTTGATGCCACATTATTATGAAGCACGCAGGAAAACAAATCGATAGTATTGACGTCTATTGCCTGCTTTCTTACGTAATTCAATGAATTGAAGGCATGCAAGTCAATCATCTTATGTAATAGTTACTGAACTATATTGATGTGTATATTGCGTTGATTGACTGTTTATTAGGGCCAATCAAAAGTAATGGACGTTCATTCATGGAATTATTGAGAAGTTGTGCCTAAAAGTAAGTAGGTATAGAGAATGGTTAGTATGAATTTGATGTTGCCGTACATGAATACTGGGTTAAAGATAAGTAACTGTGACCGAGCTATGCTCAGGTGAAAATAGAGAAAAAATGTTCCCATGTACGAGACCTAGTCTCATACATGGGAACATTAAATAAAAATTATAGGCCTAAATATATAGATCGATTTATAGCCCCAAAAAACCCTACATTACAAATTTTATCGAAATGGTTAGAGCCGTTTTCGAGAACGTGATTACAAATTTACATAGATACAAATATTGCTTATGCTATAAAATTGTATTTTCCATTGACACAAAAGAAAAAGTAAAATTGTTGCTACGAGTATTTATTTTCCAATAGCTAATAGAATAGATAATGGTATGGTTTTCTAGTAACTTTTGTTGATAGGTTTGATAAGTTTTATTTCAATATTTCGTTTACTCCCGAAACTCGTCTATGTAGATGCCAAATCAAAAGTCAATCTGGCAACAAATGGCAGCTCCATCCAAGATTCTAACACAATGAGTTTTTGTTGACTCATCTCGCTTAGATTACGGATTTCAAAATATTTTTAATTATATATCAAGCTCTGAAAGAGCTCAAAGAGTTTTACTGTCCAATATTGACGGTAAAATTTATCTTTCTTTCGCATTCATTCAAAATCATTTACAAAATTTACTCCTATACAAGTTTCTGCCAGCGTCTTTGCACATGTGAAAGTCAGAAATTATCCCAAGGTTAAAAGTATTCTATGACCTTCTCCATGTTATAAGATAGATAATATCTCTATACCAAAATTCATAAAAATTAATGTCATTGGCATCTCTGTTCTTTACATTTTAAGCCTAAACTTAAAATGTAAAAAACAGAGTTGTTTTAGTATTTATTTTATTGATATGAATAATATCTTCAAAACTTACGTGGAAGCAGTAGCACTAGCCGTAAGCATAGCGTGTGATAATCCCCAGTAGAACTTGTAGGGGTTCCGTCGTAGAAATAGGAAGTAAATGAGTTGCATCACTATTAGCTGGTAGAAGAACACGCCAACGGCCACCGTGGCTATGAACCAGGCCAGTTGGGACATCACGGACGCTGGAATCAGGAGAAGTATGAAATTTTAAAGTCCATCATGAACTTGAAAATCGGTGCTTTGTGTGGACGTGGTGGATAATTGGACGAAGGGTTTTACGGATTTATATTATTTACTATCTTTTACCCGCGGCTTCGCTCGCAGTGAAGCCATTTTTTTTTATAAAAAGTATCCTATGTGACTTTTAATACCTCCAAAAATATATGTACAAAGTTTCATGATGATCAGTTCTGTAGTTTTTGCGTGAAAGCGTAACAAACATACTTACATTCACATTTATATTATTAGTATGATAAATTGCCCACTTAGCTTATATCGTCGCTATTTTGATGCTAGGTTAAGTTGACTGTGATATTTTTTTAAATGTTTATGGGATATTTTTAATAGTTTTAGTTAACTAAATCAGTAATTAGGTTCCCGGTGTAAAGAAATATTTTAATTTTCAAATTCTATCAGTTCTTAACGCTTCTTGAGGGAAAATGAAAACGATCTATTCAAATCTATACTAATTTTACAAAGCTGAAGAGTTTGTTTCTTTGTTTGTTTGAACGCGCTAATCTCAGGAACTAATGGTTGGACTTGAAAAATTCTTTTCGTGCTGGATAGCCCATTTATCGAGGAAGGTTATGGGCTATATAACATCACGCTACGATCAATAGGAGCGGACGGATAAATGAAAAATGTAGCAAAAACGGGAAAAAAAAATCTTTTTTGAAAGTTTCCGTTGCGTGCGCTGCGTAAATGGTTTAGATGGTAGTTAGGTAGCCAGTTGACGGGAGCGAAGCCGCGTGGGACAGCTAGTAAAATATAAAAATACCCGCCATTGGACAACTTTTACTTTTACTTATACTTAAAAGTCAGAGAAATATAAAGTTGAACTCACCCACGTCATTCACACCTAGAATCTTCCCAGCAATGACACTGCTGACCCCCACGGGAGTGAACCACATGACCCCCGTCACCATCTTCATGATCACCTCGAAGATAGCTTGGAAGAAGTCAATCACTACCTGGCCCTTAGCGCCCAAGGTTCCAAGGAGACTGCCAAAAACGAGGCAGAAAAATACTAAGCCCAAAGTATTGGTGCCAGACCTAAAAACAAGCAATAATAAAAAATAAGGCAAAAAAATATTTTATCACACTTTCCAAATGTACTGCATAAGTATATAGTTAATAGTATTAAGACATGTATGTAACTAGGTTTATGATAAAATGGGGCTGACATAACCTGTTGTTGGTTTCAAGTCCCTAAAAGATTAAGAAGAAAAAAATAGAAACGTATTGTTTAAAACCTTTCTTTAAATTGACTAGCTTTGACTTTTTCAGATATCGGATTTCGTTTCTGTAGTTGTTTTGATTGTGAACAAATATATACTGAAGTCAATATACCATAACATTTATGATTACAGTTTAGTTTCAATTTGCATACAGATATAGAACAATCATAATAATTATTATCAAAAAGTGATCCTTATCTGGTAAAGTTATGACTTCATAAAATCATCACAATAATTAATTATAAGACTCTTACCTATAAGCCACAACACGAACCATAGCTGGCACAGTGTCATTATCGCTGATATTCTTCCCAAAAATAATTGGAGGTTGAGTATACACTGTGTGTGCTTGCTGGAAAGCGGCCTGTACAATGTTGTCCGGAAATATATTTCTGTAAACAATCATATTAATTGGTTTACTTTGGCCAAAATATTGGTCATTAGCTTAAAAGGATTCATTAAACTTTTGCTCAGTAACGAGTATCAGGGGCATGTTATTATATTTTCATGAATTAAGGTTGCGTGTTTCCACCGACTTAATTCCCTCCCAAGGCTTGTATGTTATAATGACTCCGTATCAAAATATCGTATACGCAAATGGACCTATGAGCAGAACGACATATTCTCAAAATGACCTAATCGCAAATTTTCGTATTAGCAGAATGAACTAATATCAAAATACAGTTCAGTATCTTTTGAAAATACTTCCGATCTGATGAATAATTGTTCGATGGAGCAGAAAACTGTAGTTACTGTGTGGGCTCACACTCGAGTGTGGAAACCACGCCGCCTGGACATTTTCCCAGCCTTGGCTGTGCAGCCCCGTGACCGCTTCACGCCAGTCGGTACTCTCTTCCGGCCGTGGTCGAAACGGAAAGCACGTGGGACGCAGTCGCCCCTTTCTGCGAGGAAGTGATGGTCATAAAGGAAGCGGCAAAAAGGGAGCGAGAGGATATAATCTCCCTCCCTATCCATAGCAGACCGCCTGACACAAGGTGTAACCCGCGGGATAAACTTGGGGAGTTTGGCGCTTCAACTGACCGTGCAAAAAAAATAAACAAAACATTATTACAACATTTGGATTTCGCTTTGTTTTTTTTTTATTTTATTTTAAAATTAACAGTCTCAACAATTTTTTTGTAAACTATTATATATAATTCTATAAAATTCTCATATAATGGTGTGGCATGACTGTACCATTCTCATTCTTTTGTTTTAGGATTTTTGCTACTGGATCATTTTGAGAATAGGGCGATCTGTTCATGTCGTTTTGCGAATAGGACATTTTGATACGGACTCTATATAATTATATATTATACGGGTTCAAAAGAAATATGTCAAGACAATGAGCTGCAATGCCATCCTATTTTACAAGATCGTGCTTAAACTACACATATAGAAGCTCCTGCTTAGCAATTTTTGTAAGTCGTAGCATGTTTTTAAGAGCCTATTTAGATTAGCAAACAAATATAGTAACTATCTTTAGTTATCATATTTGTTTTATTTTAATCAACTTTCTTGTTTGTATTACGTGTTTGTTTGAAAAACATTGTTTCGTTCTTTATCGTTTCATTCACTATAAAGTAAATAAGAAAAATACCTTCTGAAAAGGTAGAAACAAAGAACTAATAATTATAAACATGTACCTCCCAATATCCAAGATACTGTCCAAAATACTGTGCTCCCTCTTTTCTCCTACATAGGACCCAAACTGCTTGATCTCTGGTACTCCAGGATGAAACATCATCGCCAGTAACAGTCCTAAGAACGCGTTAAACATCGAAGTCAAGATGAAGTACAGTAAGGTTCTCACTGCTATCTTTCCACTCATCTTTGCATTCAAACTTGCTGAACCAGCGATCAGGCTGGCGATAATCAAAGGCAGGATCATCAGTTTAAGGAGCCTCATGAAGAGCTCTCCAGGATAGGATATTATTATTAATGCGTCAGGGCCTAAGTGGTATGGGCGAAGACCGAGACCTAGAAAAAGAACACAGTCAGTTTTAATGGAGACATGATTTGGAATGGTTCGATTCCCAGTTGGAACAATTATGTTGAGACAAAGGACTCTCCAATCGGATGCCATTCATCTCAATTTTCGACAACTATCACAGCCACCCTGCGATGATCGTCTCTGGGACAATCAACCACCCTGAAAGTATCACAACAAAAGCAAGAAGATGTCTACCCAAACGGTTAAAATAGCCTCTCACTTGCTAATTTAGGCTGCTTATTCTTTGAGCAATGTTTTCAATTTTGGTTTTCTGCCGGATCACCTCGTTCAGGATAAAATTCCTCAGAAAGACTAAAACATTGCTGTTCCTAAGTTTAGCTTGGTCCCAAAATGCATGATCATGTTCAAAATACACTGATCAGCATGAAAAGCTCCTAATATGTGTTACCAGCCACAATTTGAAGTACAAAGCCTCTAATAAGCTTACTAACTGGAACAAGGCACTAAAGGATAGCAACCTATCTGAATGATTGACATCAGCACTCAAAGAGATTAGAAGATTCTATGTATGCCTTGTATTTTCTGGTAAATTTTCTATCACTTAAGGAAATTATTCGTGTTGCTTGGTAGAAGCTTTAAGAAGTTATCGACAAGAAATAAATAGAAAATTTTCTATAGACATTTGTACGTTCACGTGGTATATATTTCCTTTGTTTTCGTATGCAATTCATTCAGTCACTTATGAGTGATTAGGAGCATAATTATTCTAAATAAGAAACTAAACGATTCTACACTGTTAGAGAAACCACTGGGTTCAATAATAATATTTTATAGAAAGTAAATTAAATAAGTCATTCTAGTTCGCATAGCTGAAGCTGGCAAATTAGTAGTACGAAGCCCCAATAAAATCCACTCGTTGATTTACATTCACAGTATTACTTTCTTTAAAATACCATACGCGAAAACACCAAAAAATCATACAAAGAAAAAAATTCAACTCACCAAGACCAATTCCGGTGATGACTCCAACCAAGGTTACCACGAGCATCACATTGTCGACCAGAATCTTCCGGACCCCAGTCCGTTCGACTGGAGCTGACCGGTCCTCAGTCGTCTTCGGCCCCCGATCACCAGGGCCCATCTTCGCGAACAAATATTCTGAAAATCGTTCACCTTTCTCCATTACAGGTGAAATAGGACTTTTCAGCCCAGATCCTTGGGACCTGGTTTATATAGTAATACTGTTTTCACTTTTCCCACTTCTTTTAATTAATTACTTGTTGTTTTAATTTATCAAACGTCAGTATTTAGTTTGTTTATTTCATGGTTCTCAAGCGTGAGTACTACATTAATTAAATGTGACCCGAATTTTAAACACGTAACAGATAATTATTTGAGTATTTGTTTAGGACGTTTTATATATTATTTTTATTTGTTTTTGAGGACGAATTGCACCGCATGGGAGTATATTTTGGTGCGAGGTCCCCTAAGTCGGGTGGTACACTAACCCACAGTATTTCAGTTGGCGCTCACTACCCAATATCTACTAAAGCTTTATCATCGTTCGCATCAAACTGATCGACTACCATTGGTCGTTTTTCTCTACGCTCTACTCGATCAAAATCTTTACAGGCAGAAATGGATGTTTGCGGTGAATAAGTGTCGTGTCGGCGGAATTGACGCAAGAAGCCATGTTGACGATTGCGCGCGCAGCCATCGATTGCACTTCCATTCACTTTATATTACATTCACAGTTATATTAAGTTTCTATTAATAGATTATTAAATTGTGGGCATTATCTTTTACTAAGGTATTGTGGGCATTTGTTATATAATTATCTATAATGGGCTAAAAGAAAAGGAGTGGGACACATGCGCAGTGCGACCTCTATGTCAACATGCGCGACCTTATTTCAGTTGAGCGATTTTCTTTTGTTTGACGGTAAATGCACTTCCGAAATGCACTTTACGCTTGCATGTACAACCTTAGCAATACCGAAATGTTACTCTTATCACAATCTAATGCATTAAAATAATCCGCTGATTCTTAAGCATACATCAAATTGATAAGACAGATTGTCTGTTATCAGGCAACAATATTTTTGTGCTATTTGGAAAGGTGACACGTGAGAAGACTTAACAGATTAATTTTAGAAAAAAAGAACTGATAATTTTTGTTTTTAAATTTTTAGTAAACATAATAAGATTGTTTATTTGTTGTTTAGTCATTATATTTTTTGGTAAATAGGTTTACTTTTTTTTTGTAAATCTTATTTTGCTGTAATGAGACTGTAAAGAACACTAGAGACTCCGTAGACTCAAAGATTGTTCGATTTATTTTATTTTCATTCTTATTTTGATCAACGTTTTTTGCTATGTACCACTGGGTACCACAGGCACTTTGTTGGCAGACACAGTTGTCCTCTCATAAAACACTGTAATATGAAAATACTTGCTATCAGGGTGAGTTTTTAAGTGGGCGCGGATTGCCAAATCTGAAACTATGAGGACTAGCGGAAAACACTCAAACGAGTCACGAATAAGCCTAATTTTGTTGAAAATTAAAGCTAAATCATTGAATTTTTGAAAAATCTATATTTTAGCTATTGAAGTAATAATGTGCTAATGATTTTAACTAGGAATCGAACCCGTTGATTTTGAAAAAAAAACACATCCTGTATCATACATCATTCGGTAGTATCGCTAATAAGGGTAGTAATAGCATACGGTAAACTCAAGGAAAAGGCTCATTTTGAACAAAATATTTTGTTTTGTATGAAATCTACGAAGTATACGTATCATGCAATTGATGACATGAAAAAGTCTTTGGAGACTCTACGAGCTCCTCAGAATGGATACCATAGTAGTGTCATATATATTCATATCATTGTCATTCGATAAGCGATGGCAATGGTCTAAATGCCATCAAGTAACATTACGGTAACGCTTGGCAATGGCTCTGTGGTACTTTCAATAATAGAATTTCACTAGTCTAGCGTCAAATTATTGTAATTTAATTCATCCAAGCAGCTTTTTACAAGCTTTATATCTCCTTGGTTTCGTTTGTGTCCGGCAACTAGTAATATGTTTTTTATACACTTATTGGCAGCCGATTAAGCTGAAACTTGGCGTACTAACGTAACTTTGGAAACATTGAAATAATATAGTGCTATGTAGCTGGTCTCTTATTGGAGCCGTAACGTGGCAATAGCAACTCCTCATCCAGATAAGATTGTGAGAGTGTTTGGGCTCATTGGACGTGTACTGAAAAGTGATATTACATCAAGCAACTTTCTGTTTAAAAAGCTTGTTTTGAAAAGAATTTTTACTTAATTGAATCTAGACTCAATCTCGTCATAAATATAAAAGATACCTTCGATGGAATTTACTTAGATGACGCTCTAAGGAGATTTTTGACGGGACCAAGGAATCGACGAAAAATAAATTGAGAGAAGCAAATTGTGTTGCTGTCCCAAACAGATTGGGATAAAAACAGGAGGAGGATGACGGAGAATATACCTGATAATAATTAATTTCTAAACTCATTCATCGATTTGGTGAACTTGTATATTATGGCAGTATTTTAACAAAAACATTCTTAAAAATAGTTTTTAGTAATATTGATGTACTTAATCAAAACACAAATATTAATTAAGAGAGATTTAAATCCTTGTTAAATCCAACAGGAACTAAAAAAAGACTACGATTCAGGACAGTTTCAGATTCTGTTCAACACTACATGTAAGACTTGAATCAGCATTTGTGTTGTTTCGAAATACAGGTAGATAATATAGATTTTACCAGCGGCTTTACCCCTATGGAAGTCAAAATTATCCCATGGGATTGTACTACCTGGATATATACTTTGTCTTATACAAACACAAACCATGGTCTATCTGTGTTCCAAATTTCATGCAAATCCATTGAGCCCTTGAGTTGGGATTTTTTAAGGAGCATCTAAATATACACTTTCATATTTCTAATAAAATAAATCTAACATCGAAAATATTTCCAAAGAAATCGTCAGGTTGTCAAAGGAAAACCAATAGAATAAAAATAGCCAGTAAGAAAAAGATAGCCAGCATTTTTGAGTTTTTATCTGTTTGTCTGTTTAGTTGTGCACGCATCACGTAAAATGTACGAAACTAAGGTCACAAATAAAAAAAAAATAATTGCGTCTTGAAGTATTACTTAGTTTAAATTTCATGTATTCAATCGATTCACCCTATCAAAAGTTAGATGAATTTAAAGTGTTCAAGAAGTAAAATATCACAACACACGCAATTCAGATACTCGGACAGTCGAACTCCATATTCGATAGATGACGTTGTGCATTTAACGTAATTTTCTGAATGGCGGTGGCAGGAGGAACATAGAAAAAAAATAGGTAGGGTAGGTAGTGAGGTAAGCAGGTCTAGGTAGGTAGGATGGTTAGGTAGGTAAGTAGGGTAGGGTAAGCACTTTAGCAGCGTTGAGAGCGAAGCCGCGGGCACAGCTACATTCATAATTTGTAAAACCAAACTCAAAAAGCGTAGCATTAAAAAACTAATAATCACCTCTGAATGGCTTACGAGTATTAGCCATTTAGCTTATTATTTCTGATGATTTAGACATTCAATAAGTTCTGCTCAGAAGCAGCCATAGTATAAAAAACAAGAATAATTTTATATCAGCTTATAGAAGTAATGTATTTTTAGCTGCTTTTAAAAAATCACTAGAGTTCTCACACATCACAATTATCTCAGCTAAAGATAAATATTTTGATATCCAACCAAAACAAGAAAATGGGTTACGACTATTCGAACCTGCGACTTTGTCGATACTAAGAGACCGACGTGTTAACAAGCCATTTGAAGCTTGAACTTGAATAAACATTGAACAAATTGAATATCACTTTAAAACGATAAATTGAATGGCACATGCAATGAATATCGAACTTAATATATAGAAAATACAACGAAGTTTGTTGAGTGTTTCCTTCCAAAAGATATTATTATAATAGTCCCGAATACGTTTTATCCAGTCACACATTCCTCTCGAGCGTCCTATGGACCAACGAAAAATTTCCCTAATTCTTTTTCTGCTTCCTCTTTCTTATTTTAGGTAAATTCCATAATTATTTTAAATAAACTATATGTTTAAAGTAACAAAAAAAATGCTTGCTTGTTCTCACGCAGGTAAAAAAGTTTCTTACCACTCGTGAAAAAGCTTGAAGAAACACTTTTGGCAGGCGGTGGAACAACCACCAGCGGATTTTATAGTTAAGAACAATATTCGGCTGGTTAAAAAGATTACATAATTATGAATAAATATTCAATATACATTTTTGAATTCGCTTCAATTTTATTATTATAATATCATCCTCATCTTCCTGCCCTTGTCTGATGTTACCCGTGGTCGGTGCTACACATTTTCTGCTTGCATACAGTCTTTTCAATGGTCAAGCCATCACTGACTTCCTTTTCTTTTATATCACACAGTCCATCGGTTTTTCTTTGGCCTTCTTCCCCTCTTTCTTCATCCTTTTATGAGAAGCAAAATATACCTCAAAAACGATGGCTGGATGTAGAATTCGCTCTGTATAATTCGATTTGAATATAAATATATAGAAGCTCCAGTCAGACGGAAAACAGATTTCACACATGAACGCTAACTATTGCCGAGAGAAAATTAAATTAATAATATTTTTTTTTAACTTACACAACGGCCGTGGTAATTAAAACAAAAAAATACCTATACATAATTTTATAACAAAGTGATTGTTTCCAATATCATCGATCTTTTGCAAGTATGTTTTCTATAAATAAACATTCATAGTCAAAACATGAGGCATTTTACGTGTACCTATTGAATTATCAGAAGGTCGGTCAGTCAATTAAAACTAATCCCGTTCCAGAGTTTGTATTTCTATGGAGAAGAAATGGCGAAACTACAATAAACTCAGAGATGAGTAGGAGGAAACACTGCTGACTAATCCTACTACTAAAGTAAATTTTGTTTAAGATGATACCTGTATAAGTGAAAAATCTCCATAGCTGGAACTCATACTGCTGAGGTCCTGACACTTTAGTACACATTTACCTTTGTTAGTGGGACAAAACAAATCTCTATATCTGGGCTTAGTTCTTTCAATTTTATCGTTATAATCTGGTTATAATTGAGACATCGAATGGTTTTTACCTTTTTTACTGAGATTATATTTTAAAGAATGCATTTGCTAAATGTTTCTTTGGATAATTTTTAGTATTGACTTCTGTAACTAAGATAACGTCAATTTATTACCTCTCTAACTCGAATTTTATTGCAGATAAATTTAATTTTTGTGTACTATGTAATTCTTAGTCTAATCGCAAATCCCACACTTGGCTAATTTTGTCCAATTTCAGGTTAGTTTTGCTATCGTCTGGATGTATAAAAAACCCGAAACGAAGGCTTCAGTCTTTATCAATGTACGTATTCTAATTAGAATAAAAGTCGCCTCCAATTCGGCACTACGTCTTTTTATTTTCATCCTCAGTAAAAATCCTGAGTTAAGTTTAGTACCTAGTAGTAAGGTTTCTCACGCTCCGAAACCAAAAGTGGTGCAGCCGGCATGATTTCCGTATTTTTCGCGCTTTTCCGTCGTCGAAATCGATTATAAAAAATAGGCGTAAATCTACGAAAGCAGAGGAAATCCTTCGAGTTTAAGAAATATTCTTTTGAATCGCATGTGTGTAGAAATCGTCGTATGTATGGGCGTCGCGGGAGATTGGTGAGTAAATCTTTTCGCCAATCCTATGTTTCCCTAATCCTCCTATATTTTTCATAAGTTTTAAATGTTATTTTTGAGATCAAAACTTGCTTATTATAAAAATGTTTAGTGATTATTTAGTCTTACTTGATTACTCTGTATGAAATTATATGGTCTTATCTCTATTCAATTCTAAGAACATAAAAAATAGAGTAGTGTTAATATTAGAAAGAACACATTTATTTTGGGTTAAGTATAATTTTCTAATATTGATTGATTGAATTGAGTAAAATAAACTGCATTAACTAAAAAGTAGGTATCAATGAAAAGTAGTAACTTTTAAGGATTGCACTTGAAGAAGTCAACTTCTTAGATCAATATAATATTCAAGGTAATAGTCAAAATTCGGAATCAAGTTCAAGGTCATCGACTTAATCAATGAGGAACAAACCCCTTTTTAGTCTAAATTTAATTTAAATAATCCATGTAATACTGTAGAGGCTTTCCACATAGGACAAGCAACCTGTTCGGCCGCTGACACCTAATACTGGCGACTTATAAGTTTGGAAGGAAATCGAATACAGAATATTTGAAATAGATCGAACGCGTGTAGTTTTTGTTTAGCGAGGACTTCTGTAAAAACCGCCCGAGGGCAGGCACGTTGTTGAGTCAATATAAGTTAAAAGTAATTTCTGCTTATTATTAGTTTCCCTGAGTTACCCCTTCACATATTGGTGGAGGCGCCGGGTAATGAAAATCCGGGTAAATAAATAAAAGTCTAAGAAAAATACGAAAAAACATATTTTCGCGTGTGCACGGCGAGAACAGTGCGCGAAGCCCTATCAACAAGTGTACGTCGCGTCGTTACGAGGAACGAAAGTCCTGTCGGCGAGAACCCCAGCCGACGAGCAGACGTAGAGAAAATAAAGATAAGTGGTCTATTTTAAATAAAAATGGCACAGCCGGTTTTTACCGGGACCGGAACAAAGTCCAGTTTCGAGGATTTCCTCTTGCAGTTCAAGGTTATCGCCGCTATAAATAAATGGCAAGAACAGGACTTAGGGCTCATTTTGGGAGCGTACCTGGACGGCCCGGCACTCGCTTATTTTAAATTCATCTATAAAGACGGTCTTTCATTCAAAGAAATTTGCGATGGCCTCAAAAAGGAATTTTCGATGGGGATAGATTTTGTCGAAAAATTTTACAACGCACGACAAGACAGACAAGAGGAAGTAGATGCCTTTTTCTTTAGACTGTCGGAGTACGCTCAGCAAGCAGGCATAACCGATGAAAAAATTTTCATTAAAATGTTTTTAAAAGGAGTAAATAACTACTACAAATATAAATTAGGTACGAAACTATACAGCTCCAGGACAGAGCTGCATGACACACTAGTACAAATGAAAGAGATATTTGGTGGTGCGCCAAGTGAACGGATGAATTTGCCGGTGCAGCCTCCGCGCGTGCGTTTCGAAACGCCGTCTTCTAACAACCAAAGGTCCCCTATCTCTGGGAGACCAGCAAGCCCTGGTCCAACCACGTCCAGCGCGACTCCGCATCGGGAAGGCGATGGCGAATCCTTTCACACGCCGAGGTACGATTTTCGCCCAAGGCAGCGCTTCGAGAACAGAACTAACCGCTTTCGTATTGCCCCTAGATATAGAAGCCCACTACCAACCGATCACCCAAACGAACCAGGACACAGTCAATAAAGATGGATGAGGAGTTGCGGGCTGTGTCCATGAAAGAGCAATTCCCGATTGAAAACAATAAACACGGTGATCAAACTCCATTTATTAAAATTAGTATAGGTAACCGATCGTATGACGCATTAGTTGATACAGGTGCTTCCATCTCTTGCATCGCCGAAGAATTAGTTGTGCTGCTAGGTTTGAAGCAAACCAGTCATGACGCGACACATTTTGTGAAATCCATTTCGGGTTCTTTTCTAACGATTATGGGCAAAACAAGAATCAACTTCATCGTGGATTCGTGTGTTTTAACGAATGACTTTTTTGTGATGAAAGACATTAACCAAAGTCTAATATTAGGCCAAGAATTTTTATATAAAAACGGGGCCATCATTGACTATAATAAGAAATGTGTATTTTTTAAAGGAAAATTTTCTGCTAAGTTTTGTAAATACTCTGAACAAAACGTTACGTCATTTTCACAACCTCTAGTTTGTTGGAGCTGTCATGACAAAACAAAAAATAATAATAACGTCGTAAACGGCCAAGAATCTTTAGAAGGAAAAAGTGTACATACCGTATCTAAGAATGACTATGTATATTTTTCGAGATTAGCGAATAGTATTGATGAGAACTTTATATCAACTGTACCTAAAGAATGTAATGTAAAAAGGGAGCTTGATATAAATCCGAACTTGAGTCTGGGCGAAATAGAGTCACTTACGAAACTTCTTTCATCTTATGGAGAGAATTTCGCATTTTCAACATCAGAGCTAGGCAGCTGTAGTGTAGAAGAAATCACTATTAGAACTGTAGATGAAATACCAGTCCATCATCCGCCCTATAGAGTATCTCCGAAACAACTTGACATAATAAACACGCAAATAGATGAGATGCTAAAGAATGGTGTCATCCGGGAGTCAAGGAGTGCATACGCCTCACCCGTGGTGCTAGTACAAAAGCCAGATCAGTCCTGGAGGTTCTGTGTTGATTATCGTAAACTTAATAAAAAGGTCATTACCGATAGTTACCCGTTACCAATCATAGAAGATCTGATGATTTACTTATCAGGGGCGCGATACTTTGCGGACTTAGACTTAAATTCAGGCTACTGGCAGCATCGTTTATGCGAGAAAGATAAACATAAAACAGCATTTATTACTGCGTCGGGGTTGTATGAATTCAATGTTTTACCTTTTGGGCTCAAAACGAGTCAAGCTGTTTTCCAAAGGATAATGGACAAGGTATTAGCTGGCATTAAATATAAAAAGGCTATTTGTTATGTAGATAATATCCTAGTTTGGGGTAATAGTTTCCCAGAGTTTTTAGAATCGTTAGAAGAAGTCATGAGTAGGTTGAAGGAAGCAAACCTTACGCTGAAACCGAGCAAATGCAGTTTTGGTTATAACAAAATTTCAGTTTTGAGACATGAAATCTCCGGGGAAGGAGTTAAGCCCGATAATAAGAAATTACAGTCATTAAAGACACTAAAGACTCCAACCAGTGCAAAACAGGTTAAATCTGTGTTAGGTTTGTTTTCCTACTATAGAAAATTTATTAGTAACTTTGCTGAAATAGTTCTGCCTTTAACAAAATTGTTGAAAAAAAACATCAAGTTTATTTGGGGAAGGAATGAAGAAGAAGCCTTCCAGAAGATAATAAAAATTATGGAATCACCCCCGATCTTGCATTTTTATTCTAGTAGTAAGTTATTAACCACTAGGTTACATGTGGACGCGAGTGGTGAGGCTCTTGGCTGCTGTCTCAAGCAAGGTAGTGATGTGATGTTCCCTATAGCATATGCATCCAGGAAGCTGAGTGAGGGAGAGAAGAAATATTCCACAACAGAGAAGGAGTGTCTTGCTTTAGTCTGGGCGTTGAATTATTTCAAACATTTCCTGTGGGGTTTAAAGTTCCAGGTTGTCACTGATCACAAGGCGTTGTGCTGGTTGAGAGGTAGAAAGGACATGAATGGAAGATTGGCTAGGTGGTCGCTGTGCATCCAGGCGTATGACTTCGACATTGTTCATTGTGCAGGAAGAGACAACGTCGTAGCAGATTTCTTGAGTAGGAATCCTTTAGGTCAAGTAGATGAGGACCAGAAGAAGTCTGAAGAGGGCCCCGACGATGGCATGCAGCTGTATAGGATAGAGATAGTTAGAGTTAAAGATGAGCAGCTTGGAGATGAGTATTGTAGGTATTGGTTGGATAGGATAGCAGTGAGTGGGTATAATGTGGTGAAAGGGTTTAGTGTGGTAGACGGCATTTTGTGTAAGAAGATCAGAATTGTAAATGATGATAGAATGGTGGTGGTCATTCCTAAAAGCTTATTGCAGGAGGTGTTGAGGGAACTTCATGATGATCCATGGTCAGGCGGTCATTTAGGTCTGGCGAAAACTTTGGCTAAGTTCAGAGCGAGGTACTTTATTAAGGATGCTGAGAAATTAATAGATAAATATGTAAGAAGCTGTATGCTGTGCCAGGAGCGGAAGAAGGATAACCAGGTGGCACAGTTGCAACCTGTTGTGGTGAATCATTTGATGGAGAAGATTGGGATAGATGTTTTAGGTCCATTCAGAAAGTCGCTGAGAGGTAATAGGTATATTATTGTGAGTTTAGAGTATGCATCGAAGTATGCAGTGTGCAGAGCAGTGCCTAAGGTGACCGCGCAGAGGATCAGTGAGTTCTTGATAGAGGAGATTTTCTGTCGTTTTGGAGGAGTTAAGGAAATAGTATCGGATAGGGGGTCAGTTTTCACGTCCCACTTGGTAAAGGAAACGGTAAGGTATTTCGGAGCCAAGTCACGCTTCACCACTGCGTTCCACCCAGCAACAAATGGGTTAGTTGAACGATTTAATCGAACGATGTGTCAGATGTTGTCCATGTACGTCTCCACCGATCAGCGAAATTGGTGTAGTTATGTCCCACTGGTATGTTTCGCTTATAATTCAAGCAAACAGACCAGCACTAGAATTTCACCCCATATGTTGCTGTACGCGAGGGAACCATTATTTCAGACAGACATGATAGTAAATAACGGAAATAATAACATGATTGATTATGTGGGACGTCATGAACTAGGAAATAATCTGACACGATGTGCCATAGCCAATATAAAAAGGGCACAGGTTAAACAGAAAATGCGATATGATAGAAAAGCTAAGTTCAGAAGGTTTACGCCGAATCAGTTGGTAATGCTCTACACGCCCAGACGGACTATAAATAGGAGTTTGAAACTATGTAGGTTATATAAAGGTCCCTACCAAATAGTTAGGCGATTATCTGATGTTAATTATGTAATTAGAAAGTTAAATAATAGGAGATTTAGGGATATTGTACATATAAATAGGCTAAAACCGTTTAATGTTAGAGTAGGCTAGTTAAAGGTAATGTAGATATTGGTAGGCAAGGTTATGTAACGTCAATGTTTAAAAAATATATATATGATAGACAGTTTTCAGATTTGACATGTCATAGTTAGTAGGGATGGGCAAGCAGAAAATATATTTATCGATGATTTTTGCTGCAATTAGTATCGATGTGATTAAAACAATTATTTTCCAATTCCATGAGCTGATGTAAGCTGCCGGGGGAAGAAAAGGCTGGCAATGCTGACTACGCATCGAAGCAATATTTGTTTTTTTTATTCAGCTAGGCTGAGCTTAATCCAGTGCATTGATGATATAAGCATTTCAAGAGTGGGAGAGGTATTGGTCATAACTGAAACCGACTTTGCATACGGGGCATAGCCTTCGCAAAGGATGTTGATTTGGCATCATTGGTCCAGTTGATGACTGTTTATGGCATTGGTCCAGTTAATAACTTATTGATAATATTAAATACGATAAGTGTGATAAGCTCTGGATAAAGTTCAATGATAGGTTTAGACGATTCGATGCGATCCAGCCTTTCCTTCTCTGGCCTGATAAATGCTTGAGGGTGAAATATTGTATCACGTTTGAATTTCGCATAATTAAACCCCATCCGGGTGGATGTGAGTTATCACATCATTTCTGTTAGGTATGAGGCCGCCTTGTTACTTTTTCGGAGGTTTTGTGCAAGGAGGTTCAAGCATGACGGCGTTGACTTGTTAATGCATGTGCACTTATTAGCTGTAAAGTTAGAGTAAATATCGGAGAATCCGGTAATTCGTTTGCCATGACTTGAGCCTTCCCCTTGTAAGGGAAGGACCTCAGATTAATTCCTCCGTTAGGTAAAGGTGTTAGGTAAGAGTGATTTTCCTTCCAAAGTTGAGAATAGCTGCGCTTCACATGATTCTGCGCATCTATTCGTAGGGGCGTAGCTCATGTAGAGGCTTTCCACATAGGACAAGCAACCTGTTCGGCCGCTGACACCTAATACTGGCGACTTATAAGTTTGGAAGGAAATCGAATACAGAATATTTGAAATAGATCGAACGCGTGTAGTTTTTGTTTAGCGAGGACTTCTGTAAAAACCGCCCGAGGGCAGGCACGTTGTTGAGTCAATATAAGTTAAAAGTAATTTCTGCTTATTATTAGTTTCCCTGAGTTACCCCTTCACAATACACACATTAAGATACCTCAAACTATGAGTCCAGATCAAGCATTCAAGCTAGTATTCGAGTATCGTCCTTAATCGGGTTTGCAACTGGAGCAGTTTGGTTCTAGACCACCGCAACAGTTAGGCTTTAGGCTACCTCTACAGTTCGGTTATAGTCCACCACAACAGTTTGGCTATAGGCCACCTCAATCGTTTGGCTACAGACCACCCCTACAGTTAGGATATAAACCACCACAGCCATTCGGGTACAAACCACAGCAACCATTCAGTTTCAAACTACCGCAATAGTGTGGATCGAATCTTCCCCAGGTATTAAAATCCCAAAATCAAAACAGTGACGTGTCTATGAGAACAGCCCAACCTCAGCAAAAAACACGGATTTAATTTAAATAAACTTACTTTGAACGATTACGGATATGAATACGATCCCTATTGCGACGAATTAAAAAAAAAATGGCTAATAAAATACAAATGTCGACGCCTTTTCTATAATTAAAATAAACGCTTTCAACTCTGACCATGAATCACTTGCAGTTAACGTTGATGAAAAAGATAGAATAGAATAGAATATACTTTATTGTACACCAAAAAATTATGTTACACATCTCTTTTACAACAATACTTATAACTACGGGTACAATGACCATGAATCACTTGCAGTTAACGTTGATGAAAAAGATAGAATAGAATAGAATATACTTTATTGTACACCAAAAAATTATGTTACACATCTCTTTTACAACAATACTTATAACTACGGGTACAAAGGCGGCCTTATCGCTGACAGCGATATCTACCAGATAACCTTTGGATGGACATAATCATCTAAAACAGGGGGTAGTTTGTGGTGTAATGCTACATTAAAATATAAATAAAAAATATATTACTATATTAAATACTATACATAAGCTCATATATAAACATACATATATAATATTACTTGTCACATACATTCATAGATAGAAAAAAAAATGAAAAAGGATTGAATAATGATGGACTAAATTAGATCTACGTAGATAAACGTTAGAGAGAAAGGAAATGGTTTCTAACCAGGTTCTTAAAAGCAGCCAGCGACTGGGCTTGTCTTACTGACAAGGGCAACTCATTCCACAATCGCACAGCCTGGACCGTAAACGATTTGTCGTAAAACTTAGTGGAATGAGCAGGCATCGAAAGTCTCAAATTTTCCGATGATCTCAAGTTCCTTGTAATTAGACAGATATTTATTTAAATTTGGATATCTGAGACACTGGGTAAGTGGAATACCTCTTTAAGTGAGATAAATTTGCAGGTCCCTCAATTCCTCAGTTATGCAGGTGCATTACAAACGCGATAGTTTGTGATAATGGATGAATGGATGTTTGTTACTCTTCCACGCAAAAACTATTGAAAGATTATTATTCATCAGGATACTTATGAATAATAATCTTTCAATCCATACTTAATAATATTATAAAAACAAAAGTAACTGTTTGTCGGTCCGTCTGATTGTTAGAATTTCACGCCTTAACGGTTCAACGGATATGGATGAAACATGGCACAAGGGTAGACCGCATCCTGGTTTAGGACATAGAATACGTTTTATTTCGAGAGTATTATATTGTGGGAGAAGCTAAAAGGACATGAAATAAATGGTATATTATAAATTGCATATTCAAAAATTAATCACCTATCAATTTATTCATCATTTACATACATTTTCACTCTTTTCTGATTAATTTCGTTGCGGGATCTAAGACAGTAAAAATTCACTCTCCGGGACTTCGTCGAGCATCATTGCCTCAGCGCTTTTCTGGTGGTTGCCACTGTTGATTCTGGCTTTCAGGAGTTGCAGTAGTTTGGGAATAGTGCGGTGGGATTGTCCCAAATTAAAAAAAAAAAACACTTCAGACATATTGACTGCCTAGCAAATTAACCAGAGCGTACAAACGTTATAGTCAAACTGCGCTTGACACTTCTACCTTGACGCCATTGTGCCTTAACGGCTCGATCATCGCTTACACCGATACAGCAAAGAATCTCGGTGTCTTACTTGACAGCAATCTTACTTGGCGAGCGCAAGTAAATGAAGTTAGTCGTAAGGTGCATTTCTCCTTCCACTCTCTAAAAGCTCTTCAAAATTTCCTGCCCTTTAAAACTAAAATTTATTAAGCTCAAACCTTAATTCAGCCGATCATAGACTACGCCGATGCCTGCTATCTGGATGCTACTGAGGAGCTCTTAAATAAGCTTGAGCGCTTGCAAAACCTTTATATTCGTTTTGTTTTTGGTCTTTGGAAATACGATCATGTCTCTCAGTTCCGCAAGGATCTCAAGTGGCTCCCTATCCGTCTTCGCAGGAACACTCGCATATTATGTCTCCTGTTCAATATCCTTTTTAACCCTGCATACCCTGGCTACCTGCGCGACCGTTTTTCGTTTACTCGCCCTCCTGACGTCCTGTGTAGATCCCGCCTTAAACTCCATCTCAATTTCCCATCCCATAAGACTCATTTCTATTCCCATTCCTTCTCTGTTCATGCAGTACGACTGTGGAACTCGCTTCCACCTAAGATCCGTGACGCTAAAAGTATCTCTATGTTTAAAAAGCAAGTCAAAGAACATTATCTTTTATCTATCCCGTGATCTTATATATTATTATACGTATTTATTTATTTTATGGTAGTTATGTATTTTATTTTTATATATAATTATCTTTTGGCTCTTTTTGTAACTTTTTTTTTATATACTATGTTTATATTAGTTAAGTTTTATGCTATATTACTTTTCATATTACTTCTACACACTGTGTCTATGTCTCTTATCCAATTCTCCTATCGCAGGTCTGCTGGAAGAGATTTCTTTAGAAATAAGCAGCACCTTTGTACTCTTCTATCTTTATATGTTTTTCTCTTTTAAGTGTTTTGTGTGTACATAAATAAATAAATAAATAAATAAAATAAGACCAAGAGCGAGCGAAGTGAGCTCGGGAGCTCAGGGAACCCAAACACAGAAAGGTTAGGTACGAAGGGGATGACGGGAGCTAAAGTGAGCGAACTCAGCTCCCGTCATCTCCTTCATGTTAGGTTACTTTAGACACTGCAGACAGAAATAGGAGTCCCGCGCAGCGGGGCTCCTTTTACTTTGAGCGAGCAAAGCGAGCGAACTCAGCTCTTTCATGTTTAGTTACTATTGACCCTGCGGAAAGAAATAGAAGCCCCGCAATTGTTGCTAAAATAATAATATTTTAAGGTAATTAAAATTAATAATTTTGCTGTGCAATCAGTTTTTTTTATTGGAATTCGGATTATTTTTGGATACAAAAAGTAACTTCTTTGATTTATATTTAAATACTTCCCAGAATAAATTACTAGAAAATCTGCTATTTAGCATTGCTACAGAGTTCTTGATTTCAGACCTTATTAGTAGCTCTATTAATTTCCAAGACCAAGAAAGAGAGAACCATTTTGGAACTATTTCCTCTATAAGAGACATTCAAACTAAACCTCCTCAAGAATTATGGCTTCCTCACTGACTTTAGACACTTACTAACTGCAGTATATACGTTTTCAACGACATAATCGGTCGATAGCATTAGCTTAGTGAAACGTACGTTTTCGAATAAATCTATCTCTAAGCTAGTTTTAAGAACGCAATTCTGGGTAGGTAGTAGGTATTACTTGAGACCGCAGTACCACTCTAACATATTATATAAATCGGTTGAACTTATCGTAATGATTCTGAACCATCTACCACACTTACGCATTTTTAAGGTTCCGTACCAAAATTTGACCACTATCTCGCCTGTTAAGTGATGATGTGGTCGAAGGTGAAGCACGCTTGTCTAGAAGTAATCTATTCCCTCTTGTCTTGAAGACCCCTAGATTGTAGCTATCAGGAATTCCAATCCTTAGCTGTACGTAAAATGAAAGTTTCAAAACGCTTTGTGCGTATGGGTGGGATATCCACCATGTACTGATGGTGCATTCCCGTAAGTCTTGTAGTACATTGATGGAAAGGGCTAGGCGGAATCAAATTGTGCAGTTCCATCGCACACTACCCGAAATGTAACTGATAGAAAACCGACAGGCTGGCAACTCGTCGTCGGTGTTCAAGGCTCTGAAGCTTTGGGTCGACAAGCGCATCGTTGCCGATCAGTCTCTTGGCCCGTCTGTCAATAGACTCAAGTGCATCAAGTTGGTATTTGGCAGATCCGTCCCAGAGGTGAGAGCAGTATTCCATGCATGACTAAACTTGCGCTTTATACAAGTTGAGCAGCTGTCCAGGCGTAAAGTGACTCCCACCTTTGGATGGATCCTCAACTTGTTTGCAGCCAACTGAGCCTTTGCTTCAATGAATGGACCAAAATTGAGGGTCGATGTCAACATAACACCAAGAAGGTCGAGATGGTCCGTCATCGGCATGGTTACACTACGGAAATATGGAGCCGGGATACGCCTGGGTCTTAGCAGCATTTAAACCGACTAGATTGGCACTGCCCCATTCGGAGATCGCCTCCAAAGATAGGTTCAATCGCTCAACCATGGCCTCCCGAAGAGACCG
The DNA here is from genome assembly GCA_947562075.1 of Orthosia gracilis. Taxonomy (NCBI): domain Eukaryota; kingdom Metazoa; phylum Arthropoda; class Insecta; order Lepidoptera; family Noctuidae; genus Orthosia; species Orthosia gracilis. Next base: position 27,087,768 of record OX387266.1, read on the forward strand.
GATCTGAGGCCCAGTAGCCCGTGCGCCGGATACGTATCTTTCAGCAACAGTGCTGTCGTCTGCATTCCCAAAGGTTTCGGGTTTTAGCAGGTCATTAATGTGCAGCAAGAACAATGTTGCGAGAGCAGTTGTAAAGAGAAAAATCTGAAATTATTCTTTGTGATAAAACTTTATGTAAAGATACCAGAAAAAATAAAAATATATCTCTAAAAAGCACATTTTTTACAAATCATCTACTAAAATTACATTAGTTCCACTATTGGTCAAGAGATGGCACTGACCCAAAACTGCAATATTCTACACCGAAGTGTGTGTTTTTTAGCATCACGGTAGAATCAATTTTTATTACTTGTTAATTTTAATTGTTAACGTTCGAAAGTGCCGCTTAATTGCCTAGTCGAAATAAATACATTTGACTTTTGACTTTTATTTATAACACGAACAATCAAAAATGTTTTGTCTGACTTGCCAGCAAAAAATAGAAACATTAAGAAAAAAATTAATCGTTGAGATGGTTTATAGAGTAAAGTATTGACTGAAGCTGACTATGGTTAAGCCAAAGAAACCAGGAGCATCCAAATGCCCGGTAGGTGTAAAATATCGTCAAAATCGCGGGAATTGCCGAAAGGTACGGCACTGGGAACTATCACAGAAAAATCTATACCTAGATGATGATAGTTAGTGGTGCTGCTGAAGAAGTGAGAACGAGCGGCCGAACGCCTATGCGATGAATCGGCCAGATCAAGTCTACAGTAGGCGGGCCATTGCATGAGTAACAGCCGACAGAAAGGCGTTCGTGAGGCGAATAAAGGCAGCCTGAAGTCTCAATACAACACAATTTACGACCACGACCGCTCTGCCAAGAGTGTACCGACGAAGAAGAAGAATGGTGCTGATGGGAAGCTTTTAGTGGAAGAGGAACAACGCCAAAAACAAATCCACAGTAATTAAATTGGCTGTTCCCCAATCTCAAGTCAAATTATTTTTGACACAGAAATATTGTTAATCACAAAAGATCAAGTAACGATGAATGAAAATCTGCTACCAAACATAAGATGATACTATAGATATTCATGCTACAATGTATTGCAAATTGGCAGCAAATAAAAACTCCGACTGGCTTCACTCTGTCATTGTTGGGGCCATAACGTGTTACATACTATGTTTTCTTTCTCTCATACAATTTTACAAGAAATTCATAAAAGTATGTTAGGATCGTAGCAGGTGGCGTTCTGTAGTTTCTGCCTTAGAAAAAAGGCGTAAGTATATTTTATGTATCATGCAAATTATTATTTTTTTGCAATTTAGAGTAACCATAGATGATGATACGTAGGATTTTTTTTTAAATTCGAACTTCAATGTGAAATATTTCGTGGATTAGAACTAGCATAGAATAAAATCACATACACGTACAAGTAACTTTTCGGTCATTGAATGCAGAGCTTATCTCATGCGTGTGTTATATCAATCATCACCATCATCAGCCTTTTAATGTTCCTGCTGCTGGGACACAAGTGACTCTGTGAGAGGGAATGGGCCGCAATCCACCATGCGGGTCCAGTGTGGGTTGGTGGATGTCACATGTTATCGAAATTTGGATCTAGAATTGTTTCTTCACGTTGTTTTCATTCACCGTTTCATTCAGCAGTTAAGGTATTTTCAATGGGTCTGATTATATTTATTAGTCCTGATACCCAAAAAGTTTTTGATACTGCTAATAGAGTGTGTTTTCTTTCAACAATGGGACATAATTGTTAGAAACTCTCAGTACTTGCGTTAGCTAATTTTAAATTGATTAACATGCTGATGATCCCAAATCAATATAATTATTTAAAACATGTAATATGAATTATTCTCAAGCGATTCTTGAAATTGATTATACACAAGATACTCTCGGTCAGTGTCCACCTTTAAATGAAAAATTCGACGCTGCTTTACACTCAGCTATTATTATGAGCACGTGCCAACATACATGTGCCAATAATAGACGAAACACTCTATAGAGCGGGTTGAAACACTCACTACAAGATCGATGATCTTATTATTTAAATTTCACTCCATAGTGAATGATTTCAAGTGATCGGTGAACTTGATCAGACAAATGACAGTCAGGATCAGATTAAGATCTCGACTGTCATTGCCTTTGACAGAATATTGAGAAAAGTGGTGAAGGTTAGACAAAGAATGACTTGTGAACATGAATTGACAAGTGACAGTTGGGGTCCTATATTTTTCTGATCGAGCTTTGGAGGGTGGTGAAAGGTAAACAAAGAAGAAAGTTTCGAACGTTGTCAAATAAAATCTTAATCAAGATTTTTAATCTTACATTTGGTATAATAAATGATCATCAAATTGGCTTCAATTGTAAAACACTAAAATGTTAACTCGCGATATGTCATTTTCTGTCGACGGCTCTATGAATATTGGATGGACAATGAAGTGAATCGTCCAAGAGAATGTTCTTCCAGTGATTTATTGCAAGATCTGGTTCCAACTCTAGATGAAAGGTCAAAAATTATTGTCCTTTTTTACTGTATGTTCATGATTTGAAACGAAATCAAATTCAGAATGACTCAAACCAACATGAAACTTACTGCTCTCGCGTCCTTTCCTGGTTCTTTCTCCGTAACTCTTTAAAATTTCGCAATATTCACTTCCGTCACATTTTATAGACATCTATAGAAACGTCTCAGCTTGGCACTCTCAATATCTTTATGCAATACTGACAAGTTCCAACTGTTAATGCTATGTTAATATTTGAATGCCATAACAGCGTAGAAACAATAGGGAGTTTTATTAATAAGTTTATCACGTGTGTTCAATAAATGTTTTGTTTGAGATAATGATAATATTATACCCATTATGGAATGTGTTTAATGTATTATCATTGTGAGCACTTAAAACAAGTGGGGACCGCAAAGATTTGATGTCTTAGATAAGGTAAGGTGTGACCTTATTTAAATGAAAATGTTAAGATGTAATCACATCATAAATATAATTCACACAAGTTTCTTTAATTTCATGAGGAATACCCACCGCAAAAAATTATAGGTAGTTTGGCAAATAAAGATCAATCTTCAGGTTCATTCAAAAAATTTACAAATTCTAGTTTTAACAATCAAAATCTAATCTAGTTTGCTCTATCGAATGCAAAAACGCATGTGTATACAGGTATATGACATTTTAATCGTATTTTTTTTACCAAATTCAAGCTCTCGAATATGCTCGTTAACAAAAAAATTGGTACGCAAAATATCTTATGTGTAACGTTCACATTCGAGTTAGGACTTTAAAAGCCGCTGATCGCAAACGCATTGAGGCATTCAAAATGTTGTGCTACAGAAAGATACTGTGTATCTTGTAGACAGCACTTAGGGCGAACATTTCAATACTGCAGGAGTTCAAAGTTGAAGAAAGGCCACGATTATCAAATTTGTGAGTCCTAGGTCCTCTAAGAAGACTGCACCCGTACCAGTACCTGTTTTGGATCCGTCTGTGAAGATCCGCAACTCATCGGGGCGTAGCCCCTCGCAGCGGTTATCCTCGTGTAATTGGATTCTACATTTTTATCGAAAATGAATTGCATGGGTATCCGGTCGTTAATGGATCTAGTTAGGTAGAGTTCATGATGGAGACCCTTGAGCAGAGCGGTGTGTTGTGTATCTCTCTTATCCCAGAGATCCAGTGTTTTTAGACGTACAGCTGCCATCGTCGCTTTCTGCTGTATAAACTGATGCAGAACCTGGGAGCCCAAGCATGGCCTTGAGAGCTGCGGTCGGGGTAGTCCTCATGCTGCCCGATGTTGCCATGCAGGCCAGTCTCTACATTCGCTGTAGCAGTAACGGCTGTAGTTAGTTTGGTGCGAGGCCACCAAACCACAGACCCATAGGTGATCATGGGTCGAATCACCTCGCTGTACAGCCAGAGTATAATTTTGGGGAATAGGCCCCACTTCTTGCCTATCATTTTCCTGCATTGTCAGAAGATGATGCTGGCCCTGTCTAACTAATTGTCAAGGGTGACAGTAAGATGAACTGAACTGACCCATATAATTTACTTCGTTGGAGAGCTGGAGTCCTGTATTGAACAACTTAGTCAAGCGGAAGGGGCGTAGTGCCCTTTTCTGGTCGAACATGACCATTCAGTTTTAGTGGGGTTTACTGATAGATCATACTCCCTGCACCAACGCTCCACTATGCGTAGCGCTTGCTGAGTAAGGTTGCAAATCGTTCCAGTCACTTTCCCAGGTACGAGGATTGCGAGTACGTCTGCATAACCTATTATATAGTATTGTGTTCATTGAGTCTGGTGATGAGGTCGTTAATTACCAGATTCCATAGGAGGGGGGAAAGCATCCCTCCTTGAGGGCAACCCCTAGCTATCGAGGCCTGCCGCTGCTTTCCTTCTAGACGAACGACTGGTTTGCTCAGCATGTTAGTGATCCAGTCAATCAGCACTGGTTCTACGCCATGTTTGGAGAGGGCAGCACCGATGCTGCAATACAGAACAGCTCATTACCTACTCGCTAGTGTCTGTACTATGATCGCGTTCGGAACGGCAAAGTCGAATTTTAGTTTGTCAGATTTACAAGAAAGATGGTGATTTTCAACTGATTTCAGAAAACGTTTACAAGGTTGAAGCAGGGAGTACATATACAATAATGACAGATCTTGCGCAATGTATTTGTCCAGAAGGTGTCAGAGGAAAGTTGCAAACATTTATATTATTTAGAACTGAAATTGAACATAATACCAAAAACATCACTGCGAATAACTCAAAATGACAGGATTGAATATGCAAAACTCGCTCTTGGTGATGACATACCTACCGAATTTTTTTGTGATATACAGCAGCAGTCTCAGTCTCACCGCCACCAGTGTGAAAATTTTACGGTAAATAGTCCACCTCCTGTTTCCCTTGATGAAGAAAATCCCATAATAAACCAAGGGATTTTCAAAAAGACGAATAGAATAGGTGCATCCAAACTCACGTTGAACGGTTAAAAAACGATTTTTTTTCACTCGTGTGACCAACATATTAGCTCAAGAGGTCACAACAAATAATTAATTAATCATAGAGAAGTTGAAAAAGGTTTTGGTCACAATCGAATCATCTGAAAGATAGAGGCATATCCGTTTTCGTCGAGAATACAAAGTGGACGGCCTACCAAATCCGAAGTAAAGAAGAAAGAAAGAAACCACAATATTGGCGGAAACATAAAACATAACCTTCCTAATCCTCAAAAATAAGGCTAAGGACATGAAAAATAAAACTTTGTAAATTTATACATTTGCCTTTTTATTGCGTTTTCAAATGATTTTTACTACCATATAGATAATGCGTAATTGTCATTTTTCGTTACGGTTTTCAAATAAATATAATTTATTACTAAAAAACACAGACCAGTGACAGTTAAATCCGCCCTTTCATTGCCTTATACAAATGCTGCATTACAAACCGCTTCGTTGCAGCTGGTTTTGGACAGACTATAACTGCTTTAAGCCATCCGCAAGAAAATGCAGCACAGACTATGGATGCCTGTGTTGCATCCGCCTTTGAATTTAAGCGTCCGGGACGCGGACGCCGACGCCGCCGCCGCAGGGTATAAACATAAACCGCCTCATTTAAAATGTTCGTAAAATTTTGAAACCGTGCCTCGCCCGTGCTTCGGACGGGGCACAGCCCGCGCCCGACACGGTCTAGCATAATTAACCACTTAATTTAATTGTCATTATCTTTTATTTGTTCTTTAGCCTATTAACGTATTAAACACGAGGAAAAAGCAGAGACAAGCATCTAGATTCTAGATGCCGATTATGCCCGCGTTTGTACTCGTAAATCTTGAAATACAAATACATAATTATTATGTTTCTAAAATATTTATAGCCATTACAATAATTGTCTCCATTCCAAGAGATATTTTCGCATACTATATCACGTGCAAATGATAAATTATCTTGTCTTACACTATTGTGTCTACAACTACTCAACATATTCTATTTTATGGGTATGCCAAGTCTTTATTTTCAGTTTTGATTAATCTTACTATCTTACTAATTATTATAAATGCGAAAGTTTGCATGAATGTGTGTGTGGAAGTGTGGATGTATATTTATAACTTAATCACGCTAGAACGGCTGAACAGATCTGGATGAAATTTGGCAGACATAGATTACAGTCTAAATAGCACATGGGCTACTTTTCATCTCGGTATAATGTTCCCTTGGGATAAGAAAACACTTTTCCCGCGGGCGAAGCCGCTGGCAGAAGCTAGTTAGTGATAATTTAGAATCACTTTTCTTATGGTCTGATTTATTGTATTAAAGAAGGAGTGTAGTCTGGCGGCAGGATAGACATTAGACATTGTTGCCATTGCTGGCAGAACCTGGATGAGGTTAGCACAGGAACGTGGGGATTGGAAAAAGAAAAGACAGGCTTTCGCCCAGCAGTACAGCAATAGGCCAAGATCTATATATGATAATGATGAAAGTGAAAGTACTAGTTTCTAAAAAACTCTACGCTTAAACCAAGCACTTTTGAACTGTCAAAAAGTCGATCGTTTTGTCAGAAAGTTGAAGTTTTTTACAAAACACAAAAACTAGCAAGCATCTTGGAAAGATAAGACGATCTAACAACGATTGGCGATCACAATACATAGTATCAATTTTGTCAGTAGCTGGTAAAAGAGCACAATATCGGATACCCTAGTGATCGTCTGGTTATGAGCCTTCAGTATATTACCATTAACGCTACGGAAGGCGCCAGTTTTATGAACGCAATTTAGTTTCATCGGAGCGGTCAATGACAGGCTGGACAATGTTCAGCAGTAAAACATTACTGCTATACATCCAGTTCTGTACCGCTAAGCGTCGCCACATCTAAGGCCGCTTGGTTCAAGTTTTCAGGATGAAATATGTAGACAGGTAATTTTAAATAATGTGATGAAGCATTAAAACTAAACTAAGTCCCATGTAATAGGAGCGAGCTTTTTGGCATCAACCGGGTACAAACCCTACGGGCTGCTATTGAGAAATTCATACATTACTGAAGCGGCCAGCGAAAGAGAGATTGATGGACGAACGTGTAAATGTGGGCAATAATCTTTTCTTAAACATGCTTGGAAATTTGAGCAATATTTTGACTTCATTGATCATTTTTTCTCTACTTACTTTTCTTTTTTTTATCGATATTCAAGCGTTTGACTACAATCTCGCGTGATGGTAAGCGATAATGTGGTCTACGGTGAAGCGCAGTGTCTTTGGTATATATTTTTGTAAACAACTCTTAAAACCCTTCATTTAGATACCGTACTGGATGGGTTTAGAAGAAAATAAATTGGACCCGCAGAATATGGCGCCCAAAATCCACCAAAATTGTTTTTTTTTAACTTCACCTATCTAAGAATACTTGGGCGGTCAAGACGTATCTAACGATGTCTTAATTATATAAATTCGTCTAGCGGTTTGTAAGATATGAGGTAATAAAGAATATTACATATATACAAGATTCGCGTGAAAAACATTAACCCTTTCCTTGCCGTCGGGTAAATAGTTTGTCTTGCGAGCTGCGGCAACCTGAAAGTAGCTCCAGTATCTTCATCAAACTATCGAACAGCTGTAGTACAAGCTAATTTATAAACATGACTTATGCAACCGGTCTTGACTTTTGAGTTTGAAGTCAAGGACTACTGGCATTGATTTCTAAGAAGACAATTATAGGTTTAAGGGTAAGAAAGTTAAAACTGTTGCTAATACAATAAAGTGCACGTTATGCAGGGAGTGGGCAACCGGAGGAGGTCTCGCAACTAGCGTCAGATCTTTGAGCGGAAGCCCTTTGTTTTTTTTTATGTTTAAGCCAATGAACTAGATACATATTTTTTTTTTAGGATTCCGTAGTCAACCAGGAACCATTATAGTTTCGCCAAGTCCGTCTGGCCGTCCATTTGCAGCATAGCTCAGAGAATCTTAGTACTAAAAAGCTATAAATTGGCATGGATATACACATTAAACACGGCTACAAAGTGGTAAAATAAAATCATGAAAAAAATATATTTTTTGTTAACCTCCTGTACACATAAAGTGGGGATGCTTTTGTTTTCTCGTCTACCCCTTGGTGTGAGGTATCGTTGGATAGGCCATTCAAAAATATTATGGGTCTGTATAAAAATTTTTCTATTCATGGATCTGTTTGCGTAAAATTAAGCATTAAATTGCATATTTTTGTTAGAGTCAAGCATCCGTCCCCCGTGCTAGGTTGGCAAATGTGAAAAAAATGGCTGCTTTGGGATATGTAAAAAAATGGCTGCTTAGGGATATGTAAAAAAAAACACGGCAATAGTATATGTAACTAAATTAAAAGGAAAACTATCACAGCTAAGTAGGTTTTACAAGTTTACGAGTAATACAACTTATAAAATGTGTTTGTTAAAGTAAAAATTTTGTGTATTGATGTATGGACAACAGCTATCGAAGGCAAAGTTAATTTTGTCCCTTCGTTAGAACAATGTTCGGTGCTTTAATTGAATAAGAACGTTGGTAATGTTACCTATTTATTTTAGTGATGGTAGCTGTTTATACGGAACCCTCTGTGCGCGAGTCAGACTCGCAATTGACCGGTTTTTTTTCTATTGAATAGTGAAAATTTAAATTTCGTCATTGAGTAAAAACTCAACCACAAAATTTTAAGCTACTAGAGTAGCTCACAAAAATGTTCTTCGTGAGAATTAATTTCAACGACTTGAAGTTAGTCGTACAAAACACACAGTCATCTACCTACATCGCTTAAACTGGTGGTTATTAGCATTTCATTGAAAGGAATGCGTGCACATTGACCCGTGTCAGTCATACTTTAGCATCGTTTGTTTTGGCAAAGGCGTGTACTCACATACCCACGAAATTATTGAAACCGAACACAGAATATACACAAAGTATTCACAAAAGACTCACCTTTTAAATGCTTAATTTTGACTGATTAAAAATTTTCAACAGCACAAAACTTATTTTCACTAGGTACTATATATATATTCACTAGGCCCGCCAAATGAAAACAAAAGAAAAAATGACACGCGATACTTTTGAATTTAGAATGTCACTTGAAAGCAACGAGGAATAAAAAAAACGCAAGGGCGTCTTTCATACAGCCTAGTTTGGCACGGAACGCGGACAAAATGACGGTATTTTCATGGTTGCTTTGATTTTATGGAGTTATTTTAAGTTCTATTGGCTGTATATAATGGCTTTTAAATCTGATACAAAGCTGTAGTATCTTCCGACTTTTGTTGGCAACTACTTCGATGCATCTGCACCAAGGTTATTTTAATCGTGCCATGACTTATTGAACTTTTCTTGTAGGGACAATTTATTGGTTCATTTGAACTAAGGGGCCGCTGGATACTGACGCAATGGTTCATGTTTTAATTAAAAGCTATGAACCTCTTTTTTATTTGTTTGATAAATGACGACAGTATTTAATTCCTTTGCTTTGTTTTGAAAAGTAGTTATAAAGAAACATATCGTAAGTATCTACTTCGAAAATACGTTTTATTCTGATCCAATTATGTTTAATAAAACTCATTTCATTTATTATAAGTTTCAAGCACCTACCCAATTTATTCACTTGTTCAATTTTGTTTTACAGTTCTTGATTTCTGCCATCTATTCGAAATAAGATGAACCTGTTCTGCATCATGATATCGTAAGGGACAGATTACACTGTCCTACGTCGTAATTTCTAAAGCTACCAATAGATGTCGCCTGAAAGCTGTATCAAAGGGTTGAATGTTTTTTACTGATCGTGCAATATCCCAAATCGGCTTCCAGATCTGCTCAATTTTATTGATATGACTACTTTTGTCCACTGGTTAGTGTAATTTAAGGCAGTGAGACAGCTAATATAGCTTAATAATGAAAGTTTCGCATAATTTGAATCTATAGAAACTTCTTTATATGGAAAGAATGGAAGTAAGGCTTACAAAAATGTTATAAAATACTAGCTTCTGTCCGCGGCTTAGCCGAGATTGGAGTTTTATTATCACAAGGGAACATTATACCAGGATGGAAAAGGCCATATGCCAAGTTCCATCCAAATCTGTTCAGCATAAACAAACTCTCACATTAGCATTTATAATATTAGTTACATATTTTTTTACTCGTGTTTTTATTCAAGAAAACCATCCAACTTATGAAAATAAAGAACAAAAGTATCGACTCCCTGGGCAGCAGCAAAAAAATTTTAACCGTCTTCCAAAACCAAACATTATAAAGCGAAAAAAGCCTACTTTTCTGAAGTCGGTGTCTTTAGTTCCTATTTTTTTTGTTTTTGCGACTGACTTCCGAAAAAGAAAGTTATTTTTCGCTTTAGTGTTTGGTTTTGGAAGACGGTTTAATTTTTTTGTTTTGGTAGTCGGTTTTTTTTATGAAAAAAACGCATTATTCTTATTAAGGATAACTCAAAAACTACTCGTCAGATCTTGATAAATTAAATCTCAATAATAAATAAAAAAACTCGTCAGATTTAAATGGGGGCAAATGAGAAGCACCGTCTTTTATATAAAAAAAAGATTCACTAAAATCGGTTAACCTAGTAAAAAGTTTTGAGGTAAAACACCTAAAAGAATATAAGTAGTCGAATTGAGAACCACCTCCTTTTTTCCTTCTAAGTCGGTTAAAAAAGGTAAAAGTAACAGAATAATGCACGTTAACACGAAAATACCTATAAAACAATGACCACAGATAACTTAAAGGAAAGAACATTTAAATCCGTGGAATCCCTTTTGCCGTTCCTCGTGAAAAGCCCTCAAATTGTGGGATACCATCCAAACGCCACCGAAATGCATTTGCCGAGCTAACAACGGGTGAGACATGCTCGCGTTAAGGACTTCCAACCTAACTTTTAAAACAGACACACATAAAAAATACTAAGTCCTTCTGTCCTATCCCGTTTTCTACTAATATTATAATCTAGCTTCGCCCGCTTGAAACGAGTTTTTTGTACCAGGAGAACATTATACCGGAATAAAAAGTATTCTATTCATGTTATGAAATATAGTTTTTGCTTATAGAAAAAAAAAAACAAATTCTGTCGATAAACATCATAAACATTAATTCCTCTTAGGTCCTTGTAATAGGAGCGATACATTTCGACGTAATACCCATGATGAGGTTTTAAACGAAATCACTATAAACGGACAGAAACAATTATGGACCCCGTTGGGTACGGGTCAACCCCCTATCGTCAACGAAGTTACGGGCCCCGTCTGAGAGTACTCCGGAACTTCGGAGTGAAAAAATCAAATGTTAACTTAATTTTTTCGGTCGGGTAAAAACACATCGGGAGTAGTCACAATTATCAAATTGTATTGTCATTCATTCTTAGTTCGGGCCCCGAATGAATTATCCGTCCGTAGTTGATACGGGAAGGAAACGCCCATAAATAAGGCCAAAACTGTGGACTTTGTGCTTAAGGTTGCCCTAGTCGACGGCACGAACTATTTTGTGCGCGGGGTAAAAATGCATGTTATCCAATCCAACAACACGTGTGAAAGAGATAGATGCTGTGATGAGCAGTAAGAAGCTAGTTCCCGTACGAATACACACTATCAAATTCGTAGTGAAGTGGATGATAATTTAGGACGAAAACGAGCGTGCGAAATTTTATAAACAGTCCTTTGCGAATATGGATATTATGAAAAAGCGACTAAATTTAGCTGTTCAAAATATAGTATATTATGCAACTAGTGAATAAAGGACGGTTTTAAAGCGAGGGCCATAGATGAATCACGAAAAAGTGAAGGATTCTAATAACTGAATCACGACCGTAGGGAGTGATTCATGATGATTGAATCACGAGCATAGCGAGTGATTCAAGTGTTAGAATCCTGAGCGACGCGAGTGATTCATGGCCCTCGATATAAATCCGTTTTATTCATGAGTTGCATACTATATTTTATACCATGACTACGAGAAAAAGAAGAATTTAAGCCCAAAGCACAAGGAATGATAATATATAAATAAATGGCCTTCCAAATTTACAAAAAATGAGAAACCTCAGGGCTTCACATTTTTTGTAAATTGAAGCTGAGCTAGGTAACAGCACCTGTGTTTCATGGGCCAGTGTACATCACCGTTAAGTTACATAATTATAATTAATTAAACACCAATGCAATTATTATTAGAATTTCAATCCAAATAAGTATTCACTTAACATCCTAGACCAAAATCAAAATCATTATCAAAATCCTAAATATAAACAAACTCAAAATTAAATCGACAAAGGAGTTTGAAAATCGAATATTCTTTGCACAAGAAGTTTGCATCGAGTATTTTATGGCATTGAGTTGGAGGTAGAATATGTATTCAAAATTCAAACACTAAAACAGTGATTAAAAGTGATTAAATTAATATTCACTGTTTTCAGTGAATAAAATAAGCTTTTTAGCGGAGGAATGGTATAAAAGTTATTTGCTTTGTTGAACATCTAGTCTATCCCTGCATGGTGACTGTTTTGCAATGTTCCTTCTTATGGTATTAATTTCCGCCCAAAGATGCCTTAAAATTTGTGTTCAAATATGGAACTTTTGACGCTCATAACTTTTTTGCTTTTTGTTTCCATACAGGGCTAGATAATGATGAGACAATTTGGTATCATTTTTTTTTATTTTGAACATACACCGTCAAAAAAGGAGTAATCGCCATACTAAGTTTGTATGGAAGAATGATCGTCTAGGGCAAGCTTAAGGAGTAAACCCCCAGTAACATTTTAGATAAATATTTAGGTAAAAGGATTTGCGCTTAATATTTTTCCTGATTTGCATTTCTTTTTTCTGTTACCTATGTGTTTATATTTTGTTTTATGTAATATGTGTGTGTGCTTACTTTCACAGAATTTAAATCGGTTGATTCTCATTAAGCATGATTTAGAGTCACATAAACTGTTTCGTGGGTCACTGTTGTACCATCTCACATGGGTTGTCGCAACGGTGATCCACTTTTATTTGTTGTATTGTTTGTTTTTTTTTGTTTATTAATATCTGTATTACTAACATAGTTGTAAGATTTAATTACCATTTTTGTGTCATAGATAATCGAAAAAAGAGAAATTCTATTAAAGCTTGACATTCCGCAGAGCCGTGTGTCACTTTTATAGTCGCTTTTTAGGATTTCAGCGATTTTCAGGTTGTCGGCTGCTACAGAAAATTTTTGCTCACACAGCGGATGCTGAAGTACTGAAGCCTTTTGATGTCTAACGAATAATTGGGTTTGATCAAATATCATTTGATTTTTGGCTTACCTTTAGAATCTCGCGAATGGAGTTCGGTTCTGTGAAGTTCAAAATTCGAATTTTATTTAATCATTTTTTTTGGTCTTTGTCTACATTTTTTTATCTTTACTTAGGCTCGCCTTTGATCATTATCTCATAAGCTATGATGTAGTTGACGATGGGGCACGCTTGTTTAGAAGTAACATATTCACGCAAATACACCAATGATTCAATATGTTGCCTTTTGGCAGAAATCAGCGTCTAGTCACAAAATAGAAAGTATTCAGAAGGGCCACTCCCACCTATTCGAAAATTGACATCTAAGCTTGACAGATTCACTAGTGTTACTACTATATAGATTCCGAATTTAATAAAAGAGTTGGCAGTATAAGTTACAAACACAAAAACATCGATTCGTCTAAACATTCATCATAATTATCATGCTTACATGACTTAGTGGGTATACAGAGCATCAAATATCAATTAAAGATCACGACTCCACATACGACGAAGATTGGATGGTAAGAAGACGTAACAATGGTGTAATAATGATCCCACCAAAAACATAAAAAATGTGGAAAGGCTCCAAACTCGAGAAAAACATAAATGTGAAATGTTGCGCCAAGTTCGACGAAGAAGAGTTGAGATCTAGTTGGCTGAAAAGTTTCATAGCCTTTCCTTAAACAAAGCTACAATGTACAGTTTTATCGTCAATGGACTTCAAATAATTTATTGTTTTCTTAGATATTGAATTTTTTATTTGTGACCTTCTCTTTTTTACCTTTATAACTTGCTAGCTGTTCCCCGCAGCTTCACCACCGTAGACCACCCCACAGAAACCGTCTTCGCGATAAAAATAGCCATTGTCACTCAGGAAAAATGTAGCTTTCTACTGAAGAAAAATTTTTAAAATCGGTTAACATGTTTTTGAGTTTATCCATTACATACAAACTTACAAACAAATCTTTGTTCTTTATAATATTATTTGTTTATAGTGAAGTAGAACTACATTAAGTATTTTATGTAATGTCAGGCTTTCATACATTGGATACATGGCTCACTGACGTGTATCTAGATTAAGCTGTTCACCCTTTGCCGACAATCATACAACCAATGAGCTAAATGGAAAAATAATAACCAGCCAAGTACGAGTCGGACCCGCCTGCCAAGTGTTCCGTAGGACTTATGATTTTCGTTTAGGTTTCCATGTAAATTATCAGTTAGGGCGTTTATATCTTAAAATATAAATTGAAAATATCGGTTACTATTTTTAAAACAAGAAAGTATATTTTATTATTTTAGTAAAAAAATGTACCTCTGTTGTGTTTTTGATCATAAAAGATTGGTAGATTAGAATTGGAAATCGCCGATTGCAATCTGCATTATTATTGCATAGCTTTCCGTTCGCAGCTTCGCCTGCGTGGACTACATGATTTTGGCTGATGCAGTTCTGGTGGGATATTGCAAATTATTATCCAAACATAGCTTTCCGCCCGCGTCTTTGTTCGCGAAGACTACAAAATTTGCTGAACTTTAATATTTTATCGAATTATAAAATTTGCATAAACTGAACTGCCGTCATGTTCTAATAGCTAGAGCGTTGGACTTTCATTCTGGTCTGGTCTCGTGGGTTCGATTTCTACGAGAAGTTACAAATTGTAAAAGACCACTTTGCTTTCAATTTCTGAATCCTACTACCGACACGATGGAAAATTAATACAGGTTGGCGCAAAAATTATCACCCGATGTTCTTCGGCTGTATTTTTTTTATGAATGAAAAACTTTGGTTCTGCTTTTGGATAATGTTTATTTGGTGTCTTAATTTACTGTTGCATTTAGTCGGAAAAATGATACGACAGTGATACGACAGTGCCGTCGCCAGAATTGATAAACATTCGGGCCTAATTTATGGCATTTTCCATCATTCTTGCCAGATCTTCCGGCGAATATTATGAGGGATTCAAGAGTTTTAGGTTTGTTGCCATAGACTCGTGACTTAAAAAAACCCACTGAATGAAGCCTGGAACAGTTAAATCAGGCGATCTTACCGGCCAGAGCAAGTCCGGATAATGCAGCCCTCAGAATTTCGGTTGTGCCTCGTGCTGTAAGCGCCGTTGCTCTATCCTGTTGGAACGACATGTTCTCCAGTTCCAGTTTTTTATTACTTATAGGCTCGCGTTAGATAACTATCTCATCTGTTGGTAAGATAGTGGTAATAATAATATATATATATATAATAATAAATTTATTCCTTTTAAGGCTAGAGAAAGACGTCGATCATGGCTCTGGAACCTCGTCGACCACAGTAGTCGTTTGGCGGCCCGATGACACTTACAGCGCACACCAGCAACACACCATCTTTTTTTCACTGGGGACATGCTCATGCATACTGCGTTATCACGAGTAGATAGCGAAGTTATGTGGGACTCCAACCCACTAAAACTCCATGGTGTTCTCCTGTGCCGCTAATGGCGGAGACACGGGTGGCACGCGTTAGCACTCATTCATGAAAAAAAAACACACCATGCAGTAACTTTGAGCGAGTGAGACACTTCCTGGATTATACGTGGATTTTTTGTGCCACAGAGACGATAAGCTTGCTCATGATGATTTTCGATGAAAAGTTGTCTAACTCATGGTCGTGACTTAGGATGGCTTGATGTAGCGTAGGTTACACGCGCTTGGAGGTTACCAGCTATATTTTGTATCTGTTTACTTCACAAATGTCGAAGAAAAAATTATAGCATCTTCCGATAGAGTGATGAGTTTTGCGCCATTCTGTACAGTTTAGATATGGGTACTCCAATTAGTTTACGCTAACAAAGTCGTCATCAGGAAGTTAGAATTTAATTATGCATTTCTTTGTATACAACATTGGTGTTTTTTATGTCTGGTGCCGAAATGACCATACTGACTCTGGAACAGGCAACGTGGAATTGCCCGTGTGAGATGCAATCTTTCCTTAAATCTATGCCTGCCACGCTCAATGTCTGATCCTGAGATTTATTTATGGTCATTGCAAAGCAGACCTTAAGGGGGAATTGTAATCGTTTAAACTCAAAGACAGTCAGAGTGTATCAGTGGTTTTCGAGTTATGATAATTGTTTCCCCCCGAGCACATCCAGTAGGTAATCATTAATATAAACTTTAAAACCCCTTTTTATCAGTTTAAGGGATGTGTTTCAAAAAATGCTCAAGTATGTTTTTCTTTAATTGTATTGAAGAGTAGAAATACTAAGTTTCAAGTAATGTTGATAATAAACAATATAATTTTCTCACAAACTTTAACACCACTTTAAGGGATAAAATTAAAAAAAACCACCACACCAACCAACATGTGTGTCTTTCGTTATATTGTAGAGCAGAAATACTAAGTTTCAAGTAAATTTGAAGATATTGTTTTTTCTTACAAACTTTTACACCCCTTTTTACCCCTTTAAGAGATGAAATTCAAAAAATTTCGATGATAAACAATTATTTTTTCTTACAAACTTTAACACCCCTTTTTACCCCTTTAAGGGATGAAATTCCAAAAACCTTCAACGTTTGTCTCTTTAACTGTATTGAAGAGCAGAAATACTAAGTTTCAAGTAATTTTGATGATAAACAATTTATTTTTCTTACAAACATGAACACCCCTTTTTAACCCTTTAAGGGATGAAATCCAAAAAAACCCTTAACATGTGTTTCTTTAATTGTATCAAAGAACAGAAATACTAAGTTTCAAGTAAATTTGATGATAAACATTTTTTTTTTCTTACAAACTTTAACACCCCTTTTTAAATCTTTAAGGGATGAAATTCAAAAAATCCTTGATGGAGTATTTTTTTATTTATACTTATATGCTAAATACCATAATACCATATTTCATTTATATCAAATAAAAAATGACAGTGTTTCATACAAACTTTCATCCCTTATTTAAATCTAAGGGATTTAAAGAAGGGGTTGAATTTCGAAAAACCCTTCCTTATTCCTTGTTTACATTATAAAGGGAACCTCTGTGCAAAATTTCAGCTTTCTAGGTCCAAGGATTTGGGCTGGTCGTTGATGAGTCAGTCAGTCAGTCAGGACTTGTCTTTTTATTTATATAGATTACATTATAAAGGGAACCTCTGTGCAAAATTTCAGCTTTCTAGGTCCAAAGATTTGGGCTGGGCGTTGATGAGTCAGTCAGTCAGTCAGGACTTGTCTTTTTATTTATATGGACAGAAGGTCCCTATAGGTAAACAAGCAAGGGAACATAATTATGTTCCCTCTGGATAATTTTCGACTCGGGATAAAAAGTTGTGCTAAATTTCATCCAGATCCGTTCAGCCGTTCTGGCGTGATTGAATAACTAACATTCACACATCCATCTAAACTTTCGCATTTATAATATTATTAAGAGTTAGCAGTACCGTTGTACTCCTTTATCATGATGTGTTTTCTGTGTCTACTTTAATAATAAAATAAATAAATAAGATTTTGAACTTCTTCCAAAAGACTGAATGACGTGACAAACGTCCGCGCCAGCACTCGTGACAGCCCTTAGTGAGCTGTTCCAATAATGCTCAAGAATCCCTATAAAATCGCAATGTCAATGTGTGCGTGAAAAATGTCACCGCCGCGTACGTACTTTGTGTCTAGTCTTGAAACTTTGCACTTATGACCAAAAATGCCAAAATTCCTTCAGAGAAATGCTGAAATGGCAGGATTTCAGTCAGTTTAGTTTAAAGTCAGGTCAAAAAACTTCTCTGGGTAAATAATATCGATAAAATTAATTAAACTATGTCAGAGTAATAAATATGGAGTAAAATGAATAACGGGGCTTTTTTATTTAAAATTGATATATTTTTTGTTAAAATACCCAACCGCTGTGAAAAAGAAGCCAACAACAATTTTACTTATATTTCCTTCTGTTTACAATATCTAACTGAAGGGTTCGAACTTAAAAAAAAAAACAAAAACGACAGCAGTGAAATTTCTAGTGTATTTTATACTGTAGAAGAACGACCATTATATCTATCCCACTGTAACGAAACCGTACCAGCTTCTTATTCAATTCCAACGCCGTCTATCAAGCATGGAGACAATTCTGCCATTTAACTGCGAGAGATTTACTTTTTTTTTTTCACTTTTTGATGTAGTGTAAATTATAATCTGTGAGTGATGTTTCTTCTTAACAGGTTAATTGTCCAATTAGTAAAACAATATAATGAAATGATTCATTGGACAAGGAAACTGTTAATAATAAATTATTCATTCATTATCAGAAACGCACATTGTGTCGAATTGATGAATACAAAAATGGATTCATCAATTCGACAACACTTATTCGACACAGTTACAAAACAACAGCAACAATCACAAAGTAACAGAGAAGAACACCGACGATGGCGTGAAAGTGGAAGTTTAAGGTCAAAATGACATAATCATGCTTTCACCATACGTCGCCACATCAATGCACCTATGCTTGTTGTATACATCAGACAAAAACGGCTCTACCGGTCATCAGTCGCCAGTCCACCTTGTGGAAAACCTTCTAATGCTTCGTCATCAAAAGAGACATGACTAGGATCCGCTTATCGTGCTCTCGTCGCAACAATACCTGCCTACCTCTGAAAGACCTGTACGGGACTAATCCTAAGCTGTGAACTTGGCTGAGTTTTGATAAAAACACATATACTTAAACTAGGAATAATCGACGAAGAAGAATCGATTTGTTCCGGTCGAATCCCCCCGTTCTGAACCCCTGGGGGATCCGTTTTATTTTGTATCAATCGACGAAGAAGACGGAAATGACCAGGATATTCTATTATGAATAAAAAACTTACCACTGACAATCCAAACACAAAGAAAAGGTTTATCACTAATAGCACTTTTTTGCTACATTAGTTTTATTTTGTTCTTACGTACCTACACTCCGCACAGTCAGTAGAAGTATATTAAAACTTACTTTCAATAATTTATTTATATTATCATATCACACGGTGTAATTAATAGTCTTTTTAATTACTTATAAACACATCAAATAAAATTGCAGTTAAAAAGTTATGTTGCACTAAAGATAGTATTTTATTACCCGATTGCAGCGCAATGAAGAAAGGGTAATGAGTTATATACGATAAAGCATACACTATTGCAAAACAACAAATCCTACGTAGAGTAGAGGTCGTATGAGGGATAATTAGCTAACACCAAAGTTGCCACTGGGGGACCGTATTTAGGTTGATTCTGCAACAAAAAAACGCAAAATAAAAAAGTCCGTTTTAAAATAAAGAACCTTTAAATAGAAAACTAAACGTTTGTGAGTCAAGGACAGTAATGAAGATTTATACGCAATTTATAATTGGACAGCTTTTTTCCTTATGATTGTAAAAAACCTATTTGTAGCTCAGCAAATCAGTTCTGTTTTTCGCTTGAAAACTAGCCCTAAATCAAAATAAATTATTTAAGAAGGTGAAATAATATTTTAGAGAATTTACATGATAGGTCTTAGTTCTGATAGATTATATACTTCAAATACAAAATTGTTTTGTTCCTAAGGCATTTAGATTTTTTTTATGTTTAGTAAAATATTTAGAAGAGCATTTATTGATTTTGAGATGAAAATCAGTATTGGAGTGACAAAAAAATGCACAATATTTTGTTGTATTTAGTGTTTAATTGCATTTGATTTATATATTTTCCATCATTCATAAAAAAATACGCGCCTAACGCCTCCAGGCGCCCTGACAAAGGTGATATTCAGAAAATTCTATATACGAATGACAATTTAAATGAAATCTAATCATTAACAAGTAATCAAGGGATGGCAGAATCCTTACAGTACTTACCAGTGTATTCAAATGCTGTACCTATTCAATTCCAGTACTTTTGTTATAGAATTGTCCTCAATCAAATTGTGTCCCCCTGACAGTGTCATTCAAATCGTTGCAACATGGTAGGTATTGAAATATGCATCCTAATATTATGGTTCAACAATTTTGTGGTCAGCTTATTGTTTGCTATCGTAAAAGTAAACTTTCCATATTATTTCATCAACATTTCTTTTGAAATTATCCCAATATAAGAAGCCAAGTGGCCCGCCCTAAGTACACCCTGGTCAAATGAAGGTATTCCGATCAGCAACATTAAGACTGTGGAACCATACGAAAAACGATGCCCCTTCCTGCTTCTTGTGCAAAAAACAGTTGCACCAAGAGAGATCTTTGCGGGGCAAATTCTATGGCTCTCAAAGAGGCTGAGTACTGGTCGAAGTACATATAAATTGAGAACAGAAGAAGAAGATTGTCCCAATGTATTTCGATTCGACGTAACATGTATTCTTCTTCCACACTTCTCTACAATAATAGAATAGAATAGAATGGAGTGGAATGCAATGGAATAGAATAAAATTAATTTTATTCAAGTAACTAGATTCTGCCAGCGGCTTCACCCGCGTGATAAATGTTTTCTTATCCCAAGGGAACATTTTGTCGGCATGAGAAAGTAGCCTATGTGCTATTCCAGACCATAATCTATCTCCGTGCCAAATTTCATTTAGATCTGTTAAGCCGTTCTGGCGTAATAGAGTAACAAACATACATCCCTTCATCCAAATTTTCACTTTTATAATATTACTAGCTTCTGCCAGTGGCTTCGCCCGCGTAAAAGTCGAAAATTATCTCAAGGGAACATATTCCCGGGATAAATAGTATCCTATTTGCTATTCAAGACTTTATTCTATATCTGTGCCAAATTCATCCAGGTCCGTTGAGTAGTTTTTGAAAGAGTAACAAACATACACACTCACAAGCTTTCGCCTTTATAATATTAGTGTGATAGTAGGATTAGTCGTCATCTTAGTAGTTTAGTCACCCTCTTTTAGCCATATCATATTTCAGATAGCCTGCATATATAATTTATTTGGTCTTGAACTCGTCTTATGAAACGAAAAAGAACTCAATTAGTTCTTTACATTTTCTTGTAAATCTAACCGTGTAAGTAATTACATTTTATTTAAATTCCTCTTATTATTTTTTCATTTAAAACAGTTATTTTTCGTTTTGACAGGAGTTTAGAAATTTGGATTAATTTAACTGGCCGTATACTTCTCGCAACATATTACCCTACGAATCTCACAGCTCAAATTTTCACACACATCTTTCATGAGCGAATCTAAATTTCGTGCCAACCGCTTATCCAAGCAATGACGTCACAGTTCGGTACAGATTTGTGCCAAAACGGAATCTCTGACGACAAATACTCGCCGGATTCACATGCACTTGATATGCAAACGTCATTTTGACGGTAGACTGCGGGCTTGTTACGAGTAGTTTGAATTTCGAACGTAATTTGATTTGAAGAATTTCCGAACAGATTCAGGTGTCGTGGTTTATTGAGGAAACGTCCAATAATAATAATAAAAGGTGAATATTACGTGCTTGAAAATATAGCATGAGTAACATAAGTCCTATAATTACTATTTATGTGCGTTAAGAAACCATGGCCTCGTATTCTGGGATGACGTGGGTAGCTGACTCCTCGGCGTTAAAGCAGCTCCTGCAAAAGGGCTCCTTCAATCACCGTTATTTCAGCTGAAAGATTCTGAATGAGACGAAATTTAAAACTTGTATAAAACGCACACTATGCAGGCAAGCATATTATAAGTTGGGGGATTACATCGCTGATAAAAATGCTTGGCTAAATGCTGGTCCCGCTCCGCAGCCATTAGGGCGCAAAAACAATTAGTGATGGGCAGAAAAGTGTTGCAGTATTGTTGGAGCTGCTGAAGACTGTATGAATATATTTGTATTGTATAAACTCAATTTCTTTTAGTATTATATAACTGCACAGCACATGTGTGAGTACTATGTTCCGACTGTAAATCTACCTATGTGTCGTTGGTTGACTTCTGTGTGCCCTGGCATTTGAGTGTGTCATGCTCTCTCTAATTTCTCTCTGATGGTGGCACATGTGTTGGATCATTCGGTTCCCTCCATAATGGTTGAGCTGAGTGGTGCCGATCCATGCGTCATGTTCGTGAACGGGCGCCATCAGTTGGGATTGGTCATAACTTAGCTGCCTCGGCCTGTCATTGCATTTTTATGTTGAAATTGTTTGTTACTCTAGACGCTTTTACGTGCACGTCTTTTTGCATCGTTCTCACATATATGTATTTTTTTTTTTTTTTAACAAGAATGATGTAACCAAAAACTTGTAATTGAAACTGATGGAAAAGAGTGTCCGTGGAGTTTCTTGCAAATTCTTCTTCATTGAGATCTACTGACGTTTGCGAATTTGCAACTAGAGTCATATTTTTTTGTTGTTTGACAATTCAAAAGTACCTTTAAGGTTTGTTTGAAATAAACTATTTTGATTTTGATTTTGATTTTGACTCAACTGCAGCAGTTCAACATAGGTCGCCTACAAGCAATGCAACATAGACTGGCCCTGTGCTTTTTACCTCCATTGGTCTCCCGTGGCCATCACTAGATCATCGGTCAACCTTGTGGTTAAGTTACTACCGGTAGGCAGTTGCCGCTTAAGAACCTTTGATATCTTCAGCCATCCGTTCAGCGAGTCTTTAAATATTCTGACAAAAATATACTTTTGCAAATCCGGAATGAAAATAATTGGTGACGATCATCATTATAATCAAGCCGAATGACGTCCACTGCTGGACATAGGCCTCCCAAGCATAGCAACACTAATCAGTTCTGTGCGTCTTGCATCCGTCGTCGACGATAATTCTTCAAATTATCTTTTTAAAACAATGGTTTAAAACCTGTGTCGGTCTTAATTACAACTAAAACGTCGACAAAATTCCCATCTCCGACATTAGCGCCTGCCTTTAAATATCCGCAGCTTATCCGCTTTCGACGGAACCTGTTCGCCGCGGTTATTGCAGGCTTACGAGGTTATTATTAGTGTTCTGTTGTTGTCTCTTGGATATATTTTTAAGGACAGCAATACTGAAAAAATAAAATGAATTGTAGCTTTTCAGTCATTGTGCGATTTGAAATAAATTTATCATACTTATTGCTTGAATGTAATGGCAATATGTTTAGGTTAGTGATCTGCCTCTAGATCTACTAGGGGTCTACTTGCACAACTAATGGTTGAATACATTTAACACTATGGGTATACAAAACATCGTTCGAGTTTAGTCTATGTTTTCTTTTATCTTTTTTTTATGTTTATTTTGTGTGCTCTAGTGGCTTGTGTCAAATAAATGTATTTTCTTTCTTTCTTTATAAAAATCTCGACACTGTTTAGCGATAACGACACTATTTACTACTTCAGATGCATATTTAACATAGTAATTGATGATCCCATAATTGCATGAGATTTGTCTATTCCCTCTTATTGGCCCTTATGTAAAATAATGTTAAATGTTGTGTTCTGAGAGGCGACGACAGTTTAGAAGATTTACAGTTTCATTAAAACACCTCATACATTCAACAGGATCCAATATATTATAGTTCATTCAATACCCTGCCCTCTCAATGGCACCAATCTTTGCGTTTATTTCTAAGAAACTTCAAGAGGTTTCTTTTTCTCTGCTCACTGTTTGTTGGTGGTTTCAGACATTTCAATGCAATTTTCTTCAAAAGGTTTTCTTACACATACCTAATAACTAAAAATAGCCCGAAGAATTACCAAGCACATTGCAGAATGGATGGTCGATGGGGCTGAAAAGTTTTGGTGTGGTGACCGCCTAACAGAAGACGCTACCTGATTGATGTTGCGAAAATCCGGTGGAGGCGAGACGCACAGGATCGGTCAATGTGGCGACACTTGGGGGAGGCCTATGTTTTAGCATTGGATGGCTATCGGCTGAAATAATGATAATCATGAAAATATGACGTTGGTATAAGCTAGATTAATCTCAGAAGAAAATTAGCTTATATGCTAAAAAGAACGTATTTCGTCACCATTAAAGATTAATTTGTTTCTGTATTTCAAGAACGTTTCTTCGAAATATTTTGAGCCTTAAAAAACACAGGTGCTTTACCGTGCACAGTGCCAAAAACGTTTTAAAAAACAGTATTCAAAAACAAAGTGGCCATACAGGCCTATACAAATAAATAAAATAACACAAAAAAAAATAACAAACTACAGTGTAGTGTATTACCCGGTCACAAAAGGGAACTTGTTCTAAAAATACAATGGGACCGCTACAATGGAGGCCACTCGCGTTTCATTGTTCCATAAGAGGCCTTGGCATGAGTAGAAGTCCGACAGAGACTAAGCTTTCCTTCAAGCTTACAATCGGGTTACTACTGGTTCACATCTATATTTGTGAATGTTGAGAATCGCTATGAATGTTGAGTTTTACACTATAAATAATTAAAAAAAAAGTTATTTCTCATACAATTGTTCTACAGCACAAAATTAAAGGCAGCCCCGGTAAGTTATAAGGATAATTGTAATGGGGTTACCTCGCAACTTTCCATGGGCTTACTATGTACAATGTTGAGACTTAATGAAAAGAAAAAGTTTAGATTCTACGATGATTACAAAATGATGGTAGAAAAATTATTGTAGCATGTTCAGACAGATACGAGTAGTGTTATGTAGTGTATGTGTGTGTGGGGGGATAGATGATGGTTGAATAGGTGTGTGTGTTAATAATTGATTAACTGATGTATGTTATAATTGGGTTTTCGTTCTTCTTAAGTATATTCTGGTTAGTTTAACTTCAATTACATCTTACGTTTGTAATTACCACCATACCGGAACCACCGCCATACCGCATTACCACCATACCGTTATATTATTCTAACCAAGCTTTTCCAAAATCTTAGTTATGCACTCCAGAAACCTACTATCAAGAGATCTTTCGAGAGGGATCCACTCCATATTTCACAATCACATTTGGTTTAGGATCCCTGCCACCAAGAGTCGTAATTTGATAGGATTACAACTACTCTTGGTGGCATAAACTCTGGGTGTGCATACCAATATACCCATTCACAATGTGGTCACTTTTCAGTTATTTGCTGCATTATTGGTTCTTGTACTTAGCATAAACCCCTTTTGGGTAAAGCGGGAGGGCGTCTCAGACTTTTACTGACTAAAACCCATCCTTGTTCCTTCAGTTGCTTGTGCCAGGGCCGCGGTAACTCTCTTTCAAATTTATTCGCGACTAACATAAACACCTGTTTTCAACAATTCAATGCAAAACATGAACATCGGTCAAGCGTCATAAAATCGCACCGAGATACGCATTCTGGCTGTTAAATACTCTACTGACCGCAACATAGCATATGGAGAGCAGTGGTGTCACAGTGGTAACAACCGCGATTTACAAGTTACAGGTCGTGGGTTCCAGGCAGGCCCTTTAATTTGTGTAAATTATTTCATCACCACTGCTCTCAAAACGGTGAAAGAAAACATCGTAAAAAAATCGGCAAGTTTTAGGAACAAAAATTCGAAGACATGTGACTTCCACCAATCCACACTGGTCCCGCGTGATGGATTACAGCTCATTCCCTCCCACAGAGAGGAGGCCTGCACGCACAACAGACCTAATGGAAGTTGCGAGGAATGAAAGTGGCGGAGGGGTTTATCAGACTCGTCCTGACTAAAAACCACTGCAGTGTTCCATCTCACATCACATCACGCCGGGGTTTGCGAGGACATTGATACTTCCACAATCCTGCTCGCCTCGATCTCGGGTTGGGCGCGGGGGTGAGGTGTTTGACTCCTCCCGCGAGGTCTAAGAGGGATGCGCGTGGAACACTACGTGCGTACGTCCGTCGCCCCTGTACCCAATCTATCCTATCCTTTTTTATTTGCCTGGTGTAATGCTCGTGCATAATGCGCTACCACGGGCAGGTAGAGTAGATTTGTGGGACTCCAACCCACTAAAACTCCACGGAGTCCTCCTGGGCCGCTTATGGCGAGGACACGGGCATGCGTTAGAACTCACCGCGAACCCGCCGCGACTATCCGTTACCGGACCCTCCTCTGGGGACTACCTATCAGAACACACTGTGCGCCGTGACCACCTCAGGGAATAAACCAGTACATGGGTGCCAGACGACCCCGTGTATGGCACCCTTGGTCCCCTTGTGACGGGTCAAGGTCAATGGACCCGCCACCTTCAATTTGTCGGCCGACACTACTCCTCCCCTTCGGCCCCATCGCGTCCGCCATCAGACGGTGGCGACCCCGTCCAGGCCGCAGAAGGTAGGGAGAGCAGCGCACCGTAATACCGGCATTCCTCTCCCGCCGCGGGCTCCAACACTCAGCCGCAATATCTTATGGGTATGGGAGACCCCAAACGACATCGCGGCCCGCCTCAGTTGCGAGGTCGCCAAGGCAGCACCGCAACCTACATATTGGCCGCTACGTCGTCAGCTTATCGGCAAAAGCCCTGAGGAGCGGCCCCTCCTCGGGTATCTTTTCACTTCACCGTGGGTGACCAAGCCACGATTAGTGAGCCCCCCCGCCTCGACAATGCGGGCAACCCACCGGGAGGGAAATCTATCTTATCCTTTTTTTTTTTTTTTTTTTTTTTTTTGATCTCGCTGGGAAAAAATGCATTACGCATACCCACCCATTGGGGGAATGGGGGGGGTATGTGGGACTCCCCGGAATGAGTCCGGTATACCCACTAAAATAACCCAGCGGCACTCCCGCATCGTCTTGAATTGGAGGAGGACTGGGAAACTGGCAGAGCCTTTACGTCCAGTCCCCCGCCGACGACCGCCCGCCTTTACAGCGGGGCCTTCACGCCCCTCCCTCAGTGGAGGGGCCCGGGAACGACCGCGAGTGCTCGGCCGTTCCCGCCCGACGAGGGTGGTGACTCGTGCAATGCGAGCGAAGGCGCCCCCGCGCCTGTCGCCCGCTAGTCACCACCAGGAGGTGGGAGGAGACGATCGTACAACCGCCTTCTCCCACCCCTTCTTCGCCTGCGGTGCGGCGGCGCGAGAGGATCGTCCTCCCGCGCCCGCTCCGCCGCCTCCTTTTGCGACATCACGTCCTCGCAAAAGGAGGCAACCGCCGTCCAGGCCTCCTCACTCCCCAGCATGGAGTTGACCACACTGGGAAGCGAGAGGTCCTGCCCGACAACATCGATCAAGGCACGGCGCAGCTCAGCCCATGCTGGGCACACCTCGAGGGTGTGCTGCGCCGTGTCCTCCGCCGCGCCGCAGTGGTGGCACGCTGGGGTTTCCTCCCTCTGGATCCGGTGCAGGTGCGTTCCGAAACAACCATGTCCGGACAACACCTGCACCAAACGGAACGAGAGGAAACCATGTGGCCGCTCGAGCCAGCCCTGCAGGACTGGCCCGAGCGCGTCCAGCGTCCGGCGTCCAAAGGCGGCGGTGGCGAGGTCCTCCGCCCAATGGAGGACGATGGCGTCCCTCGCCTCCCGCCGCACGGCCTCCCGCTCTTCCATGGCGGGGCGCTCACCCAGCGCCCTACGCCGCGCCGTCCACTCGTACACTCTGGCGAGCACCCATGCCTCCAACTCCCAGGGAGGGGTGCCCGCCAGAGCGCACGCCGCCGAGAAGCCCACTGAGCGGTAGGCCCTCGCCACCCGCTGTGCAATGGCCCTTTGTGGCCTGCGGATGGCGGTTGCATTCTCCCTCCTCTGGAGGGAGTCCGCCCAGATGGGCGCCCCGTACAAGGCCATGCTGCGTAGGATGCCGGCATACAGTCGCCGGCACCGTCCGCTCGGCCCCCCGAGGTTGGGGAGGAGCCATGAGAGGGCGTCCGCGGCTTTCAGCAGGCGCGTCGACAGCCCGCTGAAGTGCGGGCCGAAGCGCCACCTGCTGTCCAGCACTAGGCCCAGATATTTCATCTGGGCCTTCACCGCTATTCGGACGCCCTCCACGACTATGTGGGCATCTGGAGGGCAGCGCTGCCGAGGCCCGTGGAAGAACACGGCCTCGGTCTTGTTCAGCGCCACCCTCAATCCCAGGCGGCGGATCCTCTCTGCAACCAAGGATCCGCCCGCCGAGGCCAAACAGGCCGCCTCCCCAAAGCTGCTCCCCCGGGCAGTGAGGAGAGTGTCATCTGCGTAACAGATGACACTCGTGCCCTGGAGGAGGGCTCCTCGCAGGAGCCAGTCAAAACCGATGTTCCACAGGGGAGGGCCTAGAACCGACCCCTGCGGAACACCGGACTCCGCGCCGTAGCGCCTGATCCTGGCCGTCTTGTCCACGAGGAGGACCTCTCGGTCCTCCAAGTAGCTGGCCAGGATCACCCGCAGATATTGGGGCACTCCGTGGTATCGGAGTGCCTCCAATATGGTAGAGTGGGGCACGGAGTTGAAGGCGTTGGCGATGTCGAATGACACCGCCAACACTCCGCCCCCTGACTCCACCGCCTCCTGCACCTGGACCTTCAGCAGGGCCAAGGCGTCGACCGTCGAACGCCCCCGTCGAAATCCGAACTGGGCGCCCGACAGGTCCGGCCCTACCTCCCGCAACTGGCTATTTAGCCGGGTGGCGATGATCCCCTCGAACAATTTACCGACCTCATCGAGCAGAACGATGGGCCGGCATGCCGAGGGGGAATCCACCGGGCGTCCCTCTTTCCGGAGGAGGCACAATTGCCCCTCCTTCCACAGTTTCGGGAACCTCCCAGCCGTAAGACACGCGCTGAGGAGGTCCCGAAACCTTTCCTCCATGAGGGACGCTGCGATGGCCACCACCCGTGCGGGGACGCCATCCGGTCCAGGAGCCGTCTTCTTCGCGCGGAGGCTCAGGATCCCCGCGCGAAGTTCCTCCACCGATACCGGAGGGACCTCCTCCTCCGGCGCTGCCACCACCCCCCCTGGGGGGTTCATCGTTGGTGGGGTGAAGTCGGCCCTGCGCGGAAACAGGGACCGGACCACCCCATCCAGCAACGCCGGCTCCAGGGTCTCCGTCACTGGGGGACCAAAGGGGCGCAGTTGGTTCCGCGCCGCCTTATATGGCCTCCCATACGGATCCCTGTCGAGGCCCTCCAGCATCTCGGCCCTCGCTGAGTCCTTGGCGGCGCACATCGCCGACTTGAGGACCGTCTTTGCCTCCAGGTAAGAGGCGTAGAGGCGGTCCCCCCCGGCCTGTAATCGGTGGGTGCGCCGCCGACTCCGCGTGTAGGCCCGTCTGGCCGCCACGCAGGCGGCCCGGAGCCCCGCCAGCTCCTCCGTCCACCAATATACGGCGCGACGTGGAGGCGGACGGCGTGACCGAGGCATGCTGGAGTTGCATACCTCGGTCAGGG